>OY728131.1:1210345671-1215345671 GCA_963277665.1 Viscum album | reverse complement strand
AAATTTAGTGACCTTTATTCTAAATGTTTGAAATTTGAGTTTGATATAATTGTTTTGAATGGGTCATTTGATTAAAAGTTTATTTAATGGAATATATTGAACATTAGATATTATTATTTGAGGTTAATGTAAGAATTAAAATATTAGGTAACCTATGATAACTAATTTGTGTTGGTTAAATATTCTGAGGATGAAGGAATGCATTTATGACCTTATGATTCATTAAATGTGCATCATGAATGAAAACATCATCTTGAATATCTATTTCCTGAAGTAAGAAATGAATTGGAAATAGATCAAATAACAAACAAAGGATTAGATTGTTATTATGACATGGAAAGAACTCCTATAAGTTTATTTTTTCTATTTATTATCCGTATTGTAAATATACTGACTCAGGATTAACATATATAGAAATTTCATCATTTTTCAGAATACTTTATATATTACATAAGCATACACCCAAAGACCATATTAGTTTATTGACATTGGAAACATTAAAATTTAAACGATTGTACATTTGTAAGGTACAATATCTAATCTAGTTACTCCAATACTATAAACCCTCTTATAAATATCATTCATGAAATATGTATTCACAAACTAGGGAAGGAAACAAGAAAAGGGGTGGGATTAGATTCTTTGTAAGCTTAAAAAGGGAGGTATGTAAGAATAAATTTGAGTATAAGGGTATGATATTGTGATCATTAAATTAGAATATCCTACCCTTAATATCAAATATCATAAACATAAATCATGTTATAATGATTAGTTGTTAATAAGATATTAATCATTAGGGAAATAAGAGAATAAACCATGTAATTACAATATAAAAATAGTGGAATACTGATAAACATGTAATAACATTCCCAATATTTCAACACACGTTTTTATTACTTATTAGGGAACTTCATGGGGATGACACCTACTTGGAGTAACATACCACCATCCATATTGAAAATCATTTCTTTATAAGGGAACATGTTTTCCCATCTTCCCATAGTGGATCACATTTCCTCATCTTCCATTATTGGATCGAGATTCCTATATTCCTATAGTGGATCGAGTTTCCCTATATCAAAATTGTTTATCAATCTCCCCATCTTCCATTGAGGGTCAAATATTTTGACTTGATTCTGATCAATATCTCATTATATATGAATCTTTTCCAAATGAATTGTATGGAGATATAGGTCCCAAAAATCTCATAATGAAATAATGTATTCATGTTCCAAAAAACATAAATAATCATATAATGACACATGAAATGAAACTGGTGTCAAAAAATTAAATCAAATCATAACTTTTGAAAAAATACAGGTTTCATAATAATTTAATTAAAGCATTATCCTCGAAATAAATAGGGTTTCATAAGAATATATCATATGAAATAGAAACATGTTTCATAAAAATCACACCATCAATACATACAACATTTATAGAAATAAAATTAATAGATCAATTCAATTATTTCCCTATAAATTCATGAGTAGCACCAATAGATGTCATCTTAAATGTAAAATAAATTTTGAAAAAATTTTAAAAACATGTCACGATGAAATTATAATTTATTCTTTGATAAATTATTTTTAAAACATAATAAATTTTGAAAACCATTTTATTTAAAATAATGTTGAATATTTTAAATTAATATTAGAATATTTATGATAAAAATATATTTATGTGAAAACATTTAAAGATGCATTCAAACATTTTGAAAGAAATTTTCCATAAAAACTTAATAATAATATTTAAAAGGTTTTAAAAACCATTCCTTTGAAAATACATTGAAAAATTATAAATAATTCTGGAAAAAAATTTGAAACCATTTTTCTTTTAAAATACATTCAAAACAGATGAATTATTCTTGAAAAATGTTTTAGAAAACCTTTTTTTAACGAACAAAAATGTTTGAATGAAGAGAGTGGTAATGTCAGAATATCATAAAAACACATTATTAATCATATTATGTACCAAATATTGGAAAAATATTTCCAATATATGAATATATCATGAATAAATAGATGAGGTGAAAATTTATGAGAGTTAATGAGAGGTGGATTATAATATCTCATCAATGGAATCATAATAAAAAACAACCAAGATAAATGATGAGATTTTTTTAATAGACACTTACCTTTTGGAAACATTGAATCCTAGTATCCATGTTGATAAAAAACAAAAAACAAAATATAATTAGTATAATGATTATCTGGATATAACATGTGAAAGAGTGGTGTATACACCTCATAGAAGAATATATGCACATATCATGGCATTTGTCTCAAAGACGGAAAATCAAGGCCAAACTTATTTATGGATTTGGTAACATTTGAAACAGAAATCCTATGAAAGAGATATAATAAATTTATATTTAGATACCCAAAAAACCAATTATAATATTTTTAATACATTCATGGGTATTTCGTACACCATACAAAATAAGCAAGTGTTGAATGTGGATTGTATCTCATGAATATAAAAAAGCGATATCAGAAAACTCTTACTACATGAGTAATAATAAAATCAAGATTTTGATGAGAGAATAAAATAATTTAATGTTTATAATATCCATAAATATATGAAATTAATTATATAACATTTCATAGGGTAATAAATAAACTACACAAAATAAGAGGGTGGTGAATATGACATGTATCCCACGAAAATAAAAAGTGAGATGAAATCCCTTTACCTTGAGTCTAAAATTTCAAATGTGTCTTTATCCTCTTGAATATTAAACTTATGTTAATTATTTAATTTATTCATAAAATTTTTTATGTTTATTATAAATTTTACCTCACTTATTACAATTTTTTATAAAACTACTTAAACAATTATGTTTACATCTGGTGTTTCATCGAAATTTAGTTCATGTGTTAAAAAAAATTATTAGTTTGAATATGGTCAATGGGTTTATTATATAAATACTTAAATAATTATATTCATGACATAATTATAACACTTATACATTAATTATATTTTTATACCCCATCATGTATGATGGTTATGAAAAATGAACCACATTACAATCCCGGAGACAGTGGGCCATACACATGCATGAACAACATTCCCATTATTCAATGATCATTATAGAAAGAAAGTTGAAACATTATATATTTCCAAAAAAAATAATTATTCCTTTTATACCATGTTATTTTATAATATATAATAATATATGTAATTATTTGGACTTAAAAGTAATCACATAACGTTGAGGAGGCGGTATTCCACAGGTCCACAGATGACGTTATAACCTTTTTAGTGTGTTAAAAGGGTAATGAAGATAATGAAATATTCTATATAAAAGATGGTAATAATTTAAATAATATAATATAGATGTAATTTATTTCAAATATTCTTATTAAACCCATCATTTATGCAATTCCTTTATTGTGTGAACGAATCACATCGCTTTGAGAATGTGGAAGTCGACACTTTCAAAAACGATGTTATCGTATTTTAAAAAATGGAAATCATGAAGGTATGTTTTATATAACAAATAAATAGTCATAAAAAAATTATAAATATCATATATATGATATAAAAAATATATTTTCCATCATAGTTACCAACCATGAGAGGTAGTAAAGGAAAAATGAACCACATAATTTTGTGGGGTGGTAGTTCACCATACACAAGAATGATAAGTTCGTTACCCATTATATGAAAGTTTATGTAATTGTAGGTAAAAATATTATAATGAAAATATAACTATATAATTTTTGTAGTAGTGTTATTATAAAATATTGTAATGAATATATTTGTGGGGGGGGGGGGTGGGGAAGGAAAATAAAATAAAGGAGCTTGAGCAAGGATGATACCTTTTATTTTGGTAACTATTTTTTGTTTGCACCAAATGGATTCCTTGGATGTATTAATACCAAAATGAAAGATTATATTACTATTTTAGTGATTTTGGTAGGCTATTTGGGTATATTTTGGATGATATTAAGTGGTTTTATAGGTGTGAGGAAGGGAAGAGTGAATGAATTTTTATACTGGAGGAGGAGGGACATTCGTGTAAATACCCAAAGGTACTCACTAATGAGAGGTCTCCATTACATAAGGTTATTATATAATGGACATAATATGAATTAAATTGAATTTAGGGTGTAAATAAATCTCCAGAACACAAAAATACGTTCATTTTTACATTGTTTCAATTAGTATTTATGTTTACTTATATGTTTAATTTTGGTTTTTTCATTTAGGTAACAAGTATTCAAACTGATGTAATTTTAACAATAATAATAAACTAAGGTGTTATTTATTAGAAAATATAGGAATAATTAAATATAAATATGTTAAATAATTTACAAAATAAAAATTCTATGTGTATTAGAAATTAATTTTAAAACAAGCACATGTAATCCACAAAAACACTACTTTAACCAAAACAGTGCAAACAATATTTTTACTATATAGGGTTCTATATATTCATTTTAAAAGATCATTTCGTACATTAATAGAACATATTTTATATTTGTTGACACTTAAAAATAACTATTCAGAACCGATTTTTTATTAATTTTACATCATTTAGTAAAATATTATTTAATATAAAATAAAAATAATTTCAATTTTGACATTATATATTAAATTTAAATATAAAATTATAAAGAAATTATTATAATGAAAATATATAAAGTTAAAATATATTTAAAATGATATATTTATCTAAAAATATAATTTATCAAAATAATTTATTAATTTTAGTTTATGTTTAATTTTTTTTAAAATAATTTAATTTATTCAATTATTAATTAAATAATACATGTGTTAGCATATGTTAAATGTTTAATGTAACTTATTCAACTTTAAAAATTAATTTTAAATCATTAAGATAATAATAACTCATTTATATTTCATATTAAAATGTATAATAAAAAATATGTTGTTGTTTCCATATAATATGGTTTTATAAAATTTTAAGGTAGGAAAGCCTCTTTTATTTTGACTTCTTTCCTTACATAACATATGAAATACGAAAATTTTATTGAATAATATCCCAATAAATCATAAAATTAAAACTATTAACGTATATATTTAAAATATGGGTAGATAATGGATTTTGGACAAGTATATCAGTCATTGTGGCCATTAAATTTGTGGTTTAGTCCCTTATTAATCATAGTTTTACCTTAACAATTGTAATTAATTTTAATCACTTTAAATAATATTTTAGGTCAAATATTATTTTTATATTAGTGGAATATAAATAAAATAATAATTAGAACCATGTATATCCATTTTTCAAAAATTAATTCACAGAAGTGTTTAAATTAAATTTAATGATAATCTTATAGATGTGGTAAGAAAAAGGGATTTAAAGTAAACTTAATCAAAATATCAATATGTTTTAATATCTAAATTAAATAAAAAATGATTTTAATGATCTAAATTCAATTAATTGAAGTATAAATTATCCTAAAGTGACGTTAAAAATAAAATAAAAATATAATTTAAAATTAATTTTTTTAAAATGAAAATGTACTCATTAACTTAAATGTTGTATTTTAAAATATTCATAAAAAATGAAAATTCTTATAAAAATAAATAAAATTCACCCTAAGAAAATTTTGGAATAAAATAAATTCAAAAAGGAGGTTAATTTTGAAAAATAAAATTTGTGAAAGTGATAAAATTTAGTATTAAAATAGGGGTGACATTAAAAGGTGGTAAAAATCAGTCATGAATATAATAGAGAATAAATTGGTGTTTTGGGTTGACTATGTTTAACAGGGTGTTGCGTATAATGAAAGAAAAACATTGTTTTCCCTTTAGAAAAATCTATATTAAATGTTACTTGAAATTATAAATATCTGTATGATTAAAATAATTTGGAAAAAAATATTTCACAAAATCTCAGGTTGTAAGAGTAAAAGAATCCCTTATCTCTAAGAAAGGGATTTGGGAATAAAAAAATTATCTATTTACTTTTCTCACAGGAAAATCAATAGTCTCTTAACCGATCATAGATTGATGGTTTTACGATCGTCATCATTTTAATGACCATGTTATGTATCAATCCCCCTCAAAGTATGACAAATATATCTTTATTATATATCCTCTTTTTTACTTCCGACAATTTTTATCCGAATCAAAATCCTAGTTTTACAATTACCTTTGAATTACACATTCCCTCTAATTAAAAGGATGTTTTATTAACCCTATTTGTGATATGGGATTCCCAATAATGAATTTTGAAGTTAACTCTTTTGATTTTTAATATTCCATTTTGAATTGTGAGGATTCAATTTTTTGAAGAAGGATAAAATGTATCATCTCAAAATTTTATGGTATCTTACTTTTAAAATTTTATCTCTTCAATAGCTCACGTCGAACGCAACACCCAACCTAAACGAACAATGATATATTATTATAACAGAGCTGTTACATTGGTTGGAATGATAAAACTTATCCAAATTATGAAATTTATATATTTGATCATATGTTATTCAATTTTTAAAATATATTTGATAAACATAAGCTAATAATAAATCCAATTGTATGCCCACAAGCTATATGTTTCTAAAGGTGTTTATTTTCCTTTGAATGGAAAACGTGTTTTAAAACTATATTTTTATAGTTTTATAAATTTTATATGAAAAAAATAAACTTCATTTTTAAAATAATAATTTCAAAATTAACTTAGGGTGATTGTTTTGGTATTTTTCTGAAAATATTTATTTTCTATTGAATATTAAAAATACAGATTTTCCGTAAAATCTTTATTTTTATTTCAACCATGGAAAACTTATATTTTATTTTGGTTTCTATTTATTGTTAGATATATTATATTATTAATAATCCTATTAAGTTAATTGGAACCAATTTGATAGATTAATTTGGTATAAAAACATTTTTACATTTAAAAGAACATTTTTCTAAAAAAAGTAATTTTCATTTAATTTTTCATGATTAATTTTAAATAAAATATTATCAATTATGTTTCATAAATTTTAGAAAATTATTATAATATTTCGAATCAAAAGTTCTAAAATTATAAAATTGACCTCTTTTATTTTTTCTCCATTTGAATAGTAATCTATATAAATTTTGTTACCATGTTTAAGTGTAAATTGAGGAATTATGATTCAAAATAATATTATTTGGATTAAAAAATTACTCTAAAAAATATATCATCTTGTTGGATGAGTAGGTTTTGAGAAAAATAAATAATCAATAAAATTAATGACCCTTTGGATCTACTACAGTGATATTAAGTCCCTTATAGAATTATATTTAAAAGGAAATCTGTTCGGACTATGATTTTTCATAAGTATAAAATTATTAATATGTGTTCTAAAATAATATATGTTAAAAAATAAACTATTTTGAAATATAAAATTTATATCTTAATTATTTTAATTTATTTCAAATTTTTAGTTTATAAATAATTTCCTTATTGACTTTCCCTATATTGTTACTAACAATAATTTAATTAATAGAAAAAAATAGAAATAGTTTATTTAAAATGATAAGAACCATTAAATTACCAAAAATAATGAATAAATTTTAATATATGCATAAATTTTGTTCATAATAATTCATGGTTCATATTTAATTCATGTTTTAGAAACTAGGATGTGGCTATGACAGTTATAGTTTTTTATTTTATTAACTTTCAAACAGGTCAGACTCTTGTTTTTTATAATTATAATATTTATTATGAGGTGTTATCTAGAATATTTGTTTAAATATATAATATTTTATGAATAATAAATTATTTATCTATACTATATTAATGTATTTTAAATTTTTTGATACGAAATAATTATCATAAATAATTAGAGAATGATGATGAAATAATTATTCAATTATTGGAAACATCAAATAAATTATATTTAAAATATTAAAATTATTATTATCATATAAACTTATGGTGATACACTAATTTTTTAAAAGAATATGAAATAATTGAGATGTATTAAAATACTTTTTTTGAATATATCTTTTTATTTTGATAATCATAATGTAAACATAATGAATAATATCAAATTTAACAATATTGATATTATATGGTAATAATATTTTAATAAATTATTTAAAATTAATATAAAAACTAAATAAAAAAAGAGAATAATACGGTGTCTAAAATGTCAACCCCAATTCATTAATATTCTATTTTTATGTCTATTGTTCTAGAATATATTTATTATATGTAATCTTTTTTGGAAATTCTTAATGTTCCCCACACATTAACTATAAAATGGAATGTCCTCCCTCGGTTCCTCAAACCACATTGAGCCTTCTATATGGACAAAACCTACCAATTTCTCATACTAAGATCCTAATTCAATATTTTTTGGTCTTTTTCTTCCAAAAAGTCCAACCCTAGTGTCCTTGAGAAGAGATTCAAAGGAGGATTCTTTAAGAAGAGGTAATCATCTTATCCAACTCTTTCAGGTTTTTTTATTATCAAACATACTCTTAATTTGTTTATTACATGATATTGTAATAAATAAAATATAATACCTAATGCAATATGTTATTAATATTATGAGACAAATATATTTCACGATTTATCTTTCCTATGAAAAATGAAATCACCGCGCAAGTGTATCTATGAGTTACCATCTCCACGACATGGTGTAATTTTATTCAAGACCACTTTACATGGATAGTTAAAATGATGAAAATAATGTATATATATGGTAATTATGACACAATATTTATTCTATTAAATTAAAATATCATACTTTTACCAAACCATTTATGATGAAGGGAATGATACGGTAACACCCTGAGATTTTGTGAGTAATTTTTTTCGAAGTAATTTTTATTTTTGATATTTTATATTTCCAATGACACTAGAAATATATATATATATACATATATATTAAAAAAATAATTAAAAAATAAATTTCATTTTGAACCAACATGTCTTGTGCAACACTTAATACCTACTTGGATTGCGCTACTCGCAACACCAAATTGGTGTACGTTACATGCTACACAAACATTCTACAAAGCATCATTTTAATTTTTTTTCAATGAAATTATTAATAAATAGAAATTAATATTTTCTATATGAATATTAAAAACTAATTTTAAAATATTTTTATAATTATTTTATAGAAATAAAACATATTGATAATGAATGATATAATTTTTGTTAATTCCCATTTATGTTTAGAAATACCGTTTTTTGAATGATCTGATTTTAATAATAAAAATAATTTTACACATATTAAGAAATTTAATTTGATAAAATAAAAATTCTTTTTGAATTTATATTTTTTAAATTATCTTAAATTTAATTTTTATTATTTTTATGAGAAGCCTCATATTTTGATCAATAGTGAAAAATATTATTTTAAAGTTTAATAATTCATTATCATTTAAATAATTATAAATATTAAATTACATTTTAAATTTTATAGGGAAAAAATATATAAATAAGAAATATATTTATACAATTTACTTCATTGGAATAAATTTTACTTTTAAATTGAATATAAAAACATAATAAACTTTTGAACTTCTTTCTACTTTAAAGACCCGTAATTTCGTCCCGTCTACCAGATTAACATTAATATTTATTTTTCCATTACTGTGATTTAAATATAAAAAAGTACATACACCATTTTAATCAGTGTAATATTTATATTATAATAATATAAACTTGAATCTTTACAAATAATATTAGTAAATGTCATTTAAATTAATCTCAACTATTATGGTCAAACTAAGATTAGTTAGGGACCAAACCATTATCATAGGGGACCCAATGACATATCCAGTATTCCAAAAACCATTTTATGGACGTATTTATACCATTAAACTTCAATCATTGTTTTAGTATGGGTTTTTATGTCTTTATTTAGTTGATAAAATGTGTACACTTAACTTATTTTGAAAAATTATAAGAGAGACTTTTTTTCCTTCGCTATAAAAGGCCACCACCTCTAACACATCCTCACACCACTCAAAACTCTTAAGATTAGAAAAGAACTATTAAATACACTACCCAAAATCCATATCTTCATCCTATAATACATTCCTTTGTAATATGGCAACCCATGGAGCCTTTTGGCCCAAACCAAAAAGAGTTACCCAATTAAGAGATAACGTCTTCTCTCAAGTATTTTCGTTAATTTTCCTTCTCCACCCCTCCATATTATTTTCTTAATTAATAAAATAAGTATAATAATTATTATAGGATGTTTTTATGATATTATTTCAACCTAAACATACACACACAACCATTTAATGGATAATGAACAAACTGACTGTGTGTACGGTGAACTACTGCCTCACTAACCGATGATTGTTCAATTTTACTTACCACATATCATGGTAGAAATTATGCTGAAAAATGTATTTATATATGTTATATATTATATTTATTATATATTTAATCTTATATATTCCTTCTGAAACCCATATATTTTTTTACTTTCCATTTGGCGATAATATGATAGTTTCGTTTGAGGAAGTGTGGACTACCACTCCCCAAAGTGATATGATTCGTTCAAACACTACATGGATCCTTTTAAGGATGGTTTTAGTAAATATAGAAGACGTATATGATATCATCAATATAATATAATAATGATATATATATATATATATATTAGTGTGTGTGTGTGTGTTCCTATTAATTTCTTTATTTTAATATGACAATATAAACCAAACAACTTTCATGTATACATATAACTTATAGTTTCCATGAATGGTGTATTCCATTTCATATATTTATATTATATTAATTATTATAATAAAAATTTTATTTATATAAATTTTATTTATAACATGGATTAAATTATGGAATTCATGATATAAAGTACAAGAACCAAATATATAACTAATTATGACACATACGAAGAATGTAGCAAATATTACCCGAAGTGAAACCTCAACATTGGAATGTTAACAAGAAGGTAATATTCTGTCATAATAAAAACATATATGGTATTATATATAATAATATGGTTGTTTGAAAGATTTATAATAAATTTATATTTATTATATAGGTGGTTTGAATGAGTATAATGAGAGTCAAGATAAGATAAGAGGATTTCATCTCACTTTTTAATTCTATGAGAAATATTATATGTTCGACACTCTTCATTTTGGAGTGGTGTATGCACTTCCCATGATTTTATTCTCTTTATATTATAAATAAATTTATGGGTATTCACATATCCATTTTATTAACTTTCATTCATTGGGATTAAGTCACAATTATTAACAAATCGGTGAAATAGTTTTGTCTCAATTTTCATTCTTTGAGACTCAAGTTCTGTTATTCACCTAAATTATATTTTGAGGTGTATTTACTTCCAATTTTCCTAGTATATCATGAATGTACTTATTTTATGATATTTTAGGTTTCATTTAATATTATTTTTCTTACATTAGTTGTATTATCCCATGTTTCAAAGTTATAATATTTTATTGAAATAATCCCATTACTTTTTGAGATTTTTTTGTTTATACTAACTTTGATGAAAGTTACAGTCTACATATCATTAAAAGTTTTTAATATTCTTCTCCTTTGGTAGTTCATGATTTATTCATATATTGGTATGATTTATTGCACACATTGGTAAATTATTTATTTAACAAATTGTTTTTTAAGGAAGAATGACTTTACGCTCCCTTCGATCGGAAATCTATGTTCCTTTAAAACCATGTTTCATGAAAAATATTTCCACGAATACTATATTCGTCGCCTATGATAATTAAAACAGATTTTTACACTTTTTTTAACAACCATTTTTTTCATAGGAATCCA
This sequence comes from Viscum album, assembly GCA_963277665.1. Taxonomy (NCBI): domain Eukaryota; kingdom Viridiplantae; phylum Streptophyta; class Magnoliopsida; order Santalales; family Viscaceae; genus Viscum; species Viscum album. The sequence goes on along the minus strand of OY728131.1, from coordinate 1,215,333,925 downwards.
ATTATTTCCTTCTGAACAAGGCATTTTTTCTACACTTTTTACAATGAAAATGGAATGTTCTTTTTTACCTTGTACAACATTTATGGATTTATCAACCATAAATTCATTGAAGATTTTATTTCATGTTTAGTGGTTAATTTTAAAAAGAATTTATTTAAAAGATATTTTCGTAAAAAAATATTTTCAATACTTTTGAAATATCCTTTTATAAATTTTCATGGAAATTTGTTTTTTGAAATTTTTTGAATCTAATTTAATATTTTTTAAATGATAATGGTTTTCAAAAAGTTAATAGGACTTATTTATAAGTTTTAAAAATATTTTATAAGAAATAGTATTCAAAACAATTTCAAGATTTCATTATAATTTTCCTACTTATTTTCAAAGAAATGTGTTTCAAAACATTTTCTAAATTTATTTATATTTTTCCAATTTTTTTTGAAGAAATGACTTTATAAACATTTTAAATATTTGTTTATAAGTTTTCAAAGTGTTTGAAATGAAAATGGTAGTTAAAATATTTTGAATACAATTTTATAAGATTCATGGAAAATGGTTTTCAATATGATATCATGTCGTCATTATAAGTTTTCAAGTCAATTTCTAGTAAATTGACTTTCAAATGATTCTATTTATTAAAAGTACTTTTTTATTGAAGAAAGGATATTTTACTCAAGAACCACATTTGAAGGATATTTCAAAATTAATTTCCATCTAAGATGACATCCATCGATGTTACTCATGGACTTATAAGATATGATACTAAGGTTCCATTAATATTATTTCTATTAATGGGTAATTATTAACGGCCTAGTATTTTTGAAACCCGTTTCACATTAAATGGTTATATATTTATGAAATCCAATTCTCATTCAAGGGTTTTTATTTTTATGAATTTTTATTGAATTCTGTATTTTGTCACATGTTATAATATGATTAAATGATTCTAATAACCATTTCATTTCTTGCGTTAGTATTTGAATTTTTGTTAATATTTGGAACATGTGTGTATGATTTAACATTGATATGGGTGGGACCAATATCTCCCTCTAATGTATTGTGTAAATATTTATATTTCATGATATAGAATAATATGGTATTGGGAATGAATCTTGACTACAAATATGTCCATGTGAGTGAACTATGACTACCAAGATGGTATGAGGAGTGAAATCATGCTACTAAGATGGAAATGGGAGTGAACCATTACTACTAATATGGTATGGGGAGTGACCCCATAATACCAAGATGGTCTTGTAAGTAATACCTAGATACTATATAAATCATATTATATACTTATGTGTGTGCCACAATTCCATATTTTATTCATATGTTATTATGTCATGGATTATATTCTTTATTTACATATGATTAATGTCTTATGAACTTACATGCATTATGACATGATTCATTTATATGATCATTGATATGAATGGTATGATATTATATTAACATGATCATGTTCTCATACCATTATTCTTATAATTATAGTTACACATCTCTCTTATTTAACCCTTCAGAGCATTTAATCACACCCTTTTCTTATATTTACTTTAACCAGGTTATAGATAATGTTTTTACATAGAAGTAATAAGAGTTGAAATCTTTAGGGGTGATATTGAAGATCTTATACTAATATAGAATATTTTTTACATGTTTCCTAATACACTGAACTATTTCTATCCTTGAGCATGAATTTTTTTAATGTACTAAGTATTCATCTAAAATAATGTCATATCCATGTATGTAAAGCCTGAGTCTCTATAATTTGTATAAATGGAAAGGTATAGTAAACCATTTAAAACAAGGATCAATATTTTTTAGTGAGATACAAAGGATTATTTATAAGTATATGTTTAGGTTTGTCATTAAGAATAACTATAAGGACGAATTAATATTTATGAAAATCTCCATGAATTTTTGTAAAGGATAGTGTGAGTGGTTTTCTTGAAATAAATACCTATCTAAATATTTTTACTGGATGTGGATCTAAAACAAATGTACCGAGGGGAAACAACTTTACCTAGATTCTCCTAGCCTAAATCAGGGTAATTGGGTACATGGTAATAGGCCTTACTGCACACCTGGTTTGACACTCTAAAGAGATATGCTTTAAGAATTCACAAACCATCATAAATTACTTACATATAAGTTGGCTTTGAATAACCTATGATTATCCATGGCTATCATAGATCTGGGAATGTGTAAGGATTTAAACATCATATATGTAATAATTTTATGACTGTTGGTTTTTTCTTTGATAAGTAATGCCCACACTACTCTTGTAGTTTTAGTCAATAGAGGAAAACATAAGGAATTTGATTGACATTAAATGTGATAGAAAATGTTTTGTTGATAAGTCATGTTGTATGATCATTGGGGTAAAAGGTATTGTAATCATTCCGAATTAATTTTCACAAAACATGATTAACAACTTGTTCCTTAACCACCTCTCGGGCTCACCATGGAAGATAAATAAGAATTCTGTTAAGAGATTGAGCAATGAATACCATGTATGAAATAATATTCTGTTTCCTTTGTGATATGAATATAGAAGTAATCACCTAAGAAAATTTATTTGAGGAATAATAATATGTTTTGACTATGGAAAAGAACGACACAAAGAAAATGGCTTTAAGAGAAAAATATGGTATTAGTTAATGAAATGGATAAGAATGTTGGCCTACCTAAGACATCATCAATGGTTATGTGTCTTAAGTGTGGAGTAAATGGTCATTATACACCTCAATATCTTGAGATAAAATCTCATAAAGGGAACCAACAAGGTGGTGTGAGTAATGGACACATTGATGATGATAAAGATACTGGAGATGAAATGTGAAAGGAAAGAGGTATTGTGTAATAGGATGAGATAACCATGTTATTGGAATAAGGATGAAGTATATAAATTAATGTTTGTATGTGTTTGGTGTAAAATATTATGTTATATTAATGATGTGATATATAAATATTTTTCTAATTTTATTTTTCACTGAGTATTTAAAATTTTATATTGAATGTTCTTGATGGATTGGAGAAGTGATTTAACAATAAGGTGGTATTTTGACTAAGGGAAGGTAACCCATAATATGTTCCTTATGTTAAGATAATTAAATTATGAATAATTAAATTGGATAGTACTGATTTACTTGGAAATAATTAATGATGTGATGAAAATTAGTTCATGCTATCATGGATGATGTTTACAAATACTTGGATATATGAATTATATCCACTAATCTATGGAATAAGAAATAATGACTATTTTTCAAAAGTATTTATGGAAATTTAGGTTGTTACCCTCTATCATGATAATTTATAATGAAGGTATTCAAATGTTTGGAATGTGAGAAACAATAGTTACATTGAGATATAAGGGGGATCAATGTAAGATGATTCATGAAATTATTTCTATGGTTTTTGATTTTTAGCTTTTAGAGGGGATATAAGGTTTACCATTCCTGAAAAGTTTAGGTTAAACTTTAGGGGATGTTTTTATACACTGAGTTTTTATTGAGAACCATGGTAAAATGGATATTTAGTTATTAACCTTATTTCATGTATTACCATAATAATTAGGAAATTATATTTGTGTAGTTTTAGAAAAGTACATATTGTATGTGGGGTGAAAAACAATCAACTCTGGAAAGGCCCTCGTTCTTGTTCTAAAAAAATTTCATTAGTTGTTCCCAGGAGAAGACTACAATGATCTTATTAGGATCCAATGAAACCCCTTTTTTGATATCCCATGACTCATAAACATCAGTTTTTAATCTTGTAGGTGCACTTAGAAAAAATGGCCAAGAGATGATGATCTCGAAGAGTGCCTAACATGATCATTAATTTCTTCTCATGATCCTACTCATATCCAGATTAGATCAAGATGTCATAAAAAATACCATGACGATGGAATCATGATACTAATGGAACACCCTATCCATGAGTTCTATGAAAACCACTATGTAATTAATTAACCCTAAATTAATGTCTGTATACATGAAATGTACATACCTAATTCCAAAATCTATTTTTAGAACATCTTCCACTCTAAATCCAACTTGATGATAACTGAAATGAAAACCAATCTTGGAAAACCACCTTTACCATTTAAGCTGATAAAAAAGACCTTAAATAAAGAGAAAATGGTACTTGTTTTTGATATTTACCGTGTTTATAAAGTCATAATAAACACTCAAACAAGTAAATCTATTAACATATTTGGAAAATTTTTACAATAGAAGCCCAAATATTGATGATCAGGTGAATGAAACCTTTTGATTCCAAATAAAAAAACAAACACTTTATTTCCATCAACTCCGTGGGAACTATACACTATGAGGAAATAGATATTATATTTGTTCCTGAAACTAAACCATTGGTGAACTCTATCTACCTCTCCACAAGGAAAACTAGAAAAATCCATTTGAAGAAAAGTTGTGAACTCATCCCCCATAGGAAGTAATCTACCCTTACGATCACCATCCTAATCCTCCAATTCTGGTGTGGAGATCTAAAAAATGAGGTGTCATAATTTAGTAAGTGGAGGTCTAGAATAACACAAATAAGGAACCCATTCTTCCTAAAAATCTTAGGTACTGCTATCAGGTGACAAAAAACACACTCATCACTGATTAAAATAGATGTGTGCCTGAAAAAATACCATCCAATCCACACCAACACTATTGGAAAACTAACCTATACCAATGGTTTGGAACCGTTGGTATAGGCCTCCAAACCGTTGGTATAACTTATACCAATGGTTTGGAGAACTATAGGAAAGTAAGCCATTGGGATAGGTCTATACCAATGGTTTTTGGAAAATTTTTGGTATAGACCTATACCAACGGTTTTGAAAACTGTTGGTATAATTAATATGAAAATCTATTCCAACGGTTCCATAAAACCGTTGGTAAATGTATTTCCCAAAAAAAATATTCACTGGGATTTGATCCCAGGACCTCTAGTTTATCATTGAACGACCTAACCACTAACCTAACATGACTTTTCTGAACATAACCCCATATTTATATATATATTATCATAATTATTTTAAATTTTGATATATAGAATGTTCTGGTTAAGAGGATCCGATAAAAAATCAAAGGACATATACGAACAGTTTTCAAAACCGTTGGTATAGGTCTATAGAAACGGTTTTCAATACCGTTGGTATAGGTCCCTAGATTCTGGAGAGAAATGTTGAAATATTAGGGATCATTCCCAATGGTTTGGCCAATCCATTGGGAAAAGTGGCCATAAATTTGACCTTTCCCAACGGTTTGGCCAAACCGTTGGGAAAGCCTAGCCTTTCCCAATGGTTTGGCCAATCCATTGGGAAAAGTGGCAACAAATTAGACCTTTCCCAATGGTTTGGCCAAACTGTTGTGAAAGCCTACCCTTTCCCAACGGTTTCGGAAAACTGTTGGGAAAAGTGGCCACAAAGTTGGGTTTTCCAACGATTTGGCCAAACCGTTGGGAAATGGGGTATAGAAGTGTTGGGAAAGGTCACATTTCCAGTAGTGCAAGGATAACATCAAAGTGGTATGTCTATAAAAATAGAAAATCCCATTCTAATTCAATAGTTGACATAGTGAGTTTACAAGAAAGACACATGAAACCCTGATCTCACTTTGTTCCAAGATAAATTACCAACTCTATTACATACGGAAAATGCTATGTTGGAAACTTTAGCACATAAACAAGGTAGGTAGAAATAAAATAAACCAAACCAACTGTATCAAAAAATAACTACTGATTATAAAATAATAATGGTAACTCAAACTATCATAGGCCATATATCTTATTTCTCCTTGTCCTAAAGCAAGGACATCTCAAACTATAACTTCTACTAACCTTATATCTATTGGTGAGGAATAACTCTCTCCAGCCTCTTACCACGAGTGCATAAGATATCTTCAAAGAGTCATTTTACTTTGACAAGAATAAAAAAACCCCATCAATACAACCATCCACAGACATTCAAAAAATTTTCCACAAAAATACAAAATTCCAAAAACATCGATAAATAAAAACATAACCAAATATATCATAATAACGATGAAAAACAAAACACTTCACCCAAATTTAGTGTCCATGTACAGTCTCTGGATGGTATATTTAACCTTGGTAGAAGTAAAAAATAAAATCCCAACATCCCATACCAACTCATATCCTATCTAGAGGTGTGTTGTCCAGACATCCCACTCACAACCAGAATCTCATGCCCTGACAATCCTATTTATCATCTATCTAAAATCTTTCCCAAATAACATGACCCAAATGAGTGTATCCTCAGATGATAGCATATTTTCATGAAGAAAGATGAGATTCCATCCATCCCAACACCCGAATCAATTCCGGGAATGGCCTGGAAGGAGTTCCTAATCCCCAAGGGCTGAATATCTGTGTTGTGTGTCAACAATAAAGTTCGGGAATGATTTCACCCATTTCTATAAGCATAAATAACAAATAGAAATATTCACCACAATAATAAATAATCATATCCAAACTATGCTTAAGAATTTTTTTTATTTAAGGTTCACAACATTGATGAAAAACCAAATGTGGTACCGCAAAATAGGTATATCAAAACAATCATAATAAAATCATTGTTATAGGAGGAGCATCATACTACAGTCACCACCACCAACACCTAAAAAGAGTGGTACTCTATCATCCAGATCCAGCATCACCATGATACATCTTTCTTTTACCTGTTTCAGACATAACATTTTCTACGTACATCAAAAGGTGTATGTAGGCTGTTAGCCAAAGTCCATTGGATGAAGCAAAAATGAAAAGTTTTTCTACTATTACATTAGAAAAAAATAACACATACAATTTCGTTAAATATTTGAATCATTTACATGAGTCTTTTAAAGAAATAATTTTATAAGATAACTCTTTTTAATGAAAAATATTTTCTCACATAATATTTCATGCAATAAAAGTATGAACATGGTGTAACATATGATTCTAGAACCATATAATGTAGGCATGGATTAAAAAGAAGTCATCATTGGTAAATATGTATAGGCAACTAGGAATAGTAGGAGCCTATAAACCTCTTACCTTAGAGATAAAAAAAATCCACTATATTACCAATAACATCCTCTAGCATGAGCAATTAGAGGGGAATATGTTCCAAGGTCCAAAAGACTCTAAAACAACAGTTTTGTGCAGGATCCAATAGTGGATAACGCATCCCATGTTCTTGTGGTCCATGATCATATATAATGTTTAGTTATTGATGAAATCATAAATCCAACAAGATAAATTCGGTCTGTATCTACTACTTAATCAACTGGAATACTAGTTCTCTTACCTAGGTACCTGGGATTCCCTTTTTTCTCAAAAACCCATTTACATATCACATAGATCATCACATTCTCACATACATTCCACGAATTATTATAACACATGGATATCACCAATTTCTATAAAAACCATTTTTAAATATATTTCTCCCCACTTACACCATTTATGAAATCCCTTTGTAAACAAAACAGGAAGAACACATGTGAATGCCAATCATTTCCCAAGGAAAATCCAATTTCAAAATCATGATCACATCAAAAACATTTTATTAACATGCTTCACAATTTCAAGATACAATAAATGTGATAAAAAAGGTACCCAATATTAAAAAAAACCATTTCATATAAACAATCAACTATAACCAAATTTTTACCTATAAATATATTTGAAATCATAGTTCCACCTTTCACACAACGTATAAAATATATTAAAGAACCTCTATAGAGAGGCACCAAATAAATATAACTAGTTTAAATTAAAAAACCAATTTTCATCACATATACATTACAAAACCTTTAAAAACACATTTCTTAAATGAAAAATTATCCATAAAACATATTAAATCACTCAACAAAGAAAACCAAAATCATTTAATAATGTAAAATCATGGAATCACGTACCACGCAATTAGAATATTTTAGAAGTTGGTTCAAAACCAAAACCACAAAACCACAAGACCTTAATATGAAAATACTCAAGAAAACATAATTAATTTCCTAGAAACACAAGATCTAACAATCGTTAGGTCATACAACCCGCAGTCAATTTGAAACTAATGAAATATGGGAGAACAACCCTATAATGAGGGTTAAACCAAGGGGAAAAATTCCATGGTGATTCTATGATTTTCCAGGGTCAAATACATCAACGTCATGATGTTCAATATATCCAAGGGAGATTAGAGAGAGTTCTCATGGATTCAAATCTCTTATGGGGTTGATGGGAGGAGAATTAGGGTTTAAACAAACATATAAAAAAGGTAATTTTAAACTTTTAAATGACATGGATTGGACACATAGTTTTCCAGCATCGTTTTCCAAACCGTGTGGCCAACATTTGTCAATCACTATCCAGAAGGGTAAGGCTAAACTATTATTCCACATGGTTTATCAAACCTTGCACCAACTATGTGGCACCGTTGTCAAAGATGACAATTGGCCATACTATTTCATAGAGAAGGCCCGACGATTTCCCCAAACTCTGTGTTGCATAATTTCTATCATAAAATCAACATTTTTCACCAAAAACCGTTGGGAAACTAAGGGAAAAATTTAATCTAAAAATAAATATAATATTACATAATAAAATAGAGATGTGAAAATTATCCCCACCATGAAAACTTTCTTTCCCCATAATGTCAATTTGAAGCTTGATCATAAAAAATATTAATCTTGAACCCAAGACATTCAATACCAAGTCTCATGAACATAATAACAATGTTTAAAAAACATAGGAAAAAAATTAACTTCCCAAGAATCTCATTCTCCTAAGAATAATGAATCAGCACCGGTTACTCAGACATAGATATGATATACTCCAATACCAACTCTTCCAAATTAATCACATGATACGGGTCTAGGATGAACTTTTTCAATTGATAAACATGAAACACATCATGGATTGACATCAACTGGGAAGGTAGAGAAAACTTGTATATTACCATACCAATCCATTCAGTAATCTCGAATGGTTCAAAAAACCAAGGAATTATCTTCCCTTACTTACACAAATGAAAATGACCCAAGTGATGTGACACTATCAGAAACACCAACTGACCCATAGATAAATCTATATTTTAGTGCCTTTGATCAACATAAGATGTATCAAGATTCTAATCTCTCAACAACCTCTATCTGATCAACTTGACTTTCTCAGATGTCTCCAACACAAGGCACAATCCCAATAACGAGGTCTCACCCACCGTTGGCTGACACAAAGGGGTCCAACAAAGCCATCCATAAAGTTAATAAAAAATGGGCAACTCAATTTAAGGTTTTATAACTATTATTATATATGAAATCAACCAATACTAAATGGATATCCCATGAACTTCTATTATCTAAAACATATTTAAGGAGCATTTCTTCTAAAATATTATTTTCTAGCTCTATCTTACCATGTTTTTTTATGATGGTATAACATGCTCAACTTGACATAGAACCCCATTTTATTTTTAAGGACATCCAAAAAATTTCATTTAAAATAGGGGTCCTTTTTCAGAAAAAATCACTAATCCACATTGGATAAATCCATAATAAGAATAAATTGGGAAGATTTTGTCAGATATTAGTTCACCAAGCAAATGGTGTTCCTCCCTCATGGTATACAAGGAATGAAAACAATAAAGTCCAGGGAAATTTTGATCCACTTCTAGGTAGGGATGGGTATTGGATAAAGAAAACTAGGGGGATTTAGTGATATTCATTGACATGTTGACTTGTATAACACCACAATACAAAGTCAAATACATCTAGTCTTATATGTAGATACCAAAACTACTGATGCATGTCATTGAACATATTTGCATCCCCATGATGAAAAACCCACTGAGATTGGTTGTTGTCCTACAAAACCAACTTCCCTAATGATAATGGAAGCACAAATTAACCCTTGAAGAAAAAGAATTCCATAAATGAAAATGAAAAATCACAAGGTATCTCCCCCCATTTAGAAATTCCATAGAATTATAGCACAACTCATCACAAGGATTCTCTCATGGAATCAACTATAGAAGGGATGTTGTTAGCTACACACTGGCCAAGAATGCACCTCTAATCTTTTCATTCGACTCTAGATGCATATGACTAACCATCCCCATCAAATCCCAATAATTAATAGATATTTTCAATTACATCACTATAGGTTTCCTACGCATAGAATCCACCATTAATTTTCCTTTTCATGAGGTCTATAAAATACCAAAATCTATCCCAAAAGATACTCATCCCAATGATGTTGCCCCAAATTCAGATCCTTCTAGGGGAAAATGTAGGCCATGATTTTATGATTAGAATAAAATATGAACTTCTCCCTAAAAGACAATAACACCATGTCTTTAAGGGATGCATCACTGAAGCTAACTCCAGGATAGGTGTGGGGCAATTAATTACCTGTATTGTGAGATGTCAAGTACCATAATCCATCACCTGGTCGTTTTGCAATAGCACACACCCAACACCCTTATCTGAGGAATTATGACAGACCAAATATCCCTTAAAAAATTCCAATAAAATAATAGGGTTTGTAGTTAAGCACTATTTAAGACCATAAAAAATGTTTGTAACTCATGTATTAATTAAAAATTCACCTACTTGTAGGTGAGAACTATCAAGGATGAAGAAAGCCTAGAGAAATATCAAAATAACCACCTGTAATACGTTAACAGGATAACAAATCTCATGATCTAAAAAACATTCTTCAGTTTCTTCCATGAAATAACCACACTGGTCATATTCAGGTCCTTCGAAACCCCTATTTATGAAATCACATGACCGGGAAACATAACCGATTTAATCCATAAGGTGAACTTAGAAAAAATGGGATAGAGATGATAATCTTAATGGTTTCCCAACACTATCAGAAAATTCCTCTATTACTCCTACTCATATCTAGAATAGATGAGGATGTCATCCACAAATACCACAATAAAGGAACAAAGACACCGATGGAACACCATGTTAATGAGTTCAACGATAATCACTATATTATTCATCAACCCAAAGGCATGAAAAAATAAATTAAATGACCACAACTACTTTAGATGGTATTTTTAGAAACATAATTCTCTTTAACTCTAACTTGATGATACCTAAAATTTAAATAAATAGTGAAGAACCACCTCTCCCCTTTATGAAAATAAAAAAGGTAATTAATATGGGGAAGTGATACTTATTTTTTATTGTTACATTTTTCTGCATCTGGTAATGAATACACCACCATAAAGATCCATTATCCTTTTTTAAAACAAATCAAGGGGAATACAAAGAGAGATTCTCAGGTGAATAAATCCATTATATTCCAAATCATCTAGTCATACATTTAATTTCTTCAAATCGGTTGGGTCCATATAAAACAAGGGAAGAGGTATTAGCTACGTTCCTGGTGCCAAATCAATTATGAACTCCACATCCTGCTCCAGGACAAAACAAGAAAAATACTTTGGAAAAAACTAAGGGAACTCTTACACCATAGATGGTAATCCACCCTTAGGATCACAGTAATCATCCTACAATGTGAGTAATGAATTATAAAAAATTATGTTTCCTAAATATTATAATACTATTTTACCATGACCCGACTGAGGATCTCATTCTTCTAGAAAAACAGGGTACTACCATAAGGTCAAAAAACACAGTCACCATCAATAAAAATTGATGTGAACTAAAAAATGAACCATCTAATACATAATAGGTATCATGATAAATATTTCCATATCTAAAACTACAAAATATTAATCTAATGTGACCCCTGACATGGTTAGTGCACCGGATGCAAAACTGAATGCCTTCTCTAACTTCAATCCATGTGGATTTAAAAATTCCATCCCATATGGAGTTTTCTCAGTTGAAAAAATTAGTACATCAACAGGGAATATAGAAATTAATGAAAATAAAGAACTAGAATTTAATATAACAATGAATAAAGATGACGAAATAAGAATGGTACCTCTAAATTTAATAAGACATACGTCTGATTACACTAGTTCTCTATCCACCATATGAACTTTCCTTACTATAGCCTAATCCTGAGAAGGACTATTATCCTATGACTCTGCCCTAAAATGAATCTGCCTAGACAATAATCCAACCCTTCTGTCATGACATCTAAATAGAGAACCCACTACCCTAGAGGATTCTGGCTGATATGTCATCCATTTTAAAGCCAAAAATCCTACACCAAACTGATACAAGATTTTTTTTTCAAATCCTAATAAGTTCTTTATAGTTACCCATTGGTGAAAATGTCTATGTGGAGATGAAAACATAGGTCGTGTGTGGCCTGCCTCCCCACATTAGTGGAACACGAGCGACCCAATGTTGGAAGCCACAAACGAAGTCAACCAAGAAGGATGGCCATAATTATCCCCACCATTCTTACCCACCTTATCCAAATTCATCTTCTTCTCAGAAAATATTCCACCTCCCCCATACGATAGAGATTTAGAAAACAAGACTTTCTTCCATGATTGATCTCCACCATCATATCATGATAAACCAACTCTGCTTATGTTTTTTTCTTAATCAAGATAACTGGAGATCTAATATCTGGCCGCAACCCCATATCAAAATTCTATGCCTTTTTATATTTATTGGATATGACCCCAGGTGCATAATGAAACAGATCTTCCAAGGGGATAACATATTCCATTATAGAAAAATCTCCCTGGGAATTCTCTAGAAATTTCACAGACCTAGAAATGGAAAAAATATTAGTACAATACATCACATTTAAAAAAACATTTAAATATTTCCAACTCATCATCTCATGCTTCCCAACTTACACCATCAAGTCCCACAACCTCCGACGGAAACCTTCTAGTAAGAATGAAGCAGAATAAACATAGTCAACCTCTTGAGTTTGAAGAATCTAGAATATAATATCTATCTTCTACATCGAATCGTTTTCCTAAGGTTTCATGATACATTTGAAGGAAAGAGGCTTGTTCTTGAGGAACTCTTGATCATTTTCATTTCCAGGACCTAGTTAGGCTTTCATAACCTGAGTAGGACTAGAACCCGCCCCTTGTCCCAAATTATGGACATCTTGAATGAAAATGTCCACTAACCATTGATCAATTGGTGGTGGTTAACTCTCTCCATCCTCTTACTATGGGCACACAATAGATCTTCAAGGTGGCATTTTACAACAAAAATCAACAAAAAACTAGGGAAAACCCACCAATACAACTATCAAAACACATTCTAAAAATTTTCAACAATAAAAAAATATATCAAACACTTCTATAAATCCAAACATATCCAAATCCATAAAAATAACAGGGAAAACCAAACCACATCCCCCCCACCCAATTTCCATATACGATATACATCATGTATGTCTCACTTCGGTGGAAGTAACAATCAAATAACAACATCTCTTAGGGAATCTAGTCCTTTCATGAGGTGCGTTTTCTAGGAACCACACACTTAATCCGAACCTCAAGCCCCGTGAATAATAGCTATGGTCTATCCTGACTATTTCCCAAAAACATAACCTAAAAGTATATAACCTCTTATAATACTATTTTTCATGAACATAGATGGGATTCCATTACACCCAACTCTTGAACCAATTCATGTAAAGGTCCAAAGGGTGTTCCTAATCCCCATGGGCTAGAAATCAGTGCATGGGTATCAACGTTAGAGTATGGGAATGATTAAAACAAATTTTATAAGAATAAATAACTAATAGAAGTAGTCATTAACATAATAAATTACCATATCCAAACAATGTATAGAAATACTCACATTTAAGGTTTACATCATTAACCAAAAATAAAATGGGATACAAAAAAAAATAGAAAACACAAAAAATCCCCAAACCCCCATGAAACAAGTCGAGCATTTTCCCCAATTCACCACCACCAGCACCTACAATGAGTGGGACTCTATCAACCTGATCCACAATCACAACAGTACATCTTTCCTCTACCTGGTCTATACATAACAAATTCTACATACACCTCAATATCTATGACGACTGTGATCCAAATCCCATTTGATGACACAAAAAATATATTTATTTGATGTTATAACATTAGAAGAAAAGTTAACATACATATTTACATTAAACTAATGAATCATTTCTAAGAAATTTTTTTACGGAAAACATTTTAAATGACAACACTTTTTAAAGAAATACAATTTCTCAAATAAGTTCTCATGTAATAAAATTATGAATAATGGCTAACATATGTTGATGACTAGAATGATTTCTCATAGGCATTGTATTACTAGAGAGAACTAAGTGTAAATCCCAATAGATAACTAACACTAGTGGGACCCAAGAAACCATGTATCATGATGATCAAAATACTCCACTAAACTAGCAACAACATCCTCATGCATGATCCATTAGAGGGGAATGTGTCTTAATGTAAAATAGTCTCTAAAATATAGTTCTAATGAAAAATATAGTAGAGGGGAATATATACCAATGTGTAGGGGTCTCTGATCATATCTTATGATTAGTTAGTGTGAAATAATAAAACCCCATAGATTAATCAAGGCCTTAGGCAGTTATGAATCTACTAGAGTTCTAGTTCTAGTTTACCCACCTAGGTACCCAAAACACCCTTTGTGATGAATTTCCATTCACATATCACATAAATAATCACTTTATCACATACATTACATGAAACATAATCACCAAATGAAATCAAAAATTTCCCAATCAAAACCATTTTGAAAAACATTTCACACTACTTACACCATTTATGAAAACCCTTGGTAATCAAAATAAGAAAACACATGTGAAATCCAATCATTTCTATGAGAAATTCCCCTTTAAAAATCATGTTCACATCATAACCATTTTCATAACATGATTCCTAACTTAAATATATATTAATGGTGCCCAACAAGGTAGACAATATATCAAAAAACCCATTTCAATTAGAAAAATCCACTTTGAACACATTTTCACATTCCAATATTTTTGAAATAACATTTCAAACCTTTCATAAATGGTATAAAATATATTAAAAAATTTCCACAAATAGGTACAAAATAAATATAACCAATTTCTTTTCAAAAACTAAAATTTATCACAAATGCATCATAAAACCTTCCCAAAAAACATTTCGAACCACACACATAATCCATAGAATCAATTTAACCACTCAAGAAAGCATATAAAAATCATCTAATAATGTAATAGCATGGAGTCACCAATTCCTCACTTGGAAACTTCTATAAATTGGTGAAACAACACAACCTCACCACCAGAAGACCCCAATAAAAAAATATTGGAAAAAAAAGTAAATACGCTACCCAAAAAACACAAGATCTAGCCATCCTTAGGTTATTCAACCCACTAGAAATTAAGAACTCATTAAATATGGGAGTAGAACACTAGAAAGAGGGAGAAACCAAGGTAAAAATCACATAGATGCTGATTCCACGATGAACTGTGGTCAAAACCACCAATGGAAATATACTCAAGAGGTTCAAGGAAGCATAAGGGAGAACCCATGGTTTGAAATCATAAATGGGGTGGATGAGAGGATAATTAGGTATATAATTGATGAGGAAAAATTGTAATTTTTCACTTATTAATAAACTGGATAGGCCACACTATTTTCTAATCCTTGAATAAACCATGTTCCCCTCAATATCCTAAAGGTAGAGGTCACATTGATCGTCCACACTGGTTGATAAACCGTGTGCCAACCTAGTGAATACCATTTTCCAAGAAGACACTTGGCCACATAGTTTCTTAGAGAAGGGAAAACTATTTCCCCTATCCATGTTCCAACTATGTTCCACCATATATCAAAAAAATTACCATATTTCACAAAAAACAAACGAGGAACCAATGGGAAAAAAACCAATCTATAAAATAAAAAATTACCTCAAAAAAACATGAATGTGACATTATTCGATTAAAGTAATATCCACTGTTATGTTTCATTCTCTTGTAATTAGTTAAATAAGGTTATTTTATCATCTTTTATTCCTACCATATTATACCCATGTTATTGATTTAATGGTATGTGTTTTAGTTATTTACCTTTGCCTATGGTTTATTCCTTATTTACTCAAATATTATTTTGTACACATACCCATACAGAGCAACTAAACCCAACACTTTATTATGTTTTATCTTTTCTATCAATATGAGGTGGTCTTTTTTGATTGATATATAGAGATATAGTAAGGAGAATATTGAAATTCTAGAAGTAAATTCTACTTTTTTCTGCATTAAAATTTAATAATAATTTAAAATTTATATATATTTTACTAAGAACACGAAACAATTAAATATTTTGGGATGATGTTTATTTTATATATTTTAAATGTCATAATGAATCCATGGACTATAGGCTACTGGGGTATAGGTATTTATAGATTTTGAGCGAGAAATTAATATTAAGGAGGTATAATATTACACCATGAGATTTTGTAAAATATATTTTTTTCAAATAATTTGGATTTCTTTGATATTTTTCATCACATACAACACCAATTTTTTCTTATGTTACTCACAAAATTGAGTTTAAACAAAACCTGACATACTATTAAAATATTATAATTTAATATGAATGTTATCACATATCCATTGGAATGACATCTATGAATAGGATATAATAGATAATGATAATATATGTTTTAAAAATGTATATATAAAAATTTATTTTATGGCCAATTAAATATAAATGAAAATAAAACTATTTGAAAACACATGAAATCATTCTCTCAAGAACTATTTTTATATAAACATATGATTTTTACCTCAATAAATTAAATAAAACAAAAATTTGGGAATTTTTTTTAAAGAAATTTATATATTATATATTCAATCAAATATTTAATATTCACCATATGTGTTTTATAGATAATATATAAGAAAAAATAAAATGTAATGGTTAAAAAGTTTAATTTTTTCAAATAAATTGTTTTGTCGCCTTATGCGAACTTATTTAAAATTGGTGTTTTATCCCTCTTTGAAAATATATTTTAAAAAAATAAATTAATTTTTTACCTATCATGTCAGAATTATCGAATGGTGAATTTTTTAGTATTTCATAAGAAGGTCAATTTTTCGATGAATAGAGAAAATAATAGGTTTTATTTTAATTTTCATTTATGTAAATGAATTAATAGACATAGAATTTTTTTTAATATGGATTTAAAAGTAAAATTAGTTTTAATATATATCTATTGATCAAAGTTATGTAATTTTAATCAATTTTATATAGATTTTTGTTAGAAATATTTTAAAATTCCAAACGTTTTCTCTTTGGAAAACAAATTTCTCGTCGCGCCTATGAGATTAACTTTATATTAATATTTTCCACATTATTGAATGAAATTTGGAAAAATTGTTTCCATATTTTTTTTTGGAATAATTTATACTATAAAACAACATAAACATAAATTTTCACCTTAAGGAATATTAAATTTAGTTAAAATTAATTATCTTTGTTATAGTAAATATGTGTTTACCGGGGTATAAGAAAAGGTAAGGGTAAATTTACCATGAATCTTTAAAAAATACCATTTTGGACATATTGAAAACATATATCTTATATGTTTTATAATTTACAATTTTGGATCCTTTTGGAATGTGAAATATGGGGTGTAAACCATTTTCCTTCAAAACATTCAAATGCATAACACACCACACCTATTAAAGGATCCTCCTCTCATATCCTCTTTACACATCCAAATACTATTTTTTCCAATAAAAACTTCAATAACTTTAATATTTACCTTTTATAATAATATAATCCTTATTTTGTTCAGAATTCAAACCAAATAATCCTTTTAGTGTGAACTAAAAGAAGTTTTCTGAAGAAGAGGTAAATACCTTAACCGAGAATTTTATTTTATTTCTTCCTCTAAATCATTCAATTATTTTTTTAAAAAAATTATCACAATATAATCAGTATATTACCTATAATTATATTTTATTATGTTAATTTCACAAATAATATCATTTTTCTATTATATAAAATGGGTTAAGAAATCATCATTCATGTGTACGGTGAACTACCACACCACTAACCAATGTTACACGTTTTATATCAACACCTTTAGTGGATGGATATAATTATGAATTTATTATTTATATATTATATTTATGATATTTATTACATTATTATTATTTTATAATCATGACATCACATATAAATTCTTACTTTCCATTCTGTGGGAATACAATAGTGTCCTTCTCGTGTACGGCGGACTACCGCCTCATAAAGTGATGCGATTCATTCTTCAAATACACATTACAAAAGAGGTAATAAGGAAATTTATAAATAAAAACATGTGATATATATTAAATAAAAATAATTACAGAAAGTTAATTTATATTTAACTCTATATTATTTCACCAATCAGGTAAATGGATGAAAAATTCATTCGTATGTACGAAAAATCCACTCCATGAATTGAATATTTCATTTTATATCTGTAAATTTTATTGATTAATATAAATAAACATATAATAAATATATATTTTATTTATATAATGTTTAATCTTTTGGAAATTATTAATCCATTATCAATATAATTTGACTAAAAATACCAAATAAAAACATACATGTTAAAAAAAATTATTGCTGGAACACGACTTTAACTTGAAATTATTAACAAAAGGTCATAAGTAAATGATATATGGTATGATATATAAAATTATGGTCATGTAATATATATATATATATATATATAACTTTATCAGTTTAAAAAATATGTGTTATTATGTTCGAAGTAAGTTAATTCTTATGATATGGGATTTCTAGTCTCACTTTTATTTCTAGGAGACAAAAAAAATTCAAGACTTGATTTTTTGTGGTCTATATGATTAATATTTAAAATGTTATATAATGATTATAAATATATTAATTATATTTAATGTATATTTTTTTGTTACTCTTTTTTTGTGGTTTATGGTTCTAAAGATTACTAAAAGCGTAATGTATTGTTTTCACAAATTAACTTCTTTGAGACATATGTCATGTTATAAACCAATAATATTTAATTAGGTGTATATAAAACCCATTTTAAATGGCATTACAAGAATTTATTTATTATCATGATATTTTAAGTTTCATTTAATGTTCTTATTATTTGGGGCTTGTGATTCAATATCACATAAGTGGTAATAGTTTTTTGGTACAATCTCATCATTTAAAAAGATTATTTGTGTTTATAATTTCAATGTTGAAACCTTAAGATACATATGTCAAGAAAATAATTAATTTTCTTATCCTATGGTTATTTTATAATAATAAATTTTCCCTTCATTTTCCTCTTTGTATGTACTAAATATTAAAAAAAATTAAAGTAAAATTGATTTATTTCACTCTTCGGTAAAAAAACCATTTCTTCGATATATTTGTTTTTTTAAAATGTTATCAAAAAGTGTTTCAACAATATCCAAAGGATTTAATAATGAATTATTTCATCATGAAATTTTTCTATAAATTTTTTTATCAGAATATTAATTTTATTTAAAAAACAATTCATACTTGTATTTTACTAAAAATATTGAAGAGATTATTGTTTTAACAAACTTGAATTGAAGAGATTTTTCATCATCATGACCAAATTTTTTTAAATATTATTATATATGTATAAAAGTTTATTTTCAATGAAATGTATTTCCAAAAAAAATTATGAGCATTTATTTAAATGAAAATTTATTTTCAGAACAAAAATGATATTTTCCTTAAGAAATATGTTAAATATTTTCTATTGTTTGTTGTATAATTTGTAATAAAAATAATTTTGATATTTTTTTATATTTTAAAATAATTTTTAAAAATTAAATGTCTATATTTCTCATGAAATGTTCCATATGATCTTTAAAAATCAATTTCTTTCTATAATGACATCATTTGATGTTACTTATGATTTACTAGGCATATGATCCGAGGATAACATTCTGATTATTTATTTGGATGGTTTATGTTTATGGTGAAATGATTTGTATGAAACCTATTTATATTAAAAAAGTTATATCATGAGAAAATGATTAAAAAACAACTTATTTTTTCATTAGTGATGCTTTGATTGAAATGATGAAATGATTATGAAGCCAATTTCATTTCAAGAGCTTATATTTGAATGAATTGTTTATGAAACCCATTTCATTTTATGGGTTAAAATACGAAGAATGTTTTATGATCATATAGAACACATATGTATGGTTTACATTTTTTGATGATGGTTAATAACCAAAGATGTTGGTAATGTAATTACTGTGTATGGTGGTTATGTTATAAGAAAGATGGTTGATACCGAAGTCTCTCTATAATGCATTGGGTAATGATTGATATATCATTAGATAAAAAGGTACAGATTGGGGAGTAGAACTTATTATATAAGCGAATATATACATTATGATTGTCCTGGGATTGATCCTTGACTACTATGATGGTTTGGGGACTAAACCAATTCGACCATGATAGTTTTTAAAAAGAGACATTACTACAATGGAAATAACTTTTTAAGATTATGTGTAAGCCACACATTATGCCATATACCAATTTTATGTTTTATTAGTTCAAGTTATTTGAATCCATTATGATTAACTTCCTATCAAATTCCATGACTTATACCATGAATCAAGTTTATTATTTATGATATGTAAGGTATGATTTTCAAATTTAATTCTACTATCATCATACACTTTTTCTCATGATATATTGATATCTCCCTTGTTTACTGTTACTAATTATGTGAGATCACCCTTTCTAATGTATCACATCCCTTTGTTATGATGAATTTTATTATTTATGATATTCATAGTAAAGGTGATAGTTATGAACAACAAAGTGGGAAATGTCATAACTCCCTTCTGAACCAGTTGTTTATGTTTATAGGTTTCCAAAGCCACGTGACCGAAATGATTCTTTCATGGATATTTATGTTACATAATGCCCCTACCCTAGTTACCCATAGTTAGTACGCTATTACATAAAATTTACATGATCACAAGAGATCATGACTTGAAAGACCGATTGGTATAATATCATTGGATGTACTAGATACATAAGTAAGTTTTACATTACATCATGAAATAAACAAATTAAAAAAATTATGTCCCCATTGAACACACTCATATCCCTTTTCCAATCCCTATAGGTTAATAATAATATACTTCTTCATATCCTGGGAAAAAATAAGAAAGGGTTTAGGTCATATGCTCAGTAAGGATAACAATATAATGGAAACATTCATAAATAATAATAAAAATATAAGGCAATTGATATGTCTAAAACACAAGACTTTTAAACATCAAATTTAGTAAAATATGGAAAATATAAATCAAATAATTCCATTTTATTATTCATATGAATATTCTACTAGTCGAATAATCACATTTAATATCAATTTCAAATTAATTAATGATGGAATGCATAATACCAGACATCATAACCTCATTGTCTAGTCCTCGTGCCAAGACTACAAATAAGATTTTGTCAAGGACAGGAGCTAAGACACTAGTTTTTATGATGAGGCATACTGATGCATCAAGGGGATATAGTGGGACCCCAATCAATTAATAAGTCCAATGTATCCTCATATGAAAATGTTGAAACATAATCTAAACATTCGTATTAAATAATACATAAGAAATGTAAATACATTAATCACAAACCATGAGTGGTATAAAAATAGCACATCCACAGTCAAACATAATTCATTAAATATAATATGGAATATTTTAAATAATAAATCATCCTTAATCAAGAATAAAATACAATGAAGTATATTTACAAAGATGAAAATAATTAGTAAAACTATTTGGGAGAAATTTCCCCTTTTACTTGAAAACATTTTAAAGTTGCACTATTTTTCAAAGAAGTCGTTTAAAAGAGATTTTTGAATCAATGTGTCCCATAGAACATTAATCCTTTGAAAATGATTTTAAGTAAAAATATTTATGTCCATAAAAATAAATCCATAAAAACATTTTTAAAACAGGGGCATAAATGAGAAATATTTAGAAAAATAAATCTTCCAAACATTTAAAATGATATTTTTGTTAAAGAGTTCCTAACATAACAAAAAAGAAGTATTTATACTACAATTAAGGATAAATCAATGACCTAATTATGTGTGAAAAATATAAATTTAATCAATATGATTAGATATTCAGTGTAAATAAATCAGCATACATTCACATATATTCTTTTAAAAACAATACCAATGACTTGGTTGTTTAACTCAATTAATGGAAATTGAGTTAACATTACCCTTATCAAGTTCCTATCAATGAATTGAGAATTTATCAATGGAGTGATTATGTGTATAAAAATTATATCCACACAAATAGTTGTATAAATTACTAAATATATAAATAAATTGGTTTTCCACTCATTATCCTGGATTAAAATAATCAATGAATTACGCGTAAAACCCAATGAGTGGAAATTGAAATTTGAAATTTCAATACTAATTTAGTAACATATAAAGATACACCCCCATGAAATATGCATCAAACAATGAATATTTTAATACCCTTAAATTAAATTATATTACACAACGAATAGAGTCAATGGAAGTACATATACCACACAAAAAAGAATTGTGGCACATACAACATGAATCTCATGATAATAGAATGTTTGATGAAAACCCCTTACCTTGTACTTTTAATTAGTTAAGGGTAAGTAAAACTCTTGTATAAAAGTTAAATAATTGTTATTAAATTATACAATAACCACAAAAATAAATTTTATATCACATATGATCTTCTAAAATTTCTTTGATAATAATATCTTAGTAGCATCATTGTTTCGGGTGTTAACTGATTCATTTTCCTTTATATGTTTTGTTATGTAAGTAAAGTTTGTTATGGATAGGATGTATTTAATTCATATCTATAATTATATTATTTTATTAAATATTATTTTAAACCATAATAATAAAATTATTCTTGAATGGTTATGATGGGAAATGAATCTCATCGTGTTTGTGGAGATGGTAATCCGTACGTGCGCATGAGCAAAAATATCATTCTATTAATGGTGAAATCAAATGAAATTGTATGGTATATCATATATACATAATTATTAACATGTTATAACATCGTAGTATGTGTGAGATAATATATTATTTATTTTGGTATGGAAATAAAAATGAAAGAGGAATTGGAAGAAGAAAAGAACTTTGAAAGAGGGGTGAAATTATTACCTCTTCTTCCGCTACTTCCTTTTGATTTGATCAAAAGGGATCCATAGGTGGGATTTCTGAACAAATAATGGAATTTAGGTTGAAGTGAGTGTATTTGAGAGGATATTTGAGCAGGGGTTGTCTGAGACAAATGGTTTTGGATGTGTGAATTTTAGATAAGGGGAAGGACCCTTTTGTAAGAGAGGTGAGGGTAACTTTAGGAAAATTTTGAAATATGATTTTATTATAAATTTATTTTTGGTTTCTAACGGAGCCAAAAAAATTTATTCTGATGATAAGGTGGAGATGGGTCGGAATATTCTTAATAATTATGTTTTAGAAAATTTTTGGTACCTATATTAACCTTATCATCTAGATTTAATTCTTATTTAAATAGTATAACTTTTACCATGTCTTCTTATATTTTTATATTACATGGTTGAAGAAATTTCTATAAAATTCCAAGAAAAACCCAAGTGGTAAATTAATGAAATATCTATCATTATATAATTCCTTTTGATGAAACTTATGTTTTTAGGAATATTATATCATTTAATAAAATAGTATTTCTTTTAAAAACACTTTTGTGTCTATTTTGACACTATTTAGTATTTGGTTTTTGTGAAAGTTAAAAAGTCATGACTATTTCGAAAATAATACCTTAAAATAACCCTAACATGACATATTAACCTAGAAAATTAGTTTATTGCATCAAAAGGTTCAATTTAAATTTATTGTAATATTTAAAACATCAATTATTTTAGTCCTTTATTAATAAGGTAATTACTACATTATCATTTTTCCATAAATAAATTTAATTATTTAATGTATAAAAAGTATAAATAAAATATTATTATATAGTAATTTTTTTATATTTATAATTAATATTTATTGTCTAATTTATCTTATGTGTATCCCTATATTAAAAATGTTTTATTTACTAAACATTTAATTTAATACTTTTAACTCTACTTTAATTAAAATATAATAAATGTTCTAATATAATCCAAGTTTATAAAAAGGATCATATTTTGGTCTAATGTTGATTTTGTCCAAAATAATCTTATCCAATATAATTAGTGAAATTTTGAGTGTAATTATAATATCATTTTTATCTATTATTACCATATTTACTTTTAACCTTAGTAAAAAAAATTTAAAAGTTATTATTCACCAAAAATTATTTTCATACTATTAAACCACATTTTACTTTCTGATTACAACCATTCCTCTCAAATTTTTAAAATATAATTCACAGAAGTGGTAAAATTA
Source organism: Viscum album (assembly GCA_963277665.1). NCBI lineage: Eukaryota > Viridiplantae > Streptophyta > Magnoliopsida > Santalales > Viscaceae > Viscum > Viscum album. Next base: position 1,215,309,491 of record OY728131.1, on the reverse strand, counting down.
TGTTTTATGCAAATTTGCAAATGTGTCAATAAGGTGGGTAAAAGATAGTTAAATGTTCAATTAAATTTTATATATCTAATATTATTATAAAATGAAATCAAAGAATTTCATTGGAAAAATATAGGTATTATGAATATATTTTTAATTTAAAATAAATTTTAAATAAAAAAATGTATTTAAATAAAATATCGGCTTTAAACAATATCGTAGTGTTTTTCATTATTCCTCAAAAATTGAAATTTTTAGAAATATACCAAAATTTAGACCAATGATAAATTTGATATTCCAAATTAAAAATGATATATAGTCTACCATATTTAAAACATATAAGTTATATTAATTAATTTAAAATAATATTCCTGTTGTCAAAAATCATAAAGCTTGTTTTTGAGAAATAAAATCCATCAAAAGATTGATATCTATTTATGTCCAATTTATATGTTAAATTACTTCTAATGACCAACATTAGATTAAATGATAAAAATATAAACTAATTATACTTTGAAATAATTATAATTTATAATTTAACAAAATAAATTATTTTGATTAAAAAAGTCGTTTTCAATTAATATTTATTATTTTCACTATTCATCAAAATATGAATGTTATTAGAAAAGCAACGAATATTTATCCAAAATAAAAATTTATGTTCCTTTTCTAAAGAAGATGTTTATTTTATCATATTGAATATATAAAAGTGTAAAATATTGGACTTAAAAAGGGTTCTCAATTAAAAGGCGGTAAAATTGCATTTTATGAAAAATTCTTCTTTTATTTGAAAAATTAATTTTTTTCTTATATTATGACTATGAAACACATAATTTGGATGTTAAAATTATATGGAGTATCTAAAATTTAAAATTTAGTTAATACTATTCATAACCACTTTTGAACGACTATTTTGGTAAGTCATGGTGTGCTCGAAATCGGTGTTGCATGTAGCATAAGCTATTGAATTATTTTAAAGAAAATTATTCAATATGAAATCATGGGGTGTTACATTCTTCCCCCATTTTGGAAAATGTGTCCTCGCAATTTTAAAAGTGGGCTTGTGAAATTCATTGAAATTCCTACATCAAAAAAGTGTCAATAAAACTATCACATTAATATAAATAAAGAGAAGTACAAAGGTCACTCGAGATAACCCATAATTGTATTAAATTAAGGAAAAAATGGATAGGGAATGTAAAATAAATGTCATGGTTTAATAGAAAGTGGTAGAAAACATGATCATGAGATAGTTAACAACATGAAAACCAAAAACTGGTGATGTGTCAAATAGTCATTAGTTTTCTATTAAGAAAAGCAAACAGAAATAATTTTTCATGTTATGTTCTATTTCATAAAGTTGAGGAATTTATTTATTAGATCGACAATGAAAATAAAGAGATATAATTAATTTTTAGGTAGTGTTTCATACTTTAATAAATTTCTACCACTAACTCATCTTTTCTCCAAACAATGAGTATTCAAGATGACTTGGTCATACCAGAAGCACTAGAATCAACTTCTAAAGAATCACATAATCCACAAAGGATGAACTATATATTTCCCATGTCTTCAGAGATTATACAAAAAAAATGTTTAGTACCAGATTAGCTGATCCCCAAAATGGATAGTCCTTTATAAAAAGAAATACTATGCATAATTTCCAAAATTAATGGAACAGTACCCAAAGATCAATAATGACCATTCAATAAAAAAATGTCCTTAAAATTCATCAATATAATCCAATCTAAGACTGAAACCCAAAAATCAGAAAAATTAAATCACATAAACTTTCATAGGAAATCTTAACATTTATCTCCAAATAATATACACTACACTTTAAGTCTCATATTGATGTGTAGTTAAACGAATAATATATTCCCTATGATAGGTTATTCATTTCCATTAATAACCTGAATCTCTATAAAAAAATATATTCTTCCAAAATAAAAATCCACCATTACTTCTAAAATGAAGTACTATAGTATTCTATTTTCCTTAGGCATATATTGTTCCCAACAGTTTGAACTTCTTCCAAAATAACATTTATCACTTAATCACCAAATCATTTTTTTATACTAAGGATATCTATTTGATAAAACATAAGATCCCAAATAAAATTTCTATTGGTCATAATTTTTTTACTAAAAATAATTAATCACACAAAATAGATACTTCACATAGTCTAGTGAGAGGTGATAAATCCCACTCATACTTTGGTTGTGGGTTTGATTCATGTAGCTTTTTCCGACATGATTCATTGTCACATGGTCTACATGTTTTCCTTTATCAAAAACTATATTTTATATCATTCCCAAAATGAGTTAAATTTCTGAAAATAACCATTATATAATTTAACCAAAAATGATATCTCATACCTCAAATTTTCATCCCAATAATTAATAACCTATAATTTCCTCCAATTCCACGATCATATATACCCAAATGGTTCTTTATAACTATATCCACAAAATACAAGATAATTCTTTCTCAAATAGAATTTTCAAATAACAAACTGAAGGGTTACACATACAATAGAAAAGTATTCAAAATTAATACCATGAACAAAGAGAATAAACATTAGGAAACATTTTTTCCTCCTTTTATTTCCACATATGTTCTTCCATTCCCTTGTGGTTATCCTATAGTATAGGTCATTGACTCGGTTAATACCCGGATCCCCTACATTTATAGAAAATGACTGTAAATGGATTCATATGATATTTTTTATTTTTTTATCCATTTTACTCATCATTTTTTCGTGTCAATTCATTACATTATATCTTTTCCGACACATAAAGAATTTATTTTTCCATTGAGTCACTTTCCTGGGTATTTCCTTCCATATTTCCCACATGATGGAAATTGAGATTTTTTTCTCCACGGTTTCCACTACTAGAGCTCTTATCATTCTTCAACTTTATCTTTTTTTTGAGTTTAGGAGTTTGTTAATGTATATGTTAATGATCCTATTTTTCGAAACCTTCTTCGGAATGAAGAGAATAGCTTTTACACCTATCTACATTCCATTTATTTTCTCATTTCCTCCATCCTTCCCACCTTGTACATCATGTTGAATATTACGATGACTTCCATGGAATCTATTCATTGAAAAAAACCATAAATCATACTATGAGTAACAATAGTCATAAAATCATTTGGAGAATACCATGAAACCAAATTTTTAATCTAAAACTCCTTAGGATTAACCATGTTAATTTATTCTTCTCTTATATTAAAATTATTCAAATTGGTTTGTAAAGAAAATATGAATTATCTTGAGTATATCCCCTGGGAGTTTCCTAACCATGAGTGTAATAAGTATTGTTATCGTGCGTGAGTTACTATTCATGTCTAGCTCAATGTGGTGTTTTCGGGTTTTCCCCCAAGATACATATATGCCAGATCCACCTCTACCTTCTTGTATTCAGATGGAGACGTATTGTTGGAAAAATTCCAAAAATCTCTACATTATAATTTTCAGGAAGATCTTCTATACTAATACTCAAATTCTATCATAGGGTAATGTTCTTTGATCAGAGTTTTTCTAATTATATATTCTGAGGTTTATACTGAACTTACTATGATACCAAATGTTACGCCCCAACCCTAGTTATCGATATTTGGTGCATTATTATATTACATTAGCATGATCACAAGAGATCATATCACAAAATACAGATAGGTTTAGTATACTTGGAAGAACTAGATACATAAATATGTTTTACATTACATTATTAAATAAAAAATCAATATTGTGTCTCCTTTGAACACACTCATATACCTTAGCCTATCCGTATAGGTCAATCATAATATACTTCTTCACATCCTGGGAAAATAGAAAACATAAGAAAGGTGTGATCTCTTATACTCAGTAAGGATAAAAATATACTAGAGACTTTGATAAATAAGAATAAACATTTATTGAAATTTGTATGAATAAAACACGACAATTTTAAACATAAACATCAGTTTAATTTGGAAAATATAAATCAAATAATTCCATTTACATATTGACATGAATATTCTTATAGTCAAATAATCACATGCAATATCAATAGCTAATTTTATAATTATGGAATGCATAATACCGAACATCATAACCACATAGTCAAGGCCTTATTCCAAGACTACAAATAATATTTTGTCAAGTCCTTGTGCTAAGACACTAGTTTTCCTAATGAGACCTACAGATACATAGAGTGGTTATAGAGGGACCCAAATATCACTTTCTATGTCCTCTTCACTCCTCATATGAAAATGGTGAAAGATAATCTAAACATTTATATTAAAACTAGAATTTGAATTGTCAATACATTAACCACAAACCTTGAATGGAATAAAAATTGCATATTCACAGTAAAAAATAACTCATTCAATACAATATGGATGATTTTGTTATAATAAATCAACTTCAATCAAGAATAAAATAAAATGAAGGATATGTAAATTGATGAAAATAATTTGTTAAACTATTTGGGAGAAATATCCCCTTTTTTTGAAAATATTTAAAAGTCACACTATTTATCAAATAAGTAATTTAAAAGTGATTTTTCAATTTAAGTGTCCCATACCACTTTTAATATTAGAAATTATTTTAGTTATAAAACATTTCTATCCATATAAATCAATCCTTAATACCATTTTTAAAAAATATACATCAATGAGAAATATTTAGATGAATAAATCATTTAAACATTTAAAACGATAGTTTAGTTAAAGAGTTACAAACCAAATGAGAGATGCTTGAATAAAAATAATTGATAAATAACGTTAATAAAAACATTATAATGTCATAATAATAAAGTTAATCATGATATAATATGTTAAAGGATAGTATATACACCAAATAAATGTGGATTGGCGCATAATAACAAAGATGTATCAATGGAACATAAATTGAGATAAAATCTATTATATAGACCATATCCTTAGATTAAGAATATATCAATGAAATAATTATGAGTGAAAAATATAAATACACTCAACATGATTGGATATTCCATGTAAATAATTCAGAGTCCATTCGCACATATTCATGTAAAAATAAAACCAATGGCCTGGATGTTTAACTCAATGAATTGAAATTGAGTTAAGATTATGTTCATATCAATGACTTGAAAATTTATCAATGGTGTGATTATGCATATCAAATGTATACCCTCAAAAAGGGGAGTGTAAAATTCTACATAAATAAATAAATTGTGATTCCATGCATAATCTTGGGGTAAAATAATCAATGAAGTATGTGTAAAATCTAATGAGTGGAAATTGTAATTTGAAATTCCCTTACTGATTAGATATCTTACGAAACATACACCCAGTGAAAGAAGGATCGTACAATAAAAATATAAATACCCATAAATTAATGTATATTAAAAAAATAATACAATCATTGGTAGTACATACACCACAACAAATATAACAGTGGAAATATAGCATGAATCTCATGGGAATAAATATTGAGATGAAAACACCTTACCTTGTAACTTACCTAAGATGAAGGTATGTTTACCTCTTTTATAAGAGCTAAATAATTTTTATTAAACTATATAAGAACCAAATATATAAATATGATATCATATATGATCTTCTAATATTTTATTATTAATAATATTTTAGTAGTATCATTGATTTGGGTGTTAACTGATTCGTTTTCCTTTATATGTTTTGTTAATTAAGTAATGTTTTTTCTGGATAGGATGTAATTGATTCATATAAATAATGATAATAAATTAATAAAAATTATTTGAAATCAAAAAATGAAAATTATTCTTGAATGGTTACGATGGGAAATGAATCTCATCGCGTTGGTGGAGACGATAATTCATACGTAAACAACATTGACAATATCATTATATTGATGGTTAAATAATATGTAATTGGATGTTAAATCAAATATACAGAATCATTAAAATGTTATATTTATTATTTATATCAATGATACTCATTATCATATTATTCCAAATAATTAAGTGTTGAATAGCAATCTACACCACAACGTGGTGGCGGTAAGGTATACGTACGCACGTATGGTGACTTTTTCATTCTTAGGATGGATAGAATAATGAATATGGTTGTACCATATAATTAAAAAATCATAGTAAATATACAGTACTAGAGTTATTCTTTTTTATGGAAACAACAAAGAAAGAGGAAGTGGAAGAAGAAAATAACTTTGAAAGAAGTGGGGAAATTATTACCTCTTCTTCGGGTTCACCCTTTTGATTTGGTCAAACCATCTCCGTAGGTTGACTTTATGATTAATGTAAGTCCTCTAAGATTAATTTATTGTAGTTGGTAGGATGATTGAGTAGGTTTTGGACTGAGCCAAATCTCTTTATATGTGTTAATTTTAGAGAAGGGGAAGTACCCTTTTATAAGAGAGGTGAGGGTCATTTTTGGAAAAGCTTGAAAAATTATTTTATTATAAAATAATTTTTGGTTTCGAAAGGCACCAAATGGATTTATTTCGAGGATAAGGTGGGGATGTCTATAAAAATTCTCAACCAATTGGTTTTTGACATGTTTAGGTCACCATATTAACCTTATCTTTTATATTTAATTCTTAGTTGAATAATTTACCTTTTACCATGTCTTCTTTTATTTTTTTATTACATTGTTAAAAAATACTATAAAATGGAAAGAGAACCACAAGTCGTTAAATAATTACATATATATCATTATTTATGTCCTTTTTCTGAACCTTATATTTCACGTAATGTTATATCTTTTAATAATATAGTATTTATTTTATAAACTCATTTGTGTCTATTTTGACACTATTTAAAATTTGGTTTTTGTGAAAGTAAAAAAAATTGATTACATAGAAAAGTATACATTTAATCATCCCTAAAACATCATATTAACCTTCAAAATTATAGGAATTCATCCAAAAGTTCAATTTATGTTTATTTTATTATTTATAACATCAATAATTTTTGTCTTTCATTAATAGGGTAATTACTACATCATCATTTTCTCATAAATAAATTTTATTATATAATGTATAAATTTTTTAAATAAAATACCATTATGTAGTAAATATTTTTATATTTCTAATAAATATTCATAGTTGAATTTATCTTATGTGTAACACTATATTAAAAATTATGTAGTTATTAAACTAAGAATTCAAAAAATTTAACTCTTATTTAAATAAAATATAATAAATGTACTAATCGAATCCAAGAAGATTAAAAGAATCTTAATTTTTCCTAGGTTTTATTTTTGTAAAAATACACTTATCCAATATAATTAAGGCATTTTTATGGTAATTATAAAATCATTTTAAGTTTAATTACCATGTTTACTTTTAACCATGTTAAATAAAATTCAAAAGTTACTATTAACAAAAATTCTTTTAATACTATGAAACTGGAATTTAATATACTAATGTCTATCATTTCACTTATATTTTTGGATTTCAATTCCCAGAAGTGGTAAAATAATGTTTTATGCAAATTTGCTAAAGTTCCTTGAAGGTGGGTAAAAGATGATAAAATGTTCAATAAAATATGATATATCCAATCTTATTATAAAATCACTTAAATGAATTAAATTAGACTAATCATGGTATTTTGTATATATTTATACTTGAAAATAAATTTAAATTAAAAATAATTATTTAAATAAAAAAGTCAACTTTAAACAATAATGCAGTGTTTTCCACTATTCTTAAAAAATTGAGTGTTTTTAGAAAAATATGAAAAATTAACCCAAAGATAATTTTGATATTACAAATTCAAAAAGGTTTTCTATTTTACCATCTTCAAAAAATATTATTTTTATTAATTAATTTTAGTAAATATTCCCATTTTCAAAATTATAAAGCCAGTTTTTGAAAAGTAAAAACTATCAGAAGATTGACATGTCTTTATGTTTAATATAAATTTGAAATTACTTATTATGAAAAAAATTTAATATAATGATAAATATATAATCTAGTTATACTTAAATCCATTCAAATATATAATTTAACACTAAATTATTTTTATTAAAAATGTTGTTTTCAATTAAATTTTATTATTAATCACTATTCAGAAAAATATGAATGTTATCAGAAAAAGAAATTTTTTTTAATCAAACTGAATTTTATGTCCCACTTATAGAGAAGAAGTTTATTTTTTCAAATTGAATATATAAAAGTGTCAAATATTGGATTTAAAATGGGTTTTCCATTAAATGGTGTTAAAATTTTATTTTTTTGAAAAATATTTCTTTTATCTGAAAAATAGAATTTGTTCTTATATTATGTTTAAGAAAAACATAATATGGATATTTATATTATATGGAGTATATAAAATTAAAAATTCATATCCTCTTTTTGAGCTGCTAGTTTGGTAAGTCGTGGTGCTCTCGAACAAGGTGTTGCATGTACTGCAAGCTATTGAATTACATTAAAGAAAATAACATACTTTGAAATCATGGGGTGTTACATGTTATCTAAGGAATATTGGTATATTAAGATGTAATATTTATGAATTTTATGTTTGCATCATTTTAGTGTGACTTAAGAAAACACATCATGTGATTAGGTTTTCTAGAATAAAAAACCAATAAAATTGAATGACACCCCTAATTCACCAAACAAATACCTCATATATTATCTAAAATGGTACCAAAAAACACATATAGGGAATTAAAAAAATTAAAATAATTAATACTTCAGGATTCTCGTGAAAAAATATAAATTTTACCTACCTATGTGTTAAAATCACTATTTCTTCACAACTGATCTATGCCACGCAACCACAGAGCTAAGATCCAAGTACCAATGAGCTCCTTGATATAATCAAATATCATTCTACCTCATTTCTCTTTCATTTTTTCTATTATATAATCATGACCCATCAGGTAGGGTGGATTATATGATAAGCCCCCTGAGGATGGAGGAAATGGAATTGGTAAAATTTAAAATGAAAGAAAAATGAAAAAGTAAAAATGAAAAGGAGTGTGCTCAACCCCAATACTCAAGACAGGCTTATGACTTACCTAGTGAAAACCCCCATTCTAGACTCAAATGTATATTCATACTCATAATTTTATGTAACCTTAAATGGTTTTAACCTTCTTAACACACAAAAATAATTAATATTTATTTAATTAAATTTTAAATATTAACCAAATCATTGTTTATGAATTCTAACATACTATTGTCCTATGGTAATAACTTTATCTTGGGAGAAAAAAATGGATCATAAAAATTATCTGTAAATATATTACTAGAAAAACTATAATTTTTTACTAAAATAATATGAGAACCTAAATTTTAAATTTATAATTATTTTATAAACTTGTAATGACGTTGGTCATTACAAAAATATCTCAAATTGAAGAAATAAAAAAATTGATGCATAAGTAATTTTCACAAAATAATTCATCTTTTTATAATCATTTTTTAATTATTTTGTTATCTGGATTCACTAATGTCTATGATTTAAATATTCAAAAACAGTTTTAAAATTTTTGTGTCGCATGAGCATAACATAGTTTTAAGGAATAATACAGATTGATCTTACATGTGGTATTTCTTTTTCGGTAGTGGGTTATTATTATTAAATGATTAAGGGTAACCATGTAGCTTAATATTATGTAGGGATTCATTTTAGGGGAACCCCGTGGGTTTTTATAGTTAGAGTAACTCTATGGTCTATCCATGTGGGTTTCACAACTCAATTCATGCATATTTCATATGATTGGCATATATATACCTAAACCGTATAGAAAACCATGAATGATTTGTAGAATAAAAAAATTAGGGAATTCCAAGGGTTTACTTAATGCATTTTATCCTCCTCTCACGCATATTATTCCCTAATAGTTTTTTAATGATCCAATTCATCATTACCCTCCTCCTGTAGTTTCTACACATATTTCCTTCATTTATTAGTATTAATCTATCAAGGAAAAAACCTATACTCATCCTCTTATCTGATATTACATTTTCATCTTTGTTTCGTTGTATTAATATGAAATGGGGACCCATAGTTTAATGTTTTTAGAATAAATTTCATGGATTATATATTAGGGTTTAAAATGGAATTTTAGAGGCCATTCCATCCTATTTATAATGAAATACCAATGTTTTGTAGTAAAATTTATAGTTTGTGGTATGTTGGACCATGAATTTTCAATTAAATTTACGATAATGAGTGATTTAATGTCTTTAATCTATTTTTTAATTTTTTTAATGTTATAGTTTGTATAGCTAACGAATTAAAGTTTAAGACCTCGATATTTTCTATGAAGCGGACTTCACATAAAAGGTATTTAGCATATTTCAATTCTTAAAATTGTTTTTCATATAAAATATGGACACCTAGAATCTAATTAAATTATATCTTAATAATTAATAGAATAAATCGATGTAAATTTTATGGATATATTTCTTTTGAAATATTATGATTTAAAATTTTGTTTTAATAATGTTTTGCAATGGATAATTCCATGTTTGTAAACATTTAAAAAGAGTTTCTATTAGATATTTTTTGTTCAATTTTACCCATTTAATACAAAATAAATAGATTCTAGCGGTGGGTTAAACTTGTTATAATTCAAGGCCATATTTATATTTTTATAATATAATGTTTTCTTAATCAAATTTTTACATTATTTGTTTAATGGTTACCCTTAACGTGAATTCATTAGTGTTTTTATATAAATGTTAATATTTATATATTCTTGATAAAATGGTCCCCTTCTATGAAGGGAGATTAGAAAAGATGGTGTGTTCTGATTTATGTTTATTATTTACATTTTTAAATATTACTTGATGAATTCTAAAATATATTTCAAGTCATGTGAAAGAATATGTAGCTATGTTGGAAATATAGGTGTGATTATTGCACTAGTTTATGATCCCTCTCCAGAAAGTGGCCACAAGTTAGGAATTTGCCATTCTTAGGGAATTTTTCCTTCAAATCATACCATGTAGGGTAAAATTGGGTGTTTAGGAGGTCAAATCACATCATGATATAATTATATGGATTCTATATTGGTGTTATCCTTGATTTCCACCAAGGATCCTAGGTGTTCCCATGATGGTTGGGATTTGACTATCCCATGATATATTTTTTATTATAGTTTCCTTATACATTTGTTATTTTTTTAAGTTAATTATTATTATTATTATCATTATTTTCCTTTTTATAATGGAATATATGTTAGAAATATATTCATTAAAATCATATATATTTATAATATTTTTATATAAAAAAGGATTAATTATAATATAGTGGTGTTTTTTTATAATAAACGTTTTATTATATTTTTTATCTTTTATTTATGAAAGGTGTTATCATTCAAATAGAATATATAAATATATAAAGTGTTTAATTATTAATCCCAAAACTTATATTCCACTAAGAATATATTCCTCACATTTAGTAATTTTGATTATTTATAAAGTAAAATTTTAAATTTTCTTCTTTATATGAAATATAATCTTTTTATCAAAGTCTCTTAAGTATATTTGATGTAAAAATATGAATCCTATCTGACAAGGAAAGATTCATTTCATAAAACAATTTCATGATTGTTTAAAAAATTGAATATAAGAAGTATTTTTAATGATATATTATAGAAAACAATAAAATGGATTAATTTTAAAGGTTATAAATGGTGTGTGGGGAGGAAACATACAATGAATTTTTTTATTACAACCTACAAAAACTATAGTTTCAGTACTAGTACTGCAAGGATATTGTAGGTGATCTTAGCATGATATTGGTACTTTAGAGAGGAAAATTCAAGGTTTTTTATTAGGAATAAAAATATGAGTTCTTTGGAAATTTTCTTTGGGGTTAGTCTATGTTGTGCTTTTGGTTCTTCTTTTGTACCTTGCTACATCGACAACGTATTATTATAGCCTTCATTTATAACTTTATATATTTTTATTGGTACTATTTATAAAATTTTATCCATCATAATACTAGGATAATCAGGATGTGACTAATAGTTTGAAATATGATTTGTGAGTTATGTTTTCATCCTTATGATTCGATTTTATTTTTTTATTATGAAACTATTTATTTTCTATTAATATTTCTCTAATTTATAATGAGGTCTTGATGGAATTACAGAAAATAAATCCCTATTCAATATTATTTTCATGCATTAAATATTTCCAAATGGTGTATATTTTGATGAACCAACACTTGTTTCCATTTTATGGTAATTGGGAATGATCCCTTGGCCACGCCAAAGTCCATCATGGGTGACATGATAAGTTAAACTAGTTTTTTTCATAAAAAAATCTTATGATAGACCGGTTGATGTTTAGGACGTCATGGTATATAAGAGATAATATCATCAATTATTATGATATATGTATGAGTAAATATTTTTCTAACACTTTTCATACTAAACCTTGAGTTACCAAGGGTATTCAAGAAGTGTATTCCTTGAATTTTAGCCCTTTTATCAATTATTGTTGACTTATTTAGTCATTAATTTCATATTTATAATTTAAATTAAATATTTATGAGTTATTCTATGAAACACTATAGTTTGCATTGAAGATAGAATGAAAACCAGGGTCACATGGTTACTATTTTTTTTTGGAAAATGATACAAAAACTACATAGTACATTATGGGAAATATTTAATTGGATTTACAAGGTTGTTTAATGACTTTTATGATTATGAGGGAAAATTGTGTGTATTAGATACTTCATTAAATTTTTAAATTTTTAATATTTATGATGAAAATTTTTTCCTTATATTTTATGTTATTGATTATTGATGAATTAAGATTATTTTTTAAAGTTATTGATATTATTTATATTAGTTAGGTAAATTATTTATTATTGATATCCTTGAAATCCATATTTTAAAAGGTTATGTTTCATAATTTGAAGTATTTTTTAAATTGAATTAAATTACTTTTGGGATATATTTTATTAATAATATGTTTTTGTGTTGAATTATATGTATTGTGAAATATTTTAAGGCTTTCATTAATGGATTTTATAAAATTTATTGATTCTTTTGCATAATTTTTAACATTTTAATGGATTAAAAACATTTATTATGTTTTTTATTAATCCTAATTAATTTTGAAAAATTTAATGTTATTTATTTCAAAGGAAGGTTCTATAAATAATTTTGAGTTATGAAATTTAGATATGAAAATATATTATTTCTATGTGTTATAAATATGACAAAGGGGTATTCAAAATGTTTCTATGAGAATAATTTGATGATTTTCATAAATTTTCAATCCTTGATAATTTTTTTTGGTTTATTATGTTTTAATTGGATTTGTCATGGTAATTTAAGAGTGATTCAACTTTTTATTTTTGTTTTATATTGTTTAAAATTATTATGATTATGTTGATTATGTTTCTTATTTCGTACTCTATTATAGTATACACAAACAAATTAGTTATGAATTCTCAAGGGGGAGATTTAATTTATTTTATATAAGCAAATCATTCAATTGATAATGGTTTATTTATGTTAGTTTCCCAACAATATTCAACTTTTTAGAATAACATTATTTATTTCTTATGTGAAATTGGAGACTAAATTCAAGTGTTTTATAATTTTATACCTCATATCCTCCTTGGCTATCAAGGTCCTTATAAATTGGAACAATGTTTAAAAAATATTTATAAGATCTTGAACCTTCTTGAAATCTTAGTGTCTCTTATAAAAAAAATTTCATCATTTTTTCTTGATGTTTTAAGTTATAAGTGCTGGAAGTATATAATTAGTACTAATAATATAAGGCCCCAGCCTTAAACCTTACTTAATCTTGAGTTAATTCAATATTACACATTGAGGATCTTTTCGGGTTTAGAGTTTTAGATAATTAGATCATAAAACATACATTACATTCCACATATAAACAAAGTGGTTACATAAAGATAGTATTCTTCATTCCAATCAATGGAAACATATTTAAAATAATCATGGATTCATTCTTGACATTTCCTTGACACTATCATCATATCATGAACCTTTCCCTTGACCTGTGAAAAACATTTCAAAAAAACATGGGATGAGCATAAAAAGCTCAGTAAGGGATATGAAAATATGGAAAGGAAACATGGGTACATATATACATAAGGATGAGATCATATTTTACCCATAAAACATAAGCACTTTAACATACCTCATCAAATCATGAATAAATCATAGAAATCATAAGACATAATGGTAACTTGAGGCATTCATAACATTCTTACGTAGGGAGTAACCCTCTTGGTTACGTTTGGAATACCCATCACAGTATATTTCCTAAATCTCTTTGGAGAAACCTTAACGTTTCACTCCTTCACGTTACCCAATGCATTGGAGAGCTATATCGGGCTCACCCGCCCTTAGTTTATCACGGAACCACCCGTCTTCATAATAATGCCCAAGAACCTCAACATAATCGTATCACATAAAACATGCATAATGGAAACATAACATTCCCACCTTTCAATCACAAGATATCAATACAACACATTGATATAAAAACATTATGAAAAACATTTTCGATACCAAAATAAAACAAAAGTAAAACATGGAATTTATTTTTCTTTTAAAAAGAACGTATGGCTTGTAGAGGAAGCCGAATCTTAAATAACGGTCACGACGGCGGAGAAGTCGTTGTCACCGCATACGTATGACAAATACATTCCCATTTTTTGTTTATTAAACTCTTCATATAAAAAATAATCCTTTTGAATAAACTTAAAAGTCAAAGGGGTTTATACACCATATAAAAAAAAGTTATGTATAAAATAAAATACGCCTCAATGAGAGGAGATTGAGACGAAGTCCCGTACCTCGTATCTGACGTGACCCGACCGTTCTTTAATCTCCTGAATAATAAACTTGAGTTAATATCTACTTGCTTCAGAACCTTTTTCATGTTCATTATTCCTTTTATACCATGTCATGAACATCATGTAATCATTTAAGTTAATAATTTTCATTTTGTCGGTATTTGGTTCTTAAGTCAAAAATAGACTTCTTACACTTACATGTTGTTAATTTGGTAAAAGGTTTGTTATATCCAGAATTATATTAATGATTTGGATAACATATATATCATATATATTTAGCATATATGTGTATTTATAATATTACATCACATTCATAGGTAAGAAATGAAAAGCACCGTTCATGGAGACGGTAAGTCGTACGTACGCATGAACACTACGTTCATTTCTATTTCGTATTTTCTGGAATGGAATCATAATGATATAAGAGTATATTATAATTCCAGTATAATAACATATATAATATCATTAACTTTATCCTTTACACATCCCACATATGGTATTAACGAATCAAATCACTTTCAGGGGCCGGTAGTCTGCACTTCCTAAAATGAAGATATCATGTTTACCCATAATGGAAACAATAATGGTATGCCATAATTGAACAATAAAAAACTTTAAGGAAATAATAAACATTTTATATATCATATATAAAAATAGTTACATCATAACGGCCACCTTTTAAGGTGTTAAATGAGTATTGAACAATCATCGTTTCAGGAGGCAGAATTTCGCCATCCACGGAAACCGTATGTTCTTTAACCATTTTATGTAGTTGTGTGATAGTGTAGCTCAAATAAATCTTATAACAACATCCTAGTATATTGGAGATACTAGTGTTGTTACAGAAGAAGTAAATAAAAATATCTTAGGGGGGTGGAGAAGCAAAATAGAACAAATGAACATGAGAGAATGAATTCCATTTAAAAGTGTAACTCCTTTTGATTTGAGCCTAAAGGCTTCCTTTGAAAGGATTATGCCCAAAGGTAATCCTCTAGTATTAGGAGAGGGATGTGGAGAGATTAAATGGGCAGGGTTTGGCCGAGCCAAAGGCTTCAGGAGTCTGTGAAATGAGGTAGAGGTGGGGGCCTTTTATAAGAGGAGAGGAGGGGCACTTTTGGAAATCATGAAACTATTATTTTATTTTCAAAAGTGTTTCGAATTTTTAAGGACCCACATTGATATAATTCTAGGATAATATGATAAGTCTTCGAAATATTCCCATCCAATAGTTTTTGGACAAGTGTAGGTCTTAGATATTACATTATCTTTCCATTTGATTTAAATCGTTAAATAATGAGGTCATCGCTGCATCATCATGATGTCATAAATAATTTAATATATATAATTTGTAAAAACTAAAAAAAAATACTATGATGTAGGAACTCTTTTTATCTTTCCAATGAATATTTATAATCAAAAATAGGATTAGTATAAACCCTTCTAAAAATTGTTTTATTAAAACATTTTATGTTAGTGTCATTTTCACCATTATTTAAAAAAAAGGCATTAAAGTCATTATCTCACCCAAGTGGCTCCATGGGGTCCCCTAAATCGACCCATGGGTTGTCTTGGTCGTCCATGACTCACCCAATAGCTGTAGGACAAGTTTCATGGTGTTTTCACATTTTTATAATATCATTTTTAACTTAAATTACACTAATTACCTCTAATCGCGATTAATGAAAAAAAGTTACTATTCACCAAAAAATTATTTTTTCATCCCATTGAACCACATTTTAATTCTTAATGACAACCATATATGTCGGATTTTCAAAATTCAGTACAAATTAGTGGTAAACTTTCATTTAACTGAAAAATCAGTTTGCTTGATTACCACTTAGTGGTTTCACTATTTATCAAAAATTGGAGTTTTTCAGAAAATTTCCAAAAATTCACCCTAAGATATATCTGATATTCTAAATTAAAAAATGAAGTCTATTTCACAAAATTCAAAACATATAAATCACATTAATTAATTTAATAATTAATTCCCGCTGTCAGAGCAAATAGCGTGTTTTTATGAAACAATAAGTATCAAAAGATTGACATCAGTTTAAGTCCAATATCAAAGTGAAATTGATTCCAATGACCACCATTGGATTAAATGGTAAAAATATATTCTAATTTCACTTCAAAACCAATTCAAAAGATAATCTAATCATATAAAGAAATTAGATTAAAACGCATTTTTGATGTAAAATGCAGTATTTTTCACTATTCATCAAAAAATGAACATTGTCATAAAAATACCAAAAATTTATCCAATGTAAAATTAAATGTCCCAATCATAATGAATATGTTTATTTTGACGAATATAGATTATAAAATTTTCAAAAGATTGATTTAAAAAGGGTTTTCCATTAAAAGGCAGTAAAACAATCTTTTAAGAATATTAGTGTATTCCGTGCTTAAGATTGGATTTATTTTCATTTTAAGCCTCTAAAACACTATATTAATCATTAAAAAGCACAGATAAAAATATCTATTATTAATTACTTACATGGGATGTTACATCCTTCCCCCCTTTAGAAAATTGCGTCCCCGCGATTTATTTAACTATCAAATAAATGGGGGTACTTATCCCTCATTGCATTTTCAGATTCCCATGTTGCCTCTTCCATCATGTGGTTTTTCCACAAAACCTTTACCTGATTAATCGCCTTATTCCGTAACACTTGCTCCCTGTGGTCAAGAATCTGGACCGGTTGTTCCTCATAAGATAGGTTCTCTTCCAACTGAACTACCTCGGGACTCAAAACATGAGATCGATCTGGAATATACTTTCTCAACATCGAAATGTGAAAAACATTGTGTACCTGAGATAAAATCAGAGGTAAAGCCACCCGGTATGCAACTGATCCAACTCTCTCCAGAATTTCATATTGTCCAATGAACCTTGGACTCAACTTTCCTTTATTACCAAATCGCATCACACTTTTCCATGGTGGTACTTTGAGAAAAACATCATAACCTACCTCGAAAGATAGATCCTTCTTCCGGTTATCCGCATAACTCTTCTGCCTGCTCTGAGCTGTTCTCATGTTCTTTTGAATCAGCTGAACTTTTTCTGCAATCTCTTCTACCAATTCTGGTCCCATCAACTTCCTTTCACCCACTTCATCCCATAAAGCTGGAGTTTGACACCGCTTCCCATATAATGCCTTAAATGGTTCCATCTGTATACTGGAATGAAAACTGTTATTATATGAAAATTCAACTAAAGAAAGATGTTGGTCCCAACTTCCCTGATAATCCATCGAACAAGCTCGTAGCATATCCTCCAAGGTCTGAATTATTCGTTCTGACTTCCCATCTGATTGAGGATGAAAAGCTGTACTAAAATTTAATTCAGTACCCAAAGACTTCTGAAGGACTTTCCAAAAGTTAGAAGTGAACCTAGGATCATGATCAGATACAATGGGGAGGGGAACTCCATGTAACCTGACTATCTATTTATGATACAAACGGGAAAGTTGATCAAGAGAGAAAGTATCTCGAATAGAAATGAAATGAGTAGATTTGTTCAAGCGATCAACAATAACCCAGATTGCATTATTACCACGAGATGTCTTCGGAAATCCCACAAAAAAGTCCATAGATATATTCTCCCATTTCAACTCTGGCACTGGTAAAGGCTGAAGCATCCCATTCGGTAACTGCCGCTCTGCTTTAACCTGTTTACATGTCAAACACTTCACAGTAAAATCAGCAATATCTCTTTTCATTTCATCTCACCAGTAATACTCCCACAGATCTCTATACATCTTAGTACTGACCGGATGAACTGAAAACGGAGAACTATGAGCTTCACATAACAAATCTATCTTCAACTGTGAATCACAAGGCACACACAATCTCTTCCCAAATCTCAAAACACAATCATTATCAATGTTGAATTCAGGCAACTTATCTTTCTAAACCAGCTCTACCTTTTTCTACAACTCACTGTCTTGCTTCTGTGCTTGCTTGATTCTACCTGATAGAGAAGATCTCCCTGATACCTGAAACAAAACAGAAGGACTTCCTGCACCAACAACTTCTATGCCAAAGTTCATCAAATCCCTAACCAAAGGATCACGTTCCAAATGCAACATTGCTAATGGAGCATTACTTTTTCGACTCAAAGCATCAGCCACTTTATTTGCTTTTCCCAGATGGTAATGAATTGTACAATCATAATCCTTGATTAGTTCCAGCCATCTCCTCTATCTCATGTTTAACTCTTTCTGAGTTAATATATACTTTAAACTTTTGTGATCGGTATATATTTCAGACTTTACTCCATAAAAATGATGCCTCCAAATTTTTAAAGCAAAAACAACAGCAGCTAATTCCAAATCATGTGTTGGGTAATTTACCTCATGAGTTTTCAACTGTCGTGAAGCATAAGCAATTACCTGATCATTCTTCATTAGGACGCAACCAAGTCCTTTCAATGAAGCATCACTGTAGATAACAAACTCACCATTCCTGGAAGCTAGCTCCAAAACTAGAGCATTCACCAATCTTCTTTTTAATTCCTGAAAACAATCATCACATTCTTTTGTCCAGATAAACTTAACACCCTTCCGAGTTAGCTTAGTCATTGGACTAGATAACCGTGAAAAATTTCTAAAAAACCTTCGGTAATAGCCTGCCAAACCAAGGAAGCTACGAATCTCGGTTACATTTGTGGGTATTGGCCAGTCTTCCACAACTTTTGTTTTTGTAGGATCAATAGTTATTCCATCTTTAGAAACAATATGACCAAGGAAAGAAATTTTGTTGCAACCAAAACTCACACTTGCTGAATTTTCTATACATTTTATTTTCTTTTAAGGTTTGCAAGATAACCCTTAAATGCCTTTCATGCTCCTATTTACTTTTTGAAAAAACCAAAATATCATCAATGAAAACCACCACAAAGTTATCCAAGAACTCATGGAAAATTATATTCATCAAGTCCATGAATACAGTAGGTGAATTGGTTAGCCCAAAAGGCATTACTACAAATTCATAATGGCCATATCTCGTACGGAACGCGGTCTTTGGAATATCTGCCTCCTTTACCTTCAGCTGATGGTACCCCAATCTGAAGTCAATCTTTGAAAAAAACTGAGCTCCATGGAGCTCATCAAACAACTCATCTATATGAGGCAAAGGATATTTGTTCTTAACATTGATATTATTCAAGGCCCTATAAACGATGCAATGTCTCATAGAACCATCTTTCATTTTAACAAATAAAACAGAAGCACCCCATGGTGATGTGCTAGGTCGAATGAAACCTTTCTCTAATAAATCTTGCAATTGCTCCTTCAACTCTAACAGTTCAATTTGAGCCATTCGATAAGGGGGTTTTGAAATTGGCTTAGCATCAAAAACTAAGTCAACAGTAAACTCAACTTCCCGATCTGGTATTATTCCAGGAAACTCATTAAGAAAAACATCAGGTGACTCATTTACCACTGGCACATCATTAATCTGAACAGTTCCTTTATTTTCAACGATGTGTGCAAGGTAACATTCATTTCCATCTTTTACAAGTTTCTTGGCCTCTAGATAAGTTATCAATAGTAAGGGTTCATTCTTGTACACAAACTGAAAGTCTTTCTGGAAAGAAACTTCTTTATCTCTACAGTTAATATTAGCATGGTAAATAGAGAGCCAATCCATACCCAGGATAACATCAAAATATACTAGAGGTAGAACAATAAGGTTTGCAAGTAGGTTATTTCCACAGATAAGGATATGAAGATTCATATAAATTCTTTTTGCCTCAACATTTCCCCCAGGTGTTTTTACCAGAAGTTCAGGAGTCATTTCTTGAGATGGTATTTTCATTTTACTAGAAAAGGTTTCAGAGATGAAAGAATGTGTAGACCCCGAATCAAAAAACACACTGGCAGAATCTGAAAAAACAACCAAAGTACCTGATACAACTTCATTTGATGGCCCGACATCTGCTGAAGTAGTTGCAAAAGATTTCACCACCCCTTTCTGCTTGTAGTCTAACTATTTCCCATCACTCAATCTCTTTGTCGGAGACTCGTTTGCATAGTGACCCATCTCATTGCACTTATAACATTTCACTAACTATAAATCAAATTTGTTATTACCTTCACCTTGATCATTTTTAGTGCAATCACGAGCCTTATGTCCCATCTTACCACATCGGTAGCACTTTCCAGAATTCAGAAGACATTCCCCAGCATTCCTTTTGCCACATTTATCACAAACTGAAAACTTAGTTTTCTTACCATCAGACTTTTTTGAAGAATTCTTACCTTTCTCCTGCCACCTCGGTCTCTGCTTCTGCTGGTTGTTATAGAACACTTGGTCATCGGCAAACTCCATTTCCACCTTCTCAGCACATCTAACAAGCTTTTCATAACTTTTAAAATCACAAGAAGCTAATGCCCTTCGATATTTTGGATTTAATCCTAAGTAAAAATGATTGATTTTACTATCAAGGTCTCGGATAAAATTTGGAGCATACCTTGCCAATCGAGTGAACCTTTCTTCATAGGTAGCCACTGAGTCTTCCTCTTGCCTCAATTACAAGAATTTATTTTCCATCGTAAGTCGAACAGACTTAGGAAAATACTTCTCAAGAAACATACCTTTGAATTCATCCCAGTCGAGAGCATAAATCTCATCAGCGTCCCTGATATTTTTAACCATTGTCCACTACTGATCTGCCTCAACCTCCAAACGGTAAATAGAATGACTAACTTTTTGATTATCTGAACACCCCATGACATCGAAAATCTTCTCCAGTGCTTTAATCCACCCTTCAGCTAGCACAGGGTCAGATGATCCTCTGAATGATGGGGGATGTTGCCTCATGAAATGTTCCACCACTGACATGTTCTTCTGCGGTTGGTCTGGCTGATCTCGTGCATAGATACCACCGCCATTTATCGCTTGAGTCAACTGTGCCATCACTGCAACAAACTGTTCAGTTCCAATTCCGACCATCTCTGGATGCTGATTCAGAAGGTTATTTCCTTCTGTATGCCTTCCTAGCACTACTTCCCTGTTTCCTCTGCGGAAAACCATTCTGAAGAAACATGTCTTAGATGAAGCAACATGGTAATCTTCAAATTCTATATCATTTCAAAAAAATATTTTTGGATATTCATTTAATAGAATTCTAACTCCTAAAGTTATCTAAACCGACCTTTGATACCAACTATAAGGCCCCAGCCTTAAACCTTACTTAATCTTGAGTTATTACAAGATTACACATTGAGGATCTTTTCGGGTTTAGAGTTTTAGAGAATTAGATCATAAAACTTGCATTACATTCCACATATAAACAAAGTGGATACATAAAGATAGTATTCTTGATTCCCATCAATGGAAACATATTTAAAATAAACATTGATTCATTCTTGACACTTCCTTGACACTATCATCATATCATGTACCTTTCCCTTGACCTGTGAAAAACATTTCAAAAAAACTTGGGATGAGCATAAAAAGCTCAGTAATGGATATGAAAATATGGAAAGGAAAAATGGGTACATATATACATGAGGATGAGATCATATTTTACCCATAAAACATAAGCACTTTAACATACCTCATCAAATCATGAATAAATCATAGAAATCATAAGACATAAAGGTAACTTGAGGCATTCATAACATTCTTACGTAGGGAGTAACCCTCTTGGTTACGTTTGGAATACCCATCACAGTATATTCCCTAAATATCTTCGGAGAAACCTTAACGTTTCACTCCTCAGTGTTACCCAATGCATTGGATAGCTATATCGGGCTCACCCGCCCTTAGTTTATCACAGAACCACCCGTCTTCATAATAATGCCCAAGAACCTCAACATAATCGTATCACATAAAACATGCATAAAGGAAACATAACCTTCCCACCTTTCAATCACAAGATATCAATACAACACATTGATATAAAAACATTATGAAAACCATTTTCGATACCAAAATAAAAGAAAAGTAAAACATGGTATTTATTTTTATTTTAAAAAGAAGGTATGGCTTGTAGAGGAAGTCGAATCTCAAATAACGGTCACGACGGCAGAGAAGATGTTGTCACTGCATCCGTAAGAAAAAAACATTCCCTCTTGTCGTTTAGTAAATGCTTCGTATAAAAAATATTCCTTTTGAATAAACGTAAAAGTCAAAGGGGTTTATACACCATATAAAAAAGTTGTGTATAAAATAAAATATGCCTCAATGAAAGGAGATTGAGACGAAGTCCCATACCTCGTATCCGACTTGACCCGACCGTTCTTTAATCTCCTGAATAATAAACTTGAGTTAATCTCTACTTGCTTAAGAACCTTTTTCATGTTCATTATTCCTTTTATACCATGTTATGAACATCATGTAATCATTTAAGTTAATAATGTTCATTTTGTCGGTATTCGGTTCTTAAGTCAAAAATAGACTTCTTACACTTACATGTTGTTAATTTGGTCAAAGTTTCATTATATAAAGAATGATATTAATTATTTGGATAACATATATATCATATATGTTCAGCATATACATGTATTTATAATATTACATCACATCCAGAGGTAAGAAATGAAATGCACCGTTCATGGAGACGGTATGCCGTACGTACGCATGAACGCTACTTCCATTTCTATTTCATATTTTCTGGAATGGAATCATAATGATATAAGAGTATATTATAATTCCTGTATAATAAAATATATAATATCATTAACTTTATCCTTTACACATCCCACATATGGTATTAACGAATCAAATCACTTTCAGGGGGCGGTAGTCCACACTTCCTAAAATGAAGATATCGTGTTTACCCATAATGGAAACAATAATGGTATGCCATAAATGAAAAATACAGAAGATTAAGGAAAGAATAAACATATTATATATCATATATAAAAATAGTGACATCATAATGGCCACCTTTGAAGGTCTTAAATGATTATTGAACAATCATCGTTTCGGGAGGCAGAATTTCGCCATCCACGGAAACTGTATGTTCTTTAACCATTTGATGTAGTTGTGTGAGAGTGTAGCTCGAATAAATCTTATAACAACATCCTATTATTTTGAAGATACTGGTGTTGTTATAAAAGAAGTAAATAAAAAGATCTTAGGGGGTTGGAGAATCAAAATAAAACAAATGAACATGAGAGAATGAATTACCTTTAAAAGTGTAACTCCTTTTGATTTGAGCCTAAAGGCTTCCTTTGAAAGGATTCTTCCCAAAGGGAATCCTCTAGGATGAGGAGAGGGATGTGGAGAGAGTAAATGGGAAGGGGTTGGCTGAGCCAAAGGCTTTAGGAGTATGTGAAATGAGGTAGAGGTGGGGGCCTTTTATAAGAGGAGAGGAGGGGCACTTTTGGAAATCATGAAACTATTAAATTATTTTCAAAAGTGTTTCGAATTTCTAAGGACCCACATTGATATAATTCGAGGATAAGATGATAAGGCTTCGAATTATTCCCATACAATAGTTTTTGGACAAGTTTAGGTCTTATATATTACATTATCTTTCCATTTTATTTAAATCGTTAAATAATGAGGTAATCGCTGCATCATCATGATGTCATAAATAATTTAATATATATAATGTGTAAAAATTATAGAAAAAATATGATGTAGGAAATATTTTTAGATTTGCAATGAATATTTATAATCAAAAATAGGATTAGTATAACCCCTTCTAAAAATTGTTTTATTAAAACAATTTATGTTAGTGTCATTTTCACCATTATTTAAAAAAAGGCATTAAAGTCATTATCTCACCCAAGTGGCTCCATGGGGTCCCCGAAATCGACCCATGGGTTGTATTGGTCGGCCATGACTCACCCAATAGGTGTAGGACAAGTGTCATAGGTGTTTTCACATTTTTATAATATCATTTTTACATTAAATTACCCTAATTACCTCTAATCGCGATTAATAAAAAAAGTTACTATTCACCAAAAAATTATTTTCATCCCATTGAACCACATTTTACTTCTTAATGACAACCATGTATGTCGGATTTTCAAAATTCAATACACATTAGTGGTAAACTTTCATTTTACTGAAAAATCAGTTTGCCTGATTACCACTTAGTGGTTTCACTATTCATCAAAAATTGGAGTTTTTCAGAAAATTTCCAAAAATTCACCCCAAGATATATTTGATATTATAAATTAAAAAATTAAGTCTATTTCAAAAAATACAAAACATATATGTCACATTAATTAATTTAATAATTAATTCCCGCTGTCAGAGCAAATAGCGTGTTTTTATGAAATAATAAGTATCAAAAGATTGACATCAGTTTAAGTCCAATTTCAAAGTGAAATTGATTCCAATGACCACCATTGGATTAAATGGTAAAAATATATTCTAATTTAACTTCAAAACCAATTCAAAATATAATCTAATCATATAAATAGATTAGATTAAAACACATTTTTGATGTAAAATGTACTATTTTTCAATATTCCTTAAAAAATGAACATTGTCAGAAAAATACCAAAAATTTATCCAATGTAAAATTTAATGTCCCTATCATAATTAATATGTTTATTTTGATGAATATAGATTATAAAATTGTCAAAAGATTTATTTTAAAAGGGTTTTCCATCAAAAGGCAGTAAAACAATCTTTTTAGAATATTAGTGTATTCCATGCTTAAGATTGGATTTATTTTCATTTTAAGCCTCTAAAACACTATCAAAATCATTAATAGACACAGATAAAAGTATCTATTATTCATTACTTACTTGGGATGTTACAAATAAAAAGTTGGACTATTCATGGGAAGGTGTAATAGCATTATTTATTCAAAATTATTACCCTAGGGGAGTAAAATTGGATGGGATAATATAATTGTATTGCCTTTTGTATAAGTACATATTAGTTCAAGAGTACACTCAATTAATAATTGAGTTAGTACCAAATTGAATTGATATTTTCTTGGACAATTCTTTTAAATATTATTATTTTTATTTAATTATTTATCCTATTCCCTAGTTTAAGGATTATTTGTTTGGTTTAAATGTTTATATAGATAAATTGTAGTAGGATATCATAGTGAAAGTAGTAATATATGGAGTACGCAAGGTGATTTATATTTTCTATATCAATAAAATTGGTGATTGGAATTATAGTTGTGGAAGAGGAAGACGATTAAGTAAGGTTAGGTGAGTGGTGGTATCCAAAGGCCATTCTATTTATTCTCATTATCAGATTCTAGTAGTATGTACTTGTTATTCCATTAGTTTTTATGCTAGATCATAAGAAATGTTCATGTTAGGAAGATCTTGAACCATCCATAGTTGAGGTATATTTGGTCATCAATGGAGGTTCTGTAGAGGTGAATCACATAAATGACTTAAATAAGGAACAAACCATATAGTAGTGTCCCAAGCCAAAGTTTCTAAAACTTATATAGAAATAACATATTCTTGAGGAACTTCATATTATATTTTTTGTATTTTATATGTGGTGTAATAAAATTTACATTAAGTTAAGTTGATTATATTAAATAAAAATAGTTCATATGGGTATATAATATTTAAAAATAATTTGATGATTGTTTTTGAAATTGGTCTTTTAGTAGTTTATAACATTAGAGAAAGGTTCTATAAAATTATCAATAATCTCATGGTGTATTCAATGTTTCACTTGGATTTTCATTCCCATGTTAATAAAAGACATAGTTTGTGTGGAATTATTGAGTTTCAAATTTTTTAGAAAATATTCTAGAGTAATTAATAAATATTTTCAATTAGTTTGTTTAAGGAAAATTAAATATAGTGGGGAAACCACAATTTGTGATTTTATTTTCATGGTAAGTGAATATCTTGGTCATTTTTTCATTTTCTTGACAAGGTAGTAGTGTAATACTCTCAAATAATGGGTTTTACTCCGCAACCCAGACCTACTATAAATAGGATGAAGAGTTTATTATATCTGAGTACACTTACATAAGATGATATGGGTTATCTTATTTTTACATATATATAAAAGATTTGGGTGGATACTGTATTCTAAAACATCATATTTATGAAAATGTACCCAATAATTAGTTATATATTCCTTAGTTTATTTCGGATTATTCTAGATTAACTTGTCTTATATTTTATTATCAAAAATTTCATAATCCCTTAGATTTTGGAATCTAATTTTATCAAAATTTAACATTATTTATTATTAAATAAAAAATTCTTAATATGAATTTCAATGGATATAAAGTGATTTGGTCGGATGTATTTTTACACGTTGAAGACAATTTTTTTATATTTTTAGGTATTTATAGAATTTATTAGATTTGGTGAAGTCAATAATTTTAATTTAAAATTGTTTTTGGGAATTTCTATACTACATGGGAATCACAAGGGTTGAGAATGATTAAATGGAACTCGGTGGTTTAATTTTACATGTGATATTTCCAGTTCAATGGTGGAACATGGTTTTCACATTGGTAGTTGTAACTCCATAACTATATTTTTTATGGTTATACTACAATTTATTACTCATAGTTTGTAAACAATTAAGAATAACCATGTTGGTTAACCATGAATGGTGTAGAACTCATTTCTAGTTGGTTTCACATGGTTTCCCAAACCATGTGACTAGACAAGGTGATATTCCTAAAATTAGAATGTTTGGAATTACAAGTGTTCCACTACTTGATTTAAGCCTATTTTAACTTCTTTCATTCAAATTAGAAATTTCTAGACACTTGAAATCATTGTATCTTATATGTGGGGCAATTTATGGATTTCTTTTATCTATTAGTGATGGTTCCTCAAGGTGAACACCTATAAACCTCTTCAAATCGTTTTTTCCAATTTTATATTGGTTTCATGCCTCAATATGGTCACATATACTAAGGTTTTGGGGTCTTTCATATTTATTTATGATTTTTTAATATATCAATTCTTGAAATGGCCATCTAAATGCATTTATTTCCACTTTTTAGTTGAAAATAAATGCTTCTAATAGGATTGATGATTTGAGGTATGTCAAATACTGTATTATCCTTTAAATTTAAAAAAATTAGTTATTTATATCCTTTAATCAATGATTTGAATTTTAAAAAAAATTTAGTATGTATATATAACTGTTCTTCATTTAAGGTATTTAACTTTGTCATTAACATAATTAGGCATAGAATTAATTTCACAAGATTGAATGCTTAAAATATATTTTCATAGAAACCAATCTCACTAAGTGTTTATTTATATTTAAACATAGTATTTCCTTGAATAAATTAATGTAAATTTGACGGAGTTATTTATCATGAATTCTAATGATTTAAAATTCAATTTATATTATCTTTTCCAAAGGATCATTCATTATTTGTAATTTTTAAAGGGATTTTTTCTTAGTGATTTGTTTTTAAATTCTTAATAATTTTTATAAAATAAAGAGATTATTAGGATGATTTTAATGTGATACTTGATGACTATATTTATTTTTTATAGTATTATATATATGTGATGTTATTATAGTATCATTTAGTTAATGTATTCCCTTGAATTGTGCCCATTAATGTCATTTATTTAAATATTTTTTGGGGTATTTATGTTGTTTTATGTTGATGATTATTATCACACTGTACATATTTTTGATAATTTGGATTCTTTTTTGAAGTTTTATTATTATATAGGATGTGTTTCAATTGATGTTTGTTATCTATATTGTAATATATTACATTTTGAACACAAAAATCCATTTCATGTGATGTGATGCCTTTGGAAGCTATCTCAAAAACGTGGGAAAAAACTACACTAGTTTAGGGTTATTATTGGTCTAATTAAATCAAGTTCATAGTATTTTATTCTTAAGTAATTTTACCTCTTAGTTACGATATTTTGGGTAAAAATGATAATTTGGGTAGTTAAAATACATCAGTTACTAATTATATGGAATCAATTTTAGTGTTTTCCAATGTTGCTTCTAGGGATTTTAGTTATTCTTATGATAGTTGTGGGTTTATAATCTATATATAGACTATATTTGATAATTATTTATAACTAATTTTGTTCTTATTATATTAATTATTATTCCAATTTATATTTCAATTTTGTAATATTATAATTTTATATTTATTTTATTAAAAATATAACAAATTTCTATCTATACATTATAAAAATATAAATGACTACTTACAAAATGTGAAAGGTTTTCTTAGTTATAATATTAATCTTATATTAGATTACTTGTATTTATAAATGTCTTTATCCATATATAATATTTGATACACCTAACACATTTTTCATTGTTAAACATGAAAGGTATATTAATGTTGGCACATTTTCTTCACATCTTAAACCTTGGTATTTCTATTTTGATATTTTAAAATAACATTAGTATATTAGATGTCATAATTTTATGAAAATATATAAAGAATGCTTTATGTCTAACTATGAAACTAATGTGACCTAGAATAGTTTCATATAATGATTTCATGTTAATTCTTTTGAACTTGAATGAAGTCTTATTTTTATAATTTTATTTCAATCTACTATGAATTGTACATACACTGAATGGTTGTTTATATTTGTTGGGGGGGGGGGGTGTACCTAATGGGAATTATTTTATCACAAAACACAACTATTTTAAGTTTAATACATATACTTCATGGATAACATAGGAAATATTAGTTTGGATTAGATATTTTAGTGGTGATAAGTGAATGTTATACACATGGAATCCAGATATGGGTATTTTGTACAATTTCATTTTGTATCATTCTTGTTTATAAAATTGGTTTTTAACCTATATCATTACCCATAAACCATTTGTTCTCATTTCCTTCAATTATGCACCTTTTATATTTCAATTGGTTTTATTTTTAATTTTTTTCATTTTTAATGATGATATTCCATGGATTTTTTTATTGGTTTTACATATGGTTAATGAGTTATGTATTCATCCTCATGTCCTGACTGGTTTGTATTTTTTATGAAAAAGTTAATTTTTTTGTGTGTCTCTCTGTTATATTTGCAGGAGTTTTTATTATTTTCATTGAAATTCATTAATTAATTTTTTTCATAAGAAATATTATTCTTGATGGTTTATATCATGATGATAAAATACTATTTTATAGCACTCTATGACTGAAAACACATCTGATACCTTGTTATTGGAAAGATTTTGTGATGTGGTAAATTAATCTAGGATGATTCATAATAGTTATGAAATTAAACACTTTTATAGATCATTTTATAAAATTAAAAAATCATCCTTAAAACAGATAATATCATTCAGATTCCATAAAAAAATTAGTCCAACACATATTATGTTAAAAAATATTCTTGAAAATAATAAAAATAAAATAATCTTTATATTCATAGAGCCTGAAAAGAAAAAGAAAAATAAATATTACCTTTATGAGGTTTAATTTAAAGTAATTATTGGAAATGGAATATACAGTGACATACATACTCATATAAAATTAAGGGTGAATGGAATTATAAACATAAAATAATTACATATAAATTACATATTAATAAAAAAATGAAATTTAGAAAGTATAAGAGAGATATATAGAGTGATATAGAACAAACATTTAAAATAATAAAGAGAAAAAAAGACCCCTTATATAGGGTCTTGTATAACTTTATCTACTCCTATAACCTCTTGAATAGTCATGTTATCATTATTATTTATTTTATTCAAATATATTACGTATTTATTTAAATTTTATATCCACTTGATGTTATGTTTATTAAATTTTTGAAAGTAACTTTGTTTGTGTTGGTCTTTTTGAGGTTTTTTGGTTTATTTCCCAAAAAAATAATTGATGTAATTGTAATGGTTGAAGATCACAATAAAATTATTCTATAACAAGTAAATGTTTCATATTATAGTGTTCATGTTATTGAAAAATTATGCATGTTCAAAAATATAGTCAATATTCACAATGTATAAATTTTTACTTGGAAATATTGTTTTAGATGGTTAAATATACTGTGATTGTTTACTTTAAATATAACTATTTTGATTCTTATTTAATCATTAATAGATCATAAAAATGAAATTATTTTATTCCTAATGTTATAATAAATTATACAGTCTATTTTTAATAATATACATAAAGGAAAATATTATAAATAAAACATCATCATTAATTTTGGTTGTGTGACATCTCCAGGGGATATATATGTTTTTTTAATGAATAGATAATTACTATTTTAGTTTTTAAAAAATATTATAATATAATTAAAATGACATTTTATGTTTTCTCTTAAGGAATAATTATATTATATAAGGTGTAATAAGATAATTGAAATTAGGAACATGGGTCCGGAAACATTTACCATTATTTTTGAGTTAGATCATTGGGTTATAGACTAATTGCATCAAAGGGTGGAATTTTGGATATAATAGGGCCTTAGGCATGTGGATAAGAGTATTTAAATGGTAATTTTGGTAGATATTTTGCAGGTAAAAGTGTTTTTTAAGATATTAGAATGTGGTGTTAGTGGGGTGTTTCTATAGCAAAGGGGGAGGGGAATACTTGAATAAAATATTTAATATTTCTTTATTTAGATTTACAAATATGGATAGTGATGATTCATTTAAATTTTATTAGCTATGTGTAATAAATATTAATTTATTTGACTTTTAACACACCTAAAACATAATTAAACCTTTAAAATATTTTATACAATTTAAAGAATAAAATATAAATTTTTATTGGAATAAAGTATTATTTAGGCTTTGAAAATTTATGTAAATTATTAGAAGTTAGGTATATTATTTTAATGAATTGTTTTACTCATTCAATAAATTGGAATCATTTGAAAAAAAATATCGGTATATAATTTTTATTTTTATCATGAAGATGTCATTAATATTTTGATATATATATAAGAGTTTTATTTTTTAGAATTCTCTGAAAAATAAACATTTTCAAAGAAATGAAAAATCTTTACCCATGATTATTTTGATGTTGTTATTCCAAAAATGAAATCATATTATCAAATTTAATTTTAAAACATTATAAATTTCACTTTTAAATATTCTCATATGACACATGGATAAATAACTTATTTTTTGAATAAAGTCTGCTTCTTATGCTATGAGTCATTATTTTATTATTATTTATTTTTTATATAATTAAAAAGTAATTACTATATATATTCTATCCAAAATAAGTTTCCAAATTTATAAATTATAATATTTAACCTTCAATATCAAAATAAATACTCTTTAGAAAAAGTTAAAACCCACCTTATTAAATTTTATATTTGATTATTCGTTATGATACATAATTAAAGAAATATTTTTATATGGTTATAATATTTATTATTTTTTATTTTAATATTTATAAAAATTAACTTTCATTCTTTTTACCATTTTTAATTCCCAAGATACTATTTTAATGGATAAATAATTATTTAACCTCCTATTAATAACTTTTGTTTACTTAATTATTCATTAAGTAATTTTTAGGAAAGTTAAATAAATTTATTTTACAATTCATAATCTTATTTTTAATAGTGATTTTTTCTAGTTGCAGTTTTTTTCATATCTACGATATTTCAAGGTGTCTGCAATGAACACTTATTTTATATTTTTTTTTGTGTTTTCTGTATGTTTTTATTAGACCCATTATTCCATTTTTAATTTTTTAATTATACATATACTTTTTCTATTCATTTATATTGATGATGTTTGGTTTTATTTTTTCATGTATCTGATATATATTATAAATTATACAAAAATATGACCCACATACATTTATAGAAGGAAATTCTTCCTATTTGAAATTTCTTTATCGTTACATTATTCCACAATACAAATTTACATCCATTAAATTTAAACATAAAATTTTAAGTAAAAAATAAATTATTGATGTTTTTTTATTACATCCCATGTTCCCATTTTCCCTCTCAATACATATGATTTACCCGTAGTACATTGACTAATTTATTGGCCATATTTCATATAACACTATCTCTAAAATCCAATATTTCCACTAAAATATTCTCATAAGAGAGATCATGCCCCAACTATACCAAATCAATATTCAATAAATGTTAGATATTTGGTATATAATTTGTTAAGAATGATACATGGGAAAAATTATTTACTTGTTACTAGTTTATTGAATGGTAACATTGATAACCCAAAACCCTAACATTTTAAAGAATAAAAAAGTGGACTATGTACATGGGAGTTATCATTTCATTCATAACTAACCTCACAACTACATTCCATGGATATATTCAATTAAATAAAATATCAAGAACCAAAAAATTATGATTATGTTTATGATTATTAACATTAGTATGTTTTTATTTGAACTAATCTGATGTGTAGAATAATGGATAGAAGATTTATCTTCATCATTTCCTCTAGATCTAGTCCCAATATAATTTTTCTCCAACTTCAACATGTCATGATGGTCTTTTTCATTTCTTCCCATAGAGTACTTTATATGGAGCCATCTTCTTAGTTGAGTGAAAAATATTCTTGTATGAAAACATGACTAGATGAATGTGTTGATCAAATCCTCTATTTATGTGCTTTAAAAATCTATTATTATTTCCTATATAGTATTAATGTTCATTTAAAATGAATTATCTAGAAAATTGTAATATATCATTATTATTTAAAATATAATAATGTTCCATGAA
Organism: Viscum album; assembly: GCA_963277665.1. Taxonomy (NCBI): domain Eukaryota; kingdom Viridiplantae; phylum Streptophyta; class Magnoliopsida; order Santalales; family Viscaceae; genus Viscum; species Viscum album. Next base: position 1,215,276,127 of record OY728131.1, on the reverse strand, counting down.
ACCTAGAAAATTCTATGATATATACCTTGGAATTTAGATCAAGTGAGAAGTATTCATGATTGTTAATGATGTGGGAAAACCTTGTAAGGTGAGCCGCCACAACTTGAATTACATTATTTCCATTAGATGAATTTTTAAGAACAATATTAATGTACATGTTTATGTTATTCTATTTCTATGTTGGTTTGTGTATGTTTTAATCATCTACATAGACTTTCTTCATTATTCATTAAAATATAGGAATACTAAAGAATGTAATATATATATTCAGTAGCCCATTTATCTATATTATACCCCTAAAAGTTCTTGAAAATATATCTATAAATCATTTTGTTTATATGGTTAATTAATAATATTATTTTTTTAGAATTATATAATATATAATTCTTTATTATATTATCAAATGTTATATATATTCAGTCCCCATATCCTCCAACCCTATCTTTAACGATGTTGAGCTATAATATTTTCCATTACCTTAGTACATTAACTTTATTTTATGTCATCAAATCATCCCATTAGGACAACATAATCTTCTCTATGGTAGATTGTTGAGAAATACTTTGACCATGTTATGATAAAATTATTTCTTTTATGATTCCCATATTTATCATTTTCTTATATATGAATATTAGACCCCTTTCAATCCTAATCATAGATAACATTATAGTATTTTTTTCTTAAATCATATGTATCCTTATTTTCGTTTCTAGGATCGTAATTGATGGAGAATTCATCATCGTTCATTATCTCTAACCATCCTCTTTTATTCATGTTGATATCCTAACATGTGAATATAATTTAGAATTTTATGATCTGTATACATATCACAATTTTTTCCATATTGATGTTGCCTAAAAATATTCATGGAAAATATTTCCATTACCAACTCTAAATCATACGATGTTTAATTTTACTCATAGAACAAGAACTATATTGATGTATAGGCTATCAATTTTTTATTTTTAATGAGTACGAAACCCAACCCTTTCTTCTAATAATCATTTCATATCACAAATCCTTCCTTGTTAGATGCAATTATGACTATATATTCTTTTAATATGCATTAATTCAATTAATTTAATAACTTTTAATATCCTTTTATCTATAATAACCTTAATTTGTTTGAGTTAGTTTGGTTTCAGAGTTTGAAAACCAATAGAAATTTCTCTCAAACTATCGATAATACCTAGCTAATCCTAGAAAATTAAAAGTCTCCATCCAATATATTGGTCTTGTATATTTATAAATAACATTAGTTTTTCAAGGATTTATATATATCCATGTACTTATGATTACATTTCCTAAGGTTTTGTCTTACTCCATCTAAAAGGAAAATTTAATACACATTGTATAAAATTTCTATTTTAAAAATGTATGTAACACATTGCTCAATTTTTCTATATAATCATTCATAATTTTAGAATTTATGTTCACATAATCTATAAATAACAATATACTTTTTTAGGAAATCTGTATATAATTATTCTATAACTTCCATGAATATTTAAAGGGAAATAGTGAGTCCATATGGGATTTTAATGAACTCATAGTGCCCATATATTGTATGAATGGTTTTCTAAATAATATCCACCATTTTCACCTTCAATTGAAAATAAAATGATAATAAAATGAACCTTAATGACGTATCAACCCTATTTAATTGGTTGAAAAAGTCATCAATCAATGAGAGATGATAATTTTTCTCTATCATGATTAGGTTAATATCATGATAATCAATACATAGGTGCATTTAACCATCATTCTCACTAAATAAAGGATTGGGGCACACCATGGAGAGGATACAATGAATATAAACATCTTGTAAATGTTTTACTATAGTTTATTCTTCATCTATTACATTTTAATGGGAGGAAATTATATAGAAAATCATTGATATGGGTAAATATTTGTGTATAAAGTCTACAAGTGAATTAACATATCAATTATAAGAATGCCTAGAAAACTCATCTGAGAATATATTAGCACATACTATAATAGTGGTCACGTATTCAAGGACAATCCTTTACATTTTCTCAATCATTTTGCCAGGATATTTTTTCTCATTTAATAATAATATATCAACTCAAGAAGGAGTTTCAAAAGGAATTTTATAATTCCCCTTGAATATGTATATCAAAGGATGGTTTTCTATATAAAATGTTAATTATCTTAAAAATATATATTCATTGAAATTATATAATTACTACTATTATATGCCAGTTATTGAATCAAACTATTCCCAAAACAGAAGAACTTGGTTTTTTGGAATACTATTCCCCAAAATATTAAATAGGGAAGGGTTATATTCATGTGGTGAAAGGAATTTTACAATTAGTGCTTTCATCGATAGATTAACCTACATTTATCGAGTTCTATATCAGTTTACACCAAAAATCCTCTTCATATTCTAGGAAACCATATTTTATAATAACATTCTCTTAATTCGAACATTATAAGAAAAAAATATTTTGAATGATGTATATCAGCCTCACCTCCTGTTCACCAGAGGTTGTGATAGGAACTGGGGGCCATGAATTACACATGTGGGAGGTGTTCCCCCATATTATTTTAAAAAATAGATGCTATGGTATACGATCAAGGAAAAATTATGCATATCAGTTATAGTTATACATTATTTTTAATTGACTATGAATTAAAGTGGATATAAATATTTAATAAGGATGGAATAATTAATATAACCATAACTTGAATCATATATCCTGAAGGGTCTAAAAGCATATATCTTTATTAATTTTTCTTGAAGTGATTCCAAAAAGAACTTATGTACATAATGGTTTTACTAAAATTATCTTTAATGACATGAAGTGATACCTAAAAAGTGTGTATCTTGTCCAAAAAAGGCATTGAATACGAATAATGTTCATGTGGTCCATCATTACATTAAAATTCCAAAAATGTTCTCCAATTCTCCATGATACTTCTATGTGTACTATTCTAATAGTTGGGTGCCTTTACCTTACATGGGTCATGGGTAAAATGGGATGTTCACATCCTAGAAGGGGCTTGTGAAGTGTTTGGGTATGAATACATAGATGGTAATCTCTACCCCATCCTTAAGAAATTGTCACAATCTAGATTACATGCCAAAAAATATGTATAGGAATTGAAAAATGATGACCAAAAAGAATTTCATAATGAATAATATATAAATATATTTTTAAATATACTCTTTATAAGAGGTTAAACCATACATAATTACCTACATCGAGTCTTACCTCAAAATTTTAGATTATATCTGGAGCTATCATCTAGATAATATAGTAGAATCACTTATATTATGTTTAACAAGTACTATTTTGTCTCCACAATATTGGTAGACGTGTATAATGATGATAGGGTACTATCCACCCAACCGTGGGTGAAACCATTAGGCCAATCCTATTGGGTAAATCTTCTAACGTATCCTTTATAATATGTGAACGGTTATAATAATTTGGGGTGTTGGGAGCCCATATAAAACTATAAATTGTTTAATAGGTCATGGATAGGATCCCAAAACTAGTCATGAAACCAATATTTTAAATATAATGGTATTGATGAATGCTCAAGTTTATATATATATATAAACACATTACTAGATCAACATAATAAATTAATAAATGACATTCATCCTTGATATGATAAACATGGGAAACCATATAACACCCAGAATAACTAGTTTATATAATAATAAATAAAAACCTGTAAAAATACCAAATCCCCAAAACATTATTTATTAATCTAAAATTTCATTTCTAGGAAATCTAGGTAAAATATATAATATGAAGGATATGCTCCACAATATTACAAAAAATAAAGGAAAGCAATACATGACTAAAAATGGTACAATAATACCAATTACCCCAAAATAGTTATGGTAAAATAATTTATAAATTAAAAACAATGATTAAAAATTGGTAATACATAGCCCTAAACTACTAATTGTCTATCTCACTGTGATTATAAAATGATGAAGGGTAATTACATCAAAATAAATTAATCATGGTCAACTTAGAGTCATGGAAAAGAGAGATATTCCAAAAAAAGTTTATAAAATTCTCATAAAAAAGTATTCAAGATATGTCAAAGTGAAACCACCTATTGTATATATTGCAAATATAATAGAGGGTGGGATAAAATAGTTATCAATGTTATTATTATTTTTGTTTCTTGTGGAAAAATATTCCCAACCCATTAGACTAAGTGATATTTTTTGTCTATAAAAGTAAAAATACACACACAAAAAAGGTGTATAATAATTTAAATTGTTCACCTCTCAAAAATGAGATAAAAAATCCATAATGAAATATGAGAAACCAATGATCACATGACACACTAGTAACAGTATATATATATAAATGAGAAATGATTATCTATAAACTAATGCGACGCTTCTTCTTTCAGTGTTTCAATGAATCCCCCAAAAAAGTTTTTCCCACAATTTACAATGATAGAAAATATTGGTAATAAGTAAATAATATTCTACCAAATTGAAAATTGTGGATTTATTTAATGTAATTAATTATTCATGATCTTTTATTATTTCATAGTATCCAAACTGTTATTGAATTTTCTAGCACACTATATCATGATGTAACTACCACTGATCTCTGTATATTCATCCCGAGTAGTGTCTCTCAAAAAAACATTATTCCAAATACTTCTTCTATATTCCATGTCTTCTTTTTATCTATATTATTAATAATTATGTAGAGAGAAACTAATTTTTTCTCTTGTATGAATTCCACTTTTTTTATTTCACACTAGTAGACAAACATGTTTGAATTTGAATGTGAAATAAAAATTGATATGAATAACCTCTTCTATTATATTTTTAATCTCATTCTCATTCATAACACTTCATTATTATTCAATTGAAAATTTTATATAGGTCAATAGATTATAGCCAAATATACTGTAGTGTGGTCATGTAATTATAATTACACTGCTTTCTTTTCTTTTCTACATATTATATCTTTCATGGTGAAAAGATTATTATCCTTAGTCTTGAATCAAAAATGAATTTTATGTTGTTAAAATAATGATTTAAAATATTTAGCCTCACATGGAGTAATATTTTTATATCAGCTAATAATTTTAAATACATCTATATTTCTTAAAATATTATCTATATTCTATACCTTGTAATGTCCATATATACTATGAAGTGTGTAGGGATAATTCCAATATCAAAATATGAGAATTTAGATGAACCTGTTCCTTAGGAAGTGTCATATTTGGTTCTATTCCCCCATATGAAGTCTCTTGGTTCCCTATAAAGAGTAACATACCATATAATGTTTGAACATAACATATGAATACAACTTTTATCCAATAAAATCTTCAGTATAGTTAATGAAGTTTTATAATAACAGAAAAAATTATCTTGTGAGCCTCATCATCTCTGAAATTTCTAAATTTTTTAGACTTAAAGATAACCACTATAACAACCTATGTTTCTATTATAAGTATGTATTATTTGAATTTATGTTAGAAATATTTTTATATCCTTATAAATGTTCCCAATGGTATGATGAATTATTAAGATGCTTCAGAGACTTATATGGTTCATGGAGCTCTAGTGTTTTAGAAGGAAACATAATTTCATGGTTAACGCTTGGTTAGATGTAACTATTCGGAAAAAATAATGAGGCCAAGTAGGGGTACCACATGGATTGTATAAACCATTAAAGTGGGTATTTGTGCATGTAGGGCTATGAGAGTTGGTGGGAATAGGTTGCGAACTATTTGTTTAACTGTATTCTGTCATGCATGGGGGTGTAACCCTTGGATAGTGGGCTTCGCACAGTTGGCGCACGTTTAGGACAACTCAGTAGAAAAAACATGATCCTATTAAAAATTTCAGGGGTTACATTAGTTTTCTCATACTTCATAAATAAACCTCTCATTTTTTTAAACCAACGCATCACATGTGTCTCTTACTTGAATATTCACTCAAGCATAACCTTGGATATGAAGTTGTTTCTTCACATGACCTCTAATTTGACTGCCATATTTCTCATTGGATAGCCACCAGTGAGTTCTCCATTAAATTATATAATTTCATTATTCATATTCCTATTAATGGAATAATTTTTTGGATGAATTCATATGCCTAATTCTCATGGTTTTTTTCTTTTTATTTTCCATTTTCTCCTGACATTGACCCATCCAAAGGCTGATACTAGACAAGTATTCATCCAAAACATATGGTATGTGGTAGAAAAATTATTAATTAAGTATTTCAACATTTAATTATGAATTATGTTTTACATTCCAAACTAATCTATTAATTTCCATTAAACCACACATACACTAGTCTAATTTGATATCTTTTATAGACATAAAATCATGCATCTTTATTCATGTTAGGATAAGGATAAATCACCTAATTAATCCCCTTGAGGTGTTCAAATAGAATTTCCCATGGTATTATAAATTCATATGCATATAAACCATATCTTATCGAGTTTTTGATTTACTCTTGAACGTAATAAAAGGGATGAATTAAATTTAAAGTGAGTTTTATGACTACTCTATATGATTTTTTACAAATAATGGTTACACCATAGATTTAGTGGAACATTAATAAATTATAAATCATATTTTGTTTCATCTACATGTGATACTCAATCATTGAATCCAATATACATGGGATACTTTGAAATGGCATCCCACATACATGTTAATCCAAGGAATATTGTCCCATATACTTAAAATACATAGGCATCGAGTCCCATATACTTATTATACATAGGAATCGAGTCCCATATACCTATGATGACTGAACATGGTGACCCTTATGATTTGTGATAATTAGTTATGACATCCCTTATCACTTTATGAGACTTTTGTGACAAGACATAAAAGTCTGATTTGTTCCTCGAGCCTTAGATAAAACTACATATGTAAATATATGGCCATAGACATCACCAAATTTATAAAATATATAAATAAATACATAAATATACACTTATATGTATATGATTATGGTGATATATATTCACATGTCTCTTGATATGGGATGAAGAGGTAGTGTCAGACTGGGGTCCTTTATTGACCATAGTTGACCCTTTAAAGTTTAGAACACTAATTAAACACTATTAGGTATAAAAAATACTGATATTTGATACAAGGATTAGTTATTTAAAGACATCGTTTGTGTTGAACTGATTAGAATATCCCACTCCCAGTTACCGCTTCCATTTGGTACCAAGAAAGACTCCATGGATGTAGGTTGGTATAGGGGGAAGATCCTGATCATCAATACAAGATTTAACTATAGAATGGGAGTGGGGGAGCACCAGACCGAGTTATAGATCGTGATTCTTTAAAAATATAATCTTTTCAAAATTATGAAATACATTTATATATGTTTCCATGATATCATGATTTCTATTCATTTTTTATTAGAGACATAAACTACATAATATTTTCAATATAACTAGATATTTCTATTGATGACTATTTGTTATATCATGATAATTTATATTCTGATTTCAGTTTGTATCATTATTCTCATATTTAAATAGTTATTACACCATAGTGATATTCTGATCATTAGGTTACATTCTCCCCATTGTAACTCCTTAGACCCTCATTATTAGCTGGCAGCCGTTGGCATATTGGGAGCCATGCTTATTGCCTTATGACTGTTCATGTTCAATTTATAATGAGTGAATTGGGCCATGGATTTTAAAATATATCATCACATAATTATTTTCCTTGAATTAATATTTGAGATTTCAGAATGGATACTATGATATATCCGTATTTATTAATGAACCTGTGCTTGGGAGTTCCACTGAAATATACTAAAGAAAATAAAAATTTCTTATAATGTGATTTTCTATTTCGGATTATTCCTATTATGGTTGTAATGATTTCATAGTTGGTTTTTAAAATGTTGTGTGATGGTTATTATTATTATTGGGGATTCCATTTTTTTCTATTTGAATAATCTCTAAGTAATTTCTCACTCTTTAATATTTATAGGCATGTAATTATTCACAAGTCATTCATTATGCCATTCTATATAGGTGTATCCCATTTGCTTATTTTCTTCAAGATTTCTATTAGTTCCTTGATATATATATATATGGAATTGTGATAAAATTCTTATAGGTGAATCAGAATAGAATTAGTTTCATAATGTTCTCACATCAACCTTAAAGTGTTTTCCTATATAGCCATACGTTGTAAATTATAGAATTTTGAGATATAGACCATTAGTTGAATGTCTTCGAACATGTTTATGGTTTTATTTACGAGACACCATAATTAAATTTATAATGTGCCCAAGAATTTTTAAATTTATAATGGCGAAATATAAAATTCAACCATTTAAAAGAAAATTTTATAAAAATAAGTACTAACTTAAATGGATTTAAATTTTGAAATAATATAGTCCCTATCAAATAAATTTTCAATATTAATTTAAAGGTAATTTCTCTCTAAAACTTGAATTTGAGACTCTGTATATTGTGGCCCTTGAATTTTAGTATAGAATATCACTCTAAATCAACCTCATTAGTGTGAGTAGGTAATGAACCTTTCATTTCATTGATCTATACATTTCCCAATCATGGATTTAGGTGAATATAGAGGGGTGTGATTTTTATACATAATGGATTTGTAAATTTTATGTTCTTTAAATTGTTGTTCATGAAATTATAAAATCATACATGAGGACTGTGGTAGGAATATGTAGTGATATTATAGCATGAAATTATCAAGTTATGCATGAAGAGGGTTGTGATGACTTTCCTCTGGACATGGTGGGCCACAAGCCACTACTGTTTCCTAAAATAATGCCTCTTGTGGAATCCAATGCTATACCGGACATGGGTGAGGAATCCCAATTTAATGTGGGAATCCTGTGAATTATCCAGACACTTATGGGAGATCCACAATGTGACCCTGCTATAGGAGAGTTGATGTGAGTGTTTTACAAGTAGCAACCACCCACATTTTTAGGTGATGGAGGCCCTCAAGATGCGTAGTAATAGTTCGAGTCCATGCATCATATTTTAAGGCATCTTTAGGAGAATGATAAAAGGATACTGAATCTCACATCATATATGATTGTTTATTTTCAAAGTGGGGGTGGGATGTTATTTCCTAGGTATATTTTCAATAGGGAATGGCCAAAAAAGTTTTTATGTAGTCTTCGTGTACTATTTCATTCCTCAGAAGCTATGTTTAGATTGTGCTAGTGATTTTATGAATCTATAGCAAGGTAATATGACCATGATAGGCTATTCTTCTAAATTCATGGATGTCTATAACTTCAAAACAACTCTTCCTAGTGAGGCATCATAGAGAATGATATATTTTTAGGATGTGACCATATATTCCATATGATATCATGTTAATGTATTTTGGTTGACCACAATTTTAGTACTAGAAAAGCAGAACCACATCACCATGTGAATCCAAATGTAATTTGATAGTGTGGACCTTGGTGGTTCAGAACAAAGATAAGAAAGTGGTTTCACTTGGAACCAAAAATATCTATTTTACAACACATATAGGAGAAGTGGTATATTTATTAAATGGACTCATAGTTACATGGGTTGTCACTAGTTTGGAAACCTATGGCATAATAAGCCCCAATTTCCAAAAGGCCAAGTTGAGTGTGAGGTTGTCATAGAGTGCGAAATATTTATTATTTTTATCGGATGTTTCTATATGTTACTTGTGGGAGAGGATCCATATCCTCTCTAGAATCACTAGTAGGATTATTAGATTTGTTTTAGTCCAGAATATAGTATACAGCTAGCTATACTGGTAGAGAGGTTGGTCATTGGTGAGGTAGCTAGGAATAAGATATAGAGCACTAGTAGAGAGAACAAACTCAGGGAAGATAAGATATATCTTAAGGTGATAAATCATACTTAAGTTTTCAGTATATCTAATACTTGAGTAGTATAGTTCCAGACCTTCTACATTTAGATGTATAACCCTGGTATCCTATAATTTAATATTTTCACTTTTTCATAAAGACATATGACATTATTTTATAAATATGAATATTGAGGAATGTAATGGGATTAATATTCATAAATTATATATCTTCATGACACTTCATACTCCATTGGTATTTAGATGAGATATTTTAGTCTAGTGTAAGGAATTCCCTTTGAGGGAGGCAGTCATAGTTTCTTATGAGACCTCTTCATCCTTGATATGACTGGTTTTGATATCATTCTCAAGATAGACTGGTTAATCTACTATCAGGATTATGTGGACCTTGGTAAGTAGAGGGTTTCATTTACATCATCAGAGTGTAGTAGTTATCATGAAAAGGGAAAATTAGATGTCCAAGATTGTAGAATAGGACCAGAGAATTATGGTATGGGTAGAGTTATAATGAATATTTCAAGCCATTGTGTTGAGTATTAGGGAATACATCTAGTGCATTTCCATCAAGTAGTATATTATTTTAGGGATGTATTTCATAAATAATTTTCAACACTTACTCTAAGGATATAGGTATATTTTCTTATAGATCTAGTGATAGTAATTTATAAGTTTGAATTCTCCATTACCATATGGATAATACTGAGTTGTAATGTCTAAATAGGTTTCTAGGCGATTTGGAATACAAGTGTTTTACAAGATAGAACACATCACCATGGGGATAAACTTTTTTTCACCAAAATGGTGGATTATACCCTTAATGTTCTTTGGGATTACCAATGGTTGAACCTGGTTATGTTCAAGAACCAATATCCATTTCCATATATAGAAGCCAATTTTTACCAATTCCTAGAAGATAGGTGTTTTCCAAAGATTTATTTGAGGTCAGGTTATCATTAGTTATGAGTTAGACCTTCATAAATACCTCAGATAGCATGTTTTAATTGGCATGGTCTTTATTAATAACTCTTTATGCAATTTGATCTTAAGAACACTATATCTATTTTAATTGTAATGATGAACTGGGTTTTCCACCCACATCTAAATTTATTTTGTGTAGCTTTAATTGATGATAACATAGTGTATTCTCACACCCAAGAATACCTTGTAAAACATATTGAGTTCATACTAAATATAATTATATGACACCAGATGTATGATAATCTCATTAAAGTTTTCCTTTTTATTGACAAGGTTTACTTATTTAGTTATATTATTTCAAAGTCTAGAGTTTATACTGACCTAGATATGGTTAGTGCTCTAGTTTCTTGGGATATTGTATGAATTTCATTGATACGTAGAGTTTCTAGGGTCGATATAACTATTATGACTAATTTATTAAATAATTTTCATAAATAGATAAGTTTCTTAGGGGTTTAACTAAGAAGGTGTGAAATATTTAGGGCTATAGGCCTGTGAGGAAGCCTTTTAAGAGGTGAACATGAGATTGAATTAAGTGAAAATACTGATTCTTCATATTTTAGGAATAATTTATAGAGTTTAACATGATGCATTATCCCTTATTTAAGGATCATTTCTGATTTATGATGACTGATTCGTGGCATGTGGGTCTCAAATATTGAGCTGTCATGAGAGATATTAGTCATTGCATGATCTTGATTTGGAATCTTTACTTCATGAATCATGTTTCTAGTGTCATTTTTTGATTGGAGAGAATTTTTTTGGTGTATAAAAATAAAAAAATACTCAATTATAGCTCCACATAGTGTAAAGTAAATCACATACAGAGAAGGTGGGTTGAATACCAATAGTAATTTGATTTTTATCTTGTTGAAATGATTATAAAGGGAAATACTTTAGTGTATTCATTGAGTAGGAAGACTCAAACATAACAAGTGTAGGAGGCTAGTGTTGAGTGAAAAATTACTGATCAATACTTTGAAATTAATTTACAAGTAGAGGAATATCACATGTAGCCTTCCCTTATGTCATTAGATGTGACCTCTTCACTCTAAGAGAGACTGAAGTTTTCATTGTTATCAGATGGGGACCCACAACCAGGCTGGATCATTATTAAGGATGAGGTATTTCACATCTATGGATTCTTATATATTTCAAAAGGTATTCAAGAGGAACTAATTCAAGAGTATCATGGTTTTAACTAGGAAGTAATTCACAGTATTAAAAATATGTATCATGATCTATGTTGCATATAATGGTGTATTGTTATGAAATGAAGAAATATGGGATTGTTACTAGGTGTTACAACTATTATCAGGTGAAGGTGGAACACTGGAAAATAGTAGGTATTTTCACTCATAACCTATTATTAAGTGTAAATTGGATAATTTCAATATAGAATTTGTGATTGTCTTACCACGGTCCCATCTTGGAAATGATATAGAATGTGTGATCGTTGATAATATAATAATGACATTTCCCTTTTTACCTATCATGGTGACCTTTTTAGGGGATCATGTCAAAAGGCTCAACATTGTTGATATGATATGCCTCCACATAATTCCACATTCTATCGTATCATATTAGATTATCATTTGACATCTCAGTTATGGTAGGGGATGTATAAGGAACTAGGTTTATTGGTACTTTTGAGTACAAAATATCATCCAAAGACTAATGGTCAACCCAAGAATACAATACTTGTTTTAATGGACATGACACAAGCATGTTTATAGGATTTCAATGGTTCATTGTAGAAACATATACCTATTTAAGAATTTTCATGTAGAAATAATCATTATGTGATGATCCATATGGATCTCCCTAAGGCCTTATATGGTAGGACATGTTAATAATATTTGTTCTTGTTAAAGGAAGGGGATGTATCCATACTTGTACCTCATCTTGATTAGGAGACTTCAGAGTAAGTTTAGCTAATCATGAGGTGAATGAAAATGTTTCAATATAGGTAGAAATTTTTTTCCAAACACTTCTAACAACCTCTAGAGTTTGAGGTTAGGTATTACGTATTCATACATGTTTCCACTAGAGTAGGTAATAAATAGTTTATATGGAATGAGAAGATTTAACCTTGATTTTTGGGACATTTTGAGGTCATGGACTGATTTGGTCTGATATTATATCAAATAAAAGTAACCAAGATGCATCTACCTATACATGATATCTTCCATCTTCCATGTTTTTTCTGGTACTATTGAAATCCATCCCATGCCTTTTAACTTGAGGAGGTTTATTTAGAGGTAGATTCACCCTTTGAGGAGTATCCAATCTATACCATTGAATGGAACAATAAAGATCACCATGGATGTTCAGTTACTCTACTATGGGTGTTTTGTTACCACTATTGAGTTCATGATAAGACTTATGGGAGGGAGGATGATAGTTGTGCTCAGTGGCCATCACTCTTTTTCGATGACACCTTACCACACTATGAAGATTAACTAAGGGATGAATTTTCTTAAGAGAGGGAGGATATATCAACCAATGTTTTTATTGTTGTAATATATCCTTTAAATTTTAGTTGGAACCCTTTTTATCCATATAAATATTATATACGGTTTAAGGAAATTTTTGGGATCATTTGGGGCTTGTTCGAATCCCATAGATCTTATTTTCAAGAAAATAAGATAGGTTTATAGTTAGTGATAACTGTGCACCTCAAACAATTCATCCAAGCAAGGGTTCCACATGGATTTACTAACCCATAAAATGGGGACTTATTCTAGAAGTGATGAAATATAGTGTGTGCGTGGGATGTGTATAATTTTTCTAACAGTGTGCTTCAATCCATGTTGGGTGTGCCACCTGGATAGTGGGGTGCAAACGGTTGTTGCATGATCTAGCCAACCATGAATCTAGACTATGTGCCTATTAAAAATTCAATGAATTAAGTTTCTCTCATTATCCTTATTAAATAAATATATCCCTCTTATTTTATATTTCAATGCACAGAAGGTCTCCAACATCCTTGAAGATCATCTCAAGCCTCACATTGGATTTGAATCGGTTTCTTCATCAGGGATTTGATTTATGTTTTCTCAGTCATTTTAGATAACCATCGGTAATATCTACATTTATTTGGATCATTTTTTCAATCAAATTACTTTAGACGAAGTTATTTTGGTGTGAGGTCATATTCCATACTCTTAGGGTGTTTATCCGTTTTTTCATTTTATTCTGATATTGACCTAAACAAAGAACAATACAAGATGCATGTTCCACTATAGGCATAAATTAATTATGTTTAGTAGTAATCCCTGAATTATTTCTGCTTTTTATTTTTTATTTTATGGCATCACAACAAATATGTTCATAAATTTCCATAAAATTATAGTTACCCATTGTCAAATTTTTTATAATTGATGGAAAAAAATTTATGAGTCCTTATTCTTATTGTGATAGGTCTCCATCAACAAATTCCACCCCGTTATGTCTGCCAATGGAATTAACATTGACACTATAACATCATCTTTGATTAATCCAACTTTTACATGGTTTTGGTTTGAGTCTTAAATATTATAAATAATATGAAATAAATGCAATGAGGGTGGAATTACCACACCATATGATTTTGTATAATCAATGTTTGCAACCTTTTTAATGGAATATTAGTAAGTTATAATGCCTATATGATTTCATATAGATGAAATAATCATTAATGGAGTCCCATATACTTGTGATACCTATAATTTCTTAAACATGGAAGATACTAAACTAGTTCCCCAAGTGGGGTTACCAGATGACATTATTCAGGCCTCCCCTTATACTAGAGGTTGATCACTTGCAATTATAGTCAAATGGATCACGTGGGGAGACTATACACTCTTTATAGGAGTAATAAAAAATAGATAATATTTGAAATAAAATAAATAATAATCAATAATTCAGATCATCCCTTACTAACCATTTCCCAATCATGGTACAACCATGACCAATAATAAATAATCTATTTCATGATATTTTTGAAAAGGTGAAAGAAAATATAAATGAAATACCCACAAATGAATCCACCAAATGTGTCCTAATTCCAATTCCAGGTCCTTATTCATGTATATCCCAAGAGAAACCCAACTCCCTAGAATATTCCCTTTAACCTTTTCCTGACATGCAACCGTGAAATATAATTCTGTACAAAATGGAGGTATGAACATGGTGTGATTACAACATATTAGTCCACCACCAACACTATCAAACCAATATCCTATATATGATGATATTTCATGAAAATGTAGAATAAATGAAAAACTAGGCCAAAAAACAACTATTTTAAGGGTCTTGATCTTCATGGATCGACCCTTTACGTGTTACCAAGTCTTGCAGAGCTCTAAAGATGCTCAGAGGAAGTCCAGAGGTACCTCATTTATAAAGGTAAGGAGTAGGGAACTTCCATGGTGTGAAAGTGGGTTTCACACAATGTAGAATAATTTCATAATGTGAAAGTTAGATCCACATCATGTAATATTTTGATGTTCAAGAAATAAAATAAATGAAGAGGTGGTTGTTTTTTCGGTAGATATTGACCTCAAGGAATTATACAATGTGAAATAGAATTACACATCTTGTAATCCCTCACTACAATAATGTATTAAAACATTCTAGTCACTCTGGTTGTCAAGACCTACACTGACTACTTGCCACAAACTCGTCCAAGGTGACCTAATAGTCTCCTACATAGCTTTTTGGAGATCCACTTAAAGAGAATCAATCTTTGGGTTTCCATCATCGATTCCTGGTGACCAAACATGATCCATGGTGTGTTTTTCCATTATATTCTAGCAGTTTCTCCTTGTTTTTTCTTTTTTTCTTCATATTCCTCTAGTCGTTCTATAGAGGTTTCTTACCCTTGTATCTAACGGGGTTTCTTTTTATTATTGTTGGTATGGTGGTGAAAAGGCTTCCTCAAATGGTTGAAAAATTTGTGGAATAGGTTATCATAGAGCTTTTACATTGATCAATTTTTTTGAGTATAACATTAACAACCTTTTATATAATCGTATTTGTTGATTCTCTATTTAAGTATGTGAAATCTTAGAGTTTCCATGATTTAGCCGCTTAGATCATAATGAAATTGACATAATAATAACATGAACTAGATTAATTAATATGCATCTATCTTATAGTGAGTTTTTTGCATTATCGCATGATAACAATTTGCCACTTGATTTTCTTGATATCCAGATATCATTTCTTTTCTTGGTATATTATGTTTTTCTTGTTTGAAATTTTTAACGAATGTAAGGATGAAATTAGTTGATAATTAATTTTCTTTAATGTTTAAAGAGTCATGTTTAATGAATCCGGTTGTATTTGATGCATTTTGATGATAATAAAAATTATGCAATCCTATATGTTTAATTGATTGGTTGTTGATCCTATAAAATCATGATGCTTGTTGGTAAAAGAATTAATGGATTGCTAAATTAATTTATTAATTAATTTATGATTTTTTGGGTTATCTTGTGATAGATTATTGTTTAGTTTTCCCATTTTAGGAACATATGAAAAATGACCTGGTTAACTAATGATGGAATAATAATATGTTGTGTGATAAGGATAATGCCTTCTTAGGGCCCTATTTTCTTGTATTCTAGTAAATTATATATTCCTTGGGCTATATAGATATGACATATCATTATGTGTGAAGGTTTAATGACTTTATTTAGTGATGAGATCATGTTGCTATGTTTGTTTCCGATTTCATGTGATATGGTTGTGCCTGGAGGACTGTCGTGGATGTGGGGGCATGGAGGCCCGAATGTGAAGTCATATTAGAATGAATGAGCTTGAAGGGATACTATGGAGTGTCGGGTAGGTAGGCCTGGATTTTATGGTGGAAGTTGACACCTAGAGTGGTGAGATTCATAAATTTATGCATGTGTTGTCGGGGAGGACACAAGAGAAGATCGAATGGGTTAATGTTGGGCTTACCCAATGATATGAAAGTTGGATTCTTATTAAATAAGTTGTTTTTTTATCTGAGTAACATTCTCCACTTCTTGAGATGTATAGTTTTTCTTACTCTCCTTCCAATAGAGGTGATTACATGTGGGGAATTCCACGTGCTTGTCATGATTATCTTCTTATGGGAGTATCGGTCTACACTCCTACTATACGTGGAATGGAATCGAAAGGTAGTTCATCTACTCGCTATGTTTATTCCCATGTGTTTGGTAGCGTAGAATGTTTTCCTAGAATTCCTGGAAGTATGGAAAGTGGTAATGTTGTTAAATAAATGAATAAATGTTTAACCAATTGTGTTGGATCTTGTAGGGTTGCAATTCTGAGCTTATAATTTGGAGAAACTATGGACTCTATTGGCTTTTTACAAGAGGTAATGGATATTTCTATGATGTTAAGGACATGAAATGTGGAGATTATAATAGTGGATTAATGATTATATAATTATTTAACATAATTTGAAGCTGATAAAATGGTATAGAGTAACTTAATGTGTGTCTTTAAATGGTTGTGTTCTTATTAGATATCATGTCATAGTTGTGGGAACAAAGAGTTTGAATGATTTTAGCTGTAGTTGAGTCTAGAACTAGGTTATACCAATTGAGTGGTTGTGAGATATATTATATCATGTTCTTTTTTTGTATCTGTATGCTGCTCAACCCTTTATGTTAAGAAAATTCGCAGGTTGGGGATTCTGAGCAGGCTGGGGGGTGTTTACCCCAACATCTCTGTTGGAGGATGGAAGCTAGACTAACCCCTTCGACCTCACTCTCTTCTCTTGGAAATTATATCTACCTATATTCATGGAAGTTAGTTTTTTCCCATATATGTGTATAGAGGGCTGTAATGGATTATATTTATTTCACACCCATAAATTCTCGATATAGTTTTATATGGACTATAACATGTATAATGTGTATAGGCTATGATGGCCTGAGGATTCTTTCTTAGCATATCGGTTGTGATGGATTGAGGTATAATACTTGAGGTATGATACACATTATGAGATTTTTTTTGGCTCACGAAAACTACCTAGTTACTTTTAATTATGTTTATGTGGTTGTGTGTTGTACAAGGTTCATGTGGTTGTTCTT
Source organism: Viscum album (assembly GCA_963277665.1). Classification (NCBI taxonomy): domain Eukaryota; kingdom Viridiplantae; phylum Streptophyta; class Magnoliopsida; order Santalales; family Viscaceae; genus Viscum; species Viscum album. The sequence continues at coordinate 1,215,258,209 of OY728131.1, read as the reverse complement.
CCCTTAGGTGTCTGTGGGATAGCCTTTCTGGAGAGAGATGCTCCATATGTGAGTCATTGGGGCAGAATGACACCCCATTGGGTATGTAGTAGATGGGTACCCTTATTTTTTTATTACATAATATTATCTTGTATGCGACACATGGTGAGAGTATTCATTGTGATTTTGTGAACTTAGTATCCCTATTTAGGTGACGAGTTAGTTTATATTGTTGTTCCCTATTCTTTAACGTGATTTCATTTCTTTTTCATGAGATGCTTTGGGGAGTATCCAAATATGTATACTATTATACTCACCTTATGTATATATAAACTAAATTTTAGTTCTGTTGAAGCATGTTTTTGATTATCCTGGTTACTACTTTCTTGGGGATTTGTAGAATTTGTTTGTGCTTTGTGGTTGCTACCATCTTTACTTTTATTTTGGTACTTTTAATTTTTCATTTTTACTATAGTAGTTCATTTATGAAATTCCGTATCTTCACTATGGGTTTATTTTAAACAGTAGTTTTAGAAAGTGTTTTATGGTGTTTATATTATCTCTATATTCCGCAATTATTTCTCTTAGAGGTTATTTCCTCACATCTGCATACTTATTATATGCTCAGTTCTAGAATTCAACCTGGGGCCAAATGGAGGCATGAATTAGGGGGTCAATATATCTCTACTCCCATATCTGACCAAGGAGGGGTACACTTTGAGGGGAGGGGGTCATGATAGAGTGGTACCAGAGGTCTATTTGATGGATAAGATGAAGATTGGGGTTAGGTACATGTGTGGTTGTTTGGGTTGGTGGGGAAAGAGTGTTATCTATGATTTGAATGTTTTGTAAACACAGAAGACCAGATGAGACATAGGTATTTAGGACCCCTATGATCTTATGAATGGAATTTTAAGCATACAATGGCTAACAAAAGAGGTGATACTCATTGTAGGTTAGATACCTAGGAAAGGATATTGCATTAGTATTCGTTACACCTATGTTTGAATGGAAAAAACATGGGATAGGTTAACCTAAATTGAATAAATAATAAAAATTAATTAATGTGATGTATTCAGTATTCCATGTTTAGGGGATCTAACTATTTGTTCTTTGTAGGTATTTCTCTCGGTCAATTTATTCATCATGTTCCAATAGAATACGTTCAGCAGGTTTCCCTAGCCGATCACCATAGAGTAGAGGATGAAAACGATGGCACATAGAGTTGGAATGTAAGATATTTTTATTTATAGAGTATTCAGAAGTACACGGGATTTGTTTTTTATGCAGTCATGAAAGACTAGTCGGAGGAGGTTGAGATAACATTCAGTTCGATTCAGGCTAGGAAGGAGCACTAGGTATTGTGGGTTGTAATGATACTATATCAGGTAGTGATGAAATAATGGTTGTTATTCTTCAGGGATCATAAAAATTTGATAGTCTCATGGGAGGAGTTTTAAGTCTAGTTCAGAGATGATTTTATCTCTTCGATTGTGATGGCAGCCAGTCGCCAGGAGTTTGATACCCTTTGGTAGTGGAGATCATGTGTTTGATAGTTTGGAATCATTTTTAGGAACATTTGGATATATTTTTTAGACATGTTTCTTTATTAGGAGTCCAGGGTGAGGCATTATGAGGAGGACTTACATCCATAGATCTAACACCATGTCACCCATTTATGATAATGAGATATCATGAGTTGCTTGAGAGAGTAGAGGTCATAGAGAGAAATTTATCAAGAAACAGATCATCATGAGAGGGGATATGTTTGGTTTCCTCATGAAAAAGAGATGTGGTCTAGAGTTCCTACTTTTCAAGATAGAATAACTTACGATTATGCAGGGGCAGGTCCCATCCCAAAATTTCATTTTTCTCCTGGGGAAATTACTTTTAGTCAAATGCCATGGAATCATATGTGTGTTTTCCCTATGCTGGCCAAGGTCATCAGTGTGGAGAGTAGCCAAATATTCTGAGCAGTCATCATCCAGCAATTATTCTGCTTTTGTCTCCTCCATTGAGGTAGTTCTATCCAAGGAAGCAAAATCATGTTGCACCAGTTTTGGATCAATGAAGAGAAGATGGGGGAGGCATAGGATAGCCCCAAGACACTCCCCATCCTCACTGAGAAGAGCATGATTGTGGAGGTGGTTTTCAACCTGGTCTAAGAAGATGCGGGGTAGGCAACGATATGTATCATGCATTAGAATTTCTAGTTCCATGTGATCCAGAAATGATTCAAGGTACCATTTTATCAATTTATTCATTGGTGCGTGCCTTGTTTGATTCAAGAGTGACACAATCCTTCATATCACCTAACCTTTTCTATGCTTTTTGAATTTGGGTACATGGACTTCTAGTAACCTTGGAGTTCATGACTCATGTTGGAGGTTAAGATGAATTGATTAATTTATATAAATATGGAGATCTAGTGCTAGGGATACACTACCCATAAGGAGATTTCCTCTGTTTATGGATTCAACCATATGATTTCATTGTCAGGATGTATGCGTGGTATTCGGCGAAGGATATCATGGATTTCTTCTAGATGAACGTTTTGTTCTTTGATGCTAATGTAGAGACATCCATGTTAGTTGGTGAGCGAGACCCTTGAATGGTCCAGAGGTGTGTTCCTTCATTATTATTCTTATTGGTTGAGAAGATATTATGTTTTTTTGGAGATTTAGTAGTTTTTGGTTCCTAGGTTCATGGAAAAGAATAGTGATGTATTTCTGGAATAGCTTTTAGCATTACCCCCTCATAGATAGATCATGTTTGGCATCAAACAACAGTCATTAATGTATCCATTATCAATTTCAACATATAGAATGGATCCTTCTGAGTTGTGAGAGCTACATATATATATATATATATTTATATATTTATATATATCAGTGGTCTATTGCAGTGTGGTTTTGTTTGGAAAAGTGTGTCAAAGTGGATTGTACTAGTTTTTTTCATAAAGAATGTTGTTGATAGTTTGTAGGTGTGTATCAATATTCATCAACTGAACCAAGTGAATGTGAAGAACTGCTACCCACATATGTGGATTGATGAATTATTTGATCAACTAAATGGTGAAATTTGGTTCTGAAAGATCGATTTGCGGTCAAGATATTTTTAAATGCATGTGAAGGAGGATGATTTACCAAAGAATACTTTTCGTTGTCGTCAAGAGAATTGCGAGTTCATTGTGATTTCATTCAATGTGACAAATTCTCTACCTGTGTTCATGTGGATAATGAATGATGTATTCATTGAGTTATTTGATATGTTCATGGGGGTATTAATATATGAAATCCTTATATACTCTGTGTCTAAGGAGGAGCATGTACATCATCTGCATACCATTTTGGGAGTTATTCATCAAAACAAATTTGGGATGATGTCCACGTGTGATTTCTGGGCTCCCAAAGTCCATTTCTTAAGTAATTTTGTATCAATGTAGTAACTAGATATGGATCCATCAAAGGTATAAGAATATCTTCCTTCAGAAGCCCACAAGATAGAGAAAGAGGTGTGTTGTCTCCTTAGTCTTGAAGGCTATTACATGAGATTTGTAATTGATTTATATCTGAATGTGATGCCTCTAAAATAGTTGACATGAAACGATCAATCATTATTATAGATTGATTATTTCCTGAAATATTTTATGTACATGAAGGAGAAGTTGGTCCGTTCTTCATTCCTTTTTCTTTCAATTGATGGAGTTTAGTTTGATGTTTCTTGTAATGCTTCACATCTGGGGTTGGGTTGTGTTCTGATACATCATAGATCTATAATTTATTATGGGTCTTGGCAGTTACATTACCACAATCATAACTATTGCACCCACTACCACGAGTTGGTGGAAATAGTGTATCTCCTGAAGTTGTGAATACAATACCACATCGATGATTACTCTCTATTCCTCACTAATCATAAGATCCCAAGGTATGTTTTCTCCCAATGTGACATGAACATGTGTCAACATCTGTGTATGGAGTTATTACATGATTGAAATTTGAAATTTCATATACACTAGAGAAGGGGAATGTTTTAGCTGATGCACTAAGCAGGATGTAACGCAGTGATGCAGTTCATGAAAATGGCGATTATTTGAGAGTTATGGAAGAAAATACAACATTTCTCTTTAATATGGGAGAATTCAAGTTCATTGAATTATATTTTTCAGATGATGGTGTAGTCATATCTGGTGGAGCAGGTGGAGGAATCCTAGTTGCGTGATATTGAGGTGGAGGTATAGAGAGACCAAGATATTTGTGGTGAGGCTAATGATGGTTGGTCTATAGATGAACCACACAGAGTGTTGTTTCATGGAAGGATTTTCATTCCATTGGAGATTCATGAGATGGTTCTCAATGATTTCCATAGATCAACTTTATAATTATAGTCTGGTGTGAAAAATATATACCGAACTCTGAGGAGTTAGTTTTGGTGGCCTAGGTTGAATGATGTAGTTTCAATGTTTGTGTCTCAGTGATTGTTCTGCTAGATGGAGATAGTTTTACACCATGTTCATGGTGGGATTCTATAGCCATTTGATGTTCCCCAATGGGAGAGGGAGGAAATATTGATGTAATTTTTTACTGGTTTTCCTCAAGACCAGGGAGGCTATGATGCTATATGCATGGTAGTGGATCATCTCATGAATTCGTCCAACTTTTTAGCATTCAAGGAGTTATGCTCAGTGGTGGTTTTATTGCGGTATTATTAGGATGAGGTGGTGAGACTCCACAAAGTACCAAGGATGATCATTTTCAATTGTGATCATCATTTTTTCTCCAGGGTATGGAGAGGTATCCATCATAATTTTGGTTCTTAGTTATTCCTTGGTACTACTTTCTATCCATAGAAAGATGATCAAATTTAGAAAACCATCCAGATTCATGAAGGATTGTAGTGCTCTTTGGTCATGGAATTCATAGGATTGTGGATGAAGAAACTACCCTTGGTATAGTTCACTTACAATAATAGTTTTCACCCCACCATCGATATGGAACTGTTTAAATCCTTTTAGGTCTGACCTTGTTATTCTCCATTATGATGGACTCTGATCAAAGATATAGTAATTCTCAGATCATAACTAGTATTGAATATGATAGAGATGACATAGGTGATTCGAAAAAGGATAAATGTAGTATAGGATCATCATAAATTTTATTTTGATCATAGGAGGAGACCTATGGAGTTCGGCGTTGGAGATCACATGTTCCTGAAGGTGGTTCCCCATCAAGGGTAGTGAAGTTTTGGTCATGGGAGTAATCTTTCTCCCCAGTTTCCTGGGCCTTTTTAAGTGTTGAACCATGTTGGAGATGTGGCATATTGAATATCACTTACACCATAGATGAGGTGGACACACATTGTTTCATACCTGTCTCATCTTCATCATTATCTCCATGACAACTCTCACATCATCAATTGGGGAGAGATTGATGTAGATGTTGATGCAACCTTCATGGAATATACTTTATAGATCTATGAATACAAGGATAAAATATTTCATGGGTTTGATATCCCCTTGGTTCGTGTCCTATGGTGGCATGATGGTGTTGAGGAGAGTACCATGGAACTTGAGTTGTAGATACCTGCTCAATACCCCAAGTTGTTCGGTGTTTATCACTTAGTTTTCAACTTTATTTGGTTGATGGTTATAGACCGTTTCTAGTTATGATATATATATCTCAAGTTTCTTATTGTATCATTCTATCTTTTGAGAGGTCTATCCCCTAGGGGAGTGTTTAGGAGACGGTTGTGGTTTTTGAGTGGTTTGTTTCTTGTTCCTCTAATGAGCCAGCGATCTCTCTTTGTGGGGAATGTTTTGAGAGGTATTTAGGGGGTGACTATTTGGATATCCCCTTTATGTTTCCACCCTAGGTAGGTTTTGTATTATTTAGGATGAGATTGTTTTGAGACATATCTAATGTAAGTGCCCAGATACATGTGGATCAACCCTTTACGTGTTCATGAGGATTTCCATACTTGGAGGAGGCTCTAAGGAAGTCCTGAGTGTAATAGCTTCTATAGGCTAGTAGAAGGGGACATTAATGACATGAAAGTGGGTTTCACACTGTGTAGAATAATTTCTCAACCTGAAAGTGGGATTCACATTTTATAATATTTTAGGGTTCAAAAGATAAAATAAATAAAGAGGAAATGGTTTTTTTTGCAGGAAAATACCTTGTGGAATTACATGAAATGAAATTGGATTACACATTGTTTAGGGCCCTCACGCTATAATATTTTGAAATATTCTAGCTACATGAGTTGTCAAAACCCATGGTTATTTATTCCATTGATCTCATAATAGGAGACCCAATAGTTCCCTCTTTGGAATTTTGGATATCTCTTCTATGGGGACTGAACCTTGGATTTCCATCATTGATTCATGGTTACCCAAATTCATTCAAGGTGTGTTTTCCATTGATTTCTAGAAGTTTTTCATGATTTGATCTTTTTTCCTCCCTTTCACAACTCCATGTTATGGATATTTTCTGTCCATGTTTCTAATAGGGTTCTATCGATTTTATTTGGCGCGGTGGTGCTGCGACATCCTCTTAAAGATGGAGACTTTTCATGAGATGTGATTGGAGATCTGTTGCATTGATTTGTTCTCATGCGATAAATGTTGACAACCTTTTTAGGTAGGGGATACAATTCTTCTTAATTTAATTACATGAAATCATAGAGTTATCATGATTTATTCCCTTAGATTTCAAAAAAATTGACCTTATAATTTTTTGAACTGGATTAAGTACTAGTATCGATCATTTATCGATGTTGATGATTTATATAGTGATAAAATATTTGCTATTGTTTTTTTAGATAGTGTGATATCTATGAATTTCATGGTTTATCATGTTTTTAATGATAAAAATTGGTAAGGAATGTAAAACATAAATTTATAGATAATTAATTAGATAAATGTTTAAAGATGTATAATTAATGAATTCAGTTTTGGTTGTCACAATATAATGATAATCAAACTGATGAAGACCTATATTTTTATTTGATTGGTTGTTGAACATAAATCTTAATTATTCTTATTGATAAAATAATTAAACACATGTAAAAACAATTTATTAATTAATTTATGATAGTTTGTGATAGAATTTGATATCTTGTTATTTAGGTTGCCAATAGTTGGATCTCGATAATAATTAAATTTTTAATTTATGATAGAATATTAATTGGTTATGTGAAAATTATAACTCCATTATATAGACAATGTTTCCCATTTTCTTTTAAATCCCATGTGCCTTGTTATTTGGATCTGTGAGAGCTTGTTGTATGTGAAGGATGAATACCTTTATTTGGGGCCATGATCCTATTTTTATGTCTGTTTCCCAACGCTTATGATATAGTTGAGCCTAGAGGGATGTAGTGGTTATGGGGGATGGGGGCCCGGGGGTGATGTGTGCCTGGGATGGATGAGCCTGTCGGGATATTATGGTATTTGGGGTAGGGAGTTCTAGTTTTTGTGGGAATAGTTAATTCTTGGAGTGGTGAGATGCATTGGTTTATGTAGGTGGTGTCAGGGAGGACAACAAAGATGATGGAATGTGATAAAGCTCAGCTTACTTGATGATATTGTTTCACAGTTTCTTGAAACGTATTGTAACAACCAGGTTTCAGGTGCCACTCAACGGGTGCCCCGAACCCGGTTCACCACGTGACCTCAAGTGTATTTCCACAAACACTAGAAGCTGCCGACTAGCGGTGAGGGCCTAGGTATGATATTGGGGAAATGATGAACTCATTTTTTAAAGTGTAGCGCAGCGGAATACAGAATAAATCATACGTCAACTTAAAACGATCAGAGGAAGCAGTAAATTATACACAACTGGAATAAACAACAGTATATAAATGATGATGCTACATGTCTCATGTTCTATGAAAATAGCCAAAACATGTTATACATCAATACAGTACAACCAATGGCAGAGTACAGCAAAACAAAGCCAAATAGCTGGTAGCGGCATCGTGAGCCCTGGATAGGTCCCATGCCCTCCTACTCTTCAGAAGCAATCATTTACCTATATTATAATTCTTTCCCTTATCTACACCCACAACAATGTAATCTCTTTGGGCCGAAAAGAAATACCCAAACAGGGTGTGAGAAATATATCTTAGTAGGCACCCACCAAAGGCTCATGCCCAACTGCGTGTAAGCATGAATCAAACCGTGTGAAATAATAATAAAATGATATAAACCAAGAAGTACTCCAATGTAACTAACATTCCAGTTATCTTTCCATTTAATTTTTTATTTAATCCATTTAATATAAGAAAACACCACAGTGAATTTCTATATAAACATATAGCATCCTCAGAAAAACTAATTCTCACCCTTAGGTAATTAGAATCTCGCCCTCATGCATTTCGCATAGGCATAACATAATTCTCGCCCTCATGCATATGAAGTGTCTCCCTCTGGCACAGAAGTCAAGACCTTAGGCATGAAGGATTTCCCTCAAGCGAAATAGAAAGTCACCCTCAGGATAAAACAGTCACGCCCTCATGCTAAAGAAAAACACCGCCCTCAGGCATAAGTAACCGGGCCATGCCCAACATATAAACATGCAATTTGAATAAATTTCCTCTCAAGGTAAATGTAATGCATAATTTAAACAGGGCATACCCTCGGGTATCCTGGTCAAACGGCTAAACAAAGGAACGCACCCCTCAGGATGGTCCTGGATCCAAGAAATGATCCCAACCAATATTTTATTATCATTATTACCCACATATTCAATTCTAGGTGTTTAATATAGCAATGTCCTCAACCACATGACACCCCAACATGGGTTCGTGGCACAAAAACTCACAAAACATACGATATTTGGAAAACTAAACACCAAGCCACCTACCTTATACGCCAAGGAACGTTATACCTGAACACTGACTCCAGAAACGCCCAAGAACATCGTTGATATGAGGAAGAAAGAAACCCGCATAACCTCAAAAAACACCAACTAGGGAAATAATTGGTAAGGGGAATCCAATGAGATGGAATCCCTAACCAATTTGGTTCCAACAGGATCGTCCGAGGTGGAAACTGATCCAGACGAACACCCGACGGATCTTCAAAGGTTCGGCCTCCTCCTTTGGCTCCAAAACAGCCCAAATGACTCCTCTGTCAAATGAGGAGGCTACTGTCTGTTTTAAGCTGAAAAAACAAAGTACAAAGCATGTACAACCATGTAAACGGTGTGTAATCCTTTCATTTAATTGTTCCTCTGGCGGCACCACCACACTGTTCATCCATCGACACGACTACACGGCATGTACTACCACCCAGCTGGCAGCTACTCCACTGCCTTACTATTTTGGCCTTCCGACTAACTACACGGCATGTATAGGGCCACTACACGGAGTCCAGTCGGTTCATACACCCTTTGTCGCCGACATGGCTACATGCCCTGTGTACTCATCCCAACACGGCCAAAAGTACACTATGTGTGGAAAAATTACACGGCGTGTCGTTCCAAAATTTAGGATTTTTCCCCACTTTCCATATTTTATTTAAAAAAAACCTAAGGAAAAGAGAAAAGAAGAAGCTCGTACCTCAAGGAGAAAAACCGGGTTCTTACAAACATCCCCCCTTATAACAATTCATCCCCGAATTGGACTTCCACGGGTAGAGAAGATATAGCCGTGAACAACTCTGGCCACTGAGCACGTACGTCGGCCTCCCGCTCCCAGATATCTTCTGAAACTTGGCCATGCTTCCATATCACCCGTACGAGAGGAACTGCCCAGCCTTAGAGAACCTTCATGCTCTTGTCAACGATACGAATCATATGATCCTCAAAGGACGCATCTGCCTCTAGCTCAATATCCTCTGGCTGAAAGATGTGAGATGGGTCTGAATGATAGATATGCAACTAAGATACGTGGAAGATGTCCTGAATGGCTCGGTATCACTGCGGTAACCACAAAAAATAAGCAACCAGCCTGACTCTCTCAATAATGTCAAATAGTCTCACATACCTCGGTGAATGTTTACCCTGTCTCCTAATATGCTTGTGTCCCAGCCTCGGCGAAACATGCAAGAAAACCTGATCCCCGACCACGAACTTCAAAGGTTGTTTGCGACGATCAGCATAAGATTTCTGTCAAGACAGCGTGGTAGCCATCCGCTTCTGAATCAACTAGACCTACTCAAAAGTCTCCTGCATGAGACGTGGTCCCAGAAAAGCTGCCTCACCTTCCTCTGACCAGCACAAAGGTGATCGGCACGGCCTATCGTATAAAGCCTCAGATGGTTCCATTTCAATAATCACCATGAATCTATTGGTATAGGTAAACTAGACTAAGGGTATATGCTTCTCCCAAGATCCCCCAAAGTCAAGGACGCATGCACGCAACATGTCCTCTAGCACCTTGATCGTACGCTCTGATTGGCCATCTGTCTGAGGGTGGTAAGCTGTACTCAACAGCACCTGTGAAACCAGTGCCCTCCAAAAACTCTGCCAGAAACGAGATGTAATGCGGGAGTCCCTATCAGAAATGATATAATGAGGGACCACATGAATACGTACGATCTCTTAGATATACAACCTTCTGAGCTCGTCAACACTGAAGGTCTCCTTGATCGGCAAGAAGTGAGGTACCTTCATGAGTCTGTCTACAACAACCCACATGACATCATTACCTCTAGGTGACCTCGGAAACATTGTCACGAAATCCATCACGACATCATCCCATTTCCACTCCGGAATGGGTAACTGTTGTAACAGTCCAGCTGGTCTCTAATGCTCCACCTTCACCTTCTGATAGGTGGAACACCTCGTAACAAAACTAGCTACATCTCTCTTCATACCTGGCCACCATTATTGACGTCTCAAGTCGCGGTACATCTTGGTAACCCCGGGATGAACTTCCCAAGCTGAAGCATGAAACTCTTGCATCATCTCCTCATGTATATCCCCTAGAACCCATACTCGTCCCTGGAAACACAAAAACTCTTCAGCGCCTATCGTCCAACAATGAGGAGGGTCCACACTTTCCACCGACTCTCGTAGAACTAGGCCTTCCGAATCAGATAGATGTCTCATCCTCACTCTATCCCGGTGGGTAGAAGTCACAGTAACATAGGAAATATAAGTCTTGCCTTGACTGTCGTGCACCTCCAGATGCATTTCAGAGAACAATTCCATGAGCTGCCACTCATCATTGGCCTCCTGCACTGCCTGTATCTGAGTCTTTCTGCTCAGTGCATCAGTTACTACATTACCATTACCAGGTGTATAAGCAAGCTCAAAATTGAAGGACTGTAGGTACGCAACCCACCTTCGCTGCCTCAGATTCAGGTCATGATGTATAAATATGTAATTGAGGCATTTGTGGTCAGTGAAAACCACAAAATGCTCCCCCAATAGATAATGTCTCCAATAGAGCAATGCATGAACAACTACTGCCAACTCGAGATCATGCGTCCGGTAATTCCTCTCATGTGGCCTCAACTTACCAGACCTGTACCCAACAAATAGATCGCCCTGCATCAACACTACTCCAAACCCAATACCTGATGCGTCACAGTAAATTGTATAGCTCTTCCCCTACTCTAGGAGTATCAGGATCGATGATGATGTCGACCTTCCCTTATGGTCCTGAAAGGCTACCTAGCAAGCTTCCGAACAAACGAACATCACACCCTTATTAGTCAAGCTCATCAACGGCACTGCTAAGCGGGAGAAGTCCTGTATAAAATGCCTGTAGTAACCAGCCATCCCTAATAAACTCCATATCTCAAACATGTTATTAGGCTGCTCCCAGGAAACTACTGCTCTTACTTTCTCTAGGCCTACTGAAACTCCTTCCTTTGAGATGATATGACCCAAAAAGTGAATCTTGTCCATCCCAAAGTGGCACTTTGAGAGCATTGCATATATCTGATGCTCCCTTAGTGTACTCAATACGATCTCAAGATGGGTGTCATGGTTGTGTCGAGTGTGAGAGTACACCAAGATTGCGTCCATTAATACTACCACAAAAGAATCTAGATAAGTATGGAACACATGATTCATCAGATCCATGAAAACCGCTGGCACTTTCGTGAGTCCGAACGTCATAACCGTATACTTGTTTAGACAATACCCTCTCTTGAAAGATGTGAGAGGTATATCAGATGGTCTAACGCGTAGCTGATGATATCCTGACCTCAAGTCAATCTTCGAGAACACTCGTGCTCCATGAAGTTGATCAAAAATATCATCAATCCTTGGTAAGGGATATCAGTTCATAACCGTCAATTGGTTCAGCTTCCGATAATCCATTCAATGTCTGAGGGTACCATCCGCCATCATAGAAAAAAGGACCAGCAAACCCCAAGGAGAAGTACTCGGTCGAATAAATCCCTTTGCCTGTAACTTCTCTAAATGTCTCTTGAGCTCCTACAACCCAGGTATAGCCATCCTATAAGGAGGAATGTACACAGGTTCTTCTCCTGGCACAATCTCGATAGATAAATTCACCTATCACTATGGAGATAGACCAAAAAAGTAGTCTGAGAATAAATCCCTTAAACGATCAAAAACTGGATGGAAATCAATCTAACAAGTCCCCTAATCATCTAGATATAAGCACGCAATATGGGCTATGACTCCACCTCTCCCATGATGCTTTGGTCCTGCTCGACTTGCCTGAACATTCCACTCGCCCTTGTTTAAAAACTCTCTGCCCTCTGGAGATGTGAAACACACCCTGCGACGATATCAGTCTACAATGGCTCGAAAGGGAACCAACCTGTACATCCCGAGAATGATGTCATAAGCTGTCATCTCTAAGACATAGGCATCCTAAAGAAAGTGACACCCACCAACCTCAAGGGGGCACTTTCTGCACTGATTCACGCCAACCATTATATATCCCAACGGAGTGTTTATCATCATGATATCGGAAGAAGGAAAAACATAGAGCCCAAGGCTCTCCAAAATGGGCACAAATAAGAAACTATTTTTAAAACCCGTATAGAAAAGTACTGATGATAAGATAGAAGCTACTAGAATAGTACCTATCACTGTAGAAGGTCCAGTATCCTGGTAATGCTGGGTCTGCTACACTGCATAAGCCTGCCCAGTGCCAAGGCCCTATGACACAGCCTGACTACCCTGAGCTGTCCCACTCTGCTACCTATGAGATCCTGGTGTCTGGCTACCATGGCCACGACCACCATCTCTGCCTGCACACCCTGACATATTTCAGTTCCCGGACTGGTATGAAGCCACTGGTCCTTCTCCCGCACATAGAGTCTGCACAGAACCCCTCTCACTAACCACTGGTGGAAACGCCTTGAAAAATTACTGCAGATGACACATCATACCACAAACTCGACACTCCACTGGATCACGTGGACACTACGTTCCCTTTTTCCCCTCTCTGCCACACTGGTCGCACCTAATTGAGCCACCTGAAGAAACTGCATGGCTGGTACTACCACCCTGTGAGAAATCTATTTGTCTCTTCCTCTTTCCAGTTGAAATAGTACTAGTAACTGGTGCAGAACCGCCCTGGACCACACAGCTAGCTTCCCACAGGTTCCTCTCTGAAATCAGTGCCTGATTTAAAATAGCATGGACAGTAGGCCACCTGAAAACATTCAACAGTGCTTGGATTTCATAACGAATACCATCCTCCAAACATCTTGCTCTCAACGTCTCATCACCCACTAGCACAGGTACAAAGTGATTAAGCTCCGTAAAACGAGAAGAATAGTCCATCACTGACATAGCGCCCTACTGCAAATTCATGAACTCTCAAGCTCTATCTACTCTCAGCGTCTCTGGGATGAAAAAGTCATAGAACAATACCTGCATGTCTTCCCACACCATTTCCCCGTGATGCTCTAACAGGGTGGTAACATCCCACCACCTCTTGGAGGAATCACACATCATGTAAGTCACAAGCTTGACCCTTCTCCCTGGAGGCATCTCAAGATGCTTGAAAATAGTCTACATCAACCCCAGCCAAGACTCTGCAGCCTATGGTCTTCCATCCACTAAAAACGTAGGCGGATGCAGCTGTTGTAAGATACGTGTCAGCTCGGCCATAGATATGGCAGCCTGTAGTGCTCCCTAAAAGGTCTGTATGAACTTCAATAAGCCTTCACAGAACTATGCCTCCACACCTGTGTCCGGTATAGCTGCTGGGGCCGCATCTGGATCTGTTGGAGGACCAACTAGTAGCCCGTGGCCCACCATCTATGGAGTATTCTCATTGCCTCTTTCTTGGTGAACAACGTGTGGTCGTCTAGGCGGCATGACACTACAATGCCAAAATCATGCCTTAGATTCAAGATTATCAAAGTCCAAAAACAAAGAAACCCAAAAGGGAACATAAGGAATAAGGCATTTCAAAATTTTCAAAACAAGACTATACGGAGTGTACCCTGACTACACGGTGTGTACTTGACTTCCCTTCTCCAGCTCGGGTCCTTCAGCATGGATATGCCACACGGCTACCATTTAAAAAAACTACACGGTGTGTATATTATCTACATGGTGTGTATGGTGTTAGTTTCTAACTTCCCGTGTGGTTTGTGACACAGACGACTACTAAGATTGAAACTACACGACATGTTACACCCGCACACGGCATGTACACCACCCAATTTCCCCACCACACCGCTATGTCCACATGGTCTGTCCTCGAACAAGACTACACAGCATGCCCCAAAGGTACACGGCGTGTTCAAGGAACGGTGACATCGACCAGTGTTGTCAGTTAAACGATCGAGACCCCATGTCACACTACAAGGCGTGTTCATAATTGATACAGCGTGTTCTGTATAGGAGCTCACCAACCCGTGTTTATTAGTTACACGACTAGACTCTGGGTCTACACTACACCGCATGTACATGCGCTACACGAAGTGTTCTCTCAAGCACTTCCCTACCCCGTGTCGCCGCCCACACGGTTTGTGACACGGGAAGAGACTACACGGCGTGTAGTCAGAGTACACGGCATGTACTTAAAAAGATCATTTTTTCCTGAACATAAGGCCATACATGGCATGTTTAAAATAATACACAGCGTGTATACTGGGTTTCCTGACAGTATGTCTCAGAAACATCCCTGGAACCTAGAAAATACAGAAAAACAACATCTATGTGTCAAATTCCGACCCGTGAGGGCCCATACTCTACATGAATCAAAGTTTGACATCTTATCTATGTTATAACTAATAAAAAGTCAATGATCCACCAACTTCTGGTCAATGGGGGCCCATACTCCCCAAAAACCGAAGTTTGGCGTCAATTCTACAGACAGGATTACACAAAACACTCTATCAAACAACATGTATCTATCAAGCAGCTATCACAACAACATGCTTTTCTTGCACAACTACTATCACAATAGAATGCAATTTATGATGCACCTACATGGCATAGAACTATGCATGGAATGTTATTTCTAGCATGTTCCTACAAGATGCATGTGACGACATACCCTAATCTCCTCGGGTTTCAACTAAATAGAACCCATAATTAATTTATAACAGCACAATCCAAAGTGCGTCACCCAACGGTGAAAACATATCAATATTAAATTTCCAAAATCAGTAAAATTGCAATACGAGGTAGACTGGCTTTTCCCGGTACATGGGTTAGCTACTCCCTGGAACAACTTAATACCAACTACCGTTCATCATATCCTTAACTAATGCTCCAAATAGTAAGTCAAAGAAAATAAACGCCCATTGATACCACTTTGTAATAACCTGGTTCTGGGTGCCACTCAACGGTTCCCCAAACGCGGTTCACCACGTGACCTCAAGTGAATTTCCCCAAATGCCAGAGGCTGCCGACTAGCAGCGAGGGCCCAGGTATGATAGTGGGGAAACTAGGCCCTCATTTTTCAAAGTGTAGCGCATAAGAATATAGAATAAATCATACATCAACATACAAAGAATAGCAAAAGCAGTAAATCATACACAACTGGAATAAACAACAGTATATAAATGATGATGCTACATGTCTCAAGTTCTAAGATAATATCCAGAACATGTTATACATCACTACAGTAAAACCAAAAGCATAGTATATCAAAACAAAGCAAAACAGCTAGCAGCGGCCTCGCAAGCCTAGGCTCGGTCCCATGCCCTCATACTACATAGTAGAAATCATCTACCTATATAGGGACTCTTGCCCCTTTCTACACCTACAACAACGTAATCTATTTGGGCCCAAAAGCGTGACCCAAACAGGGTGTGGGAAATATATCTCAGTAGGCACCCACCAAAGGCCGGTGCCCAACTATGTGTAAGCATGAAACAACCGTGTGCAATAATAATAATATGAAATAAACCAAGCATTACTCAAAAGTAACTGACTTACTAATTATCTTTCCATTTTATTATTTATTTATTCCATTTAATATAAGAAAACACCACAGTGAATTTCTAAGTAAACAGAAAACATACTCAGAAAAACTAATTCTCACCCTAAGGTAATCAGAATCGCGCCCTCAGGCATTTCCCTCAGGCATAATAGAATTCTCACCCACAGGTATACGAAGTGTCGCCCCCAGGCACAAGAGTCAAACCCTTAGGCACGAAGGGATTCCCTTAGGAGAAATAGAATGTCACCCATAGTCTAAAATAGTCCCACCCTCAGGCTAAAGCAAAACACCGCCCTCAAGCATAAGTAACTAGGCCATTCCCAACATATAAACATGCAATTTGAATACAATTCCTCTCAAAACAAAAGTAATGCATAATTTAAACAAGGCATACCCTCGGGTATCCTGGACAAATGGCTAAACAGAGGAACACACCCCTCAATATGGTCATGGATCCAAGAAATGTTCCCAACCAAAATTTTATTATCATAATTACCCACCTATTCAATTCTAGGTGTTTAATATAGTAATTGACTCAGCCAAACGACACCACAACATGGGTTCATGGAACAAAAATGCACAAAACATACGACAGTTGGAAAACTAAACACCAAGACACCTACCTTATACTCCAACGAACATTATACCCGAATGTCGACTCCAGAAACGCCTAAGAATGGCATAGATCTGACGAAGAATGAAACCTTCTTAACATAAAAAAACTCCCACTAGGGAAAGAATTGGTAAGAATCATCCAAGGAGATGGAATCCCTTACCCGTGCGGTTCCAACGGGATCGTCCGAGGCGGAAACTGATTCCAGAAAAACTCCCAGCGGATCTTCAAAGGTTTAGCCTCCTCCTTTGGCTCCAAAATGGACCAAATGACTATTCTGCCAAATGAGGAGGCTACTGTCTATTTTAAGCTGAAAAAACAAAGTACAAGACATGTACTTCCAAGTACACGACGTGTACTCCTTTCACTTAACTGTTCGTCTGGCGGCACCGCCACACTGTTCATCCATAGACATGACTACACGACATGTACTCCTAAGTACACAACGTGTACTGCCGCCCAGCTGGCGGCTGCTCCACCGCCTTACTATTTTGGCCTACCGACTGACTGCATGGTGTGTAGTCGGTTCCTACACCATTTTTCACTGACATGGCTACACGCCCTATGTACTCATCCCAACATGGCCATATGTACATGGCATGTGGAAAATGTACACGGCGTGTAGTTCCAAAATTTAGGACTTTTCCCCATTTCCCGTATTTTATTTAAAAACACTTAAGGAAAAGAGAAAAGAAGAAACTCCTACCTCAAGGAGAAGAACCTGGTTCTTACACATATATTATATTTTTAAGAATCACTGCTTCTAGGGGTTTCTATTGGATTTATTTATGGAACCCGAAACATCCCACAATTCTTTAACCAATGGGGACCTACTTTCCAAAGGAAGGCAATCATTAAGTTTGAACTTCACGATACATAAGAACATGCATTGGTCAAGAGGATGAGAGGTCAGAATCATCACACCCTTTTGAGGGGAATAATTGTCTACTATAGGACTCTCTTTATAATTTATGTTATTTTCATGAATCCCTATTAATTCACCCAGTATATCATAAGTATCCCTTGGAATTTTCAATCACTTGTATAGAATTTAAATATTTTAAAAACATCTGTATGTATTTGAGGTTCATCATTAAGGGAGATATCTGTATGTATTCAAGGATTTCCATCAATGGTATCCTCTCATATACTATAAAGAGATTCTTTTAATCATCATTAAGATGATATTGGTTTTTAAGCCACTTAGTTGGGCACTCTATAATTTATTGTCATCCAAGGAGGTGAAGTTTTGATTCGATCTTCAGATTGTGCCCATAAAATGGGCTACCTACAAATCCTTGTAAAAGAAATTAGAACCCTTGCAGTTTGGTGCCACTAAATGGGACACATAATACATTTTAAGTTCATGTGATAAGCACCTATCCCTATAGTTTAATGTCATGTGGTATGGAAATCTAGCCGGAATGTGATTAGTCAAAACATAGTATGGGACTTAAGCGGGAGATGCCCAAGGAACTTTGAATAGATATGGGCTTCCATGTTGGATCTAACCATATTAAGAATATGACCCATGGAGAACATGGTTAATTTAATCTATTAGGTATGAACCTCAAGGAGGCTTCCTACATATTCTGTATAGATTGGAATCAAATCCTGCATAGTTCGATAAGTCTCATAGGAGAGTATAGTCCTTTGAGAGAAATGAGTTTGGGATTACTTCCTAAAAATGTTGCTTTGGTGATTTGAGGATTTAATTTGGGGCTTATTCTTAAGGAGTACTCCACCATTTAAGGGAATTAGAGTTGGATTCATGAAGAGGATGTCTAGTGAGCTTGGGCCCTGAAAGGTAATCCTCTATATTCAGATTATTGTGGGATTCAGAGTTCTCATAGTTCATTCAATTGTGAAAATGTTTGACCAGGACAAATCTATAAGCCCACACGAGTCATGCTCTATGTGAGAAACAATATAATGTCAATGATTCATCAAAAGGAATCCACAATTTTCCTCCTCACTAGGTAGAAGGGGGAACACCTAAGGATGCGAGAGTGGACGAGGTCGTGTTGAACCATGAAGATGGAGAGGTGAGGAGCCTTCACTCTATTCACTTTACATTTTATAAGAGTCCAATGAATGGATGAAGGGATGAAGGTTAGGGGATTAGACCAGGATGGCTTCCCATGGTGACCATGCCCAATGGTAGAGGGAAAACGGTAACAAAGGTCCTTGTAGCCATCTCTCCAATGGTCTTTGGCACAGAAGAAGAGAGGATGAGCAATGTTGTTACCTCTTGTAAGAAAATATAGGGGCTTACATCATGATGGTTTCCCTAAAATTTATCTTGGTAGGGGAGGGGGAATTTTATTTTTCTTGCATGGAAAAGAATGTGTGAACCGTACCATCCCTACAAGTGACCCAAGGTTCCGGTTCTTAGAAACGAATAAGGTAGGACATAACCCAAACCCTAACACTCCAAAAAGGGACTTCCCCACACTGTTCCTAGGTGAATGGTCTATGTGGCTATGGATTTACAAAACCACATACATTCAATGTATCTTAAAACCCTTTCGAACCAAATGTGGGAAACCTCTAACTGCAGATATAAAAGCCCAAATAGAAGGCATGCTAATATGCCTTCCACATAGGTTTGATAAGTCAGGAGGTTTTGGTGGAGGACTCAACTTAGTCCCTTTTAGATAAGGTAACCAAGGAAAGAGATACCCATCCATGAATGGATTTAATTAGGGTACATGAGTTGTTATGTAAGCTTTATACCAGGCTCTAATGCATAGGTTCCCTGCGCAAGTGTTCAGAGTATTTACAGTGTGTTGATGTACCATGAAGCTATACCGTGTAGGTATGCCGCATAGGTGCAGCGCGCATGTATGCCACGTTGGTTTTTGTGATTACTAAAGAATGATTTTCACATAGGAGAACAAAACCTATGCAAAAAATTTCGAATAGAAAATAAAAACATGATTATCCCTTTTAATTATCTCCTCTCTCGTACTTTAGAGAGCTACGTGAGATTATTTGAGGCATCTTAGCTAAATATAAATGCAATGGGTGTTTCTGGGAATTATTCAACTTTTTCATTCACTAAAATGAGGAGCACATGGGTCTTATTTATAGGCATGGAGGGGGCCTGGTCAAAGGTATGTTGCTCACGCAGGTCCTTCACACAGATCCATCATGTAAGTACTCCACGTAGGGGTAAATAAATTATTCTGGCACGTAACTCTCCCTTACAGGTCTATCATGTAGCTTCGCCATGTAGCTCTGCTACGTTGGTCTGCTGTGTAGGTCGGATGCGTATGTATTTTAGAGTATATTACTTTCTGTTGAACTCTTCGAACCTTGCCTTGGTATTTTCAAATATCTACATATCTTCTAATAGTCTTTTTATTTTCTTAAGTGGTGTCTACAAAATCCTCCCTTAGAATTGGATCCAAAAATAAAAAGAGGGTTGAGTCTTGAGGTATATTTGTGGGGATAAGACTATGGGTTAATTGTTGGACAATGCTGGTTTGTTGTGGAGGTACTTCGCCTAGGTATTCTGAAGATATGTTGTACACAATCCTGGTTTGAAAGTCTCCAGTTGTAAATAAGTAGGAATGATCCGTAGCCATTTTCTTCACCTGTGATTTTTAAAATTTACGGCCCTCATTGCGTAGCTCATTCGTCCATCCCTAACGCGTTTTTCTATCACGTAATTTCCTTGATATTTCATCAATGTAAAAATTATTTATGTGATGGTGTTGTGCCAAATAGCTTCATCTAAGGTGTTGCACTAGTATCCTTACTGAAGGATTTATGCAAATATACCTCATTGAAGGACCTATGCGACAGACCTCATTGAAGGACCAATACGAACAACATCCTTTTCCAAATTTTTGATTTCAACTTTTTTATTTAAGATCAAATTTGAGTTAAAATTATAACAAAATAAGGGATATTTGGTAAATCTATTGCAGTAAAAAATGGCTCATTAGATGACCCATATAGAAGAATATGTGGTTCATAAAAACGAAATGATGATGATAATTGGAGTAGACTATTTTTACATTGTTGAATGTACTCTTCCTGGGATATGGAAGGGTTTAATTCCGAACGAACGTGACTATCTAGAAAATCCTTACTTACCCCTATACAGGAATTGGCTTTTGGAAGATTCCCATGTTCTATTTGTTAAGAAGTACTTTCCAAAGAATTGGTTTCTTCAATACTCCAACTATAATTACAAGGATATTAGTGCAAGGTGGTTCTGTTACAAGAAGGAACAATCTATACTAGTCAAAAAATTCATTATAGTGGTTACAATTCTGATATGAAGGATAAAATTGTAATGACAAGACCACATTTCTATTATTCCACTTTTCAAGATTCTCAAACAGATCAATCTAATGGTTGAATGGAAGATTGTGATCTTTGTTCTGGAGGAGGTGTTAAAACCGTGTGGATGTGGGCATTCTGGACGCATCAAACTAGTGAACAATTCAGGAAGGAGTTTTCAGATGTTCATATCTATAACGATTTCCAGATGGGGAAAACTTTTGATTTTAAAAACAATTTCATTCACGAGTTACTGAGTCGATGGAGTCCTCAAATGAATTACTTCCATTTGACACATGGTGAATTTGGTATAAGTCTCGAGGATTTTTACCAAATATTTGGAATTCCCATTCTTGGGGAAATTTATGATGAATTCATTCCACCCGTTACAACATGGGGTGATGCTACCACAAAACCACCACTGGCCCATGAATTATTTAAAATTTCAAATAATTTACCCAAAGATAAGAAAGATATTGATGCTAGAGAGTTGATGTAATACTTCTTTGAACCAACAACAGATAATGGTCTAACCTATGGACGTCCTTCTATTTGTCCATCTACAGATAACTGGGGCAGCTTAGGAACATATTGTCTTACACTAGAAATAGGTGACTATAAGAACTGGGGATATAAAGTAAAACTCAATATATATTCAAAGGTAATCTTAGCTACCTTCCTTGCTATGTGGATAAGATATTAGTTTCTTTTAGTTTGTGAATCTGGAGGTGGTGTAAGATCAGAGACCTTTTTCATTGCAGCTAAATCAGTATAAGGGAAGAATATTGGGTAAAAAACCCTTGTATTGGAAATAATTTACCATCACTATCTACATTTATACAATGGTAGGTCCCCATTTAGAATTTCATGGAAATTCCAAGTGTTGTGGGGATAGATTGAAACACATTTTTCTTCATACTCAGTGCTAAATTCAGTTTGAGTTCCCAATATTCTATTCACCCCATTTTAAATAATGTTTTTGGAATTCAACCTCTAAATTTGAGACATTATGTGGTGATAAAGTCATTGAATATCTCAGGAGAATTAAACTTCTTTCGTTTTGGTAACCCTCCAACTAGGACATTTATTGATGATGGTAAAGAAATGAATTATGACTTGAGATCTTATATGATGTCATTCAGGGATGGTTTATTATCAACTAGGATTGATGGTGAAATTATCTATGAGGTTTATGTCCTTTATAGGGTTTCTCTTCAGTTCATATGTCTTCAACAATCAATCACTTTTCCATCCACGTATGTTAGATATGAGAAACATCCACTAGTAGTGAGATAATTATATATTTTAATGGCTTGAGAGATATCCAAATTTTTGATTATGTTACCTCCACCAAATGAATCAATCTGATAAAAATATAGATATGACAAAGCATGGGGTTCTTCATATCCTCAAGGAGATTTGACAAAAGAATATATCAAGTGGTGCCTACAACGATTATTCCATGTGGAAATCGTGGCAAGAAGTCCAAGGCTAGTGATGATGCAGAAGTTTTAGAGGTTTCAGAGCCCTCAAAACATCTTCACAAGAGGAATGCCAGGAAGACTAGGGATAAAGAAAAAATATCTCTAGCACCAAGGCAATTTAATCGTCGTCATCAAAGAGATATCCCCATTCCATCTGTTAACTTTTTTGAAGAAGAAGAGAGGCCTAAAGAGGATCATCAATCAGAAGGTGTCAATATTTCTCCAAGACAAACCACACCATGATTGAATTATGTGAAACCTTCAGCCATTCACTTTTTGGAGAGATTGAACCGATATCATATGGATTCATGTGTATTCCTCCCAGAAGAGTTTTTAATAATAGATGTGGGTGACATTAAGAACCTTCTTATTAAATACCTAGATGAAGTACAAGTGTATATTGCAGAGCTAAAGGACTTCATATATAGAAATGATGAACAAATTCCAATCTCTAAACAAGTATCCCACATGACAGTGTTAGGAATACACCAAGGGATAATTATTGACCCTAAAGTGGAATGTGATATTTAGGTTAATACTGAGAATTATTTTCCATCTATTTTTCCTTAATTCTACTTCACCATTTATCTTCATTAATCGTTATGAAAATGCATTTTTCTAGCTTGATTTTAGAGAAGGAATATATGGACCAATTTTTTAATAACCCAAATATGGGCTAGTAGGATCTCCTATTAACACATCAAATGATCTCCCCAGTTCTATAGAACTTTCTCCATTAGAAAGAACTATTACTGGGGTAATGGAGATTAATTATCCTCCACCATTACCTCATGTTTCTCCGACCAAGAAGACTGTTTCGATTTCTCCCCAAGCTATTGAAAATGACTGCAAGAGAGCAATGCTATTGATCAGAAGTGTTCAACAAAGGAGTTAGTATTTTATAAATCCTAAGGGAATTCATAATTTCTTAATATACTTAAGAAATCAAAGTTATATTCTTGTAGGATTTGCATATCTCTCCTCTCTCATGGGATTATGAGCTAATTATTTGAGACCAGAGAAACAAATCCTAGAAGAAACCTAGGTTAATGTTGATGAATCTTCAATATTAGTATATAAATCATCAAAATATTCATCTATACCTGCTTCTGGCTCTATAAAGAGAGATAAACGCCATGGTAAGATTAAATACATTCCTCAACTTCTTTCATTAGAAGATTCTGAAATAATCAATGCCGATATTCCTATTACTCCAGAAGAATGGAATGAGGTCCCATGACAATCTAAGATAAATACCGATGTTGTCCCAAATCTAGAAATACATGAGGTTGTTGTACCAATAGACTATCAAATGGAACAGAATTCCAGTAGAGACAATTTGAGCATCAATCAACATTTTTTGGATACCTTTAATGGTGATGATTCTATAACATTCCAAGACGCATACACTGAAATGACGGAATCCCTTAATCCAAATATTGATATTACAGGTTCCACAAAAGAGTTTGGGGATTTTCATGAGTAATTTAAAAGACTTATGTCACTATTACTTTATTTTACATAAATAAAATTTATTCTTTAATTGATTTTTTACATCAATTTTCACCTTATGCAGCTTTATCTACAGAAAATGTTCCAAAGGCTATTCAAGAATGGTGTATTCCACTCTATCTTTTTATTGGATCTAGAGACCTGTAGTGGATCCTCTATTAAGAGATGCTCTAAATCCTTAAAATATGATAACTAAGAAAATTCAGGGGAGTTCCCTTCTCAATAAACATCTTCTCAAATCATTGAAGCAGAGAATATAGGGGATAAATCCAATCGAGTAACATATTATTGGGTAAATATAATTAGCTATATTAATCATATCTATTTCTTCCATTTTAGACTAATAATCACCTTGATTTATCATTTTGGGTTATCAAATCACAGACTAGATGGTGAAGCTTCAACTATTCCAAGAGAAGTTTAATGAGGTATCTCTTTAAGTGATCTATTTCCAGAGTACATTTTACCTCATGGTAGTGACTCAGTTTCAGACATAGAGATGCAATATGATCTTAGCATGGAATGTAAGAAGACATGGTAGCATACCTGGAGCATAATTTCTAAAAATCCTTTGGATGAATTTCTATCCCATTTTTCCAAACTCCTAGCATTATTCTGCGTATTGGGATTTGGGGGATTTAATTATCAACCAGTCTGTGATGCTATAAAAGAGATCATTCTCTTACGGGGGAAAGAGAATAATCTGTGAAAAGATTTTGAAGAAGCTAAAAAGCATAAAAATATTTTGGGATTTCAATCTGTAGTAGATGAGGTGGAGGTAAATCATAAAAATAAATTGATCTAAATTATCCAACAAATAAATGAAGCCATAATGAAGTCGTTATATCTTCAAAATCAAATGGATTTTGTTTATAACAAACATGAGAAATTGAACAAAACATTTTGATAAACCAAATTAGAGGGTATAAAAGCCATTTCAACTGGTAATGAATCACTTCGTCAGGCCGAGGAGGCTGGAATTGATCAACTATCTCAGCTTCAACTGGAAACTCATAGGACTAATGAAACTTTTCAAAAAATGAAAAGTCATGATGAGAGTTTATTTTGACATATGATAGAGAGGCTCTATTCTGTGGATATCCCTCTAATTCTATATAAATGAAAATGGATTCCTCATATCCCATCATATGTTTCTTCATTTCTATTTTCCATGATTGAAATATTAAAGGTAATTATGCTAATAACCCTTTATTAATCATGAGACCTTCATGTTAGACAATCAATATTACAATGAAAAGAATGGGGTTCTCATAATTTTCTAATTAAGATGATGGACCTAATGAGAATAATAATATTATTTCTAGGGTTATATAGGCAACCCCACAAATTTTGCATCTTTTTATTTTTTTATTTCTCAACATTACCTAAATCAAACAAAATTATATGTTTAGTGAGCTAGGACTCGACTATTGTTAAGAGTTCCATTTTAGGGTTCCTAATCTAATGAGTAAAAAATAATTTCTTTGTTGACGGTTTAGAGTCATGTATGTTTGACTATAAAGGGAAAATATTAAGGGTCTAATATCTTTTACCATAAATTTTGTAATTAGATCCTAAACATGACTCTGTAGCTAAGAATTGATTTAATATTTTTTAAATGTTTCCCAGGGGAATCTTGAGCCATTATTTTTATGTCCACCAAATTTAAGACCTCTATCAACATAAGGGGAGTCTCTTCCAAGAATTAAGTTACCATTATTTTACAAACCCATTATGGGGGCTGTGTTATGCCAAGCCAAATAGGGCATACGTTGTATAGCCAAATAGTGGAATCTTTTGGCTGGTAGGCCTATTATATATGTAAATTATGATGAGGCCACCTAAGGGAACATGATGTACATTTAAGAAAAAGAGCTCTTAGGAATTTAACATTTTACTACTGAAGGACAGGGGAAAATAAGATTTGGGTGACTCAATTCCATAGTGGGTGGTTTTTCAACAGATATGAATTTTAAGAATGAAATGGATACTTTATGCCGACATATGTCATGAATAAGAGGTCCATTTATATAAACATTTGGAGTATGAGGAACGATTAAAATTTATCAGAAATGGGAATTTATAAAAGCATATTGTGCAGTTTTAGGTCATGCAGTACGGAAATTGGTACTGTGCAGTTTTAAGTCACATAGGGAGGACACTGGTATACTGCAGTTTTAAGTCATGTAGTAAAGACATTTTGTGACTTTAATTTAAGGTCTTTAGCTCTGACCAATGGTATGAGACACTCCCAATTCCTTGATTATTTATTTGGAAATATTCTACCATATCTAGTTATAAATTGGAAAAATGTAATCTATAATTTAAAAATTTATAAATCCAAATGAAGATATGGGAAAAGGGATAAAATAATTAGAGTAAGTCTTTTCCAAAAACAATGTTACCATTATTTGAGAAACCCATTATGGGGGCTGTGTTATGTAGGGCCAACTGAGTCATATAATGCATATCCAAATAGTGGAATCTTTTGGCTGACCATCCTATTATGTAGGAAACTTATACAAGGCCACCTAAGGGCATGTACTGCATAATCAAGCATAATATCTCTTTGAAGTTTTACTTTCTATTAGAAAAGCTAAAGAATTCTTATGGGGATTTAGATGTTCCGATGCACATATACTGTTTTATGGGAAAGGTACCTGAATATCGAGAGGGTATTTCTAACCAATATTTCCAATTAATTTGAGGAATATTACTTCTATAAATGTATGACCCAAATGTAAGAGGTATGGTGTCTGTAGTTTTGGTTCATACAATTAGGACCAAAAAACAGTATATGATATGTGGACAAGTGATTCTAAGGTTATTTCATACTTATTTGGACACTTGGAGAGGGAAACATGTAATCCATGGTCTTGAAGAGTTTTAGATTGAATGAATGATAATGGAAAAAATATACCTGAATGACTGTTTTAAAATACAAATTCTTGTATATTTTCATAAAAGTTTGAAGGGAACAATAACACTATAATGAAGAATGAAATTACCATTATTAGAAAAACCTATTATGGGGGCAGTAGTATGAAAGACCAACTAGGGAATATGCTGTATAGACAAATAATGGTTTTTTCTAACTGATAGGGCCGTTATGTAGGCAACTTATTCAAGGCCACCTAAGGGAACATGTTTCATAGTTAGGCAAAAGAGTTCTAAGGAATTAGAAACTCTCTCACCAGAAACCATAAGAAGGATTATGATGATCTTGAAACATTCAAGATTAACACTGTGAAATATAGAAGGTAATTATCCCCAATGAATATGAGAAATATTTGAACCAATATTGGCCATGAGTTTGATGTCCTTCACATAGATTAGACTCATTTATAAAATGGAAACTTTTTTGTTTCCTATGAATTAATATTATGATGTGCATTTTCAAGTCATGCAATGAAGACATTAATATCCCCATAAGAAATCGATACACATTATTTATATAAAGAATACTTTTATCCAATTATTACGTCTATGTTATCTATGCTCATTCTGAGAAATAAAGAGCAGTATAAGTTTCTTCTATAACCCAAAGTTGACACATGTGAAGAAAATGGGTGTTAGATATCCATTCAGTTTAAAATCATGCGGTAAGGATGAAGATGAACCAATGTTAAAAGAAATTAATATTATAACTTGATTATTGGATAAAACCTAAGTTTCATTATGTGTCTTGCTAGTGCAAGAATCAAGTCATACACAATTCTTAAAGCATTCCATATGCAGGTTTCATTCTTATACAAGGAATAATGTTTTTTTAATTGTCACTGGGACTAAGATAATAGATCTAGGAGACCTTATTTATCTGAAATATATGAGAATCTAGACATACAAAGTTCTTTAAACAATCATTCCTTATGCCAATCGTGTTTGACATGATGAATGGGGGATTTTTCCACATTCCGAGAGAAAGGGAAATTTTAATACCTTAAATGGTATTAAGATCAAATCATATATCTTAAGTAAACACTCCATGTAGATATGATTCATGTACAGGAGGGGAAAAATAAATAGGATGATTCTGTGATTGGGGTTGGGGCTAAAATTGGAGATTTATTCATCTCTACGTAACTCATTGAAAATAATAATCAATATATACGCAGTTCTCAACTCATGGTTTCCATGTAGATCTTACTAAGGCATAAGAAAGAGAGGGACTCATGTGCCACTAAGGAGTAGTGATTATGTCAACGATTTTTTATTATGGATGATTCAAATTTCATATAGAGAAAAATTTATTCATATAGTATAATTTCAAGAAATGAGGAAAAATGGTGTCATGTAGTTTAATGTCTTGCAACTTGGACATTGTACTGTGCATTTTTTTAGTCATGTAGTGAGGACATGGGGGATGTGTATTATTTAGTCTTGTAGCAAGGAAATTATACCGTGTAGCTATATGTCTTGTAGTAAGGACTTGGTACTATGTAGTTTTATGTTTTTCAGTAAGGACAATATGTATAAATACACACAGTATTTCTTTAAGATTATCTCATTGGTTGGAGTTGTAATAAACACACCATCCATTGAGATTAAGGCCTATACTCTATTTGAATAGACCTTATATATGGAATAAGGTCATTCCCACTAAGGCTCACGCTTTGGAGGTTTATTCCCTGGTATCATTGGAGTCCTAATGACCAATACCAAATCTCCTTGAAGAAATTAATGGAGGCAAACTTTTTTGTTAAAAACTTGAGCTAATCTGTTCAGAAAGACATCTAAATGTTGAAAATAATGGAATCTTTTATCGTCTAATCATTCCCTCTAAATGAATAGTTTCAGAGACCTTTCATCTACAGAAAAAAAATCATATATTGTAACTCTGAGTGATGGGAATTGTGTTTCAGTTGGTAAAAGTTATTTCGTCTAATATACCAATTATTAAGGAGTTTATTTGGTGGAAATATGGGTAGTTGTATGTCAATACCATAAAGAATAAAAATGTTTAGCAGGCCATGATTTCATATCTTTATCCACCATCTTCTAGAGTATATTTGATAGGGTCTGGTTAAAGGCCTCTATCTGTCCATTGGCTGCCTCATGATAAGGATATTAATTGTTGGATTTGATATTATGCTCTTGATATTTCTTTTTTACATCAATTGAACAAAAATTGGTGCCATTTTATGTCAATATAGTATGAGGGACACCAAATCTAGATATGATATTATTTTTGACAAAACTGACAATGATTTTGGCTCTAACTTCTTTGAGATGTATTGCCTCATCCCATTTAGAGAAGATGTCAGTGACATTAAGAATATATTTGAACTGATTAGCTATAGCAGGAGGATAAGGCCCTACAACATCCATTCCCCATATGGAATATTTCTTGGATTATTTAATTGTATATAGAAACTCTGGGGGTTGATGAATGAAGTTGTACTACTCTTGGAGGGGATGAAATTTCTTAGTGAAATATATGAAATCCTATGTCATTAAAGGATAAAAGTATCCAAGTCTTTCGATATGATTAGAGAGTATGTTCCCAGATTGGTGGGCACTAGAATATCATGAATGTACTTCTATTATGAAAGATGCAACCTCTTCTCTATCAAAACATCTGAAGAGAATTCAATCAATGATTCCCTTGTAGAGGATCTTCATAATGGTCTGGACTGTCATAAAGATTATGATTGGCTTCTCATCATCAGATTTGTTCTTTTTCAGCTCTATCTGTTATAAGTACTCTGTTTTGAAGGTATTCCATGATAGGTTTTCTCCATCCCGTAGTATAACTATATGGCTCATAAATAGGGATAATTACAATAATTTTATCTTTTTTGGTTTGAAAAAAGGAAAGACCACATGAAGATGGGCTATGTTTATGATTGTCTCATCTTAATCTTGATCTACTAAGGATGTAGCTTCATTATCCAGTGCATCTACTTATTCATTTTGCGATCACAACATATAAGAAAATGTCATCTATGAGGGAAATTCATCCATTACCCCTCTGAGAAAATCACACAAAGGGGTTAACTCATCTATTCTAATAGAAAATTCCCCATTGATTTTATTGATTACCAATTCTGAATCACATTTTAACATAAAGTTATTTATTTGCTTCAAATGTTCCAATTTCAAACCTATAATGAGATCTTGAAACTCTATGTCACGACTCGTCCTTAGGCCCCGTGTCGTGACTACCCCAAGCCCGCCTTCCATAGGCCAGGGGTTGGTGACTAGCACTAAGGAGTAAATCCCGGTAAAAAGGGAAGGCATTGCCTTTGTAATTTAAACAAGCACCACAGAGTACAAGCAGAAGAAGTAAACACTATGTAAAAACTGAGTACAACAGTAAGTATAGAAAGTAAAAGGGGCTGGAAATACAATCCCAACTATAAATTACAACTCGAAAGGGAAAACAACAACTATAAAGTAAAGCTGCTACGCCGAGCTGTCAACTAGAAATCCCACCTCAAGGGTGGGTACAGATAGCTCCACTGCTCCTCAGGTCCCGCCGTCCGCTCCGAGTACGTCCCGCCCAGTGGTCCACCTCCAGGTACCGTCTTGCTCTGGAAGCCTCAACCACGATCAATGTTGTCCGTCATCTGCAACGAACACAACGTAGTGCGGGCATAGCCCGTGAAGGGGAGAGTATAAGCTACTCAGTAGGGACCCTGAGACCCCCGAAGGTCTCCCAAAATCCACAAAGGATAATCCACAAAGGAAAGATACAATCATGAAGTAACAACCGACACTGCTTATGTATATGCCCATATATATACCTAAGTCATCAATTCCAATACGCTCCAACCTCCGAGCCCAAGTACAACTCAGTACACACAAGAAAGTATACATATTCCACACAGGAAAGCAAAACGTAATCCACACAGGATAGCACAACACAGTCCACACAGGAAAGCAAATAGGATTCAACTCACACATGTATACTTCTTCGAAAGATGATAGAGATGATCACTGATCCATCTACGTCATCGTACACACAAAGGAATGATAGGTACTAACCCCCGCAAAGACCCACACAGGATCGGTAGGAAACTAACCCCCGCAAAGACCCACACATGATCAGACCCACACAGGATATGTAGGCGCTGGCCCACAAAGAACCACTGAGCGCTGACCCACACAGGATCGGACCCACACAGGATCGGTAGCACTGATCCACATAGGATCGCTAACTGCTGTAGTCGTCGTCGTCGAATCCACTAAGGATCTCTGCACAGCCGTCGTCGCAGTCACAGTAGCAGTCGCAGCCAGCACTAGGGTTCCCGCACACAGCAAGCTCGTTCGGTAGGGTCCACTCCACGAGCTGAGAGGCTGATACATCAACTGACACATAGTCCAGAGTTGATGTATCCAAAAGTTCTGTATCGTCAACAAGAACTCAACGTCGCAGACGGCGCGTCAATCAGACGCTCGGTCTGTGAGTTATTGGCTTTTTCGTCCCAGGGGCCCGGTTGGTTTTTAAGGAAAAACAAAAACAACCGTACTCCACCTGCATCCAAACCTCGGGCGGAGTATTCCAAAAGATCCATCTTACTAAGAGGAACTCAACAAAGTTGACGACACGTCATTCGGACGTACGTAGCTCAAGATATGAGAGTTTCCGCTCCGAGGGCCCGATTGGTTTCGTGTACGAACCAACCCGGCCGAACTCAATGTATTCCGAAACCTTGAGTGTGTTATATTGAAACGATCGTATCGTTATAAGGATTGTGTCTCCGCCGACGGTGCGTCGATCAGAGGTCCGTATCCCGAGTTATGGGGATTTGAACCCAAACAGTCCGATAACGGGGGTTTCGGGCCCGGACCGACCAGGCCCGAGACCCCCCCGGTTGGCCCGAACCGGGTCGACCCGCCCCGGATCCGGTTCGGCCTGGCCCGGCACGGCCCGGCTGGGCGTGGCCTGGTCCGGCTGGGGACAGCGCGCCCAGCACGCTGTCCGGCTCGGCCTTTGGCCGAGCCGTTCCAGTAGGGGGGGGGGGGCACCTGCCCCCCCTGTGTAACCGCGACCTCCCTCATTTATGGGGGGCCGTTTGAAGCTGGCCAGGGGAATTTAATTCCCTCGACATTCCCCTTTCCGGCTGGCCCGACCTGGCTGGCCGACTCCTTCTCAACAGGACTGGCGGTGGCCGGTCCCCTTCCGGCTCCGACACTGGCGGCCCGGCTGGCCGCCGGTCACCATGCTCCGCCGCGGCCCAAAACCGGCCGCGACCCTTGTCGTCCGGCGTGATGCGACGGAACCGCGCCTCTCTACTGTGGCTCCACTCTAGCTTCGGCGCCTTTGATTTTATTTGACACGGCACGATGGCATCACGTTCTTAAACTTCTTTCCACGGCGCGGCGCGACGACATCGCGTAATACTTGCTATGTGATTTCCGTGTTGTGAGACGGCACCATGCCATTCCGTTCCATTCACAAAGAATCAAACATGAACATAAGAGTGGGGTTAGGCCATGTTTGTGCGGTCCGGCCCCCCCTCTCGTTAAATGATAACATCTAGTCGAAAATCCACGATGATCGATAAACTAGAAGCATGAACGGAAATAATTAAATAAAATAATCCCCTACCTCGGTTCAGGAACGGTGATCATCAACGACCCGCGGAAGACGAGCGTCGGGGAGGTCGGGCGTCACGGGGAAAGGACGTCGATGTCGCGAAGCGAGGATTCGAAGTCGTTGACGGCTATTTCGTCGCGGAAAACCGTCGCAGAAGAGACGACGCGGAAGAAGAACGTCGCGTCGCGGATACGGTGTTGCGGAAGAACCGTGTTCTTCGGCAGAGAAGTTCTTCGTTGAAGAATAGTGTTCTTCACGTTCTTCCTTGTAGACGAAGAAGATCTTCTCGTTTCCAAAACCTCTCAAGGTGGCAAAAGAAACTAACCAAAATAAAATATGTCCAAGGCTTATTTTATTTACACAACCTAATATCATTGAATTTCAAGAGTTTGAAATTAAGTAACTCATCTTAATTAATAACACAAGTTGCCAAATTAATTAGAGTGGTGTTAATGGGGAGTTTTAGGGGATTTGAAGAGTTAGGGCTTGTGTGGGCCCCATTACACTTTATCCTCACAAGGGAGGTTATGTGGACGTGGGCCCCACCTCTAACTCCCTTTGGGAGGAAATAACCAACAATGTTAAAAATAAATAGTGTTCCACAATTTATTTAACTTCTTCTAATTACCCCCAAAACTAACTCTCATCCCGCATAAAATGCAACCTCAGAAAAGTTCTCCTTATGCAAATATCGGCGCTGCGAGTTCATTGGTGTCCTCAGATTTCAATTCCGAGCACCAGTTCAAAAGTTAGAAATTCTCGGTCGTTCGTTCACTGAACGTACCCGAGCCAAACTTCGGAAATTGATTCCGGGCACACTGGGCCTCGGAACCAGGTTCTGTCAGAAACCGCGCTCTTGTAAAATTCCAAAGAAAATTAAGAAGAAAATTTCCCTTGAATTTTACGGGTCTTTAAATTACTCCCACCTCAGGTCTTTACATCCCCGTAAAGGTACAACAAAACTAGGGAAAGAAATGAGGGTACTAGGTACGAATCTGAGCCTCCCGCTCCCAAGTTCTCTCTTGGAGATTCCCGTGCTGCCATCTGATGCGCACTAGAGGAATCAACTATCCACATAGGACCCGCTCCTGTCGATCCTCGATCTCCACTAGAACCCCCGTAATAGTCACCCCATCATCAATGTCAAGCTCCCCATGGTCAATGATGTGGGTCGGGTCATGCACGTATCTCCTCAGCTGAGATACGTGGAAGACGTCATGCACCCGGTGCAACTAAGGTGGTAGAGCCAGGCGATAAGCCACCTCGCAAATCCTACTGAGGACCTGGAAGGGTCTGATGAAGCACAGAGATAACTTGCTGCCTCGGCCAAATCTCCGTAATCCACATCGAGGTGAGACACGCAAGAAGACGTGGTCGCCATCCTTGAACTTTAGTGGCCTCCTCCTCCTGTCAGCGTATGACTTCTGCCGGCTCTGAGCTGTCCTCATTCGCTCCTGGATGACCTGGACCTTCTCTGTCGTGGCCTGGACCATATCCGGTCCCACAAGTGCGGACTCCACAGAGTCTGTCGAGCACAAAGGATATCTGCAACGTCGGCCGTACAACGCCTCATGTGGTGCCATCCCGATGGTGGAGTGGTAGCTGTTGTTGTACGCAAACTCCACCAAGGGTAGGTGGTCCTCCCAGCTATGACCAAAGTCGAGGACACATGCACGGAGCATGTCCTCGAGAGTCTGAATGGTCCTCTCCATCTGACCATCTGTCTGAGGGTGAAAGGCTGTGCTCAGACATAGCTGTGTCCCGAACGCTTCCTGCAATCCCTTCCAAAGCCGGGAAGTAAAGCGAGAATCTCGATCGGAGATGATAGATGATGGCACACCGTGAAGCCGAACAATCTCCTGAACGTAAAGTCGCCTTAATCTCTCCACTGATTTCTACTCTCTGATGGGTAAGAAGTGAGCCGACTTGGTGAGTCGGTCGACAATCACCCAGATGGAGTCGTGACCTCTGGAAGTGCATGGAAGTCCAGTCACGAAGTCTATAGATATGTTGTACCACTTCCACTCTGTAACCTCCAAGGGCTGTACCAAGCCTGCTGGTACCTGGTGCTCAGCCTTCACCTGCTGGAAGGTGAGGCATCGAGAAATGAACTCTGCCACAATCTTCTTCATGCACGGCCACCAGTGCTGTCGTCAGAGATCCCGGTACATCTTCGCCACTCCAGGATGTACCGCCAAAGGAGAAGTGTGAAACTCTCTCAGCACCTCCTCTCGTAAAGTGACTGGTACCATGGTACGTCATCTGAAAAGGATTTCATGCTCTGCTCCGAAGGAGAAACCATCAGGTGTCTGTCCTGAGGATATCTGTGCATGCCGCGTCTCACAGTCAGCGTCCCCTCGTTGTGCCTCTCTGGCCTGATGCAGTAGTGGAGGAGTGACTGTGAGGGACTGAAGGAAGGCTGCTCCATCTCTATCCACGAAGGATATCTGCAAAGAGGCTAGCTTCTCCATCGCCTCCTCAAGTAGCTCAATTCCTGTCCTCCTACTGAGAGCATCGTCTATTACGTTCCCCTTCCCAGGAGTATAGACTATCTTAATGTCATAGTCCTGGAGGAACTCGAGCCATCACCGCTATCTTAGGTTCAAGTCCTTCTACGAGAAGATATAACTGAGACTCTGATGATTAGAAAAGACTGTAAAGTGCTCGCTCATCAGGTAGTGTCGCCATGTCTTCAAAGTGAAGACCACTGCTACTAACTCTAGGTCATGGGTAGCGTAGTTCTGCTCATGCGGCATCAACTGACGTGATCCATAGGTGATCACTACCCGATCCTGCATCAGGACACATCCGAGTCCGGTCCCTGAAGCATCGCAGTAGACTACGTACCCTACTCCCTCCTCAGGAAACCTCAAGATAGGTGCGCTGGTTAATCTCTGTCTCATCTCCTGGAAGCTCTAATGACATCTGTCTGACAACATGAAGTGTTTCCCCTTCTTCATCAAAGCTGAGAGTGGTGCCGCAACTCTTGAGAAGTCTGGCACGAATCTTTGGTAGTATCCAGCTAGTCCCAAGAAACTCTGCACCTCTGTCACGCTCTTGGGTGGCTCCCAAGCTAACACTGCCTTGATCTTCGCAGGATCCACTGCAACTCCCGCCTCAGAGATGACCTGTCCCAAGAAGTGGACCTCACGTATCCAGAACTGGAACATTGAGAGCTTACCATAAACCTAGTGCTCTTGGAGTGTGTCTAGTACGACCCGTAAGTGGTAGACGTGCTCCTCCTCAGTCGTCAAGTAAATCAAAATGTCGTCAATGAAGACCATGACAAATCGATAAAGTTATGGCTGAAAGATCCTGTTCATGAGGGCCATGAACACTACTGGAGCATTGGTTATGCCGAATGGCATAACCAAGAACACATAGTGGCCATACCGATATCTGAAGGTCGTCTTCTGCACGTCCTCATCTCGAACTCTGAGCTGGTGATAGCCTGACCTGAGGTCTATCTTCGAGAACCACCGTGCTCCCTTGATCTAATCGAAGAGGTCATTAATCCTTGGTAGTGGATACTTTTTCATCATTGTTACCTGGTTTAGGTGACGATAGTCGACATACAGTTGCAAGCTCCCATCCGCCTTCTTGGTGAACAATATCCGGGAAGCCCAGGGTGAAACACTGGGTCGGATAAACCCCTTTCCCTACAAGTCCTCCAACTGTACCCATAGCTCTCGAAGCTCAGCGGGGGCCATCCGATATGCTGGAGTCGATATCGGGGATGTCCCGAGGTACAAGACAATATAAAAGTCTACCTCTCTGTGAGGAGGTAACCCTGGAATGTCGTCAGGAAAAACGTCCGCAAACTGATCCACCACTGCAGGAAAACCAGGACTTCGCACGTCAACTGCTCCTTGGATGATGCTAGCCAACTGATGAGTGATGGGCTGTCCTCTCCTCCACGGATGTCCATCCTTTTCTACAAAGGCTCCCTTCTTTCCGGTGAAGGTGAACCTTCTCCCGTCGGTGCGTACACATCGCATCTTGCGCCTAAAACAGTCAATCTATGCATAGACTGTAGATAAAAAATCCATGCCCAAGATGAAGTCGTAAGGCCTCGACGCCGCTACAAGGAGATCCCAGCCGAAGCTCTCACCTCCTAGAGTATGCTCACACTGCTGGAACCAGTGCGTAATCGTCGAGTATGATCCCGTAGGAGTCTCTAGCTGTAAGGATTGAGCCAACGGCTCTATCGGAATCTTCGAGCACCGAACAAGGGCAGCGGCTATGAAAGAGTGACTCACTCCAGTGTCTATAAGTATTGCAGAAAGGGTGGAATAGACAAAGATAGTACCTCGAATCATCTCGGGCACGCCGTGGTCGTAGTCCTCCACTGCCTGGAACTATGCCTGTCTCTGCTCGCCATCTCCCTGTGGTCGGGGTGGACCTCCTGGTGGTGGTGGTTGTAGAGCCTCAAAGCGTCGCCCACAACCTACTGCCCGGCCATCTCCTCTGCCTCTTCTGTCTCCTCCCTGCGGACCACCATGGTCGACCCTTTACCTTTGCCTCGGTGGTCCCTCAACCGTCTGCTGCTCCTCGGCACGGCGGGTCGGGCAATCACGAGCCATGTGGCCCTGCCCGCCGCATGAGTAGCACTGCCTGCCTCTTGAAAGACTGGCTTCGCGCTGTGTGCCCCACACTGCTGAGCCAGTGTCCTGAGGTCGTCTGCCTGAGGGACTAGTCTGCCTAGACCCCTGAGTCATCTGTCGACTGACCACTGCAGAAGACTCTGCTACGTGCCGCCCTGCGGTGGGTCTCAGTCCTGGTGTAGACTCAGTAAGAAAACTCTCGATCAAAAGGGCCCGCTCCAGTACTCCTGTCTAAGTCGGAATGCTGAGGGAGATCAGCGATGCCCTGATCTCGTGTCTCAATCCCTGCTCAAAGGTCCGGGCCCGAAAGAAAGGGTCCCGTACCATGTCGGTCGAGTAGCACGAGAGATCAGTAAATCTCGCCGAGTTCTGAGCGACCATCATGCTACCCTGCCGCAGCTGAAGAAGCTCCTGAATGCGCAGCGCACGGAGGGTGGCTAGGACGAACTCCGAGCGGAAGAGGCTCTCAAAGTCCGTCCAATGTAGAGATGCCTCATCGTGCACCTAGAGCATCAAGCTCCACCATCGGCCCGCTGCTGCGTGCAGTAGGCTCGCAGCGAGGATCACCATGAGGTCTACTGGTGTCCTAAATAACTGAAACACACATAACACTGCCTCCAGCCAGTCCTCGGCTGCCTGGGGGTCCGTCTCCCCGTGGAAACTGGGCGGCCCCTGGCACTAGAACTCATGCAGTGCACTGAGCCGACGGGCATCGTCAGCGGCTGGGGCTGGAAGCATCGGTGGCTTGGTGGGTAGAGCTACCGCCGGTGCCACTACTGAGAAAGGGCCCTGCACCGAGGCCTCCTCACTTGTTGGGCTGTCGTCACACTTGACTCTCGGAACCCTAGCTAGCTGCCGTCGTGGGGCCATCCTGAAAAGGAAACAGGTGCGCCACGGTCAGAACAATAAACCTGGTGAGCTGATATAATGTAATCACAAAGAAAACTTTGAAACACACATGCAATGAATGTTTTCATGCATTAAGTCGAAAATCAGAAGTCAGGGTCCTGGTGTACGGATACGTCGGCCACCGCACCAACACTGGACTCCCTGGATTGATAACCACACTCAATACTGTAAACACTAATGCTTCACATAGAAAAGATCAGAGTTCACGGTAGAACCGAACTCCTTTGATACCAATTTTTCACGACCCGTCCTCAGGGCCCGTGTCATGACTACCCCAAGACCGCCTTCCATAGGCCAGGGGCTGGCGACTAGCACCAAGGCGTAAATCCCTATAAAAAGGGAAGGCATTGCCTTTGTAAAGTAAATAAGCACCACAGAGTACAAGCGGAAGAAGTAAACACTACGTAAAAACTGAGTACAACAGTAAGTGCAGAAAGTAAAAGGGGCCTGAAATAGAAGCCCAACTATAAAGTACAACTCTAAAGGGAAAACAACAACTGTAAAGTAAAGCCGCTACGCCGAGCTGTCCACTGGAAATCCCACCTGAAGGGTGGGTACAGATAGCTCCACTGCTCCTCGGGTCCCGCCGTCCACTCCGAGTACGTCCCGCCCAGTGGTCCACCTCCAGGTACAGTCCTGCTCTACAAGCCTCAACCATGATCAACGCTGTCCGTCGTCTGGAAACAACACAACGTAGTGCGGACATAGCCCGTGCAGGGGTGAGTATAAGCTACTCTGTAGGGACCCCAAGACCCCTGAAGTTTTCCCAAAATCCACAAAGGATAATCCACAATGGAAAGACACAATCACGAAGTAACAACTGACAATACTTAGGTATATTCCCATACATATACCTAAGTCATCAATTCCAATACGCTCTAACCTCCGAGCCCAAGTACAACTCATTCCACACAGGAAAGTATACGTATTCCACACAGGAAAGAAAAACGTAATCCACACAGGATAACACAACACAGTCCACACAGGAAAGCAAACATGATTCAGGTCACACAGGAATACTTCTTCGAAAGATGATAGAGATGATCACTGGTCTATCTAAGTCGTCGAACCCACAAAGGATCGATAGGTATTAACCCCCGCAAAGACCCACACAGGATCGGTAGGAAACTAACCCCCACAAAGACCCACACAGGATCGGACCCACACAGGATCCGTAGGCACTGGCTCACACAGAACCGCTGAGTGCTGACCCACACAGGATCAGACCCACAAAAGATCGGTAGCAATGATCCACATAGGATCTCTGAGTGTTGTAGTCATCGTCGTCGAATCCACTGAGGATCTCTGCACAGTCGTCGTCGCAGTCATAGTAGCAGTCGAAGCCAGCACTAGTGTTCCCGCACATAGCAAGCTCGTTTGGGAGGGTCCGCTCCACGAGCCGAGAGGCTGATACATCAACTGACACATAGTCTAGAGTTGATGTTTCCAAAAGTTCCGTATCGTCAACAGGAAGTCAACGTCGCAGATGGCGCGCCAATCGAACACCCGGTCTGATAGTTATTGGCTTTTTCGTCCTAGGGGCCCGATTGGTTTTTAAGGAAAAACCAACCTGACCGTACTACACCTGCATCCAAACCTCGGGCTTAGTATTCCAAAATATCCATCTCACTAAGAGGAACTCAACAAAGTAGACGGCACGTCATTCGGACGTCCGTAGCTCAAGATATGAGCGTTTCCGCTCCGAGGGCCCGGTTGGTTTCGTGTACGAACCAACCCGGCCGAACTCAAAGTATTCATAAACCTTGAGTGCGAAATGTCGAAATTACCGTCTCATTCTAAGGATCGTGTCGCTGCAGACGGCGTGTCGATCGGAGGTCCGTAGCCCGAGTTATGGGAATTTGAACCCAAACAGTTCGATAATGGGGGTTTCGGGCCCGGACCGACCCGGCCCAAGACCCCCCCGG
Organism: Viscum album; assembly: GCA_963277665.1. NCBI lineage: Eukaryota > Viridiplantae > Streptophyta > Magnoliopsida > Santalales > Viscaceae > Viscum > Viscum album. The sequence continues at coordinate 1,215,218,007 of OY728131.1, read as the reverse complement.
TTGGCTCGGCACGGCCCGGCCTGGCTGGGAGCGGCCCGGCCCGGCCTGGCGGACCGGCCGGGTGCCGGTCCGGCTGGGGACCGCGTACCCAGCACGCTGTTTGGCTCAGCCTTTGGCCGAGCCGTTCCGGCAAAGGGGGGGGTGGGGCGCCTGCCCCCCCCCCCCCTGTGTAGCTGCAGCTCCCCCTCATTTATGGGGGGCCGTTTGAAGCTGGACGGGGGAATTAAATTCCCCCGGCTTTCCCCTTTCCGGCCGGCCCGACCTGGCCGGCTGGCTCCTTCTCAACGGGACCGGCGGTGGCCGGTCCCCTTCCGGCTCCGACACCGGCGACCCGGCTGGCCGTCGGTCACCATGCTCCGCCGTGGCCCGGAACCGGACGCAGCCCTAGTCGTCCGGCACAGTGCGACGGCACCGCGCCCCTCCTTCGTGGCTCCGCTCCGGCCACGGCGCCTTTGATTTTCTTCGACGCGGCGCGGCGATGTTGCGTTCTTAAACTTCGTTCCACGGCGCAGCATGACGGCATCGCATAATACTTGCCGTGTGATTTCCGTGTGGTGCGACGACACCACACCATTCTGTTCCATTCACAAAGAATCAAACATGAACATAGGAGGGGGGTTCGGCCGTGTTTGTGCGGCCCGACCCCCCCTCTCGTTAAATGATAATATCTAGTCGAAATTCCATGATGATCGATAAACTAGAATCATGAACGGAAATAATTAAATAAAATAATCCCCTACCTCGGTTCCGGAACGGTGTTCATCAACGACCCGCAGAAGACGAGTGTCGGGGATGTCAGGCGTCGCATGGAAAGGACGTCGACGTCGCGAAGCGAGGATTCGAAGTCGTTGATGGCGATTTCGTCGCGGAAAACCGCCGCAGAAGAGACGATGCGGAAGAAGAACGTCTCGTCGCGGATACGGCATCGCGGAAGAACTGTGTTCTTCGGCAGAGAAGTTCTTCATTGAAGAACGGTGTTCTTCGCGTTCTTCCTTGTAGACAACGAAGATCTTCTCATTTCCAAAACCTCTCAAGGTGGCAAAAGAAAATAACAAAAATAAAATAAGTCCAAGCCTTATTTTATTTACACAACCTAACCTCTTTGAATTTCAAGAGTTTGAAATTAAGTAACTCATCTTAATTAATAACACAAGTTGTCAAATTAATTAGAGTGGTGTTAATGCGGAGTTTTATGGGAGTTGAAGAGTTAGGGCTCGTGTGGGACCCACCACACTTTATCCTCACAAGGGAGGTTATGTGGATGTGGGCTCCACCTCTAACTCCCTTTGGGAGGAAATAACCAACATAGTTAAAAATAAATTGTGTTCCACAATTTATTTAACTTCTTCTAATTCCCCCCAAAACTAACTCTCATCCCGCATAAAACACAACCTCGGAAAGGGTCTCCTTATGCAAATATCAGCGCTGTGAGTTCATTGGTGTCCTCAGATTTCAATTCCGAGCACCAGTTCAAATGTTAGAAATTTCCGCTCGTTCGTTCACTGAACGTACCCGAGCCAAACTTCGAAAATTGATTCCGGGCACACCGGGCCTCGGAATCAGGTTCCGTCAGAAACCGAGCTCTTGTAAAATTTCAATCAAAATTAAGAAAAAAATTTCCCTTGAATTTTACGGGTCTTTACACTCTGCCTCGTTGTTGGTTCCGTTAATAGATAATAGGGAGGAATAAGGAAATACTGCCTTTTCTGGGGTGATAAGGAAAATTCATAACCCAACATTGTGGATTTTAGGGTTTTCCATTCTCTTCTCTGTTGGACTTCGTGTAGCACCATCCATGCACATTTCCCATGTTTGGGAATTATCTTGAATATATAAAACCTCTTCATCAGGATGTTCAGAATTAAAATATGTATCTTCTGTAGATGGATGATTAGAAAGGAAGTCGGCCAGATATGGTCCTTTTATTTCTTTTTGAGGAAAAAACTGGATATCAAAATGTTGCAAAAAAACATCCCATCATTCTAGACACCCTGTAATCATAGGACGACTTAAGAAAAATTTGAACGGGTTATTACAGATACAAATTGGACCTCATGATGTTGCAGGTAGTGCCTCTATTTCTAAACAACAACGATTAATGCTGGGCAGCACTTTCCAATAATTGAATATTGATTTTCTGTATCAAGCATAGTTTGATCGAGATAGTAAAGGTTGTTTTCATTCATAACATCATTATTTTAGAAAAGGAAGGCACCCATAAATCGCTCTAAAGATATCACAAAAAGAATAAGTTTCCTTCCATCAATATGTGGAATTAACACTGGTGGAATGAAAAGATATTTCATGTGTTTATGAAATGATTCTTGATAGTCTTCAGTCCATTAGTAGGTGACTCTCTTCAACATTAATATGGTGAAGGGTAAACACTTTCCTTTCAAATTGACGATAAAGCACTGAATATAGGCCAAGTGTCCTTAAAGACCTCATAATTCATTCAAATTTAGAGGAGATGACATACAAAGTATTGATTTTGTTTAATTAATATCATCATAATAACCACAATGGCATACAAAAAAGCTATGAAACTTTCCTGAGGTTACCCCAAAAGCACATTTCAAGGTGTTCATCTTTAAACTGTGTCACCAAAGATTTTAGAATATGGTCTCCAAATCCGCCAAGTGATTGGAAAATATTCTGGATTTGACCACAAAATCATCCACCTAACATTTAAAAAAATTTCCTAAGAAGGGTATGAAGATATAGTACATGGCGTGTTTGTATGTTGTGAAGGTATTCATTAAACCACAAGGCATTTCCCAATAGAAAAAAACACCTTGTGAGGCATTTAAGGCTATAGATTCTTCATCCTCTTGAGCCATATTGATTTTATTATACCCATAGTATTAATCCTAGATGGAAATAGTTTCATAGACAGTAATTTCCTAAATTAATATCTCTGTAACCGGAACTAGAAAATCACCTTTTAGAAAATAGCGGTTATGATCTCTGAAATATATGAAATCCCTAATTTTCTGGTTATTCATTTTCATTGGGAAAATGTTGTCCAGCTATTTGGGATATTGAACATCCCTAACAAAGTTATCTATTATAAGATTATCAAATTCAGCTCCAATTTTAAAGGCTTGAGTTGGGTGTGGTCTTCTTGGTTCTTGCTTGAATCCATGATATTCCTCTAGAAAACTAAAATGATGTGTGGATACATCAGGATTAAGACCTGGATTTTTTGTATAATTCCAGTAAAATACTTCTCAATGTTTATTTAGAAATTTAGTATATGCCTCTTTCTCATTATAGGTCTTGTACGTACTAATTATAGTGGGTAATGTATCTTCTTATGTATGAAAATTTATTTTTCAATACTCATCCTCGGTGGTAGAGACACTATCCTCAAATTCTAAAGAAGGACCCCCAATATCTTCCTCTTCTACTTCATTATGTGTAATCTATTCTGTTTCTAATTGCATAGTATATGACGAGGAAAAAATTCCATAGTTAGAGGGAGATTTAGTATTTGAATATCCTGAAGAGGAGGCAACCATATCTGACCCTATTGATGTTGAAGGGTCTTCCTGTGGTAATAGAGGAGATGATGGATTGAGAGTCAACATATTTGTCTTCCTCTAACATATATACAATTTCATCCACTATGGTTGATGATGTAGAGGCTTCTTGAAGTTCAATAGATGAAATAAATACATCTCCATTTAGGCATCCATCACTACTTGGAGGTTCACTAATATCTCCCACGCTGTCAACCTCAGTTGCCACAAATGACATTATGGAAGTTATGGATGAGAACTTATATTTGGTTTTACCATTTAATTTTTGTTCATGGGTATCATATAATCTATACTCAAATGTATGAATGGATTTTCTGGGATCTTTTCCAGTCCATTCGGAGAATTATCTCTTGTTATTTCTTTTTTCGTGGACTTCATTAATTATGTGTGATAAAACTCTACCTTAATGTATTGAGATTCACATGTTTTGAATGGAGCCTCATCACCGTCAATGTCACTATTTTACCATTCAAATAATCCTTAAGGAATTGGTGGTATGATGAAGGTATGGCTATCTGTTGATGCATCCAAGGCCTTCAAAGCAGAATATTGAAGGCTGTATCCTGACGAATAACCATGAAATCTAAATTACACACAATATCTCCAAACTATGTTTTGAGTTTAATTTTTCTAGATGTTTTTTTACATTATAGTCATATCCTAGCAGCGTTATAGTTGAAAGATATAATTCACATTTAGTTAGGCCTAATCGACAAAGTGTGTGAACATGAATGAGGTTGACTCTTTAGCCATTATCAATGAAGGCACATCAAATGTCTAAATCATTGACTTTTCAGGAAAACTATAAGGGTATAATATGTCCATATACAACATCACCTTCATCTTTATCTATAAATGATATTACTGTATAAAATTTTGTAGGATCATTCTCTATATGGTAAACCTCAGCTGCAGCACCTTCAGTTTCATGCTCTTGAGGACTTGACAAATCCAAAACAATTGCTTCACAAAGATCTTTTGACAAGTTCAAAGAATACAAAATTTATAACTTTCCTGGTACATGGAAAAATCATTTCAAGTCATCACACTTTTTTCCAATTGTCTGCATTTTCCATCATGAAGATGAAAAATTTAAGGTGTTTTGAATGTTGATGCTTCTAATGTAGACGTACCCTATGTCGGATTAGATGCTATAATAACTCCTGCATTTCGAAAATTAGACTGACTAGATCTATTCAATTTTCAAGAGGAATATTGTGTGACTTTTAATCGTTCTTCTAAGATAATCATGTTAGAACTGAACCTATATTGCATGGAATAAACTCTTTGTTTTTATTGAGCCCGCCGAAGGCCTTTTCCATGATTTCTACCACATAAATGGTTTGAGTAGGGATTGAGTTAAAATGAATGTTTCTATAATTTCCACATCTTTCCATATATCCTCAACCCTGATCTCTTCATCTAATTCCCCAATTAAGTAGAAGGAGTTATAACTCAATATAACCAAAATACCCATTTGCATAATGATCCGTTAAATGGATAATGTTGAAATAACCAAAAAAATAAATTCTTCATCTAATAGAGATTCTACATGAGAAGATAATTCTGATTGTTCCATTTGGTGGGAAAATTCCCTTGCTTTTGAAATAGATGGAATGAAATCATCGAGGGTCAATGAAAAATTTGGACATAGTGTGATCTCATCATCTTATTATTGTTCTTTTTTTCTTATGATAACTTCGCTTCATTGATGATTAAACTTTTGATGTGGATGGTTTAACTATGGTAGAATTTGAGGAAGACACAATTATTTGTTTTAATTATGTTCATAAAATTGAATGAGTGCGTTTTATCATTTTCCTGATTATCCAATAATAATATTTCTACACATTTTTTCTTTTTTACTTCCTACCATATTCCTTCTTCCTCTAGATCTGTAGTGGTAACACAGGATAATGGAGCTGATAAATTTTTCACTTTAACTTTTTCAAAATATACACTCTTCTTAAAGAGGTCCTTAGAAACAACACATTCTTGGATGGGATTCCCTTACATCCGATGAAAGGAAAAATGATTCAGAAGATCTTCATTTCATTCTTTATTGGGTTTCTTCGGCCTTGAAAACTAAACCAAATTGTTTTTCTATAGTGAGATGAAGTATCCAAGATATTGTTCACTCTAGAATGAATAAACATTGTTCTTTAATTCCTCAAACTGTTTCCTCCTTTGATCACTTTGATCATCTTTACAAGGAGGTCTTTGCTGCTGATGCTAAGGAGGCAGAGCCCTTTTGTATGATGATGGTCTTTATGTAAAATAGGTACATGTTCATGCTTAAGTGTAACTATATTAGCTTATGCCTTTCATATCCTCCACCTCAGAGCAGATGGAATTATACGAGTTTTAGCATTAGTTTCTATAGTAGAGTCTTCTATGTGTTGAGATATTGATGTAAGATCTCGAAACCCTCCTATGTATTTTATACGGTTCCATGGTTTTCATAACTCATCACATATATTTGCCACACAAATTGGTACTAACTCTTCTTGAGGGAGTTCTACAGTTTTGAAATAAGTTAATAATTTTCATCCCATAATGAAACATGAAACACAACCATTCTACATTTTTTTACAGTTGGAAAGATAAAAAACTATTATCATTGGTAGCGTTGAGCTAAATTTAAGTAGGAATTTTTGACTGAGATCTTCCCATCTAGTAATTGATTGAGATTGTAAAATTGTATACCATAAAATGATTGTTCTTTTAAGGATTGCATAAAGCACCTATGCTTTACAGCTTCTTGTTGTTGAGGAGTTCCCATCAGGGGATCACAACAAGAAACAAAATGTGTTAAGTGTTGTTCCAGATCTCATGAACCATTAAAGATTGGTAATGTGTTATTTAATGAATTTGTTGGAGGGATTTCATCCACTTATTCTGGGTAATATCTCATGTACTACTGAACTGGTGCACATTGTTCCTCCATAGCTTCCAATCAAGTCGTTAATTCCTCATTTTTTTCATAATCATTTGGGGAATATCTGGATGAGTTGGAACCTATGCAAGTATAGAAACTGGAGCACGAGCAGGTGCAATGACCGGAAAAACCGCTGATTGTGGTGCTGTTATTTGCCTTGGATAACCCATAATAACATACCTATCGGAATGTGTACGATCCTTCCTTGATTGTGTATCCAGTGGCGGGAATTCATTATCTGCATTGGTAGTTATTGAAAATTCTCTTTACTGAGGAGATCCTACAGGATTGACAAGTTGATGAACTTCTTGGGGAGTATGTCTTGCAGAAATGCTCCTAAAAAGTAACTCTCTATTGAACCTTTTAAACTCTTTCAGTTCAAATTATGACCATGAAAACCATTCTTCAATTGAATAAGATTGACCGTCTCTAGTGGAAAACTGAGATTCAATCTGAATTTTTTCCTTTCCCCTTGTTAGATTTCTTTCCGATGGGTGGGAGTTGGTTATTTGAAAGCATAGCTAGATTCTGGTTAAGCCTCTGATTTAGGGTAGCACACCATCTTCATTTCCCCCATTGTGTACCATAACATAGATAAGAACTTAATTTATTGATTCCCCTGAACATGAATCATTTTATAGAGGGTCATTGCATTGGTGTTAATGAAATTCACTGACACATAATGCATCTATGGAATTTAGTGGGTACTTTTGTAAGATCATATCCCTATGTGTCATCTATGCTACTCTTTTCACAAATATTATGAATTATGAGGAACTGTTTGGTGGAAAATAACCTGGCGGGAATCCTCTGATATTTCAGTTGTATGCTCTCCTTGTGGCTTCTTCCTTAATTGAGAGAAAACTGACTTCTATTGAGGAGGAGATTGTAGATGTTTAAAAGCCCCCAGACCTGCAGGTTGGGGCTGTTTATGGTCCTCTTCTTCTTCAAATCTTTGAAATTTGTTTAATGAATTTGAAGGTTGAATTAAATGATCCCCCATCATTGCAAGATGGTGTTATTGATGAAATACTAATGCTGAAATTTGTGCAACTGCTCTTCTGATTTTGTGAATATTGGTTTGGACATTAGTTGGGGGTATTATCCAAAAACCACAACAATAACCAATTTCGGATGATTTCCTCTATATTTTAGGAATTTTCATTCTCGGATTTATAACATCCTCTAGGTGGGACTCATGCTCAAGATTCTCAGATGCATGGTGTAAAAGTGACTCAACAACATCATTTCTTTGGGCTTGACTCAGATGAGAGTAGGTTGAATCCTGATCTTAGGCGTACAATTGATATAATACAAAATCTATTAATTATGGCTGACTGTGGCCAATAACATTTCATGAGACCACATTTGGCAGACGTTCTTATATTGGAGTGCAGTGAAATGCAATTCTCCAGTTGTGCCATATCCTCTGATATGAACACTGGATGGGGAGTCATAAATTAATTGGCACAACTTCTTTAGAGCATAGATACATGCATGCTAAAGGATTCTATACTGTTTTTTAACCTTTGGATGTTGGGAAACTATGATAAAATCTATGTCAATTTGGATTTTCAACCGTTCTATTACATTTACATGATTTTGATATTCATCATATGGTAATAATTTGGTTTTCAAATGATGAATACTCTTCAATAGGTTGAGGCAGATATCATGAATGTAATCTTCTGCAATCAATTTTGGAATGTTATACTATGAATTTTCCAAAGGCCATAACATTTTTTTATATCCAAGACACAACTTATTAAAAAAAGAAACGAAGAAACATGAATCTGAATGAGGGAATCATATTTTAATATTTTTCATAGAGAGGGAGAAGATCATCCAGCAAGTCATTGTTCTACGTAACATCCTGGTAGATTTCCTTGTTGGCTAGTCCATCAGCCACTATGTTTTCCCCCTGATAGGAATTTGTGGCAATGTATCTAAGCTCAAGGAGCGAGGTAAGGTAAATCTTCCAGCATGCTATAAGAGGCCATGGAAGATGAAACAAACCATTCCAAATATCTTGTACAATGGTTGAGGAGTCACTCTCAATCCAAATGTTGTTTTGACCTTTTATCTTAACAAAGTTTATGGCATGAATCACAACCAACATTATATCCTCTTGGGAAGAGGCAATCCCATAACTGCCCGAGAAACAACCATTTCAGCGCCCAAGAGAGTCCCTAAAAATGGCCCCATAGTCTTCAGGACCTGAATTTCCTTTGGAAGCCCCATCAAATTTAATTTTCACCCATCAAGGAATTCGTGATTTTTAGAAAACCATTAATGAGGCCATCAGCTGGTTATAGATTTAAAGGATTCCAAGATGTCGAAGGATAAAAAAGTCACCAATTGATTTATCACAATTTTCTTTACGAATCATAGTGGCATCTCTAATGGAAATAAGAATTATCGTCCGACCGGCCTTAAGTTTGAATGTGTACTTGTGGTAGATTATGGTGTTTCTATTATACCAGATAACGTGGAGTAGTTCAGAAACAATATATTTGAATAGATTTCTGATTTGTTGCGAATTTTAAACCTACACACCGTGTTTTATCTGAGAGGAAATAGTGTATTTGAGTAACCATATGTAGTTAAAAATTTCAGTGATATATTTCCAAAGAGTAGAGGTCATAGCACAAGATAAGAATAAATTATTTGTGTCCTCTCTATGTTGATGACAAAGGTCTTATTTAGAGAAAAGGTGGACACCAAAGGATTGGAGACAAACTTCTATATGTATAAAGTTATGAGAAATATGCCATAAAATATTATGTCTTGAGGTATTAATCCATGGTTTATCAAAAAACTTGAACCATGTGAAATTAGAGTCAGATCTAGTGAAATAATGGTTGTAGAAATTTTTAGAGTCAAGAATACCATTGTGAGTGGGTTCCCAACTAAGGAAATCATCATCATTAGAGAAGGGATAGTAATCAGAAACATTCTTGATGTTATCAGGGAGATGAAATTTATTAGATTACATCACTTATTTTATGGTGCAATTGCTACTTTCTAGAGAGTTATTAGAAGGAAACATGGCAATAAGGGGGGTGTGAGTCTAGTTTTCAAGACAAAAGGGCATGTTTGAATCTGTGCTAACCATCCATCTAGAGTTGTGCATGATATTGAAAAAGTAGTTTTGAATTGAAGGACAGAGCAAAGAATTAGCATAACTCAAGTTTCATTTTTTAGTTTTTCTAGGGAACAGTTTCTAAGATAAAACACAGAGTCAGATTTATTTTTGTTCAAATTCTATGTGATTCTGGCTTGGTGATCTTCATTAAAAATTATGAGAATTTTGATACCATATCCACCTCTCTCAAGAGGATTGCAACAGGTAGACCATGGTATGGTAACAAGCTTCCGTTCAAGGATACTACCAGTACACACTAATTTTTTAATTTAGGTATATATTTTTTAAAGGAGACTATTAGGCCACCTGTAGATCATAAGAAACTAAACCATTTTAAATACAGTGGTTGATTTCACAAGGAATATCCTACCATACATGGAGAAATATTTTTTTCCAGTAAGAAAGTTGAATAATGACATGATTAGTGAAAACATAGATGTACAAGGATTTAAGCCTCCCCCAAAATATGGGAACTCCCAAGTAGTTAAATGGAAATGATACATATTTAATGCCAAGACTCCCTATGATGTAACTTTTTCTGGAAGGATTGAAACATTTACCAAAAGGAAATGAATTTGTTCCCCCTAATGGATTGACCTGAGATCACTTCATATTGAGATAGGAAAACATTAAGTTTAATGATATTGCGCTTCCCCCCATTATGGAACAAAATGATGTCATCCACATAAAGCAGATGGGTTGGAACATTAAGGTTTCAAGGTGCCTGAATAGGTTTGATTTTATTTTGATAAATAGGAGAGGTGAGGAGTCTTATAAGATAATCTTCCTCTATAGAAAAAATAGTAGATAGGGAATCACATTGTTGTACTCCATTTGAACATTTAATATAACCCTTGGGGGAGCCATCGATAAGGATGGAGATAATTGCTGAGTTGAAGTGGGAGTTAATCCTACTAATGAAGACCTCATTGATCCCGAAACCTTGAAAGGCATTGAAAATGTTGATCCAATCTAATGTATCAAAATCTTTACTAATGTCATGTTTAATAGTGATGTTTCCCCCTCTGGAAGATTTATTAAGATAGTTAGTACATTCAGGGGAAAGGAAAATGCTATCTTGTAATGACATACCCTTGATGAACCCAAATTGGTTCTAAGAGATGATTTTGCTACATAGAGATGATATTATGTTAGCAAGGATCATTGTAATGATTTTATAGAGGGAGTTAATGAGAGAAATATGCCAGAATAAATCGATTTCCGAGGCATTGGCCACATTTAGTTTTAAGGTAAAAAACAGAGCATTGAGATCATAAGGGAGGTCCCCATTAGTGAAAAAATATTAAATAGCTTATAAACAACCTTGTGAATGACCTCCCAGTGGTGCTGAAAGAAACCATTGTTGAAACCATCATGTCTCGGAGCACTGTGATAGTTGAGGCTAAAGATATTGGTTTTGATTTCATGGTCCCTATGAGTGCTCAAGAGAATGAGGTTATCATCCTCATTGACGAAATTCAGAATGATCCTAGGAAGAATATCCTTATTAATACTTGTCCCATTGAAGATAGTTTCAAAATAAGAGACCACATGATTTTAAATGGCAGCTTCAAAGTCAAAAAGGGTGTCATTGTCTTTATGAAAGGACGTAGGATGAAAAAAATTTCCTAACCCATTGATGGGAATTGTAGAATTTGGTGTTTCAGTCACCATTAGAGAGGTATTAAGTTTTGAAAACTTGTTTGTGGAAGTTTTCATTGAGAATCAATAGAAAATTGAGCTTCATAGAGATTTTAACCTTATTTTTAGGATCATATGAGAAGTTATAATGAGGTTTATTATTTTGAATTTGATTGAGCTCATTCTCAAGGGTTGATATTTCCTTGTCAATTTGTTTTGATTTATCTCCGAACCAACCCTTGAATCAATGTTGGAGATGCATAAGCAATAACAAAAAGGAAAATTCATCTGAATGATGATTTATAGATTCCCAATAGTTTTGGATAAGATGAGAGCAATCCAAGTCCTCATACCAAGTATTATTAAATTTTAATGGAATATAATGTTGAAACTTTTGGAATGATAACTAACCAGAATAGGACGATGGTCTTAGTTTAGCTTGTGTAAGGAGATGATAGAGATGGTGTCCCATGCCTCTAAAGATGGGACATTCACTAGAGCCCTGTCATGTTTGCTTACAAAAACAGTGTTGTAATGTATTCTGTACCTAGTGAATTTCCCATCGGTAAGATTAATTTCAACTAGGTTTCAATATTCTATTGAGGCTCTGAATTTCCTGGTAGAAATGGGAGAGTCAGAAAGACCATGTTTCTCAATTGGAGAAAGAATAACATTAAAGTATCCAATCACCAACTAAGTATCATGGATGGTACAAACTAAAAGAAATAGGTCATTCCAAAGAGGCCTACGATCATAGTATCTATTGTTAGCAAAAACCAGAATGCTATAAACATGAATGATATCAAGATTAAAGTCATAAGTGAGAATTCGGTCAGAGAAATTGTAAACATTAACATCTTTCAAAGAATATAGATAAATGTTCCAAAGATATTCTATATCACTACCATTATTACAATAACCAAGAAAATTTTAACTAGAAGCAGAATTTGCATGAATTTGGAAGAAAATTAAACTTTTGGTTCAGCAATGGAAAACATTTTTGGTTTATGCCTCAAAATAATTCTTATAAGTGCAGAAATAGTGTCAGAGTTTTCTATTCCCTGACAGTTCTAAAAAATGATATACATTAAGACATGTGCTTGGAGTAGGAACACCTATTTTCTACATAAAACCACTCGAGCCTTTGTTAATCTTGGATCTACTAAGATTTGAAGAAGAGGACGAAGTAGTCCTCATATCCTGTTTTGTCATAGGATAATCAAGAAAAATACTAGCATCACTTGAGTTAATAGTTTCATTTATTCTATCAGGTGATTTAGGAGGCTTAGAATTGGAATTGAGTTCACCATCTGATCCTAGTGTTACAATCACATTTGGAGGAATAGTAGGCAGAACAGGGTGATCTAGTTTGCCTATTTTCCAAACAGACTTGCAGGAAGGATCCATATCATTTTGGACATTTGATTTTTCAAATAGAAGTGGCATCTAATAGGTAGTGAAAAGTCATGAGCATTTTGATTTCATATAACTATATTATGATCATGAATTGTCATTGGATCAATAGAAGGCATCATACCATGTGATTCTACATGGATAGTTTGAGTACAAAGCTATTCTACCAGAATAGTAACCACATATTCTTTTTCCTTTATTGAGATGGAATGTGGTGCAACAGGAGCATCAATATCTAGATAAACCTGTTGCTTGGGAGCATTCGCCTATAGGAGCTCCAGGAAATTCTCATTCTTCCCAAGCATCGGGTGTCCTTCGTTCACAGAGACCAAATAATCCGGTACTTCTAGAGGCTAGTTAAAGACCTCAAGTACCATCTTTTCAATATCTTCTAGAATGGAAGGATCGATTTCAGAGTTTTTCTCAGCCTCAACCTTCTCAGCCCAGGTGCCACCCGAGCTCTTACCTGGAATGTTATCTCTCTTGACCCATACTTCCAATTTTTTGAGAGTATTAGGAATGGGAGGCACTATGTACATGTTCTTCTACCTACTCTTTACATCCGTCCACCCATCGCTAGTAGGTTGAACAACCTGTCTTTGTAAAAAAAGACATTTTAGTAGGGAGTGACCCATGATCTTGTAGAAATTACAGTGAGGCGTCATTCTCTCGCATTCAACTTTGATCTCAGTTTTGAAATCATTCGTGTAAAAGGCGATGACCTCCTAAATTTTGGAAGATATGTCTAATTCAACCATAACCCTCTCATAGAGCCCAATATCAGTATTCAACATACATTGATCAATTTTAAGCAGTGTACCTATGTAAGAGGAGATGTCGTTGAGAATTTTGGGGTGCCCAAAGTACCAGCTGAGCTTGTGTAAACGCACCCAGACATGCAGCATGGAATTTATTGATGTATTCGAGTTGAAGACATAGTCTCAATTAGAGATACAAAGAACTCCTGACTTTAATTGACGGTTTCCTAACCTCCAGGCCCAATCGAGTTCTTCTTTAGAACAACATATGGAAGTAACCCTTCTCGATTGAAACTAGATTCCAGTTGAAAAATCCCCAGATGTGAGAAATCCTCATTTTTTTTATTTGGATTGGACAATGTCTTATCGCCATTAAGATGTTGGATATGCCCCAGGATGGAAAATTTTCATAGATGTGACCTTTGCTTGAGGTAAGCGAGATCATCATCCACTACAAATTAACCGTCTTCTAGTTTTTTACATAGAGGAGAACACGATGTAGAAGCCAAAGATAGATCTTACCCATTAATTGGATTAAGAAAACAAATTCCTCTCAGCCATTCCATTGGGAGAACCTCATTCTGTTAAGCTTTTAATTTTAATTCCACAACCGCAGATTCCCAATTAGGATCGAATCCTGCCATTACTAGAATGAACAAACTCGATTGTGATGCGAGGAAACCCTAGTTTTTGCGGAGGATCCACCGAGAGCGTTCCTTCTAATGGTCATATTCCATTTTTCCTAACGTTTTGTTTGGTAATGTGGTATTGGGGGGGGGGGGGCTCCCCACATGTGTTCCACACATCCATAGTGAGGCCCATGGTAGCCAACCCTTGGGCTTAGGCAAGTTCCCATTGGGGTAGAGGGGCCCATGGAATGTTTGTAATCATATAGTTCATGTTGCCTTACAAGGACTCAAACCAGAAACCTCAGGGTCAGGATGCCACCACATTTAACAAACTCACACATTCCCTATGGTCCAAAATGCCAGAACATGTATGGTACATTTCCCTTATCCGGTTGTTTCCTAATGTTCAACACATATTCATAGTATTTCACTAGAGGTTTCTCCACTTGTTCTGACCAAAGTGGATGCACAGTTTTAGAAGGAAAATGACCCAAGGGAGGTTTAGAGAATGAAAGCTCCCTTAAGATGTCTTCTGGTTGAGAAAATGTTTCACCTTACAATGACAAGGCATCAGATATGATTGTACTTGTGATTTCAAGTGCCTCGATATAGAAGTGCTTTCTCATCGCTACATTTTCAACAATAGAATTTTCTAGAAAATGTGTAATACTACAATAGAGAGGACTTTTGCTGTGAATTAAATCACAGTGTGGATCACCACGGTGGATTGTATCATGGGATAAATCTTCTTGCTCCATGTTCTTCTTGCCACACAGAGTGTTTTCATGGCTCGCATCCTGAGATAGGTACTCTAGGATATCTGATTTTTTCTGAAGCAATCCTTTAGGCTGAAGTTTATAATGTAGAACATTAGAATTACTAGCACCACTCCTATAATTTGGTAATAAGAGTATATTATATTGATCTACAGTAGATAAATTCCTGAAGGCTTCAAGAACTCTAGCATTAAGAGGAGCCAAATCGCAGCTTGACTATTCATTTACTGACAATGCTTAGCAAGGCGTCTCCATGGATGTTATCGTACACTTATTTGGGGAAGCATTCTGGTATAAGTGGAAATCATGGGAAAGTGTATGTTCCTGCCTTGGATTGGTTACCAGAACGGACCGATTACCATCAATTGGAAAGGGTCTATGATCCCGATCTTGTTGTCTATTTGATATGGGGGAGTATGCCACATGAACCTCTTGGACTGGAACAAAGGACTGTATTTGTTTCATGATGGCATGCCGATGTCTCATCTTATTTGTGGTGATAGAATTATGTGCCTTTTTCCTTGGCACTACTGAAGTGGTGGTTATAATATACTAGCATATTTCCAGAATATGGGAAGGGATTTTTGTTTTCCCTTTCACCATTGATAAGATGTGTTTGGTGTCATCAGTAGTTGGAATGAGAACATACATACCTTCTGTATCTGGAGTAGGTGCATGTGCCTGCTCCTTTCTGCCTTTTACTATGAATTAGTATTGACAATACTCATGTTTGGGGGCAGAGAGTTGGGCCTGCCCCAAATTTTTTGGTATGAGCTTTTTTACTGACTTCTATGGGTGCTACCAAATGATACTTTTGGAAGATATGATGAACATTGGAATGTGTATGTTTCTACAGGCTGTTTCGCATCAAGGTTGGTTGACGGAATTCCTTCAATATAGGCGGAAAATCCAGCTGGAATAATTGGTGATTGTAAATAGCTGTATGTTCTTGTTTACCTATTGCCACCACATTTGATTGGAAGGATTCCATAAATGACGTTAGATGAGCCTACTATCTGGCGGATAACTTGTATGGAGGTGTATGTTCCAGTTCATGGTATTCCACTAGATTTATCTTGTGGGATTGGTGGGTTTCTGGTGTGAAAAAAATTAGGATGGATGGGTGTGTGTGACCATTCATTGTTTGGAATCAATTTAGGTTCATGGAATTATATAGAATGGGTAGAGGTAAGAACCTACTCCATGTTAACCGGATGATGTCCCTGATGGTTCATCTTGCATTCCCAGGTATGAGAGACCTGGGCCAAACGTCCAGAGGAAACACCCCCATCTTGTTGGGGGTTTACTATAGTTTGATTCTGCTGGAGACAATTGCGGGCGGGAGTCCTTAGGAAGGACTCCTACATTCTGAAATTGAGGAATTTAGTGGCCTCTTGATCCACCTTCGTATAATATGGGAGGGATTAACTATTTCATTCCAGGGATAAGGATCCAAAGAAGTTTAATACAATGGTATGTGTTGTCTAATTTTGATCATTGGTCTTTATTGGATGGATGATCGAGGATTATTATTGACCTGGAGGGCCTACTGAGTAGCCTCCAAAGTCAAGATGGTACCATGCTGACAATATTACATTACCATCACATTAGAGACATAGCATTGAAGATGCTGGGTTGGTTGTGACATCCTTCCTATAGATTTGGATCAAACATTAGCAGTGGTCGGGAATTTCACAGATGTTGTTTTGAAGAAATCCATTTTGGAGTGAAGGGAATTATAATAACAAAATGAGGAAAATAAAAACTCAAATAAAGAGACAAATTTTTAGATGGATACATCCATGATTTATTCCTTTGTATGGCCTACCATTATTAATTGATAGGGGCTGAATAGGTGGGTAACATTATTAACATGGATAAGGATTCACATCTGGTTCACCATTTTTGTTTCATAAATGTGTATTCTAGATTTAGGAATCACTGCTTCTAGAAAGTTTCCGTTGGATTTACTTATTGAACTAGAAACTTCCAACAGTTATTTATCCAGCAGTGAAATACTTTCCAAATGCAGGTGTTTGTTATGTTTGAACTTCACAATACATAAGAACGTTCTTCGGTTGAGAGGATGGGAGGTCAGACTCATCTCACCATATTGAGGAGAACTATCGTCTACTTCGAGAATATATTTATAATTAATGATATTATCTTGAATCCTTGTTAATTCACCATGTATATTATAAGCATCCCTTATAATTTTCAACCACTTATTTATCATGGGAAATGTTTAAAATAATCTTTATGTATTTTAGGTTCTTCATTAACAGAGATATCAGTATGTATTCGAGGTTCTCCAATAATGGTATCCTCTCATATATAACTTAGAGATAATTTTAATCATCATTATGGTGATACTGGTTTTTAAGCCACCCAGTGGGGCACTCTAGAATTTATTGTCATCCAGGGAGATGAAGGTTTGGTTTGATCTTGGGATCGGGCCCATAAAATGGGCTACCTATGTATCATTGAGAAAGGAATCAGAACAAACATAGTTCGGTTCCACTGAATGGAAACATCATACCTTTTATGGTCATTTGATATAGACATTGACTTACAGTATTATTTCATGTGGTATGGACATCTATGCGGAAGGTGATTAGTAAAAACATAGTGTGGGACTTATGTTGAAGTAGCCCATAGAACCTAGAATGGATATCGGTTTCCAAGTAGGATCAGACCCTATAGGAAATTTAGCCTAAGGTGAACATGGTTGAGTTAAGGTATTGGTTTTTAACCTCATAGAGTCCTTCGAGGTATCCCATATATATTGGAATCAAAGCACACATTGTTTGATAAGTCTCATGGGAGAGTATAGTTCTTTAAGAGAAATGGGTATGTGATTTTTTCATGGAAAGGATGGCTTGGTGATTTGAGGATTTAATTTGGGGAGTATTTTTAAATAGGATGCTCAGATTTAATGGAATTAGGGTTGGATTCTTGAAGAGGATGTCCTATGAGCTTGGGCCATGAGAGGCATCATATGTATCTTGATTATGGTGGGAATCAGAGTTCCCATAGTTCATTAATTTATGAAAATGATTTGATAAAGACTATTCTCTAAGACTACTTGAGTCATGCTCGGTGTGAGAAATAATAAAATGTAAAAAATTAAACAAAAGACATCCACACTTTTTCTACTCCTCTAGTGGAAGTGGGCCCACCTATGGAGGAAAGAGTGGATATGGTCGAGGCGACCGGGGAAGAGGGTGAGGCAACGAGCCTTACATCTATTCACTATACATTGGAAAATAGTCCTATGAATGGAGAAAGGGATGAAGGTTAGGGGCTTACACTGGGATGGATTCCCATGGTGACAAAGCCCAACGGGAGAGAGAAAGGGTAAAGATTGTCCTTATACACATCTCTCCTATGGTCATCAGCACCGAAGAAAAGTGGAGGAGCAATGATTCCACCTCATACAAGAAAATATAGGGGATTATGAGAGAATGGTTTCCCTAAAAATGATCATGGTAGGGTAGGGGACATTTCTTTTACCTTCATGGAAAAAAAGAGTGAACCATACCTTCCCTACCAGTGACCTGAGGTTCCTGGTCTTAGAGACAAAAAGGGGAGGACAAAACCCAAACACAAATACCTCAAACTAGGAACTTTCCAACACTATTCCTAAGAGAAAGTTTCATGTGACTATGGATATAAATACCCAAAGACATTCCATGTTTCTTAAATACCTCATGAAGAAAATGTTGGAAACCCTTGACTATGGATATTCTAACCCAAATAGGAGACATTATAATATGTCTATCTCAATGGTTTGATAAGCCATGAGGTTTTTGTGGAGGATTTAACTTAGTCCCTTTCAGATAAGGCATCCAAGAAAAGAGATAACCTACAATGAATGGCTTTATAGAGGGTACATGAGTTGGTACGTAAGATTTATACCATGATCTACCATGTGGGAGCTTCATGAAAATGATCCGCGTAGGTACAGTGCATTGATGCACCATGAAGTTGTACCGAGATGGTATGATACGCAGGTGCGGTGCATAGGTATGTGGCGCAGGTTCAGTGTGCAGGTATGCTGCACATGTGTGTATGATGACTGGAGAATGTATTTCACATCAGAGAAACAATCATATGTAAATATTTTTGAAAAATCCTTCAAAAAATGCTTATTCAATTAAATTATCTCTTCTCTCATACTTTAGAGAGGTACCTGAGACAATTTTTGGGATCTTGTCAAAATAGATACACAATAGAAGATTTTTAAAATCATTCATCCCTTTTAGTGTATGAAATTAAGAGCATGAGGGTCCTATTTATAGGCATCTACGGGGCATGGTCGAAGGGATTTTTCCCATGTAGGTCCTTTACACAGGTCCACCGTGCAGGTACTCCACATAGGGGTACAAAAATTATTCTGGCGCGTAGCTCTTCCAGACAGGTCCTTCGCATAGATATTCCATGTAGGTCTATACATAGGCCTGATGTGTAGGTCATGTGGTGTATTTTAATTTCTTTTGTACTCTTTGAACCCTTACTTGGGATTTAAAAATATCCACGACCCTCTTTATAGTCTTTTTGTTTTCTTATGTGGTGTCAACAGATAGGAATGTTGAATGATTAATAAATTTTTTTATTTTGCTTCTTTACTTCCCCCACTGATTGAGGCAGATGGTTTTTCTAACTCTCATTCTAAGAGTGGAGAATTTTTATGGGGTATGCCACATTTATTCCATTTTTATCATCTCACAGTTGGATGGGCATATGCTCATACTATCATTAGAGAGGATTTGACGGGTAGTTCATCCACTCCCCATTTTGATCACTTGTGTTTTATATATTGTAATGTTTTCCTATAATTATTGGAAATATGGATAGTTGTAACGTTGTTAAATAAATGATTAATTATTTAAACCCTTGGTTTGAATCTTTTTTGGATGCAATACAAAGGTTATAATTATGAGAAACTATAGACTCGGATTTGTTATGACCGGAGGGCATGGATCATGTAACAAAGATATGTAAATGAAATATTGAAATGATAATGGTGAATTGATGATTAATAAATTAAATAAATGTAAATTAAAACTGGTAAAAAGTGACAATGCAACTAAATGTAGCTCATTATTTGGTTGTGTTCATATAGAATAACTAGTCTTAGCAGTGGCAGACCGTAGTCTGAGTGATGTTAGCTGTAGTCGAGTCAAAGACATGGTTATTCCCATTGGGTGGTTGTGAACTATATTATACCTTGTACTTATAATTTTTATATATGACACTCCACCTTATCAGTTAGGGAAACTAACACCCCTTGGATTTAAGCCCCGAGAGATATTTTCCCCAACATCCTAGTGGGAGGATGGATAGATGACTACCACCCTTGACCCCACTCTCGTATCTTGGTTGTTACTTGTGTTTGTATTCACAATGTTAAATTTTACCCATAGGTGTTTATAGAGGGCTGTAATGGAATGAGGTTTTTTGACAAACATATATTTTGATATATTTTCCTAAGGACTACTATAGGTATAAAATGAATGCGATATGATGAATTTAGGATACTTACAATATATATGGGGTGTTATGGATTGAGGTATAATTCATGATGTATGATACACGTAATGTGATATATGATGGATTTTGGAAAATACCTGGTATCTTTTGGTGGTGTGTTTCACAAGGTGCATATTGTGGGGATTCTCCTTGGTGTCTACAGACTAGCCTTTTTTGAGAGAGATGCTCATGATGTATGACATTAGGGCAGAGTGGAAAGACAATGGGGAAGTAGAACCAGGGTAACCTTTATATTCATTAGTATATGATATGTTATTGTATATTATACTTGGTGAGTGTAGCCATTGTGATACTGGGAACTTATTATACCTATTATTTGATGAGTTATTTTTACATGTTTTCACAATTGTGTAGAATAATTTCATTTCTTCTGAATGAGATTATCTGGGGAGGATCTTATTAAGTATTGTATAATACCCACCCCTTGAATATGTAAACAATTTCAGGTTAGTAGGTGAATTAAAAAGAATAGGATGGTTACTACTAGCTTAGGGTTTTTTAGGATCTGTTTAAGATTAATGGTAATTTACATATTTACTTTTATTTTAGTGCTTGTAGTTTTTTCCTTTTGTTGATGCAGTTCCACCATGTAATTACAAATCTACAAATTGGGTTTCTTTTAATATTGTAGTCTGAGGAGGAGTTTGTTGGTGTCTGTGTTATCTCCCTCTTTTGTATGTGTTTCTATTAGTGGCTAATACCTCCCATTTGCATGTTTTTAGGCTCTTAGTACTATTTTCCATTCTGGGGCCTATTAGAGGAGGGGCTTTGGGGTCACTATCATTATTCTCGCATTGTCGGCCCAAGAGGGGTACAATTTTAGGGGAGGGGTCGTGATAACTCAGGTGTGGTTAGTTAAAAATCTTTGCTCAAAACATTTACATCTTTATTTCTCATTCCAACACCTATAATGTCTATATTAAAATATTCATGTTCATCACATGGTCCATGTGTTATGAATTTCATCATTTACCCAATGGACTAATTTGGAAATTTATCATGCATAATGGAACAAGTAAAATTCCCTATCTCACTTGGGATGGACATTAAATAAATAATCATAACACACTTACCAAGGATCCTTAGTTTAGGTAGTCTCATCCCATAGAAACGTTAGGGGCCAAGAGCCTCGGTCTAAATTCATTACTCAAACCATCTAGGGTGGGTCATAGAGCCTCAATCGAACCCGACTCATGGGAGGATCCTCACTAAAATATTGCCACATTGCATGGGTGGACGCAAATGGTTTATTCAATATCAATGCATCCTAAAAGGATCATTTAAGGTTCAATTCATCATTTGAAAAACCATTTTACCAAATATTACTAATATAATCAAATTCACATCAAGGTAGATGAAATTTCACAACCACATATTCCAAAATATGTAATAAAACCATGAGATATTACTTTTAGAACATCTATAAAGAATACGAAGATGAACTCATCATTAACCATATCCTTGGATCATGATGAAAGCACAATTTGATTTCTAAACTTAAGATCCATAAAAAAAGGGTTTTGGGGAATCAAAAGAAAAAAAAATCCACAAGACCAAACCCAAAATGGAAGTAAAAGGAGGATTATACTTAATTAATGCTTGGATCAGTAACCTACGACACACCAAATATCCAAGATTCAATGAAGATTGATCATTGGTATGATTGGGAGTGTTAACATTATCACTATGTCTAAAGTATAAATAGATGTGTATAAATTCATTTCAAGAACATAAAATATTGAGGGGTAAATTTGGAATTTTTTATTTTTAATGAGGCACACAGTTTACCAAACCATGCACCAACTATGTGCCAAAATTTGTCTAATATGGGTAAAAGATTCATAGAAGCATTGGAATCCTACATGGTATGAAAAAACACGAACAAAAAGTAATACATTCCTCTATCAAAGGTCACAATGTTTGGTCTTTCCCCTTTCACAGATTACACTAACTATCCGCTAACCGTTCAACAAGCACTAGATGGGATGAATTCCCTTCCATTCATGTAATGAACCACTAAAACCCCTCTAATATTTCTCTACACCTATTAAGAATTAAAATTTCCAAAAAATTATAGATTTAAAAACAAAATTCAAACAATTAAATAAGCCCATGGTGTCTAGGATCTTACAAGCACCCTGCCATATAACAGCTCATCCCCGAGCCGCACTTTCAAGAATCACTATGCTTCTAAATAAATGTGACCATGCCACTAGGCCCACATATCAGACTCCTTTTCTGACGTTTATTATAGAACACTACTAAAATACAATAGAACTAAATCATAATTCATTGAATTTCCCCTCAATCTATTCTCAATAGGATCTAAAATACAAAGAAAATTCTCCTTAAAGGGAACATCATCCTAAAGCTCTACATCCTGAAAATAAATTACAAGAGATGGTACATGGTGATACTACCAAAGCTGTGACACCTAAAAAGATTAATGTATTTCACTATATCAGTTTTTATGAACCAATTAGTATACCATCATTCCAAGCCTCTAATAATTATCACTTAGTCCCATGTACCTAATTACCAACTTACCATATTTTTGAATTCTATGGTGAACCATCCTTGGTGATAGCCTAAGAATCAAACGATCACCACCATA
Source organism: Viscum album (assembly GCA_963277665.1). Classification (NCBI taxonomy): domain Eukaryota; kingdom Viridiplantae; phylum Streptophyta; class Magnoliopsida; order Santalales; family Viscaceae; genus Viscum; species Viscum album. The sequence continues at coordinate 1,215,194,998 of OY728131.1, read as the reverse complement.
ATATCAAGTTTTCTCCAACAACCATCTGTATACAACTTATAAAAACTCTGAGCCATATCTATATGTTTTCAATCAACTACATCTATCCGGATGTCTCCAACACGATACTTGGTCCCAACAACTCTGATTCCCTAGCATTCCTCAATCACAATCGAGATCTACATGGTATTCCATAGTGCAAATCAAATGGATCCAAATAATTTATAGTTTGATAACGATTTTTTGACTAATTTAAAAGATATGGATTCTTTTCTCACTATCCACCAATGTATTGGACATATTCCATCAACATTTTATCAAGTACTTGAATACAGGGTTATGATTTCCTGTCCATCTGCGGGTGAAAGTCCATACTCAAAAACGCATGGGAACAAAGAATTGGATATTATCCATGTCAAAAATGAAGTGTGAAGCACAAATAAAAATCCTAAACTATATTACAAGGTTCCCCATGCAATAAAACTATCTATCTAACAAAACTTCCAACCAACTGATCCACAATGGAAGTCTCTCAAATTGGCATGAAATGATCTACCATAGTGAACCGATCCATAAATACCTAGACCACATCATTATTCGAAGGCATTGTCAGAATATCCAACATGAAATCATTCATCATGATATCCCATTTACATTCTTGATTGAGAAATGTCTACAGAAACCACATAGATGCTTATGCTCGACCTTCACCTACTGGAAATTAAGGAATCATTCCATGAAACCGGCAACCTATTTCTTTATCCCTGTCCTCCTATAATACATATGAAGATTACTATACATCGTGGTCAAACATAGATGAACTTCCCACATAGATGCATGAAACTCTCACATGAAATCTTCTCATATAAACATTGGAAAAACAACATGACCAGATACATAAATGATCCCATAAACTCCAATAGTCCAATCAGAAGGTGACTACCCACCTTTAAGACATTCCCTTAAATCCAAATATTCTTGATCCTCATACATAATTACTTTAATCGTGATTATAATACTAGATTAAACTACTAAGTATACAAGGTTCATCTTAAATTGGACATCCTTCACCTCAAGATTCATCTCAATAAAAATTCTATCACCTTCTACTCCAAACGTGAGACATGAATTACTTAATTTTTTGTATTTTGAATCAAGGAATCTGTGACACTGTCTCACATTAACTATATGTAATCATTTTTAAAGTTAAAGGAATGCATGTATTCAACCCATATTCACTACTGAAGATTAAAATCATGCTATCAGAAGATGTACATCTAGATTTCAGGATTTATATACACCGTGAACTGCTCTCCCAAAAGTAGAACCACAAACATTTTAAAGAAAAAACTACCACATCCAACCCCAGATAATGAGTATGGTAATTTAATTCATGAGGTATTAACTATCATGAAAAATACACCACTACCTGATCATCTTACATAAACACTACGCCAAGGTTAACACCAGATTCATCACAAAACTAGGTATTCTTCGTACCAGAGTTATGAAAAATCAGAATCAATGAGGTTGGTAACCACATCTTTAAATCCGTGAAAGAATACTCACATGTCCTAATCCATTAAAACATTACAACCTATATGTTCAAGCCCAAAATTGATTTTTTTCAAATAGAAAAGGTTTTTGATAATGATTCAGTAATACCAATCCAAACCAAAAAATCTCCAAACATAAGATAGATTCTTTTTCATCTCATTGGACACAACTACCTACACATTCTCTAGGTCCACTGCCACACCTTCCTCTGAGATGATGTGACCCAATAAATGCACCCTATTGATCATGAAATTACACATAGATATCTTGGACTATAGCCTATGATTTCTTTGTATAATCAAGATGATTTCTAGATGTTTTTCAAGATCTTCATGATTATTATAGTACAAGAATATTTCATCCACAAAAACAATAAAAAATTTTCTCGATTAGGGTTGAAATATTTGATTCATTAGGTTCATTAACAAAATTTTACATATTATTCAACCTAAAGGGCTTAAAAAATCCTAAAACATGTACCTACTCATAAAGGTATTCCATGGGACAATGGAATGTATCACCCTCATCTAGTGATTCCCTGACCTGAAATAAATCTTTGTTAATATTAAAGCACCTCATATATGGTCAGAGAAATCATTTATTCAAAGAAGATGGTATATGTTCTTAACTATCATCTGATTTAACTTCATATAGTCATCATAAAACCATAATAACCCATCGAACTTTATGGAAAACAACACTAGAGTCCCCAAGGTGACGTACTATGTTTAATAAACCCTTTATTATCTAATTACTATATATTAGTTTTCTGTTCCTAGAGATATATGGGTACATTTAGATATATTGGAATGGAAACTGGTTCTGCTCCCAGCATCAACTCAATCGTGAACTCAACATCACTCTTATGTGGAACCCCCACAATGTCCTCAAGAAACACATATGAGAATAGATCCACTATTGGAGAAAATAAGATATTTATAATCCCCCTTCTTCTAGAATAATTCAATGAACATTGGCTGTGAGTTCACCCAACTTTGGAAAAAGTGTCCCCATATGGCCTCCCTGGACATTCCATTTCACCACATTAGACCTAAGTGTCTCCCTCAAGAGATGTGAACATGACCCTATGATGGTAATAGTAAATATTTTATTGGTAAAAAACTATCCAATGCATACCCAAAATATGTTAAAAACCTATTATCTCAAGCACAAACATGTCCAACAAGAATTGAGACCCACCAACCAAGAGCACACACCACTTATATTTCCAGATATTTTTTTCATGTACTTATACTGGTGTATTAATCTAGGAAACCCCATACATGAATCCCACTTTTAGAACCAATATAACCAATAACTAAGAAGATAAAAAGGAGATGAAGGAACATGTGTCAAATAAATTAGTAGCAAGAACATAATCTATATGGATCATACCACAAACAGTCGATGGTCCAATCTTTCCACCTCTAGGAGTAGAATGAACTGCATGATGCTAGAATTTCTCTCTACCCTAGGCATTAGTCTAAAGCCACAGTCCTGAACTACCATACTGGTATGGTTGTTCTACTCTTGTAGTACCTCATCTACCACCTCTATCAGTACGGCTGGTAGAAATTCGAATAGATTATTGATATGGGTTAAATTTATCTCATTCTCAATCTCAACATTATCCTCAATCCACCACAAATTAAAAAATATTGATTGTTTTTATAAAACCTATACACATTCCCCATTCTTCTGCATGGTTGGAACTCAACTGGGGGTTAGGGGCCCTGAAAGTGCAGGTGTTCTGACTTGCTGTAGTGATAGCAGAAAACAATCTCACTACTCTGAGAGGATAGATTTCTCTTCTCAATACTCTTTCCTCCACTATACTGGTGAAAATTATCAAAATGATGTTTCTTTCTATCAAAATCTATGCGATTAGGTCACTCGACTATAACTACTCTTCCAACTCATAAACCTCCCTTTAGATTTCCATCGAATATCAGAGCTTGATCCAACACATTATTGAATCACTTTAATTTAGTGTTATTAACATTGGATGTAATATCATTTATAAGACCATCTTGGAAACATATAATTGTATCCACCTCATCCACCACCAATGTTGGAATAAAACATAGAAATTCTATGAAATGAACAATGTAATCCATCATTGACATAGAAACATAGGCTATACTCATAATCTTCATATCGTTCTCCTGTCTCAAGGTCAATGGATTTAAATTCTCCGAAAAAAATTCTTGGAAGTCTATCTATATCATACATTCATTTTTTTGGGTCTGAACCATATCATCCCACCAACATGTTTCACGACCTAGCAGCATATATGCTGCCCGATACACCCTCTTTTCATGAGAAATCGCTATGTGATCATGAATTTTCTATATGTAATCTATTCATAACTCGGTTGAACAGATTAAATCTCTATAAAAAATAGTATGGTGTTGTATATAACAACCCTTCTCCATATTAAACACTTTTACATCATTTATTACATAAAAATGTAATTAATAATACTATGAGGATCGAGATTTCTAGTTTCTTGGGAAATTATGGACATCACATGACAACATAAGACATAAAAATACAAAATCTTTATTGAAAACATTCTTTACAAGACCACACCATTCCTTCGTACTAAGCATTGCATGGGATAACCTGAGGACATACATGTGAAAAGGGTGATCTATAAAGTCTACTAAGGGAGTAAATAATGAATAACCAAAATATCCAATATATGTTATTCATTATTAATATTAATAGAGCATAAGTGAAAAATTAAGATAAGGGAATCATATAACATGATTATCATAACATTAAAATGTAAAAACAACCTTTAACATGATATTACAATGATCCAAGGATAATTGCACATAGAGCTCGAGTAAACCCTAATTTAAATTTATTTATCCTGAGTAAACCCTCATTGAACATGAATTGGCATGAGTAAACCCTTATTTCACATTGATTATAAAAATACTATTCTTTACCCAATGCATTAGAGTGCTATCAGGTCACACCCTTTATAAACATTTCATTTCAAGCATAAGTGTGCCACAAGGACCATACAACATTAAATCATTCAACATCATAATTTATTCCATGAAAATGGACTATAAAAAATATAAATGAGACTATTTAATGAATACGTAAATTTTTAAAAAGGTGAATAACTTTGATAAGAAAATGTGAATTGTATTCACTACACAATGTCTTCAGATTGGAAAATTGTAGTGCAATTTTGGATGCATAACGCTATGACATAAAAATTCATGAAAATGGTTGATGAGAGAGAAAGGGATATATCATCATATTTACATAAAATGGATAGTAAGGGGGTCATGGAATGTAATATCCCAACATATTTAAGGTAATTTAGATGCATAATATAAAATAATTTCTCGAATGCAATTGAGGAGAGAGAAATCCCTTATGAAATTGTTATATGGTAACAAATGTAAATGGGAGGCATTAATGAGAGAGAAATGTCTCTCTCATCATTAAAACATAAGGAGGGAATTATTTGATAGGTCAAATATAATACCACAACATTATTAAAAGAAAATAAATTGGAATAACAATATAAGGAAACATGGACATTAATATAGAATGAAGGAATGTGAGGATCCCTTACGAAATTTCAGCATGGTAACTGGTGTACATGGGAGGCATTAATGAGAGATAATGAAGTCTCTGATCATTAAAACATAAATTGGAGTGTATGAGGGGGTGATAAATCTTTTTTCAACATTTTTAATTGAATCAAAAGGGTATAACAATATATATAAACATGGAAAAAATGAGAATGGAAGAAATACCTTACATTGAACTGTGATCCCAAAGGAATTGGAGGGTATTGAAGGAGGCTCCATGGGAGAATGGGGTGACCTCAGAGTATTCTAGGTATAGGTGGATAGATTATGGTTTATCTACAATGGTTTTCAATAATGGTGAATTGGGATTTGGGTGGGTTTATCTAGGAAAAGGGAGTAAATTCTTTATTATTTATCTTTTGGACACCACCCATTAAACTAATCAAAACAAAAAACCAAACCATGGTTTTTTCCCATGATTTATGTGAAATGGGAATGGAAATTGTTTTTAGAATTCAGATGGCTAAACTTCAAAAAATATTAGGCTTAATTATGTGGCGGCGACTCACACTATCAAGGAAACCATTTAAAAACCAAAATTTATAAAACAAATTCATGGGATTTGACCAAAATAACATTCAAACTATAATAAAAATTACAATTTAATTCATAAAAGAAATAATAATTTAAATTTGATAAAATATAATTTATAAATAAATCTTTTTTGAAATATCACTTAATTAAAAAATCCATTAATTCATCAAAATAGATTTCGTTATTAAATATTAACTGAAAATACTATTTGTGCATTAAACACCATTTAACAATTATAAAATGAATGTATATTATCTATAAGAAAAATAATGCACATAATCATAGTTCTATGGTCTAATTACATAACCCATTATATCACCTGCATATGACCTAAGGGTAAGGTGTGCGATGGAGAAAAACTCTCGGGGAGGCTCAGATAACATCGCTTGGGCAGTAATCTATATTAACTTCCACTTCGACTATAGATGGTTCCATTCAAGATTAATGTGTTAATTCATGGCTTGGGATTAGTCATGAATGAAACATAATGATGCCAACTCCATTCTGAGCTTAGAAAATTCGTTTTCATATGGAGAAATTTTACTAGATGAGGTCATCGCTTCATTTGTCTGAGTAAATTGGATTTGATAAAGCCCTCTATTTATAATAATCATTTGATCACTGTTCAACAGCTGTATTAGAAATAGTTATAGTTAATAATAGTACATTGAAATATAAAAACATAAACCAAATAAGTATATACATTTTTTTATAACCATTATATATAATAATATATTTAATTAGATCAAGAGGAATATTCATTGAATGTTTGGGGTGTTACAATATTACCACCTTTAGAAATATTGTCATCAACATTTCCTTTTCGAAACTAAAATAGATGAGGGTAACTCTATTTAATCACTTCTTCCAATTCCCACATTGCTTCTTCAATCTTTTGGTTTCTCCACAACACCTTGAAGTGGGGCATTGTCTTATTTGGTAGAACTTTTTCCTCATTATCAAATATCGCCACTGAATTCTCTTCATAAGATAGGTTATTATCCAATGGTTCTACCTCTTAATTGAGTTTCTGCGATGGGTCAGGTATTTACATACTCAAGCATGATACATGGAATACATCATGTACTTGAGATAGGTTTGGTGGGAGTGCTAGTTGATAGGACACTACTGCAATGCGATCAAGGATCTCAAAATGGTTGATGTGCCTTGGACTGAGCTTTCCCTTCTTCTTAAATACCATAACTATCTTCCATAGTTATATGTTGAAGAATTCCATGTCTCCAACAATAAACTCTAGGAATCGTTGATGATTATCAACATACCTATTTTATTGACAATGAGAAGCACTAATGTGTTACTGAATAGTCTTAACCTTCTCAACCATTTCTTCAACCACTTCTGGACCTATGACTTTTCTATCCCCAACATAATCCCAAAATTCCGGTGTTGTCCACCTCACCCATAAAGGGTTTCATAAGGATCTATTTATATACTTGAATATAAAATGTTATTATTAGAGAACTCTACCAGAGAAAGATGTTCATCCTATACTCCTTTGATGTCCATTGATCATGCTCTCAACATGTCCTCAAGTGTTTGGATAGTCTTCTCAGATTGGACATCGGGTATAGGATGAAAAACTTTAAAGAAGATCAGCTAAGTATTCAGAGAATGTTGGAGACTCTTCTATATCATTGATGTGAATCTTGGATCTCGATCAGATACAATAGATAGTTGTACTTCTTGAATCCTTACCACTTATCTGAATTATATATCTGTGCTAGTTTATCCAATGAAAAATTCTCTCAAATTGAAATTAAGTGTGCAGTCTTTGTAAGATGATCCACAATTACTCATATTGCATTATTTTCTTTTGGACATCTTTGGAAGTCTAGTGAAAGAGACTATGGTGATGTTCTCTAATTTGCATGTTGGTATGGGTAATGGTTGCATAATCCCCTTATACTTCTGCTTCGTAGACATCACTTGATGACATACCATGCACATTGATGTATACTCATCGATCTATTTCTTCATGTTATCCCAACAATAATGCACCAAGATTCCTTGATACATATTTGTATTTCTTGGGTGAATGAATAAATTTTTACTATGTACATCATCCTGATTTTTTATCTCTAGACAAGATGGAACACAGAGTATTGTCCCAAAACTCACAATTCCTTCTTCGAGGATTTCCCTTTTCTGATAGTTTCCACATTATTTTGAATTCTCAAATTATACTTTTGAGAATCATTTTACCATTCCAAAAGAGACAGTTGAGAAATCATTTGTGAAAGTATTGATGAAGTTACCTTATTTATGATTCCCACTTCCATTTTCATCAAATCTATAAAGATTGGATCCTTTTCAATTGTCATCAATGATATAATTCCTCGGTCCTTTCTGCATATAGCATCCTTCACAATGATTGCTTTCTTAGGGTGGTAATGGATTGAGCAGTCATAGTCATTGATCGGCTATAAATGTCTTCATTGGAGCATGTTAAACTCTTTTTGTGTGAATATGTACTTGTGGATTTTTTGATTTGAATATGTTTCAGACTTCTCCACAAAGAGGTAATGTCACCAATGTTTTAAAGAAAAGAAATTTGTAGCTAAATCTAGATCATGTTTTGGATAATTTTGGTCATTAACATTCAATTTCCTTGTATCATAAGCAATTAATTTGTCATTTTCATTCAACAAACATCCCAATACCTTCTTCAAAGTATTACTAAATACCAAAAAACTTTCTCCAGATGTGGGTAGTGTGCGCACATGCATAGTGATAAGCCTCCTTTTCAACTCCTTGAATCTATCATCACATTCATCACTTCAAGAAAACTTGACTCTATTATGAGTTCGAAAGTTAAGATGGTTTTGTAATTCTGAGAAATTTCTTACAAATTTTCAACAATATCTAGATAACCCCAGGAAGCTACAGATATCCATCACCGATGTTAGGCTAAACCATCCATAAATTACCGTTATCTTGGAGGTGTCCACAAATATCACATATTTGTGATGTTATGACACAAGAATGAGACCTCCTTAAACATAAAATCACACTTGTTGTACATTACATAGAGCTTCTCTTTTCACAAGGTCTCTAGTACAGTGATTAGATACTCCTCTTGCTTCTTCATGGTTTTTCCGTTTATTAGAATATCATCTATAATTACTACCAACAATTTGTCGTGGTAATATATAAAGACTCTATTAATCAAGTCCATGAATATTGCTGGAGCATTAGTGAGTCCAAAAGGCCTTACTATAAACTCATAGTTCCCTTACCTTATACGAAAATAAATTTTGTGGATGTCCACATTATTCCCCCTTATATGGTAATATCCCGACTATAGATCCACCTTAGAGAAGTATTGTGATCCATGTAGATGATTGAAATAGTCATCAGTTTATGGTAGGTGATACTTGTTCATTAACATGATTCTTTTGAGCTCACAATAATCTATGAAAAACCACATTGACCCATCCTTGTTCTTGATGAAAATGACTGGTGCATGCCATGGTGAAGCATCTGGTAGCATAAAATCATTATCCAGATTCTCCTGTAGTTTTTTCTTTATCTCCTCATGCTCCACAACAACTCTTATATATAGATTCCTGTATATTTTAAATGTGCTAGGTATATGATCAATCAAAAATTAAAAATTTATTCAAGGAGGAATACTAATAAATTTCTCAGGAAACACGTTAGTGAATCTCGTCACAATAGTCATGTATTAAAGGATGATTTCATCCTTAGACTCAATCATATGAGGAGGATATGTATGCTCATAGGGAGGTAATGTCCACAATTCAGATGATGGTGATAAAAAAGATTTATCCTTCTCCATGCACTTGTACATAATTGTAGGTCGATTCTCTATATAGAGAGTGATTTCCATCCCCTAAAAATTTATGTTGGTTCTACATAGGGAAATCCAATACATGCCAAGAATTACATAAAATTCCACCAGAGGGAGTATAACAAGAATTCTAGGGATTTTCAATTCACAAACTGTTAATGGGGAGGAGTTATATTTAATGGGACGTAATGGTTTCCCCATATATCATTCTCACAGAAAACTATACTTCCAGGATTTTTGGTGGTGTTGGGATTGTTCTACTAAAAATTCTAGATATAATATAATGCATAGAACTACAATCAAAAATTACATTCTCTATTGTTGAATAAATAAATAAACAATGCATTGAGGATCTAACAGAGCATTCCCCTCATATGTTGCAGTAGTGGGATTTTCTTGTTAGTAGTTAATGGCTATGCCCCCTTCTCTTCCAAACCTAATGCATTTTCATGTCATATTCAAGCTATTTACACGGTGCTTCTTTCTGCACCATTGGAATTTGGGGTGATGGAATATCTTAGAACCATTGTATTCATCCATTGGAAAACCAAAATTAAATCTAAACTTACAATTATTTTCCCCATGATACATCTGAGATTAACCGATCTCCATTTTGAATTTGAGGGAATGTTGGAAAATATTTTCATAGGTATCAATGTCATGGATCTATAGGGTTTTCTGTAGGCTAGGTTTCAACCCACCAATGAAGTTTTCAACCTTGAATTTAGGGGTAATTAAAAATTTGGAGGTGTATCAGGGAATATTTGTGAAGTTTTCCTTATACACTCTAATGGATTCACCATCCTTTTTCTTTTTGGAAAGGAAGTCCCTTTCCATCTTAAGTCTGAGGGTGCACAATAAATATATATCAATTTTTTTTCTTGGAAAATCGTCCATTAAATAGCCTCGATCTCTTCCTTAGAATTCGTATTTTTGATCAATGTCCACCATTAATCAGCTTTAACAACTATACAATAAGAAGCTAGAAGAACCTTCTCTTTTTTTTGAACAATGAATAATAGAGAATAACCTTTCAATGGAGTTGATCCATTGTTTGGTGATTGAGGGATCATATGATCCATTAAAAATATGTTGTCATTGTATCATGAAGCTCTTGATTATGGCTTTTTATTTATTCGAGGGGGATTTAAATGTTCTTCTGGACCCATGTTCTTATTTATTAACTCAGTTTATTGAGATAGTATTTTGACAAAGGTTGGGATTCCCACTCCCATAAGATTGTTTGATCTCATTAGAACAATCGTCACATTGATCATTACATAGGTTGTTTTCCCGAGTCCACATTTGACCATCCATTAGCTAGAATAAAAGGAAATTTAGGGGTAACAAATAAAGGGGAATCCAATTATAAAAATTGGATAACTTATAAATGACATTTATTTTTATATCTTTTGAATATATAGGCTTCAATATATTTTATCCATTATTTACCTCCCAAAATATATTCCTAGGGTCATTTTTCCCTTAAAATTGGTATATAATATGATTATGAATTTACCATAGAATATTTACAGGGAGTGTTATAAACAATAGTGAAACAAGGACTATTTCCGTGCACCATTTCCCGTTCAAGTCAAGCTCAACTCAGTGTTTTCAGGTTTTACCTCAAGATACATCTGTTCAAAGCTTCCTCTACATGTTTGTATCCAGACATGGATTAATTTTCTTGATAAAGAACATAATCTATACTCAAAAAAATTTAGGGATGTTTTTATTATACGTAGTCTTATCTCTAAGGTAATCACTTGGGTTTTCTAATCCTAATCCAAAAAAAAAAACTAAACCTATCCTCTGAAACCAACTATAACAAACTTCCTCTTTATTATAGATTTTAACATGATTTATTTCATAAACATGCTCATAAGAAAAATATGAAGTTCTATAGGTCCAGTGTCTTGGAAAATTAGGGATATTACATGTAAAATGATGATGTAAAAAATAAAACATCTTTATTCAAAACATCTTTTAAATGACCACAACATTGCCTCATACATAGCATTGAATGGGATTTCATGAGGACATACATGTGAAAAGGGTGAGCTATAAAGCCAATTTTGTGAATAAACAAGGAATAAAATGAAAATGAAAAAAATGTTATCCATTAGTCATATCAATTCAGAATAAGATAAAAATGAACATAAAGGCATGATATAACATGATTATCTTAACATGGAAATGTGGAAACAACATTTAACAAGATATTGTAATGATCTAAGGCTCATTGCACATGGAGAATTAGTAAAACCTCATTACACATGAATTATAATGAGTAAAACCTCATTGGACTTTAATTATCTTCAGTAAACCCTCATTTCATATTTCATATAATGATACTATTCTTTACCCAATGCATTGGAGTGCAATTAGTGCACGCCGTTAATGAACATTTCCTTTCATGCATAAGTGTCCCACATGGATCATACTACTTGGAATCATTAAACATAATCATATGTTATACGATTAAGGAATTTGGAATAATTAAACAAAACTATTTTATATTTAGGTAAATTTATATGATGTTTAATACACTTCAGAGAGAAATTGGCATAGTATTTCCTAAACAATGACTATGGCATGGAAAATTGAGGTGCAATTTCAGAAGTAGAATATAGTGACATGAGATTTATTAAAAATGGTAGATGATACATAAAGGGACATCTCATCACAATTACATGAATTAGATAGTAAGGGAGTCATGGAACATAATATGCCAACAAATTTAATGTAATTTACATACAAAATATAAAATAATTACTTGAATGTAAATGAGGAGAGAGAAATCCCTTACTGAATTTTTCCATGGTAATAGGTGTACATGAGAGGCATTAATGAGAGATAATGGGGTCTCTAATCATTCAAACATATGGATAGAAGTACATGAGAAGTGAAAATTAATACCCCAACATTTGTAATATAAAATAAAAATGAATAACAATATAAGAAAGCTTGAACATAAATAATGAAGGAAAGTCATGATCCCTTATAGAATTTCAACATGGTAATAGGTCTACATGGGATGAATTAATGAGAGATTAAGAGGTCTCTGATCATTTAGCATTAAGAGGGATGTATTGGGAAGGTGATAAATCATAATCTATTATTATTAATTGAAAATAAATGGGTATACCAGCATAAAGAAACATGGAAAAATGAGAATGGATGAAATCACTTACGTGGAAGTGTGATCCCAAAGGATTGGGAGGGGCCTGAGAGAGGCTTATCGGAAGCTTTGGGTGCCTTGGGAGGGTTTTAGAGATAACATTTAAGTGGTTAGTTTAATTTCAAAGGTTCTAAGTGAAGAGGCAGTGGGATATTGAGTGGGTTTTTATTGTAATGTAGAACGAATTAGCGATTATTTTTGTTTTGGAGACCACACATTGACCTAATGAAAACCACAAACCAACCCATGGTTTTTTCCAATGGTTTATGGAAAAGAGGATTGTAAAAAATTATTTTATAAATCCAATATCGAAACTTTATAAAATATTAGGCTTCCTTTTTTGGAGGTGAGTCACACTCTCAAGGAAATCATTTTAAAAAGTTGAAATGTTTTATAAGTCTTGGAAGGTACACTAAGGAACAATTAATTTTATAAAAAAATATATAATCTCATTATATCAAAATTAAAACATACATAAGAGTAATATAATTTTTACAGTATTTTATTACATAACTATTGGTTCATTATGATGTCATAAAACACATTATATATTTAAATGGTATTTTTTTTTCAAAAATACTATCTTGGAAAATCATAAAAAATTCACTATTAGATAATTTAAACATCTTGAATCCAAAATTAATATTAATTTTCTATAATTAATTTTATAAATATTATAATTTTTACTTTTAAAATAAAAATCAACATTTATCACAAAATCATGGGCTTTGACAAAAACAGCTTTCAAACGCTAATAAAAATTACAATTGTATTTATAAAAATTATAAAATCATTTAAATATAATAAAAAGTAATTTAGTAATAATATATTATTGAAATATTATTTAAGTAAGAAAATAAATTAATTTATAAAAATATATTTCTTAAATAAATATTAACTAAAAATACTAATTATGCTTTAAAACCCATTTAATAATAAAAAATGGATGTATAATATCTATACAAAAAATAATGCATTTAGTCATAGTGCTAGGGTCTTGATACATATTCCCTAATAACACCCTCATAACACCTAAGGGTAACATGTACTATGGTTCCACACTCTTGGGGAGGCTCTAATAATATTGCATGGGTGGTAATCTCTATTAACTTCAACTTCTCCCAAATGTGGATCTATTCAAGCTTAACGTATTGAAGCTTGACTTGGGCTTGATCAAGAGAGAATCCTAGTGACACCACCTCCTTTCCGAGCTCTAAAAAATGTCTTCGTATGAAGCAATTCTACTAAATGGGGCCATCACATCCTTTTTATATTTAAATTGTATTTGTTAAGTCCCTATATTTATAGTAATCATTTGATCACTATTCAACGGCTATAAAAGCGATGATGAGAATTCATAATGTTTTTTTGAAATATAAAAACATAAAAACCAAGTAAGTTCATTTGTTTTATATAACCATTTTACATAATTATGAATTTAATTAGATTAATAGTAATTTTCATTAAATGCATGTGGAATTACATTGTAGCTGGGACTCCCTAGTCAGCTTAAACATACTCGGAACAACTTTCCCTCGGTCTCATTCCATTATTAGTACAAAATGAATGATGTTATCCTAGAACTACTATTCACCCCTATTACCATGATTCACTAGGTTCCCTTGCTCTGCCTCTAGAGGGGAGTTCTTAGGAATATCCTATTTTCTACCAAATTGTTCGTTATATCATGGTGGAATCTTCCTAAAATTCCAAGAAGACATCTCAAAGCCCATAACACAAAGCATCCACAATTGCACAAAATAAATCTCTCCACTAGCGATAAACAATCAATTTCTCATAAAATATCCCAACATACTTCATCATACCAAGATCACTACCATCCACCATTCCTACCATGGGTCATGGATAAAATGAAGTAAAAAACATACATAATCACCAATATTTCATTAGAAACATTTTTAAAATCAATTTCACACTTACACTGTAAAACTTTATACTTAGGAACATTCCCTATTTCACAAATGTTTTCCACCAACATTTTAACTCATTTAAAACCCTTCATTAAGCATAGTTTCATTAACCATTATTTAAATTTATTTCCATTTACCCATTTTCATCATCTTTATTAAACATTATTTTTATAAAATTTTCAAGGAAGTGAATTTCATTTCACATTTATTTTCCCACAGAACTATCCCATGAATGATTAACTTGACACATGAAACCTAAATCACTAGGTGCCTGTAATGATGTACGAATTCACAATCTCATGCAATTCTAGACATGAGTAAAATATATAAAATGGTCACATCATCCATCATGTGAATCACCTAATGGTGAAATATCATTCA
Organism: Viscum album; assembly: GCA_963277665.1. Taxonomy (NCBI): domain Eukaryota; kingdom Viridiplantae; phylum Streptophyta; class Magnoliopsida; order Santalales; family Viscaceae; genus Viscum; species Viscum album. The sequence continues at coordinate 1,215,179,983 of OY728131.1, read as the reverse complement.
ACAATAAAAACACACATCAAGAATAAAAATTCCAACCAGGGGCACTAGGGGTTTCCCTTATACATTTATTAGATACTCCCTTTCATGATATCACTGCCAATGCCGAAAAAATTATAATCTCCCCATTACAATACAAAATAGTAAGACCATAGAAAATAACATACTCTAATACCAGTTTGTAGCATCCCCAAACTGGAATCCACTCAATCGGTGCCACGATCCAGTTATCAACCCAACTTCAAGCGTACCTCCACGTAATCCATGGGTTTCTAACTAGTATCGAGGGTCTAAGGGATCACATGGGGAGATTACACCCAACTTCCTAGAGTAATCCACAATCGATAAAATATGAAATAAAACATACAATAAAAAATAAAAAATAATATAGGAACATGAATTACCAACCATTTCTCTAATAGGTTATAACCATGACAAATAATAAATATTTCATTTAATTCTAACAGTTCCAAAAGTGAATGAAATTAGAAATGAAATACCAATAGTTGAATCTCTAGAATTGGTCCGAGCTCTAATTCTAGATCCTCATCTATGTAAATACCTAGACAACTCAACTCACTTACATATATCCATTACCCTTGTCAACACATGCAACAACATAATCAATTTGTAAACCCAATGGTTGGTCGAATAGGGAGCGAGTATAATTCAGTAGGCCAACAAAAATGATGTCATCAAAATATTTATTCAAAGATGATAATGCATGAAAGTAAGAAATAAATGATAAAGTAAACGTATAGAAAACTCTGGTTCAATTAGTTAAATAAATTTACATTAACCATTTCCATCAATATTTCCCTTTTTATATCTTACGCTGTCTTCATTACCAAATTCATTTTCCTATCATGTTCCACATGTTAGGAATTTACATAATTTACACAATGTCGAAAGATTATAAAATTATCATGTATATGGGAATAATTAAAATTAACTATATCATTAGGGATGATCATTATATAAAATATCCTAACACACATACCTTGGAGCCTCACTATAGGTAGTCTCATCCAATTCAAGCACTAGGGGCCTATTGCCTCAGTCGGACACACTAACATATGCATTCTAGGGTTCAGTTTAGATCCTTAGTCCAACCCAACCTATGAGAGGAGCCTTGATCCTTTATCCCACACTAATAATCTTTTGGAACATTCTTATTAATCCATTTACCACATATACCACATCACGGACAATTTATAATCAATACACATAATATTTACAATTTACCTTTCAATCAACATATGAATGATCATCAAGACATAACCAATTAACACATTTACCATTTACATATCATAACCCATTTAAATATTTAGCATTTCAAAACATAACCCATTTATCATGTTCTTCTATTCCCATACATTAAACAATTTTACATTTTTCATTTATTTTCAATCATTATCCCATTTATGCAATTCAATAACCACTCATTAGTCATTTGATACATTAAAATTATTATATTTACTTCCTTTTCACATTTTTTCCAACAATACCTTACTTTATTTACAAATTTTAAACACAAATACCATTAATGAATCGTAATAATTTTATCCAAAAATAAAAATAAGATTTTTAGGGACTCTATTTCAATATAAGTGGACATTATGATTAATATTATCATTTTCCTTGTCTAGGAAATATTGGCACACACTATGTGTGGCCAAAAAAAAAGTTTATTCGAAATAAAAGCATCCTTATGGATCGTGAGAGTTTAAATTCATCATTTTATACAATTTTAGAAAATATTACTAAAGTAATAAAACCCACATCAGGAGGGAAGAAATATCAAAACCAAACAAGAAAAAATTTGTAATAAAAATATTTTATATTACTTGTAGACCACCTATATAAAATATGAAAATGAATGCACCCCAAAAAATATCTTTAAATTAGGATTTAACCACCCTTTGAATCCTAAGCTTTGATCCCCTAGAAAAAGAAGGTTTTAGGAATTTACAATTACAATAACAATTCCAAAAGCATTAATCCATAAAAATAAAGTACGTGGAGAGTTAAACATACCCAGAGCATTGATCCAAAATGAACGCAACTTAAAATGTCCTATAATAAATGTAGATTAAACCATGGGAAGATTGGTGGTGTTAGATACATCAGTGGTCTAGAGAAGGAATAAATATAGAGGAAATAAGGTGATGAAGTTTAAACCATGGTGGGGAAATTTGGTAATTTTTCTTTTTAATGAGGCACACGGTATGCCAGACCATGCCCCAACCAAGCACCATACTCTATCTTAGTGGGTTCCAAGTCATATGGTTACATGGGAATCCATCGAATTCTGAATAAACTTGCACTAACCATAAAAAAATACTTTTATCCAAGTTCATATTCTTTTTCTTTCCCCCTTGAAAGGTTTACTCTAACTATGCTCGAACTGTACAACATGCAATGGATGGAATGGATTCAATTCCATTATTGTTAGAACCCCTTGTAACTCCCCTAAACTTCCACATATGCCCAAAAAAAACATTCCATTGGCCAAAATAAATAGATTTACACCAAAAATTAAACGATAAAATACCATCAGGAAATCCAGGATCTTATAATACATTGGAATGGCTTCCACATACTTATGATACATAGACCTAACATCCCATATACTTTTTATACATGAGAATGTAGTCCCATACACCTAATATACATACTCTTGGAGAACCTTACGGTTCATGATACTTTTTAATAATATCACCTATTAATTTATATAACATTATTGACTAGACATGGATTCCTATGTTGTTCCCCAAGTCTCGAATATCACTACATATGTAAAAATGTGTCCACAGATGTCACTAAGTACATTGATAATATATAAAAATGCCCTAAAATATAGTTATATGTATATGTTTATAGTGATATCTATTCCAGTTTTTTTCCAACATGGTCCAAAAAAGGTAATGTCAACTTGGAATCCTTCAGGAACTAGATTCAACCCTTTATAGAGTATATCACTTCTTTACCACTATTATATATGGAAACTTCTTTTATTTTATGCATAAGATAAATAATTTTAAATACAATTACTGGGGATTTACTGAATATGTGTCACTCTCTATTTAGGCCTCCAGTTTGTACAAAAACATACTTCATGGACACATGTAGGGATAAGTGAAATCTTATGAATGTCTATGTATTATTTTACTATAGCTTCAGATTAGGGGAGCATAAAACTAATATATGGATTGTGATGCTATCTGGAGATTTTATTTTTTATATTTGTTTCTTTTGATATACATGTATGTCTCTGTTCCTGCTTCTATGTTATCCAGGTTTTTTTATCATAGAGACATGAAACAATATCTTTTTTATATAGTAATTGATTTCTATTAGTGACTTTTTATTATATCTATATGATTTATCTTCCATTGTCAGTTGATATCATGATTCTTATATTTACAAATTTATTATGAAATTTTTTTACTCAGAATAGATCCACTATTGGAGAAAATAAGATATTCTATAATCCCCCTTTGTCTAGAATAATTCAATGAACATTGGCTGTGAGTTCACCCAACTTTGGAAAAAGTGTCCCCACATGGCCTCCCTGGACATTCCATTTCACCACATTAGACATGAGTGTCTTCCTCAAGAGATGTGAACATGACCCTATGATGGTAATAGTCAATATTTTATTGGTAAAAAACTATCCAATGCATACCCAAAATAAGTTCAAAACCTATTATCTCAAGAACAAACATGTCCAACAAAAATTGAGACCCACCAACCAAGAGAACACACCACTTATATTGCCAGATATTTTTTTCATGTACTTGTACTGGTGTATTAATCTAGGAAACCCCATACATGAATCCCACTTTTAGAACCAATATAACCAAAAACTAAGAAGATAAAAAGGATTTGAAGGAAGATGTGTCAAATAAATTAGTAGCAAGAACTTAATCTATAAGGATCATACCACAAACAGTCGATGGTCCAATGTTTCCACCTCTAGGAGTATAATGAACTGCATGATGCTAGAATTTCTCTCTACCCTAGGCATTAGTCTAAAGCCACAGTCCTGAACTACCATACTGGTATGGTTGTTATACTCTTGTAGTACCTCATCTACCACCTCTATCAGTACGGCTGGTAGAAATTCGACTAGATTATTGATATGGGTTAAATTTATCTCATTATCACTCTCAACATTATCCTCAATCCCCCACAAATTAACAAATATTGATTGTTTTTATAAAACCTATACACATTCCCCATTCTTCTGCATGGTTGGCACTCAACAGGTGGTTAGGGGCCCTGAAAGTGCAGGTGTTCTGACTTGCTGTAGTGATAGCAGAAAACATTCTCACTACTTTGATAGGATAGATTTCTCTTCTCAATACTCTTTCCTCCACTATACTGGTGAAAATTATCAAAATGATGTTTCTTTCTATCAAAATCTATGCGATTAGGTCACTCGACTATAACTACTCTTCCAACTCATGAACCTCCCTTTAGATTTCCATCAAATATCAGAGCTTGATCCAACACATTGTTGAATCACATTAATTTAGTGTTATTAACATGGGATGTAATATCATTTATAAGACCATCTTGGAAACATATAATTGTATCCACCTCATCCACCACCAATGTTGGAATAAAACATAGAAATTCTATGAAATGAACAACGTAATCCATCACTAACATAGAAACATAGGACATCCTCATAAACTTCATATCGTTCTCCTGTATCAAGGTCTATGGATTTAAATTCTCCAAAAAAATTCTTGGAAGTCTATCTATATCATACATTCAGTTTTTTGGGTCTGAACCATATCATCCCACCAACATGTTTCCCGACCTAGCAGCATATAAGCTTCCAGATTCATCCTCTTTTCATGAGAAATCGCTATGTGATCTTGAATTGTCTAGATGTACTCTATTCATAACTCGGTTGAACACATTAAACCCTCTATAAAAAATAGTAGGGTGTTGTATATAACAACCCTTCTCCAAATTAAACACTTTTACATCATTTATTACATAAAAATGTAATTAATAATACTATGAGGATCAAGATTTATAGTGTCTTGGGAAATTATGGACATCACATGACAACATAAGACATAAAAATACAAAATATTTATTTAAAACATCCTTTACAAGACCACACCATTCCATCGTACTAAGTATTGCATGGGATAACCTGAGTACATACATGTGAAAAGGGTAATCTATAAAGAATACTAAGGGAGTAAATAATGCATAACCGAAATATACAATATATGTTATTCATTATTAATATTAATAGAGCATAAGTGAAAAATTAAGATAAGGGAATCATATAGCATGATTATCATAACATTAAAATGTAAAAACAACCTTTAACATGATATTACAATGATCCAAGGATAATTGCACATAGAGCTCAAGTAAACCCTAATTTAGATTTATTTATCCTGATTAAACCCTCATTGAACATGAATTAGCATGAGTAAACCCTCATTTCACATTGAGTATAATAATACTATTCTTTACCCAATGCATTAGAGTGCTATCAGGGCACACCATTTACAAACATTTCATTTCAAGCATAAGTGTGCCACAAGGACCATACAACATTAAATCATTCAACATCATAATTTATTCCATGATAAAAGACTATGGAAAACATAAAAGAGACTATTTAATGAGTATTTAAATGTTTATAAAGGTGAATAACTTTGATAGGAAAATGTGAATTGTATTCACTACATAATGTCTTCATATTAGAAAATTATAGTGCAATTTTGGCTGCATAACGCTATGACATAAGAATTCATGAAAATGGTTGATGAGAGAGAAAGGGATATATCATCATATTTACATGAAATGGATTGTAAGGGGGTCATGGAATGTAATATCCCAACATATTTAAGGGAATATAGATGTATAATATAAAATAATTTCTTGAATGCAATTGAGGAGAGAGAAATCCCTTACGAAATTGTTATATGGTAACAAATGTAAATGGGAGGCATTAATGAGAGAGAAATGTCTCTATCATCATTAAAACATAAGAAGGGAATTATTAGATAGGTCAAAAATAATACCGCAACATTATTAAAAGAAAATAAATTGGAATAACAATATAAGGAAACTTGGACATTAATATAGAATGAAGGAATGTGAGGATCCCTTACGAAATTTCATCATGGTAACTGGTGTACATGGGAGGCATTAATGAGAGATAATGAAGTCTCTGATCATTCAAACATAAATTGGAGTGTATGAGGGGGTGATAAATCTTTTCGCAACATTTTTAATTGAATCAAAAGGGTATAACAATATATATAAACATGGACAAAACGAGAATGGAAGAATTACCTTACATTGAACTGTGATCCCAATGGAATTGGAGGGTGTTGAAGGAGGATTCGTGGGAGCATGTGGTGACCTGGGAGGATTCTATATATAGGTGGATAGATTATGGTTTATCTACAAAGGTTTTCAATAATGGTGAATTGGGATTTTGGGATGGTTTATCTAGGAAAGGGGAGTAAATTCTTTATTATTTGGCTTTTGGACACCACCCATTAAACTAATCAAAACCAAAAACCAAACCATGGTTTATTCCCATAATTTATTTCAAATGGGAATGGAATTTTTTTTAGAATTCATATGGGTGAACTTACTAAAATATTAGGCTTAATTATGTGGAGGCGAGTCACACTGTCAAGGAAATCATTTAAAAACCAAAATTTATAAAAAAATCATGGGATTTGACCAAAATAAAATTCAACCTATAATAAAAATTAAAATTTAATTCATAAAAGGAAAAATAATTTATATTTAATAAAATTTAATTTATTAATACATCTTTTTTTAAATATCATTTAATTAAAACATCCATTAATTCATCAAAATAGATTTCGTTATTAAATATTAACTGAAAATTCTATTTGTTCATTAAACCACATTTAACAATTATAAAATGATTGTATATTATCTATAAGAAAAATAATGCACATAATCATAGTGCTATTTTCTAATTACATAACCCATTATATCACCTGCATATAACCTAAGTGTAAGGCGTGCGATGGAGAAAAACTCTCGGGGAGGGTCAGATAACATCGCTTGGGCAGTAATCTATATTAACTTCCACTTCGACTATAGATGGTTCCATTCAACATTAATGTGTTAATGCTTGGCTTGGGATTAGTCATGAATGAATCATAGTGATGCCAACTCCATTACGAGCTCAGAAAATTCGGTTTCATATGGAGAAATTTTACTATATGAGGTCATCACTTCATTTGTCAGAGTAAATTGGATTTGTTAAAGCCCTCTATTTATAATAATCATTTGATCAAAGTTCAACAGCTATATTAGAAATAGTTATAGTTAATAATAGTACATTGAAATATAAAAACATAAACCAAATAAGTATATTCATTTTTTATAACCATTGTATATAATAAGACATTTAATTAGATCAAGAGGAATATTGATTGAATGTTTGGGGTGTTACAATATTACCACCTTTAGAAATCTTGTCATCAAAATTTCCTTTCCGACACTAAAATAGATGAGGGTAACACTATTTAATCACTTCTTCCAATTCCCGCATTTCTTCTTCAATCTTTTGGTTTCTCCACAACACCTTGAAGTGGGGAATTGTCTTATTTGGTAGAACTTTTTCCCCATTATCAAATATCTCCACTGAATTCTCTTCATAAGATAGGTTATTCTCCAATGGTTATACCTCTAAATTGAGTTTATGCGATGGGTCAGGTATTTACATACTCAAGCATGATACATGGAATACATCATGTACTTGAGATTGGTTTGGTGGGAGTGCTAGTCGATAGGACACTACTACAATGCGATCAAGGATCTCAAAATGGTTGATGTTCCTTGGACTGAGCTTTCCCTTCTTCCTAAATACCATAACTCTCTTCCATAGTGAAATGTTAAAGAATTCCATGTCTCCAACAATAAACTCTAGGAATCGTTGATGATTATCAACATACCTATTTTATTGACAATGAGCAGCACTAATGTGTTACTGAATAGTCTTAACCTTCTCAACCATTTCTTCAACCACTTCTGGACCTATGACTTTTCTATCCCCAACAAAATCCTAAAATTCCGGTGTTTTCCACCTCACCCATAAAGGGTGTCATAAGGATCTATTTATATACTTGAATAGAAAATGTTATTATTAGAGAACTCAACCAGATAAAGACGTTCATCCCATACTCCTTTGATGTCCATTGATCATGCTCTCAACATGTCCTCAAGTGTTTAGATAGTCCTCTCAGATTGGACATCAGGTATAGGATGAAAAACATTAAAGAAGATCAGCTAAGTATTCATAGAATGTTGGAGAATCTTCTATAGCATTGATGTGAATCTTGGATCTTGATCAAATACAATAGATAGTTTTACTTGTTGAATGCATAACACTTATCTGATTTATATATCTGTACTAGATTATCCAATGAAATATTCTCTCAAATTGAAATTAAGTGTGCAGTCTTTGTAAGATGATCCAGAATTACTCATATTGCATTATTTTCTTTTGGACATCTTTGGAAGTCTATTGAAAAAGACTATGGTGATTTTCTCCAATTTTCATGTTGGTATGGGTAATGGTTGCATAATCCCCTTATACTTCTGCTTCGTAGCCATCACTTGATGACATACCATGCACATTGGTGTATACTTATCGATCTCTTTCTTCATGTTATCCCAACAATAATGCACCAAGATTCCTCGATACATATTTGTATTTCTTAGGTGAATTAATAAATTTTTACTATGTACATCATCCTGATTTTTTATCTCTAGACAAGATGGAACACAGAGTATTGACCCAAATCTCACAATTCCTTCTTCGAGGATTTCCATTTTCTGATAGTTTCCACATTCTTTTGAATTCTCAAATTATACTTTTGAGCATCATTTTACCATTCTAAAAGAGATAGTTGAGCAATAATTTGTTAAATTATTGATGAAGTTACCCTATTTATGATTCCCATTTCAATTTTCATCAAATCTATAAAGATTGGATCCTTTTCAATTGTCATCAATGATAGAATTCCTGGGTCCTTTCTGCATATAGCATCCTGCACAATGATTGCATTCTTAGGGTGGTAATGGACTGAGCAGTCATAGTCATTGATCGGCTATAAATGTCTTCACTGGAGCATGTTAAACTCATTTTGTGTGAATATTTACTTGTGGATTTTTTTGATTTGATTATGTTTCACACTTCTCCCCAAAGAGGTAATGTCACCAATGTTTTAATGAAAAGAATTTTGTAGCTAAATCTAGATCATGTGTTGGATAATTTAGGTCATGAAAATTCAATTTCCTTGTATCATAAGCAATTAATTTGTCATTTTCATTCAACAGACATCCCAATACCTTCTTTGAAGTATTACTAAATACCACAAAACATTATCCACATGTGGGTAGTGTGCGCACATGCATAGTGATAAGCCTCCTTTTCAACTCCTTGAATCTATCATCACATTCATCACTTCAAGAAGACTTGGCTCTATTATGAGTTAGAAAGTTAAGATGGTTTGGTAATTCAGAGAAATTTCATACAAATTTTAGACAATATCTAGATAACCCCAGGAAGCTACAGATATCCATCACCAATGTTAGGCTCAACCATCCATCAATTACCGTTATCTTGGAGGTGTCCACAAATATCACATATTTGTGATGTTATGACCCAAGAATGAGACCTCCTTAAACATAAAATCACACTTGTTGTACATTACATAGAGCTTCTCTTTTCGCAAGGTCTCTAGTACAGTGATTAGATACTCCTCTTGCTTCTTCATGGTTTTTACGTTTATTAGAATATCATCTATAATTACTACCAACAATTTGTCGAGGTAATATATAAAGACTCTATTAATCAACTCCATGAATATTGCTGGAGCATTAGTGAGTCCAAAAGGCAATACTATAAATTCATAGTTCCCTTACCTTATACAAAAATCAATTTTGGGGATATCCACATTATTCCCCCTTATATGGTAATATCCTAACTATAGATCCACCTTAGAGAAGTATTTTGATCCATGTAGATGATCGAAAAAGTCATCAGTTCATGGTAGATGATACTTGTTCTTTAACATGATTCTTTTGAGCTCGCAATAATCTATGCAAAGGCACATTGACCCATCCTTGTTCTTGATGAAAATGACTGGTGCATGCCATGGTGAAGCATCTGGTAGTATAAAACCATTATCCAGATTCTCATGTAGTTGTTTCTTTATCTCCTCAAGATCCACAACAACTCTTATATATAGATTCATGTATATTTTAAATGCGCTAGGTATATGATCAATCAAGAATTAAACATTTATTCAAGGAGGAATACTAATAATTTTCTCAGGAAACTCGTTAGTGAATCTCGTCACAATAGGCATGTATTAAAAGATGATTTCATCCTTAGACTCAATAATCTGAGGAGGATATGTATGCTCATAGGGAGGTAATGTCCACAATTCAGATGATGGTGATAAAAAAGATTTATCCTTCTCCATGCACTTGTACATAATTGTAGGTCGATTCTCTATATAAGGAGTGATTTCCATCCCATGAAAATTTATGTTGGTTCTACATAGGGAAATCCAATACAGGCCAAGAATTACATCCAATTCCACCAGAGGGAGTATAACAAGGATTCTAGGGATGTTCGATTCACAAATTGTTAATGGGGAGGAGTTATATTTAATGGGACGTAATGGTTTCCCCATATATCATTCTCACAGACAACTATACTTCCAGGATTTTTGGTGGTGTTGGGATTGTTCTACTAAAAATTCTAGATATAATATAATGCATAGAACTAGAATAAAAAATTACATTATCTTTTATTGAATAATGAAATAAACAATGCGTTAAGGATCGAACATAGCATTCCCCTCATCTGTTGCAGTAGTGGGATTTTCTTGTTAGTAGTTAATGGCTATGTCCCCTTCTCTTCCAAACCTAATGCATTTTCATGTCATATTCAGGCTATTTACACGGTGCTTCTTTCTGCACCATTGGAATGTGGGGTGTTGGAATATCTTAGAACCATTGTATTCATCCATTGGACAACCAAAATTAAATCTCAAATTACAATTATTTTCCCCATAATACATCTGAGATTAACCGATATCCATTTTGACTTTGAGGGAACATTGGAAAATGTTATCATAGGTATCAATGTCATGGATCTATAGGGTTTTCTGTTGGCTAGGTTTCAACCCACCAATGAAGTGGTCGACCTTGAATTTAGGGGTAATGGAAAATTTGGAGGTGTATCGGGGAATCTTTGTGAAGTTTTCCTTATACACTCTAATGGATTCACCATCCTTTTTCTTTTTGGAAAGGAAGTCCCTTTCCATCTTAAGTATGAGGGTGCACAAAAAATACATATCAATTTTTTTTCCTGGAAAATCATCCATTACAAAGCCTCGATATCTTCCTTAGAATTCGTATTTTTGATCAATTTCCACCATTGATCATCTTTAACCACTATACGATAAGCAGCCAGAAGAACCTTCTCTTTTTTCAGAACAATGAATAATATAGAATAACCTTTAAATGGAGTTGATCCATTGTTCGGTGATTGAGGGATCATATGATCCATTAAAAATATGTTTCCATTGTATCATGAAGCTCTCGATTATGGTTTTTTATTTATTCGAGGGGGTTTAAATTTTCTTCTGGACCCATGTTCTTATTTAATAACTCAGTTTATTGAGAGAGTATTTTGACAATGGTAGGGATTCCCACTCCCATAAGATTTTTTGATCTCATTAGAACAATCGTCACATTGATCATTACATATGATGTTTGCCGGAGTCCTCATTTCACCAACCATTAGCTAGAATAAAAGGAAATTTAGGGGTAACAAATAAAGGGGAATCTGATTATAAAAATGGGATAACTTATAAATGACATTTATTTTTATATCTTGTGAATATATAGGCATCAATATATTTTATCCATTATTTACCTCCCAAAATATATTGCTAGTGTCATTTTCCCTTAAAATTGGTATATAATATGATTATGAATTTACCATAGAATATTTACAGGGAGTGTTATAACCAATAGTGAAGCATGGACTATTTCCGTGCACCATTTCCCATTCAAGTCAAGATCAACTCAGTGTTTTCAGGTTTTACCTCTAGATACATCTGTTCAAAGCTGCCTCTACATGTTCGTATCCAGACAGGGATTAATTTTCTTGATAAAGAACATAATCTATACTCACAAAAATTTGGGGATGTTTTTATTATAAATAGTCTTATCTCTAAGGTAATCACTTGGGTTTTCTAATCCTAATCCAAAAAAAAAACGAAACCTATCCTCTAATACCAACTATAACAGCCTTCCTTTTTATTACAGATTTCAACATGATTTATTTCATAAACATGCTCATAAGAAAAATATGATGTTCTATAGGTCCAGTGTCTTGGAAAATTAGGGATATTACATGTCAAATGATGATGTAAAAAAGAAAACATCTTTATTCAAAACATTTTTTACATGACCACAACATTGCCTCATACATTGCATTGAATATGAGGACATACATGTGAAAAGGGTGAGCTATAAAGCCAATTTTGTGAGTAAACAAGGAATAAAATGAAAATTAAATAAATGTTATCCATTAGTCATATCAATTCAGAATAAGATAAAAATGAACATAAAGGCATGATATAGCATGATTATCTTAACATGGAAATGTGGAAACAACATTTAACAAGATATTGTCATGATCCAAGGCTCATTGCACATGGAGAATTAGTAAAACCTCATTGCACATGAATTATAATGAGTAAACCCTCATTGAACTTTAATTATCATAAGTAAAGCCTCATTTCATATTTCATATAATGATACTATTCTTTACCCAATGCATTGGAGTGCAATTAGTGCACGCCGTTAATGAACATTTCCTTTCATGCATAAGTGTCCCACATGGATCATACTACTTGGAATCATTAAACATAATCATATGTTATACGATAAAGGAATTTGGAATAAATAAACAAAACTATTTCATATTTAGGTAAATTTATTTAAAGTTTAATACACTTGATAGAGAAATTGGCATAGTATTCCCTAAACAATGATTTTGGCTTGGAAAATTGAGGTGCAATTTCAGAAGTAGAATATAGTGACATGAGATTTAATAAAAATGGTAGATGGTACATAAAGGGATATCTCATCACAATTACATGAAATAGATAGTAAGGGAGTCATGGAACATAATATCCCATCAAATTTAATGTAATTTATATGAAAAATATAAAAGAATTACTTGAATATAAATGAGGAGAGAGAAATCCCTTACTGAATTTTTCCATGGTAATAGGTGTACATGGGAGGCATTAATGAGAGATAATGGGGTCTCTAATCATTCAAATAAATGGATAGAATTACATGGGAAGTGAAAATTAATACCCCAACATTTGTAATATAAAATAAAAGGGAATAACAATATATGAAAGCTTGAACATAAATAAGGAAGGAAAGTCATGATCCCTTATAGAATTTCAACATGGTAATAGGTGTACAAGGGATAAATTAATGAGAGATTAAGAGGTCTCTGATCATTTAGCATTAAGAGGGATGTATTGGGAAGGTGATAAATCATAATTTATTATTATTAATTGAAAATAAATTGTTATACCAACATAAATAAACATGGAAAAATGAGAATGGATAAAATCACTTACATGGAAGTGTGAACTCAATGGATTGGGAGGGGCCTGAGAGAGGCTTATCGGGAGCTTGGGGTGCCTTGGGAGGGTTTTAGTGATAAAATTTAAGCGGTTAGTTTAATTTTAAAGGTTCTAAGTGAAGAGGCAGTGGGATATTGAGTGGGTTTTTATTGTAATGTAGAAGGAATTAGTGATTATTTTTGTTTTGGACACCACACATTGAACTAATGAAAACCACAAACCAACCCATGGTTTTTTCCAATGGTTTATGGAAAAAAGGATTGTAAAAAATTATTTTATAAATCCAATGTCAAAACTTTATAAAATATTAGGCTTCCATTTGTGGAGGTGAGTCACAATCTCAAGGAAATCATTTTAAAAAGTTGAAATGTTTTATAAGTCTTGGAGGGTACACTAAGGAACAATTAATTTTATAAAAAAATATATAATCTCATTATATCAAAATTAATACATACATAGGAATAATATAATTTTTACAGAATTTTATTACATAACTATTGGTTCATTATGATGTCATAAAACACATTATATATTTAAATGGTATTTTTTTCAAAAATACTACTATCTTGGAAAATCATAAAAAATTCACTATTAGATAATTTAAACATCTTGAATCCAAATTTAATATTAATTTTCTATAATGAATTTTATAAATATTTTAATTTTTACCTTTAAAATAAGAATCAACATTTATCCCAAAATCATGGGCTTTGACAAAAACAGCTTTCAAACGCTAATAAAAATTACAATTGTATTTATAAAAATTAGAAAATCATTTAAATATAATAAAAAGTAATTTAGTAATAATATATTATTGAAATATTATTTAAGTAAGAAGATAAAATAATATATAAAAATAGATTTCTTAATTGAATATTAACTAAAAATAATAATTGTGCTTTAAAACCCATTTAATAATAAAAAATGAATGTATAATAGCTATACAAAAAATAATGCATTTAATCATAGTGCTAGGTTCTTGATACATATTCCCTAATAACACCCTCATAACACCTAAGGGTAACATGTACTATGGTTTCACACTCTTGGGAGGCTCTAATAATATTGCATGGGTGGTAATCTCTATTAACTTCCACTTCTCCCAAATATGGATCTGTTCAAGATTAACGTATTGAAGCTTGACTTGGGCTTGATCAAGAGAGAAGCCTAGTGACACCACATACTTTCCAAGCTCTAAAAAATGGGCTTTGTATGAAGAAATTCTACTAAATGGGGCCATCACATCCTTTTTCTAGGTAAATTGTATTTGTTAAGGCCCTATATTTATAGTAATCATGTGATCACTATTCAACGGCTATATAAGCGATGATAACAATTCATAATAGTATTTTGAAATATAAAAACATAAAAACCAAGTAAATTCATTTGTTTTATATAACCATTTTAAATAATTATGCATTTAATTAGATTAAGAGGAATTTTCATTAAATGCTTGTGGAATTACATTGTAGCTGGGACTCCCTAGTCAGCTTTAACATACTTGGAACAACTTTCCCTAGGTCTCATTCCATCAATAGTATAAAATGAATTATGTTATCATAGAACTACTATTTTCCACTATTACCATGATTCACTAGGTTCCCTTGCTCTGCCTCTAGAGGGGAGTTCTTAGGAACATCCTATTTTCTTCCAAATTGTTCATTATATCACGGTGGAATCTTCCTAAAATTCCAAGAAGACATCTCAAAGCCCATAGTACAAAGCATCCATAATTGCACAAATTAAATCTCTCCACTAGCGATAAACAACCAATTTCTCATAAAATATCCCAACATACTTCATCATACCAAGATCACTACCATCCACCATTCCTACCATGGGTCATGGATAAAATGAAGTAAACAACATACATAATCACCAATATTTCATTAGAAACATTTTTAAAATCAATTTCACACTTACACTGTAAAACTTTATTCTTAGGAACATTCCCTATTTCAAAAAAATTTTCCACCTACATTTTAACTCATTTACAAACCTTCATTAAGCATAGTTTCTTTAACCATTATTTAAAATTATTTCAATTTACCCATTTTCATCATCTTTATTAAACATTATTTTTATAAAATTTTCAAGGAAGTGAAATGCATTTCACATTTATTTTCCCACAGAACTATCACATGATTGATTATCTTGACGAATGAAACCTAAATCACTAGGTGCCTGTAATGATGTATGAAATCAAAATCTCATGAAATTATAGAGATGAGTAAAATATATAAAATGGTCACATCATCCATCATGTGAATCACCTAATGGAGAAATATCATTCAACAATAAAAACACACATCAAGAATAAAAATTCCCACCAGGGGCACTAGGGGTTTCCCTTATACATTGGTTAGATACTCCCTTTCATGATATCACTTTCAAGGCCGAAAAAATTATAATCTCCCCATTACAATACAAAATAGTAAGACCATAGAAAAGAACATACTCTAATACCAGTTTGTAGCATCCCCAAACTGGAATCCACTCAATCGGTGCCACGATCCAGTAATCCACCCAACTTCATGCGTACCTCCACGTACTCCATGGGTTTCTAACTAGTATCGAGGGTCTAAGTGATCACATGGGGAGATTACACCCAACTTCCTATAGTAATCCACAATGGATAAAATATGAAATAAAACATACAAAAAACAATAAAAAATTTTATAGGAACATGAATTACCAACCATTTCTCCAATAGGTTTTAACCATGACAAATAATAAATATTTCATTTAATTCTAACAGTTCCAAAAGTGAATGAAAATAGAAATGAAATACCAATAGTTGAATCTCTAGAATTGGTCCGAGATCTAATTATAGATCCTCATCCATGTAAATACCTAGACAACTCAACTCACTTACATAGATCCATTACCCTTGTCAACACATGCACCAACATAATCCATTTGTATACCCAATGGTTGGTCGAATAGGGAGCGAGTATAATGCAGTAGGCCAACACAAATGATGTCATCAAAATATTTATTCAAATCTGATAATGCATGAAATTAAGAAATAAATGATAAAGTAAACCTATAGAAAACTCTGGTTAAATTAGTGAACTAAATTTACATTAACCATTTCCATCATTATTTCCCTTTTTATCTCTTACACTATCTTCATTACCAAATTCATTTTCCTGTCATGTTCCACATTTTAGGAATATACATAATTTACACAATGTCAAAAGATTATAAAATTATCATGTTTACGGGAATAATTAAAATTAACTATATCATTAGGGATGATCATTATATAAAAAATCCTAACACACATACCTTGGAGCCTCAATATAGGTAGTCTCATCCAATTCAAGCACTAGGGGCCTATTATCTCAGTCGGACACACAAATATATGCATTCTAGGGTTCAGTTTAGATCCTTAGTCCAACCCAACCTATGAGAAGAGCCTCGATCCTTTATCCCACACTAATAATCTGTTGGAACATTCTTATTAATCCATTTACCACATATACCACATCACGAACAATTTATAATCAATACACATAATATTTACAATTTACCTTTCAATCAACATATGAATGATCATCAAGACTTAACCAATTAACACATTTACCATTTACATATCATAACCCATTTAAATAATTAGAATTTCAAAACATAACCCATTTATCATGTTCTTCTATTCCCATACATTAAACCATTTTACATTTTTCATTTATTTTCATTCATTATCCCATTTATGCAATTCAATAACAACTCATAAGTCATTTGATACATTAAAATTATTATATTTACTTCCTTTTCACATTTTTTCCAACAATACCTTACTTGAATTACATATTTTCGACACAAATACCATTAATGAATCGTAATAATTTTATCCAAAAATAAAAATAAGATTTTTAGGGACTCTATTTCAATATAAGTGGACATTATGATTAATATTATCATTTTCCTTATCTAGGAAATATTGGCAGACCCCATGTGTGGCCATAAAAAAAGATTATTCGAAATAAAAGCATCCTTATGGATAGTGAGAGTTTAAATTCATCATTTTATACAATTTTAGAAAATATTACTAAAGTAATAAAACCCACATCAAGAGGGAAGAAATATAAAAACCAAACAAGAAAAAATTTGTAATAAAACAATTTTATATTACTTGTAGACCACCTATATAAAATCTAAAAATGAATGCACCGCTAAAAATATCCTCAAATTAGGATTTAACCACCCTTTGAATCCTAAGCTATGATCCCCTAGAAAAAGAAGGTTTTAGGAATTTACAATTACAATAACAATTCCAAAAGCATTAATCCATAAAAATAAAGTACGTGGAGAGTTAAACATATGCAGAGAATTGATCCAAAATGAATGCAACTTAAAATGTCATATAATAAATGTAGATTAAACCATGGGAAGATTGGTGGTGTTAGATACATCAGTGGTCTAGAGGAGGAATAAATATAGAGAAAATAAGGTGATGTATTTTAAACCATGGTGGGGAAATTTGGTAATTTTTTTCTTTTTAATGAGGCACACGGTATGCCAGACCATTCCCCAACCAAGCACCATACTCTATCCGAGTGGGTTCTACGTCATATGGTTACATGGGAATCCATCGAATTCTGAAAAAGCATGCACTAACCATAAAAAAATACTTTTATCCAAGTTCATATTCTTTTTCTTTCCCCCTTGAAAGGTTTACTCTAACTATGCTCCAACTGTACAACATGCAATGGATGGAATGGATTCAATTCCATTCTTGTCAGAACCCCTTGTAACTCCCCTAAACTTCCACATATGCCCAAAAAAACATTCCATTGGCCAAAATAAATAGATTTTCACCAAAAATTAAACAATAAAATACCATCAAGAAATCCAGGATCTTATAATACATTAGAATGGCTTCCACATACTTATGATACATAGACCTAACATCCCATATACTTTTTATACGTGAGAATGTAGTCCCATACACCTAATATACTTACTCTTGGAAAACCTTATGGTTTATGATACTTCTTAATAATATCACCTATTAATTTATATTACATTATTTACTAGACATGGATTCCTATGTTGTGCCTCAAGTATCGAATATCACTACATATGTAAAAATGTGTCCATAGATGTTACTAAGTACATTGATAATATATAAATATGCACTAAAAAATAGTTCTATGTATATGTTTATGGTGATATCTATTCCAGTTTTTTTCCAACATGGTCCAAAATAGGTAATTTCAACTTCGAATCCTTCAGGAACTAGATTCAACCCTTTATAGAGTATATAACTTCTTTACCACTATTATAAATGGAAACTTCTTTTATTTTATGCATAAGATAAATAATTTTAAATACAATTAGTGGGGATTTACTAAATATGTGTCACTCTCTATTTAGGCCTCCAGTTTCTACAAAAACATACTTCATGGACACATGTAGGGATAAGGGAATTCTTATGAATGTCTATTTATTATTTGAATATAGATTCAGATTAGGGGAGCATAAAACTAATAGATGGATTGTGATGCTATCTGGAGATTTTATTTTTTCTATTTGTTTCATTTGATATACATGTATGTCTGTGTTCCTGCTTCTATGTTATCCAGGTTTTTTTTCATAGATACATGAAACAGTATCTTTTTTATATAGTAATCGATTTATATTAGTGACTTTTTATTATATCTATATGATTTATCTTCCATTGTCAGTTAATATCATGATTCTTATATTTATAAATTTATTATGGAGTTATTTTACTCTGATTATGAGGGTATATTCACCCTTTTGTATCACTTTTGACCCTCACTACTAGTTGGCATCCCTTGGCATATTTGGAGGCATGATTTAGGGATTATGAATAACCGAGGTTAGTTACATATGAGTGAACCAGGCCTAGGAAGTTTCAATAAATATGTACAATATAAATCTACCTTACAAATAATGTACCCTGAAAAATTTCTGTCCCCTTACCAAAATCATCTTTAGAGTGTGCATTATAAAATCAAGTACCAATTTGTACTCCATGATCAATACCTTCAAATTTCATCTCAAACTTCATACCCCTTCAGATAATATCAAATAATATTCAAGACAAATTTTATAAAATTTAACCTCTTTAAAATCCTTCACATAATCATTTACATCTGATATAAGGTGATTCTGATCATTTTTTATGTTTTAAAAAAATCCAGTATAATAAAACCATAATTTATTTATCCTTATTCAGTATATATTATCTTGAAAAATACTACACATTGGAGGATCTTTATCACTCTTAAATTACAATATCTTCAACTTGAGTCATAAAAAATCTCTTGGTTTCAAATATCACCCCTTTTAAATTTATTAGTCACCAAGGAAAATAAATTAAAATGGCCTAAAAACTTCTTCTATGATTAAGAAAATAACTATTCAGTAATGATGAATTTTTATTATATTTCACAATATAAGTACACATAAATACTATTAATATATATATATATATATATATATAAATATCATGTAATAATACTGACTAATATAATTATGACTAGTACATGGATATAAAACAAAAAAATAGCCACCAAACAATGGTGTATTCCATAGGATCGAACTCATTCAAAAAGATTTCACCTTCCATGAAAATTATAAAAATAAAAAAAATGTTATAAATATAACATAAATTAACAAGGTTATCCTAAAAAATTGATAATTAAGTTTTAAATATTAATGTTCGGTGTCCTATATATGATAAATTCATAAATGTGTTCACTGGGATATGACTTTTAAACAATATGACTATTGGTCAATATGACCATTTGTTAATATGATAGTTGAGTTCTATGACCATTGATAAAAATATTAACATACTAATTATTGTTTTTAAAGGGAAATGAAAATTTATAATTGATAAAAAATTGATAAATGACATATTCAACCTAGAGTAATACCATTTGAAGACCATTTGTTAGAACATGGGATGGATGTAGTGTCACTAGGGTTCACCCATTTAAATGAACAAGAAAAAGTTATAAAAATAAGGCTCTAGAAGTACCCACTATGAAAAAATATTATGTTAGTATAGATCACCACCAGGTTAATGTCAGATGATGTACCCCCTAAATCTACCATCATCACACACCATACATTTAGGGCATATACTGGTGCAATATGGGGTAATGTATCCATATATTGGTACCATAAAAGTGGAATTTTATTTGTATAAATGGAATATTTATTTATTTAATTACATTATTAGTATTTTTTCAATAATATAAAAATGAATATATGATGAATTAGATAAATATTTTCTGGAATAGAAATAAAACATAATTTTATTTCCAAAAAATAAATAGACTTAAAATTATGGTAATTTAAATAAAATTTATTTTCATGGAATATAATTATTAAACCATATTTATTTTGTAAATTTGCTAACCTAATTTTACAATGTAATTGTAAATCATTATATGTTACATAAAGATGGCGCTCTCATATAAACTAGAATTTATGAATATATATGGATATTTAATTTAAATCATAAAAATATAATATGTATGAAATTATTTTAAAAAATTGGAATTATTATTGGATTCATTACATTGTAATTATATTTGGGTACGATTTTGGGAATTCTCTATAATACATTATTTTTAATTGAAACGTGAATATAACATTGTGTGTTTTTGATATGTTTTATGAATTACTAAATATATACAATAAATATATATTTATAAATGAAATTATTTATTTAGTAAACATGAAGAAATATGATATTTTAATAAAATTATATATTTTAATCATTTTAAATCAATTTTCATACCTATAAATGAATTTCCAAAGCCTCAAATCAAAATCCTATTTTTTAAAAAATATTTTTGTGTAAATTTACTTTTTCATCTCCAATGTAATAATTAAAATTTATTTTCAATATAATGGAATAAAATATTATTAATAATGATAAAAATTCACAAAAATATGTTAAAAAACGTTTTGTAAGACATTTCATTTTCATTTTCCATAACAAAGAATTCCTAGACAAATATATAGAAATTATTATCAGTTTCTAATTTAAAATAAATACCAACAAATCCCACCATTATTCTTTAATAAAAATAAAATATAAAGGAATTTTTGGTGATCTAACAACACAATGAATTTTTCAAGGGATCCCCTAGTTTCTTAAGGTTCAATCCTCATGTTATAGGAAGAAAATCTTCAAGGTATCAGAATTCTCCACTTCCTCTTTTCTATTCAAGTACCTCATTTGTGGTATGTTTTTCTATGTTTTGAGAAAGATTATTTCCATAAATTTTGATCCTAATAGTTTAAAAATAGTTTTTCATCAATTTTATACCATCATTCTCTACCATTATACCCTTTCCATATTCCACATAGACTGTTGTCATATTACAGAATTCTTTTACTGAATTTCTTTGTTGTGAATGAAATGATCTCATATTCTGAATACCTGTCACCCATCATTATCCATGGGAAATAAAATATATGTAAATATAATTTATTGGTAAGGTATTTACATGTATGAATACCACATTACATTTTTTATGTTAAAAAATGTAATGTTGAAGTCATAAATAACTAATGTACTCAATGATTTTATATAAAGCCCATTATTTATTCTCCTAAGGTTATTGATGTAATGATTTGTTGTGATGAATGCAGATCACATGAATTAATACATATGAAGTGTAGACCATCAGTGTTATCCAATGTGTTGGCTAAATAATTAATCTATATTGATCACCTATTTTTCGTACATTGGTGAATAACCTTGTTAATTATGTTTTGTGAAAACTTTGTGATAAACTTGGGGATATAAATATGAATGTATCATTTTTATTGTTTAGTCACATTTCCCTGTTATGTATCATGTACTTATGATTATTCCCTTATTTTATGCCTCTATTTTAAACATGATGATCCTTTATTTTCTATTTCCTTTATCACCCATTACAGGGCTTCATGATCACCATTTTCAATAGATTCATATCCCCAGACTACTACTTTTAGTGAGGGTACCAATGAAGGATTAACAAATGTGATTTTATAAATAATCAAATAATGATAATTTTTCATTATTTAATTCATAAATTATGTACATTTTTACTATAAAATGGACCCAAAAAGTTCTTCAATGTTGTTAATGAAATATTTTTTATGGAATTATGTTAAAATTTATGAATTAAAAAGTTCTTATTCCAAAATTTGTATCAAAGGCAATGTTCAGGTATTTGAATAAAATTAGAACAAGATTACTATTAGTAAGAACCAAAGTGATAATCAAAAATGCATGGAAACATCATTAAAATTTGGAGATGCATAATGTAATTAGATCCTAGTAAAGGAAATCCTTTATTGGTTAAAACTATTAGTTGTAGTTTTGGAACATTTGCATATAGGGTTTATAATCCTAAAAAGAGTTGGTTGGGTATATCCTAGTCTTCATTATTATGCACAATGAATTGTGACATTCTGTGTAACTAGTTTGACACTAAAATGAAATATTCATTGGATAATCACATCCTTTTTAAAAACGATTATCAATAGTATATAAATATTTCAATTTATTTAATATTGATGTTTATTATCCTAGAATCATGATATTATCAAATTCGGTAAAAAATAATTCCTTTAGAATTGTTATTTTAATATTCGAGTAGTTCCAATTTATCAATTATGTTTTCTTAGTTAATTAAAATGATTGAAAATAGAATCACTCATGTAAATAGTTGAAGAAATGAACAATGTGACGAATTCCATCCCAATATGAGGGGATATGGAGTTAAAAACATCATTAGTATAATGAACCAATTATACCAATCCCTAAATAAAAACCAAAGCCGTGTAGAGATTCAAACTTCACAAAGGAAGGGACAATCAGTAGTTTAATAATTCATGAATATGTGAACATATGTTTTTTGTGGAACCTATGATCCAGCAATTATCAAAAAAAATAGAACAAAACTATAGAAAATATATTTTCTATAGTCATTTTTATTAACTACGAGAATGTTACTATCGTATTATATTACATAGAGTGAGAAGATGTTGTGTGGTGGAAACTGGTCATGAACACAAATTCTTGGGATGAGGTGGTATCTAAGGAATATAAACAAAAAATATATATTTTTTAACAAGTTCTTCAACATAAATTCCACACTATGATAGAGAGGCAATTACTTATGTCGAATAAATAAGAAAATTAATTAACATGTAATTATGAAATAAAAATCACAATGATTGGGTGATACACTTTAATACCTTTTATCGATTATGATGAAATGAAGGAAAAATTCTTTCAAAGACTGAGACTCCATATATGGGTAGCATTGAAAATTTGAGACGTTGGGTGTTACTAAGAGACAATAAAATGTGATCACATAGTTGAAATGGATTTTGTAGATTCCCAAAGGAATCATGGACTGAATATCATGAAGTGGAGAATAGGGATTTTTTTTCGAAAGAATACAGATAGAGAGAGATTTACATATAGCTCAAAACTATCATGGATCATTTAATCCTAAAAATATGATTGTATATGAAAAGGGGATGATAGTGAATGAAAAAAATATTATAAATTTTTTTAAATGCGGGGAGTATATATATTTCATTAATCAGTTTCCAAATTAGAATATAATTTGGGGTAACCACTATCAACCTCAGCACATGAAAAGAGAGTGATGTCTTGTATTCACAATAATGACAGATGATGTATAGGATATAAATTACATTGTCAATACCCTCATAACATACTAAAACCAACAAATTTCACTGTTTTATTATTGTTCTATGAATTATATTATTTTATTAAGGTTTGGAAAAAAATTCATGTAAAGAACTGTTATTTCAGTGGTGGTGTATTTAGTCAAAACACCATGAGGTACTATTAAATAAAAAATGGTATATTTTGATCCCCCAATTAAATTTTGTGAGTGTAATAAATCCTGCATTATAGTGTTTATTTAAATAGTGTAATTTTACATAATACATGGTAAAAAGTAGTTTTCAAAGTATAATTCCAATATCAACTATAAACGAAATGTGATATTTGTTATCATGAAGTGAGAACATGTAATTATCTTCAATTGATAAATATCCCCTACTGAGTCCCATCAATACATCATATTTATTTTTTATGGGAATTCATTAGGAATAAAGAGAATAAAGATAAATTTTAAATGTTATACATTTACCAATTGTGCATTAATACATTATTTTATTTTCTAAAGAGGTACCTAAAAATCCCCCAAAAATAGAGGTAGAGTTCTCAATTTTACTCATACCTTGATCAATGTCAATATCTAGAAACCAATATAAAATTGAATATGTGGTGTTATTGAAATTATATGTTTAAAGTAATGAACTTTTATATTTTGTTTTTATTTGATTGAGTGTGTCACCATAGGGAGAAATGGTTCTCTTTATGAAAAATAAAGATGGATTAGTGAAGCTAATCAATGCCTATATAGATGTTAATATGACAAAAATAATAAATAAATAACCACTCTCAAAGAGTTAATAATGTTTCTAACAACATAATGGGGCTCTACAGTTTTTTATTGTTGACCTACATTCGAGGTATCATCATTTAAGGGTGAAATCAGAAGATATCCCATTGAAATCCATCTAAAAATTATATGGGCATAATGAGTTTATTGTTTTGAAAACTTCTATACTAAATATCTCACAAGATAAATTGATTTTATTAATATATCCATTAAATAATTACTTGATAAAATATCTATTGTATTATTAATGATGTTATGATATATTACAAAATGAACATGGAGTGTGAAGATCATATAAGGGTCATATTAGAATCTCTAAGGAAAGGGTATTCTTATTGGTAAATTCATTAAAAGTGTGTTGTAATAACATACAGTTATATTTATGGGGATCAATTTAACTAGTAAAAGTAAATCACTTGACCATGAAATGATTATGGATGTAGAGGAGTTCCTGCATCCAATAATAGTAAATATGATTCATAGATTACATGGTTTAGTGGGATATTGTTGATGGTTTGTGAAAACAACTCGATGTTTTTTTAATCCAATTACCACATGGAAACGAGTGAATTTTAATATATGTATAAAAATTATTGTTAATAATGTTTAAAATAACTAAATAAGAGACTAGTTAGTATACAAATGCTAACTCCACCATCAATCATAGAAGGATCTTTTATATATTATGGTGTATCTTTGAAAGGGATCAGATATGATCTCATGGAAAATTATATGGTTAATTCCATTTCATCAGGATATTTTTGGCTCAGGTAGAATAATAATCCAACTTGTGATTTTTTGTATGCTGCATTCATTTTTTGTATGAAGATTTGGAGACGCTATCCTTAAATTGGAAAGTGTTACATATACATGTACAACCAATGTTTAATGTAAATATTCTGAA
This sequence comes from Viscum album, assembly GCA_963277665.1. NCBI lineage: Eukaryota > Viridiplantae > Streptophyta > Magnoliopsida > Santalales > Viscaceae > Viscum > Viscum album. The sequence goes on along the minus strand of OY728131.1, from coordinate 1,215,153,866 downwards.
AACAGTAACTGAACCTGAGACAAATGAGATGGTTGGAGTTTCATAAATACCATGATTGGTTAATACATTATCACCTTGAATGAAAATAAAATTTACATATGCATTGTGTAGGAAATATCCTATTGTTAAAAAAAATACGAGGATTTAAAGAGATCCATTTACTAACGACCTAGTAAATTTGTATATGGGAATCAAAATGGAAGGTGAATCATCAATCCTATAGAAAATTATTTCTTAATTATAATTACTAGAATAGATCTTGATATCTGAAAGAGATGACCAATTCATAAAAAATAAGATAACAACTGTGAAAAATGGGATGTTTCTACAATTATATATTTTTCAATGAGGTGCAATAAATTTTATGAAAATGTTATATATTCTATATAATCTAGAGTTAAATGAGGAGTTGATGGATGAAGATCATATCTCTATATCCTTTATATATCCAAGAAGCATTAATATGTATAGAGTCCTTCATGATCATTATTTTTGGTACAATATTAAAAGGGAGATTTCAGATTATACTACATGTTCCTTTGTGTGTCAACAACTGAAAATAGAGTTACATCTTCCTAAAAGGGTATTATAACCACTACACATACCTACATGGAAGTGGGATAACATCACTATAGAATTTTTGACATTCCATCCAATGAAAACATTAAGTAACAATTCTATATGGGAAATCATCAGTTCATTCATTGAATCAATCCATTTAAATGTCATAATAGATGATTTATCCATATAATGTATTTCTCACATCTATATTAAAGAAGTAGAGATACTCACTAGAGTATTGATGTCAATTATTTATGGTCGAGATATACGATTTAATTCTATGTTCCAGTGGAACATTTGGAAGCATAGGAATATAATATTAAACTAGAGCACACCATATCTTCATAAAAATAATTGGTAGTCTAATAAGACCATTGAAGCACTAAAAGACATGCTAGGGGATATCATACATGTTTTTCTTGGGAGCTGGGAAAACAATCCTCCACTTTTTTGAATTAAATTACAAGAAAAAGTTTCTAATAAATAATTAAAATGGAACCATTTGATGAACCTTAAAAGAAGAGGTTAAAAACATCAAATTATTGAAATTTTATGGAGAAGTAAACTATTTTTAATAGAGGATATGGTCATCTAAGAACAAAACCCTACTCCAGCTCTAAGAACATTCACCAATGTGGTTTCTAGAAGTTCCTCTGCTAATAATGATCCCAACATAAATTTTGACGTGGTACCTGACCTTCCCATTTACCCTAAGCATTTCCTTCACCACAGTTGGATGGAAATTTCTTTTTCAGATAACCAGTTAAATATTATTGCATCAGATCATTGATTTGTCCTTGTTGGAATGTTTCCATTTCTCAGACCATATTGTAAATTCTTAGTACATGATTCTGAAACCATTTTATTTTCGTGCTTCAGTCTTGGTCATTTAAACTCATCCAATTTTGTTTTCTACCTTTCATCCAAGGAAAATTATTATAGGCTATGGGAAAGGATATCATGTTTTTTTGGGGATGTTTTATGAGAGTGCTTAAAAGGAGCCCAAATTTAGATCCCTCTTCTGAACCTCCCATTGTCCCAATGTGGATAGGTTTCCCTGGGCTCTCACTTCACATGTTTACACTAAATAATTCTTTTCCGGATTTCAATGATTATTGGAAATCCTCTTAAACTTGATATGGAAATGAAGACTCTCTCTAGACCATCAGTCGCTAGGATATTGGTTGAAATCAGTTTATTTAAGGAACTTCCAATCCAAATTGTGATTTATAATGGTGAATTTGGTTTCATCTATGAAATTTTCTTTGAAAATATTCGAGACTAGAACTTTTCTTCCCTTATGCTTGGGAATGATACCAGATAATGTGGAGATAAAATCACATGATCTAAGGCCAAGATAGTTTCCTAGGTTAAAAAAGGCACGAAGGGTCTGAGAATTGAAGAGAAAATTGTCTGTCGTGTAGTTAATGTTGGCTCTTTTGCTACTGGAGAGCTGATAACAGATTCATATGAAGAGATCCAGGTTTCTAATGCTCATCCTTTTAAATATGATTCCCACTATCATGACATGTCAACCATTATTGATTCTCTACCTACAGATTTAGGTGACACCATTATTCATTCCCCTCTGGTGGTGGAGCATGGGATCTATCTAGAGTCACATGATGCAAGGGATAAGGGGAAACTTTAATTTTTTTGACTATAGTGAAACATTTCTTGAATTTGATGACCATCCTAATCGAATCAAGCAGGATTTCATAAAATCAAGTGAAAGGAAATGAAAAAAAACCAATTGTAGAGATTGATGGTTTTATAACCCCAAATCTTAGAAAATCAATGGAGCATAATGATTATTCACACATCAAAAGAAAAATTGTCATAAGATCTCTTGAAGCCACTAAAAATGAGTTTTCACCACTCACAACTATGACTGAATAATCGAATGCTGACTTAAAATTAGATGAGGATGAATCTAAAACATAAGAGGATGAAGATGAAAGAAATAAAAAAACCTATGTTTTGAGATGGCTATTGCATTGAGGAGGATGTAGGGGAAGCATTTTATTCCTGTACAGATGAACTAGATTCAATCACATTCCATAAATTCACAAACAGGATCATTACTACCAGGGAATACAATTATATTAGAATGGTTATGTTCATGAGGATGGTGGAGGAATTTAAAAAACAATTTCTCAACATCTAGGCCATCCCATGGTATTGAGTCTTTTTCTATATTGTTTTTCATGTTCTAATTGAATCCGTTGCAGTGCACTTAGTTTTTCATGCCTCCTCCCCTTTTGTAGCATTATGTGGTGTCGTTTTCTCCACATCCTATGAGTTGACTCGGAGACTTCATGTTTTTCGATCATCTGTTTTACTTTGATCTAGTTTTGGTTACTTTTTTGGAATGCTATGGTCCCTTTCACTTTCTTGAATGTTGCTACTTTAGTCATGGATCCAAAAACATAGTGCAAGATCTATTCATTTAAGTTATTAGTGCCTATTTTCTATTAACAACATGAAAAGCTATTGGTGTGCAGATCTCTCGGTTTTATCCTAGTCTCGGCTTGTGGTGAGACTTGGGGAAAGCTGGTGAAATTGAAGTTATGTTTTTTTTCTGCATTCAATGGGTGTTATTTAGTGGAATGCCATCATGCCACCCCAATTTTTATAGAATCTCATTGGCAGACATGCCACCAGGTTATCATCTCCATTTTGTGGTCTAAAAGAGAGCTTGATTCTCACACAAAGCATGTCATTCTAATGGGGATGCTACAACATCCCTTTATGATTGATGCTCCTGATGGTCTTCTTTCATGGCTTCTTGGATAGGTTTTTTCCATTCCAATCATTTTTTTCTTACTCTCTAAATCTCATTTTGTGTCACCCTCAATCCCATGTTGGTGTATGCTATTTAAACATGGTATCTGTATTGTAACTCTTTCTTTTAATACATTCCATTTGTGTGTGAATTGGGAGAAAAATTAATGTCTAGTCCTTGAAAAAAACTATTTGTAATAGAAATTGTAAAGGAGATGATATAAAAGATGAAAGTTATTCAGAAACACATCAAGGATACTCAAATTCAAGAGAATTGTTATGATCACCAAAAAACAATGGAATTAGAATTTTAATATTAGGGAATAAATATTTTTCATGATAATATTGTTGAATGGAATCACGAGTTTCTGATATAAGGAAAAACTATGTTCAAGGTACATTGGACCATTCAAGATTCCCGAGTGTGTTGAAGTGGTTTCTTATTGATTAGTACTAGATTAAAATAATTTTATTGTTCATAGTGTAATTAATGTGTCTATATAGAGATATTATATATAAATACTAACACATGTACATGAAAGTATTAGCATGGATTGGTAACCTACCATGTCTTATAAAAAGGAACCGATATAGAATCTCAATAGAAGGGAATAAGTGTTGAGGAAAAAAATATAAAAACATGGGAATATTCTGTGTAGGACCACAAGTTTGAAGAAACTACAAGGGAACCTGAGGAAATAATGACAGATAACAACCCCCCATTTTTTGGAGGTTAGAGTTAAATTTCATCCATGAAATTTCTTGGGAGGGAGTGAATATTACAACATGAAAATTTATAGTATCATTAATAAAAGTAATATTTTTAATAATTAATATATTATTTTATTTTAAAATGGGATTTCATCAAATGAATATTAGAAGAATATGTCTAAACATTTCTTATAATAATACAGATTACTAAAGCTATGATTAGTACATGGATATAAAATAAAAAAATAGTGACTGCACAATGGTGCACTCTATAGGATTAATCTTCCCCAAGAAGATTACCTCTCCCATTAAAATTTTTAAAATAAAAAAATCTTTGAAATATAATAGTCATTTTAAATTGAATTTGAAAAACATTTGGTAATTATGTAGTAAGTATTGATATTTTATGGAATATATAAGATGAATTCATAAATGTGACCATTAAGATATGGATATTGGTAAATATGGATATTCGAAAATATTACCATCAGTTCATATGAATATTGAGTGCTATGATTATTTTTAAAAACATTAACTTCTAAATTACTGTTTATAATTGGGAGGGATAATTGGTAGTTGATCTAGATAGAAGAAGTGGGTGTCCTTGACCAATAGTGTCATGCCTTTTGAATCCCACAAATCAAAATAATAGAGATAGGTAACATCACTAGGTTTAACCCCTAACTAATCCAAAATAGACCTTATGTAAGTAAGGATAAAGTAGAGTCAACCATGTGAGATGTTTACGTTAGTAGAGTTCACCACTAGGTCAATGTTAGCAGATCCACCCCATGAAACATCCTTCATATAACACCTTAACCTTAGGGTATATGTTGGATTAATAAGGTTTTATTTGTCAATATTTTAGTTTCAAAAAATTATAATTTTTTTTCATAAATAAAATAGTTACTTCTTCAATTCCATTCTTAGTATAATTTTGTTCAATAAAATATACGTGTATATAAGATGAGTTTGATAAATAGATTTTTGAATAAAAATAAAACATCTTGGTATTACTATTTGAACATATAAACTTTTATTAATCAAGTATTATAAAAAAATTATATTTATGAAATAGTATGATAAGAATAATATTTATTTTAACAATAAAAATAATATAATTTTATAATGTCATATGAAATCTTTATAAGTGTCTAAAATTTGATCATGTTATAAAAAATGTTATTTTTCAACAAATAAGTATTCTTTATTTAAAAGTTAAAATTAACATATTTTGGAAATAAATTTTATAAAATAAAAATTCTAATTCTAATTAGTACATTGAAATTTGTTTTTTTGTTAAATTTTAATATTGTTTTGAAACACATTTTTTTATTAATGAATAGAAAAAACACTGTTGTGTATTTTTGGTATGTTTCATCACTTAATATATTTGTAATTATGATACAAGGATGATTTATATTAAATAAATGTGAAAAATAGGTTATTTTTTAAAATAGTATGTATTTTAATGTTTTTAAATCAATTTTCATAACTATAAATGAATTTCCAAAGTCTAATATTGATATATATATATTTTAAATATTTTTAAAACAATTAAATCTCAATGTCCAAATAAATATTAAAAAGGGATTTCGGTTCTATTAGATTACTATATTATAAATACTGAATTAAATACCCTAAACCAAGAACCAAAACCATGGGTATGATTTTTTTTTATTTTCTACAACCTATATTTCAAATAATTTTATTTATAAACTATTAAATAATTCCTCCAAATTACTATAAATTCCAAAAAAATCCCCACATTTATCTCTACTCCAAATCTAGTATCAATGATGTTATCGTAATTTTTCCTCCCATGGAGTCCCCATAAGATTTCACTAAGGTATTAAGGATTCATCCTTAAGTTATAGTAAGCCGCCCTTTAAGGAAAGGTAATTATCCACTCCCACATTTCCATTTAAGTACCTATTTTTTGTGTCATTTGTATTTGTGGAAATGAATTACTTTCATACTATTTTTTTATCCCATTACTGTAAAAATATTTATTCATAAAGGTTATAACTTCAATACCTCACATTATATCCTTTCGATAATCTATATTGTATTCTGTCTGGATATAGAAATAATTTCATTAACTTATCTATTTTTCATAAAGTATTATTATATTATGAATACCATAATACCTTCCTTATCCATATGTTTTGAAATATATTTAAATAAAATATATTGATCAGTTTTTTTAATTTTTGAACACAAAATTTCATTTTACTGGGTAAAAAATGATGTAAATTTCATGTCTTTAAGATATTATATACTAAATGATTTCATATGAAATGTGTTCCTTATTACCCTCATTTTATTGAAAAAATGATTTTTTATGATCAAAATGAATCACACAAACTATGAAAAATAAGGGTTTTCATCGATTGAATTCGAATTATTTTGGTGATGAATTAATCCCTGGAGATGAGATTTGTTATGATACATTTATGAATAACATTGTTAATTTTGTTTTATGAAACCTCGGTGATAAACATTGGTGATATTATTATGAATGTATCTTTTTTTGTTACCACATTTCACTATTATATATCAGGTTTTTATTAATATTTTACCATTTTAATCCTCTTGTTTTAATTTTGATGATAATTCACCGTTTATTTCCATACATTGATTTATTCTTACCATTTTTGTAGATGTACGTGCCTAGGAAATTACTTATAGTGAGGTGAGCAAGAAGGATTAAAAATTAGAAATCCAAATGGATCAAATAATTTATTTATGTTTTCAGTCACATACATGACTTCTTTTTAATTTTTTTACATTTAATTTTCATTCATCATTTATTTTGGGGTTTTCCCAAGAGTTTTGTTGAGGAAATTGTGAGTTTTCATGATTTTGGCCAAACAGTTATCCCATTTCATGATTTAAAAACCAATTTGTTTCTTTTAGAACATTTTATTTGTTTAATATTTTCACCCATTATAATTCATAAATGGACTCCCCTAACCTATTAACACCACCATTTCAATTCTGAACCCTTTAAGAATCTATAATAATGGTGGATTTGGGCTTTTATTTAAGAAATTGGGCCAACCCAAAAGCCCATTTCCAGTTTAAAAAATTGATTTAATTAATAAATTATTAAATTTTAATGATTTTTTGGGGATTCCAAGTGTCAACCAAGCCCAATAAACCTATCTGCATGAACCTTTTCTTTTCCCACTCTTCAGATCCCATTTCCATCGCGATTTAGTAAAAAAATCATAGGGTTTCTCAAATCGACCTGATTTGAAGAGGTAAATTCTTTCCTTCATAACTATCTCAATTGTCACACTTTTTCCTCCATTCCATTTACTAATTCAATTCTTCATCATTCTCTTTAATTCTAAAATCCATGGACGCCTTAATGTCACTTAAAACTTCTTTGGAATCCCATTTTAATGGGATTTGGTGGAGTAACTTTAAAGTATATCAAGTAAGTGTCTCTCCTCCGTAATTCCTCCCATTTACATGATGTTTATTTCAATTTAATTTAATTTAAAAATGAAAAGGGGTTATGAATTCTAACCTTGGGTTTATCCTTGGATTTTATTGGTCAGTTACTGTGGTTTTAGGTTCGATATATGTTCCCCTTGTTGAGATAGTGGGGTGACCTGATTTTCACACAATGATTCAAGGATTTACTTGGATTTGGTAGTTGATTCCATTGTTTATGCAATAATTGTGTATTAGTTTTTTTTATTTATCATATTTTCTAGTTTGTCTCATTTCATAGTTGTATCAAAAATAGGTATTTGTCTTGTTTTTGTTGAAATTAAATTTTAAATTCCAATTTGATGTGACATTAGGGGTTTTACAAAAAATTGTTTTATTAGTTATTTGGGGATTCCCAATAAATATTTAGTTGTTTTTATTGACCATTAACTGGGATTAAAATACTTCTTATAATTTATATCCCATTTTTTGTTAATACAAAAATGGGGTTTAATAGTCTTTGTAAAGAATGTGATGTTTTGGTGACACTTTACTTTGAAAATGTAGGTTTTAATAAGTTATCACTTATTTTTTAACACTGGGCCGCCCTAAAAATGGTTTTTTGTTTTCTTTGAAATTTATTGGACTTAATTTACTATTTTGGTATCTTACTACTATCCACATAGTGTACATATCTGGTTCTTAAGTGGTTTATTTTGCAAAACAATGCGGTGTTTTGAGAAATTGTTTCATCAAAAATCATATTGATTGTTGTTTATTTTAAGTGGAAAAATTGAGATCGCAATAATAATTTGTGTATGTGACCAGTAGTGGTATTTTACAAGAAAATGGATATGGGTTCCATGCTTAAATTTTTTAATCACAAAGGGGGAATCCCTGGTACCTTGGTGGGGGCAGATGTGTACTAGTACGGCTAGTAGAACAGATGTGTTTTGTCCCTGTTTCACCTAGTATTTGAATAAAACAACTCTATCTAATCTATGTGAATGTTTATTGGGGACCAATAGGTAATGGGTATGTCCCCTACTAGTTTCTCATGCATGAGAATTTATTTTACTATGGTTACTTCACATCGAGGTATGATGTACATGGGGCTAGAGACTATCTAGTACCTAGGGGTGTTCCCAATTTTGTTTCTCATTGTATTTGTGGTATTTGAACTTGTCTTGTGGTGTTTTTGAAGTAATTTATAGTAGATAACATATATATTTAAATTTGTTAACATTCTAAAAATTTTAGCTTGAAATCTATTTTAAATTGAAAGATTCATTTCTTAGAAGTTATCACTACATTTCATTACATATTAAAACTGGTTTCTTTTTCACATTGTATTTCATTCCCTTTGAAATCATTGGTTGTTATCCTATTGGTATTAGGTTTGAAACCAACTTACATCCCTTGGGTGTAAGTAGAATTTATTATTATGGACTCAGGTAAATGGGAGGCTATGGGTGATGGTGGTTCAGAGTGTTTGTTCTTATCCTTAGTGTGGAGTTGTGGAGATAACATGTGGGTGATGACCCCATGTTGTGTGGAGTCCTTGGGTCTGTTCTTCTTTTGATTCATTGTGTCTTTGGACATTTTTTAGTGCTTTTGAAATTATGTATTTGGTTCTGAATTTTTGTACAAACCTTGTTTGGTATGAATTTTTCAGATTCATCATATCCAATTTTTTGAATGTTTTAGGTATACATATTTGGGTAAATCATTCCCAATCCAAGATAAATGATACTCGTACACTTGTGACAGATCATGGGGATAGGGAATTCCCTTCGGGATTTGTCACAGGCTAGTTTTGGTGCTGGTATAGGTGGAAACCGGATTCGGTTCGTGACAAAATGGTATCAATGGTGGTTCGCTCTCTTTGGGTCATGTTATTTGGGAAATAGTAGGGATAGTTTGGAGTTAGGATTTTCAGGACATGGAATACTAGATATTATTAATGGGGATGATCACCACACATCATGATGGGATTCACGTCTCCCGTGGATTTCAGGACTCTTTTGAGTCCTTTGGTTTTCTTGGTTTGAGGATGATTAAGGGAAATAAAAAGGGGGTGGTGTTAAAAGTCTTAGTGAGCTCACTGGGTTTGGAAAGACATGTGTAGCCCGAGATATTTCCCTAGAAAAACCTATTTTATGGTGAAATTATTGAATTATAACCGCCAAACATATGTCCAAGTCACCCACTTAAGCTAGTTTCCCCTTGCATTATCTTGTGTTCTTTAGTTTTGAAATCATGAAAGTTAGGTTTTAATCCAAAAATGACATGTTTGTAAGAATAATATGTTTTTTAAATGATATTATATTAAATAATGAAGGGTTTTAGTTTTGAAATGGTGTAATTGAGTTTTTAGAATTGTTTTGAATTTAAAAATGGTGTGTTTACTCCTCTATTGAAAGCAGAAAACTGTGTTAAAGTTGGTTTTCAAAAAGTATTTCCGATAAGGTTTTATAAAATGTTGATAGGTGTTATAAAGTGATAAGATGTTTTTAAATTAATGTTTATTACTTGAAAGTGATTTTACATTTAAATTCTTATTCCTTTTTGAAAATGTTGGTATGCTGTAATTTGGGTTTCATTTCATGGTTAACAATTTTGAGAAAAAAGAGGTATTGGTTGACTATTTGGGTTTTTAAAAGTGGAATGAAATTTTATTTTAATCATTGATATTTACATTAGAGACAACATACATGGGATTATATGGGATGATGGATGGTTTATGGCATTGATGGATGAAATCCGGGATGGATATGAGGTGGAATCCCAGTGTGGCACAGAAACATGCATGTTTGAGGCCCATGAAAACACATTGGTGGATACGCTAACCATTGAACTGTTAATTTTAAAAAATACCATTTTAAAGGAAATCATGATGCCTTGGGGACAAGTTTTGGATGGTGTGTATTATGTGTTTTTCAAAATTTTGATGTTGTGGGATGTTTTGAGTCCAAGAACCCCTCATGTTTAAACTGTGTTTTGGGTTTCGGTATGGTCGGAAAGCTCTGTTGATGGAACAGTTAGTGATATCTTCTGTGAAATATTTTGGGACGGCTTTATAGTGGTTCCCTTAATGTGTTTGGATATGTTTTGATGTATATCTTGACCAATGGACTATCTTGGTTGGGTCCTTGGGTTCAATCGTTAGATAAGGCACACCCCATTATGGGATAATGAACAACTGAAGTGCATCCTAGATTGTTTCTATATTTGAATACCCTCTAGTTTATCAGTATAATGAATCTTTTTCTCGAGATTTATTGATCGAGTCTACACCCTTTCATTTCTTGTTTTTTTGTATCCTCTTGTAATGGGATAGAGACTGTGGATGGTTGAAAGATACCTCAGCTACTTATGATTCCTGATTTTCTGAAGGTGGTAGTGGTCAAGGGTTTTTAGCATGGATGAGTATCTGAATGGTTTCTAAGTGGTCCTCTCGGTCCTTCATAGTCTCTTAGAAGAAGGATTTCATGTTAAACTACTAGTGTGGGAAATGTGGTCACGAGAGGATATTATTGCCACTTTCTAGAATTGTGTGTTGTTTGGGGATGTTGTATAAGGTCTCGCTCCATGGATTGTTTATATCAGTCACACTCATCATGTTCGGGGACGCCTTGTGATGTCATGTGCTCGATTGACCATAAAGGTTAAAGTCATGCAATCCTTTGAGTGTCACTTTTATGTTTGGAGAATTTATCCCTTGTAAAAAAAATCAAAACCATCCATTTTATAGGATGGTGAGTATAGGTATTATTTATATATATTGTTTATCACCCGAAGAAACAAAGTGTGATGTCTGTGCATCTTCTAAGCCCTTATTTCATAGAAATATCAAGTTGGAGTAAAGTGAGTCTGGAATGTGTTATGTCTTGGAAATCTTATTGGGGATTGAGGTGTTTTTTTAGGTGGTACCGAAATAATAATTATCATTCTTGGGGTTTCCAAATCCTAACATTGAGGTCGATGATGTTTCAATCATTTGAGCTCCATCCATGGGTCTCAGAGAGAAGAAGGCTCATATTCAGGAGAGATCCCAGGGTCTTTTAAACCCTTGTAGAAAGGCCAGTCCTTAGTATTAATGATAGGTATAGATTAAAACTCTAGTGTAATCATCTTTCTTCTATTGTTCACGTTCAGTGAAAATATGTAGAGGGCCTTGTAACCATGTCATCACCCAATGTTATTCCCTCCCCCCTGGATTCCATTGAGTCTTTATAGAATGGTAGGATATTTGGATAGATAGTCCGAGCACACAATTTTTGAAATATTAGTAGTGACTGTGTGTTAGGAAGCCATATGGAAAGAATGATATGTAGAGTTAGTGCACGGTTTTCCAAATCCATTTGGACTAACCATGAAACCTTCCCAAATATTTTATTTTTTTTGGTCTTTCTGTGTCATCCCATGATGGTCGGTTAAGATGGTTGGTTCTTATATTGTGGAGACCCATTATGATTATCATGTATGTTCCTTCATAAATTTTTAATGGATGTATACCCTTTGTACCAGGTAGTCCATTTAGGCCTCCCCTATTAGTGTCATGATTATGTCTCTGGAAAACTATAGGTTTTCTCTTATAGTGGGGAGAATATTTCTGTCTCCCCCGTACCAATAACTCAGATTTATCCATGGTATTGGATTGGGAGTGGGTAGTCACGTTCGGAGCTATCTATATACCGAAATCATCCTTGATTAAACGTTGGGATTGGTGAGGGCCCAATGGTTTAGTAAAAGTAAGGTATGTGTAACCTTGTTCGAAGTTGTTATTTGTTTGGGTGAATTTATTAAGTCATATTAAGATAGTGTTTAAGGAGTTTTATTTTGGGATAAAGTATGAATTAGATTGTTCATTTTAGGAATGTGTTGTACGTTTCGGTTGTGAGAGTATTCCTTCTTTAATTGATCACTGGAGGTGTTTTGGCCTTTGGGGGTGAAGCTTGGCAAATAAGTACATCTTGGTTTATCAGTTGGGTTTGGTTTTTGTATTTCACCATGCTATGGCTTTCTAAGGATGGAATGTTTTAATGATGGGTATAAATTTCACATCCTTGACTTATTTCACAATTTTTTTTAATTTCCATTCTTTCATTGTTTTGGGGGTTTCCCAAGCATTTTTTTTTCAGGAAAGGGTGAGTTTTTTTGATTTGGGCCAAACCATGAGCCCATTTCATGATTTGAAAACCAATTTTGTTTCTTTTATAAAACATTAATTTTTTAATATATTTCACCCATTCCAGTTCATAAATGGACTCCCCTGACCTATTAACACAACCATTTCAAGTTGGACCCCTTTAAGAATCCATAATGGTTGATTGTGGTTTTAATTTATGAAATTGGGCCAACCTAAAATCCCATTTCCATTTACAAAAAATAGTTTAAATAATAAAAAATACACTTTTAAGGATTTTTTGGTGATTCATTGTGTCACCCAAGCCTACTGAACCCATCGGGCGCCCCTCCTCTTTCCCCACTCTTTGGAAGTCGTTCCCATCACGATTTAGTACTGAACATCATAGGGTTTCTCAAATCAATCAGATTTGAAGATGCAACATCATTCCATATTAACTCTCTCAATTCATACTATTTTCCTTCCATTCCAATTCCAAATTCGACCCTTCCATATCCTTTTCAAACCTAAAATCCATTAAATCCAACCACGTCCCTTAAACCTTCGTTGGAACCCCATTACAAAGGGGATTTAGAAGAGGAAATTTAAAGAATCTCAAGTAGGTGTCTCTCCTCCTTAGTTCCTCTTCCTTCCATGATGTTTATTTCAATTTCGGTGAAGTTCCAGATGAACAAGGAGTAGGATTTTGAACCTAGGGTTTAACCTTGGGTTTTATTGGTATATTATTGTGGTTTTTGGTTTGATATAAGTCCCTCCTGGTGTGATGGTGGTGCGACTTGATTTTCGCACAGTGATTCAAGGGTTTCCTTTGATTTCATAGGAGACTAAAATTTTATGAAATAATTGTGTATTAACATGCTATATTAATCATATTTTCAGGTTTATATATTTTTAGGATTTCGGAAAAAAATAGTTTTAGTGGTTTTTTTATTGAAATTGAATTTTCAAGGCCAATTTGGTGTGAAATTGGGGGTTTTCTAATAAAATGTTTTATTGGTTTATTTGGGGCTTCAAAATAAATATTCAGTTGTTTTTATTGAACTATAGTAGTGCATAAAATAATATTTATAATGTTTATCCCTATTTGTTTTTCCCGAAAAAATGGGTTTTAATGGTGTTTGTAAAGAATGTATGGTTTTGGTGACACTTTTGAGTGAAAATGTAGGTTTTAAAAAGTTATCACTTCTTGTTTAACATGGGGCTGTCACAAAATTTATTTTTCGTTTTCATTGAAATTCAATTGACTTCATTTACTATTTTGGTAACTTATAAGTGTGAACATCATGTACATGTTGGGTAGTTAAGGGGGTTTTTTGTGAAAAATTATTCAGGATTTTGAGAAATAATTTCATTAAAAATAAAAGTGTTTGTTGTGTGTTTTAAGTTTTTTAAATTGACATAGATACTATACTAGGTGTATGTGACTAGTAGTGGAATTTTAAAAGAAAATGGTTATGTTTTGAATTCTTAAATTGTTTCATCACAAAGGGGGAAGCCCGAGTACCTTGGTTGGGCGGATGTGTACTAGTACACCTAGTAGACCAAATGGGTTTTGTCCCCATTTAACCTAGCATTTGGATAATGAAAATTCTTAATAAACTATGTGGATGACTATTGGGGAACAATAGGTAATGGGTATGTTCCCTACAAGTGGGTCATGCATGAGAATGGATTTTACTAGAGTTACATTACACCGAGGTATGAGGTACATGGGGCCCGACACTATCTAGTGCCTAAGGGTGTTCCCAATTTTGTTGTTCATTGTATTTGTAGTATTTTAAATTGTATTGGGATTTTTTTGAATTAATTTATAGAAGATAACATGTATATTTAAATTTGTTGACATTCTGAATATTTTATCTTGAAAACTATTTCTAATTGAATGTTGCAGTTCTTTTAAGTTATCGCTGCTTTTCCTTGCGTATTAAAACTATTTGATTTTTTGACATTGAATTTCTTGATATTTAGAATCATTTGGTGGTATCCTTTTGAGATTAGGATAACACCACACATACACCCCTTAGGTGTATGTATATTTTAATATCTTTCAATTTGGTAAAGGGAAGGTTATGGGTGATGGCAGTTCAGGGTGCTAGTTCTCATCCTTGGGATAGTGTTGTGGAGATGACTTGTGGGTGATGACCCCATTTAGTGTGGAGTCCTTGGGTCTTTTTTATGTTGCTTCACTGTGTATATGGACCATTTGTAGTGCATATGAACTTATGTATTCAGTTTTGGTTTTTTTATAAACATTGTTGGCTATGAATTTTTCAGATTCAGTTTATCAAATGTTTTTGATGTTTTATTTATAAATATTCTGCTAAATCATTCCCAAACCAAGATAAATGATACCTGGGCACTTGTTCCAGCCTGTGGGGATAGGGAATTCCCTTCGGGCCTTGTCACGGGCCATTTTTGGTGCTAGTATTAGTGGCGACTAGATTCATTTTGTGACATTTTTCTTAAGAAATCATACTATTTTGTACCTAGTTTTAATGATTATATACATCAACAGATCCTTACAAGATTTAAATGTTATATTTTTTAATCTATTACATTAAAATTCATGTATTAATAATGAAGGATGACATATGAATCACATTCCATGTCAATCCAAATATAAATGAATCACCATTTAATATATATAATCCCACATGAGCGATCTCATCTATTGAAAGATTAACATTGATAGAAATATCATATTTTCTAATAAAAATGACTTACTTTATAATCAACACACTTCATCTTCCATTGGAACTCATACTCGTCATATATTCTAAATTATAAATTTTTACAATTCTATAACCGATGAAAGCACTTGATATAAATGTTATATTCACATTATATTATTTAAAAAATTTATTCACATATACTTTTCATTCATGCAACCTATAGATAATATATTTAAAAAATTGTTTCAGTCTTTCTAACAAAAATGATAGATCAATTAAGAACCTGAAAAAATTAAATATCTTCTTGCCAAAATTTCACTTTTTAAATACTCTCTTCAAATATATGTTCCCCAAAAATAAGATATCTCTACCCCATTTAGAAAACACTTATCAATGGATTCTCTCTAATATAATTTACACCCTGTATAGGTATAATTTTGAAATATATAAATAAATACAATTTATAGATTTAGGCTTTCATTTACACCCTCCCAATTATATAAAATGAATCCATTGAATAATAAGAGAGAGGGGAGTAAAACGCTATACTCTATCCTTAGAAAGAGTGGGGATGAAATAAAAAAATCAACCTCAAATACTAAAATGCATCGTTATATAATGGTTGGTTGAAAATATCCGATTTTTTTTCCCTTTGATGAAAAAATTATAAAATCAATTAATTTCATTAAAAAATTTATTTTATTAAGTGTTATTTTATATAACTGATCATGGATCATGAATACATAACCAAATTCCTTGAAATATTGATAGAAATTTTATTATCATATGCAATATGTAGGGTCAGTTTCACATCAGACTTAAGATATTTCAATTTTTTCTTCAATGAAATCAATTAGTTTTGTTTCATGAGTGAAAAAAACATATTCTGCATTAGTAGTTCTCAAGGTGATAAAACATTGATTCTTTGTTCACCAAAAAATAAATTTTCTACATGGATGAAAACTACCCATGATGGAAACCTCTTATCACCAACACAATTATCCTTTTATATATCTTTATAATAAAACTAATTATTCTTACCCAAAAATTATATTTCAAAAAAACCTAATACATATTTAGTTTTGCTACAAATATATAATTTTTTATTGTGATAGATAAAAATAACTTCATTTATCTTCACTATGATTTCATAATTTTTTTTCAGCCACATCATTCTATCATGTGGTGTATTGGGAATTGAATTCAAGTGTGTTTCTATGAGATTCCTGATATGGTTCAAACAACATATTTTTAAACATAGTCCAATTTTTAGATTGGATATTCTTTAGAGGTTGACCATACTATTTTCTATACTTATTCAAAAAACTATGATTTTAAGGCCTATAACTTGTGCTTATTAAACATAAAACATGTAATGAGATTGAATTCACCAATAAAATAACTAAATTAAAAATATTTATTAGCTTATTACACCATCATTGGCCCATATACATCTAAATTAATGAAATTTAATGGTTGAAAAGTTTAAATTACCACCAAATTATATAAATTTTTAACGGTGACCCTTTTTTAAAAGAAGAGAACATATAATATATTCCTATTTTTAATAGAGTAGCATCATAAAAATTTCCACATTAAGTGATAAAATTCATGTTTTATTGGCCAATATAACCAAGGATTTTATTCCAAAGAATATTCTATTATTCCATGCTCAGATAACATGCATTCCTGTCACTATTCACTTGGAATAAATTTCCATTAGTACATTATAATCTATTCACCACTCTTTCTCCATCTTGGATCATAATCATGAACTCATCCTATATAGATAAGATATTTTTCCTTCATTATAAATCTATGAATCAATGAATATTTTGGGTTTCAATACATAAAAATATAAAGTGTTTTTTAGATTTCAGTTTTTCTAAATCATTGATGAACCAAATGATTTTATTTTGAGGGAAACATTATTTACAATTGTCATTATGATTTATTGTACGTTTTAATTATATTGAAAGAGTTTCAAATACCATATCACCAGAGAAGAACACCCACTATCCAAAATCCATGGAATTTATTTCTTTTATGATTTATGTTCCACTTCCACAATAAACTCCTTCTTATTTAAATTTCTCATCTTCTTATGAGGATATAGAGTATTGTAATTGATATTTTTGGGGAACTATATAGGTATGAGGAATTTAGTTTCATGGTTACCAATATAGTCACATAATATAATTATTTTATATCTTCAAACTTATTTTTTGATTTCAATCCAAAATTTTTATTCACTTTCTTAACATTCATCAATTGAACGGAATGACTCCCCCCATAACATTTCATCCAAATATTCATAGAAATGTTGTGAAATTGGACATTAAAACCAAAATTTTTCCCATATTCCCTATGCATAAACAATTCCCATTTTGAGGAATTTGAAATTAATCCCAAAAATCATTTGGGGTAAATATTCGATCCATTTTCTTACTTGAAATTGTGTTCCATGATATTCCAAATTTCTAAGGGTCACTATATTTTTTTAATGACTTGGAATTATTGATATAGTTAATCTTATTTGACTCTTTAAAAAAAGAATTTATTTCACATTTTTGGAGTGATTTTCATTTAACTTCTTGATCCATCATCCCCTTTGATTAATGAATAACTTCTAAATTGAAATTTAAATAGTATATCTAAAATTATATTGTTCTTATTCAGTTTGGGAGAGTTTATATTAAATGATGTATAAATATTTCTCTTTCTCCCCAAATATATGTTTTATCTTGATCTTATGAGTTTTCCCATCATCAATAACATTTAATAGATCATCATAAAATTTCAAAATTTTATAATTGTATTTTATTAATACATAATAACTACTATTGGATGATTAACAAGACTTATTCAATATTCTGATATCCTTATATAATTTAAATATATTTATGAATAATTATTTTAATTATCCATTTATCATAAATTCCATCTTAGTAACTTCATAATTATTTCTTGAACAGATTATTTCATTACAATTGATATTTTTATCGTTTAATTTTATAAAGATCATTTTTTCACCAACATCATTACTAGAAGTGCCAAGTTAACATTAATATAAAATTTTTAATGTTTATTTAGACAATAATTTTAAATTTTTTCCATAAATAAATTCTTATCATTTTATTTTGATGATAATTTTTACTTATTATCATTGTTCTTAGAGAATCTTCAAGTCAGTTCTTCATAATCATCAAAATTATAATGTCCCCTAACCAAGAAAATTCTCATATGGCTAAATCCGGATTGTTATGGTACCTCAAGCATGACTCCCCATAATAACGAGGAATTTGACTAGTAGTGGGAGTGTGATGAATATTGGGGGGAGACTTTACCCCCCATTAGAGAATTATAATACAGAATAAAAAAAATATAAATAAATACCATAGTAATGGGAATTGTGGATATTGTACAAAAAAACAAGGAAGTAAAGAGGAACCAATAAATCAAATAATAGTGAACCACATAACAACATCTTTTTTGGGTTTTATAAAGAAAATTATGCAAAGGGTATCAGGGTTCCCGTATTTTTAAAACTCGGTATTGGATGCATGAATGTTGTTCAAGCATACTTCACTATGGAAGGATGTGGGAACTTCCTTCCCTCATTGTTGCCCCCACAAAATATGTGTCATCCATGTTCACGCATCCTCCCAAGAGGAGGGATGTGTGAACAAGGTTCACGCATCCCATAGAGAGCTTAAATATTTCTCAATATTTATAAATAGTAATTACAAACTAATTCACTTAAAGTAAAAAAATAAGAAATATTAATAAATATCAATTAAATAAAAGAAAATATTGAAATAATGTTAATAATTATTAATAAATATTCATGAATAATAGATATTTGTTAAATAATTATTAATATATATTTTTGGTGCACTGCTTGATTTGGGAAATAATGTCATCCTCTACCTATTGATCATGATAACACATGAAACAAGAACTTATACAAGTATCATCAAGGGTAATCCGAATTTATTTCAGGATGAAGATATTAAATGTGAAATGTAACTTTTATTAGACTAATCAACCTAAAACTCATCAACTAACTTTAACAAATATATAAAAAATATTTAAATGGGAAAAAGAAGGATAAGTGGCCTTTGAGCGCATTCATAATTGAACTTTTCGTGTGTCTTTGATTAATTGAATTACAACCTCCTCTTATTCAGATTATTTTTTGTTAAAAAAGGAAGGGGGTTTAGAAAAACATTCTACTTTTAATAACATTATCTTCCTAAACATTCTACAGTAATTAGGTTTGATTCTAATGAATATACTAAATCTGGGAGTAATTTCAGATTTATTCATTTATCTACCCCTAAATAGAAACACTCATAAACATCTTTATAATGGTGAATTTTCAAATAATGGATTTCAAGATGTTATAATACAAAGAATATACCAGAATATTTCTTCAGATTATGAATGATGATATTTGAAAAGTTATATAACTTCATCAATGATGATCTTCTTCAATACATATTTTTCAGGATACCAAAACATGATCTAACCATGATAAAGTTACATAATATCCAATGAGGCTCTTATGAGAAACATTGTGAGTATGCCTATGAATCCTAGCATGGATATTCATTGTATGTTCAACTAACTTAATATTTTTTTGAATGGATTGAGTATTCTCTAACATATATTGAGCATGATATAATCCTAGCATCTTTCACTCACTCACATCATCCCAATATGTTGTAGTTATACATCTATTTCTATAAATATCCTCATATGGTTCCATTTGTATTCTAGAGTGGAAACTGTTATTATATATGAATTACATTAAGAAATGTTGTTATCACAATATCCCTTGAAATGGATCATGAAATATATTATCTGATCTCCAAGCCTATGAATGATCTTTTTAGACAAACTATTAGTTTAAGAGGGGTAAGTAGTTAAAATATCATTTTTGTATCCAATGGTTGTTAAATAATGCCCAAAAAACATCATAGATATCCTTGGGTCTCTATTATATATAATATAAAGATTTAATCCATGTAAAATTACTTCTTTATTTATATATTGTTATGTTGATAGAGTGTGAAATTATAAGGCCCCAGCCTTAAACCTTACTTAATCTTGAGTTATTACAAGATTACACGTTGAGGATCTTTTCGGGTTTAGAGTTTTAGAGAATTAGATCATAAAACTTGCATTACATTCCACATATAAACAAAGTGGTTACATAAAGATAGTATTCTTCATTCCCATCAATGGAAACACATTTAAAATAAAACATGGATTATTTCTTGACACATCCTTGACTCTATCATCTTATCATGTACCTTTCCCTTGACCTGTGAAAAACATTTCAAAAACTTGGGATGAGCGTAAAAACTCAGTATGGGTTATAAAAACATGGAAAGGAAACATGAGTTCATATATACATAAGAATGAAATCATACTTTACCCATAAAACATAGGCACTTTAACATACCTCATAAAAACATGAATAAATCATATAAATCATAATACGTAAAGGTAACTTGAGGCATTCATAACATTCTTACGTAGGGAGTAACCCTCTTGGTTACGTTTGGAATAACCATCACAGTATATTCCCTAAAATCTCTTCGGAGAAACCTTAACGTTTCACTCCTTCGCGTTACCCAATGCATTGGAGAGCTATAACGGGCTCACCCGCCCTTAGTTTATCACGGAACCACCCGTTCTTCATAATAATGCCCAAGAACCTCAACATAATCGTATCACATAAAACATGCATAAAGGAAACATAAAATTTCCACCATTCAATCACAAGATATCAATACCACACATTGATATAAAAATATTATGAAAACCATTTTCAATACCAAAATAAAAGAAAAGTAAAACATGGTATTTATTTTTCTTTTAAAAAGAAGGAATGGCTTGTAGAAGAAGCCGAAACTCAAATAACGGTCACGACAGCGGAGAAGTCGTTGTCGCCGCATACGTACGACAAAAACATTCCCTTTTGTCGTTTAGTAAACGCTTCGTATAAAAAATATTCCTTTTGAATAAACTTAAAAGTCAAAGGGGTTTATACACCGTATAAAAGAAAGTTGTGTATAAAATAAAATATGCCTCAACGAAAGGAGATTGAGACGAAGTCCCATACAAAGATAATTTTTTTAAAAATGAAATAGATATATTATGTGTATTCACTATAAGTACACATAAATAAAGTATAAATACAAGATACGACATAATAATATAATGACACAATTTGAAAGTAGGAGATTAACCCAAAGAATGGAAATTGGGTTAAGAAGTTCCCATACCTCGTATCCGACTTGACCCGATCGTTCTTTAAACTCCTGAATAATAAACTTTAGTTAATCTCTACTTGATTATGAATCTTTTCCAAGTTCATTATTCCTTTTATACCATGTTATGAACATCATGTAATCATTTAAGTTAATAATGTTCATTTTGTCGGTATTTGGTTCTTAAGTCAAAAATAGACTTCTTACACTTACATGTTGTTAATTTGGTCAATGTTTCATTATATCCAGAATGGTATTCATGATGTAGATATCATATATGTCATATATATCCAGTACATACATGTATTTAAAATATTACATAATCATTTAGAGGTAAGAAATGAAATGCACCGTTCATGGAGACGGTAAGCCGTACGTACGCATGAACGCTACTTTCATTTCTTTGTCATATTAACGGAATTAAAACTAAATGAGACTTATGTATATTTTAATTCCAGAATTATATTCATCATTTAGATATATCATTAATTATATATATCCATTATATACATGTACTTTTAATAGTACATTACATTTGGGGATAAGAAATGAAATGCACCGTTCATGGAGACGGTAGTCCGTACGTACGCATGAACGCTACTTTCATTTCTATCTCATACTTTAATGGAAATAAATGATAATGATATATATAGGTATATTATAATTCCAGTATAACATCATATATAATAACTTTAAATCCATCCTTTACACGTCCCACATATGGCATTAACGAATCTCATCACTTTGAGGGGGCGGTAGTCCGCACTTCCTTAAATGAAGATATCGCGTATACCCATAATGGAAGCCATAAAGGTAAGACAAAAATGAAAAATACAGAAGCATAAGTAAAACATAAACATATTACATATCATATATAAAAATAGTGACATCATAATGGCCACCTTTGAAGGTGTTAAATGAGTATTGAACAATCATCGTTTCGGGAGGCATAATTTCGCCATCCACGGAAAACATATGTTCTTTAACCATTTGATGTAGTTGTGTGAGAGTGTGGCTCAAATAAATCTTATAACAACATCCTAGTATATTGAAGAT
This sequence comes from Viscum album, assembly GCA_963277665.1. NCBI lineage: Eukaryota > Viridiplantae > Streptophyta > Magnoliopsida > Santalales > Viscaceae > Viscum > Viscum album. The sequence continues at coordinate 1,215,131,208 of OY728131.1, read as the reverse complement.
ACTGGTGATGTTATAAAAGAAGGAAATAAAAAGATTTTAGGGGGTTGGAGAAGCAAAATAAAACAAATGAACATGAGAGAAACAATTACCTTTAAAAAGTGTAACTCCTTTTGAGTTGAGCCTAAAGGCTTCCTTTGAAAGGATTATTCCCAAAGGGAATCCTCTAGGATGAGGAGAGGGATGTGGAGAGAGCAAATGGGCAGGGGTTGGCCGAGCCAATGGCTTGAAGAGTGTGTGAAATGAGGTAGAGGTGGGGGCCTTTTATAAGGGGAGAGGAGGGGCACTTTTGGAAAGTAAAGAAACATTACATTATTTGAAAATGTGTTTCGGTTTTAAAAGGTCCCACATTGATGGAATTCGTGGATAAGGTGATAAGGCATCGAAATCCATTCATCCAATTGGTTTTGGACATGTGTAGTTCATAGATTTTATTTTATCTTTCCATTTTATTTAAATCGTCAAATAATGATGTCATCGCTGCATCATTATTATGTCATAAATAATTTAATTTATTTAATTTCTAAAAATTATAAAACAAATACTATGATGTAGGAAATCGTTTTAGCTTTCCAATTACTATTTATAATCAAAATTTGGACTTGTATAACCCCACTTAAAAATTGTTTTAGTAAAACAATTTATGTTAGTGTCATTTTCACTTTAACATTAAATAAAAAGTATTTTATATCATTTCCCAACAAAAGTGGATCCATGGGGTCCCCAAGTTAGGCCATGGCTTGTCTTGGTCGGCCATGACACAACCAATGAGGTTGGGACATGTGTCTAGGTCATTTTATATTATTAAAGCATTATTTATACATTAAACTACCCTAATTACCACTAATCGCGATTAAGAACTTAATAAGTTACTATTCACCAAAAAATTATTTTAATCTCATTGAACCACATTTTACTTCTTAATGACAACCATGTATGTCGGATTTTCAAAATTCAATACACATTAGTGGTAAAATTTCATTTAACTGAAAAATCAGTTTGCTTGATTACCACTTAGTGGTTTCACTATTCATCAAAAATTGAAGTTTTTCAGAAAATTACCAAAAATTTACTTTAAGCTATATTTGATATTCCGAATTCAAAAATGAAGTCTATTTTACAAAATTCAAATCATATAAGTCACATTAATTAATTTAATAATTAATTCCCGCTGCCAGAGCAAATAGCGTGTTTTTACAAAACAATAAGTATCAAAAGATTGACACCAGTTTAAGTCTAATTTCAAATCGAAATTGATTCCAATGACCACCATTGGATAAAATGGTAAAAATATATTCTAATTTCACTTTAAAACCAATTCAAAAGATAATCTAATCATATAAATAAATTAGATCAAAAAGAGGTTTTGAATTAAAATGCAACATTTTACACTATTCATAAAAAAATGAACTTTATCAGAAAGGTACCAAAAATTACACAAAGTAAAATTTGATGTCCCGATTCTTAATAAAAGTTTTATTTGGTCCAAAAGAATGTATAAGAGTGATCACAACTATATTTAATGACGGTCCACCATTAAAAGGTGATAAGTGAACCTTTAGTGAAAATTAGAGTATAAAAGCCTAAAATTGAACTCTTTCCGTATTTTAAGCCTTTATCTTTTATTGGGTAAATGTAAAAACATCTAAAAACATATCTATTCATATTTTAGTTATTTCTATTCATTCTCGCCAGTACAACGGCTACTTGTTAACTAACATAATATTATTATATTACTAGTGTGCTACGTAAGTTTCAAAGAAACTCATCGTTGCGTATCGGGTACGCTATCGAACATAGCAACCCCTTTTAATTAAAATTCATATTTAATTCTCTAATATTAATAAATATAAAAATTATTTATTCTTTAATTACCTGGGATGTTACATCCTTCCCCCCTTTTGGGAATTGCGTCCTCGCAATTTTATTCACTTATCAAAATAAGTGGGGGTATTTATCCCTCATAGCATTTTCAGATTCCCACGTTGCCTCTTCAATCACATGGTTTTTCCAAAAAACCTTTACCTGATGAATCACCTTATTCTGTAACACTTGCTCCTTATGGTCAAGAATCTGGACCGGTTGTTCCTCATAAGATAGGTTCTCTTACAGCTGAACTACCTCTGGACTCAAAACATGAGATGGATCTGGCATATACTTTCTCAACATCGAAACGTGAAAAACATTGTGTACCTGAGAGATACTCGGAGGTAAAGCCACTCGGTATGCAACTGATCCAACTCTTTCCAGAATTTCGTATGGTCCAATGAACCTTGGACTCAACTTTCCTTTCACCCACTTCAACCCAGAAAGCTGGAGTTCGACACCGCTTCCCATATAATGCCTGAAATGGTGCCATCTGTATACTGGAATGGAAACTGTTATTATATGAAAATTCAACCAAAGAAAGATGTTGGTCCCAACTTCCCTGATATTCCATAGAACAAGCTCGTAGCATATCCTCCAATGTCTGAATTGTTCGTTCCGACTGCCCATCTGATTGAGGATGAAAAGCTGTACTAAAATTTAATTCAGTACCCAACGACTTCTGAAGGCCTTTCCAAAAGTTAGAAGTAAACCTGGGATCACGATCCGATACAATGGAGAGAGGAACTCCATGTAACATGACTATCTCCTTAAGATACAAACGGGAAAGTTGATCAAGAGAGAAAGTATCTCGTATAACAAGGAAATGAGCAGACTTGGTCAAGCGATCAACAATAACCCAGATTGCATTATTACCTCGAGATGTCTTCGGTAATCCAACAACAAAGTCCATGGATATATTCTCCCATTTCCACTCTGGCACTGATAAAGGCTGAAGCATCCCTTTCGGTAACTGCCGCTCTGCTTTAACCTGTTGAAAAGTCAAACACTTCACAGTAAAATCAGCAATGTCTCTTTTCATTCCATCCCACTAGTAATACTCCCGCAGACCTCTGTACATCTTAGTACTAACAGGATGAAAAAAACAACTCATTCTTCAACTGTGAATCACAAGGCACACACAACCTCTTCACAAACCTCAAAACACAAACACAAACTTATCCAAGAACTCATGGAAAATTTTATTCATAAGGTCCATGAATACAGTAGGTGCATTGGTTAACCCAAAAGGCATTAATACAAATTCATAGTGGACATATCTAGTACGGAACACAATCTTCGGAACATCTGCTTATTTTACTTTCAACTGATGGTACCCCGACCTCAAGTCAATCTTCGAAAAATACTGATCTCCCTGGAGCTGACACCACTTCATTCGATGGCCCAACATCTGCTGAAGTTGTTGCAAAAGATTTCACCACCCCTTTCTGCTTGTAGTCTAACTGCTTCCCATCACTCAAGCTCCTAGTCGGACACTCGTTTGCATAGTGACCCATCTCATTGCACTTATAACATTTCACTAACTGTAAATCAAATTTATTCTTACCTTCACCTTGATCCTTTTCAGTGCAATCACGAGCCTTATGTCCCATCTTACCACATCGGTAGCACTTCCCAGAATTCAGAAGACATTTCCCAGCATGCCTTTTGCCACATTTATCACAAACTGGAAACTTAGTTTTCTTACCATCAGACTTTTTTGAAGAATTCTTACCTTTCTCCTGCCACCTCGGTCTCTTCTTCTGCTGGTTGTTATAGAAAACTTGGTCATCGGCAAACTCCAATTCCACCTTCTCAGCACATCGAACAAGCTTTTCATAACTTTTAAACTCACAAGAAGCTAATGCCCTTCGATACTTTGGCTTTAATCCTGAGTAAAAACGATTGATTTTACTATCAAGGTCCCGGATAAAATTGGGAGCATACCTTGCCAATCGAGTGAACCTTTCTTCATAGGCAGCCACTGAGTCTTCCTCTTGCCTCAATTCCAAGAATTGCTTTTCCATCCTAAGTCGAACAGCCTTAGGAAAATACTTCTCAAGAAACATACCTTTGAATTCATCCCAGTCAAGAGCATCAATCTCATCGGCGTCCCTGATATTTTTAACCATAGACCACCACTGATCTGCTTCACCCTCCAAATGGTAAATAGCAAGACTAACCTTTTGACTGTCTGAACACCCCATGACATCAAAAATCTTCTCCAATGCTTTAATCCACCCTTCATCTAGCACAGGGTCAGATGATCCTCTGAATGATGGGGGATGTTGCCTCATGAAATGTTCCACCACTGACATGTTCCTCTGCGGTTGATCTGGCTGATCTCGTGCATGGATACCACCGCCATTTATCGCTTGAGTCAACTGCGCCATTACTGCAACAAACTGTTCAGTTCCGATTCCGACCATCTCAGGTTGCTGATTTGGAAGGTTATCTTCCTCCTGATGTCGTCCCAACATAGCTGCTTTGTTTCCTCTGCGGAAAACCATTCTAAACATGGAAATATCTTAGGCGAAGCAACATGGTGATCCGTAAATGCTATATCATTTCAATCATATTATAATTTAACACTTTTCTAACTCCTAAAGTTGTCTAAACCGACCTCTGATACCAACTATAAGGCCCCAGCCTTAAACCTTACTTAATCTTGAGTTATTACAAGATTACACGTTGAGGATCTTTTCGGGTTTAGAGTTTTAGAGAATTAGATCATAAAACTTGCATTACATTCCACATATAAACAAAGTGGTTACATAAAGATAGTATTCTTCATTCCCATCAATGGAAACACATTTAAAATAAAACATGGATTATTTCTTGACACATCCTTGACTCTATCATCTTATCATGTACCTTTCCCTTGACCTGTGAAAAACATTTCAAAAACTTGGGATGAGCGTAAAAACTCAGTATGGGTTATAAAAACATGGAAAGGAAACATGAGTTCATATATACATAAGAATGAAATCATACTTTACCCATAAAACATAGGCACTTTAACATACCTCATAAAAACATGAATAAATCATATAAATCATAATACGTAAAGGTAACTTGAGGCATTCATAACATTCTTACGTAGGGAGTAACCCTCTTGGTTACGTTTGGAATAACCATCACAGTATATTCCCTAAAATCTCTTCGGAGAAACCTTAACGTTTCACTCCTTCGCGTTACCCAATGCATTGGAGAGCTATAACGGGCTCACCCGCCCTTAGTTTATCACGGAACCACCCGTTCTTCATAATAATGCCCAAGAACCTCAACATAATCGTATCACATAAAACATGCATAAAGGAAACATAAAATTTCCACCATTCAATCACAAGATATCAATACCACACATTGATATAAAAATATTATGAAAACCATTTTCAATACCAAAATAAAAGAAAAGTAAAACATGGTATTTATTTTTCTTTTAAAAAGAAGGAATGGCTTGTAGAAGAAGCCGAAACTCAAATAACGGTCACGACAGCGGAGAAGTCGTTGTCGCCGCATACGTACGACAAAAACATTCCCTTTTGTCGTTTAGTAAACACTTCGTATAAAAAAGATTCCTTTTGAATAAACTTAAAAGTCAAAGGGGTTTATACACCGTATAAAAGAAAGTTGTGTATAAAATAAAATATGCCTCAACGAAAGGAGATTGAGACGAAGTCCCATACAAAGATAATTTTTTTAAAAATGAAATAGATATATTATGTGTATTCACTATAAGTACACATAAATAAAGTATAAATACAAGATACGACATAATAATATAATGACACAATTTGAAAGTAGGAGATTAACCCAAAGAATGGAAATTGGGTTAAGAAGTTCCCATACCTCGTATCCGACTTGACCCGACCGTTCTTTAAACTCCTGAATAATAAACTTTAGTTAATCTCTACTTGATTATGAATCTTTTCCAAGTTCATTATTCCTTTTATACCATGTTATGAACATCATGTAATCATTTAAGTTAATAATGTTCATTTTGTCGGTATTTGGTTCTTAAGTCAAAAATAGACTTCTTACACTTACATGTTGTTAATTTGGTCAATGTTTCATTATATCCAGAATGGTATTCATGATGTAGATATCATATATGTCATATATATCCAGTACATACATGTATTTAAAATATTACATAATCATTTAGAGGTAAGAAATGAAATGCACCGTTCATGGAGACGGTAAGCCGTACGTACGCATGAACGCTACTTTCATTTCTTTGTCATATTAACGGAATTAAAACTAAATGAGACTTATGTATATTTTAATTCCAGAATTATATTCATCATTTAGATATATCATTAATTATATATATCCATTATATACATGTACTTTTAATAGTACATTACATTTGGGGATAAGAAATGAAATGCACCGTTCATGGAGACGGTAGTCCGTACGTACGCATGAACGCTACATTCATTTCTATCTCATACTTTAATGGAAATAAATGATAATGATATATATAGGTATATTATAATTCCAGTATAACATCATATATAATAAATTTAAATCCATCCTTTACACGTCCCACATATGGCATTAACGAATCTCATCACTTTGAGGGGGCGGTAGTCCGCACTTCCTTAAATGAAGATATCGCGTATACCCATAATGGAAGCCATAAAGGTAAGACAAAAATGAAAAATACAGAAGCATAAGTAAAACATAAACATATTACATATCATATATAAAAATAGTGACATCATAATGGCCACCTTTGAAGGTGTTAAATGAGTATTGAACAATCATCGTTTCGGGAGGCATAATTTCGCCATCCACGGAAAACATATGTTCTTTAACCATTTGATGTAGTTGTGTGAGAGTGTGGCTCAAATAAATCTTATAACAACATCCTAGTATATTGAAGATACTGGTGATGTTATAAAAGAAGGAAATAAAAAGATTTTAGGGGGTTGGAGAAGCAAAATAAAACAAATGAACATGAGAGAAACAATTACCTTTAAAAAGTGTAACTCCTTTTGAGTTGAGCCTAAAGGCTTCCTTTGAAAGGATTATTCCCAAAGGGAATCCTCTAGGATGAGGAGAGGGATGTGGAGAGAGCAAATGGGCAGGGGTTGGCCGAGCCAATGGCTTGAAGAGTGTGTGAAATGAGGTAGAGGTGGGGGCCTTTTATAAGGGGAGAGGAGGGGCACTTTTGGAAAGTAAAGAAACATTACATTATTTGAAAATGTGTTTCGGTTTTAAAAGGTCCCACATTGATGGAATTCGTGGATAAGGTGATAAGGCATCGAAATCCATTCATCCAATTGGTTTTGGACATGTGTAGTTCATAGATTTTATTTTATCTTTCCATTTTATTTAAATCGTCAAATAATGATGTCATCGCTGCATCATTATTATGTCATAAATAATTTAATTTATTTAATTTCTAAAAATTATAAAACAAATACTATGATGTAGGAAATCGTTTTAGCTTTCCAATGACTATTTATAATCAAAATTTGGACTTGTATAACCCCACTTAAAAATTGTTTTAGTAAAACAATTTATGTTAGTGTCATTTTCACTTTAACATTAAATAAAAAGTATTTTATGTCATTTCCCAACAAAAGTGGATCCATGGGGTCCCCAAGTTAGGCCATGGCTTGTCTTGGTCGGCCATGACACAACCAATGAGGTTGGGACATGTGTCTAGGTCATTTTATATTATTAAAGCATTATTTATACATTAAACTACCCTAATTACCACTAATCGCGATTAAGAACTTAATAAGTTACTATTCACCAAAAAATTATTTTAATCTCATTGAACCACATTTTACTTCTTAATGACAACCATGTATGTCGGATTTTCAAAATTCAATACACATTAGTGGTAAAATTTCATTTAACTGAAAAATCAGTTTGCTTGATTACCACTTAGTGGTTTCACTATTCATCAAAAATTGAAGTTTTTCAGAAAATTACCAAAAATTTACTTTAAGCTATATTTGATATTCCGAATTCAAAAATGAAGTCTATTTTACAAAATTCAAATCATATAAGTCACATTAATTAATTTAATAATTAATTCCCGCTGCCAGAGCAAATAGCGTGTTTTTACAAAACAATAAGTATCAAAAGATTGACACCAGTTTAAGTCTAATTTCAAATCGAAATTGATTCCAATGACCACCATTGGATAAAATGGTAAAAATATATTCTAATTTCACTTTAAAACCAATTCAAAAGATAATCTAATCATATAAATAAATTAGATCAAAAAGAGGTTTTGAATTAAAATGCAACATTTTACACTATTCATAAAAAAATGAACTTTATCAGAAAGGTACCAAAAATTACACAAAGTAAAATTTGATGTCCCGATTCTTAATAAAAGTTTTATTTGGTCCAAAAGAATGTATAAGAGTGATCACAACTATATTTAATGACGGTCCACCATTAAAAGGTGATAAGTGAACCTTTAGTGAAAATTAGAGTATAAAAGCCTAAAATTGAACTCTTTCCGTATTTTAAGCCTTTATCTTTTATTGGGTAAATGTAAAAACATCTAAAAACATATCTATTCATATTTTAGTTATTTCTATTCATTCTCGCCAGTACAACGGCTACTTGTTAACTAACATAATATTATTATATTACTAGTGTGCTACGTAAGTTTCAAAGAAACTCATCGTTGCGTATCGGGTACGCTATCGAACATAGCAACCCCTTTTAATTAAAATTCATATTTAATTCTCTAATATTAATAAATATGAAAATTATTTATTCTTTAATTACCTGGGATGTTACAGAAATACTCATAAATGGTAATGAAGTAAGAAAGCATTGTAAGTTGATCAACTATAAAATGAATGGAATTATTTATAATATAGGTCTTTATAAGACTTATGATGAATTACATTGTGATGTTTTGTATTTTAATGGGTAATAGTTTAATGAACCTCTTTTACCTCTTTCATTCGTCCTTTACATACTGTAAAACTATGATTTGAGATGGATACTCAATAATATCACTCTTTTGGTTGTCCCATCGAAAATGATCTTTTAGATCCCTATAAATCAATTTCATTATAGGTAAAGTAGATAATGATAATATTTCTGTGTTATTCAATATTGTTATTTAAAAATACTTATAGGTGATGTTTTGGATATTTTTGGTTGTGTTTGTTAAAAAATAATGTTGAAAATGTTTCAGACTGGAGAAGACTGTGGGGTATTATAGAACCAAATGATTCAGAGAAGTTTAAACTCATTTTGATACGATTTTAAAGGGTTTAAAATATATGGAATGATTCTCACTCATATTATGAAGAAACACATGAAATATAGACAAACTCATATAAGTTAATTTCATGAACTGAGTAGTGTTTAGGAACAAAGGAGATACAGTTTTCAGGTGTGAAATGAGTTCTCAAATTGTGAGAGACCAGTGGGTTATCAAAAGATTTTAAAGGGTTGTTTCTTTTTCTAGAAGAATATTAATTCAATCTTTTTCAAAATATCAATAATTTTATTTCATGATGGATGTATTTTGACTATAAAATACTCTAGTGATGATCGCATACCAGTATAAATTCCTTCCTTTTATAAAGTCTGATTATGTATCTTCCCAAAATTGGTGAAATGAACTTCTAATTAATATTGTAGTTATTCTGATCGGCAATCATAATCATCTACTCTTCACAAATATCCATTATTCATTAAAATTCCTTTTCATGCAGTTTAATTTTTGTAAACAAGTAATCGTGTTCCTTGATATTTTAGGATTTTACATCTAATTTTAAATCATTAAGATCAATGATATTTTTCCAGATTTCTTCAGGTTCAGAAATCTTTTCATACAGAATCTATTTTATTTCCAAATATTTAATATATTTAATATTTATTAATTAATTTATTCATATCATTTATTATATATATATATATTGTTAGATAATTTTATAACATTAAGAAAATTATTAAAAAAATAATAGAAGTCTATAAATGATAACAGTAAGAAACATACAAATGTATCATAAATAAAATATCATCATAATATATTCCTCTGGCATAGATTCTCTTCTATCCCATATCTTGGTGTATACTGGATGCACCCAGGCTGTGTCTGTCTATGTTTGTGCTCTAGTGAACGCTACCCATCCTCATCGACAGCCACCTCCACCTCCTCATGTGTGACAAGCAGTGGATGTACAGTCTCACCACCTGTACCCTAGCCCACATCTAAGGATAGTGGAATCTAGGTGGAACTCGCACCAACATAAGATGTAGATGGATGCTCTGCTGCGGATGACTATAATAATGAATTGATCTCAAACTAGTCATCATCTGTAAGTACTTGTGGCTATGTATGAGAAGTTGGAGAAGCATCTGACTGATCATGTTGAACACCCTACTCTAGTGGAACAATAGCATGTGGCAGAACAAGCTGTACACCCTACTCCTGTGGAACAAAAAAATGCATAACAGGGTCGTCACCCCCAGGTACATCTATGTGAGGCTCATCAGGCTCCGTGACCTCTGCAGATGGTGGTGGATCAAAGAAAATGACATGAAAAATCTCATAAATCGACGGAAATAGTTATGCCACAAGGGTGTGAACATATGCCGGGTCAAAAGGAAGCTCTCTCCACTGGATCAGACATATAAATTAGATGAAAAATAAGAGAATCCGGAAAAAATAAATTCTGTTTTTATCTAATATTAATAAAATATTAGTTTAACAATGAAAGGAAGAATGCAAACCAACTCATGAAAGCCTCGTTCATGCTGTGTCAGAAATATGACTGGGGACCTGATGTACTAGCCTGCAAAATTCATCTGATCCATCAAATGAAAATGTACTATCCCTACACCTTGCAACTAGGACTCCCGTCGTCTCTCCCATAATGCAATATGTCTGGCATGGTAGTTCCTCCAATCAAAATCCCTATTCCCTGTCATCTTTAGGGAATTAAATGAATCCAACTGACTGGGTGGGTCAAGAACAGGTTGAAGGAATCCAAAATGCCTCATAACCCTATCAGTCTGATGCCACTCGACTATATGAAAATGAATCAGTGGAACACTTCAGGAGCCGATAGCAAGCATCTCTATACAGTACACTGACAGACTCTGAAGGATAGCATCTGTATATGGAATCCATGTAATCTTAAAGAAAAAATGAGTAATCAATTAATAAATGAAAAGATGTATAGTGAAGAGTAAAAAAATTAACAATATAAATTATAATCACTTACATAGTATGGTTGAATGCTTTCTAAAAAAACTCTATAGGAGTGGACAACATGTCTAGGAGAACCTGAATGTCGATGTGCCTGACTCCACCTGTAGATAAAATTTTTATTTTTACATTTCATAATAGAATATTATACAATTAAGTTAGATATTATAAGGAATTTATAACATACCAACATCCACATGGAGCCTCTGGTAAAATATAAACTGGTAATGGTGCACAAGCATGTGGAACTAAAGGAGGGATGTGATCCCATACCCACATCTACAGAAGAACCATGCCTCCTGTGATCTACAACTTATCAATGCGACATGCGTTGCATAGGGCCCTGTATGTATATGCCAGGTAGGGATACGCCCATCTATATTGTAAAGCCTGGTCCAAATCCTCTAAAAATGATAAATACACCAGGTGTCCAATAGTAGTAGATATGTCAACAAAAAGTGTTCCACCTATCAGCCTCAAAATATATGTGCGTGAAATTCACAGCACGGTGACGTCATCATTATCATCTGGTAAATGTGTGAAGTGCTGGTCTAACCAAGGCATCTGCAATCTACCACTGACGATGGTTCTGCCATCTTTCTGGACCTCTATGCCCAAAAGTCTATGAACAAGCTCAGGCAAATTTAATGGAACTCGGCCTGTCAGAGCATGTTGGTCGATAAGGAAGCCCAACAAAATGGCCACATCCTGTAACGTAATAGTCATCACCCCTTCACTAAAATAGAATGTGTGTGACTCTGGCCTCCATATCTCTATAAGGGATAAAATGAGCTGATGATCAAGAAATGTGAATTTGCACATCGCAACTCCATATAATCCAGCTCGACGAAGATGAGGGACGATAGCAGGAGGCGGTGCAGTATGATGGAAATGGTGATATCTACGTACAATCAAGTGAGGCACAGGATGTACCTCTAAAAGAAAATGTGATACATAAGTATCTTGAGATGTAATAAACGAAAAAACTACCATCTGCACACATGATATCATTGTTACCTTTTAATAGTGAATTGAATAAAAATTATAAACATTCATTTAAGAAAATTCCACAAAATGAAAAATAAGGTAGAGAATAAAGCAACAGTGATGATAAACATTCATTGAAGATGTGGAAGCATTATATATTCATTTTCATTTGGTGTTTATTTTTTTAATATATTTAGTATCATAAAATTCTTTATGATAATATCAAAAAATAAGACAAACCAAAATTCAAACATCTCAAAAATAGAGCAGGTCAGAAATAAAAGGATTCAATAATAAAACACTCACATACAAAACAACATATACATATTAATGATACAATACATATTCTCGATCATGGATGATGAGATGTGGAACTCTGTCCTGCCACTTCGGGACATCTCTTATGAGTATGTCCTTCTGCGTGACAAATACTGCAACGTATTCTCCCTCCTAATTGCTGAGTCCAATCCATCTCATTTCTGATGCGAGTTGACTTCAGTCTTACATGGGGCCGCAACCTGGTAGCACGAAGCCAAAAATTTTAAAAATTACAAACATTGAAAAAATCATAAATGAAACCAAAACCAACTTAATAAAACCTAGAAATATCAAGGATGATGGTCGGTCGATCAACACGCAATGTGATAGAATGGAAGTCACCAACATGCATCCAAGCAGCACTATAATATTTAACCAAAGTGATCATGTGATACACGATATCAATATATGGCTCCCATGAAATATTTATCGAAGTGCAAGATGCGATAACATGTACACATGGATATCTCAATGCCTGAGAGCTGCCACAATCATAGTATATGTTTTCCAACATCACGACAAACCCTCCACCAGTAGTGCATGTAGCCTGGTCATTGCATTATCTTTCCAGAAATCTCCTCTTTTCCCCGTCAAAGGCTATAGCATTCAATCTTCAAGCCTCATTCTGTATCTGGTCAATAACACTTTAAAAATGCGGAGTAAAAAGTATTACATTTTCCATCATAGGGTAGGCATTTTTGGACCGGTAAATAAAGTTGTCAACACATCTAAAAAATGTCTATGGAACTATACCTATGATTGGGAATTTACGCACACCCTTGAGGACCCCATTTATGCACTCCACTATATTAGTGGTCATATGACCATATCTCATGCCACCATCGTATGCTAATGACATGTTTTCCTTTGAAATTTGCATCATATATTCATATAAATCCTCATTAACATTTCAAATCTATCCAAGATGTTGATCAAACCATTCTTGTTGGGGTTCATATGCTGAAATCATAAGATAAGAATGTTTTAAAATGGATATTAAATTTTGATAAAAAAACCAAGTTTAGAAAACCATACCGAAATTGAGTATCGCCTTCTTTGTGGCTTCATCTCTAAAATGCTTATGAACATTACTTGCAATATGTCTAATGCAATAAAAGTGATATGAATTCGGCTTAGTCCAAGAAACCCCATCACTAATCATGGGCTATATAATCGCTCGATGATGGTCAGATATCAGACACACAACCAGTTTTTTCATGACATGAACACATACACATGCCTAAAACCAGCTCCAGCATTCAAACTTTTCTTTTTCAACAACATAAAAATCAATTGGCAGAGGAGCGAGATTACCATCCTGTGTGGCAGTAATGAGTAGAACACCTATATACATTCCAAAAACGATTGTTCCATCTACCTAAATAAATTGTTTACAATAGGGAATGGCTACAATGGATGGTCTGAATGCCCAAAAAGCCTTTTGAACTTCACCATTGACTGACCAACTCGATGATTCAGGGATACATACTCAACACTATCCAAATGATAAAAAATATGATTATTGAGAGACAATAATTCAATAAGCTATGAAATAATTTCATAAGACTCTTCCCAATCACCATACACTTTTAAAATGGCTTTCTTTTTTTCATTCCAAGATTTGTTGTATGATATCTTATAGCTATACAACTGTTTATTTCTTTCCTAAACAAGGTCAACAGTAACATCCAGACATGTCCGTATCATCTCACAAATAATAGTATATATAAACTCTGCATCAAGGGAAGTGTGATCTTGTACCATGTTGGGATGAAGAAAAGTGTGTGGCCCTTCTAATTTGGTTATCCTCCAACATCCATAATATTTATCAAATATAGATCTTAATTGAAATTTATATTCTGACCTATATTTTTCACAACGAATGAGATATTTGGTATTCTTTGACTCATCAAAAAAATGTAAAATATCGCTCAATGTGGTATTGCTTTATCACATTTTTCATGGCCAGTTTATATTCGAACTCCTACCCAACATATATGGCATTTTCATTTGATGCAGTCCTACTCCCTATAATGCCCGGGAATTCAAAAGATGGTGTAATGACATCGTAATCAAAATTCTATTCACGAGACATTCATTTAACTAAGGATCTCAAAACTGAAGGTTGATTACCACTAACTTGTGGATGCTGTGGATGTATACCTCTCAAAGGAACCTCAGAATGTTCATTCCCAACCACATCATCTCCTGATGACTCCCAAGATTCTTCTTCCTCAGAAAAATATTCATGCACTATATCAGCACACAAAGCGATTTCATCTACATTTCCTTCTCAATTTTATCATCTTCTTCATAACATTCCTCCATAGCAGTCATATGAGGAGGATGCAATGAATAAGACTACTGTGAAGGACCAGCTTCTATAGAGCTCACAAAGAATGGTTCTATAGTAATCGATCGCACCACATCAATATTAGATATGACAAAAAATAATTCCATCAAACCATTAATACACTGTTTCCAGAATAATAGAGAAGCCCCCATCCAATCCTCATCATCGACAATAGGGTACTTGCTGGGCCACAGATGTTCAATATATTGAAGATGTCGGTATCTAGTTGAAGTGAATGCTTGTTCAGCCCTTAGTTTTAACCGACTATGAATCTTATTATGAACTGCATCCAATGTCATAAAACCATGGAGATTTACAACTCTTGAAGGTGGAACAATATATCTAAAACCATACTCAAAATAAATTACCTCACCATTGAAATAAATTTGTGCATACATAATTATCTATAAAAAAATAATTTAAAAAATATTATATACTACATTAAAATTTTAAATTTTTTAATTTGGTTTTGAATAATTTATTATCTTGAGACTTTTTTATGTATTGATTTATCACTGTTATTGTATATTGATTGTGATATTATCACAAAAGAAAATTCAATATAATATTTCATAAAGATTAATTACTTATGAATATATAATCATGACTTGATCTTGAGACTTACGATTAATTTATCATTATATGAAAAACTAACCACAACCTATGGGTGTACTCCTGTCTCTATTATCAAATATTTCAGCATCAACCAATCTCTTGTCAAACAACAATGCCTCCTCTCGAACGAGTTCTCGAATGCCTATTCGTGGACACCTCTTTGGGGAATCCTATTCAGGGACACCTCTTTAGGGGCGTCTGTCTGTTAATTACAAATTTACTCACATGCATGTGAGGGGTCTAGGGGTATAAAATACATAATTTTTTTTAAGCAGACACGGAGGTCCTTACACATACTGAGAGATGACTCGTAGGTCATCAATGCTGAAAAAATGCAATTATTACAAATTTAAAACCACATATACAAAATAAAACATGCAATTTCAGTTTTCCATGGCCAGTCATCTCAAGATCAGTCATCACTCATACTATGTGTTTGGTATAATTATTATATTATCCATATTATATAACTTTGTCTATTACTAAATGAAATTTAAATTAAATACTGCGACTCTTTTCCAAAAATTTATCTTCATGTATATATATATATAATTATTAATAAAATTTAATAAATATTATTATTACAAATATAATTGAGATTTACAAAATAAAAACTTTTGTTATATTAAATTTTATGAAATTGTAATATTTTTTGGCCATTCTTCTACTTTTCAAAATATAAGTAAATATATATTCTACTTTATTGATTAAAAATATTATTAATAGTAAATAAAAGTAATATAATTTACACTTACATCAAAACCATTCATTAAAAAAAACTTCTCTTACATAAATTAATTTTCTTAAACATTCAAACTTTTCAACATAACATAAAACATTCAATATTCAGACATCATACATTCAAAAAATTAAATCATACAAACATTCAAAATCCTGAAAATTAAATCATACAAAACATTACACATCTTGCATAACATATGAGGTAAATAAATCATACACACAATTAAATATACAAATGAAATAAATAAACACAATTAAAACAATTAAAATGTTAAATAGAAAATTTACCTCAATAAAAGTAGCAAATATTTGTTGAGAAATAATTTCTTCAGGGAACCGCATCAAAATCCTATGAAGAACAATGGTTTTTGAAGGGGGGACCCATCCTTTTATAAAATTTCTCGGTGGGATACATGCACCCCGTCCACGCATCATTCAGCTTCTCAGTGAAGGATGCGTGAATGGTGTTCACACATCCCTGCCGCAGCTCTGATACGTGAACGCTGTTCACGCATCCTTCTACGGCGAAGGATGCATGAACAAAGTTCACACCTCCCAGACCTAATTTTAAAAATATGGGAACCTTGATCCCCTTTCCCGAATGTTTTATAAAACCCCCAAAATATTTACTTGATGAAATGTATCTAAAATTAAAATTGATATAACTAAAATGAAAGAACCAATTGAGATGATTAAACTCAAAAAGCTGTATTCCCAAACCCCATGTTAGTCCAGTATCTAGACATCAACCCATCCAGCAAGGGACAACTGTAAACAAGGTCCATTTTTCTTTTCCAAATATGTACCCAATTAATATTCTTGGGTACAAAATGAGTGCCTAAAGAGGATGTGAGTAAAAATCAATAGGTCGACAACACCATGTCAAAACAAAACTAGTTTGATAATATTTTCATATAATTAAGTGATAAATAGTTGTATTAATTAATAAATAAAATACAACACGCTAATCATGCGGATTTGGCACCATGCAAGAATGTATCTGAGCATGTAGCACAAGCATCCCGACAATTACCACATAACCATTTAATAATAAAATTAGTATGCAGAGACCATTGGATACAAATTTTAGAATCTCGGTAAAGAACTCAATATAATAATTTTATCATCTATTCATAGCCATCTATATAATAATTTCAACACAATGTTGGTATAATCCCTCTATATAATCATTACAATATCAAACTGGTCCACGCCTACTATATATTCTTTTTAGCATCCAAATAGGACAAGCCCTCTATATAATTATTTAAACATCAAACTGAGCCAACCTACTATTTAAAAATTTCATCATCAGTTTAGACACAATTCATAATAACATGGATATCTAAATATCATATTTTAATCCATTATAGATAATTTATTTATCAAATTATTGATTATAATTTTGTTAAAAAATAAATTACCAAAGTGATTCCATAAGAATCATTCACCTATGTTCTCATATCATGATAAATGAACATTATTCCATTATTCAATTCATTATTCTACGAACGTTTTCACAACCAATGGAATCCATAAGAAAGTTCACATCAATATTGAATCTAATGAAATATAGGGAACAATCCTATTCTTATTTCACCATTTTTCATAATTCAATTAATTAATTCTCATGTTGTTTAAGTGTAATTACAACTTTTTTCTCACTGTTATCAATTAAATAGAGCACAAAGAGAGGTTTTAGTTCACATACCAATATTGGAAGATCAAGTGAACAATTCCAACTAGTATCTCCATCATGTACGAATGTAAAAATGATTTCAAGAAATATCCAAGATCAAACCAGATCAATATCAACACCTAATCCAACCAAGGTCTACTGATTACTACCACACCCATAAAATAAATCAATAAAAGGGGAAAAATAAGAATGAAACTCACCAAATATCAATTTATAGGGTGAGATATCTAGAAAGGTTGTAGGATCTCTAAAATCACCTGGAATTTACCTTGGTATTGAGTGAGGAGGGATGTGTAAAATTTTAACACATAAATTTGTGTACGACATGGATTACATTATATGATCTAGAGAAGTACATAGAATGTAAATGTATTAAATGACATGTAGTTATCATTTTAATAAAATGATTAAATTCAGATAGCCGTAGGTAAATTTAAACTCTCCCAAACGTTAAATGTTTTTTAATATAGATTCACTAACTTTAACAAGTTCATGTCATGAGCCAATTAACGTCATTTATTTATTTCATTGAATCATCCCTATGACTATTAAATGGTTTTTAATGTATATATAAAGGTATATATATATATAGTCACATGGTGTGTACATTTCCTATAGATAGATTTGATCAAAAAATACACAAAATAGCCTAGTGAACCTCTAACGCATTAAAAACTCTGGAAAAACCCACATAATCTTATTAACATGTCTATACCCAGACAACAAAAATTCAAAAAAATATACATCCTAAAAATTTAGGTCATTTCTCCCATAATGAATCACTTTATATGAATAAGAATAAAATGAGAAGATTCGATGATAAAAGAAAGACCCCATAGAAAGCGGTTCAATGAAAAAGTCAAAGTGATCTGTAAAAGGAAAATGGATGGATCTTATAGTCTCACAACCATATTATTACTCATCCCTAATCTACTTTAAGAATCACTATGGGGTCTTAGTGAACAAGTTTGTTCATTGTGATAACACATCAAACTCCTTATCCCAAATCATCTATGGAACATGCCCATGCTACCAATGAACTCAAACCTATGGTTTAGTTCTACCATAGAGATACTTCTTACTATGTACCACAATCTATTTCAGATTATCCTTAAAAAACACATCTACACAAAACCTAACATCCTCAATGTCTTCCACATGAGATGGTTTATGATGTTATCTTGGAATCTATGACATGTTATACACATCATGCATGGAACATTAGAATATATAAGGGATAATTATTATTCCACTGGACCGTTCCTTTCTAAAATATGGAAAGGCCTGAGAAAAAAGGACATAGCTTTCCCTATTTCTAGATATGGTGTTTCTAGAACCTAGGTGACACATGATGGAAAACAAGATGAAAAAACTTAAACTATATAGGTATTCTATGATGCTCATTGTGTGATTTTTTCATGATCTATGTGATCACCAACTACCCCAAGATAAATTGAACATGATCAAATTTCTCCTTCACAAGACAAGGCCTAACAAGCATAGACTGACCTACCTCTAACCAACCAAGTTGAAATAGAAATGACGTTTTTTTAAATTCTTGATAGGTTTCATCTAGATAATATTATGAATGATATAATATTATGAAAACACAACAAGTGTCATATTCTACTCCCATATACCACTAAAATCAAAAAACAATGGTATCATATCCTAATGAATCTAAATAGTCCACTCATATAAAACGTTCGTATGAAGATGAAATATTGTGCTAAAAATAACATTCTATACATGAGCCTTATGAAGTCCCTTATACAACCATAATACGATATAGGGACCTCTATCAGAAAGTATACTCTTTGGGACACCTTCAAACTGAACTATCTCAGACACACAAAGACTACCCATATCATCATTGTTGAGGGTCTACCTAGTATGAACGATTTGGGTTACCGTTGTCAATTGATATAAGATCACCCATACTAAATCATTCCAATGGGCTATCCTAGGTAATAATAACATAGAATCTATAGTGAAATCATCTCATTTTCTCTATAGAATGTGAAGTGGGTGAAATATAATCTCAGGACCCTCGTATTCAGATTACACCTATTGATTGGTGAAACATATTACTCTAAATCCCATAAACACCTATTTATTCCAAAACATAAGTACTGTCTAAGGAGATAACATTAAATATATTTCAAACTAGGATAAACTACCTATATAGAAGCATTAAATTCACTCATTATCTCCTTACAAAAGCCCATATGAACACATAATCAACCACTTAAAATATGTAAATTCCCACATCCAAAATACACTCATGTTGGTGTCTCCCCATTATATAAGATATGTCTCAAATGAAATCCCTCTGCATTAGAAAACTTCTCTATCTTGATCCATACCATGAGAATTGGAATAAAAAATATAAAATATAGAGTTAATCATCCCTAGAAATCATGAACATATAGATGCATGTCTTCAAAGATGATCATCATCTACCACTCATTACAAGACTCTAGAATAGCATCTATCTGCATCTTATGGCCCAATGTATCAGAAATGATGTTGTCCTTAAAATTTTTATAATCCAAAAATTGTAAAAATACTATATATACTTGACCAAAGTCCTCTTCCATAGTTTATGTGGAACTCATAAAATATGTACATTAGGATCTCATGGTCCATGTACGCTACAATCATTTCACAAAGAAGATAGTGTCTCTAGTATCATAGAGCATTTACCACTGTATCCAAATCTAGATCATGATTATGATAATTCCCCTCATGTGGTCTCATTTTTCTAGATCCCTAAGAAACCACATTATATGACTACAACATAAATACATTGAATCCAAATCTATACACATTATAGTAAATTATATATGCTTTACCCAATACTAGTAATCTGAGTATAGTTGATGAGATCAGCCTACCATTTAACTCCTAAAATTCAATCTCACTGGAATATAACTACAAAAAATTTACTCCCTTCTTGGTCAACCATGACATTGGTTCTTCCTGATGAGATAATTCATAGATAGAAGGCCAATAATTACATGATAAACACAAAAAATTCAAAATCTTAAATAAATTATTGGGTCACTCATAAAATAACACAATTGTATCCTTCTTAGGGTCCACTAAGACTCCAACCTCAATGATGAAATGAACAATGATGTTTAGATTATCAATTCCAAAATTGAATTTGGTTATCTTGGAAAAAATATGATCCTCTCTTAATGTAGCCCGTATGATGCCAAGATATTTGACATGATCATATGCTGAATTGGAGTACACTAACACATCATAGATAAAAAACACCACCAAATGATCCATAAAAAATGAAATATAGTATTCATCAAAACCTTGAATACAATTAGTGTGTTCTTCATACCCAAGTACGTAAATATGAATTCATAAAATTTTTATCTTCTCCTAAAAGAGGATTGATGTATTCCTGATGGTATCTCCTTAAAATAGTGACATACTGATCTCAAATTTATATTGTTTAAGATCGTAGCATCTCCCAGTTGAATGAAGATATTTTTGATGCATTGAAGGGGGTTACAGTTCTTGACTGTAAAACCGTTAAATCTCTAATAGTCTAAACGTAAGTCTATATTACGATTAACATTTTCTGAGAAAATAACCATAGATACCCATAGACATGCAAAAGGATTTATGAAACCATTTTATTCAAAATATATTATCTAAACAGTCAAATCCTGAAGCTCTGCTTGTTTCATCCTATAACATGAAATAGAAACAAGATTTTCTCCTGGAACCAAATCAATTAGGTACATGATCTCTTTGTTGGGTAGTAAGCTGTAGAACTTTTCAGTAAATACATACAAAAAATGGTCCACCACTAGAGTAAACGTTTCATATTTCATTCCCATATCCTCTTGAATAAGGATTTTTATCTAATCAAATCTACAGTAAATTGGTCTTGAATAACTAACCTTAAGTTCCCCCTAACCCAAGTGAGAATAATTGTCTCATTCTAGATATAGAAAGGAAAATATTCTATAGCTATAGTTAAAATGATATTATTATAGAACTAAAAAAACTATAACAAGAATCAAATTGAATCCTATCATTTCCACAACAAATTTATCCCAAAATAAATGGTAACAAAAAATTTATAGGGAATATTTCTTAAAATGATTGATATTCATTGACCACACTCCCAATGATGTATCGATGGTCAAATCCTATTTCAATATTTTTACATCTAATTCCAAATTATTCACAAAGAGAGTAAATAAAAATAAAATAAAACCTCTTCTATAAAAAACACAATAAAGGGTACATGATAGAAGAATCATACCTCTGATGATAGAATGTTTTACATCAATACAAGCTAGAGTAGTTTTTAAAGCATACAGCTAACTAGCCCATCTTCCCTAGGCTATAGCCTCTCTACCATGATATAGTAACTATTCAAAGTACTTTCACTCCATCCCTAGGGAATAATTTTCCCTACCTCAAATTTAATTTCCTATGGACCTCCAACAACCTATCTACTAAGGGGAAGCTTCGACCGTTCTATAATTTGGTACTTTTCCAGATCCCCATCCACTAATGTATTATGAGAAGTTCATAATAGAAACTACTGATGCCATAGAATACTGCAAGCATGACACTCCAAATAAGGGTATGGACACAGATTTCATTTATGACCCAACATTACAAACTAATAGAACCATATTAGAACACAATCCCAAGAAGGGTTCCTATTTACCTAGTGACTCTTCCCACTATTTCCCTGACAATAATTATTATAACGGAAATTTTTTCAACTAGAAGAATAACTCATAATTTTTCTTACAGAAAAATTCCAACCACTACTCAGGATTACTCTTAGATTTCATTCTAGGTTGAGTGACAAATTCTCCACATCAAAAATTATACTCATATGAAATACATTCACCTATTTTTAGATATCATAATGAATCCCATCTTAGAAATGTCTCACCCTTGAGATTTCAACAACATGTAAAGATAGTTAAAATAACTCAAAGTTTGTGAAACATCCACTGTAGTCCATAATTATCATTCCCTCCTGTGTTAGGGGAATGAACTCATGATACTTCACATTCTTCTATGTATCTTGAAATATGTGTCTTAAGAAACATTCAATGAATTCATTCCTATATAAATCCACCTTCTATCAGGCTTACTATAGAATATCGCACTAAAACATGGAAGGTTCATGAAGAATATGTAAAGAAAGACTCACCATAATTTCTATGATCGTATCAAGGTGATTGAAGAATTTATAGATTTACTCAATATAAAACATGATAGCCCAAGGGCCTACCTTCCTAGTAAATATAGGCAGATATTATATTTGAAACTCTCATTTTTGCCTAGACACCAAAGGCTTGGTGTGAACAGTCTCCCTTTCCATGGATTACCTGGACCTAAGGAAGGTATTATGATGAACAACATTTGTATGGTCCTCAAGAAATATAGGATTCTTTATCTTAGATATGTTAGGACCATGCTGATTTGTACTATCCTGATGCATGATTGGATAATGACGATGAGGCATTTTTTTACAAGAAAACAGACTCTCAATGTGACTATAATGATGTATTCATACACATAATGCACCATACTTGGAATCAAGTATATATATTAAGAAACAATAACATCACACAACATCATAATCACCATGGGTGAAATAACATCAACCATAACAAGCAAAAATCTTGATCTTTAATCCCATCACCGTGTACTTGGATTACCCCCATTAAATGGGTTAGCTACATACATGTTCAAGCAAATTTCCAAGACTCAACACATCCTAGTGTTTTTTGGACATTTTTAATAGTAATGTATTGAAAAAACTTCTCCTCAAACACCACCTTTTAAAATCGCCCGATCTAGAAATCAGTCACGTGAAAAATCAGGTTGGTCACAGGAACTCATGTGCACCTCCCCACAAACCATATGCTACTGACTATTAGGGGGGTTATGAGTATAGTAACGAGAATATACCCCCTAGAATAGATTTGAAATATATCAAAAATAAAAAAAAGAAATTAATATTAAGTTAATTAAAAATATTAGAAAATATAAATCATATAACTTGGAAGTAATGAATGAAGCAATAAATAAAATAATAGTGAACCATCTAATGACTGGATGAGATGTATATAAAAGTAAAATAGATTTTATAATAATAAAATAACCATTTGAGTAAAATAATCGCAAAAGACCCTGATCCCAAACCCCATGTTGGTCCTATATCCTAGCTCCATCCTATCTAGTAAGAAAGAGTCAACAAAAATATCATTCTTACTTGTACAAAACTGAATCCATGCAATCTACGTGGATACCAATTGCATCATGAACCTGGTATAATTAAAAATCATTAGGTTGACACCACCATGTCCAAAAAAACTAGTATGATAATATGTGTATGAAATAAATCAATAAAGTGTTTTTTATTAACCACATAATATAAAACCATAATAAAACCACTTCAATTCCATAGTAGAATGGGATTTAAAATGTGACACAAACATTAGAACTATAATAACATAACTGTGGAACTATCAAACAAGTAGGAAAATACATATGCATAATCATTTTAGTATTCATGAAAATTCCTCTATATATTTATTTCCTCATCTAGGAATATCCCATTCAATAATAACTTGATCATCAAACCGAGGCAATCCGACTATATATTTATTTCATCATCAAATTGGGCCAATCCCAATATATATCTATTTCAACTTCATACTAGGCCAAGACCACTCTACGAGCCTTTCGACATCAAACTGGGCCATGCCAGCTTAATAATCATTTCAAAAACAATCACAACACAAGATATGCCACCAAGGATATCATAATATCATATCATAAGCCTCAATGGATAATTATGAAAATTAACATTTCTCTATAAATTCCACATTCACGTATTTATCAAATTATAACTAGTCATTTTGAAAATGAAATCCAAAACAATGAAATTAATTACAAATAATTCAACTAGGATATCATAACATGATAAAAAAATATTAATACATTATCCAATTAATTATATTCAATGGATTTATTAGGTAATGGGAGCCACAATCTAGGTTGTATGAACATCGAATCCAAAGTGATACAAGAAATAATATAATCCATGATTTATCATTATTCATAATTATATAAATTTATTCCCACATTTTGTTGGTATAACTCCAAATGTTTCACAATCATATCGAATAATAGAAACACAAAGTAATGTTTTAGTCTATCTTCAATTTACCAGTGATCAAGACGATTATTCAATCTTGAAATTCCAAATATGAAGGAAGGTGTATAAAAATCGAATAAGAAAACTAGATCAAACTATATAAAGATCAATAATAAAATCATATATAATCAATATAATCGATCATCAAATTACCATAAAAAAGAAGACAAGGTAAAACCTATGAAAAAACTCACTAGATATCGATTGTTGGAACATATCATTTGGAAAGGTGATAGGTAGTCCATAATATTTTGGAATTCACCTAGGGCTTGATAGGGGAGGGATTCATGATATTGGATTTAATAAATCAGTGTATGATATGTCTTATAATCACTGGTATGGAGAAATACACGATGTGTAAATGCATTTCAAAACATGATATTCTCATTTTAAGATTATGCAGACATTTGAATTTCTTCAGGTGAATATAATCCTACCCAAAAATTATTCTTTGTTTAAAATTGATTCTTGGAAGGTAACGTGTTCACATAATAATCTTATCCACATCCTTAATTCCTATCATCAAATCAACCCTGATATAGTTACGTGGAGTGAAATAAATATATATGAAATGTAAATGACCTACAAGTATCTTTGAGCCAAAAATCCATAGAGAATATTTTACCACATATAAATTATTCTATGATCATAAAAACCCACTTAATCCCATAGAACTCATTTATTTTGAGTATCTATTAACTCAAGAAAGTGTGCATCCCAAAAAATATGGTTATATTCCACAATAAATATCTATCTAATAATGGTACTCAATCATCAATATTAATAAACAAAGGGGAAAACCACAAAAAATAGCTTCAATGAAAAACTCAAAGAGGGATGAACTAGACATAATATGGGATCATACACCAATCTTCATCATTTTTTGATGTTGTGAAGCATGTTCTGAAATTCCCAATTACTTCACACATAAAACACTTTAATTGGATAATTCCCTTTAATATTTATTTAAAAACGTTCACATTCAATTAGATAAGTGAAATAAAATTATGAAATTTATCATCCATATATTCCTCTAAATTTGAACAATTATAATCTGCTTCAATAATCAAATTCATTAACTTCTCTAGTTTAGAAACTTTAATGTCCATGTTCATTGTAGAATTTTCATTTTTTAACCACATAATCAATTTTCATCTCATAATATATTAAAATAAATTGTAATTCATCAAGAGTAATTGAACATAGATATTTATATTCTAAATTCATGACATTTGAATTATCCTTTCTAGGAAGGATGCCCTTGGTCTTCTCTAATACTATATATTCATCAACCTTTTATCCAAAGTCACTGACCATGATCACAATTTCATTCACCCTTGTTAAGAAGTTGTTTATAATTTCATTTTCATGACTTCTATGATCTTCATAAATCAACCTATAAATGTAATACTTTTCCTACGTAATTCAACTATTACATTCATAAATTTTAACTATGTTATCCCCGATTTATTTTCCGGTTTTTATTTATTTAAAATTTAAAAAGTTAGTCTCTAAAAGGGAAGACAAAATAGAATTTCGAGTACATATATAATTTTATGGATTATTATAATCTTTTGTTGTCATGAAATAATTTTTAACACGAGGGATTAATCTATTAGTTTTAGCTTCCATGAAATATTAACATATCAATAAAGGTATTTAAATATACTATCATTCTATATATTATAACCATTACTATAAAATTTTGTGAAATTAGTGACTGAATGATCAATCATAATGTTACATTAAACACCACACTTCACAGAACTTTTCAAAATTGAAGGAAATATAGCTTTGATACCACTATGTAAAGATTATAAAGGATATATGAGTTGTCTTTGAAAGTGGTGGGGGTGAATAAGTTATCCTATTTTTTTATGTTTCTTTGAAAAAAAAATTCACCACATACAAATGTAAGTGATATTTTCAATCCACATACATCAAAATAGATAGTAAAAGAATAAGTATTGGAATTTAGTGGGGTTACATTTTAATAAAAGAATTTTAATCATTGGTGAAATGTAGAAAATTCCATTATCATAAGACCTGAAAATATTAATATTAAGGTATAAATGAACATGTTTTATAATGGATCATGTGTTACACATGTCTCGATGGTGTTTCTAAGAATCTCATAGATATGTTCATCCCCTAATTTAAAGTGACAAAAATTTTAGGAATAATTGATAAGTCTTCGACTAAATGTAATGATGGAAAGTTGTTTCGTGGGATGTGTTCTTCTTCTTTATCAACTTTCACACCAAACAATACATGATGTAATTTCCATACCTAATTACATTTTTATCAAGAGTAATTTTTTGCAACATAAATAGTAGAAAACAGTTATTTGAAATTATAACTTGATTATTTCTCTCTATTTTTATTAGTTTTTATATATTGATAAACACTTAATATTTATAAGATTCGTGATACTTTTTTATCACACCAAAA
This sequence comes from Viscum album, assembly GCA_963277665.1. Classification (NCBI taxonomy): domain Eukaryota; kingdom Viridiplantae; phylum Streptophyta; class Magnoliopsida; order Santalales; family Viscaceae; genus Viscum; species Viscum album. Next base: position 1,215,103,751 of record OY728131.1, on the reverse strand, counting down.
TAAAAAAACATTTAAATAGTAATTTTATATTAATATTTCTATAAATAATCTCTTATCAACTATTTCTAACATAATTATTTTCATCCGTATTAATTCATTATATATTCTAACTTTTTTCTAGGTCACTACAGTATAACTAGAGTTATTGTATCATGGCCAAGATGTTATTCAATAATATCATTATTTACTTTAATTTACAAAAGATACCATGTGTTGTGAACCTTCTTCTCCGTTGTCTTGAAGTTAAAACACATTTAGTGCTGATTAAATAACTATAAAACAACTTTATCATCATATAAAACAATATTTTCCAATAGAATGTTAATTTTAGAATTCTCCAATTTAACAACCATTTATCAAAATGATGTAACTTATAATGTCCATATACTATATGAATTTCATAGGGTTTATTCCTTTTTCAAAATACTAGAATTCTATTACCTTGTACATTATGAGGTTTCATCATAGGGTGAATTGAACCTTGCAAAATATCATGGTTCCCTATGTAGTCCTACATACCATATGAGGTTCCACTATTCCTTTTACCATATCATGTCTTCAATGTACCATTAAAATTTCTACTATGATATAGGAATTTAGCCTATGAAGCTCATGTTCTACTAATTTTCCCAAAATATTATACATTATGATGATTTTCTAGAACCTATGAAGGTTCTTTATTCAACCTATGACCAATTTACATTCAATAAATTTTCCAAAATCCTCAACATGGCGCAACCTATGAAATCCTAAACCAGTGTGTACCCTATAAATATTTCATTCACATTACTTTTCCAACATCACAACCATCCATATAACCACAAATACATTCTAAATTTACTGAAATCATAATTGGCCACATGAATAACATTAACAGTGCCTTAGTCATTATATATTAGGTGATTTGGAACATGATTTATATATTGAAAAATATCCAACAATATTTAACCATACGCACTTCATCTTTTTTTAATATATATTATAAATTTAAATTCCACATTCTAGAAGACCCGCATCACTCATTAATCATATTAAATTCAACTTGAGTCATAAACAATATCACAAAAATTCAAAAAAAATTCCCAATATCTCTTGGGATCAGTATTCACCATTACTATGAGTCAAAGAGAATGAATACATGATGTCAAAACTTATCCTCAGGTTATATTCACATAAGAAAAGCACTCACGACTATTTACCTTGAAAAAAATGAAAATATTCATTAAATCATAATAAACCTAGATCGTGGAAGGATAAAATTACATAAGTTTGTACCCGAAATTATTAGATAAAGGATGAATAGAGGTAAGGAAAAACCTTACCATTCAAAAATAAATATCCTATGGCCTAATAGATCCACTTGATATATGATTAATTATATTACCCACTTAGAGAGATTGAATGATGGAATATTTCTTAAAGGAGGATGAAAATGGGGTAAACTAGCATGGAATCTCAGTCACCTTCATTCATGCATTAATTATGAGTCTAAAAGGAAACAATTACCATTATTTTATGATTTTTTCATAGTAGGATATAGAGTAAATGGTATTATTCCATTGGGTACAAGTTATACAGAATAGATCCATATGACATATTCAGACCCTCATGCTCTACTATACAGACCCAATGGGCACTGAGTTCTTATTGTAGTACACCTCATCCTCTTGGTTTCTCTAACATCTCCCAAAAAACCATGAGACCCCCTGAACCCCATAGACACCACATAAACCAAAAATAGAATATAAATACATTATAAACCATAAACTAAATATAATACCATCCAAAAGGGATGATTTATTTACAATTTCTATTGAATTGGGATTCTTGTCCCTATAAATATTCTAATCATTTCATGATAGAATAATTCATAGCATTTCACATACATTTTTACCCACATAAATAATATTTTATCATTGAATTTCACTTATTTCAACATAATCTATAATGGATGATTAATTTTCTCCATAAAAACTTATATCATAATTTAGAAATTTATATGGGATGATCTGTATAGAATACATTAATTTCAAGGTCAACTCCATCATATAGAATCAGGTGTAAGGGTTCGTAAACATACTTCCACAGTTGAGGATACTAAAAAGTGTAATGCATGGTACTAAAATTATTAGTTATTACAAGGTGATATTACACCTATCCACCTGGATCTATTATCCCAAAAGGTCTGACATATTGAGCATCTATCTTCCCTTTCAAACCAATATTACAATGACCCAATGTTGGATAAAATATATGGAAGTCATAGTCACCCAACTAAAATTCCATGGCTCTTATCAGATGATGAAAACATGTCTTATTGGAGACTTATATCAGTTACAATATGATTTTTTATTTTTCTCACCTAATTAATCATCTCTTGGATGACTTTATGTTTGATTATAGTGGTCTGGAAATCCTCCTCTCAGTAGTAGGGAGAGTGACATGGTTACCCAAATAAATACTTAAAGGGAGTATTCTAAATAAAATAATGATATATGTTATTATTGGATAACTCCAAAATGTAAACATAATACTACTATATTCTTCCAAGATATAGGATACATGCCCAAATCATATCTTTTAGAAGACATATGGTCTGCTGAAACAATGCATTGATCTAGGGGTGAATGATAGTACTTCACTTTACCCGTGAGACTAGATCTTTATATTCTTCTTCTTATATGAGAGATAAGAATTAAATGTCCTTGATAGAGATGAATCTACCTTGAATTCCATTAATTATCAAATTATCAATTATGTAAAATTTCTCAATCTCATCCTCTAAGGTAACCTCATTGGTTTCTATGAAATGAGCCTTCTTAGTAAGATAGTTCATAATGAACAATACATTGTCCCAACCACTATGAGTTCTTGATAAACACGTCATAAATCTATAGTAATCTCATCACACATTCATAATTTCAATGTGAGTGACTAGAGATTTCATATAATGTTTTGGTGGTGTTCATTCACCTATATATATACAATTCATCTAGTAAAAAACCACTCTATATAATTTTCAATACCAAAACATCAATATTGGCAATGAAAGCCATTCTATATATTTGTGATTCCAAAATACATAGAACATAAAGAAGAATCATACCCTTTCATCTATATATAACTCATATTAGTTGGAAAAAATAGTCTTCTATTGACATAGATAAATTATTTTTGGTCATAGAGCCACTCATCTAGGCTCTCCCCATCACCATGTTTCTCAAAAATAATTGTACTAAATAGATATTTATTATTCGATTCCATGATGTATTCAATGAGAGAAGATACCATTTCAATATATCATAAGTACATTCTTCTATGATCATCAACCATGTCCAAGTGTAGGTCATCCATATTATACATCAATCACCACTCATCATTATCTCCCACCACATTTTGAGGATATACATTTAGTATATAGAATCTAAAATTACATTTCATTTTACCAAGAGTATATTAGATATCAAAATTCTAATATTATAGATATTACACCAAATGGGATTTCTTGTGATTCATGTATCATTATGATAATATTTATTTCAATCATTTAAGGTTTATGAACCCAAAAAGTCACTCCCTATATAGTAATAGTATCCATTACATCAAATCATGAACAATAATAGGTAATTGTAGATCAATTATATGGAAGTTCCATACATGTATTAATTATTTCTAGAATCCAAAAGATACAAATGTTGATCATAGATAATAACAAAATAGAGCCCAACTAAAGAAGCCCCACAATACACTTTAGGTCCCTTGAATAGATAAGATAAAATATGAATATGTTTCATGTTTTTCGTATTCATCATCACCCAAAATAATGGCTCTCACTGATATGAAAAGAAATATATATCTTTTCCTTGGTATGGATATCAAAGATAAGTTATTTGTAGAAAAATTTAAATAAAGTAATAGTAATACCACACATGCCTAAGAATACATTAAAACTCAATCATGTTAATCAATAAATTCCACGTAATCACTAATAGGAATTTCTCAATATCCACTTAAAAGTCAGATTAAGATATAAATTACTAACGAATTTGACATCTATAATCCTAATGTATGATTCAAAAAATTTATCATAAAGCTAATCTTCCCCAAATTACTCATGATGGAATGAAGATGCTAAAAAATATTTATAGGTTAACTTGAGTAGACTGGGATATAATCAATAAATATTACCGTGATAATATGTTGAAATGGATGAAAATGAATGTTCATGAGGGATGAAAACATGATTTTAGTATTTGTAGGATCCCAAGGTGTCAATAATTATTCAGAATTCATGTACCATCTCCATAAATATATCTTTCTAAAATTATTTTTCCTACCTCATTGAAAATGGTAACTCAATAAATAATCAATATTAGAAAACCATTACACCACATTTAGTTCACATATATGTTCTCACTTCCATTAGCATTCATAGAAAATAGAACCAGTACACCCCAAGGGAATGTGATCAACCTAAAAAAATTATTATATTTAATTTCCTCCAGTTTCGTCTTGAACTCCCTAAAATCTGTTGGAGTGATAAGATATGAAGTGATATATTTCAGTTTCATCCATGGAATAAAGTTTATGGTAATTTACACAAAACCTATTAGAAGAATTATTGAAAATTAACCAGGGAAAACTTTAGGATATACACCCACTATTTGATAAAATACCATTTATTTTGTATAATCCACTACTCCAATAATGAGACTTGATATCTCTATAGTGATCTCAAGTAATTTCCATGATTTACCTCCTCATTAAGTTGAATGATACCATTATCTATGGAGAGATTATCAAATACAATTAGGGGTTGTGAAATAAATACTTCTTGAGAAATAGTAAAAAACTCTTCAAAATGAGTTATCAAATATATACTGAGATACATTGGTTCACATAAATGTTAAAGTGATAGCACCTGCAATACACAAGATAAAAAATTACTAGTATAATATATCCTTCTCCCCAATAGTGTTTAAAGACACATATATGAAGTTAAAAATTACACATTAAGACCAATAAAAAAATATAACTTCATTAAGATAATGGAATACAAATAACCCATATTAAAATTATCATAAGCTAAACCAGATTCCAAAAAATAATATTCTAATAGTGATAGGATCAGTTCTATCATCGTTGATAGGATGATCTATTCTATAGATACATCCATCCTCCTAATACTGATCTAGATACAAAAATTTCCTTACCCGGTATACTATATTTTATCTAATACACCATGATTACTACATTGAATACCTTATCCAGATCATTTAGATGATGAACTTCTTCTTCTTGTATACTATACAGCTGAATTTTTCTGAGAATCATCAGTTCACTTAGTTTGTCTCCCACAACATTTAGATATTCCCTATTATTTTATCCTATTAATATGACCATAATAACCACAATATTTTTATTATATAGCCTAAAAAGTATAATTAGGCATGATATTCCTGGAAATATACAATTATGGAACTAAAAAAGGACCATCCTGAGTTAGTTGGTGGAGGAACTCTACAAGTATGAATTCCCTTATGAGAACCAAAGAGATTCACCACATCCTGGAACCACTTTTTTATTTTCTAAAGATATGTTACATGAGGTTTTAATAGCTTACATATATATTAATCTTGAACCTCTAATCAGAATTTAGTATGTGCGAACTTCATTATCATCCAATTTTAAAAAAAATTTAATAATTAAATAGTGCTAATAGGGTTTTCATAGGCTCTTAAAAACCCATAGAAAACATCATTACATTGGAATCTACAACCCAAAATAGATGTGTCTTGGTGAAAAAAGGTAATTAAAGTTGGTGGTATATTATATTACTTACGTTGAACCTTAATAAGGATTTATGAACTCATTCCCTTTCACCAGATCCATGTTGTATGGAATAAATTACATAAAGAAGAGCTCCTAAAATCATATTGCAACACCCCAAGTTTTTTTGAAAATAAATAGAAATTCATGGAACATTGTTTTAAGTAGATATTTTTAATTAGCTTTTAAAACATAACTTTTCTTCTTCTATGTTTTGAATTTCAAAAAACTGTCATCTACAATTGTGTTCAGTATGTTATTTGGAGTCTTTTGGAACTAAATTGTTTTTTGGTTAATAGTAACATACCCTTATGAATAGTGATATTAATAGTGATATTACTTTAATGAATTGTAAATTTTATTATTATTTTATTTTGTTATGGCTTTATGATAATAGCATCTAGGTTAATTTTTTGTTGTGATAAAGAAGTAGTTGTATAATTAGAACTATTAATTTTTGAAATAAGTATTGTTTTATTTAAAAAATAAATTAAAAATATTTAGAAAATTATTTTTCAAAAATGGATTTCATTTTTGAGTTATACATGTAGAAAAATGGTTAGGGTAATTTTTTGGTATTTTTCTGAAATTCAAGAATTTTTAATGAATAGTAAAATACGATAAAATACAATAACTGCTAAAAACATGATTTACTACCTCATAGGTGATGTAAGGATGATTTAACCCAACATGGTTCGAATTCATATTCCATTTTTACTATTTAGGGTCACATGAATTAATATTATTCATAGTCTTTAGCAAAAATATTATAATAATGATTAAAATAATGGAAATATCTCGTCTGCTCCACTATAAATACCACCCTCACTCCCCTATTCCTCCCACACCTCTCAAGCCTTGATAATTGTCTAATTTCTACCAATTTTCCTCCCCAATCTTTTACCCCACGTCCTAGAGATAATGGTCTCACCAAAAGACCAAAACCAAAGCCCTAAAAGAGGATCTCAAGGAGAAGAGATCAAGAGGTAAACATCCTATTCTATTTTCATTCTTTTCTTTCATTTTATGTTATTCTTTTACTTATCTTTAAATTATGATAGGATATTTCATTAAATATTCCCCCTTACTTCCCATATTATTTATGAATGATGAGATATCCCCTTCCTCTCATCAAACTATTTTTATGAAATTTTAAGATACGTCGTTAGGCTGCCGAATTTTCGTGAGAAATTTATGATTTTTTTTATTTTATGATTCTTTATTTTCTTCTTATTTCCTCACCTCCTCTTAACCAAGAGGAAATAATGCTCTAGAATCTTGTATATTATGGATTCTATCATGTTAATGTAAAATTCATCATCATTATATTTCTCCTCCCTCACTTTTTCGATGAATTAAAATATTGTCCGTGATGTGTTGAATTGCCGACATTGTGGACGATGTGATTTCAATTTTCATTAATTCCTCCATGTCTGGTCACCAAAATAAATTTATGATTTAACCAGGTTATACTATATATATTATCTTTCATATATTTTTTTAAATCTTTTGTACTCATGGATCTAAATTATAAGACAAAATGTGGTTGTCGTTATTGAAGAACTGCTAAAAGATCTAAACAAACATCATTAACGTTTAAACATATGAACCATCCTAATATAAAACATCAAAATGATAAATGGTATAATTTATTGTACTGGAAATATAAAAATACCATTTCATTCAAATTCTGGAGTTTCACTTCCAATCGACAAGAAAATCCATCATGAACAAATCAAGGAAATCATGTAAGGAGCTCAACCAAAACAGTGCAAAACAAAATACTAACAAGGAAGGGGTGAAATGAGGTTATGAAATGATCATATAAGAAGATATAAACATGAAAATATTTCTTTAATATATTAATAACACTATTTTATACATTATACAGGATGTTTAAACTATTTTTAAGTAAGAAAAGCCTGAGGTAAGGGAATTCTTAACCCAATTCTCATTCTTTGGGTTAACCTTCTACTTCGTTATTATGTGGTATTTAAATTTTTTGTGGGATGGCTTTTGTTTATATTATGTTTAATTATGTTTAATTATATTATATATACATATTATATTCACTCTATGAAGTCTCACTTCAAGTATATGGTGTTTATAATGGACATTTCTTTTAATCCTCTTTTAATATTCTATTTTGAAAAATTCAAAATCAACGTTTCTATGATATTATTCATGTTGTATGATTATGTTATAGTTATTGGGAATTTTTTATGATGAATGGTTGGAGCTATCTTTTCCTCCAATACATTTGGTATGTTTATGTTGGAGGTCATCCGTATGGTTACTCCAAGTGTAACTACGATGGTTACACAAATTGTAAGGTAGCTTTGAGGGTTACAAATATAAGGTAGCCGTGAGGGTTAAAATATTATGTAATTAATTCCCCAATATACCTTTATGGTTCTACTTATGTTATTATGTATTTTTGGAGATATAATGTTTCACCAGGTAAGTATATATATATATATATATATATATACAGATGATAAGTACGTCATTTGGAAATGATTTCATACGTTACATGTATTCATGGACTACTGTATTCTTTCCTTCTTTTTATATCCCTTAAAGAGTTTTTATTCTCATTCCATGTTTTTTAATGATTTTCATTGGTTAATGGATGTGTAATTAAAAGAAGGAATCCATGTTAAATGTTGAATAAGTTTTAAGTAATTATGTTTATTTTTTAATGTTTTTAATGTTTAGAAAAAATGAAAACTATTTCAATGGTATTCACTCTGTAATAATGTGTAATGTTATTAATGTATTTTCATAATTATCTAAATATATAAACTTTAAAAGACATTCAATGTAAATTTATGTGTTTTATTGAGTAAATTCTAGATTATATATGTAATAAGGCCGGGTCCTTTTACAAATCTAGGAAATTATCTAGTATTTTTTTGCCTAGAATTTCAAGTCTCTCCACTGATGTGATACCCATTTTGGATAAAGGTAGTGAGATGAAACTAGCACTATAAAGGTATTTTAGTGCCTTCAATGATGCATTGGAGATGGTAAACCCACTTCTCATCCTCCATAGTTGATACATTTCCCCAAAAATCTATGTGTGGTTAAAGTAGAAATATATTATAATATCCGAGATGATTGGGTCCTTTCTTAGAGATAATTTATTTTATACTTATAGAATTTCTTTGAGACCCTCCAAGGAATGATGGTTGATGGTTGGTCAAGCTGGTGGAACATTTTTTCCTACATACAAAGCATTCCCATCTATTCATTTCAACTTAGAAGTATGTTCAATTCATGGATTGTTACTCAAAAATAAATTAGAGAATAATGTAAAAACATTAATTTTTAAAAATAACATTGAAATAAATTACTATATCATATTATTTTCACTATATCCCCATATCTATCTTCCCTACATACATTTATCAAAGCACTATTTAATGTTTTATGCCTTTTACAAATCATTTTAAATGAATTTATAGGTTTAGATAGTCATGAAAACTGAAATAGAAACATTGTTTGGGTATAAAAATAAATAACCTAGATATCATTAACATATAAAGTAACTTTTAATCAGGGTATTAAATAGATAACCCATATTAAACATACTCATTAATAAATAAATATAGGATAATACAATTATTATTACTATTAATATGTTAGTTAATATGACTAGTCAATCACTTCCAAAAATAACAAGATATGTATAGAAAGAAAATAAAATATAGTGGATATATATATTACTCATACATATATGATGAAAACCCATATGATACATGTGACATAAGTATTAAAAGAAAACTCATGAGAAATAAATGAGTGGGAATAGGTAATTGGGGTTACCCCTAGTGACTCATTATGCCATAATAATTATGCTATAAAACTATATATATGGGTTAATTAATTCAATTTTATTTTGATATTATTTATTTTATTATCATTCCCCATTCCCAAGATCACTTAGTGTGATTTAAAAGAATTTTTAAAACATAATATTTGAATTCCATAATGAAACCCATGCCACATCATCAAAACACCTCATGTGCACCGCCAAATTGTCAAAGGATATAATAAGAACAATGTGGGAGGGGGTAAAGTATTAAACATATGAGAGATGGTTTTAACCCTTTAAATAATGTAACTAATATATTAGTTATGTTTCCATTATAGCATGATCCATCTTGGTTTCAGTATGTCAAGGCATAAAATTGACAATCAATAAATGTAAGCATGAATATGTAATATGGTGAGAATATATAAAATGACATGAACATAGATCATTTAATCTATAGGGTCAAAAAACATCTAAATATATATAATATATTTTAATAAATTCCAAATAAAACATTTATACATAAATTGTTATACCAAAAGGCATAATGACCCAAAGTGATCCCCCTAGGTTCATATCCTATCCAAAAATCTATCAGAGACAACCAATGTTCACCTGATCTATCCATAAAATATGATTTTCGAAATAACAAACCCATGATCCATGCTTCACATCTGTGTCTTCGTACCATAGTTGGGTAAACCTCAATTACATTAATTAAGAATTAAAGGTGTTTCCAAAATATCGGATGGCACCCCAATGGGAAGTAACTTCAATAACTCAGTAGGTAGTATCCACTTCCCTGATAACATACTTGAATAAGCTAGAGTGCATGTAACTAACAATATGATTTTATACTATAAATTGTCACAAATCATTCCAAAATAATAAAACATACATCATCATAAGGAATGTAATTCCTTATAATTTGAATATCCATAACCACTTACCTTCTTGGAACCATAGCTTAGAAATGCTATCCCTTTCCAATCATTATAGGGGGTATTATGAGAAGTTGTATTATCTTACACATGTACTCATATGAACACACACATATGGGTAAATTATTATTATATAGATGTGGTCCTACTAATATACACAAAAATGAAATGATTAGGCCATTATAGTTAATGATATCTTTCAAACCATTTTTGGATATAGATGAATTTATATTGAAAATCATGTAATTGGGAACCCATCTAATATTGATAATTCTATATCATTCCTAGGCCTAGCTATAAAATCTGATCAAGAAACCTATATTCCAAAAAGGGGAGTATCTATGAAACCACATATAACTATAAATATATATATATATATGATAATGAGAATAAAAAAATATGCAATAAAGAGATCACATTTATCCATGATATTATTGTTCTGTACTTTTATTTCTAAAAAATAATGAAAGTTAAAATCAAGAATGGAAACACATTAGTGGTGTTCTTAAAGAATAATATAACCTCATAGATTACATATCAACATGAAGTAACCAAAATCATGATTTAATTTGACTATGAGGTATCACCATGAAGTTTCCAATATCATGAATTACTTCATTCCATGACGTTTAAAACATCATGAAACACCTAGATTCATGAATCCACTAATCTTATAATGTTATGTCATCATTATCAGGGAAAAATTGTGGTTAACATATAGCGAGACTACATATGAGCATGTGGGATCACTTCAAGGAATTCCATTTCTCATGGAGAGCCAAACAATATAGGGAATTATACATTTTAGTGTCAGAGTGGAACATTCAAAAGACTTCTGTATAATGTGGGCATGGTCCCTTAGTAGTCACTTTTCATCTCCATGTGTCCTCACATTTCAAGAATCAGTTACCTATCCTTCATTATAAATAAAATGGTTTAATTTATGTTAAGATAATCCGAAATAAATCTTGAATACTAAACAAAGATAAATACAAATAGATATAGAAGTATTTGTTGCAAGATGTTTTCAGTGGCGAAGAGGATACATAGGCAATTGAAAGGAATCCATCATTAGTAAATAGAGAAAATTGGGATATCATGGGAAGTTAAGCCCAAAAATGCCACCCCAAAAGGAAACCTCATGAAGATAATCCCATTAATTCCTCCTCTAAAAAGTAACCACGTAAGGACCAATCCTTGAGGTCCCCTCTTGATGGCCAATCTTTGAGGTCACCACATGAAAGAAAAATGTGAGGCAACCAAATTTTTTAGGACTCTTAATTTAGTTAAACTACCTCCCAAATAGGTCTGATATTAGAATTCAGTGTGTGAGTGGGGGGTCCAATACCTTCAATAATTTCCATGGAACGGTGAAAATTTAAATAATGGATACCCATCAAGCCCATAATTTTTTTGCGATTCATATTAGGGACATGACTATCAAAAAGGCCTTTATATTTTTCAACTTCTTAGGAAAAGTCCCATAAAATTCCAAATCATTATTTTCAATTCCAATATACATGTGCTAAAATAGAGGATGAGAATGGAATATATTCTTTAGACTAATCATGTTAAAAATTCCCCAAATGGACATAAGTTTCTAGGTTCGTGATGGTCACCAACATCGCGAACTGGCATGCCATGTGTAGGTCCCAACTACATTGATTTTGTTATGGTATCCCCTATGAAGCATATTTCTAGACTCATGGATCCCCCACCATGGAATTCCTAGGCCTCATGGAGGGTTGACTATTACCTTCATGCAACATAACTATGGTTTATGGAGCCCATTTTATTCTAAAAGCACATAAATATCTGTTTAAGGCTCCATCACTCATGAAACTAGTTCCCTCACTACCTTGAGACTATAAATAACCCCTTGATTCTAAATTCCAAGTGTATGAAAACTTTAATTATTTACGAAATGCTTTGAAATTTTGATATAATGAAGCTTTTTGACTAAAAGAGAAGATTGATATTCTATGTTATCCTTCCTTAGTGAACATAACTTCCATTGGTTTTTGAGAAAATCAACCTAATGTTTAGATTCCTTTCATGAATTTTAATGGCCTTTATTGAATAATAAATCATCTTTTGGCTCTTGGTGTTTCATGAAATATCTTTCCTTTATGAAACTAACCCTATAGGAACTAAGACATTTCCTTGAGGTTGTTCCACCCTGTTTCCTTAAGAATACTCGACTGTGAGACCGCAAAACACCATGATCCCAATTGAATTCGCAAATCCACAAAATTCATGAAACCCATCTGAAAGGCCTCTCTATACCCAAATTGCCCAAATGAATTCCTTTTTTTAATTTTATTATGGAAAATTTCCCTTTTAAGGGTTGAAGGGGAACCAGTACATGACCTGTATGTCCAAGTTACAAGGCCTATCTATGGTACATCTTTTGTGATATCCCTCTTTCATGAAAGATGACTGTCCAGGTCCCCTGTGATCAAGTAGTACAAGTTCATCCACACCCCAAATGCCCATGCAACTTGCGCCACCTACTCTAATGTACATCCACTATTATCTTAAGGTGGACTTGACCTTCATCATACCAACTAATCATTATATTTTGTACCCTAATTACTATAATTCTTATTAATAGGTACACTAACATTGGGCCTCTTGATTTTCACTCTAACACTACAGTTCCAATACCATGTCCCACCTAGAGGCACCTAAGCGGTGCTCACTTAAACCATAGAGGTAGAATCATCCAATAAAACTATGAAACTATCATAGAATGAGGTACTAATTCTATAACTTTCTATAATTTTTTCATTCCCCACATTATGTTTATTCACCAACAACATATGATCTACAAGTCATAAAAATTGAATGTTCCCTGTCATAGTTGTATGATGAAAAACTACATGAAATTTTCCTCAAAACATGATGTAATACTATATCCTTATCCAATTTGATGAACCCATGGATCACCATGTATGATTGACATGGTAAGAACTGAGGCCTCTTACGATGTGTGATGAAAAAAATGATGCCCCTTATTTGATAATCATGGCATGCCACTATCTCCTCCCACTAAGGATAAAAATAAACATTGAGGAATTAAACTACCATGAATGTGTAGCTTTTAAACATAATCCCCACACCATAGATACCCATCATGGGATGAAATCCCTACTCTATGTATATTTATTGCATAATCCCCACACCATCACTCATCGAAAATCCGTTTGTGGCATTAACATCTTTACCACACAACACAAAACATTATGGATTCTTCCTGTCATATGAACGTAAACTAAGTCATCAAACTAAATGGGTTTTTATTCCTATATCTTAAAATGGGCTTGTAGGACAACTCTCTAGGGTTAAATCTAAGAAATCATTAGCTCAAATTCTGAAATCATTCCCCCCCACTAGGGACATAATTAACCACACAATATGCCTCAATTGGATTTTATAATCCATCTCCTCAAGATGAAATGTTGGTCACTTAATCTATCTTAAAAAGATGTTCAAATCCCTCTCCACATGATGTGAAGACTATGACCAGATCCCTTTCAAAAAGACATTATGATCTATCACCAAAAGACATTAATACCGTGAGCCGATCCATCACAATGGGATGTTATGAAATCCATCATAAGGCGTTGAGACCATGACTCGATTCATATCAATAGTATGTTCTAATAGGTATCCAAAATATGTTAAACCTATACCCATCCTATCCCCACAATAAATTAAACTTATTCCCATAACTTTCTCAGAATAAATTAGACTCGATCTCATCATATAATGACATGTATTTAATCATATTCCCTTCAAAACATGAAATTAAACTCATGCATCGATGTAAAATCGCTACCCATGCAATATAAATGTCAAGTATGAGGTAAGAATCCTCATAATAATTACTATCCTAGAATCAATTACCCATTATCAATATGGGAGGCCTTCTGTTTCCCACCTAAAATTTCATACATGAAATTCCTCTTAAAAGAGAATATTATATAGGTGACCAATATAAACCATATTTAGACATTCCTAGATGTTCCTAAATTGACTATTGATCCTAATATAATATTGAGAACCTATTTATATATAATATTGAACCCGAAACACACTGATAGGGGAAGGTTGAATCCTGGTGTCAAATTTTTTTCTTTTAAAATGATGGACCTTTTTAACACATTGGTAGGAACCTGTTAAAAATGTCTAACGAGAAAGACTAGAAAAGAAAACAATAACATGAAAAGTGAGGAAAAAACAATTTTACGTGGTTCCCAACTAAGGGTTATGCCCAAAGAGCATAAACTAACACATTTTCAATCATAACAAATTCCACCAATATTCTCTAATTTTATTGTAATCTTTTTTAGCACATTCACTCAAATCTATGTGCACTAACTCTAATTGTTTTTTTGGATAGCACACTACATCCCATAGATATCATGGGTTGAATCCCCCTTTCACAATTTGTTGGGAAGAATCTAAACAAAATTTTTTTACTTGATGGTTGCTTTAATGGGTTGTAATTAAAACATACATCTTCAACTATAGATAGATGCCTTTTTGATGTCATGTTTTCCCCTGTTGATTTAATCTAATTCACCACATACTGCATGACTGCAAACTTTTCCCATACAAAATAGAATCATTCATCTATGAACCACACCGCACCACATACAGTAAGTGATCTGTATGCGGCCTCTATGACAAAGCCATAATCCACCACATACCATACAGCACTATGTACTACAAGTGCTTCTTGTACTGCCTCTGCAAACCTTGATTGTATACTACCTTCCCAAACCGCATCCATGTACTATTTCTTCACACTAATTCAGCGTACCACTTCAGGGTACCGCTCAAACATACCACTTCTGTGGGAACATGATTCTTCCATTAAGGTTTGAATATTTTCATTTTAGTTTGTGCTTAAGAAAACATGAGGAAAATTGGTTAAGGGATGAATGAAGAACTGTTTCACAACATGGCTAAGGATTAAATGCAATGGTAACCTAGTACAAGCCATGTATTGATTTCATCAATCCTTTTTATGATGTGTAAATGAAGTCAGCCAGTGAATGGAAATTGGAATATACATGTTATATATATTTAATGTACAAAACAAGTATTTTTTAAAATTGGTTAAAATGGGATGTAGCTTCATTTATTTATTTCTGGATAGATGTATCCCTGAGTTCTCTCAAAGAACATAGCTAGAGCTCATTTTGGATAATGTATCATCATACGAATTCGTATTTGATCGAGGTCTAATGCGTTGGAACCCAATCGGTAAGCTCCCAATTCAACATGAACCATTCTTCAGGATTTTATCTCTCAACCGAGTTATTGATGGGTGATAATTTATACCTGTTTTTTAGATCTACCCACTCTAGGTTGAATTAGATGTTGACTCTTGATGAAGAGAGTTGTACCACTATAAGGTAGGTGGTCATTTTCAATTTTCTAATTTTCAAGTTGACTATATGTTTAAGAGTGCCACACACCCTTTTTTGGGTGTTTCCTAGAATGATATTTTACCTATGATGTAGCCTATTGTTATTAAGGTAATTTGTTATGTAATTAAAATAATTTTTAGGGATGTATTCCATGAATCAGTGCCACCCCATGGGTGTGTTTCACATTAAAGATAATTTAAGGTCTTTTGGCCTAGGTAGCCTGTGGGAATGCCTTTGTTTTCCCTACCTTGGGTTGTTTTAAATTTAATTGGATATATAAATGATTTTCCCACATGAAATAATTGATGGTTAATTCTTGTGATAGTTTAAATTTCATGATAGGCTTGTTATATGAATTGTTCCTATGGGAGTTCATATTATTTAAATGATTAAATAGTGTAATTTACATGTGTTGATGGTTATATGAATTTCCAACAATAGTTTATTATTGTTAAAAACCCTATAATAGTATAATTTACATGTTTTTCTTATTTTGTGTTTTACCCATGTGAGTAATTGAAAGGAAGGGCCTTGTGTGTTTTAATATGCTGTTGTATTTAAGTTGTGAGTTATCCATAGGTGTAGTGGTCGGTCTCGTGGAGGCTTTTCTTATTTTTATGAGTGAAACATGAATCATTGGGGGATTCCATAAACATACTCTATTGGAATTATTTTCATGTAATGTGTGATAACTGGGATTCATTATTGGACTTCTAGTAATAATAATACTTGACATGGACTTATACCACACCTATAGTGATACAGGGATTCTAGATAGGTTTGCTGGGATGCTCTTGTAGGATGTTACTAGGTTTTCAACTAGATTTTTACCAGGTTTTTTGGAGTGGATCGTCGGGATTGGATTGTAGGATACATATAAAATTATAGCTGGAGTGATTCATGATTTCAGAAATAGGTATGTCATGGATGATCACAGGTTATAAATTGAATATTTAAATGAAATCACTTGTGACACATTTTCCATTCCAAAAAATAATCTTGGATTAAAACTTCACTTACTTGTGTAGATAGCCTTATGAGATATATGTTATTATTTCTTGAATAGGGGGATTTTTAGTATTATGCATGATCCAAATACTTATATAATTAAATGTAATTGAATTAATTAATGATACCAGAATGAATGTAAATGCATACCAATGCATGTAGGTCTATTTACATTTTAGTACATCCTAGATTACTATTTTATTTATTTTACACCACCGATTATATATATTAACTGACAGATTAGCACATAACATGGGTGGTTTCTTAAACGGATTTAGTCTCACACCCAATTTGGGTCATTAATTTGGGTCCAAACAGATTATGTATTTATAGGTGTCAATAAGTGTAAGAACAATTTTATAAGTACTTGATTACTGTGTAGGAGCAGAAGAGCAAGAGACTAAGTTGAGGCTTGTGATGCTTTTTAGTTTCCTTTAAATCATTTGTACATTGGTATATATATCATGTAGTATAGTAGTTTATCTTATTTGGATTTTCTACTAGAACATCTGACATGCAACATAATCCTTTGAATGCTATGACATCTGGTTATTTATATTATCTGACATCCACTTTTTACTTCTATTGGCTAGCATTACTTCTTCTACTATTGTATTGTTATTTTTTCTATTGTGTTACAATATCCCAATGAGGGAATAGATTCCCCACTATTACACTGAGGTTCTTGATGCTAGAAGGTAGCCTCTTGTGTTTCTGGAAATTCTCTTGAAGTCATGTTGCCAACCAGGTATGGGGAACCTTTAGTGGAATCTAGATCTGGGATGTCATAAAGTGGTATGAAAGGAGTATTTTCTAGTATGTATTACTATTTTGAGACATTAGTTAGGTATAGAACATTAATAGAGTTTGGTAATAAATTGTGAATAAGAGTAGATAATCCACGTATTGGGAATATCAAAATATCCCTGAATTGAATTCTGTTTTTTGATTTTGAGTTGTTACAGTTGAATTGATTTCCCCCTTTGGTGGTACACTATTATTGGGCTGTTATTATTGATATCATTATGGTATTATTTTTTTCCAACCCAATGATATGTGGGTAATCCATTTCATGCATCATATATACACTTGTTATAAATCACATTCCATGAATTCCCTCCATTCTATTTGAAGAGCATTACTTATTCTATGATGTTTTGATATATGTATTTATGGATATGAATGTTGTCCTGATAGGTACAATGATAGATATATATGCAATTATGATAGGTTTATTGATAAGTGTAATTGATTGAATTTGATGGATTCAAAGCATTGATCATTGATGTGTATAAGAACTCTTGGATCGAAATTTTATGGATTATGTTTTGGCCTTAAATTTTTATGACGTGCTATATGTGGATGCCAAACAATTATTCATGGTGATTATGGGCCCATATAAATCCGAATTTTGAATACTATATGAATAAATTAAAAAAATGGGTGTTCCAGTAATTTTTCAGAGGATTAATGCCTAGAATCCTAGAAAACACATCTTGTGATGAAATTAATAGACACCATGTGTTCTTCTTTTCTGTAGAAATATTTTCTTAAGTACACTCCCTATACTACTGGTACACATCATGTACTACAGGTAGAAACTGTGTACAAATATTACATGTTATGTGGTAAATGATCATTTGTTCGGCCGTTTGGGTAGAAACAAAGAGTAGTAATGGTTTCATATAGTGCACACCGTGTATTTTAGGTACACATCCTATAGTGTTACATAGGAAGACCCCATGTGCTTCTAGCCATTAAAAAGTACATGTGTAGGATGGGAGACTTGAGTACATGTCATTTTCCACCCAGAAACATAGTGTATATTGGGTGGTTACACACCCAGGCCAGTGGAAGTACACTCCTAGGAAAGAACTTGAGGTTTCCCATCGTGTTTGGTTTCTACACACCGTGTACACCTCTTATGGTAAATTTTCATGGTTTATTATCTTACTTAGTTATTTCACTCTTGAACCGAGGTGTGTGTCTGACCTTGTAGAGTCATAACTCTATGAAGACTACCAGTTTTATGATAGGATATTAGAGATAATCAATCACTAGAGGTGATAGGACAAGGACTACCATTGGATCCTCCTGTTATGACAGTTGCATCACCAGCTATTATACCAGACATAGGTGCCGAAGCATAGTTCCATGAAGGCTTTATAATGTTCATGAAAACCTTTAAAAGAGTTTTACATCATATTGCGCCTTTGTTAGAGATGACATGAGTGTTGTAGTAGAAAAATTCGACCACATTTTTTGGGAGTGATTTACCACAGGCTATGGAGTCATGGATGGAGTCCATGTTAATGATCATGGAGCATCTAGTGATTCCTATTGAGAGGAGGCTAATGATTTTGAAATATATGTTCCTTGATTCCTCCAATATATGGTGGGATGTTATAATTGAGGTAGATCATCATCATGTTTGGGAATGTGGAGACTATCATATAGCCTTCTATAATTATTTCTATCTCAAGATGTTGAGGACTGAAAGAGCTCTGGAGTTCATGCATCAAGATTAGGAAACCTTGTCAGTGATTGAATACATGGACCATTTTTCAGTGATTTAGTGACATTAACCTATTCTGATGGGTGAAGATGTATCGAAGGATAAGAAATTAGAGGATGGACTTAGGTTGTACATTTGATCGAAGGTGAATGACTTCATGTAGACTTCTCTATATGCTATTATAAATCAGGATCTGATTACCGAGTTTAATATGAGGGAACCTAACAAGTGATCCATGATGGTTTGGCACTAAGATCGAGTAATGTCTTTAATGGTAGTAAGAAGCATAATCCACATCATTCTCACACATACATTAGTAGTCATAAAGTATTATTAGATAGCCATGTGAGATTATTCCATTGTAGTGGGATGGGGAATATGATTCCACAGTGTCTGTAGGACCTAGTCGAGTGCCGATATTATAGCAATATGGGTAATCTACAATTATTTAATAGGAAATTTCCACTGGTGGACCGTGAGAGAGGTTTTACATCGACTCCACATTTAGGAGAAAGGACAAGAACTTCATATCAGTCACGGAACTGGAATGTGTAGGGACACTCAGGACGATGTGGTGGCCGTGGTCATAGTAGCCAGACCCCGAGATTTCAGTGAAAATATGGTGGATCATCTCAGGTTAGTTAGACAATGTCACTGGGAAGTGGTATTGGGAAGACATATGTAGTGATGTAGACCCCTCAAGATAAGGATCCAAGAACCTCTACTGTTAGTGGTACTATTCTAATTGCCTCCGTTTTAGCTTCTGCACATTTTGATATAGGGTCCTCACAATTTTTTATATGTGTACCCATTGTGGAGAGCCTTGAGATCTGTTTTTTTACTTATAATGATGTTATGATTCTAGATACTCTATTAGGGATTAGAAAGACTACTGTAAGTTAGTGAAAAGAGTTCCCTATTGAGTTTGGTGGGGTTCAATTATGATGGGACCTCTGTATCATAGAGATGAAATGACTTTATGTCATTCTTATAATGGATTGGTTGGTTTCCATTCAATACTTTATCGATTTCTATGATTATAGGGTGGGTTTTATTTCACCGTAGGGAGAATCATTTCCACATAAAGGTGAATGGGGTGTCCAGGTGAGCCGATATGCATCCAAGAATCATGGGTTGGGTGGGATGGAACTACAGATTGTGAGTATATATCTAGATGGGTAGGGAACATGTTAGAACAATTTAACTCAAGTAGTTTTTCATTTCAGGGATGTCTTCCCAGATGAATTTTCAGGCCTACCTCTAGTGAGAGAAGTAGAATTGTCTACTGAGAAACTGATAGGATATGCACTAGTATCTATTCCTCCTTCTCGGATGTATACGATGGATTTGAATGAGTTCTATAGGAAGAGATAGGATTTGGATGATAAAGGTTTTATTTGACCCAGTACTTCTCTAGGGGGTTTTCTGATCCTTTTTCAGAAAAAGGTTGATAATATCCTTAGGTTATACATTAATTAACAAAAAATTTAACTATTTTATGTTTAAGAACATATATTATTTTCTTAAAATAGATGATGTCTTCAATTAGCCATGTAGAGATTGAGTATTCTCTAAGACCGATATGAGATATTATTATCATTAGGTTCATGTTAGATCATCAGACATACTCACACAACATTTAGGAGTAGGTATGGTCTGTATGAGTACTTGGTCATGCTATTCGACCTCATAAATGAACCATAAGTCATTATGGAACTGATGAACCGAGTGTTCCATCCTTATCGTGATTAGTTTATTGTGGATTGTTTGGATTATATCTTAGTTTATTCACATAATCAACATGAACATATCTCCCATATTGATATCGATTAGAGTACAATGAGAGAGACTCAGTTATATGATATTCTCAAATAGTTCCACTTCTGGATGGATCATATTCACTTCCTAGGTTATTTCATCTCATATACAAGAGTATAAGTGGACCTAGAAAGGGTGAGAGCATTATTTTCCTCAGAGAAGAACAATATTGTCATCGGAGTGTATTGTTTTCTTTGGTTTTTTGGTTACTACATCGATTGAATAAAGTAATTATCTTTCTTAGCGGCATAATTGATGAGTTTGAACAAAAGGGTAAAAAGTATTGTTTGGATATATTCCTATGATACGGAATATCAGGAACTGAATGAGAGATTGAAATCAGCACCGATATTTATTTTCTCAGAGCCGGGTAGGGGATACACTGTGTACTCTGATGAATCATGAATCTGGCTAGGAGAAGTTATTATGTAGGGGGAACAAGGCTTTGTATATAGGTCTTGGATGTTAAGGCCACATGAGAAGAATTATCCAAGACATGATCTCTAGTTAACTATAGTTGATCTTGATTTGTGCTATTGGAGAAATTACATATTGGGATAGAGTTATTTGATGTACATAGACCTCCAAATCCACATGTACATATTTGATCAATATGACATGAATCTAAGGCAGTAATGGTGTGGGAAATACCTTCATTAATTCGACCGTGAGATTTCCTACATGCTGGGGAAAAGAAATGTATTGTCTGATACACTGAGGAGGAGGACTCAGATACTGGTAGTGCGGTAGGCTAGTAGTGTGTGGAAGATTGCGGCCTTGTTCTATGAAATGAATTTTGAGGTGCACGGTAGTAAGGGATATACATTTCGTGCATCCTTATCTATTAACTCTACCCTACTGAAATGATTGAGGATAAGGCAGCTATCATATTATGAAGGCCCACTTCTATGGGATAGTGTAGCAGGTCAGGACCCTCCTCCCGGATGAACAATATGCATGGATGAGGTTTTTCAATTACATGGTTGTGCTTGGGTTTCAACAAACATGCGTGAGGAGTTGATGTGGGATTTTCATGACTCTGTATGTGTATTGCATTCTGGTTTCACCAATATATTTCAAGATATACATTGTCAATATCGGTGGCCAGGTTTGAAAAGTGATATGCCTAGTTTTTTCGTGAGTAGTTCCACCTTTCATTTTGTGAAGGTGGAACACAAGAGACCATCCTGTATTTTATAGTAATTACCCATTCCTGAGTGGAAATGAAATAATGCCTTGATGGATTTCATGATGGGGTTATCAAGGTCTACTTGAGGTAATGATGCCGCATGGGTGGTTGTCGATAGGATCATGAAGGTTGCACATTTCATGTCGACCGAGGAATCCATTAGTGTTGATGAGTATGGGAGGTTGTACATCCATGAGATTATATGACATTATGGGGTCCCACATTCTATCATTTAGATGCTGAAGCATGGTTTACTGATAATTTCTTGCACGGGATATAGAGGGAACACTTTACACATGTTCTTCTAGCACTTCCTGCCACCCTCAGATAGAAGGCCAGTTAAATAACATGATTTTGGTGCTCTAGGACATACTTCGTGCATACATCCATTATTTCAAGGGTTTTTGTTAGAAACACATACCCTTGGTAGAGTTCTCTTATAAAAAAAGATTTCAGGATACTATTTAGATGGTGCCATAGGAGGCATTGTACAGTAGACCATACCGATCACCCCTATGTTGGATGGAGGAAAGAGAGGAAAATATGCTGGGAAAACATATTGTCCAAGAGACCATTGAACTAGTTTAGTTGATTCAGATGTAGATGGCTTCTATACAGTCTCATCAGAATTTTTTATGGATCACCGAAGATGGCCACTGTAGTTTGAGGACAAGGATTGAGTTTTCCTACATGTTTCACCAAGGTTGGGACACAAGAGGATCCGAATATTGGGTATGCTTTCACCAAGATATGTCGAGCTTTTTGAGATTCATGAAATGGTTGGGATGGTTTCATATTGATTGAAGTTGACTTAATGGTACCGGGATATGCATCAGATCTTCCACATTTCTCTGTTGCGGTGTTACATTTCAGACCCGTCTCATGATTTTCATTCTGAGGAGGATGAGTTATATGTAGATGCGTCATTGGAGAAGCATCTTATTTGAATTGTGGATAGTAGCATGAAGGTTCACTATGACCTAACAGATGGATACAAATATATGATCACACTGGCCAAAGTTATTCATAGATATTTCTTCACCACCCTTGGAAGGGAAATTCATGCCCAAATTTCATTAAGGAGGGGAAGATTGTAAGATCCTTGTTCATCATTTAATGTACAAATCATTTCATTTCAATTTTTGTTTATGAAAACTAAATAATTTTTTTAATGGATAAATGTAGGACTCTTTCAAAATTTGACTGAGGGTAACTTGTCATATAATCCAAATTCATGCTGTGTATTGATGTCAGAAGGTTGTTTTATGAAATGTAATTGAAGTTGGTGAGTGGAGGAAAAAAATTGAATATATATGTTATATATATTTAAAATACACACCATGTATTTTATAAATTTTCTTTTAAAACTTGTAGTAGAATAGTTCCTTCATTTCTATACAAGGGACCCACCATGTTCTCTTAAGCAGCAGCACTAGATCTTGTTTTGGCTCCTACATCGTCATATTAACTCTAATTAAATTTCAGTCAGATGCGTTGAACCCTAATCGGTAATATCTAGATTCCTCTTGACAAATTCAAGGTGATTTTCCCTCTCTAATTAATTAGTAATGGTTGAGTATTTATAACTTTTTTTAGAGCTTCCCCACTCTAGGTTGAAATAGAGATCGATTCTAGATGTGGAGAGTTGAACAAATATGTGGTAGGTGGTATTTTTATTTTCAAAAATTGTCAAGATGATTATATGTGTCAGAGTGTCAGACACCCCTTTTATGGTTTCATCTTGATTGATAATTAACCTATGTTATTTTATATTTTTTTTAGGAAATTTGTTAGGTAATTAAAAGCATTTTTTGGGTTGTTTTCATTGAATTAGGGCCACCACGTGGGTGTGTTTTACTTTAATGATATTTTATAACCATTTATACTAGGATTTATATAGAAATTCCATTAATTTCCCTACCATCGGTTCTATGAAATGAAATGGGTTGTATAAATTATTGTCCCATGTGAGATATTGGGTGGTTAAGGCTTGTGATAGTTTAAATTTCATGATAAGATTTTTATATGAATTGTTACCTTGTGATGTACTGTTGTTTAAACCATTTATTAGTGTAATTTAGATGTGTTGCTTTTATATGAATTGACAAGGTGAGGTTAATATTATTGAAAAACTATATTTGTATAAATTATTTGTGTTTCCCTATTGTGTGATTTACCCATTTGAGTAATCAAAATGCCAAGACTTATGAGGACGTTTAGGTTATTATTCATAAGCCTTGAGCGAGCCACATGTGTCATGGTCAGACTCATGAAAGCTTTACTTATTTTTCTGAGTGAAACATGGATTATTGAGGGATTCCATGGATTGACTCTGTTAGATTTTTTTACAAGTCATGAGGGAAACCTAGGAATTACTTATAGGACCACCAGTAATGAGAATATTTGATGCGGACTTATAGAAATCCTAGTGTGATACCAGGATTCCAAAGAGGATTCTCGATATAGGATTGTAGGATGTTGGTAGGTTTTCCCCTAGTGTGATACCTAGCATTTAGAGAGGTTACCTAGGATGGGCATGAATGTTGCCGATAGAATTACACTCGGAGTGATACTTGAATTTCAATTTAGGAATTTCATTGATGGGATCAGGGTATAGATTGAATATTTCAATCAAATGAATCATTACACGTCTTCCAAGAGAATGAAAAATGTTTGATTTTTTTCTTCAGTTACTTGTTTAGATAGCCTTCTACGGTATATCTTGTGATTTATTTTACATTCAGGATTTTCGGGCTTAAGATGGATCCCAAGACTTATATAATTCAATGTAATTGAATTGATTAATGTACATGAAATAATATAAAAGAAATACTGGTTATTGTAAGACTGATTACTTTTAAGTACTTCATAGGATATTGTTTTAATTATTATAAATTGTATGTTATCTATTTTCACTGATAGAATGGAATAGATGGTGTGTTGTTTCCTACTAGGATTTAGCCTCACACCTTGTTTTGGTCATGTTTTTAGGAACAAATAGATTACGTTGTTTTATGTTTCAATATGGTTAAAGAACCCTTCTATAGTTAATTTATTTCTTTTTAGGTGTAGGAGAGCCTAGGACCAAGATGAGGATTTGGATGCTTTTGAGTTTTATTTGTCTCCCTTTTTACTTAGGTTCTTATATCATGCATTTCTGCATTTTATCCTATTTGGATGTTTTCCGAGAATAGTTGACATGAAAAATCATCCTTTGAATGCTATGAAATATTATTATTTATATAATATATCATTCACTGTTTACCTCTATTTCATGGTATTATTTCTTCTGATATTGTAATGTTATTATTTACACACTGTTGCATTCTTCCGATGAGGGAACTGTTTCCAAACTTTTTCACCTATCCCCTCACTGCTAGTCATTAGCCTCTAGTATTTAGAGAAATGGCCTCGAGTTCATGTGGCCAATAGGGTACTGGTCACCATTGAGTGGTATATGGAACTGGAACGTTACATATTCTTCTCTGAAGACCATATCCTACTCTATGAACTATCATCTATGAACAATGTTCTATAAAATATATTCCTTGAACAATTCTGGAATTCCCCAAATTCCATCAAAATTTCTAATCCATGTCTCCTTAGTAGGGTTTTCTTCCCAAAACATTCTCTAGACATCACCTAAATCTTTCCTGTATTTTTAATCATTATGTCCATCATTAATGAAGGGATTAGTGATACATATATATGAAAAATAGATACTCATAATCTACATAACCAATATTTAAATAATTCTTGATATGACATTGTCTGTATGACGTACCATGAATATCCTGTTAAGCATTTTACATATGAAGTTAGGGTACCATGATTCTCCCTATGCGATGGCAGAAATTAATGCTTGATTTCAGAAAATTACACCCTTCACAGTTGTTCAAAATTCTACCTTGTTTTTTCAAAGACACCCTATACCATGAACTGTCATAGCTTCTGTGTAATTTGATCCTTCATGAAATACACATGTCTTCATTGTGAACCTCTTTTTCTCTATAAACCATTCCTCCTATGTGGTCTTCATAACATTTTACATTCCACGAACCATTTTTTTCTATCAGCATAACACCCTTCGTCATCCGTAAACCATTCCCAGTACCCGGTACACAATTCATATTCCATGATATTCAATTCCCTTATTTTGTTGTTCTCCTTCATCGTTCCACATCTCATTCACTCATATACAGAAATCCTTTATCATCCAAAAATAGTATCCTGATTTTGAGGCCCAATAATTTGGAAAACAAAAGGAAACTATGCCACCTTCAATATTTCAGTTAGCATCTAATGTAATACCACCTTCCTTGAAAACTGCTTGACAAACCAATTAAGGATTGACAACAAATAAACCATAATCCATGTATAGAAATGAATATCCTTGGTTCCAATAATATACCTCATTGGGTTTTTTGGAAATCCAAAAATAAATTCAATAAAGCTCCCGCAACAACCACAACTTGATACGCCAGAGAAAACTCATCGAAAAACACTATGTCTATGTCAGAAATGATCATTGTAGAAAATAAGAGGGTGATCATAAATTGGATTATCATGTCTCTGAATGATTTAATGATTTATAAGTTGGATCCAAATTATTCTCATAACACCGAATTGATTTTTTATTCTATTTATCCCCCTTCATAACTCATTGAATATCTCCTAGAATCTCAAAAATGAATTTCCATCTCTAATACTCTCCATTCTCCATTCCTAATAATATTGAATTTATCCATTATCCCCATTTTAAATAAACCCAAAAAACAAAATTTATACTTTTAGATCTCAATGAAAAGTCTCCCTCGATTGTATCTACCTGATAAACCTTCATGACTTTCACAAATAAATTAAAACATTTAATAAAATTGGGAAGAGGGGAATCTCATAACCTCCTCATACACGGGGAGGTGGCTGAACACCATGGTTAAACTGATGATTCTTGGAAACATTTGATGGAAATGGATTGCTCACTATATCATCCAAATGATCATCAGTACCAACATGATACATTTTAGTCATTCCATGTTCCATTATTTCCTTGATGTGTGATATCTCATTTGAATGTATTTTGTATGAGATTGTAGAACAATATTTTTCATAAGATAATCTTTACTATTATTATAACAGTGCATCACCATTTTCTGGTTAACCTCATCACCAATGCTAGTTTTTTGTTGACACATAAAAATTAGTTGAGAGTTAGACTTTTTTGAAGAGATAGATTCATCTTGAAAAATACTGAGAGAAGTGTTTTCCTATTTATTACTATAACACCCCACATGTTTTCTTCCAAAGATGAATTCTCCCCCATAAGTGGATTTTCAATCCACCAAATCTCTAGCCTACTCAACATCATAAAATGAAGAATATTGATTTTCCTTTCCAACAATAGATTATGATCCTTAATTATGAGTATCTTGAATGTACCTCCTGATTATTTTTACTACAAGCATATGTTATTCCTTCATATTACATTGAAAGTGGACTGCAAATCATGTTATAAAGAAAATATATGTCTATGTAAAAGTCATGTAAAATAAACTTCCAGTGATTCTTCTACACATTGTGGAATCTACAGATTCCCTATCTTCGTGTTTTCTGAGTTTTATCCGAATTGAAATCAGAGTCAAAATTGGTTTAGAATTATGAATATTAAACATGTTTAATAACTGTATTGCATAATTTTCTTGGGAAATGAGTGTGTTGTATTTCCTCTGAATCACCTATAAACCCTATATGTTTTTCAGTTCACCAATCATAGAGATTTAAAATTCAGATTTCATGGGATTGGAAAATTCAACCATTGATCCTTACATGCTCCCACCAAATATAATATCATCCACGTACACCAGAACATTGAACTAATCCATATGTGAATTCTTCAGACTGATATTGTGATCCTCTCCTCCTATTTTAAATAATATATTCCTTAAATAATAATAAAGGTGATTGTACCATACCCTTGGTTCATGTTTCAGGCTATATAGAGCCTTCTTTAATTTTCAAACCATTATTTCATCATTTCCTAGATGAAAGAGAAATGGTTTCTCAATGTTGATTTCTTCATATAGAATAATATTTAATAAATATTTCTAGAAATCCATTTAAAACACATTGTATCCTGATTAAATATCCATTGTAGCAAATAGTATAATTGACACCCATTACGCCACCAAAGAATTTTTTTCTACATAAGCACCTTCGATCGATGAATAAACATAACACTCCATGTGTGCCTTATTTGGTTCACATTTCCATTCTCATGAAATTTATTTTTGAAAATAAAATTTATAAAAATCACATTGTGGGTTTAGGGTCACTTAAATAGATCTCATGTTTGGTTCTTATCATTCTGATGAAATTATTCATTCATGAAATTAAACCATGATTCTTCCTTTCTGAATTATTCAAATGTGTATGGTTGTACAATTGAGTGGAATGAATATTATTTATTTTTCATTTTCTCATTGTCTTCATGGGAGCTATCGATTACCAAATGATATTGGATTGATCCATACATACTCTTCAATTTCCCCAATGAGGTTTAGAAGAATATTCTACAGCCATTGTTTATTCAATAGAGTATTCTTTTGAGTCTACTTCATGAGGTGACTCCGACAGTTTCTTCATGCCTTTAATTACTTCTATATATAGATTTGTTTCATGTTCACAATATTCCTTATCTTATATCCCATCAGCAGCTGAATTAATTGATCCATTTGTTGGTTTATCTTCCATGATCTTCACATCACTAATTTATAGAATTTTTTTAATTCATTTATTAAAACATTTGTATGATTTTATATTCATTGAGTATTCTAGGAGTATTACTTCATCCATATCATCACCATACATTCATTTATTTCCTTATTTGTTTTGGGTAAAAATTTACTTTTGAAAAAACAATAATACTTCAAAGAGGGATTCTATCCATGACATAAATCATAGGGTGTCTTGGTTTCCCCCATATAATGCCCTATTTGGGTTTGAATAAAAACTATATCTTAAAAACCTCTTTCTAACAATGTTAAGAGATATGACTCTATATCATTATAGTTCATACCATATTGTTCCCCTATCAATTTTGGAGGTCAACATATCCATTTTTCTATGGAGATATCACCACATCCACTTCATTTTGTATCCAATATGTCTACAGGTAATTCTCCAACTCAATGGGTGTATATTCTTTACAATTTTTTGACCTTATAACATTCATTTTATAACAATTTTTAGTCTCAGCTATTCAATGATATGTTCTCATGCAGTCAATAAGTTTTCGTTTCCTGTATATAACCATCAAACAAATCATTCTACTATAACCATAAATAAAATGAATAAAGTACCTTTCTATTTGTGTTCAAACAATATTTATTGGTCCACAAATGTTTGTATAAATGAGATCAAGAAGATTTTCTAACCCTTTTAGGTCTACCTGAAATGAACTGTAAACCAACTTCCCTGAAATGAATGAATCACAAGTCTTTTCCTGTTAATGCTTCAGATTGGGGACATCCACGATTATATTTATCTTATATATCTTTTCCATGTCATTTTTATTGATGTGACCCAACCTCCCATGCAAAAAGTTGTTTTTTCTTATTATACAATCATGTAGTAAATGTTCAATTTACTACTAACTTGATATACTTTTCCATCGATCCTACTACCATTCATTAGAGAAACCACTGTTCTTCTTTTTATAGTTCACCCCTTTTGAATGAATGTCACAATTTCTCTCGAGTCAAAGATTTGACCAACACCAAGGAGATTGTGATGCAACCTATCCCCATAAATAACTTCAGTCTTATTTAGATCTCCATTGGCTAGTTCAGTAATTCATTTGCTTTTGGTCTTCAATGAAAAATCATTACTGAATCTCAATATTCCATCAATCTTTTTCTTGAAATTCATTAATAGGTCTGCATTTCCAGTCATATGGTATGAGAATCCACAATAAAGAATACAATTACTAATATTCTTGGTAGATATGAGAGATACTTATTCATGGTTTTATTTTTCAATTTTATTCATTTCCTTCTACGAAATATTAGATAGGATGAATGAAAAATATGGAAATTAAAATATCTCTCCATGGGAGATGATTTTTTATACTCATATTATTCTTGTAGTGGATAAAACCTATTTTTAAGAGAAGCACAAGTTAGCTTCGAATTATTGACTTTTTTTAGGTTCTGTATGAAATTTTCCTTCCATTCTCCTACCTGCAATCAATAGTTTTATGGCCAATGATAGAATAATAAAAACTATATCCATAGAAAACACTTCTTCTATAAAAATTTGGATATGAATGAAGTTTCTTTCTTTTTTACTTCCTACGCTTCTCCATTCCAATTGTTTCTTGACTCTTCACGGTATGAAAGGGTATGTCCCAAATAAACACAGAATTGAAATTTCATAAGTGGAAGTGTATTTTCTCTTATATTCCTCCTCATTTCAACTTCCATAGTAGGATATTTGGAATGTCTATCAACTCAGGCATCTAAAGAATGGTCCTTACTCCTTTTTTCATTCTCATATGAGACATTTTTTTTGTACATTAATAGTCTTTATGATATGTCTGACTGTCATATTTACTTTATTTTGGAACATTTTACTTCGAGAATGTGATGTTTTAGCATCAAAACTAATTTTCCCCCCATATATGAGTCTCTTGGATCATTCAAAGCCCTTTCAACTTTAACAAAACCACTCTTAGATCTCTCTAGTAGTTCTACATCTGAGAATTTTCCAAACTGAATTTTCTTCTTGGTTTATTCTGGACTGGATTCACATTGTTGTTTAATTCTATGAGTGACAACATCTTCTTCAAGTCCCCCAATAGTTTTTGGAATTCCCCTACAATCAATATGTAAGACCATTAATTTCATTTTCTTGTTCTTAAATTTTGTGCATTAATTAAACCATACATTTCATCCTTATAAAGGTTTTTGAATGATCCTTTACTATTTCATCTATTCAAACAATTTTTACATTAAATATATGAACATATTATGATGACTCTTCCATAATTTCATTCAAATTTTTTCATCTCTTTCCCTGATTATCAATCTTAAAAAAAGTATCATTTAGTTTCAACATGTGATCAACATCAGTGGTCAATTGATTATCTCTAGATTTATCTCCCGATGGTTCTAAATTTTCAACGTCATCCATCATTGACACATGGGTTCCATATTTAAATTCGGGATCTTATTCCTCAAATAATTCTTTATCATCAACTTCTAATTCACAAATAAAAACCGTTCTCTACAGTTACTTAGTATAATGGAAGTCTTCCTTTTGGAAAACATTTTCAGAGGCTTCTATATGTCTCCATATTTTCTTTCTTCGTCATCAATATTTCTTGTTCATCAAGAAGGAATTTTACGAACTCTGCAATAACAAAAACAATCCATAGGTAACTTTATTTAAAATTTCCCTTATTCTTTATTGAATTTCATTATAATGAGAGAAATAATTTTTATTATCATTATCATCATCAATACTATTTCCTAAAATTTATTGTTTGTCAATGTCTTTGAATTCCATTTCCTTACTTTATTGAGTCGTTGCATCTTTTTGATTGACTCTCATCTCGTATGCCACCATGCTGCTATGCAGATCATCTACATAATGTTTGGAAAGATCCATTTCCTCAAGGGCTAACACCTTTTCATTGTAAATAGGCAGAATTCTTCTCATGATTTTCATTACAAAATCAATTTCTTTTATTTCATCATCAATTCCTCATATTTCTACAACATCATTAATAATTTGATTATAAATTGCATTTGAATTTTCTTCAGGATGCATCATAAAATCATCAAACATATTGTGAAAAACATTTAGTATCACCTCCTTCACCTTTCCATAAACTTCATAAATATTTTCTATTTTCTACCACATAAATATTCTGATGTATAGTTCATCATCTTTAGAAATATCTGATAAGAAAGAGATATAGTCAGGGAATTATTTTCTTTGGAATCATTATTATGCATCTTCTTATCTGTAATAGTTATAGGCATCCTCATTGGATCAGTGTCAAATATTCCTTATGTAGTGGAAAATAGAACATCCATTCCAAGAGTTATTAGATGCAATCTCATATTATTCTTCAAGATAATAATGTTTCTTCTATAAAAGAGGAGTAATCGTTTGAAATTCCTTGTATTATCCATTCTAGAAATGAAGTTATGATTTAACACCACCAACCATTATGCTCTGATACCACTTGAAGGGCCTCAGAACACCCAGAGTGGGGATGGTGAATCAGGGTGTCAAATTTTTCTTTTAAACTTTTATATCTTATTCCCACATTGGTAGGAACCCATTAAAACTGTCTGATAAGAATTTGATGAAAAAATAATCACATGAAAAAAAAGATACAACAATTTTTATGGGTTCACCATAAAGGGATATGTCCATGGAGCATACACCGACATGTTTTTAGTCATACCAACATCCACAAATCTTTAATAGTAGTGGAGTAAATAAGTCTAGCATAGTCACACTATTAAAGGGAAACTTCATTTTCATGGTTTTCAAGATAGAACTCTAAATCTATTAGATTACTTACATTGAGCCCCCTATCTCACATTGTTGGGTGGAATTTGAACTCATTTTATTGACATGAAGGTCACTACAATGGGTTGGAATTAAATCATAATTCCTCAACTATAGATAGTTTCTCTTTTGAAGTCTTGTTTTCTCCTACATATGTAATTTACTGTTCCATGTACTACATTTTTTCAATCTTTTCATCCACAAACTATCCTTCTTCCTCAGTGTACCACACTGCACCAGATACTAAAAGTGCTCAATGTACTACATTCATAAACTAGACTACTTTCTCTATGTACTGCATTGTAATTTTTTATTGTGAGTGATCCACATTCTACCTCCTCAAACAGTGACCATGTACTGTCTTCCCAAACCGTGTCCACATACTACTTATGAACACTATATCGGTGTACCGGTTTGGAATATTTCTCCCACATACCCTTTCCACATACCGCTTCTCCTCCACCGACCAAATCCTACATGATCCATCTTCCACAAACCCTATTCTACAAACTGTCTTCCAAAAATCGATTATGACTTCACTGGATTCTTTCTCAATTTCTAATCAAATTATTTTTTACGGGATATTCATTGCATGAACCACTCTATAAATCCCCAAATTCTTCCCTAACTTTTTATTCGTATTGCACCCCACTAATAAGTGGATTAATGCTTCATATAAATGAAAATAGATCCAAATTATCAACCAAATCGAGTTTTATGAAATCTTCAACATGAAATGACCTTCACCACGTACTCTTCTTATCCCATAAACCATATTTCCTATGTGGTCCATGTACCTCCATTTTCCCTACACGACATAAAAATTTACCATTTTTTCCACAAACGACACCATTCATGGATTCTCAAAACTATGCCTTACTTTATCAAATGACACACCATACCATGAGATATCAAGCCTTATTCATACTACGAGCCTTGTTGCGATCCGTAAGTCTTCACCTCAAACATCCTTCACTCCACAAACTATTCCACCTATGTGGTTTGAGTAAAATTTTCATTTCTGTGAACCATTAATTTGTCTGGTCCATATAGAAGCCTTCATCATCCATGAACCTTTCTCAGTACATGGTACGTGGTTCATATCCTATGCTACACGGTTCACTTCCATTACTAATTTTCATATCCATTCTACATCTCGTTCAATCCAATGCAGTGATAATTTATTTTCCAAAAAATCCTGATATTGAGGACCCAAAATTTGGCAAACACTGGGAAATTATGCAACATTCAATACTACTTTCTACCTCAAATTTAGGACCACATGTTTATAAAACTCTTTGATCAACCCAATGAGGATTGACAACAAACCCAAAGCATACTATATTTTTATATAAGAAAACACTAGGTTCCAACAATAGAAGCATCATAATTATACTATGTCTGCCTCAAGATGTCCCTTAGAACAAGTTCCACAGACATTAATTAATCAATGAGGGAGACCAGAACTATGAAAATAGATACAAGGAGGAATCCATGGAAAGAGTAGAAATCATCCCATCATTCCATTTTGATCAAGGAGATGACATCACCAATTAAAGTGATTGAATCCACCATCCTTTGGAATGTTGGAGTAATGGGAACCACATAAAAGTGGATGTGACACATCGTTGAACCCTGGTTAATGAATTGGAAACAAAAATGGTTAACATGGGTTGACCCTCTTCTCCCCAAAAAAGATAATTAGTATCATTCAGTGCATCAACATATATTAATTCCACCAGAGGAAGATATTAAATTCTATTTCCATGTAATAACATGATGGGGCTAGTATGAATCTCACACGTGCATTAGTATAGTTAACATTGGGAATTCTTAGTCTTCCTCATCATCACTGTGTATCCCTCATTGATTAAAGAGGAATGGATTATTTTGGGAGATTAGGAGTCAATTTAAAGATTAGTGTCTGAATGGAAGAACGCATATGCCTTATAGGACTCAAGCTCCTCAAATCTAGTGACCTCACACCAATAGGCACCAGTGCATTGGGAATGTAAATGTGGTGACACCACATGATTACGACCCCACCATGATGTTCACCACATCTCCTCCTTGGTTTCTACACCCCAACCCTATTAGATCATCTATAGGTGGGTAATCAACCCCATGATACTATATTATAAGTAAAAAGTGGTCATTACTATATTGGATATGAACCTTCAGGAACTCAAGGTATCAATTCATCACAAACACTGTCATCCCCAATGGTTACATTGCGAGAATATATCCCCATTCACATAGAAAACTTATTTCAGAGCCCCTCCCCAAAGAACATTGATGGATCACCCACTTACGTCGAGATGATTGGGGATGATCAAGCCATGAAAATTGTGACTACCACTCAGGTGCTATCTAGGAGGGATACCACCAGGCCCCTCAATTTACAACATTGAATAGTCTCAAAAGACTATAAAATTGGTTGATATAATCCTTTCTTCACTATCCCCATTATTGAAAAATTGGTGCCGATGTAATTGGAAGGCCTCAGAAAATGGATGATATGGTGAATCCTATATGGATCAAATGGTCCCTTCCATCAACAACATATCCCATCAGATCACTATATCAAGTTAATAGGGATATTTCTTCTCCTATTTGGGATCGAGACCCTAGACACCTCACAAATAAGACAAGAAGACACACTTTATCATTGATAGAATTGAAATACATAATGGGACATACCATGATTTGAAAAATTATTTCATAGTTCCTCTTATAACTATTTTCAACTGGCATAGATGTCATACAAATGATACCACCACTAATAAACATGGTTATCCTACCCATGTTACCACCAACCAAATCAAAGGTCCTCTATCCTCCCTCAAAAACAAGTACAAAGGTCCTCCGATTTTCATATTTTACAAATAAAAATTCATCCTCGATCCATAAACGTCCATAGAGGAGGTCCTATGATTAGAACACATGGAATGGTTAATTCCATACATGTCTATGAAAAATAGAAATTTATAAAAACTCAACAAATGTGACAATTAAATTAAAATGAGTAAAGATACCAGTTGATACAGATCCACTTATTCAAAAAAAAATAGATTGATTAAATATTTAATTTTATTTAATTTTATTATAATAAAAAAATATGAGAGAAAATATTGGTTTTGAATTATCATAAGAAGAAAAACATGAAACAAATGAAGATAGGATTGGTGAGATCATATTTTGAAAATAAATCTAGTTTTTTTTAATTTCAGGCTATAGGTGTAATTGAATTTAAGAAAATAGGTTAATTAGTTTAGGAATGGTGTTATATTCATGGTGAGGATGACATTAATGGACATGGTAACGTCTACTCAACTCACCTATACAAAATTTCACTTGGTTTGGTAATTTAGGTTATTTTTATTCTTGTTTTTCTTGATACCATATTTAAACATGATTTCTGGTAATGTTTATAGGGGTTATTCCTTATTTAGGGTTGTAGTTTGTTAAATTTTAATGTTCCTTTAAGATTCATTTTTCAATGGTCATGAAAAATGGAAAATATATGGATTGAAATTTGAATATTAAATTGCCAAAAACCAAATACATGAAAAAAATAAATGAAATTAACCAAATTAAACTTTTCCGCTTTTTTAATAACCCTTTTACAAGGTTGTTATACAACCATCATCCAAATGAAGCGAGTATTAAAGGGAATAAGAAATGAAAATGAAGGCATAATGAATGTGGAGATCAACTTTGGGAGGGCCATTCACAATGCAGCCTCTCACTCCAAGATTTGGTATCCAGATATTCTCAACAATATTTGGCTATCCTTCTATTTTTAGGATTTAAATGGGCTTAAATATTAATAAATATCCCTAATAATTTGTTCAAATGTGTTTTGGGGTAGGTAAAATGTCATAGATTCTTTAAAAAAATTAACGATATGTTGATTTTTTGAACATAAATCCCATCCAAACACATTATAATATGTGTAAATTATTACACAACGTGTGAGTTTTAATGATGAAATTTTCAGATCACAATGTCTTTATTTTCATGTATTTCACTTTTACACAACATTTAATGTCTATATTATGCTTCAGAAGCCTTATTCAGTCTCAGTTCCTTAGTTTTGTGCCTTTAAGGTGTTGTACGACCATCTGAAAAAATTCATTGTCATCTCAATTCACTACTCTAATTGTGTGATGTGTCTTTTTTCTAAAAAACCCTTATATTTTTTATTCTTTTCCAAATATAGGGGGGATCCTTCTATAAAATAGAAAATGTCAAATTTTCTATCAATGCGTAATAATAATAATATAAATATAGATATTAAGTTATTAAAACACAAGAAAAAAATATTCATGTGATACATATATCAAATACCCCCACACATGAATTCATAATTTTCATCAATTATGGAATCCCAACATAATAAAAAGCACATTAATCATTACATGATTGAAATTAACATTCAAAAAAAAATAACTAATCAAATATAAAATTAATTGTTTGATCATCACACAGGGAACATTCCTTAATGACACATTTTTTCAAAGAAATATGTTAGTCATCTATTTTACTTTTCTCCTTTAAAATATAAAATAATTTTTGATCATCAATTTTTTTATTTAAATACATTATTAAGAAGCATGACATTTTCAATTTATCTCATTTTAATTTTTCCCTCATAATTATGGTACAATGAATAGAGTGATGCACATACCTCAAGACCAAGTAACTTACCATTGGGAAGTAAGGAACCTCACATCTCCACCAAAACAACTAAAAATAATAAAAATTTCTGATGAGGGATTCTCCATTTATGATAAAATGACACTGAGTCTTAGGGAATCTTGGTAAATAATTTAAATCATTTAAGACTAAAAAGGAGGTTAAAATATAAATTAATTTTCATGATAAGAAAAAAAATATCATTGAGTGTGTCTGTTTCCACTAATATTTTTGGGTAGTCTCGTAAGTTGAAAAAAATTTAATAATTGAGACACCCTCACTTATTATTATCTTTAATTTCTTCTTAAAAAACTTTTCTGGGGAAAATTCTCATATCCACCACCCATCCCTAATGATCTCATCGTGATAGTATGTGTAATACTTATAACAAGATCACTATTCATGAAATGATTTTTTTTGGAATTTCCCTAAACACAACCCAATTTTTATCATTTTTTAAGAGGAAGTGCAAGAAATATATAAAATATTCATTCCCAA
Organism: Viscum album; assembly: GCA_963277665.1. NCBI lineage: Eukaryota > Viridiplantae > Streptophyta > Magnoliopsida > Santalales > Viscaceae > Viscum > Viscum album. The sequence continues at coordinate 1,215,065,416 of OY728131.1, read as the reverse complement.
AATCTCATTAAAATTTCCACACATTATTTAATTTAAACATTTCCATCCCTTCTACTATTTTCCATTTTCCCCACTCTTACATTGGATAATAATGTAAAATATTTTGAAGAAGGTTGGAAATAATAATATGGGCTTGTAACATAGCTCATTTACCAAAAATTTGGTTCATGAATTTGATGGTCTTAAAGAGGATTAATTTAATGTGGGTATTAGGGTAATTTATAAAAAAATAATGAGTCAATTTTTCTATGAGTGATTATATTTTTTCATATATTCAATAAGATGAAAATAATTTCATTGAATTAATCATGACTATGTTTCTTAAGAAATGTATGAAATAAAGAATAAAAAATATTGTCTTATTGGATATCTTGAGAATGAGTGGAATTATTGGGACAACTACCAATAGAAATGTATATGAATAATTAAATCAATTAATGAAAATTTCAGAATCTCAAAACATATCCGAATCTCAGAAAAAATTTCATTTACAATGATCAACATGCCCCTCAGATCAGGATTTATAATATTCTAGTCCACATACTTATCTATACTAATTATTTTTTAAATTTTTCACATTTAAATTTATTGAAAACGAAATTTAAATTCCTTGCATTGTATTTATCATGGGATGTTACTTGTGACCTAGTTTAGTTGATTGAAGAATGAATAAAAAGCAGTCATGTAATTTGTAGTTTAGAATCATTAATTAAATATGGCTAATATAGTTGTTTTTTTAATTTGAAATGGTAAATCCCTTTACAAAGTTCTCTAAAATAATTGATGTGAATGTTCTTACTAATTTTGATTCTTGAAAAGTACTTCTTTCACAATGTTTTCTTTTTTATTGCCTCTTCATTAGATTCATACTTCTTTCTACAAAATTTTTCGTTAAGGGTCTTATAAATTTAAATCTAATAGGAGAAATCATAGTCCATTGGAAATTAATGTCTAAATATTTGGTGTTAGATCATTCCTTTCTCAAAAATTGGAAAAAAAAATTGAAAAAAAAACACAAGATGCCGCTCAAAATGTATTTTGTTTTCCAACATTGTGCCGACCATACCTTCTTTATCATTAGATAATGTGACATAAGATTAATTCTTTTACCTTTGTGTGGTACATAAATGTTTCAATTTGTATCCTATCCCCATCGTTAGGCCGCTGTCCTTATTCTTTGAATTTTTTAATTCTCTCTGATGGCATTACATTCTTGATCTCCATTGGACTAATCTATCAATTCTTCCTCTCTCTTGATGAGTTTAATGAAAGTTCATGTACTATCTATACTACTTTTCCTATCTCAAATTTAATGGAGTCCTTTTATCCTATGGTGTCAGCCTTCTTGGGATTTATATTTTCTTTCTTCTTTATTTGAGATTCCTCTTGAACAACCACATCGAACACATGTACTTATCAATTTTAGTTATACCTTCAAATCTAGGTGCTTCACATTGTCCAAACTCATTATATTTTTATAAATCAGAGTTCTTCATTGAATAGTGGATGCTGAAACATACATGATCACTACTAAATATCATATAGTTTTCTACTCTTTTATCATCATTCAGGGTACACTCAATTCCTAAATATGGTCCTCCTAGATTGAGTGGATTTCAATCATCTTCCATACACAGCACTAGGAACTCAATGAGATAGATGAACATGTAAGCATTAACTAGGTTATCATTAAAGTCTCCTCTTGATGATTTTATTTTTAAATTATAAAATTAAAGAAATACTCTCATGTTCTTCACTGTATCTACTCCCAAACTATTGAATGTTGTTTACTAAATGATATTTTAACTCACAGCTAATTAAAACAATTATTTTACAAATTAATTTAATCTGATAATGATTGAAATTGAAGATATTCATGGATCACATTTCTTCTTAGGTGTTTTCTTTTATACCACTACTGAACACTCCCATGTGAGTAGAATGGTTCCAATATCTTCGAGCATCATTTTATTGGCTTTTATCTCTTTCTTGAATTTATTATATTCGTGCATGTTCACAAGATCTTCTTCCAAATGTATACTAATATTTAATTTTCTAATGTATTTCAAAAAAATTTCTATTATCAACATTAATCATTACAAACACCATTTATTCTAGAAAACACAGTGGTGTTTTTTAATGAGGTTGTAATTATTCTCCTTTTTAATCAACATATTCATTTTTTGGTTTCAACATATTTCTCATATTCTTCCACAAATTATATTCTAGAAAATTTTATAACACATAAATTAGTTTTATTCCCACTAACAAGTTTTATAACATTCAATTATTTAAATGGGTATAATTCAAGAATTATTAGTAGTTTTATTATGGGTCTCTCTCTCTGATTATCAATAATTTGTCTAACATGGTGGTATAAATTCATCAGCATAGCCTTATAGCTCGTTGATTCTTCTTTCGTTTCCATGAGTACATCACCGGATATGGGCTTGAATATTCCCAATATCTATTCTAATGTATGGAAATTTTTTATTGGAATGTTCCCTTGGGGTTCTTATTGTTGGTATCTTTATGGTCTTTGTTGAATTTATTTTCCTTATTATTGTTGTGGTGTCCGACCCTGAAATTATTTTCCAGGGTTGTATCCAATATAATTTTCCTCTTCTATAAGCATACCTTGGGGGTTATAATGCTGGCCTATAATGATGTTTATATTATTTTTTAATTATTCCTATTGTGTCGTCATCCAATCGTTGTTGTTGACATCATGAAATCTTTTCCATAGTGTTCCTTATTATTTCCAATAGAAACTATTGCTCTCCATTTCATCTAATAAGTTGTTTCTTTCTTTAGGTGACTTATTAATTATCGATCTCCCATCTATAGAATCTAGAATTTTCAAGTTTCTCTATGAAAACCACTTATAGAATTCTGGGATTAGTAGTATTTTTTTTATTCCACCATGGATGAATTTTTAGTCATATATTTAAATCCATTACAGTTATAATATAGAAATTATTCTTCAAATTAATAAAAGTTTAGTTTATTTACCTGTATGTCCACAGAACTAGAAGTTATGAATCAGTGGGTGAGGAAGTTTCATGATAGCTCATCCCATGTAGGGATGGAATGTGCTGAAAATATTTGAATCCAATCTCTAGCTTGCTCTTGTAATGAAAATTGGAAAAGATCGATTCTTAACACTTTTCCTGACACATTATAGAATTGGAATGTGTCACCGAGCTTTTAAAACCTTCTCAAATGTTTGTTTGTATCTTTATGTGTATGTCTAGAGAAATTCACACTTTTTGATATCAATGATATTATTTTTGGCCTGACCTCTAAGTGGTTCATAGTAACTTGGGTTGATTGGATGATCTATTTTAATTATGTGTTCGTTGGAAACCTCAAGTCTACAAGCATCCAAAATCCTGGATCTCTTTAACAAACCTTAGTATTTGTATTGATTTATGTGTACTCCTTGGTCGCAATTATTTTTTCTCTAGACTACGTTAAAAATTGTGGGTTAACAGAATGATGAATTTTCTCTTCTATTAAGTGTAAAAGTTGTTCATTTAAAAATTTATAAATCTATAACAAACTATAATAACACAACCAATGTAAATATAGAAATTGAAATAAACTAAAAAACTAAAATCAAACTAAAATCCTAAAAAAAAGCTACCATCCCATGAAATGGTTCCATTTTGATAGTTACATAGAGAATCATTAATTTCATATAGATATTTGCAATAAAGTAATTTATAAAAGTTGAATAGATGAAACTATTTAATTAAAATGATTAAGGAAATTGGTAAATATTTATCCAGTGAGGTTGTGAAGTTAGTTTGTTTAGTTTTAAAAAAAATTAATTTTATATGATTTAAGTAAGATATTAGAAAATATTTGGTTTGATTTATTTTGAGGAATAAAAACAAGAATTCAATTTAGATTTGCTGGTGATATCATATTTTTAAAATCAAGCTAGGGTTTTATAATTTCAAGGTTTGGGTGAAATTGGATTTAAGAAAATAGTTTTATTAATTAATGATTAGTGTATGAGTTGAGACGGAGGTGGTCCAATTTTCAGGAAACCCATACTCAACATGACAATAATAAGTTTCCCTTGGTTCGTAAAATTTCCCATTCTCTTAATAATGCTTGTCTTAATACCATATTTAAACATAATTTTTCTTAATGTTTAAAATGGTCAATCATTCCTTTGGGTTTTGGGTTGGACGATTTTGAAGTTCCTTTTAGATCATATTATTAATGGTCATGAAAAATGGAAAAGAAGGGGATTGGATGATGAATATGAAAATCTGTAAAACAAAATACATGAATAATATAATATTTAATTAATCTAAAAAATCATTCCCATTTCTTATGTAACCCAAGAAAAAGTTAGGGTTAACTCCTCATCCTAATTATGGGATTATTAATGTAAACTAGAAATCAAAATGAATGAATAATGAAAAGGGAGATAAAATCAGGGAGGGCCCTGTACAATGTAGATTCTCACTCAATGATTTGGTGTCAAGATATTATTAATAGTTTTATGATATCCCCCATTTATAGGGTATATATGGGCTCCCATATTAAGAAATATGATTATAAATTGCTCAAAATCTTTTCTGGGGTGTGTCCCATGTCTTATATTCTATCCAAAATTAAAAATACACATAATCTAGGATCTTAAATACCATCTCGAAAAATTACAAAATGTGTAAATTATTACAACCTATTTAAATTTTAATGTATATTTTTCCTTTCACAAAGTGTATTTATTTTCATGACATTTACTGGTACCAACTGTGGAATTATTATAAAACATTTAATATCATTTTTCTATTATAGAAGCATTATATTCCAAATTTTATTATGTTAGTTCCTTAGAAGTGATCCATTTTCATCATAAAAAACAAGGTGTCATGTCGCTTCAAATCTCTCATGGTGTGGAATGTATTTTTTCGCCAAAACAGACCAACTCTTGTTCTTTTTTCAAATGTATGTGTTAGACTTGCATAAAACCCAAAACAAATAAAAATTTACAAATTTTTTCAAGAATAACTAATAAAATATAGGGATTAAGGAATAAAAACACCATAAAATACATGATTTTAATAAATATATGATCCTCCCCATAACATTGAAAAATAGTACAGAGGTCCTCCATGTGTTTCCCTCAACCAAAGAAAAAGTCCTCCCTACTCCACCACCAATCGTAACGGTGGTCCTCGCCATGTAAAACACATACCTTACTATAAAGAACTACCCTAAAGATTGTGAGTGAACACCCATCATCATAGGCAGAAACATCAAAATTTTCTTATCATTGTTGACCACTTATATTTCATGGTAACAGGTGACTTAGTGAAGGAATATTCACCCTAGCTTCCAAGGTCCAAGGAAAAAGCCTTACAATTGAGACTTACCACTCTAGAAGTAGAGTTGCATAGAAGCCCCAGATCCCTCTATAGATACTTAAAGATAGTGTATGTTTTGGACTCCTTTTATAGACTCATAGTGCACCCATTTTCTTCACCATTGTTTTCCATCCAATCTTACTTCACGCAATATGTTAGATATATTACAGGTTATTGCCTGATGCCCTCAGATGAAGCTGAGTACCCAACTAAGAAAAAAATATAAGCTTACCCCTATCACATGATAATTTGGTGGAAAACCCATCCTAAATGGACATGGTCTTAAATATTTCTCCACCTCCAATTGACATCTTGTCATGTGAGAATCATTTAAACCGAAAAAATTCTCTTTTTAACAGATCATCCTAAAAGTAGGTTATAGTAGATCTGCAAACCATATCTCTTACTATGCTAATCGGTTCTTGGGGAGACCAAGGTAATGTCCTCTACTCAACGAATGTGGGCCTATGAGAGGTTTTAGAGGCCAATAATCCATTAGTGGTGTTCTAGAAAGGTAAAATAATAGAATTTTATATCACAGAATCCCTTATCGAGGGCCATGCATTTTGATTCTACCACATCATCTAGGTGACATCTCACCACCTCTATGATTGGTAGTTAGCACACCTGAGGATTCATGATCACTATGTTCTCATTGACTAGCTATAATGGAAGGTTGAGATAACAATTCTCTGAAAATATTAGACACATGAGTCAATGGATTACTTTTAAACTCTCCAAAATTCTTGAATTAATATTCTCACTATGCTCTAATGAGTTACTAAAGAGGTATTTTTATATGTACAGATTATAGGTTGTGGACAATATGATTCTCTCCATTTCATCCCTATCTTGTGACAACTACATGAATTATAGTATATATTATCCAATGATGATGAAAATATCCCTATTACAATATCCATGTTAAATATAGTCACGACCAACCCTCTAAATGATTAGAGAAACATGGCCTCTATCATAGTGCACAATAGGGATGATTTTCCTCAACGGACGAAATTGTACTAAGAAGACCCTTCTATAGGTGTCCTCACTCGACATCAGAGCTATGAATTCGGCCCCTAAAGTCCCAAAAATTATATATTTCTATATAAATATAACTATATATTCAAGGAAAAAAGATATTTTTTTGCTTACGATCATCCCTAGGTTACGGCTAAAGCAAAGATGTTGCCCATATTTGTATCCATTCTCTAGCAGCATGAGGAATAAAAAATACATACTATTGATCTCATTGCTGTGTGAATCATGGAAATAAAAAATTACATAAGGAACCTTATATACACCCTAGTGGGGAACCCAGTCCTTTATGAAAAGACTCCTTGGTATAAACTTGGTGGCCTTGTGCAACCAATTATGGCTGAAGATAGTGGAAATGAAAAACTATTGAGGTGTGAGTCACAAACTCCAAAAGATTATCATAATCATCTTACAATAGATTAGAGTTTTCGTGATACATGATTAAATAACCCTATAAATGCAGTGATATTTAGATAACCTTATCAATAAATAATTATATCTTCTGTCACTACTCTCCTAGAGTTCTGGGACACACAGTAGGTGGAAGTCCCACGTGACACAATATTGTACCTGGAAAGAGTGGATAGTATTCCAGAACATCCAGATTTGAGTAAAAATATATTTCTCAATTTTGTAGAATGGGTTACTGAGTATAGAATCTTTTACACTTCACATCGACGTGTATCCCTATACTGGGGACTCCAAAATAGTAAGAGGTTTCCATGCTCTGTTGAATCGTTTCGACTCTAGTACGGTCAACATTCATCTTGTATAACCAGCTACCCATATATTCCAATACTGGTTGTGAGGACCATTAATGATAGTTCCTCTAGAAATTTAGCTACATCACCTATATGATGAGCATCACAAACCATTTAAAGTAAATTTGGAGGCCTAAGGCATGAGTTTCCAGCCTCCTCACCTTGTGGGAAGGGATCACATTCTCATTTGATATGTCAACATCTTAGAAAAATAACATGAAAATGTGTATGGATAATATCAGTAATGATATTGTTCAAACCCTAATATCATTTAAATAGATTGATGGCTCTCAATATTACACTGAAAAGGCTTACCTCTAGAAAGAATAATTATAGTGATCTTGACAATGGTTGTTCCCATTACACTTAACATATCCTATGAGAAGACATATGAATGATATTATTTTCATCCACATCAATGAGGATCCCCCAAATATTTTACACATGTTGGAACATTTTCCTGATGTACCACTCTATGTCCATCACTAAAAAATATAGTCATTCCTAGATTAGAACCTCTTGATATAGCCTCACCAAGAACAACAACTTTGATGAGAAAATGTGTCTCTATCCCCTATCATTGTCTAGATCCCTAATTATCATCCCAAAAAATAATGAAGAATATGTACCCCGTTAGAGATATTTAGCTCCAAGGGTATTTTATTTACTCTATTGAGAATGGAATTATAAAATTTCAGGCGAATAAGAGACCTCAAGAGACTAGACTCACAATATGTCATCATAATTAACTGTACCATATGATCGTAAGGAACATAAAAAAGGAATGATTTGTGTTCAAATATAATCACCAGGTCCATGTGGATCATTTCATAGTAATGTTGGGTGATGTTTTTTCATGGGAGACTCATGTCTCTACGGACTCTGACAGTGATAGCAAAGGCTCTAGAAAATGGAAGTCGACTCCCAGCCATGAAACTCCGAAGTATGATTAATGTTTAGACTACAAGGTGGGTTTTCTTGTTCAGATTGTTATATTTTCCCATTTATGCACTCCATAATCTCATGTTGTTGCTTCACCTCCTCTGAATGTTGCATCCCAATCTACATTGAAGCCTTTGAAGTCTTGAATAAACAAGAATAGATGGCATAAGGAAAATCAATGCCCACTGCCAGTACCAAAACCATACCACACTGTTGGATATTTAATGCTTTCAAATTTGGGAAATTCACATATATTCCACCCCATCATGGACCATTCCTCTTATTATGAAATGGATTATGTCTCTGTGGATTCAATCTAGTTGGTAGACTGCTACACAATGTGTACAAGTTATGAATACAATGAAAGACCCTCGGGTGCCTCCAAAAAACAACATAAATGGAGAGGAAAATGAATCTATAATACATAGAATTTTTAGTCAATTGATCCATTATAGAATATTCATTCTACAATTACTAGGTATCACGTTTCATTAAGAGATCATCATTAATTTTCCACCCAACCAACTCCATTTGGCATACATCCACAACTAATTTTTGTAGCTGAACATGAATATTAGACGTGAACACACTCTGATTAGTATTTTTTATACATATAAAAAATTAACGGAAATAGATTCATCCAAAATTTGTTCATTGTTGGCTAGCTAGTTATTAGTAGAACATTTTTAGAACTAGTCAGACCCTAGTGGTTCATCTAGTAGAATACACTATGCCCTCTATAAATGAGTGGATCTCAATAGGAAATTGAATTCCACTATCACAAAATTATGATATGATGAATCACCCCAACTACATACCATTAAGAATTTCGATACTCTAGGATCCATCCATATCAAATAAAATTCATGTGGCCCTTGCTGAGACTCTGAAGAACCTCCTACAATTTGGAGCCATGTTATCCGTAGTTGAGGCCTATTATACAGAGGTGGTAGAGCATTAGGAATTTTGGGACATCCAATAATTTTATATGGGGGTTGGTTGGGATAGAATGTTGGGGAATATAAACACTTTTTATATCACAAGATAGTTCAATGGCATGTAGTTTCTCCAATATCTGGTGAAAATTAGTTTTGAGAAAAAACTCATCCTGACCTAGATAGTCCACAAGCTGGGACTGATATAAGTACATCGAACTCCCTCCAGCTGGAAGATTTAGGATTGTGGTGAGAGAAATAAGTCAATGTGTAGAAAGGTTCCACAGAAGACCTAGTATAGTTTTCCGGTTTCAAGAACAAAATTTATAATTGTATCATAGGACCCCAAATAAAATGTGATTTTAAAAAGGCCCGAACATAATTTTGGATATAGAATACCCTTATAAAATAAACATTGTTCCATATACTCCATAAATAGAAATGTAGGGGTAATAATCGGTGGAACATCCCCCTTTTACATTTTCAAATCCTTCAATCCAATTTACGACTTCTAAAAAAGTGAACGGAAGTATATTCGAACTAACATCATCAATAGAATCAATGGCCCAATGATATAACGACAACTTAAATCATTCATTGGGATGAATTTTAATGAATAATTAATTCTCATGATTTTCTAGTCAGATCCCACAATAGAAGAATTGGGGTTTCCATTCATTGTATCCCTAAAAAGAATTTTCTGCATCCTTATGAAAAAATGAGTGATCAGAGAGTGCCTCATAATCTTACACTACAGAGGTAGGGTAGGTACAAGAATCCCCTTCCCACGTGAAGTATCGAGAAGCTCACCCAATGACCACCAATTTATGGAATTTCTATATTACCCATAGAGTAGGGTTGATTTGATAAAATTTGACTCATCACTATTGCTTCGACATCAAAAATGGACCTCACTATATGAGGCTAAATAGAATTTGATTGAAAACTATTTTCACCATAATCCTAGCAACATAGGAAACTCTTAGTTTAAATATTGTAAATTCCAAAGATGGAATCAGTTATTCCCCCAAGTATACAATCCTAGAAGTAAATACTTTCTCTTATTCTCTAATATTAGATGTCGAGGTGGTTTTGGAAGATGTCCCTTATAAATTTTATGTGGGTGTCTCCACCAACATTGGTGACATAACTCAAGTGATCCTTGACACTATAAAATATTTTAGGACAACACTGACCATTGTAGCATTATATCTAGAGAAGAAATAAAAGTATGTGGTTTTCCTATAGAATCGCCCTAACATATTCACTTAGGGATATAAGGAGAAATCAATTATAGAACTATAGGCATCTGTTCATTACCTTGGCCTATTTGTGGGCCATCTACTGTTCAAAAAGCCTCCCTGAAAGATGTGTCCCTCTCACAGTGCTATTTTCAATTCCGATGTTGATATGATTATCAAATATAACTTGGTTTGCTATGTACAGAACCCTAGACATCTGGATAACATTATCCCAGTTAGGAAGAATAATGAAATGATCATAGTTTCTATCATCTTCCATGACCTCAAATGATAATTTTTTAATGATGATTTTCTCCTTCTGGTGGTAGTGCTGCTAATCGATGCTATTGTAGAATTATAGGCCCTGTAATTCATGTTAGGATATTCTTGGAATAATCATATCCATAAGGACCACATGGATGATGGTTCCACTTCTTTTAGAGAACCCCATGAAACTTTATACAATTAGGTGATTCCCTCAAATGTGAAGAATGTAAATAGACATATTATTGAGCTATGCACCACATCTTCATGTTAATTATTATAAAATTAATATAATGATACATGGATGACATGGTAGTCAAATATCTATAGTGTTAAGACTATCTCAATGATCGTGACAACGTGTTTGGATTTCTCTACTCCCATAAATTGATGATGCACCACTAGAAGTGTGCATTTTGGGTAACCCTATAGAAATTTATTGGAATATTCATATGATATAAAGGCATCACTATTAACCTTGAGAAGATAAGATCCATAAATCAAATTCCTTCACCATGAAACCTCGGATAATTATGGGGTCTCTCTTCCACGTAGCCAATAAATACTCATTTATCATAAAATTGGTTGGAATGTGTTGGCCCTTTTCATGGATCGTGAAAATGAACTATTTACCAGTGCCATGAATAGTTCTAAACTATCTATGAAGATATCATGAAGTATCTACTACATCCTCTAGTTCCAATGCCACCAGTTTTAAGAAAGCCTTTGGTCATCTACATGAAAAACATATATTGATAAATTTGAAATCTTTTTTCAAAGAAACACATTGAATGCTGGGAAAAAGGGATATAATATCTTATCCTCATGTTCCTAGACACAGAGACTAGATACTCCCACATCAAGAAGCATTTCCCCATGATAGTTTTCACTATTCAAATGTTATGACATTACATGAAGTATCCTAATATAAATCTGTTGACTAGAGTAGAATTAATGAATTGTATCATCAATCACCCCATGTTAAAGGGATGATTGGAATAATGTAATGTGACCCTCTAATAGTTTGACATCAGGTTTATCTAGTAGAGGGTTTTCAAAGGATTGACAATTGAATAATTCAGGTCCACACATCAAGTTCCTAATATGCTTCTCTTCATGTAAATTTTTAGATTATTCTATACATTCATTTGATCAAGCCATTCCATGTTGTTATATTCATTTCAACAGTTCCCCCTAAATCCTAATGGGTAGAAGGCTCAACAATCCAAAGATCAACAAAGTAGGTATGTGGATCTTCTTCTTCAGTCCATTATAGGCCATCTTGTCAAACTAATTCCTACTATTATAAGTTTACACTAAAAATTAGGTATAGAATAAGGTTCCCATTATTATTATTGATATGTCCCATGATATTTCTGTCCCTGTTTTACATGTGTAGGGAGACTGAAAACTAGTCATCGAGAAGATAAAATGGGACTTTGTCTTAAAAAAAGGTCTTTCACCCATGAAAAAAATTACCCATCACCTAATGCTCCTAGTACCTTATCAACCATAGTGGTATCAAGTTCCTTGTTCTCTTAAGTTCAATGTTGATGAATTGGAATGGATGGCTTCATCTCTCACAGTGCCAATCCTTGATTAACTATTCATTAATGTCTCACATTAGAGGGTCATATCCCCCATTACTCTAATGATTGTGAAAAATAGGTGAACCAATTGGTGTCTATTGCTTATGTTTCAGGACCTCTATCCCACTATAGCCAAATATGTTCCTTATTAGACAAGTCCCATTATTGAGTGTCTCCACCCTGACAATACCCACTAGATCATACCGATCATGAGTTAATCTGATGTAATGAAGTGAAATTTACCCTCAAGAGTAGGTCTACCATGGATAAAAATTTCTATATGGATGGGTTTTTATATAATTATCTCCAATTTCATTCAGTGATATAAGATTCCTCAGGTCTTAAAAGAGGTCCATGTGGGGTCCTATGGTTCCCATCATGTGGGATTGAAGCTCTCCCACAGGATTTGGAGGTTAGGATACTTTTTTCCCACCATGTTCCATGACTATATCTTCTTCACAAAGAGGTTTCATGTGTGTTCGATCCATTCCAAGCTAGTTTGTCAACCATTGATTCTTCTTCACACAACCAAATATTCATGACCCTTTTTATTGTGGGGACTCAACCTTTTAGGACCACACCTACCAATAAAAGCTTGATAGTGCATGTTAATCTTGACCACAACAAATATAATCAACAAATGGGTAAAGGAATTTCCACTCATAGAAGTTAAATATCAGTCCACAACCTTGTTCTTGATCTCCCATATCTTCTACCAATTTGAAATTCCTTATGCTGTTCTAACAGACAATAGAACTGACATCTTGAATCCTGATTTGAAAAAGCTATATACCTAATACAACATTTTTTCATCCGTTATTCGTGCTACCATGTGAAACAAAATGGATAGAATTAGGTATTTAATAAGACCCTCTCTCAAATCATATTGAATATGGTTGCCTAGAAATAATATATTTCTTTTGATAAGCTCCCCAATTTCCTATTGTCATATCATACACCGACTCAAAATTCCACCCAGGTGACCTAATGTTCTTTTGTGTATGAAAAAAGGATGTATATCCCGTCAAGGGTTAGATTCAATTGAATTGAATTAATTTATATGACCTATAGACTCAAAATAGGATGCCCAAATTCTATATAGATAAACTAAAAAATCATAATGGTAACATGCTCTCGGCCTTATAGAACATAGAGAGATAGTAGAATAAGAATGAATGAGCATTTAATTTTAAGGTTATCCTCTACTCCTTTCTCCAGAGTGACATTATACTAGATCTTAGAATGCCAATGATACCCATCAAAAATCCTCAAAGGCTAGATAAAAAGTTGTAGGTACCTTACATCATTCATAATTTCTATCCCAATAGTTCATTCTTCGTGTTCACCATTGATAGAGAGTGTATCAAACCCCTACAAATTCCCATTTTTATCAATAAGTACTTCACTTAAAGAGCCCCAATAGTCCATGTATTAATAACTCTATCTACATACATCGCTTGTTCTATACAACATGAACGTACATTTTTTGTAATAGGTCTGATATTTGTTACCTTCCACAAATAGCATTACTATTGTCCAAGATGTATTACCACAAAAAGTTTGCAACTGGATAAGTCTATATGAACTAAAAACAAAACATCTATGGTTTGAACTCTATGACTATAAACTAGGATTCATGGTCCAATAATTATAAGCTTAAACTATTATCATCCACTATAGTCCATGATCTATAAATTCAAACTAGTAAAATCCATTGTTGTATTTGTACGAACTGAATGTGAAAATACCAAATTCCAGAACACATGACATTAAACACCAATCTTACCTAGTATAAAAATAGGGTAAATTATATGAAATTTTTGGTATGATAGAGCAAAAAAATTTATAAAACTAGGATGGATCATATGATGAATATAACATTTTAATAACCAACATCCTTAGCGTGTGACATTAAACTACAACCTAACCCTATAAAACATGAACAAGATGACTCATATGACATGTGTGAAATGGCCAAAAAAGAAATATTCTTCATCACATGATGATAAAACGTTTCCTTATAGCATTTCATGAACAAGTGATCACTCATTAGTTATTATTTCCCATACTTCTACTATAAGTCGTCTACCACACACCTTTGTAGAAATACATGTGGATTGATTCGAATCCTAATGGGATATGTAGCAATTTCAATACCTTCTATATCTATTAGTATCTATGAGAATTACTCACTCATTGAACCCTATTCCACATTAACATTTATAAAATTAAATCTTTAAAAAGTTAGAAATTTATCTCAAGGTTTTCAGGTGGTATGTGAGCCTTCTTTGATCCATTCATGTATAGTATTCACCTCTTCGGTATCGCACAAACACCCATGAGACAAACATCTTCAAAATTGAAGAAGTATGAATTTAATATTTTTTCAATACAACCATGGTATAAGTATTATAACCATAAACTATGTGAATTTCATCTTATGTTAATTACAAGGCATGTAATACTACGTACCCTCAATTTTCATTTTGGTTTACCTATTTATTGACATGAAAGTCACCTTAAAAAACCAAATAGGCCAAGAATCATTATTTTAAACTATTTTACATGGTCCAGAACATCAAAACCTAAACAGTGTGATACTTTCTTCTAGAATTCATTTTGCCTCATATATTCCCCGAGTATCCTTCCAGTTCATGGTTTAACTCTTTTTTACAACATGAACAAATTTGATGTTCCCTCCAATGGTCTAATCTCTTTTAAATTTAACTAGAAGACTTTTTTAAAACATAATGATGTTAATATATATGCATATGGCCTTCATAAACACACATTATCATGGGTTTCATCAGCCTTGATGTTTCATCAAGACTGTTCCCCCACATCATTCTAGAACTACTTATGTCTTGATTCCCATTAACATGGATATTTATTGATTCCCACACCTTCTATATCTAGGCCCATAAGAATTAAACATAAATCCATTCATTACCCATTATTTAATCACCCAAGAATTAAACAAGTCCTCCAATTCAGGTATATGTACAATTCATTTTCCTTAAATCATTAGCTGGCCGATATTCCATCATGACCCTACATGAGGAAGACAATAACATGGAGGTCCATGCATAATCCCCACTTAATTATTTATAATATGACATTAAAACATACCTTTCAGCACTATAAAAGTGGGATGCCTCATATTCTAAGATGAACCAAAAACAAACATCCCCAGGGCAAGATGTTAAACTACCATTTTACCTAATATGAAACTGGTGTTCCTCATTTTATTGGTATGGGATGACAAAAAACTACACCCTATATAAAAATAGGAATAATCATAATCTTATATGATTTTAAATCCTCACTTCAAAAAATTTTTCCTTTCTGGAACTAGTCTCCTATAACATCATCTCATAGAACTACATATGACTTGATTCCATTCTCATGGGATACATAGTGATTCCCTAATTTCTCATCCTAGGCCCATCCCACAAAAAAATAATTTCAATGTATTTCACCTCTGGTATGGGATTTATTCTCACATTTCAGCGTGGTCAGGTAGTGAACTTGAGTGTATGGTGGAATAATTCCTAGGGAATCTAATATCCCATTTGGGACATTCCCTATGTTCACATCCACACTTCACACATTGATTGAATTAGATAATAATCATCATACAAATATTAACTAGATCCCAAATGGGAATGTTTTCCTTACACGTAGTCTCACCTATCATTCTTAGGCTACACCTCAATGGATCATTAGTTATAAATAGTGTCTCATGTGTTTCAATCTCCGTCAATGGTCAATCCCAAATTTGTTTTCCAAATACCAAACCAACATGAGTATAGAACTATTGTTTTTTATATTCGTTAATAGATATTCCCTACAGATTGGGTAACCCATATACTATTTAGGTCTCAAAATCCATGACCACATATGAAAGATTTTTTTACTTACATTCACCCCTTATTGAGATTTACATTGCAAAAAACCTTACCACTCCACATTTTTCAAATCTAGCACTGCTTATGTGGGAAAAGGGTTTAGGTAAATTCTTCCACAAAAAATTTCAATATTCACATGGTCCCATTGATCCGAATATTAGAACCCTAAACTATGTTCATGTTTTCTTAGAGTTGTTTCACCACATCGTGTGGCCTTTTATGCCACTCCTTTCATTTCAAGCAGTCTTTCTTCAATAGAGCACATTTTACTTAGATATATAGATCCCTTTATTGAAAATAAATTTAAAACATAAAATATTTTAAATCAGCCCAATCTCAATTAATTGAAGCAATGATCCCATGGTTCAAGCATCACTCTCTTAAAAATTGTACGAGTGCTCTTATCAATATATTGTGATGCCTCGAGTAGCCTCTTAGGACAATCATATCATGTTGTGTAACATGTATTCTATGCCATCTAGGTTCTTTTGTGACCCACACCCAAAACATCATTAATTTTGAAAATAAAAAAATATTTTTTTGGACTCGATGAACATAAACTAGGAGGCTAGGTCCAAAAATCATGGACTTGAATTATGGGAAGGTTGTGTCAGGAAATGTTTGTGTGGTGTCGGGTGGACTCATATTCCCCTCCATTCACATTGAATAACATATTTAATAATGAACTCATTCATTCGTTAAACTAATACATTTGGTCCAATAATTATAACCTATAAACTATTTACTGTAAATCTCCCCTTGGCCTAAACTAAATGACCATAAACTAACAGCCCATTGGTTCGTTGTCCTTGAACATAAACTAAGAGCTTAATAACCTGGTTAGACGAAGCTAAACTATATTAATCATCATCCCAATCACATGATGTTAATATATAAGATATATCATCTTCATCATACGATGTTAATCTTTGAATCTATCAACCTCACCATACGATGTTAAAGTATGTATCTATCATCCTCACTGTTTGATGTTAAATTTCATGACCATCATCCTCAATGCATATCACTAAACTATGAATCATCTTATGAAATTGCCTGACATGTATATTTAACTCTTCATTGAAGTTTATATACCACATAAACCATTTTATTCAATGATAACTCAGCATCTAAGACAACACCCTCCTTGGAAGAGGAGCTTGATCATTGTTTACACTGATTTTCCTACCCTGTTTGCTAATATCATTACTGGCATAATTCTGGGATTGATGTATTCCCTTCAACCATTCCATAACCTCATCTCCATTCCTCATGTGTCTTATTTTTTCAATCATCATCCCTCTCCATGTCTAAATGGAATCCCATTTAGGGCTTAGTCCTATTCCTGACTGGCTCACTTACAATCTAGGGTAGATGCCCTAAAAGACATCATATGACATTTTGAGATTTTTCATATGTTTCAAACATGGTTAACAGTTTCCCCTCACGTATTCGTCATCATCCTATAAAAAATGGTAATTAGTGTTGTGTTTCAAACATTGTCAATAGTTATCCTCCATCATCATAAAAATTCCCTCATGTTCTAGTTTTCAACCTTCTCAATTCACTCTTCCTAATCCCCTTTTCTCTGGAAGAATTCAATTCACCTAGTGTTACCCCTTTTATGCAATAGAAAACATTGAAGAATAACGTCATATATTCAAAGAGATCTATTATCCAACATCTTCATTTCTCAGTCATGATACTCCCAATGACCGATTAACATGTTAAGAACCAATTTTTTAGATAGTTTTTTGGAAAATATCATATAAATTAGTGATCATATGGTCTCCCTTGTTTCTCAACCCATGTATATCTCATGTAGGCATAGATAGTGTTTTTTGATTGTCCCCATATTATGAATAATGTGAAAAAATAATGTGAAACAAAAAAAGATATCCTTGAACATGGGAAATTTAATGTAGATAAGCAGAAGTCTGGGATATCCATACACACATTGGAACCAATTATTTATTGTGGTAAAAAATAAGATTTCCATAAGGATTGACCATAGAGATCAGGCGAACAATCATATCTAAACTCTGTTGAGTAGCCCCTAGAGTCCACTTCTTCTCATCCCAATATGCATACTCTTCCTTAGTTGTGGGGTAGACCTCATCAGCCATTATATATGCTTGGTCCTACTCATCCCAACACTCATCCACTTGAGATGTCACCTCCACCACGATGGAATTATTTGCTGAAAAATGGGGCCTTATATGGATTATGATACTATAACAGCCCAACCTTGCATAGTATGTTTCCCTTTGAATAATACAATAGCACGTGATGTACTCAACATTGAGTTCTAGCACACCACGAAAATTCAAACTAGCCATTATGAATAGTAATACACACTTTTTGAATTTTTATACATTTTATTTTCTAAATGGTATTTCATTTTTTGATTCAGAATATCCAAATGATCTTAGGGTGAATTTTTTGTAATTTTCTGAAAACATTCAATTTTGATGAATATTGAAAAATGCTACGTTATTATTTAAAACCGAGATTGTATTTAAATAATTAGTTATATTATTTTGATTTATTTTAGGTAAAAATAGACCCATAATACCTATATATGTTCAATGTAATTCAATGGATTCATTTTATAAAAATATTAATTTTATAAAATTTTATTGAACATTTTATAGTCTTTTACCAACCTTCTAGGCACATTTGTAAATTTTCATAAAACATATTTTTACCGCTTCTGTCAATGGAATTTTATAAATTTGAGAGACATGGTTGAAATCAGTAAGTAAAATATTTTTCAAATAGATGAAAATAATTTTTGGTTAATAATAGCTTATGACTTTTATTTACCACAGTTAAAAGAAAATAGGGTAATTAAAGGAAAAAATGATATTATAATTACCCTAAAACATTTCCAAATTCAAATAGATAAGTGTTTTGGACCAAAATAATACTTAATAATAAAAAATGATCCTTTTGGTTTAGATTAGGAAATTTATTATTATTTTATTTTATGAAGAGTTAAAATTATTAAATTCAAAGTTTAATAAATAAACCCTGTTCAATATAGGGTTATATTTAAGTTAAATTCGACTATAAAAATTCACTAGAATGATAAAAATATTTCTTAAATAATGGTATTTTATTAATAATTTTTAGACATTTAATAGTTTAATTCATTTATGACACAATGATGATGCAGTAATTACCATATTAATGAATGATTAAAATAATTGATATTATAAATATCCAAATAAATGTTAATTGAGGATTTTGATAAATTACAATAATTTTAAAGTTAATATGAAATATTAGGTTTGATTAAATATATTTTTTCGATGTAAAAGAGTTGTTATGACTTTCAAAAAAACACAATACCAAATACTGTCCAAATTGACATAAATGATCTTTTAAAATGAATAGTATATTTTTAATTGATATAATATTTTTAAAAATAGAAGGTTCGACCACAAGATGTTGATAAATATAGATATATAAATAATGAACCCTTTGGATTCTACAATATTTTTATTGTATGTTTATTAACCATTTATTATAATAATACAATAATACCTGGTAAAAGTAAAACTATTTAACTACGAGTTAAATCTAAATGATAAGGTTAATATGGTGGCCTAAAATTATCTAAAACCTATTGGTTGAGATTTTTTCTAACCATAACCATCTTATCTTTGAAATAAATCATTTTGAGCCATTATAAATAGAATATTACTGTATAATAAAATAATATTTCAATATTTTCTTAAAGTGGCCCTCATCTCTCTTATAAAAGGGTACATCCACTTCTCTCAAAATAACACCTTAAAAGTAATTTGGATCAGCCAAAACCTATTCAAATATCCTCCAAACTCCCCTGACATAGACCTAGAGGCCTTACTTTGGTCAGAAATCCATTCTACACAGCCCTTTTGATCAACTCAAAAGGAAACACCCGACTAAGAGGTAATAATTTTAGCACCTCTTTGAAAGTTCTTATCTTCTTGCACTTACACATTGTTTGTTGTTTCCATACCAAAATAATAAATCCATACCTTATACATAATGTGTTGTTAATATTAATATGGTACGACCATATTCATTATTTTATCCATCCTATGAATGAAAAGTCACTATACGTGTGTATGTACGGCTTACCATCTCCATGTCGTGGTGTAGTTTGTTATTCAAAAAATCCATTACCTAGATGAGTATAATAATGATTCTAATAGATGTAAATAATAAATATAACATGTTAATTATTCTTTATATATGATATAACATCCAATTACATATTATTTCTCCATCAATAGAATGATATTGTTGCTCGTGTGAACGTATAGAATATTGTCTCCACGAACACGATGAAATTCATTCCGCATCATAACCATTCAAGAAAAATTTTCATTTCATTATTAACAATAATGTTAAAATACTTAATATCAATATGTATGTGAATCAAATAAATAATATCCCTAAGAAACCTAGCTTACATAACCATGCATATGTAGGAAACAAAATCAATTAACACCCGAAACAATGATACAACTGAAATATTGTTAATAAAGAAAAATTAGAAGATAATATACGATATAATATTTATTAATGTGGTTCGTGTATAATTTAATAACAATGAATTAATTATTATATAGAAGGTTAATGAAGCCTCTATAAATTAAAAGTACAAGGTAAGGATTAATTATTCAATCTATTAATTATCTGAGGTTGTTTATACGTGAGTATCTAATGGGACCTCTTTATCATCCACATCCTTTTTTTATAAAAATGTATTTCAAAACATTTTTAATAGTACTTAGACAAGGGGTTAAATTAATTTATACCGCTATTTTAATTTTTATAAAATTTTCATAAAGGAATATTTCTATCGATTTCCAAACATTGTCTTTTACGAACTCTTCGACAAAATTAAGGAAATAATGTTTTTTGAATTATACGACAAGTGCTGCTATGTTCCGTCATTATAACACCTTCGACGCTTCCATTACAAGAATATAATAAGGTTATGAAAATAAATGTTTTCATTTATAATTTTGGGTCTATTAAATAATTTCTAAATAGATATATATATTTACCTCAAATAGTTTTGAATTCATCTATGTCAACATCCATTTGATGGATTTTACAATTGTTGGATGTTGTTTTATTACGATACAATATTCTATATTGTGTTGGATGTATGGTGATATGTTTAAATGTAGATGTGTTATTTACATAGCATTCATGGTTTTTGGGTAATGTATTGGAATTTCTTATGATTGTTTTAATACGAATGTTTATGTTATGTTTCAAACTTTTCATATGAGTAATGTATTGGACATAGTAAGTGATGAGTGGAGCCCGCTATAGCACCTGGATGCATTGGTAGGTATCATGAGACAAACTGGTGTCTTGGCCCAGGGCCATGAAAAAATCATATTTGTAGTCAAGGAACGAGGCACTAACTATGTGGTTATGACATCTATCATTATCCATTCCATCATTATGAAATTGGTGAAATTACATGTGATTATTCGATTAGTAGAATATCAATGTGAATAAGTAAAAGGAATTGATTGATTTACCTTATTTATATGATCTTGAAGTTAAATTTTGAATATTTTGTGTTTAATCTCATACATTACCTTAAATTTTTAATACTTATTTGTGAATGTTTACCATATATTTTTATCCTTACTGAGCACCAGAGCTCACCCATTTGTACGTTTTGTTTTTCACAAGATGTGAAGAGGTATATTATGGCTGACCTACAAGGATATACTAAGGGATATTAATTTGTTTAAAGGGGATAATGATGTAGTTGTTTTTTCATTTTATAGTGCAGTGTAAATATTATGTTTGTATCTACTACTTCCAAGGTGACTAAACAGATCGGTCTTTTTGGACATGATTTCTCGTATCATGTCAATGTTATGTAATAATGAACCAACTCTAGGTAAATAGGGTAGGGGTGTTACAGTTTTAATCAGAGGATGTTTAATACACACCATGGAAGCTATATTTTTAAAAATTACTCTGATTAGAGAACATTTCCCTAAGATATACATTGTGGATTATTATAGAAGAACTTCATTGAATTTTGTTTATGTAGAGATTTTGTGATTTTCCATGAAATATATCCACCTCTAGAAATGAGTCGGTATACGCGGCTTTGGAAAAGATTTACCTAGGAGTGAAAACTCGGACAAGGAGTTTCGAGATTGATTTGGGGTATCCTAGAACATGACATGTTTGGAATTAGGTATAACTTTTCATAAACTAATATAGTATATGCCATTATTTAGAAATGGAACCTAGTAGAAGGAATGGAAAACATATCAACCCACGTAATCCAAATAAGGATTTTCCTCCTACTCAATATAATTATAGTGGAGCTGTTGATGCAATCGGTGTAGATCAACTTATCATCATACTAGGACAACCCGCTCAGGTTATGAATAATAACCTTACCTGTGTGGGGAACCCAGATCCACAACACGGAGGATCAATGTTAGGCCGATTCATGAGGCAAAAACCACCAAAATTCAATAGGACTACGAATCCATGTGTACCTGAGCAACGGATAAGTTCTGTAGAGATGATATTTCATCCTTTGGGGAGTAGCGTAAGGAAAAAGATGTCATGGAATTTTATCACCTCACTGGAAATGCAGATCAATGTGGGTTATTAATTCCAAACAAAAAGGAAGATGAAGAAGTATCATTTATGGAATGGATAGAGTTTAAGTATATTTTCATATAAAAATACATTCCACATGACCATCAAGCAGATATAAGCAGACAATTTCTGAGTCTAAGGGAAAAGGGGGATACGAATGTCACAAAGTATGGGATAACTTTACTAGGTTATCAAGTTATGTATCATATTATATACATAACCCAAGGAGAAAGATTTATTGATTAATTTATGGTTTAAAACCATTTCTCCATCGAGAATTAGTCTCATAATCCTTCTCTTCATACAAAGATATTGTCTTATGAGCTATCAAGATAGAAAAATTAATTCTCTAGGTCTTATGACTTTAATGTAAATAATGAGATGAAGATATCTGTTGAACACCTTGGAAATGGAAATAAAGGGAAAAATGGTAATGTTGAATATCTATATTGTGGTAAATGTGGGAAGAAACACCACAGTTCTTTCTTGAAGATAATGGGAGTTTGTTACTAGTGTGGTGGAAAAGGCACCCAAGTTCATGATTTCAAGGGAAAGAAAGTGGTTTTCAATGTTGAATGGTACAATTGTATTGAAATGTGGCACTGCACAAATGATTTTCCTATGTGCCAAGGAAAAATAACTCTGAAAATTCCATGGGATCAAGGCCCTACTTATGTGATCACTACTACCATGGTTGATGCTCTGAAAGATCTAGTGGTAGGTAATTTAATGGTTTCCTCAAGTTTAACCAATTATTTATTTGATTCAAGATCATCTCATTGTTAAAAATATTCTTAGTTTTTTAAGAAAATAATATATTTTCAATTTTATTTAATAAGAAAGTTTTCAGTCAAAACACATAAGGGAAATATCATTGCAATAATGATTTCTGAATCAGTCCCTATTAGGGCATATAAATGTCCTTTTTTCCACAGATCCCATCATCATACCCATGATTGAATTTTATATAATCCTTGGTATGAATTATCATTTATAAAATTATACAAAATTTATTATAGGAAAAAAGGATATTAGAATTTCGGATGATGATAAAGAGTACCTTATCTTTAAAGAAAAAACATCACCACCTGATTCTTATCTAGATCCACTGAAATAGCTCTAGTAAATTCAACTATTTGGGAGGATAAGAATTAAATAACTATAGGAGAGGAAAAGTATGATCAAATAGAGGATGTGCCCATTGTGAATGAATATGTTGATGTATTTCCAGATGATTTACCTTGACATCCACCAAAACGAGAAATTGAGTTTTCCATTGATTTAATTCTTAGTTCATGGCCCATATCAATAACCCCTTATAGAATAGACACTGTGGAATTAGGGAAACTAAATATACAATTAGAGGAATTGAGTAATAATGGATTTATTCTCTCTAGTGTTTCTCTATAGGGAGCCCCTTCTCATTTTGTTAAGAAGAAATATGGATCTATGAGGTTGTGCATTGACTATAGGGTGATCAATGTTATAACAATAATGAACAAGGTTACCCTACCTCACATTGATGATTTATTCGATCTACTTCATGGAGCTCAATAATTTTCATGTATTTTCCTTTGATATGGATATCATCAGTTGTGTGTGAAGAAGTAAGGCATTATGAAGATAGTATTCCATACCAGGTACAACCACTACGCATTTATAGTAATCCCTTTTGGAATAACTAAAGAAACCTATATTTTCATGGATCTAATTTATAGAGTTTTCAAAGAATACCTTGATGACTTTGTGGTAGTATTTATTAATTATATCTTGGTATACAAGAAATTCTAAAATGATCATGAAAATAACATGAGAACTATTCTAAAAACCCTCATAAGAAATGAATTATATGGTATGTTTAGCAAGTGTGAATTCTTGCTTCTAGAAATTTTTTTCTTGGACATACTATCTCTAATGATGGAATCTCTGTTGATAATTTAATGAAAATATAAATACAAGAAATGATAGCACCAATGAGTATAACTAAGGTACACAGTTTTATTGGTGTAGAATATTATTATCAATGTTTCGTCAAGAATTTTTCTCGATTAAATAACCCATTATCCAAGAACACATTTAAAGGAGATAAATTTGTTTGGAATAAAGCGTTCAAAGAATGTTTTGAATAACTGAAATGAATATTATTCAATGTTTCTGTCCTGACTCTACTATCGATGAATGGTAGGTTTGTTATTTATAGTGATGCTTCAATGGAAGGAAATGTTTGTGTCCATATGTGGTATGGTTGGGTTATGTCCTATGCATCACGAATGATAAAAATTAATGACCAAAATCACCATAATTCTAATATTCATTTTTTAGTTGTAATCATTTATTTGAAGATAATGATACACTGTCTCTATGGTGAAAAGGTGAGATATATACCGATAATAAGAGTTCGAAGTATATTTTCTCACAGAAAGAACTCAACATGAGACAAAGACAATGGCTTGAACTACTCAAGGACTAGGGTTCCACTATACAGTACCCCTGGGGAATGAAAATAAGGTGGAAGATTCTTTGATCAGAAAGGATCAGGGAGTTTTTAAAAAGATGAGAGTTGAAAGGGATCCTATGTTCATGGATCTAGAAAAATTTGATATGGGAATAATCATTGAAGGTGAAACATCAATACTTTTTCAAATGGTTTCTAAACCATCTTAACTTGAAAGGAAAAAATGTTTTCATACTGATGAAGAGGAGTTTCAGAATAAATTAAAGATATGAATAATGGGAGATTGATTGAATTTTTATATGAAGAAGGGATTTTGAAATTTATGATGAGACATTGCCTTCCTGACATTCCAGATCTAAAATATTTTTTTGAGGATGCTAATAGATCCAATTTCCCTATAAACCATAGTATCGTAAATATGTATATATATTTTAAGTAACTTTTTTGTTGGAACAACATGAAAATGGAGATTGCTGATTTTTGTCATGATGTATTGTTTGTCAACAGGTGACGGCTGGAAGACATCATCCTAGTGGAGTAATGCAACCTCTTCCCAAACCTGATTGTAAATGGGATGATATTATGATGGTGTATTTTCATTAGGCTTCCAGAGAATCCTAGAAAGAATGATGTAATATGGGTCATTTTTTATTGTCTTACCAAGTCAGAACATTTTATTGCTATAAGAGAAGATTTACCACTTGAATGTCTAACAATACATTTTATTAATGAAGTTTTAAGACTTCATGGAGTACCCTATCGATTGTTTCTGATCCTGATCCCCATTTTACATCATATTTTTTGGAAATGGCTTTAGAAGACTTTAGATACAGAACTATGTTTGAGCATTGCCTACCACCCTCAGACTGATGGACAATAAGAACGGAATATTCAATCCATAGAAGACATGTTGAGATCTTTCTCACGTAACATTCAAGGTATATGTGATCAATATTTACCTCTCATAGAATTTTCCTATAATAATATCTTCAATTAAATTACTATGATGGAACCATATGAAGCTTCATATGGAAAGATATGTCGCACACAAACATGATGGGATGAGGTTGGTGATAGAAAACTCATAGGCCCATAACTTGTTGACGAAACAATGGAAAATGGGAAGATTATTCAAACCCACATTAAAGCTGCACAAAGTAAGAAAAAGTGAAATACCGATAACCTAAGTATGGATTTGTAATTTCAAGTAGGAGATCATGTTTTCTTGATGATATCTCCATGGACTGGTGTTATATGTTTCGGTAATAAGGGTAAATTATGTCCCATGTACATCAAACCATTCAATATTCTTGAACAAAATGGAGTTGTAGATTATCAATTGGCAATGTCGCCATGTCTATACCAAGTTCATGATGTATTTCATGTATCTATGTTGAGAAAATACATTCCTGACCCAACACATGTACTCAAAAATGAAGAAATAGAACTAGAACCCAATATTTCTTATTTTGAAGAACCTGTCACGATTTTTGATTCCAGAGAACAAGTGCTGAGAAATCAGACAACTAGTCTAGTGAGTGTTCTACGGAGAAACCATAAGATGGAAGAGGTAACATTGAAACCCAAGGAACCTATGATGACGAACCACCCAAATATTATTATGCTGTTATATTCTAGAAATTTCATGGATGAAATTATTTTAAAGAGGGTAGAATGTAACACCCCAAGCTTCCACGATACGTATCCCTATCAATAATAAAATTGATTTTGTTGTACGCAACGACGAGTTCTAGAACACTACGACAAATCAAACTTGCCATCATAAATAGTAATAACCATATTTTTAAATTATATAAATTTTATTTTTCAAAATGGAATTAATTTTTGGATCCAAAATATCAAAATTACTTTAGGGTGAATTTTTTGTATTTTTCTGAAAACATTCAATTTTTTGATGAATAGTGAATAACACTGTGTTATTGTTTAAGGCCAATATTTTATAAATAATTAATATATTATTTAAATTTATTTTAGGTAAAAAAGATACATAATAACTATTTATTTTCAATGTAATTAATTGTATTCTTTTTATAGTAATACAAGATATATGAAATTTTATTAAACTTTTTACTGTCTTTTACCCACCATGTTGGCGCATTTACAAATTTTCATAAAATGCAATTTTACCACTTCTGTGAATTGAATTTCAAAAATATGATTGACACAGTTGACTTCATTATTTAAATTGAGGATCAATAAGATGATAAAAATTCTCGGTGAATAGTATCTTTCGACTTTATTTACCACCGTTAACAGTAAATAATGTAATTTAAGGTAAAAATGATATAATAATTACCCTAACATGTGTACTAATTCTATTGGATAAGTGTTTGTAGTCCAAAATCAACCTTAAGAATAAAATATGATCCTTTTGGTCCACTTGGTTTATATTAGGACATTTATAAAACTAATGTGATTTCCTAAATAATGGAATTTTATGTATAATTTTTAGACATTAAATAAATAAATTTATTTATGGCACAATGATGATGTAGTAATTACCTTATTAATGAATGATTAAAATAACTAATATTATGAATATCCAAATAAACGAAAATTGAAAATATTGATGAATTAAAATAATATTAATAGTTAATATGACATGTTATGGTTGATAAAATAATTTTTTTCGATGTAATAATGTTTTCTCACTATCACTAAAACAAAATACCGAATAGTGTCAAAATCGACATAAATATGTTTTTAAAACAAATACTATATTATTTATTGATATAATATTCCCAAAAATATAATGTTAGGACAAAGGACTTAGATAATGATAGATATATTAACAATGAACCACTTGTGGTCCTATTTTCATTTTAAAGTATGTTTATTAAGTATTTATTATAATCATAAAAGAATACCTATAAAAAGTAAAACTATTTAACTAAGAGTTAAATCTAAATGATAAGGTTAATATGGGGAATTAAACCTATCTAAAAACGATTTGTTGAAGGGGTTTTGACCCATTCTCACCTTATTCACGAAATAAATCATTTTTGAGCCATTATAAATAGAATATGATTTTATAATAAAATAATATTTCATGTTTTTTCTAAAGTGTCCATCACCTCTCTTATAAAAGGGTACTTCTCCTTCTCTCAAAATCCCACCTCCAAAGACATTTCGAGCAGCCAAAACCTTCTAAAATATCCTCTAAAATACCCTCACTTCGACCTAGAGGCCTTACATTGATCAAAAAGCCAACCTAAGAAGCCCTTTAGATCAACTCAAAGGAAACACCCCTAGAAGAGGTAATAATATCACTAACTCTTTAAAAGTTCTTTTCTTCCTCCAATTTATATTTCTTAACTGTTTCCATACCAAAATAAAAACTCGTATACCATATATATTCTGGGATGTTATTATAAATATGTTACAATCATTTTCATTATTCTATCTATCCTATGAATGATAAGTCTCCATACATGCATGCGTACAACTTACCGCCTGCATGTCATGGTGTAGTTTGTTATTCACACACTTCATAAATTGGATGGGTATAATAATGAGTAAAAATGATGTAAATAATAAATATAACATGTCCATGATTCTGTATATATGATATACCATCCAATTATATCAAATTTCACCATCAATAGAATGATATTGTCGCTCGTGTGTACATACGTATTGTTGTCTCCACAAACGCGACAAAATTCATTCTCCATCATAACTATTCAAGAATAATTTTAATTTTATGATTGAAAATAATGTTTAAAAACATAATATCATTCTGGATGTGAATCAAATACATCATATCCATATCAAAAAAGGCTTACGTAACCAGGAATATAAAGGAAAATGAATTAGTTAACACAAGAAACAATGATACTACTGAAATATTGTTAAAAAAGAAATATTAGATGGTCATATATGATATCATATTTATGTATGTGGTTATTTTATAATTTAATAAAAATTATTTAACTATTATACAAGATGTTAATGTGCCCTCAATCAAATAAAATTACAAGTTAAGGGTTATTTATACAATCTCTTCAGTATTTGAGGTTGTTTAGACGTGAGTATCTACTGGGACATCCTTATCAACCACATCCATCTCACTTAAAAATATATTTCGAATCATTTTTTAATATTACATAAACTATGGGTTAACTTCATTTATACCCTTGTTTTAATTTTTAGAAATGTTTATTATGGAATCTTTCCATCTTTTTCCAAACAAGGTCATTTATGACCTTTTCGACAAAATTAAGGAAATAATGTTTTTTTAACTTATACGGCGAGGGTGGCTATTTTATACAGTTATAAAACCTTTGAAGATTCCCTTGCAATCTTATAAGAATATTTTCAAAATATATGATTTATTTTATAATTATTTGACATTTAAATGATTTTAAAATAAAAAGTTACATTTCCCTCAAATAGTGTTGATTCCATCTATGTCAACATCCTTTGATGGATTTTACACTTGTTTAAAGTTGAATTATTATGATATTATCTTCTATAGTGTATTGGATGGTTAGTGAAATTTTTGACTACAGATATGTTATTTTTATGCCATTCATGGTTTATGGATAATGTATTGACATTTTATATGACAGCTTTAATATGAATTCTTATGTTATATTTCACCATTTTCATATGAGGAATGAATTGGACTAAGTAATTGATGGGTGGAACCCATTATAGCTCCTCGATGCCTCGGTAGGTCTCTTGAGACAAACTACTATCTTGGCAGATAACCTTGACAAAATATTATATTTAGTCTTTGAACAAGGACTTCACAATGTGGTTATGATGTTCAACTTTATGCATTCCATCATTATGAAATTGGATATTGATATTAAATTTTATTATTCAACTAGTAGAATATCCATGTGAACAAGTAAATGGAATTGTTTGATTCACCTATTCCATATTATGCTGATGGTTTTGTTTAAAAGGATTGTGTTCTAGAATAATACATTTCCTTAAATTTTTATGCTTATTTATGAAAGATTCCTCTATATTTTTATCCATACTGAGCACTTGAGCTCACCCCTTTCTCTATATTATTATTCCCAAGATGTGAAGAAGTATATTTTGACTGGCCTACAGGGATAGTCTAAGGGATATCAATGTGTTTAATGGAGTCAATTTTGTAGTTGTTTGTCAATTTATAATGTAATGTAAATCTTATGTCAGTATCAAGTACTTTTAAGGCTACTAAACAGATAGGTCATTCTGGACATTATTCCTTGTATCATGCCAATTTTATTTAATAATGGACCGAGTCTGGGAAACTAGGGTTGATGCATTATAGATACAATCATGAAGGGTAAGGATGACCATGTTCTCCTACTCCTTCCATTCTACTTGGGAGATCTCTTCCTCACCAGCCTAAAAACATTGGTGACCTCATCCATGTGTTGGTACTAGTTGAGATCCAAATACTACATCTCGATATGTGTCTGCTTGATGATAGTTTCCTGATCTAGTTTGTAGAGGCCAATATAGTCCACCCCTATGGTCCCAAAGATAACTATCCAATGATGGAGAGATCCCACACTGTTTGGTAGGTCATCCATGGGGGTTTAGATGATAATGTTTTTCATGTACCTATATGGCTTGTGATATATGAATTAGTTTCCCTCTATAGTATCAAATCCATAATACTCAATGTCCTCATGTTTCATAGTCTCATATAGAGAAAATACATCTATTATTTCTATGTCTAGATCATTTGAAGGTGAGACTTTGAGTGGTGTGAAAACCATATCCATGGGAAAAGATCATCATGTTCCTGACCTTAGTATCTGTAGCCACGATCGCCTCTTGTAGCTCCTATAATGTGGTTGAAAATATACCATCCACCTTGTCCACCCCCGTTGGTGGAAAAATTATAGCCGCATGTATTGAGGCCTTATCTCTAGAAGTACCCATTAGAAGTACCTATAGCAAATAAAATCCCATTACATATTCCTCAATCACTCTAAATATTTATAGAATTCCACCCTCCTATATAGAGGACCCATCTCCATGAGTCACATTATATGGAACTTCCATACTAGGCTTAGCCACCACATTCGTATTGTCTATCCCCATCATGGTCATCATCTCAACCCCCCTCCATTGATAGAATGACATCAGTATTCCATTCCTATGGAATATTTATTGATTGAACCATCATTGTAGCCTCCGAAACCATCTCAGTTGAGGGGATGACACCCACTACTGCTTCCTGAAATCCAAGTTCAACTTGCACAGATGTTGTAACTGGTGGATGATCCCAAAATATCACATGATTGTCCATTTAAAAAAGAGTCTGTCAAATGTACATTGGAAAATAATGAAATAAAATGGTTAATAATGGGAAAAGGGATTATAAGAATAGTATATCCCAACATGAATACTAGGGTGGTTCATGGATAGTCCACTAGGTGAGTACATTCACACAATGGTTTTTGCCTCTATAGTTGGTTCCTCTTCCATAGATGGTTGATTGGTTGTATGAAAAGCATCTGGAAGTGGACCCACACATTCCCTTTCAGGGGTTGAGGATACTTCAACCTCTACTTAAGGATCATCATGAACCTCACCCTCCTTTACGCTCACTTTTCTCTATATAATTGAAGAAGAACTAGACATCTCTCTTACAGGATTTGGTAGTGTTCAAAACAAGTAAGTTAAAAATATTGACATTATTAGCTATAGGAAATCAATACATGGGGGAATCCTAATAATAATTTCTCCATATGGACTCTTTTGAGCCATCTTTTTGGGTTGTGTACTACAATAACTCACCACCTAGAGATATAGGGGAGAGGGAATGACTTATATCACCATCACATGGGTGGTTATAGGATAAACAATTCATTAAGAGTGGACCAAATCCTCTTGCTTGTTTATATAAAACACCACCTCATCTTGGAGGATTTGGAAGCCTATCCTAGAAAGACCCGTCATAGTGAGGAGTAACCCCTCTCATAGGATATATTTCTAGATCTCATGGAGATTTTTTATTTATCTGAGGATTCCCAAACTAGGCCTAGCTTCAGGAAAAATGTTGTAACTGTGAACATCTAGAAGACACAGAATAATTCCATATCCTTGGGAATACCTCCTTAGGACTACCCTATAGGGACTGAATCCTCATGTGACCACCAATCAATGATATTAAATCTAATTTCAACTCAGCTCGCAGTGGCCCCAACCTATTTAGGGACTCAGATTACCATCACAATAGTTGTTACCCATCTTAGTAGGCTAGTCATGCCTCCACAGCATGCTCTACTGACCACATTCCCTCAACCCCGCAGTTTTGGGTACACTCCTTGATTGAGATAGTAGTTTAATAACTCGACATTCCCAATGACATGTTCTCTCAAAACATGGTGCAAATTTGACGATGAGACCATAACTGTCATTTGGTGGTGGTAGCTCATTCTTCCCTTTTTTTATTCATGAATTGAAATGTAATATATCTACCTAAGGACGAATGGTTGGTTCCCATAATGAACATATATTTATTCCTTAAGGGTTAACCACTAGAGGTACCATAACTACCTTGTGAAGTGGTGTGGGTTATTGGGTTTGTATAATACCTTACTGTCTAACCTCACCACCAGTTCCCCACCTCAAACATTTGATAGGTATGACAACTACAATGTGGTCTCTGTTCCTAAATCAGTAACTATATCCAGGAAAAGTAAGAAAAGTTGATAATGGATCTGATCACCGAATTCATCCACTTTTGTGCATCCTCTTAGAGTGAGTGGATAGGAAAACACTTGATGATGCTTATAATCAATAGATGAAATTTTGTTTCAGTAGGGGAGATGCGGTTTAATTACTTGTAAACCCCCATGTGTGTAGCAACCCATCCATAGTATAGTTGTAAGGCTCACCACAAGAAGATGGGTGTCCACCCATGGATGATATAGTGAATAACCTTATACCAATTCAACAATACTAGGAAATCTAGGTTTATGTAATGCCACATCACCAACATAGTTTCCATGATGAAGGAACATGTCCACACACCCTTGTGTGCATCCCTCACAAGGAGAATCCATCCATAGTTTTAAATTATGAGAATGCCTATTATTCTGAGAATTGAAGACTCGATCATAACACTATAGCCCTACAACATCAACTAACATGCCTCAAGAATCCTCCAGTAAGAGTCCTCCATGCCTTGATAGAATATTCAAGGGCATAGACACACAATCGCAGGTAAACAATATATTTTTACATTCATGGTATAACCAAACCACTTCATGAAAATCATATTTCTTATCCTCAACTATTGGTCATCCTCCACTCTCAGAAGTATAAAAATAAACCTCTCTAGGGAAAACATTTTCTCTTGACCCACCCACACATTTTCTGGGGAGAGCAATTCATTTTACCTCACTCCTTCAATGGAGATCACATCAATCTACTAAATATATAAAAATATAATGTTGTCCTCTCACAGTGAAAGTGGAATTTGATGATCCTAGGTCGACACATTGTTAGAACCTCTAGAATTTTTTCATTGTTTAGATATTTGTGGAACTATAAGGCACATGTTGTCTCGTAATGCCTTACCTACTTCATATGTACCCTAAATTCATAACATAGATAGCATTCCAAATATGCATAGACCAATTCATCCGTAATGAGGAAACCTTGAATCAAATCCTATCCATTGGAACACCCCTTGATAATCCCCCACACCTTCCATGAGAATTGTCTCATAGAGTGGGGGGATGTATCTACCTCCACCGCCTCCCCATTTACGTTTTCTAAATGGCTCTAGAGAGTGTTATTCTGAAGAGATGAATTATCCTTTGGGATGTGTCCACTTGTATCCTTTTTTTCCATTGTTATATCAAATTTGATATTCAAAAACAATATAAGAGATAGTGTATGACTACATCAGAGATGAATAATTTATCACTAAGCCCAAATCTATACAAGGGTATCCTTTTTCTAATTTGGTATTTCAATAGATCCTCCATTAGTAATTTAAAGATTTTGGTAATGTATGTTGCAATCAAGAAACTATCCCCAATAAATAGGTTCCCATATATCTCCTCTCAATTATTAGTTATAAATTTTCAACATAAATAGTAATTTAGACTATGAATTAGATGTTTTTTTGTTCTAGTTCATGAAGGATTACACCCAAAGGTCAGATTTTTGAGGGTTTGTCTTGTAGAAATCTATTTTTTGACATATATTCATAGATGAATTTTCTTGTATAATTGGAGTTTCAATAGAAGTATGGATTTTATTAAACAACATCATAAAGGTCTTGGGGTTCATGAAATGAGTGAAACTATAATGTGACTCTGGAAACATTTGTCCCTCTTAAGGGACCACTAATCTAACTATACTCATATGACAAACCAAGGTTCTCAAATGAGCTCTAAGTGAGTAACTAATAATCACTAATTTTTTGTAGTTCTCTATTATAATCAATCCCCCATTACGTATTATGACCAATTCTGAGGGAGGGGGATTTTTTTGATTCCCAAATACTGACATTACATGATAGGATAAGGAGGGAATAATGATTTGGAAAAAATTAGGGAAAATCATCCCAAAAATTTAATTAAGCGGATAGGTTTGTTAAAGAATCCACCTTTATGAATAGACATTGATATTGTAATTCCCATATGTTTGGATTATTTATGGTTACATATGTATGGTGTAATTATTGATAAGCATATCCTTGATATATAAATCCAAGGTCACACATAGGGTTGATGATAACCTCCACAGAGCATAACTTGGGTTCATGAATCCCCATCTATATATGAACATAAAATATATATATATGAAAGACTCTATTCCTTTCAGATTCCTGACCCTCACCTTCATTGGGCATAAAATAAATTCTTATGTTTAAATTTTCCTTGGGATGTGATCTCTAAACTTCCACAAAATTCTATGAACTCGGGATATTCAGATGCTATGTGAACAAAATAGAAGATAGATCTCCTTTGATAACCATCATTTGTGAAAATTTCTCTAATGGGATTTTGAGATCATTAACCTAATATTTATATTCCTTTCACGAAGGTCCATGGCCATCGTAGAAGATGCAATACCCTTATGTCTCTTATTATTTAATGTTATCACTATTCTTCCAGAAACCCACCCCATGTGAACAAATTCATTTCCTCCAGGTAGGGTCACCCTATTTCATGAAACATACCCCATGATGAGACCCCTTTCCTTTGTGAGACATCCAGACCTTGTCAATCCCTATGATTTGAAAAAAAAACTGTCCTCTATGCCTCTCTATAGTGAATCCTATCGAATGAAAAAATTTCATGATACTTGAGTGCTTATGTCCCATGTGACCACCATGGACTAGTTCAAACATATCTGGAATGCATGTGCAAATACTACTACTTACTCTTGTGTCCACACACATTTTTTCAAGTGTGGCTCTAGCCTTCATCCTACCTATTTCTCCTATGAATAGGTACCCTAATTCATTTCAATCATAAATATAAGAACACTAACATCTGGTCTCATTATTATGACTCGTCAATAATAGTTCTGACACCACATCTCACCCATAGGCACATTAACAGTTGTAACATAATCCCAATATGTTGTGTAATTGAGCGAAACAATAAACATTTTTCAGTAGAAGGTCCATTGTTTTGATATTCATCTATCCATGATGTGTTAATCTTCTAGGTATATTCCCCAAACAGGTCCTATCTGCAAGATATAAAACTGTCAATCTCTACATCAAAGTCATATGATGTTATATTTGTTGACAAAATCCTTACCACATATTATAAAGCTACAACCATATTCTCATAAATGAACACAAGAAGACACATGTATGATTGACATGGAATGAATCAACTCCAATTAACATTATTT
The DNA here is from genome assembly GCA_963277665.1 of Viscum album. Taxonomy (NCBI): domain Eukaryota; kingdom Viridiplantae; phylum Streptophyta; class Magnoliopsida; order Santalales; family Viscaceae; genus Viscum; species Viscum album. The sequence continues at coordinate 1,215,029,385 of OY728131.1, read as the reverse complement.
ATAAACATATAATTACCCAGGAATGTTCATCATAGGATACCACCATCTCCCCCATGTGGGATGGAACTCTATACTAGGGGTTGAAAATACCACACTTAGGAATCCACCATGGATAATCCCCAAACCACCTCTTCCCATCATGGGACAAAAAAATACTCATGTAATCATAATCACATAATCCCCACACCTTCCCTCATTGATGATACTTTCATGAAAATAGCATACTAAGCACACAATGTTAAAATGAATGGATTGGTCCCATCACATGACCTTATACAGCAACATCAAACTACATAGTTTTGATCCCTATCTCAAAAATAAGAGAAATAGGAAAAATCCATGAGGTTAAATCTTAAAAACCCTAAAATCATACTGTTATGTCCTTCCACTCACTAGGGACACACTAAAAAAATATCATTCTCAAAATAAGGTTTTGATCCATATCCACAAGATGTTATGCTCGTGACAAGATCCATGTCAACAAGATGTTATTAAATGTATCGACAAGATGTTAGACCCATGAACCTATCTATCTCAATATTTCTTTCTAATATGAATCCACAAGTCATTAAACATATAACCCATTCCATCAAAACCTAACATTTTAATATATATTTACAAGATTTCAATCCAATGTCCCAATCCATCTCAATAGGATAATATGACCAGTCACCACAAGAAATTAAACTTGCACTCATCCAATCATACAAAACATTAAAAAGTCTTCGGTTATATCCCCAGAAGACATTAAATTTTCACCCCAAATATCCAACATGTCATTAACAATGTTCCCATCTTTATAAGACATAAAACTAATGTCTTCATATAGAATCTATACCCCATGAAATTAAAAAAGGGTTCAAGATGTAGAAATCAATGGAAGACTTACTACTGTAGCATCAATTACCCCATGATAGACCCAAGATGCGTTGATTTTCACACCTATGATTCCCCACATGAGATGCCACTTAAAAGAGAAGTCTGTATAGGTTCATAATATACCTAGTGTCGAGACATGACCAAATGGGCCTTGTGTTACAATGTGTCCTGACCAAAGACTGTTTCCCTATGGAGACAGAAGCGGTGTAATTAACCAGTTTCTACATTATGATGGTTCAAGGAATAGGTTCCTTGAACATTAGTTAATCTATGAGGGAGACATAGACTATGAATAATGATCTAAAGAGGACCCCATGAAGTAGTAACAAACATCCCATCCTTCTGTTCCTATCAATTTGTATACATCATTTTTGAACGTGGTGGAAGTCGAACACCATTGGAATGTGATAATGGAAGGAAACAAAGATCAGAATGCATGACACACTGGTTTTCCCTATAGAAAGCATCCAAAAAAGTAATATCCAAAAATAGATAACTGAATTTGATCAATGAAAGAAATCCAGGATACAATCCTTTGATATTCAATTCTATTGATATAAGGAGGCCTTTAAATTATCACCCCGTATAGGTAGAACCCTTTGTGGGATAAAAATCATAGATTCCCATGACAAATAGGATTCCATTTTTAAGGATACTTGGGTGGTCTATCATAGATGAAAATTATCATGAGGATATGATATTCCTTTTAATAAATAAGACCAAGGATGGTTTCTATTGATTATTTCAACAATATAAATATATAAGGGTGTTAATGAGTGAAAATGGGATTTGGGAATATCTATACTAGTTATACCCCAACACTTGTTGGGAAGAACACATTCATGCATTAGACCAACTCATGATATCGAAATTCCATAGAATTACATGACCATCCACTTATTTATAATCTCTTAAAATGGAATCATTATGGGAAACCATTATTTTCCACCCTAGGGGCCATATTTCCAATTTTAATACCCATGTGTGTAAGCCCCACTAAATCCTATATTATCAACTCTTTCTTGAACCTTATTTATTAGTTGTATGATGTGAAACAACCAAAAAATTTCTTTACAACATGATTTTAAACGTCCTAGTATAGTCCTTCAAAATTATCATATATTTTTCATTTCAAACTATATGGTCATTTATTCCTGTAAATACGGATATGTAGGATGCCTCATCGAGGTTTAAATCTACCATCCTCTTTTATATGCACCGTCATGACGCAATATTTCACATGATTCAACATATGTCCTACATAACTTATTAAGGTTATTCAAAATCATTGGATTATATTCCCAAAGGTTATATAACATGGTAAAGTATCCCCTTCAAGACAAATTCATAATTTAGCCATATCTCTATTAGATGGTGATATCTTTTTGGGCCTTATCGACAATTTTTATGGACCATATACTAGATAAAATCATGAACCACTTGGAGGGACATATTCTCTCCATGTAATGATATAATAAATCATTATAGGGATATATTCACTTTAAAATCAATCTGAATGGTTCATTTATTAATACAACACAAACTAGATATTGTTCGGCATTTTTTACATAATTATTCATTTCTCCTGAAATTAAAATTAAATTAAGTGGTCTTTATCGAATAACATTAAAATCTATGATGTGTCATATTATGTTGCCTAAAACTATGTGTGTGATAATTATTTTTATAAAAATAAGTATGAAGCCCTTCCTCTTGGATCAATCCTAATACTACCATCACCTTCTTCTTATTTGGATGGTGATAAAGTTTACAGTTCCCAACATTAATTATTTAATCCAAAATATCAAAAGATTAAGCATCCAAAATTAGTGAATATCATTATGGAAAACCGTTGATATATACTTATATTATTTTCAATAAATAATTTTTGATACATATTTATTGTCATATTTATATAGTACCCATAATACATAATTGACATTCGAATCAATTCCTATTAATGATAAATCACTAGCATAAGGGAAACCGACATTATGCTATTATTTGGGAGGGTTTAATAATTATTACAAAAATCTATAAGAGGATATAAGAGTGGGTAATAATCACCTAAAAAGATGTGATGTTCCAAGTATCCAACTATCTCAAACAACTCACATTCTATGACGTGACTAGAAATTTCCTAATAACAGCCTGCCTTTTTAACTTATGTTGGACCCACTCAAAACTCATAGAAACATGGATGATTCATTATATGTTTATTTTTCAAGAAAACTAAATATTAAAACTACTGTGAATTCATTACCTATGAAATAAACTAGTCAAGTATGAATTTATATTTTATATTACATGACACGTTTTCTTGTTCACATTCATTGATCGACATATGAATGGTTAGAATAATATTATCCTTCATCCAAAAAAATTAAATCATTTAGATGATAGAAATAATCCCTGACTGATGTTAAATGTGAAGTATAATCAAATTGAAATTAATTTTCACCAATTACTGAGGAAATTATAGTTGAAAAACATTATACTTCCAATGTTCCATTGAAAAAGTTCTTTTATATCTCTAGTGGTGTCACAAAAAAACATAATTGCATCTAGACTCACTAAACATCAACTCAAATATGGGTTGTGTATATTTAGGTTTCATTTTTGGCTATCTTGAACTATTTAAGGAGCTTTTCTTGAGAATAGAACTACAATTTCCTCCCTTATCGTAGAGAGGTAGATCATATGGTCGACTATGGACACAACACTACTCTGAAGCCACCTCGAAGGACTCCATCCAAAAAATTCCATCGCTAATATCACGTACACCCAAAATACTCATAATCTTACCGAGGATTGCAATCAACAAGTATCTATGATGGTTACTTACCTAATAATTTTTGTGATCTCAATTGGGTTGGAGAGGAAGAAAAACATAGGGAGTAGTTTAAAAACCATGTCTCTACTAGATAAATCATCCAACACACTCTTGAAATAGATAATTCATAAAAATATAATCATTTTCATCATAATAATGCATACGGAAATAATTTTTGAATCATTTAGGAGAGCATATAAATATATGTCGATAGTTACCAGGGATACCACACATTTTTATCCACACAAATGAATCGCATTGGTGTATCTTGATGAAAACCAGACGAATAGAGTGGGCCTATATTCCCAATACTATTTAATAATATTCCCAAATCGTTGTTCTAATCACTGATGTCGACCATCAAAAATTGGTGGTGATAAGAGGGAAATATCAGATTGCTTCCGATGCCTTGTGATACTGTCTAAATATTATACTTGTATTTGTAAAAGTATATAGTTGACATATCCCCATATCAAACTACAAACATGTGCATACTTCTAACCACATGAATATAGTATCACATCAAAGTATTGTGGTAGATAATTTAGTGCATATATATATATAACTACTCCCACTTAGGAAGACCATGAACATGTTCCGGAAAGTAATAAAGACTAATATTACACTTATATATCCATCCCTACAGATGATCATCGACCATTTCTATTAATTACATAAAGACTAGATCATATTCCCTTGAATTCAACAAGAACATGTTGGTATATTCTAATTGTTTCTCAGTGGAAATAATATACTCTTTCCCTCCTATAGAGTGCATAAGTCAATTTTCATATCCTAAGAGTAACCGAGGGAAAGAACCTCATTACAACCCATTATGAAGGTACCCATCGACAAATTTTAACGGTAACATGAGGATCTCCAAGGGGGTGGATCTTACATGTGAATGTTTCTATAGAATAACATATTCATGATTGCTAATTATATAACATAAATAAAATATTTAATTAAAATATAATCCAATGAACTTTTTGGTTTGGAGTTTTATAGAATTAGGAAAAAAAATAGTTATAATCATATATTATAAATACAAATATACATTCTCCCAATATATACATTAATACTTAACCAATAACAAGTGTTACACATCTCCTAAAAATTATACACATAAGATCATATTGTTTGTATTTTATACATTTTTCATATTCAATTCCCATGGATTGTAAATATGAGAAAGTAGTGAGATCAAATACTCAGAAAGGGAAGAATTTCAATACAACATATGGGTTGGATCATAAGAACGTTATAAAACATGTATAAGGAAATACATATATGAAAAAAAATATAATTGGAGCCTAAAAAATTTATACTTTCCTAAAATATGAATAATACTCATATCAGAAAATTGTTGAAAATATTAATATCCTTGAATTAAGGAAACATGAAATGAATTTGGGATATCCTAAAAAAATTATAAATGGAAAAAATATGAAAAAATGCTTAGTGGAGTATTAACCATGCCATAATTCCCATATTATAGATTTATTGGGATTAAAAAACATGTACCCACTTTATACTTGTGATAAAACTTTTGACCCATTTAGACGTATAGAATAACCATTGTACCTCATCAGGTTTGTGAAACAACCCGAGTACCTCTTTATACTTGAGATACAACACATCAAACTACTTGAGATCATGAGATATTTATTATTAACCAATGAAATCTAGAGTTATATAAGACCTTAACAAAAAATTATCCATAATGATGTGAACTACTTAAATAAATATTTTTTTAATGTAGAAAGAACCCCATGGATAGAAAACGTGGTTTCAAAACATTTCTAGATGGAATCACCAAATTTTCCTAGAGGATGAATGTGATTATTACCCAAATTTCAGTGACCCAAAACTATTATTTAATTAAATAATTTAGTGGATGATGGATTAATACAAATTTACAATGAAATAAATCATTTAATGATAAAAATGGGGTAAACATCTTAAGAGTTTTTAGAAAATATTTTTACCATCTTCGTAAATTTATAAGAATCATATGACATTCCAAATTCATTCTGGAAATGGTTATATTTAAACATTGAAAAATAATATTCCTTAAATAAATTAAAATAAATGTTTTTTGAAAATATATAATGCTTAAAAAGTGAATTTGGAGTGGAAGACAAAATATTATATTATGAAAGGATGGAAAAAACATAATAATATTTTAAAATACCTTTTTTTAAAATACTCACATTCTTGGAAAGATTAATTAAAAATTAATTTGAAAAATGGTAAAGGGAAACATGATGATCACATGAGTAAATACCTAATATGGTATTAAAATATGATAAGAGAAAAATGTTGGTAATTTTAAACATATATATGTAAATCAAATCATCATTTAATGAGGATTATATTTATACGAATAATTTTATAAATTTATGAAAAAAATTTATTTCATGGAAATATATATCATTAAAAATCAATTTCAATAGCATTATATAAGAAAAAATATCATTTAAATTTAGATTTTGAATAAAATTGAGATAAATAAATATGTTCAAGATGAATCCTTATAAACTAATGAATGAATTTTCTGTTACCAAAATACCTTTTAAACAACATATTTGAGGAAGTAAGAAACATTTAAAAAGGGGTTTGTGTGAGAATAAGGTAATTCCATAGAATAAATATATAAAATAGAAAATAATCAAATAATGGGTTATATTATACACAATAAATATGTATTAATTACATGAATAGAAATTATAAATTAAGGAATAAAAATTGACTTGAAAACAACCATTATAATATGAGGACCGCATAAATGAAAATCTACGCAAAGAGAGAGATTTTAATTGATCTTAAATTTACATGAAAAAAAATATATAATAAAATAATATTTAAATTAGTTAGTATGTAAATAACATAAATGAAATGGGTTTCAAAATATAAAAAATGTCTCAAAGAGAGGAATTTAAGATGAAATTTGAAAACATGCACCTGATTTGTTCTGAACACGCATAAAAAATGATGAATAATTAAAAAAATCATAGTAAATACATACCTAATTAACTTATTATTAACTAAAACCATTTATTCTCCAATTTTATAACCATTCTATTCAAATATATTTCTAGTTTTTATCATTATTCAAAATCAGGTGTATGTAATATTGATATCTTCAAAGTAGTTCTGTAAGAACAATGGCGATATTCAATAATATCACAAAACTAGTCATTAAAAAAATAAAATAAAAATATGAATTAAAAGATGAATTATTATTATTTATAAAGTATCTATTTTCATTTATGTGCGTTACATGTAATTTCCCTAATGATAATATTGACAACCAACACATTTTAGTGATTTCATAATCAAGGAAGGTTGATTTAATAATTATTGAATTTAATATTTATATAAATCTTCCAAAATAAGTACAAAAATATTCATACATATTATTCCATAAATTCAGTTCCCATATTTTTCCATGATATAAATTAATAGCACTAGTTAAGTGGGTGGTTAAACTAACCGAAACAGGAACATACCATGATAAATGGATGATTATGTGAGTTTTTAACTATCATACCATTATAAAAAATAATGATATTATTTAGTGTTAGTTAATTTATATGTCATAATAATAATTATTAAAAATTATAATAAAATTCATATTGACCTATTACATAAAACAATTATATCATTTTACTTTTAGTAAGCTTATTTTTAACGGTGAAATTAAGATGATTATTTGTTGATAATATCAATAATGGGTTCTCAAAAATGTAATAAAAAACAAAATTATTTAATAAAATAAATATTCAACCTATAAAACCATTCATAGAACCATCCCTAAAATGTAGTAATGAAATGAAAAATGGAAATCAATCATTCTATGGAGGTTGTAGTTCACACGTATGCATTGATAATGATTTCAATTACCATAGATTAAAGAATATAAATAAAATATATTATCATTGAATAATTTTAAATAATAAAAAAGAAAAATTATTTTATATTAAACGTAAAATTATGAATATCCTTATTTTTAGGTTACAAATAATGAAACATGTCACATTACGAAGGCGATAGTCTACCCATCACACAAACAGGGGTTTCATTTTTCATAATGGAAAAGGGAAAATTAGTAAATGCTTGTACTGACATTATAATAACATACCTATATTGTAATTATATATATGTTATTATTTTATAATGTTTCAATAAAATTTTAGAAATAATATGTTCACATAAATAAATTTAATAGAAAAAGGAGTTGTTATAAATTTCTACCTTAGTTCTTAGATTATCACATTATTAATTGGGGTAATGAATTTAAGGGATTTTCTAGTAATTTATTTGGATAATGATGTTTAATATTTGGTTGTGTATATTTTTTTGGAAATAAGTAGGTTGTACTATGAGGGGATTTAAGGGGAGGATTTCCCCTATAATAAGATAAAAGGTGTGTTTTTTTGAAAATACCCAAATAAATTTTATAATGGGAAGTAAATCTCAAGACAAGTGGAAAAAAAATTGTTAAAAATTGGAGTGGGTAATAGATAATGTCAATAATGTCCTCAAATACCGATGAACAAAAAAAATTAAAAATTATTTAAAATCTATACCATTATTTTTTTCACCTTTACCATATCAAAATTTTCCACAGTAACTTGTTTTTACGTGATGTTACATATATTTTATTCATAAATATAAAATGACCATTATGACATAATTGGTAACCAATTATTCTAAATTTTAAATCAACTAAATAATTTTAAATTTCTAAAATTGAAAAAATCAATTTTAATATAATAAATCTATATTGCAATAAAAACAATTTCAAAGAAAATATTACATATGTTGTAAAATATAAAATATATGTTTTCAAACGGAAATATATTTTTTTCAAATTATTATATACATTATAAAATAAATATATGGTGCATATTTTTTTTAAAAAAAAAATTATTTTCATAATTAAATATTCATAATGTTATAAAAGGTATGATATTCAAAAATCAATATTTTTCATTATTGACATAAATATTATTTTTTTTGAAATAATCTAGTAAATTTATATTATTATTCTTTTATTTTTGTTCATAACCAAATTTTTTTTTCATTTATTTCAAATAATTTTTTTAAATTTTATTATAAAATATTTTTATAAAATCACTAAATTTAGTGGATAATGGTAAATATAAAAAAAATTCATTTTTAAAATTGTACATATTATTTTTTCTTGATTCCATATAATTTAATAATCAATTTATCAGTAATATATTCTTAATAATATAATATATTTTGTAATTATATAATCATAATATATATATTATCTTAAAAACATCGTTTTTGAAAAAACATTTTAGTAAGTACGAAATGCTTGCTTGGTTGTTTTTCTTTACAAATTGAATTTAAATTATATTAAAAGTACACATTATATTCATTATAAAAACTTTTTTTAATGTGGTTACTACTATTCATCCCAACTAATTAAAGGACTATGTTTTAACACTAATATTCTATATCTATATTTTTATCTAAATATATTTTGATTTCATTATGTTTTTTGTTGCTTATGTAACATGATATGAATGATATTATTTATTTAAAGAACATATGTATTGAAATATTGGGTCGTTATAATGTCTATTCACAACATTCGACCCCAAAAACCTAATGGAGAGAATCTAAGAAGTATCATTGAGGGTAGCCCAAAACAAATGAGTAGTCCCGTATCCATTACTGGATTAATGACTGAGTTATTAAGGACTTAAAGAATTATATAATAGTGGTTGAATATTCATATGAATCATAATGGGCAGGAATAATCAATTTTTCATTTGATTCCCCCTAGGATATTGTTACTAGTAGATCTTGATATCCTACCATGAATGTATTCCCTAAAGGTCCTCATGGAATATTAAAATGAATCATATGAACCCTTCACACAGAGATAACTTTGAAAACACACTCACAACTAGAATATCATTTAGTAACAATGTCCTCACCATAAATTACAATTATGTTTCCACCCTATTGGTCCTTCATGAGGAATCAGTTAAAAAAAATCTATCGATAGTCAGATCTTTGTAAATAATGGTAATCATCACTATTGTTCCCTTCACTGTGAAGGTTCTCCCTATAAGGTAATCTCATTTTTTCATGAAGGTCCTCCCCTTACAAAACATACAATGACGAGGACTACATATTGAGATACACTCAAGTGACTAAGTGCAACAATACCAATATCCTAATTTCTCTTAAGGGGTAACCATTATCAACTCGAAGTTGGCCCAATGTTGTTTTTATTATTTTAGACACCTTCAAACCATTTTCACTTAGTTTAGAACATTCCAACCAATATGAAACCCCATGACAAGACATATATGAAACCAATTATCTAGTCATATTAGGTAGGGAAATATCTTAATAGCAATGATGATAATTTGTTGATCATAATGAATGAACTAAAAAATTAAAATATACAATCCATCTTTTGGCATATGGGGGGCATATTAACATGATGTTCCTGAAGCACTAAGAAATGAATAAATACACTATATTTTCCTAAATATATTGATTAACAACCATAATATTAATAAAAATAATATATCTTATAGGATATATAAAAACCAAATCAGGATAAATGATAACCTCTTCTATTCGGTCAACTTGGCCACCCTATAAGATTCACATATCCAAATTTTAGAAAGACCACAAAAGAGATTCCAAAATACATGAGTAAGTACATTAAATACTCTATAAATATTGTTCAAGGATTCTCTATAAAATGTACACATCAAAATAAAAGGTGATATTGGATAATCACATTTTACTCTACTCCTAGGATAGAAGAGTCCACTGACACTGGTACCATGCAACGTCCTTACTATAGAAAATGTCTCAGGACTAAGAATTACATGTGCGAGATCATCAATCTAAAAGAAGTTAATCATTTAAAAATCTATAAAAGGAATAGATATTTTGTAATCATATATCAAAAAAATCATTCTTCATGCATCTATAACTGTTAAGTATTCCTCTCACAAAAGAAAATATAATCCATCGGATGTTTTTAGACCTTTAATTTCGAGAAACTCATATAAAGAAAATTCATTATATTATGATTATGATTGTACATATTCATAAAAAATTAATAGTTTTATTGTAATGGATTTCATCATAAAGTATATGAGAAATCGAATCTTGGAGGGTAGAGGGACGTTTTACCACCACCACCCTATGGTCATCAAATCCCTATAGGATCTAAAATTTCACGATGGTGGAACCCAATGAAATATTGCCAGTAGTGTTTTGGAAAACTAATATCACAACCCCAACTTCCATATAAGTTTTTATTCTCCAAATTTTGGGATATTCCATTAAAAATTTCCTCATAGTTCCCCAAACTATGTGATCCTTTGATTTTATCTCGGACACACTAAATAATTATTGTTGAGGATTACCTATGAATTAACTTATATAAATAATTAATAGGATAAATTAAATAATAATAATCACAACATCATTGGGGACTCAAATCAAAATGGTTATCAAAAAACTGAAGGATCTTTGGAATCTTAAATTGAATATCAATAGCTATTTTTGTTTAGAACACTACCCTTATACTTCCAACAAGGACAAGATTCTGACAACACACTACTCCTTAGTGAATATCATTTTCACTAAACCTAAAGATGGATTAGAACACAACTCCAATGTGGATGATTAAGATGATGAATTTTATATCTAAAACATGGTATAAACCAAAATTTATAAAGAAGGTGCGCATACAAAACACCATAAAATATTTTAAAATTTAAACCCCCCTAAATTTAATGGGGATCAATGTAAAATAACTGGGTGTGGATTAGTGATCACATTTATTTTTTATTTTATATGAAATTTTCTTAACATCATAATAAATAATTACAAAACAATAAAAAATACTATACTTACAATTCTCTAAAATATAAATATTAACATCACCTTATATATGAAAAAAATACAAATAGAATTCAACACATTATATTTAAAATGATTGGAACAAAGATAATCTCCTAACCCTGTCAGTTATTGCCCCCAAAAATGAAATTTTTTACAGTATTTATAGGATTAAAGAGGTAATATTAGAAAATAGTTCTATTTTCCAGCAATAGTTTCCCCGAACTAATCCCTAAATGAACCCTTATAGTCAACTCCCTTCTAGAGTATGATATAGACCCCAACTATCTTCACTGTATCCTCTTCCTCAATAGATGGTTATACACCCAATCCAAGAATCTATTTCAGAAATTGTTCATATAACCTATCTATAATCTACCTTATTCTTATTTTCTAATATATATTAGAATGATATTATCTTACTCTACACAAAAGTTATATTGCTACCTTTTGTGAAGGAAATGAAAATATTCAACAACTCTCTTTAGAGTCCAATAGTCCCGAAACATTCTCTTGATCTTTGAAAGACATGGATAATATCATTCACAATATTTCTAGAACATCATAAACAGTTTATACATACATTTTATTCCAATTTACAGCCTTAGTTAAACCCTTATCTGATAGATCTATCATCTCCATCTTCATATGATGCTCCTCACTCTATATTGGCCAAAAAATCTATAATTAACATCTATGCCTGATGAATTAGTCTAGTGTACCTCTATCTAATAGGTATACATGTATTGGTCCTTTTTACACTAGAAATAAATAAAATATTCTCCATATGTTATAATATACATCAAATGAGTCAGAACAAAGTTTTATACTCATTTTTATTATTCTATATACGATGGAACTTGGTCCAATACCTCCTCTTAAAGATGAAAATTATGTTAGTTTAATACTAAAAACAGAAGAAAATTAGTAATTTAGATCCTCCACAAATTATTTAAAAGTGTAATTTTTTACTTAATGAACTCCCCTTTATCAAGGTGTGCCTATCCAGATTTTGGTCTAGAAATCAAATTTATTTTCCCAAATTGCTCAATTGGGTTGAGAGCATCTCAATTCATATAAATTATTCTCATGTGATATATAAGATCTATAAAATAATCTCCTTTATTATTTATTCCTTCAACTCAATGATAAGGAATATTTGAAGATTTTATCATTATCAGCATGTTAAAAAATGTTTAATACCGTCTTCACATCATCATAGTTAAGGACATCACATAGTTAATGTTAATATCTTTCGATATCCTATATATGTTGTGTTAGTTGGTTTCCTTCATTAATAATTCTCTCTATTATGGTACACATTCAACATTCTTTGTCTAATAGTCCTCCATATGGTTTCCCTATGATAGGAACCCATCATCCATTTAGCTCACTGTATATGTGTCTGAAGAAATAACATATATATGTTCGCTAGATCTTCAATATCCATTTCAACTCGTGAACTTCATAAGAATTCATTAACCATGCATATTTGTTTAATAATATCACTTATCTCATTATAATGTTCATCCATATTATTTAAATCAAACATATCTCTATCATTTTAAACACTTTTTTTAGAGAGAAATCACATTACCCTATTTAATGTAAGTGGATAATATACATGTGTTGGATCTTTATGGTGTATTTTCATTCCAAAATATTCTTTCTATGTTCTACAAACATGTTTTCTCAGGACAATTACTTTGAATGGGTATCCCTTATCCATATTCATTTACATATTTTGGTGAATCCTATGGCACTACATCTGGTAATATGATTCTAGATACGTTGGGGTTTCCCATTCAAAAATAATCCCATGTTTATAAAGAATATACCTCAATATATCTCTATCAACCTACATCTCACACATTGTATAAACTGATAATAAATTATCTTAGATCATGAATATTTTCATTATTTTCATTACATTGATGAAAATTATTTATTAATATGACTTTTTTATGGAAGATTCATCAACCTTCATAAGAAATGATCTATATACATCAATATGTAACAATATTAAAAAAATATCTAAACTAACGGCCTACTAAGAATAATTTTGATATATTAATAACAAATGAAACCAAAAAAACTTTGGAAAAATAATACCCCCTATGGGTTTATTGTAAATACCCACAAAAAACATACAATATCATAAATGTCAATACATGTGAAAATTCTTTCATAATATTGTTTCTGTATCCCTTATATAATTTACACCATTATTAACAATCATGTAAAAATTTTCCAACTCAACTTTTCATTCTTTATCTTAGAATGTTGAAAAAATACATCCCAAGGGAAAATTATTTCCACATGAGTTTCTTAAAAAATATAATTTACTTAAATAAATCTAATTCTATATTTCAAATTAGTATGTATAAAGAATGACTGTATAATCAGGGTGATCAATGTTTTAAAAAAAATTGTTTATAATAATACCTACCAAAATATTCTTACAACATAATGAAATTAGGGGAAATATGAGAATTTTTTCTATGAAAAATCATTTAAACATATCAAAAATATATTAATGTAGTTCAATTGTTTAAAAACTACTTCTATAATATCGTATATTTCTTAAAAAAATAAGAATTGTTAAGAAAAGTGTGTTGTTAATACCTCAACTACAACATTCTTGATCCTCAAGGTTAGTACTTCCATCCTTGTCATGGGGGTAGACGTATTTCATGATTGATTTCATAGAATTGTTGTAAAACATATATAGTACTCAACTATCATCCTAATATATCATTATATTCTATACATGTTAGTAAAAATAAAAAATTATATTGGGAGTAATGAGAACCCTAGGTTTTCCTTAGAAGTAACATTCCAATATAGAATCTTCTATTAGTCTCAACCTCTTCATCTTCTTTATGGATTTTGTGTTGGATTATTTTTTTTTATTTTTTTCAGCCTTCGCTATAGTTGATTTATTTTCTTATATAGAATCCTAGAATAAAAATATCATCTTCTCTTTAACTTTAATAATATATTTTTTACATTTAATTTGGATTTTTTTGTTATTATTATTTTTTGGGATGTTAAGATAGTCCTAAAAGTTTTTATAACATTCAAATATTTCACACTTGTCTTGCACATTTAATTATTTTTCAGACCAGAAGCTATTGGAATTTTTTTCAATGTTGTTCCTATATTATAGGTCATGTTTCTTCCCATTTATTTGTTATTTATTTTCTTTTTCTTATTTCAATCCACGATCACATAAGAAGGCCAAATAACAAAAAACTTGTTCTATTCTAGATGAAATTTATTACCTTGCCAAAATTTAATAAATTCATGTATTCCATCAATTCTCTTAAAAATTAAATTTGTCTCTTTTGAAGATTGAATTTCCTGAACATTTGGAACTTCTTTTAATCCTCAAAATACATTCTTGGAATGTTTTTTATTCTCTTCTCATTATAGCTTCCCTTGATTCTTAACTTCTTCTTTGTATATAATTATTGTACTAAGATGTGTATGGTCAATTACTAAAAACTGAACAAAACTAGATGTAACCTCAGAAAATAGATTTTTTAGGCTGATATTTATATTAGAATAATGTTTGATGTTTTTTCCTTAACACACCATTGGGAAGTAAGTTTATATAGAAACATTCTTTACGAATTCCACTATTTTGTTAGTGGAAAATTAATTATCATATTTCATAACTTATGAAATTACATTATTAATAGAATAAGATGTAGATTGAGATTGTTTTGGTATGGAATGAATGTTCTTGTAACACTGTTATTTTAAAATAGACCAATTTTTGATTGTGTGTACAACATAAAACTGTAATTTTAAAAGAACCACATTATAATATTAAAATATTATTATTTAAAAAAGACAAATAAATCATTTTTGTTAAATTGAATTTATAAATAAATATTACTAATTTATTAGATATATAGAAAAATATAACTAAATATAAAAATATTAATAAATTCATAAACACTCAACATCTAATAATGATATTTTATTTCAATAAAAAATATTTTTTCTTGAAACTTGATTTTTAATACAATTTTTGAAGAAAATATAAAAATTAATTTATTAAACATTTAGAAATGTAAATCTATAAAATTAATATAATTTTTAAAAATAGTATATGAAAATTATATTATTATGAAAATTATTATTTTGTTAAAATTCTTGATTTTTTAGTGAAGAGTAAAAATTGACGATTTTTCAAAATATTATCATTTCATTTCATTAAAATGTGAAATCTAAAAAATAAATTGAACTTTTTATTTGATCTTAAAATTAGGTACTATACATTTTTATTTATAATATTATTTTTAATTTATTTTGAATAATTAATCTTCAATATTTTGGTATAAGTTTGTTTTTTATTCTTGAAAACATAGTTTTCAATAATCTATTTTTAATCACATAATTTTATCTATTAAAATTAATTAAATTATCCTATATTATAGAAATATTTAAATTATATGAATATTATATTTAAAATTTTATATTCATTTAAATTAATAAAATGATTTTTTCTAGTAAAAAATATAATATAAGATCATTTATGATTTCAAAATGCATTTCATTGAAAACTATATTTCGACACATTTAATAGGATTAATTTTAAATTAAATTTAGAAACAATAAAATTTAAATTTTATAAAATGGATTAAATATTATTTTATTATTATAATTAATAATATTATTTGATATATTCAGCTTAATGTTTTTTATAATGAATAGAAAATTATGTAAACAACTATTTACTATGGTAATGAAAATTTAAATTGTAAAAGTGAGTAACATTAAAGGTAAATGAAATAAAATGAAATAAAAATGTCAAAATTGTTTATTTTGAAATATTTGATGTTTTTTTCAGAACTAATATCACTATAATTACATTATTTATCCACCACTCCTCAATTATAAAAGTGAACCCTTTACCCAAACTTATTCACAATTATAAATCCATTTTAATAGCCATATTTTGAAAAAATACTTCCCCAACATCAGTGGATAAATTCTAGATCATTTTTTCATCCCCTAAGACCATCATTATCGTCGTTAATTAGATATCCAATGGTGGTTCTTCTAAGTGATGACAATCTTTTTTACCAAACTTTTCAATTTTACTACTTTTGAAGCATAAATTATGTATTAAAAATTCAGTTATAATAAAACCAGTATCTCTTATATAGTTATATGTAATTATCTTAATGGAATAATATTTATCCATATCCTCTATAATCAAATGGGAAATAAAATCATCATTTATGTGTATGTAATACTACTACCTCACAAACTTATTTAAATCATTTTATTTTAGTGAATATTATGGATATAAATGATGAACTATTTAATGTATATATATTATAATTATAAAATATTAATCATTATGAAAAATTAACATATCATATAACTTGTCACCTTAGAATCCATTGAAAAATTATACAATATTTCATTTGTACGGTAGACAACCTCTTTCCAATGCGATGCTATTAATTTACAATTACCCCATCACATGGATTGAATAATTAGATTTATTTGAATGAATAATATGATAATTATTATATAATTATCGCTAATTAAACAAATAATATCACTTTCTTTCATTCCATCATTAATGTTGAAAAATGAAAATGTTACTCATACATACATACGACATACCATTTCAATGATTGTAATATAGTTCATTTTTCATAAAAATATTAAATGGATGGTTTTGAAAGTATAATTGAAATTTACAAATGATTATTAATTAAATATTAGTATTTTAGTGACAATAGAATAATGACCCCTTAAACTACGGTCAACACCCTAATGATGTTTTAAAATTACGAACTGCGCATCGTCAAAACACATGACATGCACATAAATAAATAAGTAGTTTAATATTTACTTATTAAAAATTCTTTAAATAGTTTGTGTATAATGGATTAAAAATGTTAAATTTTTGTAATAAAATAAATAATTGATATAGTTTTTTTAAATAAGATATTATGGACATACATGAAATGTTAGGACTCAAGGTAAAGAATTTATCATCTCACTTTTACACCTATGAGTCATATGCCATATTCACAACTAATTTTATTTTTTTGGTGTATATACTACACCATTTAATGTAATATGTAGAAAATATTTATATTCAAGGTATTGAATGTTTCATTTGAAGCTACATCATTAATGGGGGTTATGATTCAAAAGTTACCAAAGATGTATGAGTTTTGGCTTCAAGATTATTTCAATTGGGGATGTTTATGATTGAATCACTAGTGAAATAAATAATTTAATCATTTGATAATAAAACCATTTTATTTTAATAAAAGATTCTTATTCATGAAATTTACATAAAATACTACCATTTACTCGTCATTGGTATTTAAAAACATTAGAATTTTTTTTAAGGAAACCAACATTATTTTCTCATTAATGAAAAATATGTTTTCATTCATATCCATTTCTTATAAAAATATATTAAATATACTTTTAAAAATATAAAAATGGGTTATTATAGAAACTTTTACCCATGTAAATGTTTTTTAAAATGTTTTGAAAGGAATTATCTTATAATTTTTTGAATAAGATACTTTTTAACATTTTATAAAACAGTGCAATGAAAATGTTTTTAACATATACAACATATATAGAATTACCAACATTAATTACCAATGAATTATTTTTAACATTCATTATATCTTTATTTATCCATTTTTAAATAAAATTGGATAGTTCTCACCATTGGTGGAGAGTTCTCAGGAATTATTGTTTTTTGACTCTAGGGGCATTGTAGTGACAGGGGTACGACAATGGTAGTGCAGTGGCCAGATGATCCCTCAATAGATGTGAAGGTTTTCTCGATTGGATATCACGTTGCGCTGTCGAGATGTGGTGGAGATTTGGGAATGTTGGGAATTGACTTTCTTCTGTGGGTGTGGTGATGTAGAAATCCAGATATTGCAGGATATTATAGTGGATTTGGTCATGAAGGATGTCACAATTGTGATCTGGGTAGTGTTATCTTCAGAGAAGGACGTGTGTTGATGGTTCATTCCACGGTGGTGTTTCTGGAGGGCTTCGAGATGAGATGGTGGTGGGATCAGCTGGTGTTCGTATATTTTTGGCTTGGGTGGTGTATGGAGATGATGTTGGAAAGGTTTCTGGTGTCTGATTTGGCAAATGTATCACTATATGTAGGGATTTCATTAGGGTATAACCTGTTAGGGGTCAAAAGGAAATTGAGGAACATCAGTAAGATGACTGTTGTGTGATCTTGGTGGATGCATGATCTGGATTCAGTGGATAGTTACAGGGGTAACCTGGGTACGACATCATTCTATGAGAATAATAAGATCCAGCTGTGGCATGACTATTGGTGTGTTTCACAATCATGTCTTCGTATGATGGTGGAATCTATTAAGGTTATTGATGCTGTAATTGTGGATTTATATTTCATTTTAATGGGTTTTTGTTTGAATTGTCTCTTTAGCCCCTCATATCAACGGGTGCACGCCTCTAGAAATTTCATCCTGTAATGGACCTTCCCTTAACCAAGTTGAAAATGGAATCAAGGTTTTTCATTTTCTAATTTAATAAAGTGTCCATCCAATCAGTTTCATAATTTATGAATAAAATATTATCTATAATATTTTTGTAATTTATAAATTTTGAAGAATAGTTTTTAATGATAAAATCATATTTTCATTATGATATATTCTATGTAATCTAGTATATAAATGTTCATCAATGGGGATAACCTTTGATAATATGGATTTGTTCTAACTTATGTATATATGTCTATCACATATATACCTATATTATTATACCTTATATTTATAGGGTAATACATTACTAATGCTAATATCTCAAATTCCATCACCATGATATATATTATGATTATGATATGATGTATGATTATGAAACCAATATTTTTCCCATAGGTAATTATTATATTTATTCCTTATTATAGATATATTTATTTAGCACACATATGCATATATATGATATGAATGTGGTAGTTGGGACTAGCATTATATATCTGTCCAATGTATTAGGTAATGTTTTAGTCTCATTATACATCTTTCTTGGGATTTTTTAGTGATCCTAATATATTATGGGACACTTTCTCCCACCTGATGTTGTCTCGGTGGTTTTCTACGATTTATTATTATTTTTTTGTTTTTTAAGCTACATCCACTTTTCCAAGGATTCCATGAACATATGATACAATTTTACTAATGTTTTTTCTGTTATGTGTACTCTTTATCATTTTATATTATGACATTATATTATCCTTTTGAAATACATGTTATGCTTCTTTTTTATGTTTATCCCCCCAACATTTCATTTTATCTCACCACTTTTTCAATGTATTCCACATGTTATCCCCTTTAGTATGAGGAGATTAAATTAATTTACGAGCACATTATGGAAAATAAAATAAAGAGTCATTATTTTTATCCCACAATGATCTCTTATGAAACTAATCAACCAAAGAACATGACCTCATGCACATTGGATTGTAATTCAGGGTTGTTTATTTTAGAATTCATGTTATTATATGAGTAAAAGACTCAGGTCACTATAGTCGGTATTAGATAATGGTCTAGGTATTTTTAATATTTGGACTAGAATAATTGATTGAGAAACCTAGGGATATGTTTAAGGATATGACTAAGAATATAAAAATTGCTAGAATTATTGATGAAGTATATGGAAGGTGGGTTATAAGAAATTACATCCCTATCTAGATATTATAAGTGGATGTGTCTGTATAATAGTTGTAGCTAGTGGTAATTAAACAAAAATGTGTTTATTGAACTAGAATACATCATCACCAAGGTTATGAAAATGGGCCACGTTTCTCACATGGTTTGACACTCTTAAGGGATATGTTTTAGAAATTCACAAACTCTTTACAAACAATTATGAAGGACTTGATTGAAATTTTAGGTCACAAAATAATATATGAAATCATATCAGGAATAACTTAAAATGAAATATAAAGACTCACAAGTAAGGATATGCATTTTATTTTTACGTTATTTCTTCTAGGATTATAATTTACCCTTTTTTACAATAATCCTTACTCATATTGGTTCATTTATTCTATATTGGTAATTACTATAAAAAGGATATTGAATTTCCAGGCCAAATGTGATTAGAAATTAAATGATTTCCCTAACAATATTCCCAATCCAATAAAAATTAAATATATACATCTTGGGATCATTCTAAATGACTTATGAAGAATTATTTTTATGAACTAGAACATGTTTCAAGATTAATAAAACTACAAAGAAGAGAAAGATTTAGTCTCTATGAAGTTCTTGTGTTAATGATTATAAAATAAAAAAAGATTCAAATTTGTGAATATAAAAAATGTTATTATAGGCACCATGGAAAATTGCTTAATGGAACTAGAAGGCAATTTTTGTCTAGAATAGGTGGGAACAAATGCTCCAACATCTAATAAAAAATTATTTTCCGAATTAACAAGATGCATTGAAATAAAGTTCAACCTAAGGAACCACTAACATTTCAATGTTATAGATGTGGGTAACTTTGTAATTATATATGTCAATTTACAAATACAATAATTTATTCCAATAATCATTTGTTATAAAAATAATTGATGTTTAATTAATGAGTATTTTATGTTTTGGAACTTGATAATCATGTTTTTTTATGTTTTATTGGTATTCTAGTTTCATAAATCATAAAAAATATAAGGATGGTTCTATAGATATTTTGTTTAAGAGGATTCAAGAATATATTGATTGGTACAAATGAACAATAAATTTGATTTAATGGTAGCGTGCTATTTTGTGAAAAAAATACATGATATATTGAAACAAAATATTTTTATGAGATTTATTTTGAGATAAAAATTGACAAATAATATTATTTTATTAGGACTAATAATAATAATAGTTTATATATAAAACATTTGTGGTTAAATATTTATTTGATGGCTAATTATATTTTGAGGTTGATGATCATTTTAGCACATTATAGTAATCATATTAATATTTTTTTAGAAAATGGACAACCTTCATGCATGAGAAAAAGTTATCACATGTGTAAATACTATAGGGATTGAACCCACAACTATTGGGTAATAAGAGTGAGACCCCTACAACTAAACTACATGATTCATTGGTTAGTATTAAATTGTATTTACATATGTGTTTTTGAGGATAAACAATAATCTTATTTTGGAAAAAAAGATTCTCTTTCAAATATTTTTTAATATTTAGGATTTGAGGTGATTGATGCTATTTTGGGAAATTTCTCATTAGGTTGAGATATATGAAACTCTTATGTATTAGAATTTATTTAACATGAATGATTATTTGGAAAGGATTTTTTTGAATATTTATGTTATTTGAGTAGTATGTTTATTTATATATGGAATTATTGAAGTTTATGTTTGGATTTAGAAACTAATATGAATGTATATTCATTTGGTAATTATCATAAAATGTGTTAACCATTCCCAGTTTGGGTTAAGGACTAATGTCAATTGGAATATCATGATATAATTTTGTGGAATCATGTGATCTATTACAATTTTATTTTATTTCATTATACATAAAAAAATTGATCTTAAATACTTATCATTTAATGAAAAAAATGATATTTTTGTGTAAAATAATTTATTGATGAAACTATTTTTGGATAAAAAGACTTATCATGGTATAATGGAGGGAGGGTGAATTGTAGTTTAATAAAATGAACTAAACTCAATAAACCAGACCTATTAATTAAAATACTCAGACACAGGTACTTCCAAATGATCTAATTATTAAAATAAAAATTAAATATTATCAAATCATATTAGAGTACATTTTATTGGTATCATAGAAACATCGATAATAATGATTATTGGAAAGATATGTATTACTACTAACATTAATATACAACAAACAATAGATAATATATACCTTGAACAAACAATAGAAACACATCTTTTAAATGAATAAATTGATTAAAAG
The DNA here is from genome assembly GCA_963277665.1 of Viscum album. Lineage (NCBI taxonomy): Eukaryota > Viridiplantae > Streptophyta > Magnoliopsida > Santalales > Viscaceae > Viscum > Viscum album. The sequence continues at coordinate 1,215,006,780 of OY728131.1, read as the reverse complement.
TTATATAAAAAGAATTCACTCTTTTAATCATAAGAGATTATGTAATCATAAAACCTAACTAAATGTATCCATAGTTTTTGACCACCTTAATGGGTATGTATTTTATTATTAGGAAAGCCCTCAATATGATGATCAAAACTAGCCCTATATTCTTATCCTTGAAATACCTTGATATGATGATCAACATAGGCCTACGTAGCCTCTGAATCCCTTAATCCATTGGATAGGATTCATCATCATTATATCATAATAATCCCTCAATCATTACCATGATTACACAACTGATTTAAAAAGAAAAAAAGTTCTAATGGAATTAAAATCCATGTACGCATTCCATGTAACATCGACATTGTATTGTATTAAAAAGACATTGGAATTATAATTTCACATTGATTATACTTTATATAGTTTCAGTTGAAAATTATATCTGATTAAAAATGTTAAAATGACAGGATATTTATATGAAAAATCTCATCGATCAAATTTCATAGTTAATTGCAACATCCCCTGACAAATCGCACTTGATATCCATAAAATAACTGAATGTTTATGTTCATCATTTTTAGTGGCATTTTAATGCTATCATATATTAATTTTTATTGATACAAAAACTTATATTTCATTTATAATCATTTGTATACTCCAATAAACATACTTAATCATTATCAATGTGTTGAAAGTAATGAGTGCCGGTCTAATGTTTCCATTCCAAAGACATTCCAATGGTCATGAATATTGATGGTATGATATAGAAGAAAAATGATTTAACACTAGTCATAATAGCTGTAACTCTGATAGATTAGAAATACATTCAGTCAAATAATCCTAATTGTGTAATATGAGTTTATATTGGTTATCGATTCTAAAAATTTATATATACTGCCTAACATAATTTTTTCTAAAAAAAACATGAAAAAAACATATGAAAAATAAATATTAGTAAAAATCGTTTTAAGAATGGTTTTGTGTTTTCCAATACAGAGGGAATTTAAATTTAATATGTATGTCATATAAATCAATAATCTACCACTTTTTGGAAGTCATAAAACACAACACTTGAATGAACATAATAACTTTGAAATAATTAAAACCCATTTTTATTTAAATAATTTTAAAGGTATACCACATAACTCCGCCTGATTTTATAAATCCATTATGATACTATGGAATGTAACAAATCCTCTCTCACTAATATAATATTTCCATTATTATAAAACAGCATCTTAAAAATCCTCGATACTTATCAACCAAAACTTATTAATATTTTTCGAATACTCCCCCTAAATAAATCACCATAGAAATTTTTCTACCAATGTTTCTCCTAATGGATAATCCCCCTCTTTGATTTTAAAAATGTAAAGGAAAATAATCATAGTTTACAAGAATGTTAGAAGAGTAATAATAATATGAACTTATATTTATGACCTAACTAATCATCCATGAAATTATAGAAAGAACATATATCCAAATTTATTAAGAAGAAATTGAAAGATAAGAATTTTGATAAAAATATCATCAAAATTAAAAATGATTAAAAATGTTTGAAAATACACATTGAATGTTAAAAATAAAGCTGATCATTATTTCATTATAAATTTCTGGAATATGGACTTTATCATTTAAAAGTCTTCATGATATTTCTCAGGCATTAATTTTTTTCTTCCATCACTACATTATTCAAGAATTCATAATTCAAACTCTTATAATCCCTAGTAATATTGTTGTTTCATTACATCACATGGAGCTACCCATCTTCAGAATATCTAAGCTTACTATTCTCCAACTATAAATTTGGAATCCTTTTTTAGTAATTTCACTTATTTAGCCCGATCAAAAGTTGTAACTTTGACCTCTTCCATGATCTTTACTCAATCCGATAAATTAGAGGATATTTTTTCAAATGAGTATACTATTTATAGTAAATGTTTATTTTCATCTTCAATTTGCTCATAATGATCCTTGATATTACTATCCACTCGATTGGACCAATTTTCTATATCATTATATGATCTTTTAATGTTATGAGACTTTTCCTGAAATGCTTTCAACTCTACCTCAATTTAGATAACTGATTCAGTTAAATATTTCAACTACTTTGTTTTCTTAAATAGCCTTCTATTAATCAATTTATATATTTATTATATATTTGGATAAAATGGAATGGTATCATTTAATCTTCTCAAATATTTTTTGATCAAATCAAATTATTTTTGAAAAAACCTTACTTTGAATAAGATGATCATGATAAAGTGTTTGCGGGTTTGTCTTGATGATTTGATAACAGGTTTTGATAATTCCTCATATTTCTATTTTTTTCATTGAAAATTTCTAACAATATTATGGTATTCTATCATCGACATTTTAATAGAACACATGATTTTCAAAAATGTTTGCTTATGATTATTGGTATTTTTATTCTTTATCTGAGGATGATATTTCTCCTTTCATTGCTGATGATTTATCTCCCACTGAAACTAATTTTTGTTTATATCCTTCTATTTTTTCATCCTTAAAGGTGTGTATAATGATGATGAATATGATTATCATAATTTATTTTCCTTTATTTTTTATTAGATTATGTTTCTTCATAATTAGTTTTTTCTTATTATTACTCTTCTTCTTTCTTCATTCCTTAATTTACATTTTATTATTATTTTTATAAAACATATTATTGTAATAAATATTCATCTTCTACCCTAACTTCTTCATATTATTCCTCATGTTGTCTTTCATTTTGGGTAACTCCATTTACAATAATTCTAGAGACTTATTTTATTTCTTTACCAGCTTTCTTCAAAACTTATTTTTGAATTAAATCATTAATAATTTCTTTTTTCCTTTTCCATTATTAGATATATATGGTAATAATGATAGAATAAATAATGTTACTATAAAAAAGGTTCAGTTTTAGGAATGACTTGTTTACTATGAGACACAAGAATATTTGTATATACTAATGTGATCTCAGTATCCTTTAACAAACATTCACATATCTTCTTCATCTAATAAATTAATTTGATTCTTCTTTTTATCATCATTTTTAATTGATTTACTATACATATTCTCAGATTTACTTCCATAGATAGTTAAATTCCAAACATTAGATCCCCTTTTTGGTTTTAAACCCTATGTGCCATGTGTTTTTTATAAAACCATCAGGAATTTTTATTATAATATTCCTTTCTTCTTTGGTGGGGAAGATTCAGCTTTTCTTCTCTCATTAACCCCCTCAAACATGTTGGATGGTTTATAATTGTTCATATCCCCATCAACATTATCAAAAAACATATTTGAAAAAGTATTAAAGAGTAGTATAATTATTTAATTAGTATCTTCACTAATAAAATAAATATTTTCTCTCAATTTATATGTTTGGTTATCATCATTTAATAGTTTCATATCCTTCAAAAAGAACATGTTGAAGAAAAAAAGAATCTTAACTATATTTAAAATAATTTCTGTATAATTTAATGCATTTATCATCATGAAATCATACATAAATATAACAACATCCATCATTTTCATAGAAAATCCTTGAAAAAAATCTGATACCTTAAGTATAACATACCAAGTAAGTAAAGAATTATGTATTTTCATATCTATGTCTATTTATAAATTAGGTAGTTTTTAGAGGCTTAAAATGAGAATGAATCCAATCTTAAGGATCGAATTCTCTAATATTTTTAAAAGATTGATTTACTGCCTTTTGATGGAAAACTATTTTTAAATCTATCTTTTGACAATTTTATAAGCACTATTTGTCAAAATAAACATATTATGTAGGATTGGGACATTGAAATTTACTTTGGATAAATATTTGGTATTTTTTTTGACAATGTTCATTTTTTAATGAACATCAAAACTGTTTTTTCATCTAATTTAATTATATAGATAGATTATATTTTTAATTAGTTTTAATGTATAAATATAATATATTTTTTCCATTTAATCAAATTATGGTAATTGTAATTTATTTAAATTTGAAATTGGGCATAAACAATTTTCAAACATTTGATAGATATTGTTTCTAAAAACCCGATATTTCTTTTGACAATTGGAATTATTTTTAAATCAATTACTACAATTTTTTTGTTTGGAATTTGGTAAAATGGATTCCATATTTAGAATCAGAAGGTCCAAATTATGTAATTAAGACTCTTTTGTTTTTGGAAATTATGAATAGTAACGACGGTAATTATCTTTAATTATTGTGATTAATTAGTAATCAATTAGTTAAAGGTAATAAAATAATAATATAATAACATAAAATGACCGCAACATGTGTCCTAATTCTACTTGTTGTGTCATGTCCGACAATGGGATGTCATGTGCCATACTATGGGACCCCATGGAATCACTTTTGGTTGATAGTGACAATATATCATTTTATGTTTTTTAAAAGGAAAGTATAACCAAAGTATGTATCACCCAAGTAAAACAATTTTAGTTATGTCTGTGTAAATGATCTATTATACTATAAATTTTCATTTGAATGCTATGAATATTTCCTAAATCATAGTTTTTTTATATAATTTTTAGACCTTAAAATAATAAATTTTTTTATGACAACATGATGATGCAGCGATTACCTCATTAATGAACGACTTAAATAAAATGAAAAGATAATGTAAAATATAAGACATAAACTTGAAAAAGACCTATTTGATTTGTGGATTTCGAACCCTTATCACCTTATCCTAGAAATATATAATTGTGGGACCTTTAAAATCTGAAACCCATTTTATAATAAAGTAGCATTTCAAGAATTTCCAAGAGTGCTCCTCCTCCCTCCTATAAAAGACCCCCACCTCTACCACCTTACCCACACATCTAAAGCTATTGGCTCAGACAGAATCTACTCATTTTTTCTCTCCAAATACCTCTCTTCATCCTAGAATCCATACATTAGAAAAAAAGCTCTTCAAGAAACCCTTTTGGTTCAAACCAAGGGGAGGAACCCGATTTAAATGTAATGTATTCACTTGTGTTATTTTATTTTATTTTGCCTCTCTATCCCCCTAAAATCATTTAATTGCTTTAATTTATAACAATAACAGTATATTTAATATAAAAGGATGTTTTAATGAGAAGTACATGAGCTACCCATACACACACCTTCGTCTAATGGAAAAAAAACATATTGTTTCTATAAATGGCGAATTTCTGCCTCACGAAACGATGATTGTTCAATACACTTCTAACACCTTTCATGGTGGCCATTAAGTTGTCACTATATTTATATATTATATATATTATGTTTCTGTTTTCTAGATGCTTATTTATTTTTCTTTTATGGAATACCTTTATGGTTTCAATTATGGGTAAACACGATTCATCATTTCTAGAAGAGTGGACTACCGCCCCCTCAAAGTGATTTGAATCGGTAATGCCATATGTGGGATGTATAAAGGATGGAGTTAATGATATTATATATGATATAATACTTTAATTATAATATACCTTTATATTATTATGATTTCCCTCAATTAAATTTGAAATAAAAAATTATGTAGAGTTCATGAGTACGTACGACTTAGCGTCTCCATTAACGGTGCATTTCATTTCATACCTCTAAATATTATGTAATATTATAAATGCATTTATATACTGGATATGCATGATATATATGATATCTACATCATTAATATAATTCTGGATATAATCGATATTTTACCACATGAACTACTTGTAATTATAAGAAGTCTATTTTTGACTCAAGTACCAAGGGTCAAAAAAACAACCGTTATTAACATAAATAATTACATAATGTTCATAACAATGTAATAAGTAATATAAAAGGTATAATTAACTTCAAAAAGTTTCTTAAGAAAGTATAAATTAACACTATTTTATTATTCAAGAGATTAAATAACGATCAAGTCAAGTCGGACACGAGGTAGGGGACTTCGTCTCAATCTCCTTTCATTGAGGCATATTTTGTTTTATACACAATATTCTTTTATACGGTATATAAACCCCTTTGTCTTTTACTTTTATTCAAAAGGAATATTTTTATACGAAGTGTTTTACTAAACAACAAAAGGGAATGTTTTCGTCTTACGTATGCGGCGACAATGAATTCTCCACCGCCGTGACCATTTTTTGAGTTTCGGCTTCCTCTAAAAGCCATAACATTTTTTAAATGAAAAATAAATACCATGTTTTAATTTTCTTTTATTTTGGAATTGAAAATGGTTTTAATAATGTTTTTATTATATCAATTTGTTTTTGATATCTTTTGATTGAAATGTGGAAAAGTCCTGTTTCCTTTATGCATGTTTTATGTAATACAATTATGTTATGGTTCATGAGCATTGTTTATGATGACAGGTGTTTCCATGATAAACTAAGGGTGGGTGATCCCGATATATCCCTCGAATGTATTGGGTAACACAAACGATTTAAATGCTAAGGATTCTTCAAAGAGATTTATGGAATATACTATAATGGGTATTCCAAACATAACCATGAGGGTTACTCCCTACGTAAAAATGTTATGAATGCCTCAAGTTTCCTTTATGTCTAATGTTTTCTATGAGTTATTCATAAATCATATGATTTCATGAGGTATGATAAATAGCTTATGTTTTATGAGTAAAGTACGATTTCATTAATTCTTATGTATACATTGGCTAATGTTTTCATTCCGCACTTTTATATCCCTTACTGAGATTTTTAGGCTCATCCCATGTTTTTTAAATGTTTTTCACAGGTCAAGGGAAAGGTACATGATGTGATGATAGTGTCGAGGATTTGTCAATATAGAATCCATGATTTATTTTAAATATGTCTCCTTTTATGGGAAAAAAGAATACTATCTTTTATGTTACCACCTTGTTGAGATGTGGAATGTAATTCATGATTTATGATATAATTCTCTAAAACTATAAAACTGAAAAGATCCTCAATGTGAATTCTTTTAATAAATAAAGATTAAGTAATGTTTATGGTTGTGGCCTTATAGGTGGTATCAGAGGTAATTTTAGATAACTTTAGGACTTATAATTCTATTAAATGATTATCCAAAAATATTTTTTATGGTCAAATTGAAATTATATACCATTTTAAGATTACCATGTTGCTTCATCTAAGACATGTTTGTTCAGAATGGTTCTTCGTAGAGGAAATAGGGAAGCAGTTATAGGAAGGCATACATAAGTAAATGACCTTCTGAATCAACATGTTTGGATTGTTTGAATTGGAAATGAATATTTTTTGGCAGTAATGGAATAGTTGACTCAAGTGATAAATGGTGGTGGTATCCATGGACGAGATCATCCAGATCAACTATAGAGGAACATGTTAGTGGTGGAACATTTAATGAGGCAAAATCACCCAATATTCAGAGGATCATCTGACATTGTGCTTTTTGAAGGTTGGATTAAATCACTGGGGAAGATTTTTGATTTCATGGGGTGTTTAAACAATTACAAGGTTAGTCTTGCTATTTACCATTTGGAGGGTGAAGCAGATCAGTGGTGGTCAATGGTTAAAAATATCAGGGATGCTGATGAGATTGATGCTCTTGAATCGGATGAATTCAAAGGTATTTTTCTTAAGAAATATTTTCCTAAGGCTATTCAACTTATAAAGGAAAAAAAATTCTTGGAATTGAGGCAAGTGGACGACTTAGTGGATTCTTATAAAGAAAGGTTCCCTCGATCGGCAAGGTATGATCCAAATTTTATCTGAGACCTTGAAAGTAAAATCAATCGTTTTTACTCACGATTAAATCCAAAATATCAAATGGAATTACTTTCTCGCAACTTCAAGTGTTATGACATGCTTGTTTGATGTGCTGAGAATGTGGAAATGGAGTTTGTTGAGGATCAAGTGTTCTTTCAAAACCCAGGGAATAAGAGACCGAGGTGGCAGGAGAAAGGGAAGTATCCTTCAAAGAAGTCTAATGGTAAGAAAACTAAGTTTCCAGACTGTGATAAATGTGGTAAAAGGCGTACTGTGGAATTTATTTTGAATTCTAGAAAGTGCTACTAATGTGGTAAGATGGGACATAAGGATAGAGATTGCACTAAAAAAGATCAGGGTGATGGTAAGACCAAATTTGATTTACAGATAGTGAAATGTTTCAAGTGCAATGAGATGTGTCATTTTGAAAATGAGTGTTCAGCAAAGAGATCAAATGATGGGAATCCGTCAGACTACAAGCATAAAGGTGTGGTGAAATCCTTTGCAACTACTTTAGAAGATTTTGGGCCATCAAATAAAGTGTTATCAGGTACTTTGTTTGTTTCTTTATATTATTCCAATGTGTTGTTGGATTCGGGGTCTACACATTCCTTCATCTCTGAAAAATTTTCTTGTAAATTGGGAATTCTATCTCAAGAATTGACTACTGAACTTGTGGTAAAAACACTATGGGGAAATGATTAGGAAAAAATAATTTATAAGAATCTTCACATCCTTATCCATGGAATGAACCTACTTTCAAACCTTATTGTTTTACATCTAGTAGAGTTTGATGTTATCCTGGGTATGAATTGGCTCTCTATTTACCATGATAAGATTGATTGTAGTGATAAAAAAGTTTTTTTCATTACGGCTATCTATTTTTGTACAAGAATGAGCCTTTACTTTTGACAACATATCAAGAGGATGAAAAACTTGTAAATAATGGAAATGAATGTTTCCTTGCACATACTGTTGATAATAAAGGAACAGTTCAGATTAATAATGTGCCAGTGGTAAATGAGTATCCTGATGTTTTTCCTGATGAGTTTCCAAGAATAATACCATATCGGGAAGTTGAAATTACTCTGGACTTAGTTCATGATGCTAAACCAATTTCAAAACCCCCTTATTGAATGGCTCCAATTGATGTTTTAGAGTTGAAGGAGCAATTTCAAGATTTATTAGAGAAAGGTTTCATTCGACCTAGCACATCACCATGGGGTGATCCTATCTTATTTGATAAAAATAAATATGGTTCAATGAGACTTTGAATTGATTTTAGAGCCTTAAATAACATCACTATTAAGAACAAATATCCTTTGCCTCATATCGATGATTTGTTTGATCATCTCTAGGGAGATTAGTATTTTTCAAATATTGACCAGAGATCGGGGTACCATCAGTTGAAGGTAAAGGAAGAAGATGTTCTGAAGAACACGTTTCGTACAAGATATAGCCATTATTAATTTTTAGTAATGCTTTTTGGGTTGACCGATGCACCTGCTGTATTCATCGACCTTATGAATAGAATTTTCACGAGTTATTAGATAAGTTTGTGGTTGTTTTCATTGATGATATTTTTGAGTTTTCTAAAATTAAAAAGGATCATGAAAGTAATTTAAGGTTTATTTTTTAAACCTTAAAAGAAAATAAATTGCATGGGAAATTCAGCAAATCTGAGTTTTGGTTGCAACAAATTTGATTCCTTGCTCATATTTTTTCTAAAGATGTAATAACTGTTGATCTTGCAAAAGAAAACGTTGTTGAAGAATTGCCAAGACCCACAAATATAACTAAGATTCATAGTTTTCTTGGTTTGGAAGGTTATTACCGAAGGTTTTTTAGATATTTTTCACAGTTATCTAGTCCAATGTCTAAGCTAACATGGAAGGGTGTTAAGTTTATCTGGACAAATGAATGTGATGATTGTTTTCAGGAATTGGAAATACGATTGGAGAATGCTCCAGTTTTGGCACTACCTTCTCGGAATGATGAATTTGTTATCTACAATGATGCTTAATTGAAAGGACTTGGTTGCGTCCTAACACAGAATGATTAGGTAATTGCTTCTGCTTCATGTCTGTTGAAAACTCATGAGGTAAATTATCCTACACATGATTTGGAATTAGCTGCTATTGTTTTTGCTTTAAAAATTTGGAGGCATCATTTTTATGGAGTAATGTGTGAAATATATACCAATCATAATATTTTAAAGTATATATTCACTCTGAAAGAATTGAACATGAGACAGAGAAGATGGCTAGAATTAATTAAGGATTATGATTGTACAATTCAATACCATTCAGGAAAATCAAATAAAGTGGCCGATTCTTTGAGTCGAAAAAGTAATGATTCATTAACCATGTTATTTTTTGAACATAATCATTTGGTTAAGGATTTGATGAACTTTGGAATAAAAGTTGTTGCTGCAGGATGTTCTTCTGTTTTGTTTCAGGTATCCTTGAAATCGTCTCTATTAGACATAATTAAGAAATCCCATAAGCAAGATAGTGAGTTACGGAAAAAGGTAGTGTTTGTTCAAAAGTGTATGTTGCTTGAATTCAACATTGACAATGATTGTGTTTTGATATTTGAGAAGAAATTGTGTTTTCCTTGTGATTCACAATTGAAGAGAGAGTTGTTATGTGAAGCTCATAGTTCTCCAATTTCAGTTCTCCTGGAAATACTATGATGTATAGAGATCTTCGAGAGTATTACTATAGGGATGGAATGAAAAGAGATATTTTTGATATTACTGTGAAGTGTTTGAATTGTCAATAGGTTAATGTTGAGCGGCAGTTACAAAAATATATGATTCAGCCTTTACCAGTTCCATAGTAGAAATGGGAGAAAATATTCATGGTCTTCATTGTGGGATTCCTAAAGACACCTCGAGGTAATAATGCAATCGTGGTTATTGTTGATCGCTTGAATAAATCTGAAAATTTCCTTGCTATATGAGATACTTTTTCTCTAGATCAACTTTATCGTCTGTATCTTAAAGAGATAGTTAGGTTACATGGAGTTCCCCTCTCCATTGTATTTGATCATGATCGCAGGTTTACTTCCAACTTTTAGAAAAGCCTTCAAAAGTCGATGGGTACTGAATTAAATTTAAGTACAACATTTCATCCTCAATCAGATGGCCAGTCATAATGAAAAATTCAGATTTTGGAGGATATGCTACATGCTTGTTCGATGGATTATCAGGGAAGTTGGGACCAACATATTTCTTTTATTGATTTTTCTTATAATAAAAGTTTTTATTCCAGTATACTGATGGCACTATTTGAGGAATTATATGGGAAGCGATGAAGAACTAAAGCTTTTTGGGATGAAGTGGGTTAATGAATGTTGATGGGACCATAATTGGTAGAATATTTGGAAGAAAAAGTTCAGTCAATAATGAAACACATGAGAACAGCTCAGAGTAGGTAGAAAAGTTATGCGGACAACAGGATGAAGGATCTCTCTTTTGAGGTAGGTGATCATGTCTTCCTCAATGTTTCACCCTGGAAATGTGTGATGCGATTTGATAAGAAAGGAATGTTGTTTCCAAGGATCATTAGACAATATGAAATTCTAGAGAGAGTTAGATCAGTTTCATAGATAGTGGCTTTACCTCTAAGTTTATCTCAATTACAAAATGTTTTTCATGTGTCAATGTTAAGGAAGTACATTCCAGATCCATCTCATGTTTTGAGTCCAGAGGTAGTTCAGCTGGAAGAGAATATATCTTATGAGGAACAACCAGTCCATATTCTTGACCATAGGGAGAAAGTATTGTGGAATAAGGTGATTCATCATGTAATGGTTTTGTGGAAAAAACACACTATTGAAGAGGCAACATGGGAATCTGAAAATGCAATGAGGGATTAATACCCCCAATTATTCGATAAGTAAATTAATTGTGAGGAAACAATTTTATAAAGGGGGAAGGATGTAAAATCCCAAGTAATTAATGAATTATGGATTTTCATATCTATGTCTATTTGTAAATTAGATATTTTTTAGAGGCTTAAAATGAGAATAAATCCAATATTAAGCATTGAATTCTCTAATATTTTTAAAAGATTATTTTACTGCCTTTTGATGGAGAAACATTTTTAAATCTATTTTTTGAAACGTTTGTAAACACTATTCTTCAAAATAAAATTACTCTTTAGTATTGGGACATTGAAATTTAATTTGGATAAATTTTTTGTATTTTTCTGATATAGTTCATTTTTTAATGAATAGTGACAAATACTGCATTTTACGTCAAGACTGCTTTTTAATATAATTTAATTATATGGATAGATTATCTTTTTAATTTGTTATAAAGTTTAAATACATTATATTTTTACTATTTAATCCAATGTTGGTCATTTAAATTAATTTCACTTAGAAATTGGACATAAGCAATTGTCAATCTTTTGATAGATATTGTTTCTAAAAAACCCGCTATTTGTTTTGACAACAGGAATTAATTTTAAATTAATTACTACAATTTTTGTGTATTGAATTTGGTAAAATGGATGCCTTATTTGGATTCATAAGGTCCAAATTATGTACTTATGACTCTTGTTTTTGGACATTATGAATAGTAATGACGGTAATTATCTTTAATTATCATGATTAATTAGTAATCGGATAGTTAAGGGTAACAAAATAATAACATAATAATATAAAATGACCCCAACATGTGTCCTAATGCTATTGGTTGTGTCATGGCCGACCATGTTATGCCTTGTGACAAACTTTGGGACCCCATGGAATCACTTTTGGGTGATAGTGACACTTTATCATTTTATGTTTTTAAAATGAAAGTATAACCTAAGTTTGTATCACCCAAGAAAAACAATTTTAGTTTTTTCTGTGTAAATAATATCTTAGATTATAAATAGTAATTGGAAATATAAAAAATATTCCTACATCATAGTATTTCTTATAATTTTTAGACATTAAATAAATTAAATGTTTTATGACACCCTGATGATGCAGTAATTACAACATTAATGAAGGATTTAAATAAAGTGAAAAGATAATGTAAAATCTAAGACATAAACATGCCAAATACCTATTGAATGGGTTGATTTCGAACCCTTATCACCATATCCTAGAAATATATAATTGTTTTACATTAAACTTTTGAAACTCATTTTATAATAAAGTAACATTTCAAAAATTTCCAATAGTTCCCCTCCACACTCTTATAAAAGGCCCCCAACTCTACCACCATACCCACACATATCAAGCCATTGTATAAGCCAAACTCTGCTCATTTTATCTCTCCAAATCCCTCTCTTCATCTTAGATACCTTACCTTAGGTAGAAATATCTTCAAAAACCGTTTTGGTTCAAACCAAGGTGAGTAACCCGATTTAAAGATAATGTCTTCACTTATGTTCTTTTGTTTTTTTGCTTCTCAAACCCCTTAAATCTATTTATTCATTTTTTTATAACAAAACTAGTATATTAAATATACTAGAATTTTGTTATGAGAAGGATTAGAGCTACACTTACACACACCATCGTCTAATGGTTAAAGAACATACTGTTTCTGTGGACTGCGAATTTCAGCCTCACGAAACGATGATTGTTCAATATTCTTGAAACACCTTTCATGGTGGCCATTAAGATGTCACTATATTAATATATTATATATTTTATGTTTGTGTTTTCCATATGATTCTGTATTTTTTTTGTATGTCATACCTTTATGGTTTCCATTATGGGTAAACACGATATCTTCATTTGAGGAAGTGCGGACTACCACCCCCTTAAAGTGATTTGAATCGTTAATGCCATATGTGGAATGTATAAAGGATGGAGTTAATGATATTATATATGATATTATACTAGAATTATAATATAACTTTATATAATTATAAATTTACTCCATTAAATACTAAATTAAAATGAAAGTAGCATTCATGCATATCTACGGCTTACCGTATCCATGAACAGTGCATTTCATTTCTTACCTCTAAATGTTGTGTAATATTATAAATGAATGTATATAATAGATATATATGATATATATGATATCTACATCATGAATATAATTCTGGATATAATGGATATTTTACCACATGAACTACTTGTAATTATAAGAAGTTTATTTTTGACTCAAGTACCAAGGGTCGACAAAACGACCATTATTAACTTAAATAATTACATAATGTTCATAAAATGGTAATAAGTGATATAAAAGGGATAATGAACATGAGAAAATGTTCTCAATAAAGTATAAATTAACTATAGTTTATTATTCAGTAGATTAAGGATCAATCGAGACAAGTCGGACATGAGGTATGGGACTTCGTCTCAATCTCCTTTCATTGAGGAATATTTTGTTTTATACACAAATATCTTTTATACAGTGGATAAAACCATTTTACTTTTACTTTTATTTAAATGGAATATTTTTATAAAAATAATTTTACTAAATGACATATGGGAATTTTTTTGTCTTACGTATGCGTCGACAACGACTTCTCCGCCGCTGTGACCATTATTTGAGTTTCGGCTTCCTCTACAAGCGATAACATTTTTTAAATGAAAAATAAATACCATGTTTTAATTTTCTATTATTTTGGTATTGATAATGGTTTTTATAATGTTTTGATTATATCAATGTGTTTTTGATATCTTGTGATTAAAATGTGGAAATGTTCTGTTTCCTTTATGCATGTTTTATGTGATACGATTATGTTATGGTTCTTGGGGGTTGTTTATGAAGACGGGTGGTTCCATGATAAACTAAGGGCAGGTGAGCCTGATATAACTCTCCAATTAATTGGGTAACATGAAGGATTTAAACTCTAAGGTTTCTCGGAAGTGATTTAGGGAATATACTATGATGGGTATTCCAAACGTAACCATGAGGGTTACTCCCTACTTAAGAATATTATGAATTCATCAATTTACCTTTATGTCATATGTTTTCTATGAGTTATTCATATATCTTATGATTTCATGAGGAAGGATATAGTGCTTATTTTTTATGAGAAAATTATGATTTCATTAATTTTTATGTATACAAGGACTAATGTTTTCATTCCGTACTTTTATATCCCTTACTGATCTTTTTATTCTCATCCCATGTTTCTAAAATGTTTTTCACAGGTCAAGGGAAAGGTACATGTTGTGATGATAGTGTTGAGGAAGTGTCAAGAAGGAATCCATGTTTTCTTTTAAATATGTCACCTTTGATGGGAAAAAAGAATACTGTCTTTTATGTAACCACCATGTTGAGATGTGGAATGTAATGCATGATTTATGATCTAATTCTATAAAACTCTAAACCTAAAATGATCCTCAACGTGTATTCTTGTAATAACTCAAGATTAAGTAATGTTTAAGGTTGGGGACTTATATCAGGGGTGTCCCAATTACCCTTAATAGGTATTAAATACCCCTGCATACACAACTATAAAACCCTATAATTTTATGATAAATGAGAAACTGTTATAATATTACCATAAATTTGGAACAATGAAGCTTCTACCTTTCATTTAGAAAACGATTCCAGGTGATCATGTAGTTTGTGTACTAGTATATAATATTCTCCTATTGAAGGAACACATACAAAATCATCTATTATATTTTAGGAAATCTTATATTTCATTTCAATCATTGTAAATGAAACTATATATGAATCACATTTTTTATAAAATCAAAAAATGTAAAGATATAATTGAAAATTTCAGGATAATAAAAATTAAATAATTTATCTAGTTTTTCTACACACCCATTTCTCATCCTTGTAAATAAATTATTAAATTCATAGTAGGTGTACTTCTCAATCTACATTATCTCAATGATATGTTCTTTAAAAAAGTTCCTATTTTTATAATACCCTTTAGTTTTTATCATAATAAGACTTGATCTAGAAATTTTATGGCTACCAAAACAACCATAATGCCTATTTTGAGGAGCAATGACAGTTGGTATTGAATAATTAGAGAGGTGATGTAAGAAAATGGGGTCACCCACCTTTATATAATCTCTAAGAGGTAATAGTTCATATTCTAAATGCATTAAATAATTGTTATTAACAACTTAACTATTCTGAATGCTAATATTTCTTCAAAAAAGCTATAAATGTATATTTTATCCCTAAATGTTTTAGGAAAACATTAATTCTGAATATATAATAGTTTTGTTGTAAGCATTTTATGTTTGAAAAGATAAAAACGTTTTGAATGTAAAATTACTTTTAATCATAAAAAATTATAAACCAAAGAATTATTAGTTTAAAAACTATGAAAATAATAGTTTTCAAAGTATAAAGTTTCATTGGTGTGAGTAAATCTCTCTTATTTATTTTTGTAAAAAAAAATTACAATATTTCTATAGAATGAAACCAATTATTATTTTTTAATGAAAATAAATATTATAATTTTCAATCAAAAAAATTGTTTGTGGTAGACTAATATAATCAATGTTTTCTGAAAAATAATTTATCAATTTTTTTCCCAAAACATTTTTATAAAAAAATTTGACCCCATGGTTTTTGTTAAGAAAATATGACCACAATATAATTGTTATTATTATAAGTATGAAAAAGTTAGTATGAAAACAAAATCATTATGATTATTTAAGAAAAAACTCAATAAAAAATAAAATCATTGTTACTCTACCTATGAAATGAGTATATTAATGTAAGAATATTGGTAAACAAGAAGTAAATATGAATTACCATGTGATATTCATCATTATGAGCATTTATTTAATGTACTCAAATCTATCAAAAAAATGTATTAGTAATAATATTATCATGTAGTTATTTTATTCAGATGAATTGAGATATAATATATCATTTAATTGAGTTATATAGATGGAAATAGTTTCTTATATCTATGCATTTATCATGTGTGTATTGTGATGGGTATTTACTTAGGGTAATTGCACCTATGTTATCTCACAAAATATGAGTTTTAGTATAACTTATTTCAAGGTTAGTGAGTATGTGTTTCATCAACAATAGTTGAGACTAATAACATTGAGGTGCCACCAATTTAGAATCATTAGTGAAAATCAATACAAATTCTTGTTTCATAGAAGTCCAAGAGACCTAATAGTATCCTAAGATATTCCATGTTCTAGTGGTACTTTTGTTTCCACTATAAAAACAATAAATTATTTATCCAAAAAATTAGTTAAAAATCATTTCTATAGGAATAGAAAAAGCATAAATCCATTGTTTCCTTAAGATAATGAAAAAATTTAATTTACTAATTTAGGATTGTTTTTTTATTGGAATTATATGTAGCACATAATAATACTAAAAATATTAAATTCAAAAGACTAAGTATTTTGTAAGAAATCATCCAGTCATACTTCTAATAGTTTTTGTATTAACTTATTTCCCAACCTTATCAAGATCTAAAGTATAGGAGGAACGGATTGTGTTACTAATAATCTTATTGTTTTTATAGAAAACTTATTTAGTAATTATTTTTATACCTATTTTGTGACATAAAATTACCTTATGGATGTTGTTATATTTAATGACCAAATAAATATGTTAACTCAACCGTCATACTCATTTCAAACTCCGATTGCATAATATCCATTAAAATAAATTTTTAATGTTTTTTTGAGTTGAAAAAAATATATTGTAATATATATATTTTTCATAATTTTTTTATATAATTATTTTATAAAATGTTTTGGATTCACATCTCCCTTAACAATTTTTTTCAAACAATAATCTAGTTAACCCGTCATTCCAAGATGTAGGGATATTTTTAAGTCCCTAAAGTGATTTGGTATGTTTAAAAACATGTTATGAATGTTTTTTACTTTAAAAAATATGTGGTTGTTCTACATAAGCTTTTCCCTAAACACATTCATTAATGAAAGGGCTCCTCACATAAATTAAAATTATTTTAGAACAAAGAATGCAGCAAAAGAAAGAAGTATTCAAATAGCTTCATGTCTTGAAACCAGATAATATGTTTCCTGATAGTCACTTCCCACTTGTTGGTTATACTATTTATTTATAAGTATATCATTATTTATAACAATTATTCCATTTTCATAACATTTATTCTAAAACACCCATTTAGTCCAATTATTGATGTGTCTTTAGGGAATTCCACTAAAATCCAAACATTGATTATTTAAATCTAATTGATTTCATATTTCTTGAATTTATCCAATCCCCATCACCAGAATCCTCATTTATATTATTAGGTTTGATTTGAGAAAAAATCATGGATTTTCAATTTCATTTTTCAAATATCATATTATCCTAACTTTTTGATCTACATCACTAATGATATTATAACTTGAATTATCCAAAGAAAAAGGTTACTTCATGAATTTTTAAAAATATTTTCTTCTACAATAGGTTGAAAATATGGTTTAAGAATATCATAATAGGCATATTCTTGAGTAATTTACTTGTTATAATAACGTTACAATATTGGTAGAAAATTAGTTTTAGAAATAACATATAAATATTTATGTTTTGGTTGTTTGAAAACGAAGGGAATAGTTTATCGAACTTAATATGAACTATTTGACTAAAAATATAGAATTTTTTTTTATAAATTATATAATACTTGGTAATTGTGGAATATCAAAAAAATAATCCATCATCATATTTTGGGAGAAAATTTATTTATATTATCTTTAATATTAAAGGTGAATACATTGCATCCAAAAACATTGAAGTAAGGAAATTTTTCTTTTATGCCAATCCATAACTCATTTAATTTTATATTAATATATGTTTTAATAAAATCCAGATTTATAGTATAACAATTATTAATGATATCATCCATCAAAAAAAATTTATCTTCTGAGAGATCACTCAACATGGTTCTAGAACTCTTTTAAAGTACTGTATTTCATCTTTAATCATCACTATTTTTATATGGATTTCTCGGTGTTGAAAAGTTATGTGCAATACATTTCATTATACAAAAATATTCAATTAAAGAATTTAAAAATTCACCACCATGATCACTATGAATAGTTATCAAGGAAATGTTTTCCTAATTTTGAAATCATTCTAAAATTTATTTTTAAAAATTTAAGGGCTTCAAATTTTCATTCTAAAAAATAAACCCATGTGTAAATTGTAAAATAAAAAACTAAGGCAACTAAAAAGTTTCTCCCAC
Organism: Viscum album; assembly: GCA_963277665.1. Lineage (NCBI taxonomy): Eukaryota > Viridiplantae > Streptophyta > Magnoliopsida > Santalales > Viscaceae > Viscum > Viscum album. The sequence goes on along the minus strand of OY728131.1, from coordinate 1,214,987,974 downwards.
AAATACTTCTAGTTTTTTGTAGGAATAAATATGTCCATGTAAACTAAATGTAAACCATTAAAATATGAGAAGCGACAAATATATTTAAATGTTGACGTATGTTTATTACCTAATTGATAAGTGTATCAATCTACTAAATAACAAACCAATACTCTTGTAGATATTTTTTCATGTCACTTCATAGACAAATTTCAATTTTTTTCTCTTGTTACAATATTCTAAAATTTTATTCAATAACCAAGATTGATGTTACATTTCACTAAGGAAAGGTATGTCTTGGATCCTGATGAATTGTATATTTTGTGTACAAACATTCTCAATCCTATTGGTAGAATAAAAAAATTCTTCTTTTAAACTATGTACTATACATTTATCTTTCATAAATTTCACAAGATAAACATCACCAAAAAATGGAATTATGCTTATAAACTTGTGATCAATTCCAAAAAAATAATACATTTCAAATTGATGCTTTTTTTAGAATGTAAATGTTACCAATACCAATGATTTCTCATTTGGAATTATCTCTAAAATGTTCTTTTCCACCTTTCATCTTGAAAATATGTATTATGAAATATTTTTTTAGTCATATGAATCAATCATAAATAATCCATATAAAAATATTCTTATTATTGGTACTATTAATTTTTTACTCAAAATAAATAACATAGTTTGTTATAAAAACAAACTTATTAGGTTTAGTATTATCAGAAAATGAAATTTTAGGATTCCAGATTCAAACAATATTATATTTGTGAGTAAATTCTATTTCCTTATAAAAATATTAAATTTAAATTTTTTTGTAAAATACATTCATTGAATTTTTTTCTTCTAATTTCCACCACTTAGTCATTTTGTAGAAAGATTGTTCCATTTTAGGTAAAAAAAATTATTGCAAAATTGTTTTTGATTTGTGCAACCCATTAGAAATATATTATTATCAGGTATAATTTGTTGGTATATATTTTTCAGTGCTTTCCATAATAGTGGCAAACATAGATATATGTTTCTTAAAACTAGTTATTTTAATTTTATAATTTCACAAATAAATTTTTTTCCTCATTAAAAATAGTACAACAACTATGTTTATCAAAATATTTTTTTAAATAATTTTTCAGAAAAATTATTTTCTCAAGATTTTTTTAAAAGTATATATTTTTTATATATTTAACAATTTATTTAAAAAGATATGAAAATTAATTTGAAAAATTGTTTATCTAAAATCTTATATTTCATCATTTTCTACGTACTTATCATTTTGTTGCGCCATTAAAATAGTTAGTTTTTAAATGATTTGGAATCCTATTTACATTCTTATAAGTCGGTACAGTGCTATATTCTTCTGTAATGGAAGATTCTTCACCAGATGAAGTTTAATTTTTCTCATCAAGATATTTTTCAGTAAAATACATATTAGTTAGGGATTCAATAATTTGTAACTTATATATTCATAATTTTATTACCAAAGGAATTTCAGTGAAATGACCAATATTCCTCTATCTATAATTATTGTTGGACGAAACAATTCTACAAAACTATCTCATCCACATGCACTCCAAGTGTCATAGTATTTAGTAATTTTCTTACCTTTAGACTTATAATAATTTTTTTCATTTCCATTGGAATTTATTTCCTTCTAATATTTTATCTTTATCTTAGGGAAATCTGTTTGAATGTGTAATGTTTTACTATATTCATAACAAGTATCTTCATAATCATTCTTATCACTTTTATCCATATGATACTTTGTGTATCTATACAGAACATATTAATTTCCAAGAATATTGTTCATAATTATAGAATGACTAGAAAAATCACATTATAAAAGCTCTGAAGTACTCAAATTATACTGAACAACATATTTATTCATTCTTGAATATTTTACAACATTCTTAGCTGACAGAAATTTTATGGGAATAATAGATATTTTTGTAAAAATGAAATAAATTAATTTTTATTTTCCACCTATTCAATATCTATCTTAAATATTCCATCATATTTAATAATAGAACCAATAATATCATCAAGTGTTATATTGTAAATCATCAATAAGTCATTAAAAGTAGTTCTTTTATATTCCCACTCATTAGGCATTATCTCAATAATATTTTTAAGCAAAATATAATATTCAAGACATTTCTACGCAATTTATTGCAAACCATTGAAAATGGACATAATAAATTGGGGTATCTTCTGAACTAATTCTCTTGATAAAAAATAAAAGGCCTTATAATATGTACGGAGCATAATATTTCTTTTTTCAACAAATTTAAAAGTAATGACATGTTTATCTTCTAACATCATCCAAATATTGATACAAAATTCACTGGATGAAATAATTTGTGTATACTTTTTTAATGGAATGTAAAGGATTATTTCATACTCTATAATTGAGATGATTTTCCAACATCTCTTGCTTTGATAATGTTGTGAAAAATTTATTAGGAATCTTTTCATTTTCAGTATGCATCACAAAATTATCTGAAATACTGTTGACAATAAAAACATTTTGTATTTCTCTCTAGTATTTGTAATGAGCACCATCAATGATAGGTGGTATTCTTAGATTCATATTTTCAAGGGTTTCCAAATTTATCCCATACATATTAAAAATAATATTAACTCATTTCTACATAAACACATTAGTGTATAAAAAGTTATAAATTTTTATTTTATAAATCTTTCAGTTGAAAATAGAAGTATGAAATCCACACGTATAATCAATATATTATGATCTAATGAAATTTTTTGGATCTAATGTTTTTAACAAATTACAGTAGAGGGGGGGGGGGTGAATAATACTTTATAAAATTAAATTAAATATAGTATAAAATTCCTCTTAAATAAAATTATAATTCTCACGAACTATATGATGATTAGATTACAATAGTATGAAATATAATTTTTCCCATTGTATTATAGTATGTTTTATCAATATTATAGACTCACTAGTAAAATGGATTATTAGAATTATAAGTATTGAATCTAATTTTATGATACAATGAATAATGTTAAATATAGATCTTGTACATACAATGATGTACATAAGAGTTTCATTTGTTTTCAATATTTTTTGAAGTGCATAATAGTTTCATTTGTTGTCAACAAGAAGTCTATACATGAATGAAAGGTATTGAGAAAGATGTTGGTGAAGCCTTGGAAAATTTTTCTTTATTAAATGCGTTGAATGCTACACATGATCAATTCGGTAAGAGGATAACTCTGATGATTGCTGAAATGGTCATATGTTCCAAGACTTGTATCAAGGTGATTCAATATTAAAAAACTTGGAAAAGTACATGAAATACTCAATTTCATAAGGAAAGATGTGAAATCCATCATTATTCACAATGTGGATGAAGTATTGAAGGCCATGAATTATGTTTCAGTACATGAGGAATGAAGACATGATCCATGCATCATCCATGATTGGATTTAAATAATGCAATTAAGATCATAGAGTTATTATTTCAAAAAAGAAAGGAAGGGATGATGTTTGAAGATGAAGAATAGGATTTTAATGAAGAATTATGGATTTCCTTTTAATGAAGAAATTAATACATGGTTACTTAGTTTTTATATAAGTACTTACTGTTCCTTTACACAAAAATAAGCCATCCTAGGAGGCCAGGCGAGGACCTCACCTCATGCACTTGCGAGACCCGAGGGTCAACCGGGCTCCATGGCAGCCTTCTAGGACAGCCTCCCATGTGGCATGAGTGCGGCCCATGTGCAAGCCCGTGGGTGCCACATGGAAATGAATCCATGCATCATGGGAAATAGGTGCACATGCTCTGATGAGAATAGTGGGTGCTAGAGCATGCATGGTGGAGCAAAGAGGGTGCATGAGTGCGCCCGCATGAGAACTGGTGCGGGGAAGTACCAGAGGGGGGAGAGGAGTAATCTGAGACACGATTGCCATGAATTGTAATATAAACAAGTCATTTCCATTTCTCCATTTCGATGTGGTTTGGCCAAAAAATCCAAGGATGCGATCTCAGCCTTCTGATGCATCGTAGACATGCGGTCTGCCATTCGATCTATCACGAGATTGATCCCACGGATCCAAGCTGCCAATCTGATCGTGCGCTTTGCAGATTTAATTTAGCACTTTCTGATCTATCTAGCCAAGGTGTATTCATCCTCCAAACACCCGAGCACCACCTGAAAACTAGTGATGTAGCTGAAAAATGATCTCATCACTCTGGCTACCATTTTATCTCTGGTCAATCCAATAGAGATCGTCCGGACGAACTAAATACATGAATGCATTAAAAGTTGTAGGAATGCGATTAAAATGAAGAATCCATGAAGGCTGAAGCCACCAGAGGTGTGAGGCCACATCATGTCACTTGAGAAATAAAATAGAATCCTTTTATGTGTTCTAAAACGAATGCATGAGATGTACTCACTAAGAATGAAGGAGTCTGCGTTGAATGAAATATACTGAGATTTGCCGCATATCTCATATCCGTGATTAAAATACTAAAACCAAATATAACAGGTATTCAATGATTTGTATACTGCGAAATCTCATATAGATTTTAAACATGCACCTTGTCTATAAATGGATGATCCCCGGATGAGAAGATTCTACTACCATTCATGAAGAAAGGAGTTCCTATTTCTCAAAATAAACAGAGTAATTATGAACCCCTCTAATTCACGAAAGGCATCGGGTTTCCTGTATCCCTTCTACATGAAGAATAATTGTGAATCTCTTGATTGAATATGTCCCATGCATCCCGTGTGCGGAGGAGAAGATCTAACCTTTTGGTTCGCAAAAGAATCCATGCATCCCTTGCGTGATGATAAGAACCATGAACCCCGTGGTGCGCGAAAGAATTCACACCCCTATGTGATGTTCCCACAAGAACACAATAGGTTATTTAAACCCTCGTTGTTCTTTTGTGAGGAGTAGCCTATGGGAAAAACAACCGGTGTATTTTCACCATTGTATTTCTGTTTTTATGACAGAACCACGAACCTCTCTTGTTCTATGAAGAAGATTTTATCACACTCGAAGTGTGAAGGTGGAGAACTCGTGCCATCCTATTTTGCACGATGAAGAAGAACCAAAGTATTTGTGTTTTCACAAAAACAAATACATACATGAAATCGTGGATTTTATAATCTCTTGGGAAGAAAAAATCACACAAAAACCTTTCCCACACCCATTCGGGTTGTGTGTCAAAGTTTAAGAAATGGGAGGATGCATGAATGTTGGAGTTCATATGCATGAGTAGAGACACCCAAGTTTCCAAGAACAAGGTGAAATGTGGGTAACACTAATTTGGGATAAAGTAAGTCCCATGCATAAAACATAAAAATGAATGAATTAAATGAGGCATGTGTGTGAGTTTGATGACCCAATATAAGAAGAGAAAGAAGAAGATAATGAGAGAAGGTGTAAAGGGAAGTGATTTTGTGTGTGCTGAAAGTGTTACACCCATTGGGGTTCTTACACAAGAATGTAGAGAATAATTTTGAATGCATGAATTCATGAACATTCACACATAAAATAAAGGATTAAATATGTGTGGGTATATTGAGAAAAGAATAGGAGATAGTTCTTGTTCAAAAGTAAGAGACCCATGCATGCAATCATGCTTAATGATATGCACATTTATGAATTCAGATGATACCAAGTGAGCTGATCTTCTGTGATTGAATAATCACATTGTGTATTTGATTCATTCCATGAAAAAAAGTATAATTTTTAGTGCATTCAGATATTTCATTAAGGAATAATAACTTGAGATACCCTTAACATCCATGCATGAAGTGATGGAGAAATGAGAGTGATGACCGACTGAATTAAAGAATCTCTTTTGTCTGAGTGATCGGTAATTGAGAATCCTAGAAGAGAGACAATGCAAATATAGTGAAAGATAATTCTTGAATATTATATTCCTGAGGAAGCTTGGTGCACCATTGGATCATATCTTAGTAAGGTCGGGTCTTCATTAGAAGAAGAAATAATTGCCTGAGCATTGTTGAGATAAGCACTGATCAACTAAAGTGATCAAAGTTGTTGAGCAAGGCCAACATACCTTATCAAAGTTTGTTGACAATCCTTGAAGTTTTCATAGGAATGTGTGATTTATAAAGCCTATGTGAAGATATCATAAGATCATCTATGGTGAATTGAAGATAAGATTAATCAAAGAAGTTGCTCATGTGAGTCGAGAGCTAGAAGAACCCTGTGAGATTCTTAAAGGAGAAGAAGACTTCAGTGAGACTTTGTAGCAGGCTGGTGAGACTCTGGTAACACTGTATGAAGAAGTATAAAGAACCACTTATAGGACTTAGGAGTGATACAATGTGACTCTGTATCAACCATTTTAATTACTAAATGAATTATAGTAGGGAATCTATGTTTGGGATAACAACCAACAAAACAAGGAGTATGTCTTTGAACAAAACCATGCAAATTCTTGTGTTCAGTGCCTTTACATATATGGCATCATTTGAGGTATGGTTTAGAGGCACAAGAAGAGTGGATCAAGGCTTTAACCAGACATAGTGATTTAATTGAAAATAATCAATTTGTAAAAAGATTTCAAAGGGATCATTGATTCGCCCCTCCCCCTCTTAGTGATTTACACTGATCTGGGCACTTCCAACAAGAAATACACAACTTATAAAAGTAAGAATTAATTACTCATTATATTAAAAACAATCCACTCTTTTATCCTTATGATATAAGGTATTCAAAAACCCAAACAATGTTTATCCACATTTTTATACATCCTATAATGTTATATCATTACTGACCATGAAAGACCTCGAGATGTGGTTCCGAATAATATCAATATTTTTATCCTCAAAATCCAAAAATACAAGGATCAATGTATTTCTTCCAAATATTGAAATACCTCTATCTAATGTATTTGATTCATGATCTTCCTATCCTCAAAAGTCCTCATTCCTTACCAAGACAAGAAGAGAAATCAAAAAAGAAAAACAGTTATAATTGTGTGAAAATCCATAAAAGGAATCCTCTGAACTGTAACTCATTATATTTTTAAAATAAATTTGGAATGAGATGTTAAAAATAAGATAAATTTTAAAGGCTTGATTCGAGAATGTGATATGTTCCCAGCTCTTAAAAAGACCATATATTTAATGAAAAACTCCAAAAAGTTCTATTTTTTAGTTTGATAGAATGGAATAAAACATATTTCACATTAAAAATTTGAAACAAATAAATGCCCGAATCCATTTTGTACACCACCATTACAATTCCATATTATATTCCTTGTGATTTAAAAATACATTTATTCTGATTATATTCTTTTTGATAGTATGATATACATCCTAATTGATTGCAAAACCGATAAAAGGAATAAGTTTTAATCTAAATATTTCAAAAAAGGATGGTCATATGGTTATTACTTTTTTTAAATTAATAGACAATACATAATTCTAAGCCCTAACCAAAGCATTGGTCAGTTTGATTGATCAGAAAAACATTTATTTTAATGGAATATAGTGACTATTGATATTTCATAGACATAATATATTAGAAAACTATATATATACGGTGTAATGAAATGTTTTCTATGAAAAAAAACTATAACAATTGAAAAACCTAAAATTTCATAAACACAGTATTTATAGTGTGTTCTTGATTTACTAAACTAATGGAATGGAAAATTGTAATGTAAGACATTAGACTGGATAATTAATCTACTCATGTTAGTATATTTATTTACATTTTTAGTAAATATAGTTAAAGGATCCATCAACTATATGAATATGATATTAGAATTTTTTTTATTTTTTGATAAATCTATTGTCTCTTCTCCCATGGAAAAAAATTATCTCTAAAATTGAATTTATTTTCAAATAATTGTTTTCGAATCTCACTAATTTCCTCTTACATAGAAACCCATTTATGCAATACCCTTCATATTTACATTTCTATTTTTTTGAATGTTTTATTACTCATTTTTAAGATGTGGGTTTCGAAAAAAAAGTAATGGAAAAAAAATTGATTCTCTTGCAGTAGTTAAAATTGTGAAGGCACAATTTATTTTATGGGGTAGAGTGATAGACCCTGATGTTTTAAAAAACACTTTTATTGATATTTTATACAACATAAAACACTATTTATAATGGAACTAAATTATAATATTAAAATATTATTATGTAAACAATACTTATATAAAATATATGGTAAATTTGTGTGTATGAATAGTATTAAACAATTTATGAAATATAAATATAGATACTAATAAATATAAAATTATACATAAATTTTTAACCAATCAATTTATATTTAAAATATTGTATTCACCAAAAAAATATAAAAAAAAACATTTTTATTGGTTTTTAAAAAAAAATTGAAATTAGTAGATTTTTAAAAAATTTAATTTATAAATATAAATTTATTTTTTGAAATTAGAGTATCAAAATTATCTTAGGTTGAAATTTTGAGAATTTATTTAGAAATGTTTGATTTGTTTGTGAATAGATAAAAGCACTGATTTTTCAAGGACTGTAATTTATTTTCACTAAATAATGAAATGAAAATTTTACATTATCTTCTAGATTTATTATTAATGTAAAATATGAATCACTTTATTTATAATAATCGAATTAATTTTATTGGAATCTTGAATTTCATGATTTTGGTATAAGTTTATTTGAATGCTTAAGAGAATGGTTTTCTGCAAACATTTTTTAAATGTATAAAAATTATCAATTTTATATTATTAAAATAACACCAGTAAGGAAATATATAAATTAAATTTCTAGATTATAAATCAATTTATATAAATTTAAATTTATATAATGATGATTTCCATTCATAAACTTATATTTAATTGTTCGTTTCCTGAAAATGAATTCCTTGAAATATTTTTTTTGATATGTTTTAAACGATTAATTATAAATTGAACTCTAAAACAATATTGATATAACACTGATAAAATTGATTAAAATTTTTTATAATAATAATTAATATTATTTAATGAGGTTCAACTTATTTTTTATCATAATTAATTGTAAAATAGAAAAAAAACTATAAGAAACTATTTACCATGGTAAATAAAATTAAAATTATAAAACTGAGTAACATTAGAGGTAAATGAAATAATATTTTTACAATATATATTTTTTGAATTGTGGATCTGTGGATCAATAATATAAAACTTCAAATCCAGTATTTATCAATTTTGGAGGCACTTTTCTATACGGTGATTTTCCATTGTTGAATAGTATTTTGTATTGATAAAAAATCCATTATTCCTCCATTATAAAAGGCACCACTCCCATCACATAATCACACAAATAAATATAATCTTCCCTCCCAAAACCTCAAACAAATATGTATAATACATCCTTATACAAATTATATATATTATATTATTCCAACAAGACCAACTGTGGTGTCATTAATTAGAAATCCAAAGTTGGTACTTCTAAGAAATGGAAATCCTCTTCTATAAGATCATTCTTTATTACGTTATTGTTTAAAAATTAAATTATGTAAAATACTATATAATACCTCCTCTATATAATATATATTGATATTTTATTATGCTAATGTAATACTTTTTACCTATCTCCTCTTCCATCAAATGGTAAATGAAAGCATCGTTCGTGTGTATGGTGGACGACGACCTCAAAAACCGATTTAATTAATTTAACTTCGTCACCTCTCATGGATGTTAGAGATGAAGGATTTTATATTTATATATTATATAAATAAATTATTAATAACTATTGAATAGTAACATACAAAATATATTTTTACCTTTCCATCCCTTGAAAAATATTAACATTGTTTACGTGTGTGGAGGACTACCGCCTTGTGATGTGATGTGATTCATCTTCAATTACCAACTTATATAGATGATATAAATCATAAAATTTAATAAAATAATATAATATTTAGATTATAATGATCATAAATGAAATATAAAACAACCCTTACATTATTCCCATCATAATCATTGAATAATGGAAACTATACTCATAGATAATTTTGTATTACCATCTACCATATGGTAACATATATCATTTTTAATAAACAAATTTTATTAATGTTTTTAAAAATATATTTGATTTATAAAAATTAAAATTATGTAATTATTATTACTCTGAAAATGATGAAACAATGACCCATTTTATCATATTCAACAGACCAATAGTTTTTTTAAATTATGCACTAAGCATCCCTAAAACACCCAATACAGACATAACTGAATAAAGAATTGAACTTTTCAAAATAAATAAACAATGTACATAGAATATTTATAACTTATAAAACCTATAAAATAATCTTATAAATAAGTAAAATTTATATTATTTTATTATATCAGATTTAAAGGACATACATGTCATGTTTGGACTCGTGGAAAAGGATTCATCGTTTCACTTTTACATCAGTGATACATAATCCAAATTCACCACTAATTTCATTTTTTATGTTCATATAAAAAATATTCGAATTTTATATGATGAATATATTTAAATTAATGGATTTTAATGTTTCTTTTGAAGATACATCTTTTATGGGGGTCTGGATTGAATGTTAACAAAGAAGAAAGGGTTTTCGATTCACTCACATTTTTATCAGGATTGTTTATGTTTAAACCTCCATTATAAGAAGATATTTTATCATTTTATAAAATCCCATTTAATTTTATTCTACATTGGTTATTTTAATGATGTATTAACATTTTCCCATTTTTGTTACCTAAAATTATTTATAATGTTTCAATGGAAACTATCTTTATTTCTCAATTCGGTCAAAAATATTTTTGATTCCATATCCATGTTTTCTAATAAAATCAAGAATGTTTTTTAATTTCACCATATTATTCAATAAATAAAATTTTTACCATGGTCAAATTTTTAAATAATATATTGAAAGTAATCTTCTTATAAATTTCCAAACAAGGCACTTTTTAACTATTTTTATAAAAATGTGAAAGTAATGTTTTTAACTAATACAATATATATATTATTACCTATAATCATGAGAAACAAATTATTTGATTCTTTATTTATAGTTTTCAATTGGTATTATTAAATAATATGTATTTGGTAATATTTTTGGAAATTTATATATTTTGATGATTTTTTATGTGAAAAGGGTGTTATGCTAATGAAATATTCCATATATTCTTTTATATAAATTTTCAACAATTATGAAAAAAAATTTATGTCCTTTATTGATTAAAAATTATGTATATATGTCTATCAAAAACATACCTAAACAAATCTCCTGTAAAATTATTACTCAATACATTCTATATGTTTATCTCTCAAATTGCTTCATTAATAAATCTATTTTGATTATGATATGAGGTATGATTATACAATCTATTTTATTTACTTACATAATTTTAATGTCTGTTACATAGGATTTATTTCCTTATAAGTACCAAATATGAATTTCTATGTTATGTTTGTGACTATTATTTCCAAAATTATATAGCCCTCCAATACTTTGGGTAATGTTTTAGTCTAATGAGACAACATTTATTGTATTATGGAGTGAACCTTATCAATTATAGAACATAGTGAAATTTGTGATGTTGTCTTATTGGTATGAATTGAATTGTGTTCATGTTATGATTTATGCTACTTACACATTTATTACAATTACATAACCTTAATCATTACAATATCATTAGTTTTAATTCAATAATTCATTCTCTTTCAAGTGAAGATCTTTTAATGTTTAGAGTTTTAGAGAAGTAGGCCATAAATCATATATAGATAACCATAAAATAAAAAATTACACATTAGAATAGTATGTATTTTAACATAATGTAAATAAATTAAAATAAATGAAGACCTATTTTCATGAAAAATCTCCATGAATATCCACTATACTTATTCCTTTCCCTTACGCATCCTTAAATCATAAGAAAATAAAATAAAAACATTGAATGAGAAAAACATATCAGCAAGGAATGAAAAATTAAAGAAAAAATATTATTCTAGTGAACACAAGAAAACACATATATATTTAACAAGAGTCTTTAATGTTCATTGATAAAATTAAATAAAACATTTAAACTTATTAAAAACAGATATATTTTTCTAAAACTAAATAATTATGTTATAAAGTAATCAAAAAAATTCACATATTCGTAACATATATCATGTCATTCATAACATATTTTATGACTATCTTAGATGTAAATAGATCCAAGTTCAAACCCTGGAAAATACTTTTTTAAAACTCTATTTATTTTCTATTAAGATAAAAAACATCCCCCAATGCATTAAAGAGCTATATGGGCTTCGCCATCATTTATTTTCTAATAGGCTCACATAATGAAACCTGGGCCACCACATTATATAAGTTGTAATTGGACCATTATGTACTATTTGAGCCACCCATAGTATAATGGTCAAATATCATATCCTGAATAAAACAATTTTATTCTTTATCTTTTCCATTATAAAACAATTGAAAATTACTTATAAACTAATTGGAAAAATATAATTTTATTTTAAAAAGACATTTCTAATTAAAAATACACTTTTATTTTGAAAATAAATTTTATTACACAAAAACCAAAATAAAATTTAATTTCTTTCGTTGATAGAGACATCAAATAATTTAAAGGAATATAGAATTCAAATAATGGTCGTGGTGAGAGAAAATTCATTATATTCTTATGTGATAAGAATAAAGCATTCATTTATTCATTTATTAAATCATTCCATAAAGAACACCTAAAAATATCACATTAGAAAAAAAATGGTATAAAATTTATCTTATAAATATTTTATTTCCATATAAATTCAATTTAAAAATATAAATAAAAGAGAAATTGTGTTTGAGGTAAAAAAAATAAAAGAATATTTCTTTAAAGGAAAAGTCCCTCATCCCTTAGGATACTATTTAATCATAAAAAATATTGATGAATGAAATTAATTTTTTTTCAATACCTTGATTATAGAGAAAATAATTTAAGACATGTTAATCTATTTCTATATAAACAATATAAAAAAAAAATGTGTATAACATCAAGATATGCCTCAACGAAAGGTGATTGATATGATATCATTTACCTTGAGTCTGATTCATCACATGTGGATTTATATTCCCAAATAATAAAATTATGTAAAATATTTATTTTACTAATAACCTTTTTCATATTTATTATTACATTTATTTCACATCATAACATGTTATATATAATTACTTAGTAAATTGAATTTTAATCAATTGATGGGTCTATATTCATTTTATGTGTGAAAAACGAATCTGGTAGGTCGATTATTGTCAATTGGGTTATTATTTAAGAATATATATATAATAATAATGAAAAAATTAGCATATTTCGAAAGAAATTATTCCTTCAAAATAAATCATGGAATATGGGTATGAAAAATGAACTGACATTACAATAATGGAGACGGTAGTCCCTCTGTATACATGAGTAACATTCTCATTTTCAATGACAATTAAAGAATGAGGATATGAAAAATTTATATTAATATTTTTACCATTATATCAGAAATACCACATTAATTAATTATATATAATTCTTTATTCCATTCATGTGATTTGGTGATGACAGAAGAAGAGTCAGATCACATTGAGGATGCAGTAATCCAGACATCCACAAATGACGTTAAAACAATTCTAGTGTATGAAAAAGTAAATTGATGTTGATATATTTTATTTTGAAAAAGATAATTATATCATGAACATCATAAGTTTATAATTTATTTTTTTATATTCATTATAATTACCCTTATAACCTTCAATGTAACACATTCTTGAAAAATGCTTCATGTCACTTTACAAAGTGATACTTTATTGTACACACGAGAATCATTATTATATCCCCTATGGTATGAAATTAAAAATTGGTTTATATGATATAATGATTATATATGTATTACTATGTTATAAATATCAAAACTATCATATATAAAAAAATTTACAATCGTAATTCCAAACAAAGAGACTTGGAAATAGAAAAATGAGTGTCCCTATTTCATGAGGCGATAGTCCACCATACACATTGATAATGATTTCACAAACCATTTCATGGATCTATGTGTTTTTTGGTCACAACCATAGAGTAAGAACATCATAGTATCTTTAGGATATTGAGGATATTATATAATCAAGCAATAAAAAGAATTGAAGGGGGTGGAGAATGAAACAAAACAAAAATCCACCTTGATAAATAATAATATTCCTTTAGGTGACTCTTTTTTTCCTTTAAAGGATATTCATGGTGGGATTTCTACCCAATTAGAGTCTTCTACGATGAGACTAAAAATGTTTTGCTATTATTTTGGAAGGGTTTTTTATAATGACCTAACCATAATTACTACATAATTATGAGTTTAATCAAGAAATGACATTCCATAATATTGAAGATTTTTTTGGTTATGTTTTTTAGAAAATTAGGTCATAAATCATTCATTAAAACTATAGAAATATTAACAAGATACTTCTGATTTGTATCATTTTCGCAATATTTGAAATGACTAAAATAAATAAAGGTCTCTTTTTATGAAAACACTTCAAGAATTTCAATGTAACACCTTCCTTTCCATTAAAAATCCTTAAACCCTAAAAAATATTTAAAAAAAAGGTATGACTAAAAAATCTCAATATGGAGTATAAAAATAAAGGAATCCATAAGTTTAGTAAAAAAATTCATATATTTTTTACCTTTATCTTCGATGTTATATTAGAATATGAAATATTACATTTTCCCATGAAAAATGAAACCCACATTTTCATCAATGAAAATAATTTATTTATAAAGAAATAAAATAAAAATAAATTATCTCACATAGATAATTGTATTAATTAAACCATTTTAAAACCCTTTTAATTTTAATAACCATATATAAGACATTGAAACCTTTTACTAATACAAATGAAATAACCATACAATCAACTTCTATACCCAATGCATTGGAGGGTTATCCAAGACCCATCCATACTATTAGATATATTAGGCTCACCTAGTGATATAATGGACACCCCATGAATAAGCTATAATAGGATCACCCGGTGATATCAGATTCACCCTGTGTATAAGCTATAATTGGCGCACCTGACACTATATAGTTCACTCCCACATATATGCTATAACGGGATCACCATGTACTATCGGGGCCACCCAATGTATACGATTTAATTAACTAACCCTATTCATAAAATTCCATGTATTATATCCTTAATAAAAACACTTTCTTCATAAACATATTTGAAAAACACTTTTTAATGCCATATAATAAACATTCTGATAAATGTACAAATTTCTTCTAAAAAATGTTTTTTTAACAGAAAAAAAAAGTTTTCATTGAAAACCCAATTTCATTAACAAAATAAACAAATTATAAAAATAATAATATTCATTTAATAAATCATATAATATTACAAGGTAACATAGAAACTAAATTATAGTCATTGTGGTGAAAATGTCTTTTTAGATGTGTACGTTATGAATAGAACATTCTTTTTTCGTTTGTCAAAACCCTCCATATAAATCCCAAAAAACATTACTTTTGAAATAATTTTAATGAAATTAAAACTAGACAGAAAATATAATTTATAATTATTTTATATCAGTATAAATAAATATTTAAAATAATATCAATATTATTGAAAGGGAAAAATAATTGAATATTAAATATTTAAACATTCAATGTGTCCCATGCCCATTAGAATATTTAAATCATCAAGTCCACGATAAAATAGAATTAAAAAAAAGTTAAATAAAATATGAATAAATAAATTTATTATAAGATATGTCAATGTAGATGTATATAATCATATTAAAATATGATGTTTTTATAACATCAAAATATGCATCAGTGAAGGAAGATTGTGACGACTTCCCTTAAAATGAGTCTAAATTTTCACAAATGATTTTATATTCTAAAATAATAAAATTATGTTAATTATATACTTATATAAAAACCTTTTTCAAATTTATAATTTTATTTATTTCAGTTATTTAAATTTTATATACAACTACATAAATAATTAAATGTACATAGAGTGTTTTGACCATATTCAGTTTACACATCATAATGACTAATGTTTCTTTACTATGTTCAAGGGGGTAATTATATAAACTTCACTAGGATAATAATCCTGGAATAATAATAATATTTATACATAAATTATAAAATTTTAACTACTTATAATATATGGTTAGGAAATATGAACCAACATTACATTCATTGAGAGAATTGGTCGTTTGTAAGAATGAATAACATTCCCATTTTTACATGATCCTTATGTAAAGATTCTATGTAACATTTATCTTTCTAGAATGATCATTATATCATATATTCCATATTATGTAATAATAAATATATACATATATATATATATCATTCTTTTTATGTAAAACTAATCTCTTTGCTTTAAGGAGGCAGTAGTCCAAATGTCCTTGAAAACCATTATCCCTTTTCAGTGTTTGAAAATGTAATAAAGTAAACTATATATTATATTTCAAAAAATAAAATTATGCCCTAAATATGGGTTATATTTCATGTATGTCACATATTTTTTATTATACTCATCCTTAGTACATTCCATTTAACATGTGGATCTGTCACATCACTTTGAGGGGAACAACTACAAAACATACCATTAATCGAGCTGACCATATTCCCGACTACAGAATGCACTGATATAGGGAACCTCTATCAACACAATAAAAAGTGAAGATAAACTTTACTTTTTATCAATTTTTTTTTTTGAAAAGGAAAATGATACCCTTTATTAATTATTAGTGTTTACCACTAATAAATGGATACATTATGAACAAATCATTATCACTAGTGAAGGTCCTAATAATATGATATTATTAATAAAAAAATAAAAAAAGAGTCTATCAATAATAAAGTATGAAATTATTTTTAATTAAAAATTTATTGATAAAAATGAGAAAATTGATTATCATATATTGAAATTATGATTATTAATAAATAGTATATATTATATTCCTAGATATATGAAATATGAAAAATTGAAAAACAAAAAATAAAAATAAGTAAATTGAGAAAAATATTAAAACATTTATTAATTTTATAACTATTAATGATGTTAAAAAATACTATATATTAAATATATAAGTGTATATATTAATATATATAAATATGATTTGAATAATAAAAAATATTTAATTTTTGCATTAAATATTAATATATTTAATGAGTAATGGTTTATAGTTAAAAATTAATATGAATTAAAAATACAGACTAATTATATAGAGTAACGGACATAATTGAATGTCGTTTTAATTTTCAAACTTAACAGGGATCAAACATGTGTTATATTTATTTACCATATATATAATTAATTCAATTTCATATTCTCTACACACACACAACTCTTATCCATTTTTTCAATATTACTATTAGGTACTTATTTTTATTTTATTCAAGTCTACTCATTTTTAATAATAATTCACCTACGATTAAATATTCAATAATTATTACAAAAAGTTGTTTCTAAAAATATTTATAAATAAATAAATTTATAGAAGTAAATTTACTGTATTGATACATTTATATACTTTTAATTACAAATAGATAAATATTATTTATTATAAATGTATGTATATAGGTATAAAAAAATTATTATATATATTTAAATAAGTGTTAAATCTATAATCAACCTATTTAAATAATGATATATTAAATGTATTTATATATATAAATGTTTATTATATAGATATATAAAATTATATAAATATTTATAATCCTAAAAATATTATTTATTAAAATTATTTATTAATTATAAATAAAAAATTATATTTTTAAAAAATAAAAAAATTATAAAAAATAGGTTTAAATAAAGAATATGTTTACTATATTTATATTAATATATATATATACATTTATTTACTTATAATTTTAATTATAAATCTATTATCAGCCCTTCAGTAATAAGAAAAGTTAAAATTAATCGTTATTAGCACTTTTTTAGTGATGATAAAGCTCTATCTATATAATTTCTAAACAATAGTTGATAAAATCCATTTTTTCATGTCTTATTACTCAAAAAATCTTAAAAGGAATGATTACCAACACTTCTTTGAAAGTGATGATAAAAGTGTCTCAATCTTGTTAACAAATACAAAGAAGTTGCGAAATCATCTCGAAATCACAATCCTTTCATGGACTCCACCCTCAGTAGTGATCCTCCTCAGAGAATAAAAAAATAAATCAAGGATCGAAGGAATTCATGGATAATTCCAAGGCTCAATTTCAAGGCTCTAATAGGTCATAGGTTGAACAAATTCTAGGATTGAACATAATTATTAATCTAGTTTCTCTAATATGTAAGTATTTCTCTACCATGACAAAGGGATCACGGGGATAAAAACATCAATGGTTCGAGACATGGTGGATGATATTTTGTAACTCTGAGTGTGGTGATTTATCCATTTTAGATTTTTTCCCTTTGAGATAATCCATTTTGATGATTGGAATTTTTTTAGTGTGAAACAACTATATTGTGATCCTTTATTGTTTCACTCCCATGCCATGTGAGAATCTCCTTCCATCTAAATTACAATAATAAATTAATATAAGGGCTTTGTGAGCTAATATTATATTTATATGAATATTTTTATGATTCATGATTTATATTCAGTGGATAAATAGTAGAATTAACAATATGGAAGAAGTTCCATCACATTTTACATCATATATATAATTTTTTATGTATTAATTTCCATGATGGTGGTTGGGTAGCCTATGAGGCTACTTCCTTAAGAATAAAACTGACTAGTTATCATCATATTTGTGATATAGAGACTTGATATGAGGTGTGATGTTTTATAGATATGTTAATTTTGGGATTCCATAAATATTTCTAACTGATGAAATTGTAGTCCACATAGAAATTGTGACCTCATAGGAGTTGTTCCATCATGGTAGGTACTAGTGTGTATGGAAAATATATTGAAAGAGGTTATGTTTTTCTCTCTTTTGTATTTGATATATCATGTACATTTGTTTTTTTTCTTTATTCCAACATCATGGTGGACTAATCTAGAATCTTATGGATGGGTTGATGTCGGTAATAGTGCTTCCCTAGAATCCTACTGATGGATAGATCTATTGGGATGACCTCTCGAGAATCCTTGGGATGGGACGGTGTAAAGATATGATATTTTAATAGTCATGATATGTTTCCATATATTTTATAAACCATTAATATTTTATTCAATAATTCCTTAGGTTGTTAGATCACGTGTTCCAAAAAATAGAATGGAGGTTATGAACATTTATATTTTAATAAATATTTATAGGTATAGATCATTTTAGGTATACATTTAGTGGTTCCAACCTAACGAATCTCTAAATACAATTAGTGAATATGAAATGACTCTTTATTTAATAACATGTTTTATCAATATATTCTTATATCTTCTAGTTGATTGAATTAGAGTTTATTATTCTTGTTTATCATAATTTGGTTTCTTATTAATCATTAATTTCATATATTATAAATTATTTTTTAGGGGATTTAAGAATGAATTGATGTGTGTCAAACAATAATTGTTATTGGAATTTGTTTAATAGAGACTCATCCCCCATCTCTTTTATAGACAACTATCATACTCATTAGTTTCATTTAGTGAATATTTATTTGATTTTGTTTTATAACACTCATCCCCTTTTTATTTTATGTTTATTTTAATACATTGAGTTGTAGTCATACCATGGATTACTAATTCTTCGATTATTTCAAGCCACGTTGGTGGCCATCCACAAGATACAGAGGATGTTAGTCTAACATCAAAATGCAATGATAAATGTTAGGGAGATGAGATGATGACCATGAATGTTGTCTATAAATTTCCCATTTAAATGAACACAGACGCTAAAAAATAACATAGTGGAGTAATTATTTTCTTAAATTCAATTAACCATTTTTTTCAAAGAATATAGAAATTATTTTAAATAGTAAGATGTTGGGTTTTCATTATTATACTTTTCTATAATGTCCACCTTTTATAATGAATATATTATGTGTATTAATGTATTTATTATTAAAAAATAAATATTTTATTATCCCAAAATGATTGATATGAATTAATAATGGATGTACAGTAATTGTTTTTATAAAATATCTTGAAGATTGAGTTAAATAGTATTTCATGTTTGTAATAGAGCTTTCATATGACCCTTCTCAAATAAATTTATCCATGCTTACATTGTTCTTATTAATGAAAAATTTGATTGTAAGAGCTAGAATAAAATTCTATTGTTCAATGAATAGATAAGTTGTATAAATGTTGGACTAAAGATGAGTAAAAAAGTTATAAGAACACCAATTGGGATGATACTATTGTTTTCAGATCATTTGATATGAATTCTAGTGTAAATTATGATGAATATCACATGGAATAAATGACAATAGAAATTTAATATGACCATCATGATATTCTATATTTGTTTGAGAATTTAAATAGATATTCCAGGAGGCCATTGTATATTAGTTTCATTAAATACACAACATTTTTAGCTATATTGATGTTATATAATTTGAAATATGGAAGTGGATGGAGTGAAAAAAACTTCATAAAACTATTTGGTCTCTTAAATGATATTCTACAAAAAGCAAATGATCTACCATATCAAAACATTCAAGGCTAATCAAATTATACCTTATATTGGAATAATATCTAAAAAATAATATATTGTAGAAATGATAAAATATTGTTTCCAAAGACCATGAATAAGTATTTAAATTCCTAAACTGTCGAGAAGACCGATACAAGAAAAATGAATCATGTCCACAAAAATATATTAGGAACACTCCAATAACTTCATCTTTTGAAGATTATATAGATACCAAATTTCCATGAGACACATGACATGGAATTTATTTAGAATAAATATTTATTGGAATTTACATCATCCATATGATTCTCTTTACTAAGATAAAATTGATTACGAGTATTTGGAATTTTAGAATGCATTTAAAAACATTTATCTTGTATTATATAATGTTGTAATAAACCATTTTGGTGTATATATTAGAATTCAATGTACATTCCCCATCATTTGGGTAGATTATAAAAATTTTACATGTTTATTTTTGAAGAGAAAATACATTCTTTTTTCATTTCTTGTATTAGGACCAAAGAAACCCAGTGATGATAGCAATAAATATTTTGATCCAATGATTAATGATCATAAATTGTTGTGGTATACAAGAGTTTCAAAATATGATGACCATATATGTGATGAATTCACATCTAGTGAAATATATAATGAGAAGTAAAATAAATTACCCGCTTATAGAAATTTATTAAGCTTTTGCATTATATGATTTTTGGGGGATACAATTTTTAAAAAATGCACATACTCAGTTCAGATGAAAAATTTATCGAGGTCTATTTTTTGGATACTGGAAATTTTTACCTCGATGACATAAAAATCAAGCCTGGATGATATCATTTTATGGGAATATCAAACAAGGTACAACACCACATATAGTAATGGGTGATCAAATATATAATAAATTAAATATTTTTGATAATATTTTTGGTAAACAATTATTAATAACCATAATAAATTAATTTGGAAGAATTGAGCAATTTTTAATGAATTACTATATTTGAATTGTTTTTTATATTAAATTTTATTGATGTTCGGTATATTGAAAAAATTTATTTTATAAAGTAAAAGTTTTATTAGTAATTGTTCCTGAAAAAATGATGATTTAATCAACGATAGGTTAAAATTGATTGAAAAGAGGATGAGGGGATCATTTTCCCAAATATAGAGTAAACGGCCAATCGTTCTTCCTATGGGAGTATATACACTATATATATATATAGAAAGTTTCAATTTTTTCCTTTTCATTAATTGTATAAAACATCAATATGGGTATTCATCAAATATTAATAATATCAAATAAATGAATAATTTGATGTTATAATGAATAAAATCACATGAATTTCATGTTTTAATAAAATATTTGATGCTTATTTCTTTCTACTAGATTTTACCTCAAAATTTTTTTCATACATTAAAATAACACTACTTATTTTTCAATCCTATATATAGTAATGTTATTGACTTGACTATGGTTCTAGTAATTAATAAGGAGGTTGTAGTTATATTATATGAATTAGTGATGTTCTTCTCACCATATTATTTGATGAAATGGTCCACCTAATGGTTCACTTGGTTAGAGAGGTTCAATAATGTGGTACTATCTATTTTAGTCAGATGTAGCCCATTGAATGGTATGTGATAATTTTTAAAGGGCATGTCAATAATTGATGTTGGTTAGAAGGTTTTATTGTAGAACAACATATTGTTAAAGAATATATTTCATTTTGTATCAATTACCAATCAGTTGTTGAAAACATCGGTCTCCCAAATTATCTTCATACATGATGACTTATTGGTGAAGGATTTTCCAAAAGAGATTTTTTTAAAATTTTCCTGATAGATAAGGACAAGTCATACCATATAATTTTACATAGTAAAGAAGATGTTGATTCATGCTTTAAATCTCACAGATAAATTCTTATATATTTGTATCCACCTAATTGTGAAGTATGTATATCAAAGTACCATAATCAGTAGATTATAATATTGTTATGTGATAAAATTTATAAGGACTTATCAGAAAATAAAAAATCAATTATTGGAAAAAATTCAATGGATAGCTAGGGGCTAAATTAACATGTTATACCTTACATTAGTTTTGTAATTAGTGGTTATATGTTCTACAAAAATGATAAATATGATTGTAGTATAATGAAAAATAGTGTCATTATACATATGGTGGAAGTGATTAATATATTTGTTTCCAAGTATATAAATCCAATTTAAAAAAATATTTCATAGAATTATTCAATAAATATATGAGTTGGATTATACAACATTTGAACTACTGATTTTTTGTCTCAAATTGGCTGAGAGTATGAGTGTAGTGAAAGTTGATGAAATGGTCTTCGAGACAGTGAATTTTATAGTGGAAAGGTAAATAACTAGTTGTTCATAATGGCATCATATATAGTGGAACAATTTTATGTCGCAAATCCATCATAAAAGTATTGGTTAATTATCCTACTGGAGACAACAATAAATGTCCGTTCAATTGAAAATTCAATAATGTATAACCCTTTAATTGGGATAAAATAATTCATTCATTCCATTTGCAATGTTGAAAATGACTTTTATGTTCTAGGGGGATGGAAATAGGGGATTTGGATTCTCGATAATGGAACCAAATACCTAAAAACATTAAAATATGAAAGAGAGTTCAATGAGAAGGTAAATGTGTTATTTAACATTATATGTTTATCCTTATAATATTACATGTTCTCTAATTTAAAAACATAATATAAATTAATAGTTTGACTACTCATGAAAACAATGTATTCGGCACATAATGTTGTTACCCATCCCTTGAATGAAAAAATTATGACAAAGGAAACCCTTATGGATGATGTAAAGGTAATGTTATAAAATAATTCCAGTATTTTACAAGAGAATTTTAAAATGGAACATTGATTTAATATTCATTTTTTCTTACAAATTTCATTGATATAACAATATTTCTATCTATATTTATTTCCATTTTATAAAGGGAAATGATACTGCCTTAGCTCAATCACAGATGTAATATCTATGTTTTCACAGAGAAGTCATTTTCCATACAATTAATGTATTATTTCCTGTCTAATTTATTTATTTTTAATATTACTCACATAATAATTGTTTCCTTATATATGTGGATTTTTTGATTGATTTTGGGTGGTTTTTCATACTTTTTGCTTTTATTCACCAAAGCATGCACATAATTCTCTTTCCACAAAACCATTTCACCCCTATACTTTTTGAAATTTTTACTTTCCTTCAATCCCCTATACTTCATAATCACAAAGTAAATATATAAGTTTTCATAGTAAAATAACTATCCATAGAATTAATGTATTGATTCATATTTATGATTTATTTCTTTATTTATAGTGTTTCTCATATAATAATTATTTGCTTATATAAGGGGATTCTTTTGTTTGTGTTGGTTTGGATTGTTCGATGTTACACATGCTCACAGGGGATTGGAATTATAGCCTATAAATATGATAATTACAGTTAGGAAATGAGTTAGGAACGCATACAACCACCATGGAAAGGTAAATCCCTATTACATAGTAAAATTTTTCATAATTTTATCTACTATTTTTATGTTAATTTCTTTATCAATTTTGTATAATACATATGTAGTTTTTTCAAAGATATTTTGGGATGTTATATTGAATCGATGTTATCAGATGAAAAACCATTCACATTGAAAGAAAAAAGAGTATATGAAGACCATGTAATCATTTTGGTGATGTCTTGTGATATAATGGGATCATGAAGATGCTATACTCTTTTGGTATTCAATTATGGGAATGGTTTTTTGACTAAGAACATCATTTCATTATATAATGTTTTAATTTAGACAACTAAAGGAAATGTAAATCATTGTAACAATGGAAGTTAATATTTTTTTACACATTGGGATGTGTATGAAATGGCCTCACCTTAATTAGAAAAATGGTGTGACCGATATGAATCAAAGAGACTATTTTTAGTTAAAAATGACATTAATTTTTGTAAAAATGGAAACTGACATAATCAAAACCAAGAAAAAATGTTTCCTTTTATGTTTATAAATTAAGAAAAATATCCATAAGTCATTTGTGACATGTAGGAATCATCCACACCTCAATCTGCTACATGATGTTCCCAGTATGACTAAATGCACACGTTATCAGTTTAAAATCGACAATTTAGTTTAAAAAGTTTCACTTATTGAAAACTGATCAAATTCTATCATAATTTCTTAATAATTTTAGAAAATTATTCTTATGTCATTTTTGATGTAGAGTAATCAGTATCATGTATGTAACACCCCAAGCTTCTACGGTACGTTTCCCTTCGAATAATGCGATAGCGTGTGTTGTACGCAACCTCGAGTTCTAACACACACCACAACTAATTAAACTAGCCGTTGTGAATAGTAATACCTACTTTTTGAAATCATATATATTCTATATTTCAAAATGGACTTCATTTTTGGATTCAGAATATCAAAATTAGCCTAGGGTGAAATTTTGGTACATTTCGGATAACTTTCATATTTTGATGAATAGTGAAAATTTCTAAATTTTAATTAAAAACAACTTTTTTAATCAAAATAATTAATAGTGATAAATTATGAATTTGAGTGGTTTTAAAGTATATTTAGAATATATTTTTACCATTTAATATAATGTTGGTCATTGGACATAATTTTACTATTAAACCGAACATAAACAAGTGTCAATCTTTTGATAGTTATTATCTCTTAAAAACACGCTTTTTGTTTTAACAGCGGGAATTAATTTTAAATTAATTTCTGCCACTTCTGTGTTTTGAATTTAGAAAAATGGATTCCATATTTGGAATCAGGATGTTCAAATTGTGTAAATAGGTAACTTTTATTTTTAGACATTTTGAATAATTACTGCCGTAAATATTTTATTTACCATGGTTAAGGGTAAATCCGGTAAATAAGGGTTAAAAAAATAATATTATAATAATACTAAATTACCCTAAAACGTGTCTTAACCCTATTGGTTGATACATAGTCGACCATGGGCATCTTTGGGTCAATTTTGGGACCCCATTGATCCACTTGTAAGTGATAATGACACTTTATTTTAATTAAGTTAAAATGAAAATAAAAATGGCATAAGATTACATCTTTTAGAAGAACAATTTTTACATAGGGTTATACATGTTGGATTTTCGATTATAAATATTCATTAGAAAGATAAAAAGATTTCCTACATAATGATAGTTTATTTATAATTTTTAGACATTAAATAAGTTATTTTATTTATGACACAATGATGATGCAGTAATTACTATAATAGTGAAAAATTAAAATAATTGATATTATAAATACCCAAATAAATATAATATGAAACTTTTAATGAATTAAACTAATTTTCTAGGCTAATATGATATATTAGGATTGAATTAATGGACTTTGTTCGAAGTAATCAATTTGTTATGAGTTTCACAAAAATCAACTATTGAATAGTGTCAAAATTGACATAAAAGAGTTCTTAAAACAAATATTATATTATTAATTGATATTAAATTCCTAAAAATCTAAGGTTCGGCCAAAGGACTTATATTATGATAGGTTAATCATTAATGGACCACTTGGGGGTCGCTTGGATGTATATAGTAAGTTTATTAACCATAATATATAAAAATACAAAGAGACATTGTAAAAGTGAAACTAATTAACTTAGAGTTAATACTTAAAGATAAGGTTAATATAAGTACCCAAACCTGTCTAAATTCTATTGGATGAGTTGTTTTCGACCTATCCCCACCTCATCCTTTGAATAGTAAACTTTGGAGCCTTTAGAAACCGAATATGAATTTATTATAAATTAATATTTCTAGCTTTTCCAAAGGTGCCCCTCACCCCTCTTATAAAAGGGCACTCCTCCTTCTCATTTCTTCACACCTTCAAAGCCTTTTGGTTCGGACAAACTCTGCCCAAATAATCTCCCAACATCCCTCACTACAACCTAGAGGCCTTAGTTTGATCAGAAAGCCAACCTAAGGAGCCCTTTTGATCAAATCAAAAGGAAGAACCCGAAGAAGAGGTAATGATTTCACCACCCTTTTCTAAGTTCATTTCTTCTTCCACTTCTTCTTCCTTTGTTCTTACCATTCTAAAATAATAAATCCAGTATCTCACATATACTGTGATGTTATTATAAGTATGGTACAACCATATTCAGTATTCTATCCACCCTTTGAATAACATGTCACCATACGTGCGTACGTACGGCTTACCGTCTCCACGTCGTGGTGTAATTGTTATTCAATATAATATTATTTGGATGGGTATAATAATGATGTGTAACTCATGTAAATAATAAATATAACATGTTAATGATTCTGTATATATGATATACCATCCATTTATATATTATTTTAATATCAAAAGAATGATATTGTCGCTCGTGCGTACGTACGGACTACCGTCTCCACGAACGCGATGAGATTCATTCTCCATCGTAACCATTAAAGTGTAATTATCATTTTATGATTTAAAAATGATGTTTAAGGACTTGATATCATTCTGGATATGAATAATATACAACCTATCCTTTACAAACATGTCTTACGTAACAAAACATATGAAAGAAAACAAGTAAGTTAACACCCGAAACAACGATAATACTAAGATATTATTATCAAATCAATATTAAAAGATCATATATGATATCATATTAATGTATATGATTCTTGTATAATTTAATAACAATTATTTCACCATTATACAGGAGGTTAACCTACCACAACCAAGGAAAAGTACAAGGTAAGGGTTATTTCACAATCTCTTCATTATCCGAGGTTGTATTATACGTAATAATCTACTGGGATCTCTTTATCATCCACATTCATGTTTCTTCGAAATGTATTTCAAAACATTTTTACTATTTACAAGAATATGGGTTAAAGTCATTTATACCCTTGTTTGACTTTTTTTAAGAGTCTTATAAAGGAATCTTTCCGTCGTTTTCCAAACAAGGTCCTTTTTAACCTTTTCGACAGAATTAAGGTAAGAATGTTTTTTTAACTTATACGGCGGGTGCGGTTATTTTCCGCCGTAATAAAATATTCAAAGCTTTCCTTACAAGATTATAAGAATATTTTCAAAGTAAATGTTTTATTTTATAAATATGTGATTTTTAAATTATTTCAAAAAAAAGAGATATTTCTCTCAAATACATGAAAACCCAGTGTAAATGTATATGTATTTAATGCAAGCTTAAAAATGTTTTCAGAAAACATGACTCTCGAGTTTGGTAGACAGGAAGGGATTGGGAGTGGACCCATCATGGCCTGTAATTAGTCGAGCAGTCTCAAAATTAGTTATTTTGTTTTCAAAAGCTTGCATAATGTTTTCAGAAAAACACTGGAGTGTATTTTAGCAATTTTAAACGTAAGTATCTTCTAAAAAAATTGCATCGGTAGGTCTCATGAGACAAACTAGTGTCTTGGCACAAGGCCTTGACAAAATCTTATTTGTAGTCTTGGCACGAGGCCTTGGCTATGTGGTTATGATAGTCTGGCATTATGCATTCCAACATTATGAAAGCGGTTATTGATTTTTGCTTGTGATTATTCGATTAGTAGAATATCCATGTGAATAAGTAAATGGCATTATTTCATTTTACTTTTGCCATACCATGTTGAAGTTCAATTTTAAAAGGATTTTGTTTTAGTAATGCATTGCCTTAAATGTTTATTCTTATTTATGAAAGTTTCCGTTATATTGTTATCCTTACTGGGCATTTGAGCTCACCCCTTTTCTATGTTTTATTTTTCCCCAGGATGTGAAGAAGTAAATTATGAATGACCTGCAGGGATATTATGAGGGGATAGTAGTGTGGATTATGGAGACATTATGTTGTTGTAGTAGTTTTTTCATTTTATGATGTAATGTAAAACTTATGAATATATCTAGTGTTTCCAAGGCTACTAAACCAATCGGTCTTTCGAGATTTGATCTTTCTTGTGATCATGCCAATGTTATGTAATTAATGCACCGACTCTGGGCAACTGGGGTCGGGGCGTTACAGTTGGTATCAGAGGAAGTTTAGTACAAACCTTGGAAGCTAGATTTAGATAAACTCTGATTAGAGCACGTAGACCTAAGATGAACTTTGAGGATTAGTATAGAAGAACTTCCTAGAATTTTGGTATTGTAGAGATTTTGTGAGTTTTTCGAGCAATACATCCCTGTCTGGATACGAGCCGGTAGAGGCGGCTCTGGCACAGATGTACCTAGGGGTAAAACCCGAAAACACCGCTTTGAGCTAGACTCGAACGGGAACTGGTGCACGACAACGGGCCTTGCTGCACTCTTGGTTACGACACTCCCGGGGGATATGCTTAGGATAACTCTCATTATCTTTACAAATCATTATGAAGGGTTTATGAGTATATACTTCCTCAAAGAAAACATTTTTATGATTATGGATTATATCCATAAATAGTTCAATTTATGTTAAGTGTTTTATAAGTATGGGATTATGTATTTTGATTCATAAACTGATCTAGTTTATTCCATTGTTTAGAAATGGCGCCTAGTGGAAGAAATGGAAACCGTATCAATGCGCGCACTCCATGTAGGGATTGCCCTCCTACTCAAGATAATTATAGTGGGGCTGGTGATGCAACTGGTGCCGATCAGCTAATCACCATACTGGGACAACTTACTCAGGTTATGAATAATAACCTTACCCGTATAGAGCACCCTGATCCGCAGCGTGGAGGATCAATGTTAGATCGATTCATGAGACAACAACCACCAACGTTCAATGGGAGTACAAATCCCTTAGTAGCTGAGAAATGGATATTTTCCCTAGAGAAAATATTTCAGGCTTTGGGGAGTAGTGAAAGGGAAAAAGTTATCATGGCAGTTTACCGCCTCACTGGAGATGCTGATCAATGGTGGTCATTGATTCAAAACATGAAGGAAGATGATGAAGTATCAAACATGGAATGGAGGGAGTTCAAAGATCTGTTTTTAGAAAAATACTTTCCTCGCGACCATCGAGCAGATATGGAAAGGCAATTTCTGAGTCTGAGACAAAAGGAGGATGATAATGTCACAAAGTATGAGGCTAACTTTACAAGGTTAGCGAGGTACGCTGGTGACTATATTCGCAACCCAAGAAGTAAGATTGATCGTTTCTTTGATGGGTTAAAACCATTTCTCTGTCGAGCATTAGTCTCACAATCCTTTTCATCGTACGAAGACATTGTCTCATGTGCTATCAAGACCGAAAAGGAATTCTCTAAGTCTTATGACTTTAAAGCAAAGCAAGAGAAGAAGAGACCTGCTGATCAATCTGGGAATGGAAATAAGGGGAAGAAGGGAAAGGTTGAATATCCATCTTGTGGTAAGTGCGGGAAGAAACACCGCGGTGCTTGCCTGAAGGGAATGGGAGTCTGTTACAAGTGTGGTGAAAAAGGCCACCAAGCTCATGATTGCAAGGGGAAGAAGGAAGCTACCAACGTTCAGTGCTACAATTGCAGGGAGATGGGGCATTATGCAAATGCATGTCCTAAGCGTCAGGAGAACTTACCTCAGAAAAGGCCAAGGGATCAAGGCCAGGCTTATGCTATCACTACTGCAGAGGTAGAAGCTCCAAAAGACGTGGTGGCAGGTAATTTAATGGTTTCCTCAAGTTTAGCAAATGCATTATTTGATTCTGGATCATCGCATTGTTTCATATCTTCCCAGTTTGCTAAGAAAATTAGATATTTCCAATTTGATTTAATAAGGGAGTTGTCAGTTAAAACTCCTAAGGGAAGTATCGTTGCAACAAAGTTTTGTGAATCATTCCCCATTAGAGCACATAAATTTTCTTTATCTGCTGATTTCATCGTCATACCTATGATTGAGTTTGATATAATCCTCGGTATGGACTGGCTTTCGGACTATGATGCGAAGATTTATTGTAAGAAGAAAGAGGTTACGATTCTTGATGATAATGATAAGGAGCACCTTATTTTTAGAGCAGAATCGTCACCACCTAATTCTTATTTAGATCCACCCCCTGTAGCTCAACTTAATTCAATTATCGGGGAGGAAGAGAATGAAATAACTGTCGATGAGGAAAGAAATGTTCAAATAGAGGATGTACCTGTTGTGAAAGAATTTGTAGATGTATTTCCGGAAGATTTACCTGGACATCCTCCAGAACGAGAAGTTGAGTTTTCCATTGATTTGATTCCTGGATCAAGGCCTATATCGAAGACCCCTTATAGAATGGCCACTGTAGAGTTAGTCGAACTAAAGAAACAACTAGAGGAATTGAGTAATAAGGGATTTATTCGCCCTAGTGTTTCTCCATGGGGAGCCCCTGTTCTTTTTGTTAAAAAGAAAGATGGATCTATGAGGTTATGTATCGACTACAGGGAGATCAATGCTATAACGATAAAGAACAAGTATCCCCTACCTCGTATTGATGATTTATTTGACCAACTGCATGGAGCTCAATACTTTTCAAAGATTGACCTTCGATCTGGATACCATCAGTTGTGTGTGAAGAAGGAAGACATTCCGAAAACTGCATTTCGAACCAGGTACGGGCATTACGAGTTTACTGTAATGCCGTTTGGATTGACTAATGCACCCTCTGTATTCATGGATCTGATGAATAGAGTTTTCAAGAAGTATCTCGATGAATTTGTGGTGGTATTTATTGATGATATCTTGGTATACTCCAAAACCTACGAAGATCATGAAAATCACTTGCGCATTATCTTGAAGACTCTGAGGAGGCATGAATTATATGGAAAGTTTAGCAAGTGTGAATTCTGGCTTCATGAGATTTCTTTTCATGGCCATATTGTCTCTAAAGATGGAATCTCTGTTGATCCTTCTAAGACCAAGGCAATCCAAGAATGGCCAGCACCTACGAATATAACTGAGGTACGTAGTTTTATTGGTTTGGCAGGTTATTATCGACGTTTCGTCCAGAATTTTGCCCGATTGGCTAACCCATTAACGAAGCTCACACGTAAAGGGGTTAAATTTGTTTGGACAAAAGAGTGTGAAGAATGTTTCGAAGAACTGAAGAGAAGATTAGTCAATGCTCCTATATTGACTCTACCATCGGGGAATGATGGGTTCGTTATTTATAGTGATGCATCGAAGAAAGGACTTGGTTGTGTCCTTATGCAGAATGATAGAGTTATTGCCTATGCATCACGACAGCTGAAAATTCATGAACAAAACTATCCTACTCATGATCTTGAGTTAGCAGCTGTGATCTTTGCTTTGAAGATATGGAGGCACTACCTCTATGGTGAAAAATGTGAGATTTATACTGATCACAAGAGTTTGAAGTATATTTTCTCACAAAAAGAACTCAACATGAGGCAAAGGAGATGGCTTGAATTACTCAAGGATTATGATTGCACGATACACTACCACCCGGGGAAGGCAAACAAAGTAGCAGATGCTTTGAGCAGAAAAGACCATGGAGTTCTGAACATGATGAGAATTGAAAGGGATCCAATTTTCATGGATCTAGTGAAGATGGACATGGGAATAACCAGGGAAGGTGAAACATCAATGCTTTTTCAAATGGTTGCCAAACCATCTTTACTAGAAAGGATTAAGAGTTCTCAGACTGATGATGAAGAATTCCAAAAGAAGATTAAAGCTGTGAATGATGGGAGATTGAGAGACTTTGCGTATGAAGGTGGAATTTTGAAATTCGAGAAGAGACTTTGTGTTCCCAATATACCTGATCTAAAAAGGGAATTGCTGGATGATGCTCATAGTTCCAATTTCTCTATACACCCTGGGAGCACCAAAATGTATAGAGATTTGAAGGAACATTTTTGGTGGGACAACATGAAGAGGGAGATTGCTGATTTTGTGTCAATATGTATGGTTTGTCAACAAGTGAAAGCTGGAAGGCAACAGCCTGGAGGAGTCATGCAACCTCTTCCCATACCGGAGTGGAAATGGGACAATATTACAATGGACTTTGTCATGGGGCTACCAAAGACTCCTAGAAGGAACGATGCAATATGGGTTATTGTCGATCGTCTTACCAAGTCAGCACATTATCTTGCTATAAGAGAAGATCTACCCCTGGAACGTCTAGCAAGACTATATATTAATGAAGTTGTGAGACTTCATGGAGTACCCTTATCAATTGTTTCTGATCGTGATCCCCGTTTTACTTCAAGATTTTGGAAAAGTCTTCAGAAATCCCTGGATACTGAACATCATTTGAGCACTGCTTACCACCCTCAGACAGACGGACAATCAGAACGGACTATTCAGACCTTAGAAGACATGTTGAGATCTTGCTCACTTGATTTTCAGGGTATGTGGGATCAATATTTACCACTAGTAGAATTTTCCTATAACAATAGCTTCCATTCGAGTTTACAAATGGCACCATATGAAGCGTTATACGGAAAGAGATGTCGTACACCAACCTGTTGGGATGACGTTGGTGAAAGAAAACTTGTAGGCCCAGAACTGGTGGAGGAAACGGTGGAAAAGGTGAAGGTAATCCAAAATCACATCAAAGCAGCTCAAACTAGGCAGAAGAGCTATGCCGATAATCGAAGGAAGGATTTGGAATTTCAAGTCGGTGATCATGTTTTCCTGAAGGTATCTCCGTGGAAGGGAGTCATACGTTTTGGTAAGAAAGGTAAATTGAGTCCCAGGTACATCGGACCTTTCGAAATTCTAGAACGAATTGGGGTTGTAGCTTACCGATTGGCAATGCCGCCAAGTCTCTCCAAAGTTCACGATGTGTTCCACGTATCTCTGTTGAGGAAATACATGCCTGACCCAACGCATGTACTCACCTATGAAGATTTAGAACTGGAACCCGATCTGTCTTATTGCGAAGAGCCCATCAAGATTCTTGATACAAGAGAACAAGTACTGAGAAACCGGACGACGCGTCTGGTAAAAGTTTTGTGGAGAAATCATAAGATGGAAGAGGCAACGTGGGAACCCGAGGAACTTATGATGAAGAACCACCCGAGTCTTTTTATGCAGTAATACCCTAGAAATTGCGAGGACGCAATTATTTGAAGGAGGGGAGAATGTAACACCCCAAGCTTCTACGGTACGTTTCCCTTCGAATAATGCGATAGCGTGTGTTGTACGCAACCTCGAGTTCTAACACACACCACAACTAATTAAACTAGCCGTTGTGAATAGTAATACCTACTTTTTGAAATCATATATATTCTATATTTCAAAATGGACTTCATTTTTGGATTCGGAATATCAAAATTAGCCTAGGGTGAAATTTTGGAACATTTCGGATAACTTTCATATTTTGATGAATAGTGAAAATTTCTAAATTTTAATTAAAAACAACTTTTTTAATCAAAATAATTAATAGTGATAAATTATGAATTTGAGTGGTTTTAAAGTATATTTAGAATATATTTTTACCATTTAATATAATGTTGGTCATTGGACATAATTTTACAATTAAACCGAACATAAACAAGTGTCAATCTTTTGATAGTTATTATCTCTTAAAAACACGCTTTTTGTTTTAACAGCGGGAATTAATTTTAAATTAATTTCTGCCACTTCTGTGTTTTGAATTTAGAAAAATGGATTCCATATTTGGAATCAGGATGTTAAAATTGTGTAAATAGGTAACTTTTATTTTTAGACATTTTGAATAATTACTGCGGTAAATATTTTATTTACCATGGTTAAGGGTAAATCCGGTAAATAAGGGTTAAAAAAATAATATTATAATAATACTAAATTACCCTAAAACGTGTCTTAACCCTATTGGTTGATACATAGTCGACCATGGGAATCTTTGGGTCAATTTTGGGACCCCATTGATCCACTTGTAAGTGATAATGACACTTTATTTTAATTAAGTTAAAATGAAAATAAAAATGGCATAAGATTACATCTTTTAGAAGAACAATTTTTACATAGGGTTATACATGTTGGATTTTCGATTATAAATATTCATTAGAAAGATAAAAAGATTTCTTACATAATGATATTTTATTTATAATTTTTAGACATTAAATAAGTTATTTTATTTATGACACAATGATGATGCAGTAATTACTATAATAGTGAAAAATTAAAATAATTGATATTATAAATACCCAAATAAATATAATATGAAACTTTTAATGAATTAAACTAATTTTCTAGGATAATATGATATATTAGGATTGAATTAATGGACTTTGTTCGAAGTAATCAATCTGTTATGAGTTTCAATAAAATCAACTATTGAATAGTGTCAAAATTGACATAAAAGAGTTCTTAAAACAAATATTATATTATTAATTGATATTAAATTCCTAAAAATCTACGGTTCGGCCAAGAGACTTATATTATGATAGTTTAATCATTAATGGACCACTTGGGGGTCGCTTGGATGTATATAGTAAGTTTATTAACCATAATATATAAAAATACAAAGAGACATTGTAAAAGTGAAACTAATTAACTTAGAGTTAATACTTAAAGATAAGGTTAATATAAGTACCCAAACCTGTATAAATTCTATTGGATGAGTTGTTTTCGACCTATCCCCACCTCATCCTTTGAATAGTCAACTTTGGAGCCTTTAGAAACCGAATATGAATTTATTATAAATTAATATTTCTAGCTTTTCCAAAGGTGCCCCTCACCCCTCTTATAAAAGGGCACTCCTCCTTCTCATTTCTTCACACCTTCAAAGCCTTTTGGTTCGTACAAACTCTGCCCAAATAATCTCCCAACATCCCTCACTACAACCTAGAGGCCTTAGTTTGATCAGAAAGCCAACCTAAGGAGCCCTTTTGATCAAATCAAAAGGAAGAACCCGAAGAAGAGGTAATGATTTCACCACCCTTTTCTAAGTTCATTTCTTCTTCCACTTCTTCTTCCTTTGTTCTTACCATTCTAAAATAATAACTCCAGTATCTCACATATACTGTGATGTTATTATAAGTATGGTACAACCATATTCAGTATTCTATCCACCCTTTGAATAACATGTCACCATACGTGCGTACGTACGGCTTACCGTCTCCACGTCGTGGTGTAATTGTTATTCAATATAATATTATTTGGATGGGTATAATAATGATGTGTAACTCATGTAAATAATAAATATAACATGTTTATGATTCTGTATATATGATATACCATCCATTTATATATTATTTTAATATCAAAAGAATAATATTGTCGCTCGTGCGTACGTACGGACTACCGTCTCCACGAACGCGATGAGATTCATTCTCCATCGTAACCATTAAAGCGTAATTATCATTTTATGATTTAAAAATGATGTTTAAGGACTTGATATCATTCTGGATATGAATAATATACAACCTATCCTTTACAAACATGTCTTACGTAACAAAACATATGAAAGAAAACAAGTAAGTTAACACCCGAAACAACGATAATACTAAGATATTATTATCAAATCAATATTAAAAGATCATATATGATATCATATTAATGTATATGATTCTTGTATAATTTAATAACAATTATTTCACCATTATACAGGAGGTTAACCTACCACAACCAAGGAAAAGTACAAGGTAAGGGTTATTTCACAATCTCATCATTATCCGAGGTTGTATTATACGTAATAATCTACTGGGATCTCTTTATCATCCACATCCATGTTTCTTCGAAATGCATTTCAAAACATTTTTACTATTTACAAGAATATGGGTTAAAGTCATTTATACCCTTGTTTGACTTTTTTTAAGAGTCTTATAAAGGAATCTTTCCGTCGTTTTCCAAACAAGGTCCTTTTTAACCTTTTCGACAGAATTAAGGTAAGAATGTTTTTTTAACTTATACGGCGGGTGCGGTTATTTTCCGCCGTTATAAAATATTCAAATCTTTCCTTACAAGATTATAAGAATATTTTCAAAGTAAATGTTTTATTTTATAAATATGTGATTTTTAAATTATTTCAAAAAAAGAGAGATATTTCTCTCAAATACATGAAAACCCAGTGTAAATGTATATGTATTTAATGCAAGCTTAAAAATGTTTTCAGAAAACCTGACTCTCGAGTTTGGTAGACAGGAAGGGATTGGGAGTGGACCCATCATGGCCTGTAATTAGT
This sequence comes from Viscum album, assembly GCA_963277665.1. Classification (NCBI taxonomy): domain Eukaryota; kingdom Viridiplantae; phylum Streptophyta; class Magnoliopsida; order Santalales; family Viscaceae; genus Viscum; species Viscum album. The sequence continues at coordinate 1,214,951,291 of OY728131.1, read as the reverse complement.
CGAGCAGTCTCAAAATTAGTTATTTTGTTTTCAAAAGCTTGCATAATGTTTTCAGAAAAACACTGGAGTGTATTTTAGCAATTTTAAACGTAAGTATCTTCTAAAAAAATTGCATCGGTAGGTCTCATGAGACAAACTAGTGTCTTGGCACAAGGCCTTGACAAAATCTTATTTGTAGTCTTGGCACGAGGCCTTGGCTATGTGGTTATGATAGTCTGGCATTATGCATTCCAACATTATGAAAGTGGTTATTGATTTTTGCATGTGATTATTCGATTAGTAGAATATCCATGTGAATAAGTAAATGGCATTATTTCATTTTACTTTTGCCATACCATGTTGAAGTTCAATTTTAAAAGGATTTTGTTTTAGTAATGCATTGCCTTAAATGTTTATTCTTATTTATGAAAGTTTCCGTTATATTGTTATCCTTACTGGGCATTTGAGCTCACCCCTTTTCTATGTTTTATTTTTCCCCAGGATGTGAAGAAGTAAATTATGAACGACCTGCAGGGATATTATGAGGGGATAGTAGTGTGGATTATGGAGACATTATGTTGTTGTAGTAGTTTTTTCATTTTATGATGTAATGTAAAACTTATGAATATATCTAGTGTTTCCAAGGCTACTAAACCAATCGGTCTTTCGAGATTTGATCTTTCTTGTGATCATGCCAATGTTATGTAATAATGCACCGACTCTGGGTAACTGGGGTCGGGGCGTTACAATGTAAAAACATATAAACAATAAGATTGGTATGACTAAAAGTACATGTTTCTTGTTCCAAATTACATTTTAGTAAAAATAAAAACTGATGTAATCAAAACAAAAAAAATAGATTGTTTTGAATCATTAGAGATAATGTCTATAAGAAATTTTAAAAATGTGTAGAATCAGTTGTAACTCAATTTGATGTATAATGTTATTGGAATGACCCCCAAGTGCATCTTATTATTTAAAATTGACATTAATTTTAGTAAAATGGGGAACAAACATACAAAAAATCAATAAAATGGATTTTTATTGGTTTGATAAATTTTAGAAAGTATCCTTAGCTCATTTTGTTATGTGATTGAATCAAAAAAACCTCAATCTGATACATATTGTACATTGTTTTACTCAATGTGTCTGTTATCAGTTTAAAAATGACATTTTAGTTCAAAAAGTGCCACTCAATGAAAAAAAACCAAACGTGCCAAGATTTTCATGATAATTTTGGACCATAATTAATAATTCAATTTTTATGTATAGGAATTAGTATCATTTTAAACAAATACACGATGTGATTAATATGAGTCAAATATAATGTTTCTAGTTTAAAATGACATTTTTTTATAAAGGAAAAGTGAAAAACTCAAAAGAAATAAAAATAATTCATATTGTATTAAAAATTTATGAAAATGATTGATATGTTATTTCAGATGTGTAGGAATCAGCCTCACCAAAATCTAATGCATGGTGTGAATTGTATGAATATGACGATCCACTGTGGTGTTTTGTTTTAACAATGTTGTGCATTTGTTGACAACTAATATTGTAACACCCTAGGTAAATGAAGAATAAGTGATTTTCATATTTATTAATATTTATGAATTAAATATTAATTTTACTTTAAATCGGTTGCTATGTTCGATAGCGTACCCTATACGCAACAACGAGTTTCTTTGAAATCTTACGTTAGATAGTAATAATATAATATTATTATTTTAAATGGTAGTTTACTCATAGTCGTTGCATTTGCGGGAATGAACAAAACTAACAACAATATGATTATAGATGTTTTTAAATGTATATACATTTATCCATTAAAAATTTAGAGGATTAAAATGTGAATGAATCTAATTTTAAGCAGAATTTACATTAGAAGGTCGATTTACTTCTTTTTAACGGAGAAAATCGGGATATCAAATTTTACTTTGGGTATTTTTTGGGTATTTTTCAGATAAAGATCATTTTTTAATGAATAGTGGAAACTATTTTATTTTAGTTCAAAGAACCTTTTAATCAAATTCATTTACAGGGATATATTATCTTTTTAATTGGTTTTAGAGTGTAATTAAGAAGATATTTTTACTATTTAATCCAATTTTGGTCATTGTAATTAATTTCACTATGAAATTGGACAAAAACAAGTGTCAATCTTTTGATAGTTACTGTTTCTTTAAAACAGGCTAATTGTTTTAACAACATGAATTGATTTTAGATTTACTAATGCCAATTATACGTTTTGAATTTGGAAAAATATACATAATTTTTGAATTCAGAATGTTCAATAAAAATCAAGCTGAATTTTTTTTATTTTTCTGAAAAACATAATTTTTTTATGAATAGTGAAACCACTTATTAGTAGTTAAAAATACAGACATTCTCATTTAAATGAAATTTGACTACTTCGGTGAATTGAATTTCTAAAATTCAACACACATGGTAGTTATTAAGAAGTAAAATTTGGTTCAATAAAATGATTTTTTTTGAATAGTAACTTTTGACTTTATTTATAGCGGTTAAAGGTAAATATGGTAATTCAAGATTAAATAAATATTGTAATAATTCAAAATTACCATAACATAAGTCCTAACCTTATTTCATGAGTAATGGCTGACAATGGGCATCTTTGGGTCTATTTTGGGACCCCATAGAGCCACTTATGAATTATAATGACACTTTAGATTAAATAATTTAATGTAAAGCCAAAAATGACTTAAACACAAATATTTTACTAAATTAGATTTTATATTGTGTTATGTAAATTATATTTTCGACTATAAATATTCATTATAAAGATAAAAAGATTTCCTACATCATGGTATTTGTTTTAATTTCTAGACAACAAATATATTAAATTATTCATGACATAATAATGATGTAGTGTTTACCAAATTGATAAAAGATTTCAATATATGAGATTATAAATATTAAAATAACATCCAAAACATGTCCAATTACTATTGGATGATATATTTTCAAATATAAGTCATATTAACAACGACTTTAATTATTTATGGACCTTTATAAACTGAATATAATTATATAATAAAAAAGTATTATCACACTTTCCTAAAGAGCCCCTCATCCCCCTTATAAAAGTAGACCACTTCTAACCAATTGCTCATGCATATCAAGCCTTTTGGATCGTCCAACCTCTGCCTAATTAATCTTCTTACATCCCTCTCCTCCTCTTGGAGGCCTTACCTTTTGTAGAGGGCACTTCAAGAAGTTATTTTGATTCAAACCAAAGGAATTTACCCTAATTAAAGGTAACAATTTATCTTAACTTGTTTTCTTTTATTTTACTTCTCTAACCCCCTAAAATCATTTTATTCATATATTTTGTAACAAAACTAGCATCATCAATATTTTAGGAAGTTTTTATTAGAATTATTTGAACTAAACTTACACACACCTCCATCTAATGGGTGAAGAACATAATGTTTTTGTGGATAACAAACTAACGCCTCACGAAACAATGATTGTTCGATTATCTACTACCACCTCTAATGGTGGCCATTAAGATGGAAATGTATATATATATGATATATATTATGTTTATGTTTTCTTTATTCTTATGTATTTTTATATATATCATTCCTTTGTGGTTTCTATTATGCGTAAAACGATAATTTCATTTGAAGAAGTGCGGACTACCGCCCCCTCAATGTGATATGACTCGTTCATACCATATGTGGTACTTATAAAGGAGAGATTTGATGGTATTATATATTATACAATACAGTAATTATAACACTACTATGAATCATAATTTTTTAATTCCATTAAATATTAAATATAAATGGAAGTAGTGTTCATGCGTACTTATAGCTTACCATCTCTATGAATGGTGTATTCCATTTATTACCTCTAAATGTCATGTACTATTATAAATACATGTATATTAGGGATATATATGATATATATGATATCTAAATCATGAATATCATTCTTTATATAATGAACCTTTGACGACATGAACAACATGTAATTATAAGAAGTCCATTTTTTACTCAAAAACCAAATATCGACAAAACAGACATCATTAACATAAATGATTACATAATGTTTATAACATGGTAATAAGTGATATAAAAGTAATAATAAACTTGAAAAAGGATCTTAAGAGAGTAAAAATAAACTTTAGTTTATTATTATGATGATTAAAGAACGATCGAGTCAAGTCAGACACAGGGTAATGGACATCGTCTCAATCTCCTTTCATTGAGGCATATTTTTATTTATACAAAACATTCTTTAATACGGTGTATAAACCCCTTTGAATTTTACTTTAATTCAAAAGGAATATTTTTCTATGAAGCGTTTTACTAGACAAAAAAATGAATGTTTTTTTATCGTATGTGGTGACAACAACCTTTTCCACTGCCGTGATTATTATTTGATCTTGGGCTTTCACAACAAGCCGTAATGTTTTTAAAAGAAAAATAAATACCATATACTCTTTTATGTATTTTGTTATTGAAAATGGTTTTGATAATGGATTATTTATGTCAATATATTTATGTGATATATTGTGATTGAAATGTGAAAATTTTTTGTTTCCTTAATATTTGTTTTAGGACTTATGATTTTATAATGGTACTTAGACATTTGACAGTTGGTTACGTGATAAACTAAATGAGGAGTGGTACCATGAATACAAGGATGAGTGGTTATGTTATAACCTCCAATGTATAGGGTATGTAAGTCAGACGTATGACTATTCCATTTAGTTATATGTGTGGAAGTTGACCGAATGGTGATTCCATTTAAGTATGTGTATGTCCCAAGTTACCTTTATATGTTATTTGTTCTTTATATGGGTAATATTTTGGTTACAAAAGGGTAATTAGTGATATTTTGTTCAGTAAAGAGTATTAACTACTTCATAATGATGAAAATTATTACTTATGTTAAAGTATTCATTGTTTACTTGTTGTTTTAAAAAACTAACAACATTCCTTCTTTGTGTATCCCTTACTGAGATTTTTAAGCTCATCCCAGGTTTTTGAAATGTTTTAATAGGATATAATGTGGAATAGCGTCAAGGATGGGATCATGGAAAAGTCATGATGTCTTAGACATGGAAATAGGCATGACTCATTTTTCAAGAGTTCATGTTTTGTACAAAAATGTAAATAGTGTATAAGTGTCTACTTTGTAATCTTTTGAGATTAAATATTTATGTCTTAATTATCTAAAACTCTATACCTTAAAATATCTTCAATGTGAATTATTCATTTAATTCGATATTATGTAATCATTATGGTTGGGTCCTTATAGTTTGTATTAGAGGCCGGTTTAGATAACTTTAGGAGTTAGTGTATCGTTAAATAAATTTCCATAAATTAATTTATGGTAATAATGAAATGATATTGCATTTACAGATTACCATGTTTCTTCACCTAAGATAATATTGTGTTTAGAATGGTTTTCCATATAAGAAATAGGGCATCTATGTTGGGATGACATTAGGAGGATGAAAACCTTCCAAATCAGCAACCTGGGATGGTTGGAATCGAAACTGAATAGTTTTTTGCAGTGATCACACAATTGACTCATGCTATAAATGGTGGTGGTATCCATGCACTAGATTTTTCAAATCAACCATTGAAGAACATGTTAGTAGTGGAGCATTTCAGGAGGCAACATCCCAGTTTCCTCTGTAATTAGGGATGACCTTGTTGATTGATGGTTTAGACATTCTAATCAATTTATAACGGGTTTGTTCGTAGAATTGGAAACATCCAATGATTCCATATCCATTTAGACCTACTTTCCAAAGGTAGGCGCTCATTAGTTGTAGAATGATGAGGCTTAGGAATTTGTATTAGTCGAGAGGATGTGAGGATGGACTCATCACACCTTTTTTGGGGGGAATTATTGTCTACTCTGGGACTCTCTTTATAGATTTATGTTTTTTTTCGTGAATCCTTATTACATTACCATGTATAAAATGAGCTTTTATTTTGATATGAAAATCAATGTAAGAAATTAAGAGAATATTTTATATGTATTTGAGGTTCTTCATCGATAGATAATCATCTATAATTTTTAAAGATTCTTAGTCAATGGTATCCTTCAATACAAAAAGTCTCTTGGTCATTATGATAACCATACTGGTTTTAAAGCCACTCAGTGGGGCACTTGAAGTTTATTGTCATTCAGAAGGACATGGATTATTTTAGAGTTGGGATTGTAACCGTAGATAGGCTACCTACATATCCTTTGTTTTGGAAAAGGAATCAGAACCCATATAGTTCGAGAAAGGGAGTATGATTTTTATGCATGATTGATGGCTCCAGGAAAGATGTCTTCATTACTTTTTCACTCTATGCTCATGTGAGTCCTGTTCAGTGTGAGAAACAAGAGGTATTGGTAAAACCCGACAATTTTTCGCATGAAAGATGCAATGATGTGGGGATTATGTATGTATGACTGCCCAAAATAAATGAATATTAAGATTTACTTAAGGGATTAAATCCAAGAACAGGGTCCATAAAGATATATGTACTTTATGTAGATTTGGATACTCTAATCATGGGGCTCACTCCTATGGAAGATGCCCAAATTAAGAGGGGACGTTTGATTGGGTTTTACTCTTGAGAAGGAATCACAGATCAAAAGTAAATTAAGACTCATTAAGAGGAATTAAAACTGGGGATTACTCCTGAGAAGGAACCCCATGTTAAGGGAATTGGGGCTTAATCCTAAGGAGGATTCCCATATTTGTAACTTTTAGACTAAGGATTATTCCGGAAGCGGAATCCCAGGTTAAGCAAACCATGGTCGGGGCTCACTCCTGAGGAGGATGCCCATATTTGTAGACTTTTAGACTGGGGATTATTACAAAAAAGGAAACACGGGTTAAGAGAACCATGGTTGGGGCATACTAATGAGTAGGATGCCCATATATAGGAACTTGGAGATTGGGGCTTACTCTGGAGAAGGAAGCCCAGGTTAAGGGAATTATGACTGGGGCTTACTCCTAAGGAGGATTCCCAGATTAATGAGGACATGGGGCTTACTCTTAAGGAGGATGCCCAAATTAATGAGAAATTGGACTGGGGCTTACTCCTGAAAAGGAGGCCCAAATTAAGGATTCTCTCATCTTAAAGGATGAGGTTGAATGAATGAACTCTCTAACTTTAGTGATATAAATATGTGTAAATCACTAGGTTTAAATAGATGTTCCACATAATTCCTTTCAGATAAGGAAGCCAACGAAGAAATCATGCCATGAATTGCTTGGAGAGAGTTCCGAAGGATTAATCCTGAATTGGAGGGGTCGATAGGTGTAAGAGGGGTGAAATGGGCATGAAGGGCACCCAAAAAGAGAGGTGCGCGCAAGTACTGTGTGGGCACACCAGCACTGCATGGGCATGCAATTCCTGGTTGCACAGGTGTATCTACGTGACACATCGGTACTTCTGCAACATCCAATATTTTGGGTAGAACTTGGGAGAGACATCGCTCAATCCTTTATTACTACGCCTAGAGACTTCCAGAAGAGAGGTGCACAAGTGATGTTGAAGGGGTAAGGCAGCGTGCAGGTGTGGCCATTTCCCTTAAGGGCTGGCCACCCAGGCGCACAAGTGTTGATTATTTTCAACACTTAGGCCTTCCTCTCCCTCTTTAGATCTTCCGTTCTAGGTAAGAAATTACCTTATAAGTGTTTGGATTCTTTGAGAAGAGACTAGGGAACCAGTTTGTCAAATATGAGGTTCTGGAATTTTTCTGTCCTGGAAATGGGGGGTCCACAGGGGGTATTTATACACTGGTGAGAACCTGGGGGAAATTTCAAAGAGGGCGTGCAAGTCACTTGCGCGACCAATGAGAGGCACACAAGTATACTTGCGCGACCTTGTTGAAACGTGCACGACACATGTGCATTGGAATCCGGCTTCATGCCTTTTTCAATTTTTGATGTTTTCTTCAAAGGATGAATCACATTATGCTAGGGAATTTCCCGTTCCATTAAATTAGACTCCATGACAGAAAGGAGAATCAACAAAAGACACCCATCAGAGTTGGATATGAAAGAAATGAGGACGTGACTCTGAGGAAAAGCATAAAACCAAAGGAAAGGCGATGCACAAGTGTGGAGCGTGCAAAGGGCGGCACGCAAGGATTGAACCGTGTAGGTATCAGTGTGAAAGGGTGCGACATGGCCTATAAATACGTTGTTATTCTCGCGCAAAGCTACCAAATTTCGAATTTTCGAGATCTGGCTGCACAAGTTACCTTCGCCGCACAAGTTACTTGTTTTCCACTATTTATTTGCTTTCGTGCTTATGTCAGGGTATTTGGACATGTGCGGTTATACTTTCACACCAAAAACCATCACGGAACATCATACTTGCGTGACACATCCATACTTGCGTGCCAAGATTAGACTTGCGTGCCTTAATTCCTTTTCCATTTTTTCAAATTTCTACACAAATTTTATGAAAAATAAACCCATTTAAGAGTTAATTCACTCAACTTTTGTGCATATTAAATTACTCCCAAGAGAATTCGGACGGTTGATGAACTAGCTAGCAAATGGATTGATGATATGATGAGCATAATTGGACATGATTACTATACCGTCTACGATAGCACTATCCTAGATTTTGATAAGTATTTGAAGAAGTATCATCATGACTACCCCGAGAGCATTTATCTGCCTTTGTATGGATATGTTCATCTATGAGAAGTTACCATTCCAGAGGCAATGAACTATCTCCCAATTTCTTGGTTTTATAATTATACCAACTTTGCTTCACCAAATATTTCATGTGGAGGAGAATTTCTAAGTGTTGGAACTATAGAGAAGGCCCATATGATGCATCATAGCCCTTGTACGCCTGATTTGAAACCTCATAAGCCTGAGATGCACCCACATTGTTATCCCTCAATCTTCCGAAATTCTCAGATCGATCAATCCAAAGGCAGGAAGAAAAGGTGGGACTTCCGTACAGGAGGTGGTGTGAAGCCAACCTAGATATGGGCATACTAGGTACGACAAACCTATGCAGAGTTCATCGAGCATTTGAAAGGAGTTGTGATATATGAAGTTGTCTGGGCTGGGAAAACTTATGTTTATAGGCATGATAACTTCATGCCGGAGATACATAGCCATTGGAGCCCAGAAACCAATTCTTTACATCAGAATCATGGAGAAGTAGGAATCAGTCGGTGGGATGTCCACAAGATCTCAGGGGATCTAATTTTGAGTGATATGTATGAAGAATTGATTACTCCCATAGTGACTTGGAATGATTCAGAGAGGACCCTAGCTTTGGCTCATGAATTATTGAAAATCTTTCACAATCTCAAGAGTTTAGAGATCACCTTGACTCATTCTAGAAAGGAAATTCATCCAAAGGAATGGATGAATATATTTATTATCAACATGCAGGAGAAGGAGCCGAAGGATAAGGGATCAAAGGATAAGGGATCCATGAAGAAGGGGCCCAAGGAGAAGATTCCCACTCGTCCTACCAATTTCCCCACAATAGAGAAAATGGGTGCTCTTGTAACATTCTAGCCGACCCTAGAGGAAGGGGAATTTGAGAAGTGGCAATATGAGGTGAATCAGAGGATCCAAAAGAAGAATCATTTGGCGGATTTCTTGGCCTTGTTTCTCAGTGTTAATCTTCTGTCATGTAGGGAATCGAATGGAGGCGTCAGACTAGGGACCTTCGTTATTGTAGAAAAATTGGCTAAGGGGAAAATGGTTGGGTTAGATACCTCCATTTAACAAGGATTCACAGTAGCTTACTCCATGTCTTCATGGGTAAGTCTCCTTTATTAATAGTGGGGACATTCCATGTTTTTGGGGGAGGGATCAGCACTCACATCAAGATGGTTAATGTACAGAATGGAGTACAAATCCCCAGAAGTTCTTTCATGCCATCAGTGCAAGAATTCTCGGGAATTTCTCCATTATTTCTCATGACATGATGGTGAGGATGAGCATGGATAAGGAATTAAAATTTTGTCCTTATGGAAAACCGCTAACCGAGCAGTTTGTTGATGATCGAACAACCAGCCTGGATTTAAGGGCATACATGCTGGCCTGCAGAGATGGTGTGCTTGTCTCCAGAATTGACAAAGAGATTATATACAAGGCCTATGATCCATATATATTTTCACGTCAATTCATGTGTTTACAACAAACTGTTGTATCTCCCCCTGTTCATGTCAGGTCATAGAAACATCCGATGGTTGCCCGAAAAATATTGTTGCTGACATCTAGGGAGAAAACCGAGGTAGTGTTTGATCTACCGTTTGAAAAGTAGGAATATAACTTGACTACATGGAATGTCGATCATAGGATAACAGCGTATCCTAGATGGGTGCTGAATCATTTGGTTTATTAGGTGGGGAAAAGGAAGAGGACTATAGAGAAAGAAACCCTTCCTCATGAAGGTGATGATTCCACACCTGAAGCTGATTCACCAGCTTCCTAATCTAGGACTAATTCACCAGATTCCCAAGATGGGGATGATGAGGCACAACAAATGGAAAACTGCCCTCGTGCCCGATATAATCCTCTGGTCAGAATCAAAAGACCTACTCCGTCAACTCCTAGTGAGTTACATCATTGTGGAAATTTAATCACCATTACTTTATAGAGTAATAAGTCTTATTTTCTTATTCTCTATCAATAGGTGCAGAATCTGGGAATAAATTGATGTCCAAGATTGTAGAACCTCCCTCGCAACCTTCTGGTACACATACTGAATTTCTATGACCAGAGGTTGAGCAGAAATGGCAGAGTCTATATTGTGGTACAGAGACTGCCTGGATGGATTTGTGCGAGGGCCTACACCTCCCTAGAATAGGGAATATTGTGTATTCTATAGATATCCATTATGAGGATAACACCAATGAAGTGCGGGCATACATCAGAGAGCTAGAAATTCCCATATATTCCACTTATGATTCCATTCCTCTCACCAAGCAGGTGAAGGAAATGATAGATCGTGGTGCCACTGAGGGGACTGACGAGGAGTGGCATGATTACATATCCCCTGAAGATGTATGTTTTCTTTCCTTATTTTCCTTGCAGCTTGATTTCAGTCAAATCTTTGTTAATTAAGGAAATTATTTTATTCATCCTACATATTGAAAATAAATAAACTACTGAGGTACCTTCGCCACAATATAGCCCTTTTGGTACTACCATTGGGGCTGCTGATGATTCTTCTCGTGAATCAGTGAGATATCTCTGGGTCAACAGGCCATGAATGAAGAGTTAGAAATGACCTTCCATTTTCCAATTCAATTGAATGTAATGGAGACTACCAATACTCCTAAAAAACCAAAGAAGAAAAGACAACGAAGGAGGATATCCATAGCTAAGGGCTTCATTAGTAGAAGAAAGTCCTTCAGATAATCATGAATTTATAACCATGAAAATTTTTCTCATATTTCTAGAGATTGAAGGGGCTTCTTCAGTTTCCCCTCTGAGGGAAAGGATTGATCATCCTTTGAGGACCACAGAAAGTGCTATAGATCAATCAAAAACTCAGGTTGACTTGGGTTCTCTTGGAGAAGAGCTAGCATCTGTTCCCAGTATCCCCCATGCCACTGTTGCAAGAAGAGAAGAACCTACTTCTGGAAAGTTAACAATGATTCATAAATTATTGAATGAAACATCAACTGACTTCCATTCTGTGATAATTCAGGTTCAACCCATGTATTAGAGATTTTGATGACTATTACAACTGATGCCACAATTTTATCTGAAGATGTTGTCCAGGGTCATGGACCGCAGGATGAAGGTCGCCAAGAAGACTCATCAAATGCTCCCACTGGTGAGACAAACTAGGATTCTGAGATGGAATTTGATGAAATGATGGAACTTGTCACATCTTTCAAAGAATGTATAAATCATGTTAAAATACCATGTAATTTATAATATTATAGATGTGAGTGTAATCCTTCATCCTATTATAAATAACTTCTTATTACATGTCTAATCATGATCGGTTCAAAGGTGCAGTTCTTTCTAAGCAAGCTGCTGAACTACCCAGGCCTGAAGGGGGTACAGAAAACCCTACTATTATAGAAACATTAGCACATGTGTAGCTGATCCTAGTGAAGCTTCCTCAAACGCATACTAAAAATCCTGTCGAAGCTATGAAATATGGGGAGTAGCCTTCTCAGATTGCTGATCTACCATTGGGTAAGGGGTAACAATATTTGTGACTGTACTTAATTTTAAAGATAGTCAATTAACTTTTATTATCATTTGAAAGTAACCAAATCATTAAAATGATTATGCAGGGCCATCAATTCTGTGGATATATCTAGAGGTGAGGCCTCAGCCTCCACCCCAACAAGAATTGAAAGTGAAGAAGCATGGGTCAGGGGGAAGGAGTAGAACATGTCACTTATTTAAGTGAATTAATCCCAGATTACATTCCCCCCCTCTGAAAGTGATGCTGAGTAGGATCCAGAAATACAGAAGGCATTCGAATTTTTACAATGCAAGGAATGGAAAGACATATAGAAGATCTTATCAGAAGTTCCTTTAAAAGAGATATCATCAAATATCCCTCAACAGTCATCCCTATTTTTCATACTAGGACTTGGCGGTTTGGGATATCAAAAGATCCATGCTACATTGAAGCATGTAATCGTAAGGAGGGAGCAGGAGAAAAAGTGTCGTGAAGATCTGACTAGGGTGAAGTTGTCAGCTAATATTAGGGAAATTGTGGCTACAGTATCCTGGTCTGAGGCTGACTATGCTGCCAAGGTGAAGGAACTGATGCATAAGATTAAAGATAAAGTCATCCAGCAGATGCACCTTCAGCAACAGTTAGATGTTGTAACTGGAGAACTTGACCAACTAAATAATTCAATGGAGTGTGCTCAAACGAGTGGTATTAAAGCCATTTCAGATGCCAAGAAAGCACTCCATCAGGCTGAAAAGAGTGAAGTTGGTCAAGTTCATGAGCATCAAGTGGCTGCTGATGAAGCTCGGGACGTTGTACATCAAGTGGAGACATATGTTGACAGTCTTTTGTAATTTCATGGAAAAGAGAAGAGACTCCAACATGTGGAATTCCTTCTAATTAATGTGCATCAAATGGAAAGAACACTTTCATTTTCAATCATCTATGCACACATTTTCCTTTGCTACCTGCTTTAGATTTTTTACCTAAGCCAATGGGCCTAGTAAAATTTGTTTTCTTTTTACTAGGATTATTATAAAATAAATAACCCTATAAACATTGAATCTATTAATTTATTAATATTACATAAATCATATAAAATGTATGTTTAGTGAGATGGAACTTGACTTTTATTGATAGTTCCCTTGTGTTTTGTTGGCAGTTTAAAGTCATGCACTTCAGACATAAAAAGGCTAATGTGTAAGGTCGAAATAGCTTTGACCGAATGGATTAAAATTGACTCAATTCCTTGACAATATATCTAAAATCATATTACCACAATCAAGTATAAAGAAAAACTTGTAAACTATGACTAATAAATTTTGAATTTGAAAAATGATACGAAAAAGGGCTAAAAGGCATTAGAATATGTAGTTCCCAAGAATGAAGTTGCCATTATTTATCAAAACCGTTAGGGGGTTGAATTATGCAGGGCCACCTAAGGCCATTGGATTTATAGTCAAATAATAGTATCTTTTGGCTGACAGGTTTGTCATGTAGACTATTTATGTAAGGCCACCTAAGGGAATGTGCTACATAGTTAGGCAAAAGAACTCTCAGAAATTTACTTTTATACAACTAAAAATCTAGTGGAAGTTTATGGGGACTCAAAATTTCCAAATCATAGAGTTTTCTGTATGGAGAGAGGTACGTGAATATGGAGAAGATATTTCAAAACAAGATTGTCTAAGAATTGAATGAATGTCACTCCTACGAAGGTCTGACCCAAATGTAGAGAAGGGAAATATAAACCTTAGACATGAATACTTTCAGATCATGAAAAAGAGTATGGGATATATATGTTAAGGATGGCCCTTTTTTTTGCAGATCCCTACAAATTTTTATTAAGCAAAAAAATGAAAAAAGAGATTTTTTCCCATGAATGAAGTTACCACTATTTGAAAAACCCGTTAGGGGGTTGAATAATGCAGGTCCACCTAAGGGAATTGGCTGCATAGTCAAATAATAGCATCTTTTGGCTAACACTTCTGTTATGTAGAGTGTTTATCAAAGGCCGCATAATGGCATGTGATGTATGGTCAGGCAAAAGAATTCTCAGAAATTGGACATTTTGTTACCAGAAGTCAAGAAAGATGTTATGGATATATGGATGTATTCAAGATTAGGATTATGACACATAAAAAGTGGGTATTGTCCAATGTATGTAGGGATACACAGATCAATGCTAACCATAATCATGTTGTGGCTGGGTCCTGAATTGAAATTTTGGACTTCCCTACATATCCCATAAGTATGGGAATCAATCCATACGTATTTCTTGAAATATAGTTTAATGTCATGTGGGACGAAAGTATGTGAGATCTTAGTTTAGGGTCATAGAGCTCGGACCATAATAATGAATACACAGTGTGTGTTTTCATAGAGACTTTTCATCTAGGGGATGGAAAATGGAACTTGGGGTTAGGACCAAAAGACTTGGGGCTGGATTCGAGGGATTCTCAAACATTCCTATGTATCCCATAAGGGTGGGAATCAAGCCGCATGTAGTTCTTGAAATACCCTATGTACATATTGGTTTGTAAAAGTGAAAGGTGAAATGGGACTTTGTTGCAATGATGGTTTGACCCAAGATAAAAGGTTCGGGTATTTCTATATATTCACGTACTCTTTGAAATATAACATGATCGGAGATCAATGTAAATAATCATTCTATATCAGGTGAGAGTGCAAACAGAATGTTGTAGTTTATTGTCATACAAGACAAAAAGTGCTGAGTAGTTTAACATCCTGTAGCAAGGAAAAAGGTGAACCATTGTGAAGAGATTGGTTTTGGGCTTGAACCTCAGGAGGTTGCCTACGTACCCAACCTAGAAGGGAAGGATCAAAGTACACATAGTTCAATTAAGGAATGGATTAGTGATCAAGTTGTTCTTGGGGACAATGACTAAAAAAATGGTGTTGGGACTTATGCATCGTTAGCGGCCTAGAGAGGGTGTTATGGTTGAAGTTTTCTCTAAACTCACGTGAGTCATACTCGATGTGAGAAACAAGTTGTAGAACAACCTTAACAATGAAAAATTTAATTTTATGTAGTACATATGAAGGGAATATGCAGTTTAAAGTCTTGTAGTGAGGACTATTGGTGCTGCATAGTTTAGTTTCATGTAGCTGGGACAAAATACAGTTTAACGTCATGTAAGATGTATTAGGGTGCAGTACGGTTTAGCATCTTGTAACAAAGATGATGGGAACAATATAGTTTAACACCATGTTGGACAAAAGGGGGACTTTTCAGTTTTAACGTCATGTAGTAAGGAGAAAAGAGGACACAGTTTAACATAATGTGGAACGTATTAGGGACTTATTCACAGTTTAACGTTATGTTGGACGAAAAAGGGACAATATAGTTTGGCATCATGTTGGATGATGTTGCGAATTGTTTAAGGTAATATGCATGGACCATAACGGTATATTTTAACGTCATATAGGATGATGAAAGGGACACACTTTAACATCTTGATGGACAAGAGAAATGCCAATAGATTAAGGTCGTATACATGGACCTTTAGTTATGCAATTTAACATCATTCTGGATGTAAAGGACTTCTGTACAGTTTAATGTCATGTAGTTAGGAAGTCACTGTTTAATTTCATGTTGGACGTAAATTCCAATAGTTTAATGTTATATGCATGGACCCTATATGTATTTTATGTTCATACAAAATATTTCTTCAGAAATCTGGCATTAGTTGGAGTACTGATGATTTCTCCATCCATTGAGATTAAAGAATAAACACCATTGGAGTAGACCATATGTATTGAATAAGGTCCTTTCCATTTTGGCTGATGATTGGGAGGTTTCATTCCTAGTATCATTGGAGTTTTGAGAACTAATACCAATTCTTTTTGAATGAATGAACAGAGATGAACTTTTTTGTTGAAAGATCGTGCTATTCGATTTTGATAGAATTCCAAGTGGTGCAGGGTGCACAATCATTTCTCATCTAACCGTTCCAATTTATACAATCACTTTTGAGATTGTTCATCTGTATATTATTGATAAAAAATGGCTACTCTGAGCAATGGTTATTAAACCTCAATTGGAAATACTGCTTCCGTTCCATATACTAATGAATATGGAGTTGACCGCGTTGCAGTGCGGGTGGTGGTCCGATAAGCCCATAAAGCATGAAAAAGTTTATCAGGACATGATTTATTATCTTTATCCACCATATTTTTTAGTATATTTGATAGAGTCTATTTTAAATCTTCTATTTGGCCATTGGCCGCTGCCAGACACCGAGAGCAATGATTGGATTTAATGTTTTATTCTTGATACAACTTCTCACATTAGATGAACAGAAGTTGGTGACATTGTCTGTCAATATGGTATGAGGGACACCAAATATGGTAATGATGTTAGAATTGATGAAGATAACAATGAATTTAGATCAGATTCTTTGAGGGGTATTACATATTCCCATTTGGAAAATATGTCAGTAGTAGTAAGAATATACTTCAACTGCTTGAATGTAACTGAAGGATAAGGTCCCACTATATCCATTCCCCATGTGGAAAATAGCCACAATTATTTATCTTTATGAAGCAACTCAGGGGGTTGATGAATGAAATTAGAATATACTTGACATCAATTACACTTCTTTGTGAAATCAATAGAATCATGTATCATTGAAGGACAAAAGTATCAAAGCCTTCAAATTTGATCAGTTAGTCTATGTCCAGACTGGTGGGCACCACAGACTCCTACATGCACTTCTTTAATGACAGCCATTGTCTCTCCACCATCAATGCATCTGAAGAGAACTCCATGAAAACCATGTCTGTAGAGAATTTTCTATACGTGATCTGGGCTATCATAAAGAGTGAAATTGACCACACATCTCCAAACTTGTTCTTTCCCGGCTCTATCAGGTGGAAGTGTTCCATTTTGAAGGTATTACGTGATATGTGGCATCCATCATGTAGTATGACCATATGGTTCAGATATGGGACTAATTTCACTGATTTCCACTGTTATGGCTTGAACATAAGGTGAAATTGTATGACGGTGGGAAATACTGATGGTTGTCTCGTCCTGATTTGGATCTACCAGAGCTTTGGCAATATTAGCCAGTGCATTAGCTTGGGCATTTTTGGATCTTGGGATATAATAAAATGTCAGTTCCGAAGGAAAATCATCCATTAACTCTCTGACGTAATCATACAAAGGGATTAGTTCTTCTTTTCTGATGGCATAATCCCCATTGACTTGTTTGATTTCCATGTCTGAATCACCATTCACCTTTATGTGATTCACTTGTGCTTGACACGCCAACTCCATTCCTGCAATAAGATCTTGGTATTCCGCTTCATGATTTGTACTACCTCCCAATAATGAGAAGGAATAAGGTAGAAATTCCTTTTCTGGGGAAATTAGTACAACTACTAATCCAAATTTGTTGAATTTAGGATTTTCCATTTTCCTCCCTATTGGACTTCAGAAGCACCTTCGAATAACATTTACCATGTTTGAAGACTTTCATGAATATAGAATACTTCCTCATTAGGGAGTTCAATATCTGAAGATATATCTTCCACTAAAGGGTGTTCAGAAAGGAAATCAGCTAGAGCATGGCCCTTTATTGACTTTTGAGAGACATATTGAATATGAAATTGCTGCAAGTTAACTGTCCACCTTCCTAGACGTCCTCTAAGCATTGGATGAATAAGGATGAATTTGATCGGGTTATTGCAAGATACCAATTGGACCTCGTGATATTGTAGGTAGTGTCTCAACTTTGTAACTGCAAAGATTAATGCTAGGCATCACTTCTCAATATTTGGGTATTAGGTTTCTGCTTCAAGCATAGTCCGACGTAGATAGTAGAGGCTATTTTCAATCCTAGAAACATTCTTCTGAGCAAGAAAGGCACCCAATGATCGCTCTAGAGCTGTCACATAGAGGATAAGTGGCCTTCCTTCAATAGGTGGCATTAACACATGTGGACTAAAGATATTCTTCTTAATAATATCGAAAACTTCTTGACATTATTCAATACACTTATAAATGACTTACTTCATCATCAATTTGGTGAAGGGTAAACTTTTCCCTTCCAAATTGGCGATGAAATTCCGAATATAGGCCAAGTTTCATTGACGTCCTCTCAATTATTTCAAATTTTGAGGAGGCGACATAGCAAGGATTGACTTTGTCTTCTCAGGATCGACTTCGATACCATGATTTTGTACAACAAAGCAAAGAAATTTTCCTAAGGTTACCCCAAAAGCACATTGTAAGGGGTTCATCTTCAAATTATGTTGTCGATGTTTGTGGAATATGATTTCCAAATCAGCCATGTGAATAGAAAAATGTTTGGATTTTACCACCAAATCGCCCACAAAACATTCGACAAAATTTCCCAGAAAGTATTGGAAGATACGATGCATGGAATGCTGATATGTTGTGCCAACATTCTTTAGGCCATAGGGCATTACTGAATATCAAAACACACCCTGAGGTGCTCTGAAAGCTGTATATTCCACATCTTCTAGAGCCATTCAGATTTTATTATATCCATAATATATATCTATGAAGGAAAGTGCTTCATAGCCATCTATTTCATAATTCAAGTGTTCTGTAATCAGAACTGGGAAATCAACCTTAGGGAAATACCGATTAGGATCTCTAAAATCAATGAAAACTCTAATTTTATCATTCTTATTTTTTCACTGGGACAATATTAACCAACCATTTGGGATATTGATCTTCTCTGATGAAGTTATCTTTGATAAGCTTATCAAATTCAGTCTCAATTTTGGAAGCATAGGTTGGGTGTGTTCTTCTAGCAGCTTCATTGAATCCTAGATGATCTTATAGAAAATCCAAATGATGAGTGGAAACATCCGGATCAAGCCCTGTCATCTCTGTATAGTTCCAATAAAATATATCTCAATTATTCATTAAAACGGAAATATACATCTCTTACTCTTCATGAGTCATGGCTGCACTAATTAATGTGGGGCGTGGATATTCTTTTGTACCCAGATTTATTTCTCTGAGTTCATACACGGTGGTAGAGATACCCTCTTCCAATGCTAGAGGATCATCCCTGAGATCTTCCTCTTCTTCTTCAGCATGTTTTATTTCTTCCATTTCTACTTTCATAGTACATGATGAAGCATAATTTCCATAATCAGAAATAGATGTCAAAATATGCACATCATGAAGAAGAAGCATCCATTTAGGACCTGATTGATGATGAAGGGTCTTCTTTGTGTAATAAAGATAAGATAATGGATTGAGAATTGACATCATCATTTAACTCTGACATTTCTATAACTTGACCAGGCCTGATTGGCGAAGTGTAGTGTTTTTCGATTTCAGCAGGTGAAATGAAGAAATCTCCATTTGAGCTTTCATCATTTCTTGGTGGATCACCACTTTCTCCCATGTTGTCTGGATTGATTTTTATAATTGAATTTATGGATGTTTCCATAAGAATATTTTGATTTCGGTCCATCCTATCAATTTTACTGAAAGGTAACACAAAATTTGTACTCACATGTGTAAATGGGTTTACTGGAATCTTTTCCAAACCATATAGAGCATTATATTTGGTAATCTCCCTTGTTGTGGATTCCTCCTTTCTCTTTTTGTGATAGAATTCCGCCTAAATTTATTGAGATTTACATGTCTTGAATGGGGATTTATCTCCATATAATGTCCCAATTTTACCATCGAATCCATACATGAGACATTGATGGTATGATGAATGGTTAGCCGCATGCTAATGTAGCCAGGGTCAACCAAGCAAGATGTTGAAGGATAAATCGTGATCAATAACCATGAAATCTAAATTGGATACAAGATCTCCAAACTGAGTTCTAAGTGTAATCTCTCCCAGTGATTCTTGTTCATTTTTATCATATCCTTGTACCATTAAAGTAGAAGGAGATAAATCAGATTCTGTGAGGCCCAATCGATGAAGTGTACGAATAGGGATGAGGTTGACTCCTGAACCATTATCAATGAAGACTCTTCGGATGTCAACACTATAGACCTTTCCAGATATGTATAAAGGTATGACATATCCATGCACGACATCATATTTGTCTTCATCTGTGATAGATTTCACTGCATGGCATTCTGCAGGATTATTCTCAACATGGTAGGCTTCAGCCGCAGCAATTTCAGTTTCAAAAAATTGAGGACTCGACAAAGCCTCGATGAGTGCATCCAAAAGATCCTTCGATAAATTAAAATCATCCATAATTGATAACTGGGTCGGTACTTGGGCCAAGTGTTTCAATACATCATACTTTTGATCCTAAGGTCTGAGTTTCCCAACAGGAACATCTGGTTTTGCAGGTACCTTTGAAGTAGATGCTTCGGAAGTTGATGCATCTTGTACTGGGATAGGAGTTGGTAACACTCCAGGATTTGGAACATTAGACCAATTAGGTCTATTTACATGCTGAGAGGAAGAAGCTGGAAATTTTAACTGATCTTCCAGAATAATTGGGCAAGGGATGAGTCTGCCTTGTGTGGAAGAACTTTCTTGTTCTTGTTGATCTTGTTGAAGGTCTCTGCCGTGAGTTTTTTCCTCATACACAGTTCTACCAGGGGTAGAATTTGAATAGTGACCTTTGAAAGATCCACGTCTTCCCCTGTATCTTGAGCCTCTGTAACTTCCTCTTATTCCTCTATTTGCTACAGGGAATTTGGGCTCATTTAAATCGAAACTGCAACTAGAATATGGGTCTTTTCATTGAATCATATTAACAGAACAAAAGATCAATTATTCATCTGATGAAGACTCTGCCTGATTAGCCTGTTTAGGCTATGACGATTGGTGGGGCAGTGCCCATGACTTTGAAGTAGATGGAATGAAGTCTGCAAGAGCCAAATACAACGTCAGCTTTGACATATACTCATCTTCTTTAGATTCTTCATCTTCCTTTGAATAATGCTATTTCTTTGAGGATTTTCCCTATGATGAAGTGGGTTTTGCCGTGACATTAATTGAAGAAGGCACAATTGGTTTCTTCAATTGCATTCACAAAATGTCATGAGTTCGGTTTATCATTTATCTAACCATCCAATAATCATATATTTGTGCATTTTTTTCTTGAATTCTTGCCACTTATCCTCCTCCTCTGGATCTATAGCAGTAACACATGCTACCAGAGCTGAAGAACCATTCAGTTTTACTTGTCCCAAGTCGACCATTTTTTGAAGGAGGTCCTCGAGAAAAAAAAAACACTCTTGAATGGGATGCCCCAACATCTGATCGAATGGGAAATAATTTGTACGGTCTTCATCTCCTTCCTCATTTGGTCTCATGGTCCTTAGCAATTGAACCAAATTATTTTCTGGAGCCGAAATGAAGTAACTAGGAAATTTTTCATTTTGGAAAGAGTATGTTTTTCTCTTCAGATCCTCATATTTTTTCCATCTTTTATCTCATTGATCCTCTTGACGAAACGACCTCTGTTGTTTACACTCAGGAGGCGGAGCCCTTCGAGAAGATGAAGGCCTTGAAGTAGAAGCTGGTACAGTTGCTTGTTTAAGCATAACTGTAGTAGTCTCTGATTTACCCATTCTCCTTCATGGAGCTGATGGAATTACATGAGATTTATCCTTAGTATTTATAAGAGAATATCCAGTCTGTTAAGTGATTTAAGTAAGGTCTCGATACCCTCCTCTGTATTTCATAGGTATCAGCGGTGTGCGCAACTCATCATGTAAAATTCACCACACAAATGGTCAACAGTTCTTCTTAAGGGAGTGCTAAGATTAGGGAATATGTTAATCCCTTACAGTGAGGAATGAAATCTAAAACACTTTCATTCCCCCTTTTCTTATAGTTTATATGATCAAAAACTATTGTCTCTAGCAACGTTGAGCAGAATTGAAAAAGGAATTTTTGACGAAGATCCTCCCATCTGGTAATTGACCAGGATTGAAAGCTTATGTATCAGACAAAATCATGTCCTTGTAATGACTGTACAAAACACCCAAGACTAACTGCTTCTTGTTGTTGAAGGGTTCCCATCATAGGATCACAGCGAGAAACAAAATGTGTTATGTGTTTCTTTGGATCTCTCGAACCATTAATGATTGGGAATATGGTACTTGAAAAATTTGATGGGGGAGGAATTGCATCAACCCATTCAGGGTTAGCTCTCTTTTCATGTTGAATTTGAGCATGCATTCCCTCCATAGCTTCCAACCGAGATATTAATGACTCAATAGTAGTTATTAAATTCTGAGAAACATCATGTTGAGCTTGGAACTGAGGATGTGCAATGACTAAAGCTGGTACAAATTTTGTGGCCGGTGCTGCAACTGATGGTAGCACTGCTAATTGTTGTTGTACTTGACCCATAGGATTAGACCTCTGAGGGTGTACTGGTAGAGGAGGATATTCTTGATCCATCTCAGTAGCCGCCACAAATTCCCTTGGCTGATTGACTCCAGCACTCTTAGGAGGAAGACTACCTTGAATTAATTATGCATTCACCTCTTCAATTTCTTCATTTTGTCCTCTTGTTGGGAAAATCTTTTCTCTAGTGAGAGCGATTGGCCTTCTCCATAGGAAGGGTATGTAACCTGATTCGTTCCATTCCCTTTTCTAGCTCCCTTTCAGAGAGGGGGAAGTGGGTTACTTGAAGGATTACCCAAATTCTGGGTAAACCATTGATTTTATGTATGTACACCTTCTACATTTGTGTCTGTGCATACAACTTCTTGAACAGGAACCTCTTCATCTGATCCCTCTATGTGAACCTCATCTTGTGGATCAGCAAAAACAGAATTTATGACATTGATTGATGCATAATGCATTTCATATCTTCTATCGTCATTTTTGTGATATTGTCTTTTTCCATGCCCTTGATGAGACATTGCCCTTTTTCGATTTGATCCCTCATGAACTTCTTGACGTAACGTAATTTGGAGGAAATATCCTGATAGTTTTCCTCTTCATTCCATTTGAGGCTTCTTCCCTAATCGAGAGAAGACTGAATTTCACTAAGGGAGGGATAGAGGATATGAAAAATTCCCCAGTTCGGTGGATTGGGGCTGTTCCTGCTGTCTTTGCTCGACACCTCGAATCCTATTTGTTTATTATGAGGGATGGGTTAAAAGAGTCCCCAGTCTTGCAAGATGGGTTGGTTCTTGGCATGATATATCTGAGACCTTATTGAAATATATCCTGATCTTGAAGGCTTTAGTCCAGAAATTAGCTGGATGCATCAACCTGCATCCACTTTTATCACTTGGCTCAAAAGACCGTTGGATGATTTCTGACACTTCTGTCACTTGTTGATGTGCTTGCACCAAATGAGAGGCCAGTTGAATATTCTAATTTTCTTGATGCACGAGTAATTCAACAACTTCTTCTATATATGCTTGATTTTGAGAGGAACTAGATAATCCATGTTCTTGGGAATCTTTTGATTACAAACAATCCCCATTGATTGTGGCCGACTATGGAAACTAACATTGCATGAGACCATTTTCGGCGGGCTTTGCTGACTGGAGAGTACAATAAAATGTAGTGCTCCATGAACACCCCATCCCCTAATATGAATACCAGATGGGGCATTGGCAATTAACTGGTGCAATCTTCTTAGTGCGCTATGGCATGAATGCTGAAGGGCTCTCTGTTGCTTTTCAGCCTTCAGATAATGAGAAAATGAGAGATATGCCAAATCAATTTGGCATTGTAACACTTCTATTATCTTAACATGATATTCATATTCATCATAAGATAATATTTTCTTTTTCAACTGACAAAGAGTTTTCTATATATTTAGACTAATATCATGAATTCTATCTTCTGTCAACATCTCTGGAATGTCGTACTGAGAATCAGCCAGAGGCCAAAGCATAACTAGCACTTCACCTTTCTCCAGTTGCTTTCTCATGTTACGTACTTCCTCTTTATCATTCTATGAATATTCTTCTACCTGATTAGACTAGAGTTGGGTTTTCCTTGTTGCTTCATCATATTCAACAAGTTTGGCAGTGAAATCACTGATCAAACTAGAAGAAGCATGACTTAGGGGTGGTTAGAATAATGAATTACACCCTAGGCTGTCTTCTGGTTGAGAAAGTATTTCACCTGCTAATGGTAATGAATCAGACATGACTGGCTTCACATTTTCAAGTGTCTCAATATAAGAGGGCTTTCTCATCACTACATTGTCTGTTGGAGAATTTTCCAAGTAATGTGAATCACTACTACGGAGAGGACTTTCACAGCTAAATTCATCATCATGGGGAGGACCACCATGGTGGGTTATAGAAAATGATGAAACATTTTTCTCCTAGGTCTTCTGACCACATAGAGGGTTCTTGTGGCTCTCTTCGGAAGATGAAATCTCAAGATCGACCGAATTGTCATGATGTAATCCTTAATGAAGAAGTGTCTGATGCATACCTTCAGAATTAATGATCCGACTATTGGGAACAGAGAGAGCAGAATCTTGAGTTGAAACTGATAGTTTTCTGAGTGCATCAAGAACTCCAGCATCGAGAAAGGCCTTATCACAGACGGGTCATTGATTTCTTGACTGTGCTGGGCGGGTCTTCTTCATAGGAACCTTCTTACTCAATTTGACAGGTGTATGTACCTACTCAGAAGAAATGATCAAGTTAGGCCGACTATCTCTGCTCAAATCAGATGTATGTGCTTGACTTTGTTGTCTGTATGATATGGGGGAGTACTCCCCACAACCATCTTGGAATGGAACAGAGGTGCGTGTCTGTTCCGAAGTGAACTGTTGATTTGTCACTCAACTGGTAGGGAAATATTTATGTGTCTTTCCCTGAGATGTTGCTAAAGCCTTTATAATATCATGGAAGGTATCCAGAATATGAGCAGGTATTTTCTTCTACTCTTTCACCATTTATAGAATATTCTTGGTGACTTCAGTTACTGGAATGGGGATATACGTCCATTTCGTGCTTAGAGTAGGTGTATGTGCCTGCTCTTGTCCTCCTTTTCCTGTTAGTGTATCCTGACAGTACTAATGTGTGGTGGCAGAGAGTTGATTCTGCCTCATATTTGTCCTCGGAGCTTTTCGACGGACTTCTCTGAATGCTACCAAACGAGACTGTTGGTAGGCTTGATCAATACTAGCAGGTGTATGTGCCTACTGATTGCACTTCTCCGAACGTGGTTGATGATCTTCCTTCAATACTGACCAATGAGGCTTCTTGTAGGATTGATAAGTGTAAGCAGGTGTATGTGCATGTTTACCAGTTGTCAACACATTGGGTTGGCGGGCTTCATCGTATGTAGTCAGACGAGCCTGCTGACTAGATGATGATTTATAAACAGGTGTATGTTCTTGTCTATAGTACTCCACCGGAATTGCCTGGAGGGATTGGCGTGATGCTGCCAGACGAGTCTGTTGGACAGCTGAATTAAACCAGAAGGGTGTGTATTCCCTCTCGTTGCTTACCACCAAGATAGGTTGGTGGACTTCTCCAGAGATGGCAGAGATGAGAACGTACTCACTATTGACTGGATTTCACCTCTGGAGGTTCGTCTTGTTTGCTCGGGTTCGAGTAACCTGAGCCGAATTCCTGGAAACGATACCCTCATCATGTTGAGGGTGCACTACCACATGAGTCTGGCGGCGATTGTTGATGGGAGCCTTCGGGAAGGACACCTGTCTCTTTGAATTAAGTCCCCAAGGGACCTTCTCAATCACCTCCCCAGAATACGAGAGTGAATTGTGATTGCATTTCAGGAATAACGACCAGAAATGGTTGGATACAGTAGTTAGCACCGCCTGGTTCTTGATCGCTGGTCGTCGCGGTCCGGATGACTAGGGTGAGTTGTTCACTTGGAGGGCTTGTTGAGAAGCCTCTAGAGTTGGAATAGTACTATTTTGACGGTACTCCATAACCAGCGCATTTGATACCTAGCGTTGAAGATGCTGAGTAGGTGATTTCATCCTCAGAGCGGACGATGATCAAGTAAAAGTAGCTGCAGATTCATTCACAATAGAGGTTTTTACAGGAGAGGTATTCACAGAAGTGTACTTAGGAAAAGAAATTATTGTAATGCAGAATATCGTGGGAAAAAGTGCATGTTTGATATAAAAAATATAATAAATATATGTTCAGACACTACATTTTTTTGATGAGCACATATGTTATTGATTGCTTTGTTGGCCCTATCATTGAGTTTAAATAGGGGCAAAAAAATAGGCAAAAAATCACTTTAACTTGGTTAAGGATTCATGTTGGGTTCACTATTTTTTTTGTTTCCACTGGAATTGGGGATGGCCTTGTTGATTGAAGGTTCAAACAATCCAACCAGTTTCTAATGGGTTTGGTCATAGAACCAGTAACATCCAATGATTCCATATCCATTTAGACCTACTTTCCAATGGTAGGCGCTCATTACTTGTGGACTAATGAGGCTTAGGAATTTTCATTGTTCGAGAGGATGGGAGGTCGGAATCATCACACCATTTTTTAGGGGAATTATTTTCTACTCCGGGTTTCTCTTTATTGATTTAATT
The DNA here is from genome assembly GCA_963277665.1 of Viscum album. Classification (NCBI taxonomy): domain Eukaryota; kingdom Viridiplantae; phylum Streptophyta; class Magnoliopsida; order Santalales; family Viscaceae; genus Viscum; species Viscum album. The sequence goes on along the minus strand of OY728131.1, from coordinate 1,214,924,628 downwards.
TATGTTCGTGAATAATTATTACATTACCAAGTATAAAATGAGCATTCCATTAGATCTGCCAATCAATGTAGGAAATTTAGAGAATCTTTTATATGTATTCGAGGTTCATCATCAATAGAGAATCATATATATTTGTTATAGATTCTTAGTCAATGGTATCCTTCAATAAATAAAAGTCTCTTGGTCATTATGATGACCATACTGGTTTTAAATCCACTCAGTGGGGCACTTGAAGTTTATTGTCATTCAAAAGGACATGGATTATTTCAGAGTTGGGATCATACCCGCAGATGGGCTACCTATGTATCCTTTGTTTTGGAAAAGGAATCATAACCCATGTAGTTCGAGTAAGGTAGTATGATGTTTATGCATGATTGATGGCTCCAAGAAATATTTCAAGATTACTTTTACACTCTATGTTCACATGAGTCATCCTCGGTGTGAGAAAAAAGAGGTATTGGTGAATCCTGACAATTTGTGCCATGAAATATGAAATGATGTGGGGATTATGTATGTATGAATTCCCAATAACAGGGTCCATAAAGGTATATATTCTTTATGGATATTTGGATACTCTAATATTCGTCCTCACTCTTAAGGAAGATGGCCAAATTAGGAGGGGACATATGATTTGGTTTTACTCCTGAGAAGGAATCCTAGATCAAAAGTAAATTATGACTGGTTGAGAGGAATTAAAACTGGGGCTTACTCCTGAGAAGGAAGCCCTGGTTATGGGACTTGGGGATTACTCTTAAGGAGGATTCCTATATTTGTAGACTTTTAAACTGAGGATTATTATTGAAGAGGAAAAATAGGTTATGAAAACCATGGGTGGGGCTTACTCCTCAGGGGGATGCCCATATTTGTAGACCTTTAGGCTGGGGAATATTCTGGAAAAGGAAACACTGGTTAAGAGAACAATGGTTGGGGCTTACTCCTGAGGTGGATGCCCATATTTGGGAACTTGGAGACTGGGGCTTACTTCTAAAAAGGAATCCCAAGTTAAGGGAATTATGACAGGGGCTTACTCCTAAGGAGGATGCTCAGATTAATGAGGACTTGGGGTTTACTCTTAAATAGGATGCCCAAATTAATGAGAATTTTGAATGGGGCTTACTCCTAAAAATGATTCCCAAATTAAGTATTCCCTCATATTAAAGGAGGAGGTTGCATAAATGAACTCTCTATCTTTAGTGATATAAAGATGTGTAAATCACGAGGTTTTAAGACATGTTCCATAGAATTCCTTTCAGATAAGTAAGCCAACAAATAAATCATGCCATGAATGGATTTGGAGAGAGTTCCAAAGTCTAAATCCTGAAGAGGAGAGGTGGATAGGTGTAAGAGGGGTGAAATGGGTAGTAAGGGAACCCAAAAAGAGATGTGTGCGTAAGTACTGTATGGGCGCGCAAGTACTGTGTGGGCTCACAAGTCCTGGTCACACAGGTGTATCTGCGCGACACAAGGGTACTTGCATGACAACCAATCCTCCCCCTCTTAGGCCTTCCTCCCCCTCTTTAGATCTTCCGTTGTAAGTAAGAAATTACCTTAGAAGTGTTTGGAAGCTTTGAGAAGAGACTAGGGTGCTGGGAGCTCAAATCTGATGTTCCGGAATTTTGTTGTCCCTGAAATGGGGGGCCCACAGGCAGTATTTATACATCGGAGAGATGCTGGGTGAAATTTCAAAGAGGGCGCGCAAGTCACCTCCGCGACCTATGAGAGGCGTGCAAGTATACTTGCACGACACTGTTTAAACATGCGATGCACAAGTGCATTGGAATCTTGGTTCATGCCTTTTTCAATTTTTAATGTTTTCTTCAAAGGATGAATCACTTTATGCAAGGGAATTTGCCTTTCCATTCATTTAGACTCGGTGATCGAAAGGAGCGTCAATAACCCCCCATCATTCAGAAGATCATCTAACCCTGTGCTAGATGAAGGGTGGATTAAAGCACTGGAGATGATTTTTGATGTCATGGGTTGTTTAGTACTTCAAAATGTTAGTATCGATGTTTACCATTTTTAAGGTGAAGCTGATTAGTGGTGGTTGAAGGTGAAAAATATCAGGGATAGTGAGGAGATGGATGCTCTTGATTGAGATGAATTCAAAGGTATGTTTCTTGAGAAATATTTTCCTAAGGTGATTCGTCTTAGGATGAAAATACAATTCCTAGAATTGAGGCAGAATGATGACTCAGTGGCTGCTTATGAATCAATGTTCACTTGACTAGCAAGGTCTTCACCAAAATTTAATCCAAGATCTTGATAGTAAGATAAATAGATTTTACTCAGGATTGAAGCTACAATATCGAAGAGCATTAGCCTCTCGTGAGTTCAAATGTTATGAAAAACCTATTCGATGTGCGGATAAGGTGGAAACGGAGTTTACCAATGATCATGTGTTCTTTAAAAAAACAAAATAATATGTCTAGTTGGTAAGAAAAGGGGAAGAATTCATCAAAGAAGCCTGGAGGTAAGAAAATTAAATATCCAACTTGTGACAAGTGTTCTAAAAAGCATCCAGGAGAATGTTTAACAAAATGTGAATGTGCTTCTGGGGTGGTATGTCTGGTCATATTGCTCGTAACTATAAGGATGATCATCAAGCAGGCATTGAAAAGCCATCGATATACTGTTTTAAGTGTAAGGAAATGGGTCATTATGCAAATTAGTATCCATCGAAGAACTAAATTAGGGGAAAGCATCCATACTACAAGCCAAAAGGGGTGGTGAAATCCTTTTCAACTACTTTATAAGATGTCGTGTCATTGAAAAAAGTAGTATCAGGTACACTATTTGTTTGTTTAGATTATTCTATTGTGTTATTTGATTCAGGGTCTACACACTCTTCTATTTTTGAGAAGTATTCTATTAAATTGGGAATTCCATATCATGATATTTATACTGAACTTATGGAAAGAACACTTGGATTAAATGTTAAGACAAAAAGAAAAATATAAGAACCTTCTTGGCATTATGTGAAGAAAGAACCTACCTGTAAACCTTATTGTTTTGCCTCTAGTAGAGTTTGATGTTATTTTGGGCATGGATTGGCTTTCAGTTTTTCATTATAAGATTGGTTGTAGAGCTAAAGATGTTTCTTTTTTGAAAAATTTACAATTTATATAAAATAATTAACCCTTTATTTTGATAACATATCACGAAGCTGAGAAACTAGAAAAAGATTGAAATAAATGTTATATTTCACATATTTTTGAAAATAAAGGAACTCTTCAGATTAATGATGTGCCAGTGGTAAATGAGTAGCAAGATGTTTTTTTGAGGAGTTTCCAAGCATAATACATGATCGAGAATTTGAATTTACTGTTTACTTTGTTCCTGATGCTAGTCCAATTTCAAAACCCCCTTATCGAATTGCTCAAATTTATATTTTAGAGTTGAAAAATCAATTGCATGAGTTATTAGACAAAGGATTCATTCGACCCAACACATCACCATGGGGTGATCCTATATTTTTAGTTAAAAAGAATGATGGTTCAATGAGACTTTTCGTTGATTATAGAGCATTTAATATCATCACTGTTAAGAAAAAGTAACCTTTGACTCATATCGGCGATTTGTTTGGTCAGATCCAGGGAGCACAATATTTTTCAATGATTGGTTTGAGGTCGGGGTACCATCAGTTGAATGTAATGGAAGAAGATGTTCCAAATACCGTGTTTCGTACTAGATATGGCCATTATGAATTTTTAGTTATGCCTTTTCGGTTAACCAATTCCCCTGCTGTATTCATGGATCTTATGAATAGTATTTTCCATGAGTTCATGGATAAGTTTGTGGTTGTGTTCATTGATTATATTTTGGTTTATTCAAAACGTATGGAGGAACATGAAAGTCAATTAAGGTTTTTCTCGCAAACTATAGAAGAAAAGAAACTATTTGGGAAATTCAGAAATTGTGAGTTTTGGTTACAACAAATTTCCTTCCATGGTCACATTGTTTTAAAAAATGGAAAAACTGTTGATCCTACAAAAACAAAAGTTGTTGAAGAATTGCAAAGACCCACATATATAACCATGATTAATAGTTTTCTTAGATTAGAAGGTTATTACCTGAGGATTGTTGAAAATGTTTCACGGTTATCTAATCTAATGACTATGATAACTCAAAAAGGTGTTAAGTTCATTTGGACAAAAGAAAGTGATGATTGTTTTCAGGAATTGAAAAGAACATTGCTAAATGCTCCTATTTTAGCAATTTCTTCCAGAAATGGTGACTTTTTTTATGTACAATGATGCTTCATTAAAAGGACCAGGTTGTGTCCTGATGAAAAATGATCAGGTAATTGCTTATTCTTCACGTCAGTTGAAACATGATGAGTTAAATTACCCTACACATGATTTGGAATTATCTACAGTTGTTTTTGCTTTAAAAATATGGAGGCATCATTTATATGGAGTGAAGTGTGAAATATATTCTGATCACACAAATTTGAAGTATAAATTCACTAAAAAAGAGTTGAACTTGAGATATAGGAAATGGTAGTAATTAATCAGGGATTATGATTGCACGATCCATTACCATCTGAGAAAATAAAATAAATTGGACAATTCTTTGAGTCGAAAAAGAAATTCTACATTAACTATGTTAAGTTTGGAACAAGATACTTTGGTTTTTGATTTGATGAACATTGGCATAGATGTTGTTGGTGCATGATATTCTTCTGCTTTATATCAGGTGTCAGTGAGATCATCTCTATCTGTAACATCCCAGGTAAATGAAGAATAAATAATTTTCATATTTATTAATATTTGAGAATTAAATATGAATTTTAATTAAAAGGGGTTGCTATGTTCGATAGCGTACCCGATACGCAACGATGAGTTTCTTTGAAACGTACGTAGCACACTAGTAATATAATAATATTATTTTAAATGTTAGTTAACAAGTAGCCGTTGTACTGGCGGGAATGAATAGAAATAACTAAAATATGAATAGATATGTTTTTAGATGTTTTTACATTTACCCAATAAAAGATAAAGGCTTAAAATACGGAAAGAGGTCAATTTTAGGCTTTTATACTCTAATTTTCACTAAAGGTTCACTTATCACCTTTTAATGGTGAACCGTCATTAAATATAGTTTTGATCACTCTTATACATTCTTTTGGACCAAATAAAACTTTTATTAAGAATCGGGATATCAAATTTTACTTTGTGTAATTTTTGGTACCTTTCTGATAAAGTTCATTTTTTTTTATGAATAGTGTAAAATGTTGCATTTTAATTCAAAACCTCTTTTTGATCTAATTTATTTATATGATTAGATTATCTTTTGAATTGGTTTTAAAGTGAAATTAGAATATATTTTTACCATTTTATCCAATGGTGGTCATTGGAATCAATTTCGATTTGAAATTAGACTTAAACTGGTGTCAATCTTTTGATACTTATTGTTTTGTAAAAACACGCTATTTGCTCTGGCAGCGGGAATTAATTATTAAATTAATTAATGTGACTTATATGATTTGAATTTTGTAAAATAGACTTCATTTTTGAATTCGGAATATCAAATATAGCTTAGGGTGAATTTTTGGTAATTTTCTGAAAAACTTCAATTTTTGATGAATAGTGAAACCACTAAGTGGTAATCAAGCAAACTGATTTTTCAGTTAAATGAAAGTTTACCACTAATGTGTATTGAATTTTGAAAATCCGACATACATGGTTGTCATTAAGAAGTAAAATGTGGGTCAATGAGATTATAATAATTTTTTGGTGAATAGTAACTTATTAAGTTTTTAATCGCGATTAGTGGTAATTAGTGTAGTTTATGGTATAAATAATACTTTAATAATATAAAATGACCTAGACACATGTCCCAACCTCATTGGTTGTGTCATGGCCGACCAAGACAAGCCATGGCCTAACTTGGGGACCCCATGTATCCACTTTAGTTGGAAAATGACAATAATATATTTTTATTTAATGTTAAAGTGAAAGTGACACAAACATAATATGTTTTGCGAAAACAATTTTTAAGTGGGGTTATACAAGCCCAAATTTTGATTATAAATAGTCATTGGAAAGCTAAAAAGATTTCCTATATCATAGTATTTTTTTTTATAATTTTTAGACATTAAATAAATTAAATTATTTACGACATAATAATGATGCAGTGATGACATCATTATTTAACGATTAAAATAAAATGGAAAGATAATGTAAAATCTAAAACCTACACATGGCCAAAACCAATTGGATGAGTGGATTTCGAATCCTTATCACCTTATCCACGAATTCTATCAATGTGGGACCTTTTAAAACCGAAACACATTTTCAAATAAAGTTATATTTCTTTACTTTCCAAAAGTGCCCCTCCTCTCCTCTTATAAAAGGCCCCCACCTCTACCTCATTTCACACACTCTTCAAGCCATTGGCTCGGCCAACCCCTGCCCATTTGCTCTCTCCACATCCCTCTCCTCATCCTAGAGGATTCCCTTTGGGCAGAATCCTTTCAAAGGAAGCCTTTAGGCTCAAACCAAAAGGAGTTACACTTTTTAAGGTAATTCATCCTCTCATGCTCATTTGTTTTATTTTGCTTCTCCAACCCCCTAAACTCTTTTTATTTACATCTTTTGTAACAACACCAGTATCTTCAATATACTAGGATGTTGTTATAAGAGTTATTTGAGCTACACTCTCACACAACTACATCAAATGGTTAAAGAACATACGGTTTCCGTGGATGGCGAAATTCTGCCTCCCGAAACGATGATTGTTCAATACTCATTTAACACCTTCAAAGGTGGCCATTATGATGTCACTATTTTTATATATGATATATATTATGTATATGTTTTCCTTAAGATTCTGTTTTTCTTCATTTTGGTCATACTTTATGGCTTCCATTATGGGTATACGCGATATCTTCATTTAAGGAAGTGCGGACTACCGCCCCCTCAAAGTGATGTGATTCGTTAATGCCATATGTGGGACGTGTAAAGGATGGATTTAAAGTTATTATATATGATTTTATACTGGAATTATAATATACCTACATATCATTATTATTTATTTCCATTAATGTATGAGATAGAAATGAAGGTAGCGTTCATGCGTACGTACGGACTACCGTCTCCATGAACGGTGCATTTCATTTCTTATCCCCAAATGTAATGTACTATTAAAAGTACATGTATATAATGGATATATATAATTAATGATATATATAAATGATGAATATAATTCTGGAATTAAAATATACATACCTCTCATTTAGTTTTAATTCCATTAATATGACAAAGAAATGAAAGTAGCGTTCATGCGTACGTACGGCTTACCGTCTCCATGAACGGTGCATTTCATTTCTTACCTCTAAATAATTATGTAATATTTTAAATACATGTATGTACTGGATATATATGACATATATGATATCTACATAATGAATACCATTCTGGATATAATGAACCTTTGACCAAATTAACAACATGTAAGTATAAGAAGTCAATTTTTGACTTAAGAACCAAATACCGACAAAATGAACATTATTAACTTAAATGATTACATGATGTTCATAACATGGTATAAAAGGAATAATTTACTTGAAAAAGATTCATAAGCAAGTAGAGATTAACTCAAGTTTATTATTCAGGAGTTTAAAGAACGGTCGGGTCAAGTCGGATACGAGGTATGGGAACTTCTTAACCCAATTTCCATTCTTTGGGTTAATCTCCTACTTTCAAATTATGTCATTATGTTATTATGTCGTATCTTGTATTGGTACTTTATTTATGTGTACTTATAGTAAATACACATAATGTATCTATTTTATTTTAAAAATTATCTTTGTATGGGATTTCGTCTCAATCTCCTTTCGTTGAGGCATATTTTGTTTTATACACAACCTTCTTTTATACGGTGTATAAACCCCTTTGACTTTTACGTTTATTCAAAAGGAATCTTTTTATACGAAGCGTTTACCAAACGACAAAAGGGAATGTTTTTGTCGTACGTATGCGGCGACAACGACTTCTCCGCCGTCGTAACCGTTATTTGAGTTTCGGCTTCTTCTACAAGCCATTCCTTCTTTTTAAAAGAAAAATAAATACCATGTTTTACTTTTCTTTTATTTTGGTATTGAAAATGGTTTTCATAATATTTTTTATATCAATGTGTGGTATTGATATCTTGTGATTGAATGGTGGAAATTTTATGTTTCCTTTATGTATGTTTTATGTGATATGATTATGTTATGGTTCTTGGGCATTATTATGAAGACGGGTGGTTCCGTGATAAACTAAGGGCGGGTGAGCCCGTTATAGCTCTCCAATGCATTGGGTAACGCGAAGGAGTGAAACATTAAGGTTTCTCCGAAGAGATTTTTAGGGAATATACTGTGATGGGTATTCCAAACGTAACCAAGAGGGTTACTCCCTACGTAAGAATGTTATGAATGCCTCAAGTTACCTTTATGTCTTATGATTTCTATGATTTATTCATGATTTTATGAGGTATGTTAAAGTGATTATGTTTTATGGGTAAAGTATGATTTCACTCTTATGTATGTATGTACCCATGTTTCCTTTCCATGTTTTTATAACCCATACTGAGTTTTTATGCTCATCCCAAGTTTTTGAAATGTTTTTCACAGGTCAAGGGAAAGGTACATGATAAGATGATAGAGTCAAGGATGTGTCAAGAATTAATCCATGTTTTATTTTAAATGTGTTTCCATTGATGGGAATGAAGAATACTATCTTTATGTAACCACTTTGTTTATATGTGGAATGTAATGCAAGTTTTATGATCTAATTCTCTAAAACTCTAAACCCGAAAAGATCCTCAATGTGTAATCTTGTAATAACTCAAGATTAAGTAAGGTTTAAGGCTGGGGCCTTATACTATCAGACAGAACAAAGCACACACAGAAAGAAGACAGTGAGTTGAAGAAAAAGGTAGAGTTGGTTTAAAAGGATAAATTTCCAGATTTTAACGTTGATAATGACTGTGTTTTGAGTTTTGGAACGAGATTATTTGTGCCTTTTAATTAACAGTTGAAGAATTAGTTTTTATGTGAAACTCATAGTTCTCCATTTTCAGTTCCTCTTGGTAGTACTAAGATGTATAGGTATCTTCAGTAGTATTTCTACCGGGATGGAATGAAAAGAGATATTGAGGATTTTACTATGATGTGTTTGACTTGATAGTAGGTTAAAGAAGAGTGGAAGTTACAGAAAATAATGATTCAGGCTTTACTGGTTCTAGAGTGGAAGTGGGAAAATATATCTCTGGACTTTGTTGTGGGATTACCAAAGAAATCTGGAGGTAATAATACTTTCTGGTTTATTATTGATCAATTAACTAAACCAGCTCATTTCCTTCCTATTCGAGATACCTTCTCACTAGATTATCATTCTTGGTTGTATGTTAAATAGATAGTCAGGTTGAATGGAGTTCCCCACTCCATTGTATCTAATCATGATCATAGGTTTGATTTTAACTTTTGGAAAGGCCTTTAGAAGTCGTTGGGTACTGAATAAAATTTTATTATAGTTTTTCATCCGCAATAAGATAGGACGTCAGAATGAACAATTTATAACTTGGAGGATATGCTACGTGCTTGTTCACTAGATTACCAGGGATGTTGGGACCAACATTGTTATTTGGTTGAATTTTATTATAATAAGAGTTTTCATTCCAGTATACAGATGGCTCCATTTGAGGAATTATATGGAAAGGGTTGTCGAACTCCACGTTTTTGGGATGAAGTGGGTGAAAGGAAGCTGATGGGACCAGAATTGGTAGAAGAGATGGTAGAGAAAGTTCAGTTGATTTATAAGCACATGGAAATAGCTCAAAGAAGACAGAAAAGTTACACAGATAACCAAAGTAAGGATCTTTCTTTTGAAGTAGGTGACCATGTATTTCTCAATGTTTATCCATGGAAAAGTGTGATGCATTTTTGTAAGAAGGGAACGTTGTGTCCGAGGTTCATTGGAACTTATGAAATTCTGGAGAAAGATGGATCAGTGGCGTACAGAGTGGATTTACCTCCAATCATGTCCCAGGTACACAATGTTTTTCATGTTTCAATGTTGAGAAAGTATATGACAGATCCATCTCATGTTTTGAGACCAGAGGTAGTTCAGTTGGAAGAGAATATCTCTTATAAAGAACAACCAGTTTAGATTCTAGACTGTATAGAGAATGTGTTGTATAATAAGGTAATTCACTAGGTAATGGTTTTGTGGAATAACAATATGATTGAAGATGCAATGTGGAAATCTGAAAATTCTATGAGGGGTAAATACCCCCACTTATTTTGACAAGTGAATAAAAATTGAGAGGATGCAATTTACAAAAGTGGGGAAGTATGTAACATCTCTGGTAAATGATGAAAAAGTGATTTTCATATTTATTAATATTTGTTAATTAAATATTAATTTTTCTTTAAAGGGTTTTCTTTGTGCGATAGCGTACCTGATACGCAACAATGAGTTTCATTGAAATCTTACGTTGCACACTAATAATATAATAATATTATTTTAAATGGAAGTTAAATCATATCCATTATATTATATAGAATGAAAAAACTAACTACAATATGCTTATACATCTTTTTAAATTTATTTACATTTATCCAATAAAAAGTTTAAGGATTAAAATGTGAATGAATCTAATTTTAAGAATAATTTACATTAAAAGGTCAATTTACCACCTTTTAATGGAAAACCCTCTCTAAATCAAGATTTTTTCACTTTAATGCATTCTATATCACCTAATAAAATCCTTCTTTAGAACTGGGACCTCAGATTTTACTTTGGGTAATTTTCTATAATTTCTCTGATAAAGATCATTTTTTAATGAATAGTGGAAAATATTGTATTTTAATTCAAAATTACCTTTTAATATAATTTATTTATATAGTTAGATTACCTTTTTATTTGGTTTTAAAGTGTAATTAGAAGATATTTTCAGTATTTCATCCAATTTTGGTAATTGGAATTAATTTCACTTTGAAATTTGATATAAAAAAATATCAATCTTTTGATAGTTATTGTTTCTAAAAAGCAAGCTATTTGTTTTATCAACGTGAATTAATATTATTTTAAATAAATACAATTCTATGTTTATAATTTGAAAAAATAGAAAGTATTTTTTAATTTGTAATATCAAATAAAGCTTATTCTGAATTTTTGGTATTTTTCTAGAAAACTTCAATTTTTGATGAATAGTGAAACCACATAGTAGTAGTTAAAAAAATGAATTTTTCATTTAAATGAAATTTTAACAGTTCTATGAATTTAGTTTTGAAAATATGACATACATGGTTGTAATCAAGAAGTAAAATGTGGTTTAATAAGAAGAAAATAATTTTTGGTGAATTGTATCATTTGACTTTTATTTACCATTGTAAAAGCTAAATAGGGTAATTCAAGGTTAAAAAAATATTGTAATAATTCAAAATTACCACAAAACATGTCCTAACCATATTGGATGAGTAATGGATGACCATGGGAATCTTGGGGGTCTATTTTGGGACCCCATGGAGCCACTTATGAATGATAATGACACTATAGATTAATTAATTTACTGTAAAGGCAAAAATGACTTAAACAAAAATCATTTAGTAAATTAATTTTTATATGGTGTTATATAAATTATATTTTCACCAATTAATATTCATCTTAAATCTAAAAATATTTCGAACATAATGGTATTTTTTTATTATTTTTAGACAACAAATACATTAAATTATTTATGAGATAATAATGATGTAGTGTTTACCTCATTAATAAAATATTTAAATAAATAAGATTATAAATTTTAAAATAACATCCAAAAACTGTCCAATTATTATTTGATTATATTTTTTCATCTATGACTCATCGTATCTTCGACTTTAATGATTTTTGGACCATTAGAAACCGAATACCATTAAATAAAAAAAAATATTTTCAAACATTCCTAAAGAGACCCTCCTCCCCCTTATAAAAGGGAACCACATCTAACCAATTCCTCACACCTCTCATGCCTTTTTGCTTGACCAACATCTACCCAATTAATCTCCCTAAATCCCTATAATCCTCTTAGAACCCTTACCTTAGGAATAAGGAACATGAAGAAGTCCTTTTGGTTCAATCCGAAGGAAGGTACCCAAATTAAAGCTAACGATTTCTATTACCCTGTTTTCTTTTATTTTTCTTCTCCAACTCCCTAAACTCATTTTATTCCATTATTTTGTAATAAAACCTGTATCCTAAATATACTAGGAATTTTTATTAGATGTATTTTAACTTCACTTACACTCACCTCCATCTAATAGGTGAAGAACTTAATGTTTTTGTGGATGGAAAACTGACGCCTCACGAAACAATGATTCTTTGATTATCTCCTACCACCTATCATGGTTTCCATTATGATGGAAATTTATTTATATATGTTATATATTATGTTTATGTCTTCTTTATTATTCTTTATGTTTTTTATACAGCAATCCATTATGGTTTCTATTATGTGCAAACAAGACAATTTCATTTGAGGAATTGCGGAATACCACCCCCTCAAAGTGATATGACTCGTTCATGACATATGTGGTTTTTATAAAGGATAGATTTGATGATATTAAATATGATAGAATACTGGAATTATAATACTACTATGTATCATTATGTTTTAATTCTATTAATTATGAAATTGAAATTGAAGTCGCCTTCATGAATGCGTACTACTTACTCTCTCCACGAATGGTGTATTTCATATATTACCTATAAATGATATGTACTATTATAAATAAATGTATATCATGGATATATATCATAAAAATTATATCCAAATCATGAATATCATTCTGGATATAATGAAACTTTGACCACAATAATGATATGTAATTATAAGAAGTCCATTTTTGACTCAAGTACCAAATATCGACAAAACAAACATCATTAACTTAAATGATTACATAAAGTTTATAACATGATAATTAGTGATATAAAAGGAATAAAAAACTTGAAAAAGTTTCCTAAGCAAGTATAATTTAACATTAGTTTATTATTCAGGTGATTGAAGAAAAATCAAGTCAAGTCGGACATGAGGTAAGGGACTTCGTCTGAATCTCCATTCATTGAGGCATATTTTCATTTATACAAAACATTATTTTATACGGTGTATAAAAACCATTGACATTGTGTTTTATTCAAAAGGTATATTTTTCTACGAAGCGTTTTACTAAATGAATAAATGAATGTTTTTTTAACGTAAGTGGTGACAATGAACTTTTCCGCCACTGTGAGTATTATTTGATATTTGGCATCCTCAACAAGCCGTAATGTTTTTTAAAACAAAATTAATACCATATAGTCTTTTATGTATTTTATTATGGAAAATGGTTTTGATAATGGATTTTTTGTGTCAATATATTTATGTGATATATTGTGATGGTAATGAAAAAAAAACTTCTTTCAATTATATTTGTTTTATGTCTTATGATTTTATAATTTTACTTGTACATTTCACGGGTGGTGACGTGATAAACCAAATGACAGGTTGTGCTGTCAATACCAGGATGGATGGATTAATTATAACATCCAAATCATTGGATGTGGAAGTCTGATATATAGGTATTCCATTTAGTGATATGTGTTGAATTTGACTGTATGGTTTTTCCATTTAATAATGTCTATGTCCTATGTTACCTTTATATGTTATGTGTTCTTTATATCTATAATCCTTTGGTTATAAAAGGGTATGTAGTGATCTTTTATTCAGTAAAGAGTATTAACTACTTCATAATGGTGAATAGTATTACTTATGTTAAATTATTCAAGGTTTACTTGTTGTTTTGAAAAACTCATAGTTTTCCTTATTTGTGTACCCCTTACTGAGCATTTGATACTCATCCAATGTTTTTTAAATTTTTCACAGGACATAATGTGGAATAGGTTAAAGTATGGGATCAAGTAAATGTCATGCTGTCTTAGACTTGGAACTAGATAAGACACTTTTTTTCAAGAGTTTTAATTATGTAAAAAATGGAAACTATGTAGAAGTGTATACTTTGTTATCTTTTAAGATGCAATAGTTATGACATAATTCTCTAAAACTTGAAACCTGAAAAGACCCTCATTGTGAATTAATCATTTAATTAAATATTATGTATGGTTTAAGTCTGGGTCCTTATAATTATTTTTGTTGAAGAATGTTTTTGATTTATAAAATGTTGAAGTTGTTAGTTTCTAATTATTTTCTTAAAGAGGATGTTGTTGAAGAATTAGATGTTAGATGTTTTGAAAGTGTCTCAAAAATTCAGAACAAAATCAGATGATGCTTTTATGACCTTAATTTTCTAAAAAATCATGAAAAGTTTCATGATAAAATCTATTGAAGAAATGGTGATGATATATGATGATTTTCACGGAGCAAAATTCCTAGAATATTCAAGTCCTATTTTCTGAATGAGAATATAAGAACCTGATTTCTATGACTGATTCCTGAGAAAAACAAGACTTAATTTCTGAACCTGACTCATAGAAAAACCAGAACCTAATTTCTAACCCAGAAAATGAGATCCTAATTTAGATACATGATTCCTAAAAAAAAGTAGAACTTGATTTATGAACCAAATTTTTTTATAAAATGAGAACCTATTTTTAAACCCTATTCCTGAATAGACCAGAACTGAATCTTAGAACATGATTTCTATGAATTCGAGAACCTGATTACTGAACCTAATTCCTAAGAAAACCACATCCTTATTTCTTAAACAGATTCCTGATAAAAATAGAACCTGATTTCGGAAGATAAAAACAAGAACTTGATTTTGGAACCTGACTCCTGAACAAATGAGAACTTGATTTCTAAAAATAAAATCAAGAACCTGATTTCTGAACCTGATTCCTGAGAAAACCCAAACCTAATTTCTGAACCTAGAAGCCAGAACTGGATTTTGTAACCTGATTCCTAAAAAACCATAATCTCATTTGTAAATCAGAAAACTAGAACCGGATTTGGGAACCAGGTTCCTGAGAAAACCAGAACATGATTTCTTAACATTATTCTTGAGAAAACTAGAACCTTATTTATGAACCATATTCCTAGAACAACCAAGACCTGAGTTCATAACCAGAAAACCAAAACCGTATTCTGGAACCTTATTCTAGAGAAAACCAAAACATGATTTCTAAACTTTATTCCTGAGAAGAACGAAACCTGATTTCTTAACATTAATTCTGATAAAACCAAAACATGAATTCTAAATCTAAGAACTAGAAAATGATTTTAGAACCTGATTCATGATTAAATGAGGACCTTATTTTTGAACAATTCATTACCTAAATTATTCACAAATCAGAACATGATTTCTGAGTAATTATGAACCAGACATATGATCATGTTTTCTAGAAAATAATAACCAGGATCTAGCACTATCATTCTGAGAATTATATGAATATTTCAATAAGGAAATCCTGAATTTCAATTTTTTAAAAATTTAAATGAAATTTAAGGATTATTGAAGAAGTCAAATATAGAAGATTAAATGAGAGAAATTTAGAGAGTTTATATGATTTGATGATGCGAGAAATATTTTCATGATTCCCGGATTTTTTTTCAAGTTGCCTACAAATATGTTCCCAGATCATTTTCTCATTTATAACTATTAGATATGTGGAAAAAACAGTGTGCGGAATAATTCAATGTGAAAAGTTCTTACCATCTTCAAGAAGTTTTCTAGAGTTTATGAGAATTAGAGAATCAAAATCATCATACCATTATATGAATATTAGAAATATCTTGAAAAAGTTTTCATTAGTTTTTTAGCTGAACGAAATAATAACTATCTTTACCTTTTTAAGAAAATTGGTATTATAAAATCAGATTCTAGAAAACCTGGCTGAAGATGTGGACTGATAATTTGTGGATTAGCTTCAAAAAATTTCTCATTATTGTGTTTGGATTATTTGTTCTTTAATAAAGTCTTTTAAACTGATAAGAGTTATTATAATCTTTCTTATTAGGGGATAGATAGTGTCTAATGGGATTTGGAACAAGTTGAATTAACTTCTTTATTATAGTGGATTTCCTTAGACACATGAGAGTGGCTAAAGCAAGGATGTAGGTTTTAATTTTGAGGTTGAACTATGTAAATCTTTTGTCCCCTTATTGCTTTACCTTTCTTGCATACTTGAGTATCTTTCTAAAGGTTTATAAGGAAATAATTCATAACAGGTTTCAAGGGTTATGTTTCTTATATTTGAGTAACATAAAAAATGATAAACACCTAATTCAACCCCCTTCTCAATTGTTATTCATTTTTTGGACTTCAAGTGCTGTAAAAGTGAGGTTTTTGTGTTTAATATTTTTCTTGGATAATATAAATTCTGTCAATAGTAGAATGAATTCCTTGATTCAATGGTACGAATTAATATAGGTGAAAAAATAGGTTGATTCCTAATCTCCTATCTCTTTTCATTAATGTTTTTGATGATGCTATTATTGGTTTTTCACATATAGAGAATGATTATCCTGTAACTTTTGCTGATAAGAGAAACATAGAAGTTAATGGGAAGGCTAGAAAAAAAAATTTCATGTACTTTTTAGAAATTTTTTCTCAAAAGTTGATCAGTCACATAATATAAAAATACATGTGGGACAAGCTAGAAATTGTTTTATGTGATTTTTCTTCTTGAATCCTCTCGATATTCTCCAAAATTATTCTTTTGGAAACTTATAGTAGAGTTCCTGATTCCACCACTTTCAAAACATTCGAGATGATTTTTTCCTCCATACATTCCATTTCCTCTATAATAGTTCTTATATATAATAGACATGATCTTTTAATTCAGCTCATAATCATCCATGTCTTCGTATTCAGAATGATCAAAATTATCAACATCATTTATTTTAATATTTCTCATGGATTCAAAAGACATTTCATCTTTCATTTTCTTCTTAAATATTTTATATTTCCTTATTTAATAAGAAACAAGAATGATATGTAATTCATCAATAGTCAGATCATCCATATATTCTAAGGTAGAAATTTTAGAATTGATCTTGTCCATAAATTTTCAAATAACGTTCTTCCCAATAGTAGAATAATTTTGGAGAATATCGAGATGATTCAAGAAGAAAAATCACAATGGAATAAGTATGATAAAAATGACAATGAAGATAAATCTTCCAAAAAATTCAAGAAAAATTCTTTCAGAAATAAGAGAAGCACGTTGAGAAAAAAGGTTGAATCAGAATTATCTGGGAATAATTATTCGGAATATTAATGATCACAAAGATTCAAAACCTTTATTGAAAATGTTGAGAAAACAAAAGACTCATCTAAGAGTAAAGAAGGTGGTAAAGAATCTTTAAGAGAGTATATTCTTAGAACTGGGCATCTTGATTTTCATAAGAAAAACAAATCTCTTAAGAAATAAATTTGATTAATGAATAAAGATCATGAATAAGTTTCTGATGAAAAAAAAGTTCTCATAAAGCAGGAGGATAAATACATTCTAGATATTCTAAGCTACAATCATAGAAATTCTGAACATCGAAAAGTGATTGAAAATATGAGAATGAAGAGGAAGAATAATTGAAAAAGGGGAAATCAAAATTCCTTTACTTTTAATGTACCTTGAGTAGGATGAATTAAAACTTCAACAAATCTGAAAAATTAAAATATGAGGCCTCTTAAAAACTGTGAAGGCTCATTAAGAGAATTAGGTGAAATATTCTCTTACCAAAAATAATGATTCATCTTATACTTCTATAATTTAATGTTCTGAAAAAATTATTGGACAACCTTGTGTTGAAAATGGATGTGAGTAACATATAAAATCTAAAAAAAATTAAGCATCACTTAAAGGTAATTATGGTCCACATTCTAGGAATGTTAGGGCGAAAAGAAGTTACCAACCTATACTATGTTTCTATAAATAAAGGTCATTCAATAATAGAAAATAAATATTTGTGGGCTATTGCTAGTGCTGTAGAATATTTGGGCACATAGCTTATTATTGTTGGAAATATTTATCTTTATAGGGAATGAGGTTTGAGAAAAGTTTAAGAAATAGTTAAAGAATAATGAGTAAGATTCCATACAAACAGAAAGTAAAAAAAGGATAATTCTCAAGATGTCAAAAACATTCTATCAAAGAATCAATTTGAATGTTTGGGAATTGTTTATAGAAGATGTTATTAGTCTATTCATCATGTCAAATTATGATTAATAATCCATCCAAAACAATTTTCTTATGATATGAAAGAAAATAAAACATAAAATAATAAGGTTGATGAGAGATCTTTTGTTATTAAGACAGCTTTGAAAGAAAATAAGAGGAGAAAACCAAGGATTATTGATAGTGGTTCTTCTTTACACATGAAAGGTGATATAAAAATCATGTAACTTGCTAAATGTCATGATGGAGGAGCAATTACGTTTGAAAATTATTTTTTGTTATAAACTAATGGAATTGTAATGGTAGCGATTGAAGCACAGAAATGAAATCTAAGGGTATCTTTCTTGATGTTGGGCTAAAGCATAACATACTTGGAGTAAGTAAATTTCATGATGATGGAAAAGAAGATATCTTCAGAAATGATTCTTGTATCATCAAAAGTGTGAAAATGGAAATGTTTTTACAAAAGTAGATTGAAACAGTGGGAATCTTTTTCAAATGTGAGAATCTAATAACTCATGTTATTTGAGTGTTGAAGATGAAAAACAGTTGTGGCACTGAAGGATTGACCACCTTGGGCAGAAGAACATTAGTAAGAATTCTAAAGTTTATGTTTTTTTGGAATTTTCCAAATCTGAGAAGAAGGGATGAAGATGTTTGTATTACTTTTTATAAGGGAAAGATGGCTAACAAATGTCATAAAAGAGTTGAGATTCATTCTAAAAAACCACTAGAGCTTATTCGTTATGATTCTTGTGGACCGAAGAGACATGAACTAGGAAAAAGATATTTATATTTTATCAATTTTATTGATGATTACACTTAGATAAAAACATTATGATCATGTAGCACAACTTAGAGGCTATTCAAATGATCAAATTCATCAAAAATGATGTTGATAATGCATTGGGGGTTTCCATAAAGGTGTTGAGGAAAAATAATCGTACCGAATTCACAAAAAATGATCTTGAAACATATCTACATAATCATGGTATCCAACATCAGTATTTTACTCCCTATACTACCCAAAATAATGAAGTTGTAGAAAGGAAAATAGAAGCTTAGTGTAAATGGGAATAATTAAGTTAGCAGAATTCAAACATTCAAAATTGTTTTGGAGAGATGATGTTAGAACTGCTATACATGTTCAAAAGAGATTCTTTTTGATACCAGAAAAAACATACTCATAATGAAATTTGGTAAAATAAAAAAACCCTCTTTATAATACTTCATAGTTTTTGGAAGCCCTTGTTTTCTTAAAGTCAAAAATCTGGATTTGGTGATGTCTGATGTGAAAGATGAGGAAGGAACCCTCATGGGTTATTCACAAAATGGGAGAAGTTACAAATGTAGGATGAAACGTTTACAATGTTTGGAGGACCCTTATGATGTCAATGTAATTGAAAATTAATGGTCCTTAAAAAAAGTGGTTGAGAATGTTGGGAAAGAAACATTGGAGAAATTCAACAATAATTAATGTTACCCAAAACAACCACATCATGATTTAGAAGATTCATATGGTGATGAAATTTATGTTGTGAAAGAAACCATGAGATATTCTACCTTATGAAAGAATATTAAATATGATAACATTATTGGGAATCAAAAGGCTCTAGTTCAGAGCAGAAGGATGTTGAGATTAGGAAATTAGACTTCACTTATCTCAAAAGTTAAACAAGAATCAGTTTCATAAGCTATTCAATATAAAAAATGGGTGGATGCTATGATTGAAGAGATTGATCATATTGAGAAGAATGAAACATGGGAACTTGATATAGGGCCTGAAAATAAAAATTTTATCAGAACCAAGTGGGTTTACAGAAATTAATTGAATGAGCATGGGGATGTTTGACAAAATAAAGAAAGATTTGTTTGTAAAATATATGAACAGGTAGAAGGTGTGAATTTTGATGAAAACTTTTCCCCCATTACAAGGCTAGAAACTATTCGAATTTTTCTTGTAGAAGCCTCCCATCGGAATTACAATGTTTCTCCGATGGATGTGAAGACATCATTCTTAAATGGTGGAATTGAGGAAGAAGATTACATTGAACAACCTTGTGGGTTAATTCTTGACAATGATGAAAAATAGGTTTTTAAATTGATGAAATATTTTTGGGGGTTTAAACAAGAAAAATGAACTTGGTATTCAAATTATGAAAATTGTTTTGAAAAAAATGAACTTTTCTAAAGGAAAAGTTGATATAACTTGTATGTAAAAGATGTTGACTCTCAAACATTAATTTTAATTGTTTATGGGGATGATATAATTTGTGTTGGGGATGAAAAAAAGGTTTTTGAAGAATTTGATGAATATATGATGAAGAAATATGAAATTCAATGTTGGGGGAATTGACTTTCATCCTTGTATAATCGGTTTAACAATAAGAAAGATACATTTTCTTACCCAAAGAAAAGTGTTCCATGGAATTGTTAAAGAAGTTTGGGATGGAAGAATAAAAGGAAGTTTCAAATCCTCATATAGTGAGCACAAAGTTGAGAAAAGATGATTCAAGGAAAGGTTTGAATTAGAAATCTTTCAAGAGATTATAGGAAGTATTCTTTATCTTAATTATTTAAGGCCTGATATTGCTTATACTGGGACTATATATTCCTAGTGTAAAATTAATCCAAAATAATCACACATTATGGAAGCTAAAAGGATTATGAGATATGTTAAAGGAACAACCTCACATGTGTTGTCATACATGAGAAACAATGAGATGATGTTTCATGGTAAAATAGATGCTGATTGTACTGGTGATTGTAATGATAGAAAATCAACATCATGAAGAAGATCATTCTTAGGGGAATGCTGTGTTAGTTGGCACAGTATGAAAAAAATAAGTAACATTAAGAACCAATGAATCTGAATATATTTCAACTACTCAGGCTTGTACTCAAATGTTGTGGATAAGGGTTCATTTGGAAGATTAGGAAGATAAAGATTCTAAACCTTTAAAGATACTATGTGATAATAAAAGTTCCAATGATATTTCTAAGAAACCTAGACAACATTCAAGATCAAAAATCATTGATATCAAGTATCTCTTTTTAAAAGAGGAATATTCCATGGGATATGTCTTGATGGAATATATTTCAACAAATTATCATATTGCTGATATTATTACAAAAGAAATGTCAGAGGAATGGTTTATTGAACTGCGGCTATAACTCTATGTTCATCCTCCTCTCGTGACTTCTTAAAACACATAACGAAGATTCCCCTACCATGAATTGGATTATTTTAACAATGGGGAGAGTATGTAAGAACATTATACATTGATACTTTTTTTATACGTATTTTTTATAAATCTAAATCTTGGTTATAATATAATGGGGGAGAGAGAATGAAAAATGGGAGGGGAAATGAAATGTGAGAATGAGAGAGGAAAAAGATGATGGAGAGTTTTAGTGAGGTGAATTTTATAATTAAACTGCCACACAATTTTCTTTTATATAACGAATAGAAATAGTTCAAAACCATTAATTTATCAAGTATTGCGGTGTCATAACATTTTTTTAAAAAGGCCATGTTCTACTAATGTTCAAGAACATGATATGAGAAAAATTTTTAGATGTAAAAATTTGTTAACAATGGTATCCAAAAAATAAAAAGGGGGAGATTGGTGAAACATTTTGGTGTTTTGTTGTAACAATATTTTTTATTCATTGAAAAATAATATTTTTGTTGAAGGATGTTTTTTATTTATAGAATGTTAAAGTTTCTAGTTGCTATATATTTTCATAACGAGGTCGTTGTTGATGAATAAAAAGTCAAATGTTATGATAGTGTCTATTGAATTCTAAACAAAATCAGAGTATGGTTTTATAAACATAATTTTCTCACAAATAATGAAAAGTTTCATGATAAAATCTATTGATGAAATCGTAAAGAGGTTTGTAGATTTTCCATGAGAAAAATTCTATGAAATTTAGAACCCTTTTTCTAAACCTAAAAACCAGAACCTGATTTGGGAACCTGATTCCTAAGATAACCAAAACATAATTTCTAAACCTGGATCTTGAAAAAACCAGAACCTAATTTCTGAACATGAAAACATGAACCTAATTTCAAAACCTGATTCCTGAAAAAACTAGAACAATATTTCTGAACCTGATTCCTAAGAAAACTAGAACATGATTTCTGAACCTGATTCATGAAAAAACCAGAACATGATTTGAGATCCTAAAACCAGAATCTGATTTCAGAACATGATTCCAAAGAAAAATAGAACCTGGTTTTTGAACATGATTCCTAAGGAAACCAAAACCAAATTTCTAAACCTGATTCCTATAAAAAACATGAACATGATTTTTAACCGGAAATCTAGAACGGGATTTTGGAACCGGATTCTTGAAAAAATGTGAACCTGATTTCTAAACCTAAAAACAAGAACATGATTTTGGAACCTGATTACATATAAAATGATAACTTGATTTCTTAACTAGAAATCCAAAACATGATTTTAGAACATGATTCCTGAAAAAACCAGAACCTGATTTCTAATCCTAAAAACCAGAACCTGATTTTAAAACCTAATTATTGAGAAAACCCGATCCTAATTTCTGAACCTGATTATTGAGAAAACCCAAACAAGATTTCTGAACGAGATTCCTAAAAAAGAGAGAACCAGATTTTTGATCCTAAAAACTAGAAACTGATTTCATAACCTTATTCAAAAGAAAATAAGATCCTAATTTTTGAACCTGATTCCTAAAAAACAAGAACCTGATTTCAAAACCTGAAAAATAGTACTAGAGTTTGGAACCTAACTCTTTAGATAACCAGAACCTGATTTCTGAACAATTCGGAACCTAAATTCTGCATAAACTGGAACACAATTTCTGTGTAATTCGTAACCTGATTTTTGAACATGTTTCTATGAAAATCCAAACCATGATCCAACAATATCATTCAGAGAAAGATATGAAGAGTTCAAGAAGGAAACCTAGAATTTCAATTTAATGTAAATCTCGGATAAATTTAAGGAGGATTGAAGATGTTAAATATTGAATATTAAATGTGATAAATTTTTAGAGCTTTTATGATCAGTGGAAGTGGGAATTATTTTCAAGATTCCCACCTTTGTTTTTTTAGTTTCTTATAAATATATTCCCAAATCATTCACTCATTTGTATCATTTAGATACACGGAAAAGGTAGTGTGATAGATAATTCATTGTGAAAAGTTCCTACCATCTTGTGGAACTTTTCGTGAGTGTTTGAGAATAAGAAAATAAGAATCATCTGACCTTGCTAAGAAGATCATAATTATCTTCAAGATGTTCTCTTAAGTATTATATAAGAAGGAAATTAAAAAAATTATTACATTGTTGGGAAGAACAGTTTCATAAAATCAGATTCAAGAAAACTGGAATGAATATTTGGTGTGGGTATTTATTGAACATCTTTAACAACATTCTTATTCTTGGGTTTGGAGCGTTTTTTCATTAAGAAAAGATTATAAACTAATGGGAGTCAGTTTAATCATTCTTATCCGAAGGTAGAACATGTGTAACAAGAGTTTTAAAAAGTTATATTCACTTATATATTATATTATATTTCTATTTAACAATTGGAGTGGCTATGGAATGAATGTAAGTTCTCATATTGAGTCCAAACCTTGTAAATATATTGTACCTTTATTTCTATTACCTTTATTACATGATCGAGTTTCTTAAAAAAGAATGATAATGAAATAAATATTAACGGCTTTCAAGGGTTGTTATTATTAATGTTTTGAAATATATAAAATGTTAAACAACTGATTCAACCCCCTTCATAGATTTTATTCGATCCTTGGAACTTTAGAATCAATGTTAATTTTTATATTTACCATTGAAATCAATTTTAGTAAATGTGAAAACCAACAGACATAAAATTGATCATGACAATCCTATTGTGTTGATTATTTTTGAAAATGGTTTTTATGTAATATTTTATATGAATGAATCATTCACAAATCGATCTAATACACTATGTTCCCATTATGATTCAAAGTGTCTGTTTTCAATTTAAAATCGACATTTTACTTCAAAAAGTGTCACCGATTGAAAAATGATCAAACGAAAGAATTTTTTTTTATAATTTGGGAAAATTATTCTTAATTAATTTTTGATATGTAGGAATTATTCTCACATCAAAACAATATATGAAATGATTTTTTTGATTCAATGTGTCAGTTTCCAGTTTAAAATTCCATTTTAATAATAAAGGCAAGTGATGTTTTAAAACTTGTGAAAACTCATTTATATTATTTTTAAACTCTAGGAAAATGATCTATATGGAATTTGAATCAAGAAGGAATCCTAAAAATTTAATTTAATTCTTATTTTGATCAGTATGTCACCCTGTAAATCATTTTATTTAAATCCACATCATTTTTTGTAAAATGGACAACTAGCCTACATAAAATTGAGAAAATGAAATCAGATGATTTTACTACTTGATAAAAATGATCGATAAGTCATTTTTGGTGAAAATGAGCCATACACATCTCCATATGATACATATTGTGTCTGGTATGACACAAAGTGACCGTTATCATCTTAAAATTTACATTTTAGTTAAAAATGAGCAACTAAATGAAAATCAATCAACCACACATGTATTTTATTCGTAATTTAGGAAAATGAATAATAAGATGGTTATAAAATAAATGAATTAGTATTAGATAAAATTGTTATATGATGTCATCTGTTTGAGAATATGTGCGTGTTTCTAGTTTAAAATGATCTTTTAGTAAAAAGGACATGTGACCTATTGAAAAATGAGTAAACACATTCTCATTATACTAATATATTAGAAAAAACTCCATATATTAATCGAGACACATGAAATCAAAAAAACCCCCAATATGCTGCATGGTGTGATAAGTATGACTCAATGTACATTTATTCAATTTATAATAGTGTCATTTTAATTTAAAATATACATCACATTTCCAAAAACAAGAAAAATGAGGCCAGATTGTTTTCTCATCATTATACGTTCAATTAGATAATGTATTTCACTACTGTATTTATATTATAATTATTTATATTACATTAGTTAGGGGAGGGAGATAAAAAATATGAAAAACTACCTAAATGTGCATATGGAGGATTTAATCCATGACCTCCAAAATACCACCACATAACGCAACCAAAAGGGTGCGCCCATGGGGATTTATCTTATACTTATTTAATTAATTTTCAAAAGGATATTTATTGAATATGAATAAGAAATTGCGTGACATGTAAGAATAAACCACAAAAAAATATAACACACAACGACCCTGGTATAACATAATTTTTAGTTTATAAATAATAATTTCTGTTATTTTATTTCTTTATATTATTATCAATAGAATAATTTTTTCTTATATAGGCATGTTCTTTTTCTCGACAAATGGTGGTTTGTTAGACAATATCTTGAGTCGGGATAAAGATAAAAAAGGAAAATGAACATTAATGATATAGAATGTAATTAATAATTTGTACTTATGTAATTGTATAAACAAATTTTTTTAATGACTATAATTTCATGTTTTATTTGTAATGGTGTTGTAAATTTAAATTCTATTAATTTTTTTTTGTACATTACATTGTTGATATCTAGTACTATTTCTGGTGATGTAGTGTACTATTATAACTAACTGAATTAGTACTGTTGTGTGCTATTATAGCATACTTCAATAATCCCCTTTATCATGGATTATTAAAGCACTAATAAAGGGGTCCTTTATCAACATTTTTGAAAACATTGATAAATTATTCCTTTATTAGTTCTTTTGAAAGTTCCTGATAGATGAGTCATTTATCAGTGCATTTAACAAATCAAATTAAATTACCCTTTATTGGTACTAAATTAATATAATGATAAAATACAATGGATTTTAATATCACTATAATAGTTAGTACCACTCTTTCTAGGATTAATGCCATTCTTAGCCATGTTTCGGGCCTATTTTGTTGTAGTGGAGGCATTATTACACATTTCCACAAATGATGTAATCATATTCCAAAAAAGGTAAAGAATAAAATTTTTGTTGTATAAAAGTTACATAATTATAAAGAAAAAATATATATCATAAATATCATATAAATTTATTATGTCTATAATAATTCCAAACCATGGGAGGTGGTAAAGGAAAAACTAATGCCATTATTTCACAAGTCGGTAGTTCACTATAAACAGGAACAACAATTTCATTACCCATTGTTTTGTTTTGTTTCTAGGTGTTAGTTTAAATTATAATAGAAAACCATCTCAGTATATTTAGGATACTAGGGTTATAATTTATTCATGTAATAAGAAATATAGAAGTATTTTGTACATTACATTGTTGATATCTAGTTCTATTTCTGGTGATGCAATGTACTGTTATAACTAACTGCATTAGTGATGTTGTGTGCTACTATAGCATACTTCAGTAGTCCTCTTTATCATGGATTATTAAAGAACTAACAAATGGGTCCTTTATCAAAAATTTTTAAAACATTGATAAATTATTCTTTTATTAGTTCTTTTGAAAGTGCTTGATAGATGAGTCATTTATCAGTGCATTTAACAATTCAAATTAAATTATCCTTTATTGGTACTAAATTAAAATAATGATGAAATACAATTGATTTTAATATCACTACAATAGTTAGTACCACTATATCTAGGATTAATGCCATTCTTAGCCATGTTCTGGGCCTATTTTGTTGTAGAGGAGGCATTATTACACATTTACACAAATGATGTAATCATATTCCAAAAAAGGGAAAGAATAAAATTATTGTTATATAAAAGTTACATAATTATAAAGAAAACATATATATCATAAATATTATATAAATTTATTATGTCTATAATAATTCCCGACCATGAGAGGTGGTAAAGGAAAAACGAACGCCATTATTTCACAAGCCGGTAGTCCACTGTAAACAAGAACATCAATTTCATTACCCATTGTTTTGTTTTATGTCTAGGTGTTAGTTTAAATTATAATAGAAAACCATCTCAGTATATTTAGTATATTAAGGTTATAATATATTCATGTAATAATAAATATATAAGTATTTTGTAAAACAAATAAAATAAAAATTCATGTTAATGAACGTTGATTATTTATCCAGAAATTCCATTTGGTTTGCATCAATGGGATTCCACGGTTTAATGTAATAAAAAAATAAGAATTCTCGAAATATACAAGATATTATGGATGTTGATTTCAGATGGTGTATTACAAGAATGAAAGGATTTAGAGGTTTGATGATATGAGAGGAGTGAGTCCATTTTTATAGTGGATGAGGAGTGACATTCTTGTAAATACCAAAATATATACACTATTGGGAGGTAAAACATACGAAATTTTCCTAAAAAAAGAAAAATAAAAAATTAAAGGGGATAAATCGTCGATCCAAAATCACACCACAGGAAAATTAAAATCATTCTTATCATTATTTTCCTTAGTCGTTATTTTTTATTTCATTTTGAATTTTCTTTTAGTATCTATTTTTCAAACATATGTAATTCATCCATTAAGACAGAATTAATGTGATACAAATTAGAAAATATATACCCACCAATTATATTATTTGAAATAAATATTATAAAATAATAGTAATATGTTTTTTTGGAAAATAAATTTAAATGAAACACATGTAATGCGCAAAACACTACTTAAACTATTTTTACCCCGATGAGATATTCACTATTTTAGGGTTTATATGTTAATTATAAAATATTTAATATCCCATGTATATAAAATATTTTAAAATTATGAAAATATCAAAAAAACTTCTTAGAGGGTAATATTAGTATTAATTTTCTATCATTTATTAAAATATAAATTTTTTACTTAATTATTGCCTAAATATTCCATGCATTGAGGTTTCTTAATATTTTATTATAAGTAACTATTCTATTAAAAATAAATTAAAATTAATATGAAAAAAATAACTCAATTATATTCAATTTTAATATATTTAACTAAACATATGTATTTTCTTCCATACTGCAATGATTTATAATTATTAATAGAATGAATGGTTTCATTGTTGTAATTTTTATTACATTACATATTATATAGGTCACATTCATTTAATAGTATCCCAACAACTAATAAATATATTGAATAAGGTGATGAGCATCGAAATATGTCTATAAAATGGTTGTTGGACCTGTTTTTCATAATTTATACACATTATATATTATGTTTAATCCTTATGTAACATTGTTCTCATGTTAATCAACATAATTAACTTTACATATTTTCCCTAATAATTTTGGTGAAAAAATTAAGTTGAACTTATTAGAATAATAATTTAAAACTAATTCCAAATTAAATCATCTATTTTTTCAAATTCAATTTACAAAAATCTATTAAAGTAAATTCAATTTAATCTCACAGATGTTAGGAGACAGTGGGTTCTTAAAGAGAAAAGATCAATAATGTGATTTTCTTTTATAATAAATTTCATTCTAAAATTGAATACACTGACATAAATTCTACTGTTTGATGTATTATTTAATTAATTAATCCTTAAAACCAATTGAAAATATAATTTACCTATATAATTATATATGATGAAAAGGCAGATTTCCATTAAAATGTTGGGTTTTTACTATTCATAAAAAAAATGAACACTCTAAGAAGATTACCAAAATATTTACCCAATGTAATTTTCTATATTCCAATACAATAAATAAGTTTAATTTTCAGATAATATTTAAAAAAATTGAAAATATATTTTAAAAACAAAAATTCATTTTAAATGTTGTAAAACTATTTTTTTAGAATAATGTAATATATAATTATAAAAATACATGTATTATTATCTTAGGAATATAAAAACTATTGGATGAATGTAAAAAATTTATAAACATATATAATATAGTTATTTTTATTCACACTCACCCATATAATAGACATGTGATAACTTCTATATTTAATAATAACATTTAAATTATACTATTGTTCGGTGTGACTTGGCATTATGTGTAAAAGAAGTTATCAAAGAAACTTGATTATATGTGTAATGAAAGATAAACATGGTGTTGCTTGTAATTAAATTTAAATTATTTATTTCATAGTAACATATGATATCAATAAATTTAAAAAAAATCTTAATATTATATATTTTATAAAATCTTTGGATGTTACATCCTACCCCCCATAAAAATTACATCATCGCTAGTTGAAAATTATATTGGTAAACAATGGTTGGAGATTGGAATGTAACATTTTTTAAATATTAATATTACTAAAGTTGATGAATTAATTTATTTTATAAAAATATATTGAAATATACTTACTTGATATAATTTTATAAGAAAAATTTCACCCTCATAACATCCCCACAAAAAATGATGGACATCACTAAAAATCACTTTAATCACAAATGATCTTATAAAATCCATATCTACTAATTACCATAAAACTCATGTCCAAATTTAAAGGTATACATAACATTAATCCAAGGCCTTAAATAAACTCAAACCCAGAAAAACATCTCCCAAAAATCCTTTAATCACTTCCTGATCATATCACTAAAAACCAAAGGAGTGTCTGAAACCATGAGAATATGATCAATCATTTATAAATAATGTGCTCCTTAGAGTTTCCCTCACTTCACTCGATACCCTAGTACTAACTACAGTAGCAACAAAAAATTTTCCGATAACATTTTTTATCTTCATGATTTTCTCCTGAAGTATGTAATTTCAAAAACATGTTTTCATAATATACCAACTCATTCCAGCTAAAAAATATCATCATTGACTATAGATATCTTATCTCACTCAAATATTGTTCAAGACTCACCTAATTGTAGTTAATAACCTAGAGACAAAGAATACCACAACTGTAATGCTTTCCATATCCTAAAATACAATTACCATAATGTATTTTACCACACATGGAACAAGTATTAGGCTAACCTTTAGAATTATTAATTGGATGATCGTATATTACAGACCAACATGACTATTTTTTACTCTAGTAATCTAATGGAAAATTATTTTTGGAAAATTTGGTTTCACTATTCTCTAAACAATGAACCACTTTTCTTAACTTTAAAAATATTTTGAGGGAAATTATCTTTGAAGACATGGTTTCAATCATGAGTAATATCTAATAATTTTTCTATCAATGTCTCTAATAAAATACAAATCTTACATAGATAATGTTTTTAATTTTTTTCTACACACAGACTCTAAATGACTATCCTTTTGACTTAAATCAATGAATTTTTTCTTCTTGGATATCTCAACAACCCTTGGGAATCTTTTCGAAGATACAATATTATTAAATTTATCCCATTCCATAGAATCAAGATCATATTTATCATTATTATTTTTAACCAAATACCACCATCGATCAACTTCAAATTACTAATGATAAATGTAATGGGTTTCCATTTGGAATTATAAACATCCCATGAAATCAAATTTCTTCTCTAGGTTATTTATCAATAATTTTTCTACTACTAGATCAGATGATCAATTGAATTATGGGGGATGTTTTCCCAAAGAATTCTCCACAATATATTAGTTACTCTATGGATAATCGGGTTCCTCTCTAACATGGATACCACCACCATTAATTTCTTGTGTAAAATATGCCATCACAATAAAAATATGTTCCATTTTGTTTCCAAACATCTCAAGATACTGTTTTGGATGGATATATTCTTCTTTATTACTTCCCACTACATCTTCCCTATTTCTCAATGTAAAACCATTCTAAACCGAGATATTTTAGTTTAATAGACATGGGACATTCCGAAACTGTTTAACATTTCAACTTTACCATAATGGAAAATATTCTATGGTTATTATATAAAAACTATCCTAACATATAATTTTGTCTAAAACATTCCTATGATACCAACTATATGATCCCAATAAAAATCATTTCATAATATTGAGTCTTATTTAATAAATTAATTTATTTCACATTGAGGGTATTTCCAGGTTTATAGTTTTAGATAATTAGTACTTGACATATACATAAAAAACCCAAAAACATTTCTTTCATATTTGTATCCATTTTCCTCAGATTATAAATCATTTAAAATAAGTAAATTTATCTTATCATAAAAACTTTTCACAACATGAAAACTCATCCTTAGAATCATCCTTTAACATTTCACCGTATAAAACTTTTCACCACTTCTTTTACCTTATCCATCTATAAACCATATGAAATCATTTTAAAAACATTGGTGAGAAACTAATTATTAGTAAGATATATAAATGAAAAAAAATCAGTAGATCATTATAAACTTGAAAACATATGTAAAAATTTTCATTATATATAATTGTCTTAGAGAATAATAAATAAATTATTTTCCCATGAAAATAAATCACACATTTTTCTCAATTAAAATCACTAAAATGCATAGAAATAAATTAAAAAAAAATTGTTGAATTAGAGAATTGTATTACTAAACCCTTTCAAAACCATTTTAATATAAATAACCATATGGATGACTTCACAAAATTTCTCACTTACAAATAGAATAACCACATCGTCAACTTCTATTCCCAATTAATTGGCAGGATATCACATAACAGACCACATGTTAAGATATAACTCACTCAGCCCATACTATTTGGGACCACCCCACGTATAACCTGTGATGTGAATACCTGGTTCTATTTGGTCCACTCAACGTATAGGCTTTCATGGTCTCACTTGATGCAATCTAGTCCACCCCACATATAAAATGTAATAGGATCATCCAGCTCTATAAGGGCCACCCCATTTATATTCTGTAATGGTGTCACCCATATCAAATAATTCTCAAGTAACATATCATTAATATAATAATATTTTCACTCATCCCATTTCAAACCCATGTGAAAATCATTTTTGAATAAAAGATACATTTTCTTTTAAAACCCCATTTTGAACACCAAAACACTATTTCATTAAAAACTCATTTCTATTAAAAAATATTAAAAAATATGGGTTTCCATTTAATATGAAATTTATTATTTCAATATCAGATAGAAATTAAATAACAAACACTATAGAAGAAAAGTATTTTTTGGTATGTATATTATTAATTGGACATTTCATTGGTCATTGATCAGAAAATTCTATAAAAAACACATTAAAATAATCATTTGGAAAAAAATTGAATTACATTGAAAATAGACATAAAATTTACTTTATAATTTATATAAATATAGAGAAATAAATTTTTAAAATAACATCCACAATATTGAAATGCAGAAAAAGAATTTATATTCAAATATTTAAATATCCAATGTGTTACATACCACTATAGATACATGAATAATAATCTTTATGTTTTAAAAAAACATAAAATAACATTTAAATAAATAAAATCATTACATTATATTTCTAATGGGATATATTTAAATTTTATAAATTAATGTGGCTCTATAACAACAAAATATACCTCAATTAATGGAGATTGAGACGAAATCCTTACCTTAAGTCCAAATTATAAAGTGTGTAATTAATATCATGAATAATAAAATTATGTTTATATTTTAAATTATTCACAATATTTTTCAATTTTATCATTACTTTTTTAAATTTATTAAAAATTAGAATAAAAAATCTTAATGGATTAAATCTAAGTTGGGAATTTTGGCCATATTCGGTTTACGTGTCAAAATGACAACGGTTGCTTGAATATGGTCATATAGGTAAATATATAAACACATACAGAATAATAATAATGAAATAATTATCATATTTATATATTAATTATAATTTCTATGATACTCATAAAATATGTTTATGAAAAAATAACAATCTTTACAATCCTAGAGATGGTAATATGTACGTATGAATGAGTAACATTCCCATTTTTCAATGATCATTATGTAAAGAAGGTGTGTAACATTTATATTTCTAGAATAAAAAATAAACCATTTATAAAATACTATTTTATAATATATAATTATATATATAATAATTGTGATGTAAAAGTAATCCCATTATTTCGGGGAGGTGGTAGACAAAACATTAATGAATGATATTATCACTTTTTCAATGTGTGAAAATGTAATAAATAAAATAAAATAATTCATTTATATAAAGATAATTATCTAATTAGTTTTATATATATTTCATTTATGTAATATTTGTTTAATAAAACCCATCCATAATACATTTAACTAATCATTTGAATATGTCACATCTCTTTGAGGAGGCGGTAGTCTACCTGTCCCCAAACGATTTTATTTTATTCCCAGAAAATATAAATCATGATGGAATGTGTTATATAACTATTAAATAAGTGTTATGAAGACATAGATATTATATATATATATATCATATAAAATTAGTATGTACAATATAATTTTCAACCAGGAGAGTTTGTAAATTAAAAAATAATGACATTGTTTCATGAAGCTTTTGTCCCCAATAGACATGAACAATAATTTCAATACCCATTGGATGGAAGTGTGTGTAGTTTTATGTTAAAAAATATAATAAAAAGATCATAGTATATTTTTTATAGTTACATTATTATATATTTATGGTAAAAAAATAATTTATGTGCTTTTAGAAATATATAAAACTGAAATGCATGTTGAAGAACATTACCACTTTTTTGGGTAAATCTTCTTACCTTCCGCCAAAGGGATTCGATTTTATTATTTATGAAAAAAATTGAGGATTAAAGGTTGAGATGATGTATTTTGGGTGTTTATTTGGGTAATTTTTTATATGAAAAATGTCTTGAGAGTTTTCAATGGAAGGGAATAGTGAATGCATGTTCATAGTGGAGGAGGAGTGAAATTCTTATAAATACTAAATTATAAATACTATTTTCAGTTATCCCATACCCCACATGATTCCAAAAAAAACATTAAATTATAATTATGGTCAATCAACGCTCAAAAAATAAAATAATATAATCATTTTTATCAATTTTTCCTTATTCATTATGTTTCCTTATATTTGATTCATTTTGGTTTTTCGTTAAGTAATTAGTTTTCAAACCATTGAAATTAAACCATTAGGAATAAAATAAAGTGATACATATTAAGAAAAATTTACCCACTTATTCCAAATGATTACTATTAATTTATAAATCAAAAATAACTTTGGTTTTGGAAATTAATTTTAATATAAATGAATGTAACCCACAAAAATACTACATTAACCTAAATTACAACAACAAGGTTTTTACTATTTCTGGGTCACGATGTTTGTTATAAAAGATTTATAATCCCATTAATGGGAAATATTTTATATTTATTTAAACAAAAAAAAATCACATCAAATAATTTAATTATTTATAATTTAAATTCATTTAATAAATTATCATTTATTTTATTTATTTATTGACTAAACAATTCATGATTTTCAATTTATTAAGAATTTAATATAATTAAATTAAAAAAAATTCAATACATATAAATATGATAAAAATAAATAATTTCTATCCCAAAATAGTACTTATAACATAACACATGTATTTTATACCAACTTCAAATATTTATAAGTTTTAATGGAATGTGAGTGTCTTGTTTACGTATTTTCCCCTAATTAACATGTTATACAAGTCAAATTCATGTAATAGTATAGTAATATCTTATAAAAATCCATAAAAATATGGTTATGGTCTATATATGTCAAAAAAATGTGGTTCAAACATGTTTTGGGTTATTTATACACCTTATTCTATATGATTAATCATTTAGTAATCTTATTCTTACATTAATGAAAATAATTAGTTTTCTCTTTTTTCACTAATACTATCTGAAAATAATTAAGTTGATATTATTGGACCAAAATAACATAATTATTCCAATTACATAAATAATAATTTAAAAATTCAATTCAAAGAGGTATCTATAATTAATTTTATATTAATATCACAGACGCTATGAGACATAATGTTTTGAGGTTGAAAATTTCAGAAGATCGAAAAGTTTTAATACACAATTGTAATGTAAAATTGAATCTATTGACCTAAATTAGATATATCGATGTATTATTAAACTAATTAAACATCAAAAACAATTTAAAATATAATTTTATTATAAAAATGAATTAGAAAAAAATTAGTTTTCAATTAATATTTTATTTTTTTACTATTTATCAAAAATTAAAATTTCATGGAAAATTACAAAAAATTACCCAAAAATATATATTTTAATTCTCATTAAAAGGTTTTGTATCTAATTAAATAATATGTATAAATGATTTAATATTTCATTTTAAAATATTTCTTCTATTTAAAGGATTTAAAATGTTTTAAAAAAATTAATTTTTTAACTTAAAACTGGATTTAATGTTATATTATGCCATTATAATTTATTTGTGGAATGTCAAAACATTTTATAAAATTGAATAATATTGTTTGTATTATTAAAACATAAAAATATAAAGTCAATAAGACAAATTATATATTAAAACGTAATTTTAAAAATATATTGTTGTTCAGTAAGTCATGGGCTTACGTGTTAGAAAAGTTATCGAAGAAACCCGATGTTAAGTGATCTGAATGATAAAATTGGGGTTGAATATAATGAAATATAAATAAGTAATTTAATTTAACTCAAGTTATCGAATATTTTATATATATCTGAAATTATTTATTTCATAAAATCTGAAGATGTTACATATGGTCACGAAAAAATGGATTGAAGGCGTGAAGATGTTGGGAGAGTGAATCTCATATTAATGTTGTAGGGGAGGGACATTATTGTAAATACCAAAACGTAAGAATTATTGGGATGTCTCCCTTACCTCATGTTCCTCCAATAATGAAAATTTTTCAAACTAATATTGGATATGATCGAAATATGTCTAAGAAATTGGTTTTGGAAATGTTTTGGGTCCCTTACACCATATACTTTAATAATTAAAACTATGAAAACTCGTTTTTTATCTTAATCACTATAATTAATTTTAATTTATTTAAAGAATTTATTGTTTTAAAAACTAAGATAAAAATACTAGAAATTATAACATAATTTTATTCCAAATATATATTAAATTTCTCCAATTTCAATTTATATTATTGGAAAAATAAATTTCAATATTAATCTTATAGATTCTAAAAGACAACCGGATTTCAAAAAAGAGTAATTTGTTTAGAAAAAAATGATTATATATTAAATCTATGAAAACAAATAATGATTTTATGAATTGAAAATAATATTTACTAACATATATTCTATAATTTTCCTTCAAAACATTAACCATGAGGGAAAATATTAGTTAAAAATGAGAAACATTAGGTATTTTAAATGTTGTTTTTTGAAAAAACCAATATTTAAACAAAAAAAAAATATTAAAAACCAATATAAAGCTGATACAAATGTAATTAATAGGATAATGTATATTATAGATAATAATTTTGTTACGTGAAATCATATTAATAACATATTATGACTGGTAAATTACATAATTTATTAATATAAATTAGTTTTTACCAAATCGTTATTTTCCACTATAAAATGAAAAATTAATACTTTCCAAAAATTCCTAAAATATCACCAGAAGTAAATTTAGATATGATAAATTGAAAAATGTTATTATTTTTATGAATATAAATTCTAAAATTTATAAATGAATATTTTAAATAAAACTTTATAAGAAAAGTATTTGATTAAAATATTTTCATTTAGATTAAAAATTATTTATTATTTTAATTACAAATATTTCTATCTAATTCATATAAATTAATGTTAAAATGAATTATTTTTTCATTATCTAGGTTGTTACATCCTTACCCCTTTCAATAATTGCATCCTTACAATTTAATTCATTAAATAAATATGTGGGGATATCATTCCCTCATAGCATTTTTAGATTCCAATGTTTACTATTTAGTCATATAGTTTATTCATAGAACCATAACACAATGAATCACTATATTTCATAGATCATGGTATCTATAGTCAGGAGCATGAATAAGTCATTCCTCATAAGAAATATTCTCTTATAATTTAACTAATTTATGTCTAGAAATATGAGATGAATCTAACACATATTTCCTTAATATTGAAACATGAAATACAATGTGTTCCAGAGTTAAACTCTGAGGAGAAACAACTTGGTAGACCACTTAACCCACATATTAGAAGATTTTATATGGTCCAATGAATCCAGGATTCAACTTCGCATTATTTCCAAAATGATTCTCACATTTCCATGAAGAATCATTGCAGAATACGTGATCACCTACCCTGATTAATGATGCTTCTTCTAGTTATCCATATAAATATTTTGCCTACTCTAATAATTCCTCATGGACATGGAATCAATTTCACCTTAATATCCATTTAATCTATTAATTATGATCCCATCATTTTGTTTCTTCTACTTCATCCATAATATAGGGTGTCCAACACCACTTTCCATATAATACCTCAAATAGTGCGTTATGAATACTGGAATAAAAAATATTGTTATAAGAGAATTCTACAAAAGAATATGTCAATACAAAACTACCTGACAAAACATGGTTAAATAGTGAATTATATCTTCTTTGGTTTTAATTTTCCATTTACACTATCCATGATATTGAGGATAAAAATCTTTTTTGAATTTAAATTCATTACTGAAAAACATATGATGTGCATCCAAAAATTAAATGTTAATCTAGGATTAATATCTAAATAAATAGATAGTGAAACTCCATATAACCTGAATAACTCATACAAATATATATTATAAATCTGTTCTAAAGAAATAATATCTTGAATGAGAAGGAAATACCCATATGTAATTAATCGATAAAAACCCAAATTAAATTATTACCTTTACAAGTCTTTAGAAAATACACTGTGAAATTCATTGATATTTTCTCCCATTTCCACCAATTCAATACAAATGGTTGAAGAATCCCCTATAGTAAATTTTATTATAATTTAACCTGTTGGTAATTAAAACACTTCTTGGTAAATTTGAAAATATCACTTTTCATTCCATCCCACCAGTAATACACTCAATTGTCTCTATACATTCTAATGAAGCCCAGATGACTAGAAAATAGATTATAATTAGCCACACTGAACAATTCCTTCCTCTACTTAGAATCATAAGGCTCACATAATAATTTTATAAGTAATAAATAACATCTATCATCAATATTAAAATCCTGAAACATATCCTTATTAAATGTTTCCACTTATTCCTACCAATATTTCTCCTTATTTTTATCTCTCAGAATTCATTATGAAAAAATTCAAGTATAATGAAATATAAAAAATATATATGATTTCTCTAAAACCTCACATTATAATGATTAATTAATAAAATTATTAATCAACGGGTCAAATTCCAAACACAGAATTGTTAAGGAAGTATTAATTTTTAGACTCAATGGATCTGTAACATTGTTTTCCTTTCCATGATGGTAATGTATAATGAAATGATAATTCCCGATTAGTACATGCCATCTTCTATGTTTCTTGATATGTTATTTCTAGATGAATATATACTCCAAATTTTTTTATCTATATATATTTCACAATATACATTATAAAATTATGCCTCTAAATTTTTATATAAAATATAATGGAAACTAATTCAAAATAATTTTCAGAGTAATACCACTAATGAGGGTTCAACTAACATGAATCATTAGAAATTACACAATTATCTTGTATTAGGAAAAAAATAAATCTATTCAATAGAATTTCACTATAGATGAAAAATTCACAATCTCTTGAAGGTAGGTCCAAAAGAAGAGCATTCACCAATCTCTTATTCAATTCCTTTAAATAATAGTCCCATTCATTTTTCTTGATGAACATAGCTCTTTTTATTTTTATATTATTTAGTATTCTAGAAAATCCATAATGTTTTTCAACATACCCCTTCTAGCAACCTGCTAATATTTTAAAAATAAAAATGTATTTTATATTTTCAAGTCATGTCAATTGTTAAAATTCTATCTTGAATAATTGAATAACTAAAAATTTATTACGTGTGTTAGATAAAATAATTTCATAACTAAAAATATGTTATATGGTATCAAGTATAAAATGTTATCTTTAAATTATCTTCTTCCATTACATTAAAATAAAGGTACCCTGACATCATTTTAACAATAAAAAATACTATTCTCCCTAGAGCCGGGGAAAAAAATCATTTCTATTATACAAATAAATCTTGTTCTAAATAGTGATGTTATATAAGGATCTATAATAAAAGAAAATTCACATTGAACCATATTTATTCTTATAAAACAAGATAAGATAACCCCATAGTATAGTGGTAGGTATAATGAATCCTTTTTCTAATAACTCCTTCTATTTCGTTTTTAATTCAAAAATTAAATTTTGAGTCATTAGATAAGGGGGTTTTGAAATATGCATAGAATTATTTTCTAAGTTCACAGTATTTTCAACCACTCAAACAAGAATAACACCATGAATATCATCCATAAAACCTCCATTTATACACTTACTTTTGGCAGATCACTAATTTGAAAAGTATAATTATTTTTAATAGTATTTTTTCTATGAATTTCAAAAGAATATCTAATCAATTTCTCAATTTCTCTATTTCTAGTTATGTTTTTTAAAAAATTAAATAATTAAACTTAATTTATTATCAATAAAATATATTTTTCCATGAAAAAAAATCCAATTCATACCATGAATGATATAAAATTGTACTATAGATAGATCAAAAGATTTATAGAAAAGTACATTACACTAATAACTGTAGGATTATTCTTATAACCATTTATTACATTAAGACATTTCCCTATATTATTCACCAAAAGTTATATCTTATTTTCATTTGGAGATATTCTGAATTTGATTTTAAATTTATTATAAATGAGTGAATGAAAATATAAATTGAAAAATAGGATATTTTCATAGTTTTTTTACATATGTAATATATCATTCACCACTAAATTTGACTAACCAATGTAAACTATAGTAGTATAAAATGACATCAATACACATTTATGTTTTCAATCATGATGATTTCGATCCACTGAAACAAATATCATACATTAGTTATCATAAAATACCAAATAACTACCAATAAAACCCATCACCATTAGATAGATATTTTTTAACCCATTCTTCAAATCTTCAAGATTATTTTTTGTTCATTCACACACCATGTGGAAAAAATTTCTGAACATCCCATATTTTTAATAAGTTATAATTGCTGTCACTGATTTTCATTTCATTAAAATTGTGATCAATGAGATGTTAAGTTTTCATTTATGTATATATAAAGAGGAATTTTGAATGTTTATAGAGCTTCTATTATATTCTCATGTTTTATAAATTTATGAACCATGTGAATGGCTTGAAGACATTGTGTTCCATGGTAATTTGTATAGAATTTTTATGGATTCCTATGATGAAATTAGATTTCATGGTTGAAAAAATATCATAGTTAATCGAATAATTGTTGAAATAGTTCTATATTCAATTAACATTTTTCAATGGTGAAAATTTGGCAACAAAAATTAATATCAATTATGTAACATCCATTTGTGGATGGAGAGAAGATTAATAATTCTGCAACAAAATTAATATATTTATGGGGTTTTGATGTTTATGTGATATTTGTAAGTTTTATTAAAAATTTATTTGAAGAAGGAATTAAAAATGAATAAGTGGTTGAATTCATTTTAAGGAAGTACATTCTTTTCATATATTATAAATGTTCTCATTGAATAATTCTCTATGTTTTTATAAAAATATGGACAACCCTATAGGAAGCCATTCCAACATTGACCAAGGAACATGTGGGACCTAGTTTTTTATACAAACCCAGGGAGATCAGACAATACGCCTATTATGGTTGAAGAAGAGGATGAGGGATGTGTATAATCCCACCAAATGCCCATGCATCACTATTAGAATACTAACTTATACCAACGGTTTGGAACCGTTGGTATAGGCCTCCAAACCGTTGGTATAGCCTATACCAACGGTTTGGAGAACCGTTGTGAAGTAAGCCGTTGGGATAGGTCTATACCAACAGTTTTCCCAAAACCGTTGGTATAGACCTATCCCAACGGTTTACAAAACCGTTGGTATAAGTAATATGAAAATCTATTCCAACGGATATAAAACCGTTGGTAAATGTATTTCAAAAAAAACATGTGCTGGGATTTGATCCCACGACCCCTTGTTTATAATCGAACGACTGAACCACTAAGCTAACATCACTTTTGTAAACATAATTTCATAAATATATATATGTATTATCATAATTATTTAAAATTTAGATTTATATAATGTTCTCGGGTAGCAGACCTGGAAGAAATGAAAGAATCTATCCCAACGGTTCTCAAAACCGTTGGGATAGACCTATCCCAACGGTTCTCAAAACTGTTGGGATATGTGGAAATTTCCAGGGTGTGGAAGTTGGATTTGGGGCTGAGTTTTCCCAACGGTTCTCTCAAATCGTTGGGAAAGGGGGGGTCTTTCCCAACGGTTTGGGAGAACCGTTGGGAAAGGGGCCTCAAAACCCCCCTTTGCCAATGGTTTGGGGGTAAAACCGTTGGGAAAGGGGGGGTCTTTCCCAACGGTTTGGGAGAACCGTTGGGAAAGGGGCCTCAAATCACCCCTTTCCCAACAGTTTGGGAGAACCGTTGGGAAAGGGTGTATATAAGTGTTGGGAAAGATCCGATTTCCAGTAGTGCATATAGACCATAATGTTCATACTCATAGGAGGACATGGTTTTGGAAAGAAAAATGTGATGCCCAAATACTGGATGTTCGATAACCTGTGTGGGTGTATAGTGTAGTGTGTACTGGTGATGATTCTCTATCTCTAGACCATTCCAAAGATCCCAAAACATAGATGATATGGTGTAGGAGAGCTTATATGGTAAATCGATTTGTGACACAAGATAATATTGTTAATATTCACCAGTTTAAAAACATATATATTTATATATATACATATATATATATACACACAATCTTTCCATCTATTTTGATTAATAATATAAAAATGGTCATTTTTTATCTCAATCAACACCCACAACCTTCATTGTCTATAACCAGTGGTGACCATATCTGGCAGCTGAACCATTCTCAATGGGATTGAGATCTCCTCATGTTAAGAAATTGGGCACCATACGATTTGACATGTATATGAATTTCTATTTTTTGTACTATTACTTTGGATATACCTCTGGGAAACAGAAAATAATATTTTTTAAGGCCATATGTGTAGTGGGACACCATGGATGAACATATAGTGTTTGAAAAAATGAGTTAGTTGCTTTCAAGAATTCATGAACATTAGGATACCATAATAATGTAGAATTTCTTTGTGAAAAAAAGAAGCCACCATTTTTGACATCTAGAAACTAGTGATTGAATATCTCAAAATATATATTCCTTTAAGAATTATATGTGATAAATATCATGTAATGATTTCAAAGGATTTTATTTAGTGATTAAATAAATATAAGTGGTGAAAACCTTTCACAAAATAATTAAGTATTGATCCTATTGAGGTTACTACATCAATGAGTATTGCTTTGAGTGCTTCTTATTCAATCTAAAAAAATAATATCATATATTCAGTTATGTAAGGATGAATTATTGATTAGTGACCCTTTGAGGAATCAAAAAGAATGGGTGTCCCAATGATGATATACTCTTAAATAAAAATAAAATTCATCAAAACATTATAATATCGTGAAAATAAATTGATTAATGATATAATATTTCAATGGACAACATATACACATTATAAAAGGGAATTGGTGCATAAAAACAAAGAAGTATCAATGAAATGTAAATTGAGATTACATACCTAATAAAGACCATATATATAAATATTAAGGTTAAATAAATGACATAATAATATGGGAAAAATATAAATATACTCAATATTACTGGATATTCATTGTAAATCAACCAGATGACTTTCACTCAAATTCTTGTAAAAACAACACCAATGATGTGGATGTTTAACTCAATGGATGGAAATTGAGTTAAGATTACCCTTATCAATTACATAACAACGACTTAAGAATTTTTCAATTGGGTGATTATGTGTATCAAATGTATATACACACAATGTGGATCCGAAATTACTACATAAATAAATAAATAGTAATTCCCCACATAATCATGGCATAAAATAATTAATAAAGTACACATTAAACCCTATGAGTGAAAATTGAAAATTGATATTCTATTAATGATTTGGTAACATATAAAACATACAACCCATGAAAGAAGGATCATACAATGAAGATTAAAATACCCATAAATTCAAATATATTACACAAAGAATACAATCATGAGAAGTATATACCCCACACAAATGGGAAATGTGGAAAATATAGCATGAATCTAATGAGAATAAAAAGTGATATGAAAACCCCATACCTTGTATGTTTTCTTAGTATCTGTTACATTAAACTCTTGTATAATATTGAAATCATTTCTATTAAATTATACAAGAATCACATACAAATATATGATATCATATATGATCATTTAATATTTCATTGTAAATAATAGTTTAGTAGTATCATTGTTTTGGGTGTTGACTAATTCATTTTCCTTTATATGTTTTTTTATGTAAGTGGTATTTTTTAGTGGATACGATGTATTTGATTCATATAAAGAATGATATTATGTTCATCTAAATTATTTTAAATCATAAAATTAAAATTATTTTTTAATTGATAAAATTTGAAATGAATCTCATCATGTTCGTGGAGACAGTAATCCATACGTATGCACAAGAGACAATATCATTCTGTTGGAGGTTAAGTATTTTGTAATAGAATGGTATATCATATATAAATAATCAATATCATGTTATATTTATTATTTATATCAATTATACTCATCATTATACCCATACAAATAATGAAGTGTTGAATAACAAACTACAACACGACGTGGATAGGTAAGCTGTACGTACACATGTATGGGGACTTTTTCATTCATATGATGGATATAATAATGAATATGGTTGTACCATATTTATAATAACATTATAGTATATATAATGTACTGTATTTATTATTTTGGTATCAAAAAAAATAAAAAGGTAGTGGAAGAATAAAGAACTTTGAAAGAGGTGGTGAAATTATTACCTCTTCTTGAGGAGCTTCTTTTTTATTTCATCTAAATATCTCCTTAGGTGGGATTTCTGATCCAATTAAGGCCACTAGAATTAATTTAGGGTAGTTGGGAGGATATTTGATCATGTTTGTTTTGAGAAAAATGGATTTGGATGTGTAACATTGACAGAAGGGAAAGTACATCTTTATAAGAGAGGTGAGAGACATATTAGGAAAACCTTCTAATCTTATTTTATTATAAAATAATGTTTGAGTATTAATGACTCCAAATAAATTTATTGAGATTATAAGGTGGGTATGGTTAGAAATATTCCCAAAATATCAGATTTAGACAAGTTTTTGGTCACCAAATTAACCTTATCTATTATATTTAATTCGTAGATAAATAGTTTAACTTTTACCATGTATTCTTGTATTTTTATATTAAACGGTTAATAAACACAATAAAATATAGAAATAGAACTTAAGTGGTTAAATAATTATATATCTATCATTATATACGGCCTTTTTATGATCCAAATATTTTTAATAATATTATATCATTTAATAATATAGTATTTGTTTTAAAAAAAATCAGTTTTTCCATTTTGACTCTGTTTTGTATTTGGTTTTTTTTAAATTAAAATATTTTATTTCTTTGAAAAAAATACATTAAATCATTCCATAAATGTCATATTAACCAACAAAATTAGGGTAATACATCAAATGGTTTAATTTACATTTATTTTAATATTTATCAAATTAATTATTTTTTTCTTTCATTAATAATGTAATTAAAACATCACAATTGGGTCATAAATAAAT
This sequence comes from Viscum album, assembly GCA_963277665.1. Classification (NCBI taxonomy): domain Eukaryota; kingdom Viridiplantae; phylum Streptophyta; class Magnoliopsida; order Santalales; family Viscaceae; genus Viscum; species Viscum album. Next base: position 1,214,879,666 of record OY728131.1, on the reverse strand, counting down.
ATAATTATTTAATGCTCAAATATTGTAAATAAATTACCATTATTCACTAAATATTTTTATCTTTTTTAATGAATACTTTCTGTTGAATTTATATTAGTTGTAACCTAATATTTAAAATCTCTTAGTTATTAATGATTGAATTTAACACTTTTATATCTTCTTTAAATCAAATATAATAGATGTCCTAATTTAATAAAATTGGAAGAAAAGGATAATAATTTTTTCCTAAATTTGTTTTTGGTCGAAATAAACTTATAAAATAGAATTATGACATGTTTAGGGTAATTATAATATCATTTTTACCATTAATCATCATATATACTTTTAACCATGGTAAATAAAATTCAAAAGTAACTATTGAAAAAAAAATATTTTCATCCTATTGAACCACATTTTATTTACTAATGTCAACTGTGTCTCTCTAATTAATGAAATTCAATTCATAAAAGATGTAAAATTATGTTTTAATTAAATTGGAAAATTTTCCGAAATGGTTGTTAAAAGACGGTAAAAATTCAATAATATTTTACATATCAAATTTTATTATAAAATGAAATCAATGAATTAAATTGAAATAATATAGATATTATGTATATATTTTGAAATTTAAATTAATTTAAATTTAAAATTACTAATTAAATAAAAATTCGGCTTTAAAAAATAAAGCAATGTTTTTCAATATTCATCAAAAAATGAATGTTTTAAGAAAAATACGAAAAATTAACCAAAAGATAATATTGGTATTCCAAATTAAAAAATGAGGTATATATTACCAAATTAAAATATATAATTTTTATTAATTAATTTTAAATAATATTCCCATTTTCAAAACCATAAAATAGGTTTTTGAGAAGTAAAAACAAACCGAAGATTGATATGTGTTTATGTCCATTTTAATTTTAAATTTACATCTAATGAACAAAATTGGATTAAATGATAAACGTATAATAAAATTATACTTCAAAACCATTCAAATTTATAATTTTACACTGTAAATTATTTTTATCAAAAAATTTGTTTTTAATTAAAATTTACTATTATTTTATATTTTTCAAAATATAAAAGTTATCAAAAAAGAACTGAAAATTTATCCATACTAAATTTTTATTTCACACATATAAAGAAGAAATTTATTTTTTTCAAATTGAATATATAAAAATAACATATATTGTATTTAAAAAGAGTTTTCCAATAAAAGGAGGTAAAATTGAATTTTTTTAAAAAATACTTCTTTAATCTAAAAAATAGAATTTTTACTTATTTTATGTTTAAGAACTCACATAATATTTATGTTAAAATTTTATTATGTATTTAAAAAATGGCTACTTTGGTATGTTGTGGTGTGCTCAAACTCAGTGTTTTGTGTAGAGTAAGGTATTGAAATACATTAAAGAAAATAACATTACATGAAATCTTGGGGTGTTAAATCTAATGTTATATAAACCATATGTCTATTCCAACCATAAGAACCTAAAAATATATTATCTTCACTATTAGTTCCAGATTTGATTTTATTGAATTTGATGATATTTTTTTGTAGAAGGTTTCAAAGAATTAGTCTATAAATAATATATATAAAAACAATAACATACAATGTGAGAAAACTAGATTAATATATATTTGACAATAATACAATACTTTTAAAGTAAGGAATTAATTAATTTCATTTAAAATCTCCATAACTTACAAATTGGATTTTTTTTCCCTTACTAATCCATAAATACTAATAAAATAAAATAAAAACATTGAATGAGCAAAATATCTCAACAATGAAGAAAAAAGGAGGAATAAAATTTGTGTAGTGGGTACATAAAACCCCATATAACATTCAAATTTATCCTAAAACTTCATTTATAATATAAAACAAAACATTTCTAAATCAATAACACACATACATTTTTATCAAATGAAATTATTAAACCCTATGACAATAAGTGAAATCCTCTTCTTATTAATATAGAGCATATCATTCACACCGTATTTTAAACTATTGATAAAAATTAATTGTAAGAAGTTAAAATAAGTTGTAGAAACCCTTTGGTAAGTCCCACATATTTTTTTATTTAGACAAGGAACATTACCCAATGTATTGAAGCATTATCTGGGTGCACCCATCATTTAAGAAATATTTGGTTGACACGATGTTGTCTTGGACACCCCATCACATAATAAATAATGGGATCGGATAAAGTTATATAGAGTACTTCATCATATAATACACCAGTAACATGTCCTGAATACATTTTTAAGCTTTCTCTTGTCCATAATAAGATATTTATAAAACACTTTTAAATACAAAGGAAAAAAATTCCATTTTATGTTAAAAATAAATTGTAATGTAAAAAATATCCTTTTTATTGGAAACCCTATATTCACTACCAAAATTATTAAGCATAATAGAAAAAAAATTCTCCATTTAATGAAATAAGAAATATTTCAAAGGAAGCAAAAAAGAAATAATAGTCATCGTGAATGAATAGTAATTGTTGTCATGTACATTCAGAATAGTACATTATTTTTTTCAATTGTCAAAAAGTTATATATATAACCTAAAAAAATAATGATTTTTATAAAATTAAATTCCTTATATAATTATTTTAATTCAATATAAAATCATTTAAAAACATACAAATCCAGGAGAAAGGTGGTTGATGAAAAAAAAATTAAAATATAATTTCATTATAGGAAATGTCCCTTTATCATGGGAAATAATTGAATAGTGAATCCCATTGAATAGTAACAGAAAAAAAACATTATATTCATTGATAATAAATACATTTATGATATAAAATCAAAAACATTATTTATATACATGTAATAAAGTAATAAATTTTTACAACATCAAGACATGCCTCTATGAATGGAGATAGAGATGATCTACCTTACCTTGATTCAGATTCATCACATGTGTCATTATCTTAAAGTGTGATAATGATTTATTAATTATTTATTTTATTTAAAAATTTATGTTATTATTAATTTTATTTCAATGGTTACTATGTTATATATGATTACTTAATCAATTAGATTTATGTAGGGAGTATTGACAAGATCCGTTTTATATGTACAAAGAATCTTTAGTAGGTCATCAATGCAATAAGTTTTCATTATTTAAATATATAAAGAATAATTATAATTAAATAATAAACATACTTTTACATAAATTATAATTTTAAAACAAATCATGGGACATGGATATTAAAAATAAATCAATTTTACAATTTGGGAGATGATATTCTATATGTACACTTCTGTAACATTTACATATTTCAGTGGTCATTATGTAAAGAAGGTCTATCTCATTTATCATTATAGAATAATTATTATATAATAAATACCATATTATTTAGTTATATATATATATATATATTTTAATGTGGTTATGAGAAAAGATGAATTAAAATGATTCGAGGAGGCAGTTGTCCACACGCCCATGAACGAAATTATCATTGTTTGAGTGTGTACAAATGTAAAAAAAGATATATTATATTTACATAAATAAATTTTTTTCATTAATATCATTATTACTTCATGTATATAATATATATTACATATAGTTACCCATATTACATTCCATGTAAAATATTAATGGAAAACTCTTCCCATCACTTCGCGTACACAGAATAGATATTATCAGATCCAAAATGATATTAAATGTAAAAGGGTGACTATGATATAATTAAATATAGGTATTATTATTTTATAAATAAAATATATATTATATATAATCAGTACGTACATAATTAGTACCATATAAGTTATGTGGTAATGTTAAAAATGAAAGACATAGTTCCGTGAGGTGGTAGTCTGCTGTACACATGGATGATGATTTCAAAACCCATTTGATAGAAGTGTGTGTGTTTTTAGGTTATAACTTTAATATAACAACATTTATGTGTAATTTGGATAAATATATTATTATAAAATCATCTTATAAGAATAATTGAAAGGCGTGGAGAAAGAAATAAAAAAATACACATGCATTAATACTCCCTCTTCATTAGGTACCCCATTTTTCAATGCACCAAAGGAAATAAATGGTGGGATTTATTAAAAAATGTGTATTATAGGATGCAGTGATGGATGTTTGGAGTTGAATATGATAGTTTTGTGTCACAATGAATATCCTGTGATATTTTAATAATTGGGGAGTTTCAATACCCATTTGCAGTGTAGGAAGAGTGGAATTTTGGTAAATAACAAAATTTAAACACTATTGGGAGGACATCCTTACCTAATTTTCCTCATCTATGAAAAACAATCCACCCAATAGGGTATATTGGTCATATATTTCCATAAAAGATTTTATATTTTTTTGGTTATTTAGACACCATATCATACAACATTAATCACTTAGTATACTCATTTTTTCTTGAATCACTATTAATAATTTTAAATCATTTTACTAAATATTTTGTTAAAAAATAAATTTGACATTACTAGACAATATAATTTGTGGTTATTCCAAATATGTAATCATGTTCTCCAAATTCAATAAATAAAATTGGAGAAATCAATTCTTAGATTAAGGTCATTATTGGTGTGAGAGAGTGGGTTTTATAGAAGAGTATTTTTTTTAAAAAAACTAGACTATATCTTAACATAATGACTAATAATAATCATTGTATGGAAATAAAATAATATTTAATGATACATAGTATATAAATGTTTTTAAATAAATTCTCCATTAGTTATTATTTTAATTAATTAAAAAGGATAATCATTACATGTATTGGAAATGTTTTTAGAATAAGCCACAGTTAATCGAAAAGCAATATTTTATAAGAAAACTATATTTTTTAAAATGAAATTATTTGGATTAAATATAACATAAAAAATTAATTGATTTTTTGGAATCATATTGAAAACATGTTAAGACTCTTAAATTATTTAATTCATTAAAATAAAATATTATGTTTAAAAAATTGATATTTTTCACTATTCTTAGAATAAATAATATTTTCCAAAAAACCCTATAAATAAGCCACGGTTAAATTTTAAATTATGAATTTAAAAATTATATCCATTTTAGGAAATTAAAATTATAATATTTAGATATTAATAATTTAAATTAGGATATGTAATAATGTTTATAATTAAAAAAATATTTTAGATTAAATATTACATAATATTTTTCCAACTAATATAATTATCCTATTCATATGAATAAATATTAAAATGATTTAATCTATCATAACATGGGATTCACATTTACTATGACCTGATTATATTAAGATACCATTTTTTATATTATTATCCCATATTTTTACTCATGAAATTATCATTTATGATATCATGTTATTCTTTCGAATCATAATTTATGCATTGTTATCATGTTTAATCACTTAATGGTATTTTTTAACCCACAAAATATTATATATATTTCCTAGGTTATACATTATTTTTATGATTCCAAAAATATTTAGGATCTCATTATAGAGAATAAAATATATTAATTTATGTAAGTATCACATTGATATATTATGATCCCAGTCCCCCATAGACACTAGGTCTCATGATCCTTGGGATCTAATAAATGTAAATTTAAATGTAAAAAATGAAGTTATATTTTTAAAATTATTTGGTCTATATATTGATAATGTTGAAAATTATTCTAACAATATTTAGAACAATCATCTTTAACCACAATTAATTCGGTGAAGTCTTATATTATATTTTATAAATCACATTATGTTATAAGAAGAGTTCATGGTTTTTCATGAAACTTTTTTTTTATCTCAGCCAAAATATATTTTATAATATTTACCATTGTCATGAATTCATCTAAATGGAACCTATTTTTATTTTAATTACTAAATAGTTATTTATACCCTATTTACATTCTCATACAGTAATAATATTTTTTCATAAATTTTCTAAATTATCTCATGTTGTCAAATGTTTATTTTATTAGTGGTAATCAAATTGATGTATATCTTATTTATTTTATTTTATTACATTATCACCTTTTATTTTCAAATATTAATTATTAAAATATATTCTTTTCAACATTAATTCTGAATTTGGATCATGTGCATCTTCCCAATATTCTTTTAGAATCATCTCAATTTTAGTTCACTCGTCACCATCATTGTATTATATGAGGATGTATTTCATTTTCATACTTGAGATAATATTTTTACATTAGAACCAAATTAATTACTCAACAATAATCATTTTTTTCCACTTTTAGTCTTTAAACATTTCATGTTATTGTAAGTATTTTTTTATTTTCATTCTTCCACTTCTATTTCCATCAATTTTTAGCTACTTTTTTATCTCATAATCATCATACTTCATTTAAAATTTCATTCAAAATGGAATTTGACATTATAATTAAAACCATTAAGGGAAATTTAATGTTTTTAGTATCCACTAATTTATTTCTTGGAAATTTGTGTGATGAATTATTTATAGCCATCATCATCTTCTTCTACCTAAGAATCATTCGATTATTCTAAAACATCTATATCTAGGATAATAATTTTTGTCTATGATTCAAAAGCTCATTCTTATTTAGAAATATTATTAATATTTTTTTTCTACAAGTCATATGGAATAATAATATGTTTTAGATCATCTAGAGATAAATCATTATGATCCACTATAGTAGAAATATTTTAAAAAAATTGATTTAGAAATTTTCACATAACATTATTTGTGATAATAGAATCATATAGATTCACACCCAAAACAACAATATTTCGGAAAATCTCATCCAATCTTATTAATCATTCCTGAGTAAATTATTCAACAACAACATTAATATTTTCAAACCTACTCTTCTAGATTTGTATTATAGTTTACTTAAAATTATCAATTCCCTTACCACTACTTCTCAAAGTATCCCACATTTTCATAGACATTGGCATTCACATATACATTATAAAAAATTTAATATAACATTCATCAAAATAGAATTCTTTCACTATCATTCAACTTCAATATTTATCTAACCTATAGGTGTCATATTAAATTTTTTCATTGGATAAAATAAGACGATTGCAGTATCTCTAACATCGATTTCAAGAGAAATATGATAGAGTTATAGAAAAATACACTCTTTGATTGTTTCCTCCATAAAATTTTAGAACACCCCAGTTGTCCACTAATTTAAAAATCACCTTTATAAAAACTGGATCTTTTAAAGGGAATATCACCAGATACCAATTTATGCACCCTTTTAATTATGTAGGATCAATGGTGGTGGGGGTGAATAAATGATTACTATTACTTTTTTTTTCACAGTAACATTTATTAAATTCATAATGAAATATTCCTATCATCTATAAACAAGTTAAAATTACCAAACACTTAAATATAAATCATAACCTCATGTTTTATATGAAAAAAATTAATAGAGATAAACATATGCTATTTTCAGGGATCAATATAAATACAAACTCATTTCCTTGTTGTTTATTATCCTAAATATGAACTATTTTAATATCATCATATGATCACAAAAGGAACTTTTAGTATCTTGTTATACACATTAGTAATAATTCCTCTTCAAAATCATGGTTCTACCGCTAAAATCTTCTCATCATTAGTTCTTTGGTTACAATACCAATGGTCCTAAATGTATCATATTCTTTCATAGCTAGTAATACATCTTGAATAATATGATTTTTCAAAACTAGTTATACACCATTCCTGTAAACTCTTTCATTATTATTTAATGATCCCATTTAAAAATATCATATCATCGTACACATGCCTGTTGGATCACCATCTCATGTGTACCATTTTTAACTTCATCAAAAATCTATTAAATGTTTATTGGTCATAAGACTACATTATAATATTTAGATTACCTAGTTAATCTCATATATATATATATATATATATATATATTTTCCATATTTCATCTTGAAGTCATATTTAGAAAATATTCATTCTATTAGCTGTGTTTGGAAACCCCCAATTAGATGGATCCATATATTTTTTATATGTCTTATTCTCCTCAATCTAATTTGGATTAGTGATATATGTTCAATAGCTCTTTCCAATAAAAGTTTCTATCATTCTACTATATGATGTTTTTCCATCCATTGGGTCTCAGTTTAATCGATATATGATCAAAGATAATATTTTTTTATGAACTCTTCTTTAGCTATGTAAGAAATTAGTTTTCTACTCACAATTTTTCTTCTCTACCTTATAGAACATAGTCATGCAATCCTCTTCCTTCATGAAAGATAACTTTGTTAAAAAACCACAACATAATATCTATTGTACATTAGCTCCTCTGAATGTTTATGAACAATTGCATTCATTATTTTACAATCTTCCCTTAATATAGGTATGTCTCTTAGGGGTTTGTGTGAGTAATTAATTTTATTTTACCACTCATATAAACTTCCCTAAGAGACTCTAAAATATTTATCAGTATTATTGAACATTCATGATTTTTCTTAAATACTCCCCCTTGCTTATATTTTATTACTCTCATTATTATGAAGCTTTGAGAAATTTCCATTTAATTTTAATGATAATAAAATTAATTTCTTAACCACAAATGAGTAGTATCTGACTTTAAAAAGGTTATATAAATGTATATGGGTCCCCTATTTATAATTTTTCTATATGTTTTCATCATTAGAAATTATCTCTTCGAGTCTAATACTTCAATATTCTATATCATATAGACCATATTCAAGAATTATAATGTTTTCAAAACCATTATCTATTTATCTCACCAATTATATGTCTGATTATATAGAATATCTCTATCCACTAGATATTCAAAATTCAGTCAAACTTGTGAAAATAAAAAGAAATATTTTATAGGTGATTTTCTATTTAATTAAATAATATTCTTTCTAAATATTATCATCTATCCAATTCAATTCGAGATTATCTATAACATTGAACACCCTTTTATCTTTTATTTTTTTTCACATTTCTATATTAAATGTTAGTTTAAAATATAAATTTGTTTGAAATTTATAGTGTATTTTCATTGGAAAATCTCCTTCTAGGGTTCTCCATAAATGATTATGCCACCCAATAGCTTTGGAATGTTATCATCCATCTGGTTTCTTCTTTCTATTGGTGTGTGTTTAAATACCTTTCCATTTGATAATCTATATGATTTTACTTCTAGTTTTTTCATATAAAAATATATACAACTTCATAAATCATTAAACTCATAGTTTTTCCATTAACCCAATTCTCACAATTTTTATTAACTCATAGAAAAATTTCTTGGCTCTTGATGAATTTCATTATGGTCGTAACTTTGAGGAACAACATTGCAACATCTAAAATTGTGATAGAAAGTTCCTCAACATTCAAAAGAAATGTTCCTATTACTTTTTTTGGAAAACATCATTAAGAAACATCCTAATGAAACATTCTCTTAAATATATATATAACATAATACAAAACAAAATGTTTGATAAAAACCCAAATGCCTAGTCACCAACACATCAGATATCATAGTCTAAAGAATTGTGGAATTGTTTGGCTAAAACCCACCCTCCCCATGAGGATGACGAGTCTCCTACTGTAGATGAAGTATTTTCCGAATATGAAGTAGATCTAAAGGATTAAAATTTACCCAACACTAATATGAACAAGGTAAATCTTATAATTCTATATGACCTCCAATAATAGACTCTCATTAATATATTAGATTATATACAATAACATAGAGATTGAAATCTACCAGTGAGAGAATGATCCTAAAATATAACCATCCTAGAAGCCAAAAAAGGTTTATCTTATCAGGGTTGAATGTATGTGTCAAGATTTTAATTAGTTGGGTAGGAAAATAGAACCATGTCAGTTGATCTATCCAAATTCGATGAATACTAGTTATTAACATAAAATAAGTGAAATCCAATCATGTTATGCACTACCCCTACCTTCAAAAAAGTTCAATTATAGATAAATACCTATAAAGAACATATTAACAACATTGAATCAAAATGATATTTAATAAAGGATATGTAAGGATGTCAATAATTAGTATAACTTGAAATGAAACTATATCCCAAGTGGAAGGATTTGACTTTCCCTACACCCAAATTTTAGAATATTATGTTTCTATTTATATATAAAACTCATGAACTATAGAAACATATTGAAAACATTATATCTTGGTATTTCCTCATGATGAAGACACCTAAAACAAAATATGGAAAATAGGCTCAGATATTTATTGTAGACACTAGAATGACTATTATATTTATCGTATGAAAACATATATGCTTGGTCCATCACTAAATGTTATGATATTTTTTGGTATTTTTTCTACCAGTCCATCTCTATATGTAGAAATGAAAAGGTCCTGGAACTCTCAAATTTCAAGAAGAATTTGATTGATAGTGTATCAGAATATATATCAATATAGAAATGTTTCCCACACTCCGTAAACCAGAAACCACCAAATGATAGTATTCTATAAATGCCTATATATTATTTTTATGATATGTTATAGATGCCATTGATCACATTGAAATATCCTGATAAATTTTAGGATTTTACCATAGTAGTAGAAGGCTTAGTGGATGTAGAGTAGAGAAAAAAATGAAACTTTCAATTAAAATTGATAACTGATTGAAGGGGGACTATAAAAGTAAAAATAATTACTATTATGATCTAACTACATAAAACAATATAAACCAAATAATATCACATGTTTACTTCTCCATATCAATAAAAAATGATGGGACTTCATCATAAAAAATAAAATTTTGAATAGGTTCCCCATAATGAGATTAAACAAATAAATTTCATTTTTTCTAAAAAGGGAATGTTCCTATGCAGTTTATCAAAACTATTGAGATTGACTTATTAGAAGATACAATGAATATAAATATTAATGAATTTGGCATCAGGGTATGTGTTATTTCAATCAATCTATGAGTATTTATTCACTACCATAGTATGTTATTCCAATCAATCTATGAGTATTTTTTCATAAAATAAATCCTCTAAAGAATGGTTGATTATTGGAAATTAATGTTGGGAAAGCCACCAAAAAGGAGGAATATATTTATTACAACACATATGAAGATGAATATTGGTGGATTTAATTATGAATAAAGTGAATATATATGTTTTATTGTTATATTACTAGAAAATGGTAATGTAATATTATTCTATCCTAAGTTCGTAGTTGAATAAATTATTCGGGACCCATATTAATTCAATTCTGATTGACAAAACCCATATGACACCCAATTCATCCATGATATAATCTTCTAATAACACCAATAAATTGTGTAACAAGAGTATGTATCTTTAATGGGTACTTTTCTTATTACATAATTAGGTCCAGGCTCATTAATCTTTTCTACCGTTAACATTTGGATGATGGGAATTGCTCTACCAAACTATCAATTGGGAACCATCCTATCCAAAAAATACTAATAAGAAAAGGAATCCTTATAATAAAATGTCAAAATGTTTCAATTAGAATATATATTCTATGATTAATAAGATTCATACGACCCTGAATTCCCCTCCAATAATTGAGGATGTGTGGGAAGATGTGACACCATAAAAATATAAAGTAAGAACCTTAAATTCGATAGCGTGTATGACATGCGACACATAGATTGTTAGTTACTAAAATATATGGATACATTATAATATATTTAATATTTAAAATATATTATGTATAATTCAATTCCTTCCATATCGATTTAGCATGCATTTCACGTCGGAGAGACCTTCCTCGATTTCTTGCATTACATGCTAAGCTGAGTTTTATTGAACAATAATATATTATTAAATTATAATGATATATTTAAAAGATTTTAAATTTGTAGTTATGAATAGTACGATATAAATTATGAAAATTAGGGTTTATACAATTATATAATAAATTAATTGGTATGAAATTAATTAGAAATGAATATAAGAAAAAAATGAAAAAAATGTTAATATTTTTATACAAAACTTATTTTGCTAAAATGGTTATTTCAGAAAAATAAAATAAATTAATTACTGAGTGATATTATATATATATATATAATTTACAGTATTTTGAATATTCAACAACTAGGTTGGATAGACAGAAGATAAGAACGAGCACTATTTTACACAAAAAAACCTATATTTTTATAATGGAAATTTTACAACCTTTTATTGGAGAACTCATTTTAAATATGATTTTTGAAATATTAATTTATTCCATATATAAAAATAATATTCATCATTGAAATTAAAACATTATAAATATGTAAGAGTGAATTTATTTTATTATTCTAAAACATTTTTTTAATGCATAGTTAAAAATACATAATTTTAGTTCAAATTTTATTTTTCATATAATTTAATTATATGTTTAAATTATATTTTGGAATATATTTAACTTATAATTAGATATTATTTTTATAAATTAATAAAATTTATTTATGTTAATCAATTTCACATGTATATTTATTATAAAATCATTGAAATCTTTCTATCATTTTTATTTTAAATACATGCATTGTCATCCCACCTATGAGACTAAGTTTAATTAATTTTTTTCCACTTTTATAATAGGAATTTGGAAAAATGTATTCCATATTAGGAAAAAAAATAATTTATTTTGACTAATTAATCAACATTTAGTAATTGACCAAAATGATTAGTGAAATATATTAAATTTAATATCAATTATTTAGGAAAAATTAAGCTTAATAAAAGACTAAACCTATAACATATAGGAACAAATAACCTAGAAACATGTCCAACACATATTTTCTGTTCCTATATTATCCATAAAACTTCCATAATAGGGTTTATTTTAGTTTTTTATGACTCATTTTAGGTAATAACTTGTGTACACCATTCTTGATTAAAAAAATAACATGTGAGTCCTTTTCCTTCCCTATAAAAGGATACCACATTCCCTATTCTTCAATCTTCTCAAACTAGATAGGTTTGGCCAATATTTACCCATACAGATTCCAAAGATCCCTCCCCTTGACCTTGAATCATCCAATTGGGCTGGATTTCTTTCATGAAATCATTTTTGTACAATCAAAAAAGCTACCCGATTAAGAGGAAACATCTTCTCCAGATCTCTTAAGATTCATTTCCATTCTCCAAAACATAATATATAATTATTCACCACTTATATAACTAAAATATTATCCTATATATTCTATTATTTTTTATCTAATGGGTTATAACTAAACACACACCCACACCTCCATCAAATGGGTAACAGACGTACTGTTTTTCGGTATTGTGAACTACTACCTCACGAATTGATGATTATTAAATTTTCATTTACCACATATCATTTTGTAAATTATGATGTAAAATATGTTTATATATCATATATATGATATATATTTCTAAAATTCCTTTTTTATCACATAACATTAATAATATCGATTTTAGGTTAATATGATAACATTGTTTGAGGATGTGTGGACTACAACCCCCTCGAAGCGATGAGATTCGTTCACATTAAACATGGAACATATAAAATATTGTTTTATTTATACATATGTGACCTAAAAAATCTATATTAAATTAATTACAAAATTAATTTTCTAAAAAATACTATTAATATATATATAGAATATTCATTTTTACCCATTCACACACTTTAAAAGTGATAACATTGTTTGGAGATGTATTGAATATCACCTCCTTGACATGATGTGATTCATTTTACAAAAAATAATTATATTTAGGTATATATGATTAAATAAAATTATATTTACGACAAAATGACCAATATGGAAAGATATTTTGTAACTTATATTCATTATTTAATGATCATTGAAATATGAGAATGTTACTCATGCGTATGTATGACCTACCATATCGATGATTGTAATGTTTAACCAATTATAATTACCATATTTAATGATTGATATTAAAAAATTTAAAAATTTATAATTATTATAATTATATTATTATTATTATTAGGTAATTATTTTGTAATTAATTCATTAACAATATTTTCCCTACCAAATTCGTTGTTGGCACATAATCTGAATTTGATCAAAACACATGTTTCAAAAATAATTATTCAAGTAGATATAGAAAACATATATAAAATGAAATAAATTAAATGATAGAAAGGAATATATTCTCAAGAAAGTATAAAATTCACATATAATTATTATATAGGATGTTAAAGGAAGTTTACCTTAAAGGAAAGTCAATGTAAGAAATTCTTTTCTCACATTTTACATTTTTGAGATAAATGTAATGTTCACCACATACATATTATGTGAGGTGTCTCTATTACCCGTTTTTATATAATTAATAATTAATTAATTCATATTAAATGTATTTAATACTTTCATTTGATTTTATTCCTTCATATGGATTATTATTTTAAATGTTTCATGATGGTATGAGATAAATTGAAATGATTAATGATTATTTTTTTCAATAATTACCCTAATTGTCATTTAATGATATTTCAATTTTAGAAAATTATATTACCATTGTGTATTAAACATTTTAATTTTCCACTCCTCTTATAAATCATGAAATTTATAATGTATTATTACCAATTTTGCACTCCTTGGAACTCAATTTGTTTTAAAAAAGATTTCATGAAAACTTTACTTCATTTCTCTCTTTTATCAAAAAACATATTTTTCTCTAAAAATCGTGTTTTACTAAAATGTTTTCAAGAATGGTTTTAAAATGATTTGGTAACGAATTTGATAACCATTTTTCATTTAAAAAAATTTTCAATTGAAGAATCTTGTTTATTTCCCAAAAATTCAGTTTTCAATACATTTAACTAGGAAAGGAAATATTATTTTACCTCATACAGAAATTACATAATTATACCCCATCATTTCATTGAAGCTTAGTTTTCAAGTTTGAAATAATATTTTTTAAGAATTTTTTTTCAAAATTTATTTTCAAGGAAAATGTTTTCTAAATGATTTTGAAAATTAAAAGATTATTTTCCTAAATATACTTTTTATGTTATTTTTATAGCATTTACATTCATCATCAATAATAACTCTTTATTTTACTCCAGCAGGATTATATTATAAGGATATCATCCATACAATTTCTTTAGATGGCTTATGATTGATTTAGAATATGATAGTGTGAAAATTCACATCATTGATTTATTTTTCTATCCCCTTGAAATATTCAATCTCATATGATAATTGAACATTGAATTTCCCTAAATTATCCATTTCATTTATCATTGATATTTCTTTTGCATAAATTACACACAATTTTACATATGGTTTATTATTTTACAATAATTTTATAATTTTGTGGAATATTTATAATTCCAAATTATTTATTAAATATGGATATTTAATAAGGAATATAATTTAAATTTATGATTAAATATGATGAATTTTTTACATTGGACATGGCAGGTGGAGCCCGAACATTATATATCACCATGATATATCGTCAAGTTATCTTGATACAAAATAGTTCCAAAATATAAATGGGTTTTTATCAATGGTTTTAAAACATATCTTGCATGTTCTTGACAATATAGTATTGCATGTGCCTTAAGCATGGAATCCATTAAGAAAGCAATAACCTCATTTAGTTTAAGTTATTATTAATCTATGAGAATTTTAACAGACATATATATGAATAAATTTCATTTTTTTCATTGATAAAATGGAATTTGTTTCAGTTTTTTTAAATTCCATATTGATTTTTACTTATCTAGGTTTTTTAATGGGTTGTGAATCTAGATATTACAATACAATATTGTTTATGCAGTTCCTGCTTAATATATTGATTATAAAGAATGATTCATCAGTTATTCTCCATGTTATAACTATTATTCTCATTGATTCATAAATAATGCCACTATAATTTACCATTAATGAAAATTTGAGTTTACACTTATTATTTTTTATTCCATAGGAATCCAAGAAGCTTATTTTGAACAATATGATAGGATATAGTAGTTTGAATAATGTTTCCCTCGATGTTAAATATTTGTAATGAAGAAAATAAATTATATTTAAATAGGTGTATTAATTTGTAATACTAAAATAATTTGTGTATATTGATTACCAAGACTACTAAACTCTTACTCCATCGAGATTTCATTTCTAAAAAAATAATTCCAATTAATTAGTTGCATAAAATGGCTTCAGACTATCTTTGGTCAGTGTGCTACAGTTGCTATTAGACAAAGTTTAATAGCAACCTTAGGAACTATTTACAGGAAAACATAGGTTATAGAACATTTCCATAAGGTAAAATTCAATGATAATTATAGAAGAAAACAATATAATTTTAGTAAACTATATATTAAGTGGGTCTTTATTGCAATACACCAATTTCAAGATACTTCATGTGGATGTTTCTCTGGAATTGATGTTCCTAAAACTAACAACCATAACTAGGTGTTTTGGGATTATCACAAGATAAATTGGATGACAAAAATAGGCCTTACTATAAATATGGTTTCATAGTCCTCAAAGATATTCATACGTTAATTCACATTTTCATTACAAACAATTGTGATGTATTTGAATAGATAATGAAAATGAATATTCTATGTTAAGTCGATGGTTTTCTTGATTAATGATAAGGTATCATGATTTTCAAATCCTTTAAACAATAATACCTTTAAACCCAATACCAAGGAAGTTCCTATGTGTTAAATAAATGGATGATGTCTTAATGTATTGAGGTTATATTAAAAACCATTGTTAAAAAGATTATTTAGCGATTAAATTTATTTCAAGTATGTACATCATTTTTTTATTGGAAATTATATTAATATGATTTTGAGAAAAAAACTATAATCCTTGCGACAACCAATTAAATATGTATAGGGGGTTTTGAACCCCTGACCGAAGGATGATATGGGTTTCACTACAACCATTTATCTACTAAATGACTTGGTTAATTAATCATTGTTTTTTAAAAGAATTTGATAAAAAAATGTTAACGATGAACCATTAGTTTCTATTTTGAGTATTATAGATTAATATATTAAACATATTATTTTCATAGAATGGTTAGAGAAAATAGTTAGACTTTTTACTCATTCATAGACCATATTATCATTTAATAGTTTCTTTCAGTGGTTGAGGATAAAAAATGATTATTGGTAATTAATTTGTAATAATAAATGAATGAGATAAAATTTGATCAAAGAAGAAAAATATTGGATTGCACAAAGATATTGAAACTTATATGGTATGAATATTTCCTTTTTATAGGGATAGTAAAATAATTACCCCAATTTGGAAAATGTCATAGATATAAAATGTTGTCCTAATAACATAACTTTTGATAAACTGATGGTATTCTAAATAAAAATATATTTATAGTTTTGAGTCCATCAATATTATATAGACCATTCAGTTATTTTTAATTAATGAACTCATTTTATCCCTAAAAATATTTACACTTTTCCTCTAAGTATGTATCTCTACTTTCCACTGATGTTCCTCTACTTAGAAGCCTAGTGACATGATAGTCTATGTGACAATTATACATTCCATTATCTATTTTATAAAGGATAAAATACAAATCCTTAGCATGATGTGGGATTTAAAGCATAGGATGTATAATAAAATCTATCCCCATGATCGAGTTTACAATATAAAGACACAATTTAAATAAGGCGGGGAGAATAAAACACCCCAAAAAATTTAACGTAAGAACATTGTATTCGATAGCGTGTATAACAAGAGACACCAATAATGAAATATAATATATCATCCAGAAACATTATAATATATATAATATTTAAAATATTATATATATATATATATATTAATGAATGAAATGATGAGTTAGTGTGCATTACTCACAGAAGCAAGCTTCATTGATGGCATGCATTACACGTAAGACTGAGTTTTATCGAGCAATAATATATTTTTAAAATATAAAGAGATATAATGTAGTAGTTAAATTTGTAGTTAGTATTAGTAATTACTGAAATATTAAAATTTTTGTTATAAAAATATATCTTCAATTAATTGGTTACATATAAATTATGAACGAACATAAGAAGCAAATGAATATAAGGTAAATATTTTTATATAAAACTTTTTTATGGTAAAAAGTTATTCTAAACTAATATGATAAATTAATTTGTGAGTCATTAAAATGTAATATATATGCTTATAAAATTAATTATTTTTAATATTCATTCTTTAGGATTTATACACATAATATAAGAACAATATCTATTTTATACTTATAAAGCAATATTTTTATAAAGGCAATTTTACAACATTTTTATGGAGTCTCCATTTTATATATGAATTTTATCACATTATTTTATTTAATATGAAAAAATAAATTTAATAATTTACATATAACCATTATAATACGGTTTGGGACCATTTTTAAAATTTATAGGAATCATTTCATTTTTTAATGAATAATAAAACATTTCTGTTTTTAGTTCAAGAACTGTTTTTTTGTCTTATTTGATTATAAGGTTAAATAATGTTTTATATAATTATTATAGTTTAATAAGATATATTTTTAATAAATTAATAAATTTTATGTAATTTTAATCAATTTAACTTTGAAAATTATTATGAATAAGAGTGACCATTCAGTCATATTTACATTAAAAACCAGCACTGTCATCCCGCCCGTGAGATTAAATTTAAATCCATTTATTCAACTTCTATGATTGGAATTTTAAAAAATGGATTCCATAATTTTAATCAAAATAATTTCTATTTTCTAATAATATCACCTTTAGTTATCAAAAACACTAATGAAAGAGATTAAAAGTAATTACAATTGTTAAGGAACAATTAACCTCAATAATGGACTTAATAATTAACATAAGGGCTGAAATGACCAATCCAATATCACAAAACCTATTAGATTGTAAAATATATATCCTGAAACATATATTATTGTGTTAGTATTGTTTTTTGTTAATCTATTTTTGTAAGAAAATCTGTACACCCAACTTGTTTCACAAAATACCATATGATTCATTATCATCCATTATACAAGGCCACCATATCTCAGCATTCCTCACACCTGTCATAATAGTTATTTGAAGCCAATATATGAAAATATAGTTTCAAAGAAAATTCCATCACATATACCTTTATACCACCCTTTTCACATTAATCCATCCTTTAAATTATTTTCTGTTCAAACTATAAGAATTTACATAGTTCAGAGATAACGTCTTCTCTCAAACTCTCAACTTTAATTTCCATTATCCATCCCATAGAATATTTTTTTCAATTATTATGTAAAAAACATATCATAAATATAATTGGATTATTTATGTAAATTATTCCACTATCAATTACACACACAATAATATAAATGGCGACGAACATAATGTTTTTATGTAAATTATTCCACTATCAATTACACACACAATAACACCATTTGCGGATGTATGGACTACCACCCCCTTGAAGCGAGGACAATCATTTAATGTAAACATGGAACATATTAAGACTATTTTTTATTAAAACTTTTTTATAAAAAACCTCTATATGATACTCATTAAATAATAACATCATTTAAATATAATATATATATATATATATATATCATTTTCATTATTAGCCATTCATACTCCTAAAAGGTGATAACGTCATTCAATGTTGTGTGGACTACCTCCTCCTTGACACGATTTGATTACTTTTACATTAAAATAATTTATTATAAATAAAATATGATTAAATAAAATTTTATTTACGATATATTTACCATTATAAAAGTATATGATGTTACATACATTTTTTGTAATGTTCATTATGAAATGAGAATGTTAGTAATGAGAACGTATGACATACCATATCTGCAATTCTAACATTGGATAATTTTTCATAAAAATACTTAACTATTGAACATAAAAGTATAATTTATTTTTAAATGTGAAAAATATTTCATTTTTATTAACCTTTAAATGTTATGGAATCATCCCTTTTACCATAGTTGACCTATAACATTTGTTTTTTTCACCTATACTGAATTTTCTCAAAACAGCCAATGTAAACTTAATTGTTTCTATAGTTGTATAAAACGTAGTTAAAATGAAATAAATTTAATGATAACTACGAAAAATTTTATCGATAATTTAGATAAATATTATATTTTTATTATACATGATGTTAAAGGACAATCACCCAAAAAAATCTTAAGGAAATGGATTATCATCTTATTTTATAAGTGTGTGAGAAAATTTTCATGTTCCCCATTTACATGTTTTTTATAGTGTATCTACATTAAATTTTTATATATTATATAGTGAATTAATTTATCATTATGGTATCTAATTATTTCACTTAATACTATTCCTTTATATCGTTTTTTATATAAAATGATTCAAGGTGTTATAATAGACATTGGAATGTTTGAAGATTATTTTTATCTATAATAAATTTAATGATATTTAAAATGTATTTCCATTTGTGTGAATTATATTACCATTTTTCAATAAACCCTTTCCTTTAACTATCCTCTTGTAGTTCATGGCCTTTTCCCAAAATTATTACAATATTTACACCCTTCGGTAATTAATGTGTTATAAAATTATTTTTAAGAAAACCCGACTTCATTTATCACAATAGTTGAAGAACTTGTTTTCTTATACAATCTATATTTTATTAAAATTCCTTTAAAAAATATTTGAAAATTATTTGGTGAATTGTTTTTCCCTTTTTCTATTTTACAAATGTTTATTATGGAATTTTCTTATCTCTTTATCAACAAGTAAATTTTCAATCCTTTTAAATGTTAAAAATGAATGTTCTTTTACCTCACATGATATGTATGGATTTACTAACCATCATTTCCTAGACGCACCATTTTCCTGTCTAAAAGGTTACTTTTTATGGAATATTTTTCTAAAGGTAATTTCAATGAAACTGTTTTTGAAAAGATTTTTCAAAACAAAATAGTATTTTCTTCAAGAATGTTTTTATGATCTTTTAATAATATGATTGATTTAGAAAAATACAGTATTCACATTCACTTGCATGATTTATTTGTTAGTACAATTTAAATATTTAATCTCGTATTATAATTGAACATTGAATTTCCCTAAATTATCCTTTCTCATTTTTCATGTATATTTCTATTTCCAAACTGATATTCCATTTTACAAATTCAATCCACGCTTAATATTACTTGATTATTTGGGGAAATATAGATAATTTGGTATTCTTTACTTGAAAAAGATATTTGATAAGACATGATATTTAATATTATTATTCCATATGAGGAATGTTTTAGAATGGAATTGATGGGTTGAGATGAGAAATTATATAGCTACTCAATGCATTGATTGGTTCTAAAGAGACAAAATAACTGTGAAAATTAAATGGGTTTCTATCTGTAGTTTTAAATCATCTTCTGAATAATCATGATGGTATAGGTTTTTCTGTTCAATATACATGACATCCGTTATGAAAAAATTACCCAAATTTATTTTCATTTTTTTTCATCCAAGACATTTTTCATCGAAATATCTATTGATACTTTCATTTGTATTCATTAATTAAATGTAATGTGTTTCTGTTTCTTACATTTCCATATTTATTTTTCCTAATACAGTTATTTGAATGGCATGTTTCTTGTTATCTCCCAACTATTTTCTTTATATAGTTCCTTTTAAATATATTGATTATATAGAATGTGTTTTCAGTTATTTATAATGTCATAAATATTATTCTCATTGATTAATTACTACTTTTTCTTTACATTATCTTTAATAATAATTTTAAATCACCATTATTATGTTTCTTTTCTTAAGAATCCTATAAGTGTACAATAAATGATATGCAAGGAATTAATAGTTGGAATAAAGTTATCCTTGATGTTGTTAATTTAGAAAGAAGAAAAAATTACGGCTCTAATTAATGTTATCATTTTTAATACATGACTAATAAAATCCCATTCCTTAGATATTTGATTCCATAAAATCATGCCAATATATTTAGTATAAGACACCAACTTCGTGTTATCTAGGTTTGGTGTTATATAAAAGAGGTCACCAAGGCTAATGGGGAAGTGGTAGATGATGTCAAAATTTACTTTAACACTCAATATATATCCCCTAAGAAGCTATGTATAATGTGGATACACATATAAACACACCTCACCATGATCAAAAGGAACAAAAATGTAGTCCTAAATCATCAAGGGATCACTCATGCCCAATCATACTGGATGTATGATTTGTGCATCTATATCATCATGTTAAATGATAAACTTTTGGAATGTTATCTCACCTCAAAAAAAATGAAAAATATGTTCTGAAATTTTTAACAAGATGCGAAGCCACAAGTGTAGAATAATAGAGTTTCCTTGTCTCAGACAAAAGAGTTGCCTCATTTAGGAGAGGATAAGCCTCTTGGTCAAAATTATAACATCATTAAACAACTAAAAACCATAATTACTATGTATTATATCCTCTATAAAAATAATTATTCTAAAATATATTTAATATGAATTTTATTAGGCTCTCTTAATACCATATGAAATTAAAGATGAGGATTCTTTTGTTGAGGAATTTCAAGTATAGATTGACCCATATGAATTCCATGTGATTATTTTTATCACTAAAAACGATAGAGGGAACTTCATATAGGTATATATCATGCCCTTGTAGATGTTTTTAATGAAATAAAACAAATAAATTTTATGGTATATGAATGATTACAATTCAAAAATCAATATCATTATAGTAGGGACACATTAATGATTTAGTTATGGGAATGTGGATATTCTCCCCATAATAATTAAAATACATGTTTATAATAAGGTATGAAAAAAATATTTAGGCTAGATCATTATTGGGCCCTAATTTTGGGACACCATCACCAATTATATCTTTATAGTTGTTAATTATGATATTTATTCAAATTTTAATTCAATAATACCAAGGTTACATTCCCACATGATAATGCCTTTATCATATTAGCAATTACCCATTTACTCTGTCAATGGATAGGTCGTAGAACTGTATGGTGAGAGTTCCAATTTAGATTCTAAAAAATATCTATATGTTTATTAAATATTCTATTATATGGTTGGGAAGCTACCCACAATAGGTTATTACATCAGAAATGAATCCCTTAATGGTCATGAAATTGGCCCTGACATCCCGCACTATAAACCAGGTGATGATTTTGTATTACTCATTGTGGAAATTGAGATAGTCACTCCTGATTTAGGGAGTCATCATTACATAAAAACCTATTTAATAGGATGATTCTTTATACCACATATCTATCATATAGAGTCTGATATACTGTTTTCTTATTACATATGTCTCTATCCTGGAGAATGTATTTTACACTATCCAAATAAATCCATCCAAAAAATGGATAGTCCTACTGAACTCAATCTTCGGTAAATGGAAAA
Source organism: Viscum album (assembly GCA_963277665.1). NCBI lineage: Eukaryota > Viridiplantae > Streptophyta > Magnoliopsida > Santalales > Viscaceae > Viscum > Viscum album. Next base: position 1,214,856,377 of record OY728131.1, on the reverse strand, counting down.
AATCACTCTGACCAAAAATACTTGAATCAGGTAACCTAGAAATAGAGGTTATATTACTACATTTGTACAAGATATAATATTACTCAACCTGAAGTATCAAATATTTTACCAATATCGGGAGACTTGATACATAAATTATGCTCATATTATATTTGAAATAATGAAATAAAATAAGTAATTATAGTGATAAAATTATTATTACTTATAATTTATCATTGAAATCATTCATAGATTCTATATATTAATCATTGGTAATGTAATATATTGTAAGGGTTGAGATCAAATGCATTGTAAGGGAAAGTGTAAAAAATTAGCTCTCATTGAAAAAAATCATATAAATTTGATATAGAAAAAAATAATCAAATTTTCCATAGAAGTAATATAATAAAAGAATATATCAATAGATGACATAAAATCATAAATAACTCCATGTATAGTAGTAAAAAATTTCAAAATGATATAATGAATAACGTAGGACATCATAATATTTTCAACTGGGACTCGTTCCAAAATGACATATATAAATTAGTATGGCAAACACCAACTACCCAAACTAGTTATTCTCTTGTGACCTACTGATTCATAATGGGATATAATAGTCACTTATAGTTACTTACTATGTTGGACAAATTTATTAGAAAATAAATTAACAATAATTCAACACATAGTCAACAAAATAATTCATATTGAAAACCAAACACACAAAATGTTAATATTTACCACAGTTAATAAATAGAACAAATTTATCATAATAAATATATAGAAAAAAGTGTATTTTATATATATATTATATCCTAGAATTACATAACAAATAAAAAATGTTGATATATATGAAAATACCTTTAATTTAATATTCAAAATTTCCATTGAAATGATACGAAAATTACCAATTTCATTTGATAATACTTTAAATTAAAATATACAAAATATTATGAAATTAAGTTTCATTGAAAATAAAAATTCATAAATATAAAGTTATTTTCTAATAAAATAATAGTAATTATTGTAAAAAAACCATTCATTGAGTAAATTTTTAGTACAGATATTTCTTCTACACTTTTGGTAAAAAGGCAAATTTACCTTGTTTTGAAAATGACGAAAATAATCCTTTTAAACCATTATAAAAAAGACATATAATTTTTAAAATTAATTTAAATAAAAAATTTTAAAATATAAAAACCTTAATGAAAAAATTATACAAATTTAATATATATAGGAGAAATATTACTGGAAAAAAGAATAAATAAGGATGTGTTTTCATAAAAAACATCCCTAATCGATTTAAGTAAGAAATTGAGGAGGATGAAATAAAAAACCTTAAACTAATAGAATAATAGAGGATAATTAAGTATATTGAGTTTATAATATAAATATAGTACAATTTATTTCATTAAAAATTTAAAAATAGAAAATCCCAATAAAAAATGATATTGTAGAATAAACACATACCCGAGACTCCCACTTGGTCAGAAAAATTATATCCTCATGAATAATCAATATAAAATTATAAAACAAATATTTTAAAAAAAATTCCAAAAATATTTAATTTAATTGTCATGAAATAATTATTTTAAATACGTTCGTTGAATATTTATTTTTTATGTTTACCACATATGGGTGTTTTTGAAAATTTAATCACAATTACTTTAGTATATTTATCATTGTTTAATGCGTTATGAAATGGTTGCATCATCTCCAGAATTTTAATAATTTGATAATTATCATTTTTATATGATTATATAAATTTATATAGTCATCCATTAATAGTGCAAATATAAAATAAAATCACATCGATTCATGGAGGCGGTAGTCCAAACATACACACAAATGAAATTATCAACTCCAACAGCTGGATGGGTAAGAAGGTAGATGTCGTCTTATATTTATATTAACATAATTATGGAATAAATATTAAATATAAATTTATTTATCACATAATTATAACCAGATAATTATTTTGGATATGAAATATGAATTAAACCACTCCATGAAGACAGTATGATGTACAAACGATTAAGATATATTTTCATTTTCTATTGGATTGAATGGAGTTTCAAATGGATATACCATTGTCATAATAAATATTATTATTTGGAATATAATTATGTAATTACGATAATAATATTATTTAGTATTTTAGGAGGTGTAATAAGAAGAGAACATGAATGATCTTGGTAATAATAACTAGTTAATCTTTTTGTAACATCATTTGGCTTACACTATTAACCATCATAAAGTGTTTTTTAGAGAGACCAATACCTCTATAAAAATGGGAGGGATGTAAGGACTCAAAATTCAATGAATTAAATTTATCATCTATGATTAATTTGCATTTTATAAATCATATACTATCATTTAAGGAACACAATACAACATTCTAAATAACTAATGAATAAAATAAGTGTTATTTTTGGATGTTAATGATCCTATACCGATAAAATAATAACATAAACTTAGGAATAGTATTATGAAAATTGTGTATATAAATCATGCCAAATGAATATTAGCCTCACCCAAGAAATATTATATAAATTTTATGCACCTTATAAATTAATGTTTAGTATAATTATATACAAATATTGATAAATGAATAATTTAGAGATTATTAATTAAGTGTTCGTATTTTGTTTAATCATAATTATATAATTACAATTTCTTAATTAATATAATTATATAAAATAATATTTATTTTCATAAAATATATTCATTTATTAATATTTGTTTTTAATATTCTTTTAAGTTAATGTTATGAGACCTTAGTTATTTTTTCAAATTGCTATAAAATCAGTTATAATAGTATAATATGTATTTTTTAGTAAATGATGTTTTTAATTTTAAATTAAATTTAAGATATTGATAATTTCATTCTCATTAAATGGAATTATTATTTTTAATTAAACACATCAAAAGAAATATAGGGTGAATTTATGGGATTTTTCTAAATTACACGAATTATAGGTGAATAGTAAAATACAATAATTTAAGATTAATATTAATAACCTGAATTATCAAGTCATGATGATGTATGGATGATGGAATCCAAAAATAAAGAACCATCCTTCATAAAGTGTATATATTTTGTGATAATGATAATAGTATTCATTATCCTGAGACAAAATAATAAATAGATGAATAAATTATTAAAAAACCACCACTCTTCACCACTATAAATACCACTTTTCACCACCCATTGTCTTTACACCTTACAATATTTGAGAAATGTTAAATTTATACAAATTTAAATTCCCAAGAAACTTCCCCATATTAATGATATTTTGGTCTCATAAAAAATAGAAAACCATACCTCTAATGGAGGTTCTCATGGAGTATTCAAGAGGTAAAAAACCTCTTTATTTTCTATTATTTTCTTATAAAATTATTTTAGTTTCTCATTATTTCATCACCTAACCACATTAAAATATATTTATTACCCAAATACCTTTTATATAATGGAATTTTATTATTCTAATCCATTAATCAATCATCAATAAAAAAATTTCTCTCTTTTATTCTAGAAAAATGAAATGTCTTCCATGAGGTGTTGATTAATCTCCATCAAGGACAAGAGGTTTTTATTTCACATCATCATATTCCAGGATGTTTTTAAATAAATTATATGATTTGAATATATTGTTCATTTAAAATTAAATCATTTTTTATGTTATAGAATGATATTTTACATAATAAAAAATTTTAAAACAAAATGAGGTCGTTGAAATTTAAATCAACTAAAATCAATCTAATTGATTATTATTAACATGTTATCTAATGAATCATCATCATATCAAGGAAAAAAATAACATCTGAAACCAATTATACTTTTTTATTTTAATTAATGAAATATAATTACATTACAGATAATTATTCCAATTTTTCATTAACTTTATTTAATATGAACAAGAAAAGCGATCAGGATAACCATGTAAATGAAAACTCTCGAATGATAAAATTAAACTATAAAACTCATCAATAAGGCCATAAATGAACGTAATAAAACAATAATGAATGATAAAAAAAACTATAAATAAGTTAATTAATGGAATCAATTTTATATTCATGATATTATGGATTAGTGCAGAACACATTTGTACATAATCTATGGTCTTTATTCCTGAACCTCCATTTTAATTCAGGTTATGATTTATCCCTATTTACATAAAGATAATTATTAATTATTTTTATATACATATTTTAAATTATACATGCACATTCTAAACATATGTATCATGATCATTTCATCTTATTTTTAAGGGAATTACATGTTTTAGGAGGTTCCCTTTGGATTTCTTCTAGATATGCATGTTCGATTAAAGGGAACATCTCCATTTCTTAAACATTTTAATGTGCCATACAAAGTATTTTTTAGTACTCACATATTTTACTAAAATTACTAATTTTGTCATGACAAACTATGTTTCCTCATTTATTGTTTTATATAAACAAATATGATGAATAAAAATAATTTTTTCAAAATAATTTTTCATTACAATGGATAAAAGGCATGTCACTCATAATTTACTTAATTAATTTACTATAGTATATTAATAAATTTCAACACCTATATTGAATTTTATGATTTTTTAAAATTAATATTTTATGATTATCATCGATGACATTTTATTAAATTGTTTACGATCTGTTTGACTGTTGATGTACTATCTTGACCCCATTCAATATACTACTCAGAATGGTTAGTGATTTTTTTTGATTAGGGAAATTTATTCATATTTCATATGTATATGATGTTTATATGCAAGCTCATTAATATAAAGAATTAATTATACATAGGAAGTGATGGTTGGGACCTGCTATAGCCACCCAATGATTCATTAGTTCTCATGAGACAAAATTAATATGGACATAGATGAGGCCCTGCCCATTTTTAGATATTTTATTGAAAAGGCCTTAAACTTTTAGTTTCATATCTATTGGATGAAGCCTTGTTGGTTTGTTTCAAATGTCTAGCATTATGCATTCTATCATCATGAAATTATTAATTTATAATCAATGTGAATATTTGACTCATAGAATATCCATGGTTAATATTAATTCTCATGTGATTTATTAGAATTATTTATTCAAATTTTACTATTTCCATAATATATTCACTTTTATATTCTAACAACATGTTATTTCATTAATTCACTATCCTATATTGTTCATATTAGCTTCTATTGTATTGGATACCCTTACTTTACATCATATCTCACCTCTTCCTTATGTTTTATTTATCCCCAAGATAGAAAGATAAATATTATGAATTTATTGTAGAGATAATAATGGATTTATTTGTTATTGAAATAGAATTTATAAATATTATTTAAATTAAAATATTAATATAAAACTTATTTTTTTTTATTTTTTTCCCCTAACAATTAAACTATTTTTTCCTCCACGATGATAATTCCTTTTTTATTCTATCTATGAAAAGAATTAGGGAACCAAATCTAGAAAACTTGGGTTGAGGTGTTTACAGTTGGTATCCGAGTTATTTTAATATAATCATTTAATATTATATTTTAGAAACATTGATTTCATAAAAAAACCAATGATAGGAAATTAGGATAAACATATAACAACATCCTAGAATTTTGGAAAGGTATAGATTATGTGGGTCCTCCTAGAAATACATCCATATATACATACTACAAGTCGATGTGGTTCTGGAATAGATGTACCAAGGGGTATAAACTTTAAATGATGTGTGGGGCCTGACAGAGGGTAACCAAGTACATGAAAACTATAAGAACCCAGACCTTCTTTTCAGTTATGTGTTTCCTTTCTGGTCATTTTTGAAGAAAATAGGAATTTCTAGAAATTTTCTTAGTACACGACTTGTACATTATGAGTACACATCATGTACATTTTTGATGCATTAGGCCATGTGTTGGCCGTGTAGTAACTGCACACATAAACGTGTGGAAGTGACTCGGAGGCCGCCTAATACGGAGTATATAAATAGCAAGTATATGTCGTGTACTCCAGAAGTACACACTGTGTATTTTGTTTTTTATCATTAAACACACCAGGGTCATGTATGACAAACAAAACAGCCCTCTTCTATGTTTTGTTCATCCGAGAGCATCGAGCAGCTGCAGCTCATCGATGAGCCCCCAAGCCTCCATCCGTCTTCCGATTCGAACATCATTGATTGAATTAGTATCACCTCGGCGAGTCCTCTCTTCTATATGAGCCTCATTATCCAATTCCTCGTCTTTTCCATGATATCGTGGTTTGAACATTTGGTATGTTATTTTAGATCTAGGATGTCACAAGGAGATTCAAGCTTCGTGGTTCAAGTATATTGATCTCCTAACCCCAAGGTAGGTGTTTTGTGCCTTTCGGTACAAAGTCTCTGAGTATTATTTGGTAATTCCACCAATACCCTTGAAAGAAGTATTGTGTGTTTACTGTTTTACCCATGTTGTTTGCCTACCAAACATGTATGCATGTGTAGAGTATATTTGGATTTGAATAGGGTTTATTGTTATTATTTGAAGGTGTTTTGACCATGAATTGTTTTTTTACTATAATTTGGTCATGTTTAGCCTTTGGATGCCTTGCATGTTTTCCTTGCAGTTGCTGTAGGCTAGAGAGTTTGTTTTTCTAACAATCTTGTTATGATGTAGAATGTTTAGCCAAGTAGTTATGCAGGTTTAAAATGGCTATATATTTCACTTTCATGCTCATTGATTTACATAGGTCTATGAAAACCTGGTATAGTTGAGTATTGGGGGAATAGTCCGGGTGAGATTTCTCAAAGAGTCATTGAGCACTTTACAATATAAAGGGGATTGACCGAGTTAGAATCCTCTGAGATACTAGAACCACTTGGGGATATATGGGGAATTTACCAAGTGAGCTTCTTCAGAGAGTCCTCGATTGCTTTATACTATAATGGTATTGATCATGTGAGTATCCTCAAAGAGTCTTTGTTTGAATTCAATGACCTGGAATATAAGGAGAATTTACAGAGTGAGCTTCCTTAGAGAGTCCCAGACCTCAGGGCTATAAGGGTGATTCACATGTGAGATTTCTTAGAGAGTCCCTGACTACCATAGACTATGTGGGGAATGGACTGTGTGAGCATCCTCATAGAGTCTTTCTTTACATAGGCAATATATGGAATGGACTATGTTAGCATCCTCAGAGAGTCTTATAAAAACTTTGACTATAAGGGGATAGACTGTGAGCACATCCTCAGAGAGTCCTATAAAATTCCAATACAATGCCAGAGGGGTTAGACCGATTGTGTTGCTCAGAGGGTAGCATGTATTTTTTTAGGAAAGATTAGGGGGGATGGCTATGAGTATTTCCCATAGGGTTACCAGTTTTTGGTGTAGTTATTTGCTTCACTGTTTCTTGATATTGAAACTGTAGATTTTTTACGACTTAGTACTTTTCTGTTTACTTCTTTCTATACTTTTACCTGTCATATTCTCACTGACTATTAGGCATAGTCCTTAAGGTGGTTGCCTACTGGAATTTCGTTTCACACCCTATTTGGGTCAGGCTTTTGAGCCAAAACATATTATATTGTTGCATATATAAATACGGTCAAGCACTCTTCTACATCAAGTACATTAATTGTTGTAGAGCTGGAGAGCATGGGACCATGTTATGACTTGTGATGCGGAGGTGTTTATCTGCTTTATTTTTTTAATTTTCTTTGGCACTGGTTCTATTTCCAGAATTGTGACATGTATGGTTTCTTTCCTAGACATATGTATCATGAAATATTTCATATATATATGTGCTCTAGATGTTTAGTGTTCAAATCATCAACTGATTACGGTTTTTGGTTATTTATTGCTTCTGATATTGTATATGTTTTTTACATCCACAGTTTAATCTACCAATGAGGGAATAATTTCCCCACTATCACACCCAAGGCCCTTGCTGATAGTTGGAAGTCTCTGGCGTTCGATGAAATGTGCTTGAGTCCATGTGACCAACCGGGTACGGGGAGCATCTGGGAGTCTTCTGGAACCGGGACAATACAATGTTGCATCAGAGGGAGGATGAGCTCAAAGGGGATGCATAATTTGAGAAGCATCCTATCTGGATTGTGGATAATAGTAAAAAGGTTCTCCGTGGCTGGTCTATTCCTCTGGTATGAGTGTTATGGTAGCATGGGTGGGTGCAGGACAAGACATGGGAGAGGGAGGCCGATGTACGAGGATAGTGGCCTGAACTGATCGAGGTTTCTTCTTCATCACTGCTCTAGGGAAATTTTGTGATGAATTTCTTTATGGGGGGAATTTTATAAGAACCAGAACCATATTTTTTGGTTTGTTTTTCCTTTCGGGTCATTTTCGGAGAAAAGAGGAATTTATGGAAATTTTCTATGTACACGCTGCGTACGTTATGAGTACATGTCGTGTACTATCTTGCCACAGTAGGCCATGTGCTAGCCCTGTAGTAGCCACAAACGAGGCTGTGTGGAAGTGATGTGGAGACTTCTTAATGCAGATTATAGAAATATCAAGTACACAATGATTACCCCAAAAGTACACGCCATATATTTTGTTTTTTTAATAAATGCACAGGGGTCGTGTCTAACGGACATAACACTCCTCCTATAGGTTTCATTCATCCGGGAGCATCGAGTAGCCACAGATCATTAACGAGCCCATGAGCCTCTGTCCGTACTCTGATTCGATAACCGTTGATTGCGTTGGAATAACATCGGTGAGTCCTCTCTATTTCTTGAGCCTCGTTTTCCAATTCCTTTTATTTTTAATGTTATCGTGTGTTGAATGTTTTGGAAATTTTCTTATATCTAAGATAATTCCAAGGAGATTCATTCTTAATGGTTCAAGTATATTGATCTCCTAACCCCATGTTAGTTGGTTTGTTCCATTCCGTGCAAAGTCTATTAGTATTATGTGAAAATTCCACCAATACCCTTGAAGGGGGTGTTGCGTGTTTACTGTTTTACCCAAGTTGTTTTCCTACCATGATTTTATGCCTGTGTAGAGGATATATGGATTTTAATAGGGTTGTTTTTTATTCTTTGGATGTGTTTTTCCCATGAATTGTTCTGTTTATGATCATTTCGTCCTATTTATCCGTTGGCTACCTTGCTTGTTTTCCATGCATGTTGCTATAGGATGGAGAGTTTGTTTTTCTAACATGTTTGTTAGGATGTAGACTGTTATGTGAATCTGTCTTGTTGGTTTTCTTTGGCTACATATTTCACTACCATGCTCGTTGACTTACACAAGGCCATGAGAACCGGGTGTAGTAGACTATAGGGGGAATTGATCAGGTGAGCTTCCTCAGAGAGACTTTGAGCACTTTAGCCTATTAGGAGGATTGACCGAGTGAGCATCCTCAAAGAGCCTAGAACCACATGGATATGCTATGTAAAAACAACATGGTGTGTTACATACCTACACGGCGTGTACTAGCCAATCATCACCTGGTTTGTGTTGTTAGAGACACCACCTGAAACACAACTCAAATGACATAGCGTGTTTCAGATAGACACGAAATTTACAAGAATGGTAACACCATCCCATGTTGTTTGTGACATGGCCGTGTACCAAGGTCAGACTACAGAGCGTGTTCAAGGAAGACACATAGTGTTCGTGAAGGGTAACAAGAACCTGTGTTGTTCGTTACACGGTAGGTACATAGGTCAGAATTTTGTGGTGGAGCAGACCCAGCATGAGTAGGATCTCGGACATTATTCCCATCGATTTAGGATCATAGAATCATTAGTTATATCTTCATCTCTTTTGGATATAGGGGATTCCCATAACATTATATTTGGTGCTATCGTGGTGAGTCTTGGGATCTATATATTTTCTTTTGGTGATATCTTGATTCTAGACACACTGTTGGGTACTAGAATGGTTAGTGTACCTCAGAGCAGAGAGTTCCCTCTATATGATGGTGGATGTCACATCCTATGGGACCTCTATATCCTTGATATGATAGGCTATTCTATCATTCTCGTGATGGACTGGTTAGTTCCATTCCAGGAATTTGTCGACTATTATAACCATTGGGTGAGTTTCGTATCACCAAAGGGTGGATACTTTCTTCATAGAGGCGAATGAGATATCCAGGCAAGTAGAGCGGGTCCAAATAATCATGGGTTTGGAGTGTTACAACCCAGATTGCTATTCTTTATCTGGATGACAAGTAGACTTCATAGTTATACTTTCCTATAGTAGTGGAACTTTTTAGAGATGTCTTTCTTAAAGAATTTTCATTTTTTACTCTAGAGAGTGAGGTATACTTCTCGATTGAGCTTGTGCTAGGAGCGGCACATTTTTCCATTCCTTCTTATTGGATGGATACAATTGAGTTGCATGATCTCAAGATGTAGTTGTAGGAGTTTCTATCAAAGGGTTTCATCTGACCCAATACTTTTCCATGGGGTTAGCATGTCCTATTTGCGAAGAAGGAAGACGGTACCCTTAGGCTTTGTGTGGACTATCGGAAGTTTAACCAGTTGACGGTTAAGAACTGATATCCCTTTCCAAGGATTAATGATCTCTTTGGTCATCTTTGAGGAGCCTGGATTTTATCAAACATTGACCTAAGATTCGGTTATCATCAGTAGCACATTGGACCGTCAGATATACCTCTTACTGCCTTTAGGAGCAGGTATGGCCTATACGAGTACTTGGTTATGTCGTTCGGTCTCACCAACGCACCTCTAGATTTCATGGCACTGATGAACCGAGTGTTCCATTCATACTTGTATTCCTTTTTGGTGGTCTTCGTGGAAAATATCTTGGGGTACTCTCACACTCAACATGACCATGCTGCACATATTGATTTTGTTTTGAGTACACTGAGGGAGCATCAGTTATATTCTAAGCTCTCAATGTGCCACTTATGGATGGATCTAATTCACTTCATGGGTCATGTTATTTCATAGGATGGAGTGTCAATAGAGCTAGAGAAATTGAGATCTGTAGTTTCCTAGGAGCATCCAAAGAACGTCTTTGAGGTGTGGAGTTTCTTAATGATGGCTGAGTACTACAGACATTTCATACATGACATTTCACTATCAGTAGCACCACTGATAGGTCTGACTAAGAATGGGGAAAAGATCATATGGTCAGATTCTTGTGAGTCAGTCATTTAGCAGTTGAAAGGGTGGTTTACTTCTGCACTGATACTAGTCTTACTAGACCCCAAAAGAGTTGTACTATTTAAATTTATGCATCAAGTATCGGGCTGGGAGTTGTGCTTACGCAGGGAGATGGAGTCCTTGCATACAGGTCTCAGCAGTTGAGGCCAAATGAGAGGAATTACCTGACATACGATATGGGTTTGTAACTATTTTTCATGACCTACGATGTTGGAGACATTACCTTCTAGGAGAGCACTTTGTGGCTTTCACGGGAAAAAAGAGTCCCAAGTATATCTTCACTCAACGTGATCTGAAATTGAGGCAGCGCAGGTGGGTTGCGTACCTACATTCCTTTGACATTGATCTTGCCTATACACCTGGGATGGGAAATGTAGTGGCTGATGTGTTGGGTAGGAGGACTCATATACATGATGTTCAAGAGGCCAAAAGTGAGTGGCAGCTTATGGATCTATTCATTGAGATTCATTTAGAGGTTCACGACAGGCAGGGGTAGATGTTTATTTCTTCTGTAGCTATTACATTTACTCATTTGGAATGAGTTCAAATAAGGAATCTATCAGATTCTAAAGGCCTAGTCCTAAGTAAGAGTGTGTCAATAGAAGACCATATTCTTGGATAGACCATAGGTGAGTATGAGAGCTTGCATTTCTAGGGATGCGTAAGAGTTCTAGCTGATTTACACGAGGAGAAGATGTGGGATTTTCATTCTTTTGTTTGGGAATTTCATCCTAAAATGACCAAGATGTATCATGATCTACACCGTTAGTATTGGTGGCCTGGTATCACGTGGGACTTTTCTGGATTCATCATGCGGTGTTCTACTTGTAATCAAGTGAAGGTGGAGGATCAACGACAATTAGGGATTTTACAGTAGTTGGCCATTCCCAAGTAGAAGAATAATGAATTAATGATGGACTTCATGATCGGTTTTCTGAGGTCACCTAGAGGTAATAACACTGTTTTGGTTGTCATTGACATACTCAAAATGGTTGGTCACTTCTTTCCGATCAAGGAGACCTTCAGTGTTGATGAGCTGGGATGGTTGTACATCCAAGAGATTGTACGTCTACAAAGATTTCCACATTCCATTTTTTAGACAGGGATGCACATTTTACATCCCGCGTCTGGCTAGAGCTTTAGAAGGATATGGGTAAATAGGTAATTGTGATTACACCTTACCATCCCCAAACAGATGGCTAGTCCAAGTGTAAAATTTAGGGGCTTGAGGACATTCCCTGAGCATGCTTTATGGACTTTGAAGGATCTTGGGAGAAGCATATACCTCTTATGGATTTTCCTACAATAATAGTTTTCATGAAACTATTCAGATGGCATCGTATGAGTCTTTGTATGGTAGTCCATTCTGATCACCTTCATGTTTACAGGAGGCTGGAGAGGCAGCTTTTCTGGGACCTCTTCTTGTTGAGGAGACCTCAGAGCAGATAGAGTGGATTCAGAAGAGGATGTCTACTGCACATTCACGATAGAAGTCTTATGCTTATTAGCGGAGATGACCTCTGGAATTTGACATCAGGGATCAGGTTTTCCTACGTGTCACATCGAGGATAGGAAACAAGAGGATTATGAGATAGGGTGAGCTTTCACCGAGGTATGCTGGGTCATTTGAGGTGTTGGAGAGAGTAGGATCGGTTGCCTATCAGTTTCAGTTACCTCATTGGAACTGAGCTATGCACAATGACTTCCACGTTTCTCTACTCCAACATTACTTATCATACCCATCTCATGTCTTTTAACCTGAGGAGGTTGAGCTCGAAGATGATGTGTCATTTGAGAATCATCCTATCTGGATTGTGGATCATAGTACAAAGTTTCTATGTGGCTAGTTTGTTCCTCTAGTATGAGTGCTATGGCAGCACAGGAGGGTGCAAGATCAAACATGGGGGAGAGAGGCCGATGTACGAACAAAGTGTCCGGAACTATTTAGGGATTCTTCTGCTACACCATGCTAGGGAAATTCGGGGACAAATTTCTTTAAGGGGGGATGTTTGTAAGAACCTGAACCTTATTTGCAGGTATTTTTTTCTTTTCTGGTCATTTTTTGTGAAATGAGGAATTTCTGGAAATTTTTTATGTACACGACGTGTAATTTATTGTCGCAGTAGGTCATGAGCTGGCCTTGTAGTAGACGCACACACGGCTATATAGAAGTGACTTGGAGGATGTATATTGTGGAGTACATAAATATAAAGGACACACTGTGTACTATAAAAGTGCATTCCATTTATTTTATTTTCAGTAAAGGCATAGGGGTCATGTATAACAGACAGAACACTCCACCTATAGGTTTTGTTCATCCGAGAGTGGTGAGAAGCTGCAGATCTTTGACGAGCCCCCAATGATTTTTCCATCCTATGATTCAAACATCATTGATTTCGGTGGAATCACATCAGTGAGTCCTCTTTTCTTCTTGAGCCATGTTTTCCAATTCCACTTATTTTCCATATTATCATGGGTGGAACATTTTGGTAGTTTTCTTAGATCCACGACATTCCAAGGAGATTCGAGCTTCGTGGTTCATGTATATTTACCTCCTAACTCCATGTTAGGTGATTTGTGCCTTTCTGTGTGACGTCTTTGAGTATTATGTAAAAATTTCACCAATACCCTTGAACGAGGTACTGCTTGATTACTGTTGTACCCTTTTTTTCCTACCATGCATGTATGCCTTTGTAGAGGATAATTGGATTTGGATAGGGTTGATTGTTATGATTTCGAAGTGTTTTTCCCATGCGTTGTTCTGTTTACAATCGTTTGGTCCTGTTAATCGTTTGGATGCCTTGTATGTTTTCCATTCCTGTTACTGTAGGACATAGAGTATATTATACTGACGTGCTTGTTATGTTGTAGACTAGTTACCCATGTAGTTCTATAGGTTTACATTGGATATATATTTCACTGAAATGATCATTGAATTAAACAGTCCATGAGAATGTGGTTTAGTAGACTAAATGGGGAATTGACCATGTGAGATTCCTCATAGAGTTGTTGAGCACTTTAGGCTATAAGGGGGATTGACTGAGTGAGAATTCTTAGAGATCCTAGAACCACATGGGGATATAAGGGTAATTGACCAAGTGAGATTCCTCTGAGAGTCCTTGATTGCTTTAGACTATAAGGGGATGGACTGTGTGAGCTTCCTCAGAGAGTCTTTGTTTGAATTGAATGACCTGGGCAATAAGGGTAATTGACCGAGTGAGATTCCTTAGAGAGTCCTATACCTCGGGGATATAAAGGTAATTGACATGTGTGCTTCCTCAGTGAGTCCCTTAATACCTTAGACTATGTAGGGAATGGACTGTGTGAGCATCCTTAGAGTGTCGTTCTTTATCTAGTCTATATGGGGAATGGACTGTGTGAGCTTCCTTAGAGTGTCTTGTTATACCTTTGACTATAAGGGGAAAGACTATCAACACATCCACAGAGAGTCTTATCAAATTCTTATACCGAAATAGAATGGTTAGATTGAATGTGTTGCCCAGAGGTTTGCTTTTCTTTTTTTAGGTAGATCCTGGGGTGATGGCTATAGTCACTTCATAGAGGGTTACCTTTTTGTGGTTTAGTTGTTTACATCATTATTTCTTGATATTGAATATGTGTATTTTTTACTTCTTAGTACTTTTCTGTTTACTTCTTTCTATAATTTTACCTTCCATATACTCACTTACTGTTAGGAACAGATCTTTTGGAGGATTCCTTCTAGTATTTACTATCACACCCTGTTTGGGTCATGATGTTGGGATGAATTAGATTATATTGTTGTAGGAATAGATAATGTAAATCTCCTTTCTATATCATGCACTTGACTTGCTGTAGAGTAGGAGAGCATGGGACCAAGATATATCTTACGATGCTGTGGAGTTTATCTTCTTTCTTTTGGTACTTTGGTTTCACACTAGTTCTATTTCCAGCATTTTAACATGTTTGGTTTCTTTCCTAAACATTCGTATCATGCATCATTTCATATATATATATATATATATATATATATATATATATCTGTGTGTGTGTGCTCCATTTGTTTAGTGTTATAGTATTCTATAGATTATTATTGTTGGATATTTATTGCTTCCGCTATTGTATGTGTTGTTTACGTCCACTGTGTACTCTGTCAATGAGGGCATTGTTTCCCCAATATCATACCCAAGTCCCTCACTACTAGTCAGAAAACTCTAGGGTTCGGGGAAATACACTTGAGGCTAGGTAACCAACCGGGTATGGGGCGGCTATGGGTGGCTTCTGGAACTGGGACATTATAACAATAATCCTTACTGCACACATGGTATGACACTCCCAGGGTATATTCATTGGATAATTCGACATTTATTTACAACCCATTATGAAGGATTTAAATGTAAATATTTCTCCAATGAAACCATTTTCATCAATATGATATAATCTATTAATAAATATTAATTTATTTGAAGATTTATTTTGAGAATATAAATTTTTTTTTGTATCCTAGTATGACGTATTCTTAAATTTGTAATAGTGCCTAATGTGAGGAATGGAAACCCTATTGACGTGTGTATTCAATGTAGGTATTTCCCTCCAATGAAAGATAATGATTTTTGTACTGGAGTTGTGACTATTTTTGAGAATATTATAAGTAATCTATAGATGATAACTTAGGTTATGATCAATAAACATACTCATATAGTGTATCTTGATCCCAAATGTGGATTGGAAATGTTTGACCATATTATGCAACAACAATATCAATCATTCAATAGGACTACAGAACCATTTTCACCGATGTAGTGGATAAATTATTTGGGGGAGATATTTATTGCATTGGGAAGTAATGATTATGAAATTTTTATCATGGAAGTTTATCATCTATCAGAAGACTTTGATCCTTGGTGGTCATTGATTTGAAACAATAAGGGGGGAGAATAGATTGAAAATGTGTAATGGGATGATTTTATAGAAATTTTACATTGCAACAACAAGAAAATATTGATAGGAAAATATTGAATCTGGGAATAAAATAATATGAAAACGTTGAGAAGTATGAAGATAAATTTACAAGTTTAGTAAGGCATGTCCTAGAATACACACAAAATCTAAGGAGCAAGATTTATCAATTCATCAATGGATTAAAATAATTCTTTAGAAGGAAAATAGTCTCCCAAACGTTTTCATCATATGATGATATAGAATCATATTCTATCAAAGTAGTAAATGAATAACATAAGACTTTTTATGTTAATCGGAAAAAGATAATAACAGGGTGGTATAGATAAAATGGATAAAATGAAAAATAAAAAAGTAATTTTACAACCTGTGATACATGTGGATGGAATCACCCTGGTGCATGCGTAAAAGGAAGAAGAGATTGCTACATGAGTAGAGAGAAAGGTTATCATGATAATGAATGCAAGGGAATTAAATAAGATATCACTTTTTAAGGCTATAATTGTATGGATATGAAACACAATGCTAATGACTATCCAAGCGTTAAGGAAAAATGCATTAGAAAAGGGCACAAGAGAAAGGCAGGTCTTATATGATAAAAACTGACGAGGTTGAAATAATTAATTATGTGGTCAAATGTACATTAATTGTTTCCAAAAACATATACAATACTTTAGTAGACTCTAAAAAATCACATTATTTTTTATGTTTTTTGTTTTTTATGAAATTTATTAATTCCCAATATGATTTAATAAAATATTTGTTAGTCAAAACACCTAAGGGATGTATCATTGCCATAATAATGAGTTATTCAATCCCCTTTATGACCCATAAGAATGATTTAATAGGTTACATTATCATTATACATATGATTGACATGGATATAATCAAATCAATGGACTAAAATTTAAAAAATGATGCAAAAATCTATTGCAATAAGAAGGAAATTACAATTATAGAGGATGATGTAGAATAAGTTATCTTTAGAGAAGAAACCTCTTCATCTGAGTCATATCTAGATCCACCACAAAAACCTCTTATAAATTAAATTAATAGGGAAGAAGATAAAATATCAACTATAGATTAGGGAAAAAATCATCCAATTTATTCTGAACCTATTGTATAAGAATATATTGATGTATTTCTAGAGGATTTACGAAGAGATCATATAGAGTAGGACTTTGGGCTCTCTATTGATTTAATTCCTGGTGCAAGGCCTATTTTAGGGACACCCGATAGAATAAACACTATATAATTAGTGTCGACGAAGAAAAAATAAAGGAATTGAGTGATAAAGAATTTATTTTCCCTAGTGTTTGTCTAGAGACATCCTCTATTATATTTATAAACAAGAATGATAGTTCCATGAGGATGTACATTTACTATAGAGAAATCATTTCTACTTTAATAAATAACAATTATCCCATTCCTCACATTGATAATTTATTTTATCAACTTCATAGGGTCCAGCATGTTTTAAATATTGATATTTGATCTGAATATCATCATGTGTGGGTGATGAAGGAAGATATTCCAATGATATAATTTTATACATGGTATGGTTATTATGGGTTTATAATAATTCCATTTGGACTCACTAATGAAACCTATATTTTTATGGATCAAATGAAGAGAGTGTTCCTGGAATATCTTGATGATTTCGTTATAGAATTTATTAATATTATCATGTTATACTAACTAATATACAATCAACATGAGAGAAAAATGTGGGTTGTTATAGAGATTGTTATGAGAATAGAGTTATATTAGATGTTTATAATCTGGAAATTCTTGCATCAAATTGTTTCTTTTCTAATCCATATTGTTTCTATCGATGGAATTTAAATTGATTCTATGAAAACCAAGGCAGTTTCAGAATGGCCTACACCAAATAACATAACAGGGGTATGTGTTTTTATTAGTCTAGTAGTTTTTTATAAGAGTTCTATTTGTAACATTAACAAATTAGCTAACCTATAAAAGGATTGGGATTATTTGGAAAAAAGAATATGATGAATGTTATGAATAATTTAAAAATAGATTAGTGAATGGATCAATCTTGACTCTACCCTCAAGAAATGGAAGGGTTGTGATTTATAGTGATTCATCAAAGAAATGAATTAGATGTGTGATTATATAGAATAATATTGATATTTCCTATTCATTAAGGAAGTTAAAAACTCTGGAATAGAACTACCTGATTCATGATATTTATTTAGCATCTATAATATTTTCTTGGATTATATAAAGAACCTATCTATATGGTAAAATATTTGAGATATATACAAATCACACGTTCTTGAAATATATATTCTCAAATAATGATCTCAACACGAAGAAAATGAGATGACTTGTGATACTAAATGATTATGATTATTCATTGCACAACCACCTTGAGATGTTGAATAAAGTATCATATTAATTGAGCATGAAGGATCATAGAGTTATAAAAAAAATGAATATTAAAAGGGATCTTGTGAATATGGATCTAGAAAATATGGATATGAAAATAAACAATGAATGTGAAACATCATTAAATTTTTAGTTTTTTCCCAAAAATATTTATTAGAATGGTCTAAATTTTATCAATCTTATGATGAAAATAATTAAATGAAAATTAATGTTGTGAATGAGGTGATGTTTGAAAATTTCATGTGTAAGGATTTAATTCTGATATATGGGAAGAGGCTTTGTGTACCCTCTCTAACCATGTTGAAAAGGGACTTATTGTGTGGTACACATACCATTAATTTCGCTAAACAGCATAGATAAAATAGTATGTATCATGATTTTATGGAACATATTTGGTGGGATTATATGATGCACTAAATTTCTGATTATGTATCAATATGTTTAGTCTGTCTATAGGTGGAGGTCTGAAGACAAAATCCTAGAGGAGTCATAAAATATCTACCTATTCTGACATGAAAATGAGATGTAATCACAAGGTATTTGATGACTATAATACCAAAAACACCATAAAATAATGATGACATATGGGTAATTTTTTATAGACCCCAAAAATCTATATATTTCCTCACTATATGGATAGATTTTCTACTGGAAATATTTGAATAACTCTATATTAATGAAGTTGTAAGACTTTATAGAGTAACACAATCAATTTTTTCTGATTGTGATCCATGATTTACACAAAAATTCTTGAATTGTATTAAAAAAGGGCTGGATAGTATGGTTGCTTTCAGTACTTTTTACAACCCTTAAACTGATGGGAATTCAGAAAGGGGAATCAAAACATTATAAGACAAGGAAAGATCATTCCCACAATACTTCCATGATATGTGGAATTTTTATTTACATATGGTATAATTTTCCAACAAAAATATTTTCCATTCTAGTATTTGAATTGCACTATATGAATTATTGTATGGAATGAGATGTCGTACAATAACTAGTTATGATCATGATGGTGGGAGGAAGCTCGTAGGCATAGTGCTTGGGGAGGAAACAATGAAAAATGTAATGAATATTAAAACACAAATCAAATAAACTCAAATTAGGAAGAAGATTTATTCCAACAATCAATTTATGTATTTTGACTTTCATGGGGGGGGGGTCATGTTTTCATAAAATATTCATTGTGGAAGGGTGTTCTAAAATTTGGGAAGAATGGGAAACTGTAACCCATGTATAGCGGCCCTTTTGAATTTCTAGATAGAATTGGAGTTGTTTTTTATTATTTATAATTTACTCTTACTCTTTACGATGTAAAAATTCTATTCGACATGCATTTGGTAAGGAAGTATATGCCATACCCAGTGCATGTCCTAAATTGTAAAAGAATAGATTTGGAACCTTATTTATCTTACTATGAATAGCCTATTTGTATTCTAGACACTAAAGAACACGTGTTGAAGAATTTAATGAATGATATAGTAAATGTACATTTAGAAATCCTATAATTGAAGAGACTATGTAGGATCATGGGGAAAATACGATGAAAAAAATACCCAAATCTTTTTATGAAGTTATATACTGGATAATTTGAGGGGATTTTTTATAAAGTAGGAAGTAGATGACATCATAGTATTCCATCTATGAAATTTACCTTATTATGATTATGTTATATATTATAAATCAAATAAAATCACTTAGATAACACAATAAAAACATTATAAAAACACAATGAATGAAATAAGAGTTATTTCTAGAAGTTAAGGATACTATATAGATAAAATTGTATCTTGAAATTATGAATATTAATATGAATTTTGTAAACTGTAAAACAGACAAATAATTAGTATGAAATAAAAAAATTGGGAACCTATAAATGAATGTATGGTTAAATTATATCACAATATAATTAATTAAATATTTAATGAGTTATTAAATATATGTTTGTTTTTTAGTCATAAATATATTATTACAATTTATTAATTTATATAATTATTTAAGTGAATATTAATTTTAATTAAAAATATTCATATATTAATATTTTTTTGTATTATGATTTTATAATTATTTTAGGAATCCTTTGATAATTTTTCAATGTGTTATAAAATCAGTAATTTCTTAAAATCTGTATTTATTTAGTAAATGTCGTATTTAATTAAAAATTAAATTCCTTATATTTATAAAATTATTTACATAAAATTAGTTAATTTTTAACTATACAAGTCAAAAATGGTTAGGGGGAATTTTTGTGGTAATATTTTAAAAAACATTATTTTTTAATGAAGAGTAAAATTCGATAATTTATGATAAGTGTTAAATACAAGAACTATTGATTCATAGGTGATGTATGAATGATGTAAGAGAATAATGTAGAACTATAATTCATTATTATAATACATTTGGTGATAATTTTCAAACTATTTATTGTACTTATCCAAAATAAAAAACAAATTAATAACTTTTTCAAAAAACACCCCTCTCCTCCAACATAAATACAACCCCTTACCACCCCTTCTCCTCTCACCTTCCATGCTTTTCTATTTGACAAAAATTCTCCCAATACTCTTCCAAATTCCCTACCCCCATTCTAAGACCTGTTTTTCTAATCATAATACTAAAACTAATCTCCGTAAGGAGGTTCCGAAGAAGGAGAATTCAAGTGTTAAAAATCCTCTTTATTTTTTTATATTTTCATTACAATTTTTTAATTTATTATTATATCCTCAAAACCCCTTATAAAAATTAAATGATAACTATAGTAACATACTTATTATATTATTTTATTTTTATAATGTCATAATCCCTTATAAATTCCCTTCTCCTCTCCCTCTTATTCTTAAAATGGAAACGTCATCCATGTGGAATTGTTACATCACCTTCAAGGATGACCCATTTTCAATTTACATAACAATCCTCAAGAATATTTATAAAACAATTATAATGATTGAAACGAGTTTTAAAATTTATATTAAATTAATTTTAATATTTCTTATGTTACATATTTAAACATTACTAAATGAAAAAAAACATGTTTGTTGTGATACAAAACCGCTAAGATTAATCTATGAAATTATAATTAAAAAGTTATCTAATGATTCATCATGATATTATGGAAAAAAAAACTACCAATATATCCAATTATACTTATTAATGTTCATTAATAACATATAATTCTAATTTTGTGGATTTATACCCATTTTACAGGAACGTGATGTTTTATAAAAAACCAAACTGATCACAAAAACCATGAAAATGATTGCTCCCAAATAAAGATATTAAACTACATGACTCATAAAAAAGGATATAAATTATCATTAAATAACTATAATTAATAGAATAAATATTTAAGTGGATATTTAATAATTATATAATGGATTAATTTTATTATCCATGATATTATGGTCAATTTTAGAAAACAATCAAACATAATGTATGGGTTTTCTCCCTGAACCTCCATTTTTATTGAGGGTGTGAATTTTACCTATACACACCAATGTAATTATTAATTATTTTTATATAATTATTATGAATTCTCTTTATGACTTAAAAATATATGTATCTAGATCATTTATTCTTTGTTTTATGTGATTTACATGTTTTACAATGTCCCTTACTCAATTATCTTCGGTACGCATTCCCGGTTAAAGAGAACACTTATATTTCATACACATTTTCTTGTGCCATACATAATCTATATTAAGAATCTACTATATTTATAAATGAGTTAATTTTTTTCATGAAAAACTAAATGTGGTTACTTTTATTTTTATAAAACAAATATGAAAAATAACAGATATATTTACAAATGAACTCTTCTTCACAAATTAAAAAAAGACATTTTTATCAAGAAATACTAGATTATTTTATTAGAGTATTTTCATCTATTTAAGCACCATTGGAGAATTTTATGACTTATTATGATTTATGTCTTGTGAATATTATCTACCATATTTTATTGTATTGTTTATGATCTGTTTGACTATTGATGTTCTATATTGATACAGGTCAACAAACTACTCTAAATGGTTAGTGTTTATGATTACAGATTTGGGAATGTTATATATATTTATTATTTATATGTTGTTTATGTGTAACCCTTTTCTTATGAGGAATGAATTGGACATATAATGTGACATTTATGGCCCTCTATAGCCCCTCTATGCATCAGTAGTTCTAATGATACAAAATAGATATTGACATGGCATTGTCCTTTCCCGTTTTAAGATATGGTTTTGGTTAAGGCCTTAACCATTTATTTTCAGATATCTTTGACAAGGCCATGATGGTATGTTTTAAATGTTCAGAATTATGAAATCCTTCATTATGATATTAGTAATACATAATAAATGTGAATATTCTACTAATAGAATATCTATGGTTACACTTCATTCTAATGTGATTATTTTTAAATCATTATTAATTTAGCTTGTATTCTTTCTATATTATTCTCAAGTTTAGGATCTAAGAATACTTTTTTTATTCATTCACAATCCCTTATTGTTTATATTAGATTATTCTATATTACATAACATTGTAAGAATCAAATCTAACCACATTATTAGGTTTTTTTCATAGGATGTAACGTTTAATATTATAAATGAATTTTAGGGATAATATAAGAGTTAATGAAATTTTTAGTTTAATTTATATATTTCATTTCATTTCATGTTATAATGTAAAATTAAATATTTTATCTTGTTTTCTAAAAATGATAAAATATTCGGTCCATCAGGATGTGTCTTCCTTGTTAATTGTGACAATGTAATGAAGTAAGGTACTAGCTTTGAGCAACTAGGTCGGGATCATTAAATATAATATTTGGAAGATATATGGGAATGGATTAGTTGATATAAGTGGAATACGTAGTGTGGAGTATATAGGACATGGTGGATTACCTTTTATAAGTTATGATGGTGGAAATTTTTTAAACAGTTGAATTTTTTATTTATAATATATGTCTCAATCTAGCCAATTAGCAAAAAATTAAAATTTATATGAATATGAAATGGGAAGGGTCAATATAACACCAATGAGTGATATTTATGTATGTGTTTTATGTTGTTTTTAAAAATTAACACTTTATTTTTTACCCTTTAAACTCATTGTACCTCTAAGTGAACTAAAACATATATTCCAACGTAGTGATTCATTATGAAAAAAATTAAGTTGACCATATAACCTAATATTAAATATTAGGATTTCAAATATGAAATAATTTTTTCATGAGTGAGATTACATAAGTGGTAAAAATTAATTTTAATATATTTTTATGAAACACAATGATAATATTTTTTAGAAAAATTCATATTTAAATTATTAAAATGATCTCACAAAAAATATAGTAAAAAGGTTTTTTCAATTTAAATTTATTGTATTATGTTAAAAAAAAGAAACATAATTTTCATTAGAATAATAAAATACCAAATGGAACACTTTTAGTACATTGTTAATAAAGAAGAATCAAAAATAGTTTTTATTTTAATCACAACATTAGATAGATTTCAATAATGTATAGAATATATTTCAATCTTAAAATTTTTATTTTTATAATAATTTTATTACTTATTAAATCTATAATTGGTATAATTTTTTTATAGTTAAAATTATTTCATAGATCATTATAATTTCACTAAATTGACAGTTTTTTTATATTGGAATTTTTACCTCACCATATGCTAATCTGGACACTAAGAATTCAAAAATGAATTTAATTTCACCAAATTAATTTCATCAAAATTTTAAAATAGATTTTAATAATACTTGTGCATAAAACTACTGGAATTATAGTATAGACTTTTGAGTATTTTTTAAATTCTATAATAGAAACTTGAGCGTTAATTTCTTCACCCAAAAAAATGATTCTACAAATTCCTAGATTTTCAACATAGAAATAAATTTTGGTAATAATTATATATAATTTCTTTAGGTCCTCACATCACATCTTATATCATATGATTTTTACAATATTACATTACCAGAAGAGTCTTATAACTCTCCCAATCATGTTATCTAGTGAAAAAAAACTGGATAGGATTTCATAGTACGATAAATGAGGGTCTAATTGTATTTCCTCACAGACATGAACATGAAGTGGGTATTCCATGTAATTCATCAATAATGATATATTGATCCTTTTCGGAACTTTAGATAGAATGATTTTAATTTCAAAAAGGTATGTTATATTTCAAAATAATTATATAATTTCAAAAGGGATGGTATACCTAGGTCTTAGATTCACATTAGGAAAATTATAAGTTCATTATAGATAGACAACGTCACGAAAACATGTCCTCACATGTGAAATCCTAAATCTACCAAGAAATTATGGAAATTTTTTTCCACATTAATATTTAGTTAATAATATTTTGATAGTATTCAATTTCGCCATCATCTTTTTTATTTGATCATGGAAAATAATATTCCCTTCACTTTCTTCTTCTGAACGATTTTCAGTATATTAACTCTTTCGATGGAATTCTTTTTATAGATACCATTTGATTATTGAATTGAAAATATTATTATATTGAAATTAAAATGAAGGTAAATATTGAAACCCCATAAATTAAGGTGAATTTAGAACACATTAATAATATATTATAATATTTTGATAATACTTTTAGATTTCCCATTAATTTTGGGATGATATGTGGTTCCCAAATATAGATTGGTGTTGAGAGAATGCTGAAGAATTATTTTGAATTTTGATTGAAACCGCATATGATGATAAGAAACAATTAAAATAGGATCACCATGATTTTTTATAACTTCAATAATATAAATCCACAAAAAGAACTAAAGAGGTAGAACAGACCTTATAGAGAGGAAATGTGCATAATTGGTAAATTAATTGACAGTTAAACATATAGAATAATTCATTCTAAATGTATTTGGAAATACATTGACAAATGCCATTGTAATATCATCAAATATCTACACAAGAAAAATAGTAGGTTTTAGAAATCATTTATAATGTTGTATCTCAAACTTTACTAATTGAGAATCCAATCATATTGATAAATATTCTACAATTTCTCTTTTTATATTATCCCCCCAAAAATCTCCCTTTGAATCATGACACATTTTAGTCCTACCATAGTGTATAATTTCATTTGATATATAAGTTTCATCTAGTAAATAACATTTCAACTTGGGAATAGATAAAACACATAACATATTTCAAAATTTCAATAATCAATCTTCATTGATGATATATATAAAATTTCAAAATTTTACACAAATTATTTTATTTTCTATATTTTTATAATACATTGGGGAACATTTTATTTTCCTAAAATAGGATTGTTTTTCAATCATTGCAAATATATGTTCTATTTACAATTCCATAATTACTAGCATATCCAACTTTACCAAATCCATGTATATAAGGTTTTTTAATTCTAATTAAAAAAAATATCCAAGATCATTCTTACTAATGACATTAAACAAGTTATTTTCCATCATAAGGTGGTACTATATTACGAAATTATAATCCACGAGTAGTTTTAAGAACTAACTTTTCCTTATATTTATCTCTTTCTTTGAGACGATGTATCTCAAATAGTTTTTATTCATATATATTTCCAAACTTCCACCATAACAGATGTGCCTCTCTATCTTTATTCAAAATATTAGGTATTCCCACTCAAGGCCATGAGTTGGATAATTATATTCATGGATATTTAACATCATTGATTCATTGGATTAGTTCGATCATTACGTATAAAAAAATTAAAGTCTATTTGTTTGATGTATCACTTTATATCTTAAATCTATCCCTTAATTATGGTAAAGACAATAACATTGCACTCAACAATCAACCCTTTAATTATTTAAATCATTATTAACATTATTATATCCATTATAACATAGTAACATTAAATTCAAACATTATTAATGGGATTTATAATTGATAAACATATTTAGAAAATCATCAATCGTATCCTATAAATACCACGAATATACACACCTTAGTTATATTCATTATCATTGGATATTTCATCACAACATTTTTAATTAAGGGATAATATATTACTATAACCATGGAGATAGTATTCCCAAAAAACTAAATTCTTAAGTAAAAAATTTAAGTTTTCTATATTTTCTATTTAAACCATTTAATCTATGAGTCTGATGAATGAATAATAAATGAATATTATTTTCATCATATATTTTAGTGTAAATAATGATATCCCTAATAAATACAACTAAATATTATCAATATAATACTTGAATAATATATTCAACAGATAAAAAATAATAAAGGGTTCATTAATCAATCCAAATAGAATTATTGTAAAATTTTAAAGGTTGTTTCTCATAAGAGATCACAATTTTGGAATATCCACATTCATTATTAATATTTTATGGTTCAAATAATGAAGAAAAATAATGAAAAATATTATAGTCCATGAATTTAATAAAAAAATCCCCCATGAATGGGAATTTGATATATTATTTTTATATAAAAACTAAAAAAACAATAGATTTCCTTACAAAAAAATCTGAAGCACTTTGAACCATATTTTTTATTAGATAAAATAATATGTTCTACACATAATAAAACACTTTGGTGAATAAATCATTACTCAAACCACTCCTACATATGTTTTTGTATTTCCTCTAATTCTAATGTGGTCCACCTATGGGGAGTATTATATATAGGTTTTACATATTGGATGAGTTTACTAAATTAATTAATTTCATGATCACTTGGATTCCCATATATTTATAAAGTAAGTACGTCAATGTATTCCTACATAATAGGTATATCTTCTATTCTATTGTCACTATTACCATTCATTGGTCTTATCTACTCTTCTTCTGTAATAATTTCAATAAGGTTAGCTACAGGAGGAGGATCCGAGCACAACTCGTATAATGAAGTTTCACTTTTAAAGACTATGAATTACCCATATTATTCTGGAATTAAAATATCATTCTACTAGAAATATTTTTACAGAATTTTAATTTAAAAGAAAATGGATACCCAGTAATATATCAAAATCAACTATAATTATAAAAAAATGTATGAAAACTGGGTGTGGTTATGCATTATAATGTTCATTTATAGCATATCCTTATTGCAACAGAATATTTGTTAGATGTTTTTGTTGAAAACTACCTTTTTAGGTGATGTTGATATATTTAATTTTCATGGATTATATATATGATAAAAACGTTTGAAGATCCATAATCAAATAATGCATTATATCAATCTGTGGTTCTGATCAATGTACTTGCCACCACATTTTGAGGAACATCAAACACAACTATAGTGATAAAATAAGATTTTAAATTATCATTTATCTTTTTTAAAGGATAATCCCCTTGGTAATTGGAGAATTAATTCAAATAGTGACCCATATCCATATAATATAATTTTTTTATATGAGTGGATTCTATCATATCCTTAAAATAATTATATGAATGCACTTTTTATTCACACTTGATGATAACATATATTTCAATTATACATGATCCAATGTGTTTCATTACAAATCTAATAAAATATATAAATTCTACCATTCCATTCCACTCATTTGTAGTATTTATTATTTTAGAGTGCTCAACTACCAAATTCATTAATTACATTCAATAAAAAACATCAAAACTATATAATTACCTCTTTATCTAGTGGAACTAGATATTATATCCAAATATTTTGGAAATGAATGAGAGGAGTTTTTTCTTGAATGTATATGATATATCATAACAATTAATTTATCAATATTAGTTCATTTTTTCATGAATAATACACAAAATGAATTTTTTACATTATAATGTTGGACTCATATTCAATAATATATTCCCCTTTGTTTTTTATTAGATTGAGGAATTTAATCTCTAAATTATCTTGTTGATCTCGAGGAAATTATTTTTTGAAAATATCATTTTGAATGTATTCCACTCCATACAATTTTTTAATATATCAATTTATTTTAATTGATCATTTACTTCTAATGATTAGTATCTCTCTGTAGATGATTAACAAACATGATAATTTTCTAACATTCATTATATCCCAATGTGGTAAATATCATTACTAAGTACATGATCCATTTTTTATCAACAAATATATTAGTATTCCCACTTAATAGTGTATATTTCTATAAAAATAAGTGGTCCATAATTATTTTAGCATGTTAGTTATCTGTTTGATGATGTATATGTGTAAGAACCCGATTCTTATTTTTGAGGTATGGGTTTCTTCTTTTCATTTTTCTTTATGTGTTTTTGAGAAACATGGGAAATTGGGGAAAATACCCACTTTTTGGAAGTACACACAATGTACTTTTTGTCGTGTGGAATTAGTACACAGGGCGTGTGGCCATGTCGGTGACGAAGGGTGCAGAAACCGAGTACACGCCCTGTAGTGGTCCTTTACATGCTGTGTAGTAAGTTGGAAGGAGAATAGTAAGGTGGTGGCCAGCTGTGTGACAGAACACGCCATGTACTGAGGGAGACATGTCGTGTATCAACGTCGGTAGGTGAACAGTGCCATGCTAGTAGGAAACCGCTAGATGAACAGTTAAATGAAGGAAGTAGACAATGTGTACTCTAAAGTACACGCCGTGTACATTTTTTTCCCATTAAAATGGGAATTAGCTTCCCCTGTTCATTGGGAAGTCTTAGAATGGGAAGAAGGAATGGATGTGGGAGCTCGGAGCTTTGGAGATCCTCCAGGCGCACGTCTGGAATCCGTTTCTGGCTTGGAAGATCACGTTGGAACCATAGGTTTAAGCCCTCCACTCCTCTTAAGTCGTTCTTGCCAATTATTCCTCTAAGGGAAGTTATTTAAGTTTGAATGAGTTTTCTTCTATGTCAGATCTATGTCATTCTTGTGAGTTTCTGGAATTTTCATTCACGTATATCGTTCATTGGCATTAAAGGTAGGCGTTTGGTGTTTATTTTTCCAACTGTTGTTCGTTTTGTGTGTTTTTAAGCTATGAACCCATATTTTGGGTGTCGTGTGGCTGAGGTCATGGCTATTTTAAATACATAAAATTTAATAGGTAATTAATTATGATAATTAAAAGATTTTTGGGATTGCTTCTTGGATCTAGGACCATCCCGAAGGGTGTATTCCCCTGTTTAGCGGTTTGGCCAGGATGCCCGAGGGTATTCCATGTTTAATTTCTGCATTTCTTTTTTCCTTGAGAGGAATTGTAAAAAATTTCATGTTTGTATGTTGGGTATGTCCTGATTACTTGTTTATCTTAATGGTGTGGATATATATATATATATATATATATTATATAGCCTGAGGGAGTGGATATTATATAGCCTGAGGGCGAGGACCGAGGGAGAGGTATTATATAGCCTGAGGGTGAGGCCTGAGAGAGAGATATTATATATCTTGAAGGCATGCCCTGAGGGTGAGATATTATATATCCTAAGGGCGTGGATATTATATAGACTGAGGGCATGAATATTATAATGCTGGAGGGCGTGGTTTTACTAAATTAGCCTGAGGGTGAGATTCTGTTTGGCCTTAGGGATTGGTTCAATTGAGCACATAATTATATAAAATTAAATGGTTAAATAAATAATTATAATGTCACCATAACTGTTTAAGATACTTAATTTTGAGTACTGCATAGTTTACTACTTTTACAACTATACACTATTGTTGCATGTCTACACACAGTTGAGTACGAGCCTTTGGTGGGTGCCTACTGGGAATTTATATCTCACACCCTATTTGTGTCATGCTTTTCAGCCTGAACAGATTACATTTCTGTAGTTGTAGATAAGGGGAAGGGTCTTTATACAGGTACATGATTGTAGCTACGGAGTTGGGGAGCATGGGACCGGGATGAGGCTCACGATGCTACCGGCTGTTTTGTTCTGTTTTGTTTTCCTATACTTGTACTCTACTGTATTGTTGTGTATCATGTTCTTTCTTTTTTCAAAGATTTTGAGGCATGTTGCACCATTATTTATATTTTGGGTGGTTATATCTACTTCACTTGTTTAATTCAGTTGTGTATTGTTTACTGCTTCTGCTATTATTGTTGTTTTATTCCATTCCGCTGCACTACACTATGACAAATGAGGGCTTAGTTTCCACACAATCAGACCTGGGCCCTCGCTGCTAGTCGGAAGCCTCTGGGATTTTGGGAAATGTGCTTTAGGCCATGTGGCGAACTGGGTTTGGGGCACCTGTTGAGTGGCACCCAGAACCAGGACATTACAAAGTGGTATCACAGGGGTTATTTTCATTGACATACTATTTGGAGCCTTAATCAGGGATAGGACGAGAACGGTAGTTGGTAATAAGCTATGATCGGGAGTAGCTAACCCATGTACAGGGGAAATAAAATTTACCTCGTATTGTAATTTTAATGATTTTTCAAGTTTACAGTTGATTTTTTTCACCGAAAGGTGACACACTTGTGTTTGTGCTGTTTATATTTTATCCTTGGGTTCTATTTAGTTACAACCCGATGAGATGAGGGTATTCCATCTCATGCATCATTTAAGAACATGATAGAAATCACATCCCATTCATAATTCCATGCCATGTACGAGCATTATAAATTGCATGTTATTGTGATAGTTTTTGTGCTATAAAAGCATGATTTTGTGATAGCTGATTGATAAATACTTGCTATGTGATAGGGTATTTTGTATGATCTGGTTTATAGAATGAATGCCAAATGTTGATTTTTGAGGAGTATGGGCCCTCATTTGTCAGAATTCGGTAGATCATTTAATGTTTATTTTGTTATAACAGAGATAAGATGTCAAACTTTGATTTGTGGGGAGTATGGGCCCTCAAGGATCAGAATTTGACACTTATGTGTTCTTTTTCTGTATTTTCTGAGTTCCGGGGAAGTTTCTGAGGCATACTATCCGGAAAACCCAGTATACACGCCGTGTAGTGTTTTACACACACCCTATATGTTCTTCTGTTCAAGAAGAAAAGAATACTGTTTAACTACACACTGTGTACCCTAAGTACACACATTGTAGTCTCTTCTCGTGTCACAAACCGTGTGGGCAGTGAAACGGGGAAGGGAAGAGGCTGGGGCGAACACATTGTGTACTAGATCTACATGCCATGTAGTGTTGACCCGGATTCCTCCCCTGTAACTAACAACACTAACGAAGGATACATAAGACATACACACCATATCAATGATGAACACACAGTGTAGTGTGACCTGGGGACCCGACTGTGTAACTAACAACACGGGCTAGTTTCACCTCTCCTTGAACACTCCATGTACCTGTGAGACACACCATGTAGTTTTGTGTGAGGACAGATCCTGTGGACTTAGCTGTGTGGCTGGGAAAAACGGGGTGGTGTACACGCCATGATCGGGTGTCACACGCCGTGTAGTAACAAGCTGAGTCGTCGACTGTGTCACAAATGACACAGACAGTTTGAAATAACACCATACACACCGTGTAGATTATATACATGTTGTGTAGTTTTGTTCAACAGGAGGCATGTAGCATAGCCATGTAGAAGGACCCGGGATGGGGAATGAAAATCAAGTACACGCCGCGTATTCTGATTACACATCGTGTAGTCTGGTTTTGAAAATTGTTAATGCCTTCTTCCCCATGTTTCCTATGGGTTTCTTCATTTTCGGTTGTTGTTAATCTTGTTCTAAAGGAGTGTTTTTGACCTTGTAGTGTCATGTCGCTGAGATGATCATGTGTTGTTCTGCAGGAGAGTGGTGATGACTACACTCCAGAGATGGTGGTCCATGGGCTACCAGTTCATCCACCAGAAGATCCAGATGCGGCACCAACTGTTATACCGGACACAGGCACGGATGCACAGTTCCGTGAAGGATTTATGCGGTTCATGCAGAACTTTCAGGGAGAATCGCCAACCTCCACATCAATGGCTGATCTAATTAGTATCTTCCAGCAGTAGCATCCCCCTATGTTTTCAAGGGATGGAAGACCACTTGTTGTGGAGTCTTGGTTGGGATATATGCAGACTATTTTTGATCATCTTGAGAATCCTCCATGGCGGAGGGTCAATATCCTGACTTACATGCTACGGGATTCCGCGAAGAGGTGGTGGGATTTTACCACCCAGTCAGAGCATCACATAGACATGGCATGAGAAGATTTCTAGGTAGTCTTCTATAACATCTTCTTTCAAGAGACGATGTGGGTAGACAGAGCTCGAGAGTTCATGAATCTGCAGTAGGGTGCAATTATGGTGATGGACTATTCTGCTCGTTTCACCATGCTTTAGCGTTTTTCACCCATTCTGGTGGGTGATGAGACTTTGAGAGCCATAGTTTTTGAGGATGGTATCCGATATGACATCCGAGCTTTGGTCAATGTTTTCAGGTTTCCTTCACAAAAAGCTATTGCAAACCAGGTGCTGATTTCAGATAGGAACCTGCGGGAAGCTAGTGGTGTGGGCCAGGGTGGTTAAGCACTAGTTACTGGTACTATTTCTACTGGAAATAGGAAGAGACAGATCGATTTCTCTCAGGGTGACAGTACCTGCCATGCAGTCTCTTCAGGTTGCCCGATTAGGTGCTACCAGTGTGGTATGAAGCGGCACAAGAGACTGTAGTGTCCACGTGACCCAGTAGAGTGTCGAGCGTGTGGTAAGATGGGTCATCTGCTGCGCTTTTTCAGGGCATTGCTACCAGTGGCTAGTGAGAGGGGTTCCATGCTGACTCCACTTGCGGGAGTAGGACTAGCAGCTTCTTACTAGTCAGGAAACTGGAATACGTCAGAGCGTGCTGGTAGAGATGATGGTCATGGTCGTGGTAGTAAGACACTAGGATCGCAGAGGCAATATGGTGGGACAGTTCAGGGTAGCCATGTTGTGTCGCAGGGCCGTGGCACTGGGCAGGAATATGCAGTGCAACAGACCCAGCAGGAACAGGATCCCAGACCTTTACAGTCAGTGGTACTATTCAAGTAGCCTCTGTCTTATCATTAGTACTTTTTTATACGGGTTCTATAAATAGTTATATATCTATTCCCGTTTTGGAGACCCTTGGGATCTGTGTTTTTACTTCTTCTGATATCATGCCGCTAGACACACTGTTGGGGACTAGGACGGCTGATGTGCATCAGTGCAAGGAGTTCCCCTTGAGGTTGGAGGGTGTCACTTTCTGTGGAACCTCTATGTCATAGAGATGGCCGTCTATGACATCATTATTGGGATAGACTGGTTGGTTCCCTTTTTGGCCTTTGAAGATTTCTATCATCGTAGGGTGAGTTTCAAATCACTGGTGGGCGAAAAGTTTCTATACAAGGTTGAGTGGGAGGATCAGGCGAGTGGAGATGGAACAGAGCATTGTGGGCGAGGTGGAGTCATAGCCCAGATTGTGATTCTATATCTAGTTGATTAGGGGACTTGTCAGATGGATTTCCCTCCAGTGGTTGATCGGTTCAGGGATGTTTTCCCAGATGACTTTTCAGATCTACCTCTGGAGCGTGAGGTGGAATTCTCTATTGAGCTTGTTCCATGAGTGGCACTGGTTTACATTCCTCGTTATAGGATGGCCAATCCTGAGTTTCAAGAGCTCAAGAGGAAGTTTGAGGAGTTACATGAAAAAGGGTTTATCTGACCCAGTACTTCTCCTTGGGGTTCTCCAGTCCTTTTTGCGAAGAAGGCAAACTGTACCCTCAGACTCTGTGTTGATTATCAGAAGATGAACCTGTTGACGGTTAAGAACTGATATCCCTTTCCAAGGATAGATGATCTTTTCAACCAACGTCATAGAGCACTAGTTTTCTCGAAGATTGACATGAGATCAGGATATCATCATGTGTGCGTGAGACCATCGGATATACCTCTTATAGCCTTTCAGAGCAGATATGGTCTATACGAGTACTTGGTTATGCCCTTTGGACACACGAACGCACGGCCAGTTTTTATGGATCTTATAAATAATGTCTTCCATCCTTATCTAGACACTTTTGTGGTAGTATTCATGGATGATATCTTGGTGTACTCTCACACTCAACACAGCCATGCAACCTATCTCGAGATTGTATTGAGTATACTGAGAGAGCATAATTTATATGTTATGCTCTCATGTGCCACTTTTTGATGAACCAGATTCACTTCTTGGGTTATATCATCTCAAAGGCAGGAGTTGCAGTAGACCCAGAGAAGCTGAGAGCAGTAGTTTCCTGGGAGAATCCTAAGGCTGTGTTTGAGATATGGAGTTCCTTAGGGATGGCTGGTTACTAAAAATGCTTCATATAGGACTTGTCCCACTTAGCAGCACTGTTGATGGGTTTGACTAAAAATGGTGTGATGTTCTCCAGGTTAGAAGCTTGTGAGAAATCCTTTCAGGACCTGAAAGAAATGTTGACATCCGCACCAATCCTGATACTCCTAGAGCTGGGGAAGATCAATACAGTTTACTATAATAAATCAGGAATTTTACTTGGAGATGTTTTAATACAAGGTGATCAAGTTGTTGCATACAGGTCTCAGTAGTTTAGGCCACATGAGAGGAATTTCATGACACATGATCTTGAGTTAGCTACAGTTGTTCATGAGTTGCACTATTGGAGACATTATCTATTTGGAGAACATTTTGTGGTCTTCACAGACCACAAAAGTCTCAAGTATACCTTTACTCAGCGAGACTTGAATCTGAGACAATGATGGTTGGTTGAATACCTTCTGTTCTTTGATTTTGATCTTGCCTACACACCTGGTAAAGGTAATGTAGTAGTTGATGTACTAAGCAGGAAGACTCGGATACAGGTTGTGTAGGAGGCCAGCGATGAGTGGAAACTCATGGCTTTGTTCTCTGAGATGCATTTGGGGGTGCACAACAGTCAGGGGAAAACATATCTTTCATCTTTAGCTGTGACTTCTAACCTCTTGGATAGAGGGATGATGAGATTGCTATCTGATCCAGAAGGCCTAGTTCTACGGGAGTCGGTGGGAAGTGAGGACCGTCCTCCTGGTTGGACGATTAAAAAGATCAAATTCTGGGTTTCCATGGACGAGTGTGAGTTATAGGGGATATACGCGAGGAGATGATGCGGGATTTTGAAGATTCGGCTTGGGCAGTTCATCCCAGGGTTACCAAGATGTTCTGAGACTTGAGACGTCAGTACTGGTGGCCGGGTATGAAGAGAGATGTATCTGGTTTTGTTACGAGGTGTTCCACCTGTCAGTAGGTGAAGGCAGAGCATGAGAGGCCAGCCGGACTGTTACAGCAGTTACCCATTCCGGAGTAAAAATGGTATTATGTTGCGATGGATTTCATGACCGGTTTTCCAAGGTCACCTTGAGGAAATGATGACGTGTGGGTTGTTGTCGATAGACTCATGAAGGTAGCTCATTTTTTTCCTATCAAGGAGACCTTTGGTGTTGACAATCCTAGGAATTTGTATATCCGATAGATCATACGTATTAATGGGGTCCCTCATTCTATCATTTCAGATAGGGACGCCTATATTACATCTCATTTCTGGTAGAGTTTTTGGAGGGAAATGGGTACACTGGCGCTTCTAAGCACAACATACCACCCTCAGACCAATGGCCAGTTAGAGCGTACGATACAGGTGCTTGAGGACATGATGCGAGCATGCGCCTAGAATTTGGTGGCTCTTGGGAGAAGCACATACCCCTATTCGAGTTTTCCTATAATAATAGTTTTCAGAAAATTTTGAGATGGAACTATATGAGGCTTTATATGGTAGGACATGCCGATCACCTTTGTGTTAGTTATAGGTAGGTGAGGCAGCTTTACTAGGACCATGTCTTGTGCATGAGTCTTCTGAGGAGGTCCAGTTGATTCAGAAGTGGATGACTACCATGCAGTCTAATCAGAAATATTATGCTGATCACCACATACGACCCTTGGAGTTTGTGGATGGGGATCGGTTTTTCTTGCATGTTTTGTCGAGGCTGGGATACAGGTAGATTAGGAGACAGGGTAAACTTTCACCGAGATATGTGGGGCCATTTGAGATTATAGAGAGAGTTAGGCCGGTTGTTTATCAGTTATAGTTACCTCAGAGGTACCGGGACATGCACGACGTCTTCCATGTATCTCAGTTGTGCTGCTATCATTCTGACCAATCTCATGTATTTCAGCCCGAGGAGGTTGTGCTTGAGGTTGAGGAATTCTTTGAGGAGCATCTGATTCATATCGTTGATACGAGCACGATGGTTCTCTGAGGCCGGTCAGTTCCTCTCATATGGGTACTATGGCAGCATGGCCGAGTGTAGGACAAAACCTGGCAGCGGGAGACCGACGTACATGCTCACTGGCCAGATATGTTCTGAACTTTATCTTTATCACCCTTACAAGGGAAATTTAGGGACAAATTTTTTTTAAGGGGAGAAGTTTGTAAGAACCCGGTTCTTATTTCTGATGTACGAGAGTCTTCTATTCATTTTTCCTTAAGTGTTTTTGAGAAACTAGAGAAAATGGGGAAAATCTCAACTTTTTGGAAGTAAACTCCATGTACTTTTCCACACGCTGTGTACTTTTCGCCTTGTGGAATGAGTACATGGGGCGTGTGTCCATGTCGGAGACGAAGGGTGTAGAAACAAACTACACGCTGTGTAGTGGTTCTTTACACGCCGTGTAGTCAGTCGACAGACGAATAGTAAGACAGTGGCCAGCTGTGTAATAGAACACGTCGTGTACTCAGCAAGACATGCCATGTAGCCACGTCGGCAGGTGAACAGTGCCATGCTGTTGGGAAACTTCCAGATGAACATTTAAATGACGGAAGTACAAACTATGTACTCGGAAGTACACGCTGTGTACCCGGAAGTACACGCCGTGTACTTTTTTTCGCTTAAAATGGGTAGTAGCCTCCACTGTTTACAGTGAAGGATTAGAATGGGAAGAAGGAACGGAAGAGGGAGGCCGGAGATTTGTAGATCCACCAAGAGCACATCGGGAATCCGTTTCAGCCTTGGACGATCTCATTGGAACAACATGGGCAAGCCCTCCAATCCTCTTAAGACATTCTTCCCCATTCTTCCTCTGAGGGAAGTTATTCAAGTTTGAACGAGTTTTCTTCTATGTCAGATCTACATCGTTCTTGGGTGTTTCTGGAATCGATGTTCACGTATAGAGTTCAATGGTGTTAATGGTTGGTGTCTTTGTGTTTATTTTTCCAACTGTTGTGTGTTTTGTGAGTTTTTGAGCTACAAACCCATATTTGGGGTGTCGTGTGGCAGAGGTCGTGGCTATTTAAAATATCTAGAATTTAATAGGTAATTAATCGTGATAATAAAATGATATTTGGGATCGCTTCTTGGATCCAGGACCATCTCGAGGGATGTGTTTCTCTTTTTAGCCGTTTGGCTAGGATACCCGAGGGTATTCCATGTTTACATTATGCATTACATTTTCCATGAGAGGAATTGCATACAATTGCATGTTTGTATATTGGGTATGGCCCGATTACTTGTTTAACCTTAGAGCATATATATATAGCCTATTGGCGTGGATATTATATAGCCCGAGGGTGAGGCCTGAGGGCGAGATATTATATTGCCCGAGGGCGAGGCCTGAGGGTGAGATATTATATATCCTGAGGGCATGGCCTGAGGGAGAGATATTATATAGCATGAGGGAATTGATATTATATATCCTGAGGGCGTGGATATTTTAAAGTCCTAGGGTGTGGTTTTACTATATTAGCCTGAGGGAGAGATTCTGTTTGGCCTTAGGGCTTGGTACTATTTAGAATAGAATGATATTAAATTAAATGGTTAAATGAATAATTAAAATAGAAATATAACTGGTTATGTTAGTTACTTTTGAGAAATTTTTAGTTTATTAGTTTTACTACG
The DNA here is from genome assembly GCA_963277665.1 of Viscum album. Lineage (NCBI taxonomy): Eukaryota > Viridiplantae > Streptophyta > Magnoliopsida > Santalales > Viscaceae > Viscum > Viscum album. Next base: position 1,214,818,134 of record OY728131.1, on the reverse strand, counting down.
GAACATTGTTGTTGATTGTCTACACATATTTGAGCACGTGCCTATTGGGAAATTATTTATCACACCTTGTTTGGGTCATGCTTTTCAGCCCATACAGATTACGTTTCTGCAGGTGTAGATAAGGGAAACTGTCCTTATACAGGTACATGATTGTTGCTGAGGAGTAGGGGAGCATGGGACTGGGATGAGGTTCGCGATGCTACCAGCTATTTTGTTCTATTTTGTTTTCATGTACTTGTACTGTACTATATTGTTTTGTTGCATGTTCTGGCTTATTTTTTAGAATTTGAGGTATGTTTCACCAATATTTATATACTGGTTGGTTATTTCTACTACACATGTTTAATTCAGTTGTCTATGGTTTACTGCTTCCGCTGTTTCTGTATGTTTTATTCCATTCCGCTGATCTACACTATGGAAAATGAGGGAATATTTTCCCCACTATCATTATAAGGCCATAGACTTAAACTATACTTAATATTGAATTGAATGAATAATTCACATTGAGGATCATTTCAGGTTTAGAGTTTTTGAGAATTGGGACATAACTATTACATCTCAAAAGATTACAAAGTAGTCACTTCTACTAAATTTCCATAAAATAAAAACTCTTAAAAATAAACAAGTCTAGTTCCATGTTTTAGATAGCATGACTTTCCCTTGATCCCATCCTTGACCCTATTCTACATTAAGTCCTGTGAAAAACATTTCAAAAAAACATGGGGTGAGCAAAAAAATCTCAGTAAGGGATACACAAAGAATGAAAACTTTTAGTTTTTCAAACATCAAGTAAACAATATATACTTTATAAAAGTAATACCGTCACCTTTATGAAGTAGTATAAACTCTTCACTGATTAAAATATCATTACATACCCATTTGTAAGAAAAATTTACCATAAAACCCATATAAAGAACACATAAAATATAATGGTAACTTGGGACATAAACATACTTAAGTGGAATAACCATACGGTCGACTTCCACCCATATCACTTAATGGAATAGCCATACGGCCGACTTCAACACATTTTAAATGGAATATCCATACAGCCGCCTTCCATACCCAATGCATTGGAAGTTATAACGTAACCACCCGTCCCGGTATTCACGGCACCATCCGTCATATGGTTTATCATGTAACCACATGTAAAATGTCCATGTACCATCATTACACATAAAATATTGAAATTATAATCATTTCAGTAACAACATTTCATTTTCAATCACAATAAGTAATTCCAAGATATTCAATTAATCAATCCATTTTCAAAAACCAATTAATAGAGATTTTTGAATCAAAGTGTCCCATACCACATTGAAGCTTTTAATGGAATTATAATTTTAAAACATTAATGTCCATATAAATAAATACTAAAAACCATTTTGGAAATATGGACATTAAAGATAAAGATTTAGTATATTGAATCTTTAAAACATTTAAAACGATATTTCTGTTAAAGAGTTTTTAACAAAATGAGAGTCTCTTGAATACAAATAATTGAGGAATAAAATTTAATCCAAACTTTATAATATCATGAGAATAAAGGGATTCATGATATAATATGTCAAAGTACAGTATACACACCATATAAGAGTGAATTGGTGCATAACAACAATAAATTCTCAATAGAAATATAAATTGAGCTGAAATCCATTATAAAGATGGTATCCTTAAATTAAGGATAAATCTATCACATAATTATGTGTGAGAAATATAAATACACTCAATATAAGTGGATAATAAGCGTTAAACAATCAGAGGTCATTTACACATAATCTTGGAAAAAACAAAATCAATGACATAGATATTTAACTCAATGAAATTTGATTGAGTTATGATTTCCCATACAAGTTCGTAAGAATTTATCAATGAGATTATTATGTGTAGAAATATTATATCCACAAAAAGACTTGTGGAAATTACAACATAGTTATTCCAAAAATAATATTAGAAAGCTAAAATCAAGAAGTATAGGTTTAACCCAAAGAATTGAAAGTGGGTTAAGAAGTTCCCATACAGAAATCCGATAGCTTAACGGTGTCACATTAAAATACAGAAAATGTTTTGATTAGAGAGAAAATGGTATCTCATCACTTGGAAATAATATTTACATAAATAATGATATATAATAACATATCCCAACATAATAGAATGTGAATTAAAAGACATAAGAAAAAAATTCTTTTAAAAAGAGGTGGGTGAAAGGTACCCTTATCGAGTTGGGTATCTTTTGAAACGTACACCCCATGGAAGAAGGGTCATACAATGAAGATGTAAATACTCATAAATGAAATTATACTACACATATTGTATAATAATGTGTAGTAAATACACCACTCAAATGAAATACTGTCAAACGTAGCATAAATGTCATGAGAATAAAAGTGAGATGAAAAATCCCTTATGAAAAATCGGCAGCCTAACGACGCAACTTAAAACATCAAAAAATTGATTTATGAGATCAAATAGGGTATCTCATAATATGACAATAAAATGTACAGTTTGAGGAATATAAAATAACTTCCCCAAACATATTAAAGATGAGCTTAAAAGAAATGACATAAAAGAGTGTACTTAAAAAGAAAAGGAGGGGTAAGATCCCTTACGAAAATTCGGCCGCCTAACAGCGCCCCTCAAAACATCCAAAATGGATTGATGAGAGAAAATAGGGTATCTCATCATATGAACATAAAAACTACAGTATTATTAATATAAAAGAACATCCCAATCATAATAAAGATGAGCTTAAAAGGAATGACATAAAAGTGTGTACTTAAAAATAAAGAGAGGGGTAAGATCCCTTACCTCAAGTCCAACTTGTCTTGTTCGTTTCTTTATATTACTGAATAATAAACATTGGTCAATTTATAATTGCTTAAACAACTACTATAAAGATTATTATTCAGTTCATATCACATATTTTAATGTTATAATAATTGGTTAATAATATGAGTTCATATCAGATGTTTTTGTCGATGTTTGGTATATGAGTCAAAAATTAAACTTGTTGGAAAATAATATTCCATGTAGTTATAGGTACATCATATACAGAATAATATTGATGTTTTAAATATCATATATATTCAGTATATATTCATTTTATACTATTCCATAGCATTTGGAGATAAAAATAAAAAGCACCGTTCATGGAGACGATAGGTCGTACGTACGCATGAACGCTACTTTAATTTTTTGTCATATTAATGGAATTAAAACAAAATGAGAGATATATATATGTTATAATTACAGAATACTATACATGATTTATATGTAATATATTACATATATATCCATTATATATATGTACTTATAATAGTACATAACATTTTGAGATAAAAAATGAAATGTTTCGTTCACGGAGACGGTAAGCCGTACGTATGCATGAACACTACTTCCATTTCTATTTAATATTTAATAGAATTAAAACAAAATGATACATAATAGTATTTTAATTTCAGTATGGTATCATATATAATATCATTAAATATATCCTTTATACATACCACATATGGTATTAACAAATCAAATCACTTTGAGGGGGCGGTAGTCCGCACTTCCTTAAATGAAGATATCACGTTTACCCATAATGGAAACCATAATGGTATGCCATAAATAAAAAATACATAAGATTAAGTAAAACATAAACATATTATATATCATATATAAACATAGTGTCATCTAAATGGCCACCTTTGAAGGTGTTAGAAGAATGTTGAACAATCATCATTTCGTGAGGCAGAAATTCGACATCCACAGAAACAGTATGTTATTTAACCATTAGATGTAGGTGTGTGTAAGTGTAGCTTTAATACTTCTTATAACAAAATACTAGTATGTTTAAGATACTGGATTTGTTACAAAATAAATGAATAAAAAGAGTTTAGAGGGTTGGAGAAGCAAAATAAAACATAAGAACACAAGAGAAGACACTACCTTTAAATTGGGTAACTCCTTTTGATTTGAGCTCAAAGGCTTCCTTGGGAAGACTTATGCCCAAAGTGTGGCTTCAAAGAGTAAGAGAGGGATGTGGAGAGACAAAATGGGCAGCCTTTGGCATAGCCAAAGGCTTTTTAAGTGTGTGTAAGGTGGTATAGGTGGGGGCCTTTTATAAGAGGAGAGGAGGGACACTCTTGGAAAGTACGGAAATGTTACTCAATTTTAGAATGATTTTCGGATTTTAATGGTCCCACATTGATTTTTTTAGAGGATAAGGTGATATGGGTTCTAAATCCACCAATAAAATAGGTTTTGGATATGTATAGGTCATATATTTTACATTATCTTTCCATTTTATTTAAATCGTTAAATAATGAGGTAATCGCTCCATCATCATGGTGTCATAAATAATTTAATTTATATAATGTCTAAAAATTATAAAAAAAAACTATGATGTAGGAAATATTTTTATCTTTCCAATTAAAATTTATAGTCAAAAATATGACTTGTATAAACCGATTTAAAAATTGTTTTAGTAAAACAACTCATGTTTGTGTCATTTTAAGTTTTACATTAAATAAAAAGGTATTTATGTCATTTTCCAACCAAAGTGGCTCCATGGGGTCCCCAAGTTGACCCCTGGATTTTCTTGGTCGTCTAGGACTCATCCAATGAGGTTAGGACATGTGTCTAGGTCATTTAATATTATTAAAACATTATTTTTACCTTAAACTACACTAAGGACCTCTAATCGCGATTAAAAACTTAAAAGTTACTATTCAACAAAAAATTATTTTAATCTCACTGAACCACATTTTACTTCTTAATGAAAACCATGTAAGTAGGATTTCTGAAAATCAAATCACAGATGTGGCAATGTTTCATTTAAATGAAAAATCAGTTTCTTTAACTACCACTCAGTGGTTTCACTATTCATCAGAAATTGAAGTTTTTCAGAAAAATACCAAAAATTCACCCTAAGCTATATTTGATATTCCGAACTCAAAAATGGTATATATTTTATAAAATTCAAAACATATAAGTTGCATTAATTAATTTAATATTTAATTCTCGTTGTCAAAACAAATAGCGTGTTTTTAAGAAACAATATCTATTAAAAGATTGACACTAGTTTAAGTCCAATTTCAACGTGAAATTAATTCCAACGAACACTATTGGATTAAATGGTAAAAATATATTCTAATTTTACTTTAAAACCAATTCAAAATATAATCTAATCATATAAATAAATTATATTAAAAAGTGATTTTGAATTAAAATACAACATTTTTTACTATTCATTAAAAATTGAACTTTATCGGAAAAATACCAAAAATTTACACAAAGTAAATTTTGTTGTCCCGATTTTAAAGAAGAATTCTATTTTTTCAAATATAACACATAAAATTGTAAAAAAGTGGATTTAAATTAAGTTCGGCATCAAAAGGCGGTTAATTGACCCTTTAAAGAATATTAGATTGTTTACGCATAAAATTGGATTCATTCGCTATTTTAATCCTCTAACATTTATTGTAAAGAGAAAAAAATATATTTGACAAACATATATAATCATCTTATAGTTAGTTTTGTTCATTCCCGCCATTACAATGGCTAGGCGTTAACTACCATTTAAAATAATATTATTTTATTATTAGAGTGCAGCGTAAGATTTCAAAGGAACTCGTTGTTGCTTATTTGGTAAGCCATCGAGCATAGTGTTCCCTTTATATTAATATTAATATTTTACTCAAAAATAGGGATAAATATAAAAATTTCATATTCTTTATTTACCTAGGGTGATACATCTTTCCCCCCTTTTGGGAATTGCGTCCTCGCAATTTTAAAATTGGGATTGAAAACTTCATTTAAAATCCCACATCAGAACAAGAGTCAGCAAACAATCACTTTAAAATAAAGAAAGATAAGTACAAAGGTCACTCAAGTTAACCCATACTAGGATTCCAAGAATGAAAATATGGACATGGCAGAAAAACAAAGGGTCATGTTCTGATGGAGAGTGATAATAAACATGTCTAGGAGAAAGTTAGCCTTAAGAAAATCACAAATTTGTGATGGGTTAAACGGTATTCGATTCCCCAGTAGGAAAAGTTAACAGACAACATTTTCGTTTTAAGTTACTCTTCATTGAGGAATTTATTTTTGATCTTAAGGAAACATACTTATTTGTCATGTTGACTTTCAACTTTTACTATATTTCCTACACAAACTCATACTTCCCCCAAAAGATGAGTATTTAGGAAGACTTGTTCACATTAAGAGTACTATAATCAACTTCTAGAGAATCATCTAATCTACAAAAGAGAACTATATACTTACCATATCATTAGAACTTAACCAAAAAAAGAACCAAAACGGTTAGTACAAGATTAGGTAATCCAGAAAAGGATAACCCTTTATAAAAAGAAAATCTATTTTCAATTTCCAAAATTTGTCCAACAAAACACAATGTTCAACGAGGACCATTCGATACCCAATTTTTCCATAAAATTATTCAATGTAAACCAATCTAAGATTGAAACTCGAATATTTGAAGGATTTAGTCACATAGTCTTCCAAGTTAAATCGTAACATTTATCTCCAAACAACATCAGTTGCTCTTAAAGTCTCGTATTGAAAAGTAATTAACCTAATCACATATCCTCCATGATAGGTTAATAAAATTCCATAGATAACCCAAAATCAATTTACTCTTAATTAATAAAATCACATAACTAAAAAGAATAATTCCTACTAACCAGGGACTTCACGTAGTCCAGTGGTAGGCGTTAAATACCAGTTTCACTTTGGTTGTGGGTTCGATTCCCGCAGCTTTGGCTGACACAACGGGTTGTCACACGGTCTGCGTGTTGTCCTTTTTCCAAAACAATATAATTCTCAAAATATTCCTCAAAATGAGATAAAATCTTCAAAAATAATCATAGAATATTTTAACCTAAAGTTTATCTCATTCCTTTCATTTCCATCATAACATATAATAACCCATAATTACCTCAAAAGTATAGATCATATAAACCCTAATGGTTACCTTTATAATTATTACCTGAACATCCACATCGATTAGTCATCTTGTACATGATTCATTACAGAACATACCGATATTCATGTGGTTGATCATGACTCCTTGATAGTTGGTTTAGAACAACCACAAGTTTCCTCATTGAATACCCCATTTCATCCAGTCTCTTAATCAGAGAACCACCACAGTTTCCTTCAAACCTATTGTCCCTTTGGTGCCTGCTAGAATCATCCATTCACTAAAAACAGAAATGTCAGTGTGAGTATATCAACAAAACCATCATGTACTAATGAGGAAGATAACCACTAAGATATACTTACTCATTCACTTTATCTAAAACTAGGACTCTTTCTGAAATCCAATCCATTATGGTACTGTCACTTATGCTTAGAGAATACCCTAACCTCTAAAGTTATATAAACTGACCTCTGATACCAACTATAAGGCCCCAGCCTTAAACCTTACTTAATATTGAATTTAATGAATATTTCACATTGAGGATCTTTTCAGGAATAGAGTTTTAGAGAATTAGGACATAACTATTACATCTCAAAATATTACAAAGTAGTCACTTCTACTATATTTCCATAAAATAAAAACTCTTAAAAAGAAACATGTCTAGTTCTATGATTTATATATCATGACTTTCCCTTGATCCCATCCTTGACCCTATTCCACATTATGTCCTGTGAAAATCATTTCAAAAGAACTTGGGGTGAGCATAAAAAGCTCAGTAAGGGATACACAAAGAATGAAAACTGTTAGTTTTTCAAACATCACGTAAACTATGTATACATTATCAAAGGAATACCTTCACCTTTATGAAGTGGTAAAAACTCTTCACTAATTAAAATATCATTAATTACCCTTTTGTAACCATAAGATTACCATAATACCCATATAAAGAACACATAACATATAAAGGTAACTTGGGACATAAACATACTTATGTGGAATAACCATACGGTGGACTTCCACACATATCACTTAATGGAATAGCCATACGGACGACTTCCACACATACTTAATAGAATATCCATACGACCAACTTTCATACCCAATGAATTGGAGGTTATAACGTAACCACCGGTCCTGGTATACATGGCACCACCCATCATATGTTTTATCACGTAACCACCCGTAAAATGTCCAAGTACCATCATTACACAAAAAATATTGAAAATATATTCATTTCAATAACAAAATTTCATTTGAAATCACAATAATTAATTCCAATATATTGAATTAATCAATCCATTTTCAAAAACCATTTAAAAGAGATTTTTGAATAAAGGTGTCCCATACCACTTTGAAGCTTTTAATGGAATTATAATTTTAAAACATTAATGTCCATATAAATAAATACTGAATTTTTTTTGAAAACATTGACATTAAAGATAAATATTAAGAATAATGAATCTTTAAAACATTTAAAACGATATTTTTGATAAAGAGTTTTTAACAAAATGAGAGACTCTTGAATACAAATAATTGCAGAATAACATTTAATCTGAACTTTATAATATCATGAGAATAAAGGGATTCATGATATAATATGTCAAAGAACTTTATACACACCATATAATAGTGAATTGGTGCATAACAACAATGAAGTCTCAATAGAAATGTAAATTGAGATGAAATCCATTATAAAGATGGTATCCTTTAATTAAGGATAAATAAATCACATAATTATGTGTGAGAAATATAAATACACTCAATATAAGTGGATATTAAGTGTGAAAAGTACAGAGGTCAATCACACATAATCATGGAAAAAACAAAACCAATGACGTAGATATTTAACTCAATGAAATGAGATTGAGTTATGATTTCCCAAACAAGTTCGTAAGAATTTAGAAATGAGATGATTATGTATAGAAACATCATATACACACAAAGACTTGTGGAAATTACAACATAGTTATTCCACACATAATCTTGGAAAGATAAAATCAAGAAGTAGAGGTTTAACCCAAAGAATTGAATGTGGGTTATGAAGTTCCCTTACAGAAATCCGTCAGCCTAACGGCGTCACATTAAAATTAAGAAAATGATTTTATGAGAGAGAAAATGGTATCTCATCACTTGGAAATAAAATTTACATAAATAAGGATATCTAATAACATATCCCAACATAATAGTATGTGAATTAAAAGACATAACAAAAAAAGTCTTTTAAAAAGAGGAGGGTGAATAGTCCACTTATCGAGTTGGGTAACTTTCGAAACGTACACCCCATGGAAGAAGGGTCATACAATGAAGATGTAAATACCCATAAATGAAATTATATTACACAAAGCGTATAATAATGGGTAGTACATACACCAGTCAAATGAAATAGTGGAAAACTTAGCATAAATGTCACGGGAATAAAAGTGAGATGAAAAATCCCTTACGAAAACTCGGCATCATAACGTCGCCACATAAAACATCCAAAAATGGATTTATGAGATCAAATAGGGTATCTCATAATATGAACATAAAAAGTAAAGTATGAGTAATATAAAATAACTTCCCCAAACATATGAAAGATGAGCTTAAAATAAATGACATAAAAGAGTGTACTTAAAAAGAAAGAGAGGGGTAGGATCCCTTACGAAAATTTGGCAGCCTAACGACGCACCTCAAAACATCCAAAATGGATTGATGAGAGAAAATAAGGTCTCTAATCATATGAACATAAACACTACAGTATGAGTAATATAAAAGAACATCCCAATCATAATAAAGATGAGCTTAAAAGGAAGGACATAATACTTAAAAAGAAAGAGAGAGGTATGATCTCTTACCTCAAGTCCAACTTGTCTTGTTCGATTCATTATATTACTGAATAATAAACATTGGTCAATTTATAATGTCTAAATGAACTCCTATAAATATTATTATTCAGTTAATATAACATATTTTAATGTTATAATAATTGGTTAATAATTTGAGTTCATATCAGACGTTTTTGTCGATGTTTGGTACATGAGTAAAAAATTGAACTTGTTGGAAAATAATTTTCCATGTAGTTATAGGTACATCATATCCAGAATAGTATTGATGTTTTAAATATCATATATATCCAGTATATATTCATTTTATCCTATTCCATAGCATTTGTATATAAAAATTAAAAGCACCGTTCATGGAGATGGTAGGTCGTACGTACGCATGAACGCTACTTTAATTTTTTGTCATATTAATGGAATTAAAACAAAATGAGAGATATATATATGTTATAATTACAGAATGACATCCATCATTTAGATGTAATATATTACATATATATCCATTATATATATGTACTTATAATAGTACATAACATTTTGAGATAAGAAATGAAATGTAATGTTCATAGAGACGGTAATCCATACGTACGAATGAACACTACTTCCATTTCTATTTCACATTTAATGGAATTAATACATAATGATAGATAATAGTATTTTAATTCCAGTATGGTATCATATATAATATCATTAAATATATCCTTTATACTTACCACATATTGTATTAACGAATCAAATCACTTTGAGGGGGCGGTAGTCCGCACTTCCTTAAATGAAGATATCACATTTACACAAAATGGAAACCATAAAGGTATGCCATAAATGAAAAATACATAAGCTTAAGTAAAACATAAACATATTATATATCATATATAAATATAGTTTCATCTTAATGGCCACCTTTGAAGGTGTTAGAGGAATGTAGAATAACTATCGTTTCGTGAGGCAGAAATTCTCCATCAATAGAAACAGTATGTTATTTAACCATTAGATGTAGGTGTATGTAAGTGTAGCTCGAGTACATATTATAACAACATCCTAGTATATTTAAGATACTTTATTTTTTACAAAATAAATGAATAAAAAGAGTTTAGGTGGTTTGAGAAGCAAAATAAAACATAAGAACACAAGAGAAGACACTACCTTTAAATCGGGTAACTCCTTTTGATTTGAGCTCAAAGGCTTCCTTGGGAAGGATTCTGCCCAAAGTGAGGCTTCAAGGAGTAATAGAAGTATGTGGAGAGACAAAATGGGCAGGGTTTGTCCAAGCCAAAGTCTTTTGAAGTGTGGGTAAGTTGGTAGAGGTGGGGTCATTCTATAAGAGGAGAGGAGGGGCACTCATGGAAAGTAAGGAAATGTTACTTTATTTTAGAATGAGTTTTGGATTTTAATGGTAACACATTGATGTTTTTCTAGGATAAGGTGATAAGGGTTCGACATACACCTCTAAAATAGGTTTTGGACATGTGTATGACATAGATTAAACATTATCTTTCCATTTTATTTAAATCGTAAAATAATGAGGTAATCGCTGCATCATCATGGTGTCATAAATAATTTAATTTATAAAATGTCTAAAAATTATAAAAAAATACTATTATGTAGGAAATCGTTTTAGCTTTTTAATTACTACTTATAGTCAAAAATATGACTTGTATAACCCCATGTAATTTTTTTTAGTAAAATAACTCATGTTTGTGTCATTTTAATTTTTACATTAAATAAAAAGGTATTTATGTCATTTTCCAACCAAAGTGGATCCATGGGGTCCCCAAGTTGACCCATGGATTTTCTTGGTCGGCCAGGACTCATCCAATGAGGGTAGGACATGTCTCTATGTCATTTTATATTATTAAAACATTATTTTAACCTTAAACTACAATAATTACCTCTCATCGCGATTAAAAACATAAATGTTACTATTCACCAAAAATTATTTTAATCTCATTGAACCACATTTTACTTCTTAATGAAAACCATGTATGTTGGATTTTTGAAAATCAAGTCAAAAAAGTGGAAAAGTTTCATTTAAATGAAAAATCAGTTTCTTTAACTACCACTTAGTGGTTTAACTATTCATAAAAAATTGATGTTTTTCAAAAAATACCAAAAATTCACCCTAAGCTATATTTGATATTCCGAAATCAAAAATGATATGTATTTTACAAAATTAAAAACATATAAGTTGCGTTAATTAAATTAATAATTAATTCTCGCTGTAAAAACAAATTGCCTGTTTTTAAGAAACAATATCTATTAAAAGATTGACAGTAATTTAAGTCCAATTTCAAAATGAAATTAATTCCAACAACCACTATTTGATTAAATGGTAAAAATATATTCTAATTTTACTTTAAAACCAATTCAAAAGATAATGTAATCATATAAATTAATTATATTAAAAAGTGGTTTTGAATTAAAATACAACATTTTCCACTATTAATTAAAAAAATAAACTTTATCAGAAAAATACCAAAAATTTACACAAAGTAAATTTTGATGTCCTGATTATAAAGAAGAATTTTATTTTGTCAAATATAACACATAAAATTTTCAAAAAGTGGATTTAAAAGAGGTTTTCCATCAAAAGGCGATTAATAGACCCTTTAAAGAATATTAGAATGTTTACGCTTAAAATTGGATTCATTCGCATTTTTAATACTCTAAAATTTATTGTAAAGAGTAAAAAAATATTTGACAAACATATATATTCATTTTTTAGTTATTTCTATTCATTCCCGCCATTACAACGACTTGACGTTAACTACCATTTAAAATAATATTATTTTATTATTAGAGTGCAGCGTAAGATTTCAAAGGAACTCATTGTTGCGTATTGGGTAAGAAATCCAGCATAGTGTTCCCTTTATATTAATATTAACATTTTATTCACAAATAGGGATAAATATAAAAATGTCATATTCTTTATTTTCCTGGGGTGTTACATCCTTACCCCCTTTTGGGAATTGTGTCCTCGCAATTTTAAATTGGGCTTGGAAACTTCATTGAAAATCCCACATCGGAACAAGAGTCAGCAAATAATCACTTTAAAATAAAGAAATATAAGTACAAAGGTCACCCGAGTTAACCCATACTAGGATTCCAAGAATGAAAATATGGACATGGAGGAAAAAAAAAGGGTCATGTTCTGATGGAGAGTGATAGTAAACATGTCTAGGAGAAATTTAACCATAAGAAAATCACGAACTTTTGATGGGTTAAACGGTATTCGATTCCCCAGTAGGAAAAGTTAACAGACAACATTTTTGTTTTAAGATACTCTTCATTGAGGAATTTATTTTTGATCTTAAGGAAACATACTTACTTGTCATGTTGACATTCAACTTTCATTAGATTTCTTACACAAACTCATACTTTCCCCAAAAGATGATTATTTAGGAAGTCTTGATCACATTAAGAGTACTATAATCAACTTGTAGATAATCACCTAATCCAAAAAATAGAACTATATACTACCCATATCATTAGACTTTAACCAAAACCAAAACCAAAAAGGTTAGTAAAAGATTAGATAATCCAGAAAATGATAACCATTTATAAAAATAAAATCTATTCTTAATCTCCAAAATTTGTCCAACAAAACCCAAAGTTCATCGAGGACCATTCGATACACAATTTGTCCATAAAATTATACAAATTATACCAAACTAAGATTGAAACCCAAATATTTGAAGGATTTAGACACATAGTCTTCTAAGTTAAATCGTAACATTTATCTCCAAACAAAAGTAGTTCCTCTTGAAGTCTCGTATTGAAAAGTAATTAACCTAATCACATATCCTATATGATAGGTTAATAAATTTCCATAGATAACCCAAAATCAATTTACTCTTAAATCATAAAATCACCTAACTAAAAAGAATAAGTCATACTAACCGGGGACTTCATGTAGTCCAGTGGAGGCGATAAATACCAGTTTCACTTTGGGTGTGGGTTCGATTCCCACAGCTTTGTCTGACGCGACGGGTTGTCACATGGTCGGTGTGTTGTCCTTTTTCGAAAACTATATAATTCTCAAAACATTCCCCAAAACGAGTTAAAATCTCCAAAAATAATCATAACATATTTCAACCTCATGTTTATCTCATCCCTTTCATTTTCCATCATAACATATAATAACCCATAATTACCTCAAAAGTAAGGATCATATAAACCCTAATGGTTAGCTTTATAATTATTACCTGAAGTTCCACATCAATTGGTCATCTCGTACATGATGTATTACAGAACATACCAAGGTTCAAGTGGTTCATCATGACTCCTTGATAGTTGGTATAGAACAACCATGAGTTTCCCCATTGAATACCCCATTTCATCCAGTCTCATAATCAGAGAACCACCACAATTTCTTTCAAACCTATTGTCACATTGGTGCCTGCTAGATCCATCCATTCACTAAAAACATAAATGTCAGTGTGAGTATATCAAAAAAACCATCATGTACTAATGAGTAAGATAACCACTAAGATATAATTACTCATTCACTTTATCTAAAACTATGACTCTTTCTGAAATCCTATCCATTATGGTAATGTCACTTATGCTTAGAGAATACCCTAACCTCTAAAGTTATCTAAACCGACCTCTGATACCAACAATAAGCCCCCAGCCTTAAACCTTACTTAATATTGAATTTAATGAATAATTCACATTGAGGATCTTTTTAGGTTTAGAGTTTTAGAGAATTAGGACATAACTATTATATCTCAACAGATTACAAAGTAGTTACTCCTACTATATTTCCAAAAAATAAAAACTCTTAAAAAGAAACATGTCTAGTTCAAAGTTTTAGATAGCATGAATTTCCCTTGATCCCATCCTTGACCCTATTCCACATTAAGTCCTATGAAAAACATTTCAAAAAAACTTGGGGTGAGCATAAAAATCTCAGTAAGGGATACACAAAGAAAGAAAACTATTAGTTTTTCAAAAATCAAGTAAACCATGTATAATTTATCAAAGTAAAACCTTCACCTTTATGAAGTAGTAAAAACTCTTCACTGAATAAAATATCATTACTTACCCTTTTGTAACCAAAATATTACCATAAAACCCATATAAAGAACACATAACATATAAAGGTAACTTGGGACATAAATATACTTAAGTGGAACAACCACACAGTCGACTTCCACACATATCACTTAATGAAATATCCATACAGCCGACTTCCACACATACTTAATGGAATAGCCATATGGACGACTTCCATACAGAATGCATTGGAGGTTATAACGTAACCATCCGTCATGGTATTCACGACACCTCCTGTCATATGGTTTATCACGTAACCACACATAAAATGTCCAAGTACCATCATTACACATTAAATATTGAATATATAATCATTTCAATAACAACATTTCATTTGCAACCACAATAAGTAATTCCAATATATTGAATTAATCAATCCATTTTAAAAAACCATTTAAAAGAGATTTCTGAATCAAAGTGTCCCATACCACTTTGAAGCTTTTAATGGAATTATAATTTTTAAACATTAATTTCCATATAAATAAATAATGAAACCCATTCTGAAAACATGGACATTAAAGATAATGATTTAGAATAAGGAATCTTTAAAACATTTAAAACAATATTTTTGTTAAAGAGTTTTTAACAAAATGAGAGACTCTTGAATACAAATAATTGTGGAATAACATTTAATCCGAACTTTATAATATTATGAGAATAAAGGGATTCATGATATAACATGTCAATGTATAGTACACACACCATATAAGAGTGAATTGGTGCGTAACAACAATGAAGTCTCATTGGAAATGTAAATTGAGATGAAATCCATTATAAAGATTGTATCCTTAAATTAAGGATAAATCTATCACATAATTATGTGTGAGAAATATAAATACACTCAATATAAGTCGATATTAATTGTGAAACAATAATAGGTAATTCACGCATAATATTGGAAAAAAAACCAATTAAGTAGATATTTAACTCAATGAAATGAGATTGAGTTATGATTTCCCATACAAGTTCGTAAGAATTTATCAATGTGATGACTATGTGTAGAAATAGTATATCCACACAAAGACTTTTGGAAATTAAAACATATATATTCCACACATAATCTTGGAAAGATAAAATCAAGAAGTAGAGGTTTAACCCAAAGAATTGAAAGTGGGTTAAGAAGTTCCCTTATAGAAATCTGACAGCCAAACGGCGTCACTTTAAAATTCTGAAAATGAGTTGATGAGAGTGAAAATGGTATCTCATCACTTGGAAATAAAATTTACATAAATAAGGATATATAAGAAAATATCCCAACCTAATAATATGTTAATTAAAATATATAACAAAAAAAGTCTTTTAAAAAGAGGAGGGTGAAAGGTCCCCTTATCGAGTTGGGTAACTTTAGAAACGTACACCCCATTGAAGAAGGGTCATACAATGAAGATATAAATACCCATAAATGAAATTATACTACAAAAAGTGTATAATAATGGGATGTACATACACCACTAAAATGAAATAGTGGAAAACGTAGCATAATTGTCACGGGAATAATAATGAGATTAAAAATCCCTTTCGAAAACTCGGCAGCCTAACAACGCCACTTAAAACAACCAAAAATGGATTTATGAGATCACATAGGGTCTCTCATAATATGAAAAAAAAGATTACAGTATGAGGAATATAAAATAACTTCCCAAAACATATGAATGTTGATCATAAAATAAATTACATAATAGAGTGTACTTAAAAAGAAAGAGAGGGGTAGGTTCCAATACCAAAATTCAGCAGCCTAACGGCGCCCCTCAAAACATCCAAAATGGAATGATGAGAGAAAATAGGGTCTCTCATAATATGAACATAAAAAGTACAGTATGAGTAATATAAAATAACATCCCAATCATATGAAATATTAGCTTAAAAGGAATGACATAAAAGAGTGTACTTCAAAAGAAAGAGAGGGGTAGGATCCCTTACCTCAAGTCCAACTTGTCTTGTTCATTTCTTTATATTACTGAATAATAAACCTTGGTCAATTTATAATTTCTTAAGGACCTCCTATAAATATTATTAATCAATTAATATCATATATTTTAATGTTATAATAATTGGTTAATAATATGAGTTCATATCAGACGTTTTTGTCGATGTTTGGTACATGAGTCAAAAATTGAACTTGTTGGAAAATAATTTTCCATGGAGTTATAGGTACATCATATCCAGAATAGTATTTATGTTCTAAATATCATATATATCCAGTATATATTCATTTTATACTATTCTATAGCATTTGGAGATAAAAATTAAAAGCACCGTTCATGGAGACGGTAGGCCGTACGTACGCATGAACGCTACTTTAATTTTTTTTTCATATTAATGGAATTTAAAAAAATGAGAGAGATATATATATGTTATAATTCCAGAATTATATACATCATTTAGATGTAATATATTACATATATATCCATTATATATAGGAACTTATAATAGTACATAACATTTTGAGATAAGAAATGAAATGTACCGTTCATGGAGATGGTAAGCCGTACGTACGCATGAACGCTACTTCCATTTCTATTTCATATTTAATGGAATTAAAACATTAAGATACATAATATAATTTTAATTCCAGTATGGTATCATATATAATATCATTAAATATATCCTTTATACGTACCACATATGGTATTAACGAATCAAATCACTTTGAGGGGGCGGTAGTCCGCGCTTCCTTAAATGAAGATATCGCGTTTACACATAATGGAAACCATTAAGCTATGCCATAAATGAAAAATACAGAAACTTAAGTAAAAAATAAACATATTTTATATCATATATAAATATATTTTCATCTTAATGGACACCTTTGAAGGTGTTAGAAGAATGTTGAACAATCATCGTTTCGTGAGGCAGAAATTCTCCATCCACAGAAACAGTATGTTATTTAACCATTAGATGTAGGTGTGTGTAAGTGTAGCTTGAGTACTTCATATAATAAAATCCTAGTATATTTAAGATACTTTATTTGTTACAAAATAAATGAATAAAAATCATTTAGGGTGTTGGAGAAGTAAAATAAATCATAAGAACACAAGAGAAGACACTACCTTTAAATCGGGTAACTCCTTTTGATTTGAGATCAAAGGCTTCCTTGGGAAGACTTCTGCCCAAATTGAGGCTTAAAGGAGTAATATAGGGATGTGTAGAGACAAAATGGGCAGGGGTTGTTCGAGACAAAGGCTTTGGAAGTGTGGGTAAGTTGGTAGAGGTGGGGGCATTTTATAAGAGGAGAGGAGGGGCACTCATGGAAAGTAAAGCAATGTTACTTTATTTTAGATTGTGATTCAGATTTTAATGGTCCCAAATTGATGTGTTTCGAGGATAAGGTGATAAGGGATCGACATACACCCATCCAATAGGTTTTTGACATGTGTAGTTCATAGATTTTACATTATCATTCCATTTTATTTAAATCCTTAAATAATGAGGTAATCGCTACATCAACATGGTGTCATAAATAATTTAATTTATATAAGGTCTAAAAATTATAAAAAAAATACTATTATATAGGAAATCTTTTTAGCTTTTGAATTACTATTTATAGTCAAAAATATGACTTGTATAACCCCATGTAAAAATTGTTTTAGTAAAACAACTCATGTTTCTGTCATTTTAATATTTACATTAAATAAACGGTATTTATGTCATTTTCCAACCAAAGTGGATCTATGGGGTCCCCAAGTTGACCCATGAATTTTCTTGGTCTTCTAAGACTCATCCAATGATGGTAGGACATGTGTCTAGGTCATTTCATATTATTAAAACATTATTTTTACCATAAACTACACTAATTACCTCTAATAGCGATTAAAAACATAAAAGTTACTATTCACCAAAAAATTATTTTAATCTCATAGAACCACATTTTAATGATTAATGATAAATGTCGTATTTTTTAAAATCAAATAACAGAAGTGGAAATTTTTCATTTAAACGGAAAATTAGTTTCTTTACCTACCACTTAGTGGTTTCACTATTCATAAAAAATTGAAGTTTTTCAAAAAAATACCAAAAATTCACCCTAAGCTATATTTTATATTCCAAACACAAAAATGATACCTATTTTAAAAAATTTAAAACATATAAGTTTCATTAATTGATTTAATAATTAATTCCCACTGTCAAAACAAATAGTGTGTTTTTAAGAAATAATATCTATTAAATGATTGACACTTGTTTAAGTCCAATTTCAAAGTGAAATTAATTCCAATGACCACTATTGTATTAAATGGTAAAAATATATTCTAATTTTACTTTAAAACCAATTCAAAATATAATCTAATCATATAAATAAAATAGATTAAAAAGTGGTTTTGTATTAAAATACAGCATTTTTCAATATTCATTAAAAAATAAACATTATCGGAAAATTACCAAAAATTTACACAATGTAAATTTTGTTGTCCCGATTCTAAAGAATAATTTTATTTTTTTAAATATAACACATAAAATTTTCAAAAAGTGGATTTAAAAGGGGTTCACCATCAAAAGGCGGTTAATTGACCCTTTAAAAAATAATAGAATGTTTACGCTTAAAATTGGATTCATTTTCATTTTTAATCCTATAATATTTATTGGAATTAGTAAAAAAAATATTTTACAAACATATATTATCATTTTCAAGTTAGTTCTGTTTATTCCCGCAATTACAATGGCTAGGTGTTAACTACCATTTAAAATAATATTATTTTATTATTAGAGTGCAGTGTAAGATTTCAAAGGAACTTGTTGTTGCGTATTGGGTAAGCCATCAAGAATAGTGTTCCCTTTATATTAATATTAACATTTTATTCAAAAATAGGGAAAAATATAAAAATGTCATTTTCTTTATTTACCTGGGGTGTTACAATCAGACCTGGGCCCTCGCTACTAGTCGATAGCCTCTAGCATTTGGGAAAATGCGCTTGAGGTCATGTGGCGAACCGGGTTCAGGGCACCCGTTGAGTGGCACCCGGAACCCAAATGCTACAATATGATATCGGATAATTATCATAACCTAATCCATCTTCATTAATATAATTATTAATCATTATTCCTTTCTCTAGCTTCATTCTCTTTCTCTTGAGGGAAATCCCAACATTGATTACAAGCATTGTTATGGTTTCTATTCAATTATCTATGAAAAATTTCTATATAATGTTATATATTAAATTAGATTATAAAATTAAGAATTTTAAATAATATAAATAATTATAAATATGCTTTAATACTTAGAATAAATTGAAAAATTATACATACCAATCATAATATTAGAATATAATTTACATTGTGATTATCCTAAAATCATATTAGTATTTTTCCACTATTTCATATATTTTTTAGGGAGAAAAGTATTTATCCAAAGAATATCCCATATGAATGTCGTTTCATGTGTACAGTCATAGACCCACACATTATGAACAGAGTGAAGATTGAGTTGATTCTCATTTTGCCTATTTAGAGGTTGTTTAACTGTAGTGTTATCTATACTAGATCCATATCCAAATACTAGTGTCTATATAAGGAATTAATTTCTTATGAAACCACACATTCTTTACCTTAAAAAATATCATGATATTATCCTATATTTAGACTCATATATAGATGCTATTATTGGAATATGTTCCCTAATCTATGTTTTCTTAAATCAATACACCTTGGTTTATAAAAAATTCTTGTAATACCAAATGAAACATCATGAGTCAAATTACATATAACCAATTATTATATTACATCATTATCACAAGATACAAGAGATTTTATCTTAAATGATCAAGTAGTTCAGTAGTCTTGGGAGACCCGACACTTACAAAATGCTCACATTATAATTAAAAATATTAAATAAAACAAAAAATTTCATAGAGAGATTAATTATTTATTATAATTTATCCCTAGAATTATCAATGGACCATATTTTGGTATCATTTGTAAAGATTAAAAATAAAATATGATCTCATAAACCAAGTAAGGGAATGCATATAAGAGAAGATATTACAGAATAAATAAATCATAAATAATATGGTTGTATAAAATAATAATCCAATATTTCATCCAAATAATCTCATAAATGGGTATAAATCAATATTAAACATAAAAAAATAATTAACCACATGGATTACAAAAACTATTTTTATATTGATTTGAATTTTAATGTAAGAAAACACTACCTTAACATCAAGGCATCATACTAATGCAACATTCATAAATATGTAAGGAATATTACAAATATCCGAACAATTTTTCCTTGGGAGACATACTGATCTATCATGGGTAAAAATGGGACCATAAAATCACTTATTATGTCCAATAAATTTATTATTAGAAATTAAATAATTATAATTCAATACATAATTTGTATAATCATCATATTAAAAAACTATCATATGAAATATTAATATTTACCTAGTCAAAAAATAAAGAAAATGATAATAATATTTCAATAGAAATATGGTGGATAGTGTCATTAGATTATATCCCAAATAAATCCTAAAAATCTTTAATGTAAGTTTCCATAGATGAATATAACATCAAAATTATATTTGAGAAATTATTTAAAAACATGAAAAAATATCATTTTATTTTGTAAAAAAAATTATTTTAAATATTCTATAATATTTATAAAATTTTTTATTTGAAAATAATCATATAAAAATGTAATTTAATACTGAAAAAAATTATTGGTTGATATAAATTTCATTCATTTATACATTGTTAATAAACTAATTTATTTCACACTTTTAGTAAAAAATAAAAATTTCTCTATTCTAGAATTTATTATAATATTAATTTTAAACTGTTTCAGAGAATTCATATATATTTTAAAATGACATTAAACTATCATTTGATAATATTAATAAATTTTATGAAAAAAAAATTAGGAATATATATATAGAGGTGAAAGATTATCGACCAGAAGAAGAATTTAACTCATTTTCCTTATAATGTTCTTATAACTTTTTTAGTACAATAGAAATAAAAATGAATGGAAAAAATTAAAACTACATAGAGAAATAACAAGAAAAAATAGATTTTATTTTAAAGGATAATGTTAATATAATTTTATCCATTCGAAATTTAATCATAAACAATCCCCAAATATTGAGATTATAGAATAAACCCTTAGCATAGACTTTTTCTTTGTCGATTTCATTATATTCTATTGAATAAACAATTAAAATATATTAAATTCGTTCTTACAAACCATTTTCATTTTGATATAATTTTTATGTTCCTTTAATAAAAAATTTTCTCCCATTTATTGAATATTTCTTTTTTACATTGACCACTTGACGTTTTTGGTCAATTTTTCTACAAACACTTTGAGATATTAACTGTAATTAATTTTTTTATGAAATGGTTACATCATATAAATAATGATAATAATTTCATGATTATAAATATATTTTATTATATGAAATTCTATAATAATCCAATAATGTTGGTAATAGAAAAATTAATCACATTGCATCATTGATATTATAGTGAAAACATATCCATAAACAACATTATTATTCTATACTGGATGGAAGGTCAGTGTAATGAACCTGACTCTAGAAACTCAGAGCTTTTGTCAATATGACTACCCTGATATAATATATAAGGGATCAAATAACCATGGATTGATTATTTTTGTTTTCAAGAAGAACCAAATACATATATGATACCCATTTTATATTTAAAAATAAGAAAAACAAAAATCATACTATTTTAAATCATTCAAAATCAATCAACAAATTCAATTAATTCATCTTCATAACCATATAAAATAAATAGGATATGGGTATGCTCATATTATCAGTACGGGTTATGAAAAAAAGAATATATCATGAATCAATATGTGATTATCAATATAGTGAGTTAAATAACTAAATATACATTCCATTAAATCCATAATAAGACTATAATGATTTGATAAGGCATACTCAATATAAAAATCTAAATAACTAATCACACATTTCAATTAATTAATAAAACAAAAATTAAAGGAATCTATAGATAATATTAATGTGAAAATATCATGGATAATAATAATAACATAGTTCTTCAATGACGTAAATGCTTAATTATTGAAGGTCATGATCTAAAGAATCATGATACCTCTACTCTCTAACACTTTCATATGAATATTTAATATTATTGGAAAAACCCATTATTTATAGATAACTAATTGAATACTTTAGAAAACATATTCGTATAGGGGCTATCTGTTATTGATCCCCACCAATCACTTCATTTCTAAATCATTCGTCACATATCATATAATCGATTTATTTTATGAATATTGTTCTTTGTTATAAAATATTTGAATGGTGTAATTAATAAAGTTTTATCAATATTTACCCATATATTAAAATAATTATCAATGTAAAAAACAAATAAAAAAATTATATAAATTTTTTGAAAAAATCATTTCCATTATATAATGAATATGTATATTTAATATATTTTTAATGTCAAATGAAAAATTACTATATGAATATGAATGTCGCATGAAAAAGTTAACAATCACAAAATTAACAAGAAAAGAGATCTGAACAATGATTCCATAGTTAGATATATTTTTATAATAAAATCATGAATAAGTAAGTATTATCTATAAATATTGCTATGGGCCAGTATATGCCGTACATCAATGTGAGTTGGTGCATATTGAAAAATATTACTCAGTTAAATAGAAACTTAGTCAAAATTTATTATATCATCATTTTTTTGGTTAAAATAATTTGGGATCATATATAATAGTTTTATGAAGGGTAATAATTTATAACAAAAAAACATTTATGTTTATTATTTCATATTTTATCTTCATATAACATTTCACTACAATTTTGTTTAAAAATATTTCATTATTTTCCTTATTTCAGTTGATAATTACCTTGTTTTATCAACCATATGTTTACATGAATGTAATATTAAATATTTATAGGACATATATTAATCATATAAATATTTATAATAATTGTATAAATATCATATATGCTCATTTTTACTATTTAAATAATCATTATTGAAGGTTGGACATGGAAAATGAATCACATTTGTTCTTAGAAATGGTATGTTTTATTTACGGACTAACGACAATATGATTCCACTAACAAGTGAAAGGGTAATTAATTTGGTGACATGTTAATTTTAAAAATTCAATATCATGTCATATATATCGAATATATTAATAAAATTTACTCTTCTCACATTTCATGAAAAGTGAATGTGAAAAATGAATCACAACACTTCGTGAGGTTGTAGTCCACCATACACACAAGTGACATTATCATAGTTTAAATGTATTTAAAATTAATAAATTATATGTGACATATAATTAAATAATAACAGGAGTGTAATTAATTTTTTTTAACATAAAATACATCATTATTTAAAATAATTAGATGCGTTTATAGAACGTGAGTTACGTCAGTTCATTAGGCAGTAGTCCTCTATACACACGAATGATTATTTCTGTTATCTTTTGATGGAACAAGAGATGCATATCGGTTATAAATTTAACATAATAAAATGTAAAAAATATTATACATGGGTAATTATATTGTAATTGTGTAGAATTAATTGAAGGTGGTAAAAGTGGATCGAAAACGAAACAGCTTCGTTAATATGATTACATTATATTAGAGAAACGTATTTTGAATATCTATTTAAGGACATTAAGTTTGGTATTTAATCTAGAAAGGAATAAAAAAATATTTTTATAAAGATTTTTTGATGATATTTATGATGTTTTATGGTTAGAAAATTTTCTTTGTGAGGTGTGTTGAACTAAAGGGAAAGAGTGACCATTTATAAGTTGGGCATATGACACAAAATAAAATGTTTAAAAAGAATTAGGTATAACCACGTTTTTAACATCCAAAATGACTAATATATGGTCTATTATAGAACCATATGGGCTATAATGACAAAAAAGTTTCATAAATTGGTGTTGGACAAGTTTTAGGTTATTTTTAACCCCAATCATTTTAGTTTAACAACCTGGATAAATATGTTTTCACCTTATCAACAGTAATTAATATTTTTCACTATTAATTTAGTTAAAAATTTAAATTGACATTATAATATAATATAATATTTTTTTATTCCAAATATTTGAATCATTATATAATGTTCAACTCATATATTTGGGAAAAATTAATTTAAAATTAAACCCACAGACAAGTCGAAAAACTGTTTTCCAATGAAAAAAATTCAAAAGTAGAAAATTTATTTATTATAAAAATTATCATATAATTTATTCCAATAAACAATAATTTATTAATTATAATATATGTCAATAGAATATTTTTTACAATATTTTTCAAAAAAAAAATACAATTGCATATTCTTTAATAAAATGTAGGTTTAATGAAAAATCAATATTTTTGTCAATTAATAAAAAAACATTTCAAAAAAAATCAACCTGATATCTATTTTATATTTTGATTTCACAATTAAAGTTCACATTTTAAAAAAAAAATTATAATATTTGTGTAATTTATTTTTAAAATGGGTGTACTAATTGTAGAGAAACAACTCTTTAAAAAAGAAATATTTTTTATAGAATTTCATTTTATTCGAAGTTGTTTTTTATTTACATTCAGTAGATAAAGTAATAACATATGTAAAAAAATATATACTTATAAATTATTTAGTCACATTCATAGCCACTAACCTAAAATATTCTTTACAAATGTCACATTTAAAAATATTAATATTAAGAGAGTATTGTTTTTCATTTAAACTCATTGTTTTTTATATTGAAAATAAAGAAAATAAATTTATTTTATAAGGTATTTATTTTATAGACATGCGGTGTTACATTCTACACTCTTAAATAATTTATTACTTGATATTTCTTGGATATTACCTTCAAAACCAATGAGGGTAGTAATTTCCAATAACATCATCTGCTTCCAATGTTGTTTCCACTATTTTATTTTTTTCTCAATGTAACATTACTAATCGAGTGATTAGATTCTTTAAAAATTGATCTCCAGTATCATCAATCAAGATGTGTTCTTTATTGTATTATAGATCAAGTTGCAATTTAATCTCATTATAGGTTATCGCATGTGGGGGTCTAGTATGTACTTCCATAAAATTAATATATGAATGACATCATGTAATTTATACTGGCTTGGTTGAATTTAAAAATGACAAGCCAAAAACTGTAACATTTTCTAGAATTTCCAATGGAATGATGTACCTAGGGAATATATATCCCTTCTCACTTACCTTATTACACCCATTCATATAGATATTTTGAAGAAAGCATGATCACTTACCTGGAATATTGAATACTCACCTAGTTATGGGCATAACCCTGTTGAAAAAATTGAATTTCTTTTATATGAATTTTTATAGTAATTAATTCTTTTGTGTCTTCAAGAAGATATCTGGATACAGGTTTCCATTCTCTAACATGATCCCAACATGTTGGAAAATGACCCCTCATAGCATTTAATGCTTTAGATAACACCATTTGGATTCATGAATGGAGAATATTGTTATATTAAAAGACTAACAATAGTTAATAATGATCCCAAATTAATTGAGAGCCAAGCGTTAATTATTATCTCAAGTATTACAATGTTTCAATAGTTTTTTCAAACAGCCCATATGTTTTAGGCTGGTAGGTGGAGTTAAAACTAATCCCATTATGAAGATTCATCAGAAGACTGTTCTAAAATTTTGATGTAAATTATGAATCCTAACTATTCATAATTAGAATATGTGCACCATGAGGTCTTAAAACATCATTACTCCTAAAGTGGTTTTCAATTTGTAAATTTATCTTATAGTGTGAAAATGGGTAGATATAGTAAATCTCTCAATATTAACTGATATTACATCATTCTTTCTAAGAGTATTTTGTTGTCTAGAGAAAATGTCCATAGTAATTTTATCCCATTTCCAAACCAAAATAGTAATAAGTTGCATGAATCCTCTAGGATACTATCTATCATCATTCTGTTATTGTAAAACAAAACTTCTTGACACATAATCATAAATTTTACTCTTCATGTTTTCCAACCAAAAAATGATATCTCTAATCCCAATACGTCTTATTGATAATAGGGTGTATAGAGAAATTTGAGCTATGTGAATTATTCAATAACTTCCTTTTAAACTCTGGTATAGATGGAACACATAATCACATTCCAATATAAAGAACACCATCTTAAAGAAAGAAATATTCTAACTTCCCACCATTCATAGCTTTAATTATATTATGAATATTTTGATCATTAGATTGAGAAATTTTTATAATTTCTAATAAATCTAGTATTGTAATCATTTGAAAAATGAGTGGTTTATTCCTTACCTTAATAACTCCCTTATCAATATTTACTATATCTATATACACAATATCAATCTAAATCATCATTTAGGTCTCAATTTATAATCCTTCTTAGTTAATACATCTTCTACATTATTTTACCTCTCCAGGTTATAGTGCAAATAATATTCATAATCCTTTAGTTACTTTAGCCAATTTATTAGACTCATGTTGAGATACTTCTATTAAAATGTTACACCCAATAATGATAAATGGTTAAGTGAATAAATTACATAACTAATGTCAATAACTTTTACCTTTATTTTTGGGATACTATCAGATTATAATTCAAAAGTTAAACATGAATTTCTAAGAGTAGTGATCAAAATTGGTGAAATTCATGGAATTTACATAAGGTGTGTTCAAGTGAGGGAAAAAATTAAAATAATGTAAAACTATTAGCTTATGGGGATAATAATTAGTTTTATTTCTGTTTTATAATGTTGGTGGGACATGGTAGAGGAGCATGTTTGTGCCCAAAAAATGGTGGTGAGTAGTGGGCTAGAACCCAATGACCATATTATGGTGGGTAGTATTTCCTATAACTAAGGCCTAGTTGATAAATTTTTCTCAGCAAAGGATCTCATACATAATTTAGGTGGAACTGAAATGATTAAAATATATGTTACACAATTATGATGTTGTGCTCTTAATGGTGTGTGTGGGGGGGGGGGGTGAATGTCACACTCCAAAATATTAAATGGATATATTACTAAATGATATGAATAATATCAAAAACATAAACAAAATTTATCGAGAGATTATCTAATTAATTCATTAAAGTAAAATGTGTTTGTAATAGAGTAGAAATAAATATTGGTGAAGTAGTTCAATGTTTCTCAAGGTCAGTGACTGAGGAAAAATCATACTGGAAATAAAAAGTGTTGTTGGGTGGGGTTACTAATTAGTATGATAATCCTTTTTAACTTATGGGTGGTCACTACGTATAGTACCACCAGTCCATAGGGAAATTGGTTGTGCATGGAATACAAGGACCCGATGAGCATTCTAAGGAGGGGGCTAGTATGCTATTATTGGGTCCTAGTTGCTTGATAAAAGATATATTTTAAGATCTTATTTTTCTATATGTCCCACAATATGATACGAAAATGATAATTTATACAAATACTTCATGTAAACATTATAATTAACAACACAAGATCATGGGTTGAATAGTTTTGGTCATGGGTCATCAACATCTTTGATATAGATGTGATAATATTTTAAATTTTCTTAATGATGAAACCCAATCAATTCTTCAATGTTTCATTATATGTCCCAAACCCATAATTTTATGATGGTACACTAAAAATAATAACACTAACCATTATCCTTCATGATTTCATCAAAACATTCAGGATATTTTTTTTCTAAATCAACATAACCCCTTTACATTTAATATTTCTTAATGGATTAGGAAATTGTGAAAATTTTTGAATGAATTATTTATTGGAACCTACCGAACCAAAGAAACTAAATACCTTAGTTTGGTTTTTGGGTTTAGTCTATTTTTTAACTACCTATTTCTTTGTAGGACCAACTAAAATTCCATTCTAGGAAAAAATATGGCTATGAATAGAAACTCTTTGAACTATGAAATAAATCTTTCTAAACATCTCATATAAAAATATTCTTCGGAGAGTCTCAAGAATGATTTAGAAGTGATTCTCATGCTACTCATAGATCAATGAATACACAATGAAATGTTCAATGAGAAGTAATAAAAAATAAAATATATATTTATTGAACACTATATTCATTAAATTTTTTAAAATAGAGGGTGAATTATTTTATCAAAATTACATTATTGTTACCTCATAAAGGACAGACCTAGTTTATAATTCTATCCTCAGAATATATTCCTTCATTACTCTAAATTAATGACACGTAAAATAAAGATAAATATTTTAGGTATATTAATATTTATAAATGATACAAATAAGTCATCAATGCAATGAAAATCATACATTTTCTTTATTATAATTGAGTTGATTTTCTTATAATCAATGCATGACGGCATGGATCTATATTTCTTCATAATAAAGTGAAAATGGGATCCCCATAGTGAAACACTTTGTAGAATAAATATCGTATCACAAAAATCCAATGGCTCCTATTTTTACTCCACTAATTCTATAGTGCATCTTTTATAGGGAGTCGATGATAATGGTATTTCATCAACGATTAAATTAAATGAGGACTTATGTTTATTTTATACTAGATGCTTAGGTAATTCCTCACGAAATGCTTACATGTATTCATATAGAATATTCCCATACTCAAATTCATGATTACATACTCTATCCAAATTTTTTTATTTACTCTTCCCTATGAATCTCATTCAGAAGTTTCACTATGGATGATCTAGACACGACACAAATTATAAAGTCTATGCTCTAAATATGTTCAATTTAACATATTAATCCCAAATCATGATTTCTTTATCCATGAAAAAATGTTTGGAATCATAATTTTTAATACATTCTATACCCATGATTTCATCAAATTCAATCATATGTATATGAATAAATTATACATGTAACTAACATTCATGTTTCAGAGTGCGGAAAACCTAACACATCATTATTGCAATGACACTAATAATAGGATTTTCCCTCACACATCTCTAATTTAGGTGTTTAGGAGATATATAATTTTCATTGAATAAATGGATGATATAAAAGTGTGTTATGATTTAAAATGAAATAAAAAATTTGTATAAATTTGAGGCAATGATTATATTACATTACACCACTTTATTGGTTACTTCCTCTTCTGATTTAGTAATAACATAAGCCTGGACTTCTCACTTTTTCCTCTTATAAGGTATTTTCCCATGAAAATGGGTATATGGGTTTGAATAAATCCCCATTTCCTTACATTTAATTCATTGTACATCATCAATTTGTTTCTTCCCCTCACAACCATGATCCAGAGGAACATTATCTCCATAGTTATAACAAACTCAAATCCCTTCATGAATATTCTAAGATTAATCATTTCACATAATTCACGTAGGTGATATTGGTTCATTCACTTTTTATTACTTAAAAAATCACTTTTACGTGTTTCCCAGTAAACCTATCTTTTTCATTATTTACCTTGGTCATATAGAATCTTGATAACTTGTCTATATTGATGGGGCATAAAATAATTTCATAATGTGATGAATGATTTTGAGGGAACAGTTCCCATTAGAGGCATAACATAAGACCTTAAATAAAATTGTCAAACGTGAATTCCATATTTAGAATTCAATTTGTATAATACATTGATTGTGTTTTAAAGGTTGACTCATATTCCACAACACATTATTCATCGTTTCTAATTTTGATAATGAATATCTATTAAAGTTAATTTATTATGAGGGAATTTTTTTTTTGAATAATGTTTCTTAAAAACATGTCATTCAATTTATTCTATTTCTTATTCTTCCTTAGTATTATTGATCAATGTCTAAAATTGATCGATATATCCCTTGGGATTTTATACATCTAGTATATCCCTTTCCATTTCATTTCATTTCTTGGATAGAAATATCTTCTCAATAGACTTAATCCTTTTCTAATATACCACTATATTATTAGTACTACAAAGTGAATAGAGATTATATTTCATGAACAGATCCATCAAAATAGAATCACATTTTGGAAAAAATATTTCATCCTTTCCATGAAAAGTTATTTTTCATAACCTAATTAATCATCAATAATATAAGAATGGCCCTTTCAATTTTAATACTTGTATTTTTTTCTAGTTCAACATATAATTATCTACATTGTCCATGAGCATTGGTATTCATGATTCATCAGGGTTCCATTTCTAAAAAAACTCATATACAAAGTTAGAAAAAAAATTGTGGTTATAAATAATTATGTATATTCTAAACATACTGTAACACATAAAATTAATCAAAATTTTATGAACTGTTAATATTATAATCTTAAACATAGTTTCTTTAATGATAATATCATTTTAAAATCCATCGCACATGTTTTAAATAAAATTTAAATTATCCAAATAATATCCCCCAGGAGTGTCAAATAAGGTGGAATAAATACCCTTCATGTTTACCAATTAACTCTTAATTGAATAATGATATGAATATTTTAGGGTTACTACCCATAAGGACCCCTTTCCCCAAACCACATCCACATGCAATATCCAGACATGGATACATCTTATGAAAAAACACATAATAGCTACCTAAACAAAACATTAGGATCATATTCTATACATACCATCAATATTTATCATATTGTTGTTATAGAGACCTAGAAATATGTTTCTGGATCTTGTAAAAAATTACTGTATATTTTTTTATATAAAGTAACAGAAAAATATACAAATATTTAAAACTAAGGATCTTTTCCTATTTTGGATTTGGAATAAATGGACAACTTTTACATATCAATAATGATATAATTTTAATGAAATGGTATAAATGATAATTATCATGAACTATCTTTTTATTAATCTAAAGTCTATGAATTCTGTATATGGATCTAAATACATTTTATAAAATCATTGATTAAGAAAAAATTCCTAGTAAGGGGTCTTTGAAAAGATAGTGAAAAACCATTCTGAAAAAACATATAAAGTTGAAAAAATAAATTGAAAAAATAATTTTGAAAATAGAGTATAAAAATATATTTGATAAATAATATTGAAAATAGTTTTTGAAAACTCGTTAGAAATCCTATTGATTTTTTTAATTACAAAAAAATAATTTTTAATGCACTTTTCAATAAATAATTTCATTTGAAAAATCATTTGAAAAGCCATTGAAAACATGATATTGAAAAGGATATTTAAAATAACTAATCCTTTTAAAAAAAATATAAATATACCCTTTTCGAAAATACATACACTTTTGGAAATGCATTATATCTTGTGAAATTAGTTCTGATTTTCAAAACAATTAATTTTTTGTAAAAAAAATTTTCTTTGAAAATAGTTTAAAATATACTTGTGGTTTTTAAAAAAATATTATGAATGATTTTAAAAACCAAATAATATGTCCAAATAATCATTGAAAGATGTTTTTGGTCTAGAAAATAATTTAGGAATGTGTTCACCTATCATCCTCTTCTTATTTACAATTTCCAAGTTCCATTTTTTATGAAAACATTTTTTGTTTCCTTACATATGTACATCATGCACTGGGGTTTTTGATTTAAATAGATTATAATTAAATGAATACAAAATAAGGTTTATAAGTATATTAATAATTATTTTTAATGATAATTCACTTATTAGATTTGGCACTACAAAATATCATACTATTTTTATTTTTCACAGTCAATCAATAATGTAATTAACATCCCTGTATTTAAAATTTCTGATAAATTACTTATCATTGAAACATTGTCTTTTAAAACTCATCCCTTGTTAAATGTATTAATTACTCATTTTCTTAAAAAATATTCATTAAATAATATATAAGACTTTCATATAAAATGATATCCATTGTAAATTGAAAGACACATGAAATAACAGACATTTAATTTTTCTTTTGTAGAATCATCACCAGAACATAAAATAAAAGAATTCGAATTAACGACATGTGTAATAGTAATTTTAATATTAATATTTTAAAAAAATAATAAAATTTAAAATATATTAATATATATATTTTTACTCTAATGAAAATTTATAATTAATTGTAAATGGACCCTTAACATGGAAATTTAAAAGAAAAACTACATAAAACATATAAGTGATATAAAATAAAAATTCTTAAAATAAAAAATTCAACATTTTTGAATATTGAAATATTTTTTAAGACGATTTAATTCTTTTAAATGAATCATATATTCATTTTGACACATGAAATGACGGAATGTTTTGTAGTAGTCTGGGTACTGTAGAAGTACTATACACTGAGAGGGCCTTTGAGCCAAAAAAGAATTTCAAACCCTGTATTCGGGGAAATTGGAATTGGGCCTTTGGGATATGTAATGGGTCTCCCTATACCCCGTCAAAAATATGTTTTTTTAATAATAAAATTAGGCTTCGTTCACAAACTTAAAAACACATCGATTATTTTGAGAATAATGTATCAAATGCACACCAAAATTCCTTAAAATAGACGT
Source organism: Viscum album (assembly GCA_963277665.1). Lineage (NCBI taxonomy): Eukaryota > Viridiplantae > Streptophyta > Magnoliopsida > Santalales > Viscaceae > Viscum > Viscum album. Next base: position 1,214,784,921 of record OY728131.1, on the reverse strand, counting down.
GTGAAAGATTATTATATTATATGATGTATATTATCTTATGTACATAAATTTATTATGCTGATAAAAATTCAGAGTCATGAATTTATATATATATATATATATATATATCAATCAAATATTTAAATTCTAAAACATGATCTTAATGAAATTGAAAATCATTCTTGTATATAATATAAATACTAGTTTGAAAACATGAAATTATAAAAAATATTATAATTATATATATTTACATATACATATACTTATTTACGAGAAACAAAATTAAAATTTTGATTGATAACATATACAAAAAAAATAAAATAGAGTACTAAAATAAATCTTTTAGAAATAGACGACTAATAATTCGGTTTTGAAATTTATACATGTCTTATTATGTGTCCATGACATAAATGCACTACTAATACTTGAATATTAATATATATATATATATGAATGCACTAAAAGAAAATTCCACCTTTCATATTAATTTTAAAATAAAATTTCATGATTTCAAAAAATAAAATTTTACTTAAATTTAATAAAAATAAAATCATACTCGAACAAATAATAATTATCAAATGTAAAAAAATGATTTTTCATGAAATATAAAAATATTATATATATATATATAATAAAATTATCCCACCTATACTGTTTTGATGGTAAATTGAAGGTAGAAAACTCTTCTACCTTCAGGTATTTGAACCAAAAGAATAAAATGGCCTTCTATATTATCTGTGAATACTCATACCATAATAAATTTAGAAGGATGGTAAATAAAGGGGTAAAACATCAACATAGGAAGTCCAATGAAGAGCTTCTACTTATATATAGGTACTAATTTTTCTTTGAGGAGAATATAAGTAATATGATTAAAGTGAAATGTTGTTTTGTCGAGTGTTACTTGCAGGTGAAAGAGGAGATAAAAATGAATTGAAACAATGAATGGGGAAGAAAATGAGGGTGACCATGTCAAATTTTGGATAGATTATTGAAGAGTAAATTGTACAGTTTTAGGGATTGGAGGATGACATGCACTAGAGAATCATGGTCTTATGGTGAGGGTGAGACTGGACTATGTACTCAAGAAGGTGAGGGAGGTGGCGTCATCAGATGGAGGCAAAGCGGTGATGGTGATTAGATGGTCGAGTTGGATGAGTGGTAAATCAGGGATATTGTGGGTCTTATTGGTGGAAGACGATAATGTAATGGCCCGGACCTCTCTGGTCCATTACTTTGTGAAATGTTGGTGTTGGAGGTGTTCCGGGAGGTCAAGGGGACTTATCCCCAACACTTTTCCATTTTTCTAGTTCTGTGAACAGTGTTTCCAGTTTTATGAACAGTAACAGATCAGTGAGACAGATCAGTTTCACGGATCGGTGAGACAGATCAGTTTCACAGATCGGTGAGACAGATCAGTTTCACAGATCGGTGAGACAGATCAGTTTCACAGATCGGTGAGACAGATCAGTTTCACAGATCGGTGAGACAGATCAGTTTCACAGATCGGTGAGACAGATCGGTTTCACAGATCGGTGAGACAGATCGGTTACACAGATCAGTTTCACAGATCGGTGAGACAGATCGGTGAGACAGATCGGTGAGACAGATCGGTGAGACAGATCGGTGAGACAGATCGGTGAGACAGATCGGTTTCACAGATCGGTGAGACAGATCGATGACACAGATCAGTTTCACAGATCGGTGAGACAGATCGGAGAGACAGATCAGTGAGACAGATCGGTGAGACAGATCGGTGAGACAGATCGGTGAGACAGATCGGTGAGATAGATCGGTGAGATAGATCGGTGTGACAGATCAGTTTCACAGATCAGTTTCACAGATCGGTGTGACAGATCAGTTTCACAGATCAGTGTCACAGATCGGTGAGACAGATCGGTGAGACAGATCGGTGAGACAGATCGGTGAGACAGATCAGTTTCACAGATCAGTTTCACAGATCGGTGTGACAGATCAGTTTCACAGATCAGTTTCATGTACAGTAACGGTGGGTGAACAGTGTTTCCAGACTCCTACAGTTTTGCCCCTTTTGACGTTTCCTTTGACGTAAAATACATTTAAAGCCTTATTTTAAGGGCTCTTAAGGCCGTTTAAAATGACATAAATCCTATATTATGTATTCCTAAGGCTTGGAATGTTTTACTTGGTCAAACCGCGTGGGTTAATGCGATCCGTTTTTAATGGAGAATTAACCGGATCTTAAACCGTCACCTCGTTAAATATTAAAAAGGGACGAGATATCATTCTCCCTTGTTCCTTCCCTTTTGTTCTTAACTAAGAGGCGCTAGAACCTTTCAATCCTTTCCTTTGGAGTTGCACAAACAACCCTTACTCCTAGGATCAGTCCCGCTCTGTTGGATGCAACCAAGCTGTGTCAATCTTTCTTCCACATAAGTTGTCTCGAGGGGAGGATCGTGACCTGCTGTGTGGATAAAGGACGTCAAGAACTCTTCGAGGTAGGGGATTCATGGCTTCTCTAATTGTATATGTGCAATCGTAGAATTAGCATGATTTATCTCTTTGGATCACAATGAAATTGACCTAATTAAATACTTGAACCGGATTAAAATAATTGGTTGATCGCATGCTGTTGCTTTATACCGTAATGACGGTTTGCCTCATGTTTTCCTAGATATAGTGATATCTATGTTTCATTGTTTTTTTGTTCCTTCATGATTGAAATTGATAATGAACGTAAAGCTGGAATTAATTGTTGATTAATTGGCTAAAGATAAAGAGGCATGTAAATTAATCTGGTTGTTGTCATTGTTGTAGTTGTTCTAATTTGAGGATAATCAAATTAGGGAAGTAAGCATGGTTATTTAATTGTGATAGCTTACTGATTAGGTATCCATGATTGGAACCTATGAATAACAAATCTGTTAATTCAATATGGTTTAGAGAACAGATTATGTGGGAATTTCAAAAAGGGTTCTGAGTTACCCTCTTGTTTGTTAAAGGGCCGAGAGCCCATTTTGTGATGTTTGTTTTCCTGCTGCTTGTGCTGTGATGTGAGCCTGGATGGTTGTTGTGATATGTGGAGGCATGGAGGCCTTATAGTTGTGGCAGCGGATGATGCCTAGTGTGGCGAGATGCATCGGTTTATGCATATGGGTGTCAGGGAGGACACCGGGGGTGATGGAATGGGATGGATGTGGTTGCTGGTTGCTTGTGGTTTTCTTGAATGTTAATCTGCTTTGCTTTTCCCCACTGCTCAAGGCAGCTGGTCTTTCTTACCCTCATTCTGAAGGAGGCGAAGACACGCGGGGTATGCCACGTGCTTTCCGTGTTTAGCCTCTCGATGGAGGATGGGTCTATGCTCTTTCTATAGGCGGCAAAGACCCGACGGGTAGTATATCTACTCACCGTGTTGAGCCTCCTTTGTGTTTAGAAGCATAGGATGTTTTTCTAGAATGCCTGGGAATGTGGAGAAGTATTTCTGTAATGAATGTTTGATTAAATGGTGAAAATCCACGGGGATGGAGATGCTAGAATTTAAAGGTGATGTGAATCTTAAAAAGGAGCAGTTGTATTGAAAGTGACGCCATTTCAGTTAAATGGGGAATTCTTCAATCTTAATTAATGCCTAAAGAATTAACTAATGTACAGTGGAACTGATAAATTAGAATGGAGTAATCTAATAAAGCTCTTCAATTGGTTGTGTGCTTATAGGATACCTAGTCTTAGAAGTAGCAGCCTGGAGTCTGAGAGACGTTAGCTGCAGTTGTATCTAAGACTAGGTAATGCCCATAGTGTGGATGTGAGTTACTTATATATTCTATACTTTTTGTGTTTCTATACGCTACTCCACCCTGTCGGTAAGGGAAACTGACACCCCGGGGATTCTGAGCCCTGGGGGGGTGTTTTCCCCAACATTCTGATGGGAGGTTGAATGGCTGACTACCCCCTTTGGCCCCGCTCTCTTCTCTTGGTAGATCTTAGTGCTGGTAGGCACAGTGGTTAGTTTTACACATATATGTGTGTAGAGGGCTGTAATGGCTTGTGGTTATTTCACACACATATATTCTGGATATAGTATCCTATGGACTACTATAGGTGTAACGTGTATAGGCTGTGATGGCTTGAGGATCCTTACTCGGTGTATGGGCTGTAATGGCTTGAGGTATAATACCCGACGTATGATAGACGTTATGCGAGCTGTGGTGGCTCCCGGAAACTACCTGGTTACTTTTGGTTGTGAGGATTGTGTGGAGCTTAGCCCAGGTGTCTGCGGGCAAGCCTATGTGGTGCACGTGGTGCATATTGTGGAGCTTGACCCATGTTGATACGGGCAAGCCTTTGGAGATAGATGCACAGGACGTATGTCGTTGGGGCAAAGCGGCAAACCAGTGGGGAAGTGGTAGCGGGGTACCCTTGATATTCTTTACTACATGCTATATTCTTGTATGCGTTACTTGGTGAGAGTAGCCTTGGTGAGGTTGGTAACATAGTATACCTGTTTAGGTGACGAGTTAGTTTCACTTGTGGTTCACTGGGCTTTAGCATGCTTTCATTACTTTTGCACGAGAGGCTTGGGGAGGATCCTACTGAGTATACTGTTATACTCACCCTATGTACATATAAACTGTTTTTCAGGTCACTTGGAGCAGGTTGGAGATCAAGCTGGTTACTACTAGCTTGCGGTTGGAGGAGGAGCTGTTCGGGCTTGTGGTCGCTGTCGTTTTACTTTCTTTTGGGTACTTTTAGTTTCCCCTTTCAGTTGTAGTACTTTTGCATGACATTTCATATATGTACTTGGGTTTCTTTTACATTTCAGTTATGAGTTGGAGTTGGTTGGATTCCATTCTATCTCTCTCTTCTGCATGTGTTCTCTTAGAGGGTAATGCCTCCCATTTGTGTGTGTATTATACCCTCGGTGCTAGTCGCCAACCCGGGGCCTACTGGAGGCGGGACTCGGGGGCCATTATCTCCCTTTTCACATTGCCGGCCCAGGAGGGGTACACTTTGTGGGGAGGGGGTCGTGACAGAGTGGTATCAGAGGTCTGGTCGAGGGATAGGATGGAGTTTGGAGTTAGGCACAGGTGAGGATGCATGGGATGGTAGGGCAACGGTGTCATTCATGTTTAGAAAGTGGGGTAAACACTGGAGACCGGCAGAGACATAGGCGTTCAGGGCCCCCTATGATCTGTTGCACGGACCTTTAAGTTTACGATGGCTACTAAACAAAGAGATACTGGTTGCAGGGTAGAGACCTAGGAAAGGATCATGCATCATTATTCCTTGCGCCTGTGTTTGAATGGGTAGACCTTGGGATAGGTAACCTAAAATTAATAAAACAAAATAATTAATTAATTAATGTTGAGTCTTCCATATTCCAGGCTTAGGAGCTCTAACGATTGTTATTTTACAGGTATGGCTCCAGGTCGGCGTCCCCGTCAGGTTTGCGCAGAAGGTGCCCAGCAGGCTGTTCCAGCAGATCGCCGCCGGGTAGAGGTTGACGACGATGACACTTGGAGGAAGACACTCCGAGAGTTTCAGCGCCAGAGTCTACAGAAGTACGAGGGCTCCGTTTCAGATGCAGTCACAGAAGACTGGTTGGAGGAGGTCGAGATAGGCTTCAGTTCGATTCGTGCTCGGAAGGAACACTGGGTGTCCTTGGTTGTGACGATGTTGCGTGGAGCAGCGAGACAGTGGTGGTTCTTGTTCCTCGGGGATCGTGAGGAGTCAGCGATCTCATGGGAGGAGTTTCGAGACAGGTTTAGAGTCGAGTTTCTTTCTTCGACTGCGAAGGCATCCAGTCGCCAGGAGCTTCTTACCCTTCGACAGGGGAGCTCCAGTGTTCGGGAGTTTGGAATCCGTTTCAGGAACCTTCTACGATATGCTTCAGACCTGTTACCAGATGATGAGGCCAGGGCGAGGCATTTCGAGGAGGCTTTGCGTCCAGAGATCCAGCGCCAGGTCACCCCATTTATGCTGAAGACATATCTTGAGGTGCTGGCGAGGGCAGAGGTTGTTGAGAGGACTTTGGCTAGGACCGGATCGTCACGAGAGGGGAATCGTCATGATTCCTCAAGAAGCAGAGCTGTGGTCCAGGGTTCCCGGTTTTCAGGACAGAAGAGTTTCCGTTCACCTGGGGGTATGTCCCAGCCCTTCCCATCTCATTTCTCCGGAGGTAGCAACTCTCAGACCTATGCCAAGGGATCAGGCGATTGTTTTTCTTGTGGTGGACGTGGTCATCAGCAGCGGGAGTGCCCAACTTTTCAGAGCAGTCATCGTGCACCAGGCGCTCCACTCCAGGTTCCTCCGTTGAGGCAGTTCCAGCCGAGGCAGCAGCAACAGGTTGCACCAGCTTTAGATCACCAGAGGGTAGATGGAGCAGGCAGAGGACAGCCCCATGACACTCCCCGTCCTCAGAGAGCAGAGCGCGGCCGTGGTGGTGGTCGTCATCAGGGTCAGAGAGGCCGTGGAGGTGGTCGTGGTCAGCTTCATGCTCTAGCGTTGCCAGTTCCAGGCGAGCCAGACATCGTCCGAGGTACCCTTTGCTTGTTTTCTACCTTGGTGTATGCCTTGTTTGATTCAGGAGCGACACACTCCTTTATATCCCCTACCCTTGTCCACGGTTTGGGACTTGAGGTAGAGAGGCTTCCAGTGCCCTTGGCATTGACTACGCCAGTTGGAGGTCGAGCTAGCTTGTTTGAAGTATGTAGAGACTGTGAGCTAGTGTTGGGGAAGCACCGCTCTTGGGGAGATTTCCAATGTTTACGAATACAACTATATGATGTCATCCTCGGCATGGATTGGTTGTATTCGGTGCAGGCTATTGTGGATTGCTACAGGAAGAAGGTCGTTTTCTTTGATGAAGATGGAGAGGAAGTAGTGTTTGTTGGTGAGAGAGATCCTCGGATGAGTCATAGACGAGTTTCATCCTTATCATCCATGATGGCTGGGATGATGCTGAGTTCTTCAGAGGTTCAACAGCTGGCGTTTCCTAGGGTCGTAGAAGAGTACCCTGATGTCTTTCCAGAAGAGGTTGTATCCTTACCCCCTCGACGGAAGATCGAGTTTGGGATCGAGCTACAGCCAGGAGCGTCTCCCATCTCTATGTCTCCATATAGGATATCCCCTTCTGAGTTACGGGAGCTATGTATTCAGCTCGATGGTCTATTGCAGTGTGGTTTTGTTCGGCCAAGTGTGTCACCGTGGGGTGCACCAGTCTTGTTCGTGAAAAAGGCTGATGGCAGTTTGCGGTTGTGCGTCGATTATCGTCGCTTAAACAAAGTGACAATAAAGAACCGTTATCCTCTCCCGCGGATTGATGACCTATTCGATCAACTGAAGGGTGCAAGTTGGTTTTTAAAGATCGACTTGCGGTCAGGATATCATCAGATGCGTGTAAAGGATGAGGATATCCCGAAGACTGCTTTCCGCTGTCGTCATGGTCATTATGAGTTTGTTGTAATGCCATTCGGCGTGACAAATGCTCCAGCTGTTTTCATGGGGTTGATGAATGCTGTGTTCCGTGAATTCTTGGACAAGTTTGTTGTGGTTTTCATTGACGACATCCTTGTGTACTCCACATCTGAAGAAGAGCATGCAGAACATCTACGAGCTGTTTTGGGAGTTCTTCGCCAACATCAGTTGTTTGGGAAGTTGTCCAAGTGTGAGTTCTGGGCTCGAGAAGTTCGTTTCTTGGGACATGTTGTGTCCCAACAGGGAGTAGCTGTGGATCCTTCGAAGATAGAAGCAGTGGTGTCTTGGCCAGCCCCCAAGACCGTGTCAGAGGTGCGAAGTTTCCTTGGTCTCGCAGGCTATTATAGGAGGTTTGTGGCTAATTTCTCCCGAGTTGCGACTCCTCTGACAGCTTTGACCAGGAAGGATCAAGCGTTCATATGGACTGATCAGTGTCAGACAGCTTTCGAGTATCTAAAGGAGAAGTTGGTAAGTGCTCCAGTCCTTTGTCTTCCAACGGAGGGAGTCCAGTTTGATGTTTTTTGTGATGCTTCACATCTGGGGCTAGGCTGTGTTCTCATGCAGCAGAGGTCAGTTGTTTCTTATGGGTCTCGGAAGTTGCGTCCCCATGAACGCAACTATGCCACCCATGATCTTGAGTTTGTAGCCGTGGTGTTTGCGCTGAAGTTGTGGAGACATTACCTCATTGGAGAGCGCTTTGTGGTTTTCACCGATCATAAGAGTTTGAGGTATGTTTTCTCTCAGCGGGATTTGAACTTGCGGCAACGTCGGTGGATGGAGATCTTGCAGGAATACGACTTCGAAATATCGTATACACCTGGGAAGGGAAATGTTGTTGCTGATACACTGAGCCGAAAGACACGTAATGATGTTGTGCGTGAATCTGGTGATTCCTGGAGAGGGATGGAAGAGCTAGCAGCTTTGCATCTTGATATGGGAGAAGTTGGAGGAAGAGGTTGTCTTTTCCAGATGACGGTGCAGTCATCCCTAATGCAAAAGGTGGAAGAGTCTCAGTTGGGTGATCTAGAGGTGGAAGTTTTGAGAGACAGAGTTGTTTGTGGGGAGGCCCCAGATGGTTGGTCGGAGGATGAACAACACCGAGTGTTGTATCATGATAGGCTTTTTGTTCCCTTGGCGATGCGCGAGACGGTTCTCCGAGAGTTCCATAGCTCGCCCTTAGCTGTACATCCTGGTGTGACGAAGATGTATCGATCCTTGGGGAGTCAGTTTTGGTGGCCTGGGCTGAAGCGTTCAGTTGCGGAATGTGTGTCTCGATGTTTAGTCTTCCAGAAGGTGAAGGCCGAACACCATGTTCCTGGTGGTCTTCTCCAGCAGTTAGAGATTCCTCAGTGGAAGTGGGAGGACATCTCAATGGACTTTGTTACAGGTTTACCTCGAGCTCCGGGAGGACATGATGCTATATGGGTGGTAGTGGATCGTTTAACTAAATCGGCCCACTTCATAGAAATCAAGGAGTCAAGCTCAGTGGAGGTTTTGTCAAGGCAGTATCTGGAGAAGGTGGTGAGGCTTCACGGAATTCCTAAGACGATCATTTCTGATTGAGACCCTCGTTTTACCTCGAGGGTGTGGAGAGGTCTCCAGCATGCTTTTGGCTCTCAACTATGCCTTAGCACTGCTTTTCATCCTCAAACGGATGGTCAGACAGAGCGAACCATCCAAACTCTTGAAGACATGTTGCGCTCTTGTGTTCTTGATTTTGGAGGATCATGGGTGAAGCACTTACCTTTGGTAGAGTTCGCTTACAATAATAGTTTTCACTCTACCATCGGCATGGCGCCGTTTGAAGCCTTGTATGGCCGGCCATGCCGTTCTCCGTTGTGCTGGACTGGGGTCGGAGAGTCAGCAATTCTCGGACCAGAACTAGTGCAGAATACGACGGAGATGGTTCAAGTGATTCGTGAGAGGATGAAGACAGCAAAAGATTGTCAGAAATCTTATGCGGATCAAAGAAGGAGACCCTTAGAGTTTAATGTTGGGGATCATGTGTTTCTGAAGGTGACTCCCCGTCGTGGGCAGCGAAGGTTTGGTCGCAGAAGTAAGCTTTCTCCCCGTTTTGTTGGGCCTTTCGAGGTGTTAGCTCGTGTTGGAGCTGTGGCATATCGAGTAGCACTTCCCCCTCGGATGAGTCGGATACATGATGTTTTTCATGTATCGCAGCTCCGTCATTATCTTCATGATGAATCTCATGTTATCGATTGGGGAGAGATCGATATTGATGATGATGCATCCTTCGAGGAGCGACCTGTGGAGATCCAAGACCACAAGGAGAAGGTGTTGCGTGGGCGTTCTATTCCTTTAGTTCGTGTCTTGTGGCGACACGGTGGCATGGAGGAGAGTACCTGGGAGCGTGAGTCACAGATACGTTCTCAGTACCCAGAGTTGTTTATTGTTTAACTCCTTTCATGTAATGATGTTTTCTCTGTGGTTGCACCTTTCATGTTTTATTTATGTACCTTTGATGTGATGTTGTGAATGAATTGTTTGGGTATGGATTGTTTGTTCCCGGATGTCATAGTTTTGTTCCAGCTTTCGAACAACTCATAGTGGTTTTCCCCTGAGAGGTATCTTATGGGGTGGTTGTTCGGACCCCTCTTTTCATCTGGGTTGGTTTTTAATTCTTGAGGACGAGAATGTTTTGAGAGGTATCTAATGTAATGGCCCGGACCTCTCTGGTCCATTACTTTGTGAAATGTTGGTGTTGGAGGTGTTCCGGGAGGTCAAGGGGACTTATCCCAAACACTTTTCCATTTTTCTAGTTCTGTGAACAATGTTTCCAGTTTTATGAACAGTAACAGATCAGTGAGACAGATCAGTTTCACGGATCGGTGAGACAGATCAGTTTCACAGATCAGTGAGACAGATCAGTTTCACAGATCGGTGAGACAGATCAGTGTCACAGATCGGTGAGACAGATCAGTTTCACAGATCGGTGAAACAGATCAGTTTCACAGATCGGTGAGACAGATCAGTTTCACAGATCGGTGAGACAGATCGGTTTCACAGATCGGTGAGACAGATCGGTTACACAGATCAGTGTCACAGATCGGTGAGACAGATCGGTGAGACAGATCAGTGAGACAGATCGGTGAGACAGATCAGTGAGACAGATCGGTGAGACAGATCGGTGAGACAGATCGGTGAGACAGATCGGTTTCACAGATCGGTGAGACAGATCGGTTACACAGATCTGTTTCACAGATCGGTGAGACAGATCGGTGAGACAGATCAGTGAGACAGATCGGTGAGACAGATCGGTGAGACAGATCGGTGAGACAGATCGGTGAGACAGATCGGTGTGACAGATCAGTTTCACAGATCAGTTTCACAGATCGGTGTGACAGATCAGTTTCACAGATCAGTGTCACAGATCAGTGAGACAGATCGGTGAGACAGATCAGTTTCACAGATCAGCTTCACAGATCGGTGTGACAGATCAGTTTCACATATCAGTTTCATGTACAGTAACGGTGGGTGAACAGTGTTTCCAGACTCCTACAGTTTTGCCCCTTTTGACGTTTCCTTTGACGTAAAATACATTTAAAGCCTTATTTTAAGGGCTCTTAAGGCCGTTTAAAATGACATAAATCCTATATTATGTATTCCTAAGGCTTGGAATGTTTTACTTGGTCAAACCGCGTGGGTTAATGCGATCCGTTTTTAATGGAGAATTAACCGGATCTTAAACCGTCACCTCGTTAAATCTTAAAAAGGGACGAGATATCATTCTCCCTTGTTCCTTCCCTTTTGTTCTTAACTAAGAGGTGCTAGAACCTTTCAATCCTTTCCTTTGGAGTTGCACAAACAACCCTTACTCCTAGGATCAGTCTCGCTCTGTGGGATGCAACCAAGCTGTGTCGATCTTTCATCCACATAAGTTGTCGCGAGGGGAGGATCGTGACCTGCTGTGTGGATAAAGGACGTCAAGAACTCTTCGAGGTAGGGGATTCATGGCTTCTCTAATTGTATATGTGCAATCGTAGAATTAGCATGATTTATCTCTTTGGATCACAATGAAATTGACCTAATTAAATACTTCAACCGGATTAAAATAATTGGTTGATCGCATGCTATTGCTTTATACCGTAATGACGGTTTGCCTCATGTTTTCCTAGATATAGTGATATCTATGTTTCTTTGTTTTGTTGTTCCTTCATGATTGAAATTGATAATGAACGTAAAGCTGGAATTAATTGTTGATTAATTGGCTAAAGATAAAGAGGCATGTAAATTAATCTGGTTGTTGTCGTTGTTGTAGTTGTTCTAATTTGAGGATAATCAAATTAGGGAAGTAAGCATGGTTATTTAATTGTGATAGCTTACTGATTAGGTATCCATGATTGGAATCTACGAATAACAAATCTGTTAATTCAATATGGTTTAGAGAACAGATTATGTGGGAATTTCAAAAAGGGTTCTGAGTTACCCTCTTGTTTGTTAAAGGGCCGAGAGCCCATTTTGTGATGTTTGTTTTCCTGCTGCTTGTGCTGTGATGTGAGCCTGGATGGTTGTTGTGATATGTGGAGGCATGGAGGCCTTATAGTTGTGGCAGCGGATGATTCCTAGTGTGGCGAGATGCATCGGTTTATGCATATGGGTGTCAGGGAGGACACCGGGGGTGATGGAATGGGACGGATGTGGCTGCTGGTTGCTTGTGGTTTTCTTGAATGTTATTCTGCTTTGCTTTTCCCCACTGCTCAAGGCAGCTGGTCTTGCTTACCCTCATTCTAAAGGAGGCGAAGACACGCGGGGTATGCCACGTGCTTTCCGTGTTTAGCCTCTCGATGGAGGATGGGTCTATGCTCTTTCTATAGGCGGCAAAGACCCGACGGGTAGTATATCTACTCACCGTGTTGAGCCTCCTTTGTGTTTAGAAGCATAGGATGTTTTTCTAGAATGCCTGGGAATGTGGAAAAGTATTTCTGTAATGAATGTTTGATTAAATGGTGAAAATCCACGGGGATGGAGATGCTAGAATTTAAAGGTGATGTGAATCTTAAAAAGGAGCAGTTGTATTGAAAGTGACGCCATTTCAGTTAAATGGGGAATTGTTCAATCTTAATTAATGCTTAAAGAATTAACTAATGTACAGTGGAACTGATAAATTAGAATGGAGTAATCTAATAAAGCTCTTCAATTGGTTGTGTGCTTATAGGATACCTAGTCTTAGAAGTAGCAGCCTGGAGTCTGAGAGACGTTAGCTGCAGTTGTATCTAAGACTTGGTAATGCCCATAGTGTGGATGTGAGTTACTTATATATTCTGTACTTTTTGTGTTTCTATACGCTACTCCACCCTGTCGGTAAGGGAAACTGACACCCCGGGGATTCTGAGCCCTGGGGGTGTGTTTTCCCCAACATTCTGATGGGAGGTTGAATGGCTGACTACCCCCTTTGGCCCCGCTCTCTTCTCTTGGTAGATCTTAGTGCTGGTAGGCACAGTGGTTAGTTTTACCCATATATGTGTGTAGAGGGCTGTAATGGCTTGTGGTTATTTCACACACATATATTCTGGATATAGTATCCTATGGACTACTATAGGTGTAACGTGTATTGGCTGTGATGGCTTGAGGATCCTTACTCGGTGTATGGGCTGTAATGGCTTGAGGTATAATACCTGATGTATGATAGACGTTATGCGAGCTGTGGTGGCTCCCGGAAACTACCTGGTTACTTTTGGTTGTGAGGATTGTGTGGAGCTTAGCCCAGGTGTCTGCGGGCAAGCCTATGTGGTGCACGTGGTGTAGATTGTGGTGCTTGACCCATGTTGATACGGGCAAGCCTTTGGAGAGAGATGCACATGACGTATGTCATTGGGGCAAAGCGGCAAACCAGTGGGGAAGTGGTAGCGGGGTACCCTTGATATTCATTACTACATGCTATATTCTTGTATGCGTTACTTGGTGAGAGTAGCCTTGGTGAGGTTGGGAACATAGTATACCTGTTTAGGTGATGAGTTAGTTTCACTTGTTGTTCACTGGGCTTTAGCATGCTTTCTTTACTTTTGCACGAGAGGCTTGGGGAGGATCCTACTGAGTATACTGTTATACTCACCCTATGTACATATAAACTGTTTTTCAGGTCACTTGGAGCAGGTTGGAGATCAAGCTGGTTACTACTAGCTTGCGGTTGGAGGAGGAGTTGTTCGGGCTTGTGGTCGCTGTCGTTTTACTTTCTTTTGGGTAATTTTAGTTTCCCCTTTCAGTTGTAGTACTTTTGCATGACATTTCATATATGTACTTGGGTTTCTTTTACATTTCAGTTATGAGTTGGAGTTGGTTGGATTCTATTCTATCTCTCTCTTCTGCATGTGTTCTCTTAGAGGGTAATGCCTCCCATTTGTGTGTGTATTATACCCTCGGTGCTAGTCACCAACCCGGGGCCTACTGGAGGCGGGACTCGGGGGTCATTATCTCCCTTTTCACATTGCCGGCCCAGGAGGGGTATACTTTGTGGGGAGGGGGTCGTGACAGATAATGCCAGTGTCGATGGAGGGGAATAGGTTGGGTGTCAGTATGGGCTCGAGGAGGGAGTTGTGCGACCTGTTTCTTCATCTCATTTTTGTTTTTTATTAAATTTATCACCTTTTAATAGAATATATTATATATATATGAAATAAATAAAAACAAAGGAAATTTTGTTTTATTAATAACATATTTGTATTACGTTAAATTTATAAATTATAATTTAATTATTAATTTTTTATAATTTAATCTATTTTCATAAAATAAATCAATATTATTTTTATGTTTATAATTATTATGGTTATTATTTATTTATTTATTAATTATATTGAGTAAATATTATAATTTCTATTGGATTAATATTATTTTTTTATGATAAATTTCCAAAAAATTGATATTTTATAAATAGGGTTTTGTATATACGGTTTTTAAGAAATACTATAATCAATATTTCTAATAACTACTAATAATTTCTATACATTTTTTTGGAAAAAAATATTAAGTGAATCAAAAAAATGTATCTTATAATAATTATAAAATTAGCATCTTTTCACTTAGATTTTGACTACCAAATACTCTATTTATTTATCTTAATAATAAAAACTTTATTTAATTGTAATATTCAGGTATATATAAACAATATTGAAGTATTTAAACTTATATATTTTATTTTATCATTTCATAATTTTTTTTAATCTTCAATGGTTATGGCTTAATGGCCCCAATTGTTTTCAATAAATAGACCACATAGAATGAATTTTAGTGTTTGTAATCTACAAATACGAGTGCTATACTCATTAGGATGATGTTTGTGTTTCCCCTTATATGAATTTTTATTATCATCATCTTCCAAGGGATCCTACTGATGATGGATCCAGATGATACGAGCGATAATATCTCGGATGTCTTGTCTTTTCTACATAGCTCTCTTTTATTCCGAATGGTTTTTGTATATTTAAAATTTCGGGTCCTTTAATCAAAAGTGGTGTTTTGGTATAACATTTTGATATATCATCATTATTTTAACCAAATATAATTATTGAGAAGTTGAATTTATTACGTGTAATAGAATTCTATATAGTAAATTATCTTATATTTATAAATTGTGTTGTTGAAAGGAACTAATTGCATTCTAAGAAGAAGAAAGCATTCATTAATATATTTAAATTCTAAAAAATATATTATAACTAAAATACTTACCCTTAAAGGTAATATTTTATATAAATTTATCAGAAAACTATTTCAATAAACATTTATAAATTAAAAAAATGATTAGAATTTCAAGATAATTACATTTAGGTTCTATAATACATGATTTTCTTAACATAATTCCTGATTTTTCTACAAAACCTCCTTGTGATACTCAATGTAATAACCAAAACTCTTATAACCCAAAGATGATGTCTAATTTATTAAATTTTTATAAGATATAAGGGATCACATTACTAAAGATCAATTAGATTAGTGGTCTTGTAGAACCAAAAATAAACATGATACACAATTTATATTTATAATTAAAAAATAAAAATACTTTTTAAGAAAATAGTTTTCATCCTTGTACTCATTGAAAGAATTCATTCCCATATCATGGAAAAAACATTCAAGATTAGGGTGATCGTAAATTCATAGTAGGGGTCTTGTATAGTGGAACCAATCATCAATCAATAAGGAATAATAAATATTTAATAGTAAATTATTTAAAATAATATTCCCTTTATTAAAAAACCTGAATATAATATTTAGATAAGGCATAATAAATATTGAAATGTAAATAAATTTTAAAAATTCAATTTAATTAATAAATGTAGAATTAAATACAAAAAATTAAATATCGAAGTGAATATTTCATGTATAATAATAATAAATAAATGTTCAATGAAAGAAATTCTCAGTTTCATGGTTCCATGACCGCAGGCATCATGTAACCTTTAGTATGAAAGCATTACAAAATGTAGTTTAAAACAATGTGTAGAACACCTTTATTCAGAACTTAACGATTCCGCTCATGAAACTAAAGATCAATCTACGGGATATATATAATGGAGCCCCACCCATTTTATCATATCCAAAACATTCCTCATATATTGAATCAATGATTTAATTTGTGAATATTATGTATTATCCTCAATTATCCAGATGGAGTAATGAATAGAGATCTATCCATATTTCCCTAGATAATGAAATAAAATTTAATGAAAATACCATATGAACAAATGGTATAAGGTTTATGAAGTAATTATATCCATGATATAAATAATATGGTAATTTAAAAATTATCAAATGAAATATTGTAATAAGAAAGTGATTATATAATGATAAATATAACAATCAAAAAAATAAAAAATAAATGAGAGGAAACAATTGATTCATCAAAAAAATAGGTATTTAAAAGAAAATAATTACTAATCAGATATTCATGTTTAATATATCAATTGTTTCGTATATACACAAGATGGTTGTGAATAGTTTCATAATAACAAATATTCCCTAATGTAATTGTAGTTTAGATGAAATACCATTCCTCATACGTCAATTACGTCAGAAAAATTAGCCATCAATATAATGGTTTTAATAAAATTACAAATAAATATATGAATAAAATTAATTCTAATAATATCATATATTATATTCTAATAACATTTTACCACACTTTTTTCAATATGATTCCATTTTCTTCATTACTTCTTGTGTTAATTACCTTGTTTTCTCAAGCATGACTTCTCATGAAAGTTATATATCTTTTTTATAGATTATAGATAAAAAATATCATGAATTAAATTAATCATATAAATATAATATTTTATAATTATATTTATATTTATATTTATTCTATAATGTTGTACATAAAAAATAAACTACGTCACTTTATGGAGATGGAAGGGCGCACGTATGCAAGAGTGACAATATCATTCCATTAATGAGTGATAGGGAAATGAATTGGGGTATATTATGTTACATAAAAAATATCAATTAATGTGTATCAAATATATTTATTTAATTTATCATTATTACTTTCTTTTTAAATAATAAGTGAAAAATTAATAATATTTCTTCATGAGGTGGTTGTCCATCGTACAAATGAGCAATATTATGGTATTTTAAACTAAATTGAAGGTAAGAAGGTAAATTTGATAATATAATTCCATAAATCTAATAAAATGATATATTGTATATATATATGAATTTTAAAATTTTTATTATATAAAATTTATTTATGTTTAGATGGAAAATCTATTTCATCGATTAGTGAGGTGGTACTATGCTTTGAACACGATCAATAATTGTGTTTCCCTTTTTATGGACATTTATATTAGTATAAGTTTTTAATTTGACATAATAAAATCTAATTATATGTGAGATACATATTTTATTATAATATATTTTTTAATAGAAAATTTCATGTTGTGAAAGAAGAAATAAAATTAAAGGGATTTATTATAATGATTAACATCTCCTAGAGAAACAGCCATTATATATCCTCTTAAGAAATATAATTTTTATATTTTTGGAAGACCATAAGATCAATAATGTGGATGAATATTTTTTAGAGATGCATTTCTTGGGTTTGGAAGATCCAAATTTATTGAGGGATGTGCATAATATAAGAAAGGGTGTGGAATTTTTTAGGTGGTGGAGAGGACACACATTAAAATTTTGAAAATAGTAATGTTTACCCATGTTTTCCAAAACCCACAAGGATCCCAAATTATTAGTTATATATCATTATAGGTTATACGGTATAAATATTGGCAATAATTATGTCTTGGACAATTTTTAGAAAATATTTACACTTACATTCTATTTTTAACCCCAGGTAAACCTGTTTTCCCTGTAACCAAAATAATTAACTTTTAATAATTTCACTACTTTTTTTGGTAAAAGATTATGTTGGAAATTTTAGATAATATAAATAATTATAAATTATCATATAGATTCTATTTTTATAAATTAAATTCACTGAATTGGTATAAATCTTTTAAAAATTAAACCCGATGATGTATCGAACAAACTAGTTTTCCAATGAATTAATTTAAAAAGTAAAAAGCGAATTCATAAAAAAAATCAATATATATTTTATTAAAATAACCAAAATTTGAGTAATTATAATAATTACTTGAAAATGTTTTTATTTTATCATCTTTAAAAAATTTAACTTTTAAATTCATTATATGAAAATATATTTTTAAACAAAAATATATATTTTTCAATGTTCATCAAAAAAATGTCACATATGATATAGTTACAAAAAATTCAATATTAGATAATTTTGAAATTATGATTTAAAAAATGGTTATAATTTTTTCAAATATATTTTATTAAAGTATTAAAAATTAAATTGAAAGTTTTGTCCAAAACATAATGAAAATAATTTTTAGAAATATATTTTATATCAGAAAAAAATCATATTCTTTCAAAGAATATTTAATTTTCATTTATAATCAATTGAAACCCAATGAACAAGGGTAAACCATTTATTTTTATAAATTAATTATAAAAATTATTAAATTTAAAAATAAATTTTAGGCAACAAAGGTCAGGTTTAAATAATAATATTTTAGAAGTGTATTGCATTACATTTGAACTTATTATTCTGTAAATCCGAATTTATTGAAGAAATTACATTTATTTTATAAGAAATTTACTGTAATGTCTTGGTTTAATATAGCTAAAAAGTAAGATGACTTATTATATTTTAAAAATAAAAATTATCTCTTAAATATCATTTATATTCAATAAATTTATCATTATAAATACTTAAGTAATACTATGATGAAAAATGAATTACACTACAATAAGGAGCCGATAGGCTGTATATTTTCACTAGTGGTTTTATTGTCTTATATAGGATGAAAAAGATATATAAAATCAATATAAATTAAAATTAAAACACCTATGTATGGTAGATATATTATTATAATTATTTTATTATTCTTATTAATGATATAGAGGTTGTTTAAGAAGAAAGGAAGTTGAAAATGATCTTTAAAATCGTATACCCCAAATTTTTGTAACCACCATTGGATTACACCTTGAGAATTATTGAAGTGGCTTTTTGTGAGACCATAACCACACTGATAGAGGGAAGTATGTGTAGAATTAATTTTGGAAGGTAAAGAGAAAACAAAGTGTCTCAAGTACCATGGATAATATATGAGAGTGGGATTACCTTTTATAGGTGAGGTAAGTGGAAAACATGTAAATAATTGAAATATATTCATATTATATATGTTATATTCAACTTAATTATATCTAAATCATCTGATATTCAATTATTATATAGTTCATTTCAAAACACACCCATCAATTGATATTTATGTTAGTTATTTATGTAATATCTAAATTTATCAATTTATTTGTATCACTTATAAATCATTCTACCCTTAACGAAAAGGAATAATATTTACCACGGTTACTCTTCATTTTGAAAAAAATAATCTAAATTTGTTAGATAATATAAATTATAATTATGTGTCATTTTAACTCAATTTTATTAGATTAAATTTCTATAATTGGTTAATATTACTTCAAATATATGTTTACAAATTTCAATTAAAATTGACTTTCAAAAAATGTTTGTATTATGCATTAAAATTATTTTTATAAAAAATAAAGTATAATATTGATTAATATAAATAATATTAGATAATATAAAATAAAATATTATTTATATTTATTTTAATAAAATCAATAAATTAATCTATCTTTGTGAATACATTATTTATATATAATAATCGAATGAAATTTTTATTTCAATAAATACATTAATTATATTTCAAAAAATTTGCGAATAGATTTATATGTTCGAAATTATATTATTATATATATTATATTATAGAAAAATATATATATTTGATAGAAAAAAACGATTCATATACAATATAATTATTCTTATATCATCATATTGTTATAGAAGTGACAATGTTCGATATTTCTCACTATTCAAAAAACTAAACTATTGATGAAAATCCAAAATATTCAACATAAGTTAATATTGATTCTATTACTTTAAAAATTCACATAAATTAATAATTTATTTATAAAATTTGATAAATTAGGTTTCAATCTCCTTCATGAATAAAGTTGTGTGCACTTTACTAAATAATCTTTAGGAAGAAAATTTTGAATTCAATAAATGAAAATCTTGTGATACATCACCAAAAAGATATGAATCCATGGTTATGAAGTAATGATCGTGGTTTAGTGAGAATTAAAAATGTATTAATGATATCTTCCAGATATATTATGTCATGTAATGGATATGAATGATTTGATCCTCATAATGAAAATGATTCCCTATATGAAAATACTTCCTCTCTTTCTTGAAGATTTTAAGAGATCATTGTATAACCATTTGGATAAAAATATATATCATCATAAAAAAATATTCCTTGTTTTGTATCTTGGGACTCCAGATAATGGTACTTCTTCTTCACTCAATGATAATTGAGAAAATGTAGAGCATATCCAGGATACCCCTAATAATAATTCTTATACATTGACAAAGTAAGATTATAATAAAAATACATTATCATTTATGGAAGGAAAAAATTCTCCCACATTGCCATTTAGTTAAAAAAAATATACCCTTATCATACACATACACTAAAATATAGACAATAGATGAAGAGGTGGAAGAACTCCAAATTGCACACCAATATTTTAGTATGGTGCCTCTACCACCATCAATAAACATAAAAATTTGAATCTATTTACAACTAAATACATGGGATTAACATTAATAACTTCCACAAAGTCCTTTTAGGTTCAAGA
Source organism: Viscum album (assembly GCA_963277665.1). Classification (NCBI taxonomy): domain Eukaryota; kingdom Viridiplantae; phylum Streptophyta; class Magnoliopsida; order Santalales; family Viscaceae; genus Viscum; species Viscum album. The sequence continues at coordinate 1,214,764,239 of OY728131.1, read as the reverse complement.
GACATAAATCTCATTCTAAAAATAGAATAGATATTTATTCTCTCGGAATTTTAACGAAATTATGAGAATTTATCCTGATGTGGACACCGATAATTTGGTCTTGTCTGTGGGTTATCATGGATACATGTTTAAATATATGAGAATTGAAAAAAAATGTTTATAAGGATGAATATAAGTTTATAGGTTCATAAATTATTACTTTATTATAGATTTTTACTTCCAATAATTGATAACCAATATCTTCACTATTAATAATATGTTTAGGCTGATCAGAGATTACATATACTTAATGAATCTAAAACATTATTTCCCAAAGGATGAATTCTTATCCCAAATCAAGAAAATTTTGATCAATACATCTATTATTCTCTAGGACCTCTCCTTCAAGAATGGTTATATTGTCTATCACTAGAGTTCCAAAGATTCCATAGATGAGGGAGCCAACACTTTTAAGGCAACCCCAAGGGTGTATTTGTATCAATTAATTCCATTTTACATTAGGAAATGTGGTTCCAGGTCTCAACATACCATGAAACAAATAATTAATCCATTATTGATGAATATTAATGACTTCCATGTGGGAGATTTGGGTGTCAATTCTCAACAATTATATGATCATATTTCAAATCATGATATTGTTTCAACCAATAATTGTGGAAAATACTATGTATGGATAATTTAATATAAAATTTTGGTGTTAAATTAGGAAATTTTCATTAACTTCATGGTATGGAATCATGATATAAAGTGTGATATATGGATACTAATCTAATCCTTAACTTTTTTACATTATATTATTCTCAATGTGTTGAGAGGTATTTAAGGAATCCTCGTTCACATAAAAAACATCATAGGAAAACATACAAGAAAATTATTAACATTCTACAGGATTATGAAAGAGGGATTTATGTATTGATTAAATGGATATTCTGAACTATAATTTGATAATATCATGAAATACCCCCACTATAAGACTAGTATTGATGTGCCGCGAAAATGGAAAATAACTAATTTTATTATGTAGAAACTTTAGAGTGATAACTTAGTACCCTTATCAAATTGAGTAATGATATGGGAAATAAAGTGGTATGTACTATCGTAACATATATATGTTATATATTGGGAGATGAAACTATAACATAGATAAAAAATTTCATTCATTAATATTCATGGTTCATCATTTGAGACATTACCTACTACATCACCAGGTTTACTTGGTCTCTCATATTGACCCACTCAAATATATACCTAGTCGTCTAATATTAACATGATGCATAGATTTGTTGGGAGTTATACTTTTGTAGTTATATATCTAGTTTATAACATATAAGGACGTAAAAGATAAAGTGTTATAGTACCTTATAATGGAACATCACACCTCATAAAGCACAATAGTGGAATCAAAATCGGCAAATTAAGAGTTATTCTGAATTCAGAACAAACTGTAAAAACCCAGTTTTCCAATATGGTATGGGTCCTATAAATGTCAGTACAATTCTTTTTATACATAATATTGATCCTTATTTGTGTTAGAAAAACATTCAGGGGAATATGGGGGATCTATGGATCCCAAAACAAATCTCTTTGGGGAAGCTATCCATGTCGCAAGGATAGTGCATGGCTAGCATATGGATTTCATAAACACACAGATGATCAATTTTCTAGAAAGACCATATTACTTGGTCAGCGCAAAACCATGCATCCAAACCATGTGAGTGGCCCCTTCTTCCAAGTTATCCATGTATGGTTTGCAAATAATTTTTCAAACTATGTGGAAAAATGAAGCATATAACTTTTTTCTAGGTAATTTTATAGTTTTTCCCTTAATGATCTAATAAGATCACTCCTTCTTCCGTAATATGAGAACTAGTGGGATTTAACTATTTTCCTATAATGTTTTTCATTTTTATAGCTATGGTAGGAATCAAGAGATATCCTTTATCCGGGATCTGATCATGCTTTCATTTATCATATTGGATGCGCAATTATATGTACTCAAGCCTGTTTAAGACTTTATTCTTCTCTATTACTCTCAAAAATGTTATCAAAGTGTGATCATATTTTCCTTTTTCTCAGATATACTCAATTAAAAAAGAAATTAGAGGCCAATATTAGAGGTTAAGGATTGAAAAAACCTAATGTGGATGGTCTATAATTCATCCTTCAAGTTCTTGATTTTTAAATTAGCGTGTGGGTCCCACTAAATTCACTAGGTTCCATATATTGAATTTATATGTTATTATTATATTTTTTAGAACTGTTTCATTATTCTCTTTCAATATATTTGATTACTTGTTGAAGGTTATGACCAAAAATACACACACTGCTTATTGGTTGTCCTGCCCCAATTGAGTTTTTAGTGTCTTGACACTTTTGATCCATCATTTGGGTGTGCTCGTGTTTGAAAACACTAATGGTAAGACAGAAAATAATTAAATGATTATTGAATAAAGTAATAATGAATGGAAAGTACCAATTCAATTCCACATGACCCACCGAGGACGAGTTATTAAATGTAATTAGTAGTTATATCTAATAAATTGGCATGCATAATACTTATATGACTTGACCAAATTAAATGTAATTGAATAATAGGATGCATGTTTGTTGAATATATTACCACATTAATGAACGTTAGTAGAACAATCCATCATTATTAAATATGAATTAAAATGATTTGTTGAAGTGTTTCATGTGACTTGTCCTATTCAATCTAATGAAAGTAAATTCCTGAACTGATATGGAATTATCCATGACTTCATTAAATAGTAGGACTGACCTCACTCAATATTGTCATGGATTCTTATCAGGGAATTCCATGGACCCTTGGGAACCCAAATCCAATTCAAGGTTTCAACTAGCATAGCTTGAGTCTGATCTATACAAAGATCGTTGTCTATTCTTGGATTCCTAGTATGAAACCATAGTATCCCTCACATATAATTACTGGATGCGTTGTATACACTACTTGGATCCAGGATTGACAAGTAAGTTCCATGGTAAAACCCATGGGTCCCTATTACGTCCTTGCATCATTTTACCTTGATTGTTCACTTGGATTTGGTAGGTATGATATTTGTGGAATCATAATGACTATTCTCCTTATAATGAACTCTTAACATTAGTTAGACCCAGTTACAACCATGTTAGTCACCCCTGAGGTCTAAAATTCCTTGGATAATACCATGGAACCATTTTCTATCAATTATCAATTATGGTTTCCTTATTATATCTTAGAAGTTCCAGTATTAATAATATGTGACTTTTTATAAATTAGTAAAATCATAACATGACATTTTTATATGTTTGGAAAACAACTAAGGGATGAATCATGTACAAGGATATATAGATACATTGTATTTCATTACTTTATATATGTATAAATTCAAGCCTACCCAATCATAAATTTTGATTACATGGATCGTTTGTTATAGACACAATTGTGGGTGTCCCACTATGATTTCTCTCACATCCTCTTTGGGTGACGTTTGGTACCCGAAGTACATTAAATGGTTGTAGGTGTGAAAATATGGGTGAATTCGACTTTAAATAGTTGATTTTTTCTAGTTTAGTAAGAATATTTATAGAAGTATGAGTTAGAGCTCGTGATTCTGGGGATTTTTTTTTGATTTCCATTAAGATTTTTTGGAACATGTATTGCATACTATATTGTATCCATGTTATATTATTTTCTAGTGAAATGATATATCTCTAGATGTATAGAGTTATTCCAATAATTTTAGTTGTTGTTATCCTTTTTTTATCAATTACTCTTATATTCATCTTTGGTTTACATGTATCTATTCTTCAAAATACAACTTTTTTTATTTACATGATGTGATAGTATTTTCAATTGAGGTTATAGTCACCCCACATACCCACCCTAGGCCCTCACATCAATTAAACAACATCTAGCATTTGTGGGATGTGCTTGAGGCTATTTTCCCCACTAGGCTTGGGGAACCCTTTAAGTGGAATCAAGGTCGGAGATTTCACGATGTTGTATCATATGTTTACATATATATTTTTTTTATTTATAATTTGGAAAAAATATATTTGAGATTAAGAATGATTGGGACTTGGTCATAAGTCATGCTTGGGCGTCACAATCCATGGTTCGATGTAAAATTCATGTTACCAAAAATATATATTTTTTTTCTATTTTTTCCTATTATTGATGAGAATATTTCACTATTCGGTGATGCACATGTTGTGTTGTGTTTTTTTATTTTTCTATAGATTCAATAATCTCATTGGCCCGATGAGATAAGGGAAAGTAGAATTGTTACATGCATCATGTAGGAACATTGATTTATCATTTCTATCATATTACCATGCCATATAAGTGAATTTAACAACTTTTCACTGCTTTATTATGATTGATATTATGGATTTATTTTGTGATAGTTAACTAATTATTGAATTACTCTTTTTTATAATTGTGTGATTTCCTATATCAATTCGTGAGGTGAATCGGCCCTCATGGGTTTCTAAGAGTAATTTCCCATGTTAATTCACTATGATATAAATAAATGGATGTCATTCTTACTGATTTGTTTTATAGGACCTAATTTCATGGGAGTTTCTATCAATTATACAGTAAAATATTACCTCTAAAATGAAATAGATACACATCCTCATCTCGCCTTGTCATGTCTATGAGAGGTAAAAGTGTAAACCTGTAAATTAATTTTAAATATTAATGAAACACATAAGTGAGAACCTATTGATACCTATAAGTCTAGGAGGGTAGTTTGGGTAATATACCTTGTGTAGTGACATTTTTCATGTTGAGATTATTTATGTTTAGCTCTCTCCTTGCTTTTATTCATGTCCTAAAGAGTGTTCTTGGAATTTTTAGACCAATTCCACCGTGATGCACTGGTATCATATGCATGGAGGGTAGAGACGAATATGATTTAGACGTGGTGGGCCCTGATCCAATCATTAAACAACTCAGAGTGCCACTAGTGGAACCACCTACTATCACTGATCTGAGCACTGATTCCTATGTCTGTTATATTTTACTACGTCTGATGCAGTCCATGCATGGTACTCCATGATTTTCCCCCATGATGGATGATCTAACTCATGAGTCCTTATAGAAACATGCTACTAAATATTCATGTGATGAAAGTCTGTAGTTTTATGTATATTGGATAGAGGCCACCCTATCTATCTTTGGGAATCTGGAATTTCCTCTATAGTGGAGTGTAATGATTTCCACACATATGTTATAGGATTCTGGAAAGCATTAGTGGGACATGATAACCATTGAAAATCGTCATTAGAGAATGTTATGGGGTGATTTATAGACTCCTCCTATGATAAGTTCATTCCTCAAATGCTGAGAGCTTATAGGGACAATTATTTCATGCATCTTGAGTAGGGTTCTATGTTAGTTACGGAATATTCAGTGCATTTTTTGGAGTTACAGTGTTTTTCACTACTTCTAGCTGGTGGTGATCATTCTCGTATTATATTATTTAAGGATGTATTTTATTATTCCATCTATACAATGTCCAATGTATCCTACCTACATTTTCATCAATAGTCAATCATGGTCTTATCACTAAGCATAACCAGAGGGATGGAATTTTTATTGGGTATAGAGGAACAGTGTCGCATGAAAGCTAGTAGTTCGTCTTGTGGTAAGAAATGTTCCCATGAGGTTTATCATTATGGAAGTAAAAAAAGATTAATGATTTATATATCACCATAGGGTGTCATCACTGTGGTAGTTGGGGGAACCTAAAGGCTCATTGAGATAGAGTCCCAATGGAGTTCTATGCTTGTAGTCGTATGGGGAATATTCAATGATTATATAGGACTTTTCTACTAGCTTCAAATGGAAAAGGATAAGTGCCAATACCACCATTAAGAGAGATTTATTTTATGTCACATAAAATGGGGAGTAGGAAAAGCACTAGTAGGTCTGGCCGAGGATGATGTCATGGATGTGGTAGCCAGACCCTTGATCACCAACAGTAGCAACAAATTTTTTTGATTATGGTAATCCATATACTGGCCAAGGCCATGGATTGGGCTAGTTGAATGAAGTATAGCTGATACCTAAATATCATTCTATGAGACCATATATAGAATGATGTTATATTCTTGTAGCCTCTACTATTGTATCTTCTTATTTTAATATAGTTTCTTTGAAGTATTTTTTCTCTGTATCTATCATGGAATACCTCAGGCTATAGATGAATTATTACTATGGGGTAATGACCTCGTATACTTTATTAGTGGCACTAATAGAGGGTATACACCAATTTAGAGATGTTCTACATAGGTTATGATGTTACCCTTTCTTATGAATCCTCATTCTTCTAGAGATGATGGGCTCTAATGTTGTAACAACCCAAAATTTTATTAAGGAAATTTTTTTTTGATCTAAATAAATTTCTTATTTTCTAAAATGGATATAGAAAACATTTTAACTTGTTTAGTTTAATGTTTTTGTGTTTTCAAATACCATTAAAATTTTTATCGGTGGTATTATTGTCTTTGAATAGTGATCACATGATAAGTATAAATAGAGAGCTTTAATAAACCCAAGTTACTCAGTCAAATGAAGATATGGCCTCATCCAGTATAATAGCATTGTATGAATCCCATTTGTCATAGCATAGAAAGGAGTTATTGTCACTGGGAATTTCTCTTGACCAAGCCCTAGACAAGCATCAATACATTATTCTTGAATAGAACCACCTACTGGAGAAATGGAATTCAACAGAGATTACCACTAGTGTGATGTTATTCGAGCCACCACCAAAGTCTGTTAGCATCTCTCACCTTACCCTTAGGTCTTATGAGGGGTTTTAAGGGGTTTTGTATGAAGATCCCATCACTATGATTATTTGCATTATTTTTGGTATAAGTAATATACATTCATTTTATTATTTTTACTTTGTAAATAGTTTTTAAATGACAAATATTATTTTTAGTTAATATTTAGTTAAGACATATAGTTTTATGAAATAAAGTATTTTTCTACTAAATAATACTTTAATAAAATATTTTTACTAACTTAATTTCTATTAAATATAAATGATCATATAATTTTTATTAATACAATTGTAATATTTATATTGGTTTGAAATCTATTTTTGAAAAAATGCTTGAATTTCGAGTAGATATCTATTTTTATTTTTAACAAATTCTAATATTTATAATATTTAATAGGTAAAATGAATACTATTTTTGGAATAACGATTTACAAATTATACAAAGGTAAATTCATCCTAATTTTTTGAGATAGTCAAATTTTTTGGTAAAAATTAAATACCATTTAAATATATAATGAGATTTATTACATCATAATGTCCCAATAGTTATGTAATAAAATATTATAAATTTAATTAATATCCAATATCTATTTTCAATTTTAAATAATGAGATTTGAGGGTTGAATTATTTATTTTACAAAGCCTTCGTTGGCCCTACAAGACTTATAAAACATTTTATCATTTTAAAATTACTTCCATGAGGGTGTGACTCACTTCCACATATGAAAGAATAATATTTTAATAAGTTTTAAATGTGGACTTATATAATTAGGTTTTCTACTCAACATTGAAAACATACTTGGGCAAAAACTATTGTTTGGTTTGTGGTTTGGATTAGTATAATGTGTAGTGTCCAAAACATAAATAATAAATAATTCCCTCTCCTTTCCATATATACCCACTCATCCTCCCATTAATCATCACTAAAAACCATTAGAGCTGGAACAACCCTATTTTTGATATATCAAAAATCCTCCCCAGGTGACCCAAGCTCCCAATAATTCCCTCTCAATCCTCTCCCATGCCATTGGGATCACACTTCCATGTAAGGGATTTCTTACTTTATTTTTTTTTCAATTATATATTTGTTGTCAAACATTTTATTATTCAATTAAAAATGATGGGGTTTGATTTAAAACCTCCCACAAACTTTACAACTTATGTTTTAATGAAGATAGACATATTTCTCTTTCATTAATTCCTCCCATTTAAACCCATTACCATGCAAAAAATACGTAAAAAATTTCTTTCTTCGCATTTATATTCAAGAAATTATTTTATAATATGCATCTAAACACTATTATATATTTTTATATATTATGTTACGTAAAACCCTTAAATTCCATTTCATGTATAAATTATGTGATGCGCTTTTCTCTCTAATCAATCCATCTTAAGATTTCTATTTTATGTCGTTATGCCTCCGAAGTTACACCAAAATTTCCATACCAAAATCATCATGTAAGTGAAAACCATACCCATTTCCCTATCAAGGGTATTCACCATTATGTATATGTAATTTTATATTTAGGAATTTCATTTATGTATTCCACAAAACATATTCATTGAATAAATTATGATGTTTAATAAATCCATGTTGTATGATTTATGTGGCACACTTAAGCATGGAAAATATTATTATGAAGGGTGTGACCTGATATCACTCCAATGCATTGGGTAAAGATTAGTATCGGGATCTGTAAAGTGAAATGAGGGTTTACTAATGTTAATTCAAGTACAATTAAGGTCTAATCATGATCCATGTGTAATGATCCTTAGATCATGCTAATATCATTTTAAATGTTGTTCCCACTTTTCAAAGTCATGATAATCATGCTATATCATGCCTTTATGTTCATGTCTCACATGAAATCCATTGGTACACCTATTTCATACCATGTACTATATTATTAAAATTATTATTTTATTACTCCCATATTGGTATTTATAGCTCACTATTTTCTTATTCATTTCCCTATGTTATCACATGTAATGAAACGTATGAAGGAATGTTATGATCATGTTAAAGAAGTTTTGAATAACGAAGATGTGTATTAAGTTCTAATTTTTTATGTAATGTTCTTAATTACCCAAGACACTCGACCTATTAATCCACAGAGTTTTTGTTGTTTAATTTTACCAAATAATTCTTTTTTAAGTGTAAAATACATATAATGGTATTTATATTTTGTATGAGAGGAAACTTTTAGTAATATTTTGGATTAGGATTAAAACCCCCGGTAGATGCCTTAGAGATAAATAGATGTATAATAAAAATGTCCCTAAATTTTTGTGAGTATTTAGTATGTGTTTTATGGAGAAAATACATACCATTCTGGATACAAGAAGGAAGAGGTGTCTCTGGAACAAATATATATAGGGGTAACACATGAAAACAACACTTTGAGCTAGACTCGAACGAGAACTAGTGCACAATAACATGTCTTTCTACACTTTTGGTTACAACCATCCTGGGGGATATTATTTGTTTAATTAAAAATCATTTTATGACCAATTATTAAAGTAATTATATAATTCCCCTAAGAATTTTTTTTGAATTAGATCACTGATAACATATATTAAAGCCTATAAATTCATATGTTAAGGAAATATATGTAATTTATAAGTTATCTATTTTTTTATTGGATTTCACTTTATGTGTAACCACTAAATTTCATTTTAATTCAAAAAATGGATGGTTAAAGGAGGACTAAGGCCAACAACCAATTCAAAGATCAATGTGGTGAATTTTCTAATGAGAAGCCCAATCTGATTGGTGCGCGAATCACAAACATTCTTAGGATACTCGCTTAATTAACTATTGTTTTGAATAGAACCATGGGTAAAGAAGAACGTTCAATCCCCTCTAAGAAATAACAAATTAACATAGATAGATTTGTGAGACAAGGACATCCTACTTTTAATGGATCACATGATCTCTCAATTACCAAACAACGGATCAACTCCATTTAAAATATCTTCTCCATCCTTAAAAGTCCCGAACATTAGTAGGTTCATCTAGATTCATATCGTAGGGATGGTGAAGCAGATCAATGGGGGACATTGATCAAAAATAGGATGCCTGAATAAGAGATAAAGGTATTAAAATGGAAGGATGTATGAATGAAATCAACCAACATTTTCCTCTCACCCTCTGACTGAAGATGGAAAGGGACTTCCTTGATCTCATGAAAAAGGACACAGAATCTATTGAATCGTATGATTAAATATTCACAAGACATGCACGATATGACTCTTTATTTTTTTGCCACCAAATGAGCGGTTTACCACTTTTTTGGTGTGTTTAAACATAACTTATAGGAAAATTTTGAGATTTGTGACATTGAGTGATATGAGAAAATTGTCTCTTGTGCACTCAAATATGAAAAGGAGATCAGAAAATCAAAAGAGTATCATTGGGATATGAATCATAAGGTGGAATTTAATTCGTGAATTTTGATGGATAAATAAAATGCTACTATGAAATTACAGCACCCCACTTTTCAATGGAGCAGAAAAAAGAACCCCAAAAATTGTATAAAGGGGACGAGGAAATCCTTTTAGTGTAGATTAGAAGGGAACCATGCTATTAACTACCGACAAAAAAACCCACTACTATAACAGAGGATAGGAGCACTCTGCCTGACCCTCAATGAATATTAAATTTCATCAACAGAAAAGGACCATGGAACTTTTGAATCCAGTGCCCTATGTCAAGGGTTATTGGAGGAAACCGACAACATCCAAGGCAACAAGGGATTTCTTTCTCCATCACCACTCCCGAAGAGAACCCCGAAAACAATGTTGTGACAAGTACACTACTTATTAATTTAGTAATTGAAAATTTTCTTTTTGAATATAGTTATATGAATTATTTTATATGAAAAATGTTTCGATGAACAATTCTAACACCACAACAAATCATGGAATTACAGATGTCTATGAGAATCGACCCCCGATTCTATACAAGTTCAAGGAGGGGGAAGAATATTATTTTTAACCATCATCTCAAGCCTGGATATTACAATCCTATGAGAACACATGTCTTTCATTGAGGATTGAGTCTAAGGAAGTAACAATCCTTTAATACATGCCTATTGTGTGGAAATTCCCTGATGGGTTTCTAGAGGAATTTCTTTGTCTTCCTCGTAGAAGAGATATTGAATTTGCGACTAATCTTATACCTGGTTCCATGCCAATTTCAAAGACTCTATATAAAATTGATATTTTTGAAATTTAAGAGTTTAAGAAAAACTATATTAGAATATGGGTAAAGGGTTTTAATGGCCATGTGCTTCACCAGAGGGTGCACTAGACCTCTTCATCAAGAAGAAGGATGGGTCAATGTTCCATTACATTGATTATCTTGAGCTCATCAAAATCACAAAAGGAACAAGTATCCTCTTACACAAATTGATGACTTGTTTGATCAGCTATGTGGATCAAAATACTTCTCCAAGGTGGATTTATTGTCGTGATACTACCATGTAAGGGTGATGAAGGAGAATATAACCAAGGATTCTTTTCATACAAGATATGGGAACTTTGAATTCATAGTAATGCCTTTATGACTCACTAATGATCCAAAAATATTTTTTGACATGATGAATATAGACATTCTAGATTACTTCAAAAAAATTGAGGGAGCCTTTATAGACGATATTATAATATTTTCCAAAATCAATGAGGATCTGGATGAGAATCTTATCATTGTACTAGTGACATTGAAAAAGGATAAGATCTAAGAAAAGTACAACAACTGTGAGTTCTAGTTAAAGGAAGTCTCATTATGGGTTCATATCATTACAATCAATGGGATATCAATGGATCCCTCCATGACATTCGCAATTGAGTGATGGTTGAGGCCAACATTGGTGATGGATATTCTTAGCATCCTAGGTATAGCTAGATATCATAAATGATTTGTGAGAATGTTATCCTGATTTTGAAACCCTCCTCCCTAGATAACTTAGAAGAGTGTTCTGTTTTCATGGAGTGATAAATGCATATATATATTCAAAGAGATGAAAAGGAGGTTTATCACTACGTTGGTGTGAACACTACCCATAAGTGGAGAACTTATTTTGATATTTAGTGGTGACTCGAAAATGGGCATGGGTTGTGTGTTGATGCAAAATGAAAATGTCAATTCCTATGATTAAAGAAAATGGAATGTTAATGAGAAAAATTATAAAACACATGATTTGGAGTTTGCTATAATAATATTATCTTTAAAAACAAGGAGACTTAACCTCTTTGGGGAGTAGTGTGAAATATAAAATGATCACAAAAGCCTCAAGTATATATTCAGATAGAAAGAGTTGAACAAGAACCAACGAAGATGGTCAAAGCTAATCAAAGACTATGACTACACAATCCATTACAACCCTAGGAATGAGAACAATGTGGAGGATGCACTAAGTATAAAGGATCCAATGATTCAATCATTGATGGGAATTAAAAAGGATCCATTATTCTTACACCAGATGAAGATGGAAATGGGAATCATAAATAAGGAACATCATCAATACATTCACAAATTATTTCTCAACCATATCATTTGAAAATGATAAAGGATTCTCAATAGGATAATGTGGGAATTCAGAAGTATGTGAAAACTCTCATAAAATTTAAATCCTCTCTGTTCAATGTTAATGAAGAAGGAATTGTGAGATTTGGGATAATACTATGTGTTACATCAAATCTGGTGTTAAAGAATGAACTTTTTAATGATTCATGTAGTTCGAATTTCTTCATTCACCCAGGTAACACAAAGATGTTTTGATATCTCTAAGTTCATGTTTAGTGGGATAACATGAAGAATGTGATCACTGAGTATACATCAATTTTGCTGGTATGTCAGCAAGGGAAGGATGGGAGGCAAAATTCTAAGAGGATAATGAAACAATTACCCATACAAGCATGGAAATGGGAGAAAATCCCCATGGATTTTTTCACTAGACAACAGAAAATATCCAAAGGAAACAATGTTGTATGGGTTGTTGTAGATCACCATACAAAGACTACCCACTTCATTGAAATTTGAGAGGATTTCTCATTGGATCGTTGAGCATGGATATATATCACAGAGGTGGTAAGGCTATATTGAGTACCAATATCTATTATATCCGATCGAGATCCAAGATTCACATTTATGTTATCGAAGAGTCTTCAAAATGCTCTGAATACTGATCTAAATTTTAGTACGACTTATCATCCCCAAACTAATGACCAATATATGCAGACTATACAAACACATGGGGACGTGTTGAGATCATTCTAAATGGTATTCAATGGAAGATGGTATCAACATATTCTTATACCTGAGTTCTATTACAATAACAGTTTCCACTCAAGCATCCAAATGGCTCCTTATGTGTCCCTTTGTATAAGAGGTGCAGAACACCGACTTGTTGGGATGTTGATGGGGAGAGAAAACTTTAAGGTCCAAAAATGGTCGAAGAAAAGATGGAGAAGGCTAAATCCATCCAGAAACACATTAATTCTACCTAGAGTCAACAAAAGTGCTATGTTGGTAATCGTCAATGATAACTATAGTTTGATGTTGGAGACAAGGTATTCCTCCACATATCGTTGTGGAAGAGATTTATGAGATTTGATAAGAAGTTATATCTTATTCCAAGGAACACCAGCCCTTTTGACATCCATGATCACATTGGAGTAGTGGCATATTGACTAGAACTCCCACTGAACTGATCTCAAGTACATGATGTATTCCATGTATCACTCTTGAGGGTGTGCATACCTAACCAATCACTTGAACTCAATCCATAGGTGGGACAATTATTGAATGACATCACCTATGAAGTGAAGCATGTGCAGATCTTAGATCATAGTGAAAAAGTTCAACAAAATAAGTCAATACCCTCGTCATGGTGTTATGGTGAAACCACAAGTTTCAAGATGCAACATGGGAATCAAGGAAGCGATGGAGCAAAGATTCCCTCGTCTGTTTTTTTTGTGTGGGAAAAGTAAATTTATATGGTGAAAATTTTTATTGGGGGAAGATTGTAATGTCCCAAACTTTTATTAATGAAAATTTATCTTCATCTAATTAAAAATTTTGTTATGTAAAATAGTTATATAAAAAACATTATCCTCTTTTTTTGGATTTTAAAATACATTTATGATTTGTTACCATTGCAAATATAGATGTTAAAAAGATATCTCATGATTAGTAAAAATATAGGGCATTAAAAAAATCCAATTTACATAGAAAAAGGAAGATATGGCCTCATCTAGTAGAATTATTCCATACGAATCCCTTTTTTCAGAGTATGAAACGGAGTTGACATCAATGGGATTCTCTCTTAAATATGCCCACTATGAGCTTCAATGTGTTATGCTTGAATGGAACCCTCTATAGAAGAAGTGGAATTTAATAGATATTACCAATAGAGCGAAGTCATTGGGTCCACCCCATGAGTCTGTCACCATCACACACCTTACCATATGGCTTATTTGGATGTTTTAATGGGTTATGTAATAATACCCTAGCTTTATTATTATGTTTATTAAATTTTTTATATGGAATATACATTCATTTTATTATTATTACATTTAAATTATTTTTAACACATGAATAGTATTTTTAGTTAATATTCAATTAAGAAATCTATTTTGTAGTATTAAGGGATTTTTGAATAAAATAAAATTTTAATAAAATATTATTAATAAATTAATCATTATTAAATATAAATGACCATATAATTTAAAGGAATACAATTCTAATTTTTATTAATATTTGAAAACTATTTTTGTCACAATCCAAGAATTTCCGATAAATGTTGGTTTTTATTTCAAAATTAAAAATTCAAATATTAAGAAAATTATTTAGATAAAATGAATATTATTTTGGGAATCAGGATTTCAAAATTATCCAATGGTGAATTTTTCATAATTTCTTGATATAGTCAATTTTTGGGGAAAAAATTAAATACCGTTTAAATATATAATGTCTTTATGAAATAATAATGAACCAATAATGATTTAATAAAATACTAGAAATGTAATGTTCTGAAAATATAAGTTTTATCTTTCAGATAATTTCATTTTAGGTTTGTTTGATTTATTTTGCAAAGCCATAGTCGACCCTCCAAAACATATAAAACATTTTAACATTATAAAATCATTTCCTTGAGAGTGTAACTCAATTAAACATAAATAAGAATAAAATATTAATAATTTCTACCAATAGACATATAAAATTGTGTTTTACACCACACTTTCTAAAAAATCATGGGTGAAATCTATGTGTTGGTTGGGGATTTGATTAGTTTAATGTGTAGTTTCCAAAACCTAAATAATAAATAATTCTCACTCCTTTCCTATATAAAGCCACCAAATCTCCCTTTCTGCATTACTCAAAAACATTTGACATAAACCAAAACATTCAACCTACTCTCTATAATTCTCCCAGGGAACTCCAAGTTCCCATTAATCCCCACTCAAGCCTCTCCCAAGCCTTTGGGATCACACTTCAATGTAAAGGATTTATACATTTCTAATTTTTTTCCAAATTTTATTATGTTGTTACACCTTTTAATTTTAAATTAAAAACTATGGGGTATGATTTCTAACTTCCCCATATTTGCCTTTTTATGTTTTCATGATGAGAGACCTCTTTCTCCCCCATTAATTCTACCCATGTACAACTGTTAACATGCCAAAATTCCGTACGGAATTTCACTCTTCTCATTTACATTCATCCAATTATTTAAGAATATACAACGAAATTACATTAAATATGTTGTGATATAATTTTCCATGACCCCTTACTATTCTCTTCATGTATAAAAAAGTGATACTCCTTTATCTCTCATCAACCAATTTCACTATTTCTTTTTAATGTTGTTATGCTGCCGAAGTTACTCAAACATTTCTATGCCAAAATAATTGTGTAAGGGAATACCATACCCATTTTCTATAAATGGTATTCACCTTTATGAACATATACATTTATATTTAAGACATACATTGATGTATTCCTCATCTCTTATATATGGAATAAATTAGTATGTTTAATGAATCCATGTTTTATGATATATGCGGAACACTTATGCATGAAATGAAATGATTAGGATGGTTGTTACCCAATATCACTCCAATGGATTGGGTAAAGATTAGTTTCATGATATATCCTATTCAATGAGGGATTAATAATTCCAATTCTAGTTCAATGGGTGTTTACTAATGCTCTATGTGCAATGAGATTTGGCTCATGCAAATATACAATTAAATGTTAATGCCACATTTCCATGTTATGATAATCATGCTATATCATGCATTTATGGTCATGTTCCACTTGCACACCATTGATATTCCTATTTCCCAAAATGTACTATATTTTTCCTGTTATTATATTATTAATTCTTTATTGGGATTTATAGATCACTATTTTCATATGCATGTCCTCAGTTTATCCCATGAAATGCTAAGTACGAAGGAATATTGTGACCATGTAAAAGAAGTTTTCAATAAATATGTTGTGTTTTATGTTCTAGGTTTTAATGTAATTGTCTTAATGTCCCAAGGCACTGGAACTCTTGATCCTCAGAGTTTTCATAAGTTAATTTTTATGTAATAAATCATGTTTATCTATTAAATAAATAACTAGGTTGTTATAGATTTCATTATTGGGAAGGATTGGTTGGTTCAATATAATGATTTTTTAGACTTCTATTGCTATATGTTATCTTTCACATCACCAGAAGGTAATATTTATCTACATAAGGGTGACTGGGATATCCACACTAGAAGAGCTAGACCAAATCATCATGGGACAGGTGGAGTATCAAACCATGTTTCAGATCTCTTCGTGGAGGATGAGGGCTTATGTCATAAAATTTTCCTCCAGTAGTGGATCCTTTCATGATGTCTTTCATGATGAATTATTTTTCTTACCTCCTCATATAGAGATATACTCTATGATTGATCCTCTTCTGGAATGATATCTAGTGTTCATTCTGTAATAGATGATATTACCAATATATATTGAAGATCTCATGTGGAAGATAGAGGTCTTGGAGGGAAAATGATTTATATGGACCCATACAACCTCATGGGATTTACTCGTGCATTTCACCAAGATGGAGGATGGAACAATAAATTGTTTTTGGATTACATATGGTTGAACCAACTTATGTTCAATAATCGATATCAGCTTCCCAGAATATATGATCTCTTTGACCAGAAATTAGGATCCAAGGTATTATATAATATAAAACTAATGTTGGGTTTCATTAGGTATGATTTATGCCATTAGACATAACTCATATATATTTTTGAGTAGGTATAGTTTATTTGAGTATATTATAATGTCTTTCGGTCTTACGAACGCACCCATCAATTTCATGGATTAAATGAATTGTGTGTTCCTCTCCTATTTGGACTCCTTTTCCATGGTGTTTTTTTAATACATCTTGGTGTATTATCACACTCTTAATGACCATTACAATCATCTTGAGATTGTTCTGTGAACTCTAATAGAGTATAGTCTTTATTCCATACTTCTTATGTGAATCATCTAGATCCACAATTTTCAATTTTTTTCTTAGACTCGGGAGTCTCTGTTGATGTAGAAAATGATAGTGCAATGGTTTCCTAGGAGAAATACAAAAACATGTTTGATATTATATGTTTCTTGTGTCTAGATGGATATTACATGAATTTCATATAAGTAATTTACAACATTCATTAACCTATTAGTGGCCATTCCAATAATAGTGTATTGTTGATTATGTCATAAGAATGTGAGAAAGCATTTCAGAAGTGGAAATGGAGGCTTGTATCGGCACATATCATGATGATTCCAAATCCAGGAATAGGATATACCATCGTCTATGATGAATCAAGCACTGAACATGGATATGTGATGATGTCTGAAGATATAGTCATTGCATTTATATCATAGAAGTTGAGGCCTCATGCGAGAAATTAAAAGATTCATGACCTTGAACTATCAGAAGTTTTCCAAGACTTACAATGTTGGAGACCCTATCTCTGGGATGAGTTCTTTGTGGTGTACACAGACCATAAGATCCTCAAATATAACTTCACAGAGTATGAAATGAACCTTGGATAGGGTATATTGGTATAATATATATAATCCATTGATTTTGAGCTTGCCAATATTCTTGGGAAGGTCAATGTGGTTGCAGATGCACTGAGTCGAAAAACTCAATCTCATACAATACATGAATCTAGTTATGAATAGATGTTAATGACCCTCTTTTCTGATCTATATGTACAGTTTCATGGTATACATGAGTAGTATTATCGATCATCTTTGGAATTTACCTCTTCTATCCTAGTGAATGTGATGAGTAAGACAATTTTTTTAGATATTGATGGCTTATAACAATGTGATATTGTATCAGAAGAAAACACACATTAGGAATGGTTTGTAGATAGTGACGATATAATATATAGCCATGGTGGGGTTTGGGTTCCTACAAAAATTAGAGTTGAGTTGACGAACAATTCACATACCTCTCAGTGGGTAGTTCATCCAAACATCTTGTGGATGTATTGAGATATGAAAATGTGGCATTGGTTACCTATAATGAAACATTAGATATCATGTTTTATCACTAGGTATTATATCTATCAATAGGTGATGGTTGAACATTAGAGACTCGAAGGATTTTTATAGTCTCTTCTAGTCCCATAATGGAAACAAGAAGATGTTTCCATGGATTTTGTAGTTATCTTTCCCAGGTCAAATATGGGAAGCAGTTCTATTTGTGTAATCATTGAATTACTAAATAAATCATCCCACATCATGCCTATCCATGAGACTTTCCCAGTTGATGAGATGAAAAGACTGTATGTTCGTGAGATCATACTACTTAATGGGACCCACGTACTATCATTTTAGATAGGTATTCTAATTTCACATCACTAAAATGGAATTGATTACAAAAGGAAATGGGAAAACATGTGATTCTGAGAATAAAATTTCACCCATACACTGAAAGTAAATTGAAACATACAACACTTGTTTAAGATTATATTCTTTAAGTTTGTGTCATGGATTTTGGTGGTTCCTGGGAGAAGTATATCCCTCTCTTCAAGTTCACCTATAATAATAGATTTCATGTAATGATTAAGATGGATCCTTTTGAGGCATTATATGTTAGGACATGTTGTTCAACCCTATTCTAGATAAGTGCCAGTGAGGCAGTCCTTCTAGGTCGTCATCTCATTTAGGAGACTTCAGAGTAGGTTTAGCTGATCAGAAAGTGTTTGAATACTACTCAATCAAGACATAAACCTATGTTAATCACTATCAATGACCTATATAATTTGTGGTTGGGGATCATGTTTTCCTTCAGGTATTACCGAAAAAGAGAATTTAAAGTTATAGAAATATGGGAAGTTATCACATCATTTCATAGGGCTGTTTGAGATTCTAGAGAGAGTTGGGTCGATGGCCTATAATGTGCTAATACCATAGAGGCACTCTTCAATGCATGATTTCATCCCTGTTTCATAAAATTTATGGTAACATTATGAATAATATCATTCCATTAATTTATAATATGTTCAGTAAGATGCTAATGGTACCTTTGAGAATTATCCAGTACGCATCATTGTCTTCAGTATGAAGGATCTCCAAGGTCGGTCTTTCACCCTAGTGAGGGTGCAATGGTAACATGATCGTGTTAATGATGAGACTTGGTGGTGGGACGATGATGTACATTCCCAGTGGCCATAAATATTCTCAGACATTGTTTCACCACCTTGTGAAGATGAACTCGATGAATGGTTATTTTATAGGGGATAACTATAAGAACCTTATTTTTCACTCAACGATTGATCCCCTAAATTTCAGTCAAATTCGTTATTTTAGACCTAATATGGTTTCATATTTGAATTATAAAAGGTCTCACAGGTGTCAAAGGATAGTTTGGATCCTAGAAAACATCTTTCTAGGGAAACTGGCCTTGTCACATTGTTGGGTTATGGTTATCACACTATTTACCAAACTATACAAATGATCTATTTTCTGGAAGAAACAAATAACATGGATGGCGCATAGCCATCTGGCCTAACCGTAAGAGTTCCACCTCTTTCCCAGGAACTCATTCATGGTTTGTGCATGATTTTTTAAACTGTGTAGATAAACTAAGCACATTATATTTTCTATTTATTTTTATAGTTTTTCTTTTATTGATCTAATCAGATCTATCCTTCTCCCCTAATCCGAGATCTATTAGGATTAATCTATTTTCCTCCCATTTTGGATCATTTTTTAATACCTATGGTCGGAATTAAAAGATACCCTTTATATAGTATCTGACCTTGATTCTATTTTTCATATTGGTCACACGATGGTAAGTGCTTGAGTCTGTTTAAACCATTGTTCTTCTCTCTTTCTATCTGCCTATTTATCAAGGTGTGAGAATTTTTCCCCCTTTTCAAAAATATACACTATTTAATGCTGAATTAGAGGCTATTATTTGAGGAGAACAATCATACAATCCAAATTTTGGTTGTTTATACCTAATTTCTCAAGTTATTGATTTTCGAATTGTTGTGTGGGGCCCAACAATAACATCATGTTCCATTTATTAAATTTATATATCATTCTTATATTATTTAGAACTGTTTCATTATTATCTTTCATAATATGTGGTAAATTTTTTGTGGTTATGCCCACAAAACCCAAAACCCCATGTAGGGTGTTATCCCACATTTGAGATTTTAGTGTTTTAACACTTTTGAGCCATCATTCGGGTGTGCTCGAGTTTGACCACACTAATGGTACGGCTCAATATAGTTAAATGAGTGTTGAATAATGTAGTGATGAATGGAATGTACCATGTCACATCAAATTGACCTACCTGAGGAATGTTCCTAAATATAAATAATAATTTCAAATGATAAATTGTTATGTATTCTTAGTATATGACATTTTTTAGATTAATTTTAACTGAATAAAATGTTGAATGTACATACAACCCCATACAACATTTAAAGATGGTATCATAATAGAAATTTATTTTTAAATTTGACTTAAATGGATTTGTTAAGGAGTTTTATTTTAATTGGCACATTCACACTAATGAATGGAATGGATTAAACAAATGTAGAATTATAGAGGACATCATTAACTAGTAGGACAAAACTATCTCGAGTCCTTATTTGATTATTATCGATGAATTCCACGGACCCTCAAGAGCCAAATTCCAATTAATGGAAGCTGTATTCTTAAGTTGAGACCGACCTAGATCCATATGATTTTCATATTCTTGGATGCTGGGTATAACACCACTAGATCCCTCACATATATTTAACATATTTCATGGATACAATCATTGGATCTTTAATTAAAAATTAGGTTCCATGGTTAGAACCCATTGAGACATGTTACTTCTCTGCCCCGTTTTACCTTGGTTGATCTCCATCGATCTAGTAGGCATTTTATTGTGGAATTAAATGGACAATTTTCATAAGAATTCAATATTACCCTTAGATAGACTATGTGAAATCTATGTTAGAGACCCTTGTGTTATTTGTTTCCTTGGTGAATACCATGTAACTATTTCATATTAATTTTCAATTTTGGTTGCTTATTACATCTCAAAATATTCGCCGTTAATAACATGTGAATTATTTAGAAATTGGTATAATAAATTAATGGCTTGGCTGTATGTTCTGAAACCAACCGAGGGGCCACAGTAGGTACTTGGGTATTTAGTTACATTGTATTGTTTCACATTATATTTGTATACATGTATTCCTACACACATTTACATTTCAATTACATGTGATGGATGTTATAAACACTGCTGGTGGTGGCCCACTGAGATTTATCTTACACACTCTCCAAGAACCATTTAGTACTAGAACTAGATTACATTTTTGCTGGGTTCGCAATGGGAAGTATAAAAATTTGAACCCGTGATAGGTTCATGTTTATTAATGAGCCTGATAGATGATTACCAAGATGTAACATGGTATGGTTGTGATTGTCTTTTAATTTTCATAATTCTTTTGTGGAATATGTTTCTCCTTCTACATGGATTACATTATTTCTAGTTTTTTAGTTACGTGACCCATCAGCGGTTGGTGAATGTTATTAAAGTCATTTAAATTGTTTTTATCTGTGTTTATCTATTCCTCTAGTTTTTTCCCATTATTTACATATATTGATTCTGTTATATACCTATTTTTTTTATATATCCACTAAGATTCACTATTCTATTGAGGGAATAGCTTTCCCATGGTCACACCCTAGGCCATCAATACTAGTCGATAGCCACTGGAATTTGGGACATGTATTTTAATGGAACCTCTAAAACACTAAAAGTGGAAAGAATAGAAAATTCAAAACTCAATATTTTGGTTTGGGAATTATAATTATCTATCTCGAAATACTATTTTTACCTTATTCATTCATCTTGTATAAAGTTAAACCAATAGTAAAAAAATAACATGATCTTATATTTGAAAAATAAATAAACCAATATATATTAGTTTCCTATCATGATATAATGGGTGATCCATGGTTAGTGATAAAGTAGATTTATGGAGACTATTCCACCAAGAAGGATGTACTAATTCAACATCTTTATTTTTTACAATAATAGAAGGATAAAACAACATGTACTCACACATAGTCTCGTGTTCAAAATTTGTTGAATGGTTAGGATGATGCATTGGATAATGGAAAAAATCTATAACCAAGCTAGACATGGATGAGACAATCAACAATATAAAAAAAATATAGCAGTCTCTATATTTAATATTAGTGACTTGTATGAGATCAATAAGATCAACACCACCCCTATTAAAGGTGATCTGATGTATTTTCCTAATATTAATAAAAATAAATCAATTTATCTTATTGTAAAATACACGTGAAGAAGAAATATTCGTTCCTAAAAAAACTAAAAAAAATTCCTGTTGTTGGGAAATCAAATTTTATATTTATAACATCACAAACTCTTAAAATTCACTATATAAATAAGGCATCAATGTAATCCAACAAAGATTCAAGAAGAAGGAGATACCCAAACTATTATACAATAAGTGAACATAGGCAATAACAATTTTTATTAATCGCAATCCTATATCTACCAAAAAATAAGAGGAAGTGATTACTTTTAATCTTTTATGACACAATATTGCATAGAGTTCACCTAAAATTTTAATTCCTCTTAGATACATGCTATTTTAATTCTTCGACTCCAAGTGTTATTTCAAAAAACTAAATATTATTTTATAATTTTTATTTGTGTTTTATATTTCATGTGGAAATACCCCCAACATTATATAGTCCATTTATTTACGTCATTATTGTTACACCGCATGCTTCCACGATATGTTTCTATTTAATCAATACAATTGTGTGCGATGTATGCAACACCAATTCAAGCGCACCACAACCAATCAAACAAGCCATTTAAAATTAGTGTATGAATAGTAATAAAAATATTTTAATTTTAAATATATCCCATATAATTTAATCATTCACCTTTTCTATTTCTAAGATATAATATAAGTAGAAATACAATTTTTCAGATAAAAAAGTAATTTTTTTCAAAAACACGGTTTTTATCCTTTTAATGATGATCCCTTTTTAAATAAAATATTTGAAATTTTTTATATTCAATATGATGAAATTAAATTCATATTTAGAAGCAGGATATAAAAATTTATTTTGCATAATATTTTGATATTTCTCTGATAACTTTCATATTTTAATGAATAGTTAAGAACACTATATTTTAATTAAAAACAACTTTTTATAATTGAAATAATTTATAGTGTTAAATTTTAAATTTGAGTGGTTCTAAGTATCATTAGATTATATTTTTATAATTTAATATAATTTTGGTCATTGGATGTAATTTCAAATATAAATTGTATCTAGACACATGTCAATATTTTGACAGTTTCTACTTATTAAAAACCCACATTATGGTTTTTAAAATGGAATTATTTTTAAATTTATTTCAGAAACATATGTGTTATGAATTTGAAAAAATGAATACCATATTTGGAATCAGGCGGTCCATATTTTCTAAATAGATAACATTTATTTTTAGATATTATGAATAGTTATTTTAGAAAATATTTTATTTACCATGGTTAAAGGGTAAACCCTGTAAATAAAAGCAAAAATAATATAATAATAATATTAAAATTCCCATAAAATGTTTCCTTAAAATATTTAAGGATAAATTCCAGACCATGAGCATCCTTGGGTCGAGTTTGGGACCCCATGGAGCCACTAGGGAGTGATAATGATATTTTATATTAATTGAAGTAAAGACAAAAATAACATAAGCATTTATCATCTAGTAAAACAATTATTTTATGAGGTTATATAATTTATCTCTTTAACTATAAATAGTAATTAATAATCTACAATGATATTATACATAATTTTGTTTTATTTATAGTATTTATACATAATATAAATATATTTATTTATGACACAATAATGATGCAGTATTGTCCTTATTAATGAAAGAATCAGATATATGATATTATAAATATTAAAATAAATATAATTTGACAGTTTTGATTACATCAACATATTTTCTGGGTTAATATGACATGTTAGTATTTATTAAATAATTTTTTCGACGTGATTATGTTTTTATGACTTCCAAAAAAACATAATACTAAATAGTGTCCAAATTGTCATAAATGTGTTTTTAAAACAAATACTATATTATTAAATTATATAATAATCCAAAAAATATATAAATAATACAAAATACTAATATAATAATATAATTTTCATTAATGATCAATTTGGGGTTCTATAGGCAATTTATAGTATGTTTACAGACTATATTATATAAAAAATACAAGGAGGCATGGTAGATGTTAAACTATTTAACAAATAGTAAAATCTAAATAATAAGGTTAATATGGTAGAACAAACATGTATAAAACATATTGGTTGGGAAGATTTAGACCCATCCACACCTTATACTTGAAATAAATCCTTTTTGATCCCTTACAAATAGAAAATTATTTTATAATAAAAATAATATTTCAGTTTTTTCTAAACTAACCATCACCTCTCTTATTAAAGGGTACTTCCCCTTCTCTCAAAATCAAACCACCCATGACATTTGGCTCATCCATACCTTGATCAAATCACCTCTAAACTACCGTCATTTAAACCTAGAGTCTTTACATTGATTATAAATCCATTTTATGGATCCCTTTTGATGAAATCAAAATAAAGAACCCATTGAAGAATAAATAATTTCATCACCTATTTGAAATATTTTGTATTCTTCTACATCCTTGTTCTTTGTTTTTTCCATCCCAATATATTAAGTCCAGTACCTTATACATAATTTGATGTTATTATAATTATGGAACAACCATATTCATTATTCTATCCGTCTTACAAATGACAATGTAACCATAAGTGCATACGTGTGACATACCGTCACCACATCATGGTGTAGTTTTTTATTCAACACATAATTATTTAGATGGGTATAATAATGAGTAAAATAGATTTAATTAATATATATAATGATTTTATTATATATGATATACCATCCAATTAAAAAATATTCCACAATCAATAGAATTGTATTATTGCTCAAGCTATTGTGCGGAATACCATCACCACGAACGCGATGAGATTCATTCCTCATTGAAACCATTCAAAATTAATTTTAATTTCATGATTAAAAATAATTTTTATAAACATAATATCATTATGAATATGAATCAAATACATCCTATCCATAACAATAATGACTTACGTAACAAAACAAATAAAGGAAAATCAATTAGTTAACACCTCAATCAATGATACTACAGAAATATTAATAACAATGTAGTATTACAAGATCATATATGTTATCATATTTATGAATTTTTTTCTTGTATAATTTAAAAACAATGATTTAACTATTATACTTGACATTAGCATACCCTCTACCAACGGAGATTAAAAGTTAATGATTAATTTTACAATATCTTTATTATCTGAGGTTGTTTATATGTGATTATATACTGGAACCTCTTTATCATCCACATCAATGTTTCATAGAAATGTATTTTAAAACATTTTTACTATTTCCGTGAATTTTGGTTAAAGTCATTTATCCCTTTTTTATCTTTTTATAAAATTTTTATAAATAAATATTTATATCCTTTTCAAAACAAGGTCCTCTATAACCATTTCGACAAAATTAAGGAATGAATGGTTTTTAACTTATACGTCGAGTGTGGCTATTCTCCTCCATTATAACACCTTTGAATCTTCCCATACAATATTATAAGAATATTTTCAAAATAAATGTTTTCTTTTATAATTATGGTACCTTTAAAATTTTCCAAAATAGAAAGAGATATTTCTCTCAAATAAGTTTTATTTTATCTTTGTTAACATCCTTTGATAGTTTTTACACTAATTTAAAGATTTTTTATTTTGATATAATCATCCATATTGTATTGAAGGTTTTATGATATGTTTGACTGTGTATGTGTTATTTTTATTCCATTAATGTATTATTGTTAATGTATCAACATATAGAATTCCAGTTTCAATAATAATGTTTATATTATGTTTTATCCTTTTTATATGAGGAATGTATTGGACTTAGTAAGTGATGGGTGGATCCCTCTATATCTCCTCGATGTATCGATAGGTATCATGAGAAAATCAAGTGTTTTGGAACAAGGCCTTATCAAAATCTTATTTTTAGTCTTATCACGATGCCTTGAATATGTGGTTATGATGTCTTACATTATGAATTCAATCTTAATGAAATAAGCTATTGATATTACATGTGATTATTCGACTTTTAGAATATCCATGTGAATAAGTAAATGACATTATTTGATTTATCATTTTCATATTATGATGAAGTTAATGTTTAAAAGGATTTTGTTTTAGTCTTATACAATTCCTTAAATTTTTATTCTTATTTATGATAGTTTCCACTGTATTTTTATCCTTATTGAGAATCTGAGCTCACCCATTTCTTATGTTATCTTTATCCCAGGATGTGAAGAAGTATATAATGATTAGTCTCTAGGGAATGGAAAAAACACGAGTGTGTTAAAACTGAAATCAATGTTTTTTTTATTTTTTATGTGATGTAAAACTTATGTTTGTATCTAGGACTTCCAAGGCTACTAATCTATTAAGTATTTTGAGAATTAATCTCTTTTGATCATGCCAATGATATTTAATAATGCATCAAATTTGGGTAACTATGGTCAGGGCATTATAGTTGGTATCAGAGGATGTTTCATACATATTTTGCAAAATTGATTTAGAAAAACTATGATTAGAGAACATTAACCTAATATAGAATTTGTGGATTAGTATAAAGGATATATTAGAATTTAACTAATGTTGAGATTTTGAGTGTTTTCAAAGAAATAAACCCCTGTGTAGAAATGAGATGGTAGAGGCGGATCTGGAACAGATGTACCTAGGATTCAAAATTCTGAAAAAGAGTTTCGGGCTTAACCTAGGGTATCCTGCTACATAACAACTGGTCTTCATCACTCATGGTTACGACACTCTTTGGGGATATTCTTAGGAAAATTCACATTTTCATTTCATTCCATTATAAGGGATATATGAGTAAATACTTACTCAAAGAATTTTTTATGATTATAGATTATATCCATAAACTATTCAATTAATGATAGGAGTTTTAATAGTTTTGAATTATGTATTTTTATTAAAAACAAATAAAGTGTATTAAATTGTTTAAAAATGGAACATAGTGTAATGAATAGAAACCTTATCGAATAATGTAATCCATGTAGGGATTTACCTCTTACTCGAGATAATTATAGTGGATCTTGTGATTGAACAGTTGTTGAACAACTTATAACCATACTGGGACCACTCACTCAGGTTATGAAAAATAACCTTACCCATATAGAGCACCTTGATCCAAAATGAAAAGGTTAAATGTTATACTTACTCATGAGGAAACAACCACAAACATTCAATAAGACAACAAATCCACTTGTAGCTAAGTAATGGATAAGTTCCTTTGTAAAAATATTTCATCATTTGGGTTGTAGTGAAAGGGAAAAAGTATTCATGGATGTTTACCGCCCCATAGGATATACAGATCAATGGTGGCCATTAATTAAAATCACAAAGGAGGATGATGAAGCATGAAATATGGATTGGTGTAAGTTTCAAAATCATTTCTTATAAAAAAAATTTATTGTGACCGTCATGAGGATATAGAATGACAATTTCTGAGTCTGAGTCAAAAGGAGGATGAGAATGTTGCAAATTATGAGTCTAACATTACTAGGCTATCAAGGTATGATGTAAATTATATACGTATCCCATAAAGTATGATTGATCGATTCATTGGTTGGTTAAACCCATTTCCCCATCGAGTATATGTCTTACAATCCTTTTTATCATATGATGAAATTTTCTCATGTGCTATCATGACAGAAAATAAAATATATAAGTCTTATGTCATTAATGTAAAGAAAGAGATGAAGATAACGATAGAGTAATATAAATATAAAGGGAAAAGGTAAAGAAGGATTTTCTAATATGTGATAATTCTTGGATGAAACACCCCAGTACCTGCCTAAAAAGAAATGAGAGTTTTCAACAAATTTGGAGAAAACTGTCATCATGATCATAGTTGTAAGGGAAAAAGGGGTTTTCAATGTTGAATGATAAAATTTTAGAGAAATGGCGCATTATGAAAATGAAGTTCCTAAGCGCCATGGAAACTTAACTAAAAAAAGGCCAAGGGAGAAAGGACAGGCATATGTTGAAACTACATTTGAAGGGAAATAATTAATGTATTTGTGTTTTTTGACTAAAATAATATATTTAGGTTCTATGAAGAATTTGATATATATAAAAATTGTAATACCATACATTTTGTCTTCATTAAGGGTTTAATACGATAAATGTAATCATATATTCAGTATGTTACAATAAGAAAAACATTACACTATTTGGGGAATCTGATGTTAGATTTTATTTAGTAATTTAGAGACCCTTTAGAGAGAGTTTGGATAAAATTATTTTGGATAAATATAAAGGTTGGAATTGATTATGGTAAAAATGTGATATTAATTTTTACGGTTAAATATATTTTGAAGATTAGTTTTTTAATATTATAATACTCTAGTTTTAGGACAAGGACATCCTACAGGTCGGGCGATAACCCGTTATGACAAATAATGCTACATGAATCAAACCCAAAACCAATGTGAGAGATGGATTTATCACCTACCACTATCCTATATGAATTCCACGGTTATTAAAGAATAGTTTTCTTTATTTAAATTGTATAAATTTATGTTTGGAACCCTATAATATTGGGATAAATAAAATATTTTGGAGTTCTATTATGTTTTGGAGTGAAAGATGAGTTTTTGGAAGAAATTATTAATATAATGTAAATATACTTGCCAATTATACTATTTTTTCTTATTCTATGAATAAATTAATTCTTAAACAAAATTGAATGGATCATAAAACAACATTTTTTATCCTAATACCTTTTGTTTTGTTAAATTGATAATATTTTAAATCATCATGGAGTTATGGCGTTGAGGACCTCAATTTTATATTCACATGTTTTTTATTTAGGACCTCAACCAATCACAATAAATATTTAAATATTTCCTTTAATTATAATTTCCACCAATGTTCTCCATTTCAAAATATTATTTTGGTGGTGACTTTTTCATTTCCATTTACCTCTTATTATGACTAAATTTTTTATCCCAATTTCTGATGTGGGTTTCCACAAAGGTAATTTATATTTTTTAACCTTTTATTTTCAGAGAACAATATCAAATTGATTGGAATCAATTTATTGAAGGAGGGAATAGTGTAAACCCCAATCATCTGTGATACATTTCTCTTTTACTAATACAATAGTTTGTGATGTATTCAACACCATGATCAAGAGCACCACGACCTATCAAACTAGCTATTTAAAAAGAATTAATGAATAGTAATAACCACAAGATGAATTTTATATATATCCCATATAATTTAAACACTCATATTTTTTGTTTCATAGACAAAATATAAGGACAAATTCAATTTTTCTGAAAAAAGAAGAATTTTTTAAAAAAATGGAGTCTTTCAAACATTTAATGAAGAACTTCTTTTAAATCTAAAATTTTACACATTTATATATCCAATATGATAAAATTAAATTCTAGATTATAATTAGGACTTGAAATTTTAGTTTTGTAAATATTTCGTCCATTTTTGATAACTATCAAATTTTGATGAATAGTTAAAAATAGTAAATTTTGATTAAAAACAACCTTTTAACCGAATTAATTTATTTTTTTAAATTCTATATTTGAGTTGTTTTAAATTGTCATTTGATTATATTTTTTTCATTTAATATAATGTAGGTCATTGGATGTAATTTCACATTTAAATTACACATCAATACATGTCAATCATTGAATAGTTTCTACTTCTTAAAAACCCACCTTTTGGTTTTAACAAAGGAAATTAATTTTCATTTAATTTCTGAAACTTCTAAGTTTCAAATTTGGGAAAATGGATTAAATATTCAAAATCAGGAGGTCCACATTTTGTTAAAAGGTAACTTTTATTTTTAGACAGTATGAATAGTTACTTCAACAAATATTATATTTACCATGGTTAAAGGGTAAATCTGGTAAGTAAGAGTAAAAATTAATATTATAATAATATTAAAATTACCGTGACTATATGAACATGGTCCTTTTATTCAAGTATGTTTTCCTTTTCCTGGTATTTTTTTGTTGAAAAGTGGTTTCTATGAAAATTTTCGAAGCAAACGCCATGTACATTATGAGTACACCCTGTGTACTCGGTTTCCGTGGGTATACATGTGCTAGGTGTGTAGAGTCCACGCACACAACCATGTAGGGGTGTCCTAGAGGTTGCCTAATGCATGAAACCTAAATTGAAATTACACGTAGTGTCATTCAAAAGTACATGATGTGTATTTTTTTTCATTAAATGCATCATGGTCACGTCTGACCTAAAGAATGCCATTATTCTAGGTCTCATTTGTCCGAGAGAACCTGTACGGTCGTGATTCTTCTCCAAGACCCCAATCCTCTGTTCTATCTCTGATTTGACCACCTTCAATAGTATTGGGATCACCTTAGTAGGCTCTCTTTTCTGCTTGATCCTCATCTCATCATTCATCTTCTTTCTCAATTTATCCTTTGTTGAACGTTGTATACTTTTTTGATGATCTATGTCATTCTTTGGAGAATCAAGCCTTGAGGATAAATTATGTTGGTCTTCCCATTCCATGGTACGTGTTTTGTTCCTTTCTATTGAATGTCTTGGTGTTTTATGTGCAAATTTTCCCAATATCCATGAACATGGTATTGCACATCTATAGTTTTATCCAAATTGTTTGTCTGCTATGTGTGTATGCTTGTGTAAATGATAATAGATTATGAATAGAGTTATTTTTTGTGCTTTGGTTGTGTTTCCAATGCATGTTTCGTCTGTTTTGACCTTTGGGTCTAGATTTCCTATTAGGACGTGGTTTAATTTCCCATGCCTAGTTGTAGGATGGTGTGACTGTTGTTCTATTAGGCTATTATGCTGTAGAATCCTATCCAAGTAGTTATTGAGTATTAACTTTTCTGTTACACACTGCTACATTTTCTTGACCTATACAGGGCTGTGAGAACCTGGTGTATAGACTATTGAAAAAATGGACATTGAGGTCTTCCCTAGAGTGTCTGTTTTAATTACGATGTGAGACCACATGTGGAATTGACGTTGAGTGCTTCCTTAGAGTTTATATAGTTTCTCGATGCGAGTCACATAGCGAATGTGACGTATGTGCTTCCTTAGAGCACCTTTAGATATTGAAATGAGACTATAGGAGGAATTAACAGTGAGTGATTCCTTAGAGAGTCTATCCTTAAGCTGAACTAGAGGGGTAAT
The DNA here is from genome assembly GCA_963277665.1 of Viscum album. NCBI lineage: Eukaryota > Viridiplantae > Streptophyta > Magnoliopsida > Santalales > Viscaceae > Viscum > Viscum album. The sequence goes on along the minus strand of OY728131.1, from coordinate 1,214,732,499 downwards.
ACTGAGTGTAGTTCCCAGAGGGTTGCTTGTACATGTTAGGTAGGACCAGAGGGGATAGGCTGTTAGTACTTCCCAAAGGGTTACATTGTGTTTAGCTACTTGGTGTGTTTCTATGTAGGACCAATGGATTACCTGTGGTGTTTACCTGTTTTGATTATCAGTTTAATGTTATGTGGTGTTTTGGAATGCTTTGAAACTGTGGATTGTTTACTACTGAGTACTTCCTTGTTTATTGCCTTACGTACTTTACCTACAGTATATTCATTGACTGTTAGGAACATAAATTATGGTGGTCACCATTTGGGACTTAGTCTCATACCCTATTTGGGAAATTCTTTTTTCCAAACTGATTTTTTTGTTGCAGGTATAGATAAGGGCAAGCGCCCTTCTACTTTAGGTACGTGACATGCTGTGGAGATGGAGAGCACATGACCAATCTTAGGCTTGCGATGCTGTCAAACTGTTTATTGTTTTTCTTTTTTACTTTGTTTAGTACTTTAATTTAGCAATGTGCTTTTTTCCTCTATTTTCTGTGACATATGTTTCATGCATCATTTTATATATGTGCTTCATCTTATTCTATTAGTCTTCCACTGTTTATTTTGTATGATATTATTACTTCCACCGCTCTTGTATGTATTTGTTTACTTCCTCTATGTACTCTTCAAATTAGGTCATAGTTTCCCCATTATCACACCCAAGGCCCTCACTGCTAGTTAGCTACCTCTGGCATTCAGAGAAATGCGTTTGAGGCCATGTGACCAACCGGGTATGGGGTGCCTCTGTGCGGATTCCAAAACCGAGATGATACAAAGTGGTATCAAAGGAATTTATTTTCATCTTGAATTATTGTTTGGAGCCTATTGTCTGGGATAGTATGGAATATGTACTTGGTAATAAGTTGTGCCCAGGAGTAGCTAACCCATGTATAAGGAAAATACAATCAACCTCATTTATTTTAATTTTTATTTTTTTTCAAATTTATAGTTGATTTGATTCTCACAGTTGGGAAATTTACATGTTTTGTGATATTATGATTGATGTTATAGAGGTTCAATTTCCATTGCAACCTAATGTGATGAGGGTATTCCATATCATGTATTATATAGGGACTTGATAGAAATTACATCTCATATATTCCTGCCATTCCATCTAGGATGCATTAGCAATTGCATGTTGTTCTGATAGATGTTGTGTAAAATATGCATTATGTTGTGACAGTTTCCTTGATGAAATACCTGTTATTTGATAGGGTATTGTTTGTGTCAGGTTTTGGTTTGAATAAACGCCAAACCATGGTTCTTGTGGTGTTTTGGGCCCTCATGGACCGGAATGTGCTAGATCATTGGCTTGTTTTCCATGTTATAACATGTATAAGATGCCGAAATTTGATTTACGGAGAGTATGGGCCCTCATGGATCAGAATTTGGAACTTTAAATGTTTGTTTGGGTGTTTTTTGGGCTACAGAGTTGTTTCTGATGATTATTGTCTGAAAAAACCCAGAAAGCATGCCGTGTTGTTTTGACTACGCTCCATGTGTTCTCCTCTTCAGAAAGATATTGTTTTTATTAAGTAAACACCATGTGCCATACATTCACATTGTATACTCTCTAGTAGCATCTTAGGATGTGTGGGTAGGGAAACGCGATAGGGAATACTTGGAGTGAACATGTCGTGTACCGTCCATACATGTCGTGTTATGTTTACCCTATGGCCACCTGTGTCACTAACAATATAGGTTGGTCGAGTGTTATCTAACACACGCTGTGGTCCATCTAAATATGTTGTATAGTCTATATCAGGTACTCAGTTGTGTCACAAACAATATAACACCCCAGGATTCCACTGTATTCTTCTCATTGAATAATAGAGTAGCGTGTGTTGTACGCAACTTTGATTTCTAACACACACCACAACCAATCATACTAATCGTCATGAATAGTAATACCCTGTTTTGAAATTTTATAAATTTTATCTTTCAAAATGGACTTCATTTTTGGATTTCGAATATCAAAATTTTCGTAGGGTGAATTTTTCATACATTTCACGTAACATTTATATTTTGATGAATAGTGAAAATTACTAAATTTTAATTAAATACATCATTCTTAATCGAAATAATGAATTGTGATAAATTATGAATTTTAGTGGTTTTAAATAATATTTAGAATATATTTTTACCATTTATTACAATTCTGGTCATTGGATGTAATTTCACATTTAAACCGTACACAAACAACTGTCAATCTTTTGATAGTTATTATTTCCTAAAAGCGCACTTTTTGTTTGGACATCGGGATTAAATTTTAAATTCATTTCTTCCATTTCTGTGCTTTGAATTTATATAAATAGATTCCATATTTATAATCAGGATGTCCAAATTGTGTAAATAGGTGAAATTTAATTTTATACATTTTAAATAATTATTTCAGTAAATATTTTATTTACCATGGTTAAAGGGTAAATCCGGTAAATAAGGGTAAATAAATAATATTATAATAATAATAAATTACCCTAAAACATATCCTAACCAAATTTTCTAATACATGCCCGACCACGGGAGAATCTGGGTCTATTTTGGGACCACATGGTTCTATTTGTAAGTGATAATGACATTTTATATTAATTAAGTTAAAGTAAAAACAAAAATGACAAAATCATATATATTTTATGAAATCAATTTTTACATAGGGTTATATATGTTATCTTTTCGACTATAAATATTCATTAGAAAGATAAATATATTTCCTACATAATGGTACTTTATTTATAATTTTTAGATAATGAATATTTAAATATATTTATGACACAATAATGATGCAGTGTGTTCCTTATTAATGAAAGAATCAAATAATTGCTATTATAAATGATAAAATAAATATAATATGAAAGTTTTCAAGACATCATAGAATTTTATTGGTAAATATAACATGTTATTATTACTTAAATTAATTTTTTTCGAATTAAAATAGATTCTATGACTTAAACAAAAATCAATTACTAAATAGTTTCAAATTGACAAAAATAGGGTTTTAAAACAAATATTATATTATTAATTAATATTCTATTCCAAAAATTCTATGGTTCGTCCAAAATATTTATATCATGAAATTTTTATCATTATTGGACAACTTGGTGGTCTCTTTGATGTATATAGTATGATTATTAACAATATCAAATAAAAATAAAAAGAGACATGGTAAATGTAAAACAATTTAACTAAGAGTTAAAACAAAACGATAAGGATAATATAGTGAACCAAACCTGTCAAAAATATATTGGTTAAGTGTTATTCTACCGAAACCCACCTTAAATATTAAATAATCCACTTTTGAGCCATTAGAAACCGATTATGAATTTATTATAAAATAATATTTATAGCTTTTCCTATGGTGCCCCTCACCCCTTATAAAAGGGCACTTCCTCTTCCCTCTAAGTCACACCTTCAAAGCCTTTTGGCTATTCCAAAACTGGCCCAAATATTATCTCAACTTCCCTCAATTCAACCTATATTCCTTAGATTGATCATAAGTACAACCTACTGATCCCTTTTGATCAAATAAAAAAGATGAACCCGAAAAAGCGGTAATGTTTTCACCAACCTCTTTCAAGTTCCTTTCCTCTTCAACTACTTATTTCATTATTATTTACTTTATAAAATATTAAAACTAGTATCTTATATATAATTTTATAGTATTATAATTATGGTACAACCATATTTATTATTCTATCCATCCTTTGAATGACATGTCACCATATGTGTGTACATACTGCTTACCGTCTCCACGTCGTGGTGTAATTGTTATTAAAAACATTATTATTTGGATGGGTTTGGTAATGATGTGTAATTGATATAAATAATAATTATAACATTATAATTATTCAGTATATAAGATATTAAATCATATTATATATTATTTTAATATCAAAAGAATGATATTGTTGCTCGTGTGTACGGACAGACTACTGTCAGCACGAACGCGATGAGATTCATTTCCCATCATATCTATTCAAGTGTAATTCTCATTTTATGACTAAAAATAATGTTTAAGGACTTGATATAATTATGTATATGAATTATATACAACCTATCCATAACAAACACAACTTATATAACAAAACATATAAATTAATATGAGTAAGTTAACACCCAAAACGACGAAAATACTAAGATACTATTAACAAATCAATGTTAAAAGATAATACAAGATATCATATTAATGTATATTATTATTATATAATTTAAAATGAATTATTTCACCATTATACAGGAGGATAAACTACCACCAAAATGTAAAATTACATGATAAGGGTTTATTTCACAATCTCTTCATTATCCGAGGTTGTTTATACGTAATTATCTACTAGGACCTCTTTATCATCCACATCCATGTTTCTCAAAAATGAATTTCAAAACATTCTTAATATTTCATAGACTATGGTTTAACGTAATTTATACCCTTTTTTAATTTTTATTATATTTTTATAATGTAATCTTTCCATTGTTTTCTAAAAAAGGTCCATTTTTACCTTTTCAACAGAATTAAGGTAAGAACGTCTTTTTTTAACTTATATGGCGGGTTCTGCTATTTTCCGCTGTTATAAAATCGTTGAAGCTTCCCTTAAATTCTTATAAGAATATTTTCAAAGTTAATTTATTCTTTTATAATTATGTTACTTTTAAATGATTTAGAAAAAATAGATATTTTTCTCAAATAGTATTGATTTCATCTATATCAACATCTTTTGATGGATTTTAAACTTATTTGAAGTTGATTTATTATGAAACAAAACATCCATATTATATTGATGGTTTTGTGGTATGTTTGACTATGGATGTGTTATTTTTATACCATTCATGGTTTATGGAGAAAGTATTGACATTGTGTATTTTAATTTTAATATGAATGTTTATGTTTTGATTAAACATGTTATTATAAGGAATGAATTGGACTTAATAAGTGATGGGTGGAGCTCGCTATAGCTCCTTGATTCATCCATAGGTCTCATGATACAAACTAGTGTCTTGGCACAATGCCATGGCAAAATTTTATTTTTAGTCCAGGCATAAGACCTTTACTATGTTGAAATGATAGTCTATCATTATCCATTCCATCATTATGAAAGGGGTTATTGATATTGCATGTGATTATTCAACTAGTAGAATATCCATGTGAATAATTAAATTTAATTATTTAATTTTATTTATTCCATATTATGCTGAATTTAATGTTTAAAAGGATTTTGTTTTAGTTATACATTTCCTTAAATGTGTATGCTTATTTATGAATGTTTCCTCTATATTGTTATCCTTAATGGGAATATGAGCTCACCCCTTCCTGTGTATTATTTTTTCCAGGATGTGAAGAAGTATTTTATGAATAAACTGCAGGGATAGTATAAGGGAATATGAGTTTGGAGACATGATTTTTTAGTTTTAACTTTATGATGTAATGTATAATTTATGTATGTATATAGTGTTTCCAAGGATACAAAACTAATCGGTCTTTCAAGACTAGATATTTTGTTATCATGCCAATGTTATGTTATAATGCACTGACTCTAGGTAAGTGGGGTCAGGTAATTACTGTTGGTATTAGAGGCTGTTTAGTACTAACCTTGGATGCTAGATTTTGATAAACTTCGACTAGCGTACATAGATCTAAGATGGACTTTGAGGATTAGTATTTAATAACATCATAGAATTTTGGTATTTTAGAGATTTTTTGAGTTTTCCTAGAAATACAACCCTGTCTGAATATGTGTAGGTAGATGCCGCTCTGGCATAGATGTACATAGGGGTAAAACCCGAAAGCACTGCTTTGAGAATGACTCGACCAGGAACTGGTGCACGACATTAGGCCTAGCTGCACTCTTGGTTACGACACTCCCGGGGATATGCTTAGGATAATTATCATTTTCTTTACAAACAATTATGAAGGGTTTATGAGTATATACTTCCTCAATGAAAACATTTTTATGATTATGGATTATATCTATAAACTGTTTGATTAATGTTAAGTGTTTTACAAGTTTGAATTTATGTATTGCGATTCATAAACTAATATAGTGAATGACCTTGTTTAGAAAAGGTTCCAAGTAGAAGGAATGGAAACCATATCAATGCATGAACTCAATGTAGGGATTTACATCCTACTCAAGATAATTTTAGTGGAGCTAGTAATGCAACTTGTGTTGATCAGCTAATCACCATACTGGGATAACTCACTCAGGTTATCAATAATATCCTTACCCATGTGGAGCACCATGATCTACAGCGTGGATGATCAAACTTAGATCGCTTCATGAGGAAACAACCACCGAAATTTAATGGGTGTACAAATCCCATAGAAGATGAGCAATGGAAAAATCCCTTAGAGAAAATATTCCATTCCTTGGAAAGTAGTAAAAGTGTAAAAATTATCATGGCAGTTTACCACCTCACTGGAGATGCCGATCAGTGGTGTTCATTGATTCAAAACATGAAGGAAGATGATGAAGTATCAAATATGTAATATATGGAGTTCAAAGAGCTTTTCTTAGAAAAATACTCCTTTCATTACCATCGAGCAGATATGGAAAATCAATTTCTATGTCTGAGACAAAAGGAGGATTAGAGTGTGCAAAGTATGAGGCTATCTTCACAAGGTTATCAAGGTATGCTACAGATTATATAAATAACCCGAGAAGTAAGATTTATCATTTCTTTTATTGGTTAAAACTATTTCTCCATCGAGAATTGGTCTCATAATCATTCTCGTCACACAACGATATTGTCTCGTGTGATATCAAGACAGAAAATGAATTCGCTGTCTTACGAATTTAAAGAAAAGGAAGTGAAGTAGAGATCTTCTGATCAATCTGTGTATAGAAATTAGGGGAGGAAGGGAAATGTTAAATATCCTTAATGTAGTAAATTTGTTAACAAACACCATGGTACTTGCTTGAAGGGAATGGAGGTCTGTTACAAGTGTGGTGAAAAAATGCCACTAAGCTCTTGATTGCAAGGGGAAGAAAGAAGCTATCGATGTTCAATTCTACAATTGTAGGGAGATGGGACATTATTCAAATGAATTACATATGAATCAAGAGAAATTACCTCAAAAAAGGCCAAGGGATCATGGCCATGATTATTCTATCACTACTTCTAAGGTAGAAGCTCTGAAAGACGTGGTGGCGGTTAATTTAAAGGGTTCCTCAAGTTTAGAAAATGAATTATTTGATTCTGGATCATTACATTGTTTCATATCTTAGAAATTTCCAATGAAAATTTGATATTTCTAATTTGATCTAACAAGGGATTTGTCAGTTATAAATCTTAAGGGAAGTATCATTACTACAATGTTCAGTGGATCCATCCCCAGTAGGGCATATAAATGTTCTTTATCTGCTGATCTCATCGTCAAACCTATGATTTAATTTTATATATTCCTCGGTATGGATTAGCTTTCAGACCATGGTGCGAAAATTTATTGTAAGAATAAGGAGCTTATGATTTTTGATGATAATGGTAGAGAACACCTTATCTTTAGAGCAAAATCATCACCACATGATTCTTATCTAGATCCAACCCCTGTAGCTCAACTAAATTCAATTATTGGTGAAGAAGAGAATTAAATAACTTTGGGTATAGAAAATAATGTTAAAATAGAGGACATACCTATTGTTAATGATTATGTAGATGTGTTTCTAGAAGAATTACCTAGACATCCTCCAGAATGTGAAATTGAATTGTCATTTGATTTATTTCCCGGTTCAAGGCTCATATCAAAGACCCCTTATAGAATGGAAACTGTGGAATTAGTTGAACTAATGAAACAAAAAGGGGAATTGATTAATAAGGGATTTATTCTCCCTAGAGATTCACCATGGGGAGCCCGAGTCCTTTTTGTTATGAAAAAAGATGGATCTATGAGGTTTTGTATTGACTACATGGAAATCAACGCTATAAAAATAATGAACAAGTATCCCCTACCTCACATTGAAGATTTATTTGACCAACTCCATGGAGGTAAATAAATTTAACATATTTAACTTCGATATGGATACCATCAGTTGTGTGTGATGAAGGAAGACATTCCTAAAACAGAATCTCAAACTTGGTATGGGCATTATGAGTTTACAGTAATGACTTTTGGACTGACTAATGTACCCTCTGTTATTGTGGATCTAATGAACATATTTTTCAAGTAATATCTCGATGATTTTTAGTGGTATTTATTGATGATATCTTGGTATATTCAAAAATCAATGAAGATCATGAAAATCACTTGTGCATTATCCTAAAGACTCTTAGAAGATATGAATTATATGGGATGTTTAGAAAGTGTGAATTCTAGCATTAGTTGATCTCATTTATTAGACATATTGTATCCAAAGATGAAATATTTGTTGATCCTTCTAAAACCATGTCAATCCAAGAATGTCCAGCACCGACGAGTATAACTGAGGTATTTAGTTTTATTGGTTTAGCAGGTTATTATGAATGTTTCATCCAGAATTTTTCCAGATTGGCTAACCCATTAACAAAGCTCACACGTAAAGGGGTTAAATTTGTTTGGACAAAAGATTGTGAATAATGTTCTTATGAACTAAAGAGAAGATTATTAAATTCCCCTATATTGACACTACCATTGGGGAATGATGGGTTTGTTATTTATAGGGATGCATCGAAAAAAGGACTTGGTTGTGTCATTATGAAGAATGATAGGGTTATTTATTATGCATCACGGCAGTTAAAAATTCATTATAAAAACTATCCTACTCATGATATTGAGCTCACAACTATAATCTTCGCATTGAATATTCGGAGAAACTATTTTTATAGTGAAAAATGTGAGATTTATATTGATCAAAAGAGTTTTAAGTATATTTTCTCACAGAAAGAACTCAACATGGGAAAAAGAGATGGCTTGAACTAGTAATGTATTATGATATCATGATACACTACCTCCCAATGAAGACATTGATGGAGGAAGATGCTTTGACCATAAAGGATCATGGAGTTTTGAACAAAATGGGAGCTGAAAGGGATCCTACTTTCATGGATCAAGTAACGTTGGATATGGGAATCACCATTGAAGGTGAAACGTCAATAATTTTTCAAATGGTTTCAAAACCATCTTCACTAGAAATGATATATAGTTCTTAGGCCGATGATGAAGAGTTTAAAAAGAAGATTAAAGCTGTGAATGATGGGATATTGAGTGAATTTGTGTATGAAGATGAAATTTTGAAATTTGGGAGGATACTTTGTGTTCCCGATATACCTGATCAAAAAAGGGAATTTTTGGATGATGCTCATAGTTCTAATTTCTCTATAAAACATAGGAGCACCAAAATGTATTTATATTTAAAAGGAAGATTTTTGGTGGGACAAAATGAAGAGGGAGATTGCTGATTTTGTGCCAAAATGTATGGTTTGTCAATAAGTGAAAGCTGGAAGGCAACTGCCTGGAGGAGTCATGCAACATCTTCCCAATCCTGAGTGGAAATGGGATAATATTATGATGGACTTTGTCATGGGAATACAAAAGACTCCTAGAAGGAAAAATGCAATATGGGTCATTATTGATCGTCTTACCAAATTAGCACCTTTTCTTGCTGTAAGAGAAGATCTACCACCTGAATGTAGCCAGACTATATATTAATGATGTTTTGAGACATCATTGAGTACCCATAATGATTTTTTCTGATCGTAATCCCCATTTTACATCAAGATTCTAGAAGAGTGTTCAGAAGGCCTTGGATAATGAACATTTTTTGAGTAATTCCTACCTCCCTCAAACAGACGGACAATCATAATGGATTATTCAAGCATTATAAGGAAAGTTGAGATCCTCCTCACTTGACAATCTGGGTATGTGGGATCAATATTTACCTCTTGTATAATTTCCCTATAACAATAGCTTCAATTAGAGTATTTAGATATCACATATGAAGAGTTATATGAAAAGATATGTCACACACCAGCATGTTGGGATGATGTTGGTGAAAGAAAACTTGTAGGCCCAGAAATGGTCGATGAAACTATGAAAAAGGTGAAGGTAATCCAAAACCACATTAAAGCAGATCAAAGTAGGAAGAAGAGCTATGCTTTAAACCAAAGGAAGGATTTAGAATTTCTGGTAGGAGATCAGGTTTTCTTGAAGGTATCTCCATGGAAGGGTGTTATACATTTCAGTAAGAATTGATAATTGAGTCTCAAGTACATCAGAACATTCAAAATTCTAGAATGAATTGGGGATGTAGCTTACCGTTTTGCAATGCCTCCAAGTCTCTCCAATGTTCATGTTATGTTCGACATATCACTTTTGAGAAAATACATGCCTAACCCAACGCATGTACTCACATATGTTGAATTAGAACTAGAACCCGATATGTCTTATTGCAAAGATCCTTTCATGATTTTTGATATGAAAGAATAAGTGCTGAGAAACCAAAAAACTCATCGAGTAAAATTTCTATGGAGAAACCATAAGATGGAAGAGGAAACATGGGAACCCAAGGAACTCATGATGAAGAACCACCCGAGTCTATTCATGCAGTAGTATTCTAGAAATTTCGTGGAAAAATTATTTTAAGGAGGGGATAATGTAACACCTCAAGCATCCATGGTACGCTTCTCTTTGAATAATACAGTAGCGTGTGTTGTAAGAAACATTGAGTTCTAACACACAACACAAACAATCAAACTAGCCTATACGAATAGTAATACCCAGTTTTTGAAATTTTATAAATTTTTTCATTTAAAATGGACTTCATTTTTGGATTTTGAATATCTAAATTAGCTTAGGGTGAATTTTTGGTACATTTATGATAACTTTCACATTTTGATGAATTGTGAAAATTACTAAATTTTAATTAAAATCCAATTTTTTAATCGAAATAATTAGAAGTGATAAATTATGAATTTGATTGGTTTTAAAGTATATTTAGAATATAGTTTTACCATTTAATACAATTTTGTTCATTGGATGTAATTTCATATTTAAACCGTACATAAACAAGTGTCAATCTTTTTATAGTTATTATTTCTTAAAACACTCTTTTTGTTTTGACAGTGAGAAGTAATTTTAAATTAATTTACGCCACTTATGTGTTTTGAATTTATAAAAATGGATTCCATATTTAAAATCAGGAGGTCCATATTGTATAAATAGGTAACTTTTATTTTTATACATTTTGAATAATTACTTCGGTAAGTAATTAATTTATCATGGTTAAAGGGTAAATCCAGTAAATAAGGAGAAAAATAATATTATAATAATAATAAATTTCCCTAAAACCGATCCTAACTCTCTTGGTTGATACATTTCCAACCATGTGCATATTTGGGTCGATTTTGGGACCCCATGGATCCACTTGTAATTGATAATGATACTTTATATTAATTAAGTTAAAGTGAATACAAAAATGACATAAGTATATATCTTTTAACAAATCAATTTTTACATAGGGTTATATATGTTATATTTTAAAATTTAAATATTAATTAGAAATATAAAAAAATTTCTTAAATAATGGTATTTTATTTATATTTTTTTACTTTAAATAATTGAATATATTTATTACACAATAAGGATGCAATATTTTCCTTATTAATGAATCAATAAAATAATTGGTATTATAAATGTTAAAATAAATATAATTTGAAAGTTTGATTGAAATACATGAATTTCATTGGTAAATATGAAATTATAGGATTTTTTTAATGAATTAGGTTGGAATTAATAATCATGTCAATACTTTAATAAAAATCTATTATAAAATAGTGTCAAAATTGACATAAATGAGTTTTTAAAACAAATATTTTATTATTAATTGATATTCTCTTACTAAAAATTTAAGGTTCCACTAAAGGACTTATATCATGATAGGTGTGTCATTAATGGAAAAATTGGTGGTCTCTTGGATGTATATAGTAATTTTATTTACTATATATTATAAAAATACAAAGAGACATGGTAAATGTCAAACTATTTAACTAAGTGTTAAAACTAAAAGATAAGGTTAATATTGTGATCCAAACCTATCTATAATCTATTTTTTGAATGGTTTTAGACATATCCCTACCATTATATTTTAAATAATACATTTTGGATCCATTAGAAACTTAATATGAATTTATTATAAAATAATATTTCTATCTTTTCCTAAGGTGCGCCTCACACCTCTTATAAAATGAAACTTCCCCCTCCCTCTAATTCATAGCATAAAAGACTTTTGGTTCGCCCAAACCCTACCCAAATATTCTCTCATCTTACCTCACTTCAACCAGAGGCCTTATTTTAATCAGAAATCCAACCAAATGAGCCCTTTTGATCAAATCAAAAGGAAGAACCCGAAGAAGAGGTAATTTTTTCACCACACTCTTTCAAGTTTCTTTCTTCTTCAACATCTTCATTCTTTGTTATTTCTATTCTAAAATAATAGCTCCGTTATATTCTATATACTGTGATATTATTATAAATATGGTATAACCATATTCAGTATTCTATCCATCATTTGAATGACATGTCACTAAATGTGTGTACGTACGGTTTACCATCTCCATGTTGTGGTGTAACTGTTATTCAAAACATTATTATTCGGATGGGAATGATAATGATGTGTAATTAATGTAAATAATAAGCATACAATTATAATTATTCTGTATATATGATATAATATCCAAATATATATTATTTTAATATCAAAAGAATTATATTATCGCTTGTACATAGGTAAGGACTACCATCTCCATGAATGTGATGAGATTCATTTCCCATCATATCCATTCAATTATAATTCTCATTTTATGATTAAAAGTAATGTTTAAGGACTTGATATTATTCTGTATATTAATAAGATACATCCTATCCATAATAAACCCAACTTATGTAACAAGACATATAAAATAAAATGAGTAATTTAACACCTGAAACGACTATAATACTAAGATTTTATTAATAAAGAAATGTTAAAAGATCATATATAATATCATATTAATGTATATAATTATTGTATAATTTAATTAAAATTATTTCACCATTATACAGGAGGTTAACCTACCCTCAACCAAGGAAATGTACAAGGTAAGGGTTTATTTCACAATCTCTTCATTATCTGAGGTTGTTTATACGTAATTATCTACTGAGACCTCTTTATCATCCATGTCCATGTTTCTTAATAATTGTATTTCAAAACATTATTTCTATTTTATAGACTATGGGTTAAATTTATTTATACCCTTGTTTGACTTTTTAGAAGATGTTTATAATGGAATCTTTCTGTTGTTTTCCAAATAAAGTCATTTTTAACATTTTCCCCAAAATTAACATTATAATGTCTTTTTTTAACTTGTACGACGTGTGCAGCTATTTTTTGCCTTTATAAAATCATCTAAGATCCCCTTACAAGCTTGTAAGAACATTTTCAAAGTAAATGTTATCTGTTATAATTATGTGAATTTTAAATGATATCAAAAAAGAGATATTTCTCTTAAATAGTTTTAATTTCATCTATGTCAACATCTTTTGATGGATTTTAAGCTTAATTGAAGTTGATTTATTATGATACAAAACATCCATAGTATATTGAAGGTTTTGTGATATTTTTTTCTTTAGATGTTTTATTTTTATACCATTGATGGTTATGGAGAATGAATTTACATTTCTTATGCTAGTTTTAATACGAATGTTTATGTTATGTTTAAACCTATTCATAAAAGGAATGCACTGGACTAAATAAGTGACCGGAGGAGCCTGTTGTAGCTCCTTCATGCATCAGTGGGTCTCATTAGACAAACTAGTGTCTTAGAATAAGGCCTTGAAAAAATCATATTTTTAGTATTGGGATAAGGCCTTGACTATGTGGTTTTGATAGTCCGACATTATGCATTCCATTATTATGAAATAGGTTATTGATATTGCATGTGAATTTTCAACTAGTATAATATCCATGTGAATGGGTAAATGGAATTATTTCATTTTATTTCTACCATATTTTACTGAAGTTCATGTTTAAAAATATGTTGGTTTAGTTATACATTGCATTAAATGTTTATTCTTATTTCAGAAAGTTTCCTCTATATTGTTATACTTACTGTTCATCTGATCTCACCCCTTTCTATATTTTATTTTTACCAGGATGTGAAGAAGTATTTTATGAATGAACTGCAGGGATAGTATATGGGGATATGAGTGTGGAGACAAGATGATGTTGTAGTTTTCACTTTATGATGTAATGTAAACTTTGTGAATTTATCTAGTATTTCCATGGATACTAAAGTAATCGTTCCTTCGAGACATGATATTTTGTGATCATGACAATGTTATGTAATAATGCACCAAATCTGGGTAACTGGGGTCGGGGAATTACAAACAACACGGGTATGTTTCATCCTATCTCGTATATGCCATGTCCATTTAGAACACGCTGTGTAGTGTCAGCCATGTGGGCTAGGTGAAGCTTGTCTAGTACACACTGTGTCGATCTTGAACACATCGTGTAGTCATATCTTGGGAGATCTGTGTGGGTTAACCGTGTAGAAGAACATGGGAAGGGGAAGAGTATTCAAGTACATGTCGTGTGTTAGCACAACATGCCATGTGGTTTGGGAGTTACACGACCAGTTTTGATAGAGGTACATAAATATGTTAACGACTTTAGAGAACACTCCATGTTGGGTTTATACACACATTAAAGTCATGTTTTGTAAAAATTGAATGTTTTCATTTTCATTTTCCCTTCTTACACTTCTATGTTTCAGTCCCTATTAATCTTGATCTATGGTGTGCATTTGACAGTATAGTGTCATGCCACTGAGACGTCCTTCAGTTGTCCGCCAGTTACAGGGTATTGATCAGATGCCAGATATGGATGATCTTCAACTTCCTGTAGATCCTCCTATTGGGCCAGTCTTGGAACCAGCAGTTATACCAGATACTGGTGCTGATGCATAGTTCATGGATGGCTACATGATGATTATGCAGACTTTTCACGATGCACAGACTCTTCCCCCGTCGATGGCTGATTTGATGCAGGACATCCAGTAGTATCATCCTACAACATTATCTTGGGAAAGAGGACCTCAGACATGAGAGTGATAGCTATAAGCCGCACGGGCTACCTTTGAGCATCGGGAGATGCCTCCAAATAGGAGGGTCTAGTTCGCTACCTATATGATTAGAGACTCCGCCAAGAGGTGGTGGGATATGATCTCACATGTGAGATTCTAGAAGGTTATGGTGTGGGATTAGTTTCAACAAATATTCTTCTATTACTTCTACCCAGATACCTTGAGGGCCGATCAATCCTGAGAGATTATGAGTCTGGAGTAGAAAACTATATTGGTCATGGAATTTTCCTCACACTTTTCTGAGCTACTACACATCAAGCCTATTACAGGAGGAGATCAGTTATTTATGGAAAGGATATTCGAGGATGGTATGAGGAATGACATCTAATCATAGGTCTACATCTTCCAATTGACTTATGTCACTTTTATAGTCAATCAAGAGCTGA
Organism: Viscum album; assembly: GCA_963277665.1. Lineage (NCBI taxonomy): Eukaryota > Viridiplantae > Streptophyta > Magnoliopsida > Santalales > Viscaceae > Viscum > Viscum album. The sequence continues at coordinate 1,214,716,991 of OY728131.1, read as the reverse complement.
TCGTAGAGGGTAATATGAGGGATTCTGGAGTTGTGATCCAGGGCATCTCGACATCCGGGGTTAGTGTTCCTCCTACTGAGAGTAGGAAGCATCACAATGGGTATTCGTGTGGTGATCTGAAGAGGCAATACACTTTTTTTGGTATCCAGGTGGTGTGGTACCAGGGTGGGAAGAGCAGGCACACGAGGCCACAATGCCCGAGAGACCCAGTGGAGTGCCGATCATCTAGCATGATGGGTCATATTCAGCTCTTCTATTAGATATTATCACCAGTAGTTGGTGACATGGGTTCTTCTATGACTCATCATTCATGAGCAGCACCTCCAGTTTATCACCATTCATGGAAATTGATTTATTACGGTTGTTCAGGCTGAGGTGGAGGTCATGGTCATGGTTTCCATCCACGTGACTTCCAGTTACATAAGGGCAGATCAGCTTATAGTGGTCAGGTAGGGTCACATGGTCATGAAGCAGGCTATAATTTTTCGGTGGAGCATACCCAGTAGGAGCCTGATCCCGAACCTTTTATAGTTTGAGGTACGATCTTAGTTTCCTCGGTTTTAGCTTTGGATCTTTTCGACACTGGGGCTTCCCAAAGCATTATATCTATTTCTATTGTGGAGAGCCCAGGGCTCTGCTTATTTTTTTCTGTGGATATTTTACCCTTGACACTCTATTTAGGACTAGAAGGGTGAGTGTACATTAGTGTATGGAGTTCCCTCTAGAGGATGGTGGGTGTCACTTTTTATGGCACCTCTATGTCCTAGAGATGAAAGGCTATGACTTCATTCTCGGAATGTAATGTCTAGTTCCATACTAGGTAGTCATCGATTTCATTCATTGTAGGGTGAATTTGACATCACTAGAGGGTGGGTCCTTTCATCAAAATGTGAATGGGATGTCCAGGCATTCCGAGAAGGACCCGAGCATCATGGGTTGATAGGAGTTATAATCCTGATTTCTAGTCTATATCTGGATGACCAGGGGACTTCACAGTTTGACATTCCTCCAATGGTGAATCATTTCAGAGAAATATTTCTAGATGAATTTTGTAGTTTTCCTCTATAATGTGAGGTAGAATTTTCTATTGTGCTCATTCTAGGAGTGGTACTAGTGTCCATTCCTCCTTATAGGATGGCTACACTAGAGTTACAGGAGTTTAAGAAGCAGTTGGTGGAGTTGCAGACAAAGGGTTTCATCCGACCCAGTAAATCATCTTGGGGTTTTCGGTCCTTTTGAATATAAGGCAAGAAATACCCTATGACTTTGTGTGGGATGACGAATGTTGAACTAGTTGAAGGTCAAGAACTGATATCCCTTACCTAGGATCGATGATCTATTTTATCTACTTCGAGGAGCCTGAGTGTTCTTGATGATTGACATGTTGTTCGGTTACCATTAGTTTCACATTAGACCATATGATATACCTCTCAAAGCATTATAGAATAGGTACAATCTATACAAGTGTATGGTTATGTTGTTCGGTCTCACGAACGCGCCTGCAGTTTTCAGGGCTCTGATGAACTGTGTGGTCCATCCATACATGGATTCCTTCATGGTGGTCTTCATGGACAATATCTTGGTGTACTCTCACACTCGACACGACCAAGCTACCCATCTTGAAATCGTTCTAGGTACACTGAGGGAGCATCAGTAATATGATAAGCTCTCAAACTGTGACTTTTGGATGTATCAGATTCACTCCGTGGGACATTTTATCTTAGTGACAAGAGTATCAGTAGACCCAGAAAAAGAGAGAGTAGTAGTTTCCTGGGAGACGTTGAAGAAGGTCTTTGAGGTATGGAGTTTTCTTGGGCTATCTAGATACTACAGACGTTTCATAGATGACTTTTTACACATAGCAGCACCACTAACAAGTCTGACTAAGAATGGTGTGAAGTTCATGCAGTTAGATTCTTGCGAGTCATCCTTTCAAGAGCTGAAGGGGGGGTTTACATCAGCACAGATACTAGTCTTTAAAGAACTAGGAAAGAGCTATAGGTTGTATTTTGATGCTTCTGGTATTGGCCTAGGAGTATTTCTTATGCAGGGAAAAGGAGTCGTCGCGTATAGGTCTCGGCAGTTGCAACCACATGAGAGGAATTACCCGATGCACGATCTTGAGTTGGATGCTACTATTTATGCCTTACTCTATTGAATAAATTATCTACTAGGAGAGCATTTTTTGGTTTTCACCAACCACAAGAGTCTCACATACATCTTCACTCAGCATGATCTGAATTTGAGATGGCACCGGTGGGTTGAGTACCTACAATCTATTGACATTGAACATTCCTACATGCCTAGGAAGGGCAACATAATGGCTGATTCATTGAGCAAGAGGTCACAGATACATGTAGATCATAAGGCTACCAGTGAGTGGTAGCTCAATTCTCTATTCATAGATATACATCTGGAGGTGCACCAGAGGTAGGGGCAGACTTTTCTTTCTTCTGTGGCTGTTACCTATAATCTTCCTGATCGAGTGGGAATGAGTCAGCTATCAGATTCTAAAGGACTTGTCCTACTGGATAGTGTGTTAGGAGATGACCTTATTATTATATGAAACATTGGTGAGGATGAGATATCGCGTTTGCAAGGGAGTTTATGGGTTCCAGTAGACATATGTGAGGAGATGATGTGGGATTTTCATTCTTAAATTTGGTTAGTTCATCCTGGTGTCACTAAGATGTATCATGATCTACACCATCAGTTTTGGTGGCTAGGTATGAAGAGAGATGTTGCTGGGTTTGTAATGAGGTGTCCCACCTGTCCGTAGATAAATGTAGAGCATCAGTGACCACTAGGGATTTTTCAGCTATAACCCATTCCCTAGTGGAAGTGGAATGATGTATTGTTAGATTTCATGAGAGAATTTCTGAGGTTTCCTCTATGGAATGATGTTTTTTAGGTTGACATTGATAGACTCACGATGGTTGTTCACTTTCTACCGATCATGGAGACCTTCAGTGTTGATGATCTAGGATGGTTGTACATCTGTGAGATTGTACATATTCATGGAGTTCCATACCCCATCATTTCGGATAGGGATACACGTTTTACTTCTTAGGTCTAATAGGGGATTCAAAAGATTTTGGGTACATAAGTACTATTGAGTACAACATACCAACCCCAGACTGATGGCTCATTCGAGAGTATGATTTAGGTTCGTGAGGACATGCTCTGAACATGCATTCCAAAATTTCGGGGGATCTTGGGAGAAGCCCATACATCTTGTGGAGTTTTCCTATAATAATTGTTTTCAAGTGACTATTCAGATGGTACCTTTTGAGGCTTTGTATGGTAGGCCATGCAAATCAACCATATGTTGGAAGGAGGAAGGAGAGGTAGTATTAGTGGGACCTCTTCTTGTTCAAAAGACCAGAGAGCTGATAGAGTAGATTCAGAAGAGGATGTATACTATGAAATCTCGACAGAAGTGTTATGATGATCGACAGATTATACTTCTAGAGTTCAAGGTCAGGGATCATGTTTTTCCTGAATGTCACAAAAATGTTGGGACGCAAGTGGTTTAGGAGACAGGTAAAGCTTTAGTCAGGGTATGTGCAGCAGTTTGAGGTGTTGGAGATAGTTGGGTAGGTTTTTTAGCTGTTTCAGTTACCTCATTTGTATGGGGCTATGCATGATGTCTTCCCCGTTTCTCAGCTTCAACGTTACTTCTTAGACCCATCTCACATCTTCCAACATGAGGAGGTTGAGTTTGAAGTGGATGCATCCTTTGAGGAGCATTATATTAGAATTGAAGTACGAAGGTTCTCCGTTACTGGTATATTCCTCTGGAACGGGTGCTTTGGCATCATGGGTGAGTATGGGATGAGACTTGGGAGAGGGAGGTAGATGTACAATCGCATTGGTCAGAGCTTTTTAGGGTTTCTTCTTATACGCCACCTTGCTAGGGAAATTCAGGGAAGAATTTCATTAAGGGGGGAAGATTGTAAATACATGTGCCTTATTTCAAGGTATGTTTTCCTTTTTTGGTCCTTTTTAGGAAAAGTGGTTTTCCTAGAAATTTTGGAAGTACACGCCTTGTACTTTTTGAGTATACGCCTTGTACTCTGTTACCGTAGGTAGCCATGTAAGGGCTATGTAGCAGCTATACACATAACCATGTGGGGGTGACCTAGAGGCCTCCTAATGTGGGGTATGGAAATGGAAATTACACACCATGTACATCGAAATTACAGTATGTGTACTTTTCCTTCATTAAACGCAGTGGGGTAAAGTCTGACGGACATAAAACCCTTCTTCTAGGTCTAATTCATCAGAGAGAACCCGTATGACTATGATTCATCTATGAGATGTTGGGCATGTATTTGATCTCTAATTAAACCATCGTGGAACACCTTGGGATCACCTCGGTAAGCTCTCTCTTCTGCTAGAGCCACTTTTCATGATTCCCCTTCCTTCTCAAGTTATCCTCTGTTGAATTTTTTAGAGGATTTCATAGATCAATGATGTTCTAAGGCGATTCGTTCATCTAGTTTCAAGTATATTTATCTCCCAATGCCAAGGTATGTTTTTTGTGCTTTTCTGTTGAATTTCAATGAGTTTTATGTGAAAATTTTCCCAATAGCATTGAACAGGGTATTGCACATTTACCGTTTAAGCCTTATTGTTTGCCTGGAATGCTTGTATGCTTGAGTAGATGATAATTGATTGTGAATAGGGTAAAATTACTATTCTTTGGCTATGTTTCCCATTCATTTTTTTGCCTGTTTGTACCTTTGGGTCTAGTTTGCCTATTAGGCTACTGTTTACATTCCCATTCATAGTTGTAGGATGGTGTAACTTATGTTCTGTTAGGCTATTATGGGGTACGTTTCTAGACAAGTAGTTCTTGAGGTTTACCTTGGCCGTTACGCACTACTACACTATCTTGACCTACAATGGTCCGTGAGAACCTAGTGTATATACCATATGAATAATGAACATTGAGGGCTTCTCCAGAGTTTCTGTTTTAATTACGATGCGAGACAGCATGGGGAATTGACGTTGAGGGATTCTTCAAAGTGACTATAGTTTCTCGATGCTGGATACAGAGAGAATGTGATGTAATTGCTTCCCTAGAGAGTATTTATATACTAATATGAGAAAATAGGATGAATTAACAGTGAGTGCTTCCTCAATGATTCTATGTTTAAGAAGAACTAGAGGGGTTAGACTGAGTGTATTGTATAATGGGTTGCTTGTACTTGTTAGGTATGACAAGAGGGGAAGCGCTGTGAGAATTTCCCAGTGGGTTATATTGTGTTTAGCTACATTCTTGTGTTCATCGGTAGGACCAGAGGGTTACCTATTTTTTTACATATTTTAATTATATTTTACATGTTATATGGTTTTTTGGAATGCTTTGAAACTGTGGACTGTTTACTACTGAGTAATTCCTTGTTTACTACCTTCTGAACATTACCTGCCATATATTCAATGACTGTTAAGCATAGATCTCATGGTGGTTTCCTACTTGTATTTAGTCTCGCACCCTATTTGGGCCATGTTTTTGGTCCCAAATAGTTTTTATCATTACAGGTATAGATAAGGTAATGTTCCCTTCTACTTCAGGTACATGACATGTTGTAAAGTTGGAGAGCAAGGGACATAGCATTGAATTGCGATGCTATAGAGATTTTTTTTAATTTGTACTTGATTTAGTACTGTATTTCATCATTTTTCTTTGTCTCGATGATTTCCTAGAAATATGTTCCATGCATCAATTTATATATGTGAACCAGCTTATTCTATCAATCTTTGGTAGTTTATTTTGTAAGATATTATTATTTATTTCACTCTTGTATATATTTGTTTTCATCTGTTTTGTACACTACCAATGAGGGAATATTTTCCTCCCTATCACACCCAAGTACCTCGCTTCTTGTCAGCAACCAATGGCGTTTGGGGATATGCGTTTGAGGCCATGTGACCAACCAGGTACGGGGCACCTATGGGTGGCTTTCAGAAGCGGGACATTACACTAACACATATCCTAACCCTATTGGCTGACACATTCCAGACCATGGCCTTACATGGGTTGATTTTGGGTCCCCATAGAGCCACATGGTGGTGATAATGATATTTTATATTAATTAATTTAAAGGGAAGACAAAATTAACATAAGCATGTATCTTCTGGTCAAATAATTTTTTATGAGGTTATATAGTTGATTACTTTGACGAGAAATTGTTATTATAACATGGAAAATATTTCCTACATCATGATATTTTATTTAAATTTTTATACATCATATAAATATATTTATTTATGACACAATAATGATGAAGTATTTTCCTTATTAATGAAAGAATCAAATAAATGATTTTATAAATATTAAAAAAAATATAATTTGAATGTTTTTATTCTATAAAATAATTTTATAGGTTAATATTAAATGTTTGAGATGAATACATATTTGGTTTTTACGTTATAATGATTTCATTACTTTCACAAAAACATAGTAATAAATAGTATCAAAACTGACATAAATGAGTTTTTAAAACAAATAATATATTATTAAATTATATATTAGTCCTAAAAATAAATGGTTCGACCAAAAGACTTATATAATAATATATATGACATTGATTAATCATTTGGTGTTCTATTAAAATTTTATTGTTTGTTTATTTACCATATAATATATAAATACAAGGAGACATGGAAAATACTAAACTATTTAACCAAGAGATAAATCTAAAATATAAGGTTAATATAGTAACCTAAAGTTGCCTAAAACCTATTGGATGAGTGTATTTAGAACCACAAATACCTTATTCGAGAAATAAATCCTTTTTGATTCATTATAAACTGAAAATTATTTTTAATAAAATAATATTTCAATCTTTTCCTAAAATGACTCTCATCTATATTATAGAAGGGTACTTCCACTTTTATAAAAATCACACCTCAAAAGCCATTTGGTTTGGCCAAAATCTGATTGAATCTCCTCCTAACTACCCTCAATTCATCCTAGGGGCCTTACATTGATCATAAATCAAAACTAATGATCCCTTTTTGTCAAATCAAAAGGAAGCACCCAAAGAAGAGGTCATAATTTCATCACCTTTTTCAATGATCTTTTGTTCTCACACACCCTCTTTCTTTATTTTTTCCATACCAACATAATAACTCTAGTAACTTCTATACAATGTGATGTTATTATATATATTTTACAACCATATTTATTAATCTATCAATTCAATGAATGATAATATTACTATACGTGCGTACGTACGACTTATCATCTCCATGTCATGGTGTAGTGTGTTATTAAACAAATCATTATTTGGATGGGTATAATAATGAGTATTATTGATTTAAATAATAAATATAGGTGGATAACTATTATATATATGATATACCATCCTATTACATAGGATTACACCTTCAATAGAATGGTATTTTCGCTGGTGCGTACCTATGGATTATCATCTCCATGAATCTACTGAGATTCATTTCAATTATAACCATTCAAGAATAATTTTCATTTTATGTTTAAAAATTGTGTTTATGAACATAATATAATTTTTAATATGAATAAAATGCAACCAATCCATAAAAAACATGACTTATGTATCAAAAAATATAAATGAAAATGTATCATTTATCACATAAAATAATGATACTACTGAAATAATATTAACAATAAAATATTAGAATATCATATATGATATCATATTTCTATATTTGATTATTGTAAAATTTAATAATAATTATTTAACTATTATACAAGAGGTTAATTTAACCTTGACTAAGGAAAATTACAACGTATGGTTTTATTTTACAATCTCTTTATTATCCGTGGTTTTTTACCCGTGAGTATCTTCTCAGACCTCTTTATCATCCATATCCATGTTTCTTAAAAATGTATTTCAAAAAAAATTACTAGTTACTAGACTATGGGTTAATGTTATTTATACATTTGATTGAATTTTAATAAAATTAAACGAATTATTCTATCTTTTTCCAAAAAAGGTCCTTTATGACCTATTCGACAAAATTAAGGAAAGAATGTTTTTTAAATTATACGGTGAGTGCAGCTATATTCCACCATTATAAGACCGTTGAGGATTTTCTTACAGTATTATAAGAATATTTAAAAATTAAATGTTTTATTTTAAATTTATGTGACTTTTAAATTATTTCCAAATAAAAAGAGATATTTCATTTAAATAGTTTTGATTTCATATATGTCAACATCCTTTGATGGATTTTAAACTTGTTTAATGTTGATTTATTTTTGTACAATCATCTAGATTTTATTGAAGGTTTTGTGATATGTTTGAATGTGGATGTGCTATTTTTATACCATTCATGGTTTTTTCTTAAAGTATTGAAATTCCATATTTTAGTTTCAATACGAATTTTTTTTAGTGTTTCAACCTTTTCATATAATGAATAAATTTGACATAGTATGTGATGGGTGGATCCCACTATTACTCATTGATGCATCAGTAGGTCTGATGGGACAAACTAGTGTCTTGGCATAAGGCCTCGACAAAATATTATTTGTATCCTTGTCACGAGGCCTTGACTACATGGTTATGATGCTTGACATTATGTGTTCCATCATTATGTAATTAGATATTGATTTTATATGTGATTATTAGACTAGTAGAATATCTGTGTGAATAAGTTAATGGGATTATTTGATTTATCATTGCCATATTATGCTGATTCTTATGTTTAAAAGGATTTTATTTTAGTCTAATACATTTCTTAAATGTTTAGGCTTTTTGATGATAGTGTCTACTGTATTTTTATCTTTAATGCGCATCTGAGATCAACAAATTCTTAGGTTTTCTTTTTCCCAGGATGTGAAGAAGTATATTATCCTTAACCTGTTGGGATGGGCCAAGGATATGAGTGTGTTATAAGGAGACTCAATGTTGTTTATTTAATTTCATGATGTAATGTAAAACTTATTTATGTATCTATTAATTCTAAGGCTACTAAACTAATCAGTCTTTCAAGACATGATCTCTTGTGATCATTCCAATGTTATGTAATAATGCACCGACTCTAGGTAACTATGGTTAGGGCATTACAATTATTTCAATTTAAATCTTCCAAAAGTGGGAAAAGAAAATATCTAACAATGAAGTTGTGAATAAGTCCCTCAAAAACATTGATAATTCAAAAATCATTACCAAATTTAGGGTCACTCACATAATATTTATAAAAAGTGACACTAATTTATTGTATTATTTGTTCAAAACACTATATTAAAAATAATTTTTTTTATCAAACAACACATCCATAAACCATGAGTTGTCAAAGTGATATATTAAATATTTCAAAAAGATGCCCTATAATATACTCTAGAAGATTATAGATAATGATAAGAGGCCTTGGACTGGAAAAATATTTCATTGTTTGCATTATTATCACATAATAACTCATAATACTACAAAATAGAAACCATATTTAAATTTTTATATTACATAGGAAGTATTTTTCACAAATTTCCAATTACAACTCCTCTACATTTCCATTTGCAACCATCTGTGTAAATATGTGTAGTCTAAAAATTGTATGGATGAGTTAGAATGAATCTATGGTAAAATATTGCAAACACTACACAATTAGAAAATCATTGAAAACTGAGTTTCATATTTTTAATATAATAATGTTTTCATGTATTCATTCCTCTATCTAGTGTTGGAATTGGTTCTTATTACTTCAACAATACAATAGAATAAAACTCTAAATTTCAAACTACATATAGAAGGGCCTAATGATATACACAAAATTTACTCCAATAAAGATTGTCCCTATTCACAATTGATGGGAACTGCATCACCCCAGCCAAAAATGAATGTTTATTTAAATAATATTATATTTCTTTTATGTATAGTCATAAAATTTGATGGGTAATATTTTTATCTAAAAAAATAAAATTCATTTTCCCAAGACATTAAGCTACTTAGATATTTTCCTTATCGCATGTAAATAAACCACATGACACTGAGTGCGCCCATCATGATTTTAAATTATTTTAATTAAAAATCAATATATAAATTATCCAATGTAAAATTTAGGTCTATGTGGAATCTTGATGTGTGTGTTATCAAATTATTCCATCCATAATGAGGGAACACGTGATCCCATTCATCACTGTCTCATAATGATAAAAGAAAAAACATGTAGACTAACTTTTCAAGGATTAAAACTTATCTGAGAATCCTTCCATGCATGGGATTCCTCTCGTACATGAGATTTTCATACATGTAAGGATCCTCAATATTTATCTTCCCCTTATACTGGCTTACCATGATGTAAAAATCACTTCATATATATATATGAACTACATGAATCACTATTCATCTTCTTATATGATATATAGTTATTCCTAGATCTTCTACCAATAACCAACTATTAATTTTCACCCATGTCACCCCTTTCATCTTGAATGGGAGCTAAAATTGTGATGAATTTTTTTCTTATCAAAATGTAAATTCTCCATATATAATATATAGAATGTTTTCCAATGAAGGTTAGATTATATACTAGTTATATATTTTTTATTTCACTATGCATGAATCATGTGAACATAGATGTGTTAGTGAATCAACTTTGATTGAGAAATATTGTGGCACAACTAATTCAAAAATATGTAATGCAGTCATGGTCACAAGGTGTTATACTGGAGGATATACTGACCTCCATTCATGACTCGTTATATAGCCTTAGGTATATCAGTAGTGATAACCACTCCCTTACAAGAGTGTCAAGAAAATATTTCTTAGAGCGTTAATTGATATTCAGGTGAAATGATTTAATTTAAATTAATATATGTGGCCAGATTCATGAAATTATAGTACATGTAGTGATGTTTAGATTTTCAATCCTAGGAAAATCCATGATTTTTAACCAAAATGATATCTCTTCTAGGTATGAGTTGATTCTACATTTGAGGTTTCAACATAAAATTCATTGTCCATATGTTTAAGCTAAAGGCCCAACAGAAAAATACATTTGCTATCTTCTTCATTTAAAGAATGTTTTGGAGATTTATCTAAAACCATAATAATAACACCAAAATAATTTCCTCTAGGTATGGGGGTGATCTATGAAATGGTTTCAATAAGAATTACACATGGAATTATTCCCATTAATAAGTGATATGTATTGATTCTTGGATTTCATATCATTGGCCCAATCATAAATTCATTTAATATAAATACCCTCTTCTAATGCAAGATAAATATCTTTATATGGAATTTCTTTTATTCTATCAAGAAATATTTTACCAAAAATTACACTAACTGGTCTAAATACCTTGGTTTATATAACCCATGAAAGAATGAAAGTCTCCTAATAAGACCTATGTGTGGTCATGTCATGTTATTTTAAGATAAATAGAAGAATCTTGATTGTATATTATGAGATCAACAACATGATATTATCCATTATCACTCCATCTAGAAGGGGCGTAATGTTTTAGAAAACGAAAACTCTATCATGGATTGCCACTATCACCTATTAGGAATATCCTCATTCATAAGAAAAATATCATGTCTCAAGTGTCCCATATTTTACCAAACCTCTCATTACCATTGGTATTGAGTTCATCATTATCCAAAGGAAACCACTCTTTTTATAATAATTTGTGATTCAAAATTGACATGCATGCATGACCCATATGTACTGATAACCAAAGGCATTCATTCATCCTAATAAAATGATCCTCAGATTTATATATAAATAGAAAAAACATAGCTAAACACATTATTCAAATATGGACATAAATAATACTATCACGACCCAATCCCCACAAGGTATACCCCTCTTGGGATGGAAATGTGATAAAGGAGAAAATAACCCCTGAGTACCACCTTCAGTAGGCCCCGAGTTGGTGAATAACACTGATGGTATAGTAAACACATAGATGAGAGGCATTACCCATTTAGAGAACACATGTGAAAGAGATATATAAGATAAAAACCTACCAACTACAAATCAGACTGAAATATAATTGAAAACCCAAGTCTACATATGTAATTTCATTAAAATCTACTTAAACTGATATTGGAAAACTACAAATACATAAAATAAATTAAAAACAGTAGCAACAACAAGCCCGAACAACTCCTGCAACCCCAAGCTTGTAGAAACCAACATGATCTCCCAACTGCACCAAGTGACCTGAAAATCAGTTTATATATGCATTGGGTGAGTATAATATTATACTCAGTAGGATCATCCCTGGAGGATCTCATGCAAATGTAAAGAAAACATGCTAAATAACAATGAACAATAAGTATAACTAACTCATCACCAAAACATGTATACTATGTTCCCACCCAAACCGTGGAGACTCTCACCAAGTAACGCATAAAAGAGTAAATAATATAACAAAAAAAAAATACCTAGCTATTACTTCCCCACTAGTTTTCCACTTTTCCCGAACATCACACATCTTAATCATCTCTCTCCAAAAGTATTGCCCACAGACACCTTGGCGAAGCACCACAACAGGCACCACGTGAAACAAAACCACCACATCCTCGTAATCAAATTAACCAGGTAGTTTCTAAGATCCACCACAGCTCGCACAATGTAAATAATACATTGGGTATTATACCTCAAGCCATTACAACACACACACTAATTAAGAATCCCCAATCCATCACATCTTATACATGTTACAACTATTGTAGTCCATATGATACTATATCCATAATCTCTATGTGTGAATAACTAAAAGAAATTACATCCCTCTACACACATATATGAGGAGAAAAAACCATTGTGCCTACCAGCACATGTAACTACCAAGAGAAGAGACCGGGACCAATGGGGGTAGTCAGACATCCATCCTTTAACCAGAATGTTTGTGAAAACACCTCCTAGGTCTCAGAATCTCGGGGTGTCAATTGCCCTTACTGACAGGGTGAAGTAGCGTATAAAAACAGAAACAGTACATAATATACTATATCTTACAACCACACTATGAGAATAACTTAGTTTTAGTCTCAACTGTATCTAACCTCTCTCAGACTCCCAACTACCACATCTAAGACTGGGTATCCTATAAGCACAGAATTATTTAATGATCTTTATTACATTACTTCATTCCATTTTTTTAGTTCCACATTTCGTTAATTAATTCCTAAAACATTAATTAACCATTAACAATTTCCCCATTATATTTCCTTAACATCACACTCAATGTCCATTATCCTTAGCAAGGAATCCCAGCAATCTCCAAAACCATTGATTAACATAATTTATTCAATTATTTATTTACAAAATTACATTATCATATTCCTAGACATTGTAGAAAAACATTTTATTCTAATAAAAACTAGGGCTCTTAACACAGTGAGTAGATGAACTACCTGTCGAATATTTTCCTCCTATAACATGAGCGTATACCAAACCTCCATTGAGAAACTAGACACAGAAATCACGTGGAATGCCACGTGCATCTTCACCCCTTTCGAAAGATGTGTATGCAAGACCAGCTGCGTTGAGTAGTGGGGAATGTAAAGAAGATAACCAAACAAAGAAACATCATTCTTCTAAATGTTCAAATCCAACCAGTTCCATCACCCCTAGTGTCCTTTATGACATCCACATGCATAAAACGATACATTTGGCCTATGTAGGCATCATCTACTGCCACAAACAATTGGCCTCCCTACCCCCCAAATATCATAACAGTCTTCAAGGCTCACTTCACAACACAAGTAGCATAAAAACAACGATCTTATCTTTTGGGATCTTGGCCCTTATATAATAAAGAGGGCAACTAAGAACCCAAAAATAAAATATCTTTGGTCAAAAAACATTTCCTTTAATCCATCTCGGTTTAACCAATTTATTATTTATAGGTTACACATTAGATAAACCTAATCAGTAGTAAATCAAAAATAATTAACCATTCTTACAGCACCAATTGGATTAACATAAAATTACTACAACAGGAAATCAATTCATTTACATGCCTCTTTTCCTTTATCCAAACAATTATCAATTAATTCTGACTTTATGTTCCTTACCAATTTCTACCGAGAAATAAAAATCTAAACATGAAATCATAGATATCACACTAACTAGAAAAAGAAGTGGTAATAACATACAATCGATCTAAATTTATTTATCTAGTTCAAATATTTATTATTCCAATTTCATTGTGATCTAGTGGGATAAAGCATGAAAACTCTATAATTGCACGTAATAGAAAAGAGAATCATTGAACCCCCTACCTCAAAATATTATTGATGTTCTTTATATGAGAACGAACCATGCAACGAGTTACAATTTCATACCTTGTGACAACTGTATCCACCTGAGGATGCAGAGACACCACCACATCGGCCAACACTCAGGAAAATCCCATTCGGAACATGGGGGAAAAATTAAATAAAAATGTAAAGGAGAAAGAATGAGATGAACCCAAAATAATAAAGACAGACTAGACTTTATATTGAAGATTGATCTATATTACTTGGTTGCATCAAAACAGAGCAGAAAAAATCATAGGAGGAGTGTTTTATTGCACAACTCTTATTGGAAGGAATGGGATATTTGAGCATCCCACACCCCAGAACAAGGAGGAAGATCTAGGGAGGAAGATATTTTGTCCCTTTAGAATATTTAACAGAGCAGTGGTTTAAGATACGCTGGGTTTTCCATTAAAAGAGGATCACAATGAATCACATGGTTTGACAATGTAAAAACATCTCGAGCCTTAGGCTAAAATAATATAGGATTTATAGCCTTTGAATCATCTTTAAAGTCCTTAAAATAGTCATTAAATGTATTTTATGTCAAAGGAATGATTAAAGAGAGAAATTGTAGGAAGCTAGAAACACAGTTCCCACACCTGAAATTTGGGAATGGAAAAACACTGTTCATGAACCTCCCAATGGAAACCTTAATGTTCGAAACACACCATTTAGGAAACACTATTCATTAACCTCACCGTGGGAACCTCACCATTCTAGAAACGCTGTTCAGGAACTCAAAATTTTGCAAAGGAAAAAGGTGACTGTTGGAACCTCACCATTCTGGATACACTATTCATGTACTCAAAATTTGCCCAAGGAAAGAGGTCACTGTTGGAACGTCATAGTTCTAGAAACCCTATTCATGAACACAAAATTTTACAAAGGAAGTAGTTCACCGTTGGAACCTCACCATTCTGGAAATAGTGTTCATGAACTCAAAATTTGGGTAAAGAGAAATGTCACTGTAGGAATATCACCATTCTGGAAACACCGTTCATGACCTCAAATATTGGTAAAGTAAAAAGGACACTGTTGGAACCTTAGCTTTCTTGAAAAACTATTCACGAACTGAAAATTTAGGAAAGGGAAATGGTCACTGTTGCAACCTCACCATTTCACTATTAAAAGAAGGTTACTTATGACACTATTCATTGAAGGTAACCAATGACATTGTTCACATACGGTCACTGATTCACTATTCACATGAGGTCACCATTTCACTATTCACATAAGGTTGCCAGTGACACTGTTCACTGAAGGTCACTGATGACACAGTTCACATAAAGACACCGATGTCTCTGATCACAAAAGGTTACCCTTCCACAGTTCACATAAGGTTACTGATTACACTGTTCATACAAGGTCTCCAATGACACTGTTCACATAAGGTCACTGATGTCACTATTCACATATGGTCACTGTTGAACTATTTATAGAAGGTTACCAATGCACTGTTAACAACGATCTACCATTGGAACTATTAACTGATAGAACTATTCATAGAAATGAAAATTTGGGAATGTGTTGGGGATAAGTCACCATAGCCTCCCAAAACATCTCATAAACATGATTTTTTCAAAGTAATCGACCATAGTGGTCTGAGATATTTAATCAGATAACTCTCAAAACATTCTCGTCATCGAGAATTTATAACTCACCTTAAGGGGAAATGAAATGGGTTCTAAACAACCACCCATTGAGATACCACTCAAAAGAGAGCAAGCCATATGAAACAAAAAAATCCATAATATGACCGTGAAATATCTATAACCACAGAGGCTTCATCGATACATGAAAAGAGGTAAACATAAAAAAACTCTTGGTACTGAGAAAGTATATGTGACTCACGTTACCAGGTACTCTACTACATGCCACTATGTTTCCTAAAGACATGAACCAAGGGGATAGAATGCCAGAAAACCACCTTCTCTTTGTAGTCTTAAATCTCCACATGTCACTCATCAAAGGTCACATCATTATCAATATCAAAATCTCCCCAATAGATGATGTGAGAGTCATCATAAAGATAACGACCGAGCTGTGATATAAGGAAATAATCATGTATCTGACTCATCTACAAGGGAAGTGATACTTGATACGCCACATCTCCAACATGATATAACACCTCGAACGGCCCAAAAAACTGTGGAGAAATCATACTCCCACGAACAACCCTTTGCTTCCCATGACACGGAGTCACCTTCAGAAACACGTGACCCCATATATCAAACTATATGGGTCTCCTAATTTGATCGGTATGTGATTTCAAATGATCTTGTGATGTCCTCACCATCTCGTGAATCACCTGAACCATATTTGTTTAATTATCCAGTGGTTCTGGTATGAGAATTACTGACTCTCTAACCCCAGTCTAGCACAATGGAGAGCAGAAAGGTCAGCCATAAAAGGATTACAATGGTGCCATACTGATGGTGGATTGAATACTATTGTTGTAAGAAGATTCCACCAATGGTATATGCCTCATCCTCAAACATCCAAAATACAGGACACAATAGTGTAACATGTCTTCAATAGTTTGGATGGTACGCTCTGTCTGACTGTCCATTTTAGGATGTGAAGCACTACTAAGGCATAATTGATAACCAAAAGAATTATAGAGACCTATCCACACCCAATAGGTAAAACAAGGATCTCAACTATAAATTATCATCCTTGGGACTCTATGAAGTCTCACCACCTCCTCCAGATACATCCTGGACAAAAAATCCACTAATCTTGACTCCATGATTGCTATGAAGTGGGATGATTTTGTTAACTGATCTACTACCACCCAAATAGCTTCACGTACTTCTAGAGCTCGAGGTAAACCAATAAAAAATTCCATAGAAATGTCCTACCACATACACTAAGGAAAATATAATGGCTAAAGTAGACCATGTGGAACATGGTGTTCAGCTTTCACCTTTTGGTAGACCAAAACATGAGACAGAAACTCCGCAACCAGACGCTTCAGCCCAAGCCACCAAAACTGGCTCCTCAAGGCTTGGTATATCATTGTTCCTCTAGGATGCACCGCTAAAGGAGAACTAGGGAACTCTCTAAGAACCTTCATGGACATCTTCAAAGGAACAAATATATTTCCTTTATATAAAACTCTGTGTTGTTCATCCTCACACCAACCATCTGGGTCTCACTAGAAATAAGTCGGTGTATCGATACCTCGACCTCTAGATCCCCCAACTAGGACTCTTCCGATTTATACACCAGAGATGACTGCCCTATCATCTGAAAAATACATCCTATGCCCCATCTTCTCCAATATCAATATGTAATGACGAATGTTCTTCCATCACACTCCATGAGTCACCAGATTTACGCACGGCATCACTTCGTGACATTCAACTCAGCGCATCAGCTACAACATTCCCCTATCCAGGTGTATACGATAGTGGGAAATCGTATTCCTATAAAACCGCCATTAATCTACATTTTCTTAAATTCGTGTCATGTTGGGATAAAACGTACATCAGGCTCTTATGATTGGTGAAAACCACAATGTGCTCACTAATGAGGTAATGTCATCACAACATATGAGTAAAAACTATGGTGGAAAACTCAAGATAGTGGATGGCATTGTTACATTCATGGAGATATAACTGCCGAGACCTATAAGAAATAACTGATCTCTACTGCATCAAAACACAACTTAACCCCAGATGTGAACCATCATAGAAAACATCAAACTGAACTCCCTCAACTGGACAAAAATAAACTTGAGCACTTACTAAATTATTCTTTAGATACTCAAAGGATGAATGACACTGATCAGTGTATATGAATGTCTGATCCTTCCTGGTGAATGTTGTCTGAGGAGTTGAAACTCAAGATGAAACAGCTATGAACCTCATGTAGTAGCGTGTGAGACCAACGTAACTTTTCTCCTCTGACATAGTATGGGGGGGGCTTCCCAAGACACAACCGCTTCTATAAGAGACCATCATGTAGTATACATATATCATGTAACTCATAAGGGGACATACTATATGGATACATAGAGATAGGAGACTCCCCTAGTTGTAGCTCGATCCCAAAATAGATCTCTCGTCAGGGGGGGGGGGGTAATGCTACAACCTCTTATAGAAAGTCATTAGGGTACTCTTCTATGACCCTCGGAAACGTCAGCTGTTGAACATCTAAAAACTCACCATTATCTCATCTATCATGGATCATAAAGAAGAAACATGCCAATGACCCATCCAGGGATCTCTCTCTCCAACAAACACCACTGTCACTCCATATGTATCGAAGAAAATTACTTTTCTTCTTGAAATAATCCATGATAACCTGCAGCGAACACAACCAATCCATGCATATTATGACATCATATGGTTGTATTCATAAACATAGGAAATCTCCCCAAGAGCAGTGATTCCCCAACACTAGCTCATAGTCTCTACATACTTCAAATGGGCCATCTTGACCATCATCTGTCATAGTCAATGACAAGGGCACGAGATGCCTCTCAAACTCATGTCCCAAAGCATGGAAATGGGTAGGTTATATGAATGGGTGTGTCTCTCCTAAATCAATCAAGGAATACACCAAGGGAGAAAAATAAGAAAATGGTACCTTGAATGACATTTGGATCACATGGCACTGGAAATGCTAAAGCATGAAGTAGACAACAACCTCCACCTTGACCTCTCGGACCCCGATGACGACCACCACCATGGCCGCACTCTTCTCTCTGAGGATGTGGAGCGTCAAAGGTCTATCCTCTACCTGCTCCATCTACCATCTATTGAAATAAATCTGGTGCAACCTAGTATTGGTACCTCTAAAAAACTGCCTCAACAGAGGATCTTGGAGAGGAACACCTGGTGCATGATGACTGCTCTGAATGGTCAGACACCTCGGACCACATCTTAGCTTCGTGAGGAATCATAATGACTCCCCTCTCATGATGATCCAGTTCTGGCCAATGTCTTCTCGACAACCTCTTCCCTTCCCATCTTCTCATGATAGTCTTTAGCATAAATAGGGTGACATGACGCTAGATATCTGGTTGAAAAGCCTCCACAAAATGCCTCGTCCTGGCTTCCTAAACTGGAAATTGGTCCGATCATATCATAAATGGATCCAGAAATAGATTTCAAACTCTCTCACACTGGAGCTCCCATGTCGAAGGCTAAGAATCTCCTGGAGATTGGATTCCTTTTCCGTAGAGGAAAGAAACTTGATTGTAAACATTTCTCGGAACTCCTCCGATGAGATCACAGGCTATTCACGATATCTGAGAGAAAAGAGCCACTACCCCCTTATTTATCCACACAGCATCTTCACAACCAAGGACACCAAATGCTCATTCCATGCATAGATCGAATGAAATCCTATCTCGACCACCTCCAAAATGTCTTCGGTGATGTCATATGAAATAGATCCCTCGTACTTCTACAGAATCTAGCGCTAAATCTCTCAGAGTGTCCTCCTCCATGTTTTTTGTTGTCAACCCCTACACTGTGGTGATCTGCCAGCATAGCCTACCAGAAATATTCTATACGATCTTGATGAGGGAGTTTTCTAGGAGCCATAGATGTAAAATAACTGTTAATTGGACCTCATAAAACTATAATATGAAAAACATTACATTAATTAATCCATTTTTTTCATTTATTCATTGTATGTTAACCTATCCCAAGGTATACCCTTTCAAACACAATAACAAAGAGGAATGGTGCATGATACATTCCTAGGTGTCTACCCTGCAACTAGAATCACCTTGTTTAGTAGCCTTTGTAAACATAATGTTCGGTAAATCTGTTCATAGGGGGGACCTAAACCCCTATTTATTAGCCAGTATCGTGTGTTTACATCACATGAAAAAAATGACTGAATCATTTTCCCTACCATCCCATACAACCTCACTTGTGGCTAACAACATACTACATACTATATCTCAACCAGACCATCGATTCCACTCTGTCATAACCCCCTCCACAAAAGGTGTACCTATCATGGGAAGGAAATGTGGGAAGGGAGATAATGACCCCAAAGTCACACCTCTTGTAGGCCCCGGGTTGGAGACTACCACCACGGGTATAGTAAACACATAGATGGGAGACAATACCCTTTAAGAGAACTCAAGTGAAAGAGAGAGATACGATAGAGACCGACCAACTCCAACACATTCTGAAATATAAAAGAAAACCCATGTGCACATATGTAACGTCAGGAAAAACTACTACTACCAAACGGGGAAAACTGGAAATACCTAAAAGAATGTAAAAAAAGTAGCAACCATATTCCCGAACAGCTCCTGCAACCCAATGCTAGTAAAAACCAGCTTGTTCTCCAACCTTCACTACGTGACCTAAAAATCAGTTTATATATACATAGGGTGAGTATAACAGTATAATCAGTAGGATCATCCACGGAGCCTCTCATGAAAATGTAATGAAAACAAACTAAAGAATAGTGATTAACAAGTGAGACTAACTCGTCACCTAAACATGTATACTATGTTCAAAACCTCACCAGGGATACTCTCACCATGTAATGTGTAGAAGAGTGTATAATATAGTAAATAATATCAAGGGTAAACCACTACAACATCCCCATTGGTTTTCCAAATTTCCCTAATGTCACATGTCCTAAGCATCTATGTCCAAAAAGGCTTGACCACAAACACCAGGAAGAAGCACCACATCATGCAACTCATGCAACAAAACCACCACTTCCTCATAAGAAAAATAACCATTTATTATCTGGGATCCACCAAATCTCTCACAATGTGTACCATACATCGAGTATTATACCTCAAACCACTACAACACACACACTGAGTAATAATCCTCAATCCAATACAAAAAATATGGGTCTCACCTATAGTTATCCATAGGATACTATAAAGAGAAAATATGTGTGCGAATTACAACAAGACATTAATGACCTCTACACACATATATGGGATAAACTATCCACTATGACTAGTAGCACAAGTAACTTCCCAGAGAAAAGAGCAGGACCAAAAGAGGTAGTCACCCAACCAACCTCCCTCCAAAATGTTAAGGAAGACACCGCCAAGGATTATAATCCTAGGGTGTCAGTTGTCGTAAATGATATGGTGGAGTAGCATATAGAAACCCAAAAAAGAAAAGAATACACTATACATAAAAACCACACTATAGGCATAAAACAGTCTTAGACTCAACTGTAGCTGACCTCTATCAGATTCCTGGCATCCACTTCTAAGACTAGGTAACCTATAAGCACACCACAATTTAAAGATATTTATTACATTACATGATTCCCTTTTTGTCAATTCCACTTTACGTTAATTAATTTTTTAAACATTAATTAATAATTATTAATTTCCCTATTATATTTCATTAGCATCACACTCAAAGTCCAATGTCCTCAGTATTGTTTCCCAGCAAGATCCAACCCAATGGGTTAACATCATTTATTCAATTATTTATATATAGCATCACTTTCCCATATTCCCAGGCATTCGAGAAAAACATTCTTTGATACTAACCTCAAAGGGAATCAACACGGTGAGTAGATAAACTACATGTAGATTCATTTCCACCTATAGAAAGAGCATAAACACTTCCTCCCTTGAGAAGCTAGACACGAAAATCACATTGTATACCCCACATGTCTTCACCCCTTTCAGAAGAAGGGTACGAAATAATAGGTGCCTTGAGCATTGGGGAATGTAATGTAGATAACCAATAAAAAACATCTATAATCAATACATTCACATCCAACCCATTCCATCATCCATGGTGTGATCTCCGACACCCACATGCATTAAATGATGCATTTCTCCACTCTAGGCGTCATACTACCACATCCAATCAACCTCCATGCCCCATATATCCCAACATTCTTATAGGCTCACATCACAACAGAAGAAGTAGGAAAACATCCATCATATCAATTGGGATCTTGGACCTTAAAGTAAAAAGGGTAACTCGGAACCATTTAATGAATTATCTTTTATCAAACAACCAGTTTTTTAATCCTTCTTGGATTAACCGATTTATTATTAGTAGGATCAAAATTCGGGAACCTAATAAGTAATATATAGAAAATAATTAAACATTATTACTTCACCAATTTGATTAACATAATATTACAATAAGAGGTACCCGATTCATTTACATGCCTCTTTACTGTTAGCCAAAAAGATATCAATTAATTCCGGCTTTAAGTTCCTTACCAATTTACATCGATTAAAAAAATATAAGCAAGAAAGAATAGATATCACACTATCTAGAAAAATAAGATGTAGTAATATACGGTCTATATCAATTTATTTATCTGAATCAAATATTTATTATTAAAATTTCATTGTTATCCCATGGGTTAAAACTTTCTAACCTAACAATTAAACGTAACCGAAAAGAGAAGAAATGAATCCCTTACCCCAAATAGTTTGTGACATTATTTATATGAGAATGAGCCCCACAATGGGTTATGATCTCCTCTCTATGATAACTGTATCCAACAGAGGATGAAAATACACCACCACATAGGCGAACACCCATGAAAATACCATTATGAACATGATGGTAAAATTCAATAAAAAGGGAATGGAGAAAGAAGGATATAAACCAAAAATAATGAAGATAGATCATACCTTATATCAAAGAATGATCGATATTTATTAGTAGCATTAAAACATAGAGGAACAGATCCGAGGAAAGTTTGATTGCACAACTCATAGGGGAAGGAATTGGATGATCAAGTGTCTTGCACCAGAGAAAAAGTAGGAAGAACTAGAGAGGAAGATATCCAATCCCTTTCTAAGATTTAACAGAGTAGTGGTTTAAGATACGAATGGGTTTCCATTAAAAGTGGATCACATTAAACCCCGAACATTAACCATATAAATAGATCCCAAGCCTTAAAAGAAATTAATATATGAGTTACATCCTTTGAATAAACATTAGAATCATTAATACTATGCATTAAATAAATTTTACATTAATGGAAACATTAAATGGGTGAAACTATTGGAAGCTGGAAGCACTGTTCAGAAACTAGAAATTTGGAAAAGAAAAAACATTATTCATGAACCTCAATATTGGAACCACGTCGTTGGAAACTAACTGTTTTGGACACACTATTCATGAACCTCACTATTGGATACTCCTTATTAGAAGCTCACCGTTCTGGAATCATTTTTCATGAACTTGAAATTTGGCAAAGGAAAAAGGTCACCATTGGAACTTCACCTTTACATAAACACTATTCATGATCTCAAATTTTTGTAAAGGAAAAAGGTCATAGTTGGAACCTCACCATTCTAGAAACATTGTTGATGAACTCAAAATTTGGAAAAGGAAAATGGCCAGTGTTGGAACCTCACCATTATGGAAACATTATTTGTGAACTCAAAATTTGGCAAAGGAAAATGGTTTCTATTGGAACCTCACCATTTTTGAAATACTGTTCACGAACTAGAAATTTGGCAAAGGAAAAAAGTTCACTATTGAGCCTCACTGTTACACTGTTCACATAAGGATACTGATGAAATTGTTCAATGAAGCTCACAAATGACACTGTTTAAACAAAGTCAATGATGTCACAGTTCACATAAAGTAACTATTTCACTGTTCACATAATTTTACTGATACCCTATTCATAGAAGGTCATCATTGCACTGTTCACATAAGGTTACCGATGAAATTGTTCACAGAAGGTCGCTGATGACAGTGTTAACATAATGTCACCAATGTCACAATTCATATATGGTTACTATTGCACTTTTCACATAAGGTCACTAATGCACTGTTCACAATTGTCTACTATTAGAACTGTTCCATGATGGAACTATTCACTGAAATGGAAAATTGAAAAAGTGTTGTGGATAAGTAACCTTGACCTCTCGAAACACCTCATACACCTAATTTTCCACAAAGGGACCAGATAGGTCTTACCCATTATATATACCATGTATACTTTTACCATATCGTCACACCTAATCTGAAAAAACATTAGTTATGAATTAGAAATTCCTCATTGCTTTTTCAAATGATTTTGGGAAAAATTTTCCTTTGTCTCCAAATTGTTCTATTATTTTATTCTTCATATCACCATTTAGTCTAGACATTATGATTTTAAAATGTGTTCCCTCACCCATCTGATAATTTAATTTTTAATTGGGCTCTAAACTCTCTCCTTTATATTTATAGGTAAACTACCACATCACCGTTATGGTTCATGAATGTAGAATGTAAACTTTATAAACACATTTTAGACATAATATATCACAAATGGGTCTAAATTAATGAAAATTATTTATTTTTTCAAGATTTACATATTATTTCACTTTTTTTTTCAAATATTAATGACTTGAAACACAATTATTATTAGAAAAATCTATTTGATGAAAATATTTACATTAATGATACAATTTATATGACCTAAATTACTCGAGAAATATTCATAAAAGTTATCATGACTAAAAATATTAATGGAGGCTTGAGTAGAATCCATGTATTCAATTAGTAATATACACACTCTCAAGGATTATTAAAAGTAAAGCACAACTAAATATGGAAAAATGCTTGTGCGGCCCCATATAACGACCCTAGTAATAGTTTAATGATACATGATGGACCCACCTGATTATTAAAAATTTAGAGTGACTTAATATTACATATTCTCACACAAAATTGGTGTTCATAACCTTGTGGTATGAAATTTATAAATCTTGAACACTCTATAAATATTCATTTCCTCTATAAATCTAAATCATTTCACTATTATTAATATTCAAAAAATATACATGGGAATTGGTAATGAGAATACACAATTAAAATGGAAACTCTTATTTATTTATTCATACATACCACCAATATCGGTATATATATGAAACAAAAAAAAATTTAATCAACTAGTGGAATCAACATCCTTTGAGGAAGGTTATCTAATCCCTTTACACTGATACACCATTGTAGTGGAACTCATCATTTGAATGCATTATATGGTTATCCCTGGTTAACATGTTCGATATCATCATTCACTTACAAGAAAATAGAGTCCTGACTTACACAACATTGAAACTAACTATTATTGTGAAAATATTACTCCCAATGTTACATAGTTTGAAATCATAATCACATTCATAGAAGATATTTGATATCTCTCCCAGGAAATTTTGATCATCCATTGTCACATGAAATAATCAAAATGAAATAATGATATAATCTTCGTGAACATGTTCTAAATTTTACTTTTTTGGTATAGTATATAATTTAATTAATACCCTTTTATTTATATGTTTTTAATTTCCCTTATTGTGTAGACTAATTTGTCAACTATTCATATATAATGAAATTAAAATAACAATATTCTTGGGAATATGTATTAAAATGAAAATAATTTCAATAACTTTATCTATATAATTTCACTATAACATATCCAACCATTGAGATCATATAATCATTATATGGAAAAATTGTAGAGGGTTCTAGTCCACCATCTCTGACTAAGGAGGTAACTCTAATTATGTTTGTTAAATAAGTTTTTCTATATGTTAGTTAAATCCAACATAGTATATAGTCAAAGTAATTTATCAAAAAATTAAATAAAATCACAATTCAATAATTATTATAATAAATTTTATGTGACTATTTGTGTTGTTTTCAATGTCAATAGTGTATTATTTGCAATTAACCATAGTTTCATCTAAAACATGTCACTGGATGGGACACCTCATTCTTGTATGGTAAGGGCTATGTGACCTCAATCTGAATAAATATTTATTCAAAGCCACTAGACATTCACATGAAATAAAATCTAGTCAATGGAACATGAACATAATATTTTAAAATATTTGGTCATTAAAATTGCACATAGAATACCAAAAATAACTACATCATGAATTAAAACTGTAAAAATATTTGAATCAGCTATCATGGTTGTCATTGTTATCAATGTTAATAATCTCAATTCATGGGACCTTTAATCTTTCCAGGTCACCATTCAGACTCCCTCACTTTTTTAAAGACCTAGAAATTCCATGGATTTTTTAAAAAAATACATGGGAATTTTAAGATTCTACAAAAAATTACGGTGCTTGATCTTGAGGCCTAGTGTGCCCAGAATCAATTTCTGACGTTTTTTTGGGTACGTTCAGTAAATGTACGAGCGTGATTTTATATATTTTCAATCGGTGCTCGAAATTGAAATCTGAGGGCGTTGTTGAACTCATAGCACCAATACTCACTTAAGAAGACTTTCACCTCGACGAACGTTGGTTGAGAATGAATGATAGTTTTGGTGGTTTAATGAATAATTTAAATAAAAATAAGGTGTGCAACATATTTTTAATTTTTTTGTCAAAATCTCCTTGTGGGGGTTGGTTTTGGGGACCACCACACCGTAACGTCCCATGAGAGTTTATTGGGGTGGGGCCCACCTGATCATAACCTCTCTTGGGAGGATAAATTATGGATGGTACAACCCGAGTTTCTAACCACATTAACACCCGATTTATGTGGATAAGACTCTTGAACATCCCACTTTATGGTGCCAATCATCCAAATGAATTAATTTAACTCATTCAATTAATTAATCTAATCCATTTGAATTCATTATGAGAACAGTTTAATAAGATGTCATATTTTATTAATTGGTTGGAATTTAACTATTTGTGGTGTCAGGGAAAAGGAAAGAACTTGGAGGGACCATTTCTCTCCAACGAAGAACTCATTATCCTCCAACGACGGATATCAACTTCTTCATTCTTCAACAGTAATAAAGGAAGGGGCACCATCCTTGAAGAACAATGATGACACCAACCTTGGCTTCTTCATTTCTAACGTCAAAGAATCGACATTTGACCTTTCCTCAACACCATCAATGAATAATGAACCTGATGTAGGGGTTTTGAATTAATTTTGTCCCTGTTATACTTCGTTCAAATTATGGACTGTGAATTGCCAATTGATATCACTATAACGAGGAAGGCTCAGACTGCATGAACATGACCCGACCCTCCCACTTCGTTCTACCTCACTTGTTGATGAAGAAGGAGGTGCAAAAACACCACCTGGAGGAAGGGAGCCATAGCTCAGGTGGGCCACGGCGGAGGAGCTGGAGCGGCCGACAACTTGGCAAACCGGGAGGAGGGGGACCCTACGCGTCCTGCGTGAGCAAGAACAGTTCCACCTAGCGCTAGTTTGGATCCCACTTGAATGGAATTGCCATTCGGGAATTCCAGGTGGGCTTGCGGTTTTCCCCTGGACCTGGCTTAGGCAGACCCCTGAGTGTCCGGGCAGCTGAGCTGCCAGGCCGCACCCGACGTAGGTCGCCAGGTCGCCCTCGGGCCGGGCTACCCCCTCGGGTGGGGCCGCCTACTCAATCTGGGCTACCCTTGGGTCGGGCCAATCCCACGGGTTGGGCCGCTCACTCGAGCAGGGCCGCCCCCTCGGGCCGGGTCGGTTCCGTGGACCTGGTCGGCCCGACGAGGTTGGACCTGACCCGGACCCGCTATGGCCTCTTTTCACCTTTTCACCCATAACATGGCCTAAAAGGGTCTGATCAACGAATAGTCTCTGGTGATGGAAATATTAGAGCAAGAAATTTCTTTTTGAATACCCCACTTGAGGTTTGAACACAGTTGGGGTATGGCTGGGATGGTTTGAAACTAAAATCCAATCGGGCCCCCTGGATGGAAATGACAATAACTCACAGACTGGGCGTCCGATTGAGGTGACGTCTGTTGCATTGACACCCCTATGCTAAGGAAGACCATTGAGATACTTTTAAAAAGGAATTCATGATAGTTGGAGTATCAACCAGTAGCACGTGGAGCGGATCCTCCAGGAGACGAGTGAGGGGAGTACAGATACCTGGTAGGTGGCTGGGACCTGATGACTACTGACCTTTCCACTCTGAGTGTTTCGACTAGCCCAGTGGCAAGCACCTCTGTGTGACGTGCAAAACCCATAGTGGGCAGCACCTCTATGTGATGTGGATGACTCACAGTACTCGATAGGTGGAGTACCTAAGCAGGCTACGAGGGGGAGCACCTCTGTGTGACACGGCAGACCCATAGTGGGGAGCGCCTCTATGTGATGTAAAAGACCCAAGATACTTGAAATGAGTAGTACCATAGTAGTGCCAAATAGTGGGAAGTGCCTCTGTGTGACGCGGTAGGTCTATAGTACTATATAGAGGATAAGTACACTTGTAGCCGAGGATCGACAGTTTGACTGGGAGTGTTACTTGTTACCACCCTAGAATAAAATCCTAATTTTTGAGGTGAGTCAAAGACTTTTGTTTTTTTTATGATTGAGATGGGTTACTAGATAACTTAGGTATATGTTTGGTAATATATCTAAGTAATGGATATCCATTGAATCCATAATTTTTGATTTATCCTTGTTGGATTTTGTGAGACCTTGAGGGTCTCATGGTCTCTACAAAGTATCATTATACTCACCCCTGCATGGGATATACCCACACCTCGTTGTGTTGGTTGCAGATGACATACATCATTGATCGAGGCAGAGAGTAGCAGGAATGGATGGTACCCAGAGGGGAACAGTCGGCATGATAGTACATTGAGTGGATGGGTGGACATGGAGTGCTGAGGAGGCCATCTGTACCTACTCTTTAGGTATGAACCCTAGAGGACGACCCTGTAGATGCTTAATTTTCCCTCAGTTGTACTAGCATTTCAGTTGTATTGTATTTTCCTCTTAGGATGGTATTTCCAAACCCTTTACATTTCAACACTCATTTATCTACAGTTTTAATTTGTTTTTATCTTCTAGTTGTGTACTCTGTTGTTTGTGTTTCTGTTTAAAAAGGAAATGCCTTCCCATATGAGTGATTTTCACCATTAGTGCTAGTCACAAACCCATGGCCTATGGATGGTGGGCATGGGGTAGTCACCATACGGGCCCTGAGGGATGGGTCATGGAAACTTTTTTGTATTTTAATATTATTGAATAGAAACATCATCTATGATGGATTCATATTCATAACATTAATCATAATAGAGAAAGTGATAAAGAACATACTTGGTTAAATCTCGATAAATGGAATCCTAGAAAAAATAATATCTTTTTCATGTTGTATTTGTGTCATAAAATATTCAGGACAAATTACGAAATGAAAAGGAAAAGGAAAAAAACATTTCAGTTTAAAGACTCATGAAGTGTGCTCTGAAGAAAAAAAAAGACACTTACCAATAAATATCCTCATCACGATGCCTAGGAAAAAATCATGGAAAATAATAAAAAATCAAAAGATCTGGAGGTCTATCATATAATATCATTAGATATAAAGATAAAATATCTTGGTACATTTTAATAGTCATAAGTAAGATAATGTATTCTATCCTCTAATATGGGATAACTTATTTCCGTGAAATCTTAGTCTAGCATAAGTTTTTGGTACTCAAACCATCTTGGATATTAGTGTTTTCATCACAAATTCCACCATTAATGATCCTCATTAAATTGAGTTATTATTCCACATTCAAGTGGAACAAATCTCATTTAAATGATAGTCCACATGCCTATAACCATCGATGATCAACTTATAAGAGTAAATAATCCATCTCCAAATGGACCAACAATAGTGTATTGTGAATGTAACTCCCTGAAATCTCAATATATGATTACCTTAATATAATTCAACATGTTCAGAACCTTTCCACACATGAACCACCAATATAAAAAATCATGATATAATAGGACCATTAAAGCATGCACATTGAATTACTATGAATGAATATTAATAGACACATTGTTTAATATTCATATAATGAAAATAAACGTTACTTTGAATATGAAATAAATTGTATTGGTATATCAAAAAATGACTAATATAATCATTTTATCTTTAGAAATGTATTTTTAAAAATATTTGATTTTCATATGATATGAATTTAAATTCCATGATAAATTTGATTAATGATGATAAAATATATTCAATATGAATTTTTATAATACCAATTTAATATAAAAAACCATAAATATGAATAAGAATCGTTAAAATTCTAAACAAATCGATTTATTTTTAAAATGAATTTCATTATAAACCTATATTTTATATAAAAGATATATTTATAAAATTCAAAATTATAATTTTATTCTCTGAAAATTATATTTGGATTCATCTTAATAATATATTTTTATGAATAATTTTTATGATTTTTCTAAAAAGAATTATTTTTAGGTGAAATGTGAAAAATAAAATTTTTACCAATAGCAGGAATTTTATGTCATTATTACTTTATAAGTAAGAAATATTTACTTTTGAAACAATTTTGGTAAAATAAATTATTTATTTTATATGTAGTTTTTTTGTTTTAAAATATTTGGTTCAATTTTTCAAGATCATATTTGATATTTAAAACATATTTAATATTTTTCATAATTTTTTTTAATACAATGTATATTTTAAATATAAATTTATTTTATCAAAAATTTATAATTGAATAAAATAATAAAGATTTATAATTACAAATTAGGGTTTCCAAATTATATAATAATTTCTATTTTAATTTTCAGAATAAAGGATAGTAAAACTTTGTTGAAAACATGTTACCACGATAAAAGAAAAAAATGGTAAAAGAAATGAATCTAAGAATGTAATACCACAAAATTGTAGAAAAAAATTGTGATATAGAGTGGATGAAGTTATAATGTTACACACACACAGATATATATACATTATCAAGTAAATTATATCACATTTTGACCAATTATTCATGAAGTTGAAACCCCGTTATTTAAAACCCTTAGTTATTTATATAAATGACATCCATTTTCTCTTATAGAAGGGGATATCCTCTCTTCTCTCCTACAAAAAAACAAATATTTAAAATAATCAGTCAAAAATTATTATAAACACTCCTATAAACCTTAATTAGGTTTTATTATTCAAAAAATTTAACTCCTCAACGGTTTAATTCCTTTTAAAAATGAGATATTCCATGTAGTAAGGTATACATTTTAAACTTATCCTTTTTTTCTATTTCCTAATGTCAATTTATTCTACCAAAAATTTATTTCTACAATATTAAGATGTTAAAAATAAATATATTTATTATAATTTTATTTTTTTATTATGGTGGGGTAGTAATTAATTACGACAACCTTTTTTATTAATAATAATATATACGAGAATTATGTGTTGGGTAGACTACCACCACCACGACACAATGTGTTTTGTTTTAATTAACTACTTTTCAAGGATAGTATATTTAGGATATTTATCATATAAGTATTACAAATGTACATATATTTTATTCATAAATGATAAATAATATTATACACTCACATTCATTAGAAAATGATATCATCACCCATGATATTGTTTGGACCACCGTCACCGTGGAATGTTTGATTCATATTTTTCTTTTTCACTACCTCCATTCAGAGATGGTCCTAAATGTGTTTTTAATTAATAATTATTATTTTTAATATATAATTAATTCTATTAAAAAAATATTAGTTATTATGAATGATATGATCAGTAAATGATTTCCGATAATTTAATTGATTAAAATAGTAAATGTTAAGGGAAATAAATCTATTTTTTGAATGGAAAAATCATAAATAAATTAAATTCTATTAATTACTATTTCATATTCTGGTCTATCATACTATATAACATTAAATAATATCACTATTATTCTATAATAATCATATTATAACCAAATGTCCTCATAATCAACAATTAATCATGGAAGGTTCATATTTGTCTTGGTTTAACCATATGCATGAAAAATAATATAAATCAATATAGAAGATGAATATGCGAAATTATTTATTCTTATAATGTGAGAAAAATATGTGAATAATTTTTTCATGTTCTGGTAAGGTTATATCAACATTAAAAAAATTAATAAAGAAATCATCCATAATTCATTAAGAATCACAGAAACCTACCAGTAACAGATTTTATCCTGATAGATAGTAACTAAAAAATCCATGAAATGGAATTATATATCTATAAAATATATTGGAAAATATAGGGAAAAAGATTATATTATATAATGATGATGTAATTTTATAAAATAATATATACCAACACATATTTTCTAAAACAAATTAAATACAATAATGATTACTCACACACAGTGTCGAAAATATGTACAAACTAAATAATATACATATAAAGATGGATTAAAAAGCAGATTGTAAATTGTTATAGTGGTTAATAATGTTCTTGGGTATCTATTTAATGATCCTGGTATATTTATTAATTAAATTTTGAATATGTTCAGAATGAATCAATATTGAGGTAATTGTCTGCATATAAAATTCTTCTCTACCAGAAATGTATTGTATTATTCACCAAATTTATTTTATTTAGATTCTATTCCATATATTTTTGAAATATTATAATATAATATATTTTAACAATTTAAAATTATGTTCAAGTATAATCACTTTTGTTTAATGGTATTTGATTAAATTTTACTCACGTCGTAAGATTATTTTGACAATATTTTGAATTATTTTAGATATTCTTATATTATGAACGATATTTTATTTCACATAGTAGAAATACATAAACATTTTAATTTTTTTATCAATGTTATTTTATATTTAATTATTTTTTATGTCCTTTTCCACCTTCATTATATCATGTGTTTTTTAATAGTAAATAAAAAAATGTGTGAGGATTTCTTTGATCTCAATACTTATTCTTTGAGACATAATACATTTTTGCACTATACTATTCTTGTAAGATATATTTTTTACATGTGAATTAATTTAACAAATGATCTTTATTCATCATAATTATTAAGACATATTATATTCCCTTCTTCGAAGGGCTTTTGATTTTATTGTTTCCCAAATAGTACGGAATTTTGGTTAGTCAACATTCATTCATTATGTAATGTTAGACTCTTTAACATATATTATATATGTTTGGTACATTATTATATTTATTTTGTTATATGGTATTATATCACCTTTTTATATGGATTTCAAATGAAACAATGTAGATATTTAATGAATATTTCATAAAAAATGGAGTGTGTTTCAGGTAAAGGATGTTGATTACTCAAATCTCATTCTATTGAGTTATATTGTTTTATATTGAACAATGTTCTTTAAATTAATTTTCTTTATAAATATGCTATTTTCCATTCCTCTCAATGATCGGTGTCTACCAAGCTTAATTAAATATATTTATTGGTGAAATTACTGACATAACCATATAACATTAATCATTATGTTTAATATAGAGGGATTCTTACATAGATATACAATCCATTTATTAATTTGATAAATATTGAAAAAATATATAATTTTTATTTTGATACAGTTGTTTATTGATTACATAAGAATGTATTCAGTGTGTTGTTTTTTCAAAGGATATTCTTTCTCTAGACTGGTTGTTATTATGTTATACCTTTCATTGATATGGGGAAAATTATTGTCATTCCTTGTGTTTTTTATATTGTAAATAATTATTAGAAATGTTTATTAGGAATATTTTATTCAATATCTCATTTAATTAATTCATTCCATAGAAACAAGTGATGTGTGGGGCTGAATATTATATATATTCCCTAGATGCATTAATATGTCTCATGAGACAAACACGTTTGGTTATTTTCTTGTATTACTATTTAGAAAATGAAATTTAATTGATGATATGATCTTGATGTATTTTCTAATGGTATGGTATTATTTTTCCATCATTATACATTCATTACAAAGGAAATAATTATTGTTTACTATAATATCTATTTATTTTATTTGCTATCCCTAGATAAATTATGATGTTATTTTTTGTTTAATATAGAATTATGAGGTCTACTTACAATTTTAATAATATTTATTACATGAATTTTCAATGATTTTCTTTAGTTGTATGTTTTTCATCAAAGAGTGTTTGATCAAACAATATCTTATGATTCTATTTTTTCAGGTCAGGAATAATTTTTTTTAAATATATCTAATATGATTATTTCATAAGGAATCCTTGGAATATATTTAATTATTTTTACTGATTAAATAATTTCTTATATATTAATTCAAAATATCAATATTTTCTAAAATACGGGAGTATTTATCTATTATATTTTATCCTAATTATATAAATTTATAAACCTAAGTGTTATTGGCAATGTTTGTAATGATATATTTTTTAATGTCATGAAATAATGGAATAGTTATTTGGTGGAATATAAAGATGGGATCAAAGAAGGTTTGTAATGTATGTATTTGTGGAACAAGGCATGATAGTTCAGGTTGAAGGAAATATAATTTGTATCAGTGTATGATTTAGATAAATTTAGATATTAGGTTTCATGTTTTGGAAAATATAACTGTGGATATGTCAAGGTTGATCATAATTCCAAAGCTATAGATTAAAATTTGGGATCTAATATGAGAAAAAAAAGGTAATAATGAACATTTTATTTGTGGAATAGGATAATATAACATTATTGAAACTAATTTTACTATGTCTAGGTATAGAAGGAAATCATAAATTTTCATTAACGTTTTATGAATTTAGTTTAATAAAAAATTTCATCAATATGTGGATCCAAAAGGTGGATTGATGACTTGGAACTGATATACCTTGGTAGAATAATCCTAAAAGGTTTGATTGTATATAAACTCAATCATCACAAGTTGATCCAAAAGAATTCTTAACTGAACTACTTATTTTACACTCCCATGACATATAATTCCGTATATAATATGTTTTTTTAAACACTACAAAGGATTTATTTTCATGTTACCTGATATGTCTATTTTATGCACATATTTTACAGTGTTTTAATGTATTGAATTTTATATTTAATTGATAAATATTTTCAATTCTATAATTTATTTTCTTTTTTAGTATTTTGTGGAAGGAAATTACATATTGTAGAAAAATGAATGAAAAAGGGATGGAAATATAACCACAAAACATTTTGCATGACAAGTATTTCTCATGACACGACACTATATTTTTGGTGATGAAGTGGAGTGGGAAATCGGAAAAACCTGGTTACACGTCGTCTACCAACAGTACACATCATAATAATTTAAATTGAAATAGATATGCAGTATACATGTGACAAAGGGAATACATAGTGAGAAATCCAGGAACACATTATGTACTATCAATACATGTAATTATGAAAGTTAAATTTTCAATGCAGCAATCATGGATTCTTCGTAGAGGAGGAAAACTTGAAGTTAGGTACACATCATATACCACAAGTACACATCATGTAGGAATCGAAGCATAGTGAAAAAATAATTTAGAGAGTCCATTTTCTTGGATGAGAACAACATATAAATAGAGTCCTAGGATGACCTTCCAATACACTATGGTACCAGTAGACGCAAGTTCAACACTAACAGATGATGGAGTGATGATCTGTAGCCCCACTTTCAGCCTTTATTATTCGGGTACCCATGATGCTCACTCTCATCATGGGTGATAAGTCCCATTGGTTTCTGGTGATTTGATCATAAGGATATATGATGCTTATGGATTATATTATTGTATTTTTCTTGTTTGGGATTGGTGAAAAACGTTCTTTCAATCTCGAAGATATCTCTTTTCGTATATCATGAACATTTCTACATTCTGAGGTTATTAACATAATTTCATCTATTAATTGGTTTATTTTTTATGTCCATTACACAACCGAGTATGGAAATGTTTAAAGATGATTTTGGTATACCTATCTATGGGATTGAATCTATTAGATGAAAATTCCATTGGTCAAATCATAAGAATAATATGTGATAAAAAGATAAACGACCCCTAATGACCCAATTCAAAAACTAAAATTGGATAAACACACATTCAAGTAAACCCCTAGCAGATAGACATGAAAATCAAAAAACCTAGAATGGAACCTATATTGATTCCATCCCCAATAAATCGTGCTATTGTTCCTCTTTTCTCACAAACAATCAAACAATTGAAATTTTAGTTGACATAATTAATTTAGAATATTCTTTATATCCCTATGGGGTTTACACTTGAACTTACTATATATTACACCTTGAGTTAGGATTACATGTGTTTTATAAATATTGTTTGTGCATAGTACCAGAGGGAAATAACGATCCCTTGGGGGCTATCATTATTCTGGATGATTATGTTTAAATGTATAAGAAAAACTTACTTAAGGAAAAATTTATATTACATAATGTAACAAATGATGAAATGAAGGAATCATTAATGTAGATATATTAGGATAGAGTTTTCATCTTCATATGGTCCATTAATATGCGTATATAAATAATAATTTTTTTTTAATTATTTAATTGAAATTAGATCTAAAAAATTAATCATAGATAGTTTTTTATTTATAAACTACAATATCTAATTACTGAATAATGGAGAATATTGTAATAGTTGGTAATTTTAGTTTTTTCTTCTTATTATAGAAAAAGGTGAGTTTCCTTGATTTTTATAATGTAAGGATGTTTGTATATGAATATTAATTATATATTGACACTATTAGATATTTTCAATTGTGAATCATATTTATCATTGATATTATGTTATATTCTAAAACTTATTATGACAATGTGAAACATATACATATATTCTTTAGTATTTCGAGATTAATTATTTGAAAACATATATTAAATTACATCAATAACCTAGAAAAGTGATTTTTTTGACATTATTTTAATTTGGGTATAACTATTGAGGAAAACATTACAAAGTGGAAAAAACACATAGGTTTATAAGGTTGATCAATTTTTGGAAAAAATGATTTAAATAGTATTAATAGCTTTAGAATTGATTTGTGTAAAATGGAGCTATGTTATTTTCTAATTATGATTTTCTAATTTTTGTTATTATGAGATATATAAAAAGGATTTATGAACTAGTAGTTAATACATTTTAGGGTTAATGATAGTGTTAATATTTTGAAGGATATAAGGTTTCAATTCTATTTAATATCATAGATATTGAAATGGTTATTATAAAATTTTATCATTTAGAATATTTATTTGGTTTATATACATAATGTTTCATATAATTGTGGTATTGGATAATTTCCTTAAAACAATGTTAAGTAACATGTTATAAGCATAGAGAGTGTGGAAAATATTTTTGTATAAGTTATCATAGAAATGAAAAATATGTTAATAATAATGGAAACTACATTCATTTTTCAATTATAATTAATATTTTAATGATAAAATTTACATAGGTGTAGACTGTAAGACCTCAAAACTGAATTATATATTTTCCTTGAACAAAGTTACATTGTTTGATAACCATGTGCACATTTAAGACCAAACTATAAGGAAACCATGATATCTTTAGTCCATTAAAAGAAAGCCATGTAATTATAAGTAATGAATATGAGTAACCACAGTATTAAATATTTATATAATGGAACTAATTTCCTATTCCAATTTGAATTAAATTAATTTGGTTTTCCAAAATTGACAATATTATCAATTTATGCATAGAATGGTATTTTTGTAAATATTTCATTCATAGGTGACATGAAAACACTTTTCAAGAAACCTGGGATTAATTAATAAAAAATATATTCCATCTAATGCATTTTTAACACTAATTTAATAGGTAAATAATAGGAATTTGGAATAAAAATTCTAAATATTCTAAAAAACCAAGTTCATATAAAAACAATATTCCATTATATATCAACATTTTATTTTAAAGATAAATTTACTAAACATAATATTTAAATTTAGAAGACATGATTATTATTTAATGTTTTAATATTTTAATATTTTTCAATTTTATTATTTTTTTTAAATAGAAATATTTTTAGTAAATAGTGAAAATACATTTTTACAAATAACATGAATGTTTTTAATTTATTAGTTTATAATATTGAATTTTAAATTCAAAAAATTATTTCATAATTTTTTTATTTAATATGTGAATTTATAATTTTAATAATGTAATAATCAATTTTGAAACTCATAATTGAATTTTTAGAACATATGTAATATTTTTTAAAAATTTATTTTAATATAATACTTATTTTTAATTTAAAAAACATTTATATCCTATTGAAATTGATTGAAATAAAATTTATTTCACTTCTATGATCATTATTTAGTTTTTTTTGAAAAGACTAATTTATTATCATAATGGGTAATTTACCTTATCCAAAATCTAGTTACGAATGTAAATACTAAAATGGTAAATGTAATAAATCTATGAATAAAAGGACACAAACATTTATTAAAACATATATCTGAAGGCGTGTATGATGTGTGGTTATACCTTATCTATTAACAAATACATTATTACTCATTTTTGTGTCATGTTTCTTAAGATTGACTTCACATTATTGATAAATTTTGGTTATTTATAAAAATAAAATAACATTACATTAACATTTTATTATGTATTCTTTTATCCTCATCGTGGCCCCCCCTCATTTGAGATTAAGAGGATACCTATAATTCTGAATTCAGAGTCTTGTTGGACATTCAACATTAACTAGCCTTTTATGTCAGATACATAAATATTTCAAAACATGTAACTAGATTAAATTCTATGTAATTGTTGTTGGGTACAAGCTGTGAAAGTTAATTCATGATGTGAATGATTTGACATCACGAACGGTGGATTCATGTCACAACTTTGTTAGATAAGATATTTTTAATCAAATGGATGAATTAATCTGAATATTTGTAACACTTGTATTTCTTTTCCTGAAAATATATTACACATCACGAAATTACTGATATCTTGTTATAAAACACACGCTTGTTAGTTTTTCTGGCTCTTTTATTTACAGACTCCTTCATCATCCACCCAGGGACATTTCTAGGAATTTTCTAGAGAACCCACTCCACTTAGATCGATATGTTCAGTGTTAGATATCCATTTTGGATGCGGTGTATCTCTCTAGGTAAGAGACCATCCAAATTCATCATTTTCTGTGATCATGATATCATTGTTGGGTAGAATTTCCTAATCCATTGGGTTAAGGTGGTGTATTTTCTTGGTTTTTTAGATACATTGTGTGATCTTTTTCTATAGTCCATTTCAAGGTTAGTCATGGTGTATAAGTCAACAGTTCTCGAGGTATGTAGTGTTTTCCTTTTCCTCCAACCCTATGCTTTCTAAATTTAGTCAATCCAATGATGTGGGGATCTGATTTTAGGAAAATTTGGGATGTTGTTGGGTTTCATATATTTTAGATTCCATTATTGGGGTGTGCGACCAGAGTTTCGAAGTAAGTGGTTTCATATCAAGCTTATGATAATGGATCTTGTTATTTTCATTTACAAACTAATTCATAATGATTTATTGGCATTGTTTTGTGTTTCTTGAAAAAGCTTTCAATGAAAAATTGTTTTCCATAGTTGTTGAGAATTAGAATAGAAATGGGATATTTTCATAACAATGAAATGAATAATGAAATTGTTTTGAAATGGATTTAGATCATTGAAATGAATTGTTTAAAAGAGAACATGGGTTACTTGATGTACCTAAGAAGAATTTTTATTATAGGGATTTCATCGAATATTTAGGAAATATCAAGGAGTAATTTTATGATAATTTCCTCAAATTCATAGGCTCGTTGTTCTAGGGGACCGATATTTACATTAATGGAGGGGTTTACTCAAGGAGATATTCATCTTCATCCTAGTATCATTGTTCATGGATCTAGTTTTTTTAGTTGATTGTTAAGTTATCAGTAGTCTTTGGAATGAACATTTAGTATTCTTTTGTGTAGAGATATCTATGCTTCTATTTTGTACATCATGGATTTCATTGTAATCCTTGATATGCTTGTTGTTTCTTGTGAAAAATGATAGGTAAAAAATTATTTGAAATTGAAATAACTTCTTTTGTTTAGATCATTGGAAAAATGAAAATGATTAACATGTTTTCTATAGAAATGAATTACCACATATCATGCCATATTTTACCTAAAATGAATATACAGGACTAGTTATATAGAAGATTGATATTGATCACCAACTACTATAAATAAAAGTATTTGCGACGGGTCATTTGAGACGGGATCCCGTCACAAAGGGCCTTTTGTGATGGGGCCCCGTCTCAAATGACCCGTTGTGGAAAACAGCGTCGCAACTATTTTTTTTGATGGGCCCGTTGCAAATAATTTTTTTTTGCGATGGAAAATGGGCCCATCACAAATAGATATTTGGTTTTTTTAAAAAACCATTTTGCGACGGGCCCGTTGCAACAAAGTATTGGCGATGAGCCCTTTTCCAGTCGAAAATAGTTTCTTCGAAGAGCCTATTTGCGATGAGCCCGTCGCAAATAATAATAAAAAAATTAAAAAAATTAAAAAATTATATATTAATATATTAATATATTAATCTATATATATTGATATAAATATAATATTTATTTTATAAATATGTTTTTGAAAGGATCTATGGAAATATAATATTAATTTATAAGATATTTCATAAAAGAGGATTATAAAATAAATTAAAAAAAATTTAATTAGTAATTATGTAATTTTTATCAATTAATAGTCATTTAATAACATTTTGAATATAAAAAATATAAAAAATTTAATGAAAGATAAAAAAAATAAGTTGAAAATGAAACCCAAACTTCAAAAGTCCATAACATTTGATTCGAGACTCCGTTTGAGCTCTATAACATATTAAATCGAAGCCTGCGACGAGCTCTACAGAACTATGAATGGGTTGAACCCGTCCAAGGTTTTTTCAATGCCAAAAAATGCCCAGAAGGCCTCCAAAACTGAGTTTTTAGTCAGGGTACCCCAGTTTTTACCATTCAAATTGCTATAACTTCTGATCCCGATGTCCGATAAACCTGTACCATATATCATATCGAAGATTCTTTCATGTTCTTCGAATTGACTGATTTTAAAGCTGAAATTGACTCCTGGATTAGATGTTATGGTCATTTTAACATTCAAATGGATCTAACTTCCGATCCGGATGTTCGTATGGCCTGTACTGAATATCATATCGAAGATCATTTCATGTTCTTCGATTTGACTTGTTTTGGAGTTGAAACGGACTTACGGATTATATGTTATAGTCGTTTTAACTTTCTTGATTGATTTTAACCCCCTCAATTCTATGTATTCATTCATAACTATATATATATATATATGTGTGTGTGTGTGTGTATTTTATATATGTATGTATGTATGTATGTCTGTATTTATAAATACAGATAAAAAAACATATTTTATAAATTTATTTAAAACTAAGTTTATAAATATATATTAATATACAAATAAATATCCAAATAAAAAGTTATAACTACAAATATATATATAAATAGATATAAATATATATTAATATACAAATAAATATAACTAAATATATATAGATAGATCATTAAATATATAAAAAATGAAATGTATTAGTTGTAAAGGTTAATGCACACCTGGAGGAGGTTTATTAATAATTATTAGTAATTATCAATAATTATTAGTAATTATTAGTAATTATTCGTATTTTTTCTTATTTTTCGTAATTGTTCCTAATTATTTCCTAATTATCTAAATTATTCTAAATTACTACTAATTATTACTAATTATTACTAATTATTACTATTTATTCCTAATTATTAGTATTTATTACTAATTATTAGTATTTATTCTTAATTATAATTAATTATTAATAATTATGACTAATTATGTCTAATTGTTTTTATTTATTCCAATTTATTATTAATTATTTCTAATGATTAATAATTATTCCTAATTACCATTAACTATGAACAATGAATACTAATAATTTAAATTTATTAAACAACAAAACAATCTAAACATAATTAAATTACAACTAATAATGAATAATTAAAACTAAGAAAAACATTAAAATAATTATTAAATTAAAATGAACACAAATACCTTTAAAATTGATCTGAGGTTGATCTCTGATAGTTGTTGAAGACTTCAATATCTATTCCGGAAATAAAAATTTATCTTAAAAAACTGTGAACTCTAAAAATAGAGTTTTGAGAGAAGTAGAAGATAGAGTTTGAGAATGAATGAAAAAAAACGGATGGGGGTATTTATAGGTTAGCTTATTTGTGACGGGACCATTTGCGACGGGTATCCCATCACAAATAATATTATTTACGATGGTACCCATCGTAAATACCTTATCCCCCATTCATCACGGTCAACAGTTAAATAGTTATTTGTGACGGGTCCCGTCGTAAATAATAACCGGACGACATACTATTTGTGATGGGGTTATATTGCCGTCGCAAATATTTGTTTCCGCCGCCGGTTATTTGCGACGGGTGGTAACCCCTCGTCGCAAATAACATACCACAGTTTGGCATGCATTGTGCGCCAAATCTTTTGTTACGGCTGAGCTTTCCCCGTCGCAAATAACTACTTATTTTTTATGGGAAAATTTTCACGTCGCAAATATGTTTCTAATGGGACTATTTGCGACGGGATTTATCCCCATT
Organism: Viscum album; assembly: GCA_963277665.1. NCBI lineage: Eukaryota > Viridiplantae > Streptophyta > Magnoliopsida > Santalales > Viscaceae > Viscum > Viscum album. The sequence continues at coordinate 1,214,674,374 of OY728131.1, read as the reverse complement.
GCAAATAACCTGTCGCAAATAATCCGTCGCAAAAACCCCTTTTTCCCGTAGTGACCTGGGTGGGATCCTACTGAGATTGTTAGCTCATAGCCTGTACACCTCTTCAGTGTTGTGTAGACCATTGTTTACCTTCCTGTGTAGGGAAAGGAATGGTTCCATAGTGAGATTGTGAGTTTTGTGTTATCTGGTTTCATAAATGGTGGGAAGATATAGGGATTTTTTCCATACCATCATTTGGAGTAGCTATTTGGATTTGGTCATTTGTATTTAGACTACTCCTTTGGTGTTTTTAGTTATTTTTCTTGTTGTATATTTTCATAGTTTTCATACAGTTATGGAATACATATCTCGTATATATTCCATTGTTCCATATTTTTTAGTACATGTATTCCATGTGTTTGATTAGGTGTAGAGAAATCATTCCCTGTATTGTGTTGTTTGATGACCGACTGCTTGTCACCTTCCCTTGGGGATCGGGAACACCCTTTGTGTATGTAACAAAACAGGTCGAGTGTCGAGATTTAGGGAAAATTGGGTCAGTTCCTTACAATTTAGTATTAAAGTAGATATTTCCTCAAGAGTGTTTGAATTGGTATTTTTGTTATACTTCATATAGGATTTTTGAGACATGATAGGTATGTTGCTATATGATCATTGACATCTCTTATCATAATGAAAACCGTGTAGAAATGGGGTGTTGGGGTGTGTGTCTCTAGTGATTTTTTATTTTTAGAATATCATTTGTTGCTTATGGGTATTATCTTTTGAACTGAGATTAGTTATATTTTCTGATCATTGCTATGTTTTAGTATGTAGTGGTATGCCTATGAGACGCCTTCTATGGGTTCCATAGGAAGGTGTATCTAGTGCAGCACAAGGGAATACAATGATAAATTATAATCTTATCCAGAGTATCATATGGAATTATCGTTCTATTGAATAGGATGTATGAAATGTTCAGAAAACTATTGATGAGGTATTTCTAGGAGAAAGTGCAGAGAGTGATTGATTAAGAAAGTTCATGTGTTAGAAACCACCATCATTAAAAGGAACAAATGGACCTCATGATGTGGAGGAATAACTAGATATGATCAATAAAATCATTGAATTTTTGGACACAGTAAAGAATATCAGGGTAAAGTTCCTAGAGTTCAGGATCAATGGTTACTATAAGTGATGGCGGGATCATATTGTCCAGACAGAAAGACACATATACTTGGATTGGAAGGGTTTCAAAACCCTGTTCATCCAGATGTATTATCTAGAAAAATTGATTTTGTCTTTGTATATTGAGTTACTAACATAGATACAAGGAGATTGTTTGGTGTTGGTATACATTAATCATATAGATGAGCTTGTTTGTTTTTTTACATTTGTGGTGACGAATAACCAGATGAAGGATCAAAATTACCTGTAGGGATTTTGACCATATATCATATTGTAGGTGTTTATGATGAATGTTTATACCTATGTAGAGATATTATATATATCTATGATAGAATAAATTAATATGGAATGAAAGGGTGTATTTTTTTCTTATTCTCTTCCATCGTGTGGTAGCTTCAATTATGCACATGGGAAGAATAGGATGTGGCAAGATCATTGTAGGAGTAGTGGAGGTGGATATCAGTAGTGGCCCTCCTCTTCACCATTTATTATAGTTGGAAATGTGCCTCTTACATGTAATCAGTGTTGAAACGTTTGACAAAGAATAAATTATTTTCCAATTCCCACAAAGATGTGCAATAGATATGGATGTGTTTGTCACTTACAATGATTCCATTTGGATACAACTACACCTCTTTGTTGTCAGGGTTTATTATCTCCAAATGCTACAATGGTGCATTTTTAATCCTAATAGATTATAGGGATCTCACCACAGGCCTCAGGGGTGAGGATTTGCACATAATAGATGAGTGTCTGACAAAACATGTTGCAGTTATGACAATTGTGAGAGGTTATGTTCTTATTTCATCTTTAGTCGTAATTTCATTATTCGATACTGGTACCTCCCACATATTTATGTTTTCGCGTTTTATTGATATTCATAAATTTCCTATTGATGATCTTCCCTCTGAAATGGATTTAGATACACCTCTTGTAAATAGTAGAGAGTAGGGGTTTCAATTTCCTTGTTCATTTTGTATTGTCAATACAAAGTTGGTCTCTGATATTCTCATTCTGGGTCTAGATATATTTGAAGTCATCATCAATAAGTATTTTCTTGTCGCTCAATGATATGAGGATAATTTTAATATTTATAAAGTGTTTTTGCACCAGATTGGATATCTCATGTGTTTCTGGGGGACTGGTACCCAAGGTCAAGTCAAGAAGGACCTTCCAACCCAGAGCTCTGTTGTTTGTTGGTTGTTGTTTAATTTGATCTAGATGACATTTCTTATGTTGATGATCTTCATATTGTTGTTCAAGACATAATATATGTTTTCTTAGATGAATTATATAGTATCCTTTTAAAGATATAGATAGAGTTTATGATTCCCTATTATAGGGAAAAAATCTGATATCAGTTCATTCTTATCATATGGAAGAAGAAGATCTGAAAGAGCACATGATTCAATTTGATGACCTCTGTGAAAAAGGTTTCATTACCCTAGCATTATTCTATGGGAATCACCTATGATCTTTTTGATGATAGTATATGGTTCAATTCAATTATGTGTGTACTATTAGAAGTTGAACAAGGTAAAAGTTACGAACATATATCATTTTCCTCATGAATATGACCTGTTAGATTTGTCAATGGGAGAAAATTTGTTTTCGAATATCATTATTCAAGCGGGTTATCATCTATACTGAGTTCTAGAGTCTGATATACTGAAGATATCCATTAGAAGTTGGTATAGACATTATAAATACAAGAATAATCCTAATGGATTTAATAATGATCCAGTAGTTTTATGACATGGATGAATCAAATATTCCATTAATATCATGATACTTTTGTGGTCGTATAGGTGAATGATATTCTTGTTTATTCAAAATCCATGTATGTTCACGAGGACCATATGAGTTTGGTTTTGGATGTTTTTAAAATTACTTTTAGTTTGGATAGATATTGAATTGTAGTTTATGGAATAATGAATTGATGTGTATGTGGCACATAATTTATAAATATGGATTATCAGTTCCCCCAGAGAAGGTTAAAGATGTTATGTCATAGAACAAACTACAGAATGTCCTTCAAATTCAAAGCATCCATGGCCTTGATAGATACTACCGATAGTTAATCATGCATTTCCATAAGATGGAATCACCTTGGAATATCTATAACAGAAAGGCGGTGAAATTCCCATGGGATGTGATGTTTGAGTCTTTATTTGATTAACTGAAATTACATCTAACATTGACTCCTATTCTTATCTTTCATGAGCTAGCTAAAGGGTAGATGGTGTTTTTGATGCATTGGGTGCTGGTTTGGGATGAGTGTATATGAAAGATGTCCATATGGTAGATTACTGATTTCATCAGCTTCGACCACATGATTACAATTACCCCACTCATGATTTATAGATTTACACAGTCATTCATGCACTAAAATATTGGTAGTACTATTTTTTGGGAAAGAATCAAGATGTTCTCTGATAATAGTGTCTATGTTATATGTAATCTCAAAAGGACATGAGTATCATAAAGAGATAAATGGTAGAATAGATTTAAATATTTGACATTGAAATATCATCAACACCACGGAAGGGAAATTTCTTTGCACATGGTCTTATAATTGATAAACCAAAATAGGGTGTTTTGGAATCAAAGGAAAAGTGGAAGGTAATGGGGATTTTAGATAAGTTCCACCTGGATGGTTAGGCGGATGTTTCAAGAATTCTTTTGACTACTTCGTAGTGATAATCATCTATCTTGGAGTTTATTTATCATAGTCAGTATTAGGATTATGTATTTTAGATGATTGATGTTTTCCTCTATGTCGGGGAGACCATTTGAGGATTGCCTCTTTCATTAGATGGTATTATTCACTTTAGGAAAAATATTTTCATACCAATTTTTGTGAAGATTTTAGTCTTGTTTGATTGCCACATATCATCCTGTTACATTAATACAGGAACTAAAATGATGTATTATGACATATGGAGGTGACTCGAGTGGCCGAGAATGATGCCTGGCATCTTGGAGTTTGTGTCCCATTGGTACACCAGCCACCAGGTAAAAAAGTAACACTTTAAATTTTTTGGATTGCTTCTACCTCCTCTTGTTCTGATCATGAAATGGGATGATGTGACAATTGAGTTTTTTTGGATTACCATGGACTCCCTAAGGGAGTAATGCTATCTAGTTGGTAGTTGATCGATTGATGAAGTCTTCTAATTTTATAATTATCAAAGAAACCACTAATGTTGAAAATCTCAGTAATATGTATGTGCAGGATATTGTGAGGTTACATGGGAGTCCATATTGCTTTATTTTAGATAAGGATCCTATGTTTACATTTAGTTTCTATTATATTCTTCAAGGGGAAATTGGTGCTCAATTAATTGTGATTATAGCATACCATCCACATACTGACTGTCAAACAGAGTGATAAATTTCGATTTTGTATGATAGGATCCGAGCCTATGTCTTTGATTTTAGGGGATCATGGGATGACAATCTAAGACTAGTTTTTTTTGTAACAACAATAGTTATCAGTTGTCAAAAATAATGACACACTTCGAGGCGTTGTATGCTCACCCATGTACATAACCCTTTTGGGGGATGAGGTGGGAGAATTATCTCATGTTGGATTATATTTTTAGTAGACGTACATAAGGATTTATGATGTACATCAACATCTGATAAAATCCTAGAGTCGATAGAAATCAAATGTCGCTCTGTGGATTTTACGAATGGATTTTTATGTAGGTTACATTGTTTTCATGATTGTTACTCCATATTTGGGTCACATTTCAGTATTAAGAGATGTTATAGTTGGATCCAAGATATGTTGTATTGTATGAGGTCACTAAGAGACTCAAGGAATATTCTTATCTGTTAGCATTACTAGTTTAGTAGATAGGTATTCATTATGTTTTCAATATATCTCAACTCATAAAGTATCACCCTTATCCATCTCATGTTTGGAGTTTTGAGGAATATGATATATAATCATATGCTTATATTATAGAGAAACTAGTTTAGATCATGGACTATCAAATGAATGTCTTTTATGGGAATTTTATTATGTTGATAAAAAATCTACATAAATTAGGGTAGGATTCATATGAGACATTATAACATGATTCATTTATGAGTGGGCAATGACCTAACATTTTTCTAAGGATTACAACTTCCAAAAGACTTCACAAAGACGAAATGTAATTATTGTGAAGAGATTTTGACATCATGTAACTATTTTACCAGATACCCTCTTAATCTCATTGAGGTCTTCCCCTCCTCCGAAATTGGGTGGATAACTAAAATAGTGAATTCATATTTTTATTGGACTTTTATCTTTAACTATAATTTTCTACTAAATATAATAATATTAAATACCATGTAATGGGGTTACACACTGTGTAATTATTGTTGGGAAAATGCCATGAAAGGGGATTCATGTGGGGAAATACTTTATGTCAGGAATGGTGGTTTCATGTCATGAATTATTTAAATAATGGATATTTAATTCGATATGATAGATTTTTTGTCTTATTTGTATCCGTGGATTCTATGGTGTGTAAAAATTCTATAATTCATTAAATAGAATGTATCTTCTTTTAAAACATGACCATTTAAGTGTTTCTTAATTATTTGTTTCTGTAATCCTTCACCCTTGACCCAGGGTCTCTCCTAGGCATTTTCTAGAGACACTGCTCCTAGATCAATCTGTTCTACATTAGATCTTCATTGCAGCTACAATGCATCTATCGGAGTAAGCAACCTTCTTTCTTATCCATTGTCATTCATAACAATATCACCATTGGGTCTCTTGTTATGATCTGGTGGGTTAAGATGATGTTTCTTCTTAGTTTTATTTATATCCATTATGAGATGTTTTTTAGAATACCGTTTCATGGATAGTCATGGTGTGGAAGACATCCATTCTTGATTTATGTGGAATTTTCCATTTCCATTGACCATATGTTTTCTAAATTGAATATATCTAAAGATCTAGGGATATTATTTTAGGGATTTGATTGACATTTTTGGTATTAGATGATTTTGGATTACATTACAAGAATGTGTGTCCTGTGTTTTTAGGAATTTGGTTCTATCTCTAGGCTATGGTAATAGATCTTGTGGTTTTTTAAAAACTGATTCAGAATAAATCATTGGAATGATTTTTTATGTGTGTTGAAAATAGTGTTTAATGAAATATAGGGTTGCTCTGGTTATTTACAAATGGAATAAAAAATAGGTATTTTTAAAAATAATGAAATGAAAATTAAATTTTTTTTAAATCATTGAACTGAATTGTGATAAGAGATCATTTGTTTCCTTGGTTAATTAAGTGGAAGAATTATCAGGGGGACATCATTCATTATTTTATGATTATAAATGAGGATTCTCTATGGGATGTCCTCTATTTCTTAGGCCCGTTGTCCTAAGGGAGTAATATTAACATTAGTGGGGGTTTACTCCTGTTCTTTTCTTATAATTCCAAGGCCCGTTGATCAAGGAACACATTTGTGCATATAATTATTATTGTGAGAGTAGTCTACAATGTAGACCTACTTTATTCCTTGGTGTTAAGAAACCCATTATTCTATTTTTTATTGCTTTTATTTCTAAATAATAATTGACATACATGTTTATATGTATGAGAAATTATATGGAAAATATTATTTGAAATTTAAATACATTATTTTGTTTAAAACTAAGGAAAATGTTATGGTTTACCATGTTTCCAAAAAACATTCAATGCTTCTTATCATGCCTTGTTTTTACTTAGGATGAGCATACATGAATGGTTATACAATGACTTGATATGAAACTCCTAAAGGGGATTCTCCTGATTCTATTATCTACAAACCTTCCCACCATATTGTTGGTGTGTATACCATTGTATGTCTTCCTGTGAACGGAAAGGCCAGGTGACGTAGTGAGGTCGTGTGGTTTGTGTTAGCTGGTTTGGTAACTAGTGGTGAGATAGTGGGATTTTTCTATTCATTCATTTGGAGTAGATATTCAGTTTTTATCCTTCATAGTTGGACTTATCCTTTGGTGTTCTCAACAACTTTATTATGTTTTTTTTCTAATATTTTATTAGATTTATGAAATATATATATTTTTCTCCAATTTTTCCTTTTTTTAATAAATATATTCAATGTTTTTAATCAGGTTGTGTGAAATAATTCAATTTGTTGGGTTGTTCAATGCCTGGGTACTTTTCTCCAACCAGTGGGGATCCAGAATGCCATTTAGGTATGCATTAGTGTGGGTTAGGTTCTTGGTTTGAGGGTAAATCGAACTGGATCACTTCAAATTCTGTCCATTTTCACTTATAAATGGGTATCATCTCCTCATTGCCCCATGAATCAAAACTGACATATATATATCCAAAATAGATACAAAATATATCCTAAACACTTATTCAATGAAGACTTATTATTATTTATACTCATAAATCTATCCCTAAAATGATTATCCACCCATTCTAAAGAGATATTCCATGTATTAAGACATACAATCAAACAATCCCTTTATTTTTCTATTTCCATAGGTGTATTTATTATCCATAAAATTTCATTTCATTATATTAAAATGATAAAATTGGTATCATTTTTTTATTTTTATGTTATTATAATAAAATTACAATCCTTTACCAACCTTAATGTTTCCATTATGAAAAAATGAATATGATAATCGCACATTATATAAACTACAACCTCAAGTACAAAATGTGGTTCTTTTTCCTTTACGACCATACAAATATAGTCATAACAGTTAATTTGAATTATAAATAAGATATTCAAAACATATTTAATTTTTCTAAATAATATAAAATACTATACATTTCTATTATTCTATGAAATAAAATAATCATTTTTGAGTACTAGGGGACTACCTTTTCTAAGTAATGATTAATTTACTTTATTATTTCCATTATATCCAATTATGGATGGTAATAATAATTATTTTAATATATAGATACAAATCTTATTGTAACATACAATATAATTAAAGAATTAGGGATTTTTATATCTATGTCTATTTATAAATTAAATATTTTTTAGAGGCATAAATTGAGAATAAATCTAATCTTAAGCATTTAATTCTCTAATATTTTTAAAAGATTGTTTTACCGCCTTTTGATGGAGAACCATTTTTAAATCTAACTTCTGACAATTTTATAAGATCTATATGTCAAAATAAACTTATTCTTTAGGATTCGTACATTTAAATTTACATTGAATAAATTTTTGGTATTTTTCTGACAATGTTCATTTTTTGATAAATAGTAAAAAATACTACATATTACATCAAAACTACTTTTTAATATAATTTAATTATATGGATAGATTATCTTTTTAATTTGTTTTAAAGATAAAATAGAATATATTTTTACCATTTAATATAATGGTGATCATTTTAATTAATTTCACTTTGAAATTGGACATAAAAAATTGTCAAAGGTTTGATAGATATTATTTATAAAAATACCCGCTATTTGTTTTGACAACGAGAATTATTTTTAAATTAATTACTACAATGTCTGTGTTTTTAATTTGGTAAATTGGAATCATTTTTTGGAATCAAAAGGTCCAAATTATGTAATTAAGACTCTTGTTTTTGGACACTATGAATAGTATCCATGGTAATTATCATTAATTATCGTGATTAATTAGTAATCGGGTAGTTAAGGGTAATAAAATAATAACATAATAATATAAAATGACCCCAACATGTGTCCTAATGCAACTTTTTGATTCATGGAGGACCATTGGTTTCTTTGTTCCAAACTATTGTTCCCCATGGATTCACTTTTTGGTGATTGTGACACTTTATCATTTTATGCTTTTTAAAAGGAAAGTATAACTGAAGTATATATCACCCGAGTAAAACAATTTTAGATTTGTCCATGTAAATGATCTCATAGATTATAAATAGTCATTGGAAAGCTAAAAATATTTCCTATATAATAGTAGTTTTTCTATAATTTTTAGACATTATATAAAATAAATTTTTTATGTCACCATGAAGATACATCAATTAACTCATTAATATACGATTTAAATAAACTGAAAATATAATGTAAAATCTAAGAAATAAACATTTCAATGACCTATTCGATGTGTGGATTTGGAACCCTTATCACCTTATTCTTGAAATATATAATTTTGGTACCTTTAAAATCATAAAACCATTTTATTATAATGTAACATTTCAATAATTTCCAAGAGTTCCCCTCCTCCCTCTTATAAAAGGCCCACACCTCTACCACCTTACGCACACATATCAAGCCATTGGCTATGCCAAACTCTAAAAATTTTATCTCTACACATCTTTTTATTCATCCTAGAAGCCTTAACATAAGCAGAAATCTCTTTAAGGAACCCTTTTGTTTCAAACCAAGGAGAGTAACCCGATTTAAAGGCAATGTCTTCACTTGTGTTCTTTGGTATTATTTTGCTTCTACAGCCCCCTAAAATCGTTTTATAACTTTATTTTATAACAATAAACATATCTTAAATATACCTAGAAGTTTTTATGAGATGTATTCGAGCTACACTTACACACACCTCTGTCTAGTGGTTAAAGAACATACTGTTTTTGTGGATGACGAATTTCTGCCTCATGAAACGATGATTGTTCAATATTCTTCTAACTCCTTTGATGGTGGCCATTAAGATGTCACTATATTTATATATGATATATATAATGTTTTATTTTTTCCATATGCTTATGTTTTTTTCTTTGATTTCATACCATTATGGTTTCCATTATGGGTAAACACGATATCTTCTTTTTAGGAAGTGCGGACTACCGCCCCCTCAAAGTGATTTGAATCGTTAATGCCATATGTGGGGGTGTATAAAGGATGGAGTTAATGATATTATAAATGATATTATACTGTAATTATAATATACCTTTATATCATTAGGATCTAACTCCATTAAATACAAAATAGATTTGAAATTAGCGTTCATGCGTACGTACAACTTACCGTCTCCATGAACAGTGAATTTCATTTCCTACCTCTAAATGTTATGTAATATTATAAATGCATGTATATACTGGATATATATTATATATATGATATCTATATCATCAATATAATTCTGGATATAAGGGATATTTTACCACATGATATACTTGTAATTATAAGATTTTTATTTTTGACTCAAGTACCAAGGGTCGATAAAATGACCATTATTAACTTAAATAATTACATAATTTTCATAACATGGTAATAAGTGATATAAAAGGGATAATGAACTCGAAAAAGGTTCTTAAGAAATTATAAATTAACTCTAGTTTATTATTCAGAAGATTAAAGAATGATCGAGTCAAGTCGGACACAAGGTATGAGAATTTGTCTCAATCTCCTTTAATTGAGGCATATTATGATTTATACACAACTTTCTTTTATAAGGTATATAAACCCATTTGAGATATACTTTTATTAAGATGGAATAATTTTATATGAAGCATTTTACTAAACTACAAAAGGCAATGTTTTTGTCTTATGTATGAGGCGACAATGACTTCACCACCACCGTGACCATTATTTGAGTTTTGGCTTCCTCTAAAAGAAATTACATTTTTTACATGAAAAATAAATACCATTTTTTAATATTCTTTTATATTGGGATTGAAAATGGTTTTGATAATATTTTGATTATATCAATGTGTTTATGATATCTTGTGATTGAAATGTGTAAATGTTATGTTTCTTTTATGCATGTTTTATGTGATATGATTATGTTATGGTTCATGGGAATTATTTATGAAGACAGCTGTTTCCGTGCTAAACTAAGGGCGGGTGAGCCCGATATGGCTCTCCAATGCATTGGGTAACATGAAGGAGTTAATCGCAAAGGTTTATTCAAAGAGATTTAGGGTATATACTATGATGGGTATTCCAAACGTAACCATGAGGGTTACTCCCTACGTATGAATGTTCTGAATGCCTCAAGTAACCTTTATGTATTTTGTTTTCTATGAGTTATTCATAAATCTTATGTTTTTAACGAGGTATGACAAATTGGTTATGCTTCATGAGTAAAGTATGATTTCATTAATTCTTATGTATACACACACTAATGTTTTCATTCCGTACATTTATATCCCTTACTGAGATTTTTATGCTCATCCCAAGTTTTTGAAATGTTTTATCACAGGTCAAGGGAAAGGTACATGAATTGATGATAGTATAGAAGAAGTTTCAAGAAAGAATCCGTTTTTTATTTTAAATATGGCTCTTTTGATGGGAAAAATCAATACTACATTTTATGTAACCACCATGTTGAGATGTGGAATGTAATGCATGATTTATGATCTAATTCTATAAAACTATATACCTGAAAAGATCTTCAATGTGCATTCTGGTAAAAACTCCAGATTAAGTAATGTTTAAGGCTGGGGCCTTATACATATTATATAATTAATTTTTTATAATAACATATTATTTAACCTATTAATATTATGTTCCATAAATTATTATTATTAATTAAACATTTTAAAATAAGCTAACTAGGCAGAAAATTATATCTTATTTATGCATAGGGTATTTAAATATATTACCTACTCATTATAATTTTACTATAGCTTTTTTATATCACACTAATAAATTTTATGTAATATAATTTTTCATTTTTTATAATGATATTACAACCGGGAAAAACTCATAATCAACCTTTAATCATGAATGGTTCCTATTTTTGTAGGTTTAAACATATACATAAACAATACCTTGACCATATATCATTATTGAAAATGAGAGATTTTTTAATTTTATAATATAATTTAAATATTTAAATAATTTAATTTTTATACTTATTTTACATCAAAATTTCCCACATATATTAGTTTCTAAATCATAATTCATTAATAATCACTAAAACCTAAATATCATTGATTTTATCTTCAGTAATCATTACCAAATATCCCTGAAATAAAATTAAATATTTATAAATTATATTGAAAAACTAATTTAATTAACTATATTATCAGATAGTGATGGAATCATAAAAAATAATAGATACCAACACCTCTATTATGAATCTTCTTTAAAGTGATAATGATTACTTACAAATCATTTTAAAAATAGGTACAAACTCAATAAGTAATATATATATATATATAATTATTTTAAATGATGAGTATAAATGGTTTTTGGAAGGAATAATGAACGTGGATTTGTATTTAATTATCTTGAATCAATTGTTTATGAAATTCAATGCATGTTCAGATAAATCAAAAATGAGTTAAGGGTATCTATCACAAATAATTGTATTTGTGGCATGTCTAGTATTATACACATAATTTCATTTTTGTGGTGTATATACATCCTATTTGAGATATAATGTCCTTAAATAACATATATAAATGGTATTATAATTATAATTATATGTTTTCTCCTTTAATGGGTTATAATTAAATTTTACTCATGTTACAAGGGATCTTGATCTAAAATTTCATCTCATTAAGACATGTTTATATTGTACCCCTTGTTTTTTAGATGGTGAAAATAATTCCCAATAATAATTTTAATCATGATTAATTTTATTTTTTGATTTTCAAAGCAATTAACCTATTTCATTACCTAATGGGTATTTGACACAAAAATTATAAATGTTGTATGAGTTTTCTTGATTTCAATACAAATTAAATGAGACATAATACATTTTGTGCACAATGTTTTACATAATATATTATTTACTACTAGTGGATTTATTTTTATCATATTTTTTATTATTTTATTGGATACATTAATCCAAAATATAATACCTTCTTCAAATGGCTATAAATTCAATTTCTACCCTAGTAGTAAGAAATTTTTTAATAACTCGACTTCTATTCATTATGTTATGACCATTCCATTTAACTTATTTCTCTATAATTGGGTCAATTATACACCTAAATTAATTATGTGGTATTATATCAATATTTTTGTAGACTTATATACACCAAAAATAAATCTTTTTTTTAATATTTCATACTATATTTAGAATTCTTCTGTAGGGGACATTGATTGATCAAATCATTTTTCTTTTAGTTTAAATGTTTTATCTTGAAAGATGTTATTACAGTTAATCTACCATGTGAATATATTATTTTTAATTCTTTTAATTTTATGGTGTTCCAAAATATTCAATACTTTGATTGAGTGGGGAAATTATTTTCTTTAAAATATACTATTAGTCTATACAATTTAATATTTTGGGATCATCATCTCAAAACAAATTCTATGCAATGATTGGGGAAATATTAAAAATGAATATATTTTAATAACATAATAAAAATGATTATTTATTTCTTATTAATGTTTGATGTATATTTTCTAACCAGCCTAACTCATTCTATAGAAGGGTTATAATAATGTAATCCGTTTTAATGATATGGGGGAAATTATTTTTAGTGTTTATATTATCTTATAATGATTGATAATTATTATAAATGTTTATTATGAACCATTTATTCATTTTCAAATATGATGAATATGTAAGACATAAATAGTAATGGGGGTTCTTGATATTATATAGTCATTTGATGCATTAGTAAGACTGGTGAGGAAATCAATTTTGGCTATTTTAGTCTATAACTTCACAAAAAAATGAATTTCCATGATGGTAAGATCATCATTTATTGAATTATGTTATAGAACTAACTATCAGACATTATGCATCTCATTTCATTGGAATCAGTTATTATTATTCTTGTGATCCATTTATTTTCATTTCTATCAATTGTTATATTATTATATTAGTTTTATATGATTATGGAATTTGGAATATTACTTATTGTTTCGACAGTATTTATTCCATGGTTATACCATGATTGAATCAGTTATATGTTTTCCCTTAATGAGTGTTTAAGATTACCAATTCTTATGTATCTATTTCCCTAAATCATTAATAATATTCTTCAACATGATATGTTTAACTAGATAGGTATGTGGAGAATATATAATATATATTAAATACTTCTTTTGTAAAAATTAGTTTCCAAGATTGTATTCATGAATTAATTTAGTTACAAAGGAAATTAGTTTTTTAGTATATATTATTTCAAATTTCATTAAATCAATAAACAAAATATATCTTTGGAATGACTGTAATGAAATGTTATTTTATATCATGTAATTATTTGACTGTTATGTTTGGGAATTTATAGACAGTATCAATGCATATAAATAATTTAATTGTTTGTGTAACTGATTTCAGCAGTGTATGTTTAAGGAATCATTGTGATGGAACCCTTTCTAATACCCATCCATGAGCCACTCCCAAGAAGAGACAATCCGCAACAATGTAGAAAAACCCTCACGTATGGTGACAGAACCCATCTTTATACTAATCTATTAGATATTATTATGAATTAATCATCCATATAAACGTATAACAACAGTAGTGTACATTGAAAACCGATATACCCATCTATGATCCATGACTAGTAGAAAATGACCTTATCCACGTGGATCAACTCTCGTGTATGGTGATAGAACTCATGCCTGCACCCATCCATCAAGAATACATGGTAGTAAATCTCACCCACTCAAGTAATTAGGAAGTAAGATTGAGCTTATTTATTAAATTATGATATTTTGAGTGTATTTATGTAATCTTGATGCTACCCTTTTAAAGTTTATCAAGCCTATATGAAGTGAAAATAATGTGAAAAAATTAATTCATCTCAAAAAACAATGTAACTTCATCAATTTTTATACAAACTAGAAATTTCATAAACTAAGATGTATATAATTTAACAAGAATTTTTTTACATAACCACAGATATCCTCATGTGCTTACTTGAATTGATTGACATGGTATATATATTTAGAGAGCCTTGCAGTCTCTATAACAACCCATTTATTTATTATGCATTGTTCATGTCTTATTACATAATATAACACAAAATAAATCCCAAAAGACCTTGAGGTCTAGTTTATTTTTGAAATTGGTTAATTTTTTAACAATATAAATAGGAAAACAACTTTTTTTGAGAACATACATAACATGATTTCACTTAAAACTAAACGGGATAACCAAGGGACATAACAAATAATGAATTGAGAAATAATGCTCAATATGATAATAAATAAGGAATATCATGAATAAGGAAATGATTTATAGACAATATAAATATCATGATGGAATAAAAGGAGTTAGAATTATAAACATGAACAATGAGGCCTGAAATTTAATTATAACATAAAGGAAATAGGGGAAATGTGGAATCATTTTACCACACTACATCATAAAGATAGGTTAAGGATAACCGCCAATACATCTTGATAGAAATGTACCATAAAGGAATTAAGTTCAATCCCTGTCTAAAAATATCATCTCATGAGACTAAACATAACCCAATGCATTGGATCACTATATATATCTCAGCACAAACATCAAATTAATTTCATTACCAAGATTATGTGTTCCATATAGATTATAAAACCTAAAAACATTTATCATAATATATATTCGACGATCAATGAGTTTGTAATAAAAGAATTTATATCTCAATTCAATGAATTATAAGTGTATAAAGGGGAACACACTTGATAGGATACTGTTTTGTTATTTAATACACAATTGTTTAGGCATGGAAAATCATTGTGAAATTTTTGTACCATAATAGTGTCACATAAAAATTCATAAAATTTGTTGATGAGAATGAAATGGGTTTCTAATCATTTTGATATTAAATTGGTAAAAATATGGAAATGGAATATCATACTATTGGGTGAATGTTTAGTTCCTCCATGATCCACTCATCTTTTTGTTTCACTCCTTCCATTACTGGGTGGATGAAATAAGGCATAACCCAATTGTGATGACATATCTCTTTGACAACCCATCACCGCCCGAGTGGTTACCCTTAGAGAGGAATATCCATATAAGATAGATACAAAACCTTCCAAGATGGTATTGTATTCAGAGTGACCTATTCATGGGTTGGGGGGTTACCTTGGTTGAGTGGCTCAAAAACGAAACGCATATGGATTAAATTTTAAGAGAAAATAAACATCAATAAACAATAGAAGGTGATTATCTCTTACATGAATGTGTATATGCAAATTATTGGGATAACATTACATAGATCATAGGGGCACCTTTGGAGGACTCTACATAGGGGTGAGTTGGCTAAGGACATTCTCCAATAATTTTTTTGTGAAGATAAATAGGGACTTGGGTGTGTTTATATAATAAATTTTTGTGGAATTATTTATGATTTCCCAAACATAGGTATTGGACAATCTATTATAAAATATGAAAAAAGAAAAAAATAACAATGGATTATCTGATTAATTATACAAAATGTGATTTTTTTTATTTTATATGTAAAATGGCCAAAATTATTAAAATAATACCCTTTCTGATGGGGAAGTGAGTCATACTCTTATAAAAAAATTTAATAACCTTAAAATATATTACTTATTTTGGAGAATTCATAATGGATTTATATAATTTATCAAATAAACCAAAATCACAATATTTTTTACTTAAAAAATATATTTTTTCATGGATACCCTTTATTGTATTTATTCCATCATGTTTAAATCATTATGATGTCATAATACACACCGTATATTTATACTGTATTTAATTTTAACTTAAAAATTCAATTACCTCATTAAATTATGATAAATTTTCCATTGGATAATTTCAATATTTTAATTCATAAAATAATATAAATATTATAAAAATAATTGTCTATATATTCATGTTTTAAATATTAATTTAACATTCATCAATTAATGATTACTATTTTTTTTTACAATAACAGTTTTTAAATCCCATATAAAAATTACATTATATTCATAATAATTATATGATAATTTATATATAATAAAAAAGATTCCATAATAATATTTTATATAAATAATATTAATTTTAAAAATCCATTAATTCATTAATATAAGTACCTTAATTGAATTTACATAAACAAAAAATATTTTTTTATTGATTATAAATTCAAATTAACTAAAAAGTATTAAAAAGGAAACTATATCAATTATTATATAATGTATACATACTAATATTATTAGGGTCTTCATACATATCTCATTAACAAGATAGTAAATTCACTAAGAGTAAGGTGCATGGCAATGAGACATTCATGTGGTTCTTTGATGTACAATGTATGGATTGTGGTCTCCATGATCATGATTATATAACGTAAATGGGTTGTCTCATGATTATGTTTTTGGATCATATCTTGTACATAGTATTGGTTAAATCCAAGTTATATTATCTTCCCTAGAAGATCTTATTAATGGGATTCTTAGGGTATGATCATACAGGTAGTTTTCATCCATTCATTTTTTGTGATAGTTTATTTTTTTTAAAATCTAAATTTATATTAAAAATTTGATCTTTGATTAATAAAAATTTAAACAGGTAAATATATATTATGATCATTTAAATCTTATAGGATATAATAAAACAAAATAAGTCCATGTGTTTTCTATAACCATATTATATAATAATTATTTGAATTAAATAATAAGGGAAAATTTATTTATAGTAGTTTAGGTTGTTATAGTCTCAGCCTATGCTTTTGGAATTAGTATTCTAGACTTCTCTGTAACATCCTACATTTTGAAATCTACCCACTAAACTATCTATTAATGATCCTTGATTTCATTCTTTATTTTGAATATCAATTCTTGAATATAAAACAACACATTTATAATTTAGTCAGATGAATTACATTATTCTATGATGTGATATTGCTATATTCTCACAATCACAAAATATTTATTGGATTCTTAGATTTATAGACCACTATTGTTTATACAAGATCATATTCAGTATTATATTGAGTAATAAAAAACTAATTTCTATTAATTTATCTATGGTCTAATGATATATTTCATATCATTATCGGTACCTCAATAACCTAAACCACTATGTCCCAATGTTATAAACATTTGATGATGTAGCTTGAATGGATATTCATCAAAAAGAATCATTGAAATATTCTTATGAATATAAATCCAAAAGGAAAATAATTCAATTAAAATATAATCCAAAACATATCAATTTGATTCAATGTCTCACTCTAATGGAGGTATATAATTTAAAAGTAGAAAAATTTAATTTGTTTTAACATTAACACTCCTCAACTGAAATCGGATAGAGATAGATTTTGTTCCTAACATTTCTATCAGTCGAGGAATTGAGATGGATGTGATTTGAGTCTCTTTAACCTTAAATAGTGATGAAATAGTTGAATATTTTAAAAACATTAGTAATGGTAGATAATAATGCCTTAATATTGAGGACTAAAAATAACCACAATTTAATAATGGAAACATGTATCATACACCACTATCAGTACATCAAAAATGGAATTATAATAATTTTATAAGAAAATAATCCTCTGACAGAGCCACTAATAAAGAATACATTTATTGTACTTGAGAATGTTGAATGTTTCTCTAAATGATTTTCAGATGAATGTTAGTTAAAATTGTCCAATGATAATTTTACAATCACAGGGAAATCTACCATCATGTAAATATGTGAAAATTCACGAAAGCAATGATTTTGAATATAATGATATAAATTCAATATCTATTAGGCCACCCATCGATCATATAAGAAAAAATACATTATATTGCATTCTTATATGCGATTCCTATTCATATTCCTCTTAATTTTTACATTTGGCCACTCCCATATGTTCGTTTTCTCAAGGATCCACACCAATGTACTATGGATCTCATGATATTGAGGATAAGGTCCCTTCGAGTCTAAAATATCAATAATATCATATTACATTCTCAAATTTATTGATATTTTGGATGAGACTTCTATATGTTATCTTGTTGAAGTTTTGTATATTGGAGAAATAATAGATGAATCTGGGTGGGTGGTTGAATTTGATAGTATTTGGACACCAAAAGATTTACACCCACCGAATTCAATCCCAACTGTTTCATGGTGATATTAAGTTTATCATGTGATGTTCATATGATCAAGAGGCCTCATCTAACAATTTGAAACAACTAATTATTTAGAATGGTTCCATAAAAAGTGACTTCATAAATGAGTGAATAAATATACTCACTAATCGATCCCTAAAGAATAATATTCTATAGTGTATTCACTCACATTAATTTTATAATTCCATATGGAGATATGACTATTATAGTGATCACTATGGGAATAACTACATCAGTTGGAGAATTGGATGCCTATGCCTAAATTTTCATCCTTAGGTTTGTTGAACCTTCTTCATCAACTCTAGTGTCTAGATGATTTTTCACTATTTTTATAACTGATTATTATGGATAATGAAAATGTTTCCAATCCTCTTTGATATCCTTAATGTGTCATGATGTTTTTTAATTAAATGTATAACATATATAGTGGAAATAAAAGTTAGTAATATGTACAACTTTTTCTGAAGGATTTAGTTAAATTGATTCCCTTATTAGGTCCAATATTATTGGGGCCTTATCATATCAATCACTAACACCAAATAAAAAACCCAAAATATGGTATTCCAATTATTTTCATGAGATCATGAATATGAACTTTAAATTTATTCTAAAAATATTTCTCATAGATAATTTTGTGTATCAATTTAATCCCAAGATCCATGATATTTCTCAATCTCTATTGAACAGAGTCCACTAACGTTTTTGATCATATGACATAAATGAAAGAGTATCATTCACTTAAGGAGAATAGAAAGGATGAGTTCATAAGAATATATGGATATGGATTCACCCTCATATTTGAAATCACCATTCTGGTCATGGGGGATGTGTTCTTATGTAAAAACCATTTCCTTATAATTTTAGAGGCTTATCCCCTTGATATACATGATGTAATGTATTTTTATTGAGAAATTCATTCTATTGACACCTCTACTATTGTCAATTATTTTAATTCAGCCTCAAATTAATTCATTGAAAATACCTATTTATAGGTAAGAAAACATATTGTTTATCTTCCAGGTCTGATCATATCCAAGTAAGTGAATAATTAGTCATGAACCCAATATCAGCATATGTAGGTAGTATAAAATCATGAACACCATCCTTCTCTGACAAGTTCATCATCAAAAATTAGAGGGAAATAATTACATAATTTTCATAATAATATATATTGTATTTATTTTTAAATCTATTTGAATGGATATGTTATTATTTTCTAAATTTTGGATGAGAATATCCTAATCAACTCGACATCAATTCTCATTTATAACTCACCACCACTCGGGAATGTTTGATATGTCTGTTGACCATTGATTCTAGTTTAAATACATATAATAATACAAATCAATGTAGAATATAGTGTGGATATTAACATATCATATTTATAAATTTTTATTTTGGTATCCAATTTATTTAATATAGAGGGCTTGACCGCACACAAGAAAAAATGATATATTCTTAAATGAGATTTTTGGGTCACCTGGACATTGATAAATTTGTATCCTCCCATATGTGGTACAATATATCTCCCAAAAATATTAACGATTTCAAAATCCTAAGGGTGTCCTCCCTCTTGTGACAATACCCATGAATGGGATAAGACTAAGACAATATTGGTGTCACTAAGATAGCATTCCTTATCTTGGATAACACGACTTAACTTATAAACATTCCATATCTAACCATGACATGAAAATCCCTAACCAGATAAAGATATCCAATTGTCAACATCATTATAAATGATTCTATATGTATGAGTGGATCAAATTTTTTGTTTCTTCCTAGAAACATGTGGTATAATTTAATTCTTATAGAAATTTTTGGTTTTCACTCGATAGACCCCAAGAATTATATGATGGAAAAGTAAGTGTTATTTTATTTTGAGGCTCTAAATCATTGGACATGATAAATTTTCCAGTCCATTAAATAATATTAAAAGTCAACATTAGGGTGAGATAATCCGTTAAATATATCTTCTATAAGTTCAGATAACAATTATACTAATGAAAGGGCCATTTCATCATAGTCTAGGGTGGTGGAAAATCTAGCCTCAATCAATTATTGATGTTACACTGTATTGAAAATCCTAGTTGAGTTACTAACTGAAAATATGAATTTTGTTCAACATATTTAGCATCGGAACATAGCTGTGAGTTTCATCATATAGAATACATATCTACCATTCCCATCTAAAGTGATACCACCATTTTATGTATCTGTAGAATTGATTTCATTTTATAATTAAATGACCTTTTGATTAGATGTAATCATAATGTATATCCAAATAAGAAATCATCAAATTGAAGATTATATTTTTTTTATCATGGTGCTAATTTGGGAACATTATTTAGATGTACAAACATGTATGTTGTTTACTATCTACCACCATATTATTTTTGGGATCCTACTCCAATAAAATTTAATAAAATTTTACTCCATAGAATATTCATTTAATTTTTGCAGGAATCGACACTAGGAATAATTTTTGATTTTCTTGATTTTATAGTGTGTGAATCATTTTCTAGAGTCATTATCTTTAAATAAATAGTAATGGAACCATGTTTTTTAAAATTGGTAATATTTTGTTGTAATTATTTTTTAGTTAGTAGATAATATGTATGAATGGAATGTTCATAGAGAGTCCATATGTGAACTGTGTGGGTGACCATATGAACCATGTGGTTCACTTAAGAATAGGAATAATTTAACACAATGATGATGTGAGTCGCTAGATGAAATGATAAAGAACTACACAAAAAACAACTATTTAGTCCAATATTAATTTAGTTTAACAATGAATTAATGAAATTCATGAGGTGGGCTTAAATTTCCATAGATATTCATAAATATAGATTCTATGAAAAGGAGAAGCTCATTGTATTCATATAATACTATTATACATCAGTTAACTAAAATGAATCATATGGAAACTTTTAAATCTTTTCAACATTTTAGAATCATTTCCTTTTAATTTTAAATAAACACAATTTAGATAGTGGGATGTTTTTTATATCTATACTTTTTAGAATAAGAAAATTAGATGTCAAAAAATTAAATAGAGTTATATTTATGGTTTCGAAAAGATTTATTTAACCTCAAAGATACATGGTACAATCAAATTATCGGCATTGGTATGAAACATATTTTCAATGTAGCCCCAAAATGTAACTAACCTCTTAAGGATCAGGATTAATTGAATGAATCAACTTAATAGAAGACTTGGTTCCATTATGTATCCAATCTCATGGTGTGAGTGAATCATTTTTCGAGAAAAAAGTGGAATCATCATGGGGATATAGTTTTTGAGACTACAGGAACACCGTAGAGAGTTCAAAATATTTTCAAGAGATATATGACGTAGAGTTCCTACTATTGTTGAGCATCGATACTCACGATGTAAGAGTGGAATGTTAAATCGATTCCCACAATACCCATGCATGATCCATTCATGTCCATTTTTCCCACCATGTTTCTTCCCATAAAATGTATCATTTAAAAACCCCCACCAATAAATAATGATGTTTTAAATTTTTTTGGGATGATCCTAGAAGAAATATAAATACATGATACCTATGAACACAAATCATTACAGGATTTCAAAATTCATGGATGTTTTCCAAAGGGAATAGAATCCATAGGAAACTAATATAAATATCTCCCATGGAAATAGGGGAAATGATTCCACCTATTGAATCTAATATTACAAATTCCCGCTCATAAGTCCTCCTCACAAAGCCAATAACATGAATAACACCTTCATGATATCACATCTCAAGGTACATTCTGTATGTTAACCGCATGATATATATTCCATAATGTCACCATGATTTTTCTAATGCATGAGACACCCCACTATTTTGAGGATTGATGTTAATTTTCACAGTCTACCACCTTCAAAATTATAACCATATAAAATGATAATTCAATATTTTTTCTATTATTTCCCCCTTTTTATAGGGAAATCTAAATATTTTTGGAGAATATATACCATTGAAATCCAATATTTCCCCTATATAATCTTTCCAAGACATTACTATCTAATATACATTTATTTCTTCATTCATCAAAAGTCAAATACATAAAAATAACAAATCTAAACCATTTTGAAAACCACATTATGCATATTTATAGGGAAGGAACACCATTATATATACTATTTATCAAGGATTAAAATGATAAATAGATGCTCAGATTTTATCCACTTATATATTGGGATCATTTAGGGGGATACCAATCATGGATTCCACTGATAATGATGGTCCTTTCTAGGAGAAAACAAGAGTGGTCTATCCATTATTAACTTGCTTATGAGGTTGTGATCTTTAATTTTAGGTATATGTCACATGATGGTTTCCTTTTATGAATTCATCACCATCAATCATCAAGGGAGTTAGAGAGAGAAAAAAATATGTAGTAAATACCTATGATAACTATTATTGATCATTGATAAGGTAAATCTATTCTATGTTTAATACCGACACATACTCTCCCAATACCCAATCATCACTTAAGACTCATCCAAGATATATGTGTAACATCATGATTTTGTATGATTTTTTGAAATGAAATTTTATATTTAAAATATATTATATTTAAAAAAACATTTCTTTAGCCTGTGTAATGTGAAATACTAATTATATATTGTTTTATATTAATCAACTTGTTTATCTTTAAATACATTCAACAAAGATAAAATGCATGTCAGACGACCCTATGCATCAATGAATTGTGAATAATTTCTATTATAAATATGATCATTATAACCATTCTATTTAATAGGTAGATATTAAGATTATTATGTAATATATAATGTATGCATATAAATTTACTACAAAATATAATAATTTTGTTAAAAATATTCGTAAATAATCAGTTAATGTTTTCTGTGGTAATTTTACTATACAAAAATATGATTTCATAAAAAATGGTTTTCTTTAATTTTTTAGAAAATATTAATAATAATTTATAGATATCTTAAAAAAAATATTTTAATGAATTAAATTTATTTTTTAAATAAACATATTGTAATTTTATTATGGTGAAATGTTTGGGATTTTACGAATAATATTGAATTTTTAGTAAATAGTGAAAAATAACAAGTTTTTTAAAACCAACAATTTTTTTTAAAAAAAACAACTAATTTATAATACCAATTATCTTATAATGTGAAATAATAATTATATAATTATATTTGATGCACATAATTATTTTCTAATCAACAATATATTAGATTTTAGTATAACTTTATTTTTATAATTAAATGGGGTTCATTTTTCTAAAAACACTTTTATAGCGCACAATGACTCTCTATTATAATTAATTTATATAATAAATAATTAAGAAAGTATTAATTTAAATTTATTTATTCTATGAAAATAAATTATAATTGAGATTCATAAAATTATTACAATTCTAAATAGAGCTAATATTAATCATCATACAAAAAAATACAACTCTCGAAAACATGCATTTTCATCATGTTTGTGGGTTAGATTATCAATTTTTTTAGAAATTTTATTTCAAAACAGAATGTAATTTTTTTAACTTATTTCCAAATTATATAATTGTGTATAATTTTAGAAAATAAATAATTTTTTGATAAATAATAAAAAACACTATATTTTAGTTGAAAATTTCTTTTTGATATACATTATTTAGAAAGATAAATTATATATTAAGTTATTTTTAATGTAAAAATATATAAATTATTTATATATTAATAAAATATCAGACATTATAATAAATATCCAATTTAAATATGATATAATTTTTTTATTCTTTTTACGATTTTCTCTTTTAGAAACTACATTCTTGTCAAGTCTGCAGAATTAATTTTAAGATAAAATTGTCTACTTCTATGAATGTAATTTGGTAAAATTGATTCTATATTTAAGAAAAGAATAATTTATAATTTATAATTTTTTAAAATAATTTTTTACCAGTGTAGAAATTAAAAATTAACAAACTAATTACTCTAGATAGGTTAAAAATGGTTCTATTAAGGATTAAAATAAAAAGATAAGGGTAGAAAATGATGAAAAACATGGAAAACACCATTTTTTGTGCAATTTTTGACCGAATAAATTAAATATTGATAATGGTCCATTTTATTTCATTTTTACTTAATAATAACATGGGTGTAACTATTTCTTCCAAAATATTACATATTTTCCACTCACCTCACTTATAAAAGGAAGCCACTCCTCCTCTTCTCTTCAAACAATGAAACCAATTTGGTACAACCAATAACATCAAAAATTCATTCGAAAATTCCATTATCTCATCATAATACCCATATATTTTAAATAAATTAATCCAATGAATAATTTTGACGCATTCATAAGGAGGATACCTGAAGAAGAGGTAACATTCATCAATAAGCATTTTGGTTTTATTTCTTCCTAGACACCCTTAAATTATTATTGAAAAATTATTATATTATAATATATGTTTCATAAATAAACATTGATATGTTTATATTAATATAATTAACTATAAAAATATATATTTCAATATAAATGGTTATAAAATATTCATTTGTGTGTATGAAAGAATACCATACCATGAACTAATGTCATTATTTTCCAATTGAACATTTTAGTGTTTAAAATTATTATTTATTAGTTTTTAAATATTATATTTACAATATTTTGGGGATTATGGAATTATTTTATGACATATTCTTTCATTCCTTAAATTTTTTTGGAATAATATAACATCACTAATGGGTACGAAGGACTACCACCTGTAAATGCAATGCATATCCTTCATGAATTAGATTGAGGGAAAAGAGGATAGTCTTGAAAACAAATTGTGAGACATGTGACCCAATAATTATTCCTGAAAGATATATTTTTTTTTCATTTATTTCTTTCAAATATGTCAACAAAATGGAAATAACATTCATGTTCATGAATGATATACCATCTCTACGAACAGTGTAATTTTTTTTTCTATTTCTATATTATATAGATTACTATGACGAAATATATAACTAAAATATAATATATTTATAAAATGTTTAAAATTATGGATATTACGGATATGTAATATTATCATCTTGATCAAAAATAATAAATCAAGTAATATATGATAATAATGGAAATTATTACTTGAAACAAGACTTTAATATATAATTATTAATAAATTCTTAATAAAAGGACACAAGTAAATACTATATTACATGAAATAAAAATATATAAATATATAATAATGGTATTATTATATGTTTATAATATAATTATATTTATTATACGAGTTTTTTGAAAGTTTATGATGGATTTTGTGACATACAATTAGGGTTTTCTCATATAACATTAATGTTTGGGAGATTTTTGAAATATTCCCAAACTAGATTTATTATGTGGAGTATATATTTAAAAAGGATCTATTTTATAATTATTATAATTAATATTATTTGGAATTAAATATACATTTTTGTATCTATATTTCATGGGGTTTACGGGTCAAAAATTTCAAATGATGTATGTGAATGATTTCTATATTTTCTATATTTGAGATATATATTATGTTATGAATGTATGTTAATTAATGATTTTTATATTCATCCCATTTTACATTTAATTTCATGAATTATGTTATACTCAAAATATTTTATATTCCATTTACTGTTATTACTAAATTGGGATTTTGTTTCAATGTAACCAAAGTGGTAATGATTTTTGCTACAATGTCATGGTTTATCAGGATTTATTATGATTATGTTTCTAATGGTAAAAATATTATGATCAATAACTCATGAATTTCAATAATATTATTTTCCCTTATTTAATCGATGATAATGAATATTTTTATTTTATTTTCCTCTATTTATATACACAAGTGTTCAAAAAAAAATGTTTTTATGGATAGTCACCATTTTGGTAAAATTCCAATTTTTTATTCCAAGTGAATATTTTATATTAATGTTTTCTAAAAATATTTTTTACAATTTTAGATTATTTTTAATGATTTATTTAACTATTATGTAATTTTATGATTTTTTATGAATGGATATTTATTTGGTTTTACAAACTATTTCTTCTTTGTCTTCTAACAAAATTTTAAAATAATCCTTTTTAAATATGAACAACATATACCATATTTATTAATTTCATGTCCTCTAAATGATTTCAATATTCATATATATTTATTTAAATTTTATTTCAATAAAGTTGATTTCTTTAATATTTGGGAAATTTATATATTAAAAAAATAATTTAATTTGAAAATTATTTTATAAATAGTATTATGTATTAATAAATATTTTCAAGGGTGGAAGGATATTTCCTTAAAGAATTATATATAATTTTATGTAATGATTATATATAATTTTTCAAATTTTATTTCAAAGGAATGGGTTATTCAAATGTTTTTTGTTTTATTTTTTTCGAATAATATTTATTTTCCCCATGAAATGCTCTAAATTCTTTATCATTAAAAATAATTTTACATAAAAGATGAAATCATTTAACGTAATCTATGATTTACTGGAGAGATGAACCATAAAAACAATTATTATTAATTTTATTAATGGTATTCGATATTTTTTTTATGAAACCAATTTCACTTCCACATGTAATATAATGAAAAAATGTATTTTGAAACCCAAGTATTTTTTAATGAGTTATGACTTTATAAAATTATTATGATACTAATATATTTTCCATGGGTCATGATAAGATAAAATGTTTACAAAAACCTATTAATTTCATGTTTTAAAATATGTTAAATTTTATAGTATCTTGTGGAACACATGTGTATGATTTTTTTTGCGAAGGGAAGGACCTATATATCTCTCTAATGGGTTGGGTAATGATAAATTTTCTATGACCTCTAAGTTTATATTTGTGGTTAGAAGAAACTTTAAACTAAGGTTACAATGGTGGTTATGCCAAAAAATAATAGAATGGAACATTTGTGGATATACCAATCACAAAGTATATGGTTCAATAGTGGATTTCACAATCCCAATGTTGGCACATTAGTGGGTTCTTAATCACAACATGTCATGATTTCCCTTGCGGGTTTCATTGAATTAATATTTTAAATGAATATGTATATTAAAAAAAATTTGACTCCTAAAAAAGTTATTCTCTCATGGATCACCTTTTCTAATTATTTTATGATTCATGTATGATGAATATCTAATAATTGTTTCATGAATCATGTTTATGATCTACATTTGGTTGGGTATGTCTTTTTAAATTTTTTTTATTAGAACATACCCTTATGATTATCTTATTATTCCATATGATCATATCTTGATATCTATTATTTTTACCCTTACAAATCATCTTATATCTAACTTTATTATGTTTTATGCCCCTTGGTTATGAAGAATGGTTTTTATTGTATATATCATTGAGGAGTATCAAATAAAATGTTATTTTTATGGAAAATTGAATATGTTTCACCAGTTTATAAGATCATACTCTATGATTCCAATGGAACATATCTATTACATTCTTATTGTGGGTGTTCATGTAATTTAATGAATATTCATATACAAATATGTAATATCCATCTATAAGAATCCTAGGTTACCAAATTGGGTATCAATGTAATGTTTTAGATTTCATTTAGAAACATGAATGAAAAAACATTAGTGACACACCAAGGGATATTACGAATTCTATATATTGGTATGACTCTAATGATAATTAAAAGGATTAGTGAAAGTCAATGAAAAGGTTCCTTAATTTTGTTAAAGGATATAGAATGTTGTTTTCATGAAATTACATACATTTATGGATACTACATATTGATTTGGATATTTAAAATGGTTACCAAGGGTTAATAACTATGATATGGTAACATTTACATAAACTTGATCATCACCTCGTGCATGAAAATGGTCCTTCCAACATGTCTATGTTGACATTACCAGGGTATATGCTTTTGAAATTCAAAAACTGTGTACAAACAATCATGAAAGAATTAAATAGATTATTAATATGAATGACCAAGAAAAAAAATCTGATTTTATCAATTAAAAATGATGTTTCATTCCCTATATATCCTATGTTATATTTTCCAGGATTTTGTGGGTTTCCACTAAAAATTTTCTTTCTTGTACTATTATTTTTGGTTTTACCCAATGGTGGAAAAAAAGAAATGGGTTGAAAATGAATGTGATAGAGTATTATTTTGATTAAAAAACAAATGGGATAATGAATATAGGTATGGGAATTGTTATTATGCCTCATCCATTTTAAAAGAAAAATAAAAATAATTTTCACCTTAACCAACAATCGAACACACGAAATAAGAGAATGTTGGATTTAATTAATATTTCATTTAGTAGATACTATACAGAAAGAATGATTTAGTTTTCTATATATCGAGAATTTGTGTATAACCACTCAAGGGAATGTATTATAGTGATGGGAATATTTTTTTAGTGTGGAATATAAGGACATAAAGAATGAAACTAAAATTGAAAAATGAATATTTTTTTACATAATGGATGATAATAATGACCTCTATGAGGTAACATTATTTGTTAAATGTTTCATATGGGGTATGTATGATAATTCATCAAATAAGTGTAATAAAGGTAATGTTGAAGATAATAACTAGTAACTTTGTATGAGTAATGGCCAAAATGATGGTGATGAAGAAAATTTAAATGACATACAAAATGAAGTGGTGTTTAGTAATAAGATGAATAATCCTAGTTAATGGTGTAAAATAAAATCATAATTTTCAATGTATTAAGGTAACTATCTAAAATATTAATTTTATTATTAGTGGTGTTCAGGTTGTTAGAATAAGGAATCATCAATATATTATTCCCCAATAATTTTTCCCAAATGAATTTCAAGAATATGTTAAATGGAACTGATGGACTAGAAATGTGATTGAATTGAAATTTAATCTATTCATTAAGGTAATAAAACACATAATAAGTTCTTAGGGTTGAGAAATTGGTGAGTTGTTGGGATATATAGTTGATTGTTATGGGCAATGTAAATTGGATAGTATTAATGTCTTATAAAAAGATTATGGATTTGTTGAAAATGTGGTTTATGATATCATTGATATAGTCTAAATCTTTATTAAATCAAAATAACATGTTAAAAATAATTGATTTTTTATGGTATGAGGATGGATTCATGTTTTCATTGAGTTTATATGGTAATTATGGTTGTTACAAAGATTAAAGAGAATATATAACCTAGGAGTTCACAAATTTTCTATTTGACAAATAAGAGATAGTTAATAATATTTATATATATAATTTTAATTTGGATTTAAAAACTTTAGTGACCTTATTTATTTGTTTTTTGTATTTGAAGGATGCTCGGTTAATAATTTATGGGGTGTTTTATATTAAATATTGGATGATGTCTTAAAGATTAACATATTACTTCACAGGAAATTGTTTCCATGTTTTATAACCAGTGTCACCTTTTTTAAGTAAATATTGATAAAATGATTCATCATTAAATTTTTGGATGTTATGATTCATTACTACTTCTTGAATAATATATTCACCTTAATATCTTGGTGTAAGATAAAAATTGGAAATTGATCAAGGACTTAACAATGGTTGATATTGTGATTATGAAATATAATTAAATGATGTTTTTATATCTTATTTTGAAAATTATTCAATATTATGGAAATGATTTTGAAATGAAATTAATTCCTATTACCATCACTTGTAATGTGATAAATGACATTTTTAATCAATAATTGATTTATTTATTTATGGACTTTAACCCTATATTGTTTACACACCATCTGGTGATCAATGTTCTCTATCACTCCATATCATTATTTTGGAATTTGTTTTCTCTTCTACGTCTACGTTTTAACTTCCCACATATGTTCTTTTATTTGGAATCCAAGTATATTCTATTCAAGATAATATTCACATAGACCTTTATATATTCGAATAGGATGTTTTATTAACCCTTTTATAAAGTTAAATTCATTGATGTCTCTATAAAATGAAAAAACCATTTTGACCTTGACAACTATTGATGGGGAAAATAATTCTAAGAGTGTATAATGTTACTAGTTGAGTATTTATGATTCTGTTTCTATCATATTTATTATTGTTTGATAATCTTTATTACACACATTAGTGATTTTATATTTCATTACAAGAAATACTTTCCATATCATAAATTATATGAAACACCATGCTTATCTTTCATTACAAGCAAGAATGTCAATGCGCATGACAGAAGATGCAATGTTTTTGTGAAACATAAATATTTTTATTTTAAATATGACCACTAGAGCATATCGTATATATAGAAAGGTGTGTATATTACAAAATAATTTATTTCTTTTAAATATAAATTTCATACTCAATATATTCTTTTTACAAATTCTTAGTAAATAAATAATAATTTTTTTTAAATTATTTATATATATATTTTTTAAAATATGATCTCTTAAAAGATGATTTGTATTGTTATTTATGTTAATAAAATTTAATTATTTACTAAATATTATATATATATTATACTAAAAAATGAATTTAATTTTAGTAATAATAATATTCAAATTATATTTTGGAGAAATTTGGGGATTTATCTGCATGTCATGACTTTTAAGTGAATAGTCATAAATACATATTATTGTAAAACTACCACTTATATTAAATAAATAAATTATTATATATTAAAAAATGATTTAAATTAACATAATTTTTATTTAACAATATTTAATCCAATTAATAACTTCTGAAAAAAAAAATTTTCTATTAGAATATGTTTATTTTTTATAGATATGGGGTTTTTATAATAATTATGCACAAGGTTTCTCTATTATAATTAATTAAAATATTATTTTAGAAAGAATGTATTAAATTAAATTAATATATTTTATATCAAATTATTTTAATTTATATTCAAAAATTTATTTTTATTCAATAAATATTTAATAAAAATAATCATTGATAAAAAATAACCTTCTCGATAACTAAATTTTTGGTCAATTATACGGGTTTGGTTTCAAATTTAATTTTTTAAAATTTTAGAAAATATATTTGGGTAAATTAAATTTATTTTTAAAATAATAATATAAAAATTATATTTTGGTGATGATTTGTGATATTTATGAAAATATTAATTTTTTGATGAATTGTGAAAACTACTGAATTTTATTAGAAAACTAATTTCATTTAAATTATTTATAAATATAAATTATATTTTTATATGGGTTCAAAGTAATTTAAGTTAAATTATATATTTATCTATCAAATAAAAAAAAAATTTAACAATATAATATTAATATTGGACATTAAATCTTTTAAATCTTTTAAACATTTTCTCTTTAAAAACATAATTTATCATGACATTTAGGGCATTAATTTTTAATTAAAATTTAAAAGTCATATGAATGTAATTTGGAAATATGGATTCCATATTTAAAAAAATAAATATCTATATTATCTAATAGGATAATTTTTTTACAAAAAATAATTTTGAAAAAAGGGAAATTTAATTATAGTTGTTACGTTAAAAATTATTTTATCATGTTTTAAAAAACATTGATGTAAAAAATGACACAAAATTTACAAAACAAAATAAATGTACATATTTTGATAGTATAAATATTATTCCCAATAATGGTCTTATATTAGTTCCTTGGGACATTAAAAAACAAGGGTACAATTCTTTCATTATAAAATTACAATTGTGCCACTCACCTCACTTATAAAAGAAAACCTCGTCTCATATCTTATTCAGTAAATAAAAAACAATTGGTTAAACAAATAAATTCCAATATAACATCCAAATTTCTATCCTATAATCTTATAATACTTATTTTTTGAAAGAAATCCAACTAAGTATTTCTTTTGCTGAAAACCTAAAGATGATACATTATGAAGACGTAAAATTACTTAAGGTGCATTTTTTCATTCATTTCTTCCTAAAAATCCTTAAATAATTTTTACAACATTCAAAAAAAATAAACATGTTATATTAAATATATTTATATGATTTTATTTAAAGGTTATTATCTACAATCGTTTACATTTACAACAAATGGGTTATGAAATCATCATTTGTGTGTACAACTGATTCTGTCTCACGAACCAATGTCATTAATTTTTACAATTACCACCTCTCACATTTGAAATTAAAAATATATTTATTGTAAATATATATGTTATTTATTATATAATTATTTTTATTTAAATATATTATAAAATATACCTTCATACATTCAATTTTATTTGAATGTTACAATGCTGCTCATGTGTACAATAGACTACCACCTCGCAATGCTATGTTACTCATTCATGATTTAAATGTTAGATATGTAGGATGGTTTTAATGAACATATGTGATAGACATATCATTAATATAATTCCATAATTATATTCTATCATTTACCTTCCCTTATTTTAATACATTGAGAAAATGGAAACAATGTTCATGCATATGTACGACCTACCGTCTCCATGAATGCTATATTTCATTTTCCATTTCTATATTTAATAAATTATAATAAATATATATATATAAATAATATCAAATTATGATCAAATTAAGATTACATAAAATAAAGAACAATGAAATATTTGAAGAACAAGGTAGTTATTACCTGAAAGTTAAATTTAACAATGAATTGTTAATAAATAGGTAAAAATAGTACATAAGTAAATATTATATGGTATGACATATATATATATATATATATATTATTGGTTATATTTTAAATATATAATATATTTATTCTTATTATACAGGATGGTGGAATGTATATGAAGGATGTCGAGAGTTAGGGCAAGGGTTTTCTCATCTAAATTTTATTTCTATGATATTTATTCCATATACACCACTTCTTTTTGTTGTGAGGTGTATAAACTACACATATATATATTTTATGATTATAATAAATAATATAATTAGAAAATAAATATCTATTTTAGGATCCCACATTCATTGAGGTTATGGTTATAAGATACCAAAACAATAAGGGAATTTTTTCTCAAATTTCCCTCTTTGAGACATATGTTATATTATGTAACGATATTATTTCAAAAGGTGTTTTTACAAAAACCCATTGACATGTAATATATTGAATTAGTTTTTCCTCATGATATTTTGATTTTTATTTAATGGTATTACCCCATGGGGTTT
This sequence comes from Viscum album, assembly GCA_963277665.1. Classification (NCBI taxonomy): domain Eukaryota; kingdom Viridiplantae; phylum Streptophyta; class Magnoliopsida; order Santalales; family Viscaceae; genus Viscum; species Viscum album. The sequence goes on along the minus strand of OY728131.1, from coordinate 1,214,640,195 downwards.
ATGTTTCAATGTTACTAATGTGGAAGAGATTTTATTTTACAATCTCATCATTTATCACATTTTTTTATTATTATGTTTTTTATGTTAAATAATTACGATCCATATATATAGAAAATTATTAATTTTTACTATGGATATTTACTTTATAATACGTTTTTTTATTTCATTTTACTATTTTTATTTACCCAAGACATTAAAAAATTGTTTCTTAATGAAAAAAATCATTTTTTCGGTCAAAAACAAATTTATTCACACAAATCCATGTTTGATAAAAAAAATTAATTTTTTAATACATTTAAAAAGATATTTTAATTAATTTTTTAGAAATAAATATATTTTTAAGTTCTTTAATAGAATCATAATTTCATTCTCTAAATAAATTCTTTTTTTTATTTTATCAAAAATTTATAAATAATATATATTTTTAATATGAATTGCATGAATAGTATATACCAATTTTGTGATTTCTAAATTATTGAAATAATCCTTTATACCTTTTCAAATTAATATTGCAATAATATTTTCCAATAATATTTCGGAATATTTAATATATTAAATAATGGATTTATATTTGAGGATTATGATGAACATGATTAAGTTCTAAAAATCATTTTTCAATGATAAATGGATATGTAAATCAATTATTTTTATATATTCCTTTATATGTTTTCAAAGAAAATTTTAAATAAAATGTTTTTAAAAAGATTTTTGTATTAGAATTTATTTTTAAATGAAATTATCCAAGTGATTTATCTATAAAAATAATTTTCAATCTTAGATGACGTCCTTTGATGATACTAATTCATCGATGGTGATAGGATCCAAGGATTCAATTACGATTTATTATCTGATTGTTTAACAAGGAAATGGTGTGTAGGAACCCTATTCCTCATCTATGGGCTACGTTGAAAACAATTTCTATAAACCCTACTTCCTCTTTCATGGAATACAAAATGATGAAATTATTATCAAACCTCTCTCTTTTGCAGGGTTTATGATATGATGAAGTATATAAGAAATACTTTTATTTTTTTGGTTTTGATAAAATGAATGTTTTTTGATTATTTGGAACATATGTGTATGATTTTAAATATGTGATGGTTGGGACCTCTATTTCCCCCAAATTAATTTGTTAATTGTATATTTTATATGAGATTAGATGGTACATGGGTGGATAAACCATGAATAAAATTGAGAGTACAAGGGTGGCCATCGCAAGCCCACAAAAGGCTATATTTGTGGTTACACAATTCCCAAAAAATAGTATATATTGGTTGTTAGCACAGGAATTAAGTAGGTTCCAGAGTTTTTACCCCACATATATCATGTTATTAATGTATTAGTTTCTAACAGTTACATAAGATTCTCAATTATTATGTGAATTAAAAAAATCTAGGACATATTCCATGGTTACACTCTCAGGGATCATGATCTTTAATCCCCTAATGATTCATGTACGATTAAATAACAATACTTATTCCAATAATCATGTTTATGATCTATGACATGTTTCATATGATATTCAAATTTCATACTCATTATCTAATAATATCATTATTAATATAAGATTTTATATGATCATAGATTGTTATTTATTATGTTTACCATTACTGAGAATCCGAGCTCAACCATTCCTATGTTTCATTTCCCCAAGTCATGATGAATGGATTTATATAGTTTATGTATTGAAGAGTACTAAATGGAATAAATTTTCAATAAACCTTAATTACCATAGTCTTATTATTTTAAGAATGAGATATACCCAAAAATACTAACTTAGTCACCTAAAAATATATTTAAGACATTGCACATTTTTTTGCTGAATCAAGGAGAATGAATCCAAGAAGAGAAACCATATTCTAACTTTAGATTCATATAGTTCTATTCTCTATATCTTTTTGAACAATATGAAATGTCAATATATGAAAGATCATATAAAATCTATATGGGTTGAAGAAAAGACAACATCAGTTTTTTCTATATGATAAAATAAAAAGGAATATCAGAGAACACCCACAAAACCATACCGTGTTGAAAGAAAGATCATTTGAGAAAACAAAGAATATTTAATAATGATTGGAAGAAAAACCCACATAGAGATATTAGAATATGGATGGGACCTTATAAGAGGTTGAAAAAGGTTAAAATACTTTAAAATAATAGGACCACATAATTTACATTTTTTTGGTGTAAAATGGAAAACCATTTATTATGTGATTGTTTCTAAGGACAATAGCTTGTACTTGTTGGACTTAACCGATCCACTTTATCATTTTTTAAGACCTATTAGACCATTTTGGTTTGTTATAGAAAACCTCCTACCTCTAGTATGTCCAATTACCTATTAATCCACATTAACTGCCCCTCAATCCATACTTAAACTGAAAATTAACATGAAAAAATGTAAAAATAAAATGGAATTACTTATCCATAGAGTTAATAAATTTGCATGTATCAACAATCTATAAATTTATTTCCATATGTGTTACTAATTAATTGTATCATTTTGAATCTATAAATTAATAATTAAAATTATATGAATTTATATATAGTGTAATATAGTTAGTGAATCCTTAAAGAGTGATATAAACCAAATTTATTTCAACATCAAAATCTATATACATGTAATATAACCATTAATAAATGGGAATAAATATCTCAAATTTCATGGATCCCAATTCTAAAAAAATAAAAAAATGACATACAAATCATTAAAAAACATACATCTAATGCATTTTATTACCATAATAATGGAAAAAGATAAAATTATCATAATAACACTTCACTCCCATCATTAAAAAATAGAATTGTAACTTATAAATCCTAGATAAAATCAATACCTAGCCTTCCCTATATATAGAAAAGTAAATATGTTACTAACATTACAACACAAAACATTCTTAAAATAATAAAATCGTCCAAATCCAATATAAGAATTCCAAAAAAAATTAAACAGCACTTCCAAAATGTGTTATTCTTTCTAAAAACATCCTCCACTAGATTAATATTTCACAACTCAAATCTAGATAAAATAATTAGGTTTCCTTCCATTATGAAGAAAACATATATTATATCACTTATTAATTTAATATAATTATAAATCTCATCATAAAACATTATGATGTAGATCATATCCCAACATGGAAAAATGGATTTCAGTTTCAACTCATAATCCATGTTATAAGAAATATCACTAATACAAACTCATAAACACAATATCACATTATAATTCATTCTATTTTTGAGTAAATTATACTCAAATAAAAATTAATATTTTATATACATAAATATTTTTATCATTAATGATTAAAAAATAAACCCTATTATCAAATGTGGTTATATATTTGATGGAAATTTCATTGATGAAATACATGATATCATATATATTTGAAAATAAAACAATTATAATATAATGATAAAAAATGATGGTATAGTGATATGTCATTCCACCATTTAGGAATGGAAGTTATTTTGAAAAAATCACTACAATACTTTAAGGAACTAGTTTTCATACACTGGTACACTAATACCACATAAGAGATTGACATAGGTGAAAGGAAATTCATGATACCCGCGAGTTGGTGAATAACACCTATAATCAATTATAATTCAAATGGAATTGTTTGTTCCTGAGAAAAAACAACCAAGGTCAGATATCATAATAGAAAACAATAAAAAACGAATATTCCAAAACACTCCTTAGAGAGATAAGTAGCAAAAAAATAGATTTATACCCCAAATTAGTACATCATTTTATATAACATAATATACAACAATAAAATTTCTTTCAATACACTTGTATAATGTACTCAATCGATCCACTGGTTAGTTGCATCATTCAATGGACTCATTTATTAATCACACCAACAAAATCCCAGTGTTTCTTTCCCATTTCATAGCTCTTTAATACCAAAATATATTTATGTGTGAAGTAAAAGTTAGTTTTTGAGATAAAATAATGAGTATGATCTCACATTGTATTTAACAAAAAAATTATAGCTAAAGCCCATTCAAGATTCAATTTATAAAATTAAATGGCTTTTAAAATCATTTCACAATTATTAGTCAAAATAATATTTCATGTTTTGAAGATGGTAGATATATCCAAATTGTCTTACATGAATATTTTCAACAAATATATTCCATGAATAAAAAGATTATGCAATCATTATAATGTAATAATAATGTTAAAACAATGAAACATTGTCATAAACCATGAGGTTCATTAGTTTATTGGTCTAGAATCCTCACAATAATATACAAATCATTTTGGAAAAAATTTCGGATGAACACAATCCTAGGGCACTGGAAATCAAGATATTCAATAAACACCCCATGAATTAAATCATATAATTTTTTTGAAAGAGTTTTAATAATAAATCCATTATTAGAGTGTTACTGTCACATTTTTCATGTCCAAAGTTCCTACTAACTACATTGGATCACATGTGTTCTCAATAAACCAATTATTATATCATTGGAAATTCACTTATTTCAAAGTAATACGTAATTAAAATTCCCAATTCATGCTTCAACATGGAATTTGGATTTAATAATAAACGATGTGGTTTCATTGAATTCATTCATATCAAAAATCAAATCCCTTTTGAATTCATTTCAGTAAAAATAAACATCTATAAAATTCATCAAATCAATTTTCATCTCAACTCATAATGTCTAAAAAATTAAAACAGATTTTAAATTCATAGATAGTAGTTTTTTATTTCAAAATCCCCATTCCTTTGAAATCAATCACCAAAATCATGAAAATTTGATGTTTATAAAACAACTGAAAAAATAAAAATTCATGAAATAAATAAAGGATTCAAATGCATGGAAACACCTTATTGAACCATAAAAATTTAGTTCAAATAAAAAAATTATTAATCATATGTAATGGGAAATGAAAAAATAGAAATGTAGGTGAGGATGAACAAAGATGAGTCACAAGAATAAATATCCTCAGAACAATGTTTAGAACCACATATAGAATGAGTGTATATCAATATTAAGGAAGAGGAGTGATGAAGAATGGTAAATTTTAAATAAGTTAATATCCACATACTATAGGGTGATCAAAATCATACACTATAACATAAAATAAATAGGAGGGGGTTTAGAGAATACAAAATCCATTATTGAGAGCCTTAAAAACCAATGGACCAGGTAAAAGTAAAATACGAGAATTTATGGTAAAAATGGGTGATGTGATATTAATTAAAAATTTTAGTGTATAAAAAATTCATTCTCAATGTTTTCTACTCAGGGTACATGGTTAGTACAAACCATGAACATAACTATGCACCCACACTAGGCTTCTGGATAGGGTGATTGGTTTTTCCACACTCTAAGGCTGGCATTCCACCAACCGTATGAATTCACATTTTCTAAGGACACATTTCTCGGTGGGGAGTAAAAATGATTTTCAGTTACCATTAATCATTCATTATCCCTCTTCTTGTGTCTCAAGACATGTAACACAATTTTCTGGGATTAACCTCATGGTTTCCTATAACCATTATCCAACCATGAAAATCATCTCAGACATCCAGAATACAACAAGAATACTCCATAAATGATTTCAAAAAAGACCTAAACAAAAGAATATAAAAAATGTATTATAAATACCTAAAACATTGTAATGGGATGTTACAATAGCCACAACATAAAATCATTCTACTCCAAAAATATTTTCATGAAGACTCCAAGTGAATGATTTGAGTTCAATACTCTCTCATTCATTCTTCTTGCTACCATGTATTATGATAATTAGAACCATGATTCTAAAGAACATGAACCAAATGTATTGCATTCTAATAAATATCCTTAATTAGAGAATCAACATTTAAAACTAGTTGCATAATCACATATAAATAGTTCTCAAAATCAAGGTACTCTAAGAATTAAAATTGAGAATGGATTGGGAAAATCTTTTTGACATTCATGACTTGGAAAAACGAATTTAAATAATCTAATGTGGATAATAAAATAATTTCTCCTCCATACCAATATGATAAACAATGGGGATTGGTCCTAGTTATCTTGGCGTAAGCATTCACTACTTTCAAAAACATTGTTGACACAAATTGGGTGAAATTATCAGAAAAACATGGCCACCAATTAAAAATTCAAATGAAAATCAATGATGATCAACAAAAGATTTGTATTATCTCTATTCCATCAACATTATCTGATAAATCAACTGAATCTATTTTTTCGCCTCTATAACCATGTAAGGAATAACCAATGAATATTATATAATATATAACAAACAAAACCTATATTTTAATGATCACCACTCAAGGTCCCAATGGGTTCAATCAACATAGATGACTTGTGGGTACTTTAAAAAATAAACATAACTAGTGACAAGTGGAGGTCCCAAGACTAATCGTAGTCTAAGACACAAAAAAACAAAGCTTGTTTGTATGAAAATGTATTTCCAATTCCCTCTAGTAATCCATTAATGGATGATTTACAATGCTCAATCTAACCTAGTATTCCATCACCTCCCATAGGAATCCGAAGAAAGTAATAGTGAATTAATGAACCCTATAAAAAATACAGTGGATGGAAATCCAATAAAATTGATAATATCTTATACATAAATAATTATAAATTTTTCATCTTCTTCAATATCTTGAATAATTTTAAATTTACTGTATTCCTCTCTGTAATTGATCAATACACATATAACATTAATCCCTTGCATGGTATATTGTCACCCAACCATGATTCCCATTGAAATCATATACCACTTCCATGTCAATTTTGGTAGGGTATTACGGAAACCCAAATATTTATAGTTCATGACCAGGATGTTCTAGAAAATATAATAGAGAGAAAAAGATATTTATATTGTAACAACAAAAATATTATAAATAAAATTCCCCTTCCATTTTGGTTAAATGACTTGTTGTATAATATGTCCAAAGCAAAACACACACTTTTTTATCTTATTATATCCATTTTATTTAAAATAGTGTTATATATCATTACCATTGATAATATAGATATTTATAAATGATCAAATGACTAGTATAAATAAAGGGTTTTAAAATATCAAATTATTCCACCAAAAGGAAGTTATGGCCTCAACCGGTAGGTTTAATCCCAAATCATCCCATTTTAAAAAGCTTTTGAAGGAGATAGGATTTATGTTCTATTCCATTGATCAATCCCAATATAATATATATTAACATATTCATGATAGAAACCATTTAAAAGAGAATTTCATGCACATCAAGATCATAATCCCAACCTTGTTTGCTGAATTTCCCCATGAATGTCCCACCATCATACACATTAACCTTGTGGCGCTTTCTCATATATTAAAGGGATATTTAAAAATTCCATATAAATATTATTATATATATTACTCTGTGTAGAATATGGAATATATTTCCATCCTATTATTATAACATTATAAATGATTTTTATTTTGATTCAATAATGCCCATAGATAATTTCTTGGTCAATATCACAATTCAGTTATGAAATTTCTTATAATGAATTAATGAGTCTTTGAAATATATTTTTTAATTATACATAATAAATATAAATGATCAAATAATTTTTATGAAGCCAACTGTAATGTTTATATGGATTCAAACAATGTTATTGTCAAAAACCTACCATTGTCATGAAAAGTCAGTTCTAATTTAAAATGTGGAAACTTAAATATCAAAACAATTATTTATATAAAATGGATTTTATTTTTTGAATCAGGGTAGAAATATTTTTGAACATTTATTTTTTTCTTAATTTTTTGAGAAAGTCAAATTTTTGGGTTTAAATTAAATAATATATAAATGTAATTTATGTTTTATTAAATCACTATGAGCCAAAAGATTATTGATATGTAATATAAAAAGGAACCATGAAAAATATATGTTTTCAATTAAATATAAAGTGATTTTATGTTTATTTTATTTATTTTTTAAATCCATTATGATTCCTCTGAGACATATATTTTATTTTAAGATTTTAAATTAATTTCCTTATGATTATGACTCATCTCCACATCGCCAAGGGGGATATTTTATTATTTTTGTCCAATTGAATTATAATATTTTAAAAATCAATCCCATTAGGCAGAAACAAAGAGTATAAACCTTGTGATGATTTGTGGTATTGTAAATTTTATTATATAGATGCCAAAATAATAATAATAAATAAATCTCCCTATTTTCCTGTATAAACCCAAAAGGTCTACCATTTATCTTGACCAAAAGTCATTATATAATGTAATTACTCTACCATATAATAAATAATGTCCTCTTAAGATACCACAATCATTCTCAATGCCCCACCCAAGACATTGGAGTAATAAACAATACTAAGGGATCACCCCCTTCCTCTCATTCGTTCAATTCGAAACATTATTTGAAATTATTCTTTATAACATCAACTTGATGTTTTTTATTCATAAATATTCAATCACGTACTGTCAAATTGATTTTATTTTAAATGGATTCCATTTATACACACTCATTTCAACCCATATATAAGATATCACTATGACAAAATTTCCTAAGGTGTTCCTATCTTATCATTTCTATTTAAGCACATATTTTATGTTTTTGGTCTTAAGCTCTATTTTCCTAAGTAATAATATTATTTTCAATATTCCCCTAATAGTTCATTTAATTTATAAATGATGAAATCACTTTTATCACCCACTAAAATGCCCATGTTTTTTTGTACACCCACTACCATGCTGAAATATTATTTGGATTCTTTTTTATTGAATTTTATTGATTAACTTATAGCTTATATTTATAATTTTTAATATTGGGATGTGTATTTACATGTCCCTATTAATTCCCACTACATCATCAATAGAATACATTACACTTTCTCACTTCTTAACCATTTTCTAAGTATTTATGTATCGTCGTAATACTACTGATATTTTAACACAATTTTCCATGCCAAACACATTTTATAGTGAATACCATACCAATTTTTCTATCATGGAAATTCACCATTATGCACATATTCATTCTTATTGGGGGCATAAATTTTTTTATTCCACATTTTTTGGTCATGGAATAAATTATTTTAATGATTGAATCAATTTCATATGACATATGTGAATACTTATGCATGAGAATGAAATGACTATGATGGGTGAACCCATATAGTGATTTATTGAATAGGGTAATGATCATTATGATGACACATTATGTTGAGATATGGGTGTACCTAATTCCATTATATGAGATTGTCCCCCATGATGTTTTGGAATTTTTTCCCTGAACTAAGTTCAATATTTAGTGTTTTAAGTTGTTAACTCATTTCCCATTTTATAATTATCATTCTATATCGTGCCTCTTTGATCATGTTTATGATTCATACTGTATTAATGACTCATTAGTATACCTATTGTTTAATATGTATTATAACCTTCTTGTTATTCCATGTTTATTCTCTAAGTGAAATTCATTGATTTCCCTTATTTATGTTTGTCCTTAGGTTTTCCAATGTAGTTTTATGTATAAAGTAATATTATGATCATGTTAAGAAGGTTTTCAATAAAGACACTGTATTTCATGTTTTAGGTTGTTATGTAATGTACCAAATTCTTAAATACACTAGTCTTATGGATCATTCAGTTTGTATTATGTATAATATAAATTAATAAATCAAGTAATAATGTGAAATAAATATAAGGTTGTTATAATTGGTATCAAATAAAATGTTTAGTAATGTTTTAGATTATGATTAAAAAACCATAAAAATATATAGGGATTGGAATAATTATAATTAAACATCCCAAAATATTTGTTAGAATAATGTAACTGGTTTATAAAGGAAGTATAACTATGTCTATATTAGTGGATGTGGTATAAGAATAGATGTTCTTAGGTGTAATAATCCACGCATGGTGTTATGGGCTTGACTCGGGGTAACCCGGTACCCAAAAATTGGCCTTATTATTCACCTTATTTGGTACTCCGATGAGATATACTTCAGTAAATTTATAATCACATTTAGAAACGTTGTTAAATGAATATAAAAAATATAATCAAATATTGGTTAGGAAAGAGATCATGGATGTTATAGATCAATGACTATAAAGTCATACGTTAATAAGAAAAATGTAATTTATATGAAATCTCATTAATGGAAAAATATTACCCTTTATTAATTTAATTATTTAAAATAACAATCCCTTATTTTATATTTATTCTAACTAATGGAAAAATATAGGGCGAATATTGTATAAAATAAATGCAACACAAAATGTGATGACTATCATAAAGAGATACAGAGTCTGATGGGAGAAGGAATCACAACCATTTCCCTGATAATTTTCCAGCAAACTCAAGTTTTGAATGGAATCTTGGAATATGAGGAGTGTCCAAAACCCCTAAGAGGTAACTTGCCACAAAAAAAGAGCTTAATGTGAAAAACTCATCCTATAATAAATGATTCATTTGAACCCTTAATCGTAGAAAAATAGATAAACTATGTTGAAGAGATATTCTTTATCCACCAATGTTCTACGAAAGAGAAAGTTGAAACGGTTCTTTATCTCTTTGACATAGAATCTTATGAGTATTAGCAATTGAACAAGAATATGATTCATGTGGAAGAGATCTAAGGGGTTGAGATGAATGATCATCAAAATTTTTTTTCGGGTAAATATATTCCTCACACTCACATAACTAAAATGTAAAAGGATTTCCCTAGATTCAAGAAAAGAGATGAAGAATATTTCTAAGAATTTGTGTAAAATTCACATGAATTATGTGATATGACTTCAATGTTTTTGTCACCCCCAAATGAAATGTTGACCCATTATTTGGTGGGCTATATACTAGTCTATGAAATGACAATGTGATTTATGACATTAATATCAACAATGAAATTGCCTAATATGACATCAAATTCAAATGGTAGATAAGTGAATCTTAAGGTTATTATAGGTATAAGAAGCATAATGTTGATTTTAAATCAGGTGGTCTGTTGGAAATATCTAATAGTGCTATGATATTTTATCATCCCACATATCTAGTGTATTGAAATAAGAACTCCATAAATTTCCTAAGGGGGGGGGGTGAAGAAATACTTCATATATGGGAATTAAGGACACACAAATAATAATTGTAAATATGAGAGAACTACTAATGCGATGGAAGAAAGGAATGGTCTAGTCAACCCTCAATGCACTGTTTATCTAATGACCCATGATTTTGATACATGGACATCACATTACATTTTTAGAGAATATAAAAAAATACACAAAAATATTTACTATGAAAATACTTGTTTAGTGTATTTGGAAACATGGAACATAATACTCTATATTTCTGAAAGATCATCAATAACCCCCATAAATATCTCCCCCTTATGTTTTCATACCAAAAACCATTCTTTATTTCCAAGGGAAAAGAAATCATAAAAATGGTGAGCTCAAATGCTCAGTAAGGGAAATCATGGAGAACATAAAACAATCCATAAACCATTGAACATATAAACAGGAACATAATGTTTAAAACCCAAAATATTGTGTCAAGACATATATCGTGGTAGGATGTAAGTCCAAGATCATAAAGGAACATTACCCATGTTAGAGTAGAATTGGAATAAAATATGTAATTGTGGATAACAAATATGAAAAAAATATGATTTTCACAGTAGCCCAGACATTTCTTCCAAGACAATCATTGTGGACAAAGTCTATTATGGAGCTGAGTTTACTTTCCATTCCAACCATGTATTACTGAACTAGATTTCCTTTCCATTACATTCATGTATATCACAAGTGATATAAATCTCTACCCAATTTATTGGTGGGAGATATTGGTTCTATCCATCTATTAATTAAATATTTCTTACAGGGTCTACAAAAACATAAATCATTCATCATAGTATTTCGCATGAAATAAAAAGGGTTTCTTAAACACCATTAAATAAAAATACATATAAAATATATAGATTTCATAAAAATAAAACCATCATAAAAATAATTAGATCAATGTAATAGTAGGTATTGAAATGTAACACTATGTTATCACAGATGGAAAATATTTTTGATAAACACTTGAACATAATTCTTATTGAAAATATCCTTTTTTTTTCAAAAACATTTTCTTTTTTAAAAATGTTGTGAAATTTTTAAAGAATATAATTTATTTGAAAAATCACATGTTAACATTTGGAGGAAGCTTCATGGAAATAAGGATTTATGATAAATTAATAACTCATTCATGTCATAAAAGTTAAAAAAACATTCTCCTCATATTTTTTCAAAAAATGTATAAAAGTACCTCATTTGGTAAAAAAAAGAATGATTCCTTCAATACCTTATAGTACATGTCAAAATGTGGTAAAATGGAATTCAATATAGTAAGAATAATATTAAAAAATTTATGATTTATTTAGAAATCATGGACATGTATTATCAATATATCCCCTGTAAATACTTACAAATAAATAGTCTCGGATTAAAATGAGATTGGAAATGTTATCCCATACCCTGTACTTTTCGTTAGTCGAGGGTGTGGTCACCTCCTGTATTATCTTTAATCATTTAATTAAATTATATTAGGACCATATATAAATTTATTATATCATATATGGTCCTATAATATCATTTTGTAAATCGTATTTCAATATTACCATTATTTTGTGTGTGAAATGATTCATTTCCCCATTCATGTTTGGCTGTGTAAGTCATGTTAGTTATTTATAGGATGTATTTTATTCATGATTTTATGTTTGAAATTATTATTTAAAATAATAATATATATTTTATAATGATTCATCAATTGTTATGTAGAGAACGAATCTCACCACGTCTTGGCGACTGTAGGCCATACATACATAGTAGAGAAAATATCATTCTCTTGATGGTTAACTAGTGTGTAATTATATTATATATTAATTATAAATAATCATTATCATGTTATTTTCATTATTTAAATCTATTGTACACATCATTATTCCCATCTTAATAATTTATTTTTTTAATATAAAATTACACCACGGCGAGGATATTTTAAGTCGTACTTATGCGCGCGTGGTGATTTCATTTTTTGTAGGATGGATAGAGGGTGAAAAATGGATTTTTCATATTTAGTATAACATATCAGTATATTAGTGATATTTGTTTTACATTATACGGAAAAATAATATATATGAAGTTGAAGATAAATAAAATTTGAAATAATCGATAGAATATATTTCCTCTTCCTCGATGTGCCTCCCATAAAATTCCTATTATGGAAATAGAGTGGGACTTTTGAGAAAGATTTAACATCTATAATATAACTAATGAATCTAAAAAGAGAAATGGTTAGGGTTTGTCTGAGCTTGAAGGCTCAAAATGGACTGAAAAGTTGAGGGAGGATGTTCCCTTTTATCATTGAATCGAGAGGCACATTGCGAAACACAAAATAATAATAATTTATAATAAAATTAAATAATACCAAAAAACATCAAATTGGTCCCAATTATGATGATTAGATGAGATAGTGTTGTAGTTCTATCAACCAATAAATTTTGGAAATTGTATTTTTTCAATTTAAAGCTTATCTCTTTATTTGAAACTTAATTACCCTATTAGGTTTTAACTGTGGAAATGACATTCTCAATATTTCATGGAAATTAATATTTGCTTATATGGTGTTAATTTATCATAAATAAATATGTCATGACTTTTAAGACCTTATAATTTTATCTTTTTACTTTTTTTATATTTTTATTATTTGTAAATAATTTAATAAAATTTTATTTTTATAAAATATAAATTGTGTCTATTTTGAATCTATTTATTTTTTTGATATTAAATAAAATACACAAATAATATAATTTAAACCAAAATATATAATAAATTAATAACATGTCAGATTAACCTATAAAATTAGCGGTGCACATTAATTAGTTTTAGGATATTTTTTAATATTTTTAAAAGCATTTATTTGATATTTCTCTCAATAAACTATTTTGTACATCACTATTGTGTCATCATTAATAGAAATCATTAAAAAACTAAAAATTATAAATAATTTCACATGATGTATAAAAAATTATAATATTTGGGGATACAATTTATGTTCTATGTTTTATCATATTTATCACAATATTAAATTTTTTATACTTATAAAATATATGAGATTGACATGTTATATCCCTCATTGGTTTTAATTAAAATTACATCATATCCATGGAAACAAAATCCATTGAATAAATAAATTACAACATGTAGGTGATATTTATATAATTTGGATCCATTAGTATTTTTTCTTGGGGTAGTGTAATTTTATTTTCATTTTCATATTGGTAGTTACCCTAATTTACCTGATTTATCAAAAATTGTGCTAAATAAAAATTACAGTACATACTTTTCAAAATATCCAAAAATAAATATAAAGTATTATCAATAATATTGAAGCGCTAATTTCAAATATTAAATCCTTTTTTCCTAATTCAATACACATAATATGAAGAAGTTAATTTAAAATTTATTTCCGTTGTCAAAAACAAAAATCAATTTTTAATATGTTAAAACATATCAAAGGACTACCATTTGTTTACATCAAATTATAATGTAAAAATACTTCTAATGACTAAAATTGGATAAAATGATAAATCATTAATACAATTTCACTTTAAAACCAATTAAAATTAAAATATAAAATCATAAATACATTAGATAAAATGAATGTTTGGAATTAAAATGCAATATTTTTCACTATCCATCAAAATAGGTAATTTATCAAAAAATTATTAAAAATTCATCAAAAGTAAAATTTTATTTCCCACAAGAAAAAAAGATGATTATTATTTAAAATTAGACTTATAATATATTCAAAAACTATATTTAAAATTGGTGTTCTATTAAAAGGAAGAAAAACTGCATTTTTTGAAAAATACATCTTTTATAAAAAATGAATTTTTTGTTATATAATTTTCTAGAAAATACATAAGTTGATTTATAATGTTATATAAATTTCAAAATGTTTTTAATAAAATTCATAATATCTAGTTTATATCCTATAATAATATTTTAATAATATTTCATTATTAATTGAAACACGGTATTGCATACAGTGCAAGAAATCAAGGAAGGTTGCACTTGCATGGAATGCAAGCCATGTCAATGTTGTGGGTAGTGAAAGCTTCCATTTTTGTTGCCTATAGAATAATCCAAAATATGTTCATTTATAAAACGAAAAATATATATACTCATTGTTTTGTGAAATGAATTATATCAAAAGAACATGATATTATGGGTAACACAAGCGAATAATAGAGTTTCTTATACAACGAGCTAATACGGTGTTGTATATAGCACATGATAATCTTTGTGCAACATACAAAAAAACACATCAATGAAATTAAAAAGTAAATATCTCATAAAATATTAAGGAATTAAAATTCATTTATACAACTACATGGAACCATGGGAGTTCAAAATCCAATGCCCTAAGCCAAGGTTTTTCCGAGGCATCCCAAATCCTAAAAGGAAGTAATAGTGAGATTTTTCCATAACTAATGCTAAAGTGAATCCCAAAAAAAAGTGGTGACATGTACGCAAGTAATTCAATTAAAAATATTTAAGATAATTTTTTATTCTTGTTCAATGGATTCTTTCATAGCATGAATTTTTAGTAGAACTATTTAAACACCAAAAATAAATATGGAAGTAGATAAGTAAGTGAAAATTGAAAATAGGGAAATTAGTACATCCCAAGTATATTACTCATCCCCTAACAATATTAATGCTCTGAAATTCATAAAAAATATTTTCCCTAATTAATTTATAATAATTTGATGTAATTTTTTGAAAGTATTATCATTCCCTGTATAGATCCAATATAGATTTCAATGATAAGATAATCACTCTTCATTTGGTGAATCGACACCCAATTCTATACAAGTATATGGATGTTGTTGAATCTTCTATAGGAATGTCATCTCAAAAATGGATATTATTATCCTATGAGAACGTCTATCTAGCTCAATTTATTTAGTCTATGGAAGGAATCATCCTCATAGACATACCTATTTTGAGGGAATACCTAGATACATTTTCTATTGAATTGTCTTTTCTTACAACTACCAAAAAATTTGAACTTCCAATAGAGCTTATACATGGGGGTATTTCTAATAACCAATAATCTTAATTGGATGGTTTTTATAAAACATGAGGTGCTTAATAATAAATATAGGAGAATCTGAATAAATGGTTTATACACACATGTGATTCATCGTGGGGTTCACCAATCCTCTTAATTAAGAAGATGGACGAGTCAATGTAAATTTTCATTGATTATCATATTCTCAAAAAGGACACTATATATAATTGGTATCACCTCCCATGGATTTATGATATTTATCAATTGTCTCTATGGAAAATAATTTTCTATGGTGGATCATCGGTTATGATATCCTAAACTAAGGGTGAATTAGTATGATATCCCAAGAGACTCTCTTCATAAAATTTATTAGAAATATGAGTTCTTAGTGATTCCATTCAGACTGACCAATAATTTTGAAATCATGATGGATTTTATGAATACATTCTATATATATATTTCTTAAAAAATTGGTAGCCATTATAAAATATATGAAAATACACTCAAAAAAATGGAGGAGCCTAAGGATCATTTGAAAAATATGCTAAATATTATATGAAATAAGACACCTTAATCCATGTACAGGAATTGTAAGATCGTGTTGGTGGTTGTATCATATTTTGAAATATCATTATAAGAAATGGGATAACAGTAGAACCTTAAAATAAAAATTCAATCAATGGATGGTTGAGGATAATATCTATTGTATAGACCGGTAAAATTCAAGGGAATTGTTTTTTCTTAATTTTATTTGCGATTTTACAAGAACTAAATTTCTGAATGCACCTGATTCTGAGGCCCGGTGTGCTCAGAATTTATTTACGAAGTTTAGATCGGGTACGTTCAGTGAACGAACGAGTCGGTTTTTCTAACTTTTGAGTCGGTGCTCGGAATTGAAATCCGAGGGCACTGATGAACTCGGAGCACCAGTAATTTCTTAAAAACACCTTTTCATAGTTTCGTTTCCATGTGTGTATTTTTTAATTTTTTGGGTTTAAGTTAAGGAATAAAATAAATGTGGTGTGACAATTTATTTTATTTTACTTAAAGCGGCTTAACCTAAGTTAAGTGGATAAGATGGGACCCACAATATCATACCAACTTTGTAGAATATTTGTGAGGTGGTGCCCACAGAAGCCCCACTATTTCTTTCCCTCAAAGTAACGCACCCGCACCCCCTTTTAATAAAGTCATCCGTGTGTTTATTCTGGTTAAGAAACACCTCATTAATTTGGGCGTTTAAATCGTTATAATTAATTCATTGAATTGATTGTCTATTTTTGAATTTCAAAGGTTGAATTGCGCATTAATAAAATAAGACTGTTCTTATTTTATTTCTATTGGAACTTGTTGCAAGGAGTGGATTTGGAGGAAAGCATTCTTCTTCGGCGAAGAACGCGAAGAACGCACCGATATCCGACGAAGAACGTTGAATCCTCAGAAATAAATGATGCTTCTTCTGTGATGCTCCTTCTGCGACACTTCTTCCGCGACGCGATGATCCCCCTTCCGCGACGTCTACTTCCGCGGCATCCCTTTCCGAGACAAATCTCGTTTGACGACAACGCCTGAGGTATGGAATTATTATTTCGAGAATGATTGTATTCCCTTGATTCTTTCATTCTAAAGAAAACAAAGAACACAGATCAACTTATTATCTAGTTGATCCATGATCATTTTCCTTGCGGGTTTAGAATAATTTGTTGCGGAAAGTTGTGGGGGTTTAATATTTGTTGATCGTGATCTCATCTGTCACCTTTCTTGGTTTCATTTTGGCCAACTGTTATCATACTAACGGGAGGAGGTCAGACCTCACGAACACGGCCTACCCTCCTCCCCCCTTGTTTGTTTGAATTTGTTGCAGCATGTGAAAGATACCGTGGTGCTGTTGCACCACGTGGAAATGAGAAAGAATGTGGCGAAGAAGCGTGGCGCCGTCGCTCCACGCCGTTGACGCCGAACGAAACCATGGGTGGAGTTGGGGATGAGGAGGCGATTCGAAGACCCCACATTTTGTTGTCGAAGTGCGGATCGACGGACGATGGTGAGGTGGGCCCTGAGGATGGGTCGTGACAAATTGGTATCAGAGGATTTAGTTATACCAAAGAATTTATAACTCTGATATTTCCATTATGTGAAGCAATAGTGTTAAGGGTACCGAGTGTGGCCTTCAGTTCAGGGAGTACAATGTTGGTGTGGGCGGCCGACGTATCCATACACCCTGACCCTGACAACTTATTTTCGACTTTGTGCACGAAAACACTGATTGCGTGTGTGTTTCTAGATGTTTTTTATAAGTCAGATCAAATGAGGTTAGCTCACCAGGTATAATCGTTTGACTGTGTCACGTTGTTTCTATCAGGATGCCTTTTCACAGATGACCAGCTAGAGCCCAGAGGGATGTGTGTACTGACAGTCTGTCGAGCGACAAGTCTTTGGTATAGGGCCCCCATGCAGTTGAGGCACTATCGGAGGCAGTAGCGGTTCTACCATACGTTGGGCCACCGATGCCACCAGCCTTAGCAATAGGCGATGCACGCCACATGAGTGCACTACACGAGTTCCAGCGCTAGAGGCCACCCAAGTTCCGGGTAGAGATGGACCTGCAGGCAGCTGACGATTGGCTGGAAGCAGTGGTGAGAATCTTCATGCTAGTGGGGACGCCTGAAGACTTCATGGTGATCTTTTCTGCCATCCTTCTTCAGGAAGCTGCAGGAAGGTGGTGGAGCCAATGGTTCCAGTTATGCGACGGGATGACCTTCAAATGGGAAGTCTTTGAGACCTTCTTTAGGGTGGAGTTTGTGCCCGTAGCTCTACACCACGAGCGTGTACAACAGCTGCTGTCTTTTCCGCAGGATTTTCGATCATTAGAAGAGTCATCTGTAGGAAGTAGACAGATGATGCTTAAGTCCAAGAGGACCATACCAACAGGTGGTCGACCTCAGGTATAGGATCGGTAGTGCCGGGCACCCAGGGTGGAGTCAGGGCCAGGCATACCAGAAACAAACATTGTTTCTCCTGTGGCAGGAAGGGTCACCTGGCACGTGACTGTACGACTCCTCGCACAGTTGAACCATATGATTTGGAAGAGCCACCGAGGCAGAAGTAGCGGTGGGTGCTTGAGCAACAGCCGAGCAGTGGACAAGGTAGTAGAGCTCTGGGAGCAGGTGGACAGGAGCGGAACTAGTGGATACGTCCCTTGTACTTCTAGTTCTATGTTGCTGTTGTATTCATGTCTTTGTGCTATGAGATGCAATAATAAAAAGACACTTATCTTTGTTGCTTTCCTGTAGTTTTGTTTGGTTGATACTGAGTGGTCTCGGTGAAGACTGTTGACTTGACCTTCACTTTCGAGATTTCTACTGGAGGTGACCCATTGACCTCGCACTAATGCCAATAGTGTGACTCGACCCTTGGAGGCGAGAGTGACAGTTGGATCTCTTGGTAGTTACGTCGAGGCCTTACGATGTCATCCATGGCATGAATGCATCATTCATGTTAGGATTGACTGTATTAGGCAATGGGTGTGGTTCATCCAGGGGATGAGATTGAGTTTCTCTTTTCAGGAAAGGAGAAATTTTAGCAGCTCCCTCAGATCATAGACAAAGAAGGTGCAGATCATCCAGGAGCGGATGAAGACTGCACAGTGAAGTAAGAAACAAGAAACCGACACCAGTCTTAGAGACTCGAGCGTGTTAAATGTTTCAAGAAGAGCAATCTTTAAGGAGGGATGAGTCTGCGAAGCAGCAGACGTGGGGGAAGAGCTAGGAGAGCATCATGAGGTGGTGTACATCTTAACATGATATGACCACCCACCTTAGTTGTCCCCGCCAGGCTCAGGGAGCTGGAGGGCAGGGGAAGAGGGTAGCTATGTGTGGTCAGGGAGAGTGACCCGATGGCTCTAAGAATGATGTGAGGGACAATCTGTGTCCACTACTAGCTGTCGTAGTAAAAGACGATATGAATCATTCCTTCCTTCCACGAATATTTTCCCAGACCTAGAGATTCCGGTACGCCATATACTTGACCATCACGTCTGGAGATACCATGGGAGATGACTCGATAATCACACATACGCCAACGGTGTGGTCAGACCGTCGAGGCAAAAGTTTCAGTTGGAATCTCTTGGTGGAAGCGTTGAGCCCTTACGATGTTGGTTTGAGTATGGACTGTGCAATCATAGTTCATACACAGATTTAAGGTATTAGGCAGAAATGTTTTGGGTTAACTATGATGTCGGGATGGGTTTTCCTTGGTCGGCAAAAAGGAAACCCCATGAAGAACAGGATAAAATCAAGTACAGGAGGGTGCGACTGATCACTCTTGAGTCGGCCAACCTTACCCACGTGGCAACAGTCGTTTTGGGTTTCATTTCTACAAGAATTGGAGACCTCTGGAGATCGAGGATGATGATCACGCCCATATACGGGTCTCACCTTGATGAGGTTTACGGAGATGTGGCCATGGCGGCATGTTATCTCCGAGGATCAGTGGACCTTCTTTGGTCCTCAGCAAGGTAGGCGTGGTGGTTTATCGCTTGACCCATCCACCTCAGTTGCACCTGGTGTACGACGATTTCCAATTATCTCAACTGAGGAGATACATGCTTGACCCTTCGTATATCATCGACCATGAGGAGCTGGACGATGTCGATGGGGTTACTTTCACGGAGGTTCCAGTGGGAATCGAGGATCGACAGGAGCAGATCCTATGAGGATGGTTGACTCCTCGGGTGCGCTTTCACTAGGAGTACGAGAACCTCCAGGTAAGCACATGGGAGCAGAAGGCTTAGATCTGTGCTCAGTACCGCTTTTGTGACCCTAGTTTGTGTTAAAGTTTTAAAAGGACGTAAATCCCTATGGTTGGAGTAATGTAAAGACCTTTAAAATTCATGTGAATTTTTTTTCCTTAATTTTCTTTGGGATTTTACAAGAACACAGTTTCTGACTGCACCTGATTCCGAGGCCCGGGGTGCCCGGAATTAATTTATGAAGTTTAGCTTCAGTACATTCAGTGAACGAATGAGTGTGTTTTTCAAAATTTTGAACCGGTGCTTAGAATTCAAATCTGAGGGCACCGATGATATCGCAGCACCGGTAATTTCTTTAAAACACCTTTTTCGGAGTTGCATTTTCACGGGTGTAGTTTTTAATTTTTTGGGGTTAAGTTAAGGAATAAAATAAATGTGGTGCGACAATTTATTTTATTTCACTTAAAGCGTCTCAACCTAAGTTAAGCGGATATGATGGGACCCACAATAGCCTACCCACTTGGTAGAATATTTGTGAGGTGCGGCCCGCACGAGCCCCACTGTTTATTTTCCTCTAAGTAATTAACCCGCACCCCCCTTTTAAATATAGTCAACCGTGCGTTTATTTTGGTTATGAAATGCCTCATTAATTTGTGCGGTTAAATCGTTAGAATTAATTCATTGAATTGATTGTCTCTTTTTGAATTTCAAAGGTTTACTTGTGCGTTAATAAAATAAAACTATTCTTATTTTATTTCTGTTGGAACTTATTGCATGGAGAGGATTTGGGGGAATGCGATCTTCTTCAGTGAAGAACGCGAAGAATGCACCGATTTCCGACGAAGAACGCCAAATCCTCAGAAATCAACGATGCTTTTTCTGCGATGATCCTTCCACGATGCTTATTCCACGATACGACAATCCCCCTTCCATGATGTCTTCTTCCACGGCGTCCCTTTCCATGAAAAATCTCGTTCGACGACAACGCTTGAGGTAGGGGATTATTATTTTGAGAACGATTTTATTCTCTTGATTCTTTCATTCTAAAGAAAACAACGAACATGGATCAACTTATTATCTAGATGATCCGCGAACATTTTCCTTGCGGGTTGGGAATAATTTCTTGCGGAATGTTGTGGGGGTTTATTTTATTGTTGATCGTGATCTCATCCGTTGACTTTCATGGTTTCATTTTGGCCGCCTGTTATCATAGTAACGGGAGGAGGTCGGACCACACGAACACGGCTGACCCTCCTCCCCCCCTTGTTTGTTTTAATTTGTTACGGCATGTGAAAGACAGTGTGGTGCCGTTGCACCGCGCGAAAATGATAAATAATGCAGCGAAGAAGCGTGGTGCCGTTGAGGCCGAACGAAACAACGGGCGAATTTGGGGCTACGGAGGCGATTCAAAGACCCCGCATTTTGTTGTCGAAGTGCGGATCGACGGACGATGGTGAGGGGGGCCCCAAGGATGGTTCGTGACATCTATGATTGATATATGTAGTTTCCTTGGTTTAACATTGTTATGATCTCTAATTTGTGGGAAATTCGTCTTGATTTTCAAACCCTCATACTAATGTATCTTAGAAGGGAGTTAAGTTTTCTTATATGATGAATTTAATGAAAGATTCAAGGATTTAAATATGAGTCTTTTCACTTATCATTTTCTCACAGTAGCCAAATGTGGTGAAATATTCATAGTAATCAGTGACAATTCAAATAAAGGGCGGGGATACATATTAATAAATATGGAAAAAGTAATTAAATGAGCCTCAAAAAAGTTGAATGTTAATTAGAAAAAATATCCTTCAAATTATAAATAGATTGTATGAGTGATATTCACATTAAAATTTTGGTGACAGTTTCTCATTGGGGAGAAGTGTAAAATATATATAGATCACAAAAGTCTCAAATATATACTTACTTAGAAAGAGAATAATATTCCATAATAAATATGGTTATAGATGATCCAGGTCCTTGACATCCCAATTTAGTAACATCCTTAGAGTGATAATAATGTAGAGGATTCTCTATGTAGAAAGGGTCAAACAATTATATCATTGATTACAATTGAAAATGGTCCAATAATTTTATAATTTCTATTGATCGACATGGTAATCATAATGTAAGGAACATAAAAAAATCGTTCTCAAATGTGTTCTGAACCATCTCTTATTGAAAGGTTAAAGGATTCTAAACAATATGATGTGCTATTTGTTAAATTTTTTAAACAATATGTAATGGTATATCCTCTGTGTGAAATTTATATAAATATTGAATTGCGAGATTTGTGTCACGTATATGTGTTCCATCAAATCCAATAATAAAGAATGAAGTATTTAATGATGAACACAGTTTGACTTTCTTCGTTCACCAAAGAAAAAATATTATGTATTGAGATATCCGAGATCAAAATTGATGGGTCAAATGAGGAATGTGTTTGCTAAATATACATCAATATTCTTGGATTTTTAGCATGTGAGGATGAAAGGAAGAATTATAAGGTGATGATGCAACCATTACCTGTACCGACATGAAAATAGGAAATCCTCACCATTGACATTGTCAACGGACATCCAATAAAATCTAAAGGAAAATATACTACATATGTTATTGTGTAATTTCATACAAATATTTATTAAATTGTAAAAATGTAGAGGATATATCTTTAGATTAGCATGAATAGATATACATCAAAGAAGTAGAAATGCTTCAAGGAGTACCTCTCTCTATTTTATCTCATTGAGATCCAATATCCACATCCATGTTTGAGAAAATTTTCTAGAATGATGTACAAATTTTTTAAAATTTAATTACAATCAATCATCCTCAAACCGATGGAAAATCTAATAAAACAATTCAAACATTGTATGAAATTTTTAGTGAATTTTCTATGGTCATCAATGGAGGATGAGACCAAGATCTTCATCTGGTCATGTTATCTTACAATAAGAGCTTCCACTCGAGCATCCAAATGGATCACTATGAAGCTTGTTAGGGGAAATGGTGAATATAACATACATTTGGGGATAAAGTTGAGGATCCTAAAATAATATTCCTAGAATGGTTGAAGAAATAATAGAGAATGTGAAAACCATTCAGTGGTACATTGAAGCCGTTCAAATTTGAATGAAGATATATGTTGAGAATTGTTGCGAAGACCTAAAGATTGATGTTGGGGACATAGTATTACCCCTCCTATGTACATGGAATATTAAGTGATATGATTTGGGAATAAGGTAGAGTTTAGTCCATGATTAATCATCCATTTTTAGATCCTTGATCACATTAGAGCAAATGACTATTGACTAACACTCCCACTGAACCTATCTAAAGTACATAAAGTATTCTAAGAATCCCTCTCAAGAAAGTACATACCAGAACCATCACATGTACTCTATCTATATATGGTTCAATTGGTTAGTGACCCTTCATATGAGGATAATCTGGTAAAGATCATCGATCATACATAAAAATTTCTACGAAATAAGATAATGCCTCTTGTCAAACTATAATGGAGATATCACAAGTTTAATGAAGAAATGTGAGAACTAGATTAGGTGATGAAGTAAAGTTACAGTCAACTGTTGTAGAGAGGAAAAAGAAAATATCGGGGAGAATTATTTTTGGGGGCTAGATTGTATGGACTTGAAATATTATAAATAATATTCCCCTTTCATTTTAATCATATATATTATTATATAATATGATTATAGAAAATAAATGAACTTCTTTTGTCTTATAATTAAAAATGGATTTAAAATACCATTATGTATAATTATCATTCATAATATATTAATTGAACAGTGATCAAATGATTAGTAGAAATATTGGTTTTTGAAAAAAATGAAATTGTCACAGAAAAAGTAACTGATGGCCTCAACGAGTTGGATTGTACCATAGGAAGACCATTTACTATAGCTTATATGGGGGATATAATTTCTAGTATTTTCCATTGACCAAACCCAAAATTAAATCCAACTATTAATCATAAGTGAAACCATTTACAGAAGATATTCAAGCTCCTCGAGATCACAACCTAAACCCTGAATATTGTTCCACCCCACGAGAGTCCCACCATCGCACACCATACCATTTGGGAATTTACTATTTTATTATGTGTAAATGTAACAAAAACCTAGGAATATTATTATGTATATAAATTTTTATAGAAAATGAATATATTTCTATCCTACTATTATTACTTTAAGAATGAGTTTTAGTTTTATTCAATGAAATAATTTATTTTTTTTGATAACATTCAAATTCTATTATGAAATATATTTTTCCTAATTAAGGTATATTTTAAATTAATATTTTTTTAATATTTTTTTTCAATACAAATGATCATATAATTATTAGGAGGTAAAATTAAATTTTTATAGGGTATAAAAAACATGTTATTATCAAATAAACATATTTTTATATAAATGCATGTTTTATTTTACAATTGAAAATTTATATTTTTATGATAATTATTTATTTAAAATTGATATTATTTTTGGTATCAATATTTAAAAATTCCCCAACTATGAATTTTTCATTATTTATTGAGAATATCAAATTACTATTTAGAAATATTTTGTGTTTTATGACATCATAATGACATGAATGTGATTTAATAAGTAATATAAATAAGATAAATGACAAAATATATGTTTATAATTTATTATTATTTGATTTTATGTTTTATTACTATTTTTAAATCTATTATGAATCCACCAAGTAATATAATATATTTTAAATTTTAAAATCATTTCATTAAGAGCGTGACTCACCTCCACATCACAAATTATAATATTTTAATATGTTCATTCCCTGTCTATATAAAATAGAAAAACACTCCCCTTTTTAAGAAACTCTGCTACAAACCATGGAATTGTTTTTAATTTTGGATATTTTATTATGAAGATACCAACACCAATAAAATAAATAAATATTTCTCTATTACTTTAAAAAACACCCAATATCCCATTTATCTTCACTAAAACACTTTTGAGCATGTACTTAATCTACCATTAAATCACTAGAATCCTTTCAAGGTTCCCCAAGATTTCAAGAAAACCTTCCCAAGCATTTGGAGTCACACACTCAAATAATAGATCCTCCCCTTCTTATCCCTCTTTGAATTAACGAACTTTATATGACATCATCCTTTATAATTTCATTTGGTAATATTTTTATTAATTTAATATCACTAACATATACTCTAATTGATGTTATTTGAATGATATACCATTTATACTATATCATTTTCACACGTACCTAATCTGTTAATATGCCAAACTTTCATAATGTATTCCTCTCTTCTCATTTCCATTAATGAGATTATATTTTGTTGGACTTTCAAATTTCATTTTATGACATTGTAACATGTTCTTACACAGTACCCTTACTATACATTTATTTTATAAAAGACGAGATCCCATTCCCCCTCATTAATCCTCCCAATATCCTTTATGTACACCTATTACCATGTCGAAATATAGTTAGGATTATTTTCATTATCGAAGATTCTTCAATACCTAATTCCTTTTATTTCCAATTTCTAATGTTGGGATATGTATTTCATTTTCTATATTACTAAAAGTATGATTTATTAATAAGAATCCACATTCTCTTTAATAACCCATTTTTATTATTTCTTAAATAATGTCACCATGCTAGAAAAAATTCAGTAGATTATTCAGGCCAGAACATCTATGTAGTGTATACCACACCCATTTTTTACCTTTATGAACATATTAATATTGATTTGTGACTTACATATATGAATTCCACATTTCATCATCCTGGAATATATTATGATGATGAATGAATCCCTGACATATTATATATGGCGAAATCATAAGAATGTGAATAAATGATAATGATAGTTGTGCCAAGATAGTGCTCTAATGTACTGGGTAATGTTTAGTATCATTGTAAGAACCCTTGTTTTTCAGGACTACAGTTTTGAGAAGAAATTTGATTTTTTTGATGTTGGATGCTTTTGAGGGGTAAAATATTATTTTCCACAACCAGATGAACTATTATAATTTTCATACCACTCTGTTGCTCCCAGAATAGGGTGTTTACCCTAGAATAGGAGTGTAGGGGAAATATGATCAGTTTGAATTTTGATGGAATACATAATATTCAATATTAAAAAATTAAATATTAAATTAATCATGTGGGTTTTTTAATAGTATATTTTAAATGGAAAATAATTTTGAGATTCCATCTACACCTTTGAGTCCAGAATGGGTATCTTAACCTTCGTGAGGCATAAACTCGACTTGGGTGTTGGGGCTGGCCCAAACCATTATTTCTATTCACTGCTTTTCTTCTTTTCATTATTTTCATTTCCATCCTCCTTCTTGTGTATCCCTTTAATATTTTAGGACCCTAATTCATCATAAAATATGGAGTAAAATTTTTATTGACATAGATAGAGTGATGGAAGGCTATAGGTGTACCATTTCAAAGTTGTCGACACGCTGAGTTGGCATGCGTCATCCTTGGATGGTAAAATCCACCAAAGCTTTGACAGTTTTCACCAGAAAGAATGTCCATTAACTTTTTCTCCACAGATCCATGTTAAACATTTTTTTATATTTAAAAAACATTTTATAATTTCATATAGACTCTTCCGGTTAGAAATGTTGTTTTGTGGGAGAAACCAGTGTTTTGGGCATTTGGAGGGTTTTCCAATCAGAAACCCAGATTACACAGAGTGTTTTCCAAGGGAAGATTCCATTTGTTCTTCGCATTCATGGATGAAGATGTTTTCTTAGGTAAATTCCATGTACTCTATGTACACACCATTTTGTTGTTGGTTGAGTGTCTGGCCATGTGAATGAACATGGAATAGCCGTTTTTTGAATAGTAGATGCCATGTACTGAAACATGGGAGTGTGTCCAGTTGAAAACATACTCATGATGGTGTTTTATGAAAAGTGCACACTGTTTTAATTAATGTACACACCGTTTAGTTTTTCATGGGCTGACCCCATTTATTCTAGAGTACATTCCATGTACTTTATCCAGTCTATTTTCATCTGGGGGTTCTTCAAACCCTTGTATGTTGAAATCTAGGGGTCTGTTTCATGTGCTGTCTATGACACATGAATATCGATTTGAGGTAGACCTTTCTAGATCTTTTGGAGAAATTTTTGTGTTGTTTAAAATTCTTAGTGGTATAGAAGTTACAAAATAATAATAATAATATTTTAATTTCTATTTTCGGTAAATTATTGAATCAGACGTATCTTCTGTGTCTGATGACCATTTTATGCACTGTTAGTGGAATTATGACTCTGAACTAAAGGATAACGTTTAGATACTAATTTCATGGGATTAAAACAAAACAAATGGGGGGGGGGTCCCATTCATGATTGTTATGGTGAATATTACCATATTCACTGGTTGACCATTTTCAGAATGTGATTAGTCCATTCTTAGTGTTTTTCTAGGTAGATCACAATGGTGGACTCCTCCTGACAATTAGAGGTAATATAAGTGGTTTTTCATGGGTTATACCTTATTAGCGATATTCTTCTTCCATATATTGAGATCAGTTGACATCTTGGAGTGGAACATGGCATATATGATAGGTTGGGTGTTCGAAAAAACCAAGTTAAGTCCTTTGATCTAAGATGAGTAGTGAGATATCTCATATAACCTTTTCTTTTGAGGAAATCACCCTTGTTAGATATTCCCATCAAGCCTATGAGTCTATGTGGTTGGATACATCCAAGGATCCGCTGAGGGATTTCTTTACTTATGTACTAAATTAGCGAGTCCTTTGTAGTATCACTCTCTTATCTTCCTTTTAAAGGATTACTGTTATAGGATTCCTTTGTTGTTTTTCGTTCAAGGATTCCATGTAATATTCCTCCCATACCCTTCACTATGGATCCCTCGTAGGATTCCATAACTTCTACTTACTAGGATGATCCGGTGTAGCATGCCTCCTAGGTGTTTGACGGGAGGGACCCAGTGGGTGCCTGTGGTTTGACCAAACATAAGTCATACAATGTGTTTGGGTAGATATGGTGTTAGAGTGTCACCTAGAACCCATGCCGAACTAGTATTCCCATGGGGATCTGGCTATAGTGTTTGGTTGGGCATTTGGGCAACCCTAGCCCTATGTTTTGTTTCCTGTGTTTATTTCCAATCCAGTGATGTTCACAGATGGTGCTTCCTAGTTGGTGGATATTGAGACTTATGTGAGGTGTCTTTCTATATTATGTTGGGATGCTTGGACATGATATTCTAGGATTTATCTTCTAATCCATGTTACTTATGATATTTTTTATACCCAAAGGAAATACCTATAAATTTAATGTGGAGCCTTACCTAAAGAATTTGGTTATATAAATGTTTCCCCATGTGAGGGGATTATTATGGACCTTGAAATAGTGTAATTTAAATGTGTGACAATAATGATGGCCCTAACATCATGGAAAACATCATCAATGAATATTTACTAAATAATCATAATTATATGATTGAATGTCATCAAATAACATGTTAACACAATATAACTCTCACTCTCTCAGACCTCTAGGTGTATATGATCAAAGAGATCCATTAAAATCAACTCTTTTATTAATTGATTCTTGGTCAATGTAAAATGTTTTTTATTCAAGGAATACAAAAAAATCCCATTACCAAGGAATAAAAAATTTTAAAATCAAATGATTTAACATACTCAATGTACCACCTCCAATAGATTTTCTAAAACAATTTTTATAAGATTTAACTCCATCCTTTGTGGGATAAATAATTATTAAAAAATTATTTGGGAAGGTATCTCCACCATCACATAAGATAATAAATCATAGTAATGTGTTCAAGGTCATGATATATATCATTATTCTTGTGTTTTCTACGATATTGAGAACTATATTCCTCTACATCATCAACCCACCTGAGAATATAGACAAACCCTAAACCACATGCCTTAAAAAATACCACATAGACCAATCCATACTCATTAATTTTCATCACTGAGGAATAAATAAATATTTTATTATACTCATCAACTTAAATCTCACAATTTGAAACCCAAATGTACATTACTTGTTTTTGAGTAAGATAAGTTATTGGAGTAGAAAAACATGAGAAATACTTTATGAAAATGATTTAATACCCCAATAAGACTATGAATCTATGAATATTAAAAAAAAATTTGTGGTTGTAAAAAGTTAAAAAAATACTTCACCTTATTAGGATCAAGTGAAATAAAATGGTCTATAACTACATGCATCAAATATCACTTCCAGAATCTAGATATTACACAATTATATCTTGAAAGAATGCTAGTATGACCTCAAAATTTCTATAAAATCTCTAATATAATGCAACTAGAAATCCTCAATTTTATTCTACACCATTTCTAAATCCATAAATAACACCATGAATGAATCAAATTACACATCTAATACCTTATTCATCATTAAATAAATATAATAGAATTTGTTAGACCTAATAGAATTACATGGAACTGGTAATGGTCACACCTATTGATGAAGGAAATCATTAGAATGATAGAATCACTATCTTAAACCAAGTGATTACCAGATAATAGGTAAAATTTAAATAACAAAATTTACTATCTCAAATTATTGTCCAAATAAAAAATAGGAGGGAACAGATGGTTGGTGTTTAGCACAACAAGATTGAGTTTCCAATAATCAACAAAAACCAAAGAATTGCATCACTCATATTTGGAAATGGAAAAGTCTTCTACAAAGGTGTTTTAATTTGTCGAATAAAGACCTTATATAATAGACCATCCAACTGGGTCTTCCAAACGTTATACTCCACTTGTTATATTTGGTAATAAGAAATATGGATCAGTTGGGTATGTTGTACAAATTCAATAGAGAGATCTACTTAGCTTTAAGATGGTAAAAAATTTCAGATGTATAAATGTTGGGAGACATGATGAATTCCACATAGAGGCCAACACTTAAATATTTATGCTCCAAGTAAAATATAATCCTAAATATCACCCTACCGAAATATGGAAATGTTTTACCAGTTTTATTTTATATTCTGTCTTAATCTCCAAGGAAGTAATGACCCATCCCATCGATCATAGTAAAATGTACCCATAAAAGAGAACATTTAATATGTGGTAAATTGTAAAATTTCCAATCCATAATATGAATTAAATATAATTAAATCATATCATGGAATAGATATTTATAGATGGGTTGATATCTGGTAAATATAAATCACATATAAGGAATTATAGACCATTGGCTCTCTTCATTCAAAGGGGTAGAAATAGCCATCACATTAGAAATAATCACTTTTGTATGGTTTAAAATATTTATTCCATGAGTCAATATATAGGAGTATGTTTCACCAATATCAAATAATGCATACACTTGAGAAGAATCATTTCTGATGGTACCTCTCACTACCACCAAACTAAGATCATCTTACTCTAGATACTCATCCACTTCATGAAGATGATTTGTTATGGATTCCTGTGGCTAGAACCCCTTAACACATGATTTGTAAAATTTCACTGTAGTACCATCAAGAGATGATATGGTGATTCTAATATATTGGTAAAAATATATTAAAAACATTTGTAGGTTTGTTGAGTGATATTATGAATGACATATTTTTTGATTCCTTAATAAATAAAATATTTGAATTCCCAACCATTCCACATTAAAATAATGTCAATAGGCATAATAAAAATGAAATAATGGGCCATAATGATACCTATTATTATGAGCCGACTTGAGGCTGATCACACTTCCTCATTCCATAAATGGAACTAACAGAACATAAATTTGGAGTAAGAGGAACTCTGTTAACAATTTCATACCAGCAATGTCCTGGTCCACTATGAAAGATATATCGAACATATATTTATAGGAGCAAAGCTTGAACTTATGAACCGAGGATTTGATATCAGTTTGAATACCCATCAAAAATAATATTAATATATGAACAAAGTTTGGAATCATGGTTGTAGGCCCAAAAACCACAGTAATAACCATTTTTCTTGTATTTGGAATACCTTGGAAGATAGATACATGGAAATAGGTATAATGTATAGCTAAAGTTTATTTCTAAAAATTGGATTCTATTTATACAATATGACCATTAGCTAAAGATTACTTATAAATAGTTCAAACTGTTTCACTTTCAATACGAAAACATAGTTTGACTGTGGAAATATGATCCAATTACCATGTTTATAACAATCAATGTACATCCTAACCACAGTTTTAACCATGATTATTTATTGAAAAAAAATTGTATAACCATGGAAATTATAGGATTCTTCCATGATTAAAACTGATTATATATACATTATATTTCAGAAAAAAATTTATTATACCCTTAAAATGCTTAATCCTCAAAATTATTCAACTTACAAAAAACACACAACATCAATAATTTTAAATGAGACATTTTTATAAAAGTGAGTAAATATTAAAAATATATAAACAAATGATAAAAGTAATTGTGAATTATTTAATAAAAAATATGACATTGATATAATATATTTTGAAATATATTATGTATAATATCTCAAATTACATTTCCTAACAAAATTACAAAGAAGAAATGTGTAATGGAATATTATATCTTTTGACGACCTGAACATATCCATTTCTAAAAACAATTAAACATTAACAAAAAAATATCCTTAAAAATTAATATTTTTCGGGAATCTAAAATAGATTAAGTTACTAAATCTATTTAGGGAATGGAGGAGGAAAATCTTACTAATCCATCTTTATAGAATATAAACTATTTCTCTACGATTTCAACACTCCCATTTTCTACATCTTGAAGTAGGTAAAAAATAAAACGAGGGTAATATAATAAATGAATGAGAAAAATAATTAATTTTTTTTGGTAACACGGTGAATTATACATGTCTCAGAATAAAATATTTGAATCATTGCATAATTATTTTAAATTAATGGTAAAATTTAAACAAATAATGTAACATGATGTTGCAGAACAATGATTTGGACATCATTTATGTTCACTCTAAATCAAAATATTTCACTGACAATAAATCAAATGTAAATGTAAATGTCATTAAAATGTACTAAAATTTGTGACAGTAAATTTACATAAAATGGTGTAGAATAATATAAATAATTCATAAAATATAGAAATGATGTAAAAAAATGAAACCATTGAATCAATTATAGAAAATATATCATTTAATATAGTTATTTGTATATAAAGTTAAATGGTGGTATATTTTATTAGGCTAATGACATATAAAATAAATCATTTAGTTTTATCAGTATATATGGTAGGGGTAAACATCGAAAATAATATAAATTGATTTTTAGAAAATAACACTTCATAAAATAAGTCTAATTGAATATATGAAAAACATGTTTATCTAATTGAAAATAAAAACAAAAACAAAAACCTAAATATCATTTTTATACAAGTGTGATATTTAATTTTTTACAGATAATGATGATTAAATATAAATAAAAAAAATACAAAGTCCATTTACATCAATAGTTTCTTCAACAAAATTATATAACAAACTATTATATTATAAAAAATTTGTTAATATAATAATAGTGGAAGTGAAGTTTCAAGTATTGTGCTACCAGAGTGTGGTGCAATAGTGTCACAACAAATAAGTGGCCCTACCCATAAACATATCAAGAGGAATAACTGTTTTAGGTGATATTCACACTAATTATTTGTATAGGGGATGTGGTAGTTCCAACATGGATGTTTTTTGTGGAGAAATTATTTTTTTAATAGTAAAAATTTCCCATGAAGTATTGAGCTACACCAACTATTCATCATGTAAAAATAATGATATCTTAGATAATTTTATATGGGAAGCCTTTATATTGGTGGTTATTGGATTTAATTTCAACCATCTGTGGTTAAATAAAATATAGAGACTCTGACATTCTAGTAATTGAGTTCTTTTAGTCAAGAAATACAACCATCCATTTTGGTAAATAATTTAAATTCCCAAATTGTTAGAGAGGGATATAGAAGCATGGAGTGTTTTGTAAAAGATAAGGAATTTTTTTAGTTTATATACATGTACCTTCATCAATTGGATGTGTGTTTAATTATCACTTACTGATGTCTTTTTCAATTGGCAATTAATTGTAAATTAATGTAGTCTAAATTACATTGGTAGATGATGAATATGGATAATGGGATCCAGATTTTTTAGAGTTGATTCATGTTTCTATATTTTGTGATAATAATTATTTATTTCAACATTTTTTCAAAAATATTTTCCAAAAATTCAGTTTTTTAAAATAAGGGATACATTAAATTCAGGTATTTTTTAAAAAAATTACCTATGAGGGATATAGCACACTATCTACAGATATTTTAGTATTAAAGAAAAGTTTATTCACCCAAGGATGTAATTTTTTTCATCATTTTTTTGAAAACATTTAACCTCTAGGTATAGAGCATTATAGTTTCAAAATGTCTATAGAATGAGGCAAAAATTGATTTTCTAGATGACATATATGAAATATGTGACAAGGAGAGACATTATTCTAAAAATTAGATGAAAAATACATCCAATTTAGAAAACTGAAACAAGTAAAATAAATAATAATAAAAGAAATAAAAATTATTGTATCCATTCTGGTTATATAAATTCTATTCAAAAAGAATAAACTAATAAGTCAAAATAACTTCTCAAGCATAAGTTAGGTACGAGGATAAAAAATATTGACGAAATTATTATATGGTTCATTAAAAAATGAAAACAATATGGGAATATTATAAGGGATTACAGGGTAATTATAATTTGATAAAAAGAAACTCTAAGGAAGGGGATTATTAATGTATGACATGAAAAATTATAATTTATCAAATATAAATATAAAATTCATCCACCCATGGATATTTTTGAAAATTAAATTGTTATCATGATAATATTTGATAAATTCTTTAATAAAATGATGAATGATGAATTTATCTAGTAATAAAATTGGATATATAAGATAACAATGGTGTATAGAAAACACTACTCTTTTATGATTCTACTAAGGAGAATATAAACCCTTCCTTATTTACCAAACTTCTTTTTGGTTAATTTAATTCATAGATAGTTGAAGGTGATAAACTAAAAGCGGAGTTACATGATTGTATTAGTTGTTTTACTATATTTAAAGGTGTCTGTCTAATTTCATGATCATAATTCTCTAATCCTTATATCCATGTTAAGATTTTACTACATTAGGAGTTATGGTATTCATGGAATCCCCAAGGTCAGTTATATTTTTATAATGATATTGATTCAACATCCATCACTCTTTCAATGCATGTAATTTTAATGAAACATAGAAGTGTCGAAAAGACCGATACTCAGAGAACTATGAAAATAACGATGAAGAATCCCTATCAGGATATTGTTGTGGCATGATCTATGTTGTTTCATACACTCTCTCGTTATGTGTTCATGAAAACCACAATGAAAGAAAAATTATTTTCTCTTGGGTCATGGAGTATGGTTCAATGAACCAGATATCTGATTTTGGTTTTCACTCCCACATGTAAAACATGTTTCCCTCTTCTGCTTCTTCTATGTATTAGAGTTCCCAACATTTCCCAAGGGAATCAACATACTTATTCCTTCTATAGCTCATAATATGACCCTTTCAGCTACCATCTATCTATTGACCAATAATGAAAATATTCAAGTGTATCTCATATCGTAACCACTTTTCAATGATGTTTTCCTTTAGGATTCACCGGAAACAACATATGGTGAAAATCACACTAAATTATTGAAGTTATCTTTATATTCTATGATTGGGAGAGTATTCAACTTTAAGATGACCAATTCCATTATTCAATTAATTTTATATCCTGGGAGGATAAACATAATTGTTAAAAAATTATTCAAAATAATCTAATGAATTGTTTAGTCTTATTTATCATGAACTCCTAAATCTTACTACTAATGTGCATGATCTTCCAGTATATAAGTCATCAGAATTAATTTCTGCTCTATTGGTGTGATGAGGAAATAAAAGATACAATTCATCATGTTTATATAGGACTCCATCATATTTGGTTCAGAATCATCAAAAAATATGGGTGAATTCTTCTATTAGAATTAGATTGAATGAATTGATTTCCTCGGAAAATCCCTCCAATTCCCTGTATCCAGAACATGGATATCATAGAATATAATATCATATAGTTATTAGTTCACCCGTGGCTCTGGTATAACCATTTTTTCTAAATCATATTCTAGAATGGTTTATATGATGCTTACCAAGTTCCACTTATATATAGGTAAAAAACACCCATATTCTCACTCTCTATAAACTTAAGGCATCATAATATCAAATTCTATAACACCATACTATCATCCATTACATTCAAAAATTCTGAGATTTCAATGTGAATTTTTTTTGGAATATTTCAACATTGTTTTTAAAATAAAAACATTTTTAAAATACATCAATCATTCCCTTGAAAAATTATTTCATTTAAAAATTGTTTCACTATTTCTCAAAAATTCATTCACATTGCACTGAATTATATATCATTACCAAAAATGAAATATTTACTCTTAGTGGGTTGTAATTACTCTAATGAATGTCATGTCACCTCATTGGAAAAACCCATTACTATGATATAATAAATCCATTAAGTTTATCCAAGACACTTATGTACCAAACACCCTAGTAACATGATGTTTTGCATAAAATATTTAGCTGTATCTTTTTATGAAATACAATTAAATTCTAAAAAAATCGTACTTCTTTTTATAAACCCAAATCGAGGAATAAAAACAATAGAATTAATTTTCAATATGGAAAACCAATTTTAAGTCAATGACCACATGTTCTAAAATGATATTAGAAAGGTCCAAAGTTATTAAAATTGTTTCAATTATTTTATTAATATATACTAACACCACTTGTAATGACTTTCCACTTCTCGTTGTCCTCAAAAATAGGTAGAAGTATACTCTGACTTACACTACATACCCAAGACACAAATGGCTAGAAATAAACTCTGAGGGATTCATTTATAATTTGGTTAATGATTTTCCATAATAAGATAAAAAATAAACCAACAACCATAACTAGATAAAACACTACATGATTCAAGATAAGAACAACAGAAAAATAAAACATTTCATATATATTAAAACCAACCAATAAGTACCACAAAATATTACAAACAAAAAATATTGTAAATAGTAGAAGACAACCTAATAAGACATAAATACTGCCACATAACTCCAATTCTTCACATGATCCATGATCCAACTACACCAAACATCCCATGTATCAGAATTGAGTAATAAGGGTCGTGATAATTTACCTCTTCTTGTATCTCGTGATATAATATCAATAAAAGAACCAAAGTTCCAAATCCGGGTTGAGGGCCAAATCTTATCTTGGTTACCCCGATAACTTCCCCACTCAAGCCACATGTATTGAACATGTTAGAAACAATTATATAAAAAATTTCTGAAGTAGTTTAAATTAATATATAAACAAAATCCATAGTAAACTATTTTCTATGTAAAGTGAAAAATGAATTACATAAATCATTTTACATTATATTTCAGAATAACCATTCCATTTTTCACAACACAGCCACAAATGCATTATTGTTTGATAGTTACATAATCATGAGTGAAATTTCATTAAATCACATTATGTCTTACTAAATAATTACCCACATCAAGGGTCGCATAATTTTTACCCCACTAGTACAATTCAATTATTCAGGGGAATTTCGAAATGAACTATCACAAAAAACCATTAAGGCCAAAAACATTTTGTTGAGTCTATAAGGTTTTCTTGTTATTTTTCCATTCCTTCTTGTTTTGAAAATAACAAACACCTTATCTTATGAAAAATTTATTTTAACCCATGTTTTACTTGCTAAGGAAAATTTTCCATCCCTAAGGAAAATTTATCCTAACCATGTTTTTAATTGTTCATATTATGTCTAAGTATAAAATTCGATTTCATATCCAATACCTCATAATCTTATAAATAAATTGATTTAGAGAATTCTATTTTCTGAATCCATGTTTAGAATTCAAATTATCTGAATTCAGGTTTCGATCAATGTATGTTCAGTCTCTGAAATATCAGAATTTAGGATCCGAACATTGTATGTTCAGACCCCGAATTAAAATGAATTCAGACTCCAAACTTTGTATGTTCAGACTCAGAATTCTGATGACTCTAGACTCCAATCATTGTATGTTCAAATTACAAATTCTAATGAATTCAGAAACCAAACATTGTATGTTCAGACTCTGAATTTTAATGAATTCAGACTCCGAACATTGTATGTTCAGAATCTAAATTTTTATGCATCCAGACTCTAAATTTCCTTGAAATTTAGACTCTGTAATTCTATAGAATTCAGGGTATGAATTATATGGAAAATAGAATCCAAATATTTACAAATTATAAAAATTGTATGGTTTTTTATTAGACTACGAACTTTTATTTTCCTTACATTCCAAAAAATTAATTTGGTCAAAAAACAATATTTTTTCTTAATCATATATTGGTTATAAAATGATGGCATGAATTTAGTTACTAACTAACCATTTTTTGAGTGACACATGTACAGGTCCCTCCAAAATTTATGGAAAAATATGACCATTGGAGGAGGGAGCAGACCATTGATAATGTGTATATATATAAGATCTCATTTGAAAGAGATCATAATTTTTATAACTATTCTAGAACTCTATAGATTACATGCTGAGGTTATTTCTATGAAGATACTCTCATGCTTAGTGCATACTGAACATCTTGTTCATAATTTCTACGTACGACTTTGAATGTTTCTAATTACATTCAAGGGAATCCATGGATAAAAAGATAGAGGTGCTGACTACCTTAAACATTGAGCGCCTGAGTGGATAGCAAGACATAGTTCAATCTTCATATCGAGGGCTTACCCTAGTGTTGGTAAGACAGAAATTCTTGAATGAATAAATCTAGAGACTTTTATCTATGGTTTTTGGCTACTCATATATTTAGGTTAAAATATTTACTACTTGTAACTTGTTTTGTTTCAGGTTTTATGCTGCATTTTGGTTGTTAAAGAAAGTATAAATATCTTATACTTTTTTGTAGTGGTATACTCTGATTTAGTGAGATTTTATATTCTTTATGGTAGAATATTTATCCTTGTAAACTTTTTTTATGTTTCATTTCTGGAACTACTTTTCCGGAATTACATTCTGGGAATCAAATTTCTAGATTCATGAATGTT
Organism: Viscum album; assembly: GCA_963277665.1. Lineage (NCBI taxonomy): Eukaryota > Viridiplantae > Streptophyta > Magnoliopsida > Santalales > Viscaceae > Viscum > Viscum album. The sequence continues at coordinate 1,214,601,105 of OY728131.1, read as the reverse complement.
CGTAGAACATAGAGGTTTTTTGAATTTACCTTGTTTAACCTTGATAAACAATATAGTTGTTTCTAACCAACTTTTTAAGTACCCAATGAATTTTTAATGTAAAAATTCACTACCCCCACCATCTTATTTATTGAGGATCTACATCATCATTTTGATCCTACAGTTGGTATCATAGGATAATATCATACTCCATACCAACCTAACACATTTCAATCAAACCAAATTATACAATTTCAACAATACAATGTACTTATTGAAAACCATTAAAACAATCCATTACAAAAATCCATAAAATATATATTTTAAAATATATATTTCAAAATTAAGAAACGAAATCACTTTGAACAACCAATTTCCATGAATCCACAATTTCACCAAAAACCATTAACCATCACTTAACAAGATATAGAACATGTTTTTAACAATAATTTCACAATCAAAACCATTTAATGAATTTAATATAAAACAATACCATCATGTTAGAAATATAGAAATCAAGAGTGGAGCCACCTACCTCGAGAGAATTTATGAAAATGATAAATGACATTAAAAATGTCTCAGAACTAGGTAAACTATGAAAACCCATCCTTAGCTCTCTTTACATACCACCATAATACCAAATCCCATAATATTTATCAATGAAACCCATAAATATACACATAGAAAGTACAAATATATAAAACTGAGGGACAATGAGATGTATATCTAAGAAAAACTACAAAATCCCACAAAGAACAATGACTAAACATGAGAATCATTCTTCAACACACCATAGAACGAGTCCTTATAACTTATAATTTATTTGAGATAGTTTCTCGAATCATTGAGAGGTAAAAATAACGACTTAGTTCCATTTTTTCTGGAAAAAATAATCAAAACACTAGGAAAACATAGTTCCACTTTTTAGGATAATTTTTAACCGAGATCATTTTAGTAACATGGATAGGTAAACCATGCATTATCCATTACATGATGGGTTCAACATTACTTAGTTGGTTTACACAGTTTCCAAAACCAGACCAAAATATGCTATATCTCATTATCTATCAATGGAATATTTCTCTTCTTCTTTTTTATAATCTGAGAAAAACGTGTTCCGATAGAGATCATTCCCTGTAGACCCTATTTTTTTATACACGATTTCTTTATCATGTTGCACAATTTTTTCAAACTGTATACCAATGATGCACCTATTTAAAAGCACCAAAAAATATAACATTTCACCACACACCCCCCAAAATAACCCACAACACAATGTACACATTGAATAAATAATAAAAGGGTTTATTACATCAAACTGTGGGTTATATAAAGACACTATTTTTTAATCCTAATAAACTGAATTTACAATTTATATTACTTCATAAAATGATTGGGTAAAAATAATGAAGAAAAATTAAATAGTTTAAAATTCCGAATTAGGGAAAATTTTCAATAATGCTCAAAATTCAATTAAAACTGATGATTTTAAAAATTTCTCAAAAAATAACCATATTTTAGGATTTAAATCTTTAAATTAAAATATAAAATTATTATTAATGTTATACACATTACACCACCACGCTTAAATGTATCGTTTTTTGGAAATCATCAAATATCCAAATAAAAATCCACATTAGAAAAAAATATGAGAAAACAAAGACTATAATTTCTAAAAAATATTTATATCATGTATCCTCTTTGAAAAATTCATTTCATTTTCATCCCTCACATTACAATTTTTTTAATCTAAAAATTCAAACAGTGGCTGAATCACAACATTCCTAACATTGTTTTTTATCTATCCTCACTCAAAAAATAATAAATCATTAGTTATGATCATACATGGAAAAGGAATTTATCACCATTAGATTTTAAAAATTCACATATCTCCATTAAATGAGGAATGAGAATTAATTCAACCATGAAGGATTTTCTATGTAAATTATCTAGCATAGTGTTGGTGGGGAAATTTATTAAAAATTCAATAGTCCAAAGGATGAGGATTAAACATTTATGTAAAAATAATGTATATTAAAGAGAAATTCAAAAAAATATTCATTGATTACCACAAAAATTTTATACATAATAAAACTACATTTTTATGACATGGGACATGCTTCCTGAATAATTTACAATTAATGATCTCACCCAAATTATTCCCCCTTTTCAAAATATTTTTTAAAATTTTTTAATGGAGGATAAAATGGAAATAGAATGTAATAAAAGATAAAAAATTTATCCCCATTATTTATAATTGGTAAATTATTTTGTAATGTAATTTCAATTAATAATTTAAACTTATCTTAATTTTTTTATTTTATATAAAATTTTTATGGATAATAAAAGGATATTAAAAAAGAATAATAAAATTATAACTTATTTCTATTTTTATACAATTATCAGAATTAGAATATTAATTCACACACCTCCTATAACTGATAAAATGATGAAATTATAAAATAAAGTCCATATATGGTTTTTTACCAACCCTTAATGTTGAATTATCATTGAAAAAAATTATTAGTTAGGTGTGGTATGGAAAAACTTTCTTTTTATACGGCATAAACCTATAAGGCAATTCATGGATTACAGGGGATAATCAAGACTAAATATAACGGTAAATATAAATTTTAATTGTGGAAATCCAATATAACGAATCAATCATGTAAAAACATTTTGTGAAATAAAAATATTTTAGAGATAAAAATCACATGTTTTCTTTAGTCAAACAACTCCAAGGATCTCTCACGAAAACGTTCGTATTATAATGAATCTGTTAAATTGGGTCAATATACATTGTTGGAAATTATACATATATTTATTCAATGTTTCATTGGAATGTATATCGAAACATTAGTCAAAATCAAAAAAAATGATGGATAATCAATATTGGGGAAACCAATTCCACATCGAGAATCCTTTAAAATCAAATCACACAAAATTCGTGTAAATTATTGAAAAATTAATTGATATTTTTAAAACCATTAGAATATTCATTTATGATCAATGTTCTTAAAAGTATTAAATTCAAAAAAAATTTACTTACTGGGTTGAGACACCCCCTATAAATATATTATACTACACCTCATTAAATCTCAAATCATGTGAGAGGTATAGAGGATATTATTTATCACTTTTAAATATCGTAGAATAACACAACTTTTATCATTGATGAATTATATCTATTGTTCATTAGAATCATATTGTGATCCCGCATTTTTTCACCTAACAAGTATAATACAAAATCTTCCTCATGAAATATAGAAATAGATATGAATGGATCATCATGAATCATCATAGTTTATTTATTGGGATCTTCAAATTTTAATTTCATTAGAACATGTTAGATCTCTTTTTATTAAATATTTTTTTTTCTATTATTATTGATCTAAATTTGTAATCTAGAATAAAAGAAGAATCATTTTTCAATTGTTTTCTCAGCTTCTATATTAGTCAATGATTTTCTAAAAAATTTTACGTAATAATTCAATCGTTCTATAAAAATAATCACTAAGAAAATAATATGAATAATATGAATAATAATACACTTAATTCCCATGGAATTAATAATTTTCAATTAATCTTTTTATTATATTTTATATTATTTTTAATGTTTTTATTATTTTATGAAGGTAGTCCATGTATGCTCCCATCCAATGAAATGATTCTTTAATATTGGAAAAAAATTACAAACCTATATTGAATTAAATTATATTATTCTTATGAATGTATATTAGTTATATAACTTATTTATAATCTCATTATGTCCTCTCACAGGCACTAGATTAATATTTTCATTTTAAAAATCAAAATAAAATAAAACTACTATATTAATATAATTTTATGGGGGTGTTTATTATTCTGCTGTATAATATAATACATATATCAATGAAAATAAAAATTTTATATAAAAGAACAATAATATAAAAATACGGTAGAATAAGAAAACTATTTCTCTTAGGGGTGTATGATGACGTTATCATTATTATTCAATATAAAATCTTTATTATTTTACTAAATTTAGAGTACAATATAATTCACTCTACACATTTTCAAATAATAGGTATTACCATCCACCAAGATATTTTCAAGTTAGAGTGATGTCGTTGATATCAATAAAAATTTTATACTCCACCATTTGAATAACATAGATAAAAATGAGAAGGAAAATAAATTAACTAGGATGAAGAAAAAGTAAAAGAATATATATATGTGAACACACACCCTAGTTATTTTAACCACCTTTGAAATGTTATAATAGTACATGAGAAATAATTGGTGCATAATAAAAATAAAAAAACACTCCCCTTCAAAAAACAATGAGTACTAGTTCTTTGTAAACATGGATATATAATAATCATGGTGGGGGAAGTACAAATTAAATAATAAACGAGAATAAATGATTAGTAAAAGTGTGAAAAACAATATTTATTGAAATCATAACAAAAAAAATTCAAATAAAATCTATATTATCCACCAAAAAATGAGTATCCATTTAAATGCGAGAGGAGGTAAAATGTTATAATTGGAAGGGATTACAATTTTAAATCCTATTATATCTTCAAAATGTTCTCATGTGTTACCTCATCAATAGAATAATTCAGAAATGTAGTCATCCTTAATGTTTTTTTTTGTATTTTTATTTTACATGAATCCAAAAAAACTCATCATTATTTTCCATGTAATGAATTTGTTTTCATTGATTTAACCAGTGAACTTATTCTATCTAGGAGACTATTTTAATTCAAATTAACAGTGTTCTCATACCTTTACATCCAAGAAGATGTTAAAATTATAAATGGAAACAATTAATGAATTTCTTATAATGAGTCAATTATATCATAATTTCTAATTTCATATTTTTTTTCTTTGGTCCTTTGTGATATATGGTCCCATCGTCAAAAGTGATCCCATTTGTGCACATATTTGGAGACCAAAATTTTGAGTTGTTTTTGGGCTTCAAGTTTTTGGATTGAGATTTCTCTATAGTTTAATGAAATTAATATAAATATTTTTAAAATCATAAAAATTATTAATTTGACAATTAAAATTATTGTAAAAAATGTTATTTCCCAAATATATAATAAAATTAAAAAAATTAAATACAAAATTGGTCCATATCAGTAAATAATCTCTATGTGCAAAAAAAAAATTTCAAAAATGGGAATAAAATAATATTATTTATGGATTATAATCATAGAATTATTTTCTAAAATGTGTGAAAATTATATCTTTATCTCCACCATACAAAAATATTTCACTATCATCCATTCTTTAAATATTAATATCAAAATCCACAAAAGAATAAAAAATAAGAAAAAATGAATGATCTTTAATAAAATATGTATTCCATTGTATCAATAGTAGGAAAATAAATTTTATTTCATTTCCATCCCACAAATTAAAATATTTTCATCTTAAAAAATCCTTTTATGTCCCAATCGGTACCTACCTCACATTGTTTTGTGTTTCACTCTTCAATTAAGGGGGATTAAATCATTGGTTATTCTCATACATGGAAAATGATTGTATCACCACATTCATATGAAAATTTCAATCTCACCACATAATGATATATAAAAATTAGTTCAGTGATTATTTTATTTCAAAAAAATCCATGGTGTAGTGTTAGTGTGTAAATACTTTTAAAATCACTAAGTTTAAAAAGAGGAAGTTTAAACTCTTAAATATAATTCATGAATATTCTATAGAAAATACATTAATATGATTAGTAAATTCCTTATTATATTAATAAACACAATAATAAATCTATGTTTATAGAAAATATGAATTATTTAATTATTACAATGAAGGATCTCAACCATATTCTCCCATTTTTTTTATTTTTTTATTCATTTTTTTGTTATTTTTTTCATTATGTATGATAAGAAAATTGAATGATATGCATGAATTAAAATTAAATACCATGATTTTTTTTCAATATTAGAGAGACTATAATTAAAATAAATTATTCAATCTCTTAACAATTTTTTATTTTTCAATTTTTCTTTATTTTTATCAATTTTTTAAAAGAAAACATGTTGATTCTAAAAAAGGAAAATGAAATTATGAATCATACACAATTATATATCTATATCCACCAAAAGAATATATGACAGACAACTCAAACATCCATAAATTAATGAATTTTCAAAATAATACTGATGGACTCCCCTTCAACAACAATTATAATTCAATTATCTATGAATAAATATTAATTGATCAGGTAGGTACATAAAAATTATCCTGTAATGCAGCATAGACTAATAAATAAATTTATTGCATTCAAGGGAAAACAAGGGAAAATGTTATTTAATGTCTCAATTTAAAATGTTTCTATAAAAAAGTACATTAATCAAATAGAAAACATTTTATCGACTCCAAATAATATAGAGAGAGAAATACTGTATTCTTGTTATCATAAGAAATTCATGTTTCTATATAGGTAGTGTCTATATTATATTGAATATGACATTGTGGTATAGAAAACCCAATATGAATGGATTAAAAAAATCAGTGACACTTAAATAAATTATTGAAAATAAAAATTAAGGAATCAAATATCACATTAAAAATAATTTAATCAACTCTTTCAAAAATCTGGTCAACTCTCTAAAAATCAATGGGTGTGTAAAGATTGATGAGAATATTCATTTATTGTCAGTGTTCAAAAAAATATTAATATATGAAAAAACCTGAAAACAATTATGTAGTTTTGACACCCTCCCCCACATATATATTTAACCACCCCTCATTTCATCTCAAAACAATTAGATGGTATGGTATTAAAAAAAGTAAATGAAAAATGCAACTATAAAAATGTTGCAATAGAATCATGGAGTTATGATCTCATCATATACTAAAAGACATATAAATTAATATTAATTCATAAAATATGAAAAACTAAAAAAAGGTAAATGGAAAAAAGGATACAATATGGTTTGGAAGAAAATGTTGGTGTTATGCTTTTACAACACCTAACTGAGTAGTAGTAGTGGATTAAGCCCAATACAAAGGTATAGTGTGTTTGCTACTAAATAAGCACTATAACATATTTCTAAAAGAGTTTGTAAAAAGACACTCGTTATAGAGGAACCAATGTATGGATTCTATAATATCAATACACATTATAATGTAATTTGGTTTTTGTGGTGGGTAGATGAGAAAGAATGTTTCCTCCTCTTCTTTGGACATGACATATTTGTAATCTTTATTAACATTATCTAAGGGATAAATTGGTGTATATGATATATATATAATTTTAGTATGGAAAATATCAATTATAATTTGATTTTTAAAAAACATTTAACCCACTGTAATTAATATTAAATCTTCCCCTTTAAGAAAATCATATTTGAAGACAATATATTCAAGAAAGGTAACATTGAATTCTATCATAGTAGGGTATTAATAGTATTGTTACCTGGGAAGATATGTATATAGAGTATATGATTTATCATTTTTAAATATTAAATAATAACATAAATTTTAGGATTTAATGAAATATTCCAATTATTCCTCATAATTATTTTGTTCTTCAACATTTTTATCAGTTGGCATGTCTGATCGAAAATACCCCTCCCGAAACAGTAAAACATATTAAATTAAGTCTTTATAAAATTTATTAATGTATATATCATGTTAATTTTCTTTATATTTATGTGGAAAAAGTTTTATATATTCAAATTCAAATTTAATTTTATTGTTAATTTTTTATTCGTTCCATTGGACTTTGGTTTCCTGAATGAAGGGAGAAATGTTGTTAAAAAGATATCTATGATCATCCATTCTTATGATTTTTTCATAACTGTGAAACTGGAATAATTTAACAATGATAAAAAAATAATCTGTAGGCCAAACATAATATAAGTTACAAAAATAGTCCATGTTAATGCTATGGAAGAAAATATATACAATAAAAGTCATTTTATAGTTTTTGAATTTATTGATTTTGTTTTGGTTTTTTATTGAAAAATATTATTCATAAGATATTTATCTACCCGGAAATGGGTTCTAATTAAAGAAAAATGGTTTTTATCATCCACTATGGAAATAAACTATTGTTATTCTATGAATATACTATAGTGGTACAAACTACACCATTATCATGGAAGACTCCCACATGTACTGAATTTTTATTCAAACTATTATAATCATACCAATATAAAAATAATAAAATAATTTAAAAGGGGGGATAATTAATTGAATGTAATAGAATATATATTAATAATAATATACATTTATATATATAAACAGAAGCCAAGACACAAACTAGTTGGAAGAAGAAAACTATTTTTCTTACTGATTCATAATGATGTTTTCATTGTTATTATAATTATATTTCTTAATAATTATCTTCATATAGTTATCCAGAACTAACTCTATATAACCAATTTCTCAAATATTATTTACATAAAAATACCTCTTCATTATAGTTAATTATCTTAAACAATAATACCTATGACAAACTCTGCCATTTTAATGACATAGATACCATGAAGTTGGGAAATTAATGAGCTAGGTGGAGGAATATAGTAGTAATCAAATTTATCTAAAATCACAAAAAAATATTTTTATCTGCACGTGAAATATTATAATAATATATTTGAAACCATTAAATAATAATAATCTCTAAAAATCATAGCTTCCCCACTCCAACAATACTGATGGTTAGTTATCTAAAAATGGATGGAAAAGAAGCATGATGTGGGAAAAATTAAAAAGAAAAAAATGGAAGAATGAGAAAGAGATAAACTGATATTTTTTGAAAAAAATGGCAATTATTGAAACTAAACTTTACCATATCCACCAGAATATTGGAGTTATATTATAAAGAGAGAGGAGGTACAAATATACGAGAACATGAGAGAATAATTTTCACTCCCCTTATGTACACCTGAGTTCATGAATTGTAGTCCCATTAAAGGGATTATGGTATAATAGTGTAATTATTGAATTTGGTTTTGGTATATATTTCTCATGAAACCATAATTTTTTTTATATATTTATAATATTTTTATGGAGTTATGGATGATATAATATTGAAAATAATTTAGGTAGGGTGATTGTCTCAATTATAATTCTCCATGTTCCCTTGAAATCATGAAATTTAAGGTGGAATAATATAGAATTTCCAAATTTAATTATTTTACCACTATATATAAAACATCAATGGTTATAAAATAATTTCTATTTGAAATATCTTTTATCATATATGGTTCGATCTTCATAACTTATTCGTTAGGTTCATTGATTTCGAGACCTGACTTGTAAGCTAGCTTTGGCCCTTACATTATTGGATTTTTATATTAGTGACTCTTAAAGGAATGACCCCAATGATTTTTTTTAAATCTAACAATGAAGGAAATTAATAATTTAAACTAGTATATTAAATTCCATGTAATAAGTAATGATTAAAAATAAAATTATTTTAAATAGAAAATTAGATACATTTATCAATTAAGCCCAAATTGCTATTATAACATAAATACGAGAACTTGGAAAAAAATAACTATATGGTGGGATTAAAAACTTTTAATAATATTATAAAATTTTCAAAAAATCAACCTTCAAGCCATAACCATTTTCATCTATCCTTACATCCTATGAGAAATGAAAAATATAGCTCGTGTGTACATGTTGATTACCACCACCATTAAGCATTATATTTATTTTTCATTACCACCTCACAAGGATGCATAATATAATGGATTTAGATAAAATATATGATACTAATGAAGTTATTTTCATTATTTAATGATAATTTATCATATTCATTCTTAACCATTCAACCATTGAAAAATAATAACCCCGCTCATTCATACATTTGAACTACTACCTCTATGTAGAGATACAATTCATTTTTCATATAAAACATTCCTTGAAGGGTATAAAATTTTACATATTTTAAAAAATATATAATTATGTCTTTATTATCATTCTGTATATGAGGGAATAAATATATTATTGACCATTGTCATCATATCAAAGTGGTTTTGGAATTATGAAACGAACATCTTCAAAATCTTTCATATAAACCTACAAAAATAATTTAATAAATAAAATTTGTAAATTTAATTCATAAAAAGGATACTGATAAAAGAATTAATATAATAATTCCCATAAAAGTTTTATAAAAAATTAATATTTTTTTTATTTTTTGTTAAATAATGTAAGATTCTATATAATATTTATGTTATGTGATTTTATGTTTCAATTACCATTATATGAGACTTAATCTATTTTCACCACATGTTTTAATATGTTTCATGAATAAAATTACTTAAATATTTTTTAGATCATTCCCTTTAGTTTTTTTAAAATCCATTCACAATTATTTCTTTCCATAATAAAATTGTTCAATATTTACCATGTCTTAGTGGAAAATTTACATTATAACCATAGTTTAATTTTTTAATGACTTATTTTTAAAATATTGTTATTCAATTTAATTATTATAAATTTTATATTATGAATGTATTTATATGGAAATAATGAAATATATTTGAAATTTTATGCCTTGTTGTTTTAATTGATCCATAAGAAATAATTTAAAATATTTTATTAATAATATTTAGAATTTATATCTATAATTAATAAATGTTATATTCTAATATATAGGACAGTGACATATTTTAAAAACAATAAATATTTTATTTTATGATTTTTTTCTTTTAAATATTTTTTATTTTCTTCAATGAAAAAACCTTTTATCCATTTTCCTATGAATTTTGATTTTGAAAATGGCCATTTAGATGATAGGGTAATTCAATATCATAATGTTTCTATGTATGTATTGGAAGAGTTTTTTATAGGTTTTATAATTAAATTGTGAAAGATTATTTTTTTAATTCAAGATATGGTAAATGAGAATTATAGATGATAATTGGAGATATTGATAAAGATTATATTATGGGTGATCCTGATAGATCTTCTGCAAAAGGTGATCTTGATATATCTACCCAATGTATTAGGTGATGTTCAATTTTTCAATTGTGAGTGTGGAGTTAAATGTGGAGGTTTCACCAATTTATTTAATTGCAATCCTTCTGTTTTTGGAAAAGGTGAACATTGGTTTTGAACATTTTGATAAAAGAACCATACTATGTTTTTTGATTTTCTTCTAATAAGTTTTATAGGTTTTTTTATAAGAACGACTCCTTATAATAAGAATATGATTAGATTCATTTTCCCTATAAATACTTTTAAAAAGGTAAAAAAACATTAGGTTTTCTTGTTTTTAACTGGATTAATCGATGACCTAATTTTATATTCATTAATTATCATTTTATCCTCATCCCATATTTTTCATTTTTAAGTGTTTTATGGTTGATTAATAACAATGAAGATTTAATGATGAAAGTAATGAATATTTTCATGAGATTAAAAGGTGTTTCTTTTTAAATGTTATATATTATATTGAAATTTGTACTGAGTGGAACTGTTCATGTTGTAATATATGATTTTTTTATGATTTATATTATGAACTCATTATATAATACAATAAACCTAAAAGGTTCTTAGGGTACAGGAATGTGTGTAAAAATCTAAATACCAAAAGAAATTAAATTTTTTCAGTCTCATAAATTATAAACTATCCCTCTCACACTAAGCATTCCATTTAGTCACATCTGATTATGCCTGTTACCATACATAGGTTAAGGATACTTGAAAATCATAAAGTGAGATATAAATTATCATTAAACTTAATATAATATATGTATCTCGTCTGAAATAATGATAAAGTTATAAGTTCCATTTGTAAATCATCATACATTTAATATTATCATACCCCTTTTTAAATTTAAACAAAACCATACCTAATAACATCCCACATCATATCATTTATGATAAAATAACAAATAATTTCTATGTTTTTTTCACAATTATAGTTCTACTAGTCTCATCAAAAATCTATTTAATTCCCTCCATATATCAATATAAAAATCTAATAATTATCTCTCACTATACTATTTACTTAGTGACATATTTTAATATCCAATATAAATAATATCAAGATTTTGGGATCTTATTCCAATTTTAAAATTATTAGAACAATGTATTGATTGATAATTACATCATAAAAGTAATTGGTATTATGTTAATAATTTTATAATATAATTAAAATTCATTCTAATTTCATCACTAGAAAACATTTTTTAGCCTTTCCCATTAGTTGTTTTTAAATATATTGTCACTCAATGTGTCTCTTTATATTAATTGTTTACTAACATCGCATAATCCTTTTAGGAAATGATGTTACATTGAAGTTTATTAGTATAATAATTTTTTTCATATTTTATCATATCTATGTCTAAGTATACACTCACTATCCTCTAAAACAATATATTCACATTATAATATCATGCTATGAAACAAGAACTCAAGGAAATAAAACATTATTTATATGTATATTTAAAAAATTCTTTTACAATATCATATATAGTATTTTAAGTGTCTCAATCATTATTTTATAAAGAATAAATTATAATTTTTAGAAATGGTTTTGAAATTTATCTGTAATAATAAATTTTATTAAGAAATTCATTTTTATTTTTAAAAATTAATTTACAACAACAATTCATATAAAAATTTAATAAAAAATTAAATAACAAAATAATTATACTCTGGTGATTATGTTTTAATTGTCTATTTAATCCAATACATTGATATAGGAACCCCTTAAGTCATTATTATATTAAATATTTATAATATAACAATCAATTATACATTAATTTAAATATGTTAATATTTATAAAAATTTTGAAATATAAATTTGGTATTTTTTATGCTTTAAAATATAATAATTAAACTCAATAGCATCAATGAAAATCATAGACTCTATATATACTTCAAAAAACCATTCTAGTATTATATTTAATGAATTATATGAGATATATTATTTATACAATGAAAGGATAACCCATATTTCATTTCTATTTCATTATATGGTGGCCTGGAGTCTCCAAGACGTATTTTCATATACATTTTTCCAACCTTTTTACCCTTTTCCTTTAACCCCAAAAACATGGAAAATGAAATAGGTTTACCATTGTTTTATATAGTATTTCTAATCATATAATGTTTTGGATTAATCATTTTTCATAAATGTTCATATTATAATTAAAAATAAACTTTTAGAACCATTATTCCAATGACTTTACAATGAATTCAAGAGATAAATCAATCTTGGGAGGTGATCCAAGTATCCCCAGGTTATAGACATACACCAGATTATTTATTAAATGATTATACATATATATACCTTCTTAACTTTTATGTAATTGAAACATGCTCTTTGCCTAAATACCATAGGGGATCAGTTGTTATCCAATTTTTATAAAATGCCAAATAATAGTTTGATCATTTTCCCCTTTTGTGTCTAAAAACCTTTTAGTATTTAACAAAAATAAATATTTAACAATTTAACCAATTATAAACCAATTTTCATTATAAATAATGAAGTAAATTGGGGACATGTGTTTTTACATTGTTTGATCGATAGGTTGGAAACCTAATCCTTATCAGCCTTTGGAAGACCATGTAACAAATCATCTACTATAATTCTAATCATTAATATTGATTCGGTTTTCTAAGTATTATCATAAATTTTTTTTCAATGTATTAAATGAGTAAGGTCACATTATTACAAAGATGAGTATCCAATATGTTACACCAGTAGAGTGAACAACATTAAAAAGGTTATATATACAGGAATCATTCTAGTTTCTTTAATACATACTCTTATAAAAAATAATATTTAAAACTACAAAGGTATATCAATAAATCTAAAATATCAAATAGAGAGTTTATTCATATTTCATAATATGATATGAAAAAAAACATACTACTCTACAGTAGAATATTTCAATTCTATATGATCCATTAACTAAACTATTTATTAGACTTCTCAACATAAAACATTATGAACATAGCCTTAGAAAATAATAAATCATTTGAAGATAAAGAAAATCATCTATGGTATTACCCACTATATAAATGTTCTTGATGGACTTTTACAACATCATATTCTAATGTATATTTTTATACTTTGAATCCTAATAAATTTTATGGTTCACTATAGGCTTGACACCCATTTATGGTTTAAGTTGACTACTTATTACTATTGTCTCCTCGCACATCATATTTTTTCCATAGAGTTCTCTTCATTCTCCTATATAACATAAAATATAAGAATATAAAATAGATGTCTATATTTAATATATTTTATTTCTCTATTCTCATTTATAGGCCATATATGTGTCTTCTCCCTTTTTTGTTTGGGTCTTATAAATATTTAATAATTATAGAGATATGTTAGAAAATAACTCTAGGAACATAAATAATCTCCCCCATGATGTCCTGTTACATTTCTAATGAATTAAAATGGGAGGATTTCAACCATTATTTTATTTAAAAATTTGTCTCATAAAGTATTAAAAAAGACCACTTTCTGTATTTTTCACAAAATTTTTCTCATCCAAAAGATTATCCTATTTTCTTCAAGAAGTGCTGAGTATTTCTATTAAATATCATCAAAAAATAGTGACATTTAGATATTCTTACTAGGATATTTAAAAGTAAAAAAATAATGCGTGTCTCCCTACCTTAATGGTTGAGACCTTCTTTGAAACAAGTTTATATTCTTGCATATAAATTTACACTCCAACACACATCCTTTCACAAAAATTATATTTTTCAATAATGGTTCACAAATAAATATTTAATTTTTAACACAATTGAATGAAAAAACTATCATTGAATGACTTATTTTGGAATTTACCAAATCAAGGAAATATATAATTTCCTCATTTTTTTGAAATAATATTTTTTATGTAAATCCTTATATAATACCCATTAATGTTATAATATATCTTCATTTTACTCATTCATATTAAAACAATTATTTATACATTGAATAAGAACTCATTATTTAACACAGTTTCATCAATATTACTATTGAAAATAATAAAGTTTCCATTCTATTATCAATAATATTATCCTCTTAGTACTTTTTAACATAATTCATAAATCATAAATAATTATACAATCATAATGATCACTAGATAGACAAATAGATTATAAATAAAAATTAATGTTTTATTACAAATTATATTTTCAAATACATTAATGTTTAATATTTATACTCTCAAAATATCAGTACGTATTATAGTTAATCATTAGAATTAAAAGTCATATACATATCCACATGTGTTATTCTCCCAATTCTCTACAAAGTCTTATTTGATCTCAAAATAAAAAAACTAGAAAGTATTACACCATAGACTATGTAATATAATATGGAGAATGTTTAACACATAGAGTGAAATATCATACATCCAATTCAATATTTATACTTTTATTTATAAATCATATAAGAACATTTTCATTTACAAATTAACTAAAACTCAAAATTCTTAGGCTATAAAAAGGACTGTAGGCTAAACAAAATATATTTTATTTCTTGAAATGTATTATCTACATAAAATAAGAATCATGTGGTTGGGGTGAGATCTATACTTATTAATTTATAAAACTCAAAAGTTTTATGTATAACCAAATCATGTTATGAATTTTATAATTAGTATAAAATATTCAATATTTTAATTTTCTATTTTTTCAAATTTAAAAAAAATTATAGACATCCTTAAATTAGATCTGGATGATATAAAATCAATCCCATGAATTTGGACACAATATATATCACCTTAGAATATCTTAAAGCAATTCATTGAATAATGGGAATAATTAAAAACAAATTTTTCCTTCTTTTAAGGACTATTAAAATATTTTTGTAGTCAAATAAATAATTCTAATTTGTTGAAATGTATTCTAATACTATACTTGACCTTTTCTTTCATGAATAATCACTCGAGTGTGTTTATATTTTTTAACTACATTTTTTCTGAGTAAAAAAATGATGAAATATCCATATTCAAGATAACATCCAAAAATACATCGATTATCTTAAAACAATTTCCTTATAAATTGTTGAATATATCCAACAAACAATGGTATGGAATCTACCTTCGGTTTTATATCTCGAAATTCAGAAAATAAATTATAAAATACCTACAAGGTAGAAAATTTTCTTTTATCTTTGAATGAATCCATCTTGGTTTTAAAGGACAAAAATAACACTATCCAATATTAATGGGAACATGAATCATTTTGATTTGGTGGAAACTCAATCCATCATTCAAGATATAACTTTTAATTATTATATTGGCATATACTTCCCAATAAAATTTATTCCCAAAAAATTGAAATTCAACCTCGGATAAAATACATTCACCCTTTATAATTTTTTAAATTAAAATTGTGTTCTAATTGTCCAATGAATTTACTATAGATGTTAATATAATTATTCTCCCCCATAATTGCATGTAAATGTAAATTAAAGAATGTTAATCCCCCTATGGAATTTATAATCAATGGTTAACAATTTTAATATCCCCTTTAATGATTTAAATAATTTTATGTAAATGTAACCTTATTAATAAATAAATATTCTAATATTAATAATCCCTATCTCCCTTTTCTAATGGCCGCTATACTCTATTCATTAGATGTTAGAAAGACATAATCCAATAATTCAGCTAGAAATGATCCATCAACTAGTAAAATATTAGTCTACAAGGGATAATCATTTTACATAAAATTAGTGACTAATTGATAAAACAAATATATGATTATTTTAAAATAATTTGATACCAACTCAACCTTTCATTATTTGGGGGTTACATAAATATATTTGAAAAAATAATTTTAACCCTTAAAAATTATTTTTTAGAATATCTATTTAGAATTTCAGATACATATAAAAAAAATTCATTTATAGAAAAAAGGTATTATTTGAAAGTCCCACTGAATGTATACTTTTAAATATTCACCATGGATGTTTCAAAACAGTTATGATTCTAGTTTGGGTGTGTAATAAAAATTATTAATGTCCATATTAGATGGAACTCTTTTATTGTTCCCCAAAAACACAATTTCTATGATTAAAATCTCAAAAATATTGGAATTAAGTATATCCAACAGATAACACTAGTTAAAGAGGCATGATATATACTTGGAACACCACATTTTTTAATGATTTTTTTATTAATAATTTAATTTTTTGATAGCTTAGTTACATACAATGCTTATTTTTAACAAATTGTGATATAATAATTAAATTATTATTTAAACATGAGAATTATAAAATAACAACTAATTTTAGTGGTATGAATATGAGTAAACAATTTTTTTGAAATTTAGTTCAAATATTTTAGATAATAAATATATATTTATAAATATGCACTTAATTTTTAGTATATTTGACATATGCATCGATAATAATTTTCTCTCTATAAAATTATTGTATTGATTTTTGTGAAAAAATAAAAAAATTAGTTCATGAAAATGTTAAAATATTTATATGGAAAAATTATTTGATTTATTACTATCAACATGTCAATATTTTTATTTTTTATGTATTTCTGGAAAGATTAATTATTTAGTGAATAATGAAAAAAACTAATTTTTATTTAAAAAATGTTTTTTTAAAGAATGTTCAATAATAATAATTATTTAATAATTTATTTATGGTTAAATTAGTTTAAATATTTTTTTAATAAACAAATTTAGTTCATTGGACTAAAATTATGATATAATTTTGGTATAAAAAAATTCTTTACATATGAAACATTTATCTTTGGAAATCATATTTTTCTATGATTATGTGAGTCAATATGTAAATTCAATAATTTTAATTATTTTATTGGAAATTGAAAAAATGGTTCCCATATTTCTCTTCATAATTAATACACTATAAAAAATTTAATTTTTTATTTTGGTGATAATGAATAGTAAAACAATAGAAATTAATTCCTATGGTTAATGATAAAATTGGATTACCTTTGGTTAACTGAAAAGATATGGGGTAAAATGACCTAAAAACTATTCTATGTACCATTAGATACCATATTTAAGACTTATAATATCTTACTTTTTATAATTATTGATTTTTTCCACTTTTCTAGAATGAAAATATGGTCACACGTAATTATTTCTTCAAATTCGATGTGTGTCCCCTCCCGTATTTATAAATGGGCACCCCCTCTCCTCTCCCATCCATTCTTAGAAAACACATTTAATTAGAAAGTAACTACCCCAAACCATTAAATAATTCCATATATAGTTCATAGAGAAAAATTATTTATTACTAACCTCTCATATGACTGTTTTAGGTATAATCCAAATGGGGTTCTCTAGAGAAGAGGTATACTACATAAGTTTGTATTTTTATTTTGTTTTTAATCTAACTCCATCTAATATAATTGAACAATGATGATACAATACAATAACTATCAATAATATAAATAAATAATATTATCTTAATTTCATAACCTATATATATATCTTCTTCCCTCAAATGTGAAATGAAATGGTCGATCATGTGTATGATGGACAACCACCTCGTGATTCGATGGAATTCATTTTCCAAAAAATACCTATCCTGGATATTTGTAATGATGTATTAAAATATATATATTTATATATATATTAGTTTATATATTTTTACATCTATAATTAAAATATCATATAAAATAGAAATATTTTAATAATATATTAATACATTAACATCACTATTATTTATTATGGTCTACCCCATCATGATGTGGTGGGATTCATTTTTCACATAGGATTTAAATATAAAGAAATATGGATGAAAAAATTAATTAATGTGATATAAATGACACCATAGTATTTTTATAAATGAAATTTATTATTTAACTAGCCTTCTTTCTTTTTAGTGTAAATAGAATGAACGATCATGCGTACTTATGGCCTACGACCTTCTAATTGGGGTAATTAGTTTTCTATCCTAAAAATTGATGGATTAATCAAAATACATATATATTTAATACAAATTATTTTTATAGAATATATAACATAATGGATATTATGGAAACATGATCAATAAAAAATTACAAAAAATACAAACAGAAAAGTTATATGAAAAACAAAGAAGATATTATACAGAACATGATTTTAAAAAAGAAGTATTAATAAGTGGGAAATAAAAGGATGTAATTATTTGTATATGTTATGATATATTCGATTATTGATCTTCAATATATGTTTAATAATTGTATATATATAATAAAATAATATTTATAAAGGATGTTAATTCTTAAGGTAAGATTTGCATTGTCTCATATTTATTTCTTTGGGACGTATGTCCTGTTATGCACAAATTTTTTAAGGTGTATATAAATCCCATTTGACATTTTATATAATAAATATATTTATTTCTATGGTATTTAATGTTTTATATTATTTTATTATTTTTTAGGGCTTATGATTTAATTATTACTGGCGAGGTATGTGATTTTTGTCTCACAATAATTTTTGTGGGACACATGCCTAGTAGCCCATTTTTTTATTTTGTGTAGGGAAAATATTACACATGGATTTAGTTATGAAAAATATCATGATCATAAAAGGATATAAATTTTTCGAAAATTTCGATTCACTCATTAGTCTTATTATTAAAAAGTTACAAAAGCATGTAATTGATTTTTGTGTCACATTTATTTATGTTGGAAAGATTCTTTATAAACAACTTGTTTATTTTGTGTGGTGTCTATGCTGATTAAAAAAGGATTTTATAATAATCATCATGATAATTATGGTATATTAATGTCAATATAATGTTCTCTATTTCGTGGTTCTTATAATTAAATTTATACCCATGTCGTAAGAGGTTTTATGTTACAATCTCATTATTTATCTGGACTGTTTATGATTATATTTTTGATAATTAAATATTTTAATATATATCTAAAAAAATAAATAACATTATTATATAGTAGTTATTTTTTATGAATAAAATTTTTCTTCACATTTTCCACTCTTTATGAACTCAAAATATCAAAATAAATGTAAAAACTGAATTTATTTCTCTCTTCTGTTGAAAACTGTTTTCCTTCAATGTCGATAATATTTAATAATATTTTAAACAATATTTTTCTATTATCCAATGGTAGAATTAATATTATAACCATTATATATGTTTAAGATATTGGTTTAAATTATTCTCTTCTTTGTTTTTCATATAATTATTTTTTAAATTTTGACCAAATATCTGAATGAAATAATTATTTTAATGTTTACAGGGTGAAAAAGTATCACATCATCATGAAGAATAATTATTTGATCATTACATTAAATGTGTTTAATTTTATTTTCAATGAAAATATACTCCTTAGTAATTTAATTTTTTTTAAATTTTATAGAAGGGATATCAAATGGAACGTATATTTTTGTTAAGAAAGTTTTAATGGTCCTTATTAGAATTTTTATTCATGAATAAAAAAACCGTTGTGGTTTCATATGTTTTTATAGAGTTATTATCCAATGATTATATTATATCCATTTATTTTTAATTTTTTTTGGATTTTTAATATAATTAAATTATTTTTATTAAACTAATTCATTTTCAATGGGTTATTCTACAATGAGTTGATGAAATATATATGAAACTCATCTCTTTACAACAAGTTATTCTATAATAAAATGCTTATAAAATACAGTTATTCTTTCCTTGGTTATAACACGATGTCTATTTTATAATATTATAGCCCATATATGTTTGTATTATGTTATGTGTGGGACATATATCACCCTTTAATTCATTGGTTATGCTATTATATCACTAGAGATTACTATAGGAAACTAGATGATGTGCTTGATCCGCAATGGGAAATAAATGGTTGAGCTTTATCCAATATGGGAAGCTGGTAATGATTCTTATTCTATTTTGAAATGGGACACATTTCATAATTCCTAATCTATAATGATTTTATTATCTATTATTTTAACATTTACATACAAAATGGTTATCATAAAAATGATGGTTCCACAATTATATCACATAAACATCAGGTTTATGGCTTATTTATGATTATTTTACACTATTATGGTCCATTTCTATGGAAATGTGAATGTTTTATTACATGGAGTGTGATTATTATCCATGACATATTGGGTATGAAATTTTTTTTATATTTACAATCGCATACACTTATTCTTATTTTATTCTTTTATATGAAAATAGATTGATAGCTTCCAGGTTTATTATTATTGGGAAATACAAATCACACTTTAAAATGTTAAATTTCCCCATGTTATGAATAAATATTTATATAAAAAATTTTCATTTAAGGGAACTAAATGGATATTTCTTTATCGAAGATATTTACTATCATTAATGAATTAATAAGAATGTGTAACAACTGTCCACTAACACTAACACATTATATTACATAGGTGTGTATTTTTTAAATTTAATAAATACTAAAAAATTATGATTTAATATCTATGTTTGAATAAAGTGGGAAATTATAGTTTTTATTATTGGAAATTATTGTATAACCGATAGAAAATTGGATGACGAAATATTAGTGAAATACATTAGGATAATCCTAAGGATAGGATAATGTCCCATGTTAGGGTAAATAATGTAGTGTGGTTTTCCATGAAAAAAAACCTTTCTATATTATACAAGTTGATGTGAAATTTTATAAAGATTAACAGTGATGTAATAACTATAAGAAGGGTGTATTGAGCTAGACTATATTTTCACCTATTATATGAAAATGAGCATTGTATAACACATGGTTTGAAATTACTAGGGGATATTCTAGAGAAGTCCAAAATCTCATTATTATACATCATAAATGATTTGAATTTATGATTACCAATAATAAATTTTGTTAAACCTATGGTATCATATATTGAAAATAAGGTTTCATTTTTTAGAAATCCTATAAATAATTTTTTTTCTAATTATTTGGTTTCCCAGTGTGATCGTACTTTCTCAAAATGTCCATTTTGGTTTTATTCAGTGGCTGAATGTAGGAGGAATCCTGTTAATATTGAACATGATGGAATATTTATTGATCATGATAAATAAAATTGGATGATGACTAGGGTGAAATATATTACAATAACTATTAACCTTTTATTACGATATATCGTTAACAATGTAAAATTTAGTGACATTTATAACAAATAAAATATTTGAATGATATAAATGTATAAATGTTCACGTGGTAATGAAAAAAGTTGGAAGAAGATTAAACTACCTATATTCCATGAATATGGAAAGTATAACCTAGAATAATTTTTCATATGGAGGGGAATATGTTTCCTATGTAGAATTTGAGGTTGTAGAGAAATGAATTACCAATTAATTTTAGGTCTTATATATGAGGAAATTGATATTATCAGAGTCAATTCTGTTAAAATATTATTAATCCCTAGAACCTAGAAGGATTTATATTGGAAAAAACAATGAAGTAAATGGGTTGAATTATTTTTTATTTATATTCAAGAATTATTCTATAGAATTATTTTAATAAAAATATTTCACTTATAATAATCTTGAAACATATAAGGATTGGTTACTTTTTCGAAGCATATATGTATTTTTGTTATATTATCTTTAGTGTTATGGGTAGCATCATTGGTTTATTAGATTATGGTAGACTTTAAGTTAGATATATTTCACACCACATTTTATGTTCAAATTGATGTGAATTTTATATGGAAAATGAAATTTTTGGATAAATTTTAATCGAATAAGTTATATGATACTATTAAGTTCAATATGAAGTATTATTTGATGTTTTGTGATCTATTCATATGTTTAAAAGTATTTATAAAATTTTGGGTTTATTTAACCAATGCGGATTATAATAATTTTTATGTATATTTAGTTTATTACTAAGGACATTATAAAAAAATATTAATATTTATATAAAAAGGACAACCTATCATACGTGAAAAGGCCACCAGGTTTGAATCCATAACTAAAGGGAAATAATTGTGAAACACATACCACTAGAAAACATGATGTCTCCGTTTATTTAAATGATGAGATATATAATTATAATATTGATTTTGGAAACTAATTTTTTTATAGGGATTACCAAGGGATTTAAAAATTAAATAGTTATAGTTAAATCCTCATGAAAATGAATGGTTTATGAGAAAATTACATAACTATTAATTTAGATTGAACTACGGTAAATTTAAAACAAATTTTATAGAGGAATTATATTTAAATATAAATGATTTATTATTATACTGATCATGAATTTTTTAATAATACATTCTCCCAAAGGATATTATATATTATGAAAAGAAAATGGATGGATCTAGTAATGTATTATGATTCCTCAACACATTACCACATAGAGAAAGAAACAAATGTGGACAACGCTTTGAGTTGATTGGGTCACACTATCTTATCCATGATCATGATAATAAATATCCAATATTACTAGATATAAAAATGACTGATCTTCAAATATTTATGGATGGGGATAATTTTTATCTTTTTCATATAACATAAAAACCATCTATAATTATAATGATACAAGAGGTATAGAGGGACAATTTTGAGTTGAAAGGAGGATGGGAAATGTTCATAAGTTCTAACATGATTTTTAGGGGATGGTAATATTTAGTAACTGTGTATTTATTACAATAATACCGGAAGAAAGATCTACTCTATGAGTGTCATAGTTCTTAATTATTTATTTATCAATGATTTAAAATGATTTATAGGGAATTTAAAGTATATTTATAGTGGGATAACATGAATCGAGGTATTATAGAGTCTTTATATTGGTACATCATATGTTAGGATGCAAAAGTTAGGATAAAAAATTTTATGTGGATATTAAAACCCTAACCCAAACATAAATGGTAACGGGAAAATATATTAATTGATCTTGACATTAGACTCTTCAAAACATATAAATGTAATAATTTTTTATATTTTAAAGTCTATAACCATAAAAATTCAAAAAACATTATCACTATCACATTTGATTTATCTATAGACCATATTTCTAGAAATTACATTAAGGAAGAAGTAAGGTTGCCTGGATTACCAGATTTTATTGTATATGATCGAGATCCAAGGATACATAGATGTTTTAGATAATTTTCAACAAGGTTTAGATATAGATCTATATTTTATCATGAAATATCATCCTCGTATAGATGGTTTATATGAGAAAAATATTGAAACCCTTGAAGATATATTAAGATCATGTTCTATTTATTTACAAATGTAGTTGGACCTAACTCCTTCATATAGTTACATTTTCTTAAAAAAAATAAATTTCATTAATGCATTTAGATGGGCCCTTAAGAATCCCCATATGAAAATGTATGTTGAACTCTAACACACTACAATGATGTTGTGTAAATAATGCTACTAGTTCATGAAAAAAAGAAGAAATGGTAGAGAAGGTTAGATCTACTCAACTTCACATAGGGAAAAAAGGAAAAACTATATTGATAATGATCAGTGAGACTTATAATTTAATATTTGTACAATGGTGTTTATAAGTACCTCTCCATGAAATATGGTAATGAGATTTATAAATAATTTATAAGAAAACTTCAGGATAATTAATACCTCTAGAATGTTTTGTTGTATCTGGACCATAGCTTATGACAAGGACCATTAAAAGAACTCATCTTGGGTTCACAATATGTTCAATGTATCTCTCATGGGAATGTATATACCTAATAGATTCGATTTATGAAGCACTAAGGTAAAACATATAGATAATGATATTTATTTTGAGGAAAATTGGTGGAGATTCTAAATAGATGATATATATTTCTATGAAACAATCAAACTCACCTAGTCAATATTTTTTGGATAAAAGAGCTTCTTGAGGAAGCAATGTAGGAACCTGATGATATAATGGGAAAGAAGAATGATAATGTTTTTATACCAATGTGATGGAATTTCATGCTATAAAGTCATTTTATGTGGGTTACAATGTCACCTACTCTATTTTAATGAATGTTTTTGTATAATTTAATTTATTTAATAAATTGTAGTACATGAAACATTGAGTTTTAATAAATTGTGATATTCTATTCATTTAATAAATTAAAATTAATTATTATAAAATTGATTTTAATTTAGTGGTATGAATTAGAATAACCATATTTAAAAATTTAATTTTAATGAATTTTGATAATGAAAATATTTTTATTAATATGTACTTTAGTTTTAATAATGTATATATATGTATTGAAAAATAAATAAATCTAAAAAATATTGAATTGTTTTTTGAAAAAAAATAAACCATTTTGAAACATTATTTGAAATAATAACCTTTATTATTGTAATCAACATGTCCCTATTATCTTAGGATTTTTTTCTTTTATAAAAATATTAATTTTTTCGTGAATATTTAAAAATAATTTTTTTCATTAACAACTGAATTTTAATTCAATGAAATCCACAAAGAAAAATATTATTTAAAAATATAAAAAAGGAAATATTTGTTTATTTATGTTATAATAAAACAAATTTATATCATTGTACTAATACTCATATTGAATTTTTATATTAAAATTTTCTATATAGATAAAAAAATTCCTCTTTTGGATAAACCTTTTTTGTCACTCTGATGGGTTTAATTTTAAATTATTATATTCCAATTCCATGAATGAAATTTGGGAAAAAATTTCAGTACTTAAAATTTTTATAAATAATATCATTTAAAGTCATAAAAATAATATTTTTATGGAATATTAGAAAATAGTAAAAAATAATTATCATGTTTAAGGTTAAAATAGGTTTTTTAATTGCTAAAATAAAAATATAAGTTGTTAAATGAAATAAAATTATTCTAAACTCAATTTTTTTTATAATTAAAATTTTCATTTTATATTATTCTATAATTATCTATTTTTGATCTCTGTATCATTTGCAAATCATTGGTAAACATTATTTTTTCAAAAAATCAAGGTTTCTCTTCCACCAATTATAAAAGTTCACACAATATCTTCTCATATTAACACTTTCAAACCCATATGGATCATCTTTTATATGACGAGAAACATTCATTACATCCATATATACATTCAAGAGTCCTTGGTTTGATTATTTAACCCTCCTAATATGTTTGTAGGTGAAAAAATAAAGGGGTTAATTCAAGTAGATGTATTTTCCAAAATAATGAGTTTTAATTTTAATTTTTCTCTTAATAATTAAAAAAAAATTGAACCATAGTAATATAATACCATTAAAATCTGAGATATGTTTATTCTTTTAAATTTCAATTTTATAACATATATCAACCATCCCCCCATCGAATTGGAAGTGATAATATCGATCGTATGTACAACGAACTACCGCCCCATTAACTGAAATAATTAAACATACATAATCACATATAAAAGCATGATATAATGATATATTAAAATTATATAAATTATATTCATAAAATTAATATCATATTTTAATTGTATTGTCACATATTACATCATACATTCAATTTTATGGGATTACAAAAATGTAGTTCATTTGTATGATGGACTGTCGCCTCAAAAGGTGATGTGATTCATTTTTCAAATAATTTTTAAATAGAATATAATAAGGATATATTTATGTAATATATGAGATATATATTATATAATATTGGTTATTTATATGTGAGTTATTATATACCTTTAATTAGTTTCATCTATTATGAAAATGGAATCATTGTACTGACATACATATGACCTACCATTTACATTAATAATGTAATTAATTTTATATGTTTAACATTTTTGGATTAGTATTAATTAAATAATAGTATATAATTATTTTATATTTATAATTTTTTTAATATTATTTAGATTATTTATCAATGATCAGAATAAAAGAACAAAAAATACTAGACCATATATGAGAAATGAATTATTTATTACTCAAAACATGATTTTAACGTGAAATTGTTAATACATTGGTAGTAAAGGTTAATAAATAAAAAAATATTACATGATACGTATGAAAATAGTTATATAATATACATATATGATATAACTTATATTTTTTGGTAGGATTTCAGAACATTTATCAAGGATGTTGAGACTAAACATAATAGTTTTTTGTCTCAAATTACCTACTTTGGGACATATGTCATGTTATGCACCTATAGTATTTTATGAGGTGTATATATATAACATCATACAATTTATATAGTTAATATAATTAATTTAATAATATTTTATTAATTATAATATTATTTTTTAATAATGATATTGATTAAAAAGTTACTAAAGTTGTAAGGGATTTAAGACTATCTTTTATTTTTCTAGACACATTCCTTATACAACACATGTTTTATTTTTACGGTGAATATACTTTTCTTGAATGTATTTTAAAATCCTGATAAAAATAATTATTTGATAGATATATCCAAATAATTTTCTTGATTTCTTAGGTATTACAATTCAAAAGATACCAATGATTATAAGGGATTTTCATCTCACTTTTATTTATATCAGACACATGACTTCATATCATGTTGGTTAATTTTTTTGGTGTATATAATACCCATTAATGTGTTTTATTTGGTTATAATGATTGTTATAGAGATATATAACCGTTAATTTTTTTATTCCATGGGTATTATGATCATATAGATAACAATGTGGTATTATTATTTTTTTAACAATTTCATTATTCATCATGATGGTTTATTATTAAGTTTCTAGTGATAAAATATTTTTATATATCTCTCATGAAACTCACTAAATTCATTCTTATAAGCCTATTTCATGTGAATAAAATTTTTTTATTTCATTTTTTCTCTTTATGAACATAATATAAAATAGTGAAATTATTATATAAAAACAAAATTTATTTTCATATTCGATCAAAAACCCATTATATTCTATGACTATGTTTTCTAGAAATGCTCTAAAAATGTTCACTATTTAAAATTTATGATTAATGAAATTTAAAAAAAAAATCAATTTCTAGAAATTTTTTCAAAATGAATATTCATTTAATTTTCCAAATAAGGATCATTTTTACCTATTTACCAAAAATATGAATGGAATCATTGTTTTTACATGTATGACAAGAATAATTTTTTCCTATAACAATATGGGTAAATTATTTTATGATTCCATTACATTCTATATAGTTTATTTTCAATGATTTTTTTGATAATATTTTGGAGTTATTTAGATTTTATTTATGTGATTTCAAAGGGAATGTAGGTTTTCATCAATGATATTTTAATAATGTTTATATGTATTATTTTCTCATCAATAAAAAATAACCCTTTGTGTTGATTATGTAATATATGGGATATTATCCATTGTAAAAATCATTTTTATTTAGTTTTATGGTTTATTTTTATTATTATGATGAAAATATATTTATTGAATCAGTTGCTTTTCTGTTGGGTATGACGTGAGGAATTGATAAAATGTCTATAAAACCCATTTGATTCGTACAGGTTTCTCTATGATGAAATGTTTATGAAACACAATTATTTTTTTATAGTTTTATGAATTTATTAATGTTTTATTTTATTTTATATCTCAACTAAATTAATTATTTTATGGTTTTGACCAAAATATCCCTATAATGTTTTGGGGAATGAATTATATCTCGTGAGAAAACTATGGGAAACTGGGTAATGTGCATGATAGACCCTGAGAAACATGTTGAGGGGATTTTTCATATATTGTAAATACATGATGATATATTTTCTAAAATTAAATCGGGATCATGTGTTGATTATTGATCTACAATGACTTTATGGTCATTTATGTTATCCATGATATATGAAATGGATTATATAGTTATAAAAGTGCCACACTATTATGAAATGAATATCTTGTTCAGGATTTATTTATGAGAATATATAACACTTACTATTCTTTTATTTTTAAATGATAATATTTTTTCCATGGATCATGCTTATAGTCCTTGATATATTTGGTATGAACATTATATGCTATAGTTATAATCTCATAAACACATCCATACGTTTTTATTTTATATGATCATCGATTAGTTAATTCCATATATAAATTTATTGAGAATATTATATCCACCTTTCTTATGATTCCCTTTACCTAGTTATATTGAAAATTTTAAGGATGGTATTTACATGAAGGGTATTAAATGAGAATATATTTACATATTATGATTATCATTAATTAAATAAGAAAACAATGTAACCTTTCTCAAAAGATTGTAATCCTTTATAATCCTTTGATGTGTATTTGGGAAATGTATTGAATATTACTCTATTAAGAGGTAATATATATGTTTGAAAGGATTGGGTTGTATTAATAAATGTATCTAATATAAGAGAATACTTTCATAGAAGGAATAAAGTTTCAAGACCTCATCATGCATACTCTATCATTGAGATCCCAAATCAGTTTAAGATTTGAAATCGTGGACATTTTATTGATCACAAATTTCATCATAGATGAAATAGAACTATCTATGTTATCAAATAATGAACATTGAATTTTTTCATATTACTAACTATTTTTATCCTATTCTAACATATCAATCCTTTAGACTAACAAATCTTTAGGCACATGCTAAAGTTATATACTTCGTGTAGAATCTATCGTCTTAATAACAATATTGATACATGGACCCAGAAGTGACATACCTTTATCAAAAATTATATCATATTATATTGGAATTCCATCCATATATTATAATTATTATTTCCAATAGGGTTTACATGCCTATATAATCATATATGAACTTTTAACATTACCTACATGGGAATATTATCGTCTTCTTCAAATAGAGTTTCAAAAACTAATCTAGTACCACTATCCATCTCCAATATTGACACTCCTAATTTATATTATATGTTTTTTCATATATAATTTATTTAATGGTATCATTAACAATTGAATATTGTTTATCTACTCTTATCATAATTAATTATTCTCTTATTTTTAGTGACATCCATATATGCCTTCTTATTGGGAATAATCTTTTAATATTTCACAATTTGATTGTTTTCAAAGAAAAAATGTTAAATTTCCCTAGTTTCTTGACTTTAAATTAGGTCCCTATCCATTCAATAGATGTAGATATATTATTGGAATTTCAATACCAATACACATAATAATAGTGGCTAAAACTGTTTCTTAAAAAAAGAAATTATATAAATATTCAAATTTTATTGTTTGTTAACATAGTCATTTTTATGTGAACCCATCTTAATTACAATATAATATTATCAATATAATGGATTTCTCCACATGTTTATTCTTAATTTGAGTTTCACATGATGATATGCTATTATTGAACTCTATTTCCATGTGACCGAACCTATGGAAGCACCATGAATTCTTAAGAGACCTATTTTATTTAATTTTTTAATTTAATTTTTTTTATTCAATTTTCATTTTTATTCTGATGTTGGAAAAAATTATTTTTTGGTTCTAATTATAAATATAATTTCCTAATAAATGAATCAAAAGTAACATTATTTATTGAAGGTTTTGTTACTTATTTTTATTCTTCTATATAATTATATGATTTTATCTCAAACATTCTCATGAAATTGGGAATGATTTAGTAAAAATAGATTTATCTTTTTATGGATAACTTAATCGATATGGTGGTTTTTTTATGATTATGGGATTATTTCATAATATTTTTTAATCGATTATAAGTATTCTTAAGATAAATTATTTGTATGGAAACATTTTCCGAAGTGATATTTCTTAAAAAAGCTTGTGGTGATTTAGCATGGGTGGTTTCTGGATTACTTACATCAAATAAAAGATTATGAATTTCATATTAATAATTTATTATAGATAACTTGTTATTTTAAACTTTATTAAAAATATTTAATCATCTTTTAGTATTTCACCACAAATTTTTTACATGTTTATTAAATAATGTTATATACTTCAATTATTATATTTTACATGATATATAGTTATGCGCATTTGACATCAATGGATACTATAAATATTTCACAATTTCATAGATTACTTTATTAAACACTATTTCATAAACATCACTCTCCCATGTATATATTTGAAACTATTTTTTACATACAATCAATATTTCATCCCAAATTTTCATAGACTATACGATTTCTTTAATTAATATGATTTCTAATAGTATTGAAAATAATCACCTTTATTAATTATAGTTATTCTATAACATCAATTTTCTTCTCAAATATATAATTTTCAACCAAAAAATAATTTATGCAAGAAAATCGATATATAAAAACATAAATACATCTCATATTCAGGTAATCAATAATTTTTTGATAAAAACAGCTTAGTGATTAATCAATATTGTCCTCATTAAAACCTCTACATAAATTCATTAATGAATCATGTTCAAAATATTCACCTAAGAAAACACCAATATGATTACCTTCAGCTAGTAGTTATTCATATTATAGGACATTATATTTTATCATATTCATGGAATATTTATATATCCATTTTATAGCAACATGGATAAAATTTCAATGTCTATCCTGGAAGGGATGCAAAAATTTTCATCAATCTCAGGCCCCTAAAATACATATCTAGACCACTTGTGTAGAATAAAAAAAGGGAAAGAAACTAAAATTAAAGGTCTCTTTTAGTAAGATATTGGTTTAATTAAATAATAGATCTAATAATAAGTATCATATTCCAAGAAATAAATTATATGTGGCACTAGATATATGAAACACACTTGATGTGAGGGTAATGAAAATGCGGTCAAATTATTAATAAATACCAAATAATATTTTGATTATTTTTCTTATTTATCCATAGAACAATATATTTGGATAATTTAGATGGATATTTTGTTTTTTATCCCTTAATAAACTAATTTTCAAGGTAGAAAATGTTTTAAATGTGATATGAAATTTCACTCATGGTTCAAACCTAATACAAGAAAGAAACTCTTTTATATGATGTTGTTTTCCATATTAAAAATTCCCCAATAAAATTATTATCTTAAAATTTTATTTAGATTTTTTATGATTATTTATAAATATGATTTATTATATTATATAGTTGAGGTCACCAGATTACATAGTTGACTATCAAATAAATTAGAAAAGTATACAAATAACCCCCCAACATGTTCTCTATTATACCATTGTAATAATTTCCTACAATCATAATCCTACAAATGTAAATATTACAAAATGAATTGAAATTTTACATTATATAGAATATAGGATTTGATTTATCAAAATAAATATTTCTTTGACTATATAAATATAATTTTAACATAGCTCATACATCTTGATCTCTAAATATTTTAAAATACTAGATCCTTTATAGAATCATTTTGATGTTCTTATTAACTAAATACACTATGTAATCAACCTCATATTTCAATAACTAGTGAGTAAATAGTAAAAATTTGTTCTGGTCTTTCTCAGTAATTGGTTATCCTTTAATGAATTTTTCCATATATTCTAATTATTTTTTATCCTTCTTTGAAATAATAAAATTTTGTACATTAGTAAAATATATCTACTCTTTTATTCCTCGAGGGAGATAATATTTATTCTTAGATTTTATGGTTTGTAATTTTACTATTATTAAGTTCATGGTTCTCTCATTTTACACAACGATCAAGAACCATGCCCAAAACACTTCATTTTCCCTATTTTACTTCCTATTATGAGATACATTCTGTAAATATGGATTTTTAGTTTTTTTTATGCTCATCATAATTTTCAAAATATTGAAATTTGTGTTTGAGAATTTCTCTATACACGCAATAAATCTTCTCCTTACCAACCAATCTTTTTTAATGACTAAAAATTATAGTGTTTACAAGATTCTTTTCATTAATCCTATATCTCATTGGGTATTACAAAAATATGGTTTTATTTATCTCTCTTATTTTTTTCATGAAGGATAGAGTCATGTGTTTTCATTTATAATTATAGAGAAATTATTATAAAAAATCATCAAAAACCTAAAAAAAATATTCTTCCAAATGATGTAATAAAATATATCACACAAATTTTTATAATTGGGACCTATGTCTTGGTGTGTGAGTAATAACATGAAACCAGTATAGATTCCATATTAGTCCTGTACACTTAATTTAGTTTATAATATCACTTATATTATACAATATTATTGGATAAGAAATAAATTAATGATATGCTACTTAACTAAAGATCCACACATGAATTGGGTGATTTTTTACATTATTTATAGTTTTAATATAGTCTATAATTTTCTCATTTCCAGAAAAAATTAACCTTGGTTATTTATCCTTCTTTTATACAATTTTTATTTTTTATACTCGCCCTCCCAAAGATATTTTATTTCATAGACAATATCATACACTTGAAAATAATTAAAATTAGGCTTCAATGATATATAATCATAACATCATGATGTTTATAACATGAAATAATAAATTGTTTATCATCGAAATTAATTTCATCTTTGGAAATATTAATTTTAACAATTCAATTTTCATTTTATAAATTCTATATTTTTTTAGAATTGTTACTCATTAACGAATAATATTCATATAATAATCTAGAAGTCATAATCTATAAATGTTTAAAAAATTATATTGTGATATTAATATTTTTACAGACCAAAAGTATTATGACACATAAATTTTCCTATGCAAAGAGGAAAATATTACATATAGAGTTAAATATCATATTTCTACTATAAATTTAATATGTATCATCAAGAATGTAATACAGACATTTCAATTAAAAAAATTCCCCAAACCTAATTTTTTTACTCCTGTGAAAGGATTATGAGTTGGATAAATGTGAAATTCACACTTCCAGAAGTCAAATTTTATTTTCGAAATGATGTACATGCTCAGTGTGAATTTTTGGCATTTTTATATTTTAGTGAAGTCAAAATTGAAAGGTGCACCATAGAGATCGCAATAAATTGAGTATTATCATACAATTTATAACTTTTCCTTATACATTTTAATAATTCCAACCTAAAATTCAAGACATCAAAAAATTAGATTAATATGAATTAAAATATATCTTAGTCCTCACAAAAAAAATCTAATTACCATTTAATAGTAATCATTAATTCATGTAATTATTAGAATAATAACTAACATCATTTAATTGATTAAAATGTACTTTGAATCATAAAAATAATTAGACAAATTCTTTTAGTGTGTTATACTACATTTCCATTCCATAATTGAGTTTAGCCTTCATAAATCATAAACCATGTTTCTTTTCACACTGATTTTGGATGACCTCAATAACACAAGGATAAAATATCCATCATTAGGAAAACAACTACCAACAAATTTATCTTATTTAAACATTTATCTATAGATTAAACAAGGTTTATAACAATAAAAGTTCAATAAACATAGTATTTTACATATCTCAACCATATTAAAACTATTGTTAATAGTTACTATAAATATGGACCATGATTTTCCAATTAGGATAAACACTCAAAAAATCTAATGTATGGGATTCCATTGAATCATCCAGGACAAATATTTAAGGAAAATAACATCAATACCCTAAGACTATGGGAATAAATGATTAAATTTTCACTCAATAAATCTCTTAAGACATCACCAACATATAAATACACTAGAAAATTCTTGGAAAAAATATGACAGAAAAATTTTAACTTCAACCCTAGGGAACATCAACTTATACAGAAAGAGACCCTTTGAGACATCATTCCTCTCATGTCTATCCTGATCTGGATGGAAACATAAATATTCTAAAAAATCTTATATGCATCCATGTTTTCATGTTTCCTTTCTATATTGGGTTATATGGCCACAATCAAGGGAGTAGTGTCTACAAGTTAATTAGTTAGATATTTATCTTAAGATTCTATGAAAATTTATGTAATGAATTAAACTGTTTATTTCACAGTAATGTGTTTCTATATCTCATAGAAATGTTATTTTCATTTGAGAACTATTATCATGATGTACTACGAGTCAGGGAAATTAAATAAATAATGTATTTAATTCTATTAGATAGATATAAAAAGTAAGTTCAATGAATATGTTATTGAAATTATATCAATAGCATAATCTTTTTTTAGATGAATATAACATTTAGTGTCATTAAATATATTTTTATTAAATTTTATCTTAGTAAAATAATGAACCCCTTTTCATTTAATGATAATCATTTTTATAAAAACGTTAATTTATAAATAAAAAATTAGTTTTAGTTGGTGTTACTCTAACTAATAATTTATTTATGTATTTTATGAGGAAAATTATTGTATATATCACTCTAGTATCATTGAAAGAATAAATTTTTTCAAATCCATTATATAGGTAAGCTCAGTGCTATTATATCGGTGTATTTCATAAGGTGTTTCTATTATATTGTACCAAATTTACACAATGTTTTTTTGAATCCTAAATTTTAAGGTTATTAATTCAACTCGAATATTTTTTACAAGTCTATTACATTATTTTTTAGATAAGTACCAAAATATTGACAAAATATATGATCCAAGGTCTAGTGTCTTGGGAAAATTTTGATCATACATTAGTTATTCATAATAAAATGAAAATATTTAAAAAATATTATTCTTTATCCTTCTATATATCTCATAACCTAATATGTATATTTATTCGCCTCTAGACATACATCGAAAGAATTAGTGGGATAAAATCCAAAAAATGGGAGGAATAAGGAACATTAATCATTTGAACAAAGGTGAAATTCATTATCATAATAAAATCATATGAACTATAAAATCATCATTTTTCTGATTGAAAAATTCTTTAATGTCCTGGAATTTTTCCTTGGTATAAAAATAAATAATCGTTTCATAGTTTAATAATACAAGACATAGTTTTCAACAAATATAGTAGCATGTCCATGGAAAACATATGGGTATAAAATGTAACATCATCATTATCAATAATTATAGTTTCATGTTCAAACCTAATACTCATTTTCTCATGAGATACATCCCATTACCTAATCCATTTGAGGCCTATAAAATTATTGGTCCACCTATCACAACATAAAATGCACATAATCATACACACACATGGAATTATAATAATCAGAATCATGAAATTTCCTGTTTAATGGAATGTGTTTTATAAAATGATTCATTAATCATCATTAACAAAATTAACATTACAATTAAAAAATTAATAAGAGACATCATTAATTGGAATAATAGATAATTTTTTACTTTTAAACAAGAATCAACTAAAATGGATTCAAGAGTTGTTTTGGAAAATGAATTATTTTTTAGAAAAGAATTATAAATTTCATAGAAAACATATTGGCTGTGTATCAAATGTATATACCTAAAATTAAATGGAAATA
This sequence comes from Viscum album, assembly GCA_963277665.1. NCBI lineage: Eukaryota > Viridiplantae > Streptophyta > Magnoliopsida > Santalales > Viscaceae > Viscum > Viscum album. Next base: position 1,214,564,959 of record OY728131.1, on the reverse strand, counting down.
ATATTTATCTTGCAACCTTTTCATACATGATGTGCAACTACCCAAAAATTATAAGAGTGAGACTATTTATTCGATAGATTTTATGAAACACCTCAATAAACAAAAAAAAGGAATATAACATATCAAGAATTTATGATATGTTTAATATGCTAAATAAATTTATTGTATTATACAACTTTAAATTCATGAAATAATAAATCAACTTATATCACCCATAACATTGTGTTTCTTCAATCGATTACGTTACACTCAAAACTAAGTTCTAATAAACAACAATATATTATTAAAAACATATTATTTAATTTAATAAGATATAATCTAGCCATTAAATTAGTTATTATGGATAGTAATGACTAACATTGATAATATTTTATTTAATAAAATTTATAGGTTACCAATTAATTTGAATTGATATTAAAAACAATTGAATTTAAAATAATTTATTTATGCTCACAAAGGTGGTTTACCATAATATATTAAACTAATTACTATTAGTGAATTATCCTAATTAAGTATTTAAATTATATTGATTAAAATATTTTTTATATTAATATAATATATTTTTAAGCATAACATATGATGAAATCATATTTTATGCTTAAAAATTGTATTTTATAGAATTGTAATTTTCTCTCCCTTTAATAGAACACCTATTTTAAAAAGAAATTTTCCAAATTTTATAAAATTTATATGTCAAAATTAACATCATTTTTGAAATAGGGACATCAAAATTATCTTATGATGATGTTTTGATATTTTTCATTGAAGATTATGTTTTTCATGAATAATGAAAAATGTTGAATTGAAATTGAAAATAAATATTTCTTATAACTTCATTATATATTTTGATTATATTTTAAATTGTTCATAATTAAAATTAGATAAATTATATATTTATTGAAAAAATTTAGTTCATTATAAAAAATTTAACCATTATGTTAGAAATAAACACATATCAAACATATAGAAAGATTTACTTTTAAAAACGTGCTTTCTTCATCTCAACTACTGGATTCAATTTAAATTAATTTTTGTGACTTTTGAGAATTTAATTTTGAAAAATATATTCAAAATTTTTAATATGAATAATTTAAAATTTCAAATATGATCAATTTTTTTACTAAAGTTAATGTTATTAAAATTATTTATAGCGATGAAGAGAGAAAATATTAGTGTAAGGGACTAAATCCTCAAATTAGGGGCCAAAATGACCTATAAGCTTGTCCAAAATCCAATATATGGATGTATTTAGACCATACAATCCATTATATATAATTTATTTCATTATAGTATAAATATTACATGGTAAAATGGTGTCTTGAAGTCCCCCTTTAATTTCATTAAAAGAATGTCACTCATCTTCCATTAAAAAATGGCACTCACTAATATCACTTATTTAAAGCTCTAAAACCTATTTTAACACAAAAAATATGACCAAATATGATTCCCAAATATATAAAATCATTCTTAAATCCTAAAAATGTGAAAAAATTAATAAAGTCTGACTTTTGAAATAAACCAAAAAGAGTTACCTTAATAAGAGGACACATTTTTCAATGAGCACTTTTGATTCATTTACATGTCCACACATTAAATAAAATTTTTATCATTTTTTTTATTATAACCTCATTATATAAAATGTATTTGATATGTTTTTATTCTAATTTTATTACTTACACTTTCTAAGACACCCATTAAATTGGATACATAATCATTGTTCTTATTTAAGGCGGACTAACGCCCTGCGAATGTATGTGCCTCGTTCTTCCCTTAACACTATTCATGGATAGAAATAAAGATGTATTTATATAGTATATATTATATCTATTATTTATAATTCATTTATTATTTATTAAATGTTATTTAAAACATAAAATAATTCTTTAAAATTTGTGAGAATACGATAACTTCATTTGTGGACGTTTGGAAAATTGCCTCTTTAAAGTAATGTGATTCAGTCAAGATATACATGGAATGAAACAAATATGTGTTTAGGTAATAATTTGTGATGTATATAATATTAATATCAAAATTTATTTATAATAACCACAAATATATAAAAATAATTTACATTTCATTGTTTTAAATATGTCACATAAATGGAAGTAGAGTTCACTCATATGGATGACATTCTTCATGCATGAAAGATACATATCATTTTATATGTACAAAAATTGTGTATTATTCAACATAAATATATAATGAATATATTGGTTATTTACATCCCGGATTACATTTTTTATATTATGATATCTAGATTTACATAACATGATCAAAATTAAATATTCAAAACATAATCGAAAAACTAGGAAATTAACACCAAAAATTACGAATGAATGACCATTAACATATGGAAAATAAGATATTATAAGAAGATAATATATCAAATAATAAATATTTTTAAGGTTTTCTAAAAATATTTTATATTATTAAACCATTATATTAGAGGTTAATGAATATTCAACAAAATGAAAATAAAATGTAAGAGATTTCATATCAATTTATATTTTATTTAAACTTAATTGTTATTATGCACCAATTCACATTAATGAGGTGTTTACACTGACTAGTTTTCCTTTAATATCAGGATTCACTCTTAACACATGGTAGTTTATGTTCACTTTTGAACTATCTCATCAAAGGTATATTTAATTGAAAATAAACATGTGCTAAAATGTTACTTTATAATATCACTTTCTTTGGTGAATGTTAACATTCTCATAGAACAATAAAATTTTTTATGGACATTTTAATTAAACTTTAAATTTAACTCAATTATATATATTCTAATTCAATTTATACTATTAATTCATAAAATGTATACCATTTTACATATAATTATAACTTTGATAGTTATTTGATTAACTGGGAAATTGTTGATGAATTAATATATTGTATTCAACACAATCATATGATAAGGAACATTATTTATTATTGAAATTAATTATTTCACTATATTAGTAATTTTTTTGACATACAATATATGGGTTGGTGACAAATTAATACTAGAAAAATGGTTCACTGGTATCCCCCAAGATGAAATTAGACAGGGAAAACCCATTGAGTTTTTTTTAAAATAGAAATAATGTGTCTCTACCACAATATTTAATGTGTATTGAGATTATGACATGAAGGTAAAGGTATCATGTGCCCAGAAAACATGATATCTAATAATTAAGCCTCAAATTTATTTTCGTTATTTTTATCATTGATATTTTTGACATTATATATAGACTCATCTCACTCTCATTTCATTCATTATGAAGAATTTATTTTAGTTATTTTCCATTCCGTATGAATTATACATTTTCAATTTATTTAAATTCAAAGTAGTTTTTGTTACATACATTTGCTTTCTAATTATGAACTTTTATCTTAGTTTATTAAATAAATGGATTGTATCATTATCTATTACCTTCACATATTGATGATTACAATTGATTAATTACTTCATCCCTTATACTAATCCCTTATTGAGAATTTGAGCACAACCATAGATTTTTTCTTCCCTACGAACCTATGTGGTGTAATTTTAAATATTTTTAATTATATGAATAGTGGTGAAAAATTTATCCTCAAAGTAATAAAACTTATATTGTATTTATTTTATTTATTTATAAAATAATACTCTTGTATATATCTAATTTACCAAGGCTATTAAATTTATCTGCCCACTATGCTAAATTTCTTGTTATTCTTGAAAATATAATGATAGTAAACACCAAATATGACCTTTTTGTATCGGGTAACTATATTTGGTATCAAGAGATGTTATTTAGAAATGTTATAAAATAGATTTATTCAAAGATATATTAGGGAACATACCCCAAATATAGACTTATTGAATTAGTATAGAAGCACACATATGATCCTTAACATATGTGTTATGGATAACATCAAAGGATTTTGAGACTTCAGGTTGCAAATATGTTTACGTAATAGGCATATCTTTTTTTTTGATTTGGGAGTCTACTATGATTATGAATATTCTATATGAATTTTAGAAGAATCCAACTACTTAGTGTATAACATGTTGTAGTGGAAGTGTTTTATGAGTGATATATACATCATATTTTAGAGAAATGAGTTTAAATGTATTTATGATCATTACTTTTATTATGATATTTAATTGCATTATAATAATATTCAAATATGATTTTTAGGTTTTTAAAATGGAAAATATGTTTTATTGATAACCGTATTGAAAATGGTGTTTATTGAATAAAATTCAATTATTTTATTCATAATTATTTTATAAATTATATTGTTTTAGAAAAAAAAATATATAGGAAGGAGCGGATTGCACCCATAACTAAAGAATAAAAAAGGATTAATTTCTATATTTTTTCTATATGATGTCTAAGATAAGGTAAAATTACTCTTATTTAAAAAATTTATGAGTAAATGTCAATATTGAACCTATAGTAAAAATTTTTATGAAAAGATTTTAATTTATGACCATTTTGAATATGGATAATAGTTTTAGATAAATAGAATGTCTTTTAACCCTTTTATGGGCCTTATAATCCATTAATTGGTTATATCAGTGTTTAATGCATTAAGGATAATATTTTAATATGAATTCCTTAATGTAATTATTGAATTATAATTTGACAGAAAGATAATGAGAAGCTAAGTTTTTCTTTATAAATTGTAACTCATCAAATAAGTATATTTAATTTTATTATTGTTCAAAAATTCAACAACATTAGGAAAAGTATTATAAAACCACAATGTTAACCTAATACCTTCATTGTTGTTGAACCAATTGTCATCTAAATCATTACAGATTTATAAACATGAGGGCCTCAACATATCATTTATCATTTTAGAGACCAATGCTTGACATACATGGACATTGCATTACTCTATTGGAATACATAATACATAAAAAAGAGACACCCAAGGCCCGTAATAGTTTAGTGTCTTTGGAAACTCGGAAAAAAATCTTCTAATCATGGTGAAAGATCTTCAACATCTTGCATAAAGATCATCCGCTTTTGTTTTATTACCTAAAAAAATTCTTTATATCATAGGGAAAAGAAAAAATTGGAAGGGTGATCTCAAATGATTAGTATGGGAAAACATGGAGAATATAAAACAATCCATTAACATTTGAACATAAAAACATGAACAAAAAATCTAAATATCAAAATCATAGGCAATGACATAAAATATGATAGTACATAAGGCATGGATCATAAAGGATCATTTATCAAGATAAAGTATAATGGTGATAAAACATATAATTGTAAAAAACAATTAAGAACATGTTATTATTTTCATAGTAGCCAAGGCATTACTTCCAAGACCATCATAGTGGACAAAGTCCATTACTGAACAGGGTTTACATGTCGTTCATCCCTATATTACTTAACTAGAATCAAATTCCATTCTAGACATACCTATATTATAAGATATAAATAATTAACCAATGAATTGTAATGAGATATATCTCCCAACCATCTCATAATTTACTCATTCTTGCGTGTGACACAAAATAGACATAAATCATTCATCATTACTAAAAACTAAAATTGGATTCACAAACCTGAACCCATCATAAAATAATCCATAAAAAAACAAAAGGATATAATTTAATTATAAAAAATAAAACCATGTAAATAATCTAGATATTATTCTTGAAACATAAACATACTAACTAATTTCATCTTATATGCAATGTAGTTTTGGTAAAACACTTAAAATGAATTCTTGAGAAAAATATCCTTTCTTCTTAAAAATCTGTTACTTTTCAAAAAATTCCATGCAGTTTTAAAAGAAAAGGATTTTCTTGAAAATAATTACTAAATATTGGAGAGGTGGATTCATGGAAATAAGGCTTTATGAACTTGTAAAATTTTCTATTAGGTTGTAGAGGTTAAAAAAAAATTCTTCTAGAACTTTGGACGGAAAAGTCAAAAAGTATGTCAAATGGAAAACAAAAGAAATATTCCTTCCATAGCTTGTGGTAATAGTAAAAAAGAGGTAAACATGACATTAAATATACATGGAATAATAGTAAAAACTTTATTAAAACATGTTTTTTTAAAACATGGACATGGATTATAAATATAACCCCACTAAATACATATGAATAAATAATCTCAGATTAGAACAAGATTGGAATAATTTGCCCTTACCATATGTCCAATTTCTTCTGTATATTTCCAAGAATTTTGGATAGTGGGTTTGAACATATTATTAACTTTTATTATAACCATAATAATATTTATGATATCATATATGATTCTTTACTACTTTATATTATACATTCAATTGTCAATTCCATGTTAATGCAGTGTTTTGGGTAAAATTGTTGACTTGTAATTATTTATATGATTAAATATATCATGATTACTTACTTCCATAATGTAAAACATGATTTATATATATATAATATATTCACAATATAATATATATATATATATAATATATTGATAAATGGAATGAAATACACCGTTCATGGAAAACGTAGGCCATACGTACGCATGAACATTGTTTTATTTTCCTTATTAAATTGAATGGAAGAAAATAAATAACTTAAACATAAATAAATATCATTATTATGTCATATATTTCATGATTATTAATTAGATATACTATATAATCATTTTAAAATGGTTAACTTGCGGAATTGATTTCATCACATTGTGGATATGGTAGTACGTATGTACACACCAGCAATGATATCATTCCTAAAATTATTGAATATAATTGGAGTGGATGATATAATATCTAAGAATCATTATGATGTTATAATAAATATATATATAGTTATTTCTAGCACTATAATTTTCATCCAAGTAAGGTGGTGGGGGAAAACAGATTACACCACGACATGGAGACGGTATTTCGTACATACGCACACGTGGTGATTTCATTTTCCATAGTATGGATAGAATGTGAAATGGTGTTTTTTCATATTTATAATAACATATGAGTATAGTGTTGATACATATGTTATTACTTTATAATGAAACAAACAAATAAGAGTAATTATAAAACGAAATAAATTTGAATGAATTGTTAAAGGATATTACCTCTTCTTTGACGCGCCTCTTCGTAACCTACTCTAAGGGCATTATGTTTGTCCTTGAAGTAGAACAGGACATCTAGTATGTTTCTATGTATGTGTAGAAGAAAAATGGACAGGGTTTGGCTGAGCATGAAGGCTCCAAACATTGTGAAGATGAGAGAGTGGAGGTGCCTTTTTATAAGAGGGGAGTAGGGCACTTTTAGAAACATTCAAAATATTAATTTATAATAAAAAAACCCCCATAAAAACTTCCAAAGTGACTCAAATTCGTATATTAGGTAATATTTGTTTGTAATCGCATCATCCAATCAAATTTAGACATGTTTTGATATTATTTTAAACCTTGTCATTTTGATTTACCCATATTTAATATATTTAATTTTATTTGTAGTAATATGATTATAAATAATAAATTGTTATAAATACCTACTTATGTGTTGTGAAATTTCCATAATTAGATACCTTATTACATTTTAGACCATATAATTTTAAATTTGTAATTTTTAATGATTTTTTTGATTTTTAAACAATTTAACAATTTTTTTTTTATAAAATGACAATAGTGTCAATTTTGACACTATTCAATTATTTGAATTTAAATAAAATACACACATAAGATATATTCAAACCAAAACATTTAATGGGTTCATAACATGTCAAATTATTCTAAAAAAATTCTGGAGCACGTTAATATGTTCATATAATATTTATTTCCATATTTTTGAAAGAATCTACTTGATATTTCAATAAATAAAATTATTCCTACATCACTATTGTGTCACTATTAATGATAATTATTTAATCCCTAAAAATTATAAATAAGCTCACATTATTTATATAATTTTATTATAATTCCGGTGAAAACATATTTTTGAGTTTTTATGAAGTTTATCACTATATTGAAATTATTACACATATAATATATAAGAGAGTGACATGTGGTCACTTTCTTTGGTTTTATAATTAATTACATCATTTTCATGGTCAAAAGTCCATAAAATGAATCTATTCCAACCCTTGGTTGATATGGGTATACATTTATTCATCCAATAGGATTTTTGGCTGCTGTAAAGTTAATTTTATAATCTTTTATATCCTTAATTACTTGATTTACCTTTAACAGTAGTAAATAAAATTTATTGTAGTAACTATTAATATTTTCTAAAAATAAAAAGTAGCTGATTAACAGAATTGGGACCTAATGATTCCAAATAATTATTCAATTATTCCAATTTCAAAACATAGAAGTTTCAGAATATAATTTAAAATTAATCCCCCTATTGACAAAACAGGTTTGAAAAGTTAAAACAATACAAAAGATTGAAATATTTTATCCTATGAAATCAATTTAAAATTAATGATATTGACTTGAATTATATTAAATGGTAAAAATATATTATATTTATTCTTTAAAACCATTCAATATTATAATTTAACAATATAAATTATCTTGATGAAAAAAGATGTTTTTAATTTAAATTTACTGTATTTTTACCATTCATCAAAATATGAAAGTTAGTAGAGAAATATTAAAAAATTATCAAAAAGTTAAATTTTATATACCTATTTAAATTAATAAGTTTATTTTGTCAAATTTATCTCATAATCTTTTCAAAACTAGAATTAATGTGGGTGCTCCATCAAATGGTTGCAAAACTGCATTTTTTGAAAAATAATTATTTTACCCTAAAAATTTATTTTGCACTCATACCATGTTCTAGAATATTTTTAAGATGAATGATAATGTTATAAAATTAAAAATGTGATTAATAATATTCATAACGGCTAGTTCATAATAATATTATAACAATATATCGTTGTTTAGTGAAATTCGGTATTGAGTACAACACACACTATCAAGGAAGGTCGCTTTTGCGTCGAACACAAGCCAAGAATAGAGTTTGCATATACTAAAAGCTGATATGGTGTTGCGTATAGTAAATATTATTATTTTCTTAGCATACAACCCAAGACATAAAATAAATTAAAAGAAATATTTTACATAAAATCTCAGGGTGTTACATTCTACCCCCCTTTAATTGAATTTCGCCCACAAAATTTTATCTGGGTTATAAGTCATTTACTACATTTAAGTTTCTCTCTTAGAAACCGACATCGTAAAAAAAATACAAAAACATAATTTTTAAAAGGAAATTTAGAAACATAATGGTCACCCAAATTATCTCAACATTGGGATTCCACATAATAGAATATAGGTGAAAACATGGATACGGAAGAAAAATTTAACCATCATGTTCTGATGAAGAGTGATAGACAACCAGCTATGAAAAATCCAAAAATAAAAAAGCCATAAAATTTTAATGATACAAGGTACCATCAGAGTCATCAGATATGAGGGTACTAGGACACCATTTTTGGTTTTCTATATCATTTACCTAATGTTGATGAAATTTTTTCATAAGGATAAACACATACTTGATTTCAGTGTAATATCATCATTGTCATTCAAATAAAAACTTATAATTCATCTATTATTTAAGGAAATGATGTTGAATTTGACATTATTGAAGTATTAGTATGTCATGTGATAATATGATAGGTCATTCCATCTCTCTTTATCACAAAATACTTAAAACAAATTATTAAATATAAATGAGTCCATGTATCATGTATATGATTCCAAAAATAGACTTATACTTTATCTATCATACCACTTAATAAAATAAAACTAATTTATACTAACCTAGGACTTACTATAGGCCAGTGGTAAGAGATATTGGCCTGTCATACTTCGGTTGGGGTTCGATTCCCGCATCCTTGTCCGACGAGATGGGTTGTCTCCCGTCGTACATGTTGAAATTTTTCTAAAACTAAACTTTTATAACATTCTAGAAAAATGTTTTAGCATTAAAAAAATACTATCTTATATCCAAAATAATACATTACAACCTTTAGTCTTATCAAAAATAATTCTTTCGAATTTCATAGTATAATGAAAACGACTACTAGACCAAGCATGTGAATACAATCATTTAACCCCAATATTTTATAAGTTTTATCTTGTTTGTTAAATTCATAACATTTAAATTCATTAATCATGTATTCTCTTGAGATATGAATTATAGTATAATCATAATGAAAACATGAATGATGTCAAAAATTAGCTCTTTTCACATACCAAAATTCCAATATTTCTATATCCCCAAACCATGATATCATTTTTTCCATATATCAATCATGATCTCACTAATAAAATCTAACATTTCATTATCTCCTAATCCCATCATTATGTGAAAATCATCTAATATCCAAAAATATTTCAATCACTTTTCAAGGTTATCGATTCCATATAATTATTAAAATCCACAACTAACCAATTCATAGATATTACAATATTCCACGACACTATAAACGATATTCCAAAACACTATTTTGGAATCCCGTTACATAAATACTTAATCATTACACCACTTCGTTGTCATATTCAACATTGCCAATAGTGATCACATGTGACTTCATTTTTTCCATTTCTTTAAGTTTTTGTTGATGTCGATCATCAATAACCCTTGGATTAGGACATTGGTTAGCATAATGCCCCATTTTCCAGCACTTGTACCATTGAATTGTTGGTGGTGCGTTCTCTGTAGTCTTTTCTCTATTCAAAACATTATCTACCTTTTTCCCATTACTTCAGCACTCAACTTCTTGTTGACCTTCATTTAAACTCTTAAAACATTATCTATTCTATTTAAGACAATCACCACGATGCTTCTTTCCACAATTTGAGCATAAAGAACATTTGTCTTCTTTTCACCATAGATTTGAGATTTTTCCATGGAATCCATCTTTCATTTCTTGTCAAAACCATGAGATGTATATATAACACCAACATCCAGCTATTACATGATAGCACAAACCACAATCTCTTCATAACTACTATTGTCTCTTATAGCTAGTTCTTTTCTAATACATGTTTTTAAACCACTGAAAAATCTATCAAATTTACATTCAGGTTGGATGATAAATCTAGATGCATACCTTGAATGCCATATAAAATTCGTTTTATATATACCAAAAGATTCATCATCCTTTTGATTAAGATCAAGTAACTCATTTAACGTCTTCTTTTGGAGAATATGAAGTAAGTAGTTATTGAAAAACATGTTCTTGATCTCATCAATCTACATAGATTAAATTTCATCTTGGGGCCTTGTATTATTAATTAGTGTCCACCACTTGTCTTCTTCACCTTCTAAATGGTAAATGCCTAAATAAATTATTCATGTTCCTAATAGCGATGTATGGAAAATATCTTCTCAATGGAACTGATCCATTGTTCATAAATAAGTTGATTAGAAGACCCACCTAGTGAAGTTTGAATTTTCCTCATGAAGTCCTCAATAGAATATTGTTCCCTTCTTTGCTCATTTAGAAGTCCAGAGTAATTCATAGAGTGTGTAAGTATTACAATAATATTTTTCAGTCCATCTCACATAACATTGGTTTGTTCATGAGTAAAATCATTGTATTGTCCACTACATTGATCAACACGGTTCCATCGGGTTCCGACCATTGTCTAAAACCTGAAAAGAATAGTGTGACTAGCAAAAAATCAGGTTAGAAAAAAAACATAATAATGGAGGAGTACCTTCAATATCTAACATCTTAATTTTAATTCAAATATATTTACCATTATTCTAGGACAATAAACTATACTTATCATAAAACATAGAGATATCCCTGGACATACCTTTAAAATATCTCTGGGGATCTCAGTAATGTTTTCGCGTCCTAGTTTACAATGGTTAACTAAACCTTTCCTATGATACCAACTGTAGAGACTGAATCTTGACATACATAGACATTAAATAACATTTTTTGAATACATAATACATAAAAAAGTAGACACCCAGAGACAATAATTATTTATTATCTTTGGAAACATGGAACAAAATCCTCTAATCATGGTGAATGACCTTCAACATCTCCCATAAAGATCTTCCCCTTTTGTTTTCTTACCTAAAATCATTCTTTATATCACAGGGAAGAGAAAACATAGAAAGGGTCAGTTCGAATTCTCAGTAATAGTAAACATGGTGAACATAAAACAATCCATTAACATTTGAACGTAAAAACATGAACATAAAATCTAAACATCAATATTTTGGGCATTGACATAAAACATGGCATTACATAAGGAAAGGATCATAAAAGACTATTTGTCATGATAAATTAGTATGGGTATAAAACATGTAATTGTGGAAAACCATTAAGTACATGATATGATTTCCATAGTAGCCATGGAATTGCTGCCAATACCATCATAGTGGAGAAAGTCAATTTCTGAATCGGGTTTACTTGCTATTCCAGCCCTGTATTACTGAACCAGATTCACTTGGCAATCCATCCATGTCTATATCATGAGATATAAATCATTACCCAATGAATTAGAGAGAGATATAGGTCCCACCCATCTCAAAATAAAAACATTCTTACATATGCCACAAAATAGACATAAATCATTCATCATAACCCAAAGAATAAAATGGGTTTCACAAAAATCATCCCATCAGAACCTAATAAATTTTAAACAAACGGATATCATTTAATCATAAGAAAAATAAAACCAAGTAAATAATAGAGACATTATACTTTAAACATAAACATACTAAATAATTTCATCTTTTATGGAAACAATTTATGACAAAACACTTGAATTGAATTCTTGAGGAAAATATCCATTATTCATCAAAATCAGTTTCTTTTCAAAAAAATGCCATGAAATTTTAAAAGAAAATTAATTTTTTTTAAATCATATTTAAATACTGTAGTGGATGAATCATAGAAATAAGAAGTTATGAAAACGTAAAAATCGGATTCAGGTCGTATTAGTTAAAAAAATTATTCTGTTACTTTTTCCAGAAAAGTCAAAAAGTACATTGTATGGAAAACAAAAGAAAGATTCCTTCCATACCATCTGTTAATAGTCAATAAGAGGTAAACACGACTTTAAACATAAATTTAATAATAGTAAAATCCTTATGAAAACTTTTTTGTTTGTAAAACATCGACTTGGATGATAAATATATCCTCGGTAAATACTTATAAATATATAATCTTGGATAAGAATGAGGTTTGAATAATTAGCCCTTAGTTTATGTCCAATTTCTCCCGAATGTGTATGAGACTCATGTATAATGGGTTTAAACATATTATTAACTTGTAACAGAACCATAATAATATTTCTGATATCATATATGATTCTCTTACGACTGTATATTAACTGTTCGTTTTTCAATTCCATGTTAAAGTAGTGTTTTGGGTAAAATTGTTTCATTTTTCATATGTGTTTTGACTTGTAATTATTGATATGTTTACTTAGATCATGATTAATTACTTCTATAATTTAAAACATGATTTATATATAATATATTTTGAATATAATAAATATATATATATAATAGATCGATTAATGAAAAAATACATCATTCATGGAGACGGTAGGTTGTACGTACGCATGAAATATGTTTTGGTTTCCTTATTAAATTGAATGGATGTAAGAAAATAAAATATTCATAAGTCTAGTATAATTATTATGTCATATATTTCATTATTATTTATTATATAGACTTTAGAATCATTCAAGAATGGTTAACTTGGAGATTGAATCTCATCGTCCTGTGGAGACGGTAATCCGTACGTATGCACGAGCAATGATATCATTCCCATAATTATTGAATGGAATTGGGGTGGATGATATATTATCTCAAAATCATAATGATTTTATAATAACCATATTTTTTTACATGATTATACCCATCCATGTAAGGTGGTGGTGGAAAAAGAGATTACACCACGGCGTGGAGACAGTATTCCGTACGTACGCACGCGCGGTGATTTTGTTTTCCATAGGATAGATAGAAGGTGAAATGGGGTTGTTTCATATTTATAATAACATATCAATATATTATCGATACTGATGTTATTTATTTAAAATGATACAAATAAATAAGGGGATGTAGTATAAGAAATAAATTTGAACGAATCGGTAAAAGATATTACCTCTTCTTTGACACGCCTCTTCTAAACCTCCTCTTAGGGCACTAAATGTGGTATTCGAAGAATACCATAACCTCTAGTATTTTTCTAGGAAATTTTAGAAGATCAATGGACATGTTTTGGCCTATATTCAATTCTCAAAATGTTATGAATATGAGAGGGAGGAGGTTCCCTTTTATAAGAGGGTAGAGGGGCACTTTTGGAAACCTCTAAAATTTTAATTTATAATAAAATCAAAACCCACATTAAAACATCCTATGTGAATCAATTTTTGAAATGATATAATATAGGGTTGTAATCTCATCAACCATTTAAATTTAGACATGTTTTGATTTTACTTTAAACCTTATAATTTAGATTTATCCTTATTTAATCTATTTAATTTAATTTTTGGAAATAAGATTCTATATTCTAAATTTTAATTTATACTTTCTTATGAGTTTTTAATTTTCCATAATTATATATATTATTAAATTTTCTACCATATAATTTTAAATTTGTAATTTTTAAATTTTTTTTGTGATTTTTAATCAATTTCATAATATGTTATTTTTTTAAAATATCAATAGTGTAAATTTTGGTACTATTCTATTATTTGAATGTGAATAAAGTCCAAACAAAATATATATTCAAACCAAAATATTTAATAGATTTATAACATGACATATTCTTTTAAAAAATTCATGTACCACATTAATTTTTTCATATAATATTTATTTTAATATTTTTAAACCAATTTATTTGATATTTCAATCAATAAAATAATTCCTCCATCACTATTGTGTCACCATTAATAATAATTATTTAATCCTTAAAATTATATGTAAATTCACATAATGGAGTTAATTTTATTATATTTCTTGTGACTATTTATGTGCGATGTTTTATAAATTTTTTCACTAAATTAAAAATATTACACTTATAAGATATAAGAGAGTGACACGTTGTCACTTTCTTCGGTTTTAATAATAATTACATAATTTTCAAAATCCGAAATCCATAACATAAGTCTATTCTAACACTTGGGTGATATGAATCATCTTTTATTCATCCAATAGAAATTTGGCAGGTGTTAGGGTAATTTTAAAACTTTATTTTTACCCTTAATTACCTGATTTACTTTTAATGGTAGTAAATACAATTTACCATAGTTATTATTCATAATTTCTAAAAAGTATCCTATTAACATAATTTGGATCTAAAGATTCAAAATATGGAATCCATTTTTCCAAATTCAAAACACAGAAGTTTTATTATTTAATTTAAAATTAGTCCCACTGTTGAGAAAACCAGTTTTAAAGGTTAAAACATTGAAAAAGATTGATAGAATTTTACCTATGAATTCAATATAAAATTAATGATAATGACTTGAATGATATAAAATTGTAAAAATATATTCTATTTATTATATAAAACTATTAAATATTATAATTTAACCATATAAATTATCTTAATGAAAATAAAATGTTTTTATTTAAAATATAGCATATTTTTACTATTCATCAAAATATGAAAGTTAAAAAAAATATTAAAAAAATATCAAAAGTAAATTTTAATATCCTTGTTGCTATGAAAATGTTTATTTTGACAAATTGAACTCATAAACATGTCAGAAACTATATATAAAGTTGGAGCACCCGCAAAAGGTGCCAAATCATCATTTTTTAAATACTTACTTTGCCCAAAAAAATTATATTGTTCTCATACCATGTTCTAGATTACGTATACGATTAATGATAATGTTGTAAAATTCAAAATACTATTAATATTATTCATAAAAGATAGTTCATAACAATATTAAAATAATATACCGTTTTTTAGTGAAATTCGGTATTGCGTACAACACACGCTATCGAGGAAGGTCGCTCTTGCGTGTAACACAAGCCAAGAAGAGTATTTGCGTATAATAAAAGCTAATTCGGTGTTGCATATAGTGAAAGATAATTTGGTGTAGTGTAAAACATTGGAAATCATAAAAATTAAAAAGTTTTTTTCACAAAAAATCTCAGGGTGTTACAATTATTAACATATTTGTGATCAATACAGAAATAACCCAATATAAATATTTACTATTTTCATTCATGTACATAATTTCATTTTACACTAATGATATATTACATATATACCTTGTAATATATAATTCAATTTGACCATTGTACATATCATTCTCTCTTATTAAGAGGATATTTTATACACTATTTTATGATGTGTGTTTTTCATGAAATTAAATTCCAAATATCAAACCACAGACTACAAATATCGAGATAAATTGTGGAGGCACAATTTATTTTTTGTACATAGAATGTAACACCCTAAAAATTCTAAAATACTAACATGTTATTCGATATAGTGTATGAAACACACCACCAAATATAGAAACTAATTTAACATATTGAGACATAATGGTATCTTTATTATTTAAAATTAATTGAAACATTTTTAAAACATTCAATGAAAACATTACTCAGTCTTATTTCATTTCACAAAATAATGAGTTTGATCAATATCTTATATTACACACAAGATTATGTTTTATCAAACAACGATATATTATTATGAAATTATTATGAAATATAAAAGACAAATCCTAATAGTTTAATTTGAATATTGAATATTTTTAAATATCTAATGAAAATATATGTTTTAATAAATTTCCTTGTTTTGGAATTAATTATAAATTATTAAAAAAACTAACCGATTAAAAGATATATTTTTAATTTTATCATCATAGTGGTTTTTTATAATAATAAAAACTATTTTTTACTTTTAGGTAATGATATTAATGATATATATATTACATTTAATAAATTATTTTTTATTTTAATCCATTATATTGTTTAAGAAAATGATTTTAATAAATCTAGTTTTACACTTAAATAGTGTATTTTTATAAATGGGAAATTTTGATGTCTTTTAATTGAGAACTTATTTTAAAAATGAATTTGGAAACTTTTATACATGTTTCTAAAAAAATTAACTTTATTTTTGAAAAATAAAATTAAAAATTATCTTATGTTGATGTTTTTTTAATTTTTTTGTGATGTTTCACTTTGTTGATGAATATGAAAATTTATTGAATTTTAATTGTAAACTCCTTTTTAATTTAATTTTGTTATATATTTAAATTCTATTTTAAATTGTTTTGAATGAATAATTTCATAAATTATAAATATATTGACCATATATATGTGATTAGAATAAAATTCACTTTTAAATTATGTATAAAAATGTTGCAAACTTTAGACCATTTTTACTTTAAAAAGTAGATTTGTTGCTATATTAGTGAGATTAATTTTAAATTAATTATAACAACATGTGTTATTGGACAATGGATAATTGAATTTCATATTTTCAATAATCATTATTTGTAATTTATAATAATGTAATATTATTTTTTGAAAAAAAATATTAGTGAATGTGATTAAAATTAATTAGAGTGAATAAGAAAAAATATATCTTAACAAGGGACTGAACATTAAGATTATTGAAAAAATTTATCATTAAAAATATGAAAAATAAATTGGTGGGAAATATTTCTACTATATCATCCTTTTTATTGAATATGGTTCATTATGGGATCCACTATAATTGGAAAAAACATGGGATGGATTTATTATTACAAAAAATAACAAAAATGACACCCCATCTACACTATAAACAGGAAATCAACCCTCCCACATACTCACACTTATAAATAAATTTTTATTTCCCATACTCTGCCCAAATATGCTAAAAAAAGACCCTTCCATAATATTTTAATCCTTAATTTGTGGATAAATCCTATAAAATAATCTTTATTTATAATCCATAAAGAGTTACCCGAATATGTTGTATCGTTCTTCAACAATAAGACCTACTTCAATCCAAATCCCTTATTTTATTTTTAAATAATTATTATATATTAATAATGCATCTAAAATATTCCTATATTTTTTTCTATTCAATTTTCCTACACTTGTTATACATATATATAAAATGTTATACACAATCATCATTCTTGTGTACAAAGGATTACTCTCTCCCAAACTGATGTCAATTTTTTCTATTACCACCATTGAAGGATATAAATATTGGTAGATTTATAGTGTATATATTATATATATATTAGGTAGAATGATATTATTCTTATTTAATATTTATTTAACGCAAAAATTTATTCATTCCATTTCATGGGAATATGATAACTTTGTTTGTGGATGTGTGTACTACCACCTCCTCAAAGCGATAAAATTTGTTCAAGCTATACATAGAATAAATATAGGATATTTATAACAAAAAATTGTAACATATATGAAAAATTATGATAATATAAATATAATATACATATATATATATAACATTTTCGATACATTATTTTAAACATAACATGCAAATGGAAGTAGCATTAATGTGTACGTATGAGTTATTGTCTCAATGAATCATGCATTTCATTTCCTTTATCCAATGATTATGGATTTTTGTAAATAAATATATAATGAATATATGTGATATTTATATCATGTTCTATATCCTGGAGATATGAAATCATATATTATTTAGGAATAAAATAATTAACAAGTAAAAACATACACGAAAAATGTGGAATCTAACACCCATAATTTTTGAATATAATGGAAAATTACTCATAAATGGTTAAAAATATATTTAAAGAAGATCATATATAATAAAATAAATATTAATATGGTTATTTTTTAGGTTTTTATATGATTATATTCACTCTATATGTGGTTAATGGATGTTCACCCGAATGGAAACAAAAAAGTAAGGGATTTCATGTCAATTTATACTCCATTGAGACTTATTTGTTGTTACTCATCATTTTACATTAATTAGGTGTATATAATTCCGAATTTTAGTCAGTATTAAGATTAAATCATAAATATTGGTATTTTAATTTTCAATTTGAACTGACTTATCCTAGAGGGGTTGACATCAAAATTACCATGTGGTAAATTTTATATTTGTAATATCACAATATAATTTTAATGTTAACATTATATTAAAAACTATAATCATTACAATAATTTTATTATACACTGAATTTATCCCAAATATACATAATTCATTTAATTTATATTATTGTTTCTTAAAAAAATTTCCATTTTTATATACACGGTTCACATTGATGATTTTTTAATTTACTAGAGAATTATTTTTAAATCTCTATCATTTATTCAATACACAAATTTCATAATGATATGTATTTATGATTTAAATTTATAATTTTAATATTTGAGAAATAATTTGGAAATTTACTATATGGGTTGGGGTATCTCCAAATGAAATCCCCTTTTGGAATAAGTAGTCCCATATGGTGAAATCTGTTTGTGATAAAATCAGTGAGTTTTTTTTTCAAGAAGATTAAATATGTTTCTATCAACAGATTATTAATATATTAAGATTAGTTCTTGATGGTAAAATTTTAATTTGCTAGGAATCATTAATTTTTCTAATAATGATGTTCAATAATTTATGATACTATTATCCTTGTGAATTTTTATTTGACATTATTAATTGTTTAATTTCATTCTCATTTTATGGATTAAAAGGAACATGTTTTAGTGATTTTCATTTCCATATTGATTATAACATATCCAGTTACACAAAATGAAGAATATTTCATAAATTCACATTGCCAAATTTTTTATGCGCTCAATTCTTAATTTATTGAATATATGGAATGAGTCTTCAGATATTAACATATTATATTTACTATTCTCTTTGATTTATTGTTGTTTCTTCTATACATAATGATTACTAAATATTTGAGGTCAACCCTATTTTTTTTGTTCAACTATAATCCAATAACTGTACTACAAAATATATGGATAGATATTATAAGATGGAATAATTTTATTCTTAAATGATAAAATTAGGTTGTAATTTTAGTATTCTTTTCTAAAATAATTCTAATGTATGTATGATGTTTACCAAGACTACAAAATTCATTAGTCCCTCATGTTTTATTTCATTGTAATAATGAAAATGAAATGGTAATAAACTTCATATCACTGATTTCTAGGGTTGTTGTGATACAAAAAGAGAATCCGTAATGGAATATATGTGAAAAATTAAGTAAACCAAAGGAATGTGTTTGGGATTGAGAATCCCCGTTCCTAAAATACATCTTTATTTCAAAAAATTCACTCTTATTAAATAATATATGTTGATATATTAAAATATAGTAACAAAAGTTAATTATTTTATGTAATTTCACTATTTATCATTTACAACAATTTTATTATATTTCATAATTTCATTATTGGAATTGAAGCATTTTGATAAATGTTTTCCTCAAAAATGACTAAATATTCATGTATTTCAATATTTTTTATTCAAGTTTATATATACATTAACATATTTCAAAAATTAATAAAATTTAATTTTTTCCATCATAAATAAATAATATTAACTATCCATAATTTTTATGATGAGAATATACTTGGTATCATCATAATTGGTGGTTAATCAACCATTTTCTATAATATTGTCCAAAAAATAAGAAAAAGTGGTATAAAAAATAAATATTTCAAAATCAATATATTAATAGTATGTTATTATAATTAATATAATGCTCAAATAATACCTAAATAATCGTATTATATTTTTTAGATTGAATTTTTTTAAAAAATTTGAATGTAGTAGGAAAAAAGGGAAGAGTTTATAAAAACATACTATTTTATCATTGATGAATCCCTTATACGACTGTTGACTTCGATAAATATTGGAGTTGAATAACCCTAGAAAATATACTGGGATTATAATATATTTATAGGGTGGTTTGTGGTAGTTATTATTCTTTTCTAGGAGTATATTATGTTGCTTTCAAAGTGAAGGGAGATAGGTTATTTATACTTTTTGGGAGCTGCATTTTTAGAAAAAGATATTGATAAATATATAATATACATGTTAAATATTATAATATTGACTTATTTGACATAATAAATCATATATAAATATAATTTAATGGTTTTAGGACTTAAATACATTTTATAATCTGTGATAAATAGTTTATTAAAATTAAAACTAGAAAATTGAAAAAATGTTTTTATAGGAATACTTTCTACTTTTGACTTTCGAAAGTAATTATTTAGGTTTAGAAAACATGTTTATTATATATTAATGGATAATTTATGAATCAAGATATGTTTGTTTCTACAATATTGTTTTATATAATATTAGGTCATTATTACATCATGAATGAGGTAATTCAAGACACAGTAGTTGCCGTAAAAACATTATTCTGTTATTTGAAAAAAAAATTAATTTATTTTAGAGAATTACAAGAACAAATACCATGGATAATTTATATATTTTGATATGAAAAATAAAATTAATTTTATCATTATCTATATCTATACAATTCCGTTTTTATTTGTTATATAAAAATTTAGGTATGTTTACAAAATAACATAAAATATTGATTATTAAATATGTCATTATATTTTCAATGAGTTTCTAATCATGATATATATTTATTGTAATTTTAATAATTATAGATACATGAATTACTCTTCATAAACATTATTCATATAAAATTTTATTATTTTGAGATTAAATTACTATCCCAATGGTTATGTTACTATTCCCAATGTTCAGGTAACTATTCCAAATAGTAATAAAACTATTCCAATAGTAACAACCCTATTCCATCAGGGAAATTACCTCTTAAAACACCACTTCATTACTAGATTCATTATTCCCCTCAATTTCTATCATGGTTATATATATCCATTCTATATAATTTTGAATAGTTTATAAATATTATTTTCATTTATATATTATAGTTTATGAGAGGGATGATTATGGAAGATTGGAGAAATAAATATTTTAGTATTGATGTTTTTTAGTATATATTTTTTCCCATTATAATGTATTGAATATTAATAGATTTTTTGTCAACTTTTTTCATTATTTTTATTAGTAATGTAATCTTTTTTCTATTACTTATTACGTTTTATATGCATAATTCTATGTAATATAATATAAAACACATTAATTTTAAATTCCATTGATAAAATCATTATTGTCATATTATTCATCCTTTTTATAAAAATAATATGAAAAGTTTCAACTGATGTTATCATTTGAGAATATTGTAGGGTACATTTATTACATTGGATTTTCTTGTTTCCACATCACTTATTCATTTTTATTGTTCTTCCACATCACATTGACATGGAGAGTTATAATTATTCATAGTAAATTTTATATATGGTCCATGAACTTCATATTATACTAATTATATAATATAATAATATCCTATTGTTCCACCTATATAAACAAACACATGTAACAGATTGTGTGTATACTTCCTCATAAGAGATACCTAGAACACATCCTAGAATTGATCCATATTTGGTGGTAGTGGAAGCTGATATGCAACTGATCTAATTTGATCATGGATATAAAAGGGGCTAATATATCTAGATTTAAATTTCTCTTTCTTTCCAAACCACATTAATATATTTCACAATGGTATTCAATGTAAATATTTATCTCCAAATTCAAACATCAAGTATCATTAATAATTTTCAGCATATCTCTTTGTCTGACATTATGTATAAATTATATGATATTGTGTGGATTGAACATTCATTTTAATCACCTTAAAAAGATCATTTCTATATAACATATATTTAATAACTTCATCCAAACATGTAGAATTTATACATTTCTTTCAAAAATAGAACTCTATATGGATAGATTTAATACTTGGATGGAATCTATTGTTTTTAGAGAACCCAAATAATGGGTGATGTTGATTTTATAATCAATTAAATTCCATTTAGTAGGACCTCAGCATGCCCTCGAGTGTCTCAGTAATCCTTGGAAGTTAGAAATTTATAGGGTTGATAGGTTGAGCTATAATTAAATAATGTATTCAGACCATGTTGATGACTTATTCGAAATTTAGAAATGAACCTTGGATATTAATAAGAGACAATAAATAGTTAATCATCATTCAATATTACCACTTCTATTATGAATATATTAAAAAAATTAATGTGATAAACCATCCCAAATATTATTTAATTGGGATTCCTTGGGGAGCCGATCCAACATAAACATATCACATTGTTTTCTTTAGTTTTCTTAGGATACTAATGAAATGTCCAAGGTGACGGTTTTCAGTTTCTATATTGGTATTGGAAATGGTTTCATCACCCACATGGAATTATTTTTCTCTAAAATAACTTTATAAAATAACAATCTCATGGTGGTATACTCAATGATATCATTTTTCATTTTTTCCCATAATATATTGACTCAAAGATCATGATATATCTAGGAGCTTTTAGAAATGAATAAAAATATATCATCTATGAAATTTATAAAAAATATCATTTATTTTCTAATGTTATAAGGGAATATAAATTCTAAATCCAAATGAAAAGAAACCATATTATTCTATAAGGAATTCATGAAGATTCCATTCCATTAATATTTTCACCTTCAGTTGAATCTCAATATCCACCATTTGGGCCTCTATTACATTATCCTAAATATATGGTTTTGAAATAATTTTGGAAAGGTTGTATATATTCCCCATCAACATGATTCCATGATCTATCCTTTTCATATCCTTGAAGTTATGATTTTTATTAATCTATATTATGAAATGAGTTGGAATTAACTTTTCTAAGAATAACATTTATCATTTTATCCATTTCTAGATGATATTTCATAGAGAAATAACTATCTTTTATTTATTTAATAAAATACTATTAAAAAGATATAGATCTATTGTTATATGAATATATACTTTAGACTCTTTTTCTCTGCATATATATATGTATATCTTCTTTCAATAAAGGCTTTGCCGATAAATATTCATAGAAAAATCACATTTTTTACTACAAATAATTTGCCGGGTAGTGTTTCCCATGAGGCTATAACATTCATGAGGAATATTCTTTCATTGTTTCATTCATATTGAGTATACAACCAAATCCTAATATTTAAGCATACCTAAATAAAATAAAAATGTCTCTACATAATGGTATGTCATGTATAGGTGTAGTGATTAACTTCTTTTTGAGTTTTATAAAATATTCCTCACATTAGTTGGTCTAAATGTAATTTACCCTTTTTAGTGTTCTCTAATTTTTAAGGCTATAAAATAATGACAGTTTTGATACAAACCATTAGTTTTAGCATAATTAGTCAAGAAAAAATTGTATTTCTGTGACACAAGTCAGTCTTGCCCATTCATTAGTTACAATTTCATTTTAAGGGTTCTATGAAAATTCAATTACTTATATTCACATGACCAAATTATTTGACATGGTACAACTAAAATTTAAATTTCCCAATCATATAATAAATTTTCATCTTCCTATATGTCTCCAACATAGTCATTAGATGCTCATCATGTTCCTCATAACTCTTGGAGTAAATGTGAATATAATATATAATTACTACCAAATATTTTTCAAGGTTGTCCCTAACGACTATATAAATAAAATATCGAATGATTTAAGGGGAATTTATATGTCTAAATGCAATCTCTATAAACTCGTAGAGTAATGATCCAACCTAGGTTAACTAAACAGGACATCCATACCGGACTACCAAGTAATATTAGTAACATTGGATAACAAAAACCAATCATAAACATTTTAAAAACAAGACATAAAAACATATTGAAAAGTGAAAAAAACAAAATACCAAAGGTAGATTCGATCTAATCCAAAAAAGGCTAAAATGAAATGTATATTAATATCCTATGTGACCAGCAGTCCCCTCAAGACCAATATAAACTAAATTAAATAGCAACAAGATAATACATCATATTAAAAGATGATCTCACATTCACATTAATCCTCTAATAAAACATATAAAAACACGCAGTGGAATAATAATGGAGGGATTGAAAACCATATCCTAAATCACGAAAATCTATTTTCAATGAAAACCACCATATTGAATCATTTTCCATCAATAAATTAATTTTAGATCATTTATGTCTTAAAATAATTGATAAAACCAAAGTTATTTATCATGAACAAATTTAAATTCATCAAATGAACCTAGTTTATAGAAACACGTAGCTCAAATTAGAAAAAATAATTATTCTTTTGCCAATGATTGAAAAAAACCAAGAGAATGACCTTTAAAAGAAAACATACACCATGAATCTGAGAAATATTTATAGATATCTCTATAAGATCCCAAATATTTATCCAATCCATAGGAAAACCAAAATAAAATAAGAATAAAGTATATTTCATACCCAGAGATGAAAAATCCAATGACAATGGTGATCAATCACTCAAAAATGTGATCAGGATTGAAAGGAGTCACCTAAATTTTCCTAGGAAGATCCTTTAGGTCCATGGTAAAGAATATTGTAATAATGGATTGATAATTTTAGTTAAACCAAATTCAAAAAAACAACACTTTTGAATTTACACAGTATATAACCCAATTACTTGTTGTATAATTTTCCAGTCCCATATAAGCCAAGAAACCAATTTTCTTTTAATAATAATATGGTTATAATATTAAGTGGAATGGTTGCTATGAAATGAGTGAAAACCTGCATGAATCATACCAATGTCATGAAATCTAGTAGGAAATTTATATACATCATGAAACCCTACTAAATGACTTGTAAATGCAGAGAAGACTAAAAAAATTGGTTTTAGACTATAATTTATAAAATTTACATAACTCCGCCATTATAGTTATCCCCAAAATTCCTTCTCGACATTTCGTAAATAATTAAAAAGGAATACAAAAACAAAGGTACAAACATAAATAACAGAAATGTATATCATCATTACAGTATTCCCCCCAAAAATTCTTTCTTCCAATATGAATCACTCAAATATTTGGGATCCGCAAAAAGAGAAGCCCACTACATCCATATCAATGACTACCCCCAACCACTTTTCATGCATATCCTATCAAAATTTCCTAGGTAAATATACTAGGGGTATCTCATTATTGTGTAGTACCTTATCATTATGATGAATAATCTGAATTTTCTGTGCAACCAATGTGGTTTCAGGATTAAGAGCAACATCCTCCAATAAAATCACTTTGTATAGATCTAGTAGAATCCACCTCAACATTGAAACTTGAAGAACTTCCTAGATATTTGTCACATTAGATGGAAAGTGAAACTGATAGGACACCCTCTCAAGTCAACCAACAATCTCACTAGATCCTATAAAACATCAATACCACTTACTGTTCTTACTCATCCTGCAATTTCATAAGAGATGAAAATGTCTATGATATACATGAATACCAAGTAGAAAATCTAGTGACATATTAAGATGGTCTACATAAAATTTATGAATACTATGCATCCTAAAAACACATCTTTGAATAATCTATACAATCTCATTTATCTCTTGAATTATACTCTTCCAAACACATTATAACTCTCTAAACTCTATAATGAAATGGGGATAACTAGATGGATTCTAATAAAAAACCTCATAGAATTCAACCACTATCAATTATTGATAACTATTTTTATAGTAAAAACAAACCAAAAGTATATGATTTCTAGTGATCCAAGAAAACCAATCAATGAATTCTAGAGTATATCCTTATAGAACCTAGATTGACCTCTTTTTCAACCCATTCACCTGTAGATAATAATGTATACTTAATATAATATATGAAACCATATCCTTAAAAAAAATTAAAAAATATATATGTGAATATTATATCCATATTAGAAACATCTACATAGGGAGCTCCATGAATTCTCACAATTTATCACACATACATGATCCCAAGATAATATATATTCATCATCTCCATGATTGGTAGGAAATGCACGAACATAGTGAAGTAGTCAATGATCACAATAATTTAATCCTTTCCACTGGGATTCATTGAAAAAATGACAAAAATCCTTATAAATATCATCCAACATATATATTAGAATAGATATAGGTTAAAACAACATTATATGTCTCTATTCATCTGCATTAATTAACCAAAAATTTTGGAACCATGATACAAAATTCACAGTAAACCATCTATTTCCACTAATATTGACACCTCATGTCATGACATATCATCATAACATAGGGTGAACATACCAGCAACTATGGTTTACACAGTCTAGTAACAATTTTCCATAGAAAAATGGAACAACCATCCCTCTATGTTAGAACAATGCTCCATAGTGAGTTTGAGTCCACTCACTATACTATCCCCACCATAAAGTATTTTACTAAACTATTTGCACTCATTTTATACCACATTATCGAGAAGAAATATCCCATGAAAATATTATTTAACTTTAATAAAAATATAATAACACCTTTCCAGAAACATCTTCACTCCCATGATCACCCCATCAAAGAAAAAACACATCTAAGACCATTATACAACCAATTCATTCAATGCTGATGTCAGTAATCTTTTGTTCAATGAATTGGAAACCAAATTTATATTCACAAGGGTATAATAAATATCATAATTAATAATATAATTATACATAATAGAATATATATATATTAACTTTAGATTTATATGATTAATAATGTATATCATGCTCTTATTTTCAAAATATACCATGATAATTTTTCCAATGAGATAATGATGCTATGTTTTGAGTACATACATAATAGCTTATAACACAACATCTTGGGTTGGGTATTTATTCTCATGATTTTATAATAGTCATGAGCCATAATTCAAAACCTATACCACAAAAACTATGATGTGTCCCAAAATCATACCTAAATCATCACAGAAAATATCATAACCTGATCCCATTTCTAGAAGTATCAAATTGCTGATGTTTTAATCCTCACCAAATGCGCTTAAAAATATCTTTGACCCTTATAATTAAATTTTTACTGTATGTACATATTTTTTGTAGCAATCATTGAAGAAGAGAGATTAGAAAATTCCTAAAAATGAATATTGTAAATAGAAAACCCCATGTATCTATGGATATCAATCATATTTTTTAGATGGATTCAAGGCAAAAATTCTTATACCTTCTTAGGATATACTATGAATCACTTCCAAGATATTTATTTCCATGGAAACATCAACTCTTAGGTCTAAATCTAACTCATAGAAAGATTACCATAAAAATAAATCTCTCCCCATGTTCAAAGAATGACATCTATATGGCTCATATAATCATCATATGAATTATAAGACAAAAAAATATAATCCATGCACAAAATAATAAATGAGTCCAAGAACTGATGAAATGTATGGTTTTTAAAATCCCTTAACACCATAAGATTATTAGTTTTACAAAAAAGAATAACAAGAAAAAAATTCCAATATCATCTCAAAAATGTTTTCTTAGGTGTATTCTAATCCCATTATCTCAAATGGTGATACCTTGAACACATGTTAATCTTAGAAAACCAACAATTTCCTCTAAGATGATTAAAGATATCATCAATCCTTGGTAATGCATATTTTTTTAATGGTAACCCTGTTAAACTTTTGATAATCAATACCAAGTATATGGATCATTTCTACCTTCTAATAAAATAAGACTATAATATTCCATAGTGAAAATTTCATGTTAATAAATACATTTTCCTCTACCCACTCTAGTTTGACCTTTTTTTACCAACTCATCATCTTCCATGTGGTAAGACAATATCGAAGATATAATTATAACTTGCAACAAATCAATTGTAAATTGTACCTCTTTATATAGTGAAAAACTATAAAAATAATTCGAAAAAACCACAATGTACTCACCCAAAACATTATAAAGTCAAAAAATAAAGAAAGTCACAACTACATCTAGATGAATCCATAAAAAATAACATGATATTTACCCAGTATAGCGAATAAGAGGCCCTACCCTTTCCGATCTACATTCCCACTCACCGTGGATAAAACGTGTGACCACATTGATAGATACAGACTCAAATCAATAATGATAATAGTCAACCTGGGTATTAAAGATAATATTCCTATCCACTATGATAATAAAGTCAACGTTTTCAAGTCTATGGACTAACAAATCCTAAACACCTAGAACTCAACAATCATCACCCATCTTAGGGGATATCTAAAACATTGTTGAGACCACCTTCACAAAGGAATGGAAGTATTTCATAAGAAACAAATATGTTTGTAAAGTAATCACAATATGTCGACTATCTTTGAAAATATAAAACTGTGAGTACCCCCCATATCAAACAAATATTGGACTATTACGGATGAAATAAACACTACACATCTAGTAGTCCTTTTCCTTGATTCAGATTCATATAGAATAAACTGTTTTTTATAAATTAAATTTTTCGTAGCATCATGAAAATCTCCCATGGAATGAGTATTAGACAAACCAACATTAGAATAATCTTCAAAATCATGTAAACCCTTTGTGAGAGTGTATCATACCATTGTACCCAATGATATCATTTACGAAAAGAATAATACATGGAATGATCATTCACTATGATGAAAAGTCTTATGATCATAAAAGTTGTTAACAGGGGTATGAAATAAACATCCACAGTTATGTAAAACAACCTAATGATACACTGTCATCGCCCTTGAGAACTGTATAGAAAAAATAGACCAATATTATGATTTTATATAAAAAAGGAACACCTTAACTTACCACCACTACAATTAAATATTCATATTATCTAATCATACCATATTTGTATTAATCATATTAATTAACATGGTAAACACCCTCCAAAATATTTAGAAGGCATATGAGTATCATCATTAACAATATAAGAGGATTTATTCATAAACTAAACCACTCAGAATTCAGGTACAAATCAGTGAAAATATTAAGGCCCACATTAACTTACTCATAAAAATAGGTATTGAACTGTAGAATGGTACACCCCCATACTCTGAGATCATTAACTCCCTTTTCATTACTACACATATTGTATCTAGGTAAAACTAATGGCTAAATAGTTTCTTCAACTAATCCCAGGTATGATCCATATGAAACATAACATGGAAAATATATTCACCTCTTATCCTTTTGAGTCCCCCATGAAAATAAGTGGAAAACCCACATTAATGTCTTAAAGAGTCTTTATGAAGTTGTATACCCTCCCAATACACTCAAGCCACACCATGGATTCATGTGTTTCATTGTCACCATGATGTATGTGTTGATTCATGTTATTAAATTTTAAGACATAATCCATGACAAACCTAAGGTTCCATACTACCACATGAACCATAGTTAGATTAATGTAGATAAAAACATCTCCCCATGAAGGGTCCACTAGATGATTATCTTACATAACCTATCATGTAACATAGACTTCTTGATTCATAATATCAGTTATCAGTATCATTTTTTAACAAAAGGCCAAAAAACCAGTCATAGGAAAATTTTGAATTACATGGAAAAACGTATAGTTCATATAACAAAGCATTAAAATAATAAGTATATCATGATAGCAAAAAACTATTTGTAAAACCCATACTTGAAAAGAAAAATTTCTACAAAAATAAAAACCCCACATAATCATTTAAATTACCTCAAAATCTATGTCTCAAACATAGTAAAAATCCCTGACCACACTTGGTAACTTGATTCTAGTCACTAAAGTGTGATCGACAGGCCCCATTTCCAACACTTACTCTCTGAATTATAATAGTCATAATGATAGACTACCCGTGACATTAAACAAAAATTAATCATTTACATAAAACATGTAGATGATCATCCCCCAATAAAAAATTATAAAAATCCAAATAGGGAGAACTAGACATGTCATCCGAATTATTCCATCATGTTATATAGGTAAAAAATGAAAACAGGGAAGAGCCTTGTATATAGGTAATGAAACATAAAACCATAGTATAAATGAGAATAAAAAAATTCCATAAGTACCTAAAATCCCTCCCAAAAAAAGGATAAACTTGGAAGTATATCAATACCCCCATATGACCATTAGTCACCTCCAGGCCTTAACTAATCAAAAGCAGCAACACCACGAGAAGCCAACATACAACATGATGATAATATCTATTCACGAATCAAAAAATAAATCATATAAAAATCCTTGAGGAAAAACAAGGGTATTAGATAATTCCCTGTAGGATATATGCACTACCTATATTCAAATTTTAATATCATGAATGAAAAAATTATATATTTTTTAAAAATGTTTTACAAATATTTTTACAAAATAAATTTGGTTGTAAATCATTTTCCCTTTGATTTTCATCAAATACATTAAAATTATATTAACAAAAATGTGCCAAGTTAATATATGAAACCATATCCATGAATCTATAGGGAGTTTATTAAATTGATATCCATGAAATAATCAATTATGAGAAGCTATGTGATACATCGTCATATAAAAACATGACAGAAACACTGAATTATACCAAAGATCATTTTATAAATAACCATAAATGTAAAATAACATCACATATTTGGATTTAGGCTATGGGAAACTACATAACAGTCCCTCATAAGCCTAAATATGAATACTTTAGTTCTAACCAATAAATAGATCTTCTTGTCATTAGCACAGTATGTCACTTATTAGTTGGGAAACACACACTAAGGATACACATGTCTCTTTCCCGATTCACCCAAGGATCCCAATGTGAAATATATTAAATAAATTTTCAAAACCATGTTCATAATTTCCTATAAAATTTAATAATCAAATCAAATATAATATTTTGTTTGAGACCCAATTCCCAAATCACAAAAATACAAATTCAATGTAACAAAACCTTTTCGAAAGAAAATTTACATTATCATATATCACATGAAACAATTTATCACATAAAATAAACAAAAAAAACCCTAATATATTTACCAATAAAAATAATAGGTTAATCAAATTAATCCATTACGTAGAAATACATACCACAACATGGTAATAATATAGCTCTTTTAGACAATGGTGATAGGAAACCCAAAGAATGACCTTAAAATGTTAGAGAACTAAATGAAGCTAAAATGTACCGATCAAAAAACAATATCCAATCATAAATACATACCCAATCAACAAATACAATGAAAAAATGAAGATAAAAGATGATTACATATTTATATAGAAGAAATACAATGACAATGATGATCAATCACATAATGTAGAGAACTACAGAGAAAGGTGTCACCCAATATTAACTTGGAGGAACCTATTGTCCAAGAAGAATGAATCATATTTGAATAAAATTGGAATTACACCTGAAACAACTTCATAAGTCTAACACTCATGTATTTAGATATTTTCTAACCTAACTACACATTGGGTAATTTACAAGTCACACTTACACTGAAAAGCCTCCCCAATTTATGAAAAATAAAAATTTTAATATTTAACCGGTGTCGAAGATACACAGGACATGTATACATGAACACTATATAACCATTTCATGGACTCTATCTGGTCATCATTACACATTTTCAACATCATTACAAGACATGTAAATCCACCTCATACTTATAAAACTACATGTTTAGTTCCAAAAATTCCAATTAATCCTTGAAATTACCATAAAAAGTATCCCCCCAATTCAATTTCAGCATTAAGCAAACAATGAAAAAAGAAACTAAAATAAAATTTCTATACATACCTGAATGAAATGTAACATAGTGTTACACCTAGTTTCCATACCATTTATAGAAGGCTATATTATGAATATATTCCTTCTACAACTTCAGTTGATGATATCTAGAATGATTATCCAACTTTGAGAATATTTCATCTCCTCATAGTTGAGGGAAAAACTAACCAGTACTTTGATTGGGATATATAATCTTTATTGTGATCTAATTGAAAGATATATTATATATACACCACCATATTGATCCATCAATTTTATTTACAAAGAGCATTTCCACACTCTAAAGTTGTCCATTAGGGTGTATGAACACTCTTTCTAAATACTATTGCATATTCTCCGTTAACTCTTGTAGTTTTATAGTGGCCATTCTGAAGGGTCATTTGGACATTTTAGTGGCTCTAGATATAATTTATACTGATAAATATAAGTCAAAATATGGTGGATGTTCGGAAAACTCTTTGGGAAATGCATCTATTAATTCTATAAAAATGAATATTTTCAAACTGTTTATTCTTTCCATTGTATCCACCATTTGGGAATGGTATGATTCTCTACTATGTATCATCACCCACATATTTTTTGTATTTAAAAAACGAGATTAATGACTATTATTGTATTTTTAGAGGTGCATTGGAGGGTTTATAATATAGAATTTATATTCTTTTTCCCGATTGAGGATGTGTGGTTAATTTAAATAATGCCAATCCATGCCCAGTAGGGCATTAAATTACACCATGGTATGTATTATGAGACTCAATAGAATAATACATCCATTTTGAAAATATGGTAAGATTAAAAAACATAGGTTTGAAGGATTAGGCAAGTTTATATTATTATAGATATCCGCAAATAATCGTTTTATGGATTTTATTCAAAAGTTATAGCATATATTATGATATAATTGAATTCATAGAACCTGAATCAAAAATAATTTCATTTCATTTGTTAGTGAATGAGTAGTTTTATTTTTAAAAATTAATTTTCACACTCATATTTGGTAGTATATATCGGATAATGATTCAATTTTTGGATTTTTATTTGGTAGTTTCTAATGTTGGTTACCCTTACTGACGAATGGTTTAGTGTGCTTGCTTGTATAGTTTCCTTTCTCCCAATATTTGATGATTTGAACCAAGGGTGGTTAATTAAAAGGATTCCTACTTTTATCCATCATATTACATTGATTATTCATGCATCATTGACCTAAATGAGTTTTGTGACCTTCTCTCCAAGGCATGAACCATTTACCCATCCCGTTGAAAAAACTACCATGATGGTTATTCAATAATTTTTCTATATAGGTGGTTGGATCTTCTTGAATATCTTTTAATTATACCCACCGTCATGAAAATATATTATTATATTCTAATATTAATATCTATGGGATATTTCATAAATATCCTTCTATAATTTTATAGAACATTGAACTGCATCTTTACAAACACCCAATGTCTCTGGTATCTAGAGCCTTTTGGTGGTGTGGGTTCAAAACACTATATAATATAACTATTTTCTATTATTATTATTAAAAAATACTTTGGATTGTCATGAAATCCTTTTGATGATCACCTCATAATATATGACATATTCAGCATTATATTTATCATATCTAATAATTCTATCACAATCATTGTTCAAATACTTATAGGGAAATAATTATTTTAGAATATTTTCTTAATGTCTACACACTCCATCTCTTCTATTCTATACTTCATATTATTGTTCTTTATTAACACCGACCCTTGATTTCCTTCTACATCAAACTAATATTTGGAAATATCTACATTATCTTTCCTTGAATAGTGCATCACATAAAATATATTCCCCAATGATTTAAACCTATATTAAATTAAAAGTTTATTCCATGATCCACTAACCATACGTGGTATTTTCTATATTATGGAAACAATGCAAATTTTCTTTTTCCTGCATAAATGTGAAAATTTCACATTATTCAGGTTATTATTCATTACATTCAACAACTGGGTAATGATCACCCAAATGTTTTCTAATCTTCCTACCATATAATTGGGGATTTCATTTAGACCATTGTTGCATTTGTCTCGAACTTGGGTTTTTGGACTAGATTTTCTTGATTACCTCCAATTTTTAAAATAAGTTCTTTAGAGAAAAAATAAGTCAAGAATTCATGAATAAAAAACTTACTCTTTTTTTCAATTACCTCTCAAAACGTACCTTATGGAATCCATATGATTAACCATTTTCAAGAATGATACTTCTGGGATTTTTACACGTACAAGACATAAACCTATGGTTTTCACAAATATTTCTTAATATTAATTCTCAATTTATATAAACAATTATATGATACCAACTATAACATCACAAAATTTTCTTACATTTTTATTTTATCATTGTTAAGATTAACAACATTATAGTGGTAGAATCATTAATTTAAAGGATTGGAGTTTTGGGAAAATTGGGGTCATATATCAATTATTCATAGTAAAATATAAACATCATTTAAAATCTTCTTCTTTGTACTCATATTTATGTCATCAGATTCATAGTATATATAGTTACAAGAGAATATTCATCAATGAAATTTTTGAACTATGATCACATATTAGAAGAAATAAGGGACATGAATTAGTGGAAAATGGGTAAAAAATCATCACAATCATATCATAAGAAAATTCTGATCATCACAATAAGGACGTATCATTTTGAGAAAATATTTGAAACTTGAATGATCAAAAAAATTAATCATCATGAGATAGTTGTCAAATACCACACATAGTTTGGAATAAAGCTGGTGTAAAGTCTATATATAAAATATATAAATAAATCATAACATAATCATTGTGAAAAAAATGTAATCATGTTCACAAATAATAGTAATTTTGTCATGAGATAAATCACATTCACCAATTAATATGAGGCTTATATAATTCCCATAGCACTGGTCATACCATAAAATTATATTAATCATGTATTCTACATGGAAAGATGTAATTCATAGTCATGAAATAACCCTTGGAAAGGATTGGGTTTCACAATATTTTCCTCAAATCATAATTCATGAAATAATATTTATGATTCCCCATTTAATAATTTATGTCATTAATTTTCATAAAATAACATCTTCTTCATTAAAATTAGAGTCCACTCAGGTGTATTAAAGAGTTGTTTTGGAAATTGATTCCATTTTGTAAAATAATTTTAAATGGATTTGAAAATATTTTGAAGGGTATAAACATTTATATTCCTAAATGGAATGTTCAATAATATTGAAAGGTTATATTTTATAAAAAATTGGTTCATCCATAATGAACTCAATGTAAAATTGGATATAACCAAAAGGAGAGAGTCTTGGTTTGGGAATACTCTAACCAAAAATCATAATTTATATCATTACATTTCTTCCTCCTAAATAATATAATTTTTTCAGTTAAAAAATGTAATTATAAGTTAATTATATAAATCTATATACCAATTTATCAATTAAATCCATTGAATTTTATTTCTTATTTATTATTGTGTACGTTTAAGTGTTGTGATATGATGTTTTCCTTAAATATTACTTGTTTGGTTGTATTTCATTATTTTTGTTTCGAGCTATTATTTCATTTGAGGAATTTATTCTAGAATATTTAAAATTATATTTATTCATATATATAATAAATAATTTATTATAACAATGAATAATTTTTTTAATAACAATATAATTGGTAACATATTTATTATCATTTAATTGACCATTATTGGGAACACTGTCCAATGAAGGAGAAAGACAGGTATAAAATATAAATTATAAAAAATAATTTTGGAATATTACTAAAAAAATTAATATAAATTTAACATAATTCATAAACAATCAATTAATATTTAGTTTTGAATGAAATTAGGAAAAATAGAAGAGTGCAGTAAAATGAGAAAAGTTTTGATAAATACACACTACTTTTGTGATGCCCCAACCCCAGTTACCCAGAGATCATGAATTATTGAGTAACATTTGAATGATCACAAGGAATTCATTTCTTGAAAGACTGATATGTTCAGTATTATTGGAAAAAATATTCATACATAACTTCAACTTTATAACTTGGAATGAAATACAACATGTATATATTCCATTAGAAACATCCAAGTGTCATATAGTTCCTGCAAGTCCATTATAACTAACTTATACATATCCTGGAAAAATTAAACATAAGCAAGGGGTGACTCAAAGTCTCATTAAGGGTAAGAAATACAGCAGAAGATAACCTAAATACTAAGAATTGTGAATAAATGAAACCACATGCCTTTACCAATAATAACCTTGAATACTTTTATGGTTGGAATATGAGATTAGTAAATAATGCCATAATAAAACATAATCATTGGTATTCTACTAGCCTAATGACCACATGAACGATCGATATTATTTTCATAGTGAGGAAATGTATAATGTCAGACATTCTGAAATATTTTGTCAAGGCCTCAGCCAAGACGTTTAAAAATGATTGAGGCCTTGGACAAAATCATATATCAAAATTGGGAAAGGGCCTTTTCCAATTCCACGTCTAGTTTTCTAAGGATACCTACCGATGCATCGAAGATCTATAATGGGCTCCACCCTTTAATTGCTAGGTCCAATACATTCCACATATGAAAAGGTTTAAATATATCATAAACATTTGTATTAAAACTAGCATACAAAATGTCAATACATTAACCATGAACCTTGAATGGTATAAAAATAGGACATCCACATCCAAACATATCACAAAAACTTCAATACAATATGGAACTTTGGTATCATAATAAATCAGTTTCAAATAAACTTAAATTCCATCAATGAATGTTGAGATAGATGAAATCAAAACCCTTTTTTGAGAAATATCAATTTCTATTTTGAAATAATTTAATAGTCACATAATTATAAAGAAAACATTTATACTAAAAATATTCTTATAAGATTGTAAGGTAATATTTGATGATGTTATAACGGTGGAAAATAGCTACACCCATATTATAAGTTAAAAAACATTCTTACCTTAAATTTGTCAAAAAAGTCAAAAAGTACCCTGTTTGTAAAACAATGAAAAAATTCAATTCAAAACACATAACGGTATAAATGACATTAACCCATTGTCTAGTAAATAGTAAAATTGTTTTGAAATACATTTTTACGAAACATGGATATGGATGATAAAGAGGTCCCAGTAGATAATTACATATAAACAACCACGGATAATGGAGAGATTGTATAATGAACCCTTACCTTGTACTTTTCCTTGGTTGTGGGTAGATTAACTTCCTGTATAATGGTTAAATAATAATTATTAAATTATTCTATAATCATGTTCAATAATATGATATAATATATGATCTTTTAACAGTTATTTGTTAATAATATCTTAGTATGATTGTCGTTTTGGGTGTTAACTTACTCATTTTCTATTATATGTTTTGCTACATAAGTGGTGTTTTTTATGTATAGGTGTTATATTATTCATATCCATAATGATATCAAGTCATTAAAAATTATTTTTATTCATCAAATAATAATTAGATGTGAATGGATACGATGGAGAATGAATCTCATCGCGTTTGTGGAGATGGTAGTCCGTACGTACGCAGGATCAACAAAATCATTATTTTGATATTAAAAGTATATATAATTTGATGGTATATCATGTATACAGAATCATTATATTTTTATATTTATTATTTACCTCAATTACACATCATTATCAAATCCATCCAAATAATATTGTTTTGAATAACAATTACACCACGACGTGGAGATGGTAATCCATACTTACCCATCTATGGTGACATGTAATTGAAAGGATAGAAAGAATAATGAATATGGTTGTACCATAATTATAAAAACATCACAGTATATATGATATACTGGATTTATTATTTTAGAATGGAAATAACAATTAATGAAGAAGTGGAAGAAGAAAGGAATTTGAAAGTGGGTGGTTAAATCATGACCTCTTCTTCGGGTTCTTCCTTTTGATTTGATCAAAATGGATTTTTATGGTGGATTTATGATGAAACTAAGGCCTCTATGTTGAATTTAGGGAAGTGGAGTGAATATTTGTGTAGGTTTTGTCTGAGAAAAAATGTTTTGAATGTGTGAATTAGAGAGAAGGTGGAGTGCCCTTTTATTAGAGTGGTGAGGGGCACCTTTGAAAAGGCTATAAATATTATTTTATAATAAATTCATATTCAGTTTTTAATGGCTCCAAATAGATTTATTTCGAGTATAATGTGGTTATGGGTCTAAATACACTCAACCAATTTGTTTTATATTGGTTTGGGTCAAAATATTAATCTTCTCTTATAGATTTAATTCTTAGTTGATTAGTTTGACATTTACGATGTCTCTTAGTATTTATATATTGATTGGTTAATAAGCTTATTATAAGCTACCAAACGAACCCCAAGTGGTTCATTAATGACATAGATATCATTATATATGACTTTTTTCTGAACCTTATATTTTTATAAATATTATATTAATTGATAATATAATCATTGTTTTAAAAACTCGTTTATGTCAATTTTGATACAATATAATAATTGATTTTTGATAAACTCATAGAAACAGTATTAATTCTAAAAAATTCATTTATGTAATACTAACATATCATATTAACGAATTAAATTCGTGGATGTCATCAAAACTTTGAAATTATATTTATTTTACCATTTATAATACAATATATTTCAATATTTCATTAATAAGGAAAATACTGCATCATTGTTGTCACTTAAATAAATTAA
Source organism: Viscum album (assembly GCA_963277665.1). Classification (NCBI taxonomy): domain Eukaryota; kingdom Viridiplantae; phylum Streptophyta; class Magnoliopsida; order Santalales; family Viscaceae; genus Viscum; species Viscum album. The sequence goes on along the minus strand of OY728131.1, from coordinate 1,214,525,625 downwards.
ATTATTCAATATCTAAAAATTATAAATAAAATCCCATTTTGTAGGAAGTCATTTTAAATTTATAATTAATATTTATAGTCGTATATATAACATATATAACACTATGTCATAATTGTTTTTTGAAAAGATATATGCTTATGTTATTTTGGTATTTACTTTAACTTAATTAAAATAAAGTGTCGTTATCACCTAAAATTGGATCCATAGGGACCCAAAATCGACCCAAATATTCCCATGGTCGGACATGTATCAAAAAATTTTGGTTAGAAAACGTTTTAGTTTAATTTAATATTATTATAATATTAATTTTTTATCCTTATTTACCAGATTTCCCTTTTAACTTTCAGAAAATAAAATATTTATGGAAATAGTTATTCCAAATGTCTAAAAATAATAGTTAACTATTTAAACAATTTGTACCTTATGATTATAAATATGGAATCCATTTTTCTAAATTCAAAACAAATAAGTGGCAGAAATTAATTTAAAATTAATTCCCTTTGTCAAATCAAAAAACATGTTTTTATGAAATAATAACTATCAAAAGATTAACACTTGCTTTTGTCCAGTTTAAATATGAAATTACATCTAATGACCAAAATTGTATTAAATGGTAAAAATTAAATCTAATTATTCTTTAAAACCACTCAATAGTATAATTTAGCACTATAAATTATTTATATTAAAAAAGTTTTTTTTTGTTAAAATATAGTATTTTTTACTGTTCACAAAAATATGAAAATTTTCATAAATGCACCAAAAAAATTTTGAAACTAAATTCTTATGTATCGATTCTAAATAAAAAGTTTATTTTTTCAAATAGAATATATAAATCTTTCAAATATTGGATTTGAAATTTGTTTATCATTAAAAGGAGGTAAAAGTGTATTGTTTTTTAAATAAATACTTCTTTTATCTGAAAAATGAATTTTTTCTTAATTTTAGTCGTAGAAACTCATAAAATTCATTATAAAATTATAATAATTATATATAGTTCAATATCCAGTTAATACTCTTCATAAACCCTTTTGAATGACTAGTTTGGTAATCTTGTGGTGCTCTTGAACCTGATATTGCGTGTAGTGGATGTTATTGAAATTCATTGAAGAAATATCGTACTATGAAATCACTGGGTGTTACGTTATTACCTCATTTAATAAATTTCATTCTCTCAATTTGAAATTGTTCTTCAAAAATTAAAAGATTAAAATAGAAAATACCTTTGGGAAAACCCAGATCCGAAATTAGGTTAATAAAATTTAGTCTTAATAAGAGGAAAAGGAAAATGAAAGGGTCTCCACCAAATTATGATTTCTATTAAGTGAAAATAGGTGTATATTAGAGATATATAATTTTAGGAAAAATGTAAATATTTATAGGTAGTGATAGAGGTCATCAATCACAAACCAGTGTAAAATTGGGGGCCTTAAATTCATCAATCTATAATGATTTAAAATACTATCGGTTCAACAAAACATAAGATTTTAGGATAACAAATTTTTTTGTTTTTGGATCCCTTCACTTAAGTTTATGAATTTATTTCTTCATAGAATAAGAGATGAAGAAAAATCTATACTTGATAAATAGAGTTCCATCATTTAACTAATTTCTACCACAAACTCATCTTTCACTCTAAAAGATAATAGGACAAAAAAATACTCTATTAATCCTATTCCTATAGGGTTAAAAATGAATTTATAATTCATCTACCAGACCTTTTAAAAATCTACATTATTCAATCTAGTACATCGCGTTGTCCAGTTGTAGGTCATATACCCTTTTCACCCTTCGGTTGTGGGTTCTAGTGTCGTGGCATTGCCGGACGCGACAGGTTTCCACCTGACGTCCGAGTTGTCCTTGTATGGAAATACAAAAATAATTTCAAATTAGAATAAAACAAATACATCTATCCAAACTCATAGTCAAATGTTTATTAGGAAGTTAATCACAATGAAGATTATTTTTTCCATGTAATAACATGTGAATGCCTTCATCATAACTTCTTTTAAAACACTACAACATCCTAAATTACCATAAAACCTTATTGATTACATTCATGATCCCATATTCCTTATTGAATACTGAATATACTCCTTCTATAAAAAAATGTTGTAAAATCCAACTAGGATGGAATATAAAAATCATTAATCAGTTTCAAGGTATTCAACAATATCCAATATAATTTATCCAAATCAATCATGTATTATTCAAAATTCACTACCTCCATATCAGAATCATATTATGGTTTATCTTTCTCTCAACCATATATTTTCCAAAAATTTAGCCTACTATTGAGTCAATTTTCTTTTTTACACACAATCTAAAGTCATTAATGAAATAGTACTGTATTAAAATCCTTATGTACTCCGTAATTATTATAACCAGTACATCGTTGATACAACACACAAATGACATATTTATTTAATACCAACATAAGATCTCTAATCATTCCTCCTATTATGTAGTAGTATCATATCATATTATGATCCAATAGCATTATTTTGGTCATACACTGATGATTTTGACATTGGTTTGTGTAGTGTCCCAACTCCTTGCAGATGAAGTGTTGTACATTTGAAACCTTTTTCTTACACTTGCAGTCACGTACTTGGTGTCCTTTTTCTCAACAATTATAACAAACTCACAATCCCTTCAGGAACGTTCCAACGTGTTTCCTCCCATATTTATCACTTATAAAAAAATTATTCTTCTCCCTCTTACCTTTATCCATATTTCCCTCTTCTATCCCTTTCTTCACATTCTTCCCTTCAATTCCATAGGACTCAGATAATTCATTAATTATCTTATCAACACAATATATTATTTCTTCATATGTTGATAATACATGGGAGACTATTTCTGATGTAAATTTTGGCTTAGTACTGTGAAAGATATGATCCTTCTTACTCTTTGGATCATACATATTGTTGGACTTCACTTTCCTTCTACTTGGCACTATTTCTATATAATGGCATAAACTAGGTCATCTAATGAATTGCAATGAATAATTCCAAACATGTAAAATACCTAACTTAAATTGAATGGTTTATTGATATAATCCATAATCATAAAGATGTTTTCTTTGAGGATGTTTATAATCATAAACCCTTCATAATATTCTGTAAAGAAAATGAGAATTATCCAAACCATATCCCCCAGGAGTGTCATAACCAAGAGTGAAGAAAGTCCCATTATCGTGCACCAGTTCCCGTTCAAGTATTACTAAAAGCGGTGTTTTCAGGTTTTAACCCTAGTTACATCTCTTCCAGAGCCGCCTCTACTTGGTCATATCCAAAAAGGGATGTTTTGCTCAGAAAACTCACAAAATATCTAGAATACAAAATTATAGGAAGTTTTTCTATACTAATCCTCAATTTCCATCATAGATCTTTGTTCTCTAATCAGAGATTATCTAAATCTAAAATCTAAGGATTTTAATAACTTCCTCTGATACCAAATGTAACCCCCAAACCCTAGTTACCCAGAGTCAGTTCATTATTACATAACATTTTTATGATCACAAGGAAATAATTTTTTGATAGACCGATCAGTTTAGTATTATTTGTAACAAGATTCATACATAATTTCAACTTTACAAATTGAAAAGAAATACAACATGAATTTATTCCATTGGAAACATCCAAGACTTCTAAAATGTTTGCAAGTCACTCATAATTAACTTCTTCATATCCAAGGAAAATGAAACATAAGAAAGGGGTGATCTCAAATGCTCAGTAATGGTAAGAAATACGGAAGAAGATAACATAAATATTAATCATGGTGAATAATTTAAACAACATAACTTTACTAATAATAAACATGAATAATTTCATGGAAGGAATATGAGATAAGGAAATAATTCCATAATAAAACATAATCATTGTTATTCTACTAGTCGAATGGCCACATAGACCATCAATATTATTTTAAAATGAGGAAATTTATAATGTCGGATATTCTGAAACATTTTTTCAAGGCCTCGGCCAAGGAATCTAAAAATGATTAAGGCCTCGGCCAAATCAATATATCAAAATTGCGAAAGGGCCTTGGAGAATTCCATGTCTTGTTGTCTCATGAGACCAAACGTTGGATTGAGGAGCTATAGCGGGCTCTACCCATCACTTACTAAGTTAAATACATTACTCATATGAAATGGTTTAAACATATCATAAACATTCATAATAATTCTATCATACGAAATATCAATAATTTAACCATAAACCATGATTATTATAAAAATAGAACATCCACAGTCAAACATATCCCAAAACCTTCAATACAATATGGATGTTTTCTATCATAATAAATCAATTTCAATTAAACATAAAATCCATCAAAGGATGTTGACATAGATGAAATCAAAACCCTTTTTATAGAAATATCCCATTCTATTTTGAAATAATTTAAGAGTGAAATAATTATAAAGAAATCATTTATTTTAAAAATATTCTTATAATCATGTAATGGAATCTTTGACGAAGTTATAACAGTGTAAAATAGCCGCACCTGACATATAAGTTAAAAAAACATTCTTACCTTAAATTTGTTAAAAAATCCAAAATGTACCTTTTTTGGAAAATGAACAATAAATTCCCAAAAAAACACATAATGGAATAACTGACGTTATCCCATTATCTTTTAAATAGTAATTTTTTTAAAATACTTTTTAAAAAAACATGGATGTGGATGATAAAGAGGTCTCAGTAGATAATTACGTATAAACTACCTCGGATAATGAAGAGATTGTAGAGTTAAACATTACCATGTACTTTTCCTTGGTTGAGGGTAGTTTAGCCTCATGTATAATGGTGAAATAATTCTTATTAATGTATATAAGAATCATATACATTAATATGATATCATATATGATCTTTTAATATTTCATTGTTAATAATATTTTTGTATTATCGTCATTTTGGTTGATAACTTACCCATTTTCTATTATTTGATTTGTTATATAAGTCATGTTTTTTATAGATAGGTTGTATATTATTCATATCCAGAATGATTTAATGTCCTTGAAAATATTATTTTTCATCATCATATGAGAATTGGACTTGAACTGATACGATCTGGAATGAATCTCATAGCGTTCGTGGAGACGGTAGTCCGTACGTACGCACGATCAACAATAACATTCTTTTGATATTAACATAACATATAATTGGATGGTATATCATATATAAAGAATAATTATAATGTTATATTTATTATTTACCTCAATTAAACTTCATTATCATACCTATCCAATTAATAATGTTTTGAATAAAAATTACACCACGACGTGGAGACGGTAAGTCGTACGTACGCACGTATAGTGACATGTCATTAAAAGAATGGATAGAATAATGAATATTGTTCTAACATATTTATAATAACATCAAATTATATAGAAGATACTGAAGTTATTTTTTTATAATGGAAATAACAAAGAAAGAATAAGAGTAAGAAGAAAGGAACTTGAAAGAGGGTGGTGAAATCATTACCTCTTCTTCGGGATATTCATTTTGATTTGATCAAAAGGGATCCTTAAGATGGATTTATGATCAATCTAATGCCTCTGTTATATTGAGGGAAGATTAGAGAATATTTGGTTTGGGTTTGTCGGATCAAAAAGGATTTGAAGGTGTGAATTAGAGAGAAGGGGGAGTGCTCTATTATAAGAGGGGTGAGGGGCACCTTTTGAAATGTTAGAAATTGTATTTTATAATACAGTCATAATCGGTTTCTAAGGGCTCTAAACTGATTTATTTCAAGAATAAAGTGTGGATGAGTCTAAATCTACTCAACTATAAGGTTTTATATAGGTTTGGGTCACTATATTAACCTTGTATTTTAGATTTAACTCTTTGATAATTAGTTTGACATTTACCATGTCTCTTTGTATTTTTATATTATTTAGTTAATAAACTTAATATAACCTGCCAGGTGAACCCCATGTGGTTAATTAATGACATACATATAATGATATAAGTAATATGGATGAACCTTATATTTTTATAAATATTATATCAATTAATAATATAATATTTTTTTAAAAACATCTTTTTGTCAATTTTGACACTATAATAATTTTTTTTAAATTCATAAAAAATTAATTAATTTGAACCAATTTCATTTAAGTAATCCTATCATGTCATATTAACCAATAATTTTTTTGGATGTCATCAAAACGTTCATATTATATTTATTTTAACATTTATAATTCCAATTATTTGATTCTTTCATTAATAAGGAAAATACTACATAATTATTGCATCATTAAAAAATTTAATTATTAAATTCCTAAAAATTATAAATAAAATCCCATTATGAAGGAAATAATTTTATATTTCTAATTAATATTTATAGTGGAATATATAACATATATAAACCTATGAAAAAATTCTCAAAAATATAAATGCTTTTGTGATTTTTGTATTTACTTTAAGTTAATTAAAATAATGTGTCATTACCACTTACAAGTTGCTCAATGGGGTCCCAAAATCGACCCAATGAAGCTCATGGTCTAACATGTATCAAAAAATATGGTTAGGTCAAATTTTAGGGTAATTTAATATTATTATAATATTTTTTAACCCTTATTTACAGGATTTACCCTTTAACCATGGTAAATAAAATATTTACCGAAATAATAATTCCAAATGACTAAAAATAAAAGATGCATATTTACCCATTTTGGACCTCCTAATTATAAATATAGAGTCCATTTTTATAAATTAAAAACATAGAAGTGTCAGAAATTAATTTAAATGTAATTTCTATTGTCAAATCAAAAAGCGTGTTTTTATGAAATAATAACTATGAAAAGATTAACACTTTATATTGTCCAGTTTAAATGTGAAATTACTTCCAATGACCAAAATTGTATTAAATGGTAAAAATGAAATTTAATTATATTTTAAAACCCCTTAATAGTTAATTTAGAACTATACATTATTTTTATTAAAAAAGCTATTTTCCGTTAAAATATAGTGTTTTTCACTATTCACCCAAATATGAAAGTTATCGGAAAAGCACCAAAAATTTATTTAAACTAAATTATTATGTCTCTATTCTAAAGAAGATGTTTATTTGGTTAAAGAAATTATTTTAAAGATTAAAATATTGGATTTAAAACAGGTTCATCATTAAAAGGAGGTAAAAGTGTATTTTTGAAATAAATACTTCTATTTTCTGAAAAATTAATTTCTTCTTACATTATGTCTAAAAAACACATAATATTCATTCTAAAATTATAAGGATTATATATATTTTAAAATTTAGTTAATAAAACACATAACCTATTTTGAATGGCTAGTTTGGTAATCTTGTGGTGTGCTCAAATTCGGTGTTGCGTATAGTGAAATTTATTGGATTTCATTGAGAAAATAACGTACTATGAAATATTGGGGTGTTAGAACTTTCTTGGTGTTTCTTCTCATGTATAACAATATAAATTCCCAAGGAATGGATTTAGATTTCAAAATTACAAAAATATGGTTGGTATGGGATTAATATATAGTAAATGGTAGATAGCAGTCCTTGCTAAGTGAATATGGAGCGATTTTCCATTAGGAGGTAGAGGAATTATTTATAACATAGGATAGCGGTGTTGTTAGAAAAAATTAATAAATAAAATACTATATTCTAGGTAAAATATTTAGTATTTATATTTTTTATGTAATTAATTATATATCAATTTTGTAGATTTCATTATGTAATTTTAACCCTTTATAATTCTAAATAATTACTTTATTAAAAAGGAATGTGAATGAAATGTGAAATGTGTTATAGAAGGAATAGTTTTGACAACAGAACGTGGAAAATAATAGTTGGGTTTATAAAACATGTATATTTTATTTTAATGAATAATTAATGAAACTAAATTTTTTTTTCCAGGCTCTGTTCCATGAAATTATATGACAATTATTACATCATGAAATATGTAATTCATGACACATCGGTTATGGAAAAAATTTATTGTCATTATTCACCTAAATATTATAGTGTTTAAAATAATTACCAAATAAATCACCCTTAGAAAATTTTAACAAAATTATATCTAAATTAAATTTTATTTTATCACTATATTTCTCTAAATTTTATTATTTTAGTTTTTAATATATAAATTATGATTTTTTATGAAACACTTGAAAACATTATTTATTAAAAACATGATTATATATCCGTTGAGTTTCTAATGATAATATTTTTTATGGTTTTATAAAATCGACATTTACTTTAAATAATGATTATAAATATTATTTATATCAAATTTTTTTAATATTAAATCAATTAGTTTATTAATCCCGACAGTGAGGTTATTATTCCAAATAATAGGGGTTATTAATTTAACAATATGATTAATATTTAGAGGGTCAAATTTCCTCCCATAAGTAAAACTTTATTCCTTTATTAATTATTCAATTCTATTTCTCTAATGGTTCTATATTTCTATTTTCATTAATGTTTATTGGTTTACTTATATTTTTTATTATCTATGTAGTGTTGTTTGTGGGAAGGATGATTCTAGTAGATTGGGACTACCCATATTTTTCCATAGAATATAAATATATTTAAAATATTTTACCATTATAATGAATTTAATTCTATTAGGTTTTTTTCTTGACTAATGAAATGATTTTTATTAGATTAATAAGGTATTAATAGTATATTATTGTGTTGTTTGTCTATAATACCATTTTATATAACAGAACATATATTTATATCAAATATCATTAAATAACTCTGAGTTTTTATATTTATATAAATATATGATACATTAAAAAATGTAATCCATGGGTACCCTACTTTCCTAGAACCTACCAAGTAGAATGATTGAGTTGTTGACATGTGTTTTATTTTGAAGGAATTTTGGCATTATGAATTTTTTAAATGGAATTAAATATAAACATATGAACTCAGGTTAATAACGTTATATGTATTAATGAATCTAATTAATTAGTTTTGAATCGTAATCATTCCACCAAATCAGTATGTTCAAACTATATTGATGTGTAACACTATAATGAACTCATAGATTTTATTAAAAACCCAAATAAAAGACCAATTATATTGATAAAAATCTAAATGCATTCAATATATAAATTATATAAAAGACTTTCATATAATTTCCTAGAACCAAAAAAAAAATTACAAGAGTATCCATCATGTGAAAAATTTCATACCCACACATTTTTAATAATGTTTTGAGTCTTTTAGTAAAATGAGATTTTTAACCCAATGTACTTTTAGCAACTGATAAATTACATAAGCGGGAACTTAATTCTATCATAACTATGTCACCCAACACGTATAAATTGTAACACCCTAAAATGAACCATTGGCTTGAAAAATATCTATGAGTCACTAACCATGGGATACATCCCCTAGACAGCATAGGCTATAATCATATTCCAAGGGCTTGACTAAACTACATGTGATAATTTTTCACTATATAGATAAAAATTTATTATAAGAAGACTAATAAAACCCAAATTAATTTGATTAATTATATGAAAATAATAATAAATACAATGACATAAGAGATTGTAACAAAATAAAATTCAAAAAAGTAAAATATGAAACAAAAATTATTCATTAATGAAAGACCCAAAGATACATAGATAAATAAACCACCGATGTGACACCGCGATAGAATTCATTACAAGGCATCTCTAAGATCCCAATCTAAATAGACAAGAATGTAGCATAAGAATAAAATGATTAAAAATTAAAATAAATCATACTTAATTGTATTGTGTTAAACAATGTCTGCATATGCACTAGGATTAATGGAAAATGGGTGAGTGTATTGATGTAGTTGGAAATCCTATAGACTTCCAATACAAGTTTATAAGAAAAAACAAAAAAGGTAAAATTTTATATAAAAAATTATTGAGTTATATAAAAGATGTTATAATATATATATATATATATTAAGTGATAAAAATCATACCATGAAGGTCTCCTTGGTCATGAAGTCAAAAAATTTGAAATTCAACAACAAATGATTGTCCTATTAAATTAGAACATATAGCCAACTAATAATTTTTAGTGTTACCCATCCCATAAAACACAACCCATCAAATGATAGTAAATTCACTGGAGTAAAAAAATGCCCTAAAATTATTTCTTACTCAATAAGGAATTATCTAATTGAATCATGTCCTCAAAAACCCATGTTCAGTCCATGTTTTAATTATATGTTTATGAGATGTCAATTTTTCATTTACGAAATTCAGAAAAACATGTTGTGGATGATTTCCAAAACCCATAATTTTAAAATCCAATAAAACTATGATAACAATAATTTTTTTTATTACAATGAAAAAAACAATTATTTATTTAAAACACAGGATTTTATGTTATACAAAAAATAGGGATGGGTAAAAGCCACCTACCTCTATAGTTCACAACCTAAAGAATCAATTCTGTATAATATATCTCTGATACCCATTCAATTTCTCTATTGAATCATTGAAAAGGATCAAAAAATAATTCATTATCCCATTGATATACTCATAACAACTTTGAACTATGATTTATCTCCAAAACAAAAAAAAATTATTTAAAGGGAGAAGAACAACCAAAATCATTACCATTGATTCCCTATGTAAAATTCTGGAGGATTAAATGAATTTGGTTTATGGAGGTGGTAGGATTACTAAAATCCCCATAAGAGACATAACATTTAAACAAAAATAATAATAACCTATTTAGATAAATAGTTTACTAGTAATAAATGGGACAGATATAACAGACATATTTAACGGAACGAAGAGGTATTTAATTCCATGTGGCATTAGTGTATCCATATCCTCCAAAATCCATATTGCCTCACAAACAATCCCAAAAACTCATTAATGTAAATAAAATATTTCATAAATTTTTTATAGAAACCATTCATAACATCAAATATTTAACAACCACATGAATTTAATCATACAGATATATTATATATTCATCTCTACATTGTCCTCCAAAAGCATATAGAGATTCAACTGAAACACAAATAATAATAAATAAAAATAAAATTAAATATATTTTACCAAAAATTTTAGGTGTAATCCTCTTCCCACCAATGGGATTTCAAACCTCAATAACATTCTGGGAATGAAAATATATTAAAAGACCATACTATTACGCTAACATGTGTACCTCCCATTCCATATATTATTCAATCATGTGACAACATATCCTCAAAACCCATACAAGATGTATCTATCTACCAAAGAATGCTTTCCATTTACTATCCAAAATATAAACTATGGTGTCCAAAAAGGATTCATTATGGTCTAAAATTGTAAAATAAATAATAATCAAATTTTATATACTCAAATTTTAATTCTTTAATACATTCAAGGACCATTAAGCGTCAAACATGTCAATGATCCAACAACATTTTCTAACATAATTAGTGATTCCCAAATCATAGTTTCACCCAAAAGAATACATGATCAATCAAAATAAATTATACAGATCGATGAATATGATTTTCATTGGACATATAATAGCTCAAGCAAGTCTGAATAATTTTTTAGTCATTTGTATATCCTCTGCAATATTTAGCATCATGCATTGTCTAATTATTTATGAATCGAAAACATGAACCCAAAAAATGGTGAATGACTTGTGTTTTCATAGAGTGGATTATATTTTTCCATGTGTATCATGGAATGACAGAAATTATTTAATGAAAACAAAACTAAATGTATAGGTTCTTCCCATGAACTATTAAATTTCATCACATAAGATATGGGAATTTCTTCTCTGTTCAAAACTATGAGATCTGATTGGAAATCCATTTGTGTATGGATTATTTTAATAATGATTTACATATTTACAAGAAATTTCTATAAACATAAAAAATACCATGATTCTTGTGTAGGTTAATGGGAATATAAAATAATAACTAGTACCCTATGTAATTTGACTATTCCCAATGATAGATCCTTACCAAATTTTCTATTATATCCATCGCCCAAATTGTGGTATAGTTTGATGACATTTTGTTTCATTCCAAAGTCACCAAATTAGAATATTGATTCCAGATATAACATTCCAGACCTATGAAAAATGTATCACAAAATCACATCCCATTTCCATACTATTTTGGGAAATGAATGTAACAAGTCATATTTATTCTATTGTTCAACCATCGATTCCCAATAAGTGTGACATTTCAAATAAAACCCTTACATATTTCTTTTTGTACCAAACACCATATATTTCTATTAGGTTACCTACATATATTATAGTTAACCAAGGGGGTTTTCTATTTGAAATAAATATAGGCGTAACAAATATAATCCTTGAAATATGTGGTAACGAAAACAAAATATCAAATGTGCACCACCTTATTTTCATTTTTGTTCAATAAATAATGCCCCCACCACTATTAAGGTTAGACCTCCAATTTTGAAAATTACTCGTTGACTCATGATCATCTTGGATTATGTCAAAAAATTCAAGAATAAGGTTAATAAAAAAACAAAAACATCATTCTAATCATTACATTCTATATCAATATAAGTAAAATCTAACGTTGATGCCATTGGTATTTGGTCATTCATTACACAATATTATACAACTAGAGAGAGAATTCAATAGACACTGAATTTTCATTACAAAAATAAAAACTTACTCACCATTGAACATTTCAAGATATTACATCCTATTACATTTTATCATGTGCAATAACTATTTTAACTAGATACATTTTACAATTTTTTGATTTAAAAACATAGTTTACATTTCACAAAAGTGTCATAATAGTTTTACAGAATGCACCACTATGTCAACTTATAGATCTACAATTCGGTATTTCATCCCATTATATTATACTTTTATGATCCATAAGCTATATAAAAAACTCAATATATGAGAAGAAAAAAAATACATATAAAAATCATAACAAAAAGAAAACATATCCCCCGCGTTGTTTTGGATAAATATGTATAGGTTTCGATGTAAGATGAACGTTGGGATCCTTGAATGATTATTGAAAATAACTAATATTGCATTACATAAAAACCATACCTATAAACATAGTTATGGAAGAACTGAGATATAATAAATCATTGAAAAATTTCCAATAATAGCATGTTGATCCATGGATGATGTGTATATTTTTTATTTTCTTAGCTGATTGACATGATATAATGGCCTCAATAATTTCTGGATACAATGATATGCATTTTTTTGAAATGAATAACCTGTGTAAACATAAGTATGGTATATAAGAATCATATTTCAAGAACATGGTATAATGATATAGATATAAAAATTTATTGAGAGAAATATCTATGTGCATTTACTGATCCTATTTCAAGGGTGAAAAAACTAATGGTTTATAATAAATAACATGAAAGAAGAATATATGTATCTAAGAAAGATATGATTCATAAATTCTATGAACTAAACTAATATACTATAGATACAAAATGGAATAACCATTTTTCATTATCCCCATAATAAAATTGAAGATATATATTTGGATAACCATCTTTTCTAACCTAAAGTTGATGAAAACCTTACCATATTTCAATTTTACAGAATCACCAAAATTATATCATTTGATAAAATAAAATATTAAATATTTGACGTGTGTATTAAATTTTATTATTATCTAATTATGTTTGTGATGATCAATAGAATTTTGAAGTGTACTATCAACTGCATAGAAAATGTAAATATAGTGGAACAAGGTGACCAATGTGGTCTTATAAATCTTTGGTTTTACAACCCATTAAGGTGGATATTCTATTTTGGAAACTCTATTGGTACCATTCAATATGATTGAAGTGAAATTGGATTATTTATTATGTTTAGTTTTATAAAAAAATTCACTTCTCTTTTATCTTGAGAACTAGATACTATATCCAAAAAAATTCAAGGTATCAAACTACTATGGATGAATACTATATAATGATAAATACATCCATAGTCCCCAATATGATACATACTAACTAATATTATATGGACCTAAACACAATAAATTATATTCAAACTCTATAAGTATCAACAACACATTATCCATTCAATATATTGAAAACACCCTTATGTGATGTAAAAGAATCTTTTATAGATTAGTAATTAAAATGAACAATGAAAGTTACCAAAAAATAAATTCCTAGGATAATATTGAATATGTACATATGTATGATAGTAAGGTATCATAAAAAGTGTATAGAATAAATTGTAATGAAACATGATGGTCATTTAATCCTTCTTCACTATTGTTTCCTGATAGGTGTTTTGATTCTCATGACATGAATAATCAATTCCACAAGTAATAGAAATTTTATTACCACAAGAGATGATACAAAATAATAATATCAACTAATTTCAAACAAAAAAATAATCATCATGGAATCAAGGAGAGTTGTAGATGAATTTATTGTGGACCTTCATCCTTGGTTGGTGTGATCTCCAAATCTTTAATTTTTTTTTCTAAACTCCCTATGGCTCGTCATTTATTCCACATTATATTAGAGTCTAATGAGGTGCCATGTTATTCATAGAATCTCTCTGAGTACCTCCATTAAGTGGAACACAAAATCTCGGAAAGTAAAACCTTTTTTATGCATTTAAAACATAATACATATTAGATTCATCTCTACCATCCTACATCAGACGGTCTATTAAATTGTGCATGGGATCCCCTTCCAAGTACATTCATGATATAATTGAGGTGATGTAATGAATTACATATTAATATTATATAATGAATAAAAATTAAAATAATTTGGTTTCAAACTAGAATACAGAGGGAATGAAACTAATTCTGTTGACTGGTTCTCAAGTGCTCAGCTACCCAAAAATTTACTTCCCCTTCTTCACTTGTTCTCAATATTTGTGTTCTAATCAATGTATGTGAGTATAAAGATGTTCCTTCCACTAATATTACCATAAATTATTTTCTCTCCTACAAAATGATTATTCACAGTGTCTTACTAATCCTTATTATAATACTTAACCACTTAGGGGTTAAGGAATGATTTAGGGCCTAATTCAAGAATTCATACCAAGAGTGATACATTAGTTTCAAAATTTGGTAAAATAATATCTAGGTATATAAACATGGACATAAACTCTATAATAGATATTTTTTAATTATTAATCTCATATAATATAATTTTTTCATCAAACATTAATGGAATCCTTGTAGAACTATTTATTAGATAATTTCAAAAATATTTCCCATGTGAGAACTTGGTTGGATTTATATTGGATAACTTGGTCTCACCATTAGCATATGAGGTCCTTTAGAATGTAAATATTGAGTTTAAATTTAAATATGGTTGATGGAACTAAAAAAAAGATAATATATTCATCCCCAATACATTTTTGAATTTTTTTTTAGGCACAAATACACCATAAAAAATGTATGTGTTCTTCAGTTAAAATTATTGTGAGTGATTCACATGATGAGGTTCCTTGGGTCACATTAATTTATCCACAAAATAATATGATTCCTTTTTTATTTTGAATAGTTTTTGATAAGTATGCATTTGAATATGTGGAACCATGTTACAAATATAGTCATCTCAATGATTTCGTAATCTATTAATAAGAGGTTTTTTATAATGAAAAATGAAACTCACCAGATAGTCGCAAACAAAAATTTGGATTGTGTAACCTTTACTATGTAAAAAAAGACAATAAAATATAAAATTAATGGTACATTCATAGTGGTAATTATGATACTAATTTATGATACTAGAAATTCATCGACTAAACCATGATGATGAGGTAAAAACATTGGAAAAAATTCATAAAAAGACTTTTTAAATAAATAAAACACCATTTTTTCTTCAATTTATATATAAAAAATTTAGATATATCTTTTTAAGCACACATTTCAAGTCCCCGCATTTCGTTTTTCTAGTCCTACCATTACAAATGGATAGATAAACTAATCAAATACCAATAGTAACACCCTTAACCATCACATTAAATTGTATAGGACTATAGATGAACTAACCATAATTGACACCACGCCTGACACCAATGTCTATTAAAAAATTTTATGTTCTTGAATAAATCATTATGGGTGATTTTCCCTTACATAGATAATAATTTATAATTGAAAACCCAGAAAAACAAAAATAACATGTTGAATAGTATAAAAAACAATAATAATCCAATAAAATAAGAAATTGTAACATAATTTGAGTTGAGGTAGAAAAATAGAAAAAAAAATAAGCTCAATGAAATAAGAAATACCTAGAGAATCAAAGAAATAATGTGGCACCATGACAAACACCATTATAAGACATCTCAGAGCTGTAACTCCAAAACACAAATACTATAATGTGAATGTTCTATAATATAATGACAACAGAAGAGTTCCTCAGCTATATTATAGTAAACAATGTTTTCATATCAATTGAGATTTATATAAAATAGTTGATTATACCGAGTCAATATTAATTTCACAATGATTCCCAGACACACCACATGACCCCAAATAAATTTGATAATATTTAAATTGAAATATAATTGAGCCATATAATGTATTTTTCATAATATAAATAAACATAAAATGTGAGAAAACATAAAACATGGTGGTCACCCATGATATGAAAGCATACCATGAATCTCAAAGGCACAATGCACATCATGTAGATGATTTTACACTATGCAACCCATATTCACAAATTGTGCCCATCACACATGACAAGATATGTCCCTCAATGGTAAAATATTTTTAGTATAAAATGGATTCAATTAATAAGTTGAACCCAACAAGCCACTTTCCTTATCTTTCTTGAACGGATTCTGCAATGTCCATGTAATGTTATCACGATAAAAAAAATGCAAATCAATTTTTCCTTATAAAATTTTTACTAACATATTGTGGGTGATATCAAGAACCCATAATTTTAAAGTTTATTATGAATTCTAGAAATTAATGGGTTTTTTTATGAAGAAGACCAATCAATTTATTATTTGATAGCCAGGACTCCATGTTATATGAAATGTGGATATGGAGAGAGAAAACTTACATCCAAATGGCTCGACATAAAGAATATTTTCATAACATATTGATCAATGCTCTCATATCAACACCTTAAACAAATCCTAATGAATCTTCATCAAAACCATCATTATTCCATAGTTCGAAGACATAAAAAAATTACATAGGGATTATGTTCAAAACCAAATGGTGAAATTAGAATATAATAGAAGGACCATTATCTGTAACATATAATCCCTCAGACCAATGCACGAATACTTGTTTAATTAAATATTTAAAGAGAGTAGGATCCTGAGAATTACATATAGAGATCCAAAACATCAAGAAAAATATGATATCCTAATTCTTACAAAATATAATAATAATTAAATGTGATAAATAATTGACTAATTTTATAATTTGAAAGTAGATTTCATGTGGTAAGTCTTCTAGATAGGCACATAAATTGAAATTCTCATGGCCTCATGAAACATATCATTGAAACTCATAAATTCAATGATTATAATTCACAAAATACACATGGAAACCTTTTGGATGATGGATTCAACATTACTTTCCTAAATTGACTATTGCATTAATATTATTACTTCTAGTCTATTTTTTAATTTGAATACATGAAGTGTTTCAACCCAACAACTGCTAAACAGAATATGAATATGAAAAATTTATAACTACCTAAAATGGGTGGAGTCACATAATCTATAATAAATAATTAACACCAATCTCATAACAATATATAAGGGAATGATAATATATAATAAAATTAAATAAGTTATCATACCAAGAATGTAACACCTAGGATGCATGTATGACATTTTTTAAAAGAAATTTAAATCAAAAAGAAATTGAATAGAATCATTAATAATTTTAAATTATGATATTTATGTATTATATTGGGAATATTTAAAATAAATGGAAAATTCATATATTTTCTCATGAGATAAATTATTCATGAAAAATTAATAAATAAAATTAAAGAACATCAACATTTTAAGCATTTTTATACACAGTCCAATAAATATAAACATAACAAAAATATATTTTTTCACCTTTTATATGGAATTTATATTAAATTTAGGATATTTTATAATATTTAAAAAGTATATTTCCGAATTAAATTATATAGTCTATTTATATAATATATATATGTCATAGTTAATATTACTTAATACTCGATTATAATAATTTATATAATGTATTCAGTTTTTTTTCATAATTTATATAAATTTGGCCTTTGAATTGGAACAATTTAATTTAATTATTAAAAAATCATTATTTTAATATAAGATCAGATATATAAAGCCTTTTTAATTTAATTTAAAATAATTTTATAATTTAAATTAATAATATTTATATAAAAATATTAGATATAAAGTATTAGACTTTATATATAATTTCAAATGGATTATTATTATTAAAGTGTAATATTATATAATATTTATTTGATTAATTTTTCTCAAAAAAATAAATAAATAAATTTTTTAATTTTTTTTAATTAATTAATTGTAAATTTATTTTGATAAATCAAATTATAAAAATAATAATAACAACAATTTTTACCCATGATATGATATTTTAATTTATAAATTATTTAAAAATATATGTTTGAATTTACATTATATTATATTATATTATAGATAATTCCAATTATAAATATCATCCACCATTTCCTACTTATTGTGTCTTATGAAAACAATTATACCATAAGGGTGATTCAGTAACCTATTTTAGAAACATAGAGACAATTCATTATCCTATGTCGCAAACTATGAAATTTAAAAATAATAATAAACCTAATATTAACCACCATTGATAACCCATATCAAATGGAAAAATTGTATCATAAGCTATGATATCATATAAAATATGAACATTCACATAACTAAAATACATTTTGTTCAAAAATTAGTAATATTATTAAAAATGATATATGTTATTATTATTTTAATAAATTATTTGATGATTGAAAACACGTAGAGTTTTTATAATACTTCAATTGGCTTTATAAAGAATATTAACACATAATCAATATATAGAATAAAATTTGAAAACATATATTACAGGAACATCATGTAATAAACCAAAACCCTATTGAATATAAATGAGGGATGTATAAGTAACATTCACTATTGATTATTGATATTTGTTATTAAATCACATCGAATGATAATTATCACCAAGAAACATATAAATGGATATTACCTCTGAGAAAAATCCATGGGATAATCTAAACCCCACAAATGGTGTTGGTTATATTTTCTGAATCTCTCATGGGATTATAATACCTGATGGTACTATAGAGAGAAGAATATGGGGATATTTACATTTGAGATTTTATTAAATGATAGCTTGCTCAGGAATCCCAGAAAAATTATCACACATAATATTTTTTTATATTTCTTAAAGATAGTCTCGAGCCCATGAATGTACTTATATGATCCATAAATGAATGTGGAAATATTTTCGGTCACAACCCTTTAAACCCTCATCCAAAAAACACCCATATTCATTTTATTATATGAAACAACTAATTAATGAAATCATATGTGTAACACCATAAACATGTAGTAATAAATTTATTTTAAATATATGATATTTTTTCATCCAAAAACAATTAGACTAAAACTCACAATACTATATTACATTATAGTATAAAATTTTGATAAAAAATTCAATACTATTCATGATATCAGAGTGAAGAATAATTAAAAAAAGAATAAATGAATAAAATAAAACGTAAATAAAAAAATTATTGATTACACATATCAATCGAACATAATAATTATTCTATATTCAATAACCATTTAAACAATGAAATAAGATAAAAATATTATGAAAATATGTAGAGTATAAATCATTGGATGAGATTGATGGTTTTAAATAAGTATATAAGGTTATATGTGGCAATATTATATGGTTATTACATATATGGTTGTATGGATTATATCATCATTGGAATTATGGGGTCATGTAGATGGTATGGTCATTGAAACCATAATTAGAATTAATAATTTATAATGGGATAAATTATAAATTTGTTATGATGTTTTTTATCCTTCATTGGGTTAATATATGATTTGAGTAGTGTTGGTTAATACACACTAAAATGTAGGTGTTGATGGATGATCTAATACTCTATGGACACAAATAGTAATTCTTGATATATATTATTATGATGGTATTCGTTTTTAATCATTATACATGTTATGATTTGTATTCATATGTTTAAAACACATTCATATATTATAGTCCATGGTTCATGATTATTTTCCCCTAATTCAAAATTATTATTCCATATAACATGGTATGGTTTCTTGATGATCATTTTGAGGTTATAGATCCTTCTCTATTTCTTTATAGACATATATAATGATTCCCTTTTATTTTTTAAAATGTTTTTACTCTAAAATTTATATCATCTCACATGATTCCCATATAATCCTTAATGTATAATTGATATGAATTTCACATATAAAGTGTTTAAGCTCACTCATTATATGTTTCCATTTCACCAATGAATTACCAAACAAGAATATGACAAGGAAGAATTCATGGGTAGTGATGTTTTTGGGGTACATTTAAGTAATAACGAGAAAAAAAAATTCTATAGATAATATCAAAAATAATATACCTACAGGTTTTGGGATTTCATGTTTATTTAATGGATATAATGATTAAATCACTAAAATAATGTATTAGTTTAATTCATATGTCATGTTAGTTGGTAATAGAGTTAGTTTTTTTTTTTGGGTTTTTTGTAAATAAGTATACAATAATTAAACATAATGAATCCTATCTTAGAATAAAAGTACTATAAGGTTTAGTGATGGTGTTATAAAGTAATAAATTATTGGATTAATTTTTGACATTTATTTTATTTTCCAACGGATTTATTAATATTTTATAGATTAATACACATGCCTACACTTTCATTTTTAGTAAATAGTCCAACCCAATTGAAATTGAGTTAATAGTCAGTGTGTTGGATAATGTTGTGATTGTTATATTTAGTAAAAAAATGGGATATGAAAAAGTGTAATGAACAATATATATTAGTATTATCGAGATTTGATTAAAAATAAGAATCATAATTGACCCATAAAGATAATAAAAAATGGGACAATATATTTTTTTCAGGTGTCAATAATAAACCCCCTTTAGTTGATATTTTTGAAGAAATAATTTATAAAAAATTGAATAATATGATAGTAAGAATAATTTCTATTCTTAGAGCCTCAGAACATGAAAATATAGTGTTTTCTCTTTATATATTAGATGGTTAAGGTAGATAATGGTGTAATATGATCAAAAAAATTGTAAAATGTTTAAAATTGAATCCTTGATATGGATGGAGTTTAAGATAATATTTTTCACAAAGAATTGTCCTCAAACTCTCTTCCTAAAAATAGTACAAGAATTCATTGAGTTAAATAAAATTAAGGATAAATAGATTAACTCAAATGAAGTAAACATGATAATACTCACAAGATACCCCACTCATTTAGTTATTAATACCAAAAAATTTTACCATTTAATTAAATTCATAAAATAAAGTCATCAAAATACATTATCCATAATGGTCCTCAGTATCTATGGAGAAATTTTTCAATGCACATATGAGGTTTAAATGGAAATTATAATGTATAATTGTACATATTTATTCTTATTGAAAAAATTAAAATGGTTCTTAATGGAATCGCTAATTAAATATAACATAAAATAAAAAAATTTCAACCATTTACATTTCCCATATGCTAATGGAAGCCCTCATGAGGTTGACCAAAATGTTCATTATGAAATTTTGAATCAGGAAATATCCGGTATAAATCATAAAATATCTAAATAATTATAATGATAATAATTAATTTATTTGGTTCTATAAAGGTCCTAACTAATTAAATGAAAATTTTAAATTCTTCAATTTATTGGAACTTTTGAAATTATGAAATGAAATGCACCAATCAAATGTGTAATTGTAAGAACCCAATTTTTAATGAGATAAGGATCCTTTATTTTTTATATAATTTTCCTGTTTTGACTAAATATGAATGCATAGTGGGGAAATGATGGAAAATTTGTGTCCTAGTATTTTTCATATCGCATAACCTTAGTTAGTGGGAGGAACCACTAGGCCTACTCTTTTGTTGAAATATTGTTTCCCAGTTTTCACATTTTCTCCAAACCACGTGGTGTTGTTCAATGATTATATGTAGACTCCATGGTTTTCCCTGACTATGCGAGCCATACTATATGCTTCTGTGGAGGATCTATAACATTTATCATAGAAAAAACACACATTTTACACTTGGGTTCCAAAACTGTTCAATGAAACGGTGCTGGTCTCCACCATGGGTAGTGCATGGTGTACTATTGGTGCAAGGTTTGACCAACTACAAGTACATAAAGAAAAATATTATTTTAAAAGGGTAAAACTACTATTTCCCATTTGGCATTAAAATTAATATCTATTTATTTCAACTCACTAATTAGATTGGTGGCCTTCTACTTCTCCCATTTAGATTTCTTCTTTTGTAAATCACAAAATATTTAGAGTTGTTTCATTATCCAACCTCATACTCAAGATCTAATCATCTCATTGTATATCCATCATTAAGTTCTATAATCTTTAGCCTCATTTCATCATTTTTTTCTTTCTATCAATAGTGCTATTTTGGTAAAGGCTAATGTGTCCTATTTTTAGTTGTTCATCCATTATTAATTTTTATAATAATTTACGTAAAACTATGGGGATGGACAAGATGAATCATCTACTATAGGAATGAGGCATGTAGTCTTTGTCCTCTTCCAGAAATTCATTTAATTTAAAAACTACCATCTGTGTGTGTACACTGATTTCACTGGGAGATGTTTCTAATTTCCCCATTCTTTATTTATAATTATTTACCTTCTATGCTAATAATTAATTATACATGTTATTAATTCATTGAAGGACTCTATGTAAATGTTATCATTCAAATTAGGATGATTACCAGGTTATTACTTATTTCCCCATTGTTGAGATTATCTATGACACTTTTCGTGAGTGATGTAACATGTCCTTGTAAAGGTAAGTGTTAAAGTAGTATTAAATGAATCATTAAATTGTAAAATGGAATGTATATTTATAAATATCACATTTTCTCAGAAATTATAATCGATTTGAATTTATATTTAGTGTATTTCCACTAAAACATGTCATGTGTACTGAATGATATGGAATAACCCTATTAAATTTTTATAAACTATAGTGACAAATAGACACATATCTTTAAAACACCATGTCATGATTATTGAAAGGTCATGGAATGAACCTATTTATTGATTAAATAGAATGCGTATTTATAAGGCCTTAGCCTTAAACCTTACTTAATATTGAATTGAATGAATAATTCACATTGAGGATCTTTTTAGGTTTAGAGTTTTAGAAACTTAGAACATAACTATTACATCTCAACAGATTACAATGTAGTCACTTCTACTAAATTTCCATAAAATAAAAACTCATAAAAAGAAACATGTCTAGTTTCATTTTTTAGATAGCATGACTTTCCCTTGATCCAATCCTAGACACTATTCCGCATTATATCATGTGAAAAACATTTCAAAAAAACATGGGGTGAGCATAAAAAGCTCAGTAAGGGATACACAATGAATGAAAACTATTAGTTTTTCAAACATCAAGTAAACCATGTATACCTTATCAAAGTAATACCTTCACCTTTATGAAGTAGTAAAAACTCTTCACTGATTAAAATATCATTACTTACCCTTTTGTAACCAAAAGATTACCATAAAACCCATATAAAGAACACATAACATATAAAGGTAACTTGGGACATAAGCATACTTAAGTGGAATAACCACACGGTTGACTTCCACACATATCACTTAATGGAATATCCATACGGACGACTTCCACACATACTTAATGGAATAGTCATACGGCCGACTTCCATACCCAATGCATTGGAGGTTATAATGTAACCACCCGTCCTGGTATTCACGGCACCACCCGTCATATGGTTTATAAGGTAACCACCCGTAAAATGTTCAAGTACCATCATTACAAATAATATATTGAAAATATAATCAGTTAAATAACAACATTTCATTTTCAATCACAATAAGTAATTCCAAGATATTGAATTAATCAATCCATTTTCAAAAACCATTTAAAAGAGATTTTTGAATCAAAGTGTCCCATACCACTTTGAAGCTTTTAATGGAATGAAAATTTTAAAACATTAATGTCCAAATAAATAAATACTGAAAACCATTTTGAAAACATGGACATTAATGATAAATATTTAGAATAATGAATCATTAGAACATTTAAAATGATATTTTTGTAAAAGAGTTTTTAACAAAATGAGAGACTCATGAATACAAATAACTGCGGAATAAGATTTAATCTGAACTTTATAATATCATGAGAATAAAGGGATTCATTATATAATATGTCAAAGTATAGTATACACACCATAAAAGAGTGAATTGGTGCATAACAACAATGAAGTCTCAATGGAAATGTAAATTGAGATGAAATCCATTATAAAGATTGTATCCTTAAATTAAGGATAAATATATCACATAATTATGTGTGAGAAATATTAATACACTAATTATAAGTGGATATTATGTGTGAATCAATAATATTTCATTCACACATAATCTTGGAAAAAACAAAACCAATGACGTAGATATTCAACTCAATGAAATGAGATTGAGTTATGATTTCCCATACAAGATCGTAAGAATTTATCAATGAGATGATTTTGTGTAGAAATAGTATATCCACACAAAGACTTGTGGAAATTACAACATAGTGAATCCACACATAATATTTGCAAGATAAAATCATGAATTAGAGGTTTAACCCAAATAATTGAAAGTGGGTTAAGAAGTTCCCTTACAGAAATCCGACAGCCTAACGACACCAGTTTAAAATTCAGAAAATGATTTTATGAGAGAGAAAATGGTATCTCATCAATTGGAAATACAATTTACATAAATAAGGATATATAAGAACATATCCCAACATAATAGTATGTCAATTTAAAGACATAACAAAAATAGTCTTTTAAAAAGAGGAGGGTGAAGGTCCCCTTATCGAGTTGGGTATCTTTCGAAATGCACACCCCATGGAGGAAGGGTCATACAATGAAGATTTAAATAACCATACATGAAATTATACTACACAAAGTGTATAATAATGGGAATTACAAACACCACTCAAATGAAATAGTGGCAAACGTGTCATAAATGTCAAGGTAATAAAAGTGAGATGAAAAATCCCTTACTAAAACACTGCAGCCTAACGGCGCCACATAAAACATCCAAAAATGGATTTATGATATCAAAAAGGGTATATAATAATATTAACATAAAAAGTATAGTATGAATAATATAAAAGAACTTCCCCAAACATATTAAAGATGTGATTAAAAGAAATGATATAAAAGAGTGTACTTAAAAAGAAAGAGAGGGGTAGGATCCCTTATGCAAATTATGCAGCCTAACGACGCCCCTCAAAACATCCAAATGGATTGATGAGAAAAAATAGGGTCTCTCATCAAATGAACATAAAACTTATAGTATGAGTAATATAAAAGAACATCCCAATCATAATAAATATGGGCTTAAAAGGAATGACATAAAAGAGTGTACCTAAAAAGAAAGAGAGGGGTATGATCCCTTACCTCAAGTCCAACTTGTCTTGTTCATATATTTATATTACTAAATAATAATCTTTGGTATATTTATAATTGCTTTAAGACCTCATATATAGATTATTATTCAGTTCATATCACATATTTTAATGTTATAATAATTGGTTAATAATATGAGTTCATATCAGACATTTTTGTCGATGCTTGGTACATGAGTAAATAATTGAACATGTTGGAAAATAATTTTCCATGTAGGTATAGGTACATAATATCCAGAATAGTATTGATATTTTAAATAACATATATATCTAGTATGTATCATTTTTACTCTTCCATAGCATTTGGAGATAAAAATAAAATGCACCGTTCATGGAGACGGTAGGTCGTACGTACACATGAATGCTACTTTAATTTTTTGTTATATTAATGGAATTAAAACAAAATGAGATATATATATATATGTTATAATTCCAGAATGATATACATCATTTAGATGTAATATATTACATATATATCCATTATATATATGTACTTATAATAGTACATAACATTTTGAGATAATAAATGAAATGTATCGTTCATGGAGACGGTAAGACGTACGTACACATGAGCACTACTTCCATTTGAATTTCATATTTAATGGAATTAAAACATAATGATACAAAATAGTATCTTAATTCCAGTATGGTATCATATATTATATAATTAAATATATCCTTTATACGTACCACATATGGTATTAACGATTCAAATCACTTTGAGGGGCAGTAGTCCGCACTTCCTTAAATGAAGATATCGCATTTACCTATAATGGAAACCATAAAGGTATGCCATAAATGAAAAATACAGAAGTTTAAGTAAAACATAAACATATTAGTTATCATATATAAATATAGTGTCATCTTAATGGACACCTTTGAAGGTGTTAGAAGAATGTTGAACAATCATCGTTTCGTGAGGCATAAATTCGCCATCCACAGAAACTGTATGTTCTTTAACCATTAGATGTAGGTGTTTGTAAGTGTAGCTAGAATCCTTCTTATAAAAAAATCCTAGTATATTTAAGATACTGTATTTTTTACAAAATAAATTAATAAAAAGAGTTTAGGGTGATGGAGAAGCAAAATAAAACATAAGAACACAAGAGAAGACACTACCTTTAAATCGGGTAACTCCTTTTGATTTGATCTCAATGGCTTCCTTGGGAAGACTTCTTCCCAATGTGAGGATTCAAGGAGTAATAGATGGATGTGGAGAGACAAAATGGGTAGGGTTTGGCTGAGCAAAAGGCTTTGGAAGTGTGGGTAAGGTGGTAGAGGTGGGGGCATTTTATAAGAGGAGAGGAGGGACACTCTTGGAAAGTAAGGAAATATTACTTTATTTTAGTATGAGTTTCAGATTTTAATGGTCCCAAATTGATGTTCTTCGAGGATAATGTGATAAGGGTTCAAAATACACCCATAAAATAGGTTTTGTACATGTGTAGGACATATATTTTACATTATCATTCCATTTTATTTAAATCGTTAAATAATGAGATAATCACTGCATCATCATGGTGTCATAAATAATTTAATTTATATAATGTCTAAAAATTATAAAAAAATACTATGATGTAGGAAATATTTTTAGATTTCCAATTACTATTTATAGTCATAAATATGACTTGTATAACCCCATGTAAAAATTGTTTTATTAAAACAACTCATGTTTGTGTCATTTTAATTTTTACATTAAATATAAAGGTATTTATGTCATTTTCCAACCAAAGTGGCTCCATGGGGTCCCGAAGTTGACCCATGGATTATCTTGGTCAGCCAGAACTCATCCAATGAGGGTAGGACATGTTTCTAGGTCATTTCATATTATTAAAACATTTTTTACCTTAAACTACACTAATTACCTCTAATCGCGATTAAAAACTTAAAAGTTACTATTCACTAAAAA
Organism: Viscum album; assembly: GCA_963277665.1. Classification (NCBI taxonomy): domain Eukaryota; kingdom Viridiplantae; phylum Streptophyta; class Magnoliopsida; order Santalales; family Viscaceae; genus Viscum; species Viscum album. The sequence goes on along the minus strand of OY728131.1, from coordinate 1,214,498,043 downwards.
ATTATTTTAATCACATTGAACCATATTTTAATTCTTAATGAAAACAATGTATGTTATATTTTTGAAAATAAAATCGCAGATGTGGAAAAGTTTCATTTAAACGAAAAATCAGTTTCTTTAACTACCACTAAGTTGTTTCACTATTCATCAAAAATTGATGTTTTTCAGAAAAATACCGAATATTCACCCTAAGCTATATTTGATATTCCGAAATAAAAAATGATATATGTTTTAAAAAATTAAATACATATAAGTTGCATTAATTAATTTAATAATTAATTCCCACTGTCAAAACAAATAGCATGTTTTTAAGAAACAATATCTATTAAAAGATTGACACTAGTTTAAGTCCAATTTAAAAATGAAATTAATCCAAACGCCCACTATTGGATTAAATGGTAAAAATATATTCTAATTTTACTTTAAAACCAATTAAAAAGATAATCTAATCATATAAATAAATTAGTTTATAAAGTGGTTTTGAATTAAAATACAACATTTTTCACTATTCATTAAAAAATGAACATTATCGGAAAAATACTAAAAATTTACACAAAGTAAATTTTTATGTCCCGATTCTAAAGAAGAATTTTATTTTGTCAAATATAGCACATAAAATTGTCAAAAAGTGGATTAAAAGCGGTTCTCCATCAAAAGGCGGTTAATCGACCCTTTAAAGAATATTAGAATGTTTACGCTTAAAATTAGATTCATTTGCATTTTTAATACTGTAACGCCCCGACCCCAGCTACCCAGAGTCGGTGCATTATTACATAACATTGGCATGATCACAAGAAAGATCAAATCCCGAAAGACCGATTGGTTTAGTAGCCTTGGAAACACTAGATATATTCATAAGTTTTACATTACATCATAAAATGAAAAACTACTACAACAACATAATGTTTCCAACATCTACACTATAAACCCCTCATAATATCCCTGCAAGTCATTCATAATTTACTTCTTCACTACCTGGGAAAAATAAAACATAGAAAAGGGGTGAGCTCAAATGCCCAGTAAGGATAACAATATAGCGGAAACTTTCATAAATAAGAATAAACATTTAAGGCAATGTATAACTAAAAAGCCTTTTAAATATGAACTTTCAACATAGTATGGCATAAATAAAATGAAATAATGCCATTTACTTATTCACATGGATATTCTACTAATCGAATAATCACATGCAAAAATCAATAACCACTTTCATAATGTTGGAATGCATAATGCTAAACGTTAATTTCTTTTTCTAGGCCTCATCCCAAGACCTAGGGGTTACTTCTAACCGGAACCCAACCCGGAGTGCCTCTAATAACCGGACACCAACCCGGAGGGCATACTTTTACCAGTCCCTAACCTGGAGGGCCTACTTTAACTAGTCCTCAACCTGGAGGGCTTACTTTTACCGGTCCCCAACCTGGAACATACTTGTTTAGCACATTCATCTGAAGAAAAGTTTGAAATATAACATAAAAATTCGGATTAAAACTAGCTTACGAAATGTCAATAGTTTCACCATAAACTATGAATGGTATAAAATAGCACATCCACATTCAAACATATCACAAAACCTTCAATACAATATAGAAGTTTTGTATTATAATAAATCAACTTCAAATAATATTAAAATCCATCAAAGGATGTTGACAAAGATGAAATCAAAATTCTTTTAAAAGAAGTATCTCCTTTTATTTTGAAATCATTTAAGATCCATATAAAATAAAACATTTTCTTTGAAAATATTCTTATAAGCTTGTAAGGAAAGCTTCGATGATTTTATAACGGCGGAAAATAACCGCACCCGCCGTATAAGTTAAAAAAACATTCTTACCTCAATTCTGTCGAAAAGGTTAAAAAGGACCTTGTTTTGAAAACAACGGAAAGATTCCTTTATAAACCTCTTATAAAAAGTCAAACAAGGGTATAAATGACTTTAACCCATATTCTTGTAAATAGTAAAAATGTTTTGAAATACATTTTTAAGAAACATGGATGTGGATGATAAAGATATCCCAGTAGATTATTACGTATAAACAACCTCGGATAATGAAGACATTGTGAAATAAACCCTTACCTTGTACTTTTCCTTGGTTGGGGTAGGTTAAACTCCTCTTCTTCGGGTTCTTCCTTTTGATTTGATCAAAAGGGCTCCTTAGGTTGGCTTTCTGATCAAACTAAGGCCTCTAGGTTGTAGTGAGGGATGTTGGGAGAGTATTTGGGCAGAGTTTGGCCGAACCAAAAGGCTTTTAAGGTGTGAAGAAATGAGAAGGAGGAGTGCCCTTCTATAAGAGGGGTGAGGGGCACCTTTGGAAAAGCTAGAAATATTAATTTATAATAAATTCAAATTCGGTTTCTAATGGCTCCAAAGTTGATTATTCAAAGGTTAAGGTGGGGATAGGTCGAAAACCACTCAACCAATAGAATTTAGACAGGTTTGGGTACTTATATTAACCTTATCTTTAAGTATTAACTCTAAGTTAATTAGTTTCACTTTTACAATGTCTCTTTGTATTTTTATATAATATGGTTAATAAACATACTATATACATCCAAGCGACCCCCAAGTGGTCCATTAATGATTAACCTATCATAATATAAGTCTCTTGGCCGAACCTTAGATTTTTAGGAATTTAATATCAATTAATAATATAATATTTGTTTTAAGAACTCTTTTATGTCAATTTTGACACTATTCAATAGTTGATTTTTGTGAAACTCATAACAGATTGATTACTTCGAACAAAGTCCATTAAATCAATCCTAATATATCATATTAGCCTAGAAAATTAGTTTAATTCATTAAAAGTTTCATATTATATTTATTTGGGTATTTATAATATCAATTATTTTAATTTTTCACTATTTTAGTAATTACTGCATCATCATTGTGTCATAAATAAAATAAATTATTTAATGTCTAAAAATTATAAATAAAACATCATTATGTAGGAATTCTTTTTATCTTTCTAATTAATATTTATAATCGAAAATCCAACATGTATAACCCTTTGTAAAACTTGTTCTTCTAAAAGATGTAAGCTTATGCCATTTTTATTTTTATTTTAACTTTATTAATATAATGTGTCCCTACCACATACAAGTGGCTCCAAGGGGTCCCTAAATTGACCCAAAGATTCCCATGGTCGACCATGTATCAACCAATAGGGTTAAGACACGTTTTAGGGTAATTTAGTATTATTATAATATTATTTGTTTTAACCCTTATTTACCGGATTTACCCTTAACCATGGTAAATAAAATATTTACCGCAGTAATTATTCAAAATGTCTAAAAATAAAAGTTACCTATTTACACAATTTGAACATCCTGATTCCAAATATGGAATCCATTTTCATAAATTCAAAACACAGAAGTGGCAGAAATTAATTTAAAATTAATTCCCGCTGTCAAAACAAAAAGCGTGTTTTTAAGAGGTAATAACTATCAAAAGATTGACACTTGTTTATGTTCGGTTTAATTGTAAAATTATGTCCAATGACCAACATTATATTAAATGGTAAAAATATATTCTAAATATACTTTAAAACCACTCAAAATCACAATTTATCACTATTAATTATTTTGATTAAAAAAGTTGTTTTTAATTAAAATTTAGAAATTTTCACTATTCATCAAAATATGAAAGTTATCCGAAATGTACCAAAATTTCACCCTAGGCTAATTTTGATATTCCGAATCTAAAAATGAAGTCCATTTTGAAATATTGAATATATATGATTTCAAAAAGTAGGTATTACTATTCACAACGGCTAGTTTAATTAGTTGCGGTGTGTGTTAGAACTCGAGGTTGCGTACAACACACGCTATCGCATTATTCAAAGGGAAACGTACCGTAGAAGCTGGGGGTGTTACATTCTCCCCTGCTTCAAATAATTGCGTCCTCGCAATTTCTAGGGTATTACTGCATAAAAAGACTCGGGTGGTTCTTCATCATAAGTTCCTCGGGTTCCCACGTTGCCTCTTCGATCTTATGGTTTCTCCACAAAACTTTTACCAGACGTGTTGTCCGGTTTCTCAGTACTTGTTCTCTTGTATCAAGAATCCTGACGGGCTCTTCACAATAAGAAAGATCGGGTTCCAGTTCTAATTCCTCATAGGTGAGTAAATGCGTTGGGTCAGGCATGTATTTTCTCAACAGAGATACGTGGAACACATCGTGAACTTTGGAGAGACTTGGCGGCATTGCCAATCGGTAAGCTACAGCCCCAATTCGTTCTAGAATTTCGAAAGGTCCGATGTACCTGGGACTCAATTTACCTTTCTTACCAAAACGTATGACTCCCTTCCATGGAGATACCTTCAGGAAAACATGATCACCGACTTGAAATTCCAAATCCTTCCTTCGATTATCGGCATAGCTCTTCTGCCTACTTTGAGCTGCTTTGATGTGATTTTGGATTACTTTCACCTTTTCCACTGTTTCCTCCACCAGTTCTGGGCCTACAAGTTTTCTTTCACCAACGTCATCCCAACAGGTTGGTGTACGACATCTCTTTCCATATAATGCTTGATATGGTTCCATCTGAATACTTGAATGGAAGCTATTGTTATAGGAAAATTCTACCAGTGGTAAATATTGATCCCACATACCCTGAAAATCAAGTGAGCAAGATCTCAACATGTCTTCTAAGGTTTGAATAGTCCGTTCTGATTGTCCGTCTGTCTGAGGGTGGTAAGCAGTGCTCAAATGAAGTTCAGTATCCAGGGATTTCTGAAGACTTTTCCAGAATCTTGAAGTAAAACGAGGATCACAATCAGAAACAATCGATAGGGGTACTCCATGAAGTCTCACAACTTCATTAATGTATAGTCTTGCTAGACGTTCCAGGGGTATATCCTCTCTTATAGCAAGAAAATGTGCTGACTTGGTAAGACGATCAACAATAACCCATATTGCATCATTCCTTCTAGGAGTCTTTGGTAGCCCCATGACAAAGTCCATCGTAATATTGTCCCATTTCCACTCCGGTATGGGAAGAGGTTGCATGACTCCTCCAGGCTGTTGCCTTCCAGCTTTCACTTGTTGACAAACCATACATCTTGACACAAAATCAGAAATCTCCCTCTTCATGTTGTCCCACCAAAAATGTTCCTTCAAATCTCTATACATTTTGGTGCTCCCAGGGTGTATAGAAAAATTGGAACTATGAGCATCATCCAGCAATTCCCTTTTTAGATCAGGTATATTGGGAACACAAAGTCTCTTCCCGAATTTCAAAATTCCATCTTCATACACAAAGTCTCTCAATCTCCCATCATTCACAGCTTTAATCTTCTTCTGAAATTCTTCATCATCGGTCTGGGAACTCTTAATCCTTTCTAGTAAAGATGGTTTGGCAACCATTTGAAAAAGCATTGATGTTTCACCTTCCCTGGTTATTCCCATGTCCATCTTCTCTAGATCCATGAAAATTGGATCCCTTTCAATTCTCATCATGTTCAGAACTCCATGGTCTTTTCTGCTCAAAGCATCTGCTACTATGTTTGCTTTCCCCGGGTGGTAGTGTATCGTGCAATCATAATCCTTGAGTAATTCAAGCCATCTCCTTTGCCTCATGTTGAGTTCTTTTTGTGAGAAAATATACTTCAAACTCTTGTGATCAGTATAAATCTCACATTTTTCACCATAGAGGTAGTGCCTCCATATCTTCAAAGCAAAGATCACATCTTCTAACTCAAGATCATGAGTAGGATAGTTTTGTTCATGAATTTTCAACTGTCGTGATGCATAGGCAATAACTCTATCATTCTGCATAAGGACATAACCAAGTCCTTTCTTTGATGCATCACTATAAACAACGAACCCATCATTCCCCGATGGTAGTGTCAATATAGGAGCATTGACTAATCTTTTCTTCAATCCTTCGAAACATTCTTCACAGTCTTTTGTCCAAACAAATTTAACCCCTTTACGTGTGAGCTTCGTTAATGGGTTAGCCAATCGGGCAAAATTCTGGACGAAACGTCGATAATAACCTGCCAAGCCAATAAAACTACGTACCTCAGTTATACTCGTAGGTGCTGGCCATTCTTGGATTGCTTTGTTCTTAGAAGGATCAACAGAGATTTCATCTTTAGAGACAATATGGCCAAGAAAAGAAATCTCCTGAATCCAGAATTCACACTTGCTAAACATTCCATATAATTCATGCCTCCTCAGAGTCTTCAAGATAATGCGCAAGTGATTTTCATGATCTTCGTAGGTTTTGGAGTATACCAAGATATCATCAATAAATACCACCACAAATTCATCGAGATACTCCTTGAAAACTCTATTCATCAGATCCATGAATACAGAGGGTGCATTAGTCAATCCAAACGGCATTACAGTAAACTCGTAATGCCCGTACCTGGTTCGAAATGCTGTCTTCGGAATGTCTTCCTTCTTTACACACAACTGATGGTATCCAGATCGAAGGTCAATCTTTGAAAAGTATTGAGCTCCATGCAGTTGGTCAAATAAATCATCAATACGAGGTAGGGGATACTTGTTCTTTATCGTTATAGCATTGATCTCCCTGTAGTCGATACATAACCTCATAGATCCATCTTTCTTTTTAACAAAAAGAACAGGGGCTCCCCATGGAGAAACACTAGGGCGAATAAATCCCTTATTACTCAATTCCTCTAGTTGTTTCTTTAGTTCGACTAACTCTACAGTGGCCATTCTATAAGGGGTCTTCGATATAGGCCTTGATCTAGGAATCAAATCAATGGAAAACTCAACTTCTCGTTCTGGAGGATGTCCAGGTAAATCTTCCGGAAATACATCTACAAATTCTTTCACAACAGGTACATCCTCTATTTGAACATTCCTTTCCTCACCGACAGTTATTTCATTCTCATCCTCCCCAATAATTGAATTAAGTTGAGCTACTGGGGGTGGATCTAAATAAGAATTAGGTGGTGACGATTCTGCTCTAAAAATAAGGTGCTCCTTATCATTATCATCAAGAATCGTAACCTCTTTCTTCTTACAATAAATCTTCGCATCATAGTCCGAAAGCCAGTCCATACCGAGGATTATATCAAACTCAATCATAGGTATGACGATGAAATCAGCAGATAAAGAAAATTTATGTGCTCTAATGGGGACTGATTCACAAAACATTGTTGCAACGATACTTCCCTTAGGTGTTTTAACTGACAACTCCCTTATTAAATCAAATTGGAAATATCTAATTTTCTTAGCAAACTGGGAAGATATGAAACAATGCAATGATCCAGAATCAAATAATGCATTTGCTAAACTTGAGGAAACCATTAAATTACCTGCCACCACGTCTTTCGGAGCTTCTACCTCAGCAGTAGTGATAGCATAAGCCTGGCCTTGATCCCTTGGCCTTTTCTGAGGTAAGTTCTCCTGACGCTTAGGACATGCATTTGCATAATGCCCCATCTCCCTGCAATTGTAGCACTGAACGTTGGTAGCTTCCTTCTTCCCCTTGCAATCATGAGCTTGGTGGCCTTTTTCACCACACTTGTAACAGACTCCCATTCCCTTCAGGCAAGCACCGGGGTGTTTCTTCCCGCACTTACCACAAGATGGATATTCAACCTTTCCCTTCTTCCCCTTATTTCCATTCCCAGATTGATCAGCAGGTCTCTTCTTCTCTTGCTTTGCTTTAAAGTCATAAGACTTAGAGAATTCCTTTTCGGTCTTGATAGCACATGAGACAATGTCTTCGTACGATGAAAAGGATTGTGAGACTAATGCTCGACGGAGAAATGGTTTTAACCCATCAAAGAAACGATCAATCCTACTTCTTGGGTTGCGAATATAATCACCAGCGTACCTCGCTAACCATGTAAAGTTAGCCTCATACTTTGTGACATTCTCATCCTCCATTTGTCTCAGACTCAGAAATTGCCTTTCCATATCTGCTCGATGGTCGCGAGGGAAGTATTTTTCTAAAAACAGATCTTTGAACTCCCTCCATTCCATATTTGATACTTCATCATCTTCCTTCGTATTTTGAATCAATGACAACCATTGATCAGCATCTCCAGTGAGGCGGTAAACTGCCATGATAACTTTTTCCCTTTCACTGCTCCCCAAAGCCTGAAATATTTTCTCTAGGGAAAATATCCATTGCTCAGCTACTACGGGATTTGTATTCCCATTGAACGTTGGTGGTTGTTGCCTCATGAATCGATCTAACATTGATCCTCCACGCTGCGGATCAGGGTGCTCCATACGGGTAAGGTTATTATTCATAACCTGAGTAAGTTGTCCCAGTACGGTGATTAGCTGATCAGCACCAGTTGCATCACCAGCCCCACTATAATTATCTTGAGCAGGAGGGCAATCCCTACATGGAGTGCGTGCATTGATACGGTTTCCATTTCTTCCACTAGGCGCCATTTCTAAAAAATGGCATAAACTAGATCAGTTTATGCATCAAAATACATAATCCCATACTTATAAAACACTTAACATAAATTGAGCTATTTATGGATATAATCCATAATCATAAAAATGTTTTCTTTGAGGAAGTATATACTCATAAACCCTTCATAATGATTTGTAAAGAAAATGAGAGTTATCCTAAGCATATCCCCCGGGAGTGTCGTAACCAAGAGTGCAGCAAGGCCCGTTGTCGTGCACCAGTTCCCGTTCGAGTCTAGCTCAAAGCGGTGTTTTCGGGTTTTACCCCTAGGTACATCTGTGCCAGAGCCACCTCTACCTGCTCGTATCCAGACAGGGATGTATTGCTCGGAAAACTCACAAAATCTCTACAATACCAAAATTCTATGAAGTTCTTCTATACTAATCCTCAAAGTTCATCTTAGGTCTACGCGCTCTAATCAGAGTTTATCTAAATCTAGTTTCCAAGGTTTGTACTAAACTTCCTCTGATACCAACTGTAATGCCCCGACCCCAGCTACCCAGAGTCGGTGCATTATTACATAACATTGGCATGATCACAAGAAAGATCAAATCCCGAAAGACCGATTGGTTTAGTAGCCTTGGAAACACTAGATATATTCATAAGTTTTACATTACATCATAAAATGAAAAACTACTACAAAAACATAATGTTTCCAACATCTACACTATAAACCCCTCATAATATCCCTGCAAGTCAATCATAATTTACTTCTTCACTACCTGGGAAAAATAAAACATAGAAAAGGGGTGAGCTCAAATGCCCAGTAAGGATAACAATATAGCGGAAACTTTCATAAATAAGAATAAACATTTAAGGCAATGTATAACTAAAAAGCATTTTAAATATGAACTTTCAACATAGTATGGCATAAATAAAATGAAATAATGCCATTTACTTATTCACATGGATATTCTACTAATCGAATAATCACATGCAAAAATCAATAACCACTTTCATAATGTTGGAATGCATAATGCTAAACGATAATTTCTTTTTCTATGCCTCATCCCAAGACCTAGGGGTTACTTCTAACCGGAACCCAACCCGGAGTGCCTCTAATAACCGGACACCAACCCGGAGGGCATACTTTTACCAGTCCCTAACCTGGAGGGCTTACTTTAACCAGTCCCCAACCTGGAGGGCTTACTTTTACCGGTCCCCAACCCGGAACATACTTTTTTAGCACATTCATCTGAAGAAAAGTTTGAAATATAACATAAAAATTCGGATTAAAACTAGCATACGAAATGTCAATAGTTTCACCATAAACTATGAATGGTATAAAATAGCACATCCACATTCAAACATATCACAAAACCTTCAATACAATATAGAAGTTTTGTATTATAATAAATCAACTTCAAATAATATTAAAATCCATCAAAGGATGTTGACAAAGATGAAATCAAAATTCTTTTAAAAGAAGTATCTCCTTTTATTTTGAAATCATTTAAGATCCATATAAAATAAAACATTTTCTTTGAAAATATTCTTATAAGCTTGTAAGGAAAGTTTCGACGATTTTATAACGGCGGAAAATAACCGCACCCGCCGTATAAGTTAAAAAAAACATTCTTACCTCAATTCTGTCGAAAAGGTTAAAAAGGACCTTGTTTTGAAAACGACGGAAAGATTCCTTTATAAACCTCTTATAAAAAGTCAAACAAGGGTATAAATGACTTTAACCCATATTCTTGTAAATAGTAAAAATGTTTTGAAATACATTTTTAAGAAACATGGATGTGGATGATAAAGATATCCCAGTAGATTATTACGTATAAACAACCTCGGATAATGAAGAGATTGTGAAATAAACCCTTACCTTGTACTTTTCCTTGGTTGGGGTAGGTTAACCTCCTCTTCTTCGGGTTCTTCCTTTTGATTTGATCAAAAGGGCTCCTTAGGTTGGCTTTCTGATCAAACTAAGGCCTCTAGGTTGTAGTGAGGGATGTTGGGAGAGTATTTGGGCAGAGTTTGGCCGAACCAAAAGGCTTTGAAGGTGTGAAGAAATGAGAAGGAGGAGTGCCCTTTTATAAGAGGGGTGAGGGGCACCTTTGGAAAAGTTAGAAATATTAATTTATAATAAATTCATATTCGGTTTCTAATGGCTCCAAAGTTGATTATTCAAAGGTTAAGGTGGGGATAGGTCGAAAACCACTCAACCAATAGAATTTAGACAGGTTTGGGTACTTATATTAACCTTATCTTTAAGTATTAACTCTAAGTTAATTAGTTTCACTTTTACAATGTCTCTTTGTATTTTTATATAATATGGTTAATAAACTTACTATATACATCCAAGAGACCCCCAAGTGGTCCATTAATGATTAACCTATCATAATATAAGTCTCTTGGCCGATCCTTAGATTTTTAGGAATTTAATATCAATTAATAATATAATATTTGTTTTAAGAACTCTTTTATGTCAATTTTGACACTATTCAATAGTTGATTTTTGTGAAACTCATAACAGATTGATTACTTCGAACAAAGTCCATTAAATCAATCCTAATATATAATATTAGCCTAGAAAATTAGTTTAATTCATTAAAAGTTTCATATTATATTTATTTGGGTATTTATAATATCAATTATTTTAATTTTTCACTATTTTAGTAATTACTGCATCATCATTGTGTCATAAATAAAATAGATTATTTAATGTCTAAAAATTATAAATAAAACATAATTATGTAGGAATTCTTTTTAGCTTTCTAATTAATATTTATAATCGAAAATCCAACATGTATAACCCTTTGTAAAACTTGTTCTTCTAAAAGATGTAAGCTTATGCCATTTTTATTTTTATTTTAACTTTATTAATATAATGTGTCCCTACCACATACAAGTGGCTCTAAGGGGTCCCTAAATTGACCCAAAGATTCCCATGGTCGACCATGTATCAACCAATAGGGTTAAGACACGTTTTAGGGTAATTTAGTATTATTATAATATTATTTGTTTTAACCCTTATTTACCGGATTTACCCTTAACCATGGTAAATAAAATATTTACCGCAGTAATTATTCAAAATGTCTAAAAATAAAAGTTACCTATTTACACAATTTGAACATCCTGATTCCAAATATGGAATCCATTTTTCTAAATTCAAAACACAGAAGTGGCAGAAATTAATTTAAAATTAATTCCCGCTGTCAAAACAAAAAGCGTGTTTTTAAGAGGTAATAACTATCAAAAGATTGACACTTGTTTATGTTCGGTTTAATTGTAAAATTATGTCCAATGACCAACATTATATTAAATGGTAAAAATATATTCTAAATATACTTTAAAACCACTCAAAATCACAATTTATCACTATTAATTATTTTGATTAAAAAAGTTGTTTTTAATTAAAATTTAGAAATTTTCACTATTCATCAAAATATGAAAGTTATCCGAAATGTACCAAAATTTCACCCTAGGATAATTTTGATATTCCGAATCTAAAAATGAAGTCCATTTTGAAATATTGAATATATATGATTTCAAAAAGTAGGTATTACTATTCACAACGGCTAGTTTAATTAGTTGTGGTGTGTGTTAGAACTCGAGGTTGCGTACAACACACGCTATCGCATTATTCAAAGGGAAACGTACCGTAGAAGCTTGGGGTGTTACAAATACTCTATCATTTGTTGTAAAGAGTAAAAAATATTTAACAAACATATATAATCATTTTTAGTATGTTTTTCTCATTCCCGATATTACAACGGGTAGGCGTTAACTACAATTTAAAATAATATTTTTTTTTTATTAGAGTGCAGCGTAAGATTTCAAAGGAACTTGTTGTTGCGTATTGGATACGCCATCGAGCATAGTGTTCCCTTTATATTAATATTAACATTTTATTCACAAATAGGGATAAATATAAAAATTTCATATTCTTTATTTACCTGGGGTGTTACAGTATTACATGAAATATGATTAAATATGATATAAATGTAATGAGTATAAGGTTTCTACGTAAATATTCTAATTTTAATCATTATAAGGATTGTCAGACTTGATATTGAACTGGATTACTAAAGTAATTCCTTGAGCCCATAGATGAAACCATTACGATTCATCGATCCAACAACAGTGTGAGATACCCACAATTGAATATGGACTTTGTATTATTATATGATTTTCTCGGTGTAGTACTAAAGATTCACATGATTATTTTTTAGATATAATAATTCTTTGGATACACTACATGGATTCATATTGATATCTTCAGACACACTATGTCATGCATTAACCCCATTGGGACCTGTCATTCATTATCACCGTTTACCATGGATAATCTCGATGGATTATATAAAATCATTTACATTTTAATGAATTGGGAATTTCCCTTTGATTACACTTGGAACCATTTATAACTAGACTAAATGAGGAATCAATATGAGTTGTCTTGACCCATAAGATAAAGGACTCCATGGTTACAACATGGATCCTATGTTATTATTACATCCTTCCCTAACACAAATAATATATTTTATAAATAACCACAATATTATAATTTGAATTATAATTAATTTAATGTTATCAAGTTTAAATACATTATGAGATGAGTCTTTAGTAAGTTTGTGTTATTTATTTTATTATTGTTTTAGTTCCACTAATATTTTCAAAATAAATTTTAAAAGAAATGACATAAAAGAGTGTACTTAAAAAGAAAGAGAGGGGTAGGATCCATTACGAAAATTCGGCAGCCTAACGACACCCCTAAAACTTCCAAAATGGATTGATGAGAGAAAATAGGGTCTCTAATCATATGAACATAAAAATTAAAGTATGAGTAATATAAAATATTATCCCAATCATTAGAAAGATGAGCTTATAATTAATTACATAAAAGAGTGTACTTAAAAAGAAAGAGAGGGGTAGGATCCCTTACCTCAAGTCCAACTTGTCTTGTTCGTTTCATTATATCACCGAAAAATAAACTTTGGTCAATTTATAATTTTATAAGGACCTCCTATAAAGATTATCATTCAGTTAATATCACATATTTTAATGTTATAATAATTTGTTAATAATATGAGTTAATATCAAACGTTTTTGTCGATGTTTGGTACATGAGTCAAAAATTGAACTTGTAGGAAAATAATTTTCCATGTAGTTATAGGTACATCATATCCAGAATAGTATTGATGTTTTAAATATCTTATATATCCAGTATATATTTATTTTATACTATTACATAGAATTTGGAGATAAAAATTAAAAGCACCGTTCATGGAGACAGTGGGCCGTACGTACACATGAACGCTACTTTAATTTTTTGTCATATTAATGGAATTAAAACAAAATGAGAGATATATATATGTTATAATTCCATAATTATATCCATAATTTAGATGTAATATATTACATATATATCCATTATATATATGTACTTATAATAGTACATAACATTTTGAGATAAGAAATGAAATGTACCATTCATGGAGATGGTAAGCCATACGTACGCATGAATGCTATTTCCATTTCTATTTCATATTTAATGGAATTAAAACATAATGAAACATAATTGTATTATAATTCCAGTATGGTATCATATATAATATCATTAAATATATCCTTTATACGTACCACATATGGTATTAATGAATCAAATCACTTTGAGGGGGCGATCGTCCGCACTTCCTTAAATGAAGATATCGCGTTTACCCATAATGGAAACCATAAAGGTATGCCATAAATGAAAAATACAGTAGCTTAAGAAAAACATAAAAATATTATATATCATATATAAATATAGTTTCATATTAATGTCCACCTTTTAAGGTTTTAGATGAATTTTGAACAATCGTCATTTCGTGAGGCAGAAATTCGACATCCACAGAAACAGTATGTTCATTACCCATTAGATGTAGGTGTGTGTAAGTGTAGCTTGAATAATTCTTATAAAAACATCCTAGTATATTTAAGATACTGGATTTTTTACAAAATAAATGAATAAAAATAGTTTAGGGGGTTGTAGAAGCAAAATAAAACATAAGAACACATGAGAAGACACTACCTTTAAATCGAGTAACTCCTTTTGATTTGAGCTCAAAGGCTTCCTTGGAAAGACTTCTGCCGAAAGTGAGGCTTCAAGGAGTAATATAGGGATGTGGAGAGAGAAAATGGGCAAGGTTTGGCCAAGCCAAAGGCTTTGGAAGTGTGGGAAAGGTGGTATATGTGGGGGCCTTTTATAAGAGGAGAGGAGGGGAACTCTTGGAATGTAAGGAAATGTTACTTTATTTTAGAATGGTATTTAAATTTTAATGTTCCCACATTGATGTGTTTCGAGTATTGTAAAGACCCGCACATTTCAAGGAAATTTTTTTCTTAATTTTCTTTGGAATTTTACAAGAGCGTAGCTTCAGACGGCACCTGATTCCGAGGCCCGGTGTGCCCGGAATCAATTTCTGAAGTTTGGCTCGGGTACGTTCAGTGAACGGACGAGCGGGTTTTTCTATCTTTTGAACCGGTGCCCGGAATCGAATTCTGAGGGCACCGATGAAATCGCAGCGCCGGTATTTGCTTAGAAAGGCCTCTTCCGGAGTTGCGTTTGCTCAGACGTGGTTTTTAAATTTTGCGGCCTTAAGTCAGAAATAAAATAAAGTTTGTGCGAAAACTTTATTTTATTTCACTTAAGTTGCTTGGAAGCCACTTGAAGTCACTTAAAGGTGGCTTGAGCTGAGTTGAACTGGATAGGATGCTATCCAGAAATATCCTACCCCTTGGTAGGATATTTGTGCGGTGGGGCCCGCACGAGCCCCGCCGTTTCTTTCGCTAAGTAACGCACCTGCGAAAACCCGTCAAAGTAACTGAAAAGTCAACCGACGCGTTTTCTTTAATTCTTAACAGACCATTTAATTGGGCGGTTTATTTCGTGAATTAAATGGGCTGTTTCTTTCGTGAATTAATTGGGCTGTTTCGCTCGTTGAATTAATTCAACGAACTGATGGGTCGTTACTTACGCGTTTGCGTTCGTTGGCAAAATAATAAAATAAGACCAACTCTTTCTTTTGGAGGATTACTCGTTGTGCGAGATTCTCTGGACCTCCACTCTCCCCGCGAAGAACACGAAGAACGCGAAGAACGCGAAGAACGCCGGCGACCGGAATTCGACGACGCACACCGAGATCTGCGACGTCGACGAGCTTTACCCGCGACGTTCTTCGGCGACGCCTCTTCTTCCGCGGCCGATCCTCGTTCCGCAATTAAGGTGAGAAACGAATCGTTTATTTCTCCCCTTTTTATAATTCAATATCAACGGATTTAATTAAATCCGTTTGATCTTGTTCCGGAGATTGGCGACGCGACGCCGGATACCGCGACGACGCGACGATCCCCTTCTTCCGCGACGAGCGATTCCGCGACGACCCCTCGTCCGACGACGACGACAAGGTAAGGGATGTTGTTGATTTTTATCTTATTTCCCCGTGTTTATTATTTTAAAATGAAGAACATGATCTCCGACAATTTTAATTTATTTAAAATTGTTGTTGATTATTCCTCCCGTGGTTTATGACTAACGCGGAGGGTGCGGGTCTAACGAACAAGACCCGGCAACCCTCCGCCGATCTTCCTTTTTTGTGCGGATTTGGCGGGCGACGGAAAAAGCACGACGCAAGGGCCATTTGTTGATTTCGTAGTGAAGGACGCGTCCCGGGAGGAACAACGACGCAGACGGGAAAGGAATCGGGCCACCGGAGCATCTCTGGCGGCCCGCGGAAGGCGGCGGCGCCCGGCGCGCCGCCGTGGAGGAAGTCCGCCGCGGCTGAAGCCGCGGCGGCGGCGGCCGGTTCCGCGGCCGCGCGGAACCGGGAACGGACGCGGTGGCCCGGCCGCGTCCGCGTGGCAGGCGCCCCCCCCCCCCCCCCCGCGGGGCCGCGTTTCGCTTGAGTCGCGGGTCAAGCCCGCGGCGCCCTCCTTCGGCCGCTCGGCCGAAGCCGAGCCGGCCGGTCCGGTCGGCCGGGCCGCGCCCAGGCCGGACCGGACCCGGCCAAGCCGGGTCGGGCCGGGTCGGTCCGACCCGGTTCGGCCGACCCAGGGGGGGGTTCGGGCCGGGTCGCCCCGGGCCCAGAACCCCCGTTTCGGGCCCTCTTCGGTCTTTTGCCCAAATCTTGGCCCTGGGACCTCCGATTGATGAACCGTCAGCGGCTACGCGATCCTTGGATCGAGACGGTCGTTTCGGTATATTATACTCAAGGTTTCGGAAGACTTTGGGTTCGGCCGGGTTGGTTCGTACACGAAACCAACCGGGCCCTCGGAGCGGAAACGCTCATAACTTGAGCTACGGACGTCCGATCGACGTACCGTCAGCTGTGGTAGTTTCCTCTAAGTGAGACGGAACTTTTGGCATACTCCGCCCGAGGATCGGATACAGGCGGAGTATGGTCGGGTTGGTTTTGCCCTAAAAACCAACCGGGCCCCTGGGACGAAAAAGCCAATAACTCTCAGACCGGGCGTCCGATTGACGCGCCGTCTGTTGCGTTGAGATCCTGTTGTCAATACGGAACTTTTGGATACATCAACTTCGGACTACGTGTCAGTTGATGTATCAGCCTCTCGGCTCGTGGAGCAGACCCTCCTAAACGAGCTCGCTGCGTGCGGGAACCCTAGCGCTGGCTGTGACTTCGACGGCAGAGCAGAGATCCTCCGTGGACTGCAACGACGACAGAGCAGAGATCCTCCGTGGACTGCGACGACGGCAGAGCAGAGATCCTCCGTGGACTGCAACGACGGCAGAGCAGAGATCCTCCGTGGACTGCGACGACGGCAGAGCAGAGATCCTTCGTGGACTGCGGCGACGACTGTGCAGAGATCCTCAGTGGACTGCGTCGACTACTGCACTCAGCGATCCTACGTGGATCAGTGCCCGATCTTGTGTGGGTCCTACTACCGGTTCTGTGTGAGCCACTGCCAACCGGTTCTGTGTGAGCCATTGCCTACAGGTTCTGTGTGAGCCCGATCCTGTGTGGGTCTTTTGCGTGGGTTAGTACCTATCGATCCTTCGTGGGTCCGACGACTTAGATGGATCAGTGATCATCTTTGACGTCATCTGAAAAAGTATACCTGGTTGAGCTGAATCTTATGTTACTCTCCTTTGTGGATTGTGTTGATCTATCCTATGTGGATTTACTGTTTACTCTCCTTGTGGATTTGAGTCTTGCTTTCCTTTGTGGATTGAGTTGTTCTTGAGCTCGTGAGCAGAGCTAGAATTGGGGACTTAGGTATATGTATGGGCATATACCTAATTCGAGTCAGATGTTGCTTCGTGATTGCATCTTTCTTTTGTGCTATATCCTTTGTGGATTTCGGGAGACCTTCAGGGGTCTCGGGGTCCTTACTGAGTAGCTTGTACTCACCCCTGCACGGGCTATGCCCGCACCTTGTTGTGTTGGTTGCAGACGACGGACAGCGCTGATCACGGTTGGGGCGTGGAGCAGGACGGTACCTGGAGGTGGACCACTGGGCGGGACGTGCTCGGAGCGGACGTGGGACCCGAGGAGCCTGGAGGCTATCTGTACCCACCCTTCAGGTGGGATTTCCAGTGGACGACACGAGGCCGCTGTCTTTTCTTCAGTTGCTGTACTTTACTTTTCAGTTGTACTTTACAGTTGGGCTTGTATTTCCGGCCCCCTTTACTTTTCTGCACCTTACTTTCCGCTTGCTGACTCTGTGTGGTTGTTACTTAAAGGCAATGCCTTCCCTGTTTACTGGGATTTTATGCCTTGGTGCTAGTCGCCAGCCCCTGGCCTATGGAAGGCGGGCTTGGGGTAGTCACGGCACGGGCCCCGAGGTCGGGTCGTGACAAATTGGTATCAGAGGTGGTCGGTTCTACCGCAGACTCTGATCGTCCTTTCTTTCTGAAGCAATAGTGTTTAGTGTATTGAGTGTGGTTATCAGTTCAGGGAGCCCAGTGTTGGTGCGGCGGCCGACGTATCCATACACCAGGACCCTGACTCCTGATTTCCGACTTAATGCATGAAAACATTGATTGCGTGTGTGTTTCAAGTTTTCCTTGTGATTACTTGTGTCAGCTCACCGGGTATACTGATCTGCTTCATGAAAGTCTCAAGTTTTCCTTGTGATTACTTGTGCCAGCTCACCAGGTATACTGTTCTGACTGTGGTGCTCTTGTTCTCCTTTTCAGGATGGCCCCGCGACGACAGCCAGCTAGGGTTCCGAGTGTAGGGAGCGACGGCAGCCCACCGAGCAACGAGGCCTCGGTGCAGGGCCCTTTGCCAGCAGTGGCACCGGCGGTAGCTTTACCCGCCGAGCCACCGATGCTGCCAGTACCAGACGCTGGCGATGCACGTCGCCTCAGGGCACTGCATGAGTTTCAGAGCCAGCGACCGCCCAGGTTTCGCGGTGAGGCGGACCCCCAGGCCGCCGAGGACTGGCTAGAGGCGGTGGTACGGATCTTTAGGCTAGTGAGGACACCAGCGGATCTCATGGTGATTCTCGCAGCGAGCCTCCTGCAGGCGGCGGCAGGACGATGGTGGAGCCTGATGCTCTAGGTTCACGATGAGGCATCCTTGCTCTGGGTGGACTTCGAGAGCCTCTTCCGCTCTGAGTTCGTCCCGGCCACCCTCCGGGCGGTGCGCATCCAGGAGCTTCTCCAGCTGCGCCATGGCAGCATGACGGTCGCTCAGTACGCGGCGAGGTTCACTGACCTATCTCGCTACTCGACCGACATGGTACGAGACCCCTTCTTCCGGGACCGGACCTTCGAGCAGGGCTTGCGACAGGAGATTCGGGCGTCGCTGATCTCCCTCAGCATTCCGACGCAGGCGGGAGTGTTGGAGCGAGCCCTCCTGATCGAGAGCTTCCTGGTAGAGCCTTCTTCAGCGGCGAGACCTAGCGCAGGGCGGCAGGTAGCTGAGTCTTCGGCAGCAGGTAGCCGACGGATGACTCTCGGGTCCAGGCAGACCAGACCCCCACGCAGACGGCCTCAGGACACCGGCTCAGCAGTGCAGGGCACACAGCGGAGTGCCAGCCTTCCGAGAGGCAGGCTGTGCTACTCCTGCAGCGGGCAGGGTCACATGGCTCGTGACTGCCCGACCCGCCGATCAGAGGAGCAGCAGACGGTGGAGGGGCCACCCAGGCAGAGACAGAGGGTCGACCGTGGCGGTCCGCAGGGAGGAGGCGGACGAGGCAGAGGAGCTGGCCGAGCAGCGGGTGGTGGGCGACACTTCCAGGATCTACCCCCACCACCACCAGGAGGGCCACCTCGACCACATGGAGCTGGTGGGAAGAGACAGGCCCAGCTCCAGGCAGTGGAGGCCTACGACCCCGACATGCCAGAGATGATTCGAGGTACGATCTGTGTCTATTCAACCCTTGCTGCAGTACTTATAGACACAGGAGCGAGTCACTCTTTCATAGCCTCTGCCCTTGTTCGGAGCTCGGAGATTCCGACTGAGCCGTTGGCTCGATCCTTACGGCTAGAGACTCCTACGGGAGCAGACTCGACGATTACGCACTGGTGCCGGCAGTGTGAGCTTACTCTAGGAGGCGAGAGCTTCGGCTGGGATCTCCTTGTAGCGGCGTCGAGGCCTTACGACGTCATCTTGGGCATGGATTGGCTATCCACGGTTCATGCCCAGATCGACTGTTTTAGGCGCAAGGTGCGATGTGTTCGCACCGACGGGAGCAGGTTTACCTTCACCGGCGAGAAGGTAACCTTTGCAGCACAGGATGGACTTCCGCGGAGGAGAGTGCAACCCATCTCTCATCAGTTAGCCTCATCCTAGGAGCAGTGGACGTGCGGAGTCCAGCTTTTCCTGCAGTGGTGGACCAGAACGTGGACGTCTTTCCCGACGACGTTCCAAGGCTACCTCCTCGTAGAGAGGTAGACTTTTACATCGACTTGTACCCCGGGACAGCCCCGATATCTTCTCCAGCATATCGGATGGCCCCCGCCGAGCTTCGGGAGCTGCGGGTATAGTTGGAGGACTTGCAGAGCAAGGGGTTTATCCGACCCAGTGTTTTACCTTGGGCTTCCCCGATTTTGTTCGCCAAGAAGGCGGACGGGAGCTTGCGACTGTGTGTCAACTATCGTCGCCTGAACCAGGTGACAGTGAGGAACAAGTATCCGCTGCCACGGATTGATGACCTCTTCGATCAGCTCAAGGGAGCGCGGTGGTTCTCGAAGATAGACCTCCGGTCAGGCTATCATCAGCTCAGAGTTCGAGACGAGGACGTGCAGAAGACGGCCTTCAGGTGTCAGTATGGCCATTATGAGTTCTTGGTTATGCCGTTCGGCGTAACCAATGCTCCAGCAGTGTTCATGAGCCTCATGAACAGGATCTTCCATCCATACCTCGACCGATTTGTCGTGGTATTCATTGATGACATTTTGGTATACTCGACGACTGAGAAGGAGCATGCCTACCACCTGCGAGTTGTGCTAGACACGCTCCGAGAGCACCAGCTTTATGGCAAGCTCTCAAAATGCCAGTTCTGGTTACGTGAGGTCCATTTCTTGGGGCACGTCATCTCTGAGGCGGGAGTTGCAGTGGATCCCGCGAAGATCGAGGCAGTGCTAGCTTGGGAGCCACCCAGGAGTGTGACAGAGGTGCGGAGCTTCTTGGGCCTAGCGGGATACTATCGGAGATTCGTGCCAGACTTCTCCAGAGTTGCGGCACCACTCTCAGCGTTGACGAAGAAGGGGAAACCCTTCGTGTGGTCAGACAGATGTCAGCAGAGCTTCTAGGAGCTGAGGCAGAGGTTGACCAGCGCACCTATCTTGAGGTTTCCTGAGGAGGGAGTTGGATACGTAGTTTACTGCGATGCATCAGGGACTGGACTCGGGTGCGTCCTGATGCAGGAGCGGGCCGTGATCGCCTACGGATCACGTCAGTTGAGGCCGCATGAGCCGAACTACGCCACTCATGACCTGGAGTTAGCAGCAGTGGTCTTCGCTCTGAAGACTTGGCGGCACTATCTGATGGGCGAGCGCTTCACAGTCTTTTCTGACCACCAGAGTCTCAGGTATATCTTCTCTCAGAAGGACCTGAACCTGAGACAGCAGAGATGGCTTGAGTTCCTCCAGGACTATGACTTTGAGATAGTCTATACTCCTGGGAAGGGGAACGTGGTAGCCGATGCCCTCAGCAGGAGGACGGGCATTCAGATACTTGAGGAGGCGACGGAGCAGCTAGCCTCCTTGCAGATATCCTTCGTGGATAGAGACGGAGCAGCCTTTCTTCAGTCTCTCACAGTCTCTCCTCCACTTCTACAGCGGGTCAGAGAGGCTCAGCGTGGGGACGCTGACTGTGAGACCCGGCGTGCACTGATATCCTCAGGTCAGGCGCCTGATGGCTTCTCCCTTGGAGCAGAGCACGACATCCTTTTTAGAGGACTTACCTTCGTACCAGTCGCTTTACGGGAGGAGGTGCTGAGAGAGTTTCACACTTCTCCCTTGGCGGTACATCCCGGAGTGGCGAAGATGTACCAGGATCTCAGACGACAACACTGGTGGCCGGGCATGAAGAAAGCTGTGGCAGAGTTCGTTTCACGATGCCTCACCTGCCAGCAGGTGAAGGCAGAGCATCAGGTACCAGCAGGCTTGGTACAGCCCTTGGAGGTCCCGGAGTGGAAGTGGGATGGCATATCTATGGACTTCGTGACTGGACTTCCACGCACTTCCAGAGGTCACGACTCCATTTGGGTGATTGTTGACCGACTCACCAAGTCGGCACACTTCTTACCCATCAGAGAGCATGGCTCAGTGGAGAGTTTGGGACGTCTTTACGTCCAGGAGATCGTACGGCTTCACGGTGTGCCATCGTCTATCGTCTCCGATCGAGATGCTCGTTTCACTTCCCGGCTTTGGAAGGGGTTGCAGGAGGCGTTCGGGACGCGGCTCCATCTGAGCACAGCCTTCCACCCTCAGACGGATGGTCAGACGGAGAGGACCATACAGACACTCGAGGACATGCTCCGTGCATGTGTTCTTGACTTTGGTCGCAGCTGGGAGGACCACCTACCCTTGGTGGAGTTCGCGTACAACAACAGCTACCACTCCACCATCGGGATGGCACCATACGAGGCGTTGTACGGCAGACCCTGCAGATCACCGTTGTGCTGGACAGACCCCGGGGAGTCAGCACTCGTGGGACCAGAGATGGTCCTAGCCACGACAGAGAAGGTCCAGATCATCCAGGAGAGGATGAGGACAGCTCAGAGCCGGCAGAAGTCATATGCTGACAGGAGGCGGAGGCCACTAGAGTTCGAGGATGGCGACCACGTCTTTTTGCGTGTCTCACCTCGACGTGGTTTACGGAGATTTGGCCGAGGCGGCAAGTTGTCTCCACGCTTCATCGGGCCTTTCCAGGTCCTCAGCAGGATAGGAGAGGTGGCTTATCGCCTGGCTCTACCACCTCAGTTGCACCGGGTGCACGACGTCTTCCACGTGTCTCAGCTGAGGAGATACGTGCACGACCCGACGCACATCATCGACTTTGGGGAGCTGGACGTGGACGATGGGGCGACTTTTGCGGAGGTCCCAGTGGAGATCGAGGATCGACAGGAGCGGGTCCTACGTGGGTGGTCGATTCCTCATGTGCGCGTCAGATAGCAGCACGGGAACCTCCAGGAGAGCACTTGGGAGCGGGAGGCTCAGATGCGTGCTCAGTACCCCAAATTGTTCCCCTAGTTTTTGATGTACCTTTACGGGGACGTAAAGCCCTGAGGTGGGAGTAATGTAAAGACCCGAAAATTTCAAGGAAATTTTTTTCTTAATTTTCTTTGGAATTTTACAAGAGCGCAGCTTCAGACGGCACCTGATTCCGAGGCCCGGTGTGCCCGGAATCAATTTCTGAAGTTTGGCTCGGGTACGTTCAGTGAACGGACGAGCAGGTTTTTCTATCTTTTGAACCGGTGCCCGGAATCGAATTCTGAGGACACCGATGAAATCGCAGCGCCGGTATTTTCTTAGAAACGCCTCTTCCGGAGTTGCGTTTGCTCAGACGTGGTTTTTAAATTTTGCGGCCTTAAGTCAGAAATAAAATAAAGTTTGTGCGACAACTTTATTTTATTTCACTTAAGCTGCTTGGAAGCCACTTGAAGTCACTTAAAGGCGGCTTGAGCTGAGTTGAACTGGATAGGATGCTATCCAGAAATATCCTACCCCTTGGTAGGATATTTGTGCGGTGGGGCCCGCACGAGCCCTGCCGTTTCTTTCGCTAAGTAACGCACCCGCGAAAACCCGTCAAAGTAACTGAAAAGTCAACCGACGCGTTTTCTTTAATTCTTAACAGACCATTTAATTGGGCGGTTTATTTCGTGAATTAAATGGGATGTTTCTTTCGTGAATTAATTGGGCTGTTTCGCTCGTTGAATTAATTCAACGAACTGATGGGTCGTTACTTACGCGTTTGCGTTCGTTGGCAAAATAATAAAATAAGACCAACTCTTTCTTTTGGAGGATTACTCGTTGTGCGAGATTCTCTGGACCTCCACTCTCCCCGCGAAGAACGCGAAGAACGCGAAGAACGCGAAGAACGCGAAGAACGCCGACGACCGGAATTCGACGACGCACACCGAGATCTGCGACGTCGACGAGCTTTACCCGCGATGTTCTTCGGCGATGCCTCTTCTTCCGCGGCCGATCCTCGTTCCGCAATTAAGGTGAGAAACGAATCGTTTATTTCTCCCCTTTTTATAATTCAATATCAACGGATTTAATTAAATCCGTTTGATCTTGTTCCGGAGATTGGCGACGCGACGCCGGATACCGCGACGACGCGACGATCCCCTTCTTCCGCGACGAGCGATTCCGCGACGACCCCTCGTCCGACGACGACGACAAGGTAAGGGATGTTGTTGATTTTTATCTTATATCCCCGTGTATATTCTTTTAAAATGAAGAACATGATCTCCGACAATTTTAATTTATTTAAGATTGTTGTTGATTATTCCTCCCGTGGTTTATGACTAACGCGGAGGGTGCGGGTCTAACGAACAAGACCCGGCAACCCTCCGCCGATCTTCCTTTTTTGTGCGGATTTGGCGGGCGACGGAAAAAGCACGACGCAAGGGCCATTTGTTGATTTCGCAGTGAAGGACGCGTCCCGGGAGGAACAACGGCGCAGACGGGAAAGGAATCGGGCCACCGGAGAATCTCCGGCGGCCCGCGGAAGGCGGCGGGGGCGCGGGTCGCCGGCGCGGCGGCGCCGGCGACCGGAGGCGGCGGCGCCCGGCGCGCCGCCGTGGAGGAAGTCCGCCGCGGCTGATGCCGCGGCAGCGGCGGCCGGTTCCGCGGCCGCGCGGAACCGGGAACGGACGCGGCGGCCCGGCCGCGTCCGCGTGGCAGGCGCCCCCCCCCCCCCCCCCCCCCGCGGGGCCGCGTTTCGCTTGAGCCGCGGGTCAAGCCCGCGGCGCCCTCCTTCGGCCGCTCGGCCGAAGCCGAGCCGGCCGGTCCGGGCGGCCGGGCCGCGCCCAGGCCGGACCGGACCCGGCCTAGCCGGGTCGGGCCGACCCGGTTCGGCCGACCCAGGGGGGGGGGGGTTCGGGCCGGGTCGCCCCGGGCCCAGAACCCCCGTTTCGGGCCCTCTTCGGTCTTTTGCCCATATCTTGGGCCTGGGACCTCCGATTGACGAACCGTCAGCGGCTACGCGATCCTTGGATCGAGATGGTCGTTTCGGTATATTATACTCAAGGTTTCGGAAGACTTTGGGTTCGGCCGGGTTGGTTCGTACACGAAACCAACCGGGCCCTCAGAGCGGAAACGCTCATAACTTGAGCTACGGACGTCCGATCGACGTACCGTCAGCTGTGGTAGTTTCCTCTAAGTGAGACGAAACTTTTGGAATACTCCGCCCGAGGATCGGATACAGGCGGAGTACGGTCGGGTTGGTTTTTCCCTAAAAACCAACCGGGCCCCTGGGACGAAAAAGCCAATAACTCTCAGACCGGGCGTCCGATTGACGCGCCGTCTGTTGCATTGAGATCCTGTTGTCGATACGAAACTTTTGGATACATCAACTTCAGACTACGTGTCAGTTGATGTATCAGCCTCTCGGCTCGTGGAGCGGACCCTCCTAAACGAGCTCGCTGCGTGCGGGAACCCTAGCGCTGGCTGTGACTTCGACGACAGAGCAGAGATCCTCCGTGGACTGCAACGACGGCAGAGCAGAGATCCTCCGTGGACTGCGACGACGGCAGAGCAGAGATCCTCCGTGGACTGCGACGACGGCAGAGCAGAGATCCTTCGTGGACTGCGGCGACGACTGTGCAGAGATCCTCAGTGGACTGCGTGGACTACTGCACTCAGTGATCCTACGTGGATCAGTGCCCGATCCTGTGTGGGTCCTACTACCGGTTCTGTGTGAGCCACTGCCTACCGGTTCTGTGTGAGCCATTGCCTACAGGTTCTGTGTGAGCCCGATCCTGTGTGGGTCTTTTTCGGGGGTTAGTACCTATCGATCCTTCGTGGGTCCGACGACTTAGATGGATCAGTGATCATCTTTGACGTCATCTGAAAAAGTATACCTGGTTGAGCTGAATCTTATGTTACTCTCCTTTGTGGATTGTGTTGAACTATCCTATGTGGATTTACTGTTTACTCTCCTTGTGGATTTGAGTCTTGCTTTCCTTTGTGGATTGAGTTGTTCTTGAGCTCGTGAGCAGAGCTAGAATTGGGGACTTAGGTATATGTATGGGCATATACCTAAGTCAAGTCAGATGTTGCTTCGTGATTGCATCTTTCTTTTGTGCTATATCCTTTGTGGATTTCGGGAGACCTTCGGGGGTCTCGGGGTCCTTACTGAGTAGCTTGTACTCACCCCATCACGGGCTATGCCCGCACCTTGTTGTGTTGGTTGTAGACGACGGACAGCGCTGATCACGGTTGGGGCGTGGAGCAGGACGGTACCTGGAGGTGGACCACTGGGCGGGACGTGCTCGGAGCGGACGTGGGACCCGAGGAGCCTGGAGGCTATCTGTACCCACCCTTCAGGTGGGATTGCCAGTGGACGACACGAGGCCGCCGTCTTTTCTTCAGTTGCTGTACTTTACTTTTCAGTTGTACTTTACAGTTGGGCTTGTATTTCCGGCCCCCTTTACTTTTCTGCACCTTACTTTCCTCTTGCTGACTCTGTGTGGTTGTTACTTAAAGGCAATGCCTTCCCTGTTTACTGGGATTTTACGCCTTGGTGCTAGTCGCCAGCCCCTGGCCTATGGAAGGCGGACTTGGGGTAGTCACGGCACGGGCCCCGAGGTCGGGTCGTGACAAGTATAAGGTGATAAGGGTTATAAATCCACCCATCCAATAGGTTTTGGACATGTTTAGGTCATAGATATTACATTATCATTCCATTTTATTTAAATCATTAAATAATTAGGTAATCGTTGCATCATCATGGTGTCATAAATAATTTAATTTATATAATGTCTAAATATTATAAAAAAATACTTTGATGTAGGAAATATATTTATCTTCCCAATTACTATTTATAGTAAAATATCTGACTTGTATAACCCCATGTAAAAATTGTTTTAGTAAAACAACTCATGTTTGTGTTATTTTAATTTTTACATTAATTAAAAAGGTATTTATGACATTTTCCAACCAAAGTGGCTCCATGGGGTCCCCAAGTTGACCCGTGGATTGTCTTGGTCAGCCAGGACTAATCCAATGAGGGTAGGACATGTTTCTTGGTCATTTAAAATTATGAAAACATTATTTTTACCTTAAACTACACTAATTACCTCTAATCGCGATTAAAAACATAAAAGTTATTATTCACCAAATAATTATTTTAATCTCATTGAACCAAATTTAACTTCTTAATGACAACAATGTATGTTGGATTTATGAAAATAAAATCATAGAAGTGGCAATGTTTCATTTAAACGAAAAATCACTTTCTTTAACTACCACTTAGTGGTTTCACTATTAATCAAAAATTGAAGTTTTTCAGAAAAATACCAGAAATTCACTCTAAGATATATTTAATATTCCGAACTCAAAAATGATATCAATTTCACAAAATTCAAAACATATAAGTTGCATTAATTAATTTAATAATTAATTCCCGCTGTCAAAACAAATAGCGTATTTTTAAGAAACAATATCTATTAAAAGATTGACACTAGTTTAAGTCCAATTTCAAAGTGAAATTAATTCCAACGACCACTATTGGATTAAATGGTAAAAATATATGTTAATTTTACTTTAAAACCAATTCAAAAGATAATCTAATAATATAAATAAATTACATTAAAAAGTTGTTTTGAATTAAAATACAACATTTTTTACAATTCATTACAAAAAGAACTTTATCGGAAAAATACCAAAAAATTACACAAAGTAAATTTTGATGTCCCGATTCTAAAGAAGAATCTTATTTTGTAAAATATAACACAATTTTTTTTAAAAAAAGTAGATTTAATAGAGGTTTTCCATTAAAAGGCGGTTAATCGACCCTTTAAAGAATATTAGAATGTTTACTCTTAAAATTGGATTCATTCGCATTTTTAATCCTCTAACATTTATTGTAAAGATTAAAAAATATTGGACAAACATATAAAATCATTTTGTAGTTTTTTCTATTCATTCCTTCCATTACAACGGCTAGGCGTTAACTACCATTTAAAATTATATTATTTTATTATTAGAGTAGAGCATTAGATTTCAAAGGAACTCATTGTTGCGTATTGGGTAAGCCATCGAGCATAGTGTTCCCTTTATATTAATATTAAAATTTTATTCAAAAATAGGGATAAATATAAAAATTTCATATTCTTTATTTACCTAGGGTGTTATATCCTTCCTCCCTTTTGGGAATTACGTCCTCGCAATTTTAAAATTGGGCTTGGAAACATCATTGAAAATCCCACATCGAAACAAGAGTCAGTAAACAATCACTTTAAAATAAAGAAAGATAAGTACAAAGGTCACCCAAGTTAACCCATACTAGGATTACAAGAATGAAAATATGGACATGGTGGAAAAACAAAGGGTCATGTTCTGATGGAGAGTTATAGTAAATATGTCTAGGAGAATGTTAACCATAAGAAAATCAAAAACTTGTGATGGGTTAAACGGTATTCGATTCCCCCGTAGGAAAAGTTAACAGACAACATTTTCGTTTTAAGTTACTCTTCATTGAGGAATTTATTTTTTATCTTAAGGAAACATACTTACTTGTCATGACGACTTTCAACTTTTACTATATTTCTTACACAAACTCATACATTCCCCAAAAGACGAGTATTTAGGAAGACTTGTCCACATTAAGAGTACTATAATCAACTTCTAGAGATTCACCTAATCCACAGTAGAGAACTATATACTTCCCATATCATTAGACCTAAACCAAAACCAAAACCAAAAAAGTTATTACAAGATCAGATAATCTAGAAATGGATAACCCTTTATAAAAAGAAAATATATTCTAAATCTCCAAAATTAGTCCTACAAAACCCAATGTTCAACGAGGACCATTCGATACACAATTTGTCCATAAAATTCATCAAAGTAAACCAAAATAAGATTGAAACCCAAATATTTGAAGGATTTAGTCACATATTCTTCCATGTTAAATCGTAACATTTATCTCCAAACAACATCAGTTGCTCTTAAAGTCTCGTATTGAAAAGTAATTAACCTAATCACATATCCTCCATGATAAGTTAATAAATTTTCATAGATAACCCAAAATCAATTTACTCTTAATTCATAAAATCACCTCACTAAAAATAATAAGTCATATTAACCCGGGACTTCACGTAGTCTAGTGTTAGGCGATAAATACCAGTTGCACTTTGGTTGTTGGTTCGATTCCCGCAGCTTTGTCTGATGCAACGGGTTGTCACACGGTCTGCGTGTTTCCCTTTTTCTAAAACATTATAATTCTAAAAACATTCCCAAAACGAGATAAAATCTTCAAAAATAATCATAACATATTTTAACCACAAGTTTATCTCATGCCTCTCATTTTCCATCATAACATATAATAACCCATAATTACCTCAAAAGTAAGGATCATATAAACCCTAATGGTTACCTTTACAATTATTACATGATCTTCCACATCGATTGATCATCTCTTACATGATGCATTATAAAACATACCAAGGTTCAAGTGGTTGATCTTGACTCCTTGATAGTTGGTTTAGAACAACCACGAGTTTCCTCATTGAATACCCCATTTCATCTAGTCTCTTAATCAGAGAACCACCACAGTTTCCTTCAAACCTATTGTCACTTTGGTGCCTGCTAGATCCATCCATTCACTAAAAACAGAAATGTCAGTGTGAGTATATCAAAAAAAACCATAATGTTATAATGAGGAAGATAACCACTAAGATATACTTACACATTCACTTTATCTAAAACTAGGACTCTTTCTGAAATCCTATCCATTATGGTACTGTCACATATGATTAGAGAATACCCTAACCTCTAAAGTTATCTAAACCGACCTCTAATACCAACTATAAGGCCCCAGCATTAAACCTTACTTAATATTGAATTGAATGAATAATTCACATTGAGGATCTTTTCAGGTTTAGAGTTTTAGAGAATTAGGACATAACTATTACATATCAAAAGATTATAAAGTAGTCACTTCTACTAAATTTCCATAAAATAAAAACTCTTAAAAATAAACATGTCTAGTTCAATGTTTTAGATAGCATGACATTCCCTTGATCCCATCCTTGTCCCTATTTCACATTAAGTTCTGTGAAAAATATTTCAAAAAAACTTGGGTTGAGCATAAAATGCTCAATAAGGGATACAGAATGAATGAAAA
The DNA here is from genome assembly GCA_963277665.1 of Viscum album. NCBI lineage: Eukaryota > Viridiplantae > Streptophyta > Magnoliopsida > Santalales > Viscaceae > Viscum > Viscum album. The sequence goes on along the minus strand of OY728131.1, from coordinate 1,214,467,871 downwards.
CTGTTAGTTTTTCAAACATCAAGTAAACCATGTATACTTTATCAATGTAATACCTTCACCCTTATGAAGTAGTAAAAAATCTTCACTGATTAAAATATCATTACTTAAACTTTTGTAACCAAAATATTACCATAAAACCCATATAAAGAACACATTACATATAGTGGAAACTTGGGACATAAACATACTTAAGTGGAATAACCATGCGGTCGACTTCCACACATATCACTTAATGGAGTATCCATACGGCCAACTTCCACACATACTTAATGGAATAGCCATACGGCCGACTTCCATTCCCAATGCATTGGAGGTTATAACGTAACCACCCGTCCTGGTATTCACGGCACCACCCGTCATATGGTTTATCACGTAACCACCCATAAAATGTCCAAGTACCATCATTACACATAATATATTGATAATATAATCATTTAGATAACAACATTTCATTTTCAATCATAATAAGTAATTCAAAGATATTGAATTAATCAATCCATTTTCAAAAACCATTTATAAGAGATTTTTGAATCAAAGTGTCCCATACCACTTTGAAGATTTTAATGGAATTATAATTTTAAAAAATTAATTTCCATATAAATAAATACTGAAAACCATTTTGAAAACATTGACATTAATGATAAAGATTCAGAATAACGAATCTTTAAAACATTTAAAATGATATTTTTGTTAAAGAGTTTTTAACAAAATGAGATACTCATGATTACAAATAATTACGGGATAACATTTAATCCGAACTATATATTATCATGAGAATAAATGGATTCATGATATAATATGTCAAAGTACAGTATGAACACCATATATGAGTGAATTGGTGCATAACAACAATGAAGTCTCAATGGAAATGTAAATTGAGATGAAATCCATTATAATGATGGTATCCTTATATTTAGGATAAATATATCACATAATTATGTGTGAGAAATATAAATACAGTCAATATAAGTGGATATTAAGTGTGAAACAATCAGTGGTCATTCAAACATAGTCTTGGAAAAAACAAAACCAATGACTTATATATTTAGCTGAATGAAATGAGATTGAGTTATGATTTCCCATACAAGTTCATACGAATTTATCAATGGGATGATTATGTGTAGAAATAGTATATCCAAACAAAGACATGTGGAAATTACAACAGAGTGATTCCACACATAATCTTGGAATGATAAAATCAATAAGTAGAGGTTTCACCCAAGGAATTGAAAGTGGATTAAGAAGTTCCCTTAAAGAAATCCGACAGCCTAACGACGTCACATTAAAATTCAGAAAATGAGTTGATGAGAGAGAAAATGGTATCTCATCACTAGGAAATAAAATTTACATAAATAAGGATAAATAAGAACATATCCCAAAATAATAGTCTGTGAATTTTAAGAAATAACAAAAAAATCTTTTAAAATGAGGAGGGTGAAAGGTCTCATTGTCGAGTTGGGTAACTTTCGAAACGTACACCCCATGGAAGAAGGGTAATACAATGTAGATGTAAAGACCCATAAATGAAATTATAATACAAAATGTGTATAATAATTTGTAGTACATACACCACTCTAATAAAATAGTTGCAAACATAGCATAAATTTCAAGGGAATAAAAGTGAGATGAAAAATCCCTTATGAAAACTCGACAGTCTGACGGCGCCACTTAAAACATCCAAAAATGGATTTATGATATCAAATAGGGTCTCTCATAATATGACCATAAAAATTACAGTATGAGGAATATAAACGAACTTCCCCAACCATATGAAAGATGATCTTAAAAGAAATGATATAAAAGAGTGTACTTAAAAAGAAAGAGAGCGGTATGATCCCTTACGAAAATTCGGCAGCCTAACGATGCCCCTCAAAACATCCAAATGGATTGATGAGAAAAAATAGGGTCTCTCATCATATGAACATAAAAAGTACAGTATTTTTAATATAAAAGAACATCCCAATCATAAGAAATATGAGCATAAAAGGAATGCCATAAAAGAGTGTACCGAAAAAGAAAGAGAGGGGTATGATCCCTTACCTCAAGTACAACTTTCCTTGTTCCTATCTTTATATTACTGAATAATAATCTTTGGTAAATTTATAATTTATTAAGTACCTAATATAAATATTAATATTCAGTTCATATAACATATTTTAATGTTATAATAATTGGTTAATAATATGAGTTCATATCAGACATTTTTGTCGATGTTTGGTACATGAGTCAAAAATTGAACTTGTTCAAAAATAATTTTCCATGTAGGTATAGGTACATCATATCCAGAATAGTATTGATATTTTAAATATCATATATATCCATTATATAATCATTTTATACTATTCCATAGAATTTGGAGATAAAAATTAAAAGCACCGTTCATGGAGATGGTAGGTCGTACGTACGCATGAACGCTACTTTAATTTTTTGTCATATTAATAGAATTAAAACAAAATGAGATATATATATATATATATATATGTTATAATTACAGAGTTATATACATCATTTAGATGTAATATATTACATATACATCCATTATATATATGTACTTATAATAGTACATAACATTTTGAGATAAGAAATGAAATGTACCGTTCATGGAGACGGTAAGCCATACGTACGCATGAATGCTACTTCCATTTATATTTCATATTTATTGGAATTAAAACATAATGATACATAATAGTATTTTAATTCCAGTATGTTATCATATATAATATCATTAAATATATCCTTTATACGTACCACATATGGTATTAACGAATCAAATCACTTTGATGGGCGGTAGTCCACACTTCATTAAATGAAGATATCGCGTTTACCCATAATGGAAACCATAAAGGTATGCCATAAATGAAAAATATATAAGATTAAGTAAAACATAAACATATTATATATCATATATAAATATAGTTTCATCTTAATGGCCACCTTTGAAGGTGTTAGAAGAATGTTGAACAATCATCGTTCCGTGAGGCATAAATTGTCCATCCACAGAAACTGTAAGTTCTTTAACCATTATATGTAGGTGTGTGTAAGTGTAGCTCGAATCCTTCATATAAAAAAATCCTATTATATTTAAGATACTGAATTTTTTACAAAATAAATTAATAAAAAGAGTTTAGGTGGATGGAGAATCAAAATAAAACATAAGAACACAGGAGAAGACACTACCTTTAAATCGGGTACCACCTTCTGATTTGAGATCAAAGGATTCCTTGGGAAGACTTCCGCGCAAAGTGAGGCTTCAAGGAGTAAGAGAGGGATGTGGAGAGACAAAATGGGTAGGGGTTGGCCGAGAAAAAGTCTTTTGAAGTGTGGGTAAAGTGGTAGAGGTGGGGGCCTTTTATAAGAGGAGGGGAGGGGCACTCTTGGAAAGAAAAAAAATGTTACTTTATTTTAGAATTAGTTTCGGATCTTAATGGTCCTAAATAGATGTGTTTCGAGGATAAGGTGATAAGGGTTCGAAATACACCCATCCAAAAGGTTTTGGACATGTTTAGGTCATAGATTTTACATTATCTTTCCATTTTATTTAAATCGTTAAATAATGAGATAATCGATGCATCATCATGGTGTCATAAATAATTTAATTTATATAATGTCTAAAAATTATAAAAAAAGACTATGATTTAGGAAATATTATTATATTTCCAATTACTATTTATAGTCAAAAATTTTACTTGTATAACCCCATGTAAAAATTGTTTTATTAAAACAACTCATGTTTGTGTCATTTTAATTTTTACATTAAATAAAAAGGGATTTATGTCATTTTCCAACCAAAGTGGCTCCATGGGGTCCCCATGTTGACCCATGGATTGTATTGGTCGGAAAAGACTCATCCAATGAGGGTAGGACATGTGTCTCGGTCATTTTATATTATTAAAACATTATTTTTACCTTAAACTACACTAATTACCTCTAATCACGATTAAAAACATAAAAGTTACTATTCACCAAAAAAATTATTTTAATCTCATTGAACCATATTTTACTTCTTAATGACAACCACGTATGTTAGACTTTTGAAAATGAAATCACAGATGTGGAAAAGTTTCATTTAAACGAAAAATCAGTTTCTTTAACTACCACTTAGTTGTTTCACTATTCATCAAAAATTGAAGTTTTTCAGAAATATACCAAATATTCACCCTAAGATATATTTGATATTCCGAACTCAAAAATGATATCTGTTTTAAAAAATTCAATCCATATAAGTTTCATTAATTAATTTAATAATTAATTCCCCCTGTCAAAACAAATAGCGTGTTTTTAAGAAACAATATCTATTAAAAGATTGGCACTAGTTTAAGTCCAATTTCAAAATGAAATTAATCCCAACGACCACTATTGGATTAAATGGTAAAAATATATTCTAATTTTACTTTAAAACCAATTCAAAATATAATCTAATAATATAAATAAATTAGTTTATAAAGTGGTTTTGAAATAAAATACAACATTTTTCACTATTCATTAAAAAATGAAGTTTATCTGAAAAATACCAAAATTTTACACAAAGTAAATTTTTATGTCCCGATTCTAAATATGAATTTTATTTTGTCAAATATAACACATAAAATTTTCAAAAAGTGGATTTAAAAGAGGTTCACCATCAAATGGCGGTTAATCGACCCTTTAAAAAATATTAGAATGTTTGCGCTTAAAATTGGATTAATTTGCATTTTTAATACTCTATCATTTGTTGTAAAGAGTAAAAAATATTTAACAAACATATATAATAATTTTGTAGTTAGTTTTGATCATTCCTACCATTACAACGGCTATGCATTAACTACCATTTAAAATAATATTATTTTATTATTAGAGTGCAGCGTAAGATATCAAAGGAACTCGTTGTTGTGTATTGGGTAAGCCATCGAGCATAGTGTTCCCATTATATTAATATTAACATTTTATTCACAATAAGGATAAATATGAAAATTTCATATTCTTTATTTACCTGGGGTGTTAAAGTATTACATGAAATATGATTAAATATGATATAAATGTAATGAGTATAAGGTTTCTATGTAAATATTCTTATTTTCATCTTTATAGGGATTGCCAGACTTGATATTGCACTTGATTCCTAAAGGAATTCTTTGAGCCCATAGATGACACCATTATGATTCATTGATCCAACAGCAGTGTGAGATACCCACAATTGAATATGGACTTTGTATTATTATATTATTTTCTCGGTGTAGTACTAAAGTTTCACTTGATTATTTTTTAGATATAATAATTCCTTGGATACACTACATGGATTCATATTGATATCTTCAGACACACTATGTCATGCATTAACCCCATTGGGACCTGTCATTCATTATCACCGTTTACCATGGATAATCTCGATGGATTATTTAGAATCATTTACATTTTAATGAATTGGGAATTTCCCTTTGATTACACTTGGAACCATTTATAACTAGACTAAATGAGGAATCAATATGAGTTTTTTTGACCCATAAGGTCATGTATTCCATGGTTACAACATGGATCCTATGTTATTATTACATCCTTCCCTAACACAAATAATATATTTTATAAATAACCACATTATTATAATTTGAATTATAATTAATTTAATGTTGTCAAGATTAAATACATTACGAGATGAGTCTGAAGTATGTTTGTGTTATTTATTTTATTATTGTTTTAGTTCCACTAACATTTCAAAATAAATTTTATAATCATTTAATGGATTTTTATAGATGTTGTTGGTTGTGAACATAGGATAATCATCTTAGTGCCTATCATATATACCATTAGTACCCATGATGATTATGTTATTTTAGATGTCAAAAACTGTAATCATACCACTTTGGATACATGAATTTATTTCATCATGATATGACCTTAGTAGTAAATGATCAATCCCATCTCAGGATGCATGGTCAGTTTTTATATATTTTGGATTACTTTGTATATCATGTATCGAACTATATTGTTGTTTCCATTTATTTTTTAATTTTCTAGATGGGACATTACCTCATATTTTTTTATATTATAAAGGATATAAAAATTATGTTTATTATTTATTATATATATGTTTGTGATTAGTTTCATGGACATTATTATTAGATAATATATTTATTCAATTGTTTATTAATCTATTTCCTTGATGTGGTCCACTCTGACATAAAATAATAGTCTCCCTATATAAACACCCTATGAATTCACTTATACTTTCTACCCTTTGGTATTTGAGGATGTTCTATCGAGGAAAAGTGTCCACAATATCCTGTTACAAGGGAGTGAACCATGATGGGAAGCACCAAATGTTGTATCAAAGTAGGTTTTCATTCATCTTGACTTAAAATTTGGGAATATATATAGGATATTAAAAAAATCTTGTAACTTGATCAAGATAAAATATAGGGAGTTGATATCCCATGATTATGGTAAACACTATGTTTCATTGGAATTGGTAATTATTGTTTTATTTTTTTCTTATTATATTTTTATAATTTCACCATTGGGTAATGAAAATTAATTGTGATAATTGTTTGGATTTAGGTATATTCTTCCATTGCAATACATGGTATGGAGGTTGTAACACATAACATTATAGTAACCTATATATTAAATTTTCATTCATATGACATTCTATATACGTGTATATTATTAAATGAATTCCATGTGTTACCTATGCTTGATGATAAAGACATTGTTGTTATGTGTTCCTCTGATGCTAACATGTCCCTTAGAGAAAACAATTAGTGTTTTAAAATTTCAACATCAAGCTTATTATTTTTCCTATATATTGATTGATTGTGGAATATTAAATAGATAATTTCATCCCATTTATGCTAAGAAACCTTAATAGCATGATTTTGTAATATCTACGATTACATGACTAAAAATTTCAATTTAAAAGGTGTATGTCCCCCTGTATATTAGAATCATTTATTCATTCAATCAATCCATATTATTTTAAAATTTTCATTTTGAGACTGAATCTATGGGGCCTAATTGATATTAAACTGTGATCAATATCAGTTATTAGGTGTGCATGCCCTTATAAATTGGGGATGAAAATCAATTTAATTTGAACCTTGTATTATGTAAAAAAATCTCATGAAATTAAATTTAATAACAAATATAAATTAAACTATTTCTAGTAGATGATAAGTCCATGTGAAATATAACGAGTGTTTTCCACCTTGAATGCAAATTGACCCTATATATACTAGAACCTCTATAAATGAATACAATAACAATTACCTACACCCTTTCATTCCATATGAGTAGTTGGGGTTGTTTACTATGATTAATGAATCTTTTTTCCTTATTTTATTTCGATTAGTAATCATACCAACTTTCAAATATAAATTAGTAGAATTATCCTGTAATTTGTAAATCAATTTCACCATTAAATTTGTATGTCACCAGCCCAGAGGGGGTGATGACTATTCTTTATAGATGGTGGGTCGCGATCCACTAGTATTAATTATAGTAGTGATACCTGATGCATCACACACTATTCCCAAACATGGTAATGAAAATTAACAATGAGATGATTTTATACATCATGTATAGTTAGTGTATTGTTCTCCATGACCTGCACCTATGATTCATGATATAACTCGTGTGTTCCTAAGGTTGAATCCACAAATATCTTTATTGGAAAGAAATCCTGTGGATATTCAGTAATGTTTAGAGGACATTATATTTATCTTCAATCATTTGATGACACCTCTATATTGGAGTATCAACCTATCTATCTTTATACTATATGATTCATACAAGTGCTGATGGGTTGTGATTATCCTGCATGTTTTTATCAGGGGAGGATTTGGGTGGACTTCAAGAATGTATTCTATAATTACATTTTAACTTAGTTGTTGATAGCTAATCGAGCAAGGGATTTCATGAAACTGGAATATGTTTTTATGTATATCATAGATTATTAATTTTTAATCACCAAGATGAAATTTTCCACACATATTATTTCTAGTGATGAGTTATATTTATTGAGATCTTTCTTGTGTGGGAGGAAGTATTCCATCCTATTATAAGTGATTTTTCATATATAAATTTTCTGATATCTGTAATCATGATCTTACCCCTGAGAAAAACATGAGAAAACAAATAGTATAGGTTAATGAGTTTCAATGTCGGGATATGGATATAGTACATCTAGTGGCATCAAACATATCCTTGAGGGTTTTCATTAGAGACTTGGTGGCCATAGAATGAGCAATGAATGATCCATTAAATATTATTATTTTTGACGTCATGGGAATGCGATGATTAAATATTATAAGGATCATCCTAGGTACAGTGCATGATGATATACGAGTCATCATCAATATTTCCAAAAAAAGCATTCCTCATATTTTTAGTGGAAGAGGACCTTTAATAGCTCTAGCTTCATAATAATGATTAGTTATGCAATTTCATGCATAAAAAGAGGGTAGAACCATCCAACTAGGTCAAGGGGGAGTTCATGGAAATGTTACCCAACCAACAAAATAATTTTTCCAAATGAAATGACATGTTCAACTTTCTCCACCTATATCATAGGGAAATGAATCATGCCATTTATCTGTGTTTAAGCTGATACATATGTATAAGAGTGCATGACTATATATAGTATGATGTATTATTATAGTATCCGATAAAATTGTATTTTTATTATTAAAAACAGTTTCAACTCTCTCCTTAATATCTTTATGAACCATATAATGTCTTAAAATGCAAATTCAATACTTTTATGGGGTAATGACACTGTACACACCATTGGGTGTGAGGTCTATGGTTGTATGCCCATATTTGGACAATCCCGTATAGTATTGGTAGTTTCATTTATTATCGAAACTATATTTCCTCAAGATAATGTGTGTCAATGTTTTTATTAGGATGGAATGGTTGATCCTCTTTCATGCCGACGTACACTATAATCGCCATAGGGTTTTGATTAAATTAGTAGTGAGATATAGTTTTTCTTCACAGGTGATACTTGTAATTTTATTCAAGTAGAGATGTACCACATAATTGTGTCCTAGGGGGAGTGACAAACCTTATTGGGAGATTTTATTTAGAGGATTTTTCATTAAATCCAGCTAAATTTCCTATAGTAGTATATAATTTTATTGTCGCCTTTACAGATGATTTTTTCTATCATTCATCCCATTTTAAAAGTATAGTTCAAAATAAAGCTTATTCACGGTGAAGATCCAATATATATTCTTTTATACTAGTTGTCACCTATCAATCTATGAGTTCTCAATATATATATATATATATTTTAATATAAATGGGTTTTATTTAACCAATATCTCATCTTGGGGGTCACCCATGATTTTTTCAATAAGGAATATGAGTACCACTGGTAATCTCTAGTTTAACGATGTGTAAATGAAATTATAGTTAAGAAACATTTTCCATTACCTTAAATATATGTCATATTAAATCAATAATAAGTATCTAGATTTTTCATAAAGACAAAAATTGATATTGGTATATTATTAGGTGTGATTTTTGCCTTCAGATTTAGAATGTAAAACATTTTGGAGAGCGTACAGTTTATATGAGTACATTATTATTTCATTCATTCTTACAAACACTCCTGATATTTTTATGGACAACATGAGTTGGGTTTTCTAACCATATTTGGATTCTATTATCATTTTTTCTATGGACGAAATCATAGTTTATTTTATTTTTTTGATTAAACATGCAAAAAATAATGAGGTAATTTTGAACACACAGAGACATCATATATACTATGATAAGATCATTGTATGACACTTCATGATGGAAAAGGTTCTATTAATGGATAATATTATGAAATAATAAATATTATTATTTAACCTAGATATGGTGAGGGAAATTGTTTCATGGTATAATCCCAAGAATGTTTTTGATATGTTGGGATTCATGGGGTTGGAGAGATACCACATGGATTTCAAACATGACTTCTCATACCTTGTTGTACCATTTAGTTATTAAACTAAGATAGGTGTGACGTTCATATGGTCTAAAGAGTGGGAAAATTCTTTTTATGGGAATAAATGAAATATTACATGGCACTGAGACATATTATTCAAGACCGTGTAAGAAGATAAAACATGTTCTATGATTAATATGGAATCGGGATGGGTGAATTATTTATATAAGAGCGAATATTTGTTTCATACAAGTCTCTTTCATTTAGGCCTCATATGAATGATTACCCACTACACGACCTCAACTTCACATTATTTTTTCATGCCTTTCTTTTCTAGTGGAATTATTTAATTGGATATCTCTTTGTGGTGTATAAGGAAAAATATCCTAAAATATATATTTACAAAAAATGAAATTAATTTTAAAAATTGATGATTGAACAAATACCATTAGTATTATTTGTGTTGTGCTTTTTTTATAATCCATGTAATGGAAATGAAAGCACTAATGTATTGATTTGAAAGACATTGACATAATCCATAATGGAATCCTCTAATGAATATTAATTGATGGAACTATTTTTTAGCTCTAATTGGAGTACCATGAGAGTCATGAGAATACTCTTCTCATGTAATTAACATTTGAATTCTGAATACTATATTTTGTAAAGTGAAGGTAGTGCATAGATCCTGAAGGTTTGGTCTAATGGTAGAGTATTTATTATCCGGAACTACTTTAGGATTGGTCTATTGATGGAGATGACATCAAATGTATACATGGGTGTTACTAGGTTTATACATACATGAGTGAAGAGATGATACAAGAGTCCCATGGTTCTGAGGGGTGTTTACACCAAGTTGTTTCCAAGATGTATCTTGATATGCGTCACTAGTATTGGTCATTTGTGTAGAAAAATTAGATAGAAGGTAATTTACAAGGGTTTTTACCTATCAATAGGGGAAGTTATATCACTAGTGTAATTCTATCTTGTTACAATAATTTATATTCCTTCAATAGAAATGGTCTGTCATAATGTTGGATTATGTGGTTAGTTTTATGAGGATTCCTAGAGGTAGAGATGTGGTTTGGGTAATATTTGATCGAATAATGGTGGTCTCCCTCATACTTCCTCTATTGCAAACATTCTCAATTGATGAAATGAGAATTTTTTTATGTCAGCTTGATAATATTCCTACATAATGTCCAAAATTTTTTCATTCAGATTGGTATTCTCATTTCACCTAGAATATATAGAAATGGTTACAAAAATAATTTTGTTACACGTGTTCTTTTGAGCATATATTTTCACCCACAAATTGATCGCTAGTTAGAATAAATGCTATTGGTTTTGTGGCCTCTACACTGAGAATTTATCCTCCATTTCTTTTTTTTATTAGGAGAAAAATATCCCACGGTTTTAGTTTTACTAAAATAATATATTTTATGAATCTATTCAGTTGTAACTATATTATTATACAAATGGTGGGTTTATTCATTCATCCATGTGATAATTAGAGGTATGATATGGAGTGATACTAGGTCATGGTCTCACGTAGGATACATCAGAGTAGGTACAGTTGATCATAGAGTATATTTCTACTTATCAATCTAGAAAAAGTATCGTTTGGACTGCTGACGACATCCTCTTGGGCTTTGGGTCAAGGATCATATTTTATTATGGGAATCACGCAAACATGGTAATAGATATATACAATGTCAAGGGATTCTATCACATCATTTTTGGGCATTGTGATATCATAAATAGTGTTAATCCATAATTATATTTGTTCGTATTACCTTATATGTAACGTTCCATGGAATTTTTCATCCATTTTTCATAAGAAAACACCAATATTTTTCTCAAAAAATCATATAATTTTGATCATAATGATATTTAGTTCGATGTTGATTCTCATTTACAGGGGGTTTTCATACACGTCATTTATTGGATAATGATAACTCTTTGTGGATATTCTATATCATTATTGTGGTTTCTATGAAAAAATGACCAGATACAGGATGAGAATTGTGTGCAGGAGGGAAATTCACATACTCAATGTCCATTGTTATTCTCAGACAATGTTCAACCACCATTGGAATGGAAAATTGAGGATTAAGTCCTTCAAAGGGGATAACTGTTAGCCTTCCGGGTTTCTATTATGTACGAATCATTTAATTATTTGTATTATTATTTGGTTCAGACCTAATATTAATTCTTAGTGAGGCTATCAAGAAAAAATGGGAGTGTAGTTAGTTTTTATTTCATAGAACCCTAGATGGTGGATGAATCCACAACGCCACAAGGTTAGTAAAATTCACATTTCCTAGTCATTATAGTTTCTCCTAAAAATTTCATCTTTTTTGTGAATAAATGTTTGATGTACGATTTTTCCATAGCATGTGACATATCTTGAACAACTACGTAAAGACTCTACTATATTTAAGAAAATTAGAGACATACAATTTACACATAGTTTCCAAAACTGTGATCATGAACCATAAAAGACTCCCCCTTGAGTAGTGTGTGGTGTATTGTTAGTGCACGATTTTCTTAATCATGTTGACAACCCATGATACCATGTTTTAAATGTGTAAAGTTACTAATTATTAATTATTGATAACAATAATTATAACACATTCTATCAAATACCCAAGTGGACTTGTTGCCATCTACTGGAATTGAGAGATCCTCATTTGTAAATCACATAGTGTTTGGATTTTTTTCATCATTTGAACTCCAATTCGATATCTAATCATCTCATTGGATAACCATCGATATGTGATACACTCCATATGATCCTTTTTATGATCCCCTATCTATCTATGATTTTATTTTGATGTGGGATCATATGCCCTATTTTGAAGGTGTTCGTCCATTATTTTTTTCAAAAGATCTTGGAGAAACTAATGAAAGTTACTAGATGAGGCATATACAATAATCAAAATTTAGGTAGTCTACAATTTTTCCCAAATAGTATTATTGATTTTATATTTTTATTATTTTGTGCATTCTGAATTCACCAGGTGATGATTCAAAAATTCACGGACCTTCATTATACTCGATCTTCTTGGGTTCATACCCTTAATTATACATTTTCTTCATTAAATTAATGGTTGGTACTAAAATAGTGTCAACCCAATTAGGATTCATACCATTTTATGTGTTTTTAAATATTTTCAAGCTAATCTGAGACATAGTTTGAGTGTGATTTATCTTGGAATTGTTAAGGTAACTATTCCATTATAATCAAATGAATATTTAAAATATTAAATGGAATATTTATATATATATCACTTGTCCAAGATAATTAAAATAGAATTTATTTTATAATTGTTTCATATCATATACAATTTTTTATGTTTAATGATGTCATGGATTGAAACTATTAAATTTTAATAATTTAATGTGATAAATGATTGCATTACCTCAATACACCATGTCATGATTATTTAATGTCAAGAGAATGAACCTATTAAATGATTAAATGGAATGATTATTACATGTTCTATGATGATATACTCTCTAAAACGGATGTGTATAATTTGAAACCCATATTTGGGACATTTCCTAAATTATAAGGATGTTAAGACATGAAATTACCATGCACAACCGAGGGAATTTCTCTAGAATTTAAAGAAGTCCAATTTAATTTGATGAGCTAATATACATGTAAGATAACCCCCACATAATCCAGTATTTGTATTGTCATATGAATTCATTAGTTTATTACTAATTATTCACTTGATATATTTTCTAGATATTAGAATGTATTGGATATAATCCTATCATTCAGATTGATATCTTTAGGCACGTGACCCCACATATTCACGCCATCATTCTTACTTATTCTAACCCAAGATTAATATGGATGAGATCCATAAACTCAGTTAGAATCAGTTATAGTTTAATACCATGTTTATTTCTCATTGGTTTACACTCACAACACTTTATAGGAAGAAAACATTTGAAACCACTATGACATGCCTCAACCCCTGAGGTTTAGTACATCTTTGTTACACCAATGATCCACTATAATTATTACATACTAACATATTAATACTGCTACCTTTTATATATGATCAAATTATTTTGAATTGAATCACAATTAATTAAATTATCTCATATTTAGAAACATTACTTTCAGAGGCTGAAGTAGTTATGTGTTATATATATTACCAATTTCCTACATTTTATACCTGCACATTATAAAACACAAATTCACCTATTGGAGATCCATAGATTCAATACATAGTGGCCTTCTATGAATTATCTCATACCCTATTAAATATTCCATTCATACCAAATAATATTATATGATTTCTTATAAGGAAAAGGGTAAGTGTCCCACACTATAAACATATCATTATTGCATTAGGATGGGTTCTCAATAGAAGATAACCAAGAGAGAGCTTTTGATGGTTGGATTTTTTTATCCATTTTTATTGTTCAATATATCATGTATTGAACTATAATCTCGATGCCATATATACCATATTTACATTAGTAGATAAATAAAATACCATAATATTTTTTATTTGATACATGATATTGTTATTAAGACGATTATTTATTTTATTGATGTTTATCACCATTTAATTTATAGTATTTATCATTATTATATTTATTCTACTCTATATTCATCAATTTCACAGAAATTATCCACTCATAATTGATAGAATGGTATCTCCAAGGACTCACCCCAGTCCCCTTCAACTTTTCAATAGACTATGGCATACATGTATCTGAGCTTTTGGGAATGTGGCTACCGGGTTTAGTTAATCTGGAGTGAACTAGGCATGGGATGTCGCATAAATGAGGAAAATAAACAATAACCAACACTATAGACAATATAATAATGAATAACCTATTAAATCATAATTCCTAAAGTGTCTAATTATAATGAAGTGGATAACGATAATGATTGTGAAGTTGGGAAATCACAATCTCTAGTTCGTTGAGTTCATTCATATCCTGATAGTGGTCTGATAATATTGATTCAATTCAAAAAAATTTTATATTTATTTATAGTTCAGAACAAAAGGTAGTGTCATCAGTGAATATAAGGTATATTACTCTTCTACAACTAGGTTTTGGGGAAGTTACTCCCTAAAAATATAATTCTTATAGCCTTGGTAAAATTTTATGTGATATTGGGATTGAAATATCTCTCCCAATATTGACCTAAATTTAGTTATTAGAATAAGGATATATAATTTAATATATGAACTCTTGAAATTAACAATACTAATGCCTGGAGGATTATGAAGTAAATTTGGAAACAAATTAAGTATTATTGGACTGAATACACAATAATATTGGATACTAATATATAATGGTTGGGGAGAAACTCAACATCGAATACATGCCAACCATGTGAGAATATATTAACCTAATTCATAATGATCTCCCTAGTCATACACTAGAATGTGGAGTTGTTTTTTTTGTTGAAATAATATTTGGCTCTATTCCTATATCTAATTTCCCTTATATAATAATCCCCAATGAAATTAATTTATTAAAGAAGAAACATCATGAGAATTTAAAAAAAGGGTTTTATATGGACATGTGATTTACCATGGGGTTCTATGAAACAATTTATTAATAGGAAGGATGGATTAATGAATATTTTTGTTGTATATAATGACCTTAAGAAGAACATAGTCAAATAACAAGTACACTTTACACAAAATTGGTGTTTTATTTGATCAAGTTAGTGGGAATTAATACTTATCAATGATATATAATTGATCTAGATAGCATTGACTAAGTGTGGAGAGAGAATATATATGTAAGGAAACCATATTCATAAGAGATTAATGCACTGAATTAATAGTGATTCCATTTAAAAAAATATTTCAAATCCATGTTTGTGGATTTGATGTGATTAATATTTAGAAAATTTCATGAATGGTGTATAGTTGTCTTTATTGATTCTATTATCTTATAACTAAGAGAAAGGAAAATTACAAAATATATTTGGGGATGGTTAAGATAAACTTATTAAAAGAGAAAATATATGTGTCAATACTTTTTTTAATATGGGTGATATAAATTTTAGAAATGATTTATGTTTTTAAAATAGTGGATGTATCAGAATTTAAATTATGTGTTAGAATAGAATTATAAGGGTTGGAAACATTATAGAGATATAATTTTCATTTAGAATAATGTTTTATATTTTTTTTGGGGTTCTGGGAGTATCGTCGGGGATTGTGGTATGAGATATGGTTTTTTTCATGTTGTAACATTGTGAATACTATTGTCACAAAATTAATCATACATGTGAATCATATCCAACCATCTCAATTTATAAATGGGAATAGATTGTTAAATTTTGTAAGGGGTTAGGGTGTGGAGAAAAATATTTGAGTGCCTAAAAATACTATAATGTGTCTCACAAAGTAGTTTGATTGTTTGAAAAACCCTGCACTGTAATCATGCATTATGTGTTCTCTTAGATAGATCATGATGATCAATTGTGGTATTTTGTGGAAAACTATAATAGAAAACATTTTTCCCTTTAAAAGTGATGATTGAATATTTCCCTCCTGATATTTTAAAGCTCTACCCCCTTTCCCCCCCTATTTAGTGTTCATGACCCCCAATGACTTATTCCACTTCCACACAATAGTTTGTCTATTTTTGGAATATTTCTCAATTTTATTAATGTACAATCTCACCTATTATGGAAATATTCCTTCTTGATATTCTCCACCTCACTATTTTTATGTAATATAGTTTCATTTTTCAATGGAAATTACACCATATGATGGAAGAATCAATCATTTATCATGGGGTTTTCAGTTGTCTTACATATAGGAGAAATTGTAATGAATTCCACATGACATTTCATAGTGTATGATTATGTAATGAATTCATGAAAAATTTTATAGTTATTTTATAGTGATTTAATTTTTTTATATTGTAATGTTTTCTAATCCTAGGAATTTATCCTAGAATGTGATTAGGGTTGGGCCACATGTATTTTTAGGTATATTGGATTCCGTTTTGGTGAATCATGATAACCTATGGAGTAGATTGTTATATTTTTAGTCAATGATTATCTAATAAATTAATTGAAAAGGTTATAATTATTTAATCAATGATATTATGGTATGAGTTTAGTGATTAGGTGGTTGAGGAAGCCTCATTTCAATTAAAAAGTGTTTTTTTGAGGATTTAATGGGCCATGGGACAATGTAACAAACTGATATTTTATTAATTTGAATATTGAAAAAAAAATTAAATTTCATTTATTGGATTCATTGAAGCAAGACTGAGTTTTAAGGATATGTGATATAATATTATTATTTTTAAAACATAATAATTAAATTTAGTTGTATGAATGAGAATATAAGCGATTAAAAAATAGTAATGATTGTTTCTTAAAATTAAATCAATTGATATATATGTACATGCTTTGTAATGTCTTTCTATGCTTCGAAAATACATTTATCTCATAATAATCATTTTTTTCTTTTCTTGAAAAAAATTAATATAATGTTTTTTCTGCCTTTTAAAATAAAATTGAAAATAAAATTCAGTTTAGGAATCCAAATGTAAAAATTTTATAGGGTTATTTTTTTCTAATAATATTATGTTTTTGATGAATATTTTAAAAATACTTGTTTTTCGAAAGAAAAAACATTTTTCTAATTATTTATAAGGTTAAATTTATTCAAAAATGGTATTAAAATTATTATAATATCAATTATATTATAATTAATCAATTTTTTCATTAGAATGAATTTTATATTGAATCTTGAAATAAAAATGTTATACACCATTGAATATTTTCTCTTTCGAAAACAACTTTTTAAATACTTATACTGGTTTAATTTTATATTAAAATGTTCTTTTTATTTGAATTTATTTTTGAACAAATAATATAATTTTTATAATATGAATAATAAAAATTCTGTAATAATATTAACATATATTTTTTTCAAAAATAATATAAAAATTATTAAAAATGTTTAATCATAGTCAAAGATAAAACAAGTTTATCATCAATTAAAAAAATTATAAATGAGGTAAAAAGTCATAAAAATTTGTACAAATACATTTCGTGAACATATTTAGACCTTATAAATATTAAGTATCTATAATGGATAATTTTTTAATTTTTTCCATTGAAAAATACTGATAAACTTTATTCTATTAAAAAATATCATGTGTGCCATATCCCCTACATAAAAAAGGCCACCACCCCATATCCCATCATACATCCAAAAAATTAGTTCATCAAATATGTAGAAAAATATATTCTCAAAATCATCATAGAAAAACTATAGTCCTTGGGTTTATTATTAAACCCTCTTAACAAGGTTTTAGGTATAAAAATAATATTGTTCTTTAAAGAACCCATAAAATTAATAACATTGCATTTTTTATTTATTCATCCACCTACATAAAATATTTTTAAATTAAGAGGATATAATATATATTGTATCAAAAATATATTTATATGGACTTATGTAAATGGAATAACCTATCTTTGTATCCTCTTCCATTAAAAAGGAAACGAAATTGTAGATGGTTTGTATGGAATACTACCACCTCACGAACTGATGTTATTTGATCCCTAAAACCACATAACATGAATATATGTAAGTATAGATTTATTGCATAATATATAGTATTTATTATATTATTATACCTATCTAATTATATTACCAACTCTACCATCTTACCTCTCAACCCATTGGAAAACAATAACACCCCTTGTGTGTATGGAAGACTACTACCACACAAACTAATGTGATATGTTATCCAATTCTGTTTTGTAAGAATATAGTTATGGGTAAATTAAAATATTATATAATAATTTTTTGTTAATTTTTTTCTAATTTAATATTTATATATAATATATAATTTTTATATTCTATTCCTTGGGGGATACGAGAGCATCGATCATCTGTACATTGGATTACTACCACAAGAAGCGATGTTATTCATTTTCCACTAACTCATTATATGGATGAAAAATGTAATATTTAATTAATATTAGAGATATATATGACATAAAAATTATTCATTAAAGGCAAAATATTATTTACCTTCGATTATTTTCATCTATTGAGCAAATGGGAACAATATCCATGCATACATATAACCTACCGTATCAAGAATGATTCAATTCATTTTCACTATATTTATATAATGGAGGAATATAAATAATTATATATTAAAAATAGATATGATTTATATAATGGATAAATTAGTGTTTTTATGGATCCAAGAAGAAAATTTATTGAATGAATATATAAAATAGAATCTTAAATGAATAAGACAAAGTAGTTATTACATGAAAAGTTATTTTAACAAAGAATTATCAATAATATGTAAATAAAATTTCATAAGAAGAGAATATATGTTATGATACATATTATTATGGTTATTTCATATATCTATAAATAATATATTTATTATACTTTATTTTATAATGTGTATAATGAAATTCCACAATGAATGTTACAAACATTTTTCTGAATTTTCCATCATTAACATAAATGATATATTATGAACCTATATTATTTAATGAAGTGTATATGATTTCAATATTACATG
This sequence comes from Viscum album, assembly GCA_963277665.1. Classification (NCBI taxonomy): domain Eukaryota; kingdom Viridiplantae; phylum Streptophyta; class Magnoliopsida; order Santalales; family Viscaceae; genus Viscum; species Viscum album. Next base: position 1,214,448,394 of record OY728131.1, on the reverse strand, counting down.
TTATAAAATTAATATCATTCAATTTATAATATTTATCTTCAATTTTTATTTTAACCTTTAATGGGTCTTGAGATCTAAAATTTATGAAAATTTTAGTGGATTGTTTTTTCAATATCTGTATTTATCAGTACATTTAATGATTATGGATTAAATTATTATGATAAAATTATCAAGAACATCATGATTTTGTTCTGAAGGTTATTTAACTTGTATAATTTTTTACCATAAGTTTCTTATCATTGAAATCATAATATTCTAAATATTTGTTTATAATGAAAAAAAACTGTATAACTCTATTTAGTCGGAAAAACATTTTTTCATCAAAGTACACATTTTATTAATGTTATTTATGTAGAGTATTAATAAAATAATTATAATTTGTAATTAATTTTTATAAATTTTTGAATTATATATATATATATATTGTTAAAATGAATAATCACATATTCTTTAAAAGAAACCATGTTGGGGTATTTTGAAAAATGAAAATGGAATAACTATTTTGATGCATATAGCATGAAAAAATTATTTCCCACAATTATGAACACTCAAACTTATAAATATTCAATTATAAGATTCAATATATATTTAGAAGAAATTATTTTTGGATATATTGTATGAATATTTCATTTAAAAAATTTATTTTCAAAAAAAGGTTATTTTCATCAATAAATGTTTCAAGTGATCTGTTAAAATAATTTTCCATGTAAGATGATGTCATAAGATTTGGTTGATGTTTTATAAGGTATAACATCCATTGATACCATATTAATTCTACATTCCTATATTTTATGCTTATGATGAAAATATTATTATGAAACCCATTCCATTTTTTTGGTTATACTATGATGAAGTGTTTACGAGACCCATTTATTTTCTGGGATTCACATATTATGAATGTTTTATAATATTTTTGAATACATATGTATGGTTTTAATAATGTGATAGGGGTTATGTTTTACCCATGTTTGTGTTTTAGAATATAACAAAGGATTGTGTTTCTGTTATATCAAGGTTCTGGTAACATTTTAACCATGGAAGGTGGTCATTTTACAACAAAGGATGGGTGGGATCTATATCATCCTTAAATGAATTGGGTAATGATATGTTATGAACTAAACTAAAGTAATTTTAAAACATTTTTTTGAGGACCTTCTTCAATGTACCTAAGAGTTTTTGATGGAGGCATTTCATGTACTGACTGAAATGAAAGAAAATATTTTTATTTAGACACGTTCACAATGTTTTACAATTATTTTTTTCCTAGTAATAAATGATTTATTCTTGGATTATTCTATCATGGATTATTTACATTGATTCATTTACAAATATTGTATTGTTAACTACTAATATTTATAGTATTTCACATTTTTATGATATATGATATGCAAGGTATGGATTTAAAATATTAATATCATGTTTTTATACCATTATATTCATGTTATTATTATACAATCATTGAACTATCCATTGTTTATAATTACTGATTATATAAGATCACATTTAATTTTCTTCCCACTAGGTTAAATATAAATTATTATTGTATTATATGTATAAGAAGGGTGTTACATATGATGATTTTGATGATATATGATGTAGTACACCTATAATGAAGTTGTTTATGTTTATAGATTTCCAAAGGCACTAATCATCTTTGATTATATTGTGGAACATTATGTTATGTAATGAATAATAATCTTTTAAGATGATATATTTTTTATGAAAATATTCCATCATTTTAATGATTTTATAGGAATTTGGGATGTCGGAAAACAACATTAATGTGGGAGGTGTTCTAAGAACATTTTCCATAGTCTTAAAGAATTATTTTACATATGTATATAGTATGACATATTGTGTCCTTCCAGGATGCATTTTTTTCAGGGTTAATAAAATAGTATTGTAAAATTAGAATGATTACATAGACCTTCTATAGATCATTTCTAGTCTATTTGTGATAATGAGACCAACCGTATGACAACTCATGGGGTGTGGTGATTTATAAAATGGTAAAGTTATATTTAAATGAGAGATGTGGGAGGGTTAGACGTATAAAATATATTAGAAAATTGGTTGGATAGATATCACCGTAAAATAGTTATTCGTTATATTTTTGGAATAATGTTCCCTGACATTTCATGATGATTAATTGATATTTATTGATATGTTAATCCATTTTAAAATTAATATGAGTAACAATGAATTGTTTTAATAATGTAAATTTCATTGTGGTCTATTATTTCTTATTAATGGGTGAAAACTATAAATTTTAGTGGATATGATTTAAAAAAATTAATTTAACTCTTAGTGATTCTAAAAAATGTGGTTTTAATGAATTTATAATTGTGATGTGAAAATGATGTGTGGGTTACCTGTAATTAAAATTAAATTATATAACTTTAAATGTATATTTTTTTGAAATGAGTGATTTGGACATGATTTTTATGTTAAAGGGGATGAAACATGTGTTAATGGTGGATTTGAAATTTTCTAATTTGTATATTTTAGTTCATAAAATTTCCCAACGTATTTTTAGAGATTTTTTTTTCATATTGGAATACATTTGAATTTTTGTGTGTGTTGTGGTGTTAAAGGATCATTGGGACCTTGGAATGTAAGGATGGTTATTAATGTTTCTTAATTGATTTGTAAATATTTTTAATGTTAATAATATTTAGTTATTGAAATTTGTAAATATGGAATAGTATGAAGTCATAATTAGGAATTGGGAACCAAGGAAATTTTATTATGTTAATGATGATAGACATAGTGCTCCACATCCATGGTTTTGGTCCCGATTAACTCTCTAGTCACCGATCACATGCTATATAAATATATATATTGGAAAAGTAATTTTGTTTCGTGGATTTATGGTATTTTTAATTCTTTTTATCATCTTTAGGTATGGTTGTTAGACATGGTTCACTATTTCCCTAGTTTATAGAATTGAAAATAGAACTTCACATTTATAGGTTCGGGGGTGGATCGTGGCTATCTGAACTATTTTTTTGATACCTAAGTTTTATGTATGAATAAAACATTGTCATTTTTATTAAATAACCATGATATGGGTACTGTGGATTAGTATAACTATGTTCTCAAAAATATAAAAAATGAGAATCCATTTTATTTTTTATCTATGTATCACCCTATGATATATGAAATAAATGATTGGATTGGGCTAAAGAAGATGTTGGTTTACATAGTTTTATATTGGAATCTCATTGCTAATAAAATAATTATTAATGTAATTTTGAAAATGGATTTTAGTTTATGTCATGATTATTAATTTTCATTCTATATATTTATACACAATTCTAAGAATGCCTATATTTTGGACATAATGTGTAGTGGCATATTGAGTTGTACTGGCACCCTACATATACTTCCTCTACATATGGGTATTCAAGAATATTGCATATGTTTATTATAGGAATAGGTTTTTGATGGGTCTTGGGTTGAGTGTCGTGTGATCAAACATGTTTTCATTGATGGTATTTAAATATTGGATGAGATTCATCTAAGAGATGTAAAAAGTAAATTTTTATTGGTGCATTTTATTTTCCTATGTTAATGTAACTTGTCAAGTGAGAAGCTACTAATATGGTTGAAATAGTTGTTACTGAAGTTACTTTATTTCATTAGTTGTTCAAGTGTGTTCATATTTACCTAATTCCATTTAATTTTTATTTTAATAGTTTTATTTTTATTTTTAATAGGATACAAAAATTATTGTTATTTGTATATTATACATGGTTATATTATCCATTACTATACACTAAGATCAAGGGAATTTTCTCCCATTGGTACAAAATAGACCCCTTTCTTTTATAAAATGGTGTCTTATATATGGGGCGGTGCACTTGAGCTATTTTTTTAAGCTTTCATGTTATTGATATAATGTGAACTAGTGTGGGATATAACAATGTTGAATTATATTTTTATCATTATTTTGTCTTATTATTTTGTGATCTAGAATACTATTTATTTTAAAATGTGTTAGAGACTATGATTCATATCATATGTGTGTTGGGAATATCTTTTCATGTAGGAATTATAGGTTACTAGGCATTGGATTTATATATTGTTATGTGATGTTAGGATTTCATTTTATACTCACCTTAATCTATAGACATGTAGTTTTCAATTTTTTTTTCATTTATTATGGTGTTCTATATCTTAGCTTGTTAGAAAGAGGAATGTGGGTTTCTTTTGAAGCATTGCCTATAGAGAGAAGAAATATATCATTAATCATACTAATAATATTGGATTCACATTAGATATATTCATTATAATGTGGAATATCCCTAATGGCATACAATTTTTTTAAGTGTCATGAAATGAACCTATGATGCAATCCATATATGTACTTGGAGGAACTATAATAAACTAAACCATCATGAGTATGATTTTCTTTTCGATGTTACGTCGTGTATGATTTTAGTGAGACTAATTTGAAGGAGGAAAATGATGAAACAATCATCAGGTGAGATAATTGCAGGGACCTGGTTGGTTTAGCATGGAATAGGTGTATACATGTTGAAAATCATATCAGGTGATTATTATTTGGTTACATTTATGTGGCCTAGCCTTTCATGGAGTGGTTGGGCATGTATATTCTCAGAGAGGACAGGTAAAAAATTTATGTTCACTAGATTTGATAGAGAACTAATTTCATATGAGAGAAATTAGAGATGGAAGATAAAAAATATTGGTTTCAAGTGACATTTGCATAAGAGTTTTCATGAAACCCCATAATCTATAGATTTCAACAAATTATAATAAACATAGGTGGTTAATGGTAGTTACATTTTGTGTGTATTGACCAGTAGGGCTTGGTGCGATAGCATGGTGACAATAATTGATGTGACTCTATTTATGTGAATTGGTTTCATGTGACTTACTAGGGTAACCCATGAGATAGGCCAACCGAGTAATGTGTGATTTTAATACAGAAGGAATCTGAATATTTTTTGGGATTATGATTGTTGTTAATGAAGGGTTATTCCTAGAATGAGGTTTAGTTTCACATAGATTATGTTATTTTTGATATAGAGACTTTAATGATACTATATTAATCTTATGTTTAGTTTCTTTAATGGAATTATCATTATAGATTGTAGATTGAGTGATTACTGTTCAATTTTTTTTTTGTGGTTCTGAGTTGGATAAGGGGTATAATAGGCACTTGAGGCTATGTGGATTTAAGAATAAAAGTTTCTATTAGACAACAACTATGTATCTATGGTAGAGATGGTGTGTCTGAGTAGGAGACACAAATTACCACCTATGTATAAAAACACCCCTAAATATAGATTTGTTATGAAGTATGTAAAATTTACAAGATTCCATGATATCAAAATCATTTTCAATGATGATGCTTCAATTAAACAAGTGGTTTTTAGAGGGTAATAATGGTTATGTTCATGGCCTCGTTAGGTATGTAATCATATTTTGGAATTCATTAATATATTATGAGATCCCATTGGAACTGTTGAATGATGATCTGGTATTTAGTGTACTCACCTTTAGTTTTTGATATGTGTGTTTTATTTTATTTATGAATGATCCAAGAATGGTATGCTCTATGTTCACTTGGCCTATAAGAAATACATAACAAATCTCATTGGATTGTGTTTTGATTTAACATTGGATGTAAATTACACAATTTAATATTTAATATTCTATTTGGGCAATGTAGGGGTATGTAATAGTTAAGTGTTGAGGTAATTATAGAGGCATGTGAAAGTTGAGATGTACTATGTCACATGAATAATGGATCATGAATTATTGAAGAGTATGTTGTGATACTTCAATTACGAAGGTTGTTTTTGGTATTCTCATTACAAATTTCCATGGGATGATATGTTTGTTATATTGGTTGATTGAGACTAATTATTTTCAACAATAATGTTTTAGGATTTGGATTCTGATCAATAAAATATCAGATGACAGCACAGAATTGATCCATATAAAACCTCATTAAGAGAACCATAGATTAATATATAAATCAACGATGCAATTATTTGGAGGAGTGACACACAATTGGTTTTACTGGGACCTAGCATGGTTAGTTCTCTGAGAATTAACTAAGCATAACCTATGTAGTACAGTTTCAGCACTAGTTTTTTAATCATATAAACCTCATTTTGGAATGATTTATTATGGATATCATGATTGATATTCCCATGAGCAGTGACTAAGAGTATATTTCATTTTATTGAAGATACGAACATGGAGGAAAAACCTCATCCTTATTTTTCCATGATGTTCTGGGATAAATGGATCATGGGAAATAGAGAAAGGGAAATGAATTTGGGATTTGATAAAATATATAGGCCTATATTGGGCATTTGGATAACAGTCATTGAAAATTTACCCTAATTATAGGGGGATCAGTCATTATTAAGACCGATAATCAATAATAATAGAATTATATTAACCAAAAATTACAAGATCCAAGTATATGTTGCTTCCTTTATGAATTCCAGGTTATAGTTTGGACATAGTAGTAGATTAGGTATGGGTGACAGTCAAACACTGATATGGATTGAGATAACATGAGTTTTATTGAGTAAATGGTGTATCATTAATAATAGGGTTCCATGTACGTGGGAAATCAATGATTGATGTATCAATAGTGGAATGTCACCTGATATTAGGTATATACATTAATAGATTTTTTTGGGTGCTTACATGATCACTCCGGTGTAAAGGAATACTGAACTAGTTTGTTAGTGACATAATAGTAGGGGCCACTATGAATTTTCTGGATGTATTAGCTAAGGATAATATGACTTGGTTGAGATTATGGATCAGATATGTGATGTTTTGATCAACATTCATCTTTTTTATATTGAAATTATATAAGATATTTGGAAAAAAAATATTTGTAATGGGATTTTAAGGAACATTTGGTTTATCCTAAGTTCATGCCCGGAAAATGCGTTGATGTCCATTATTGTTAATGTTAATGATACGGGAGTGTGTTGATTTATGATTGGAATACCTATAAAGGTATTTTAATGATATGTTGGGAAGAATTCTATGCATATTGTGGGTCCACAGGGTTGGATTTCCAATGTGAATTTTGGATTTCACTAGTGTCAAGAAATGGATGAATGTGGATGTAAGTTGCAGCATATGGTTAGGAGAGCCATAGACCCTAAGAATATCCAAAAAACGAAAACATCATTTTTTACTTTATTTAGATTCGGTATTCACATATTGGTGTATTGATTTGATAATGGGGGTTTGTTTTGAGTTTAATTGGTTTAATAACATTGATGTGAATGTTTTTCATTTATTGTGTTTCATGAAATTGGGAAAAAGATGAGGTCATTATCTATAAACCGAGGAATAATGTATGGTGGTAGGTGAATTAGACGAACTCAGAGACATCTCCTGAATAATAATTATTTTAGTGGTAAAATTTTATATGTCCATTTTTTAAACTAATCAAATAAATATAAAAAATTTGAAATTATTTAAAATAGTGGATGTTCAAAATATCAAGTTAGGTGATGGAATGATATATAGAGTGATGAAACATTTTTGTGGTCCATATTGGACAAGGAAAAATGTTTCATTGAGGGTTTTGTGGTTTTAGGAGAGTTATGTGGGTTTGGGCCCTTAGATTTTTGGTATTTAGAGTATTATTATGGAGTAAATACTAATAATATAGTTTGTGCATACCATAAGCGAAAATCATGTATCATAGTATCTAATGTGGAATTATATTTTAAACAATATAGGAGGGGTTGTGTTAGGGGTGGGAAACAATGAAAACACCTACAATATACTTTAGAGTAACATCCACAATTGAGGCATGGTTTGGAAAATTGTTTTTCATAATTTTGTGTCATGGCTAATTTAGGATAGTAAAGAAGGCATGGTTTGAATAATGTTTTGATGTTCGATGAACAAAATAGTGAACACTTTTGAAAATGGATAATGACCATTTCCCCATTAATATATTATTAACACATACCCTTTTTTCATCCTATCCGGTGTACATGACACCCGTCAAATACCTCAGCTTACAAAATTTGATTTTTGGTGTTTCGGAATCATTTCATAAGTGTTTGGTCGAATCATATAACTTATAGTTGTTTTATTCCAACACATACATCCTCTTAACTACATTAATTGTTTCCTCATTCAGAGTTTTGTAGTGATTCAACCATATATTTGGGGAATAAATTGTTTAACATTGGAAATTTGGATTTTATGTGAAGAGGAAATCCGAAAATGAATTTTACACACACATTCGTACTGTTTATTTAAGTAATTAAATAATGATTTATTTTATTAGGTTATTTAATTTTTTTAATTACTTAACTATTTTATTATCATTACCATTTAGTGATTTTTCCTAGATTGTTGTTGGGGTTAGCCTTTGGTTATTTAGTAAGTAGTTAGATTCAGTTAATATATAGAAAAATTACTTAATGAGTTAGTTGTAATTAGGAAATTTATTGAATTAATTAATTAATTAATTACTATTTACTTGGAATGATGTTATAGATCATGTGGTTGAGGAGAGATCATTTGGAAACTGATAAGTTCAAAATAATATGGGATAATTCAATGTTGAGAAATCATGACTTAGGGATGTGGGTAAATCATAATTAATAAGGTAGGAGATCTATGACACATTCATGATTTATTAATTATTTTGTTTGTAAAATGAATAATATAAACATAGCATGAGGTTTTTTTACCTTGGCTATGAAAATATTCTTGGGACATTAGATTTATGCCTTATACCTTCCATAGATCCTATGATGTCCACTAGTGATCATGATATTAAACATATAACTACCAATGGGGTGTGTTTATTTTAAAAATGGTATAGAGGAAAAATGAAAAAATGGTTGGGTTGATTGCTTCATCTAGTGACACACATTGGTTTTCATTCCATCATAGTAAAATGGATAAATGGTATGATTTGGAAATAAATTTTTAGGAAACATTATGTCGATGTAATTTAGTGTTTTTTGTTTGTCATTTGAAAAATTCCTATAAATATTTTATAATATTTTAATGATGTTCATTGAATATTGATATAGTTTATTATTTGAATTGGTGAAAACTATGTTTTTATGTGGATATCATTTCAATACAAGGATTTTACATAAGTGTGATTTTAAAATTTTTTTATTTTATGAATTTTAAATGATTATTTGAAATAAAAAAATTTGGTTCACATTGGTAAAAATAAATTAATATTCATTTTAATGGTTTTTATGGATATTAGGGATCTATCCTTATTTACATGTTAAATATGATGAACCATGCTTTTACAGTTGATTTAAAATGTTTTAAAAAAGATGTTTGATTTCCATAATTTTACCAAAGAGTGTTTGGATTGGTCTTTTTGTATGGGAATATGATTGGAATATCGATCCATGGTGTGTTTTTAAAGGCCCATTTGGACCATGATAAATAATTATGGTTTGAATGGTTCCGTCATAGTTTTGATAATATTGGGAATAGTAAATGTGACACATAATTTAATATGATAAATGATGAGATGGTATTAACATTAGAATGAGAATTATAGAATGACATATATTTTATGTGGTTGACAATGATGGACATGGAATTTAATATCTATGTTTAAGGTGATACATTAAAAAACAAAGATCTAAAAGGATTTTATATGGATAAGGATATTGTATTTGGAATTCCACATCCCAGGTTTAAATTATTTTAAATTTCAATGGGCATTTATAGTTTATGGTATTAGACATGGAAATGAATCTTTATGGATAATAGTATTGGACATGGCACTCTAATTTTATGGTTTATGAGGTAGACTAGACATATTGGTTTTAATACATGGGTTAGATATCTAAATGATTCTATGGATCTAAATGTTTCTAAATATTCTATGTGTATCAAGGAGTAGTTCTTTTTTCTATGAATAATTATATAATAAATGATAATATTTTTTCATTAAATTCACGTATATATCAACTTATGTCTTATATCATCAATAATTGGATTTTCCCAATGTCGGTTTGGATATCTTGAATGTCCCCTTAGAACAAGAGGGAAAACATAATAATTAATGAGTGACTATTAGAAAACACAATTTCTTTTATTCTATGCTTATTAAATTCCATTATGTATCTACATAAGTTGTGCTAGAATTAGATATATCATTAGTCACTATTTGTGGTAGCCTACATGTTATTACTCAGAACCTGCATAGGTTAGTACTACACATGGTTACCTTAGCTTCTATCACATGTTTATTTTTTTCAAATGATTAGGATAAGTCCCAGGTTGAGTTTCATATGATAAGTCATGGTTTCTAATATAGAATTAGTAAACTAGATGTCATTAAACTTGGATATACAATGTCTCTCTTCTAATTGATTACTTTTAATTTTCTATTTTTTGTAAGCAGTCTAGTATGAACATAATTTTTTAGATTATATGGATTTTCAAACCGTCAATTCATTTATGTAGTAGTTCAATCATGTATACATTTACCTACCCCCATTGCAGGTTTATTTTGTGATGCTTATTTTCATTTTTTACTATGTAATCTAATGATTATTGTAGTTATATGATATTTTGGAATATTATCTATTACTATAAAATTTGATATAGGGGTATATTCTACCCATGGATCCAATCTAGATGACTAATACCATTCAAAAAACACTAGCATACGAGGAGACATGACTGTGGTCATACGATGAACTAATATAATTTTTATTAGAGTTAAATAGGTATGGATGTTAGAATTGTATAAATTATGTAGGTGAAAATTTAGGAAAAAAATATCTATATTGGGTCATATAATCATAAAAGAGGGTATATTTTTGGAACCCTCAATGCGAGTGGTGATTTAATAATTTTCTACATGAATATATGTATAATAATGATGCATGTTTTATAAACTAAAAGAATAAAATTAATCAATCATGGTTAATTTATCATAGTTTTAATATCCACTGAGAGAGTTGACATGGAAGGGGGAGATATTTCAACATATGAATGGATGTGAAGAAAATAACAAGGACATTATGAACTGGTAAGTCACAAAAATTATACATACACAACCATTAATTAGAGGATTATTTTTATATACCTTTATTCTTCCAAGAAGGTATTTGGATGTGTAACTATATGAAATTATAAGGTGATAACATATGCCTCATGTAAATTAAATACCTATAAGAAAAATTATCTGATGCATTATTAGGAGTTAGTATTGGTATTTTTCATTTAATATTATCAGACATTGTATTTGTAGTGAATTGTGGGATATATATATATCATATGTGAATAATTTACATAGTCACATAGAATAAGATGAAATTAAATGAGTAATTATTTTTAGAGTTAGTCAAAGACTATGTTATCTAAAAAAATTACCCTCTATGTAAGGAATACATGGTATCTAATTATATATGTATAATGGATCATGTTATCATTTCAATGATTAGGATTTAATGGGACCAAAAAAATTGATATTCAAATGTCAAATATTTAAATCATAAAGGATGGAATGAAATAATAACAATTTTATATGATTTATAAAATTGTATTTTATTTAAAAATCATGGAGGTCCCAAAATATGATATGAAGCTATAATAAATGGTAAAAACTAATCATTATTTTAAAATTACTGTAATAGATTTACAATATTTTGAACATGGAAGGATTTCATATACAAATCAATTCTAAAAAAGTGATTTTGGATGACATACATATCTCATACATATTTATCAACATATAATTAAAAAACATATGGGAATCTTTAAAAAAATCGACTATAAAAACATGAAAATAGATATTCCATAACTTATATTTGTATACTTTGTATGAAACATGAAAAGGGATAAAATATAATGAGTTAATGCGACAATTTCCTATAATAGTATGTAAATGTATGAATATCATCATTGATTTCATTATGGGTGTTTCCATTACATCTAAAGTCTCAAATTCAATTTGGGATGTGGTAGAATGATTTAACAATAAGGGACACATCATTTCAATTCAAAGTGATTTCTCCTATGGTCAATTATTCATATTATACATTAATGAAATTGTATAGTTGTATTGGGTACCACATTCAATTTTATTTGATTGATATATATGGTATAAATTAATGATATAGTGATGTCACAAAAAAAGGTTCAAATATAAAAATGATCCTTAATATATCTTAACATTCTAAAATGGGAAGTCAACCCAAAAGGTCATTTATTACATACGATAATATGCGAATATTATTCTAAATACATTTATAAGTAGTTGTGATTGACATATTTCTATGAGTAAGTTATCAAATGATTATTATTTTTCCTCTATTATCCATAGTAAACCATATAATTATTGATATTGGTATAGACGGATAACTCAAACACTCTGAGATAAAGATAGAGATAGAGAGAGGGGATGTTATAAGGACATAATATTGTATAATAAATGATAATAATGGTTTCGAACATTGATCAATATATCAAGCTAACACAATGACTATATAAGATTTATATTGATAATAATATATGATATCATTAGTTTTTTTGTTAGTGGTAATGTATTCCTTTGAATATCTCTATCAAATATTTTTATGTGATTCAAGAGAGAAGCGAATATTATCCCTATAAACATTGTACCATTTGAGATTCTAAATCAGGTATGTATTTTTGAATATTGTTTATTTATTCTTTTAAATCTCACAATGGTGCATGTTGTGATCTCTATATCTATTTTTAGAAAGTATATACCGGGTATATAAAATTTTCTAAATTCAAAATTAGTTAAATTGTAACATGACTTCTATAATGAGGGACAGTAATGGGATATATTTTAATATAGATAATGTGGTGGGAAACTAGAATACCCACCAAGAAAATTGTCCACAGTGAAAGATTTTGTTAAAGTATTCCATTTTGGAACGTGAATATATTATAAAAAATAACATCATTTTTTCTTCTAAATATTAAGATATTTGCAGTTAAAAAATTTTTGGCTGTAGAATATTACACACCAATCATATGGTTAAAATTATCAATAAAATCAATGATATATTTTCTTACAATAAAATCGTACTAAAATAAAAAATCCCTTATTTTAGTCTTCATAATGACATTATATATGTATCATAGAACTAATAATAACTATGGAAATAATAAGTCATGATAGAAATATGATAAAAATATTGAATAAGAATAAGAGGATGAGATGATTTACTTCAAGTAAGTATGTAATGTTTAATGTAGGAGTGTGATATGACAATTAGTTATATGGTTTTTGGTCTTACACTGCCAATCAGATTAAATGGGCATTGAACCCACCATTATATATAAAAATATATGCTTCCTTGTAGGTCCATTGTTTCCATGGAGGTTCTTTGTTGTCTTTAATATGTCACACCACATTATTTTTGGAAATATATATATTTTGAATTAATTAAATATTCTGATTTTTTTTATTTCACGGAACATTGAAAATACTTTTTCAATACGTTAAATATTAATTTCACATTGAACTCATTTATAATATGTTACATCCACATTCCTTTCATTACACAAAACAATAAGTTAGAATACATTACACAAAATTTTTACCTTCTTAGATGTCCAACATAACACACAAGATTAAGTGTTACATAACAATAATATATTATTATTAACATTACTATATGGTGAGAAAACCAAGCCATTTAGATGATGTTTATTAATAATTTAATATAAATAATAAAAATATTTGTTTTACATAAATATATTATGAATTTATAAGTTTCCAATTATTTAGAAATTAATAGGAAAACCGATTAAATACAACGAAAAATATTATTTTATCCAAAAATCTATTTCAACCTAGTAAATTAAATGAATTAAAAATGGTAGTTTTTATTAATTATATAAAAAATTTATATATTTCATAATGTATTTTTTATATTGATCTAATATATTTTATATAATTAAGATAAGAACAAACAACATTTTATTCATTAAAAACTAATCTTTTATAAATGTTGTTTTAACAACTTTCAATGGTGACCCAATTTTCAATAAAAAAATTTATTATATTTATATATTTAATATTTCAATAATAACTTAATCTTTTTAATAAATAAATAATAACTAGGTTAGTATAAATTATTTATATTTTTACATATGTTTTTATTTTTTAATACATATTTAGAAATACCAGATTTTAATTAAAATTATCTTTTTCAACTAATTTTTTTAAATGGATAAATTATAATTTTAAATTTTTAATAGTGTATTTAGATAATATTAGTATATTATAATACAATATATCTCATTATAACCAATTTCACATTGAAATTAGATATAAAATATTATCAAACATTTGATAATTTTTTCCATTAAAACTCATATTATCATCTCGACTGCATGATTAATTTTAAATTAATTTATGCCACTTATTTTTATTATAATTTCGAATAATGGATTCCATATTTGGAATGATAATAACTTATAATTTTTAGTGAGTTTAATATCATTGACCAAAAACATTAGTTAAAGTGATTAAAATTAATTAAAACAGTTAAGAGACAAATAAATTTATAAATGTACAAAATTATAAATATAAGACCCAAAAAGTGTTATACACTTGTCCAAAAAACAAGGGTTGGAAATTATTAATCTATTTACCCTCAAGTATTTTGTTTTGTAATTTTCATTACTATTATAGGAATAAAATTTTGGTACACATATCTTGTTTTAAAAAAACCAAGCGTGTCCTTTCCCTTTCCTATAAGGGGCCACCAACTCTACCCATATAATCACACCACTAAATATCCTTTTAACAACCAAATTATACCTAAATATGCTCCCAAGATCCAACACTTACTCTTATATTCCTTCTCATGGGAATACAGATACCCAGGGAATCATTTTTGAACAATCAAAAATGAGTTACCCGATTAAGAGAAAGCATCTAATCTCAATCTCATTTCTTTTATTATCCTTCTCCAACCACTCAGAATCGCTTTATTACATTATTGTATGAAGATAAAACCATACCAAATATTATATAATTTTTTTACACTATGGTTTCTACCTAATAATACAATCATATATGATTAATGTGTAACAAACTTACTGTTTCTATGTATAGAGAACTACTACCTCACGAAACAATTATTGCATATTTTTTCATTTCCACCTACCATAGACACCATTATGATTTTAAAAATATTTATAAATTTATTATATTATATTTATTATTTATTTACTAATTTTTTTTCCGCATATACAAAAAATGTTTTTAAATTACAATTAATCTAATTCGAATAATTTTGATTAAAGAAGTGTGCAATATTTCCCCTCAATGTGGTGTGATTCATTAACCCACTACACGGATTATTTAAAGGACTAGTTTAGTGAATTTATATGATATATTCAATATTATAATTCATCTGTAAAATTATTTTATACATATACATATATTTCATTCTCTTTCATTCTTTAAATACACAAATAAAAATAGAAATAATTTTCCAGCATATGTACGACTTACCATCTCAATGATCAATGTATTCTCTTTCAAACTCCTATATTTTAGAGATTATTATATTAAAAATAAACTATATTTACTAGAAATATATATCATGTTCAAATATCTAGAATCATGATATATATATATAGGCCAACGATAAAACAAATTAAGTCACGTGCATAGAACAAAGCGTATATTACCCGAAGTAAAATCGTAAAATAGCATCATTTACTAATAGGTAATACAGGGTCATAATAAACACATATAATTTGTTATGTATGAAACATTATATTATTTAAAATTCATATAATAAACATATTTTTATTATACATGAATCTTGTATGAGTAAAAAGATAATTGTGACACACGGTAAGGGGATTTCATCTCAATTTTTATTTTCATAAGATATATGATATGATTATCCAAACATTAATTTTTGTGGTTCATATAATTCTAAAGATTTTATTTTATGTATATTAAACTTGAATTTATGTTTATTCACATAATTAAATTTTAAATATTATATAATTAATCTGCTGATTTTAATTATATTGTAAGATTCATTTAATTTATTATTCTTACATCAAGTGTAAGATCCCAATTTACCATATAAAAAGAGTGTATTGAATCAATCTCACTACATTTTGATATTTTTTATGTGTATGTTTCCATTAATAAAATTGTATTACCCCTCATCCAATAAAATCATATCTATTAATCTCCATAGTTTATTCATTATATATTCGTTAATTATTACCATTTTCTACTTTCTAGTAGCTTTGATAGTTAAGAAATTGATTTTCAGAAAGACCGAATTTACCTTCTCTTCTATTTGAAATTAGTGTCCCTTTGAAACGATTTTTTATAAAATGGGATTCCATGATAATTAAACTAATATCCTATGAATGTTAAAAGACATTTTTATCAATTTTTTCTTGATCTAATGTTATCAAATCAAAAAAAAATTACTTTCTGAATGAATAAATTTTCATTCATTTATACCATTGCAAAAAATTGTTATTTTTACCTCAAACAACATGTATAGATTAATCCACCATAAATAATTTATATAAATCCATTCATGTTTAATAGTTATTTTATAAGGAAATACCTTAATATTTTATTTTTAAATAATATTTTTAATTTTTTTATACTTTATTAGTAATTTCTTAAATTATTTTCATGTAAAATGGGTTTGAAAACATTTTCAATCCTCTTTTATAAGTTTTCATGAAAAATGGTTTTCAAAACATTTTCAATCATCATTTATATGATTTCATGAATAAAATAAATTCCTTTTAACTCATTATTTATATGTTTTCAAATTATTTTCAAGGAAATTGGTCTTCAAACAATTTTCATTCTTATTTTATAATTTATCACTAAAAATGATTTTTAAAATGTTTCAAAGATTATATTATAATTTTTTAAATTATTTTAAAGTAAAATGGATTTAAAAATGTTTTCAGGCCCTATTTTTATGTTGTCCAATTATTTTCAAAGAAATGTATTTCAAAATGATTTCAATATTTCACTATATGTTATGAAAGTGTTTACAACCGAATATGTTTTTCAAATGATTTGAAGCTTATTTTATGTTTTCATGGAAAATGGTTTCCAAATGACTTCATGTCTTCTTGAAATGTTATAATGAAATATTATATTCAAATGATTTTAAAATGGTTTTGTGTATTAATAATATTTTTTGATGTATAATATATATTTCCCTCAATAAATAATTTCAAATTTTATTTTAATTTTAGTATCCATCCAATATGACATCTGTTGATGTTATGCATTGCTTTTCAAGAAATTATTTGAAGGTTCCATTAATATTATCTCTATGATTTGGTTATGCATAATGTCATGGTATTTATAAAACACATTTCTCTTTTATGGGTTATATGTTTATGAATCTATTTTCTCTTCCATGGAATACATTTTTAGTGAAAAAATTTTCTTTTCAATGAGATATATGCTTTTAAAAATAGCTTCATTCCATAGGTTATTAATTGATGAACTGATTATGAAACCTATCTATTTTCAAAAGGTTATAACAAGATAAAATTATAATGATACCCATTGCATTTCATGTGTTATGATATCATGTTTATAGAGCCCAAATTTTTGTAGGGTCATGATATGATTATTGTTTTTTAGAGCATTCATGTATGATTTAATTATGTGATGGGTGAGACATATATCTCCCTATAATGTATTGTGTAATGATAAATTTTTTATTCCCTCAATGGGTACACAGGAATGCATCATAATCCCAAAACCATTTGGTAAATGGGATGAAATACCACGACCAAAATATGAGGGTAAACAGAAGATCATCTCAAGCCTGAAACAAATTGGTAAAAAAGAGGAAATAACACCCCTGAAATAGGAGAGTACACAAGAGGACATCACAACACCAATAAAAGAGGGTACATGTGAGGGAATCCAAGCCCGAAAAAGGTACAACAGTGACTAACCCAATCAACTATAGTTATAAAGGCCTTGGTAGGACTCCATGACATGGGTTCTCATATTTATTTTCTACAATTTAATGTTTTATTCCTATGTTATGATTTCATAGCTAATGTTATTTATTTCTCTATGATTCAAATCTTATGAACTAAAAATATATATTCCATGATTCAAGAGTATGATCTTTGATATGAAGGGAATGATATATTATTTTCATGATCATGTTCTCATACCCTTATGTTCATGATTATGATTATGTATTTCAGTTGATTAACCTTAATGATCATTTTAGATAACCCATTTCTCTTGTTTTCATTCCACCAATTTCGAATTATGGTTTTAGGACGAATTATTATATTTGTAAATGTGTATGGATATTTTGAATATCTTTTTCTGAGATAGTTGGTTTTGTTTCCATGATATTGAATACACTAATATATTATGATCCTCAGGCCTATGTTTTTAATTAAAAAAATTATTAATCTAAAATGACGTAATATCAATGATTGTGAATCCTAGGTCCCAATATCTGGATTCAAAGCAATGTTTTAGCCATCCTTTTGAATCTAGAATGAGAATCCTTTAGTAGTATCCCTATGTATATTTATATGGATATGTCTAGGGATGTCTCTAAGAATTAATATATGTATGATTTAACATTTGGAAAAATTTCCTATAAATTTGGTAAATGATAGAGTGGGTGGTTTCCTAAAAATTCATAAATTTCAAGATAATACAAGTGAATGTGGCTCTAAAACATCTATATGTTGATGTGTAAACATTAACTTGATGTTCTGGGATTGACATAGGGTAATCTGGTACCAAATGGTTGGCCTTATAGTACACCTTATCTAACACTCCCTATGAATATGCATTGGGAAATTCACAAATTTATCATGAACCATTATGAAGGATATATATATATATATTAAATGAATATTAATAACATAGTATAGACATATGGTATCATATATTAATGAATATTACATGATTTAGAAGTTGTATATGTAATTATTCTCATGACTATGTGGTTTTATTACATTATAAGAAATGATCAAACTAAAATTTTGGTTTCAGTCGTTGAAGGGATTAGAAGGTACCAAAATAATGACGAATGTGATGGATGATTTTTCATGTGGATTCTAGTGGAATTAGAACTGGATTGAATGATTTTGTGATCTTTTCTAATCAATTTTCACAGAGTCGGATTAAAAACATATTCCTTAACCAACCATCAGACTCACATCGGAAGAGAAATAATGAATTCATGAGAGTGTGGGTAATAAAGTCTACGGAGGAATAACGATTTGGTTTTCATTGTGTCAAGAATGTAGAAGAAATCCCCTAAGTGAAAATCATATAGGAACCAAAATATGTTTTGACGATAGTAATTACTGACCCAAAACAATTGACGGTAAGAGAAAAAATTATGAATTTGGTTAACAAAATTGATGATATTATTTTACTACATATATCTTCATCGATGGTAAAGTGTTTTAAATTAAGAGTAAATAGTCATTATGAAACTATGCTTCCCATGGGAAAGGCTCCTGAAATGATCAACTAGGATATACATGTAATGGTTACATTGACGATGATGAAATTATTACGATTAAAATGTGAAAGGAAATAAGAGTTATGACGTGGAACCCTATTTAATGGGGTAATGAAGAAGTAATCATTGTTTTTATGTATTTGGATTCAAAAAGGATATTATATGATAGGTGAAATATATATGTATTGTTCTAATTATTTTTTTCATTATCGATTTATAAGAAAATATTGAATGGTTATGGTGGAATAGGAAAGTAATGTAATGTCATGGTGATGTCCATGAAAACAAATGTTTAAGAGAAATATAATAATTAATACATTACTTATGTTAGGATAATGTTTTCTCGATAAAGATGTATCAGATATGAATAAGTAAAGTTGATGGTACTGATTACCCCAGAAATTATTAAGTTCTAGTTCACAAGAAGTTTTTGTCTTTATGGATGGTGTTTAATAATTCTTTGATTTATTCAATATATCTAATAATCAATGGAATTAGAAAGAATTATTGTTTTATAGATGTTAATATGGTAATTTAGGTTATTATCATGTTTCAATAGAATATATGATGAGTGTATTCACATTTTTAGAATGTGACAACAAATAGCTACATTGTGATATATAAGAGAATCAACGTTAAGATGTTTGCATAAATATATTTCCAATGTTTTGGATTTTCATCTTCCCTAAGGGTTATAAGAATAACCATTCATAAAAATTTTATGTTATTCTCTGCAGAAAGTATTTATGCAATGGGTTTCTATTCCTAACCTTGGATAAAGGATATTTCGTGGTCAAAATTAGCATAATGATGCCAATATTGATTATTTCTAGAAATAATATTAGTATAGTTGTAGAACGGGAAATCACGTATGTTGGGTGACATCCAATCAAGTATGGAAAGGCCACATGATATGAATGCATGATCAAACGACGATAAGGGTTTCATGTCTATCAATGGCCATTGAGATATCCTGGTTGATGTTTTTTTTGAATAGGCATTTTTGATGAAATAATAGTGTTATTTTTAATGTTTAATGAGGAATTTATTAACCATACTATTTTTTTGAAAATTTATTGAAAACAGTTATACTTTTCATTCTTTTATGGGCCTTATGATCTACTAAAACTGTATTTTAGTGCTTCAGGCTTAAAAGTTCGTTTCTGGACATTCATTTCGTAATGTAATGGATTAATTTGAAATAAATAAAATCAAAACCATAGAATTTAATTTTTTTAGAAACATATCAAGTATGTATATGATATTATATTCTAGGTCAATTGAATAATTAATCAAAGACAATATAATGATAAAAAATGGGTTGACATAATACCTTAAATTTTGGTGAACTGACGGCCAAATAAATCGTCATCTATTTATGAATTCGTTGTGCTCGTCTTTTCATTGATCATTCAATTATTTCTGATTGATGACAATAATCAACCCATATAAATATTTATCATTTACTTTATGTTTAATCATTACACCCAACTTGTGTTATCCAATGGGGAAACCTAGTTATATGTTACTTTGGGTAACCGTTATGGTTCCAATAATCCCGTCTTAAGAGAATTTTTATTATTAATTTTGATGATGTGGGTTTTTATAAATGAAACAATCTTGTATTAAACCATTGATAACCCTGTTGTATTTCGTGGTTGAAATTGTATTTAACGGGGGTACAATGTATGACCCCGAGATTTTGTGAATTTTTTCCCAAATTAATGAAATATTTTAATATTTTTCAATTCATGCTACAATGAAAATAATTATTCACTGATCAAAAAAATCATTTTCGATGGAACAAGACTAGTGTATATTACATGAATCACCAACATGTCTTAAGTTACATATAATAACAAGGATATAATAAATAATAAACAAAATTTACCTTCTGTGATGGCTTGCGTAATATGCAAGATCGAGTGTAACCTAACTATAATATATTTTTAAAATTTTTCATCTAATGAGATAAAACCATGATATTATGATTATGAATATTAATTTTATTAAAAAAATTATGAAAATAATTTTTTATAAAATTTAAAATGAAATCATGGGTTTTATATTAATTTTAACTGAATAGTAAAACAGATTAAATATAAAAGAACATATTCTTATAGTCCCAAAGATGTTTTTAACTGGTAATTTAAATTCCTTAAATTTGGTAAGTGATATTAATTTACAAAATATGTTTTACATTTATGAAAATATTTTTTTATAATCATCTAATTTATTTGATAGACATAAGATAAGATCAAACAAAAGTTTATGCATAAAAACCTATTTATTATAATTATATTTGAAGCACCTTTTAATATGGGATACATTTTAAATCCATTTTCGGGAATTTTGTGGATATAATAAGTCAACATGAACTTAATATTTGGAATATAGTAAAAATAAATTGGTTAGGATAAATTTAAGGAATTTTCCCATAAGGATTACGTTTTAAAAAAATAGTTAAAATATATGATTTCAATTAATCTATTTAATATAATTTGTTTATAAGTGTAAATTATAATTTTAACTGGTTTAGTATTTTATTTAGATAATATTATTATGATTTAATCTCTCCCAAATTAATTTTTAGGATTTTCAAAATAAACCACTTTTAAGGGTTAGTGGGAGCCCACATTCTTTTCACACCGAATATAAAAACAAAAAATCAATTACATCAAAACCCCATCAACCCGATTTCAAATTTTAAACATTCAAAATTCAAAAATTCAAAATTCAAATCCAAAATCATCATTTTCACCTGATGTGGATTATGTGCCTCGAGCATGGTGCATCCATCGACATCGCTGGATCAGTCCAATCACCGGACCACCATCACCACAATTGCTACAACCCATCAATACCATCAATAATAGTTCCTACACCCGCACAAACCTAGCTACGACAAAACTGAACCCTTCATCGAGTCGGGCCCCCGATAGAGACCTGTCGCTCGTCATATTCATCACCTTCTTCCCGATGAGAACCCCTAAAATCCTGCTTCATCAAACCACCATCAGAGTAGAACAAACCACATCAAACACAACTATCACCAACTCACCATAGATCAAATTTCATAATAAATTCGGATATAAAAACATACCAATATTTTGATCATTTTCCCTTTAAAATCCGGCACTATCGACCCCACTGTGGGATAAAATTTCAATTAATTTATGACACTTCTCTAATTATAATTTAAAAATATTTAGTAAATATTTGGAATATGAATAATTTATAGTTTATAATAAGGTCCAATTTTTTCACCAAAAATATTTGTGAAGTTTATTAAAATTAATTACATTAGTTTAAAAGAAAAATAATGTTAATAAAGTACTATACCATAAATATAAGACCAAAAAGACCTATAATCATTTTCCAACACCAATTGGATGTCCAATATTCTTCTATTTAACTTATATTATTAATTTGTTTTGGGTTTTATATGACATTAGTTTGGTAAAAAATTTGGTACACATAACCTGTTTAAAAAATGCAATGTGAGTCCTTTCCCTTTCTAATAAATGGACACCACCTAAACCAACCTCCCCACACAGATCAATACCCTTGGGTCTCTAAAACAATACTAAAATAAGTTCCCATATTCACTCTCTTACTCCTAGAATCTTCAATTGTTTATAAAGATATTCAAGGAAGCCTTTTGGAACAAACCAAAAATACTTACCCAATTAATATGTATCATCTTCTCTTGAACTCATTTCCTTTATTTCCCACATCCAAACCTCCACTATCATTATTATATTAATGTTTGAAAAAAAATATCATAAATATTATAGGTTTTTTTTGGATAATTTTTTGACCTACACTTACACACACCTCTATCTAATAGGTAATGAATATATTTTTTCTCTTAATGGAGAACTACTCCCTCAAGAAATGATGATTGTTTATTTTCCAATTACAATCTACCATAGTGGAAATTATGATGTAAACTATGTTTAAATATTTCATGTATGATATTTATTATTTATTTATACTTTTCATTAATTTTAAATCACATATATTTTTTACTTTTCATTTTGTTTAATTACAAAAATTTGGTTTGAGGAAGTGTGGACTATCGCCCCATCAAATCCCTAGGATTCTTTCATATTCTACATGGAATGTGTTTAGGATAGGTTAAGTGAAAATATATGATATATATAACATTATAATTATAATTTATTGTTTTTTATATACATACATATATTTCATTTTTCTTCTTCCTTTCAATACGATAATAAAAACAAAAGTTCTGTTCATGCGTATGTACGACTAACCATCTCTATGAATTGTGTATTTCATATCATACTCAAATATTCTATATATTATTATAATAAAAATATGCATCATATACCAGTTATTTATATCATTTTATAATTGTTTTAATCATGATAAATGTATAAGGATCGGTTATATAACAACTTAAGACACATGTGAAGAATAAAGCAAATATTACTGGAAGTGAAATGTTAACATAATATCATTAACAATATAAAAAATCAATGTCTAAATCGAACAATATATGCTATCATGTATAATATTATTAACACGTATAAAAATTATAATAAAATTATAAACATTATTGACTAATCATGTATGAGTATGAAGAGGATCAAGACACAATGTAAGGGGATTTCAACTCACTCTTTATTTCCGTGAGATACATGTTATGATTCTCCACCGTTTATTTTATGGGGGGTATGTAATGAAATTTAATTTTATCAATTTATCTTTTGATAATATTTATTTTTATTAAAATATATATTTTAAGATCATTAATTGTAGTTTATTATGTTTCAAAAGTGACCAAATCAATGAAACATTTGTTCCTAATTATCCGTATTTAAGACTCATGTTTTGTTCTGCACCTAAATTATCATTCATGGTGTATAAATAGAAATTTTACATTTTATAAAATAAATATTTTAATTTTAATGATATTTTATGATTCAAGTAATTTAATTTTATTACATCGATAATATGATCCCAAGATAACATGTTATAAGTGTTTATTGAAAAAATTTCATTTCTTTTCAAGATTGTATATGTTTATGTTTTATTTAATGAAATATTATTACCCATCTATCAATAAATTCATGAATTTTACATCAATATATTAATTAATTATATATTCATTTATTGGTACCATTGTCTAAACTATGTTATATATGACATTTAAGAAAGTTTTTTAATTTATTCCCTACATTACTTTCACTTCTGTAAGAAATCCTTGTCAATTCAAAAGTGTGTTTTCTAAAAAGTGTTTTGAAGAATATTCTACCAATTTACAATGATCACTAAAATAATTTTTTATATTTTTAGTATTTTACCAACATCTTTTAAGGATTATTCTTTTCTATTTCTTAATGATACCATTTATCTATCATTTTTACCATGTATAAGTAATTTTTTTTACCTCGCACAACATGCATGTATTTATCCAACGTCAGTCATTTATATCTTTATTTCATGGTTAATGGTTAATTTTTTAGAAAATATTTTTAAACATAATTTTTATAAAATGGGTTTTAATAAGTTTTCAAGTATTATTTATATGTTTTCAAAATAATTTCTAAGAATATGGGTTTTCTAAAGTTTTCAAGCTTCTATTATAATTTTTCAACAATAAATTCGTTTCAAACGATTTCATTATTCAATTATAAGTATTTATGAAAAATTGATTTCAAAAAATAACTCATGCTTTATTTTTACGTTTTCAATGTATTGAAAAGTTATTTTTTCAATTTTTTTAAATATTATTTAATAGGATTTAATGAAAAATGGGATTCAAAACATTTTTAGACATTATTTATATGATTTCAAATTAATTTCTATGAAAATTAATTTAAAATGTTTTCTATATCTATCTATATGATGACAAAGTATTATCAATGATCTTGTTTTAAAAAAAAAATCATTGATTCTTTACATGTATTCAAAGTGTGTTTAATGAAAAAAAAATTTTACAATATATTGAAGATAATTTTATGTTTTAAGGAAATCTATTTTCAAATGATTTCATTTTTTATATATATGTTTTGAAGGTATCTTGGATGAAAAATATTTTCAAATTTTTTATGTATTAAAATTAGTTTTTCAATTAATAATCTATATTTTTCTCAAGAAACATTTTTTGAACAATATTTAAAAATATTTACCATCATTAATGACTTCCATTGATGTTACTCATTTCCATATAAGAAATTATATAATAATTACATTAATATTATTTCTGTGAATTGTTTTTTCTTAATGTCTTGGTCTTTTTGAATCTCATTTATCATTTATAGGTTATATGGTTATGAAACCAATTTCTCTTCTATGGGTAATATGATTTTGAAAATCCATTTCTTCTCTACTATTTGTATTCTTTTTGAATTCTACATCATTCCACCGGATATGATTTGAATAAATTATTTTGAAACCTATCTGTTTTCCATATGTTATGATGTGATAAAATTTTATTGATAGCCATTTAAATACATTGGATATAAATTGATTTTTATAAAAACTAATTTTTTATGGGTCATGATATGATGAAAGTTTTATGTCACATATATGTATGATTTCATTCTGTGTTGGGTGGGACCTATATCTCCCTCCAATGATTTCAACAGTGATATATTTTTTATGAGTTCAATGGGTACATGGGAGGGAATACCAAGACCGAAACAACAGGGTTAATGTGGGGAAATTCCAAGAATGAAACCAAAGGATAAATAGGAATTATCCCAAACATGAAAAAGAGGGTAAATAGAAGACGTACAAAGCCCAAAAGAATATGGTACATGGGAGATCATCCAAAACCCAAAATGAGAGGGTAAACAGGAGGACATCTCATGTCTAAAGAAGATAGACAAGTGATTAACCCAATACTAACATGTTACAAAGGCCATGGTAGGCAACCTTTACATTTGAGTTTTATATGTGTTTTCCACAATTCAATTTTTTATTCATTTGTTATTCTTTCAAGGATTATGTTTTTCATTTCATTATGATTCATGTATTATAAAATGCCAATATTTATTCCATGATTTGTGTAGAAGATCTTTGATATGTAGGGTATGAACTCCTATTTTCATGATCATGATATTTTACTCTTATTCAAATGATTATCTTTACATATATACCTCATTTACCTTAATTGATCATTTGAGATCACCCATTTCATTTGAATCCTTTTCCTACGATATAAAGAATGTACTTTGATTCATATTATAAAGGAGGAGATATTTATGGGAGATGATTTATATCATTCACCTAAATTGTAGATTTTGATTACATGTTTCCTAATAAAATAAACTATTATTTTCCACGGGCAATTATTTTTGTAATGTATTGAATATTCATATAAAATAATGTAATTTCCCTATATTTCAAGACTAGGTTATATATATAAAACCCTTTTTCTTATGGAAGTAGTTTTTGTTGTGTCTTGGTTACTTGCTATTTAAGTAGTGAAGATTAAGTTGAGGGTTAACTAGAGCATTCTGTTTCTCTATCACATTAGTGGGGTTCTCATCTAGGTAATTGATAGTTGGGCTACCTTACTTCACACACCTAATGAATTTCCCTTATCCCCTTATAAAATTATTAGGGTGCCTCATTCTGACCCACTGAAAAGTGGGATGTTGAAATTCCATTACATGATAAGATTTGTCCATCAGTCCACCAGAATGAAACTCTACGTTTTCTTATTTCTACCATGATACACATTTAATTAGCTGATCTCCATTTCAACTTTTAGGGAACATAAATTAATATCATCTTATCTATAAAATTATTGAGCCACCAGATATTTTTATAAATAATGTTTTATCCCACCAAAGAAGAGTCCATCCTTTCATTCATTCATAATGAAAAATATAGTGGAATAATATGAAAGTCATTTGATGTTATCCTAATATTACCTAATAGATTCATCATCATTTATTCATGAGGTTAATCATTCCAATTCTATTTTAAGTTGGATAGTGAATGGAAAATATTTATCATAAATTAATTTCAATAATTCCTTCCTCCCCATTGATCCTATATCTTACTCAGTATTAAAATTCATGATCATTGTCCACCATAGATCAGATTCTCCCTCCATACGATAATCAACTAGCAAAACTTAATCATTATTGGAACATTGAAGGATAGATAAGATATTGTCATTGGATTTAATCCGTTGTACCATGATTATGGGATCAGATGATCTATTGAAATTTTGAGGTCTTATTGCATAAAGGACTAAATCACATCGTGTTCCCTCTAAGGGGGGATTTGGATGAACCTTGTGATTGTGGATTCTATTCATAACACGATTCACCTCTAAGAGTGTGA
Source organism: Viscum album (assembly GCA_963277665.1). NCBI lineage: Eukaryota > Viridiplantae > Streptophyta > Magnoliopsida > Santalales > Viscaceae > Viscum > Viscum album. Next base: position 1,214,420,531 of record OY728131.1, on the reverse strand, counting down.
TCATGATGTTTTAAATTCCTTCTACCATTAGTTTTGGATCTCTTATGGGAAGTCATCACATTTCAACTAACAATAATTATTTACATAGTTCCCCCTATTTATGACCATAGGAAAGATTAATAAGAAAATTATATATGATATTTTTTTAAATAGTATAAACATAATGTGGAAATACAATGACATTAAATGGATAATTTATAAATTAATTATGTTTTATTAATCTATTCATATATAGGATTTCATATATGTTATCCATGATCTATTTCCTAACATAAAATCTTATTGTAATTTTCCCCATAGTTATTTTTCATGGTGATATTTTATGTTCAATAAGGAATATCCCCAGAGAGTGTCAAACTAAAAGTGTAGTAAGGCCATTTGTTGTATATGAGGTTAAAATGAGTTTGGCCCAACACACCTACTCAGTGTTGGTACCCATATGTATTTCTATTAAGGACTCACATCTATTACTAGTATTATGACATATAGGTATAAGCATGATAAACCAGTCACTCTATACATACCAAAATAAATTGATTATTTCTTACCTAGTGTCTTACGTATAAGGATTTCTCTAGAGTTCAGTATTCATAATACCCAAATTAACAACTCTCTTCCTCTTATACCCACCATAATAACCATTCTATTTCTTAACATTAATACATGAATCATTAAATAAGATTTGACTTAATAGAGCCCAGAAGAAGGAGAAGTCAATTTAAATTATTTTCTATATACATAACAAATCAACAACAAATAGGATATATATCATCAATAATGAAAACATCATTCACATGATCCTAAAATACCATGGATTTTAAACATTCACTAGATACCCTAGGAACATACATAAGAAATTGTGGATCTATAAGTCCTAGGATAGGAAGAAAATTGTTAAATAAAGAATAAGATGTTAAATAGTAGGCATATCAATTTTTAATAAAAAGTACATTAATAATAATGTATGATACAGGCTGATCATCATAACACGAGAAATATGTCAACAACATTAATGGGTGCATCATAAACATATATGAAGGATTACTTCCAATACATCATGTTGAAAGAATACCAATAAAAGATTCATGTTCACTGACTTTCACAACCAGAAATCCCATAAGACTAAACATTAACCAATGCATTGGAGTGAAATATAATACTTGCTCAATGATAACATTCATTTCATTCACATGCTTATGTGTATCACATATATAATAAAACATCGAGTCATTTATCATTATGTTTTATTCAAAAATCATGAATATATATATATTTATTTCTTATTTAAATGAATAATTATTTTTTAAATGTGAACAACCATGATTTAAATTTGGTATGTTATTCACGAGACAATTATTCAGACATGGAAAATGGCGGGGAACTATCAGTAGCAAAGTGATAGCACTTAAAAACCCATAAAAAAGATTGATGAGCGATAAATGTTTCTCTAATTATTTTTAATTAAAATGGGAAGTAATGTGGACATGTAAAGACATATCCCATAATTATAAATTTGAAATAGAAGGCATAAGATAATAAAAAAACATGAATAATGAAAAGAATGTGAGGATCCCTTAACTGAATATGTGGCTCCGAATGCTTTGAAGGTCTTCTTACGATATTGGGGGCACTATAGGAACACTAAAGAGAGTTAATTGAAGAGTTCAGATGAGTTCAAAAGGGATTTATTGAAGAGAAATGGGATTTCGGTGGTATCATATTATAAATTAGAGGGATTTAGTTTCTATTTCCATTTTAGAATCTAGAAAATAAAATTAAAAAAATCCAAAAATAAATACCATGTGTTTTTCTAATGGTATCTAACAAATAAAATTGAATATATTTATTTTATATGTAATAGGGAATAACTTACTACAAATAATTCCCAATCTAATGTTGATGTGAGAAAAATTCTAAATGAAATTATTTTAAAAACATAAAATATATAAATGGTTTTGGAGGATTCTTTAAGGATTTGTAAAATTAGAAAATATAAATAGATTTATATTATATTAAAGGAAAAAAATAAATTTGGTCATTAATGCATTTTATTATATTTGTTACATCAATATTCGTTCATTATGATCTCATATAACACACAATATATTAATACAATATTTAATTATTACCAAAAAAATTCTTATGTCACAGAAAATTATGAAAAATTTACCATTAAATAATTTAAACCTTTTGATTAAAAAATAACATTCATGTTATCTAAATAATTTTCTAAATATTTTAATTATTAATTTTAATATAAAATTTAATATTATAATGAAATGATGTGTTTTTTCCATTAATAGTTTTTGAACCTGTATAGAAATTACAATTGACTTTATAAAATAACAATTGATCCAATATTTTTTTTAAAATTTATTTAACAATAATTTATTATTAATTTGTTTTTTAATCCAATAATTAATAAAAATAATTTCCATAGGTGATTTTGTATATTACCCAAAAATACTATACTTTTCTATTGTATCAAAATAAATGTCAATTATATAGAAATAATAATATGTTAAAAATATATTTTTATTCTATATAAAAATAATGCACAAACTCTTATTCTTAGGCTCTTACTACATATCTATTTAATACCCCAGTAAATTATATATGTGTAATGTTCATGATTGTGATACTTTCATGGGGTGTTTTAGTATACATGGTTTTGTATGTGGTATTGATTAGCTTAATCATATCTCATAAATGGTTTCGAGCATGGTTATTTTGTGGGATTTCAGCATGGGATTCTTCCAGGAAAATATCGAGTGATTCTGTTTTCCCTGTAAGGTCTATTAAATGTTTTTTAATGGTTATGATCTTACAAGTTTAGACCATCACTTTTTTACGTGATAGATGTAATTATTAAAACCCTATATTTATACATATCATGTGATCACTATTCGATGGATATAATATAAATATTAATTATTCTTAATGGTATTTTATATATGATAAACTATAATAAAACCAATGAATTAAATTTTTTTCAATATCCATGTTACATTATACGACATTTGATTGAATTTCCAGAACAATTTTATTTTTAATATTTCGATTCATTACAAAACATGTGTATCTTTATTTTGGTTTCCAAAAGATATATTATATAAAAGTATGATAAATCAAATGATCACTTTATCCAACAGATCGAGTAATAATTATACATGAATTATTCCAATCCCAAATAGCCCGCTTACACATACTCATTTATCTGATTTTAAATTGACCAGATTGATGAATACATCACTGGTCATTAACATTAATTTAAAACTATATAATTGCACTCCCCAAAATATATAATCACATTATATGCCATATATATGTACATATATGAACTTATTAATCTCTATTAATAAAGGTACAAATTTTCACCTCAATATATTATTGGAGGAATCCCCTCTTAGTTATGCTTTGATCAATGAAACAATAAGAAATATACATAACCACCACCAGATTAGTTATACTAGAAGACATTTATAGTAAATGTATCAATGTTTGCATGTTCTCATAATTGGTACCTCACTAACCTCAGTTATTAATCAAATCCAAAAAATGAACCAACCATCTATAATTTGCCATTGAAATAGTGTATCAATGTCAATGTGGTTTACTTCATTGGATTTCCATGAAGAAACCCCATTTTGTGAATCATGATAAAATTTAGAATCATAATACAAAAATCATATGGATATAAACCCAAAAATTATATGAAAATATATTTTAATATAAGAATAATATGACTTAATGATAATACAAACTCACATATTTGGACTTCAATTATGATTTTACGTCATCTTTACGTGCAAAAAACATAAACATTAATGATATATTTTATATATGTATTAATAAATGATTATACATATTATATTATTAAAAGGAAATATGAATTTTGAACAACCAAAAATCAATTCATATCTTATTGTATAACATTTGATTGAATTTAAGATCTTCTTTATGAATATATCATATTTACAATTTTTGTTCCACTAATTACATCTCTATATAATTCATACAACATTTTTTGGACTGTCTAAAAAAATCTACTAATAAACACTATTGTGAGAATAATATATATGAAAAACCAGGTTGAATAATTGTTTAACATAATATTCGTATTTCCAAATTGGAAATGAGTAAAAAAGTATTCAAACTCTCTAAAATCACAACATCCAATGTTAAAATGTTAATAAACTAATTTATATGATTATATTTCTTTCTATGTTTATGAAAATAATATTTCATAGATCCATTTCCATCAAACATTTCCATTATATCATTTTGGTAAAAATTCAGATCTTTATATTTTTCTTTTTCCATCACAACCTTAAACATCGGGGATATTAAGAAACACTAATTTTTTTATCTATACGAATAGAATAATAATTAATAAATTCTGAACATATAAATGTGCAAAAAATCATTCTTATGTATTTTAAGAACATTTAAAAAAAATAAAATTCTATGATAGACAAACATCTTTTTATTAGAATATAAATAATATTTTATATTTAAAAAATATTTAACAAAAAACCTATTAAAATCCAAACCATATGTGGAATTCTAAGTTATTTGAGGAATAAACTAAACTGAAGGATTTATTTTTTAAAATTTTCCACTATTGGTACGATTAAATACCTCTTATTTTGAAAAAAAACATGGATAAAATATTCTACTAAAGACAATTTTTTTATTCATTATACTCTTCTCATATATGTTGTATAATTAAATAATTATAAACCATTTTTATAGGGTCCATCTGTTTAAATTATTACTTTTAATTATTGATTCACAAAAACATTATATTCTTGTATCAGATATATAAGTTAAAAATATAAATTAATTATTTATATCCAAATCAAGACAATATAATACTATTAATTTAAATCTATGATATGGAAAACCATGTTTCATTATTTGAATTAATGATTCAAGATTTATTATTTATTTACATTATCAATGAATATTATATATTTAAAAAAATTAAAAAGTTCATAGATTACGATATTCAACTCAGAACTAAAAATATATTTTAATAAAATTGATACCTAACATGAACTATTCATACATTATCCCTCCAAATTTAGGTATTAAAGAAAATACTATCATTTTTTAAAAATGTACATTTATCTTGAAGATTACATTAGGTTTCATTGATTGTGACTGTAAACATGATGGAGTTTTTGGATATTCCATCAAAATATTTTGTTTAATTATTTTTCGAGTCATACCATTGATGCACTACTAGATATAGGATATCACAATACATATTTCAACTTTCTTATTATTATTTTTTAACTAGAGTAAGCATTTCATGAACTCAATCACACTAATAGAATATTTTTATAATAACTCATAAATGGATTCCATAAATAGATAAATGTTATTCTATCTTATAAAGACTATGTCATTAACAAACTATATAATATAGATTATACAAGAAAAAACTATTGGTTATTTGGGCATTTTGCATCATATGACTTCAAACCCCATAATGTTTCATCTTATGATGCTTATAATCCACTAGATTCATGTTTTGGAAAATTTTAATTATCTGTAACCCAGTATTGGGTTTTTCTAACAAAGTTAATTATAAAAATGATATGAGAACAAATCTTGTTTTTTATAATAGTCTGTGAAATTACAAACATTAATCTCATGGTTTCAATAAAACTACTCTAAAATTAATTTTGTATGATTAATATTCAATTTATATATAATAAATCATGATATTATATTGTATCTTTTTTTAAAATCAAATAATAAATAATTTTATTAAATGTAATCCCAGTAAAATGATGAAACCCTTTAAAATCATTATATCCATAAATAAAAGATGTGTGTTTTTCTAATAAATGAATATTCATTAAAATTCAAATCAAAACATAGGTACTTATGTATTTTATTATGTTAATAATATCGTATATAAGAAGTATATATTTATGTGGAAAAATATTTTCCCCGTCTATCACATGGAAAAACAAACACTATCACTATATTATCATATATTTTAGGGTTTCCCAATTGACTATAACCCAAATTTCATAGTGAGGTTTGGTAACCTTGCTCTAATGTGTAGTGATTTCCACCATACCAAACACAATATAATCAATGGAAACCTTTGTTTGGTATTACCAATCATGTTGGATGATTGAAAACTAAGAATATTTCATCATTGGAAGAAATATGTCTCTAGTTATTATAATTTGGTTTTAATTTTATTACCATATTATATGTAATTCACTTTATATGTATAAATTTTTATAATTATTTAATTATAAATATTATTCTATTCAATAAACTAATAATTCAAACATATATTTATGTGTTCCATTCAACTTAACTCCTTGATTATGTATCTAAACAAAAATATATGCCAACTATATTCTTAAACATAATAATTTATCTAATTAATATGGTATAAGAATAATATTCATGTAGAGAAATGGAATCATATAGAAAATAAAAACCAACAATAGTAAGAATGGAAAAAAACTGGAGACCATCACTTCTAAAGGAAATGAATATTTTTCATGGATAATGATATATTCAACCCCAGTCACTTTACTCGTAGAGACATTACATGAGTGGGAGATCAAATTAATCAAAATAAAAAAACCTTATATGCATAAACTATATATAACCTCTTCATTCATGTTCATAAAATAGAAAAATCTAAATACTGAAATGAATATTTCTATAATATTTATTAAATAAATTATACAACTCCTTAAATTCCGTTATAGAAATCTATTGATGTATTTTAAAAATTATAACTAAAACACAATAATATTCAAAATAAATGAGATGAGTTGAGAATAATAGGGAATTTTATTATAACATAATAATAATAAAATTATATCTTAGAAAGGAAGACAAAATCACCAAACCCAAAGGATTATTGTATTTAGATATTAAATAAATATAATTCTTATTAAACATTATATGTTAAGCATTCCCAAAAACTACCTACTCACATGTTATCTTTAAAGACACATTATATATAATAATATCTAATGTTACATAATATATACTAATATTAGTAGGGAATAAACACACATATTAATGTAAAAACTAATTATTTTTTAATAAATTATTAGTTCATAAGAATGAGAGAAAACATGAAAAAAAGAGAAATATATGATAAAATGAAAATTGAATAATAGAAACTTTCTATAAGGAATTATAATAGAATATATAACATAAACTGAATCATTATGACTTAAAAAAATATTAAATGTAATTATAATTTAGATACATGATACACTAATCCATATCCACATAAAAAAAATTATCATGTAAGATAACAGAAATATGTAGAATAAAAATAATCATAGAAAATCATATCATTTTATAAAAAAATATAACCAAAATTAGGAACACTTATAGAGTTTTAAATTTATTAAAAATTATATTAATTACTAGGAATATGAACATAAAAAAAAGTTTAATTCATAAAGACATGAGAATATTAATAATTTTAATATAAGGTTGTTAATATAAAAATAAATTCTATTTATAGAGTTTTTAATTAAAAATAAATTCCATTATTCATGATATCCTAAGATATAAAGCATTGCCTTATTGATTGTATGGCTATATTGGACCCAACTATCATGTACTGAAAAACTATACACAAATGTTTTATTTAAACTTGAAAACATTCGAAATGACATTATATATTGAATAGCCATTGAGAAATAAAAAAAAGAATCATGATGTCATTCATAACTTATTATCGTAGGATATATAGAGTTAGTTGGTGTGTTGGATGGAGTTTGTAAATAAGGGGGATGAATTTATTTTCCAATAAAATTTCTACATAAAAGTAATTTAAAAACTAAACCACAAACATATGAATAATGACCTATTCATAAAAATAGTAGATACCTATAAATTTATCTTATAAATATATCTCATAAAGAGGATTAATGACCTAACAAAATATATTTTAAATAATATTAATTTTTAAATTATGTTTATTAATAAATATCTTTATATAAATATAAACTATGCTTCACTATAAAATTAATTTTTTGTTGTTGTTTAGAAAATATAAATTGATTTTGGATATTAAAAAATAAAACTAGAAAAAAAAACTGAATTTCAACAAGAGGTTCAATATGAGTATGATACACAATACCCTCCACATGGAAAATTACCTACTTACACATAGTTTATTAATGAAATAATTGATAAAAATCTGATTTGGGTTTTACAGAACATAGTACATATAAATATCTTTGAATAGAGCTTCTTCCCTAGTTTTACATGAGATAAAAACAATACCAATCCATGATGTACCGATAACATAATTATTTAGGGGAATACGAATAAAATATTAGGGATAATATATAATTTACACCATTTTATCACATGATACTATGTTCTTATAGAAAAATATAGTAATATCAAAAATACCTCTAAATTAATATCTAATATGTAAAGAGAACCCACTTAAAATAAAGGACAATATAATTAATTTTGTTCCAAGAGCCATACATTTTAAATAGTCCATATATTTTCATTTGGATGTATCGTGGATGAGTTTCGTATAAAATTAATGAATATAGAGCATCAAAATTTTTTATTCGTATAATAGGCTCTTCTATAAAGATCTTATTATTGTGATCAAATTTTGGTTGTATTCCATTGAAACACTACTTAATTTAATAATTATCTTAAAGATATATTGATCAAATGTATCTATTATAGGATAATCATTCTTCATTAAATTCACTGATACAACTTTTAATGCTTCAAAAAACAGCATTTGGATATTTGAAATAACGCATTTCGATGACAGATATGGAAATAAATCTTCACGTAAATAATATTTCGTTAAGAATATGAAAAAATTACACGGTTAGAGGATGTGGCGAGGTTACATAGTTGGTTCTTCTATTCATGTGGTCTTCTCATTTTTCACATGCGGTCACTTCATGACTTAATTTGAGAAGATTTCCCTTCATGAAGTCACTACATTTAAGGATGTGGAACGTATATTACCTTATGATAAATTATACATAACATGGCCTGGTAAATTGATTTATTAATATGTTACATAGTTTCTTTCATGTGGTTAGGTATATGATAAGTACATCTTTATAATACGATAAGTTTAATGTACATTTGATGTGGTGATTATTGATGTATTATATGATGAGTATTCAATGAGTGGTTAGTTCATGGAAAAGAATTTTTTTCCATATGACTAATGGGAATACATTATTTTATGTAGTATGGTGAGCTATTATATATGGTAAAGTCATATTTCCACTTGACCTTCATATAGTAAGGTGGAATGGTAAACTATGGACCAAGTCATTTTTTTAATGTTTCTCAGTAAACCACTCTTTAATACAAAGAATGAAATTCATTAATAAAATGATAAACATGAATTATGAGAATTAAAATGAAGGCGTTATGGTCTAAATTAACATTGTGTATTTTTTTATTATATAATATCCCATATGAAACATATGAAACATTAATGGATTTTGACATATATAAAAAAACTTTTAGAAGAGAATTAAAAATTAATTTGAAAATTATTAATAAATATTACATTCTATGGTAAATTTTTTAAAAAATATATTAATTTATAATTCACTATGAATAATGATTAATTTTTTAAACTATGAAAACATAGATATGATGTTTCATTAATAAACATAAAAACTTATGGTGCGAAAACACATTTTTATGGATAATATTTATAAAAATATACACCTTTTAACCATTAGTAAAGAATTCCAAAGATGGGATAAAATGACTATATAAATAAAATTGAAAGAATAATCCATTTTCAAATAATGTTATGACTATATATAATGAAAATAAGATACCACGAAATTAAATATTTTGAAATCTATAATACAATTTATATAATATGGACATGGTAGAGAAAGATTCATATAGAAAATAAAATATAGAATCATAACCACATAAAAACGTCCATTAACTCAAATTATGAACCAAATGATCTTCAAATAACAAGTTGAAATGTGAACAAAAAAATTATTAAAATTGGGAAAAAATATTGTTTTATAGATAAATAATATATAATATCTCATAGTAGATGTTTAATCATAAGAAATATCTATTTCAATGTGAGATTGGAATATAATCTCTCAACATTGTCCACGACATCTAAAAATATTTATTTATACTCATTTATAAAGAAATAACCACATTAGTAATTACTTTTATTATAATATTAATCTATAATTCCATTTATTATCTTAAAATATAATCATTCGATAAACTCATATTATTTTGTTATTGATTTTTTTCATAATTAGCAGTTAGTAATATTAATTATTTTGTATCAGTTTCTTAATGTTGATGTCAATCATTATTTTTTGGAACCCTTTTCATCATTAATATATTATATAAGATAGAATAGTCATTATATTTCAATGATTTATATAGTTTTACCTTATTTTTAACAAGTTATGTGTATGGTAAACAATAATGGAGTCTATAATGAGCACATTCTGAGTCATTTATTGATAACCCCATGATAAATTATATTGACCATATATTATTGGATAATTCATTTAGAATTATATTTTTAACATATATTATAAATTAATATCACATATCACAAATACTATTATCTATATACTTATCTATATGGGAAATGATTATTTTTAATAGAATCGGTAATGTAGTTTGTTAAACTAACCCAAATAAGAACAATCTATATTAATGAATTAGTAAGTTTTTAGATATATTTGAATGTAATATCATTTTAGTAGAAGCATAATGGTGTTAACATAGCCACCTTAAAATGTATAATTATTTTTAATAATATTTTAGTTTAAAATTAATATAAACAATATGGTATGGATCTATGTAATTAATTTGATCAATTATATACTTCTTATATGATATTCATCCAAAATGATGTATTTTGGATTGCATAATGGGACCAAAGGCTAATAATGGTTTAGTAAAACATTATTTGAGGAAAAAATAGTATTTATTCGAGAGATAGGAGAAGTAAAAGTGTTTATTGGGAAGGTTAAGGGGTCCCATTATTAGTGTGTTTAGTGTGGAATTTCCACAAATATTCATTCCATTATATTTATGGTAGGAATATTTAATGTAAATATATCCAAAGTATACAATAATGTATATTAAAACTATATAAAATTATCTAAAATATTTATATATACTATTTTCATGGTATTTTAATTATTAATTTCCTAGTTTCACCATGTTTACCTCATTTTTAACTTTTCATGGTAACATTAATTTTACCAACGATAAATAATTTTCTTCCCTAAAAATGATATTTAACATATTAACTAATTTTTATATGGTGATTAAAAATTTGGTGTTCATTAAATCTAATTCAATTTATAAATATGGAAAAAAATTAATTTAAATATTAAAATATGAAAAATAATATCTGTATAAAAATTACTTTTTATGCATTCCGGGTTCTCAATAAAATTATATAATAGTTAAAATTATATTTAGTGTGAATTAATTTTATTATATAATGAGAAATTGTAATTCACTAACACTATAACATTTTTGAATTAAATTTATTAATTTGAAAATGCACAACATTGAAAAATAATTATTTTAAAAGTATCCCCGATTAAAAATAAAATTTTTAATCACATATACATGAAATTAATTACTCTTATAATAACCATTTTAATTTATCAATAAAACGGTATTATTGTATTTATTTTATTTTTATAAAATGAACAAGTCCTTTTAGGATAATCATAACAATAATATGAAATTTTAACCCACCAATCATACACGTTCATGAGATTTTGTTTAATTAAAATTATATTGATTTTGTTATAATGAGATTTAATAGATATGGGTTCAAATTTTGGCCATATAATTCTAATCAACTATATATTTTCATGAATTTGGGATCACAACAAACCATATCGATCCAACTTCAATAATACATTTCCTTAGTAATTCATCTCCATCTTGATTTTCTTATTTATATGAATGTATAAAAATTAATGTTTAGTTCATGAATAGAATTGAGGAATTCTAATTAATATGATGGAATCCATATTGGTAATATTCTTTGTCTAAAACTAAAAACATCCTAGATAATATTTTAGTCATATCCATCTATAAAATAATATATACAAAGAGAGAAATATACTTCATCCTAAGAATCATCCCACAATATTTATCATATAATAATAATCAATAACAATAATAATAATATTATTATTTTAATAATAAATAAGAAAATATATTGATTTAATATTATGTTATTATTTATTTGTATGATTTTTTTTTGGTTTTTAGATTTTATAACCTTTTATTTTTTACTAACAATTACTCAACTTCAATGTACATATTGTTTATATTTATTTCCAATAACCATATATAAAATCACCATATATCCAATAAACATATTAAAAGGGACTATATTTCAAATGGTCATATATTTATTAGTCATATTTAATTATTATATGTATCCTTACAAACACCACTAGAGTCACTCATCCTTTTCATTTACTTCTTTTTCAATATGATTTTTTATAATGTTAGTAATTATTTATATAGTAATAAATTGAGTAATTATCAAGAAAATAGAAGGTCAATGGTTTCATGTTAATTGACTTTTATATTTTGTTATTGTTTCATTGCTCATTTATTTTTATTAATTTTGATTCGTATTATGTAATCATAAAAAATTAATTCTTCTATCAAACATTAATATTTTATATCAAAATAATATGACATGTTTTATTTTAGAATAATTTTTCTTGTATAAATATCTATATAATTCATTTTATTAAAGAGAAATACATACTAAAAAATCATGGTGTTACATGGTACCCCATTAAACGAATTTCACCCAAAAAATTGGATTACTCTAATGAAAACAAATGATGTTGCATCTACCTCTTAATAACACAGGGTTTCCACATTACATCCCTAAACATATGAATAAACCATTAAAGATTAATGATGTGAATGTCCTATTTCATAGTAAATTATCAATATGATCTCGGATTTATATGTGTTTCTACTTGTTAGAGAGATCATGTTGCAATTATATATAATTGGAGTTCATCATATATGATGTATTTCATATATGAAAACAAAAATTAAATTAATGGTAGACATCATCTACCTATGATAGGTACAAAAAAAGTTATATGTGATCAGATAATGCCCATATAATGTCATGTTTTTTAGGGGACTTTTGTATCTTAGTCTAGAATTTCCATTATTGCTGAATCTAAAAACCTATACAAATATTATATTCAATGGAACACATTGTCACTAACTTAAAAAATAAAATGTCATTGATTATTATCTACATATCTCACATACTAAAATTGTGATACATTGATATGTAACTGAATGGTTTCATCTTTCTCTTTCTCTTCTTAACCACGATTGAGTGCCAACTATTTTCTCTCTCGAACACGCTCCAAATATAATTGTGTTCTGGATGTCATCCCATACAGATCCTCATATGGAACCATTTGTTTGTGTAAATGGAGACTATTATTATCTTAAAAATATATTAAGGGATAATATTTCTTCCAACGTTCTTTTTCATCCATTGAATATGATATCAATATCCCATTAGTTTTTTTAACAGACATTTTATATTTAACATTAGATTAAGGATTATTTTTTATACAAAATATCATCGATAAATCTAATTCTTATTTAATACTTATCTAATTTTTTTTCATAAACCATAGATATTGATTTGAAATAGTATTGGGTGATATGAAAAGTAGGCATATCACATAAATTATATATAAAATGGAATGTTCATTGAAAAAGAAATATTATAAAATATCACTTAAATATGAGGAATTCATTTATCAGTCAAACATAACCAAACTTAATTATAGACATTAAATATTTTTGGAACACTGCGAAAAATCCATGGTTAAGTTCTCCCATTTCTGCATCAGTATATGTTATAGATGCATTAACAATTATGAATTTTGGGTTCAGAATATAGTTTTTCTATACCTAACATAAATACATATAAACTACTATCAGAATATTCATTTGTTTCCTAAATTTATATATTTTTAAGATCATTATTATAACATCACCTTATCATCATTAATGTATTTACATTCTCTATACCTATTTTCCTATATATTTGGGTGTGTCTTGGGACTCCAGAGGATAGAGATAACATTCTTGTGGAAAATAATCTAATGTTCAAGGTTATATGATAAAATTAAATAATTGTGTCCATGTATAATTATGTTTATATATGATGGGTACTCTCTGAGTGTGGAGAATGCCTGAGGTGTTTTGGGTTTTCAATTCAAAATTAGGTCATTTCACAATCTTCTTGGAATTTAAAATAAGAATAATGGGAGAACATGATGTTTAATGTAAAACTTGATAAATTTTATATATTATTACATGATATTATATATTACTCAATGGGTTAGTATTATACCATTTTTATGAAAAAATTGGGTTTTAAATCACAATGTAATGGGGGTTTCAATGTATTTGGACACCATGTACCCCATGGATGGCAGACATGTAATGTAATTAAATATTATGTATATTTCATGAATATGAATATTAGGGTTCTTTCTGGATGATTTTGTTTAATACTTGGATTCATCACTACATGATATTGACAGATATCTCTTATTTTTTGATTTTGGGAACCATTATTCATTCCAAATATATTTTTTCAGTGATTAATCATAAGAGAAGTTTCATTCCATCTCTCTAGGAAAGTAATTTTATTTTAATATTTATTTAATTATTCATGGTAGTGTCATTTCATTGAGTTTTGAAATCTATTTAGCTGTAGAGATGATTATTCTTGATTATTTCAATATCTGTGGTATGATATTGTTCCATTGGTTGATCCTTTGTTAATTATTATGCATTGGATATTTTTTCTTAAGGTATGTTCCATTTCCTTTTCTCGATTGAACTTTTTGTTAAATTGATTCAATTATGAAATGTGTGGATTGATTTTGGTCCATCCTTTACCAGTATAAATTATTTTTATTGGATTATCCTATAGAATGTGTGTGTGACCCATGTTTTGAGGTTGTTGGATCCCTCTCTAGCCAATGTTATAAAACAACATTATTCTAGTATTGGTAATTTTTTATAAATGAAGTTGGATGATTGAATAATTTAATGTTTGTGTATAGAAATAGTTTTTTGTGAAAATATTTGTATCTCTGAGTAATGTGAAATAGAAAACATTTTTCAAAGAATTAACAAATGGGTTTTGAAATGATTTTACAAACATCATAAGATTAAAATGGTTTAATAACTCTTTTCGGAAAATAGAGATCATGGTAAGACTTGGATATTTTTGTGGAAGGTGTAGTAATAAGACTCATCAATTGTAGGGAATTTTATCATAGGGAATCTTTATTCCCCTTATCCAATTTGTTCAGGAGACTTTTTAGATGTATTATGGGGTTAATTTTGTTTTGGGGTTCCTCTACTCTATGACTGAATGATTATGTCAAGATGCTTGATTTAGGTGTCATTTTATATATTTGGAATGAGTTTCTGAGATTTCACGGACTAGTGTGATCCTTAGAGTGGCGATTCTTGTTATTTATTTAGAATTTTGGTTTTCTAGACATGGATTTGACATGTTATGTGATACATGATTTTGCTTGTTTTGATATTTATTCATTGATATATGTGTATGAAATTATTTAAATGGTATTTATGAGGTTGGTTGGGATATGTTTATAAAGAGTTAATTAAATGTGGTTCCAAGATTTTTATTAAAAACGTTTAAAATATATTTCTTAATTTTATTATTTTATGTCAGACATACTTGTATTTTTATACATAGAATCTTTATTGATCCCTTAATGAGACCCTAAATAGACTCTAAGATCACACCGGGTTCACCCCTTCAGCATTAAAAATAAATTCTTTTATCTTATGATGTTGGAAATGGAAGGACACCAGAGTGAGGAAATGAGGTTTCAAGTCATCTGGGTTTTGGATTCGATTGATGAGGAGGTGTTTCACTTACTATCACATAGATATTTTTGAGTATTAATGTGAGAATTTTCATCCTTTTTTATATTGAACATGTCTCATGGATATTTTATTACTACAGACATTGTTGTATGGATTTCATTTTTCACTATTTGTTATAGAATATATATATATATATATTATGTTTCTTCTCTAATATATATATATATACATATTTGATGTCATTTCTTCAAGTTGGGAGGCATTTATATCGTTAGTTTTTTTGGATTCCAAGCTTATAGTCTCCAACCCATGGGGATCTGGAATGACCATCGAGTTTGAAGAAGATCAGTTTGTGTTCCTGTATTTAGAGGGAATCCATGATGGTTTATTATAAAATGGTATCATGAATATTCGTTACTCAAGAGTATTTTTCTTGAGATGATTTTTATATTGTAGAGATAATTTTATAAGTACGATAGGTATGATGTGGTGTTTTCGTATACACCTATTGTTGTGGAAAGGTTCATGTAATGATCGGATTTTGGGATTTGTGCCTCACATATTTTGTTATTTTTAAAATCACAACTTTTTTACTTACGGGTTCTCTAATTTGATTGATAATTTTATATTATCATATCATTTTTAGGTTACTTTGTACATCATTGTACCTCTAAGACATGTTTTTTGAGTTCCTTGGGAGGGTGAAACTTATACTCCTCATGGGAATAAACCTATCAATCAATAGTTAATCAAGGACATAATTTCAGAAGATAGATTTTATTAACAAATTGTAGTGTGTTTTATGAATGCAGATGTTTAGGTATAGCCTAGGGAAATAGGATATAGGGATAAATATCATGAATTCGTATATGAAATACCACCATAAATTAGGGGTATGAATGATCCTTAATATGTGGTGGAATGTCCTGAAAATATTGAGTAGATCCTTGAATTCAAATATATGTCTTAGAAATCCTTGATGATGTGAGAAATGTTTATAGATTAAGGTCCCAACAAGGTAATGTTGGATTCCAAAGTACATATGGATATGTGCATGAGATTTTTTTAAAATTGTTTTAAGACACTGTCCTTCTTGTAGTTTTTTTGCAGAGTTGATGATAATGGAAAATTCCATGGAGTTCCCCACTATTCATTAAGGATATAATTCTGCTACATTATACTTGAATTAGATTGAGGAGGTGATTTTTTGTCACTAGATGTTCAGAATAATGTAATACTCAATGTTTATAAGTACATGATGGGTTTGAAAGTAGATATCAGATCATATGTATTCATACTAACTCATTCAACCTATACATGAAAGTAGTAATATCTATCATCACATTGAAGAATATGTCCAGAAGGGTTGGTCATTTATATTATTCTATTCTACCTAGTATCATCTTCATTGGCCCTCAAGGGAAGAATTTATTATGGAATGATGACTATAGGAGTTCTGCATGTGCTTTCATCACTATTCATCTTCATCATCACATGTTATATCAAATAGTCTACCTCAAACATACTATCAGTGTATAATGGTTTATAAGACTAGGTTTTGTTTTCATTCACCTTCAAATATGTGTAAAAGGTGGGGACATTACGTTCATTTGATTCATTTACCAGGGCAGTTCTACACCTCGATATGGTGAGGTTTATTTTTCCCCAATGGATATTGTGTGTAGTATGATTACTCAATGTCCATAGTTGTCCTTTAACAAGACTCATGATTGATGAACCATCACATATTATACTATATTTTGATGGAGGTGTATGTAGTTCTAGTGACAATTAGAGGAACTATCTTAATTGAATCCTCAATAGCTATTTCATTATTTCATAAACGTGATTTCTAATTTGTTATATATGTACCGTTTGCTGATGTCAATAAACAAGAAATGGAACTCATTTTAATCTTTGGAGTTAGTGATAAATCTTTGGGAAGAGGAAATGGAACAGATTTTGGTGTCTTCTTGTAATATATATAGCTTGTGTAGAGATTGTGTGGTATTTTCTTGTTCTTGATATGGATTTGTTGGATTCCATCATTAGGATAGATAATATATTTTTTTCATAAATCTATTGTTGTTTTTTATCATCATTATTTATTTTTTCTTTTAGCTGATTAGTGATCATAGGTGTTTTAGGCTGATTGGGATATGAGGTATCTTTGTAAATCACATTCCTTGTGTAGAGATGTTTAGTTTTTTTCTACTATAGTAGTTTCACTAGATGATTCATCAACTATTATTGATCATCCTTTTATTATTCAGGACAATCTTGATGTCTTCCATGATGATTTATCTCGGATTCCTCTAGATAAAGATGGAGAGTATAAAATTTACTGGGTGGTAGGTACACAACAAATTTAAATACATTATTAACATATAATACCATCAAATCTAGAAGATATAAAGAATCCATTGGATTAGTTGTCGTTAAAAAAATTTACCATAGTTTTTATCCTCATGCAGCCCCATTGCTCATTTCCATGAATCCAGATGGTTCAATATGATTGTTTGTGGATTATCAGATTCTGAATAATGTAATTTTAAAGAATGTGTATTCTTTATCTCATGTGGGTTTTTTTGTATGTTAATGTGGAAATTTGTTTTCAAATAATGATCTGTGTTAGGGTTATTATTAGTTATTAGTACAGTAGGGTGATAAAATGAATATTGATTTTTGGAAATGATATATCTTTTATGAATATCATTTATTTACCTTTTTCTGAAGAATGGTCTTTTAGTTTTTACCGGTATTATGATTTTGATGTTCCACTTGTATCTCATCACTTTTATTGATGTTTATGTGGATGATATTATGATTTATTCATGATTGGATTATGAGGAAGAGAACCATTTAGGTCTTGTTAGGGAAATTAAGAGTATTCACCATTTGTATCGAATGATTTAAAAATGATATTTCTATATTCATGAGGTAATGTTCTTGGGGAACATGATTTTGAGAATGGATTATCAGTTTATATTGATATGGGTAAGACTATATTTTATTGGTAAGATCCACAAAATTTAATTGTGGTTCTCAAAAACATTATTCTATCTTGATATTATAATAGGGTTATCAAGGATTTGTTATAGTTGGAATCAACATTGAATTTTCTTACATGGAATGTGGTGATATTTATATGGGATGAAATGTTTCAGGATTCTGTAAAAAAGTTGAAAAGAATTCTAAAATTAGCTCATATTATGAAATTAATTTATCTCAGTAGGGGGTATAAGGACTTTAGGGATGATTTTGGCACTAGTTGGGATTATGTACACATAAGGAACTGTAATATGGTGGATTACGTTTCTTATTTTCATCGACTACATGCGAATAATTCCCCACACATGATTTAGATAATGTTATGGTTATGAATGTGGTAAAGTGTTGGGACACGACATTTTTGGGGAGTGGTTCACATTCATCAATTATATTATAGCATGAGTTATATAATTTCTTATAGATCCATAAATCTCAGACATTATAAGTTGAAGGAATACCGTAAAAAGGTTGATATTAATATTTACTACACCCTTCAGAAAATGGAATATTATCAGAGACACTCCTAGTAGAAATATACTATTGACGAATTTTTTGGAATCAAAGGAGGAGTGGAATCATATGGGAATATTTTCTCTGTTGAATGTGGATACTCTAGAGGATGCCTTAGTTATGAATCTAACTAGTGTTCTGTCATTATATTGCATATTTGAGACTATTCTGTAGAGTTACATGTAGGATGACCAGTTCAGTAGAATTATATAATCTCTATATTGTGGGGAGACCATATATTGTTGGTTTATCTCACCATATGGTATTCTCTAATTTTGGAGTCAATTTTTAATAGAAAATTTAGTGAGGAGTTAATTATTTTTACTACCAAATTTTCTCCATGATCTATTCATCTATGAACTACATTGATATATAATGAAATGATAAAAATCATTTTTCATGGTATGAAGTATGAAATTTATTCAATACATGTCCTAATGGTATAAATTCCAAAAGATAAAGGTATTACATCTGAAACCATATATTTTTCTTCAACATATTCTAATTATTATTTCCAAATTGGATGAGGGATCTATGATTGGTTTTTAATACTATGGACATACATGGGTGGATCTCAATCTAGGTGGTGATTAATTAGTTGAAAATGTTATCTCACATTATTATGAATACAGCCTTAATATAATTAAATGGTTTGGGTGAACTATATATATTGAAAATTTTGATGTTACACAAGGTTCATTCAACTTTTTTTCAAAAAGTTATCCAAGGTTTACATTGAGGTTATAGAGGGGTCTGCATGAGGAAATATGTACTTATTTCAGATTCATTAAAACATATCTTGTACATAAATTTGTTCATACGGTTTGTGTTGTTGATATCATAGAAGATATGTTATGAAATAGTGTCTTGGATATTGGTTGATCATAAGATATCCATATTGGACTCGTTGAGTTCTCTTATATCAACAGTTATGAACTAATGATCATCATGTAACATTTAAAGGAATTTTATGGTCACCCAAAAAAATAACATCTTTCTCATGAAAAGATGGAAAAAATCCACTTTAGTGGGATTGAGTTTTTCATAGGATATGTATATCAATATTTAATATATACATATGTATCTCTTAATATATCAATGTAAATAGATATATCATAAAAATAAGTGGTTTCATCTATTAGTGTTTTCAGTGGGAGGCCTCATTTTGTTTAATGAGTATCCTATGTTGGGTCATCATTAGCTTGAAAAATATGGATATTTAGATCTTTGATATGATTGAAAATTTGATATCCTGAGTCTACTTGGGAAGTTTTCTTATTAGTTTGAATAACACATTCAGTTGATAATAATTCATGTTTATTTCTTCATATCACAGCTCAGGAAAAACAATAATGAGCCCCCCTCAAGCTTTAACATGGGATGATATTGAAATAGATCCAATATTCATTATTATAGAACATTTAGTAGGGATCATTGAATCTCTTATGAAATACAGTATTGAGAATTTGATTATGTTGGTTAGAGTTATGTCGTACAAAAAATTAAATTCTATTGAGACATGGGAGTGTGATTTTTTATGTAGGTCAATTAACTTACCTCTTTAATAGACATAATTCTTCGACATAAAATCCTTGGGTTGGGAAATTTTATAGTTGGGAATTTTTACCATTCAATTAAAAAATTTAATTTATATTAATTTTATTTAATTATTTTCCCCATTAATTGGGATAATCTTGAGACTCATTATGATAGAGTTATTTTTTTTGAGAAAATGGCCAAATTTTCTTTGATTTGTGGTTATTTTAATTATTGGATCCTTGGTATAAATGTGTAATGGTCACCTGCATTCATATCAGGCTTGGAGATTTATTGAGGTGTTTTGGGTTTCCATGTAAGAATATTGATTGTTCATTTCCTTTTAGGAATTTTCATACCATTTTAAGGGAGTATGTGAATTATAATTTTCAATTGGTTAATAGGAATAGCTAACTAAAAATCATGAAAAATAACATTCCTTGTAATAATTATATGTCATATAAGGGTAGAAATTGAGTTCTTAAATAATTTGAAATATGTTTTTTTAGCATATTTGGACCGCATGGATTGCATGGTGGTTAATGGTTTTATAAACCATGTAAATGTTACATGTATTATTTTTAGGGTGCTTCTCACCATAGTTGTTTCATTATTTTGATGCTTCCCTGTTTGATCTCCACCAAGAATTTTTTTTTTCATTGATGTTGGTGATATACTTTTCTTCTGAATCAATCCTTCTGATGATTCATCATCATGGATGTTGTGTTAAATCTTTCAAGATGTGTAATCCCTTATGATTCATTTTTTCTGTTGATGATTTTAGTATAATTGAATTATGTTATCAGATCTATTTAACCATGGGGATAATTGTGACTGATTGCTTATAAATCCATAATGCGATCCAATTCTGGGGCCAATCATTTATTAGTGGGGTAGCAATAACTATGTTATCATGAGGTATGTATTATTCTCACATCGCCACAAAAAATTTTATATAATTGAATCAATTCATTTTTTTTTGTGTTTAATGTAGGGACTCTATTTCAATTTTAGTGTTATTCATGCTTGTGTATCTTATTTTAGGAATGTGTGACCTAGGTGTTGAGTTGGTTGGTTGTATCTCAATGAAATGTTAGTGAAAATAATTTCTCTAGCATTGATAAATTGGGTTATAAATAAAATTACTTATTTTAATGATTTGATTAGGGTTCTTGGAAAGTTTTTTTGGTTAACAATGATTTTACCCTTCTTTTTTTAAATGAAAATTTTTGATCAAATAATTGTGAAATGATTTTTAAAAAAAATTGTTTTGATGAAATTATTTGGATGAATTTTATTGAAAAATATAGAACATGTGAATCCTTGGGTTCATAGGTGGAAGGTGTAACAATCTGTCTCATCAATTATTATAGGGTTTTCTTATGGGTATTCCCTATGATACCTAGTCCTATTGTCATAGGGAAATGTTAAGGGATTTGTGGGGTTACTTTTGGGTGTGCTCCCATATTCTCTGTACTCAATGCATATGTCTACAAACTTGATTCATTCTGGATTGTCTATTATAGATACATGTTTATAACCTATCTTACCTTAGTGAAATCATTAGCATGATGATACCTTTTCTTTAATTTCTATCATTTTGGTTGTCGTAACGTCTATATGATTTGATATGTTATACATGATTGGTTTTTTATATATCTTCATTAATAAATGTATATGAAATGATGTGAAACTTATTTACATACATTATCTATAAGTAGGGAAAATGTGAAAATAATGTATTTCCTTGCATTTGATATAAAAACTATTAAACTGTATATTGTGCAATATTTTAATTATTGATGATCTGACTTGGAAAATTGTAAAAATAATAAATATGGAAGACATTTATGGGACACTATAGAGAATATGAGATTACAAAATGTACACATCAGCAAATTTTCATTGATATTGGTATGTCAAACAATGTTGGAAAGGCAAAGTATTCATTGTTTGTTGGTGAAGTTTTTTATAAGAAAATGTTTTGGTTACTGGTGGATAAATGGTTTTAGTTTTCCATGTAATCACTTATATTTTTTTGGAGAAGATATATTATTATTATCATCATATTTTTGACTTGTCCAGTGGAAATTAATTTAAAACATGTTCATCTGTATAGCTTATATTGTTCACTATAAGTTATGAAATATATTTATCTCTTTCTATATTTCTCTCTTATTATATAATTATTCCACATTGTTTCATGGGGCTTTGGAAAATCATTCCTTATTATTATTGTTTGATGTCATAGGGCTAGTCTCAGCCTATTGTTTTCAAGAATTCCCTCTTTGTATGTGGTGAATAGGGTTCGATTCTAGTATTAAGTAGGAATCTAGGTCAGTTTTTTACAATTTTATCACAATATGCTTCCTAGATGTATATGTATATATAAACCATGAAAAAAATCGAACAATTATCACATGATTTTATGAAATTTATGGGACCTAAAATCTTTTTATGAATCTTATAATTTCATAATTTTCTCATTGAACATAAGAATATTTACTACATTCATATATATCTCCAATTCATCCATATAAGCATCTTTAATTATCAATTAGATGGACATTTGAATAATAATTTGGGAAATTTAATATTTCATTATTTCATTTAATAATTATATATCAATAACATGAATATCTCCATTTAATGGATCCCTTTAATTCATTATCATGGATAGAATAGCGTGATCCTTTTAGTTTAGATCATCGACTATCATGTTTTCTCTCCATGGATGGTAATATATTCAAAAATAATAGTATTTAATTAACTCTAACCTCCTAAATTTTATAATGTTAAAAACCTTCAATGATAATTTGTACTTCATGACCCTATGATAAGTATATATATCAAAATATTAACTATAGATATAGTTTCATAAAGTATTTAAGGAAAAACATTCTACTTCCCACTCCAATCTTGTGTTGGGTATTTTTTCCACTAGGTATTAAATAAATATGATGAATAATCTATCAACTCATAATTATAAAAGAGGAAACAAACTAGGAAATTATTATAATCAACAATATATATCAGAAATCATTTCCCACAATGGGGTAATTTATATATAGATCTAGGGATCAATCTCTTCTATAAATACTTAAATCTATTGAAAAAAATTCCTATATATATTGATGTCTTTATTTCTTAATTAAAATGGATAGTGTACTTTAAAATAATGATTTTTTATAAATCATTGATAATATGTGGATAATAAATTTAATACACATATCACTGCTACTGATTTTGGATTTTTCCCTTCTTCATCAACATTAATCATTGAATGATCCAACGATATACCCTAAATTGTGATTACGTGACTAAATAATGAATCCTATTATAACAAAAATTTATTATTTCAATTCACGGAATATTATGTCACATATTATAAGGTCCATAAAAAATAATTGATTTCTATTCATATTTTTACCTTATTAATAAAATACTTAATATTGTCAATAATGTCCAACTGAAATTTTGGTGGTAATCTCTAATGACTCTATTATTATAATCCATGAAGTCAGTAGGGGAATTTGTGAGTTCAAATAGCATAACAATAAATGAAAATCATCCATATTTTTTCTGAAAGGATTTATTATTTATATATTCACTCTATATTCATAATTGATGGTATCCAAATCGAAGATCCACCTTTTAGAAATATTGACATCATATATGCTAATCAATGAAATCATCAATAGGGGTAATATATAAATGTTATTGATAATGGTGTTTTATCTTCCGTATAATCAATAAAAAGTCATATTGATCTATTCGTATTCTTGATAAATTGATGTAGTTCACCGAATGGTGAACCATGAGGTTGTGTAAAACAGATGTCCATATTCTATTGATGTTTCATCATTAAATATTCTTATTCAATGAGGAAATTATATAAGGACTCTTCTATATAAAAAAACAAGTTATAAATTAAATTAAAAACACAACATAATATTATTGGTCGTTACTATAAATTTGTTTTACAAACTACATCAATATCATCCCATAGAATTGGAATACATAAATATTTTTCTTCTTCGCATTTATTTGACCCATGTATACCTTAATAATCGGTATCAAGACCGATATAAAGATTTTTTGTGTAATTAGAGTTTGTTATCGTACTAGAATTAATATACTGTCGTTGGATGATACTAGAAATAAAATGATATTTCACAATCTCAATAGTTAATTATAACCCTATATACTAATAACAAATATATGTACATTATAACATCAAATTCTACTAGGGGTGGAAGAATTGGATTTTTTGAAATTATCATCCCACAAAACTAGATTTGTGAATTTTTATACCTTGATCGAAATCAACATACCATAAAATATTATCAATAATAATTTAATATTTTATTCTTGAGGGGGTGAGAAAATATTGTTATCAAAATTTTTGGATATTAAGGAAGTAATTGTAGAATAATAAAAGAAGTCATTCATTGATATAGAGTAGAGAATAAGTCTACCAATATTTAATTTATTATAAATATCCAATTTAGTGGAAGTGATTTAATTGGAGCTTCCTTATTTCATTGGGATTAGAGGATTTATGATATCTATTACCCTATTTATCGATTTTTTAGGGGAATTGATTATTCAAATGCCTAAATTCCATATATTTGATGCATTTATATGTGTGCAGTCTAATAGATGGGACATTATTATCAACTATTGAATTGAAAACCATCATCATATATCATTGAAAATCTAGAGTATGATTTCTAGACCTTCAATAATTGAATCATGTTCTAGTCCCTTAGATCAAATTTCCTAAGTATTTCTTTCACAAAATTAGGCATGATTGTGTTTAAATATTCTTCCCTCCCTGTGATTGAGCATTTCATTTTCCCTAAAAATTAATTCTTCTTCACATTTAAATAAAACTAAGAATGTAACATGATTTTTTAATTTAAATTTCAACCTTAAGGGAACATTGAACAAAAAATAATTCATGTACTAAGGTCTCTTATTGATAAATCAAGTTTAATACAAGTATTTAGAGCACTAAAAAATTGAAAAATATTACATTCATGGCCAACAACAAAACTTTCATCCTTCCATATGAGTCTCATAAGGTTTACATTATATTAATGAATCAATAAATCATCTCATTTTTCAATTCAGTGACTTATTATTTCATTTTAATGTAATGTGTTTTATGGAAACAGTAAGATCCCATATTTTTTTCAAGTGTATCTCCCACTATTTATTTCATTAAAAATATTTAGTTTGAGTTTGTCCTCATCGTTGAATATTAGGTGTTGTGTTTTTATCATGGATTTATACCTTTTTAATAACCACAATCTTTTTTTGTGATGAAACATTAGAAAACTGGAGAGGATCGACACATAGATCCTGTGTTTTGGAAAATGACTTATAGTTCAAGGATGTATATTTGTATCAAGTAATAGAATATTGAAATAATTGGGATATGTGTTAAGGGTAATGAATATAATGTTGAGAAACCATAAATGGGGTTCTGGTAGTTTAATTGGGAATTGGTATGGAAAACAATCTATAGAACATTTACATATCATGTATGTGGATTTCACATCATGTAATGGTTTGGATTTATTTTAATAGTTTCTTCCAAACTAATGGGTTTTTTTGTATTATCTCATTAAAAAGAGTTACACGATATGTAATTATATTATACGCTAAGTAATTCCAAGATATAAACATTTAATGTATTTCATGCAGATAATATTTTCATTAATCCTATTAAATTCTTCTCCTATCAAAATTAGGGAATCCAACAATAGATTTCAAAGTGACAACCTACCGTGTAAACATTCCATGAAATTGATCTATCCCTGATAATAGATTTTGATTAGTTTTTCCTCCCCTATCTTTTATATCAAAACATTTCACTAAAAATTTATTGATCATATTCATTGATGGTTTTCATTTTGATCTTCTTTGATCTAGGAGACTACATAGGATAATTAAGAACCATTTTCATCATGGGATTTTTTTATTGGATGTGTTTTTTGATCATCAGTTAAAGGAATGTGGTCTAAATATAAACCTTATGGTTTGATAAATTTCCATGTATATGATATATTGTGATTACCAAATTAACATGCATCTAAATTAATTAAATAATGATTCTGATTATTCTATTTAGTTCATTGGAATTAATTATAAATTAAACTAGATTATCGAAACCTATTAAGAGAGGGAACCTTGAGAATATTTGAAATAGATAATGGCATAAATTGTGACAGAGATGACATAATATCTTAGGTTATTGCTTGATATTGAAACCCTATTAATATATTATATCGTATTGATTTTATTGTTAATAAACAAAGATAAAGATGAAAGAGATAATATAATGAAAAAAAAATTTAATAATTAAACATTAAGGATAACGATCTGAAATTGTGATATCAATTTTATTAGTTTATGTTTTGTGAACCTTGATGAAATTATTATATATTGGGAATTAACATGAACATTAAAATCTATATAAATTAATTGTTATATGAGTGGGCCTATCATAGTCTTATTCATTAATACATAAATGGATTTTACCAAGATGTTTTAATTATTATATTAAAGAAGACTTGGCCTAGACTAATGTTATAATGACTAATTGGATTTGACCTGAATGTTGTAACAGTTATATTCGGAGAGCATGGACCATTCCTATGTTATAATGGTTATAGGTATTTCTATTGTATATTTTAATTTTTATTTGTATTAGGCCTTTAGTTTTATGATTATTCCATGTTCGAGGTTATGCATAGAATTTTCGTGAGGCATTCTCAGTGATATTCTAGTATACCACCGAAAATTTTATTTAACTATGGAAGAAATTATGTGGTTGTAATGGTTGTGAGAAAAAATCAGAGATATTCAAAAATGGAAGTGATGTTGGTTTTCATTGAATTTAATATATTATTTAATTAAATATTACATTTATATATTTTTTCTTATTATTTATATAAGACGTTTTTTCTTATACATAGTGGTGTAATCATACTAAGGTATACTCACATCTAATCCCCACCACCATTTGATATTTAAGTATATTACATGGATGATGGTTTTGACTGGGGAAAAGACATTTTAGTTGGTTTTATTTTCTATAAGTATTGGTGTTTGGTGATGAGACTGATGGGGGTTTGGGAATGTTATCATTTTTGTATTTATTTGAGTTTTTTGTCATTAAATGTTTTATAAATATAATTACATTTAGTTATATTAATATAAGTAATTAAATTAGTCCTTTAGCATTATTTTTATTTTAAATTAGTTTTTTTGTTTCCAAAATATAATATCATTTCTGTTATCCCCACACATTGATATTTATTTCATGTTACTGTATTTTTTTAAACTATTTTGTAAAAATTAATATAAGGGGTTATAGTCTCCCTAAAATAATTTTCACCACATTGGAGTTATTTTTCACCACTAACCTATGGGGAGGCATGCTTGATGTCTCAAAACCATCCATTTAGAGCTATGATAGAGCGTGTAAATCAATGGATGTTATAGAGTGGTGTCAAAGAAGGTTTATTTTATATTTCAATACTATTTTGTAAAGATATAATGCAGAATAGGATGTGGTGGGGCATGCTAATTAGGTTATTCATTGGAGAATCTAACCCATGTACTGGGTAAATCGAAGTTCCAAGGGATGTTATTATTGTTTAAAATGTGATATTATTATAGTTCATGTTATTTCCCTTCATTTGTATCACATGTTGTGTGAGGTCATTTTGTATGATCTTATCAGTTTTTTATATTTATACTCATTTCCCAATATGGTGTGGGATGAGTATTAATGAATCATAATAGGCACATAATGATATATTGACATTAATAGTTCATGATAGGGACATATTTTATCCCATGTTATATATACATCCCTATTGAACTGTGATATGAAATATATGTTGTATCAGGGAAATAAAATAAATGCACAGTTCATTCATACAAAAATAGTTATAAAACATGAGTATAGAGTAATTGTTTTAGTTTTTTCACTCGTGTTTACACCTATTCATGTTGAATTTTTTGTAAATTATAGTGTCCAATGGATAATTTTTGTCTTTTATAGAAAAATATGTTGTGTTACCTTTGAGATGAGAATAAAAAAAGTGGAAATTATTATAATCATAGTATAGAAAAACTAGGGATTCTTATAGCTTCTATAGATCAGTAAGAATTTCATATTCAGGAAATATTCGTGTGGGTCATGTACACCATGGAAATAGATACTATTTATAGGGGAAATGCATCTTATGCCAATATTCTATTATGCTGATATTTTTGTGGAATGTCTATCCACATGTACCCGTAGTGTCCTAACAGACCAGTTAAGTGTCATATTTAAATAATATTGTGTCATCATTAATGGTTTTGTGAAAATACTCCATAGATTATCATTTTTTGGGATTAGGATAGGAATATTATTCAGGAATGGGCTCAGTTACCCATTAGTTGGATGGTAGTTGGAGTAACACTAGCCTTTCTGGTAGGGGAAGGTGACATGGTACCCAATAATGGGAGTAGTAGTACCATGTCTTTGAAATAACTAAGGGACGTTATTCAAGAGACTTAGGATGAGGGATTAATTAGTTTCATCTTATGTAGACTACTCTACAAATCATGGATATAGGATCATAAACCATCAAAGGTACAACTATTATATCATATTCCTAGTATGTATTTTTTTATTTAGGAGCATCACATTATTTTCTATGTGATCTTTTTGCAAACAATTTTGGACTTGACATGGAATGCATCGATTGTTATTTGGAATTAACATACCATTGGGAGTGTGGTCAAGGAATATTATACATTTCAAGGAACATTCCCTAGATATTAGTGGTCACCATTTGATTTTTGAATGATTCCTGATAGAAATAGAAGGCTTGAGTGGATTAATAGTATGGATAAGATATTTCAATATCAAGAATATATATATATTTAAATGTGTAGGGTTTCCTTCATATCTCTAGATGGAGATACCTATTTTTACCAGGCTTAGTGGGATATTTAGGGTGGTAAGGCAGGACTAATTTATAGTATATTAGGTATACTCATGGATTATATAGTCATACATGATCCATGTGATTGTGGAATATAGTATGATTATTTTCCTATAGTGGAATACCCTCATCGATATGATTTCCCTAACATTTTATGTGAATTACCTCTTGTGTGAGAGATCGAGTTTTCCATTGAACTGGTGATGAGAGTAGATCCATTATCTTTATCTATATAGAGAATGGAACTTGTAGAGATTAATGAGTCTAAATTGTTGTTGGATGATCTAGAATCTAAAGCTTTCAATCATCCTACTCCTTCTCCTTGGGGAGACATAGTCCTCTTCAGCATGAAGGATGATGGTTTTTTTGGGTTATGTGTGGATTATCACATGTTATAATAGATGATGTCCATGAAATAATATCCTCTTCCAGACAATAATTATCTTTTGGATTATTTGACAGGTGCTAAGATATTCTCTGAAATATATTTCAGATCCGGTTACCATTAGTTAATGGTGACACCAACAGTCATTCCATAGACTACATTTAGAAGAATATGTTTTATATGTGAGTTTATTGTGATGTCATCTAGTTTTAACAATTCTATAGAGGTATTCATGTATATTATATGTTATATCTCTTTTCCCTTTATAGGTTTTTTTGGGGGATTCCTTGAAATTATTTGGTAATCCTATTCAATAGAAGATTATTCCTAACATATTAACATCATCTTGAGTATATTTTATAGAAACAGTATTACACCGCGATAAAAATTATTGTATCATGATTAATTAGGTGTAATAATTGATCCATATGATCTCATATGTAGGTATGTTAGTGGACCAAGATAATTTTAAAGCCATGGTATCTTCAGAACAATGCAATAATTTCTTCAACATTCAAAGATTTCTTGGCTTAATTGGTTGTTATATAATATTCTTCTTGGATTCCACTGATTTGGAATCCCTGATGTTTGATATGAAAATTAAATAGGTGATGTTTTTTAGTTTTAGTATTTCAAGAGTGCATATTATGATATGAAAGGTAGGTTGAATCCAATAACTATCATCATGTTACCAATGATAAGAACCAAATATACCATGTATATTGATGCATAAAGTGTTAGACTCCGAGTAGTTTTGATACAAGATGATCATGTCATTGCTTATGGCTCTAGGCATCTTAGACAGAATGAGACAAATTACCCTACTCATGATATAGAGTTGGAAGTATTGGTAAATTACATGATTTGGTGGAGATACTATCTCAGAGGTTATATTTCTGATGTATACATATACCAAAAGGGCATCATGTACATCTTTAATTAGTTGGACTAGATCCTTTGATAGAGGAGGTGGGTAGGGTATCTGTAGTATTTCAACATTGAATTCACTTATACACTAGGAAATGGGAAAATTCTTGTCTATTAATTCACTCAAAAGATGGGGAATGATGTAATATATGTATATTTTAATGATTAGTGGGTAATTTATTTCTTTTTGGCATTAATATATATGTTTATGAATCTCAAGGATCTGTATCACATACAAAAATATGTGTTATACTTTTTTATTTTGATGGTATTAAGATATAATAGTTATCTAATACATAGGGCTCAGTTATAGGAGACAAAATATGTTGTGGATAGAGACCATTAGGATAGACTCTTGAAATTGATAATTCTCATCTTATTTGTGGAAATGTAGTGGTTTCTACGAGCATATATCATGACACAAAAATAGATAATGATTCTTCTAGATGGGTGTTTCATTGCAGTATTGAAAAAATGTATTGTTTTCATTATCGACAACATTGGTGTCCATGAATGAAAAAAATGTGGGATGATTTGTGTATAGATAATTCACTTGTCAGTATATCACATCCATGTTGTACAAGGTTTCCAAGATATTACATTCATTTCACATTCCTGGGTTGATATGGGATGATATCGCTACGGATTTTGTGATAGTATTTCCCAATACTACTAGTAAGGATGATTTTGATGGGTAATTATGGATTTATTGATGAAGATATACCACTAATCACCTATCAATTTTTACTTTCACAATTGATCATATGTAATGTATTTATATTTGTGAGGTAGTTTATATTCATGCAGATAAATAGAGTATTTTATTATGAAGATCCTAATTTCAAAACACATTTCAAGAGGGGTCTTTATATGGATATATGGACATATTTCTTTTTGTGTAAATCATATCATCATTACATTTTTTATCAATCTATGTTGATAATTCAGGTTCTATATTTTATTTTTTGGACCTATGATTTGGATATTAGTTTTTCATTGGAGAAATATATGGTACTCATAGAAATTTCATTTATTATAAGAATTTATGTAACTATCTAAAGGTAACCCAATTAGTGTATTTATAGAATGTAGTTTCATTCACCTATTTGTATGCTATAAGTTGATGATAGAGTGATTGTTGGTTCTATTATTGTACCTAAGATGTATGAGAATGTTCTGTTGATCATAAATCTGTTGGTTACATGCCGAGACAGAATAAAACACAGGTTAACCATTGGAGATGTCCTTTGGAATTATAGGTTGTTCATCATGATTTATTTTTCGTGTATCATATATTTGTTCAACATCATATTATGAAAATTGAATGTCTCGAGCCTAGGGTTGTCATGCCATTTGAGATAGTTGCAAGGTTCATTGAAGTGGCATACAATTTACCCAATCTGATATGAAATAGTACTATTCATGACATATTTCTTGTTTTGTAGCTTCTTAAATATCTACCAGACCCCTCGCATTTCATGGATGTGGTATACATCAATTTTTGAGTTGATAACTCTTTTGATGGGTGCCCAATATAGGTTTTGGAACGTACTGAGAGATATCTTCAATGTAAGACTATATTGTTGGTTCGAGTGTAGTGAAAAAATTAGTGTTTTCAGAAGGAGTCCTTAGAAAGTTATTTTTATATGTGAACATAGATTCTATAAATTCTCACAAAGATCGAATAATTATTTTGGAAGTAGCTTGGGGAGGAGTGGATATGTGTTGGGGAGGTTTTAAGAACCTTATTTTTTTAGGTGTGTTTGTCTCAGAGTGTATTCTTATGTTTTTTTATTGAATTTTTTCTCCGCATTAATCCATGGTTTTCATTTTGGAAAAATGGATGTACACTGTATCAATAACCACCTTCTTTGTTTTCATGTAAAAAAGATAAATTAAATATGATACATGTGGGGTGCCTTTGCTGGGGAAATGATTTAATGTTCTGTGATAGTTATTATATTTCATTAAAGGACTCAGGGAATAATTATGTCAAGTATTAAAAGTGTTCTTGGTATAATAAATATCCGTAAATGGGATTTAGGTTTATTAAAATGGGAATTAGAGAAAATTCTTCTTCATAACATTTACACATCATGTTAGTGGATTACAAATCATGTAATTTTAGTAGAAATTTAAAAATTTCAGCCATGGATATGGGGTTTTGTGCTTATCTAATTAAAAATAGATATAATATATTTAAATTTATTAAACACCATAAAGTCACCAAAAATATTTTTAATTATTTTTAGTGAATTTGATTCTTCCATTTATCTCATTGCAGTATTTTTATATTCACCCTAAGGAATCCTTTAGGTGATATTGGAGTAGGAAACTGCTCTCTAGAAAATCCATGAATGTGATAAAAACCTAGAATGTGTTATTTGATAGTTTATTTCATTTTATAAAATGGTTCAATATATTTTATGATTTAAATATCAGTAACTTGCCTGTTTTTTGGATTTGACTTCAATCTGATTTGATCTTGGATCTTTTTTGGGATCATCCACCCCTTCATCCTCCTAAGTGGTTACTGTTGGAGGCATTGTATTATCTTTAGTAAGGGGCATCATGTACAAATCATAACCCTATGGTTTTTAAATATCCCAATATATGGAATACTTTGATTTCTAAAATTTATTTAGCTTCTAAATTAATTATATACTGAATGGGATTAGTTTTTAGAGTTGTTGGGACTCAATTTATTATTGTGTAGGATTATGGATACCCATTTCATGAGATAAACGTGAATATAATTTAATTTGATAAAGGACCAATGTTTTCTAACTGTGATCGGTGACCTTACAAGATTTCATGATAAATAATACATAAGTACTAGCTTATTTCTTATTGATTTGAATTTTGAATAATTGTGATAAAAATGAAATAGGTAACATAATGAAAAATGATAATTCACATCATTATCCTTTGGGTAATTTGATGTGACAATAGGATATCCAATATATTAGTGCAATTTTTTATCCGTGTTAAAATGATTTTATATCAAGCATGACCCTGGAACATGTACACTTATATGATGTAATGATTTTATTTAGTAGTCTCAACACATTCCCACATTGTAATTCTTATAGGATATTGAAAATGATGTTGCAATTATTATAGTGTAAGGGAATGACATTGTCCAATACTGTTTGGCTTATAGGGTGTTGATCTGGGTGTTGGGATTCTTACATTTTTGGGGCATGGTCTAGTCCCACTTTATAATGATTATAGGGATTTGAACTAGATGTTGTAATTCTTATAGTGATTTTGCTCAAAATGATATTATTATTCCATGTTTGTGGAAAAATTTGTAATTATTGTGTTATATTCTTAGAGATATTTGGGCTTGATGATGAAATGGGCTATTTCACCATAGATATATGGTTTTTATTGGAATGGTTTTTTGATACTATTTGATATATTCTTTCATAGACCAGAATTATCATTTCATTTTATATAATTAATTTTTGAATTAATTTATACACATTTCCAACAATTTATTTCATAAACTTGTCAAATATATTTATATAGAAATGATGGTTTGGACTTATATATTTATACTCACAACCTATTTGGGCCACCATTTGGTACCTGAGTAGATTACATTGAATAAAGTTTGGACAATGTAAAGGGACATTATAATTGATTTTTATTACTGGATATGATGGTGTTTGGAGATGAGAGAGACAATGGGTTCCATATGTTGGACTCATGACTCTTTATTTGAGTTTTATTGTCTTTACATGTATTTTTTATATCTTGGAATTTAGCTACATTACAACAAATCCTTAAATTATTCGCTTAATATTTTTTATATCGTAGAAATATTTATTTTAGTTTTAGTTGTATTATATTCCTTTCTTTATTTCCACACTAAAATATTTGTTTATTGTTATTTGATATTCTCCTTTTTTTATAAAAATCTAAATCTAGGGGGTATAGTATCCCCAATATACTAATAAAATCTCTATTCCTTGTCGACTGGTTGTGGAATATAGGGTGGAGGGGGATAATTGAGGGCTCATAACGTACCCCTTACTGATACGTGAGGGAGTGACATATCGTGGGGACATTAAATAAATATTTGGTGGATAATATTTTTTAAACATATCACATTCAATGGAGTATTTTTCCTAATTTTTAATCACATTTTTAATGAGGTTCCATGATTAATTTTTTGCTCCTAAAAAATAATCTTCAAAAAACAAACCATTCATAGTCTGATCATAGGATAAATAAAAATTTCATTTTCATAGTATTGATCCACATGTCAATAAATAGTGGGAAATCCCTAATAAATTAGGTTGTGCATTGAAACATAAGAATAATCAATGGTGTGATTCTCCTTCATTAGTTAATTTAGAAGGAACATATGGTTTAGGTATTTTCTCATATACTAAAATATAATTCCGCTAAGGGTTTTTATGTACATATCCCTCCCCATTAGTGTTTTCATTTGGATAATCACCACATTCTACATTATAACCATTCCCAATTAAGTTACTCATGGTTCTATCCATTTACTAAAATCAATGTTATGAAATGAGTAATAAAAAATAATTTAATTTTTTAATTGGATTAAATAATCTTATGAAAATGAAAAATTACTCCTAAAATATCTTATACTATAACCCCTTTTCTTCATTATGAGACACTTTAATATAAAATTTTGTTTCATAAATTTTTTTTCTCTTATAGTTATTATACTAATCCACTAAAATAACTTTTTCCCAAAATGATACGAAGTTATATTAATCATGTATAAAATGGATATATCATACATTATTTTGATTATTTATTCATAACCTCTCACAAATTAACACACAATTCCATAACATATAGATTTATTTTATTTGGAGATTAGATATAATGATGTATTATATCAAATTATCTATTAAAAATATCCAAAAAATAACTGTATAACGACATTTCATTCTAAATACAGTATTCATAATATTATTATATATTACCTAGTGAAAAAAATATTGAGTGAGAAAAAATTCATAGAAAGGGAAAAATTTATCAATATTTATAAAATCGTTAAATTATAATCATGGGAGAAAACAAGAGAATTAGATAAATATCAGATTAAAAATGAACATAGACATATGATAACATCTCATTACACATAATATAAGGAAATATAATCCCAAATTATTTATCATGGTATCATAGAATTTTCAATTTTTTAAAAATAGGAATAAAATTATCCTTAATCTAATGATCATAAAATTAGCATGCTACAACAACCAAAAATGTCGAATAAAAATAATATTGATAAATCATAACATTCTGAATGATTCTGACAATAATCAGGTCATAATATATAGTTTTTAATGTAAAAATAATCCGGTCATATTCTTCTTTTCATAACAGTAATATATAAACATAGAGTTGTGAAAATAATAATAATTTCAACATTTACTATTGTGAACATAAAGATTATGTCCCTTCCTAATGTTTTGGACAGAAAAATAATTACCACACCATAATATATCATGAGATATAAATATTTTCCCCATGAATTATAGGTTTATATGGTTCCCACCCATTATATAATATTAAACCATAAAAATATTTTCTATTTCAACATGAAAATATTCATAATATCGTGTAGCTGGATTTACCAGTGAGAAATAATTTCTTTTCATAAAAACATTAAAAATATATTATAAAAATTCATCTATATAATGAAGTTGGATGGTATCATTAGATATTACCTCTAGTTAATCAGATATAATATAATTATATATTGATATAGATTAATTTTTCTAAGAACATTATATAATTTCATTAAAATATGGGAATAAATATACCTTCCATTTGATAATTTTTTCATAAAAGAAAATAATTAATAAAAATTGGGTATATAAAATAAATTTTAAAATCCATGAAACTAGGGAGGGGACTTTTCATAGAGATAACCATTAATCAGACATTAAAATAATGATCCATTACTAATGAAATTAAATCAAATTATGAAGTACCTAAAGAAATCATATCTAACGAGTCATGTACATATGTAATAAAATATTATGATTAAGAACATGGAGGATAAATATTCCCCACAGGATGATAAGAAAATATAAGGTCATATCTACTAAAAATCATCATTTTTTGAATATTATAATCTTAAGGGATATTTGGTGGTATGAATCTATATATACCCAAGTCATAAAAAATATTTAATTTTATAGATTTTATTCTATAGTGAAAGAAGTTACAATATCTCAAAATGGATTATAAAAACTAATCTATCTTGATTTCAAAGTGTTGTTGGAAAATAAATCCTTACCTTTCCACCCAACATCCAATAAAGTTAATAAACATACCTTATAAAAAACTATATCGTCTAACTCACTTATTAATAGAAATTATAAATATAAAGAACCTTCTATGTAGATCAATAATAATTATTCATTACCCATATATTAGTTAGTTATTATTTATCTTCACCATAAAATGCTAGTAACTTTAATAAATGTTTTAAAATGAAAATTTTTAACCCTGTTCTTTGATATCATGTGAATCATATAAATATTAGTCAAGGTAGAATAATTTTTTTTCAATTATTAATTTATTCCCATATGAATTTTATTGACAATATGGTTTAGGATAATGTTAATGGATACATAATGATCATGCTTTGTGTAATTTTCTAATGGAAACAAGTTACTTTACAATGACCATCAATTTTGCTTCCATTAATAAATAATAACATCCTTGGCAAATATTACACCATAAAATAATATATCATAAGTGTTTATTTATTAAAACTTGTGAATATTTAATATGAAGATGTTAATATGATATAATTTATGTATGTGGTAAAACCGACAAAAAAATTATAATAATAATGAATGGGTTAGAGTATATAGTTATATAACCATAATATAAATTTATAATCAGAATATTAATGTTAATATTAAATCATTATAGTGATAAAATTTATTTATAAATAGTGTATATGAGAATATAAATGAAAAAATATAAGGTAATGGATTTTCACATAAATTTAAGGAATTATCTCCTTCACTAAATGGATTCCTTCCGAATCATGGATTTATGATTAATTTTTTGAAATAAAGGTTAACAAATTCCGAATAAAAATTTAAAAATGAAAAATTTATAAGGATGTAAGAGATTAAATTTTAAAATTAGTTATTTGGGATTGGTATATTAGGGATCTTTTTTATGTGAGTTTTAGGTGGTATTTTAATAAATATTCATTCCTCAATGTATAGTGTTTCTATTTTGAAGGGAAAGTTGATTGAATGTATAAAAATGTATATATATATATATATGGGACATGAATAACCTCATTATAATATTTATATTTATAGTTCATTGATATTGTAGGTCTTTACCAATTAGTTGAACACTTTTATCAAATTTTTCCATTATATTGTGAAACTAGTATTTATCTTGATAAAATATTTATCTTCCTAGAAATCCATTTGATATTATTAACCAATTTCATAATTTTTAATTCAATTTTGATATAAATTTAATAAAAATTCTATCCATAAATTTTAGAAATAAATTTTTTACAATAAAAATATAAAATAGATAGAGTAAATTGTTATTATAGAAAAATTATATTTTAAATATTATGTGTTCAGAATCAAAATTCAAATAAATTACTGAAAAAGTATTATTAATATATTTTTTATACATGGAATCATTTAATAAGAATATTCCCTTAAATTTGATGAATTTAATTTTTTTAAGATTCAAATACACAACACTTTAGAAATGTAATTGATAAAAATCTCATTTTAATATTAATGAGTTTTAATCAAATCTTCTTAAAATATATTTTTTATTTTATGACCTATTAAATTTATCACTACATATGTATTAGATTATTTCCTATATTTTCATGAAAAATCAACATTATTTTTTAGAATTACAACAACAATAATATATACGGACTAAAAAAATTATTTTAATTAAATACTATATTTTTTTTTAATTTATAATTATTTATTATTTTAGAATTATATTACAGTTAACTTTCTCTTAGTAATTAGAAAACACCATTGTTACTAATGTGTAAATTTATACACAGAAAACACATATCCAATTACCGTATATCAAATTATAATATTTTCAATGGCCATATCTCAAATTATAATATATATAACAGTCATATACATATCTAAAATCATTTAACCTTTTGTTTTAATTCTCCCTCGACATGATTATTATATTTCTAATTTTTTTAGTTATTTAAAATTTTAAAATAAGAGGTATGAACATCAATGAAAACCCTGAGAACAATGATTTCATGTTCATTGTATTTTTATTCAGTTTTGGGTATATTTACCATGTACATTTTATAGTGTTGTTTCATATTGAATTATCATAATATAAAATTTTTTATCTTGAATTGTAAAATTTTATCTCAATAATATATAAAATTTTTACTTTAGTATAGTTCCACCTTTATTATAATCTATAAAACGCGTAGTATGATAATGAAATAAATTATTAAATATCAAGGTGTTATAATATAATAATTTTAACAACCCAGGATTTTATGGAATATCTTATATATAAAAAATTAAATTATTTTTCAAATTTTGGAAAATTAAATACATAGTATAGGTTCTTATATATGCAACACCCTGATTTTATTACTTTTCATTTAACATCATGTTCCTTCTATAACTTTTGTAACATGCATGGTCGATTCTTACTGGGAAACAATATACTCTTAGTATTATCACTTGAAATGAAAGTTATCACATGACCATTGAAATTGTGGTAATGAATAAAATATACTAAATTTCTAAAATTTGGATTAAATATATATATATAAGGGGATTTCATTGGAAGTAAATTAATTTTAAATGAAAATTAAAACTGATTGAATACAAATAAATTGTTTAAAAAATTAACTATTCATATTCCCACAAAAAAAATTTATCATTATAAATAAATTTAGTCACTATTTGTGGGAGATAATAATGAAAATTATTTATAATATATTCAATAAAATATTTTTACATTCATAAAATAATATTGATAGGAATAAGATAAGAATCGATCCATTTTTATGCATTAAATGTCTATTTTTCTAAAAGGTATTTATTTTTACCATTAATGGAATGACTATTTTAAAAAATCATCTTATAAATGTTATATATTTAATTT
Organism: Viscum album; assembly: GCA_963277665.1. Taxonomy (NCBI): domain Eukaryota; kingdom Viridiplantae; phylum Streptophyta; class Magnoliopsida; order Santalales; family Viscaceae; genus Viscum; species Viscum album. The sequence continues at coordinate 1,214,379,980 of OY728131.1, read as the reverse complement.
ATTAAAATAATATATTTTTTAATTTAGAATTTAATAAAAATATTAGTATTATTTTTTTTAAAGTATCATCTTTTGATAAATAGTAAAAAATATTGAATTTTGATTGTGTCATGAACCGAATATAGTCGTCACTGAAAAAAACATCAAATCATGCCAATGAAAAGGCTCGAAAATAATTACCTATCCCCACGGGATTGAACAAGTACCTTGGTATCAATAAATTTGTTTTGAGAAAGATTTCCCTGAGTATAATAGCATAAAACAATAATAAGAATCAATAATAAGAATATGAATTTTTCATGCCAAAGAAACCTTAATAAAACCAAATTTGAATGAACAGTTTTAAATAATGTATAATAGGTCAAAAAATAAATAAAAATAGCATAAAATCAACCAAAATGACTCCACATGGCAAGAGGTCATCACCCCCAATCCTTCTTTACAACACAACACCATATGAGTGGACTAACTACCCGAACTGCCTTCACATGAGGCTTTTCCCTTACATATGTCAAATATTATAAATTATAAAAATCCCTAATGGATGTAATTAGGTTGGATCCTAATTCCAATACGATACCACCCAATTTTTCCAAAGATTATGCAATACAAGGTGAAAAATCTAACAGTTTTAAAATGAAAGGAAAAAAACAATGATAAATTCCATGAAATGCCACTTTCAATTATAAATAGTTCCCAAAATTAAACATTATGAATGTTAATAATTTTAAATAAGTCAGGTTATATACTGTAATTTAAACCTAAACACACCATATGACATTGGTAATTACCCCAAATCCAGTGAGCAATAAATCCAAGAACACCCCTAGGCACTAGATACTATCGAGCACTATGTACCTCGTACCTCTATGTAAAATATCCAAAGAAAAATATATTCCAGTGAATGAAACACTAGTGGGGAACATACCCATAATTTAATGGGCCCCCATCACCATAAATATATTTTTTAGTGTTGTATTTATCCATTTTCCTTAGTGAAACATTGATAAAGCCCATCCAGATCACAAGTGTACAATCACATATCCACCCACCTAGGTACTCTGGCTTCCCCCTTTGTAATAAGAAAATTTAAGCATTCTAAATACATCCATTACAATATAAAAGAACCACTAATGTTCACATACCAACAATATTGTAGATATTAAGAATTTATACCACTTTAATGTTACAAGAAAACATTTTAATTATAAATAAAACAACTTGTCAAATCTCTCATTGTTTTGCACCAAAAATCATTGAAATCCATATTCTTCACACTATGTGCACATTAACAAGTCCCCAAAACAAAACATACCACATAATACCGTTCCATGAAACCAAAAAATCATATATAGGGAATCCCCATATGAACCAAGAAGTGATATCTTTTTAAAACGACCATTTTCATAAAATCATGGCGCCAAAAGTTCATATGCTTCACTAACACCATGAAAAAATATTTAGCATCAACTACCCAAAGATATAAAAATTCAAAAAAATATTTTATGCCCTAATAAGTTTCAATAAAATAAACTATGTAGTCATATGGAAACCCAGAATTAACCAATAAAATATTCAAATGAAAAAACCCCAAATTTCCCCCAAAAAATGGCACATAAACTTCATTTTCATTACCAATAACACTAAAACCAATTTTTGAACCAATAATATAATGATATAAATAGAAACATGTTACAAACACTTCATGATAAGTCACAATGATAACATACTCCTGAAATACCATATCATAATTGATAAAACATTTAATCCTTTGTGTGAAAATTCAATCGCACTATCGCCGCACCTCAAGGAACGTAAATCGAGCCCAAAATTAAAATATTGGACCCAGATAACCAAAAGATAAACCCTAGGATAAAAACCTAAACTTTCGTCATCATTGAATTCATGTATATTGTATTAATCTTCATGAAATTGGGAGTAACTATGAGGGATAAACAATTACTTCAGATTGTGTGAAGTTCTTCCACCAAATCCCTCTTCAAAATGGAGTTCCAATGACTGTTTGAGAGGTTTTGAGGGCTTCCATTGATGTTTGGTTCGATGTGGGGAAGAAAGGGTTGAGTTATTATAAATCCTATGAGAGTTATAATTCATTTAAATCCTTTTTAATGAGCTATACATGGGCACACTACGTGTGTGCACAATTTGGAAATCAATGCACTATATTGTACAACATCCTTTGTCCCCTAAAAAAATCCCCAAATGCCACCAAAATTTATGGGGGATTAGAGGTGAAATAGGGGGGATACTAGGATAAAAAAATATGAAAAATATGTACTTTTAATATTTAATGGGTACTATTCCTCATCCCATGAAATATGCTCCCAGGTATCATGTTTATCAATTCCTTACTTCCAAGAAACATGGACCAGTGGAAGAGACTTCCCTCGAAGCACCTTCTCTTGGGAGTCCACTATTTACACTAGTTGCTTAAAAAATGACAAGTCAGTCCCTCTCTATAGTTCTTCCAAACACAGAATATGGGAAGGATCCAGGTTAATTTTTCATCTACTGGGATACATGGAAGACATCATGGATTTATGTAAATAGAGAAGGTACAACCAACCGATAATCCACATTTTGAATATTCTCAAGGATATCAAAATATCTGACATAACATGACATTAGCTTCCATTCCATCCCCAATCGAAAATGGCCCAGACGAGGGGCCACATTCAATAATACCTTGTCACCAATAGAAAACAAAATTTTTTGTCACATATTGTCAGTATAATAATAAAAATGACTATGAGCTATCAACAAGCATTTCCTATTCAACTTGACCTTCTTAGAAGTAACATGATCAAGGATTGGAGCCAACAGTGAAGTCTCACCTACCTCATCCCAACATAGGGGGTACCAACATGGCTGACCTTATAAAACTTCATATGTTTGCATTCGAATCAAGGATTGGTAAATATTATTATTGGAAAATTCAAAAAATCCCAAATGGATATCCTAAGAAACTCCAATGTCCAAAACACATGGACATAGAAAGTCCTCCATATTGTAGATTTCCTATTATGTCTGACCACCTGTTTGAGGATGGTATGTTGTGATCATCTTGATATGTGACCCCATGACCTTCTGCAGGCCATCCAAAAACCGAAAAGATAAACTTGGGTCTCTATCTAAGATAAATGCTTATGGAATAACATGGAGTCTCACCACCTTCTGAAGATACCAACGACCCAACTCATCAACATTAGTTATATCGTTGATCGGGATTAAGTGGGACGATTTGGTTAAATGGTGAATAACTTCCCAAATATAATTATTAACCCGATTTGTATGAGGAAAACCAATAATGATGTCAATGGAAACCAAATCCCACTTCTTGGTCAGAATGGGTAGTGGGTGGAGCAAACCGGAGAACCTTTGGTGCTCTACCTTCACCTGTTGATATGTGTATCATCTAGAAATAATTTCCCTTATGTCCCATCACATACCATGCTACCAGAACTATTGTTGAACATCATAATACTTCTTGGTGGCACCTAGATGGACATCCCATAGAGAACGGTGGCTATACTGCATCAAGATCATCCTCAATGATGATAAACCTACTGAACGGACCCTGAACAATTGGATTACCTTAAAAGACGATGACCAATCAACAGACGTCTCCACACAATGAAGAAAATTCCATGAACATTGAAAAATCTCATCAATGTAATATTCTCACTGAATTAACTCCAACAAAGATGGAGTCAACTTAATCTTCACCAATAACCCACCTTTACTGCGATCCTAGGTCTCAACATGAATCCGAGCAGTGAGGCCCATCATTTTCCACCAAGTACTGGACATCCTCATGGATTGCACTGGTACCATTCTTCTCAAGTCATCCTCCAATATATTATGATTTCTTGGGGAATATGAAATGTCAATGTCAACCCCGTGAAAGTAATCGATCAAAAGACACTACCTCAAGTTGGGGTCCTAATGCAAGAAGATATAGGCCATGATTTTGTGATCAGAGTAGACCACAATCTTCTCCCCAAAGAGGTAGTTACAACAAGTCTTCAAAGCATGAATCACAACTATTAACTCCAAGTCAAGGGTTGAATAAGTTTTTCCATGTGGTTGATATGGTGAGATCCACCCGCTTCTACGTGATCAACCTACATAATCACGAACCCAAGACCCATACCAAAAGTGTCGCAATACACCACATACACTTTTCCAGCCTCCAACAATATCAGAATGGGACTGGTAGACAACCTCCTCTTCAGCTCCTCAAATGATGCCTGACATTCTGGGACACATAAAAAATAAACCCTTTACTTATGAGTGTGTCCATTGGTAAAGAAAACCAAGATAAATCCCAAACAAATCTCATGTAATAACCATACAGGCAAAGGAAACTCTAGACCTCGAAAAGAAACTTTGATTGTTCCCATGACATGACCACACTGATCTTCACGGTGTCAACTAAAACTCCCTTATCTAAGATCACATGGACCAAAAATTTCATTTCCCTAATCTAGAAAGTGAACTTTTAACAAAAATACATAGAGGCGGTGAGCCATAAATGTTCCCAAAATGATCCTGAAGTGATGTTCGTGTTCATCCTCAGAGACAGTGTATACTAGAATGTCATATACGAACACCACAACAACAAAATTTAGATACATGTGGAACACCATTTTAATGAGTTCCATAAATACCACTGGATCATTGGTCAATCCAAAGGGCATGACCAAATACTCAATTTGGATGTTCCTACTTTGTAAGGTTTTCTTCAGGATATCTGCCTCTTTCACCTTGAGTTGATGATATCCTGAACTGATGTATATTTTTAAGAACCAATATTAACTTTCAATAGATAGAAAAAATCATCCATTTTGGCAAAGGGTAATTTTTTCTTAATTCTTACCTAATATAGTTTTTGGTAGTCAATGCACAATCAGCAGGATCTGTTAGCCTTTTTTTCGCAAACGACACGTGAGAAGACCAAGGGGAGACACTTGGGTGAATGAATCCATTGGATTATTAGTCACCCAGTTTTATCAATAATTCCCTCAGGTCATTGGGGGCCATAATATATGAAGGAAGAAATATCAGATATGTTCCTGGAATTTGATCAATCGTGAAATCCACATCACACTTTGGGGGATAACCTATTAAATATTCTTGGAATAACTCTAGAAACTCATAAACTAAATATGGTAGTCCAGTATTAGGTACAAGAACATCGTCCACTATTGTGAGAAATGATAATTGAAAATCATGATCTCTCAACTCTGAGAGTGGAGGTATCACACGTCTCAACCAAGTATCACAATACCTATGAATAACCTGATGACTCCCATTAGGTTCCATGAAACTAACGCATCACCTATAGAAATATATGTGATCTTATAAGTGTACTATCCAATAAAAATCATGTATTATGTCAAAAACATCCTTTTCAAAGAATAATAGTACCCACTCCATCTCAACCCCTGACACGAAAATTTAGCACGATGTTCACCAGACACCCTACTCCTTTCCCAGCTGTGTCCCCAACCACATCGCAAAAGTCAACAAAACAGTTAGAAAATTCAGCATGTCCACAAAAAGAAAATAATTGAATGAAACCGAGGAACCAAAATCTAAAATAGAAACAATTATAGAAGATGAAATGAAAATGGTAAATTGAACTGTTGATAGTCACGCCAATTATCCTACTAGTGGTTGATCCACCAAAGTGATATGTCCAGTCTCTTTATGGTGATGACCACTAGATTTTGGATGTTCCTGGAACTAGCTCTACATATATGATGAACCGAATCTACCATAATGGCCACCAAATTGAGACCCCTTTTCATTGATGGATCTAACTATGGTGAAACTCTTCTGGAACCACCTACCACGCCCCAGTCTGAGGTGGACATGCCACCCCCAAAAAGTGATGTAAGTGACCCATACCACTACATTGGTAATAGGGCTTTAGAGGAAGTGTGCATGCTAGTCAAATGTTCCCCGACATCCCACAATGGTGGAACATGACCGATCTCGCATCAGAATCCACTAAGAAAACTTCCAGGAAGAGTGGCCTCAACTACAACCTCCTTTCTTCAAATGTTCATCCCACTTCATTTTCTACACTATTAAGCTTCCACTGTACAATACTTATACTAACCTTGAGAAACCCTCCCTAAAAATATAGGCACTACCCACCATACATGCCTGATTAATGACCTCTATATTGGTTGTCAACATGAACAATAATACCTAAGAGTATATCAGTAGTTGCAAGCCTTTCTCAAACCTCCAGGTCTTCGATTTTTCATTTGAAATGATTTGATGGGAATATTGAACTAGATTAATGAAATGGTTGTTGACTTATTCAAAAAATTATTCCTCTAAACATGGTCCATGAACTCTCGGGATCTGGCATAAGCCAAAACATCAGGGGAGTATTGTTCATTGAACTGGGCAATGAAATCTCCCCAGTGCATCTGCTCATTCATCCAATATTGATGTACCAATTACTACCACATGAGTCTGGGACTCTCCAACAATAATATTCTCACCTCACCCTATACTCCTCGGGTACATCTAGGAACTCAATCATGTTCTCAATCATTTCGAGCCATTAGAATGCTTAATAGGGTTTCATTCTACCTTAAAATGTAAGAGGCTTGTTTTTTTGGGACTCTTGAGCCTTGTACATCCAAAGACCAGCCACATATTCTATAATATTAGATGGAATAGGAGCTTTTCCATGTCATAGTTCATGGACATCCCGTACCACATCCTAGAATAATAAGGCCCCAGCCTTAAACCATTATATAATCATGAATTGAATTAATAATACACATTAAGGATCTTTTCAGGTTTAGAGTTTTAGAGAGTCAATTCATAAAATTTACATAACATCATGAATATTACATGTAGACATTACTACTCAGAATCCATTTTATCATAAAATAAAAACACTCGAAAAAAAGAGTCATGTCTAGTTCCATGTTTTTGACATCAATACTTTTCCATGATCCCATCCTTGGCCCTATTCACCTTTTATTTCTAGTGATAATCATTTCAAAACATGGGATGAGTATAAAAAATCTCAATTAGTGTTATAAAATACGAATGAAATCGTTAGTCCATACAAAACATAAACTCCTTTACATACCTCATAAAAAAATAAGATTTATGAATGACACATTTTAATCACAAATCATAACGGTACCTATGAAATTAATATCATACATACATTGTAGTTATCACTACTACATAGGGAGTTACATTAGAATACCCATCACATTATCTTCCCTAAATCTATTAAGAGAAACATTCATGTTTTCTATTATCATGTTACCCAATGCATTGAAGAGCTATCTCAGACTCACCCACCCAAGGTTTATCATGGAACTTCCCATATACAGAAACAATTACAATGAACTATAACATATTAATAACACATAAAAAACATAAAGTAAAGATAACATTTCAACATTTCAATAACAATATATCATTTAAAAATATTAACATAACAAATACATTATCAAAACCATTTTCAATACAAAATATACACAAAAAGTATGTGGTATTTATTTTCCTTTAAAAAAAATACTACGGCTTGTTAATGAAGCCAAAGAACAGATAATTCTAGTGGTGGCAGAATGTTCGTTGTCAACAGTTATGTTAAAAATAATTATTTTTTTGTTTTTTTGTAAAATGTATCGTAGAAAAACATTCCCTTTGAATCAATCTAAAATAAAAATGTTTTTATACAGCATATAAACGGAAATCGTGTATTGAAACAAAATATGCCTCAATGAAAAAAGATTTAGATGAAGTCCCTTACCTCGTGTCCAACTTGACCCGTTCGTTCTCAAATATCTTGAATAATAATCTAAAGTTAATTTCAACTTGAATAATAACCTTTTAAAATTTTATTATTCCATTTATATCACTTATTACCTTGTTATAAACCATATTTAATAATTTAATTTAATAATGGTTGTTTTGTCAATATTTGGTACTTAAGTCACAAATGAACACCATATAATTACATGTTGTCCATGTGGTCAATAGACCATTATCTCCAGAACAGTATTCCTGATTTTATATTATATATATCATATATATATTTAGTATGTACCTTTATTTATAATAGTACATAACAAATGGAGGTATGAAAATAAATGCACCGTTCATGGAGACGGTAAGCCATACGTACACATGAACGCTACTTTCTATTCTATATCATATTTTACTAGAAATAAAAAAAATTATGCATAGTTATATTATAATTCCGGTATAATATCGTATATAATATCAATAATTCCATCCATTATACATCCCACATATGGAATTAATGAGTCATATCACTTTGAGGGGGCGGTAGTCTACACTTCCTCAAATAAAATGATCATGTTTACCTATTATGGAAACCATAAAGGTATGATATAAATTTAAAAGACATAAGAATAATGAAAACAAAAATATAAAATATATCATATTTAAATACAGTGCCATATTAATGGCCACCATGAGGGGTAGTTGATGAAAATTGAACAATCATAGTTTCTTGAGGTGTTAGTTTTCCATGTAGAGACACAAGTTTGATTTACATGGACATTACATTACTTTTAGGAATAATTAATACATAAAAAACCAGAGACCCAAGGACCGTAATAGATTAGTGTCTTTGTAAACATGGAACCAAATCTTCTATTCATGGTTAAAGATATTCAATATCTCCCATAAACAGCTTTCCCTTTTGTTTTCTTACCTAAAACCTTTCTATATATTCTACGGAAATGAAAACATAGAAAGGGTGAGCTCAAATGCTCATTAAGGGTAAAAATAGAGAATATAAAACAATCTATAAACATTTTAACGTAAAACCATGAACATAAAATCTAAACATCAAAATCTAGGTAAATGACATAAACCATTTTAGTACGAAAGTCATAGATCATAAAGGAACATTTATCATGATAAAGTAGCATGGGGATAAAACATGTAATTGCGGAAAACCATTGAGAACATGTTATTATTTCCATAGTATCCAAGGAATTGTTTCCAATAGCCTCATAGTGTACAAGTTCCATTACTGAATTGGGATTACTTGTCGTTACAACCTTGTATTACGGAACCAGATTCACTTGTTGTTCCAGCCATGTCTATCTCATGAGATATAAATCTTTACCCAATGAATTGGAGTTAGATATAGGTCCCAAAAATCTCATAATGAAATAATTATTACATGTGCCACAAAATAAACATAAATCATTCTTCATAACCCAATGAATAAATTGGTTTCATAAACATCATCTCATCATAACATAGTCCATATAAAACAAATGGATATCATTCCATCATAAGATAAATAAAAACATGTAAATAATATATACATTATAACTGAAACATAAATATACTAAATAATGTCATCATATATGGGAAATAGTTTTGATAAAACACTTGAAATGATTTCTTGAGGAAAATATCCTTTCTTCTTCAAAATCTGTTTCATTTCACAAAATTCTATTCAATTTTAAATGAAAGATATTTTTTTTAAAATAATCATGAAATATTTTAGAGTAATATTCATGGAAATAAAAAGATATGAAATTGTAAAAATCCTTTTCAGGCCGTATAAGTTAAAAAAACATTATTCTCTTACTTTTTCCAGAAATGTAACAAAGTAACACATATGGTAAACAAAAGAATGATTCCTTCCACACCATGTGGTAATAGTCATAAAGAGGTAAAAGTGACATTAAACATTCATGGAAGAATAGAAAACACTTTATGAAAACTTATTTTTTATAAAACATGGGCATTGATGATAAATATAATCCCAGTAAATAATTACTAAATAACAATATCATATAAGAACGAGATTGGAATAATTAGTCCTTACCTTATGTCCAATTTCACCCGTATGTGTCTGATATTCGGGTGTAGTGGGTTTAAACATAATATTAACTTGTAACAAAATAATAATAATATTTCTGATATCAAATATGATCCCCTTATGAATTTATATTAGCTGATCATTTTTCACTTCAATGTTAAAACAATTTTTGGGAAAAATTGATTTATTCGTCGTATGTGTTTTGACTTGTAATTATTTATAAGATTAGTTATATCAAGATTACTAAATTACAAAATGCAAAACATGATTTATATATAATATACTCAGTATAATATATATATATAATAGATCGATAAATGGAATGAAATTCACCGTTTAAGGAGACGGTAGGTCATATGTACGAATGGACGATGATTTTGTTTACTTATTAAATTGAATGGAATTAAGTAAATAACATAAAAAAATCATGTTTCATTATTATTTAATATATTTCATGATTATTTATTATATATACATTATAATCAATCTATAATGGTTTACTTGGAGAATGAATGTCATCATTTTGTGGAGACAGTAATCCGTACGTACGCACAAGCGATGATATTTTCCCATAATTATTCAATGAAATTGGAGTGGAAGATATAATATCTCCAAATCATTATGTTGTTATAATAACCGCATATAGTTATTTTTACACCATTATACCCATCCAAATAAGGTGTTGGTTGAAAAATAGATTACACCATGGCGTGGAGATGGTATTTTGTACGTACACACGTGTAATGATTTTGTTTTCTGTAGGTTGGATAGAAGGTTAAATGAGGTTGTTTCAAATTTATAATAACATATATGTTTATTATGGATACTGATGATATTACTTTATAAAGAAACAAATAAATCTGAGGATGTAGAATAAGAAATAAATTTGAAAGAATCGGTAAAGGATATAACTACTTCTTTGACGCGCCTCTTGAAAACCATCTCTTATGGCACTAAAGGTAGTATGTAAATAATACAAGAACCTCTAGAATGTTTCTAGGGAATTGTATAATAGGAATTTATAGGGGTTTTCCAAGCATGAATCCTCAAAATGTTGTGAAGATGAAAGGGATGAGGTTCCCTTTTATAAGAGAGGAGAGGGACACTTTCAGAAACATTCAAAATATTAATTTATAATAAACTCAAACCCCACATAAAAACATCCAATGTGACTCAAATTCGTATATGGGGTAATATAGGGTTGTAATATCATCAACTATTAAAATTTAGACATGTTTTCATTTTATATTAATCCTTAACATTTTGATTTATCCTTATTTAATCTATTTAATTTCATTTGTGGTAATAAGATTCTAAATCCTAAATTTTAATAAATACATACTTATGTGTTGTGAATATTCTATATTTATATACATTACTACATTTTCGACAATATAATTTTTATTTTTTATTTTTTTAATAAATTTGTGATTTTTAAACAATTAAATAATATGTTATTTTTATAAAATATCAATAGTTTCAATTTTGACACAATTCAATTATTTGAATTTATATATAATCCACATAGAATATATATTTGAAAAAAAAATATTATTGATTCCTTAAAATTAATATTCTGCTAAAAAATTCATGGAGTACATTAATTTTTCCATGTATTATTTATTTTAATATTTTTAAAACCATTTCTTTTATATTTCAATCAATAAAATAATTCCTACATCACTATTATGTCACAATAAATGATAATTATGTAATCATTAAAAATAATACATAAATTCACATGATGTAGATAATTGTATAATATTGATAGTGACTCTTTATGTTCAACGTTTTATAATGCTTATCACTAAATTAGAATTTTTACACTTATAAGATATAAGAGAGTGACATGTTGTGAATTTCTTTGGTTTTAATAATAATTACATCATTGTCATTGTCAAAAGTTAATAAAATGAATCTATTCTGACCCTTGGGTGATATGGGTTGACTTTTATTATCCAATAGAATTTTTTCAGGTGTTAGGGTAATTTTAAAATTTTATATTTACCCTTAATTACCTGATTTACCATTAACTATATTAAATAAAATTTATCATAGATACTATTCATAATTTCTAAAATTAAAAAGTATCCTATTAACATAATTCAGTCCTACTAATTCCAAATATTCAATACATTTATACAAATTCAAATCATAGAAGTTTTATTATTTATTTTAAAATTAATCCCGCTGTTGAAAAAATGGGTTTTAAAAGTTAAAAAATTGCAAAAGATTGAAATATTTTTACCTATGAATTAAATTTCAAATTAATGATAATGACTTGAATTATATTGAATGGTTAAAATATATTCTATTTTTACTATAAAACCATTCAATATTATAACTCAACCATATAAATTATCTTATTGAAAAAAAATTTAATTAAAATTTAGCGTATTTTTACTATTTTTCAAAACATGAAATCTAACCAAAAAATATTAATAAATTATCCATAGTAATTTTTTATATACATATCGAAATTAATAAGTTTATTTTTCCCATGTTTACTTCATTAATGTGTCAAAAACTAGAGTTAATGTTAGTGTGCCATCAAAAGGCGGCAAAACCACATTTTTTTAAAAATACTTATTTTACGTGAACAATTAATTTTCTTCTCATAACATGTTGTAGAATATGTGTAAGATGAATGATAATTTTATAAAATTCAATATTCGGTTAAAAATATTCATATCGGCAAGTTCATAAAATATTATTACAATATATCATTGTTTAGGGAAATTTGGTATTGCGTACAACACACGCTATCGAGGAAGGACACTCTTGCTGCAACACAAGCCAAGAATAATGTTTTCATATTCTATAAGCTAATACTGTGTTGTGTATAGCACATGCTAATCTTGTTGTAGCGTATATCATAAGACATCATCGAAATTAAAAAGACTATTTCGCAAAAAAATCTCAGGGTGTTACATTCTACCCCACATAAAATGAAGTTCGCCGTAGAAATTCATCTGGGTTTTAAATCATTTACTACTTGTAAGTTATTTTCAAAGAAACCCACATCTTAAAAAGAAACACTAAAACATAATTTTAAAATGGAAATTTAAAAACATAATGTTCACCCAATGTAACTCAACACTAGGTTTCCACACAAGAGAATATAGGTGATAATATGGATATGGAAGAGAAATCTAACCATCATGTTCTGATGAAGAGTGGTAAAGAAAATGGCTATGAATAATCCAAAAATCCCAAAGCCATAAATTTGTAATGGTCTATGGTACCATATGATTCATCGGATATGAGGGTATTAGTCCAACATTTTTGTTTGTCAAGATCATTTCTCTAAATTTGATGAATTTTTGAATAAGGATAAACACTTACTGTATTTTTGTTTAATATCATCATTGGTCATTCCATGAACAAATTCTAATTCATCTCTTATTTTATGAAATGAAGTTGAATTTTTCATTTTTGAAATATTAGCAGATCATGTGATATAATGATAGGTCAGTCCATCTATCTTTATCTTAAAAATGGTAGCATAAATTATTAAATATAAATGAGTCCATATATGGTGTATGTGATTCCAAAAATGGACTTATACTTTATTTATCATACCCTATAATTAAATAAAACTGATTTCTACTAAACAGGGACTTCTTGTAGGCCAGTGGTAGGTGATAAATTCTTGTTTACTTTGTTTTTGGGTTTTATTACAGTATCCTTGTCTGACGTGATGGGTTGTCGCCTGTCTTGCAGATTGTCCTTTTTTCTAAGACTATACTATTATAACATTCTAGAAAAAATTTATCCATAGACAATACTATCTGATTTACAACATAATACATTACAAACTTTAGACTTATTGAAAATACATATGTCTAATCTCATATTATAAATAAAACATTTACTAAACCATGTATGTGAATACCATTATTTATCCCTTATATATCATTTAGATATATCTTGTTTGTTATATTCCAAACATGTGAATTCCTTAATCATGTATTCTCTTGAAACATGAATTTCCGAATAATCTTTGTGAAAACGTGAATGATGTCAAAAATTAACTCATTCCACATAACACAATCCCAAAAATTTTATATAACCAAACCATGATATCACATTGTCCTTATATCAGTCATGAGATCATTAATACTATCAAACATTTCATTATCTCCTTATCCCTTCATTATGCGCATTTCATCTACATTAAAAAAAATATTTCAAAGACTTTTCATGGTTACCGGTTCCATATAATGATTAAAAACCAAAAAAAAACCAATACATAGATATTCTAATATTCCATGATACTATAAATGAGATTCAACAACACTATCTTGGTATGTCGTTACAAAAACATTTATCCATTACACCACTTTGTTTTCTTATTCAACACTACCAATAGTGATCACAGTTGACTTACCATTATCCTTTTCCATAAGAGGTTGTTGATTTCGATCATCATTAACCCGTGGATTAGGGCATTGGTTAACATAATGCCCCATTTCCCTGCACTTGTAGCATTGAAGTGTCGGTGATGCGTTCTCTGTAGTCTTTTCCCTATTCACATTATTAATTTCCTTTTTTCCATTAATTCGACACTCAGATACACGATGACCTTATTTTCCACACATAAATTATTTTCTAGTCCCTTTAAGACAATCTCTATCTTGTTTCTTTCCCAAATTTTATCATAACAAAACATTAGTCTTCTTTTCACCATTGTTTTGAGATTTTTCTTTGATCTCCATCTTTTGTTTTTTATCAAAACCATGAGATGGTTATGTAACAACAATTTCTAGTTCTACCTTGATAGAACAACACAGAATATCTTCATTACTACAGAATTATATTATATCTAATTCCATTATAAGACTTGATTTTAAACCACTGAAGAATCGATCAAATTTACTTTTAGGTTGGATGAGAAATCTGGATGCATACCTAGAAAGTATTGTAATGTTCAATTCGTATATACCAATAGATTTATCATCATTTTTCTTAAGCTCATGTAAATCCTTTTCCATCATTTTTTAGTGAATATGAGGGAAGTACTTATTGAAAAACATGTTCTTGAACTCATCCCACTCCATGGATTCAATATCATCTTGGAGCCTTGAATTCATAATTAGTGTCCACCACTGGTACTCTTCACCTTCTAAACGGTAAACAACCAAAATCAAATTTTCATATTCCAAAATAGTGAAGTATGGATAACACCTTTTCAATGGTACTGATCCATTGTTCAACAACAAGTGGATCAGAAGACCCACTAAAAGAAGGTGGATGTTGCCTCATGAAGGACTCAATATAATATTGTTCCCTTCTCTGCTAATTTTCAAGTAAATAATGATTCATATCTTGTGTAAGTATAGAAATATGTTTTTTCACTCCATATCCCATAAAATTGGTTTGTTCAAGAGTACAATCATTTCATTTTCCATTACATTGATCAGAACAGTTCCTTCGAGTTCCACCCATTGTCTAAAACACAAAAATAATAGTGTGGAGGAAAACATCTTATTAAGAAAACAACATAATAAAAAAGGAGTACCATCAATATCCAACAGTTTTGGTTTAATTCAAATATCCTTACCTATATTCTAGGAATATAACCTATACATATACTTAACCTTAGGGAAATCCCTTGACATACCTCTGAAATATCTCATGGGATCTAAATAAAGTTTTTGCATCCTAGTTTCCAAAGGTTAACTAAACCTTTCCTCTGATACCAACTTTAGAGACCCAAGCATGACATACATGGACATTACATTACTTTTGGGGAATACATAATACTTAAAAAAATAGACACCCAAGGACCATAAAAGATTAGTGTCTTTGGAAACTCGGAACAAAATCTTCTAATCATAGTGGAAGATCTTCAACATCTCCTGTAAAGATCTTCACATTTTTTTCTTGCCTAAAAATTTCTTTATATACATGGGAAAAGAAAACAAATAAAGGGTGAGCTCAAATTATTAGTAAGGGTAAACATGGAGAACATAAAAAAATTCCTAAACAATTGAATGTAAAAACATGATCATAAAATCTAAACATCAAAATATTGGGAAATGACCTAAAACATGGAAGTGCGTAAGGAATGGATCATAAAGAAACATTTATCATGATAAAGTATCATGGGAAGAAAACATGTAATTGTGGAAATAATTAACCACCTGTTATGATTTCCATAGTTTCCACGACATTGCTGCCAAGACCATCATAGTGGACAAAGTCCATTATTGAACTATGTTTACATGTCATTCCAGCCCTATATTACTAAACTAGATTCACTTTCAATAACAGCCATGTCTATCTTATGATATATATATCTTTACCCAATGAATTGGAGGGAGACATTGGTCCGACCCATCTCATAATGATATCATTATTACTTATGCCACAGAAAAAACATAAATCATTCATCATAACCCAAAGAATAAAATGGGTTTCATAGACATCATCCAATCATAACATGATCCATATAAAAAAATGCAAATCATTTCATCATAATAAAAATAAACCCATGTAAACAAAATATATAGTATTCTTGAAACATAAACATACTAAATAATGTCATCTTATATGGAAAATTGTTTTTATAAAATACTTGAAATGAATTCTTGAGATAAATATCATGTCTTCTTCAAAATCAGTTTCGTTTCATAAAATGCAAATCAATTTTAAATGAAAATGATTTTCTTAAAAATAATCATGAAATATATTAGTGGAGGCTTCATGGAACCAAGGTTTTATGAAAACATAAAAATCTGTTTTAGGACATATTATTTAAAAAAACATTCTTCTTGTACATTTGCCGGAAAATTCCAAAAGTATCTTGTACGGTGAACAAAAGAATGATTCCTTCCATACCATGTGGTAACATTCAAAAATAGGTAAACCTGACTTTAAGCATACATGGAAGAATAGTAAAACCCTTATGAATTTTTTTTATAAAACATGGAAATGGATGATAAATATAACCCCAGTAAATTCTTACAAATAAACAATCTCAGATAAAAACAAGATTGAAATAATTTTCCTTACTTTATGACCAATTTCTTCCATATGTTTCAGAGACTCATATGTAGTGGGTTTAAACATATTATTAAGTTGTAAAAAAACATAATAATATTTATTATATCATATGTTATTTCCTTACGACTTTATACTACCCATTCATTGGTCAATTCCATGTTAAAGTAGAGTTTTGGGTAAAATTGTTTCATTTTTCATATGTGTTTTTACTTGAAATTATTCATATGATTACATAGATAATGATTACATACATCCATAATGTAAAACATGATTAATATATAATATATTCTTAATAATATATATATATATATATATATAATAGATCGATAAATGGAATGTAATACATTGTTCATAGAGACGGTAGGCCATACGTATGAATGAACGATGTTTTTGTTTACATATTAAATTGAATGGAAGTAAGTAAATAACATATAAATAAATCCAATATCATTATTATGTAATATATTTCATCATTATTTATTATATATACTTTATAATCATTCTAGAACGGTTAACTTGGAGAATGAATCTCATTGCGTCCTGGAGACGATAATCAATACGTATGCACGGGTGATTATATCGTTCCCATAATTATATAATGGAATTGGATTTGATGATATAATATCTCAGAATAATTATGAAGTTATAATAAACATATATAGTTATTATTACACCATTATACCAATCCAAGTAAGTTGGTGGTGAAAACACAAATTACACCACAGCATGAAGACATTATTTTGTACGTAAGCACGTGCAATGGTTTCATTTTCCATAGGATTGATAGAAGGTGAAATGGGGTTGTTTCATATTTAAAATAAAATTTAAGTATATGAGTGATACTGATGTTATTAATTTATAATGAAACAAATAAATAAGTGGAAGTAGAAGAACAAATAAATTTGAATGAATCGTTAAAGGATATTATCTCTTCTTTGACGCGCCTCTTCTAAACCTCTTATCAGGGCACTAAAGTTGGACTTTGAAGAAGACCAGGACATCTAGTATGTTAATAGGGAAGTGGAAAAGGGAAATGGATAGGTTTTGGCCATTATTTAAGTCTAAAAATGATGTGAATATGAGAGGGAGGAAGTTCCCTTTTATTAAAGAGGAGATGGCCACTTTTGGAGACATCCAAAATATTAATTTATAATAAACTCAAACCCCACATAAAAACATCCAAAGTGACTCAAATTAATATATGACTTGTGATAGGTTTGTAATATCATCAAACAATCAAATTTAGACATGTTTGGATTTTATTTTATTCCTTATCATTTGTTTTAACCTTATTTAGTCTATTTAATTTTGGTTGTGGTAATAAGATTCTAAATTCGAAATTGTTATAAATAGTTACCTATGTGTTTTGAATGTTCCATAATTAGATAAATTAGTACATTTACTATCATATAATTTTAAATTTGATATTTTTAAATAATTTTGTGAATTTTACACAATTTAAAAATATGTTATTTTTATAAAATTTCAACAGTGTCAATTTTGACACTATTCAATTATTTGATTTTAAATAAAATCCACACATAAGATATATTAGAACCAAATCATTTAATTGATTCGTAACATTTCTTATTATTCTAAAAGAATAATGGAGCACATTAATTTGATCATATAATTTTTATTTTAATATTTTTAAAACTATTTATTTGATATTTCAATAAATAAAATAATTCCTACATCACTATTGTGTCACCATTAATGGTAATTATTTAATACCTATAAATTATAAATAAATTCACATGATGTAGATAAATTTACTAGATTTAAGGTGACTTTTATGTTTTATTTTGTATGAATTTTGTCGCAAAATTAAATTTACTACACTTTTAAGATATAAGAGTGTGACATGTTTTCACTTTCGTTGGTTTTGATAACAATTATGTCATTTCATGGTCAAAAGTTCATAAAATGA
Organism: Viscum album; assembly: GCA_963277665.1. NCBI lineage: Eukaryota > Viridiplantae > Streptophyta > Magnoliopsida > Santalales > Viscaceae > Viscum > Viscum album. Next base: position 1,214,361,165 of record OY728131.1, on the reverse strand, counting down.
ATCTATTTTGACCTTTGGGTGTAATGGGAAGTCTTTTATTCCTCCAATAAATTTTTTTCAGGTGTTAGGGTAACTTTATAATCTTATTTCTACATTTAATTAATTGATTTACCTTTAACTATAGTAAATAAAATTTACTGTAGTTATTATTCATAATGTATAAAAATAAAAAGTATCCTATTAACATAATTTTGACCAACTGATTCCAAATATTGAGTCCACTTTTCCAAATTCAGAACACAAAAGTTGTCGTATTTAATTTAAATTTAATCCTCCTATTGAGAAAACGTATTTTAAAATATAAAACATTGCAAAATATTGAAGTATTTTAACCTATGAATTTCATTTAAAAATTAATGATAACTACTTACATATATTAAATGTTAAAAATTTATTCTATTTTATATTTAAAAACATTCAATATTATATTTTAACCATATAAATTGTCTTGATGAAATATTTTTTTTCAATTTAAATTTATCATATTTTTACTATTCATCAAAATATAAAAGTTAGTAGAAAAATATTAAAATATTATCTAAAGTAAATTTTGATATATATATCGTAATGAATAAGTTTATTTTGTAAAATTTAACTTGAAAAAATGTCAAAAACAAGATTTAATTTGTGTGCGCCATCAAAAGGCGGAAAAACTGCATTTTTTTAAAAAATAATTATTTTACCAAAAAAAATTATTTTGTACTCATACTAGGTTGTAGAATATGTGTTAGATGAATTATAATGTTATAAAATTCAAAATGAGGTTACTAGTATTAATAATAGCTAGTTCATAATTATATTATAACAATATGTCGTTGTTTAGTGAAATTTGGGATTGCATTCAACATACACTATCGTGAAAGATTGTTATTGCATGAAACACAAGCCAAGAATAGTGATTGAATATACAAAAATATAAGAATGTGTTGCGTATAGTGCATGATAATCCTTGTTTATCATACAATAAAAGACATAAATGAAATTAAAAATATTATTTCACATAAAATCACGGGGTGTTACATACCTTTCAGAGAAATAATATTTTATTCACCCATTAGATTGAGGTGTGCGTAAGTGTAGTTCTTATAATTCTCATAAAAACAACCTAGAATATTGAGGATACTGGTGTAGTTACAATATAAATTAATAAAAGGATTTTAGAGGATGGATAAGTAAAATAAAAGAAAATAAGTTAAGAGGAATTGTTACCATTAATTTGGGTAACTCCCTTTGGTTTGAACTAAAAGGACTTGTTGAAGTGCATTCTGCTTAAGGTATGGCTTCTAGGGGGAGGAGTGGGATATTGGGAGCTTATTTGGTTAGGGTTTGGATTATCCATTGGGCTTTAGAGGATTTAGGAATGAGTAAGATGTGAGGGCTTTTTATAAGGGGGGAGGGGCTCCTTTGGAATGTGTGAAAATATTGTTTCATTATATATTTATATTCTGTTTCTAAATGTCCAAAACTAATAAAAGTTGAATATGATATGACCTATAGTCTAAATAAAATAATCCAATAAGAATTAGACTGTTTTTTAATATTTTTTTAATATTTATAATCTTATTTATTTAAATCTTTTATTAATGTGGTAAATAGTACATCATTATTATGTCATAAATAATATAATTTATTTAATTTCTGAAAATAATAAAAAAATACCATGATGTTGGAAATATTTTTAGTTTTACAATGAATATTTATAGTCCAAAATATATCTTTATAATGACATGTTACAATTTGTTTCCTAAAAGATATTTTTTACTGTCATTTTTATCATTACATTACGTTAATTAATAAAAAATGTCATTATCACTCCCATGTGACTCCATGGTGTCCCAAAATCGACCCAAATATTACCATGGTAAAAACATAATATAATTACTCTTTAAAACCAATTAAAAAGATAATCTAGCCATATAAATAAATTAGATAATATAGAATTTTTGAATTAAAATACCGTATTTTTCACTATTTTCATTTAAAAAACATTACGACTAGTTAAGGAAGCCAAAGATCAAATAATACTCACGGTGGCAGAAATGTCATTGTCACTACATATGTTAAAATGAAAAATTCTTTTATTTTTATTTTAGTAAAACACATAGTAGAAAAAAATTCATTTTGAATAAATGTAAAAATCAAAGGTGTTTATACAGTGTATAAAAGAAAATCATGTATTAAAACAAAATATGCCTCAATGAAAGGATACTGAGACGAAGTCCCTTACCTTATGTTCGACTTGACCCATTCGTTCATTAATATCCTAAATAAAAAATTAAAGGTAATTTATAGCTTCTTAAGAACCTTTTTTACGATTATTATTCATTTTATATCACTTATTTACATGTTATAAACAATATGTAATCATTTATGTTTATAATGGTTGTTTTGCTGATATTTGGTACTTGAGTCACAAATGAACACCATATAATTTCAAGTTGTCCATGTGGTCAATATTTCATTATCTCTATAATGATATTTATTATTTAGATATCATATATATCATATATAACTAGTATATACATGTATTTATAATTGTACATAGCATTTGGAGATAAGAAATGAAATGCACCTTTCATAGAGACGGTAAGTCGTATGTACGCATTAACGCTACTTTCATTCCGATTTCATATTTTAAAGGAATTAAATCATATTGATACATAATTATATTATAATTAACATATAATATCATATATAATATCATTAATTACTTCCTTTATACACCCCAAATATGGCATTAACGAGTCATATTAATTTGAGGGGGCGGTAGTCCGCACTACCTCAAATGAAATTATCTGGTTCACCCATTATGGAAACAATAAAGGTTGGATATAAATTTAATATACAGTATCATAAGGAAAAAATAAATATTATATATTTCAAATACAAAAATAGTTCTATCTTAATGGCCACCATGAGAAGCGGTAGAAGGTATTCGAACAAATATCATTTCATGAGGCTTTAGTTTTCCATCCATGGAAACAGTATGTTATCCATCCATTAGATGGAGTTGTGTGGAGGTTTAGTTCAAATACTTCTCATAAAAACATCCTAGTATATTTAGGATACTATTTTTGTTATAAAAGAAAGTAATAATAAATTTTTAGGGGTTGGAGAAATAAAATATAAGAAAAGAAGTTAAAAGAAATCGATGACTTTAATTTTGGTAACTCCTTTTGGTTTGAATCACAAGGACTTTTGAAGTGCCTTCTACATATGTTAAGGATTGTAAGAAGATGAGATGTATCTTGGGATAATATTTGGTCGAGGTTGGGATGATCCAAGGGTCATGGGAGGTGTGAGGAATTAGTATGAAGTGAGGGATTTTATAATGGGGAGGAGAGGCACTTTAGAAAACTGTGAAAATATTATTTTATTATATATTGATATTTAGTTTATAAAGGTCCAAACCTTATTAAAGTCGATTATATGATTAATAACCTTTGAAATAAAATTATAAAATAAAAATTGGAAAGTATTTTGATATTTTTTTAAAATTTATAATAAAATTTATTTAAATATTTTATTAATGAGGTAAATACTGTAACATTATTGTGTCATAAAAAATTTATTTTATTTTATTTCTAAATAAAATACCATGATGTAGCAAATAATTTTATCGTTCCAATGAATATATATAGTTGAAAATATAGCATATATAACCCCATTAAAATATTTATTTACTAAACTATATTTGTTTGTCTCATTTTTATCATTACTTTAAGGTAATAAATCTACAGTGTCATTATCACACCCATGTGGCTCCATGAGGTACCAAAATCTACACAAAGATGAAAATGTGAATAAATGACAAAACTAAAATGGATAGAACATGATTTAAAGTAATTTTGTATTACTATAATATTATTTTAACCTTGAATTACCCTATTTACCTTTAACCGCGGTAAATAAAAGTCAAAAGTTACTATTCACCAAAAATTATTTTCTTCATATTGAACTCCATTTTACATTCTAATAACAACCATGTATGTTCAATTTTTATAATTCAATTCATAGAAGTGGTAAAATTTCATTTAAATGAAAATATCAGTTTTTAATTACAACATAGAGGTTTCGATATTAATCAAAAATTGATGCTTTTTAAAAAACTACAAAAAATTCAGCCTAAGATATATTTGATATAACTAATTCATAAATGATGTCTATTTTATCAAATTTAAAACATAGATTTTGGTTTTATTAATTAAAAATTAATTCTCATTATCAAAACAAATACCGTGATTTTAAGAAACAAATAACTATCAAAAGTTGCATACTTGTTTTTGTCCAATTTCCAAGTGGAATTAATTCCAATGACCAACCTTGGATTAAATGGTAAAAACCTAATATTCTTAAACTTCCAAACCAATTAAAATGATAATCTATCAATATATATAAAAATTATAAAAATTCAATTTTGAATTAAAATACAGTATTTTTGAAATATTCATAAAAAAATGAAATTTATCAGAAAAATGCAAAAAATTTATCTAGTATAATTTTTGATGTCTCAATACTAAAAAACAAGTTTGGTCAAATATAACATATAAAAGTTACCAAATCTCAATTTAAAGAGGTTTCTCTATCAAAAGGTTGTAAATCAACCATTTAAGGTAAATTATGCTTAAAATTAGATTCATTCCCAATTTATTTTGATAAAATTTATTGGGTAAATGTAATAACATTTAACAAACATGGATAATCATATTTTTGTTAGTTATATTCATTCCCATGTATACAATGACTGGGCATTAACTACCATTAAAAATAATAACAATATATTATTAGTGTGAAACGTAAGATTTCGTACAAACATGGTGTTGCATATTCAGTTATCCATCGAACAAAGCGTCCCCTTTAATGTAAAATTAATATTTATTTCAAAAATATAAATAAATATGAAAATTTATTAATCTTTATTTACTTGGAATGTTACATCCTTCACCCATTTTTTGAATTTCTTTCTCAAATTTTTTCACTTATCAAATAAATGGTGGTATTTGTCCCTCATAGCATTTTTAGATACCCATATTGCCTCTTCAACCATATGTTTTTTCCAAAAAAAACCATTACCAAGTGAATTGCCATATTTTGGAACACTTTCTCTCTATGGTTATGAATCTGGACTGGTTGTTCTGCATAAAATATATTCTCTTCCAACTGAACTACCTCTAGGCTCAAAAACATAAGATGGATCTGGAATATACTTTCTCAACATTGAAACAGGAAAAAAATTGTGTACCTGGGATAAACAAGGAGGATAATCCAATCTATATGAAACTAATAAAATTTTGTCTAGGATATCATAAGGTCCAATGAACCTTAGACTCAACTTTGCATTCATACCAAAATGTATCACACTTTTGGATGGAGAAACATTGAGAAATACACGATCACCTACCTCAAAAGATAGATCCATCCACTAGTTATCTACATAACTTTTCATCCTTCTCTTATCTATTCTCATGCTCTTATGAATCAAATGAACCTTTTCTACCATCACATCTTCCTATTTTGGTCCCATTAGCTTCCATTCACCTACATCATCCTGAAATGATGAAGTTCGACAATTCTTTACATATAATTCCTCAAATGGAGCCATCTGTATATTAAAATGAAAAATTTTATTATAAGAAAATTCAATAAATGAAAGATATTGGTCCAAACTTCCCCAGTAATCCAGTGGAAAATCATGTAGAATATCCTTCAGGGTTTGAATTATTTATTTGTACTACCCATCTGATTGCGGAGGAAAAGATGTACTAAAATTTAATTTAGTATCCAACAACTTCTGAAGGTCATTCCAAAATATATAAGTAAACATAGGATCATGATCAGATACAATAGATAGGGGAACTCCATGAAACCTGACTATCTATTTAATATACCACCGAGAAAGTTGATCTAGAGACAAATTATCTTGAATAGAAAGGAAATGAGTAGATTTATTAAACTTATCAACAAGAACCCAAATTGAATAATTACCTCAATATGTCCTTAGTAATCACACAATGAAGTCCATGGAAATATTTTCCAATTTCCACTCGGGAACTGGTAATGTCTAAAGCATCCCTTTTGATAATTGCCACTCTGCTTTAACCTACTGACAAGAAACACACTTCACAGTAAAATATTCAATATCTCTTTTCATTCCATATGACCAGTAATACTCTGGAAAATATCTATATATCTTTTTACTACCAGGATGAACTGAAAATGGGGAACTAAGTGCTTCACATAACAACCCATGCTTCAACTGTGAATCACAAGGAACACATAATCTTTTCCCAAACCTCAATGCATAATCATTATCAATATTAAAATAAAAAACTAACCATTCTGAACCAACTCCACCTTTTTCTGTAACTCACTGTCTTTCTTCTGCGCTTGTTTAATTCTGTCTGATAGAGATTATTTCACTAACACCTAAAACAAAATATATGAATTTACTACTCAAACAATTTCTATTCCAAATTTCATAAAATCATAATCGAAATCATCTCCTTCCAAATGTATCATGGTTAATAAATAATTACTTTTTCGACTCAAAACATCATCCAATTTAATTTCCTTTTTTGGACAGTAAAGGATCGTGCCATCATAATCCTTGATTAATTACAAAAATCTCCTCTGTCTCATGTTATATTCTTTTTATGTGAATATATACTTCAAACTTTTGTGGTCAGTATATATTTCACATTTTACTCCATACAAATGATGCCTCCAAATTTTTAATGCAAAAACAACAACAGCTAATTCCAAATAATGTTTAGGGTAATTTAACTCATGAGGGATCAAATGATGTGAAGCATAAGCAATTACCTAATCATTCTGCATAAGGACACAACCACATCCATTCAACAAATAATCTCTATAAATAACAAACTATCCATTTTTGAAAGGTAGTTCCAGAGCTGGAGCATTCACCAATCTTCTTTTCAATTCCTAAAAAAAATCATCACCATTCTGTTGTCTAAATGAACTTGACACCTTTTTGAGTTAACTTAGTTAGTGGGCTGTATAACAGTGCATAATTCTCAACAACACTCTATTAATAACTTGATAAACCAATAAAACTACTAAACTAGGTTAATTTGTGAGTCTTGGGCATTCTTCAACAACCTTTTTTTTGCAGGATCAATAGTTATGCAATTTTTTGAAACAATGTGACCAAGGAAATATATTTTCTGTAACCAAAACTCAAACTTATTTAATTTCCCAAATAGTTTCTTTTCATTTAGGGGTTTCAAGTCAACCCTTAAATGACCTTCATTTTCTTATTTACATTTGAAATAGACGAATATATCATCAATGAACACAACCACAATATTATTCTACAACTCACTGAAAATTCTATTCATATGATCGATGTATACTGTAGGTGCATTGTTTTAACGAAAATGAATAACGAAAAATTCATAATGGACATATCTTGTATGAAATGAGTTCATCAGAATGTCTTCTTCCATTACTTTCAACTGATGATACCCTGACCACCAATCAATCTTCGAAAAATACTGATCTCCCTCGAAATGATCAAACTAATCATCGATATGAGGAAAAGGATACATGTTCTTAATAGTAATTTTATTCAAATACATATAATCAATGCAATGTCTCATTGATCCATCATTCCTTTTAACAAATAAGATTGGAGAACCCAATGGTGATGTTCTAGGTTAAATGAAACCTTCATTTAATAACTCATGTAATTGCTTCTTTTTCTATAAATTTTATTTTGAGTAATTCCATAAGTGGATTTTGAAATTAACATAGCATCAAGAATGAAGTCAGCAGTAAATTATAACGTCCCAATCTGGAATAATACCAGGAAACTCCCCAAGAAAAACATCACGGTAGTCATTTACCCTTGGCAGATCATAAATCTCAACGCTTCCTTTATTTTCAACAATATGAGCATGTTAACTTTCATTTCCATTTTCACTAGTTTCTCGACTTCCCAATATGTTATCAAAATCATTTGTTCATTATAGTACAAAAAATGATTGTTTTTTCTAAAAAGAAAACTCTTTACCTCTATAGTAAATCATAGCATGATAAACATAAATCCAATCCGTACCCAAAATAACATCAAACTCTACTAGAGGCAAAACAATAATGTTTTTAGGTAGATTCTTCCGGCACCTAAGGACATGAAGTTTCTTGTAATTTATTTCTATCTCAAAATTTCCCACTGATATTTTTACCATATTTTCAGGATTCATATCTTGATATGGAATTTATAATTTACTATAACTCTTCTCAGAAATGAATGAATGTGTAGACCCTGAATCAAACAACACATTGGAATAATCTAAACAAACAAATAGTTTACCTGATACTACTTCATGTGATGTCCTAACATACCCTGAGGTAGTTGTAAGGGACTTCTCCACTTCTTTATGTGTGTAGTCTAGCTGCTTTCCCTTAGTTGAGTTCTTCATTGCACAATCATTTGCATAATGACCCATTTCATTGCACGTAAAACATTTAACTAACTATAAATCAGATTTTATCATACCATTTACTTGATCTTTTTCAGTGTAATTATGAGCCTTATGTCCCATTTTACCACATCAGTAGCACTTACTAGAATTCAAAAGACATTCCCTAGCATGTTTTTTACCACAATTTTCACAAACTATAAACATACATTTCTTACCATAAGACTTTTTTTAATAGATCTTCCCTTTCAGCTTCCCCCTCGACCTCTTATTATGTTGTTTGTCAAAGAATTCCTGATCATAAGAAAACTCCATTTCCACCTTATCTAAAAAACGAACAAGTTTTTCATAAATTTTTATCCCAATAGATTCTAAATCCCTTCGATACTTTGACTTAATTCCAGAGTAAAAATGATTGATTTTACTATCATGATCTCGTTAGAAATTTGGTGCATACGTTTCCAGTCAAGTGAATTTTTCATCATAAATGCCATTGAGTCATCCTACTAACTCATTTAGAGTAATTTATTTTCTAACCTGAGGTGATCCTCATTAGGAAAATATTTCTCAAGGAACATACCTTTTAATTATTCCCAATCACGTGCATCAATCTCATCAATATCTATGATATATTTCATCATAGACAACCCCTAATCAGCATCACCTTCAAAACAGTAAACAGTTAGACTACACTTTTGATGTTATGAAAACCCCACGATATAAAAAAATTTCCACGTCTTTTATCAACACTTCTACTAGCACATGGTCAGATGATCCTCTGAATGATGGGGGATGTTTCCGCATGAAATGATCCACTACTGGCATGTTCTACATGGTTGATCTGGATGATCTCATGCATGGATACCACAACCATTTATAGCCTGAGTCAATTGTACCATCACTGCAATAAACTGTTCAGTTCCGATTCTGACCATCTCATGTTGCTAATTTGGAAGGATTCCTTCCTTCTGATGTTATCCCATCATATATTCCCTATTTATTTTATGAAATACCATTGTGAACAAAGAAATATCTTAAACAAAACAACTTGGTAATATGTAAATTCTATATCATTTCAATATTAACAAAAAATAATTTATGGATATTAATTTAACAATACCCTAAATCATAATGTATCATAAGTCAACCTTTGACACCAACTATGAGGCCCAAACCTTAAAACATTTCATAATCTTGAATTAAATGTATAATTTACAATGAGGGTCTTTTTAGGTTAAGAGTTTTAGAGAGTTAGGTCATAATATTTACATAAAAACATTAATATTACATGTATTGTAATGACCATTAAATTATCATTGGCTTGAGAGGGTAACAAGTCAATACATGGCCTTAAGCGACATCCCCAAGATTCCAAAGGCTGGCAATAAATGCTGAATGGTTTCAATGCATGTGGGGGATGATTTAACCTTTGATAAATAAACCAACCAAAAACATCACTAACACCCTTTATATGATGCATGTAAATGAAACAACCACCTCATGCATTACCAACTAAGAACTACACTGTGTCACAAACCAAAACCACCAACAAGATATCAATTTACCATGTGGCAGACTAACAAAAGACCAGAATAGACTAAGACATGCTCCACAGCTCTACACTGAGCTTCATGCTCCAAGCATCACCACATCTCCCAAGCATCACCACGAACCACTAGTAATGAGATGCCTTACCTTTACCTATGTCTCGAAATATGACATCTTCAAAATCACCTATGTTCCAAAGAAGGGGTGAGTATAAAATTCAATAGGCTTTCCCCAATGACTTCCCTACCCCACCATTAGGTTAGAAGAGTTATCCACATTTATATAAAAATAGTTTATAGAAATCAATTTCACAAAAGCAGTTTATAACAAAAAATAAACATGTTTTCCAAAACCATCCATACACAAAAGAATCAACGTGAAATTTAAACCATCATTTCCAACACGTTATTTATCTAAAAGAATAACCAAACAAATTTCCAAACCATATTACAAACATCTCATTTTGGCATTCCCAACCATTTCACAAACACATGAAATCAACAATGCATGCATCATTATGACAGTTCCATACTCATGAGTGGTCCCTCGTCAGTCTACCAAGTCATCAAAAGCTAATTCTTTCCCATGTGCCATTACACCTTTGGCACCAAGAACAAGGTCATATTTCAACCAAACCTCGTACATATAGTTACCATTGTTCCATTACAACTTTGGCAATGAGCACAAGGTCATATTTCAGCCAAGCCTCGTATATTCAACATGAACACGCACCACACATTCAGTACAATAATGCCAAAACCAAACATTCAATAAAACACCTTTCATTGAAACCATTTCCATCAAAAGCATGTGTGTTCAAACAATTCAAACCATTTCAATAAAGCTGCCTTTTTATTGAAAACCAATCCATTAAAACCATTTCAATAAAAAACCATCTGTATTCAAAACCCATTTCTCTACAATCCATTTACAATTTCAGAAATTTTATATTTTAAAATCAACATTTTAAATTCAAATAGCCAAGTCACTTTGCACACAATTCACCAAGATTTCACAATTTCATCAAAACCATAAATCATCACTAATGAAGAGTTATTCCATTATTTTCTCAATCAATTCCAATAAAATAGCCAATTTGAAACTAATCCGACCAATTCCAACTAGAGGAGTCGAGATTGAAGCCACCTACCTCATCAAATTGGGTGAAACCAAGCCATAGACGAAGAACGCTGAAGAACACCGGGTCAAAACTCCATAAAAACTCCTCAGATTTCTTCTCCTAACACAACCAAGATAAAAAAATATCTTATTTGGAATCTTAACTCTTAGATATATCGATAACGTGCATAGATCTTAGAATACGAGAGAAGAGGAGAAGTAGATCTATGTAGATCTGAGAAAATGATCAAGAACGATCACATAACTTAAGAATCTGGCTTCGATTTGCCAAGTGAAGACTTCGGATCACCTCCGAAATGCTTGGGATAAGTCTTATAGCCTTCAAGGGAGAGTAATCTTGAGTTAGGGTCGCTTAGGGGATTTAAACGAGGCAATTAAAGGAAAAATGATTAAGATCCATAATTATAGGATTTAACATTATGTGACTGCATGGTTAGTCCACATAGTTTGACAAACTATGCACTAACTGTGTGTTGGCTACTGCCTTGGCCACCCTTCTCGTATGGTTTGACCACATGGTTAGACAAACCTTGCACCGACTGTGTGGAAGCCACTACCTCCAAGACACACTGCACACGGTTTGGTCACATGGTTAAACAAATCGTGCGCCGACCATGCGACTTCCCCTTTTCCTCCAAACATCATTCCAATTTCTCCCGACTCTCCCATTCAACACCCTTAGATTTAAAACCATGAAAATCATCAATAATGGGTCACATACCAGAAACTGGGGGTACTAAATTCTCCCCACCATTGGCCATTCTGTCCTCGGATAGTAGAAAACCATTTCTTGATTGAAAGAGTTTTGGCCACTGCTCTTTCATTTCATTATCATGTTCCCAAGTCTCTTCTTGAATCCTACCATGTTGCCACAAAACCCACACAAGACTGATAATTTTCCAATGAAAGACTTTATCCTGCCTATCCACAATCCGTACTTGGATATCTACCAACGAAGCATCCAGCTCTAGGTCAACGTCATCCCATCTGATCGCATGGTCAGGATCGGGTTGATACTTCTTCAACTGGGATACAGGGAACACATTTTGTACTGAACTGAACCGAGGTGGTAATGCTAACCGATATGACACCTCTAAAACTCGTTATAGTATCTCAAAAGGGGCTATATATCAAGGAGATAATTTTCCATGCTTCCCAAAACAATGATGTCCATGCCTTGGAGAAATTCTCAAAAAGACGTGATCACCCACTTCGAACGACAAAGTTCCTCAACGGTGATATGCATAAGATTTCTGATGACACTAAGCCTTCTCCATCCTCTTTCTAATCAACTGAATCTTCTCCATTGATTCATGGACAAGGCTTGTCCCGACTAGTGAAGTTTCACATGTTTCCACCCAGAATAATGGAGAATGACAAGGACGCCCATACAATGCTTCAAACGAAGCCATGTGCATCGAGGCCTGATAACTGTTATTATATGAGAACTCCACTAAGGGAATATGATCCTCCCCTGAGACACCAAAATCAATTTCACAAGCCCGAAACATGTCTTCCAACGTCTGTATCGTCCTTTCGGATTATCCATCTGTCTGGGAATGATACACCGTACTCATGGTCAACTGAGTCCCCAGGGCTTGTTGTAAGGATTTTGAAAAATGAGATATGAACCTCAGATCACTATCAGAGACTATAGACACGAGTACCCCATGTCTCTTTACCACATCCTAGATATATATTTTTGAAAGATATTCCACTGTATGGGTTTCATGAATATGGATGGAATGGGCCGACTTGGTTAGGCGATCCACTATCTCCCAAATGGCATCGTGTTTCCAGACCATTCTTGGAAGACCTATATCAAAATCCATTACTATCTGCTCCCATTTCCATACTGGGATTGGTAAAGATTGTAACATACCAGCTAGTCTTTGATACAATGCTTTAACCTGCTGAAAAGTTATTCATCACGAGACTAACTCATCAACTTTCCTTTTCATGCCGCTTCACCAAAACTGCGCCTTTAGTGCCTTATACATCTTCAATGTACACTGATATATAGAACATCATGAATTGTGGTAAGCATTACGTAGTTGTTACAAACAAACTATAGGTACAAAAATCCGATATTTGGAACACAAAACTGAACCCGCTTCCAGTTTCCAGCCATTAATGGTCTCCCCACCATTGAGTTTTGGACTCATTACTAGACATTCCGCATCAGATGTTTAAGCCTAACTGACCACTTCTACTAGATCAGTAACAAGCGTAGTTGAAAAGAAAACAGCCACATCACCTCAGTTTTCACATTCTACATGCATGTCGGCTAAGACCGACATCAACTGCCATTCATCTGAAGCTTCCTTTGCCAACTGAGCAAATGAATTCCTGCTTAATGCATCAGCCACCGAATTTCCCTTAACCGGTTTATACATTAAGTCAATGTCGAACATTCGAAGATACTGCATCCATCTCATGTACCTAAAACTCAAATATCACTTGGAGAAAATGTGTTTCAAGATTTTTTGATCCTTAAACACGATAAATTTCTCACCAAATAGATAGTGTCTCCATGTTTTCAAAGCATGGATGACTTCCGCAAACTCCAAATCATGTGTTGGGTGATTATTCTTATGCACTGTCAATTTCCTTGATCCATAAGAAACCACATGGTCTCCTTTCATGAAAACACAACCCAAACCTATTCCAAAAGAATCAAAATACACCACATACCCCTGTCATGATTCCAGAAAAATCACGATGTGTGCTGATGCAAGGCGAACTTTCAACTCTTGAAAAGATCTCTGACATTCCTCAGTCCATTGAAATGCATTGTTCTTCTTCTTCAATGTTGTCATAGGTGAAGCTAGTCATGAGAAGTCATGGAAAAAGCATCATTAATAACCAGATAGACAAAGAAAACTTATTTATTTCCAAGACAGTCTTCGGCAGTTGCCAAGAAAGAATAACTTTTATCTTCTCTGGATCCACTGAAAGACCTTTCTAAGAAACAATATGGCCCAGAAAATGTACCTCTTGTATCAAAAAATCACACTTTGATAATTTGGAATATAATTGATGGTCTCTAATGTTTTCCAACACAATCGGCAAGTGTTTCTCATGCTAAGACCTTGTTATTGAATACATCAATATGTCATCCACAAACACCACAAAAAAAGTATACAGATATGGATGAAATATCTGATTCATCAAAGCCATGAAGACTTTAGGTGCATTCATAAGACCAAAAGGCTTGACTACATATTCGTAGTGTCCAAATATGCTTCTGAAGTATGTCTTCAGAACAACCACCTTCAAACATGCAACTGGTGATGTCCTGACCATAAGTCAATTTTGGAGAACCATTGAACTCCACTCAATTGATCAAACATGTCCCCAATGCGTGTAAGTGGATATTTATTCTTTAACTTTACTGAGTTTATGATAATCCACACATAGCCTCTGTAACGCCTGACTCCAGTTACCTATAGTCGGTGCATTATTGCATAACATTTTAATGATCACAAGAAAGATCAAATCTCGAAAGACCGATTGGTTTAGTAGCCTTCTAAACACTAGATATATTCATAAAGTTTTACATTACACCATAATGTGAAAAACTACTACAACAACATATTTTCTTCATAGACCACACTCATATCCCCACATACTATCCCTACAGGTCATTCATAAATTACTTCTTCACATCCTAGGAAAAATAAAACATTGAAAGGGGTGAGCTCAAATGCCCGGTAAGGATAACAATATAGCGGAAAATTTCATAAATAAGAATAAACGTTTAAGGAAATGTATAAAATAAAACAAAAGCTTTTTAAACATGAACTTCAACATAATATAGAAAAGATAAAATGAAATAATTCCATTTACTCATTCACATGGATATTCTACTAATTGAATAATCACATGAAATATCAATAACCACTTTCATAATGATGGAATGCATAATGCCAGACTATCATAACCACATATCCAAGGCCTCGTGCCAAGAATACAAATATGATTTATCCAAGGCCTTATTCCAAGACACTAGTTTGTCTCATGAGTCCTACCGATGCACCTATGAGCTATAGCGGGCTCCACTCGTCTCATATTAAGTCCAATGCATTCCCATATGAAAAGGTTTAAACATAACATAAACATTCGTATTAAAACTAGCATATGAAATTTCAATACTTTCATCATAAACTATGAATGGTATAAAAATAGTACATCTAGAATAAAACATATCACCAAACCTTCCATACAATATAGTAGTTTTGTATCATAATAAATCAACTTCAAATAAGCGTAAAATTCATCAAAGGGTGTTGACATAGATGAAATCAAAACTATTTTTAGAGAAATATCTCTTTCTATTTTGAAATCATATAAGAGTCTTATATTTATGAAATAAAACATTTTCATTGAAAATTTTCTTATAATATTGTATGGGAATCTTCGATGATTTTGTAATGGCGGAAAATAACCTTACCCACCGTATAACTTAAAAAACATTCTTACCTTAATTCTGTCGAAAAGGATAAAAAGCACCTTGTTTTGAAAATGACGGAATGATTCCTTTATAAAACTCTTATAAAAAGTCAAAAAGGGTATAAATGACCTTAACCCATATTATATTAAATAGTAAAAATGTTTTGAAATACATTTTTAAGAATCATGGATGTGGATGATAATGAGATCCCAGTAGATTATTACATATAAACAACCTCAGATAATGAAGAGATTGTGAAATAACCCTTACCTTGTACTTTTCCTTGGTTGGGGTAGGTTAACCTCATGTATAATTGTGAAATAATTGTTTTTAAATTAAACAGGAATCATATACATTCATATGATATCATATATGATCTTTTAACATTGCTTTGTTATTAATATCTTAGTATTATCGTCGTTTCGAGTGTTAACTTACTCGTTTACTTTTATATGTTTTGTTACATAAGCCATGTTTGTCATGGATAGGTTGTATATTATTCATATAAAGAATGATATCAAGTACTTAAACATTATTTTTAAATCATCAAATGATAATTATACTTGAATGGATACGATGGAGAATGAATCTCATCGCGTTCGTGGAGACGGTAGTCCGTACGTACGCACGAGAGACAATATCATTCTTTTGATATTAAAATAATATATAAATGGATGGTATATCATATATAAAGAATAATTAATATGTTATATTTATTATTTACATGAGTTACACATCATTATTATACCCATCCAAATAATAATATATTGAATAACAATTACACCACGACGTGGAGACCGTAAGCCGTACGTACGCACGTATGGTGACATGTTATTCAAAGGGTGGATTGAATAATGAATATGGTTGTACCATATTTATAATAACATCACAGTATACATATGATACTAGAGTTATTATTTTAGAATGGTAATAACAATGGAAGAAGAAGTGGAAGAAGAAAGGAACATGGAAAAGGGTGGTGAAAATATTACCTCTTCTTCGGGTTCGTCCTTCTGATTTGATCAAAAGGGCTCCTTAGGTTGGACTTATGATCAAACTAAGGTGTCTAGGTTGTAGAGGGGGAAGTTGGGAGAGTATTTGGGAATATTTTGGCTGAACCAAAAGGTTTTGAAGGTGTGAAGTAATGAGAAGGGGGGTGCCCTTTTATAAGAGGGGTGAGGGGTACCTTTGAAAAAGCTATAAATATTAATATATAATAAATTCATATTCAGTTTCTAATGGCTCCAAAGTTTATTATTAAAAGGTTAAGGTGGGGATAGGTCGAACACCATTCAACCAATAGAATTTAGACAGGTATGGGATACTATATTAACCTTATCTTGTAGTTTTAACTCTTAGTTAATTAGTTTGACATTTACCATGTCACTTTGTATTTTTATATTATATAATTAATAATCTTTCTATATAGATCCAACCGACCCCAAGTGGTTCATTAATGATACAAATATCATGATATAATTTTCTTGGCAGAACCTTAGATTTTTAGGAATTTAATATCAATTAATAATATAATATTTGTTTTAAAAAGTATTTTATGTCAATTTTGACATTATTCAATAGTTGATTTTTTTGAAACTCATAAAAGAATGATTAATTCGAAAAAATTTATTTAAATCATTCCTATAATGTCATATTAACTTATAAAATTAGTGTAATTCATAAAAAGTCTCAAATTATATTTATTTGTGTATTTATAATATAAATTACTTTAATTTTTCACTATTATGGTTATTATAACATCATCATTGTGTCATAAATAAATTAAATTATTTAATGTCTAAAAATTATAAATAAAATATCATTATGTAGGAAATATTTTTATATTTCTAATGAATATTTAAAAAGGAATTTATCTTATGTATAGCCCTATATTAAAAATGTTTTAGTAAATAAAATTTGGTATTAACTCTTTTAACTCTTCTTTAAATTAAATAATAATAAATGTCCTAATCTAATCCAAGTGTACCTAAATGATAATATTTTATATCTAAGGTTGTTTTCGGTCGAGATACACTTGTACAATCGAATTAGGACATGTGTTAGAGAAATATTAATATCATTTTTACCCTTAATTACCCTATTTACTTTTAACCGTGGTAAATAAAAGTAAAAAGTTACTATTCAGAAAAAATTATTTTCATCTCATTGAACCACATTTTACTTATTGATATTAACCGTGTCTCTCGGATTTTCGAAATTCCATTCACAGAAGTGGTAAAATTAGGTTTTATGAAAAAATTCTGTTTTTTAACTACCACTTAGTAGTTTCACTATTCATCAAAAATTGGAGTTTTTCAGAACAATGCCAAAATTTCACCCTAAGCTATAATTGATATTCCGAATTCAAAAATGATGTCGATTTTAAAAAATTCAAAACATATAAGTTTCATTAATTAATTTTATAATTAATTCCCGATGTTACAACAAATTGTGTGTTTTTAAGAAACAGTATATATCAAAAGATTGACAATTGTTTATGTCCAATTTCAAAGTAAAATTAATTATAATGAACACCATTGGATAAAATGGTAAAAATATATTCTAATTATACTTTAAAACAACTATATAATATAATTTATCACTATAAATTATTTTGATTAAAAAATTTGTTTGTAAGTATTTTTCACTATTCATAAAAATTGGACATTCTCAGAAAAATTCAACTTAGGATAATTTCGATATTATGAATCCAAAAATGAAGTTTATTTTGAAATATAAAATATATATAATTTCAAAATGTAGGTATTAATATTCATAACGGCTAGTTTGATTTGTTGTAGTGTGTTAGAACTCGATGTTGCGTACAATACACGCTATCGCATTATTCAAAGAGAAGCGTACCGTAGAAGCTTGGGGTGTTACATTCTCCCTCCTTAAAATAATTTCGTCCTCGAAATTTCTAGAATATTATCACTTGAAAAGACTCGGGTGGTTCTTCAACATATGTTCCTCAGGTTCCCACATTGCCTCTTCTATCTTATGGTTTCTCCACAAAACTTTTACCAGACGTGTCATCCAGTTTCTCAGTACTTGTTCTCTCGTATCAAGAATCTTGATGGGCTCTTCGCAATAAGACAGATCAGGTTCCAGTTATAATTCCTCATAGGTGAGTACATTCATTGGGGCACGCATGTATTTCTTCAACAGAGATACGTGGAACACATCGTGAACTTTGGAGAGACTTGGCGACATTGCCAATCGGTAAGCTACATCCCCAATTCGTTCTAAAATTTCGAAAGGTCCAATGTACCTGGGACTCAATTTACCTTTCTTACAAAAACGTATGACTCCCTTCCATGGACATACCGTCAAGAAAACAAGATCACCGACTTGAAATTCCAAATCCTTCTTTCGATTATTGGCATAGCTCTTCTGCCTACTTTGAGCTGCTTTGATGTGATTTTGGGTTACCTTCACCTTTTCCATCGTTTCCTCCACCATTTCTGGGCCTACAAGTTTTCTTTCACCAACGTCATCCCAACAGGTTGGTGTACAACATCTCTTTCTGTATAATTCTTTATATGGTTCCATATGAATACTCTAATGGAAGATATTGTTATAGGATAATTCTACCAGAGGTAAATATTGATCCCACATACCCTGAAAGTCAAGTGAGCAAGATCTCAACATGTCTTCTAAGGTTTGAATAGTCTGTTCTGATTGTCCGTCTATCTGAGGGTGCTAATCAGTGGTCAAATGAAGTTCAGTATCCAGGGATTACTGAAGACTTTTCCAGAATCTTAAAGTAAAACGGGGATCACAATCAGAAACAATCGATAGGGGTACTCCATGAAGTCTCACAACATAATTAACATATAGTCTTGCTTGACGTTCCAGGGGTAGATCTTCTCTTATAACAAGAAAATATGGTGACATGGTAAGACGATCAACAATAACCCATATTACATCGTTCCTTCTAGGAGACTTTGGTAGTCCCATGACAAAGTCCATCGTAATATTGTCCCATTTCCACTCCAGTATGGGAAGAGGTTGCATGACTCTTCCAGGCTGTTGCCTTACAGATTTCATTTGTTGACAAACCATACATCATGACACAAAATCAGAAATATCCCTCTTCATGTTGTCCCACCAAAACTGTTCCTTCAAATCTCTATACATTTTGGTGCTCCAAGGATGTATAGAGAGATTTTAACTATGAGCATCATCCAACAATTCCCTTTTTAGATCAGGTATATCGAGAACAGAAAGTCTCTTCCCGAATTTCAAAATTCCATCTTCATACATAATGTCTCTCAATATCCCATCAATCAGAGCTTTAATCTTCTTTTGAAATTCTTCACCATCCGTCTGAGAACTCTTAATCCTTTCTAGTAAAGATGGTTTGGCAACCATTTGAAAAACAATTGACGTTTCTCCTTCCCTGGTTATTCCCATGTCCATCTTCACTAGATCCATGAAAACTGGATCCCTTTTAATTCTCATATTGTTCAAAACTCCATGGTCTTTTCTGCTCAAAGCATCTTCCACCCTATTTGCCTTCCCCAAGTGGTAGTATATCGTGAAATCATAATCCTTGAGTAATTCAAGCCAACTCGTTTTCCTCATGTTGAGTTCTTTTTGTGAGAAAATATACTTCAAACTCTTGTGATCAGTATAAATCTCACATTTTTCACCATAGAGGTAGTGCCTACATGTCTTCAAAGCAAAGATCACAGCTGATAACTCGAGATCATGAGTAGGATAGTTTTTTTCATGAATATTCAACTGTCATAATGCATAGGCAATAACTCTATCATTCAGCATAAGGACACAACCATGTCCTTTCTTCGATGCATCACTATAAATAATGAACCCATCATTCCCCGATGGTAGAGACAATATAAGAGCATTGACTAATATTCTCTTCAGTTCTTCGAAACATTCTTCACAATATTTTTTCAAACAAATTCAACCCCTTTACATGTGAGATTCGTTAATGGGTTATCCAATCGGGCAAAATTCTGGATGAATCATCGATAATATCCAGCCAAACCAATAAAACTACGTACCTCAGTTATACTCGTAGGTGTTGGAAATTCTTGGATTTCCATGGTCTTAAAAGGATCAATAGAGATTCCATCCTTAGAGACAATATGGCCAAGAAAAGAAATCTCATGAATCCAGAATTCACACTTGCTAAACTTCCCATATAATTCATGACTTCTCAGAGTCTTCAGGATAATGCGCAAGTGATTTTCTTGATCTTCATAGGTTTTGGAGTATACCAAGATATCATCAATAAATACCACCACAAATTCATCGAGATACTCCTTGATAACTCTATTCATCAGATCCATGAATACAGAGGGTGCATTTGTCAATCCAAAAGGAATTACAGTAAACTCGTAATGCCCGTACCTGGTTCGAGATGCTATCATCGAAATTCCTTCCTTCTTCACACACAACAGATGGTATCCAGATCGAAGGTCAATCTTTGAAAAGTATTGAGCTCCATGTAGTTGGTCAAATAAATCATCAATTCGATGTAGGGGATACATATTCTTTATTGTTATAGCATTGATCTCCCTGTAGTCGATATATAAACTCATAGATCCATCTTTCATTTTAACAAAAAGAACAGGGGCTCCCCATGGAGAAACACTAGGGCGAATAAATCCCTTATTACTCAATTCCTCTAGTTGTTTTGTTAGTTCAACTAATTCTATAGTGGCCATTCTATAAGGGGTCTTCGATATAGGCCTTGATCCAGGAATTAAATCAATGGAAAACTCAACTTCTCGTTCTGGAGGATGTCCAGGTAAATCTTACGGAAATAAATCTACATATTCTTTCACAATAGGTACATCCGCTATTTGAACATTACTTTCCTCACTCACAGTTATTTCATTCTTTTCCTCCCCAATAATTGAATTTAGTTGAGCTACTGGGGGTGGATCTAGTTAAGAATTAGGTGGTGATGATTCTGCTCTAAAGATAAGGTGTTCCTTATCATCATCATCAAAAATTGTAACATCTTTCTTCATACAATAAATCTTCGCATCATAGACCAAAAGCTAGTCCATACCAAGGATTATATCGAACTCAATCATAGGTATGATGATGAGATCAGCAGATAAAGAACATTTATGTGCTCTAATGGGGACTGATTTACAAAACATTTTTGCAATGATACTTCCCTTAGGAGTTTTAACTAACAAATTCCTTGTTAAATAAAATTGGAAATATCTAATTTTCTTTGCATACTGGGAAGATATGAAACAATGTGATGATCCAGAATCAAATAATGCAATTCCTAAACATGAGGAATCAATTAAATTATCTGCCACCACGTCTTTCAGAGCTTCTACCTCAGCAGTAGTGATACCATAAGCTTGGCCTTGATCCCTTGGCCTTTTCTGAGGTAAGTTATCCTTATTCTTAGGACATTCATTTGCATAATGCCCCATATCCCTACAATTGTAGCACTGAACATTGGTGTATTCCTTTTTCCCCTTGCAATAACGAGATTGGTGGACTTTTTCACCACACTTTTAATAGACTCTCGTTCCCTGCAAGCAAGTACCAGGGTTTTTATTCCCATATTTACCACATGATGGATATTCAACCTTTCCCTTATTCCCCTTATTTCCATTCCCAAATTGATCAACATGTCTATTCTTCTCTTGCTTTTCATTAAAGACATAATACTTTGAAAATTCCTTTTTAGTATTGATAGCACATTAGACAATGTCTTCGTACGACGAGAAGGATTGTGAGACTAATGCTCGATGGAGAAATGGTTTTAACCCATAAAATAAACGACCAATCATACTTCTTGGGTTACGTATATAATATCCAGCATACCTTGCTAACCTTGTAAAGTTAGCCTCATACTTTGTGACATTCTCGTCCTCCTTTTGTCTCACACTCAGAAATTGCCTTTCCATATCTGCTCGATGGTTGCGAGGAAAGTATATTTCTAAAAATAGATCTTTGTCCTCCCTCCATTACATATTTGATACTTTATCATCTCCCTTCGTGTTTTGAATCAATGACCACCATTGATCAGCATCTCCAGTGAGTCGGTAAACTACCATGATAACTTTTTCCCTTTCACTACTCCCCAATGCCTGAAATATTTTCTCTAGAGAATTTATCCATTTCTCAGCTACTAAGGGATTTGTACTCCCATTGAACATTGGTGGTTATTGCCTCATGAATCGATCTAACATTTATCCTCCACACTGTGGATCAGGGTGCTCCATACAGGTAAGCTTATTATTCATAACCTGAGTATGTTGTCCCAGTATGGTGATTTGCTAATCGGCACCAATTGCATCACTAGATCAACTATAATTATCTTGAGCAGGAGAGAAATCCCTACATGGAGTGCGTGCATTGATACGGTATCCATTTCTTCCACTAGACACCATTTCTAAACAATGGTATAAACTAGATCAGTTTATGAATCAAAATACATAATCCCATACTTACAAAACACTTAACTTAAATTGAACTATTTATGGATATAATCCTTAATCATAAGAATGTTTTCTTTGAGTAAGTATATACTCATAAACCCTTCGTAATGACTTGTAAAGAAAATGAGAGTTATCCTAAGAATATCCCCCGGGAGTGTCTTAACCAAGAGTGCAGCAAGGCCTGTTGTCGTGCACCAGTTTCCATTCAAGTCCAACTCAAAGCGGTGTTTTCGGGTTTTACACCTAGGTACATCTATGCCAGAGCCACCTCTACCTGATCATATCCAGACAGGGATGTATTGCTCGGAAAACTCACAAAATCTCTACAATACCAAAATTCTAGGATGTTATTCTATACTAATCCTCAAAGATCATCTCAGGTCTACGTGCTCTAACCAGAGTTTATCTAAATCTAGCTTCGAAGGTTTGTAATAAACCTCCACTGATACCAACTGTAACGCCCCGACTCTAGTTATCTAGATTCAGTGCATTATTACATAACATTGTTATGATCACAAGAAAGATCAAATCTCGAAAGACCGATTGGTTTAGTAGCCTTGTAAATACTATATATATTCATAAAGTTTTACATTACACCATAAAGTGATAAACAACTAAAACAACATATTTTCTTCATAGACCACACTCATATCCCCACATACTATCCCTACAGGTCATTCAAAAATTACTTCTTCACATCCTGGAAAAAATAAAACATTGAAAGGGGTGAGTTCAAATGCCCAGTAAGGATAACAATATAGTGGAAAATTTTATAAATAAGAATAAGCATTTATGGAAATGTATAACTTAAAACAAAATCCTTTTAAACATGAAGTTTAACATAGTATGGAAAAGATAAAATGAAATAATTCCATTTACTCATTCACATGGATATTCTACTAATCGAATAATAACATGAAATATCAATAACCACTTTCATAATGATGGAATGCATAATGCAAGACTATCATAACCACATAGCCAAGGCCTCGTGCCAAGACTACAAATAAGATTTTGCCAAGGCCTTGTGCCAAGACACTAGTTTGTCTCATGAGACATACCGATGCATCGAGGAGCTATAGCGGGCTCCACCCATCACATAATTAGTCCAATGCATTCCCATATGAAAAGGTTTAAACATAACATAAACATTCATATTAAAACTAGCATACGAAATGTCAATACTTTCACCATAAACTATGAATGGTATAAAAATAGCACATCCACAATCAAACATATCACAAAACCTTCAATTCAATATAGAAGTTTTGTATCATAATAAACCAACTTCAAATAAAAGTAAAATTCATCAAATGATGTTGACATAGATGAAATCAACACTCTTTTTAGAGAAATATCTCTTTCTATTTTGAAATCATTTAAGAGTCTTATATATATGAAATAAAACGTTTTCTTTGAAATTATTCTTATGATATTTTGAGGAAATCTTAGATGATTTTATAACGGCGGAAAATAACAGCACCCGCCCTCTAAGTTAAAAAAAACATTCTTACCTTAATTCTGTCGAAAAGGGTAAAAACCACCTTGTTTGAAAAAATACGGAATGATTCCTTTATAAAACTCGTATAAAAAGTAAATCAAGGGTATAAATTACCTTAACCCATATTATTTTAAATAGTAAAAATGTTTTGAAATACATTTTTAAGAATCATGGATGTGGATGATAAAGAGATCCCAGTAGATTATTATGTATAAAAAACCTCGGATAATGAAGAGATTGTGAAATAACCTTTACCTTGTACTTTTACTTGGTTGGGGTAGGTTAACCTCTTGTATAATAGTGACATAATTTTTATTAAGTTATAAAAGAATCATATACATTCATATGATATCATATATGATCTTTTAACATTGCTTTGTTAATAATATCTTAGTATTATCGTCGTTTCGGGTGTTAACTTAGTCATTTTATTTTGTATGTTTTGTTACATAAGCCATGTTTTTCATGGATAGGTTGTATATTATTCATATACTGAATGATATCAAGTCCTTAAACATTATATTAAAATCATAAAATGATAATTATACTTGAATGGATACGATGGAGAATGAATCTTATCGCGTTCGTGGAGACGGAAGTCCGTACGTACGCACGAGCAACAATATAATTCTTTCGATATTAAAATAATATATAAATGGATGGTATATAATATATACAGAATCATTAACATGTTATATTTTTTATTTACATGAGTTAACATAATTATTATACCCATCCAAAAAATAATATATTGAATAACAATTACACCACGATGTGGTGACGGTAAGTCGTACGTACCCACGTATGGTGACATGCTATTCAAAGGGTGCATAGAATACTGTATATGGTTGTACCATATTTATAATAGCCTCACAGTATATATATGATACTGGATTTATTATTTTAGAATGGTAATAACAAAGGAAGAAGAAGTGGAAGAAGAAAGGAACATGGAAAAGGGTGGTGAAAACATTACCTCTTCTTTGGGGTCCTCCTTTTGATTTTATCAAAATCTCTCCTTAAGTTGGATTTATGATCAAAATAATGCCTCTAGGTTTTATTGAGGGAAGTTGGGAGAGTATTGGGGTAGATTTTGGCCGACCCAAAAGGCTTTTAGGGTGTTATGTAATGAGAACTGGGAGTGCCCTTTTATAAGAGGGGTGAGGGGCACCTTTGGAAAAGCTAGAAATATTAATTTATAATACATTCATATTCGGTTTCTAATGGCTCAAAAGTTTATTATTCAGAGGTTAAGGTGGGGATAGGTCGAAAACCATTCAACCAAAATAATTTAGACAGGTTTGGGTTACTATATTAACCTTATCTTTTAGTTTTAACTCTTAGTTAATTAGTTTGACATTTACCATGTCACTTTGTATTTTTATATTATATAGTTAATAAACATACTATATACATCCAACCGACACCCAAGTAGTCCATTAATTATTCAAATATCGTGATATAAGTCTCTTGTCCGATCCTTAGATTTTTAAGAATTTAATATCAATTAATAATATAATATTTGTTTTAAAAACTATTTTATGTCATTTTTGACTCTATTCAGTAGTTGATTTTTTTGAAACTCATAACAGAATGATTACTTCGAAATTTTTTTATTAAATCATTACTAACATGTCATATTAACTTAGAGAATTAGTGTAATTCATAAAAAGTCTCAAATTATATTTATTTGTGTATTTATAATATTAATTATTTTAATTTTTCACTATTATTTTAATTACTCCATCATCATTGTGTCATAAATAAATTAAATTATTTAATGTCTAAAAATTACAAATAAAATATAATTATATAGGAAATCTTTTTATCTTTCTAATGAATATTTACAATCGAATTTATCTTATGTATAACCCTATATGAAAAATGTTTTAGTAAATATACATTAATTTTAACTCTTTTAACTCTTCTTTGAATTAAATAATAATAAATGTCCTAATCTAATATAAGTGGAAAAAATGATAATATTATATTCCTAATGTTGTTTTTGGTTGAGATACACTTTTCCAATAGAATTAGGACATGTTTTAGGGTGATATTAATATCATTTTTACCCTTAATTACCCAATTTACTTTTAACCGTGGTAAATAATAGTAAAAAGTTACAATTCACCAAAAAATATTTTCATCTCGTTGAACCACGTTTTACTTCTTGATATTAACCGTGTCTCACAAATTTTCGAAATTCCATTCACAGAAACGGTAAAATTAAGTATTATGAAAAAAATTAGTTTTTTAACTACCACTTAGTAGTTGCACTATTCTTCAAAAATTGAACTTTTTCAGAACAATGCCAAAATTTCACCCTAAGCTATAATTGATATTCCGAATTAAAAAATGATGTCGATTTTACAAAATTCCAAACATATAAGTTGTATTAATTAATTTTATAATTAATTCCTACCGTTACAACAAATACCGTGTTTTTAAGAAACAATATATATCAAAAGATTGACAATTGTTTATGTCCAATTTCAAAGTGAAATTAATTATAATGAAAACCATTGGTTAAAATGGTAAATATATATTCTAATTATACTATAAAACCACTAAATAATATAATATATCACTATAAATTATTTTGATTAAAATCGTTGTTTTTAAGTATTTTTCACTATTCATAAAAATTGGACGTTCTCAGAAAAATTCAACATAGGATAATTTCGATATTCTGAATCCAAAAATGAAGTTCATTTTGAAATATAAAATATATATAATTTCAAAAAGTAGGTATTACTATTCATAATGGCTAGTTTGATTGGTTGTGGTGTGTTAGAACTCGATGTTCTGTACAACACATGCTATCACATTATTCAAAGAGAAGCATACCGTAGAACTTGGGGTGTTACAACCTCAAAGATCCATTTGCTTTCCTTAAAACCAAAACTAGTGATACCAACGGAGACACCCTTGGGTGAATGAAACCCTTTCTTTTTAGCTCCTCTAACTGTGCTTTAAATTCCTTTAACTCCGTTGGTGCCATCCTATAAGACGTAAATGAGATAGGACTGGCTCACAGAAGGAGACCAATGGTAAAATATACTTCCCTTAGAGTTGGTAACCCTGAGAAGTTCTTGGGGAAGACATCTAGAAATTGATCCACCACAGCTGGTAAACTATTATCCTCTATCACTTCAATTGATGCCAAAAACATATAACTAACAAGAGATTGTGCCAACAGTTGGTGCCAACCCATTTGTTGCACCAACTTTCCACTCTTTCTCCTTATAATAAAATGTCTAACTCCATTCGTTCTCATAAAACTCGCCATTTATGCATACAAATTGATGTGGGAATTAAACATCGCCAACCAATTCATTCCAAGGATTATTTCATAATCATCCATTTAATGAACTGAAAAATCTAACATCAATTCATTGTCTTCCACAAATAAACAAGACACTCGATATAGGAAGGCTAGAAACTCTGCTTAACCCAGATGAGTTAGTAGGTTCAAACGAGTGGACATCATTTCTATGTTTTAATCCAATAGATCAACGATACGAGAAGCCTGAATGAAAGGGGAGAACCTGTATCAAACAAAGCATTCATTAACATGGAAATTAAAAGAACCGTACCTCACTCATTATAGGGTCATGACTAATCATCCACTACAAATTTATCAATTCCAAGAAGATGTGTGCATTCCATGCTCTGCTCTTTATTTTCCTACTGACACTTCCCTTTCTAAAGAGTGTCACGAACACCCGACCACAAAGCATTGCAATAATAGGGCTGAAGGTGTCCCATCTTGTTACACTTATGACATTTTCAAAGTTGTTCCTTACAATACCTCTTGATGTGGATTGAAGTGCCACACTGAAAACATCATGGCATACTCTTGGGTCTTAGAAAAAGTTTTTCCAATATTTTGGTCCGATTCTGATGTCTTCTTCCTCCTTGAGAAAAGATTTCTAATTCCCTCTTTCTCTTAGTGTTATAGTTCTCTGCTCCTCTAGTGAGGAAAACCGTTCTTCCTCCCCTAGGATTTTCAGTAGTGAAAGATATCATAAATAAGATATCCAGTTGTAGTCCCAACTCAACGGTTTTAAAAGCCTAAGTGATGGTTTGGACAATCTGTTGGTTCACATGTGGTTTAGGTGAAACCACATTCTCACTTGCCTCATTCAACTTGTTTCTATGAGGCCTACCAGGTTCCATTTCATAGACCAACAAAATACACCATCATCCTCACTCTCTAGCAATTTTTGGCTTAGTATTTCAAATTCTATCACCTCACTATCACAACATTTTTTCTGAACATCCTATTTTTCCCCATTTACCCATTTCTAAAAAACATTTTCTTCGTTTTGAAAATCAATCTATTTTCAAAATACATCAACCATTGTCTTTTCAAAATAATTCATTTTAAAACATACATAAAATTTTCAGAAATCACGCTTTTCACAAAACCATAATCCATTTCTCAAAATTATTTATGCAATCTTAATGGGAAGTCATTCCTCTATAATGCATTCCATGGTCATCTCATTGGCTAAACCCATGACAATGATATTTACAACATTCTAGAAGTTTATCCAAAACACATATGTACCCAACACCAAGGTAACATGAAGTTCAGCATAAACGGGTTAGCTATGTCATTTTATGCTATACATTTCAAGTTCTGAAAATCCTACTCTTGTCTTAGATGACCACCCAAGGAATAGACATGAAGGAATTTCAAATTCAAGACCAAGAACATCGATGAACACTTGTTAGGCAAGGACCGAACAAGATGATACTATTTTTAATGACCCACCAATTCTCATTGGCTTGAGAGTGTAACAAGTCATTACATGGCCCTTGATGACATCCCCAAGATGCCAAAGGTAGGAAATAAATGCCGAAGGGTTTCAATGCAAGTGGGGGATGATTTACCCTTTGATAAATAATCCAACCAAATACATCACTAACACCCATTATATGATATATGTAAATGAAACAACCAACTCGTGCATTACCAAAAGAGTACTACAATGTTTCAAAAACCAAAACCACCAACACGATATCAGAGTACCAAGATGAAGACTAAAAAAAGACCAGAACAAAGCAAGACATGCTCCACGACTCTGTACCGAGCTTCATGCTACAAGAATCACTACATCTCCCAAGAATCACCATGAACCACTAGTAATGAGTTGACATACCTTTACCTATGTCTCGGAATATGACATCTACAAAAGCACTAAAGATTCAAAGAAGGGGTGAGTATAAAACTCAATTGGATTTCCACAATGACCTCCCTACTCACTGCACTAGGTTAGAATAGTTAGACACATTTATATAAAAAGAGTTTATATAAAACAATTTCAGAAAAGCAGTTTATAACAAAAAAATAAACAAGGTTTTCAAAACAATCCATGGTCAAAAGCATTAATGTGCAATTTAATCCATCCTTTCACACACGTTATTTTTCTGGAAAAATAACCAAACAAATTTCCAAACCATTTCACAAACATCCTGTTTTGGCATTCCCAATCATTTCACAAACCCGTGAAATCAACAATGCATGCATCGTTATGACAGTTCCATACTCATGAGTGGTCTCTCGACGATCTATCAAGTCGTCACCAGGTAATTGTTTCCCATGTTCCGTTACTCCTTTCTCACCAAGAACAAGGTCATATTTCAATCAAGCCTCGTACATATAGTTACCATTATTCCATTACACCTTTGGCACTGATCACAAGGTCATATATCAACCATGACTTGTATATGCTACATTAACACACACCACACATTCACAAAAATCATTCCAGAACAATTCTATCAACAAAACACCTTTCATTGAAAACCATTTTCATCAAAACCACTTGTGTTCAATCATTTCAAGCCATTTCAATAAAGATACCTTTTTATTGAAAACCAATCAATAAAAATCATTTCAATAAAACAAACTTTTTTATTGAAATCCCATTTCTCATCAAACCATTTGCAATTTGAGAAATTTCATAATTTAAAATCAATATTTTAAATTTAAATAGCCAAGTAACTTTGCACACAATTCACCACGATTTCACAGTTTCATCAAAACCATAAATCATCACTAATGAATAATTATTCAATTATTTTTACAATCAATTCCCATCAAATAGACAATTTGAAACTAAGACAAAAAATTCCAATAAGAGGAGTCGAGAGTGATGACGCCTACCTCAACAAATTGGGTGAAACCAAGCCATGGACGAAGAACGCTCAAGAACACCGGGTCAAAACTCCAAAAACACTACTTATATCTCTTCTCCTAACACAAACATGACCAAATATTTTCATATTTGGCATCCAAACCCTTATATCTACCCATAACGGGCATACATATATGATAACGAGAGAAGAGGAGAAGTAGATCTAAGTAGATCTGAGAAACCGACCAAGAACGATCGCATACCTTAAGAATCTGGCTTCGATTCGCCAAGAGAAGCCTTCAGATCACCCATGGAATGCTTGGGAGAAGTCTTCCAACCTTTAAGGGAGACTAATCCCAAGTTATGGTCACATAGGGGGTTTAGACAAGGTAATTAAAGGAAAAACGAGTTAGATCCACAATTTTAGGATCTAACTTTAAGTGACCGCTTGGTTAGTCCGCACGGTTTGACAAACCGTGCGCTAACCGTGCGTTGGCTACAGTCTTGTCCACCCTTCTCGCATAGTTTGACCGCATGGTTAGAATAACCGTGTGCCGACCGTACGGAAGCCTCTTCCTCCAAGACCCACTGCACACGGTTTGGCCGCACTGCTAGGCAAACCGTGCACCGACCGTGCGATTTCCCTTTTTCCTCCAAACATCATTTCAAGATCTCATGACTCTCCCATTCAACACACTTAACATTAAAACCATGAAAATCATCAAGAAAGGGTTACATTCCAGAAAACGGGGGTACTACATGAAGAAAATACTACTCAATATCCATTTTTTCATAAAATAAAAACTCTTCAAAAAAAGTGTCATGTCTAGTTCCATGTTTTACACAGCTAGACATTTCGATGATCCCATCCATGACCCAAATCTCCTATTATGTCATGTGAAAGACATTTCAAAAATGGGATGACCATATATAATATTAGTAAGGGTTATAAAATAAGAAAGAAATCATTAAAACATACAAAACATAAACTATTTTACATACCTGTTAAAAACAAATAATTTACGAATGACACATAGTAATCAAAAATCATAATGGTACTTATGGAATTCTTATCATACTTACATAGTAGCTATCACAGCAACATTGGTTGTTACGTTGGACTACCCATCATTGTATATTCCCTTAAATATCTTAGAAGTAACATTAATGATTACCTTGGTCATGTTACCCAAGGAATTGTATAGCTATCTCGGGCTCCCCAACCCAATTAATATCAAGGAACCACCCAGATATGGATACAATTCCAAATAACCATAACATATTCATATCTCTTAAAAAAACATAAAGGAAGGATAATATTTCCACATTTCAATCACAATATATCATTTAAATATATTGACATAAAAAATCCATTATCAAAACCATTTTCAATAAAAAAAATACGTGAATAGTATAAGGCATTTAATTTCCTTTAAAAAACACTACAACTTGTTAAGGAATCCATAGATCAAAAATACTCATGGCATCAAAAAGATCGTTTTGACTACATACATTAAAAAGAACCATTATTTTTTGTCTTAAATTAAAAAATAGAGAAGAAAAAGATTCCTTTTTAATAAAAGTAAATTTCAAAGGATTATATAAAATGTATAAAGGAAAATTTTGTATTAAAACATAATATTTCAGAATGAAAGGAGATTGAGATGAAATCCCTTACCTCGTGTTCGACAAGACCCATTCATCATTTAATCTTTTAAATAATAAACTAATGTTAATTAATACTTGGCTGAGATCATTTTTAAAGTTTATTGTTCCTTTTATATCACTTATTACATTGTTATAAACATTATTTTATCATTTATGTAAATAAGTGTTATTTTTTCGATATTTGGTACTTCAGTGAAAAATGAACAACATATATTTACATGTTGTCCATGTGGTCAATATTCCATTATATCTAGAATGGTATTAATGATTTTGATATCATATATATCAAATATATCTATTATATACATGTATTTGTAATAGTACATAGAATTTGGGGTATGAAATGAAATTTACAGTTCATGGACACGATAAGTCATATGTACGCATGAACACAACTTTCATTTCTATTCATAGTTTTAATAGAATTAAAACATAATGATACATATTTATATTATAACTATAGTATAAATACATATATAATATCATTAATTACATTCTTTATACGTTCAACATATGGCATTAATGAGTCATATCACTTTGAGGGAGCGGTAGTCCACACTTCCTCAAATGAAATTATCACTTTTTTCCATTATAGAAAAAATAAATATAGGATATAAATGTTAAATAAAGAATAATAAAGAAAAATTAAACATAATATATATCATATATTAATACAGTGTCGTCTTAATGGCCACCATGAGAGGCATTAGGATATAATCGAACAATCTTCATTTTGTGAGGCGTTGGTTTTCCATCCACAGAAATAGTATATTCTTCACCCATT
Source organism: Viscum album (assembly GCA_963277665.1). Classification (NCBI taxonomy): domain Eukaryota; kingdom Viridiplantae; phylum Streptophyta; class Magnoliopsida; order Santalales; family Viscaceae; genus Viscum; species Viscum album. Next base: position 1,214,328,039 of record OY728131.1, on the reverse strand, counting down.
AGATGACGTTTTGTGTATGATTAGTTCAAATACTTATTATAAAAATGTAACAGTTTATTGAGGATACTGTTTTTGTTATAATAAAGTAATAAAACGATTTTTGGGGTTGGAGAAGTAAAATAAAAGAAAATAAGTTAAAAGGAATCATTGCCTTTAATTTGGGTAACTCTTATTGGATTGAACCAAAAGGACTTGTTGAAGTGCATTATGTATATGGTAAGGATTATAGGAGGAATAGAGGGAGCATGATAGATTATTTGGTCATGATATGGATTATCTAAGGGGCTTTGGAGGTGTAATAAATGAGTAAGAATTGAGGACATTTTAAAAGGGTGAGGACGGGTGCTTTAGAAATATGATAAAATATTATTTTATTATACAATGATATTCGGTTTCAAAAGGACCAAAAAAAATTTAAAGTTGAAGATATGTTGACTCTAGGTTGAAATAAAATAATTCATTAATAATTGGAATGGTTTTTTATATTGTTTTATTATTTATAAAAATATTTATTTAAATATGTTATTAATGAGGTAAATATTGCATCATTATCGGGTCATATATAATTTATTTAAATTGATGTCTAAAAATTATAAAAAATAACACGATATAGGAAATCTTTTTAAATTCCCAATGAATATATATAGTTGAAAAGATAACATATATAACCCAATGTAAAAATTAAATTACTAAAATATATTTTTTTTGGTCAATTTTATCATTACATAATGTTCATTAATCTAAAGTGTCATTATCACTTCCAAGTGGCTCCATGGGGACCCAAAACCGAACCAAAGATGGACATGGTTGTAAATATCTCAATAAATATGGTTATGAAATGTTATATGGTAAATTTTTTTTAATATAATAGTATTATTACCTTGAATTACCCTATTTATCTTTAGCTACGGAAAATAAATGTCAAAAGTTACATTTCACCAAAAATTATTTTCATATTATTATACCACATATTACTTACTAGTTAAAACCATGTATTTTGGATTTTATAAATTCAATTTAAATATGTGTTAAATGATCATATAAATGAAAATTTAAGTTTTTCACTACTACTTAGTGGATTCACTATTCATCAAAAATAAATGTTTTTCAGAAAACTACCAAAAATTCAGCCTAAGCTATATTTGATATTTGGAATTAAAAAATGATGTCTATTAAACAAATTTAAAACATTGAAGTTGGTTTTTTTAATTTAAAATTAATTTTAACTATATATATAAATTAGATAAAAAATCACTTTTAAATTAAAATATAATTTTTTTAACAATTCATAATAAATGAATTTTATCAGAAAAATAAAAACAATTTACTCAATGTAAATTTTGATGTCCTCATTCAAAAAATATTTATTTGGTCTAATTTAACATATAATAGTTACGAAAACTATATTTAAAGAGTGTTCGCCATCAAAAGGTGTTAAATCAACCATTTAAGGTAAATTAGGCTTAAAATTAGATTCATTCACATTTTAATCCTCTAACTTTTATTGGATAAATGTAAAAACATTTAACAAACATGTATAATGATAATATAGTTTGTTCTATTCATTCACTCTAATACAAAAACTAGGCATTAATACCATTTAAATTGATAATATAATATTAATAGTGTACAATATAAAATTTCAAAGAAACCTATTGTTTAATATCAGGTAAGCCATGAATCATAGAATTACCTTTAAAGTAAAATTAAAATTTAATTCAAAAATACTAATAAATATGAAAATGTATTATTCTTTATTTATTTTCAATGTTAAATTAATATCCTCTAATAAATTGGTGTGGGAGAACACTCCCTTGCTTCCCCCCATGGGTACATGAGAGCTTTCCAGGGAGTCACGTTGCTACAAATTAAATATTCATAAAAACCATAGTCAATATAACAAATATATAATTTTTTATTAAATAAATAATATATAAATAATCTTAACACATTTCATTAATAAATGAAATAACTAATCCACCCACGTACAATGTCTATGTAATGTCAGCATCCCCCATGTCTCGCCTAGAAGTGAACTCGAACAGACAATTCCAACATCCCTAAGTGACTAATGGTCCTCCATAAGTGGTATAGGCCAGGAACCCTACTCCTAACCAAAACCCCGTGCCCTGATAGTCATAACTCAAGTCTAGAATAAATCATCCCAAAATAGTAACACAACCCAAAAACAGTGCCCTCCTCTAAATTTTTTTTCACTAACCAAATCAAGTCCCCACTAATATCAGCACAAAAAAATTCCATGAAAAGGTATGATGGGAATTCCCTATTCCCACGGGCTGACATAAATTCCCATGTATCAACAATGTTGTTTTGAGAACATTTTATTTAGAATGAAATCATAAAACATTAAAAACAATCAATAACATGAATAAGAAAAATTCATGCCAAACAATCCTTAATGGAAACCATATCAAAATACATGGTTTAAATAATGAAAAATTGGTACTAAAAAATTTATAATTATCAGAAAATCTGCCACAATGAATCCACATTATAAGGGGTCATCAACCCCGAGTCGTCTCTATTACACAACACCATAGGGGGGGACTAACAAACCAAACAACCTTCTCCTGATGCTTTTCCCATACCCATGTCAAAAATAATCAAGTATACATAAATAAAAGGGGTGTAAGTAGTGTGTGATCTTATGTTCAATAGGATACCATGCAAATATTCCAATGAGTATGTAATACAAATAGACAAAAGCATGTAGTTCAAATATGTTTGGAAATGCGGAAAAAAATTCCAGGAACTGAAACATTCACATGTAAACAGTTTCCAAAATAATACATTAATAATTTTTAAACATTTGAAAAAAAACCTCATTGATACATTAATGTATAGCTAAATTATACACTAATACAAGGGTAAATACCAAAAATCTAATGAGCACCAAAATCAGGAACACCCCAATGTACTAGATAGTCTTGGTCCCCATGTACCTTGTACCTCAGTTCAAAATATCCATATATAAATATGTCACGATGCACAATCCACTTGTAGGGAACAAACCCATAACCTAGTGTTCCCCAATAATCATCAATATATTTATCTATGTGTTGTCGGTTACCATTTTTCATAGTGAAATAGGGACAATACCCATCTGGATCACTAGCATACTAATACATATCCGCCCACCAATGAACCCCAGCATCCCCCTTTGTGATAAAAAATTATCAGTATTCTACATACCTCCCATTGAATATAGAATCACCACTAGTGGTCACATAAAAACAATATATTTTATATAAACACTTTATACCACTAAAACAAACAACAAAACATTTTTATGTTTAATAAAACAACATCTCAAATCTCGCATTGTTTTGCACCCAAAAATCATTGAAATATCCACTTTTCACACTATATGAATGACTATAAGTCCCCAAAATAAAAATCGAAGCCCAATATATTTCAACGAAACCAAAAAATAAGTTCTAGCACATACACATATGAATCAAGAAGTGATATCATTGTAAAACCTCCATTTTTACACAAACATGGCACTTAAAGTTCATATGCTTTAAAAAAATCCATTAAAAATTATCCCAGAAACAAACAAAGGATAAAAAAATTCAAAACATTATTTTCAACACTAATATATTTCAATAAAATCAATTAAATTGTTATAGGGAATTCCCAAATGATCCAAAAATATATTTCATGGAAAAAACCCCAATTTCAAATAAAAAGGGAACATTTACCTCATTTACGTTACCAGTACAATAAAAATCGATATTGTACCTATTATAAAATCATATAAATATTAAAATTTAATAAAAACATAATTACATGTCCCAATTATTTCATACACATGGAGTCACCAACCAAAATTGTAAAATCATTGAATCCTTTGAGTGAAAATTCAATCGCACCACTGTCTCACCTAAAAGAAGGTCGATTGAGCCTAAAAAACTATTAGACCATGAAAACCCAAATTTAAATGCTAGGTTATAAACCATACCCTATGGTAATTTGGGACATTATATAAATTGTAAGCAACTTCATGAAAAAGGGAGGAACCAAGAGGGAGAAACTCTTGCATGAGATTGTGTAATGTTCCTCCGCAGAATCGCCCATCAAAATAGAGTTATAATAATGGATTTTGAGGATTTGGGATCCTCCATGGATGTTAGGATCCATGTGGGGAATAAAGGATGGGGTTATGATTAATCCCAAGATGGAAAATATGTCATTTATCACATTTTTAATGAGCATTCCATGGGCACATGGTTTGTACACATGGTTTGGAAAACTGTGAACCTAAATAGTATCCCCACCTTTCACTCCTCAAAGAATCTCCAAATTCCACCAAACATTATCATGGACATGGGAGGACATAGGGGAATTCTAGGATAAAAATATAATAAAAATATGTGCCTTTAATTAATCACAAGGGTGTGATTGTTTGAAATTTTTCTTTTCATCTAAATAATTTATTTTTTTAAAATTTAATTTAAATTTTTTTTAAATTTACATTTAATCAATTATATATATATATATATATATATATATATCGAATTTTGGTTATTTTAATAAATTTATAATTCAAATTGAAGATAAATATTTAGCAAACTTTTAATCATTTTCACTTTAGAAACACCCTTTCTCAGTCTTACTAGGGTATTGATTTTGAATATTATTCTTACACTTCTATGAATTGATTATATAAAATGGATTCAAATTTCAGAATAATAATATTTTATATTTTATATTTATATATAATTTTTTTAACCAAAATGGTTTGTTAAATAAATTAAAATAAATTATAGTTTTTAATGTAACAAATGAATTTAGTAAGTGTCAATTCTTTAATCATAATGGGAAAATGACCTATAGACAATTCCAAAAATATGTGGATAGCTATATATGAACAATATATCATATTTTTTTTGGAAATGTTATTAATTATTGGTGTCACGTGATATAAGGGAGATATACCAATAGTGTTTCCTTTTTGGTATTTATAAGAATGTAACTCCACCTATATTATAATTGGGCATTGAATCTTCCCCATTATACACACATATAAATCCTTTTAAATCAAACAAAAACAGGAAAAATGAACACCCAACATCACTGAATTAATAATATAATATTTTATTTATACATAAAAAAATCAATTTTATATTTTGGTAAAAACCAACATGTTTTTCCCGAAGAAGAAGTAACGTTCATTGACATTCTTTTTTTTTTGTTTCCTTTTAAACCTCCTTAAATTATTATTATACCATGATTATATAAAACCCTATGTATCCTCAATTTAAAAATATTATTTTATTTTACTGGTAAAACCTTAACCAACATATATTTACATCAAATGGATTACAAATTAATCAGTTGTGTGTACGGTGGACTACTTCCTTGTATAATAGTGTCCTTCATATTTTTAAGTGACATTATTTAATGGTTGGAAATTATGATAGTAAAAATGTTTATATGTTATATTTATGATATATATTAAATGTTAATACATATAGATTCATTACATCATATAAATCATATTTATATTTCAAATCATAGAGGATATGATTACATTACTCGTGTGTATGGTAGACTATAGCATTGTGAAGCGATGTGAATCCTTTTTCACTAAAATGTTACATGGATGGTAATTAGGTTAAATATAACGAATATATATGATATTATTGATAAATTTATGCTATTAATTAAATTATTATATTTATAGAAAAATAATTTTTATTTTTTTAATACCTTTTCTCGCATTGAAACTGTGATAATGTCATTCATGGACACGTAGACTACTACATCCTACAAGCACTACTATTCCATTTTTAATCACTACCTCATAGGAATGATACATATAATTAAATAATATGGTATTAATTATATAATTATCATTTTGATGTATAAATTTTACAAACCTTCTTTCCAAAATTATCATTGAAAAATTGGAATGTTATTCAAGTTAACGTATGTCATACCATCTACATGATTTTAACATTGGTAAATTTCTCATAACAATGTTAAATGTTTTTTAAAGATAGTATTTCATTTATTAAATGATGATTATTTAAATATGATTTTTAGGTATTTCTAAATAATGTCTTCTTGTACCATGGTCATCCTACCGTATTCATTTTGACATATAAGCTGAATATGGTCAAAACATCCGAAAAAATATAATTGATTAATTAAATTCATTTAACGTGTTAATAAGTGAAATTAAAGAAACATTAAAAATAGAAAATATTCAAATGAAATTGAATAATTAACGTAAATCAATTATTTTGGAATATGAATAAAAAACTATCAAATTAGACTCAAGGTAATTAAATTCATCTCATTATCTATTCACTAAAGCATTTGTTGATGATATACCACTATATTTTTTAAAGATGTACATAAAGGACCATTAGCATTTTATATCAATAATATACCTATTATAATGAGTGTTTTATTTTATAATGTTTTTTTGGATGTTTATTATTTTTCAGGCGTTTCTCAGGGGATATGAGTCTTTTCTTGTGAAAATATCATTTAACGATTTCCTTCCTACTCTTTATTGTTATGACCTTGTTTGTTAAATAATATAATAAATGGTTTTATATGGATATATAAGATATTAACATAACAGTTTTTGTCTATATATACATTAAATTTAATTTATTTGAAAAATACTATTTGTACATATTTTATACGGAACATTTTGACAAAGGAAAAAGATTATTCTATACATTACATACATGGTGGCAATGCGTTTTCCACCAAAATGGCCATTATTATTTTTTATTTCATTCAAATATTTCATGATTCTATATATGAAAACAAAAATTCATTTTTTTATTTTGATATTGAAAATGGGTTTTTAATGAATATTGTTTTTTGGTATTAAAAATTGTTCCTTAAAAGAAAAAGGAATTTTTATACAATTTTTTAAAATATTTTTGGAATTTTTTTAAATAATGTTTTAAGATGAAATTTTATTATTCATGATATGGTACATGATAATTATATGAAATTGGAGAGCTCTATTTAGCTTATACGAAGGGTTTATTCCAATTATAGGTTAGGGGTGATGCTGAAATATACTTTACTAAGTGATGATAACTATTTTAGATTATTAATGATGGGTGAGTGTTATTTAACTTATAAAAAAGGATGACCCCTATTGAAAATCAGTGTTAATCCCCATATATTTTATGTGAAGGGTGGTCACCATTATATATTTATAAAACTTTGGGTAATTATTTTATTGGGAATTAGTGATATTGTTATTCCAATTTAAAGGTATTTGAATGGGTTTTGTGAATAAAATTATATTAGTCTCATAAATTAGCTTTAATGTATTTCTAAATGTTGTGAATATTTTTCTTTATAAATTTGTGTTTTTTTATTTAAAAACATTTCATTTAATGTAACACTACAAGCATCCATCGTACGTTTCCCTTCGAATAATGCAATGGCGTGCATTGTACGCAACTTCGAGATTTTAACACACCACAACCAATCAAACTAGTTGTTATGAATAGTAATACCTAGTTTTTGAAATTTTATAAATTCTATCTCTCAAAATAGTCTTAATTTTTGGATTCAGAATATCGAAATTACCCTAAGGTGAAATTTTTGTACTTTTCGGATAACATTCATATTTTGATGAATAGTGAAAATTACTAAAATATAATTAAAAACAAATTTTTTAATTAAAATAAATAATAGTGATAAATTATGAATTTGAATGGTTTTAAAGTATATTTAGATTATATTTTTACCATTTAATACAATGTGGTACGTTGAACATAATTTCACATTTAAACCAGACATAAACAAGTGCCAATCTTTTGATAGTTATTATTTCTAAAAAACATGTTTTTTGTTTTAACAACGAGAATTAATTTTAAATTAATTTCTGCCACTTCGGTGTTTTGAATTTGGAAAAATGGATTCCATATTTGGAATCAAGATGTTCAAATTTTTTAAATAGGTATCTTTTATTTTTAGACATTAAGACTAATTACTGCGGTAAATATTTTATTTACCGTGGTTAAGGGTAAATCCGATAAATAAGGGTTAAAAAAATATTATAATATTACTAAATTACCCTAAAACATGTCATAGCCTTATTGGTTGATACATGTTCGACCATAGGAATCTTTGGGTCGATTTGGGGACCCCATGGACCCACTTGTAGGTGATAGGGACACTTTATTTTAATTAAGTGAAAATGAATACAAAAATGACACAAGCATATATGTTTTAGAAAACCAATTTTTACATAGGGTTATATATGTTGGATTTTCGACTATAAATATTAATTAAAAAGATAAAAGGCTTTCCTACATAATGATATTTTATTTATAATTTTTAGAGATTATATAAGTTAATTTATTTAAGACACAATGATGATGCAATATTTACCATAATAGTAAAAAATTAAAATAATTGATATTATAAATACCCAAATAAATATAATTTGAGACTTTTATTGGATTAAAAAATTTTATAGGTTAATATGGCATATTAATATTTATTTAATTAACTTTGTTCAAAGTAATCATTCTGTTATGAGTTTCAAAAAAAATAAACTATTGAATAGTGTCAAAAATTACATAAAAGTGTTTTTAAAACAAATATTATATTATTAATTGATATCAAATTCCTAAAAATCTAAGGTTCGGCCAAGAGACTTATATCATGATAGGTGTATCATTAATGGATCACTTGGGGGTATCTTGGATGTATATAGTATTTTTATTAACTATATAATATAAAAATACAAAGTGACATTGTAAATGTCAAACTAATTAACTAAGAGTTAAAAATAAAAGATAAGGTTAATATAGTAACCCAAACCTATCTAAATTCTATTTGATGAATTTTTTTCGACCTATCCCCACCTTAAACTTTGAATAATCAACTTCGGAGCCATTGTAAACCGAATATGAATTTATTATAAATTAATATTTCTAGATTTTCCAATGGTGCCCCTCACCCCTCTTATAAAAGGGAACTCCTCCTTCTCATTTTTTCACACCTTCAAAGCCTTTTGGCTCAGCCAAAACCTGAAAAACTACACTCTAAACATCCATAACTACAACCTAGATTCCTTAGTTTGATCAGAAATCCATCCTCAGGATCCCTTTTGATCAAATCAAAAGGAAGAATCCGAAGAAGAGGTAATGATTTCACCACCCTTTTCCAAGTTCCTTTCTTCTTCCACTTCTTCTTCCTTTGTTGTTACCATTATAAAATAAAAACTACAGTATAATATATATACTGTGATACAACCATATTCAGTATTCTATCCATCCTTTGAATAACATGTCACCATACGTGCGTACGTACGGCTTACCGTCTGCACGTCGTGGTGTAATTGTTATTCAATATATTATTATTTTGGATGGGTATAATAATGATGTGTAACTCATGTAAATAATAAATATAACATGATAATGATTCTTTATATATGATATACCATCCAATTATATATTATTTTAATATCAAAAGAATGGTATTGTCGCTCTTGCGTACGTACGGACTACCATCTCCACGAACGTGATGAGATTCATTCTCCATCATATCCATTCAAGTATAATTATCATTTGATGATTTATGAATAGTATCTATGGACTTGATATCATTATGGATATGAATAATATACATCCCATTAATAACGAATATGGCTCACATAACAAAGAATATAAAGTAAAATGAACCTATTAACACCCGAAATGACGATAATACTAGGATATTATTAACAAATCAATTTTAAAAGATCATATATGATATCATATTAATGTAAATTATTCTTTTATAATTCAATAACAATTATTTAACCATTATACAGGAGGTTAACCTACCATCGACCAAGGAAAAAGTACAAAGTAAGGGGTTTCTAATCTCACTTTTAATTTTATGAGATTTCCATTATTCACCACTTATTTATTATATGTGGTGTGTGTACTGCCCATGTTTGTATTCATTGTGTAATATAATTTAATTCACGTATATTTACATCATCATTGTATGATCCTTATTACATGGGTTTATTTTTTGTATGTTACCAAATCAATAATGGAATTTGAAATTTCAATTTCCACTCATCTGGCTTTATGCATACTTCATTGACTATTTTACTCTATGATTATGTGTGGAAACACTATTCATTTGATTATGTCATAATTTCCACTCCCCTGTCTATTGATATACTTTTTATAAACATAATCACTCCATTGATTAATTCTCATGTCAATTGTATGAACTTGATAAGAGTAATTTTTACTCAATCTCAATTTGTTGAGACAAACATCCAATTCATTGGTGTTGTTTTTACTAGAATATGTGTGAATGTCCTTTGATTGTTTTACACTGAATATACAATCATATTTAGTCTATTTATATTTGTCACACATAGCTATGTCATTGATTTATCCTTAATCTAAGGATACAACCTTTATGAGAGATTTCATCTCAATTTACATTCCATTGAGACTTCTTTTTTGTTATACACCAAATCACTTTTAGGTGGTGTATATAATGTACTTTGACATAGTATATAATGAATTCCTTTATTCTGATGATATTACAATGTTTTTATTACCTCAATTATTTATATTCAAGTGTCTCTCTTTTGGTTAGAAACTCTAACTAAAATACAATTTTTAAATGTTTTAAAGACTTATTCTTCTAAATCTTGCTCATTAATGTCCGTGTTTTAAAAATTGTTGTAAGTATTTATTTATATGGACATTAAAGTTTTAAAATTAAAACTCCTTTTAAAAGTTTCAAAGTGGTATGAGACACATTGATTCAAAAATCTATTTTTAAATGGATTCTTGGCAAATAGTGTGACTTTTAAAATGTTTTCAAGAAAAGGGGGATATTTCTCTCAAATAGTTTTGATGATTATTTTCATCTATGTCAACATCCTCCATTATTCGTGATTGAGGATAATGTGATACAATACAATCTTCCATATTTTATCAAATGAGTTATGTTTGACTGTGGATGTGCTATTTTTATACCATTCATGGTTTGTGGTTAAATTACTGAAATTCCGTATGCTAGTTTTAATACGAATGTTTATGTTATGTTTAAACCTGTTCATATGAGGAATTCATTGGACTTAATAAGTGATGGGTGTAGCCCTCTATAGCTCCTTGTTTCATCGGGAGGTCTCATGAGACAAACTAGTGTCTTGGCACAAGGCCTTGGAAAAATCGTATTTGTAGTCTTGGTACGAGGCCTTGGCTATGTGGTTATGATAGTATGGCATTATGCATTCCATCAGTATGAAAGTGGTTATTGATATTGCATGTGATCATTCGAATAGTAGAATATCCATGTGAGTAAGTAAATGGAATTAATTTATTTTATCTTTTCCATTTTATTCTGATGTTCAAGTTTAAAAGGCTTTCGTTTTAGTTATAAACTGCCTTAAGTGTTTATGCTTATCTATGAAAGCTTCGGCTATAATGTTATCCTTACTGAGCATCTGATCTCAACCCATTCAATGTTTTTTTCCCAGGATTATAAAGAAGTAATTTATGATTGACCTGCAGGGATATTATGAGGGGATATGAAGACAAGATGTTGTTGTAGTTTTATTTTACCTTATGATGTAATGTAAGAATTATGAATATATCTAGTATTTCCAAGACTACTAAACTAATCGGTCTTTCGAGACATGATCCTTTGTGATCATGCCAATGTTATGTAATAATGCACTAACTCTAGGTATCTAGGGTGGGGCGTTACAGTTGGTATCAGAGGAAGTTTAGTACAAACCTTGGAAGCTAGATTTAGTTAAACTCTGATTAGAGCACGTAGACCTAAGATGAACTTTGAGGATTAGTATAGAAGAACTTCCTAGAATTTTGGTATTGTATAGATTTTGTGAGTTTTCTGAGAAATACATCCCTGTCTGGATACGAGTAGGTAGAGGCGTCTCTAGCACAGTTGTACCTAGGGGTAAAACCTGAAAAAAACACTTTGAGCTAGACTCGAACGGGAACTGGTGCACGATAACGGGCCTTGCTGCACTATTGATTACGACACTCCCGTGGGATATACTTAGGATAATTTACATTTTCTTAACAAACCGATTTGATGTATTATATATATATGATAAGAGTAAATGACATTGGTTAATCCTAATGTGTTTCAAATTGAGAATATGGTGACATGTTAATCTCTAAATGATTTTACTACTACCGTTACTCACACAATGATTTATGGTTTTAGTCAATGGCTGGATTCCAAGGAAGTCATAGTGACTTTGAGAATGATGTACAAGTTGGGAACGGTGGTGGCAATGAGCATCAAAAAGGAATGTTGATAGGTGTAAAAGATATCTCCTTTATTCCAAATCAATTTTCTAAAAATATGATCAACAATATATATATTAACCAATTCCCGAACTCAAAAAAGAAGAGAAATGTGATGAATGATAAGAGCTCCAGTAATGGAGACCATGGAGAAAAGAACCCTCAATTTCCATCATGCAAGAAATGTGGTAGGAGATACCCGGGAAAGTGTCTCAATGGGACCACGAAATTCTTTACTTGTGGGAAGAAAGGACATAATGTCAAAAATTACCGAAGCAAAATGAAGAGTACTATGGATGAAGATAAAAATGGTCGCAAGAGTCCATTTACAGTCATTTTCCATAAATGTAGGGGACCTGGCCATTACCCGAGTGAATGCCCTATTCTATAGGATATTTTCTTGGTCAATGATGAAGCTATGTGGAAATAAATAGTTGGAGAAATGTTTAAAAAGTATTAGTGCTCCTTTTTTATGGGTTTAATTTAAAATAATTTTCTCTTCTATTTTTAACCCTGAAGTTTTCCATGTGAGAATGATATTTGAGGAATAATTATCTTTTCACTTGTGAATATAGTTATAAATAACCATTTGGTTTTATATGATCATTGGGGTTTTAGAGAATTATAAGTTATTATAATTTGGAATGAAAATACAAGGTATGATATAACATTTGTGGTTAAATTATGTTATGGTATTTTGAGAAATTTATCACATTTTGGGAATGTTATAAAATATAGAATTTGAAAAAGGACAACACGTAGACCGTGTGACAACCCATCGCGTCAGAGAAAGCTGTGGGAATCGAACCCACAACCAAAGTGTGATTTGGATTTATCGCCTACCAATAGACTACGTGATTTCCATGGTTAGTGTGACTATTTTTTTTAGTTAAATGATTTTATTGAACAATAATATATTGATTTGGGTTCTTATGTCTTATAAAATGAATACCCTTAGTATAGGAAAATGATTTGGTGATTAAGTGATAAATGTTATTTTGGGAGATGTTCACTTTGTTAGGAACACTATATGTCCAAGAAAAATAGAATATTATGGGATGTCATTAGTGGAGTAATGGTAGATTTTTATCTATGTTTTTATTATGTATCTATAGTGATTTGGGTTATTTATGGAAATGATTAACCTATAATAAATAATATGTGATTATGTTAATTACTTTTAGGTATGTGACTTTAAGAGTAGATGATGTCATTTAGAGATACAAGTTTACATGGAAGACTACATTCTTATAAGTTTTGGGTTTCAATATTAGTTTGGATTATATTGACGGATTTTAAAGAAAATTTATTATTGAATGGTATTTATTTAACTTTGGGGTATTGTTGGTTTAATTTTAGAAATTAAGATTAGTATTTTTTTTCTCTAATGAAATAAACATTTGGGGGATCATCAGATCTTATACTAACCATTTTGGTTTTGATTAATCTCTAATGACAAGTTAAATATATAGTTTATCCTACATGGATCATGTATTTCTATAGAAGTTTATTCTAGCTCTTTTATTGTGACCAAGTCTTCTTGAATACTCATTGTTCAAAAAAAATAAGTTAGTGGTAAAAAGTTATTAAATAATGATACTCTACATAAAAAAGTAAGTATATCTCTTTATGTTCTTAGTCAATATCATAAATGAATTCTTCGTCCTTATGTAATGTTACTTAAAACAAAGAAAAATGTTTTTCGTTTACTTTTATACTAGGAGACTGATGGTCGTTTGTCCCAACACAAGTTTTTGGTTTTCTTATTGTTAACATTCCCCAGATCATGATTTCTATCCCTCACCATCAGAACGTGACACTTAGTCTATCATCCACATCCATGTTTTCCTACATGGAATCCGAGTATGGGTTATCTTGGATGACCTTTATACCTCTCTTTCTTTCTTTTAAAGTGATAGTTTTATTGACTCTTTTTTCGATGTGGGACATTCACATATATTCCCAAGCACAATTTTAAAAATTTCAAGGATGCAATTTATTGAAGGAGTGGAGAATGTAACACCACAAGCTTCCATGGTACGTTTCCCTTTGAATAATGCAATGGCGTGCATTGTACGCAACTTCGAGATTTTAACACACCCCAACCAATCAAACTAGCCGTTATGAATAGTAATACCTACTTTTAGAAATTTTATAAACTCTATCTCTAAAAATATACTTCATTTTTTGATTCGGAATATCGAAATTATCCTAGGATGATATTTTGGTACTTTTCGGATAACTTTCATATTTTGATGAATAGTGAAAATTGGTAAATTTTAATTAAAAAGAACTTTTTAATCAAAATAATTAATAGTGATAAATTATGAATTTTAATGGTTTTAAAGTATATTTAGAATATATTTTAACCATGTAATAAAATGTGGGTCATTGAACAAAATTTCACATTTAAACCAGACATAAACAAGTGCCAATCTTTTGATACTTATTACCTCTTAAAAACACGATATTTGTTTTAACAACGAGAATTAATTTTAAATTAATTACTGCCACTTCTGTGTTTTGAATTTGGAAAAATGGATTCCATATTTTTAATTAATATGTTCATATTGTGTAAATAGGTATCTTTTATTTTTAGACATTGTGAAAAATTACTATGGTAAATATTTTATTTACCATGGTTAAGGGTAAATCCGGTAAATAAGGGTTAAAAAATAATATTATAATAATACTAAATTACCCTAAAACTTGTCCTATCCTTATTTGTTGATACATGTTAGACCATAGTCATATTTGGGTCGATTTGGGGACCCCATGGAGCCACTTGTAGGTGATAGGGACACTATTTTAATTAAGTGAAAATGAATACAAAAATGACACAAGCATATATCTTTTAGCAAAACAATTTTTTACATAGGGTTATATATGTGGGATTTTAGACTAGAAATATTCATTAGAAAGCTAAGATGATTTTCTATCTAATTAAATTTTATTTATAATTATTAGAGATTAAATAAGTTAATTTATTTATGACACAATGATGATGCAATAATTACCATAATAGTGAAAAATTAAAATAATTGATATTATAAATACCCAAATAAATATAATTTGAGACTTTTATTGAATTGAAATAATTTTATAGGTTAATATGACATATTAAAATTGATTTAATTAACTTTGATAGAAGTAATCATTCCATTATGAGTTTCACAAAAAAAAATCAACTCTTGAATAGTGTCAAAATTGACATAAAAGTGTTTTTAAAACAAATATTATATTATTAATTAATATCAAATTCATAAAAATCTAATGGTCGGCCAAGAGACATATATCATGATAGGTGTATCATTAATGGACCACTTGGGGGTCTCTTGGATGTATATAGTATGTTTATTAACTCTATAATATAAAAATACAAAGTGACATTGTAAATGTCAAACTAATTAACTAAGAGTTAAAAATAAAAGATAAGGTTAATATAGTAACCCAAACCTGTCTAAATTATATTGGTTGAATGTTTTTAGACCTATCCCCACCTTAAACTTTGAATAATAAACTTCTGAGCCATTGGAAACCGAATATTAATTTATTATAAATTAATATTTCTACCTTTTCCAATGGTGCCCCTCACCCCTCTTATAAAAGGGAACTCCTCCTTCTCATTTTTTCACACCGTCAAAGCCTTTTGGTTCAGCCAAAACCTGAACAAATACTATATCAACATCCCTCAATACAACCTAGATTCCTTAGTTTGATCAGAAAGCCATCCTCAGGAGCCCTTTTGATCAAATCAAAAGGAAGAACCCGAAGAAGAGGTAATGATTTCACCACCCTTTTCCAAGTTCCTTTCTTCTTCCACTTCTTCTTCCTTTGTTGTTTCCTTTATAAAATAATAACTACAGTATAATATATATACTGTGATACAACAATATTCAGTATTCTATCCATCCTTTTAATAACATGTCACCATACGTGCGTACGTACGGCTTACCGTCTGCACGTCGTGGTGTAATTGTTATTCAATATATTATTATTTTGGATGGGTATAATAATGATGTGTAACTCATATAAATATTAAATATAACATGATAATTATTCTGTATATATGATATACCATCCAATTATATATTATTTTAATATCAAAATAATTATATTGTCGCTCGTGCGTACGTACGGACTACCGTCTCCATGAAAGTGATGAGATTCATTCTCCATCACATCCATTCAAGTATAATTGTCATTTGATGATTTAAAAATATTATCTAAGGACTTGATATAATTCAGGATATGAATAAAATACATCCCATTAATAACGAATATGGCTCACATAACAAAGAATATAAAGTAAAATGAACCCGTTAACACCCGAAATGACGATAATACTAAGATAATATTAACAAATCAATGTTAAAAGATCATATATGATATTATTTTAATGGAAATGATTATTATATAATTCAATAACAATTATTTCACCATTATAAATTAGTTTAACCTACCATTGACCAAGGAAAAAGTACAAAGTAAGGGGTTTCTAATCTCACTTTTAATTTCGTGAGATTTCCATTATTCACCACTTATTTATTACATGTGGTGTTTGTACTGCCCATGTTTGTATTCATTGTGTAATATAATTTAATTCATGTATATTTACATCATCATTTTATGATCCTTCTTTCATGGGTGTTTGTTTTGTATGTTACCAAATCAATAAGGGAATTTGATATTACATTTTCCACTCATCCGACATTACGCATACTTCATTGATTATTTTACTCCAAGATTATGTGTCGAATCACTATTCATTTGATTATATCGTAATTTCCACTCCCTTTTCTGTGGATAGAATTTTTATACACATAATCACTCCATTGATAAATTCTCAAGTCATCGATATGAACTTGATAAGAGTAATTTTTACTCAATCTCAATTTGTTGAGACAAACATCCAATTCATTGGTGTTATTTTTACTAGAATATGTGTGAATGTCTTTTGATTGTTTTATACTGAATATAAAATCATATTTAGTGTATTTATATTTTTCACACATAACTATGTCGTTGATTTATCCTTAATCTAAGGATACAACCTTTATGAATGATTTCATCTCAATTTATATTTCATTGAGACTTCATTGTTGTTATACACCAAATAACTTTTATGTGGTGTATATAATGTACATTGACATAGTATATCATGAATTACTTTATTCTCATGATATTATAATGTTTTTATTACCTCAATTATTTGTATTCAAGTGTCTCTCTTTTGGTTAACTCTAACTAAAATACCATTTTTAAATGTTTTAAACACTTATTCTTCTAAATCATGCTCATTAATGTACATGTTTTAAAAATTGTTTTAAGGATTTATTTATCTGGACATTAAAATTTTAAAATTAAAACTCCTTTTAAAAGTTACAAAGTGGTGTGGGACACTTTGATTCAAAAATCTATTTTTAAATTGTTTCTTGACAAATAGTATGTCTTTTAAATGTTTTCAAGAAAAGGGATATATTTCACTCAAATATTTTTGATGATTATTTTCATCAATGTCAACATCCTTCATTATTCTTGATTGAGGTTAATAAGATACAATAAAATCTTCCATATTGTATCGAATGAGTTATGTTTGACTGTTGATGTGCTATTTTTATACCATTCATGGTTTGTGGTTAGAGTGTTGACATTTCATATGCTAGTTTTAATACGAATGTTTATGTTATGTTTAAACCTGTTCATATGAGGAATGCATTGGACTTAATAAGTAAAGGGTGGAGCCCTCTATAGCTCCTCGATGCATCGGTAGGTCTCATGATACAAACAAGTGTCTTGGAACAAGTCCTTGGAAAAATCTTATTTGTAGCCTTGGCACGAGGCCTTGGCTATGTGGTTATGATAGTCTGGCATTATGCATTCCATCATTATGAAAGTGGTTATTGATATATCATGCGATCATTAGACTAGTAGAATATCCATGTGAGTAAGTAAATGGCATTAATTTATTTTTATCATTTCCATTTTATGCTGATGTTCAAGTCTAAAAGGCTTTCGTTTTAGTTATAAACTGCCTTAAGTGTTTATTCTTATCTATGAATGCTTCTGCTATAATGTTATCCTTACTGAGCATCTGAGCTCACCCCTTTCAATGTTTTATTTTTTCCAGGATTATGAAGAAGTAATTTATGAATGACCTACAGGGATAGTATGAGGGGATATGAAGACAAGATGTTGTTGTTGTTTTTTTACCTTGCGATGTAATGTAAGACTTATGAATATATCTAGTATTTCCAAGACTACTAAACTAATCGGTCTTTCGAGACTTGATCTTTTGTGATCATGCCAATGTTATGTAATAATGCACCGACTCTGGGTATCTAGGGTCGGGGTGTTAGATTTAATATGATAATTTATTTGATGATAATGGTTAACATTATATGAGTTTTCATGTTTTGAATATACTAAAGGTTTTAATTTTTTATCTAATGCTATTATTTTTTGCTCATAATAAGTTTTTAATTTATTTTATTGGGATTTCAAGATTGTCAAGGGAAATGAATATGTTTATTTGGAAATTAGTGGGGATCATCCATAAAATTAAATCATTTGTTTTTTTAAATGTTTTATATTATAGGATAAATTAATACTAATTGAATCACCGACGTTGTATTTTATCATTTTGTTATATAAAAATATGTGGTATAATTCTATAAAATGCTAACATGAAAAGATCCAAAAATTCAAGAAATTTAATTTATGACATAAAACTCAAGATAATGTAATGATTATAGTAAGAGCCATATTTTTGGTATCAAAGAACAATTTAGACAACATTAGAGGTTAGTAAAGAGTTAAAAAATTCTTGTAGATTATTTTTCCTTATGGTTAAGTGAAAAAATTATATAGTTGTATGTTTACCATGTTGCTATTTCAAAAAATTATCTATTCAGAATGGTTCTCCATAATAGATATAGGTATGTTGTTGTCGAATGGATCATAATGTATGTTAACCATCTAAATTTTTATCCCATGATGAATAAAATATGAATTTGATAGTTGATTCAATGATGTATCAATTCAGAGAATATATAAATTGTGCGGGTATACTTAATATAGAGGGACCTGGTCTATAAAAATGGAAAATGCCTTTTATAGAGAAATTTTTGAGGAGATATCCACAATCATTCAAAAATTAATCTAACCTAGTGGGAGTCTAATGATTGATCAATTCTCTAGATATTATATTTATTGTTATGTTTTGTTTATATTTCTAAAATAAAAACAGTTATATTTATCATTTATAAGGTCAATATGACTTATGGTTATAAATGTTTAATAATAAAAAATAAAAATATTATCTTATGGTCATGGAATGGAAAACATTCATCGATATTTTCCTTAATAAATACTTCCCTATGTTAATTCATCTACAGATGAAGAACCAATTCATAAAATTAATCAATAATTAATAATTTATCTGACTGAATATGAAGAAAACAACACATGATTAGTTGGGTATGTGCTAGAATTTAGTCGAAACATTTACAGTAATATAAATAGATTTTACTTTTGATTAGAACCAATCATATGAAGATAATTTCCTACATGCGAATATAATATTTACGATAATGTTTACTATCTTCCTATGAATGATGAGATGGAGTATGATGACACTTATTTTCCACCAAATGAAAAGAGAAAAAAATTGTCAAGGTGAATGTAAATGGAGAAGAAACAGACTAATAATTCTCATGGTAATCCAAATAACAGTACCATATGTGGTAAAATACAGTTTAGAAAATATATTTTTAGATATGGTAAGTGTTATTAGTGTGATATGTTAGGTCACAAGGTTTGTGTCTACAAGGAAGAGGGTCCTAAAAATATAAAAATGAGGTGATAGATAACAGGTAAAAAATGAAATGTTGTTTGTTTAAATGAGTCATGAAATAATTATAAGGTGTGGTTTATGTGACATAATCAATGTGGAAAACATCATGACTAGATGAAAAAAGTGATGGAAAGTCACTTTTTCTAAAAAAAAGATGATGTTTGGTGATTTAGCGAAGTGATGGAAGCTCAAAATTGTATGATATTTTTCAATAGTTAACCATATGTTAATGTTTTTACATACATTTTTTATAGGTATTAGTTTATTATATCATAAAGTGAATAATAAATTTTTGGGTTATTTCTTTTTTGATTTATATTTATGTGCGGATATAGATAAATTAGGAGTGTTCCTTTATATTTTGACATGAGTTTATTGTATTAATAAATCCAATGGCACATGTGATATTTGATGGTTAAGGTTATTTGAATAGATTTTCATTATATTTATAAGAGTAATATGTGGATTAAGTTGTTATTATAATGTATAAATATATCATGTATGTATTTTTCATAATATTCTTATAAATTAAAATAATTCATCAACCCAAAAAAGGGATTTTGAATAAAAATGATATCACGGTATCTTAATTTCTAAAGAACTAAAGATTATATTAATCCTCACATATTTTTTTAGTATGCTAAATTATTATTGATCATTCAATTTGTTTTATGATCAATAAACACAATCAATCCCAGTAAATATATTATGCTTTTCCTCTATGTTTGAATTGCTTTCTCCTACATATGTTATCCTATTTGGATATATAAAATGTGTAATTTTAGATGAAAATTTTCCCTATTTTTCTTCCATACTAATATAATTATATTTTAACACTTTTTATGATGTTGTTTTCTCTTAATGATATCTCAAAATGCTAAACCATTTACAACCGAGACAAATTTTGAGGGAGAAATTCATTTAAAGGGGGTATAATGCAACATCCAAAGATTTTATACAATATATTTTTCTAATTATATCAAATTATATTAATTCATAACATACATGAAATTAAAAAAAATATTTCATAATATTTAACACCCTGATTATCTAACATTTCATCTAATATCGAGTTTCTTCAATAACATGTGTTACATACAAGGTTGAGTCTTATCAGACAACAATATATTATTGATATTATTATTTAACATGATATTTATCCCCTAGATATTGTAATGGTGAAATTGAATATGATTATATGAATTTTGGAAATATGTTTTCTGATTTTATACATATTTAATTTAAATGTTACCATGTCATTAGAAATTTAAATATAAACCCATTGAATAAAAAGGAAATGTTTAAAAAAACAATGTTAATTCTGATAATGGTGTTTTATCATTATAATTAAAATAAATATCTATTAGTTATATTGGTAATGAATACTATATATCATTATAATCTACTATTTTAAAATTCATGCAATATTTATTTTAGGCTTAAAAATTAACAAATCAAATTTTACCCCGAAAATTCAATATTTTGAATAGGTAATTTGTCTCCATTTAATAGAAGACATGGTTTAAAACTAGATTTGGAAACTTTTTTATATTTTATTTGGTAAAATAAAAATATTTTTTGAATTATTAATGTCAAACAATGTTTAGGATGAATTATTTTAGAAAAATTTTATCTTTAGATGAATAGAAAAAATTACGTAATTTTAATTGAAAATTATATTTTCATATAATTAATTTAAAATGATAATTAATATTTTGAATTCGTTATAATTTTAAATTAAATAAATAATAAATATATTAATATATTTTTTTCAGTGTAATAATATTTATGTTGAATTTGGATACAAAAACTATGTAATCATTAGAAATTTTTTCAATTAAAGACACACTTTTTTATTTAGTATACAATATTAATTTTAATATAAATTAATGCATGTATGATAATTAAATTTTGAAAAATGAATTTAATATTTCATATCAAAATAATTTATATTATCTGGTATTTTCAATATATATTGGACTAATAAAATTAGTGAAAAAATTAAAATTAACAAGAGTGTTTAAAGTAATTATGAGTTTTCTCGGTGGTTAAAATTGAATCACAAGCGGTCAAATGATGTTGGAACTTGTCCAAAACCCATTGGATATAAATATTTCAACCATATAGAATATTTTCTTGAATATTTTTCCTTGTTGGATCCACATTATGTATGTTAGACCTTCTAATATTGTTTTCAGGATTGTATTAAAAATAATTCCACTCCTCTACAGTTGTATATGGGAATTCATTCTCCCCCTTTGTACACACCTCTAATGCCTTTCATCTCATAAAAATCCAAACCAAATAAAATACCAATATTTCACCACCCATAATAAAATATTTTTTTTGACATAATGATAATCTAGGAAGGGGTTTGATGAAAACCAAAAGGAATTACCTGAGAAATAGGTAACGTTCATCGACCACAATTTTTGTTTGGTATTCTCCTCCAATCCCTTCTATTCATATTATAAAATTGTTATATATAAAAAATATAATCAATAAAATTAGTTATTTATTTCTAATATTATTACCTTAACCGACAAAAACTTCCATCAAGTGGGTAACAAAGTCATCATTCTTCTTTATGGTGGAATAATGTCTCATGAAACGATGTTATTCATTTTTTCCTTTACCACCTCACATGGATTGGAATTATGATGGAAATACTTTTTATATGTTATATTTCTAATATATATAACATAATAATACCACTATATTCATTATATCATATAAAACATATTTACATTTCACACAGTATAGTATATGATAACATTAGACGTTTGTATGGTGGACAATCACCTCACGAAGTGATATGAAGCATTTTTTAGTAATATGATTCCTGGGGGTAGTAATGGTAAATATAATGAACATATATTACCAAAATCACATATCCGTTATATTAATGTGATAATTAACCTACAGTACAATGAATATATAATTTTCATCATACCATTTAACACATTAAAAAAATTTATAACATCATTCATGGACATGTCGACAACTCCCTTCTAGAAAAAAATGTGATTTCGTTTCTTCCATCACCACATCAAAATAATGAAATATATAATTATATACTATTTTAAATATTGAATAATTAACATTATAAAATGTTAATTTTTACTTACCTTCATTATATAATTATAATGGTCCAATATGAATGATACTCATATGTATGTACGACCTACAAATGACATGATTGTTTCATTAGTCCGTTTTTTCATAAAATTATTACATTATTAGTTCTAAAATAATTATTTATATATAAATATGATAATTAGTTAATTATTAATACTCATTATATGTTTAAATAATATCACCTTTGAACATTTTATTCATACCAATGTCATATTTAAACCTAACTAAATATGGTCAAAACATCCAACAGAAAATTCAATTATTAAATTATTGTATATAATGTGACAAGAACTAAAGTAAAACAGATAATATACCTGAAAAATATTATAAATAATGTTAATAATTAACATTAGTTTATTATTCAGTATGAAAAATTCACAAGCGATGAATTATACTTAGGGTAATGGACTTCGCCTCAATTTACATTAATTGTGGAATTTTTTTTATTAGACGAACCTATATTCAATTATAAGGCGATAATAAAATACCTTTCACATGATATATCATTAATATATTTAATATAATGATATTTTATTTTTTCATTTAATGTTAGTGATTAATTGGATTCATGATTCATGTGGACCCTATGTGATACATGACGTTTCATTCAAAAATAATCATCGTTTAAAGTTCTCCTTCCATCTCATTTTCTTCCATTTCAATGTTATTGAAATAATTTAATTAATGATTATTTTTTTACAGAATATATTTATAAAATAAATATTATGTATCTTTTTACATTATTTTCAAACTATGTTAAACTTATTCATTTAATGTGTTTAATAGTGGATGTTTTCATTAACAAAAAAATGAATGTTATATTCATAACGTACATAAGGAAAATTAGTTTCCCACAATTATGGTTGTTATATTATTTTTGGATTACATTGAAAGAATTCGTGATTACTTAAATTTATATCCCAATTAATTTTTTTGGGTATATTAGTATTAAAAATGGGTTTTTAATGAATGTGGTGGTATGGTATTGAAAATGCCCCTTAAAATAAAACGGTATTTTTATCCAAAAGTGGTGTCCATATGGGTTAAAATGAGGTTTCGAAATGTTTTTAGGATTAATGTTTTTTTTCATGATATGGTGATTGAAAATTATATGAAATGTGTGATCCTAATACATCTTATATGAAGGTTTGATCCCCATTATGGATAATCTTTGAGCCCAATATATCTTATATAATTGGATGAGTCCTAATATAGATATTAAAACATTGGTGAGGATGATATATCTTATGAATGGATTAACCCCATTATAGATCACTAGTGATACTGATATATTTTTAACGTAGTGTGATCCATATTATAGATGTATGATTCATTGGGTATAGATTATTCTGGTAGTAGTAAATATTTATATTCTAACAGAAAAATTTTGATTTGGTTTTATAAATATGATGTTCTACGTATCTTAAAGTAGTCTTTATTTTCAATAACACATTTTATCGAATTTACTTGAAATAAATGTTTTATCATTTCATTTAATAATTATATACATCATATTATAATTTTTTTTGAATATAGTGACAAGTGATATATGAGTTTTCAGGTGATCATTTTTCTGATTATTTTCCTTCTTTTTATATCACTTATTGTGAATATTATGCTAATCCCATGTTTATAAATGATTTTTCATTAGAAATAAGGATCTGAAGGGGAAATGAATTTGTAAAGATAAATGTACAAGAGATTTTCCATAAAAAATCATGATTTATATTATATTTTTTATAAAATGGTATAAATGGATACATATCGAAAGTATCCACATTATATTTTATGGTTTTGTTATGTATTATATATGGTCCAATTCTCTAAAACAATAAATATGAAATGATAATCAAATTTTGAAGAATGAATTCATCAATTACAACTCTATAATATCAAATTTTTAAGGATGGAACATTATTATAATTATTAAAATGAAGAAAATAATATCAAACCTAAATATTGGGAAAATTCATATATTTAAAAAAGAGAGAAACAATTTATGAAAAGGGAATAAACCATGAAATTAAAAAAAATTATAATTTACCCAGTAATTATGGATATTTAATATTTTAATTTAAAATTACATATATAGTTCGTATAATTACACAATATATTATTATTATTATATTTTATGTCAATTTAATGTATGATTCAAATGAACTATAAAATATTTACATTCTAATTCAATTATATATTCAAATTACATTGTCCAGAAATAACTTTTATATTATCATTTAAATGTTGATTATATCAATTATTAGAAACCATTTTGATATAGTTTAAATAATTTATCAAATAGGGTCCTCTATTTTGAAAAATCCAAATCGAACCTTATTAAAAATTAATAATTCTAAAACTAAACATATTTATAACTGCCTATTTTTAACATATGAACACTTTATAAATTTCTATTATAATTTACATAAAAACAATTTATCTCCTTATTATAATTAATTTCGTATATTTTTAAAATAATTTAACATGGTAAATCATATTTCGTGATATAATCAATTTTATAATATGTTTATAATGATATAAGATGTTTTAATGTGTGATATGATCAAAATATATGACATATGATATTGTAACTAGCAACACACAAAAATGAATGTTCAGAGTCTAACCAAAAATAATATTCAGAGTCTAAATAAATTCAGAGTGTATAAAGCAATGATAATCAGATTCTGTTTAATAGGAGAATTCAGAATGAGAATTCGTAATCCAAATTCGTCATCAGAATTCAGTGTCAAACATCATGAAATTTGTATCCAGAATTCGGATTGGAACTATATTAGAGTTCGTATCTAGAATTGGGAGTGGAACATCATTACAGTTCTCATCCAGAATTCGGAGTGGAACTTCATTACAGTTCTCATCCTGAATTCGGAGTGGAACTTCATTACAGTTCTCATCGAGAATTCAGAGCCTAAAACAGAATGCTTCATATAAAATTTTTAAATGATTCCAATAATATAAAGATGAATCTGATTCGTATACTTATGAAATATATGGATATAGATAATGAAAATATGATATGGATAATTTTCCTTTGAAAATCAATTTTTTTTAAAAGAAAAGTAGGGGTAAAAAATATTTTCCTTAAAGAGAAGGTGTTTGTGATTTTCAAAACAAGAAGGAATGGAAAAGTCATTAGGAAAACCTTATTGACTCAACAAAAACATGGTAGGTTAATTTGTTTTTTACAAAATTACTGGTTGTTATAAATTCCACTAATATATTTATCAATGTTTTAATAGTATATAATATATTGTGATTAGAGATTATGAGTTCCAATAGTTATAATCTCTATAATATTTCTAGCATTTTTTTCTTAATTAATTTTTATATAAATTGCTACTAATTACAAAAATAGGTAAATGTAACATTGAACATCATGATTTTAAATGACGTGGAATTTAAAAATAAAATGTATTGAAAATTTAAAGAATTAAAAAAATTCAATAATTAAAAAAATAGAATAAACGAATCTATTTATATAAATTATATAAAAATATTATAAAATAATAAAAAATATTTGATTAAGTGAAGATAAAAAATAAATATATTTTTTCATTATAAAAACATAAATCATAATTGGAATCCACCATCAACTCTTAAACCATATGTTGAGCTGGAAACCACTATATGATCTTGGGATTTGATTTTTTAATAATCTACATGTTTTGAGGGCATATTATGTCATCATTATATATAATTTATTGTATAATTTGGTTTTAATTTTCTAGTGCATGAAAAATATAATAAAAACATTATCGTAATAATTTATACATGTTTAAATAAATTAAAACATTTCAATAACATTGTTGTATATCTTAAAAAGGATTGTGTTTTTGTAGGAATGATCACCTCCTCACTAAAAATATATTAAAGATTTAAGAGCCTTAAATTTAATATATATAAAAGAAAAAAACAACATGCATATATACATAGTTTTAGTTAATTTCAATTTTATATCAAAAATATCATTCTTTCAATAAACTAGAATACGCATCCAATCAAGGAACACTGTGATAAGGTATCATGAATAGTATGAAAATATCTCATGATCATCACACCTAATCCCCCAATATAATCCATCCTCTCCCCAAACAAGGTAAATGGAATAAATATTTTAAATTTTCGTCACATCAAAACATTTTATTTATTCATGTGCATGTTTTTAATTTTATTATCTAAATACCTTCAGTATATCAATTAAAAAATAGCATTAAAAGTAAAAAAAATTATATTATTTAACAGTAATAATCAACTACCAATAATAATTACCATCCAGTTCCCTCCAAAGAGAAATCATGGACACACACTCTCTGTATGTGACTCCTCATTGGCTGCTCCATCTGACCACTATGCAGTCCATAAAAGGGAAGGTATTGTAATGGAATTAGAGAGTGTATATATTGAATATAGGAATATTTTAGAATATATAAAATGTTATAAATTGTCAAAAAATGAATTGAGGGATAATAGTTGATGTAGTTTGTTGTGTATCAGATTGGCCATACGACATCATATGATCCATTGATGATCCCGAAATATAATTAAATCACTCGTTTTTCTGTAATAATACTACACAAAAGAATTCCAAATAAGTTAATATTGATCTCTAATGTAAAAATCCAAATGGTTGTTAAATGTTTTATATAAATTAAATTAATTCACGTATTCAAAAAAATGTCTTAAATTATAAGTTAAAGGGAACTAAGAATACACTAAATTAATTCATTATTGAAAAAATAATTATCATCATCCATTGTTAACATGATTTTATAATCTTCAACCTCAATTACAAGACAGACTTTTTGAATATCAATATACGAAGATAAATTAATCTCATGGTGCTAATTGGGTTCAATTTCATAAAACAATTCATCAATATCATTATCAATTTCTTACAAGACCTTCTTTATGATATGAATAATTACACCCAGCCCATTATCAATTAAAATATCAAAAAATATACCAATTTTTTTTAATCCAAAAATATATGGATTGCGTAATGTCCTGTGATTTCATAATGTATGATTGTCTTTCATAGTGCATAGGATATGAAACATCGAGCCTAAATTAACAACCAAATATTATTCTTTAAATGTGACCATTATAACCTAGTCATTCATTTTGTAGGATTAAAAAAAAATTTAGGTATACAAAATTATTATAATAAAAAGAAATTATTGAGAAATAAATAGGAGACAATCTCATAATTATCTATTAATGTAATTTTATTCTTCAAAAAATATTTCTTCTTCAAAATAAGGTTTTTTAGTTTATTAGAAGTAAATATTACATATAATTGAAGGTTTTTTTGAAAAATTATTTTAAAAAAATAAATTATTTATTAATGTTACCCTATCATAAATATCTTCTGGTGATTTTTTTAGAATTTTTTGAAAATGTTAATTTTTCAAAAAATAGTGAAAAATTCATGTTTTTTTGGAAAAAATTATCTTTATTATAAATTATTTATAAAAATAATTTGTTTTTTTATTAGTATTAAAATATCATTATATCCATACTATTTAAAATAATTCAATTATAGTTTTTGGAATTAATCATATAAAATAATTTAGAATGAATATTTTTTATATTAAAAAATGTATTTTTATTTGAAAATGATTTTTATCACATTTTCAACATTTTATATTATATTAAATTACAAAACATATATTTTATGAATATTTAAAAATTGATTTCATATTTGGAATCAGGGGGACAAAATTTAACAAATAGAACAATTTTATTTTGGGAAATCTGAATAGTAACCATAAAAATTCTTTACCACAGTATATGGTAAATTTTCTAATTAATATTATAACAAAATGATAAATATTATAAAATGACCATAACACTTTCCTTAATTTTATTGGAAAATTCTATCTAATATATAATCATCTATGGTTGGTTTATATGGAAGTTTATTTTAATTTGTATGATATTGTTTCCTTTATAATATTTCATTTCAATAATAGTATAACATGTCACACACTTATTTTCAACTGATATAACAGTTTTAAAATGGGTATATCAAAAGGTTATTTTTCATTATAAATATATTATTATATATTAATGGGATATCTTCTTGATAAGTGTTGGTTTTCAATTTTCAGTGAGTAATTAATTACCTTATTAGCTTTAAAAATTCAAACAATATGTATATTTAATTAATTAAAAATAACAATAATAATTATAAAAATAATGAAAGTATTATAATTTTTGAAAATTAATTTGGTTGATAAATTTTTTTGATGAACATGGATATTCTAGGATGTGTTAAAATAATTCTTTAAAATTAAATATGTTATCTAGATATTATTAACATCTATGTAATGTTTATTTATAATACATAATATTATTGATATTCTAATATGAATAAAATTGTATTAAATGATTCAAAATTTAAAAATATATTTTATTTTTACAATTAATTAGGATATTGTTGAAAATATGAATTTTGGTTCACTTATAGTACTTTTTTCTATTTATATAAAATATATATTCCATCAATGAAAAAATCCACTATTTTCACAATTTTCTTAAAAAGGGTTCATGATGGGATAATACCAGATGGTAAAGGAAATAATGTTACCTAAAAATTTCCAAATATTATTATATATGTGGAGGTCGATCGATACACATCCACTATTCATAATAAAATAAATTTTCTTTTTAATTAAAAAAATTAATTTATATTCATTTAATATTTTGAGAAGTACCTTGAGCAATTCACCATCCCATATTAAAGGGAAATTATTTTTATCATTACTTCATTTCTAGAAAAACCATTTTTTAGATACTCCCAACCCAAATACCATCATAGAAGCCTTACCATCAGTCTATATGTCTTGAATTAGGCTAAAAATATGCTTTAGTATCATTAAGGTGATATGAAATGAAGTTTTACCAAATAAGATGAAGATAAAGAACTCACCAAATGTTGTATAATGAATCTTAGAGATCATCATCTAACTTTTATTTTTATTGGAACCGCCCTTATATACTGGTTTTTTCTATTATGGGATGTATATACTTCCATGAATGTATTTTGTGATTATGATCATCAATATTACGGGATATAGTTATCTATAATATGTTCTTTCATTTATATAGATTATGATTCAAATGATACCAAAAGGATAAGAGTTTATTTAACAATTATATCATTATTAATTACTGATAATATTTACCTCTTAGATGGGGAAATTTTCTACTACATGAAAATGTTTTTTATATTTTTCATCTTTTTTATAGTTATCTTATTTTTCTTTTAATTGAATCAATTTACTAATATATTTATTTTTAAATTGAAGTGGTTAAAAATAAATGTTATAATTTTTTTTCGAAAGGAGGAACTTTGATAACATTATAAAAAATATAAGGATGAAATCATTTTCAACATATATTACAGGAATTACTTATCCAATCATAATGATGAATCAATTATCTAATGATTCCTTTACTAGTATACAATTTTATATTCAATGAATATGTTTTCATATATATGTTTGAATATTTTGAAAAAGAAAAATCATTTTAAAATTTAAATGCTTTTTTCCTGAAGAGTTATCCCCAGTGATCATTCAAAATCAATTTCCATATAAGATTATATCCTTTGATGATACATAATATTTACAAGAAATATGATCCCAGGTTATAATACTTATTATTAAACATTATGGTGAATGTTCTCAGTGAAAATATGTAATGTTTTGAAACCCTATTTCATTCCAAAGGGTAATGCTAAAATTAAATGTTTATGAAGAAAATTTAATTTACGAGTTATGATATTCTTATTGATTTATGAACTTGTGTAACTCATATGTTTTATTATAATTATGTGATGGGGGGAATTTTTCTCCTGAAAATCCTTTGGGTAAATTATCATACCCCATGAGATAATTAATGTAAACGAATATAAATGCACAATAAATTATGGGAAACAAGTTGAATTTATTAAACCATTACGGGAGACATGTTTCTGTTGTTAATAATTTATGGAAATAAATTTTTTTCCCAGTTTTATAGTGATAATTAGTTGTGAATCATTATCATGTTGTATTTTTAGTAAACCATGACATATTAAATTGTTTATATACTGATTATGATGCCACATATAAATTTTTGACATCAAAATATATTTCATGATTCAGTTGTGAAGTCTATTCATTCTTATAATTTAATTTTTTTTTACTTATAATGTTTTAGAACATAAATAATCTATATTATCATTTTTATATTGTATATGAACATTTTATTTTATGATCTAGATAACATACCATTACGATCAACTTATACCTTACTATGATATCTGGTTATTGTATCCCATTCATACCCCCCACTGATAGTACATGCTAATCACTTCTAATTCTTCCTTTTATGAGGTTATAAAGAGTTAATTTAAATTTCATGTGTTCTTAAAGGTTTTATATTTAAGTAATTTTATGGGAGATAATGAATACATAACAAGGAATTTGAAAATATGGGTATAGTAGGAGTTGAATTTGATCATTATGAACAAGCTGTCTATAAACCCGTGGTCATATGAAAATTTCATAATTCTCTAAAACAATAAATTTAAATTTTATTCAATGTATTTAAGTGATGCACTATTTACATTTGATGTTTTATGTTTTTATGGGAATAAATATGTCACTTATATCAATAATAATTCCAGAAATGTAATATTTTAGTTTTTAGAATCAGATCCGAGAGTGCAGATCTTTGGATATTACATTTGGTATCAGAGTAGGGTTTATACAACATTATAGATTATGATATTTTCATGGGAATTTATATTATTAGCTATGGATATGATCATGGGTATATTATTTTTACTGTGATAGTTATTTTAACCTCTATAAAACCCCTTATAAGGTTTTAAATGATGGATCTTTCGTAGAATAATGATATTAAAGATAGGTATTTGTATCAAATATGTATAACATGATGTAGAATTTGATGAATAATGTGTTTAAATTTCATATACATAGGTTTAAATGTAATATGTAACCTTTTGGGTTGGCTTGTTATTTTATTTTGATGTAAGAACGTGTCATTAAAATTTTAGAATCAAGAATTAAAGGTATGAGATAAAATTTTATATTGAAACATTAATTTAATTTTGAATATATTATGGTTATATTTTAGGATTTTTATAAAATTTATGGGAATTATTGAAGGACTATATTAATATTGTTTTTGAAGAATAAAAAAATGTTGGGAATATGACAACCAAACACATATAATAGTAAAATAAGTATTGAATGATCCATCGATGGGGGATAGGGGTTCATCAACTAAAAATATAGTACACGATTTTATTTTTATTATGTGTTTATGACTGTAAATTGAACATTGAAAAAATAACAAAATGAAGAAATACATGAATATGGGTTTTAATTTCCACATAAGATCAATGGAGGTGGATGGTGTACATGATCAAAGAGTTCATGAGAACACCCATGAGACTGGCCATCAAATGTCTAGAAAAATGACATATGGAAGGCCACACACAACACATTTCCTATTGAAGACCGTAAATTTTCTCTTAGTGAAACCCCCTTGTTCTTGCGAAGGAACCCTAGACCACCGTTGATCATGTAGAGGTAACCATATAAGATCCCCTACTTCACCGAGATTTTAAACCAATGGATATCGGACGAACGATGAAAAAACCTTGGAAATTGTTAGGAAAATGATAAATTATTGATAGCCACATATGGTCATAAAAGTCATTTGATACTTCGATAATGGTAATAAATATTATCCTCAATAATATTCACAACACCTTCATATATCAGTAATAAATTAGAAATAAAAAAATGGAATTAATAAAAGGAAAAGGTGGGAGCCTCGTTGTGGATGTAAAAATCATGGGACAAGCCCTTAGAGATTCACAAGGCACCACCATAACCCATAGGTATGACTTCTTATTATCGCAATTTATTTTTGGCAAGAAATAATCATGAACTAAAGGGCCAAATAAATGTCCACAGAACCTTACACTCCCCATTTATATTTATTCGAAAAAACATATGATCCTTTAATGAAATTATAGAGCATATCTACATGACCATTTCTTGGTCACCTGATGCATCATAGATTGCTAGGGTTGTGGTCTTCAACAACACCCAGGAAGATTCTCAAAATCCCCAATATTTGAAAATAAACAATGGGAATAAATAGGGAAATGATAGAATCCACTTCTGGTAATAAAACTCACATGACACGCCTAGGATTTCTAAAGCATAATCCAACAATATCACATGGATATTTGGTCCTATTTAATGAAGACCTCATAATAACCCATCCTTGTCTTAGAGAATATCCTATATAAGTTTCCTAATATCACATGAATGTATTTTGATAGAATCCAAGTTCTCTTAAAGGCCATTGGACATGTTGGGATTTTATGGGATGGTCTTGATGTTATTGAAAATCATGTTACTCCTCTAGAGTGACCCATGAATGGACCTATAAAACACACGTGATGGAAAATCCATCAACATACTCCATCCATGATTGACATGAAATGTTTCATTTAATGTGGTGAATAATAGGGGGGAATGTCCTATAAATCATTTAATCTATCATGAAAAATGGAGAGGAATAATAAGGAATGATGAATTATCGGAACCTCAAACTAAAACACCTAGTCACCAATTTTGATTTCGTTGAGTTGATGATCACATGAATTGAAAATATTAATGTCGGGTAATATTTGTGGAATGACTGAAGTGATTAGGCATCATATATTGCCACATCATGTGATCACATATAGATTACTCAAAAGAATAATATTGGGTGACCCAATGGGAATCCCACAAATCTACTAAGACACTCGAGACTAATGAAATATAAAACTAAAAAATATAAGGAATATTCCCTAAATGTCATAAATAATTCCCAATATAAGTGATAATTAATTAATGACCATATACGTTGATCATCATGCGCTTCTCATGAACAACCTCATTCATGTGATAACACCCATACAGGTCTCCTAGGTGATACAATTAACCTTCATCATACTATTATGATCATGTGATGTCCCATAGATATGTCATGATGATGTCACATAAGACTCCTTGAGAGTGCCACCCTATAAATTCAATCACCAGTAAGATCTCCATAGAGGAATCCCAATGTCTTATGGGCATGTCAACGAGATCATGTGATGACATTTGTAATTGTTAGATTAATATCTCTATAACACTTGGTCTTGTGAATTGGATCTCTCTACATGCTCCAAAAATGATATCCAGAGCTCTTGATAACCTCCAAACATGTTATCTGGAAGGTGTGGTGTTACGATGACTTGTCAGGCTGAATCATGCATCACCCTCCAAAAATGTCACATTGACTCTCACGATGTCCTCCGAGAATTTCATCCATCATCCATGATGAGACCATGTAAAGACCCATGGATCCTGCAATTCCCACTATGAATGTGCACAAGGTTATACCGATGGATTTTAGGACACGCCAGCAAGGTCCTGAGATGATCCTGAACAAGTCATCCTTGATAATACGACAACCATTAGACATGGAATCTTGACCATGTGACGTTCCTCTATAAATTTTTCTGAATGATATGATTTACATTGGAAATTTTGGGAATAAATCTTCCAACATATCATGTAGACAATAAAGTCATTTTTAGAAGACACTCAATGCATGACTAATAGAAAATTAAGTAGGGTCAATGGGTAACCTTAATGGGTAATCCCATATCAAATTAA
The DNA here is from genome assembly GCA_963277665.1 of Viscum album. Lineage (NCBI taxonomy): Eukaryota > Viridiplantae > Streptophyta > Magnoliopsida > Santalales > Viscaceae > Viscum > Viscum album. The sequence goes on along the minus strand of OY728131.1, from coordinate 1,214,292,979 downwards.
CTATGAGATCTCAGATTCCTCCAATAATATGGATACATAGTATTACTTCCAAAGGAATGGTATCTATAGAAATCCTCCTAAGGTATGTACCCGCATATAATTCCCTCATTTACAACCAATGATAAGAATTATTTTCCATCACTTTTTTCTCACACAGAGTGTAGCTCAGGTGTTCGTAGTGAGTCTTAATAATTATATCATTCATGTGAGATGTTTCTATCATTATAGGGGAATCCATTGGGTGTAGGCCCCAATAAGCATCATAGAATGACATGTCCCTCATATAATGGAAATTACTTAATGTTACATATGATCATTTAAAATATGAGAACTCTAAATCCTTCCATAACTAGGACACACATTATTCCTTCCTATGGCCTAGGCATGAACGCAAACAAGAACTCACATTAGTATAATTCTTCTCATGTCTTCAATATTTCATCCACGAGGACCCAATAATTCCCATTTGATAATAATTCTACCACATCCATCAGTGGACAATAAATCATATTAATCTACATTGACATTTATTCTTTCAATATCTAGGATATATAGGACACCTTCTTACGGTGTGAACACTATACTAAACATTCTGATGGATATCCAAATAAAAAATCCATAATCCATATGTAGTGTGACTAATTACATGATATACCTTTTTTCTCACACCAATAAAAGAAAATATGGGATTACGGTGTTGAAATGGTCATATCATTCACATTATGAATCCCCACAAGCTAGAGAAATCCCAAAATGTAAGCCCCGATGATTTGTATGATATAAACATCCACAATAGAATGGGATATACCAATGGGATAGTCCCAGGGGAATGAAAATAATCAATAAATTTGATTCCAGATATTTATAGGATATGGACGATTTCTCTATAAGAATGAATCTCAAATATCATGCTCTTAAGATCCCACATGAATATTCTTTCTGAATGATGATAAACAGAACTAGTCTACCAAACCATATGGGTTCTGAATCTACCTAAAAATGCATGGAAAAAACATGAACGTGAATATTCACTTGAATAGTTCTAAATGGGTCGGGTGTCACTACCTTAGTCGCACCTCCCTAAAGCCAAAGGAAGTCGACTTGTTGTGAGGTTCAGTTTAGGTATAGCGGGGAGGTTATACCCTCTCGGACGATAATAATGGTACTGCTCCGAGTATAATAATAAAGATTCAGCGGATATAATGACTCAGTAGACTTGAACCAGACATGTAAAGTGGAATAACAGTCGATATCAATAAAAAGTTAAAACAATAAATATAAAAAAATAAACAAAAAGTTAACAAAACAACATTATGATCACTTGTAACTACCTTTGAACAACAAAACATGTATCCATAGTAGGTCATACATATCTATATGTAAAGGAACCAACGGTTAAACAACTGTAGCTACAAAACATATGTAAGCATGCGGATACAAGAAAGTAAGAAAAACAATGTAACTCCATCTAGGGAACACCTCATTTTCCATACCATCTACATACAATAGAGAATGTATCATATCTCCGGAAGAAGTCCTCATTCCTACACATAAATCCATAATGTCATCACATGTCCTGAATGGACCATTCAGGGTGTGAGATGATTCTCAGTAGGATACCACCCAATGGTGTGTAACTAATATAAGTGGTCTAGCAGGAACACATTTATATGGAAAACAGTAAATAGTATGATTCACAAAACCAAACACAAATTACACTAGTGATCAGCAGCCACCATGGAGTGTCACCTGCTTCGACCAATGCCGGAATATATGTCATGTATCCCAGGACAATGTGCCCCCAGACACCATGTGTCTCATGTAAAAACATCACGAAGGAACGCCTAAGAAATAGTAGCTCAGATGAACAATGATTCTTGTCTTCAAATAAGTAACCAGAGGGAGAAGGATTTCTTCCCTCAAATAAAGTAACTGTAGGGAAAATGATGTCTGCCATCAAATAAAATAACCAGAGGGACAGGGATGTATTCCCTCAAAATAATGTAACCCGAGGGTCATTGATGTCTCCCCTCAAAATAACAGTGATCCTCTTCCCCCAAACATATAGACTCAATGGTATCTCTTAATGGATCATCACCTCCCATGTGGCTTCATATGACAGGCAACCAAAAAACAATGTACATAATCCTCAACTAATGGGGGCCTCTACCCACCCGAGTTCTCAAAACCACCTAATCACGACGTCTCTCTTTCTACACACTACTCATAGTTCTGGGTGAGTGTTAATCACCAAAATAGTACCAAATCCACAATACCTTGACACCTCATGTCCCTACGACCATGAAGATCAAGTTTTATGGCCTTTCCATCCTAGTAACTGAGGCCATGCCCCACCAGACAGTCATTTTGCCTCATGTTAATGCTCATGACAGCCTATCCTCTTGTTAGAACCACCCAACATAACTCGGGGCAATCCCAACATATGATCAGCATCACTCAAGAATATCAGTGCCCCCAACACCACCCAAAGGATCTAGCACATTCAATTCAAAAATAAAATATATACATATTTTAACAGAACACATAAACAGGAAAACTCAACTAAAAAGTTGTAAAGAATTAAACATGTGATGTCAGATAAAAACACTGTAGCTTCTAAGGTCTACGAATATTCATATCACATTCAAGAAAACATAATCAATTGTTTAATCAATAAAAAACAATTACAACCATTTTGGCAGGCCCTAACCAAAATGCCCCGGTGAGCAGCAACCATTCGCCCGGCCCTGCTCAAGAAAAACAGGAAACATGGAATACCCTAAGGCATCCCATAGGTCAGATATCAATTAAACAAGTAATAATAAGTAATATAGGGTTTTACTCAAAATAATGGAAAGCACGCCATAGGTCGCGCCGCCAAAAGTCTGATAAAACACAAAAAGAAGAATTCACCACCTACCTGAGACTCGTACATTGATACTCCTCCAACAAAACCATACAATTAGGTAAAAAACCTGTTAGATCTATAAAATTTCTAAATTTTTGAAACACATATAACTCATTCTAGTATAGAAATCAAGAAAAATGGATCAAAATGAATCAATTCCTTACCGAGGGGTTCAATCGGATTAAACGTTGTTTTAATTTGACAACGGATAAAGGAATAGTAGGGAATCAAAGTCTCAACCGGATCTCCCAACTCATACTCGTTGAGGGTTAGAGGTTCTGTCTCATTACTAGGATATTTCCCGTTTTTTTGAAAAAAAATAAAATAAATGGTGTGTACTTTAAGTACACGGCATGTAGCATTTTAATGTTCATATGATGGCTGAAGTTCCTCCATAGACTTCCCGAATGACTACACAGTGTGTACCTAGGGTTACACAGCATGTAATTCATTACCTGGATGACATCCCCAACACACCATGTATATCCCCATAACTGGCCCATCTACGCACTGTGTACAAATAGTAAATGTCTTTTACTATCTAAAAACATTTTACCTAGCCAACAGGCCTACACACCATGTGTGGCCTTCACATGGTCATGGGTACATGGAATGTCTATATCTATATGCTATGTACTAGGAAATTTCAACACGGCCATCACATGGTATGTACTCGGCGAGAACAGAGCCGATACTTTCCCAACCCTTACACAGTGTGTACATTATTTGCACTTGGTGTGTAGTCCATAAAATTCCAAAACATCTCAAATTATCCCAGTTTCATCAAGAACAAGTCAAAATTCAATTAAGGTCAGGATTTTGTCTCATTCTAAAAACACGAGTTCTTACAATCTCCCTACCTTAACATAACTCATCCCCAAGCTATCAAACAAAACTTGGAGATGTCACCAAACATACCACATCTATTAAAATAACCCAGACTTACCTGGTTTCAATGGATCTGGAAAAAATCCTCATGGGGAATCCCCACCTTAAGAGTTTCCAAGCTCGGTCTAAACCCAAGAAAAACTCAAAACAAGCAATGATTTACTAAATTATTTTTTGACTCATGGTCCTCTCTTTATGTATCGTCATCGCTGCGCCTCATTGGTTCCCCAAGGTTGTTTCTAACACTCAATATATCCCGCACCGCATAGGTATCCTCCCCCATGAGGTCATGCATCCCATGATTTTTTCAAAGAAACCTGGTGCTTAGCACCTCATGTAACCTGCATCCTTGATTACCTGATGCCCACGAGACCTCATGTAACATGCATCATCGATGCCCCAATTCCCAGGGCACCACAAGTAAGCCGAATCCTTGATTCCCTAATGCCACACATCTCATACATACATATAAATATATCCTGCACCTGATATGGTGTTTATCCAATTGACGATCATCTATCCTTTCCACATGAATTTGGTGCACCTCGTGAACTCAAAACGGGTATGCCTCAATAGTTCATCCCAAAAGAAAACCAAAAAAATTCATGGCCACACTCACGGTATACCTATATCCATCATCGGGTCACTAACCTGCTCAGCCAATTGAAGCTCCACGACATGTAGCTGGCCTGAAGTATGACTTCTTGATTCTTGACCTCACTATGGTGCTACACTAGTCACCGGTCATTGACCCCTTAGCTGGATCCCAATGTCCCTGTCACGTCCTCTGCGTGTAGATAAACCTCAACTTCCCTCTCTTTGTACCGAACCTGAACTAACTCTAGATTAAACCTTTTTATCTGGTCCCTTCCTTCTGACTATCTAATGTTGCTGCCTATAGATCCTCTCTAGATTCCTAACCAACCCACATGCCTGACACTTCATTGGAGGCCTATCGCACACTGTCAGAACATGTCCTTGTCATCCAAACTAAAAGTAAACCGTTGTTGAACAGCTACAAGGTGGTGTAGCTAGGTCCTTGGCCTGACTACCAAGCAATAACTCATCCCGTCCTTACTTCATGTTGTCTGAACCATCACCTGAAAATATTCCCTGACCAACCAAGGGGATATCCCTCTGGTTTCCCTCTGCTATGAGCGCCTGATTCATCACCTCTAAAAATGAACCCAGACTGAAGATATTCACCAGGATCCGAATGGCGTGTCGTAATCTATCCAAGAATATCCTCACCCTTTTCGCATCATCACATAACATACGAGGTACAAAGTGAGACAGCTCCGTGAAAGTAGCTTCATAGTCCATGAAAGACATGTCTCCCTACTGAACACTCAAGAACTATCGAGATCTCTTGTCTCTCAGTGTCTCTGGGTAAAAGTGCTCAAAGAACCTATCCGCAATGTCCTTCCATGAAATTCCCTTGTGCCTATGAGCATGAACCTACACATCCCATCAATTATTTGCTGGACCTCTCAGTATGTACATCGCCAGCTAGATCATCCACCCTGGAGGCATCTCGAGCTACTCAATGATCTTATGCATACTCTATATCCAGTTCTCAACTGCCAGTGCACCACCCTCACTATAAAAAAGATACTGGTGATTCGACTTGTACTCCCATGTTAGATATTCCATAGATGTCTTTCTACCCTATGCAGCTTGGTTAATTCCTTACATGACACGTACTGGGCTAGCTCAGAGCTTCTTATCAAGCCATGCTCTGAACGCTGCCAAACCTGACTATTGTCCAGCATACACTAGATCTTGAACCTGATCCTGCCCCTAGGCCTATACATGCGGCTCATACTCAACCTGTAATGGATCCCGAACCTGATCCTTCACATGAGGCACTGTGTGATCACATGCCCGATGCTGCATCGAGACATACAAGAGGAACCCACTGAATATCATAAATGGTATGATAGCCAATATATATATATTAATATATATTCAATTCATATAAAGAAATCGTTAAAAGGAAGTGCATAACTACCGCCCTTACTCTCCCCCACCATAACCCATGACCTTGTCATTCCGGCCTCATGGACTCCTTACTCGCCCTTAATAGAATCATGTATCAAAAGTACCTAAGGCCATCCCTATCCCACCAACCATCATTGCTTCAAAATAATGACCATGTCTCCCCATTAGGGGGATCAAAATCACGTTAACCATAGTAACCGCCTGCTCTCATAAGAGCCAGACCCAAATACCCATAAATTCTACAAGTATAGAAACCATGGGAATTGGAATTTTTCACATTTTATAATCACATCACAAAGCATGTAAGAAGTTATGAAATTGAAAGAACCTAAAATGTTCCTATCAATAGCCAAGAAACCATGCCTTTCTATACTGGGCCAAGGAAAAATTATCCCTTACAATACTAGGTCAATGGTTACACATCACAATGATTAACATCACACACTTAGTGAGCCACCGAGTTGGAAATCAAATAAATTGTTATCTGAGAAAAAAACAACAAAAATTCCCACCCATGTAAACATGGTCCATCACTCGTACCTGGGGCTACAGGCCCCCAAGATGAATCTAGAAACTCAATTCCAGTAACAACCTATCTCAAGTTAACAATGTCCTAAATAGTATAACAAATTAAAATAAAAACAGAAGTCTCAGTATTATAAGTAGCTCGAAATACACTCCAACTAAATCACTATCAAGTACCCCTCTAATACCACCTTATAATGGCCAGGACTCAAAAATCCACCAAAAAAGTGCTAAACGGATCAGGTGTTACTACCTTAGTCCCACCTCCCCAAACATCAAAGGCTACGGACTAACATCGAGGGTATATTTAGGTATAGTGTGGAGGCTCTTCCCACTCAGAGGATAATAATGGCACTGGTCCGAGCAAAATAATAATGATGCAGTAGAATAAATTACTCAGTAGACTCGAACAAGGCCCGTAGAGTAGAAAAAAAAATCAATATCTAGAAAATATGGAAGTAATATATATACACAACCACAATAGAGAGTAAACACAACATCATGAAGATCACTTGTAACTACTACTGAACAACAAACATGCATCCAAAACTGGTCAAACATATCGATATGTAATGATTACAATGGATAACCAAATGCATCTAAAAAACATGTAAGCATGATGATACAAGAATGTTAGAAAAAAAATGTATCTATGGATAGGTAATATCTCAAGGTCCATACCGCCTCCACGCAACAGCTAATGAAGCCCATCTTCTAAATTTGGCCTCTTTCCTGCACGTAAAACTATAATGTCTGCATGCATCCCAAAGGGACCATGCACGGTGTGAGACAAATCTAAGTAGGATACCAACCAATTGTCCGTACCTAATATAAGTGTTTAAGTTGGAATTCATTTATAAGGAAAATAGTAAACAGTACGATTCACACAACCAAACAAAAATTCCACTGGTGCTCAGTAGCCAGCATGGAGTTTCACCTACTTCGGCTAATATCAGAATCTCTATCATGTAACACGGAACCATGGGCCCCCTGACACCACAAGTCTCAAGTACCAACATCCCGAAGTCACGACCAAGAAATAGTAGCTTAGAGGAACAACAATGTCTATCCTCAAATAAGTAAATGGATGGACAGTGATGTCTTCCCTCAAATAAAGTAACAGGAGGGACAACGATGTCTGCCCTCAAATAATGTAACTGGAGGGACAAAAATGTCTACTCAAAAAATAATGTAACTGGGGGTACAACGATGTACTCCCTCAAAATAATGTTGAGCCTCTTCCCCCAACCTGATAGCCTCAATGCTATCCCCTTAAGGCTCCTCACCTCCCATGTGGCTTCCTACGACAAGCACCCCCACACCGAAGTATATAAAATACAACTAACGGGGGTCTCTACAAACAAGAGTTGTCAAAAACACCTCATCAAAGAGTATCTATATGTGAACACAACTCATAGTTACGTTTTAGTGTTAATCATCAAAAAATTCCCAAGGCACAACACCTCTGAGACCTTGTGTCCCTGCGACCATGCCGCTCAAGTATAATGGCCTTTACATCCTAGTGACTTCGTCTATGCCCAACCTGACAGTCATCCTGCCTCAAGATAATGCCTAAGATGACCAATACTATGGTCAGAAACACCAAACGTAACTCGGGCCATGGCCGACCTATGGTCAGCATCACTGGAGAATATCTAGGCCATTCCTAACAGAACACAAATGTTCTATCATATGCAAATCATACATTACATATATACACATTTTAACATAACACAAAAACATGCAAAACCATCTAAACAGTTGAAAAGTGCTATGAAAGTGATGACCCATACAATCACTAAGGTTTCTATGGTCTCAAAAAATTCATATCAGGATTAATAAACCATACTCAATAGTTTAAACTATAAAAACAAATTTTAACCATTTTGGTAGTCCCCGGCCAAAATTCCCCAGTGAGCAATGACCACTCACTCAGCCCCGATCAAGTAAAATAGGTATCCTGGAATACCCAAAAGGCATCCAATAGGTCAGATAACAATTAAACATGCAATAACAGGTAATACAGAGTCATGCTCTAAATACCTAAAAATGCGCTATATGCCGCACCACCAAAAGTCAGAAAAAAAGGAGTTATGAACCACCTTCCGGAGAATGGTACGATGATAATTCTCCAATAATAGCCTCCAATTGGGTCTAAAACAAGATAGATCGACAAAATAATCAAAACCGATCAAACCGCTACAAATCATTCTATAATAGAAATCAAGAAAAACAGCTCAAGAGAAATTAAGGCCTTAAAGTGTGGGTTCTAACAGATTAAACGGTGTTTGAAGCCGACCTAAGATGAAGGAATGTGAGGGAATTGAATTCTCGGTCATCTCTCCCTGATCAAACCCATCGAGGGTTTGATGTTATGCTCATTATGAGGCTAATTACCATTTTTGTGGAAAAAATAAAACACATGGCTCATAATTTAACTACACGACCTGTGTCATTTTCATATGACGGTTGAAATTATGTCATAGACTTTCCGACTAACGACATGGAATGTACCTAGGGGTAAACGGATTTTCATTCATTACCCATATGACTTCCCCAACACTCCATGTATATCCCCATACACAGCCCATTTATGCAGCGTGTACAAGTGGTACATGGTGTGTACATCGTAAAAAAATTCTACCCAGCCAACAAGACATCATCCCATGTATGGCTCCACACAATCATGGGTATGTGGTGTGTCCATAACTACATGTTGTTTAGTAAGAAATTTCTACACGGCCATCACATGGCATGTACTCGGCGAGCCCACAACCGGTACTCACCCAACCCATACACGACATGTACTTTATTTTTACACGGTGTGTAGTTTGGAAAACTCTAGAACATCACGGATTTTCCCTATTTCTTCAGGAACAAGTCAAAATTCAAAACGTGTAGGGATTTTGACCCGTTCTAAAAACCCGGGTTCTTACACTATGTACACAGGATGCCTCATATTAGATCATTCTCCAATAGAATAATAACAACTTTTCTAACTAGAAGAAAATTCCATTTTTCATAGTTATGTGGATTAATCATCTAAACATATAAATATTAATCGGAAGAGATGTAAACCCTCATATAAATATATATGTATTAACCAATATTATCCCCATATTCAACAGAAAAAATTTGCTGAGCAATTATCATATCATTAGGGTAATATGTCTCAAAATAGGATTTGAATGATAATCATGAAAACAATTCAATCTATATGAGAGTCCTAATGTAGGTGAAAATTTCCAACAGTAAGGTGTAATGATCCTAACATCCCAACCTCTTTACCAATGTTAGTTTCTACGTGTCACTGGTTATGAATCAAAAACAAACCAACAACCATCGGAAATAAGGTCTATACATAGATATGGATGTGAGAAATTTTTGGAGTTTCTATTAATAATGTCAATTGTAACTTGATCAAAATGGTTGTGTGGCACATTTAACCACCCCTCACTCACAATAAACTATAGAGTCATTCTGAATGCACCTATTGATTGTCTCTTATCCATAGAAAGAAATATTAAACACAATTTGAATATATCAAATAATAGAATTATAAGTTAATAATTCATCATCCCATATTCCTTTTCATATTCTATGAAATAAAAAAATGATCCCAACAAAAAACCATCAAATATAATTATTATTGGTTTCCCAAAAGTCATGCATCTAAGTAAGCATATAAAATAAAGAAGATAATACTAGAATAAATATTATATATTTTCATATGTATCCTGGGCTCTTTAAAAAAATGTAAATTCTCAAAATTGAAATTCCACACAAGCATAATGGTTGAATTGATAATTGAAGTAAAATTGTGTTAACTATGCATATTTGGTTTTGAAAATCATTCCTATGGTATTGAACTTATTAGTGACCTTGTTCCTTGTTGTCATTATGAAAATAGATACATATCTCATAAAAAACAACCCGATCCAAGACAAGTTCATCATTCAATGATAGTTCTACCTTGTAAATTGTGGTTGTGACTCCCAGAATCCACAATATGATTTCACATGGGTATAAGCTACAACATTAAGAGGAGAACTGTAAAGACCCGATCATTTATCAATGGAATTTCTTCATTATGGATGTAATTTAATATAGAATATATCACCTAAAATCAATTATTGAAAACTATGAAGACTTTATCTGTGAATAATTTATGAAATAAGAAGTATTTGTAGAATATAAGGAACCTATTGTGAAGAAATTTTATATTGACCTTAGGAATAGTAATATGAATATTATGATTACTAAACATAAAAAACAAATAGTAACGTCACACATTAATGTATACATAAAAATTCATAATATAACGAATAAATGTAATGGATTATTATATAATAGACTACGTAAATAAATATTTGAAAAATAATTCATTAAGTGTTGGAATATTATTATGTAATAAATATTTTATAAAAATTTTATAATTAAAATAACAATTTTAAATTAATTTTTTTTCTCATTAAATGTATCAATAAATTAACATTTGAATGTATTATGTTTTAAGATAATTTAATGAGCCTATATGTAAATCATAAAAGTTTTATAAATACAATTATAATTTTATAATTAGTATATTTCAGGTAAAAATTGATTTTAAATTAATATTAAATTACGCATATATAGAAAATTGGACTCATAAAATGGAGTTCATTTTTTAATTCTAAAATTGAATATAATTAGGGTTATATATTTTATTTTTAAAAAAATTCATGATATTTAATGAATATTACTGTACAATAATTTACAATAAAATCTAAATACATGAATTATGCTATCAATGATGATGTAAGGCTAATGTAATCCAACAATAAAAAACTATCCCTTAATTTTTAACATATTTATATTCATTGTTCATACTATTCATAGACTTTGATCCAAAATTATAAACCAATCAATATAATAATTATAAAACACCCATATCTTCCATTATAGATACCACCCCTCACCCACTAATCCTCACACATCTCATGCTTTGAGCCATATCCAAATTCTGCCAAAACCCTCCCCAAGCACCTATACACTCCTAGGAGAACATGGGCTATCAAAAAAAACATTCCCTAAGAAGGTTCTCAAGTAGGATAAATACAAGGGGTATAATAATATTCTTTTACCTTGTAATTTATATTCAATTTAATTAATTTTATTTTCCTTAGCTTGTCTGATCCCAAAGGAATGATAAATGTAGTGTGTATTATATACTATTTTGATATCATGTTAATCGATGATCCCTCATAATACTCCTTTCTCTCTCTCTCTCCTTTATTATAAAAATGAAATGGTTTCACATGATGTGTCAATTTACCGACATTGTGGGTGATGGACATTTATTTTCCTTCAATGCTTGCAAGGACGATAATAAAAATATAAAATTGTTGAAGATTGATTATATATTTTATTTTATATCCCTCTTTATGTTCTTGGAGTAACATATATATATATATATATTATTATATGACAAATCAAAACAAATATGTTGTGATCAAAAAACCTTATATATTAACCTTAAATGTCCATCATTATAATTTAACTAATGATTCATCCCCATACCAAAAACATATTTATTTATAAGAAAATTTAAAATAAAGGTAGATAATTAGTTAAATATAAAAAAAATTCTAGATATTTATCCACCGTTCACATGAACAACCATTTATATGTACTAGTGAAACAATAATGAAAACCCTTAATATAAATAAAACTAAATGATGAAATTAAACAATAAAACTCATCTAGAAGGACATAATGGAATACAATAAAAAATAATGAATAAAATTTTTGTATGAAATTATATATATTTTTTTATTTATCAAAATAATGGGATTATACATGATATTAATGTGAAGTATGCTTTTAGACACAAGGTAAGGGAAATCGTCGAACCCCACACTCCTTCTTTGGGTTTTCCATTTTCACCCCATTTTCAGTATGGATAATCCCTAAATATAATTTAATCATAATGTTATAAATTTTATTGGTATACTCATATTTTATAATTGTGTTTATAACATAAACATTAGTTTCCAAATTAAATCATATTTCATAAAAAACACACATTTTATGTATTGAGATTGTTTCTTCTTCACTAAACAGTAATGATTCATATAAATTTAATGTTATTCCATTTTTCATTTGGGGACCCAAATATTAGAAATATATAATTTATGAAATAAAACACATTCCATTATATGGGTTATTTTATTCTAATGATTTATATATGTTATATGTGGCATGCATGGTAATGTTTATTTTATGATGTGATGGGTGCACCCTGAATTATATTGCACGATCTAAATGTTAATATGTGATGGGTGATAACATAATTTTATTGCACTCCAATTCACTGGTTAATGTGATTTATGTCATGATTAATGGGAAATATGTGTGAACATAATGCTTTACATTTTTGAAAATATTTGTCATGGTGGACCACTACGACATGTTTCTTTATTTATATGCATTACCACATTCCATGTCTATTATTAATTCATTGTATCAAAATCATGATCATATTCTTATGTTATCATGATGATTATTTTTCTCACACGATGTTATATTGATTCATGTTATTATCTATCCTCTTACTGATATTTCAAGTCACCCCTTTTGATGTATATCCTTAAGGGAAAACTTGTACAAATGAGAATTGAAGTGTTAATAAGATGATATATAAGACTTAATTACTAAATATTTTATTTTTTTAACTATTATGTATGGACCTAATTCTCCAAAGACATTAAACCTAGGGTCCTAGTCTTGTAATGATGTTATTTCATTTATCATTATAATGATTCAATAGTAATGTACAAAAATTCATTGTCGTTATAGTTTGTATTGGAGAATGTTTTAGACGATTTGAGAATTATGATTAGAGAGAATTAGTGAAAACATTAGTTTTAGGCTAGTAATTGAAAAGAAACCATGAATAATTGTATTAAAAATTATAAACATAGGTATCCTAAATGATAGACCATTAGATATTATTGCACAAATAAATAAATTATATATTCATGAATTCATGACTCTTGTATTGTTCAAACATTATCTATTTTAGAAAATGGCGTGGAACCATAAGAAACATTGAAAAACATCCATGTGAGGGACAATGTAATGATTTACTAAATTAATTCCCTAATTTTTTGGGAGGTGGGGTTTCAAAATTTTATAGGAAGTGTTACACTACTATATGAAGTTACGAAAAATAACATGAATAATGTGGAAATTATAACTTCACCAAGATGGAGCAACTAACTATCGAGTCGATTATATGGTACCAAACACCATTGATTGGTGGATCTTCTAACCAACTAGTCATGGAATAGTTTTTAAACCCAATAGAGTGGCTTTTTTCTATACATCACTATTGTCAATTGGAGAAGGTGACACTTTCCTTCTAATTTCATGATGATGAGGCCAATTTGTGGTGGGAATTGATTAAGAACTCCAATCCAATGTATGAAAATGAATAGATGGAGTCGGAAGACTTTATGATAGTGTTTCATAACAAGTATTTCCCAAGAAATCATCAAATATATATAGAGAGGGAATCTATTGAGTGATGGAAAAAGAAGGATAATCATTTAATTCTGAAAAATAATATTTCACATGGCATGCATTAGATTATTTGTGTTTTGATAGCAATAATAAAAAAAATTAAAACATTATTTAGTGGTTTAAAACCACACAATCAAAAGGATCTTACAATTCGAGACATTGGAATTTATAAATATGTTATTCAATGTGACCTCAAAGGAGAAATTGAGATTTTAAAATGTCCTCATAGATAGAGTGATTCTAAATGAAAGATGAATTTTCATTCTAGATTATCAAATGATAATAATTTAAAGAAAATTGAACAACACACATGTTTGAAATATGGGAAGAGGCATCAAAGGAACAAAAACAAAGTGATAGGGAAATTATTTATGAGTGGGAGAGAAAGAAACAATGATCATGAATTTTAAAATAAATGAGGAAGCATGCCAATGTGGTGGAGTAAAATAGAGAACTACCCATTTTCCAACGCTACAACAAAAAGGGAGAAAGGGATATTTGTAAGAAATTGCACTAAACCATGAGTTGTCAAGGCTAATCAGCATTAGAATCCAACCAAGGAAAAGGATAAAGGAATATATTAGGACATCAGTAATACTAAAGTTGATCAAGAAAGAAGATTCATATAAGGTACACTTCCTATTAACTAAATAATGGTAAAATTATTATTTCATACTGGTTTTATGCATTCCGTTATATCATGAATTTTTTTCAGAACAATTTAATCAAAGACCCAATTCCATGAAGTAAAAATATATGTAAAAATACCAAGTGGAAAAATCATTACAACTCATGTGTTGTAATATATTCCTATTTATATATGTGGGAAGATTCTTCTAGGAAATTTCACGATAATTTCATCGGTGAAGATATATTATATACTATTAATGGAATGTCTATTGTTATATTTAGCACATTTCCACTATTATGAATCTTATTATCTTTTCTTATTCTCAACCATCTCATAATCCTATATAAATTAAATTAATATGAGTAATTTAATTTGGAAAATCCTCCAATGGTGTGGGTGTTGATTCCTTATGAAGTAGAATATCTAACTCAAATGGTTGAGTCAAATGACGTTATCAACCTTGGGGAAATTCCCATCGTGAGGGAGCACATTGATGAAAGTTTTTAAGAGATACATAGACTTCCCAATTAATTCCCATAGATTTTCCAATAGAACATATATCCTATGTTATTATTATCTCAATGTGTCCCAATAATATGGGTCCTATTGAACTAGAGGATTTAAAAAAACATCAATATCATTTGGACATATTTTTCATATGCCATAATGCATCGCCATTGGGTATGCTAGTGCACTTTGTAATGAAGAAGTATGGATCAATGTGTCTGTGAAACTATTATCAAGAACTCAACATGATAAATATGAAGAGGAAGTATTCTCTTCCATGGATTAGTGGATTTTTTGATCTGTTGTGTGGATATCAATACTTCTCAATGGTGTATCTTCATTCATGATATTATCACCTAATGGTAATGAAATAAGATATTCAGAAGTCATCTGTCCATAAAAGTTATTTGAAGGTCTAATTTCTTTTAATGGAATGAACCTCTCCAGTCCCTTACATTTTGAAAATGTGGTGTTATAGGAGTTCTAAAAGGAAAAGGTGACTTGGGGTTGTGTTGGGTGGAATATTGAGGAAGACCAAAGGGAAGTATCTTTCGCATGGGATGTGCACATTTTGTCTAAACCGTGCAGCCAAACCATGTGAGGTTTGTGTTAAAGGCAGTGGCTAATACATGGTTAGCACACTATTTGGATAACCGTAAAGACTAACTGTGTGATGAGTGTTTGGTTAGGTAGTAGCTAATGCATGGTTAGTTCATGGGTTGTCAAACCATGTGGACTAACCGTGAAAGCACTTAATCTTAGATCCAAAAATTGAAGATCTAACTTATTTTTCATCTAAATGGTTCGTTTAAGCTACTAAGAGGAAATAACTAGGGATTACCCTTCCTTGTTGGTAGGATAACCTCTCCCAAACTTTTTAGAGGAGATCTGAAGGCTTCTCTTGGTGAATCGAAACCGATTTCTTGAGGTATGTGATCGTTCATGTTTGGTTTCGTATATCTACTTAGATCTACTTCTCCTCTTACATTGGTCTCTTATATCTATACCCTTTATGGGTAGATTTATGTGTTTGTATGCCAAATATGTTGAGATTTGGTCTTGATCTAGCTAATAGGAGACATCTAAGGGGGTTTTTTGGAGAATTAAACCAGTTTTCTTATGCGATCTTCATTGTTGGGTTTTCATCATAAACCTCGATGTATGGTACTCGTTGCTTCTCTTTCTTTTAACATGCAATTTTATTGTTAACATGTTTAATCCCCCTATATTACAAGTATAATTTTCATAATAAATATTTTAACCAGATAAAGAAATTGATAGCAATCATATGTTATTGCCACATGTTTTTCTATATATGCTTTATTTGATTTATTGTTCGTTCTTGATGGAAATTGGTAAAGAACGTAAATTAGGATTAATTGATAATTGTATTCCTAAGGATAAAGAGGAATTAAAATGAATTTGTTTCTAGTTACAAATTGATTTTAATCAAACTGGTGTAGTAAGAAAGTTTAATCTTTATGATAGCTTACTGGTTAGGTTTCCCGATGTTGGAACCAATGAATTATAAACCTGATAATTCAAGTTGGTTTAAAGATTTGATGGTTTGATAATTACATTAACGGTTCTGAGTTAACCTCTTGTTTGTTGAAAGGGCCATTGCCTAATTGATGTGATGTTTGATTTTGGCTTCTTATGCTATGTTGTGACCCTGGAAGGGTGTTGTGATATGTGGAGGCATAGAGGCCTTTTTTTTGTGGAAGCGGATTATACCTAGAGTGGAAAGATGCATTAGTTTATGCATGTGGGTGTCGGGGAGGACACTAGGGATGATGGAATGGGATGGGTGTGATTGTTGTATGCTTGTTGATTCTTTGGTTGTTTATCTTCTTAATTTTTCTTCACTGCTCAAGGTAGCTAGTCTTGCTGACCCTTCTTCCAAAAGAGGAAAAGACACATGGGGTATGCCACGTGCTTTCTGTGTTTAGGCTCTCAAGGGAGAACGAGTATACGATTTTTCTATAGGCAGCAAAGACTCGACGGGTAGTACATCTACTCACCGTGTTGTGACCCCTTGTGTTTAGTAGCATAGGATGCTTTTCTAGGATGCCTAGGAATTTGGGAAATTAATTCTGTAATGAATGTTTGAATAAATGATGTTAACCCATGGTGTTGGAGTTTGTTGAAACTTACTTTTGAGGTTGAGAACTTTTGGAGGGATAATATAATTTTTGGATGTGGTGTTAATGGAATTTAATGTGGAATTGTTCATGGTTAATTAATTTTTAAGGAATTAATTAACATATAGTGGAATTCATAAAAAGGGAATGAAGTAATCTAACAAATCCCTTAAATGGTTGTGTGATTATAGGATACCAAGTCTTAGAAGTTACATCCCAGAGTCCAAGAGACGTTAGCTGTAGTTGTGTCTAATACTAGGTTATGCCCATAGTGTTTTCTTGAGTTATAGTATATTATGTACTTTTTGTGTTTCTATATGCTACTCCACCCTATCAGTAATGAAAATTGGCACCCCAGGGATTCTGAGCCTTGGGGGTGTTTTCCCTAACATTCTAGTGGGAGGATGAATGGCTGACTACCCCCTTTGACCCCGCCCTCTTCTCTTGGTATATACTAGTTCCATTAGGCACAACAGTTAGTTTTCCCCATATATGTGTGTAGAGGGATATAATGGTGTGTGGTTATTCACACACATATATTCTGAATATAGTATACTATGGATTATTATTGGTGTAATGTGTATAGGATGTGATGGATTGAGTATCCTTACTCATTGTATGGGCTGTAATGGCTTGAGGTATAATACCTGACATATGATACACATAAAGCGAGATGTGGTGGCTCCCGAAAACTACCTGGTTACTTTTTGTTGTGAGGATGGTGTGGTGCTTCACCCAGGTGTCTATGGGAAAGCCTTTGTGGTGCATGTGGTGTAGATTGTGGAGCTTAGCCAAGGTGTCTGTGGTCAAGCCTTTGGAGAGAGATGCACATGATGTGTGTCATTGGGGAAATACAGAAAACTAGTGGTGGGGTAGTAGTGGGGTACCCTTTATATTCTTTAGTATATGATATATTATTGTATGTGTTGCTTGGTGAGAGTATCCATGGTGAGGTTTGGAACAGAGTATACCTGTTAGGTGATGAGTTAGTCCCACTTGTTGTTAAATGTGCTTTAGTATGCATTCTTTATTTTTGCATGAGAGGCTTCTGGGCAGATCCTACTAAGTATACTGTTATACTCACCCTACATATATAAATTGTTTTTCGGGTTACTTAGAGTTGGTCAGTGATCAAGATGGATTCTACTAGCTTGGGGTTTCAGGAGCAGTTCGAGCTTGTGGTTGCAGCTGTTTTACTTTCTTTTGGGTACTTGCAGTTTTCCCATTTTTGGTTGTAGTACTTTTTCTTGACATTACATATGTGCACTAGGGTTTTCTTTTATAATTCAGTTTGGACTTGGAGTTGGTTGGTGTCTATATTATCTCTCTCTTCTGAATGTGTTCTCATAGAGGGTAATGCCTCCCATTTGTGTGTCACTATACCCTCGATTATAGTTTCCAAAATGGGGCCAAATGGAGGCAGGACTCAGGGGTGATTATCTCCCTTCTCACATTTCCGGCCTAGGAGGGGTACACATTGTGGGGAGGGGGTTGTGACAGAGTTGTATTAGAGGTATGGTTGAGAGATAGGATGGAGTTTGGAGTTCGGCACACATGAGGTTGCAAGGGTTTGTACGAAAACATTGTCATTCATGTTTAGCAAGTGAGTTAATCCCTGGTGATCGGCTGAGACATAGGCGTTTAGGGCCCCCTATGATCTAATGTACAGACCGTTAAGATTATAATGGATACAAAACATGGTGATTTAAGTTACAGGGTAGAGACTTTGGAAAGGATCATGCATCATTCTTCTTTGTTCATGTGTTTGAATGGGTAGAGCATGGGATAGGTTAACCTAAAATGAATGAATGAAAGCAATAAATTAATTAATATTGAGTCTTCCATATTCCTAGTTTATGAGCAATAATGGTTTCTTATTTTACATGTATGTATCCAGGTCGACGGCCTCATCACGTTTGCGTAGAATATTTCCAGCTGGCTATTTTTGTAGAATGCCACAGGGTAGAGGTTGACGATGACGACACTTGGATGAAGACACTACGAGAGTTTCAATGCCAGAGTCTACAAGATGTATGAGGGATCCATTTTAGATGTAGTCACAGAAGGCTGGTTGGAGGAGGTAAATATAGGCTTCCATTCAGTCCATTCTCAGAAAAAGCAATGGGTGTCCGTAGCTGTGACGATGTTGCATGGAGTAGCAAGGTAGTGTTGGTTCTTGTTCCTTGGGGATTGTGATGAGTCATCGATATCATGAGTGGAGTTCTGAGATGAGTTTAGGGGCGAGTTCCTTTCCTCGACTACGAAGGCGTCTAGTATCCAGGTGCTTCTTACCAATCGACATTGGAGCTCTACCATTCAAGTGTTTGTAATCCGTTTTAGGAACCTTTTAAATTAGGCTTCTGAACTGTTACCAGATGAGGAGCCTAGGGTGAGGCATTTTGAGGAGGCTTTGTGTCCAGAAATATATAGCCAGGCCACCCCTTTTATGTTGAAGACAAATCTTGAGGTGCTGGCATGGGTAGGGGTTATCAAGAGGGCTTTGGCCAGGATAGGATCACTACAAGAGGGGGATAGTCATGATCACTCACAAAGCAAGGCTGTGGTCCAGGGTTCTCGGTTTTCAGGGAAGAAGCGTTTTCATTTAGCCGGGGGTAGGTCCAAGCCCTTCACATCTCGTTTCTCTAGAGGAAACAACTCTCAGTACTATGCCATGGGACCAAGAACTTGATTTTATATTGGTGGTTGTGGACATCAGTAGCGGGAGTTCCTGACCGTTCTGATTGGTCATCATGCACCAGGTGTTATGCTCCAGGTTCCTCCATTGAGGTAGTTCCATCTAAGGTAGTAGTAGCTAGTTGCACCAGTTTTAGATCAGAAAAGGGTAGATGGGGCAGGCATAGGATATCCCCATTACGCTCCCCATCCTAAGAGATCAGAGTGTGGTCGTGGTGGTGGTCATCATCAGGGTTAGAGCGGCTATGGAGGATGTCATGGTCAGCTTCATGATCCAGCGTTGCTAGCACCAGTTGAGACAAATGTCGTTCGAGGTACCCTTTGATTATTTTCTACCTTCGTGTATGCCTTGTTTGATTCTAGAGTGACACACTCCTTCATATCACCTACCATTGTCCATGCTTTGGAACTTGTGGTAGAGAGGATTCCAGTGCCCTTGGCATTGACTATGCCGGTTGGAGGTCGATCAAACTTGTTTGATGTATGTAGAGACTGTGAGAAAGTTTTGGGGATACAATGCTCTTGGGGAAATTTCCTATGGTTATGAATACAACCATATGTTTTCATCCTCAGTATGGATTGGTGGTATTCGGTGCTGGCTTTCATGGATTGCTTCAGGAAGAAGGTCATTTCCCTTGGTGTGGATGGAGAGAAAGTGGTGTTTGTTGGTGAGAGAGACCCTCAGATGGGTAATAGGTGTGTTCCATTCTTATCATCCATGATGGCTGAGGTGATGTTGAGTTCTTCAGAGGTTCGGTAGTTGGCGTTTCCTATGGTCGTAGAGGAGTACCCTGATTTCTTTCCAGAAGAGGTTGTAGAATTACCCCCTCAATGAGAGATCGAGTTTTGGATCGAGCTTCAACCAGGAGCATCTCCTATCTCTATGTCTCCATATAGGATGTCCCCTTCTAAGTTGCGAGAGCTGCGTATATGGCTTGATGGCCTGTTACAGTGTTGTTTTGTTTGGCCATGTCTGTCACCGTGGGGTGCACTAGTTTTTTTCGTGAAGAAGGCCGATGGTAGTTTGCAGTTAGGTGTTTATTATCTTCACTTAATCAAAGTGAAAATAATGAATCACTATCCTCTTATATGGATTTATGATTTATTCAATCAACTGAAGGGTGCATGTTGGATATCAAAGATCGACTTGTGGTTAGGATATCTTCATATGTATGTAGAGGATGAGGATATCCCA
This sequence comes from Viscum album, assembly GCA_963277665.1. Lineage (NCBI taxonomy): Eukaryota > Viridiplantae > Streptophyta > Magnoliopsida > Santalales > Viscaceae > Viscum > Viscum album. The sequence continues at coordinate 1,214,271,926 of OY728131.1, read as the reverse complement.
AAAACTTCTTTATGTTGTCGTCATGGGAAATATGAGTTCATGGTAATGTCATTCTGTGTGACAAATTCTATAGCAGTGTTCATGGGATTGATGAATTCTATGTTCCTTGAGTTCCTGGACAAGTTTGTGGTGGTTTTCATCGATTACATCCTAGTGTGATCCACATCTGAAGAGGATCATGCAGTGCATCTACATGCTATTTTTGGAGATCTTTGTAAATGTCAACTATTTGGGACGTTTTCGAAGTGTTAGTTTTGGGCTCGATAAGTCTGTTTCATGGGGAATGTTGTGTCCAAGATGGGAGTAGTTGTGGATCCATCAATGATTGAAGCAGTTGTGTCTTGGGAAGCCCCCAAGAAAGTGTCAGAGGTGCAATGTTTCCTTCGTCTTATAGGCTACTACAGGAGGTTCGTAGCCAATTTATCCTGAGTTTAATCTCCACTGACAGCATTGACCAGGAAGGATCAATCATTTATATAGACTGATCAGTTCCCAGAAGCATTCAAGTATCTAAAGGAGATGTTAGTAAGTGCTCCGGTCCTTTGTCTTCCAGCTGAATGAGTTTAGTTTGATGTTTTCTGCAATGTTTCAAATATGGGTTTAGGTTGTGTTCTCATGCAGAAGAGGTCAGTTGTTTCTTATGGGTCTCAGTAGTTATTTCCCCATGAAAGCATCTATACCACCCACAATCTTGTGTTGGAAGGTGTGGTGTTTTCTTTGATGCCGTGGAGACATTTCTTAATTATTGGGTGCTTTGTGGTTTCCACAAATCATAATAATTTGAGGAATGATTTCTCCTAGTGTTACTTTAACATACCACAACGTCGGTGGATGGAGTTCTTAGAAGAATACAACTTTGAAATATCGTATACACCAAGGATAGGGAATGTTGTAGCCGATGCGCTGAGGAAAATATCACATAGTGATGCTGTGTGTGAATCCGTGGATTCCTGGAGAGTAATAGAAAATTTTTCAACATTGCATCTTGATATGTGAGAAGTTGGGGGTAGAGGTTGTCTTTTTCAGATGACGGTACAATCATCCCTGATGCAGAAGGTGTAAGAGTCCCAGTTTGGGGATCATGAGGTGCAGGTCTAGAGAGACCGAGTTGTTTGTGGTGAGGCCCATGATGGTTGGCTTGAGGATGAATAATACTGAGTGTTGCATCATTAAAGGCATTTTGTTCCCTTGGAGATGCACGATATGGCTCTCATAGAGTTCCATAGTTCTCCCATAGCGGTACATCCTGGCCTGACAAAGATGTACTGATCCTTGAGGAGTCAGTTTTGGTGGCCTGGACTAAAGCATGGGGTTGTGGAGTTTGTGTCTCGATATTTAGTCTTCTAAAAGGTGAAGGCCGAACACCGTGTTCCTAGTGGCCTTCTCTGGCCATTAAAGATTACTCAGTGGAAGTGGGAGTACCTCTCAATGGACTTCGTTACTGGTTTACCTTAATATCTGGGAGGACATGATGCTATTTGGGTGGTAGTGGATCATTTAACAAAATCTTCCCAACTTATAGAAATCAAGGAGTCAAACTCAGTGTATGTTTTGTCGAGGCAGTATCTAGAGGAGGTGGTGAGACTTCATGGAGTCCCTAGGATGATAATTTCCGATCGAGATCATCGTTTTACCTCTAGAGTGTGGAGAGGTCTACAACATGATTTTGGTTCTCAACTATTCCTTATCACTGATTTTTATCTTCAAACGGAGTGTTAGACAGAGCTAACCATCTCGACTCTTGAAGAAATGTTACACTCTTGTGTTTTATATTTCATAGGTTCATGGATGAGGTACTTACCCTTGGTGGAGTTCTCTTAGAATAGTAGTTTTCACTCCACCATCAACATGACACCATTTGAAGCCTTGTATTGCTAGCAATGTCGTTCTCTATTGTGCTGGACATGGGTCCGAGAGTTAGTAATTATCGGACCAGAAGTAGTGAAGAATAAAATATAGATGGTTCAGGTGATTCATGAGTGGATGAAGATTAGGCAAGATCGTCATAAATCCAATGTCGATCACAGAAGGTGCCCCTTAGAGTTTAATGTTGGGGATCATGTGTTTCTGAAGGTGACTCCCCGTTGTGGGCAGTAAAGGATTGGTCGTGGAAGTAAGATTTCTCATTGGTTTGTTTGAAATTTCAAGGTATTAGCATGTGTTGGAGCTGTGGTGTATTGAGTAGCACTTCCCCCTCAGATGAGTCGGATACATGATGTTTTCCATTTATCATAGCTTCGTCGATATCTTCATGACGACTCTCACATCATTGATTGGGGTGAGATCGATGTTGATGACGATACAACATTTGAGGAGAAACATATAGAAATCCAATATTACAAGGATAATGTGTTGTGTGGGAATTCTATTCCCTGAGTCCATGTCTTGTGGTGACATGGTGTCTTGGAGGAGAGTACCAATGAACGTGAGTCATAGATGCGTATCCAGTACCTAGAGTGGTTTGATGTTTGAGTCACTTCATGTATCGTTGTAACTTTTGTGGTTATGAAAAATTCATGTGTATGTGATGGATCCCTTTGGTTGCTTTTGTGGCTTGCTCTCTTTTGAGATTTATCTCAAGGGGTGGTATTTCAGACCCTATTTCGTTTTCACTTTAGGGGGGTTTTAGATTCTTGAGGACGAGAATGTTTTGATAGGTATATGATGTTATGGCCCAGACCTCTCCAGTCCATTACTTTGTGAAAATGTGGTGTTAGAGGTGTTCTGGAATGTCAAGGTGACTTGGGGGTGCGTTCAATGGACTTTTAAGGAAGACTAAAGGGTTTTATCTTTTACACGGGTTTTTCCCGATTTGTCTAAACTATGAGGCCATATCATGAGAGGCCGGTGTTAAAGGTAGTGGCTAACACACGGTTAATGCCCGATTTGACTAACCATGCAGACAAAACATGTGAGGAGTGTTTGGATAGGTAGTAGCTAATGCACGGTTAGCGCACATTTTCCAAACCATGCAGACTAACTGTGCGGTCACTTAATCTTAGATCCTAAAATTGTGGATCTAACTCTTTCATCCTGTAAATGGTTCATTTAATCTCATAAGTGGCCATAAATCGGGATTACACTTCCTTTATTGTAGGAGAACCTTTCCCAAGCATTTTGGAGGCGATCTGAAGGCTTCTCTTGGGGATTCAAATCAGGTTTCATAAGGTATGTGATCGTTATTGTTTTGTTTCCTAGATCTAATTAGATTAACTACTCCTCTTCCATCGGTTTCATAGATCTACGCCCATTACGGGTATATCTAAGTGTGTGGATGCCAAATATGTTGAGATTTGGTGTTGATCTTGCTAGGAGGAGAGATATAAGGTGGGTTTTGGGGGAATCAACCCAGCATTCTTATCTGTTCTTTGTTGTTTTGTTTTCGTCAAAAACCATGAGGTAGGGGATTTATTGCTTCTCTTTATTTTGATGTGAAATTGTATTGTTAGCATGTTTAATACCCCTTGAAAAAAAATTGAATTGACATAATAAATATTTTAACCAGATAAAGAAACTTTTATCGATCATATATAATTGCCTCATGTTTTCCTAGATAGTGTGATATACATGCTTGCTTTGATTTTTTGTTCGTTCTTGAATGAAATTGGGATTAATTGATAATTTTTTTCTAAGGATAAAGAGGCAAGAAAATGAATCTGGTTCTTATTTCAATTTGATGTTAATCAAATTGGCATAGTAAGCATGTTTATTCTTTGTGATAGCATACTGGTTAGGTGTCCCGATGTTAGAACCAATGAATTATAAACGTGTTAATTCATGATGGTTTAAAGATTTGATTATATGATTATTCCTTGAAGGGTTCTGAGTTACCCTCTTATTTGTTGAAAGGGCCATAGCCCAATTGATGTGATGTTTGATTTCCTTATACATGTGCTATGATGTGACCCTGGAGGGGAGTTGTGATATGTGGAGGCATCGAGGCATTTTGGTTGTGGCAGCGGATAATCCCTAGAGTGGAGAGATGAATCAGTTTATGCATGTGGATTTCAGGGAGGACACCAAGGATGATGGAATGGGATGGTTGTGATTGTGATTGTGATATTCTTTTTGATTCGTTGGTTGTTTATCTTTTTTATGTTTCCCCACTACTCAAAGAATCTGTTCTTGCTTACCCTTCATCCGAAAGAGGTGAAGACGTGCGGGGTATGCCACGTGCTTTTTGTGTTTAGCCTCTCAAGGGAGAATGGGTATACTCTCTTGTTATAGGTGGCATAGAATCGATGGGTGGTACATATACTCACCATGTTGAGACCCCATGTGTTTAGTAGCATAGGATTCTTTTCTAGTACGCCTGGGAATTTGGGAAAGTAATTTTGAAATGAATGTTTGATTAAATGATGTTAACCAATGGGTTTGGAGTTTGTTGAAACCTAATTATGAGGTTGAGAACATTTGATGGGACAGAAGAATTATTCGATATGGTGTTAATGGAATTTAATGTTGAATTTTTCATGGTTAATTATTGTTTGAAGAATTAATTAATGTACAATGGAATTGATAAAAATAGAATGATGTAATATAATAAATACCTTAAATGGTTATGTTCTTATAGGATACCTAGTCTTAGAAGTGGCAGCCCATAGTTTGAGAGATGTTAGCTACAGTTGTGTCTAATATTAGGTTATTCCTATAGTGTGGTTATGAGTTAGAGTATATTATGTAATTTTTGGGTTTCTATATGCTACTCCACCCTATCCGTAAGGGAAACTGTCACCCTGAGGATTCTAAGCCCTGGGGTGTGTTTTTCCCAACATTTCAGTGGGATGATGAATGGCTGACTACCCCCTTTGACCCTGCTCTCTTCTCTTGGTAGATTCTAGTTCCATTAGGCATAGTGGTTAGTTTTCCCCATATATGTGTGTAGAGGGATGTAATGCCTTGTTGTTTTTCACACACATATATTCTAGATATAGTATCCTACAGACTACTATAGGTCTAACTTGTATAGACTATTATGGCTTGAGGATCCTTACTCGGTGTATGTGTTGTAATGGCATGAGGTATAATAACTGATGTATGATACATGTTATGTGAGCTGTGGTGGCTCCCAGAAAATACCTGGTTACTTTTGGTTGTGAGGATGGTGTGGTGCTTCACCCAGGTGTCTGCGGGAAAGTCTTTGTGGTGCGCGTGGTGCAGATTGTGAAGCTTAGCCCAGGTGTCTATGGGCAATCCTTTGGAGAGAGATGCATATGACGTATGTCATTGGGGAAAAGAGGAAAACCAGTGGGGAAGTCGTTGTGGGGTACCCTCAAAATTATTTACAATATGATATATTCATATATGCATTACATTGTGAGAGTAGCTATGGTGAGGTTGGGAACTTAGTATACCTGTTAGGTGACGAGTTAGTTCCACTTGTTGTTCACTATGCTTTAGCATGATTTCTTTATTTTTTCACGAGAGGCTTTGGGGAGGATCCTACTGAGTATACTGTTATACTCCCCCTACGTATTTAAACTTTTTTTCTAGTTACTTAGAGCAGGTCGGAGATCAATATGGTTTCTACTTTATTGGGGTTGTAGGACCTATTCGGGCTTGTCGTTGCTACTATTTTTCTTTCTTTTTGGTACTAGTAGTTTTTCCCCATTTTGTTCATAGTAATTTTTCTTGACATTACATATGTGCACTTGGGTTTTATTTTATACTTTAGTTCTGAGTTGGAGTTGGTTGGTGTCTATATTATCTCTCTGTTCTGCATTTGTTCTATTAGAAGGTAATTACTCCCATTTGTGTGTTACTATACCCTCAGTGCTATTCACAAACCTCAGGCCTACTGGTGGCGGGACTCGGGGATCATTATTTCCCTTCTCACATTGCCAGCCTAGGAGGGGTACACATTGTGGGAGGGGGTCATGAAATTTCTTGTGATTCCCATCGGACGTACTAATTACACTGAAATCTTCAGGAATTGGATTAGTAGTGTCTTTATATATTACCATGAAAAATTTGAGGTAGTGTTTATTGATGATATTCTCATAAACTTCTCAAGAAAGGAGAAACATGAATATTATCTTAGGTTTCTGTTAGAAACATTAAAGAATGTTATGTTTTATTCCATGTTAAGTAATAGCAGCATTTGGAGGTAGAAAGTCAATTTCACAGGACATGTGATCATATGGGAATGAATTTCAATGGACCCTTAGAAAAAGAAAATTGTGAAATGGCCCAGAACCTCAAGCGTTATAGAAATCTGTAGTTTTCATGGATTATAAGGGTACTACCAATTTTTTGAAAATATTTTATCAAGATTGTCTAGCCAACGAACTCAGTTAATAATGAAATGGGTAAAGTATGTCTTGTTGGAATAATGCAAGGAATGCATCAGAGAGATAAATAGAAGACTTATTACTACACCAGTACTCACATTACAAAATATTGGAGAATGTTTTGTGATATAAAGTGATTCTTAAAAGAATGGATAGTGTTTTTTACTCATAAAAATCTATAATGTGATAGCCTATAGCACATGGATGTCAAAGATACTTGATATTTCCTTGTTGACACATGATCTGGAAGCAGATTAATTGATTTTTAGCTTGAATATATGGTTGTACTACATTTATAGTGTGATGTGTGACATAAATAATGATAGTAATAGATTAAATTATATTTTCACATAGAAGAAGATCAAAATGAATCCAAGAAGTTGGTTAGATGTAATAAATGACTACTATTTCTCTATTCAGAATCATCTTAGAAAGGATAACAAGGCAATATATTGCTCTTAGAAGAAAAGAACTTGCTACTCTTTATATTTGGGTTTTAGAAAGACCATGTAATTTTGGACATGAAATGCATGGATTTGGAAATCACAACTGTAGGTAATACATACAACCATTCACAAATTATTACCAAACCGTATATCTAATTGATTATTAAGGAATGACAGTAGGATGAGATAGAATTACAAAAATTATGACAGCAGTAACGAAAAGGAAAAAGCAATGGTTTTATATTGATGTAGATAGTGTTATTCCAATTAGAATAAGGATTTATGTTCCTTCATCACCGAGGATAAATATGGTGATATTGGAAATTTAAAATAGATCAACATACTTTATCCATACTAGGAGTAACAATATGTACAATGATATTGAAGAACACTTATGGTGGGACAACATGAGGAAATATATTTTCGAATATATCCCAATGTTCTTGATATGTCATCAATATAATGTAACGTGACAGAAGTCTTGAGGAATGATCAAAAAAATTTCTATACCCATGTAGAAATGTGATAATGTCTCAATAGACTTTTTCACAGGTCTCCCAAAGACATCCAAATTAAATAATGTAACATAGGACATTCTGGATTGACTAACCATGATAACCCACTTTATCACTATTTAGGAAGATATATTAATTAATGAAATTTCAATAAAATATGTGAAGGCAGTTGTGGGATTGCATGGAGTTACACTCTTTATTGTCTCTAATCATGATCCCAGGATCACATCCAAATTCGCATGTACTCCTCATCATGATTGGAATAATTAATTAAATTTTAGAATAACCTATGAATTAGAAATTGACGGTCAATATGAATGAACTATTTAGATGATAAAATTATGATAGTATCCTTATCTTTATAATTCATTTTTATATGGGATCAACATCACCAATTGGTTGAAGCCTCTTTCGACAATATCTTTCTATCATGTATTCAAATGACACCATATGAAGTGGTGTATGCAAAGCGATGTAGACCTCCATCCCATTGTGATAGATTTAGAGAAATAACTCTATATGGACCTGATGTTGAAGAAGAGATGAAAAAAATGTTCAATCCATACAGAAACATATCAAAGATTCTTTACTTGTCGGTAATAATGTTGGTCAGAAAATGTTCAATGTGACTTGGAGTTTGACATTGGAGAAAATTTCTTCCTTGAAATATCAATATATAATAGAGTTATATATTTTGGAATGAATGGTAAACTAAGACCAAGGTACATTGGCCAATTCAAGATCCTTGATCACATATTATCCATGGACTATCATCATGCAATTTAAAAAATATATGTCTAATGTTTATGATGTGTAATCGATATCACTCCTAAGGAAGTACATACGATATACCATACATGCAATAAACTCAATGGTGGTATAGGTAGAAGATGATCTCTCATATAATGATTACCAAGTAATGATTTAGGACAAGATGGATAGGGTTCTACATAACAAGACAATCCACCTTGTCATTTTTTTTGGACAAACCGTAAGTATAAAGAAGAATCATGGGAATTGGAGGAGGTGATGTAGGTGAAGTACCACCACATCTTATGTAAAATGAAATTTCATGGGATAAAATTCAAAATGGTAGAAGAAATTAAAGGACCAATCTTTAATAAGTGTAATTTATCTTCTATTATACTAATTTGATAAACCTTAAATAACATAAAATAATTTATAGTTTATAATAATCCCATTTTAAATGAAAAATTAATTAAATAATATATATTTCTAGATATTAAGGAACCTATATGTATAAAATAGTATCATGACATTATAAATTGTAATATGAACATTTTGAATAGTAAACCTTCCAAATTAATTATAATATCTACAATTAAAGGATAAGTAAAATTTATTCATCATGTAGAAAAGCATATGTTACAATTATATTATAGTCTATGTAATTAAAATTATTAAAAATAATGAAGTGTTTGAATTTTTCTAAGGCATGAATATTTAATAAAAATTTTATTAGTAATTTAATAATTTTCTAGAAAACGCATTTTCATAAAATGTATCAAAAAATTTATATTTTGATATCTTATCATCGTAATATTATTTAATGGGACCTTAAATAATTTTTTAATGAGTTAAATATTCAGTTATAATGTTAAAATCTATATTTTCCACGTAAATGGTGATTTTATATAAATATTATATTACTCATATTTGTAAAATAATTTTCATAAAATTATGTTTTGTTAATAATTATTCACGTAAAAAAATGGTATGCATGATTTTTTGGGATCTTAATAAAATACTTGAATTAAATATGGATAATTAAATATAATAATTTATAATTATGGTTAAACAGATGAATTATTGAGTCACATATAATGGAAGGATAATGTAATCAAAAAATAAAAAACTATCCATATTTATTTTAAAATATTTAGAGATAATTCTCAAAATATTCATGGTCTTTAGCACTAATAACAAACTAATTATTATAATAATTAGAAAACATCCCTTCCCTCCACTATAAATATGACCCCTCCCCCTATCATCTCCTCACACCTCCCAAGTATTTGGATTTATCCAAATTATTTCCCAATGCCTCCCTACTCATCAATATGATGTCTTTTATATATTGGTCTCTCCAAAAGGAAATAAACATTCACAAAGGAGGTTCTCAAGGAGGATAAATCCAATAGGTAAAATCCAATTCTATTATCTCCTAATTTATTTTCAATTTAATTTCTTTTCTTCAACACACCTTATCTTATCCAGAACACATTATAACTCATGTAACATTTATATAAATAGATTATATCTCGTTAATTTCTTATTCTCCATCAAACTCCATTCTATCTTTCTTTTATTCTTGATATGAAATGGTTGCCCATGACAGGTTAATTTACCACATCATGGGTGATACACTTTCATTTTTTTAGGACCTTAATAGATTTTAATATAACAAATAAATTGCTAAAAATATATTAAAAATTTTATTTTATAACCCTTTTATGATTTTATACGTTACAGTTATTCATAATACTAAATTATCAAAAAATTAATTCATTGTGGATGAAAATTTACCAAAATTAATCATGAAAAATTATCACTAAATTTTTTTATGGATTATTCATTAAAAAATATAAAATATTTCATTATAAGAATGTTTATAACACTATAGTATCATTAAGAACCTAAAATAAAAATTTGGGATATTAATCCTCATTTTACATGAACTTCCATTCATGTATACATGTGATCCAATGATAAAAAGCATGAAACTTATTTCTTCCAAACAATGAAATTAAACTATAAAAATCTCATAAAATGACAGAAATGAAAATAATTAATCCAATTTGATTAAAATAATTACTATTGTATTTTATATTTTTTTAATGAATCAATATAATTTTGTTATAATAAATATTTAATTAAAGGAATATTTCAGTCAAAAGGTAAATGTTATTCTCAAACCCTACTCTCATTCATTGGGTTTTCCATCTTTCACCGCATTTTTATTATGGATATTTTGTTTATATCATTTATTCATCATTATATAATTTATTTTGAGATATAAATGATTTATACATGAGTTAATGACAAGAATGTTTTTTTCCAAAATATTTCATCTTTAGAAAAATATACATCATTTACTTTTTTATATTTTTTCATCTTCACTCAGGGTTCATGATTCTTATATTATGTATGTTATTAACACTTTAATTTAGGAACATAATATTTAAGAATGTATTCATAAGGAAATGAAACCCATTCCATTATGTGGGTTATTTTATATTCTAGATTACTATTTGTTCTATGCGGAATGCATGACTATGTAAATGACATGTGATGATGAGTGTGTTTTGAATTATATAGTGCAACATAAATTTTACTGTGTGATGGGTTCATGTTGAATTATTTCGGTCCCCAATGCATTGGGTAATGTGAAGTATGTCATGAAAAATGTGTAATATGTTTGAGCATGATGCTAGTATTGTTCAAACCTATGTGTGGTAGTTGTCAACTAAGGAATGATGTTTTATTTATATGAATTAACAATCTCCAATTATATTCTTAATGATTTCGATAATAATTACGATCTTATTCCTATGTTATAAAGATGCTGATTATGGTCACATGGTGTTATATTGATTCATGTTTTTATCTATACTTTTAATGTACATTTAGATCAATTTTTTTGATATATATCCTTTGGTGAATACTTATACTAAAGAGAATTTAATGGCCAATGATATTATAGAGAATATATAATTTAATAAATGTGTGTTTTTTATTTTTAAAATTTAATGTATTGTCCAAATTTTCCCACAACACTAATCCATTTGATACTGATCATGTAATTATTTTATGATGTTTATCATTAAAATGATGAAAATGGAAATTTATGAAAAATAGGGGTCCTTATAAGAACACAATAATCTATGAGTACCATTGATTGGGTACCATCTCGAACCTGAATCCTTACCTTAGTGGAATCTAAGTACTGAAGATGATAATTTCTCCTCATCACATGAATGAAATAACTAATGCAGTGGACCTCATTTCTATAGAAAACCTCTTAAGGATATATTCCTACGAGCATGAAAATCACCACCTTTAGTATCATATGTCATTCGACCAAGGAATAAAATACAAATACCTTCCACATTAGGGGTGACTCAGGTTGGCACCTCTCTGCCAATGTCACCAAAACCATCCCATCGGTACCCATCAGTCACCTGCAGAGGGAACCCCTCAACACACAAAAACCGTTTATTCCCATGCATGGGAAATACAAAAGAACCATTTGGTGAGTAAAGAACCATATATCCATGAGTAGTATCATATCCCCACTTCCTATGATGATAACTGTTGGAATATTCCAATAGTAACCATCAAGCATGTTCATATCTCGGATCACTCAAAACAACTTTGTTGGAATTTTTTGGATGTACGAATGGTGGAGGCACATATCCATAACATAATTCCGGAAGTCCATCAAAATATTCTAGTGGAACAAGGAGAATATAATAGAGAGAATATACCCACCTCAATATAATATATCTACATATAGATAGTGGATATGAAAATTGTGTAGGATTACATTAAAAAAAACTAGAATTTCTTTAAATCCTAGAAATAGATGAAGGAGGATGACAACATTTTACAAAAATGGTACATATAAAAGGACATTAACATATTTTTATCCCTATATCTAGATAATATCCCAACACTAATCATTATTAAATAGTGGTTTCTATAAAGAAAGAACACATTCTTTCTCATATCCAAGAAAATTATCGTCTTCTTCTGGTATAGGAAGAGTAATAATATGAGGATTATCTTCCCATTCCATTTGAGTATCAAAATGGGACAGTGGAAATACCTAGAGACATGGGAACATTCCAATAAAAATAGATAGAGGGAATATTCAAAATTCCCTTGTTTGGGCTCATATCACTATTCTTGTCAGGGATCACCGTCTTATCGGTGAAAATTCCTTTATGAAGGGAACGTAATCTTATTAAAGAAGACATGCACCATTCTCCAATGGCCTAGGATCAAGCTCATATACCCATTATGGTTGGGGTTAACTATGTGAGAATTTCAAATGCCTGGTGACATTATTAAAGTACTAACATTGAATATTCCTTATATATTCCACCAAATAATAGATTCTATGTGGATAATCATACTTCATATGATAAAATACTACACCAGGATCCTTTCGAGGTAGTAAAAAGGAGGATCATATCTATTCTCCCATTATGGAGGTAATATAGAATATTATGATAGAGAATAAATATTAAAATATATATCCTATTCCTATTCTACTATGGGCTCAACATGTGAGAGTGAATCCTTCCTCAGAGAAGGCTCATATTCCTACCACAAAAGGAAGGAAAATTTTTCCATAGGTTAAGGATTAGGCTAAAAAACCCGTTCTAACAAAGGCTCGCCAAGTGATAATGACACATGCCTCGATAAATTATCATATTAGTGTCAATAATGAATAATCTCATTGGAATATTCATGTAGCGTCTTAGTAGGGAGCTAATACACCCACATCAAAATACCATTGTAAAAAAATCTGGCAACCATCATATAGTAGGCCAATATCCCTACCTAATTCCAATGTTATGGTCCAGAGATTCCATCCATGATGAAAAACATGGGTTATATACATTATTTTCTCTATTTTAGTTTTCATGGGTTGTTGAAGACACATTCTTAACACCACTAGGTTCATTAAACACTTAAAACTAAGTACAATATGATCATTACATTGATAGTGCCCATCGTGGTATCATGGAGAGGCATTGTAGGGACTATACACTTGTCATCCACCATAGTTGACATCCCCACGATGATATATACCATCTAAAAGTTAATCCATCCATTTTGAAAAAAAACCTCTATATTGAGAGGTGTCCAATGGTTAGACACATATGTATTGAGAGGTGATCAGAACAACGTGGCCAACCACATATAGTTCGCCAACCACTTCCAGTAGCACTCCAATGATGTTAGAATGTCTCCGATTGAACCATCATACGTAGTTTGATCAGATGGATGTTTGTATTTATTATTAATATGAGGTTTAATTTGATATATAAATAGAGTTAATAAAAAATAAACTCCCACTCAGGTTTTAGCCACTCAATAATTCTTTCTATGTGGTCCCTAGTGTTCTAGAAAAGGATTTCATGACATAACTATGGTGAAATATTTGGTATACTCATCAATGACTGAAGGATAAACAAACCGCTTATATAGAGTAATAATCACTCATTCATCCCAAAAAATACACTATAATGTTTTCAAGATATGGATTCATTTTCTATATCGCTGAACCTTTGAATGGAGGAGCATTACAAATACCTACAGATCATTTTTTATGGAATTGTGACAACTCTCCATCAACTAATTTCAAGAGCTTCACTAGAAGTGAATATCCAGGGATGGGTATATTGTGGGGACTTTATCTCATCTATGTCCAAGAAAACAAAGAACATTAGATACACCATCATAATTTCATAGTCTATAGCGATGATATAGGAAAAGGTAACATGAAAGAATGTAGGTCACTACAATATACTGTGACAACTTCAATGATGTAAAATCATGGTAAATGATCTTACAATGTACCATTATAAATTTGAATTGTACCCGTCAAATAAATTTTAATTCATTTTAGACACATAAGAAGATGTTTAAATCAACAAGAAAACATTCCAAAAAGAATGATTCCCATCATGGGTGTCCATGGATCACAGATATGAAACCAGAAGGGAACCCCCACATTAAATGGATTTTAGTAATAGATTCAATACTAGACACCCAAGACTAAACTAAACTCTCTATGTTGGGTGGAAATATACCACCACATCCACCCATTATATTATAAATTTCTTAGTGTATTCATGATTTATTATAATTATATAAAAATAATCAATGTCCCATTGGGCTATGGAAATTTATATCTCAATCACCATCACCATATTTATCATCCCATGAGAGGGTACTAGGGAAATCAATAGTGAATCCAAATCATCCCCATCACATTGGGAATGGGGCATTAATAACTCAATGTACATCCCAAGATTCAAAAAATTATTTAATGGAATAATTGGACCCTTAATAACATGATATGTAAATGCTTATTATGTCCCAAAATAACCCCAAGCCATTTGGATGGAGGAATTTTAATCATCATTAATGTATGAATCCATCTTCTCCAAGATAGTAGGTAAATTTTAATAGTCAATATCCCATCCATTACTCCAACCACAAGAAAAACCTTTTCTATTTTTTAATATTTTAGTAATCACGGACAAACTCATCTTCAATGTTATTACTCACTATATTAGATAGAATAATAATATTGAAAATCCAATCATACCCCACTAGGGTCACATGGAAAATGGATCATTAGGGATATGGATTCATGTAACTATCCTACTGAAGGAAGTTCAGAACAATACTATTGTATGAAAAGTAATGGGACTACCACCATTGCATGATGTATATCTATAAATGTCATCATAATAAAAAGCAGATATAAGGGATAACGGGAAAAAATAAAAGGCCTTCAAAATAGAAAACATAAATCAAGGGGAGGATGATTTGGATGCACTAACTAACCCTACACACAATGAGAAATAATAAATGCTCAAAATTCTAGCACCTCTAAATATCGAGTTGCATCCTCTCTACTAGATGACTACAAAAAATAAAGGAAAACTTGTTGATAAATCCCAATAACCACCCAAATGATTTAAATTTTCTTCGAAGGGGGAATAATTATAACTATATAACTATGATATACAATCTATAATACAAATCAACAAGGAGCTAATCAAGGGAATGATTCCCACTATGTAATGTCTTCTAGTAGAGAAGAATATTCAACCCCCCAGAACAAATCCACTAGAATTATATCTGAATGTTAGACAATATAAAGATCAAGGATGTATATCTATATAAATAAGGATATTGAAATCAATGGTTTAATCCATCCATTTTGATAAAAACCACCCCTCACCTCTATAATCATTCTATATTTGGATGAATCCAGAATCACTAATAAAAATGGGGCATCCCCCTTATTGTGCCCCACCCTCTCCCAATAGATAGGAGATGAATCATACAATAGTTCCCCCAGTGGTACTTCACATCATTGAGTCCTTGGAAACTCGAAGGGAATCCCTGGAAGAGTGATGTACACTTTTTTAGCCTGAGAGGAAGCCATATCTTTATTGCTTGGAAAATATATTAACCCCACAAAATTTATGCAATCTTTCCTTCTATACCATTGAAGGTGCATGTTCCCTCATTCATAATCTCACGCACATCATATTATAATTTGGTCTGATGACTGTCCCTCAATATCAACAGATGAAGTCAAATATATGTTTTTTTTATAGACTCCAATAGGTCCACATATTTTTTGTTACAGAAGTTTAATATTAGGAACTATTATAGGATAGAAAAAACATCACCATTATTTAATTTATCAGTTCATAATCATTCTGTGGAATGTGAAAATAATCTATTGGAAGAAATGTAAATAATGTGAAATTTATTGGTTGTTTGGCTTCACTGCCTTATGGAAATGTTTATGATATTTTCTCAGCATCCCTCTATCATAGGGGAAACTGCAAGAACTCTATGCTGAAAATCACAAAGTTGAGATACAGACACATCTAATCCTAATTATGTATCATGAGGGGATAGATGGTTTCATGGAAATGGAGGAATTATTGGAAAATAACAATCAACAAACCTGATACATATCTCTACTAATTCCTTTAGTCCATGGGAAAAGACTATCAGAAGCTAAAATTTTCACTCTATATCAAATAAAGGTACCTATTAAAGAGCCATGGTTGGTCCAAAACCACCCAAAAACAATGATAAACTAGAAAAAACCATGAAATATCCATCGTTTGGAAGTAAAGGGAAATCCTTGTCACTCGATATTTGAAGAATGCATGAATACCATATACTCCTTCAAACGCTAAGAAGTCCCTAATTATTTAATTTCATAAATAGAGAATAACCTTCTCATGATGCCATAGTAGAGGAACACCAATGAGGTTAGCCTCACTAAACATATATACTATTAACCTTTCCAAAGAAGGTCATGTCATAATATCTAGAAATTATTTGT
Source organism: Viscum album (assembly GCA_963277665.1). NCBI lineage: Eukaryota > Viridiplantae > Streptophyta > Magnoliopsida > Santalales > Viscaceae > Viscum > Viscum album. The sequence goes on along the minus strand of OY728131.1, from coordinate 1,214,255,539 downwards.
ATTCACATAAGACATTCAAGGCATGAACGACTCAAGAAATTTGGTGTTTGATAAATACTAAAAATAGAGGCCTACATAACCATTTCCTGTAATTAAGAATGGGGTTATTCGAAGAATGTTTTATCAAGATATTGGTAAATGTTCAACAAGAGGATAACTAAAAAAATAGATGACTAAGATCATGCCACCTAGATAGTAGATCTACCATGACCTACAATAGCTCTACCATCTATGTAAGTGTCATCAAATGAGTATCCTAATACTGGGGGAACACAAGAAGTATGATGAAATAGAAGTGGTTGAGTCATATTCGGCTCCAACACAAGCTATGGCACATTCATATTTCTTTTGAACAAACTCTGATGCATAACAATCCCCCCCCTAAATTGAAGCCTATTTAGAAAAAAGACACATATTCAGTTCATTGAATATGGTATAGTTAGAATAACTCTTATTTGATGATTATTATTATATAGAATATGTGTTTTACAAACAAAACATTGGAAACAGAGGCTAAATTCATTGGAACTCATAATAAAAGGGAAAACATAGGTGGGGCCAGATCCAATATTTCAATAATGTCCCTAAAGAGAACATATATGGAGATGAAAAGTAAAATAAATCACTCCAAAATTCCCAAAAAGGACATGGATATGTTCCAGAACCATCCAACAGTCATCCACGCCCGGTTTTCTTGAATGATTGCCTATTGTGGGACCGATTATCCGATCATCAAATTCAATAACAAAGGAAGGCATGTTACTTAAGACTAGAAGATGATGCTCCAAGGACCACCACACAAGAAATTGGCCCAACCCCTCAAATACCCTTACTCTGATGCCTCATTTTGATGAGAAACCTCACATTAGGTTGCACTGAACACTATCCTAAATGTATAAAATTATAAAACACATTTTGGTTGTTCCAGGAAGGATATCAATCCTTGAAATTCTTTATCATTCAAAAGATCATAGAGAAGAAATAATTAATGGCCTCAAAATCCCATCGTAATTAAATAAGAATTCACAAAATCCAAGGTCTATCAAATAGATACAATTTCTATATAATTCCACGTATCCATCTCATTTAGATAGCATGATCATGAAAGTTCACCCAAGGACACATTAGACCCCTATATGGTTAGGATAGACTCAAGAATGTCAATATCCAAATAGATCTAATTGAAAATGGATTAAGGATCAATGTCCTCGGGATTCAATCACCACAATTTTTGAGATATATATAAGTGGAGTTTTCTCAATCAATGATGACCATTCAAGGGTATGATATGTGTGAGAAAAGACCTATCACGTATATCAAACAAAAAACTCAATTTCTGGATCTCACATGTAGCATTGGGTTTATGTTTACCACATAATAATCTAAATATAATATCATTATCAGAAAACCATATAACTATGGTGACATATAGGTATCATCAAAATTACATCTATGTAGTAAATACCCAACTAATGGAAATGTAAGAAAACTTCAAGTGACATCACCCCCTTCAAGAATTTTGACACCAAATAATATGAATCTGGTTTCTATAAAAGGGGAGACATATACCAATGTTGGGTAATGATATATTGGTTTTAGCCCACAACGTCCTGGGGGATACCACTACAAATCTCTGATGTATGCTTAGTAATGACTATGAACTCCTAATAAATATAATTTATGAGATAGACCTAGTACCAAACGATTTATCCCCAACTAAAATAAATAAATATATTTTTAGTATATAATCAGCTCTGGAATCTCTTTAGAATGAGACATGTAGTAGGAAATGATAATATCTCTTATAATATCCTTTATTACGTCAATAGTGATATATATTCCCCATGATTTCTTCCTTGGAGTGATAATGCATCTATAGACTCACAGGTAGAGGAAAATGAGGATAAACATAGGAAAACCACTACCTCATATGGAGATTTAGTATCCACGACCATTGATGAGATTAGATAGGTGTGTCAAGGAACAAAAGAAGTCTTTTCGAATATACTAATTAGTTTTTCCAATCCCCACTAAGAGATAGTGATGTTTATGGTTTTCCTAAAGTAGCACCAATAAATGGTAAGACGGAAATATAATGAAATTCCATGGCCAAAATAAGATGATTATATAAATGGTATCATCTTACCCGATGATCATAAAGGCATCATGCCGACAAATACGAGGATTAAACCTTCTCATGCCACGAATGTATATGAAGACATTAAATAATTGATAAAATAAATTTTTTTAAAGAAGTGAAATATGAATGATGGCTCACTGAAATCATCTATATGAAGAGAAATAACTTTTACATTGGGGTTTTCATATATTTAGGTGACCATAACTAGCACACACAAGTGAATTATTTCCCATTTTTTTCACATAACTATTGATCGATGAAATATCTAGCTTACAAACCATTTACTTCATAGATGATTATTTATGGTATAATCAAATAAATATGGCTCCATATGATGTGGAATTAGATGCCTATAATGAACCATAGGTGATAATTTTATAACATGTCATTCTCTATGGATTAAAGGATGGTGATTCATATCACTTCCCATGAATCATATAATAAATGCATTATTGGGAATAATATTAAAGTGTTTTGTCAATGAAATGGTGTTAAAATCCTAAAAATGAGGTGATCACTTCAATTATATTCCATCAATCCACGGCTGGCAATGACATCAAAATATGAAGATGAATCCACTGAAATTCTCCTTCAGCAAAATATCAGAGAACATCCTTCGATTTATAGTATTCCACAATTAAATTAAAGAATACATGATGAAGAATGGTGATGTTTTAGAAATTTCACCCCCCAAATCATAATGTAATAAGTGGTCTCTATGTGAGGCTCACATATATGAATATTTTCAAAGAAAACATGGCCAGAAAATCTATCAATTTTCCATGATAAGGAAGAAGGGGACCAACAATCCATGGTATGATCAATGACATGAATCCATAAAAATAATAATGAAATATCTACTATACCAACTAGTTTGGATGCCTCTTATTGAAGCGATTCGACTCATCTTATATGTGGATACTATGGAATTCTCAATGGTCACCCTCCTAACACACAATAATGATGCGGGGTGTAAATAAAATACTACCTTATCCCGAAAATTCAATGCACTAATGTAGGATACTCTTAAGTCGAGAAGTATTATCTTGTATTCATCTTCAATGTGAAAAAGAATAGGCATTACATACAACACCACCTAGGAAATATGGTTACTTGTATCAACCCACTCAATTACATCATTTTCCACCCCATCCTAACTGGATATATTGAATGATGGGAGTTCATTTTTAAAAAAATTACATTCACTTCATATCAAGAAAGGTGTTTAAAGGGAATGTTGAATATTATTTACTCACAACACATCTTCCCCCATTGAATACTATGGTGTGAAATGAGTTCCTAAAGGAGGAAGTCTTATATGCCTAGGACACAACCCATACACGAGATATAATTATTTGATGGTTCCTACCAATTTACTATTATAAAAATTTTGGAAAAATAACAATCAGGATGGTTTAGAGGCTGTCTATGACTATTGGGGAAAATATATTTTTCATCACCTTTTTTCTATATATGAAAATTACATTAATAGTAAGAAAGAGTAACAAGAACACATAATTAGGCTAGAACTATCCTTATCGATATAGATATCCAACATGAATGTCCAAATTTTCCTAGAACTGTAGTTATCAAAAATAAGTAGAGAATATTCAAATAAAATAGAAGAACTGGACCCTCACCATGGCTATGTCATTGGACAGAAAGAAGAGTTCCCTTTTGAAACAAAATTGTATCATGTTCCCTAATAATTGAATTTTCACACCAACACATTGTATAATATATAAATAGATTATGTTAAACCTGGTTATAAGGAAGTAATCTTTAACATCACACACCAGTGTATGGTCTCATCAATCTCCAGGTATGATTTATATGAAATCAAAATACTGAACACTACCCCAGAGCTTGATTAACCGACATACAACCCTTGCTGGATAGATCACACATTATTTTAACATTAGAATAGGACTCTCTTAATAGGTCGAGATGGATTTGAACATATTTGGTTCCATGTTCAAATATTTACCCTGTGGGAAGATCCAAATTAGAATAACTACCTCTTTAAGGGAGGATTTGATAGAACATTCCACATATTAATAATAGAATGAGATATTCAAAATCTCTTAGAAGAAGCCCATGTGGGACCCTGTGTTGCTCATCAGTTTCAGACCTCCCCTCCCACCAAATTATGAGACTGGGTTATTTTTTGAAAACCATGAAATAGGATTGTTTGGAATTCACTATGAAATGTTATCCATAACATATCTTCAAAAACAACATCCATAAAACCCCATAATTTCTACATAAATATAAATATTACTATTAGTTTTATATTTAGGGAATAGATATTGATGGTCAATTTCACCCATCCATTGCTGATATGTTCTACAAAATCATCACTGGCACAAAACTCTTTTCCTAATGTGTTGAAGAAATACTTTTCAAAGAAGTCAATATGAAGAATATCATTAACATCATTTTGTCCAATATTATCATTATGTATTGATTCCCTCCCACCGTAGTAATGGGAAATAGAACCAACATCTATTTGAACGAGTTGAGGAAAATGTACCAAGAGTAGAACATCGAGTCTAGTCACATACCTTTCTATCCTACAACAGAAAATAGAAGAATAGTGGCATTCAATAATAATATAAATTATACTATAGATTTTACTGAATATGGATAATTATTCTTGATTTGAAAATATCTTCCATGCTTTATGGGCCTACCATACCACCATGCATACAGATACCTGAGAAACAACATACTAATTGGTGTATGGTTCTGAGTTATTTTTATACATATATGTCCACCTACCTTTTTCTTCAAATATACAATTTTAGATAGCTTTTATATACAGAGAAATAATATATACTAGATTAATTTGTGTTGATTTATGAGAAAAAGTTGTATTAATTTCCCAATATCAATGTCAATAAGAATCATATTAAACATGATTTTTACTATAAGGTTCACCTTCTTTCATTCACTCATTTTTAAATAGTGTTAGAACATAGGGCCATAATGACCCTATATAAGAAACCACCAATTCTGAAACTCAAATGTGATGTTCCTTAAATTAAATCTAAGTTCTATCACAAAAAATATTACTCATTGGCCACAACAGATGGGGAGCACATCACATCAAAAACCAATGTGGTTTTTCTCAAGAAAAACATTTCGTAGCTATCATCAAATTTGCTATATCGTAACCACATGATTTGAAATTGAATGAACACATCTTAAACAAAATTATGTAAACATTAAATATATATCATTTCTACCTGATGTTAAAATTTATGGAGTGATCCTCATATAATGATACAAAAATGTAACAACTATTCTTGGATTTCAGATATTAAACTACATGATTTAGTCCTAAACACATTATGTTAAACAACACAGAATTCATCCAAGAATTATGAAATTAAACAATATAGTGTCTTATATTCAAGAATAATGACATTAATCTTCACAATGTCTCATGTCCAAATAGCACGTCACTAATTTTTTTGGAGCACTCCTCACTGCATGATGACAAACTGTATGGGAAGAACAATGTCACTAATGAGAAACCACACATGTGGTAGATATATGTGATGGAATAGTGTAATTCCCCTATTCCAAAGGGAGTTTAATCTCCACATAGTGAATCTATTCATCCAAAAAACTATGTGTGGATTTATTCCTACCATCACAGGATATAGAGAGACACCCAAAACACTAAACATAGGCCCAAACAAAATTTATTTTCATTCATGTACGGTGATCTATATCCTACAACATGGCTCTAAATAGCATGAATAACTACGTTTCCATATGATTTTAAAATATACGTATTACCAAAAGTACTATTGGGTTGACTATCATTCCAATGAGATATATAGGGACACCTCAGTCCTAAATCATGGTCCATACAACACATGATAAAAAATTCAAAATTTCTTATCCTTAATAACCTATTTAAGATGAGGGGAACCGTTTACATTCCCTATTTCTTGTAATTATAATTTCTCACGTGAGCTTAGGAATATTAGTATGGTATTCTTCATATGAACAAGGTGTATATACTAACGACATGTTCATCGTGTACCTCAATGATAGACCTTAAATAACGAACCATGAGTCTATAATGCATGATACTAAAATCTATGGTTGATATCATTTACATGACATAAAACTATTCATTTATACGAACCATGTATGAGTGGGCAATATTGTTGGTTCTAGTTTCCTACAACACATCCAGTCAAAAATTACACATGACATGAATCCTTGATATAAATGATATGTAGTTACTCTAGAATCCTAAATCCATGGTCTAATCTGAACAAAAAAATTCCAACAGACCTCTTATATGTGTATAGGTAAGACGTGGGGGGGGGGATCTTCTATTTAAATAACTACATGTGGAAGGATTCATATTACTTAAGGATACGTAGTGGAGAATAGATTTACATCCATTGGTCTAGATGCAATTACACCTTCACATGGGGAATCCAAAATCAATTCTACATGATGAAAAACTGCATTGTTCTTCTTTAATTATGTGTGGATTCATACCTTTCATCAAAGTACATGTTGTGGCCCTGAATATCCAATCCATGACCAGTATTACATAATTATAAGTTAAATCACACCATTAGGTATGATCTAAATCTATATTGTGAGTTTCTAATTCATGAACATTATGTGTCTAGATTAATTTCATAGTAGGATTTGTAGTGAAACCCTAATCTACAATCACAAACCCAATTTTAGAAACTGGTATCCACATCATCAATACATTATAATTTTGTATACAAGGAAGAGATCCTATTCATATGACATTAAAACTAAATAAAAAATATGATCGTACCACATGATGTTAAACTATAAGGAAATTTTCATAAATTCAAGATGATAAATTTCACATAACTATGTCCATAATACAAAATGTTAAACTTTGATGAACATAATCCATTGACCTCATTTATCAAATATCCTCAAGAGAGTTAACTTATTCTACTAGAGTACATTAATCATACATCATATTTTAAGAACCTCAACAATTAATCACACTTCATGTCTTAAGAATATCTTGTTTTTGAAAATGTTTCATAGTCCCGGGAATATGATACATGGATTCACTGGATGATTTGTTTGAATATGAAAAAATTCCTATGGATCATCCATATGTTCTTATGGTTGTCAAAACAATGCATCACTCAAAAAAAGGTATTTCTAATTCGTTTTATCCCATACATCACCACAAATGTACTCAACACCTTTGAATGTTCTATGTAATTCCTAGTATGATTTTATCATATCATAATGCGTGACTTGAGATCCTTGATCCATGATTTAAAATATATTCAACTAATATTAAGAAGTCTGATAGGGTAATCTTGACCTTGTGAATACTATTTAGGATCCTATATATCATGACCCATTGTAGATCATTATTCATCACAACATTAAACTACACTCACTTTGGTTTATGATTTACAAAATTTAACATTGTCCCATAATGGTCAAAATCACATGTTTTGAAAATAAATTCCAAAGAGACACACTATTTCTCTTGATGAAAAACCAAAAATGATGGCATGCGAAAATTTAAATTATTTTATCACTAAACTCTTCAGCTACATATTTTATGAAAAGAAATTTATTAAATAAAACATCACATAAAGATGATATGTTATACACTATAACACTAGTAAAAGACAATCTATGGTCACTGGACATCTAGGTTCTTAAAAAAGTTATATTAATTGCTTTTAACATATTATATCCATGAGAATATGCTCCCAAGGTGGTGAAATAACTTTTAGGGTGCTTTAAACTTTCTAGGATACTAGAATTTCCAAAAATTAGACATCATGTATTGAGAATCATTGATCACTATAAATCTTCATTTCCCTTGTAAAAATATTCCCAACATCATTGTACTGTTTACTAGACTATAAATTTATTCACATGGATCCTATAGATGAACCTATGTTCATCAAAAAATGCACATCTCTTCAAAAAAGGATTTATGAGCCTTGTGAGTCATGACATCACTGTGGATGATCTCATCAACTCAATGTGTTATGATCCATTCCATATATGACTATCCAATATAATCATCCTGACTATGAAACTTTAGATCATTATTTTGAAACATCGTACAATACTTTTTGAGCATATTCAACACCCTTGAAGCTATGTCGTCTTCTTTTGTACCCATTCCCAAAGTGATAATGAGACACTCCAGTCCAAAACCAATGAATGACCAAACGTCTTCATTCAAAAAAACAAGGCATTGGTATTGAGAATCATAGTTAATAGAAAACATTCACTAGGGTTCCAAAACCCATCCTAGATTTCCATTCTATATACCCATCAACATCATCTAGATTATTGAGTATTCAAAAATAACTCATGTACCTCAAAAGGAGGTGGAGATCATCATCTCTTGGCCACACTCTATAAACATAAGGTATTTGACCTAAAATGAAAAGGAATCTCATCCTTGAAATAATGGAGTTTCAATCCTTGTGAGCCCTAGAAACACCATGGTGGAACCTAGAACCTCTGGGTATTATAGGTCATCCCTAAGATCTATTCCCCAAACTATATTCATTAACTCAATATTTTTGATTATCAAATATATCACCCATACTCTAACAATTCATGTGGACCAAGAATCAATAGTATTTCACCATAAAAAAATTCCACTAATAAATATTATGTGTCCACTGGAAAAGTGTAGAGACAACTCTATTTGAAAATGCTATAATCCTGTAAGGTCTTTCACCTACCAACTCGTGTCATCTCCTCTTTGCAGGAATTGATCTATGATCCTCATGAGACATAGCCACTCCATTGAATAACTCAACCCTGGGTGTTTTTGAGTTATTCATGGAATTTATACACCATATTCCATGATAATTGATAATGTCTAGATAGTAACATGTTAATCTTTAGGGAATCAGAATGTCCCAGGTAAAATAACCTAAACTATAGTGAGATGATTTCATTGTTAAAAGACCTTAATCTAAAGTGAGATAATGTTTGGGCTAAAAGACTATAAATTAAAATGTAATAATGACCACGATAAAAGTCCCTAAACTAATGTGAGAGAATTTTTAGGCTAAAAGATAGTAAAATACAGTGATTGAAGGTCTGGGGTAAAAGACACTAAAATACAATGATAAAAGATACAACCAAAACGTCCCTAAAATAAAATGATTGAACGTATATGCTAAAATACCCTAAACTATAGTGATATATGGTGGTAAATTAAAGTCCCTAAATTTCAAAAAAAACACACTTTTGTCAGAAATATTTGAAAATATTTAGGACCAACCATATTTCCTTAATAAATAAAATTCTACAAATTCAAATCCCAACATCTTTGAAAAAAGATAAATCACTCTATCTATGGGACATGTATTCAAACCAATTATAATTTTTTTAATAAGGTATTGTCACTATAGTTACAGGTGATACCTTAGTACATAATCACTTATTGGTGGAAATTTATTATAACCTCTCTTTATGAATTTATTATGATTTAAATATTTAGGTCCACCCATTCGGTTTTACATGATATTATGCAGTCGATGGGTATTTTTCGTAATTCATTTTATACACCATCAATTAGAAGGAATTAAAATCTTAAATGAATGGGAAAAAACCGTGACAAAAATATAAAATTTTCATAAAATCAAGTGGTTATTAACATGAATGAGGATAAATCTACACATTTCATATTCTCCCCAAGAAACTCATTAAAAAGAGAGTAAATATCAATGGTATACCTATAATAATATTTTATAGGCTCAATTAACCAAGTATGAAAGTGTCTCATGAAAAGAATAATTTGAATAATGATGTGACACTAATCTCAGTGCTTCTTTTTTTTAATATGATGTAGATTTTTGGTTATTGTAGTCAGCTTCTCATCTCTATTTCAAAACATTTCAAATTGGGATGAATAGGTAGACTGGTAAGATGATAGTATGGTTATGATTTCAAAAAATATTCATATTTTCAAATTCTATCCATCCATTTGGGCTGTAATATTTGATATTAAATTATTATTCTATCCCAATTACTCAAACACGTCTTTTATGTGATAATCAAATAGGTACTCATTTACAAGAAAATTTATGTCTCTCTAATTGGTGGAAAAATATTGACAAATAGGGATAATTTTTTTCATGGTTTCATAAAATTTTTTTGATCAAAATATCCCACCCCATGTTATTAAATAGTTGATGCAGTCACCTCCTTGGTCACAAAATATTTATAAAGGAGTATTAGTAATCATGGTGTGAATCTGTTTCCATGTCAGCTTACATCATGGTTCAGCTTCTATTACTAATGGGATAGGAAAACCAAAAGGATGAAGAATCAATTGAGATGGAAAACAAGTATGATAGGTGTCTCCATATAACCCCCCCTTAACAAAAGAATCACCCTATGCTAGAGGGATCATCTCCCTAATAGAATATATACCACTATTAGGATCGTAAGTTCAAGGATGAGGGAAATTTCAGGAGGTCTATTCCATGTGCATAATAGAATGCATATTTTCTTTGGAAATAGGGGTTGGTGAGGAAAATGTCATCTCTACATGATGATATAGTTGAATTATCACACCTCATAGAGAGAATTATATTAATTCCTAGACACAAGCCTATGTTAATATGTGGGAGAATTAAAGGAAGGATGAAAGATATCAACTTTTGTTTCATCACACACCACAACAAAAAAACTGGTGGATGACCCAAGGATGTTGCTCTCCTCAAACACCATCCAATGAAATAATGGAGATTCTTTGGGTTTAGCCATAGAAATAGAAACTATATATTGTGTATATGGCTCACAAACAATCATATCGTCTATCCGTGTTGCAATAACCCCATCCCAAAGGGATATCTACTATGAAATTTCATAGAGAGAGTTTCTACCATTGTTAATGAGCATCACAATTGATGGAGGATAATTAGTGATATCAAATATACCATGTCGGCTCAACCTATCAGTAACATCCTTATTTATTAATGGAATTTACACTTCCCTAGATATGTTTACTAACCTGGGATGAGATCAGGGATCCATGATGAAGGTGTAATTATAGTGTTCATAGAAAAAGAAATGATCATTTATCCCACAAATAAAAAATTTAAAGGACCACTAATCCAATATAAACTATTCTTTATTTTTTTTCCAGAGTTTTTAAATGCATGAACTGGCCAGCACAACCATATTAAGATGTTATCCCTCTACTAGTTTCATTTCCATTGTGTACATACTAGCCTATATTCCTAAATGTGCATCCCTAGTTGGTAAAATCCATCCATTCAAGAACTTGGACACAATGAACACCAGCCATAGACTCAGATAGAGCTCTTCACTCACCCTATATCTCCATGAGGTAGGATCCCCATCTTCAAAAATGGATCAATACGATCTAGAACTATCTGAAATTTTACAAGAAGGGCATCGATGGGGGAATATAGCAGTTATCCAAACTCTACTATGATAGAGAAAAAAGATCATCTAGTTTTTGAAATAGACAAGTTGGTAAATATTGAGATATGTTATTAGATTTTCATTCATCATGATGAGAATTTACCTCACCAATACTGATGTCTAATAAAGGACATCCCCATACACTTTCATTGGGAGGAACTCATCATAAATCTCTTTGAGATGGGGATCCCACTCATTTTGTAGATATACCATCAGCTGATTCCCACCACACTATGGGATAGTTGAAATGAGCTGGTGAAATTGAACAAATGGAAAATTATTCATAGTAGAAGATCAGTCTAAAGATAGACATGAAATTTGGAAATCCATACTATTCATATAGATCGAACATATATAAAAGGTCGAATAATTTTATGAATGTTTTCCTAACCCAGAATAGAAACATCCATTCATCATAAAACATTTCTCCAAGATGGTGATCCCAATTCTACATCCATGTAATTCTTGGATTGTTATATAAAGAGAATAATATAATAGATTATCTTAGAGAAATGGGTTGATGTGAAAAATCATTTTCATCAATAATCTTGGGAGAGGTTACCAACATATACAACAACCCTTGGGATTGTCCTATGACTAGTCGGAAATCCTTAATAATTGACACCAGAATATAGTGAAGAGAATTTTACACCAAAAAGATGGATGATTAATGTCGAAGGAGGAATGAATACACATGCTTGCATGCTAAAATAATATAGAGGTATTTGGTGTGATAAAGGATTATTTTGATGCTCGAGTATATGAATGAATTTCAAAACCTTGTTATCATATTTCATGTGATATTGAGTGCCTGAATTGTTGTTTCTAGAGATTTAGACTTTTCATTTTCTAGAATAGAGGAACCATTTTTTAGAATAATATGTTTTATGAACAAATTAATGTTTCATCTGATAGACGAAAAAATAAAATCTTATCAAATGTCCTAAAATGTATATATTATAAAAACATGACTCATCAAATCGATTCATGAATCAAATAAAATCATTTTGAATTTACCAACAATTGGAGATCAAATCGTTAGATTATTCCCTCAAGGAATTATGAAACAACCTTATTTCATATAGCACATGTGATTTTGTGACAATGAGATGACCAAATAAATTAATTATGAGTAAAAGTAGTCTGTGATGAAGAAAACAGATCCTGTGAAACCATCAAGATGAATGAATCCTCGAAAACAATTTTTAAACAGTTATTGTATGATTCGAGCAGGAATATAGGAAAATGAGGTATTACAATGAAGTTCTCTTATACTGGTCTTATAGTGAAGTATTGCAATGGGCTCTTGTTGTATGTTATTGCGATGAGGTCACATGATGGAAGGAGAGTGTATGAGCTCATGAGGGTTGTGTATGTAGTTAATAGATCCCTCTATACTTCCCTATTTATAATAAATTCCAAAGGTTATGAAAAATTTCCCAGTAGACCCATTTTCTAATTATACACCAATTGAAGACATCACAAAATACTCAAGAGGATATTATTGTTCCTCAATGCCGATCCATTGTTCTCTCATACATCACATCAGATGAGGGATATAGATTTATTTAAGCCTTCAAAATGAGTAACAAAAAATGTAAAAATGAATAAATATATGAATATGGATATTATTTCTCCAAAAAAAATATGTGAATTATGGCTATAATAATTTGGATTTAGGGAACCCCTAGAAGACATGATATTACATTACCATTAGAAGGTGATACAGATGGCCATGTGCATAGCATAGCATGTGAAAGGCTCCATAATTCCCCTTTGAAAATTACTCTATATTGATGAAAAGGTTCCCGAGACAATCTCTAGTCATAAAGAAATAGCTCAATATGCTCCCTCAAGTCACGAGGATTTTTAACCTCATGATGCATAATGATCCATAAAAAATCCTTGAGAAAATAGTAAAAAATATCTAAAATGAAGGTTCCACAGAAGGTCATAAAGCTCACATGAAACATCACCAATTAAGATAATTATTTTCCTTTACAACATTCTTAAAATATGAGAGATTAATAAAAATTGTAAAATTAAACAACGGATATAAAATGTGGGGAAGGATGGAGCCTAATGTAGTATTAAAAATAATGTGTTGTTCCCCTATAGATTTTCAAGGAATCACAGTAGCCATCGACATATTTGACTCAACTCAGAAAAGAATATTGTCATTAAATATTCGTTATGATAAGGGACTCAAACAAGTGTGAGAAACCTCAGAATCTCCATATTTATATATAAGTACCAACAAACTGATCATTAGATGAAATTATCATGCTTCAATATAAAAACATTGTTTCTTATGTGAAGAATCACTGATTATAATGGTGATTGTTTATAACAACACCCTTTCAATCTCGTGAAATCCACAACATTTGAAAAAAAAATTAATATGGTATTAAATGGATCATATCTTGTTCATAAAAAATACATGATAAACTTAGTATGTCTACTTCATGGTGCCCCAAGATCCCTTTAAATGCTATTCTAATTTCATGAAGGCCCCCTAAAAGGACAACCTTGTCTTTTTGGAAGACATGATAAGTCTCACAAGGTGATAATAAGGAATTTAGATAAGTTCCGTATTCTTGAAAATGACCTTGGAAATATCCCAAATTGACAAGATGGTCATCCAGTTGCTAATGAACATTTAACACCCCTTGAGTGACCCACGTCTAGAACACAAAAAGACATGTGATGCCAATACCCACCTCTGAAGTCCTCATGAAGTCATGTGATATGTGTCTTGCAATGAAATTAATAAATATGTTGGTGATTCCTATGAATCACCGGCCCTATATAAAAAATAGAAATATCAGACACAGATGTGAAAACTATTAGAATATCACACATGTGTACCTATGTACAACAAAAAATATCATTGACTTACTGATCTTACGATCGAGATATATTCACATCAAGTAAGATCTAGGGAACAACTTGAGCAATAGTGCAATATGCATAATAACCTCACATGATCAGTCATAGATCACATGAATGGCTTCTATTGAGTCCACTGAAGGATATACCACATATCTACTAAGACACATCATACTTAAAATAAGTTAACGATTATAAAATTGAAGGAATAAGAAATAAAAAGATGTAACATAGTCCAAAAGATGAGATATTTAGGAATAAAAAATATAAAATGATCCTCCTTAAAATAGAATAAACCTAATGGTTCATGTGAAAGTATGAGGATATTTTCTCACATATGAAACACACTATTCGTATATTATTTGTATCATATGATTTCCACTAGACAAGTCAAGATATTGGTGCATGATGCCCTTTAGTTCTGCCACTGTAGATTCATAAAACACTATGGTTTCACCATCCAGGAATCACAATTTCTTCTATACATGTCACCAAGATCATGTGAAAAAATGAATACATTCCAGGTATGTCTCTCTATTGAACTAGGTAATGTTAACAGGATCTCAAAACATCCATCCTTAACAATACCTAGAACTCACGATATCCTCTAGAGACGTTAGCTGGATTTTGTGGAACCCTCCATGCATGTTGTCCTGTATCAAATGTATCACCATCCAGACATCTGTAATTAACTATCTCAATGACCTAAAATCATGTCAAACAACATCCATGATGAAACCATGGCATGTATGATGGATAATGTGATTCCCACAGTGATCTTCAACAGATATAATCTAATGTATTCCCTGAAAATCTAGCCATGTGTTATGATTTATTCAAGACAATTTGTCTTCAACAATGAAAAAAACATTAAACATTCCATTGAGGTCATGTGACATCCCTGGAAAGTCATATAGATCAGGAAATTATATTTTTACATGTCTGGAATTCATTCTATAATATGTGAAGTAGAAAATCAAGGCTTGTCAAGTATAAAATTAACACATTACAAGTATATAGGTGAGCTGAGTGAAAGGGAATCATCATTGTGTATCCCCAATCATATGAACTACAAAAAATGTGTTTCTTAATATAACCATAATCAATAATATTTCTTTATAAGGATAAAGATCCATATAAAACCATCTAAGGGATATAATAGAAAACTCTTACCTGATCCACATGAATTGAGACTAATTTGTTTTCATCCCTTATTTGTTACACCAAACATTGATCATGTTGGATTAGGGAGTCACAATGAAAATATCATTCATGTGAAAAGATTCTATATGTATAAGTGAAGCCTTGATGAATAATCCCCAATTAGTGACATATTAGGATATATTCTGCATATAATAGAAATGTCAATATGTAAGCCTCAACCAATTGAACTATGTGGATGTTGATTAATACCACAACAAGGATATGTATGACACCATCCAAACATCCATTAAAATACTCAAATGGGATCCCAAATCACTATATGTCACATCATGTATACAAAGTTCCATCAATCAGTACCCCTTCCTTACCATGAGCTAATTATTCTATATCATCAATTAGTGCAATGAAAATCCAATGGATCTTTAGTGACTCTAATTCCATTGATAATCATGATATATTGTATACCATATTAATTCATAAGCTCCATATTAAAAATCCTTGTGGTTTCCTAATATGAATGTCCCAAATCAATATGTTGTGTGACAGATTACATTTTCCATTATTTCAAACATTGAGAAAAGATCACATGGCCATAGTGAGTTTTAGTGGTCATATAATTCAAATTATGAATCTCTACCATTTATGGAAACCTCACTGTGTAAGACTTGATGAGTGGCCTGAAATAAAAATCCCCCACACAAGGTAATCTACCTTTGGCCCAATCCCAAGGGTGTAAATGGAGAATGATAAATCTGTTTGCTACTATAACTGAGACATGTAGGACATCTCTATGAGACTCAATGTCAATTATTTAGCATGTACATTCCACATGGAATTATATAAACATATTTTAAAAACTAGATAGTTTTTTATTAATAGTATAAACAGGATTTTTAAGAATCATCAAAATGGGTTAACCCCATTATTGAAAAAATAAACACATCCTTGCATTTTAGAAAATTATAATTTTTCTTGTTATAACGATTCAATATATTAGAGTCTATTCATTTTAGGGAAATGGAGGTAGAACCCTATATATATAATGTTGCATTTACTAATAATATTTTCTTATTATATAAAAAAAGTGGTCACCCAATGATCATTTTGTTAGGGTAACCAGTTCCATATAATTATTAGGTAGAGTGTTTTGAACATATCTTAAATCTATACTAGAGTCTCACAGTAGGTGTCAATTCCCTCTAAAAGGTTGTGATATGCCTGACCTCTCATCCTCCTGACCAATGTGAGTTCCTATGTTTCATTGGGTATGAAAACAAAACTAAACACCTACATTTGGAAATAAGTTCTATATCCCGTTATATATGTGGGATCCATTGTCAGTTTTCATTAAGAACAATATTTTTATACTGAAATATATGATTGAAATGCAATATTAAACCACCATCACTCAGAATAAACATTAGGGTCAAACAGGGTGCATATAGGGGTTTTCTATACTACATAAAAACTATAAGAAATTTATTACATTATTTAAAATATATAAGATATATAATTTATGGACATTTTTGGTAGATATTATTTATTGTATAGATAACTATGAGATATTTTTTTTGATTATGCGATTAGTGTTATTTTGAAAGGGTTACTATTTCGTAAATTATTACGTATAATATAATATTAAAGGATTTTGATTGAGGTATAATAGTTGAAATATATCTTGAGAGAAAAAATTATTTTAATTTGGATTTATGGTGATCAATTTATTTATTGAAATAAAAAAGCGCATCATAAAGATTATGTTATTAATAAAATTTAATATTTTGAATCAGTCACTATGAATGATTGATATATTTTTGATAAGTAATAAACCTATATTTAAAGGCCATATGTTCAAATTATATCGATAATTGGATTTCCATAAATGTATGGAATATTGTATATATTTTTAAGGATAGTTATTTTTTGAATGAGGTATACTGAAATTTGATTATTAATATTGTATTTTGGATATTATCGTATTTTTTAGTCAATTGAATGTTTTAATTATTTTATGAATTAACTTGTCAAATCCTAACAATTATTTTTAATTATTAAATATATGAAAAATTGAATTTAATCCTATTTTTTTATGTTATCCATTATAATATAATTTTAGTTCTATAGTCCTGAAAAAATAATCACAAATACTTATTTTTTTGGAGAGAATGATAATGTTGCAGTGGGAATTTTTTTATAGATGATTCCCTTTTTGATATGTAAGCATATTTTCTCGACTTATTAGACCTGTCATTAATGAAGTTACTCAACATTATAAAATATATTTTGAATCAAAATCATTATTTGTTTACTTTTATAATAGATATATTAATTTCATTTTAACACATCACCTATTAATGAATTTTTAATGGTTATATTTTTCAGGGTCGTGATCTAGATCACTCTGTATCAGTCATTTTAAGTTATTTATTTATTCTATATAAATGTTTTTTTATAGTGTTTTCAAATAGTTAATCATATTATGTCTTCTAACAAGTAATTTCTTTCTACTATTCCTCTCTTCTCAAGAAAAATATTTATTAATCCTTTTTTGAGTTAGGATATCTGGATTTTTTTTTGAAAAAACCAACTTTTGGATTCCAATAATGAGTTCAAAATTGAATGGATATATTTTATTAATGTTTGGTGTTTTTGATAATATATTGTGGAATTATTTTAAATTAAATATTATATATGATAGAACAAATGATTTGTTACACCATGCTTAAAATAATAAAAAATTATTATTATTTAAATTTGGTTATTTGAACATAAGAATTCAGTAGTTGGGATTAAATTATAATTGAAATATATAATACTTGTAATTGATTCCAAAATTTCTATCAATTCTTAGAAAAGTTTTTTCCAATTATTTGGAAAAGTAATGTCATTCATCCAAAGTATGTTTTCATAGAAATGGGTTTTACATTTTTATGAGTGTTTGTTATAATTAAATTATTTAAATTAAAAAACTTATTTGAATAAAATGAATATAAATATTTTATATTGATCCCATAAAATTATCTTTGAGTGACTTTTTTAAAATTATCATAAAGTATTGAATTTTCATTGAATAGTAAAAAATACACATTTTTATTGAAAAGTATATTTTTATTTATATTATTTAAAAGATAAATGATATATTGAAATTGTATGAAATCTATATTAGTATATTTTTTGAACTAAAATAAGAAATGGGTTTTAAATAAATGTTATAGTTGAATTTTGAAAATAAATCATTTTTATTTAAAAATATAATTTTTTTGGAAAACTATTTTTCATCATGTTTATCTAATTAAATATTAAATTATCTTCTTCCACTTTTGTTTTTTGAATTTTAAAAAATTTATTCCATATTTGGAATCAGGTGCTCCAAAATTTTCAAATAGTTACCTTTAATTTTTTAAAATATTAATAGTGTCCCTAATAACATTTCTAACCATGCTAAAGGGAAAAATAAATAAATTAATGTTAAAAATTACATGATAAGTATAATAAATTAACCCTAATAAGTACATAAATTCATAAAATTAGTAAATTTCATACATATTCTTCTACAAATCAGTTTTATGAAATTTTATGCGAATTTGGATTACATTATAATCATTATAATATTTTAATTCTTGAAAACTCTATCAAGTCATAATATTATTTTTTAATAATATAATATTTTTAAAATGGGGTTATCTATAGGATATGTTCAACTAGAATAGTATTTTTAAATATAAATTATTTATATTGATCATATTAATTTTCATATTTTTATTGAATAAATAATTTCTTTAATGGTGGCACAACACTGATGGAGAAATTCTTTCATTAATTGATAATCATATAAATGATATTAAAATTATTAAAAATATTATAATTTTTTTAACAAATTTTAAAAAATACTTCTCTACAATGTCATGAAATTTAATTTATGTTTTAAAATAATATTTTGAATTATATGTTTTATCTTGATATTATTATAGTTAATTTGAGGAATATATCTAAAATTCATGTTATTGACACATTAAAAAAACTATATTTTATTAAATGATATAAAATTCCAAAAATTACTATATTCTTCATTGTTATTAGGATATGTCTTAAAATATCAACCATGGTCCACATATGTGACTATTTTCATTTATAGTAAACATATTTACCTTAAAATATTGAAACTCATTATTGTTGTTCTAGGTTTAAAAATGGTAAAGAATGGGTTAAAACAAAATTATATGGGTAAAAATGTTTTCAAAAAATGTGCAAATATTATTGTTTTTGATGATTTTAACTAGTTCTCACTATATATTTTAAATATAAATTTTATTAGGCTTTTTGAAATGAAAATTAATTTATATTAATTTAATGTTTTGATAATTTCCAAAAGTTCCCAGTACATCTATTATAAATGGGCTCCAATTCTTTACATTACACACAGATAAAACCACATTGTTTTAAACTCCCATCTGAAATCTATACCAATAAAACCTTCCATAATTATTAAGGCAATTTATTATTAAAACAACATCCATAGTGTTCTTATGTATAAAGGAAAATAATGCCGTCCAATGTAAAGGATGATTAAGAATGTATGAGACAAGACGACTCATGTTAATGTATTTTCATTTCACTTTTAGTTATATATAATTGATGAATTTTACACTAATTTTCATTTTATGGGGTGTATATTATGCCCATGAATTTATATAATGATTCATCTACTGAAAATTATGTGTTATACATATCCTTATGATGTTCACTCCTTCATGGGTCATATGATTCAAAAGATACCAAGAAAGAGTATTGATTTTAAAAATTAATAAGAGTATTACTTTTCAAAAATAAAAGATATTTTTCTCATAATTTGTTCGAAATGATCTATAAAATTAATTTTCCTCCTAATATGTCATCCATTTTGGATACAAAATATTTAATGGGGTTTTGATCATATGATACCAACCTTATTATTTTTCAAGATATTATATGTTTATTATAAAAATGTGATATTTGTAGAAAACCCATTTCCATTCCATGATATATGAAATGATGAAATCTTTATGAAACCAATTTGATTGATGTATTCATTTATAATGAATGATTTGTGATCTTTTAGAAATCAATTTGAATTTTTTAATTATCTGATATGTGGGACATGTATCTGCATCTAATGAATTAGAAAAATTATTATATCAAATGAAGTTGTTATGAGAAACAAGTCAATGTTCATAACCCGTTATAGGAAAAAAGTAAATGTTCATGATCTATTATTATAAAAAGTTAATACAATTGATCTGTTAAGAGAATAAAGTTGATGTGATTGATCTACAATGGGAAACAAGTATTGATTCATGATCACATGTTATTGGTAGACAACCCTGACATATTAATTGTTTTTCATTATTTTGATGATGCAATACAAAAATTTATAAAATGAAATTATTTTCAAGATTGAGTTATAATTATTTATCATAGTTAGGATTCATGTCTTTTGATATTATAATGCATTGTGGAATAACTCATATTTATGATCATTTCCATAGCAGATATGAACATTTCAGATCATGATCTAGATCACAAACCTTGTGATTATATTAATCATTAATTAATATGATATTTGGTTTATATTTACATGATTACTCTTAATAATCATCTCATATCAATTATTATTATGTATAATTTTCATAGGTAATGAGGAATTAGGCAAATTGAATTATTTTTAGAAATGATTCAGATATGACTAATTTAATTGTAGATATTTAAAAGTAAATATGGAATATGAAAGTATGGTTATAGTGAGATATTTTTTTTATCATTACAGACATGTTGTTTATGAACCAAATTTATTAGTTTTTTTCCAAATCCTCTATATCTCTAAATCTAAATGGTTATTTTCACATATGTTATCCAATATATCACTTTGAGGTGGTATGATTTGGAAGGTATGTATTGGATCAAATTTATCTGTATCAAAGTCCTAAATACATGGTTTATATTCTTATCAATATATTTAGAAATGAATGTCTAAATATATTTTAGATATTGTTCTTCAACCATAGTAATATTAGTTTATTTAGATATGTCAATATAAGAAAATTGTAAATGAACATTTACTTATGCTTCTGTAGATATTGATTCGAATTCATTGGAATTGAATAATAAAAATTAACCATGATAATTTAATTTAAAAATATCAATTGAAATTCCTTTGAATCATATGTGTATGACTTTTGTTAATATGTCATAATTTTTTTATCAAAACTACATCACATAAAACAATGAAAAACATAAAACCCTTTAATATAATATCTATTATATATACTATAATAATCTAATGATTCTCATGTCAAATAATTTAATAAAATTGGAGCTATAACTTGATTATTAATATTAATGATCATTATGTATATCTATAACATATTAATAGTTATATGATTAATTGTAACAATATATTATTAATATATAATTGATTATGATCATACATGGTGTGAAAAATAATTAATAACTTCATTCATTACAATTATTGTTATATCATTCTCATTTTACATTTGACTATAGATTTGTCTCTTATTTTTGTGTCCTTAGTAGTTTAGTAATAGAATTTTTAATATCACTTTTTAGTAGAAAATATCTATATACATGTATTAAATATATTTTTTTCAATGAAAATAATGAAATTTTCAAACATGATTACCTAAAATTGTAATTTTTTCTGATTTAATATTGGAATTTTATTTAAATGTTATCTCATAAACATGTCTAAAATGATTTGACACTATATATATTCAAAAAAGGTGAGACATTGTTACTTTGTGTAACCTTCAATGATATATCATTCTGGTTTTATTTTGTTTTTCACAAAAGGATTCAAATGACATAAATTCTTAATGAAAAAATTCAACAAAGATTAATAAACCACATATGTAATGAGTATTTAAATTTTAATGATTCAATCACATAAATTACAATTATAATACCTATATAATGGATACATCAATAATTAATATATTAGAACTGTAATATTAATTTCCATAATAAAACACACAGTTAGATGAATTATCATATTGAAAAATGATGGGGGGAAATATCATATCCAAACGAGAAAGGTTCATTATAATAATTCAGGAATTTGTCAACCTTAAAGAGATTTAATGTTTCTCTAAAACTAGTTTTTAAGAGTATCGAAAATAGAATAAAAACTAATGTTATTTAATTATGTAATACTTTACTAGATATTGGAGATCGTAATTAATCCAATAAAATATGTGATTCATGGGATTGATGTTTATATGACTTATGATGCTGCAAGTGAACAAACATTGAAATGATAATAGAATATCTATTAGGTAATTTAATTATTATCAATCTTCAAATGAAAATAAATTATTTATTTTTAAATGAAAAACCTACAATATACATTAAATTATCAAATTTCACATACAACACATTATATTTATTTTATAATAGTCTGTAAAATTATTAATGTAGTATTTTTTTTGTTAGATCTGGGCCTTCTAATGAGTTATGATCTTGTTTTTGATTCTTTAAAAATAATTTTTTATTAAATTAAATGGTTCTGAGGTGTATAGGTCTTCTTAATACAGTCCTAGGGGTTATGATCCTGAGAAGGGGGAATTAAGGTCCATCCAATTTATGTTTAATTATTGGAACATGGTTTTGTAGTAACCATTATCCATAACCATGTGGACCAGGTGAGCAGTTGACAAAAAATGAAAGGGGATCCTAGAAACCATGCGAACATGAACAGATCTATTTCACATGGCTACTAAATAGTTTTTTCAAACATTGTGGGCTCACTGGAGATTGTGTGGCCTTGGAAACTCTAGGATAGTAGGTGGTGGATGCTTTGGCCAACCATTCAGACAAAATGTGAACCTCCTTAACAAAGGGTATTTTTTTGTTTTCTCACATGGGATTTAGGAACTATCACCAATTTACCTCCCCTATAACCCTAAAAGTAAAATATTTATGTACTTACTCCACCTATGATTCCTAATGACATTTCTCATTTAATTATAGGATATTGAGAATGTGTTTGGGTGAGAATCGATGATTCATAAGAGTTTTACACTCCTCTTACCTTTATTTCCTGGAAGAGGTTATGAGTAGTAGATTTTTTCCTCCAAAATCACCGAAATGTTATTTTTATAGTAGCTTATATGTTAGGGCTTTGAAGGTATTTTGAGTTCAAGCCATAGTCTATGATTAAGAGAGTGTTCAAATTGGAACATTTTTTATGGGATCTATATCTTATAGATCACAACATTAAAGCCCTATTTTTATATGTTATTTTATATTAGTTCCTTCATGATTTAAATTGAACATTTATGATAGGGATTTTTATGGGGATAATTGAATGATGAATTGAAAAACACATAATCCAGATGCGATCCATTGATATTGAGTAGACCGTGTAAAAGTATACCCATATCATGTGCCTCTTCCTTGAATTTAGAATTGTGATGGAAAATGTTAAACTGAAAGGATAAAGATAAAAAAAAATGATAATGTTGTTTAATATGTGAATAGACATAAGGGGGTATTCGTATTAACATAAATGTGTTAAATGAGTATAAATTTGATGATTTAAAATTTGGAAAATTGTTAGTGAAGCATGTGTAAGTGGTAAATTGAATAAGGAGGGGTCTGGCTGAGGCACCACCCCAATAGTTCAAGCTAGATAGAGGCATTAGGCCCCATCGAGTTATTTCCTGACGATGGGTGTATGAATGAGGATATATGTTTCTAAAGAATGTACACGATGTGAATGGATAGAATGGGGCACCAGAGAAATTTATTATATGTTTTATATTTATAAATGAATGACATCCCTTATATAGGGAACTTTTCAACCTTCTTTCAATGATTTAAAATATGTATATTTATTGGTTTTCTAAAAAAGGATAATGGTTGTTTTATTATTATGGTAGACATATTAAACTAATGATTAATGTGGATGACGTTGATTTTAATAAATTATGGAAATTAGAATATCTTCTGATTATCCTTTTTGTTATCATACTTATGCATACACTATTATAGGATATTTTTTTTGACACTATTGGTGGTAGTATAATGAGTTGTATTCAAAACATGCTCATGCCACCATTGGGTACCTTAGAAGATTCCTATGTTGAAGGCTAGAAAAAGGGGAAGGGACATATACTATATGGTGGATTTTGGGATCATGTATATGCATGGATGAGGTAATTTGGCATTGTTTTTGGAGCCATATTGGTGATACAGTAGCTTGTATTTATAGTGTGGTTTCCAAAAAAATAGTAACTATGACATGACATATTATAATTATTGTTTGTTAGGGGCATGTCACCAATTATTGGGAAAGGATTGGTGATGCATGTTGTTTTAATGTATTGCTTCAATTTTTTTAAATCTTGTCTCTTGTGGATTACTCTAAAAATGATATCATAGTTTCTCCGCATATCTCATTAGACACTCAATGCTCATAGGAAACTCCTACTGTGTAGGGAGGCGTGCATCGGGTCAGGTGGAATACATGATCAGGGACAATAATATAGAAATATACTATAGGGTTTGATAAAGTGGTATTATCATGGTTGTATATTTTTCTATATATTAACATTATGTATAGAAGGTAGAAATAAAAATTGGGATTTTTGGGACCTTAAAATGAGTTTGATCAATGGAGTTGCTAATACATGTATGGGGAAAACCAATGTACCTTGGGGGGATTATTGTTCTTGATTATTCATTGTTACCCTAAAATGTTATTTCACCATGGGTGTCACACATAATGTATGACATTACTATTTTATATGATTTTTCATATGGTACAATAGGAAAAAGGTTGTACCTACACACATCAATTTAGGAACATTGGTATATGTGACATGCATCATGATTAAGAACATATGTGAAAATGTCTTGTCAAACATGGGGAATTTGAAATGAATTTGGATTTAATTTTGATACTAATAAATGATCCAAATAAATATGATATAACTATGAAAATATTGAATGTTTTTGTATAATTTTTATAATAAATATGTCCTAATGAATAATTTGTTGCTGTCTAATTAATTGACCGATTTTATCTAGGAATGATTTTAATTGTGAGAAAATATAATTGAATTTGAATGATTTGTTTCCCTATATTAGTTATGACACGATATAGGGATGGTTATGTTTATTGATATATATGTGATAATGAATGTTGGTATAGTGTATGAGGAATGGTTTTTTTGTGGATCGTACAGAGACTTATTTTGTGCAATCTATTGAAACCATTTGTTTTAAGTTTTGCGATGTTTGTTTGTCATTTTAGGGAGATACCACCTTGTAGATTCCTACTTTTTCGGTGACATGAGTACATTATTATGAATTATCCACATTTTTTGGGAGAAAACCCCTGTTTCTTCTGGGTAATGTAGTGGAAGATCAGTTTATTAAGAGGGTTTATCATTTTTAATAGATAACAGAATGGGACCCATGTCAGACTATTCCAAGTAGGTTTGACCCAACAAGATAGTTTTAGTTTGCAGCACCCTCTAAAATTTTTAGAATTGTGTGGACCTGATGTAACTACTTTCTAGAGAGATTTAATCCTAAATATTTTTAATCACATAATGACTAATCCCTAAAAGATAATAATGTTGGGTGAACACATACTGGGGGGATATTAAAAGATATGGTGTAAAATTCTGAATTAGACTGAGCATATAGATTGCATGCAGTTAAATGATTTCCAAGATATGTTCCTAAAAAATTTCCATCTAGAGAAATTGAGACCAGATAAGGATGTCTATATTCTGAGGTTGAATCTGGGGAAGTTTTTTGTGATGGATTATGATGCTTAATACACTAACATGCATCACATTGTAAAATAATTGTTAGTGCATATTGTAGCAACTACAAGATTTCTGTATGATGGACATAGATATGAGATCAAGCCACATGTATTTATATAAACTTTAAATAGTTTTCTATAGTAGGTGTTTAAGGGAATACTTTCAGAAGGTATCGTAATATGAATTATGGTAGTTGATGTGTAGCTTCAGTTTGATGGAGAAATGGTAAGACTTCTGATATTTGGATGCTCAATATTAAAAGTATTCACCATAAAAGTGGTAGAATGATTTTCCAGGGATGATAATTTATCCCCTAGGGACCTAACAAAGTGTTTTGGTATTAGTTTTAAATGATGAGACATATTTGTTTCACGTGTCACTGGACACCAGTGGAATACGAGCATGTGGTATTTCTAGTAATTCCAGATTCTTGCAAGAACCCTTGGATGGTTGGAAGTGATGAAGGGTCAGGAAAGATGTAGAGTACATGAAGGTGATCTATTATCCCATTCAAAGATGGAATATGAACATCCAATATCCATACTAATTTAGTTTGTGTATGTGTTACTCCTGAAAAATAATTTCTTTATCATCAATTTAGTTCTGCATAAGAACACAAACCATATCCAATGGGTGGGGGAGGATAGAATTATGCAGTTCAGCCTATAGAAAATAGATGTGAGGTTGGGACAACAATGGTTTTATATATTCTTCATATATCTTCTATGGATTATAGTTATTTATTTGATACATAAGCTTCATATTCAATTATATCTTCGAATATTATTAATGTTTTTCTTCAATAAGTGGAATGTATTTGTGGGGTTATGTTAATTGAAACATCATTGAGAGTATGAGAAATTAGTATCTAGAAATTTTAGGGATCTTCAATCCATGTTCATGTGAGACACTTCCTTTGGGACATGTATTTCCTCTAGATGATAGGTTCTGAAATAATATTCAGGAGAATTTTTTCGTGCTTTATCAGACCCAAATTGACTATTACCGGCATATAGTTACATTCACATCACTTGATAATGACACTTATATTCCCCATGGGAAATATGATATCTAGTAAGTCCTTGTTGGATTTTTTCTTCACCTATTAAGGGAGGTCACAACCTGTGTGGCTTGTTTTGTGTGTGATGATAGGGGTGTAGAGATATATTTACTTCATTTTATGGTAGATCGACCAAACAGTTGTTTCCCAAGTACATATTAATGTTTCCTTCCAATAGAGTGATTTATTTATGTTTGAGATAATTCCATCTCTAAATCCCATTTCAATTATTTAATTTATAGTAGAACCGACATATAATTTTGATCGGAAGACTAAACTATAGGAATTAGAGAACAAAGTGTATATTCATCCATTTACATCACATTTTGGATATCTAGTATTGTTCTCTATGATTGTTAAACGGTTGTTCTTATTGTCTTACAATTATGAAAAGTCTAATAGGTTTATAGTTAATAATCTATATACTATTTATTATATCGATGATCTATTTGAGTAGGTAAATGTTGATTCAATTTTTTCCAAAAAACATTTGATTTTAAGGTATCCACAACAAAGGGTGTGATGTTCTGATATAACATGTACAACATTCCGGTGATTGTATGGGTTATATAAGATTTTTTTGATGCCATTTGGATTGATAAAAAATCTTTTTATGTTAATGTCATTATTGAAATTAATCTTCCATGCATACCCTTTTCAGATTACAATTGTTTTTTAGATGACATATGGGTGTAATCCTAGAAAAAATAACCAGGCCAAACAAATTAAAATCATCATGAGTACACTACGAGAGTATAAAATAAAAACCAATATTTCTATGTGTTAGTTCTATACTGACATGGTAAATTTATTGGGTCACATAGTCTTGGATGAAGGAGTACCATTGGATGTGGAAAACAATCAAGTATTAGTATATTAATATTAGCAACAACAATTTCACTATTATCTATATAGTTTTGGGTTTAGTATGATTTTTTCATAGGTTCATCAATGACATTTCTCATTTTAATGAATCACTATTAGGCTTATCCAACAAATTTATCTATATGGAGTTTTCAAGATCATGTAATCATCCATTACAAGTGTAAGAGTAGTGTTTGATTACTAAAAAATTAATCTGACTTGAACCATGTAAGAATTATACCTTTTTCTATGATGTATTTTTTTATGGAAATATCCTAGTACTTCTGCATGTGGGGGGGCTTGCGGAATATGTTTCAGACAATTCAGGTCCTGTTAGAGTTTTTACCTTCTGTATGATCTCGAATTTGAAACAGTGGTTTATACCTCAAAATGTTTGTGGAATTACCTATTGTTATAAAGTATTTATGTCTAAAAAGATCAAGAAATCAATGGATTCTTAATATCCCAATGTAATTTTAATAATAGAATATTAATATGTGTTGGATAAATGTATTTTATTTTATTTGGATTTTTATTACATGTGGGAGGAGGAAAACAAAGCTGCATATTCGATGACCCAAAAATCTCAGATTCATCTAGTTTAAGAGTCTTTATTTGAGTGAAATATGATATAATTGATTATTGAGATTCCCTTACTGGTTCATGAGGTCTATAAATATACATAATTCATATCATTATAAGTTAATTATACACATCTGAGATGAATCAAGGAGAAGTAGAATGTAAATCTAGAGTGTTTGAACATGAACGAGATCATTGATGGTACAGAGTAACATTTCAATTGGACGATTGGTGGGGGTGAGATCATATATATCAATGGACAAATAGTTATGCATCTCTGTAAGAGAGGGGTCATGTTTAATGTTTTTATGCCACAATGTGGGTGGTGTACCCAGGTTTGAGAAAAATGTATTTATATTTTTTTATGAAATATTGGTGGCAACAAATGGACCAAGATGTAGTTGGCTTCCTAATGTGGTTGTACACCTATCGGTAGGAGATGTCAATAAATCATTTTTGAGTGGTTTACTAAATCCAAAATCCATTCCACCATGGTAATGTGATTATGTCACAATCGATTTTATGGTATGTCTCATAAGTATTCCTCACAAGAATGACGTGATATGTGTAATTATAGATCTATTGACCATGGTAGCCCATTTATTACTGATTCGAGTGTATTTTTAATGAAATAATTGAATGAAAAGTAGTTTTGGGAGATATTATGTTATAATGGGGTACCCCTAACTATTTTTTCAGAGTATGATCCATGTATTACGTAAAAATTATGTAATGGGTTATTGAATTTTTTTTGTTCCCTTGTGATATTGAGTATAACTTGTCAGACACAGATAGATGGGTAGTGGAAACATACCATAGAGGTTCCAAAGGACATATTGAGGGAATGTGTAATATATTTTAATGAAAATTTATGTGATCTTAGTGATCATGGAGTTCACATATACAAGCATTTATCAGGAGATTATTTAGATAGAACCATATGAGGAACACTATGGTATGAAATGTAGATCTCTGTTATGTTGGTTAATGAAAGGGGAATTAGTGTTGTTGAGGATGAGTCTCATGCATTATATGTTTAATCATTATCATTTGATTTGAAAATGTATGGATATTTTTTATATTCTATAGAAGTCATATGTGATTTGATGAAATCAAATATATGATTTTGTAGTGGGTGATCATGTGATCCTTCAGGTATCAACAATATTTGTTCATCATGATATTCTAAATAAGGGAATGTTGGTTCCCTTGTAAGTGGTACAATTTGAGAGTGTTTATTTGATCAGACAAGAAATGTACAAATTCGATCTTACATAGTGGAATTGTGTCATGAATGATCTTTTCTATGTGCAACCACTTTAGTAGAATCACCCTGACCATCCACATGTAATCAATATTAATGATGTTGATCTTGAAACTAATGACTAATTTAAGAAGTATCTAGTTAATATTGATTATTATTGTGAGAAACTATTAGAAGGTAATTATATGAAATTATTCAGAGTTTCTTGGTAGTATGATGATGTTCAAGAGGAAATTTGTTGTGGGATAATGATTAACTGGCCAAGTAAACTGATATTTTTACATAGGATTATTAGAATTGATTGGGAGTGTTTATCATGGATGATCCATTATAATGTGGGTAATTTAAATGTATTAAAACATTTTTTGAGGCATGTTCTTGTTTAGGTATTTATTAAACCCATTTTTTGTTAATTAAATGGTTTTCAGGGGTATGTGGAGTTTTTTGGGTTTACCATGGGTTTAGGTAACTAAAAGGGAAGATGAAGTGTCATCTGTTGTATGTTGAATGGTTGGAACATTTTTATTTGTACCATGGAATCATAACCATTCATTCCTAGAGAATTTAGGTTCAGGATGAATAACCATTCATTGTATAACCTTCAATCCATGTGAACTTGGAAAGATAATTTTTTCCCTACATGCATATTTTTTGTCAAACTATGTGGGCTCCAAGGAGAATGTTTGACCCAGGACCCTCTGGAGTATAGATTTGCAAAATGATTGGCCATTATTGCTACAAAACATTTTTCTTATTAAGAATGAGATTTTTTCATTTCCCCCTTCAATTATTATGAAAAATCACCTAAACATTCTTACCCTATCACTATACATTTGAAATTGAGACAAGAATCATCCTAAAATAATTCATGAGGATGTTTCTCCTTCAATTCATTACAATATAGATATTTTTTTGTGTGAATACAAGATTATAGTGATTATAACACTCATCTTAAATATATCGATAGAAAAATTCATTGTATAGTTGTTCTTTTTCATCGAAATCAATAAAAACTTATTTTTCTAGATTTATCTATGATAGAGGTTTCATGGTTTCTTGAGTTCATATTAAAATATAATGTTAAGATATTTATCACCTATGAACATAAATTAGGTGGTTTACATGTAATATCTAATAGTATAGAAGCACTTTTTTTTGTTTATGTGGTTTTTCTTGTTGGTCCTCCTTTTAGTCCACTTTTATTCCCTTATAGGATGTGTTATTAGGTTAATTGAATGTTGAATTTGACTGCTCATGATCCCAACTATATCCATTGGGGATGTGTATATAAGGTTAATGGAAACACATATAATCTACCACTTTCATGGATATATAATTGAGATGTTATTTTTTTAAATAGTATAATATATGAAACTGATGATAAATTTGTTTAATGTATGAAATGGAATAAGTGGATGATACGATTAACATGAATTTTTAAATGAGTAATTTTATGAAGATGATAAGTTTGTTAAATGGATAAATTATCATGATTATTGGTTAATTGTTAAAATAAATGACCAAATAGTATATCTTCTCCCATGGGTTTGTGTAGAATTAAGATTGTCTCCCCACAAATGTTTTTAAGGGTTTAGGGTGTACGACTGAGGATCAATCCTAGTAATGAATTCACATGGTGTGAATTTTATTACTGCGACTCTAGAAAAGGATGATATATGTACTTCTTTATGAAAAGAAATGTTCATGTGATAAGGTAAACATTGTTACACATTATGTATTGTTTTAAATGATATGTCTTTTTTGAGCTGCATTAGGTAAATTATATTTTATGATCATAGATGATACTTGGAACAAATTTAAAAATAGGATAATGTAAATTTTGATAAACTATGGAACCCGGTTTATCTTCTAATTATCATCTGGTTTACCAAACTTATGCTTAAAATATTAGATACTAGTTATTTTTTAGACATGATTTGTGGTGCCCTATTTATATTTAGTGACGCCTAGCTCGGGCTATCATTGGGTAAGAATATTTCACTACTGAAGATCATGAAAATTTAAAGGGACCTTTATTAGATGGTTGATATTGGAATTAGGTATGTGCATGGATTAGGCAACCGAACTTGTTTTTGGTCCCCATTTTTTTGATTCTTTATATTTTAATTTTTTGGATTTCTATTACACATAGAATTGTAAAATATTACATGACATATTTACTATTTTTGGGAAA
Source organism: Viscum album (assembly GCA_963277665.1). Lineage (NCBI taxonomy): Eukaryota > Viridiplantae > Streptophyta > Magnoliopsida > Santalales > Viscaceae > Viscum > Viscum album. Next base: position 1,214,223,076 of record OY728131.1, on the reverse strand, counting down.
TATAAGATGTTTAAGGAAGGGATATAAGATTATTTTTGTGATAATATTATTTATTTTATTTTTTATTTCTATGGTGTCTCTTACTCAAATAAAAGGGTATAGTCCAAAACATATCTCATTATATCCTCTATACCTGTCATAAGGCCCTAGTGAATAGGGTTTCATGCTTTAGGGGATATGTTGAAACATACCCAAACATAAGATTAGTGGATTCTAGGTATACTCATGATAGATTTTATCTTCCCATTTAGTATTGTAAATAAAATTATAACATCCATTGTATTAAATATTTAACAAATCACAATTATGATGTAAAAATTAGATTTCCTAATAAGGTTTTTTGAAAAATAATTCTTCATTTCCTCTATTATTGGGTATTTACTATTTTGTTGGGCATTGATGTATAATTCAAGTAACATTAATTTTTTAGTAATTCACATACTGTACACAAAAAATTTAATAATTAAGTCACGATATATGAAATAGATAATAATGTTTCTAGTTCCTTCAACTCATTTTTTCTATATAATCCTAATATTTAATACTAATATATATGATATGTATAATATATATGATGATATCACATGAAATAAAATATTCTTAAACGATGTAGTTTTCTAGACTCAATGTCAAAGTTACAAAATAGAAATAATGAAATGTATGATGGTTCTAACCATACATTTTTTTAATCCATGGAGATCACTAATCATCCACAGTAGAGAAACATGAATTAGGAACATTTAAATCTTGATGCATCATATGTATCAACAAGGTTTTCCCAACATCATGAAATTATTCTATAAGAGGATGAATTTATGAATTGATTAAATTTATTTTCAACTTATTAAAATTAATTTTGAGTAATAAAATAATATTTTATCATATATATCGATATTGGTAGATTATATGAGATATAAATAAATGAACATATATTACACATTGTACATTAACTCATAATCAGATTAAATAGATGGTAGAAAATACAAATAATAAATTCCACTGATATGAATATAAATTTGGATATAAATATTGAAATTATTTCCTCTTTTTTAATCTCATGGATGATTCATTTTCTCATCATTGTTGTTTTATGAAAGCGTCAACTTCATTTTCTCAGATTTTATAACATAGATGTCCAAGATCTTCAATATTTATCTAATTTGAATGAAATAAAATCTATTAAACAGTTTTATTCCTTTATTCATATTATTATATATCATAATATCTTCACAAATCCCCAATTTCAATCAAGATGTGTGAAATATCTTACAATCACCTCTATTTGTGTCCTCTTCCTAATTAAAATTGCAGTCCTTAAATCATGAATGTATCATTTAATGATTAAGTCTATGTATTCTTAAATCAATATTCATATCATAAAATTATTATTGGATACTATCTTGTAAAAATTTATTATACATAAACCATATTATCAATGATATTTCATTATCTATAATTCATCATAGGTATATGATATGGTGAAACATAAATAGAATGTAAATTTATTTGTATTTAATAGATCATTCATAATACTCTTGATTTACATATTCAATGAATTCATAAAACTCCTTTGATTTATAAGCTTCCTTCTCTTCTATATTTTTATATATTGAAATAATAAAGGGTCACCACAGATTTGATACAATCTTGATTAATATAATTTTTCTTGCAAACACTGTTAATTCGGTTCTAAATATTGATATCTATTATCATAGAAGTATGTTGTTCATTCTAATAATGGTCATATATTGAACTTCTTATAAAATTAATATCCCCTAGCCAATTATATATCACATATCCAATTTGAAATTTATTTAGTATCATGCTCTAATAAAATTTAGGAATTTTCATCCATTTTTTCAAATTACAATCATGAAAAAGGTATTTTATTATTTTATCTATAGTTCACTTAGTGATTTCAAAATCTAAAAGCATATCCGACCCCAAATAATATGTATGTTTATTTTAAGATAAATTTATCCATATTTATGATATTCAAAAATAAATAAATATATATATATATATATATATAACATAAAAATTCATTTATCAAATAAAGTCATGTTATAAAGAAAACCTAACATTTATGGAATAAAAAACAGTAGTATCAAAAAAAATATTTACATTAGTAAAATTTCATTGATAAAAGGAAAATACAAAAATATAATTAGAATAAAAGATATTAACAATATATAATTTATGATATAAATATATCATAGAAAAATTTAACAAAATAACAAATACAATAAAAAAATTTCCTCACCTTAATATATGGTCCATTAAAGAAGTTCATTACTTCATTTGAAGTTTACCATTTTAAAACCCATCATATTATATAAATTCACTTTCAGAAACCTCTTCATTTTTTATAAATATTAAAGCATTTTCTAAAAAATAATATGTATTAATAAAAAGTCATTAAATTTAATTTATTTCAATAAAACTATTTTCTAATTTAAAAATTTCAAAAAATGTTATAATCATTGTTTAGATAGTAAAATATATAAAATTTATTTATCAATAAAAAAATAATTATTAAAAATCATTAATTGTAATTAAACAACACATGAGTATATATTATTTTTTAAGTTACAACTAATAAATATTCCAATAAAAATTTATTATATTATTAGTTAATTGTAATTTAATAAATTATTCATATATATGAAACCAAATTAATAAAATGATGATTCTCAATTCACCATTAAATTAATAATTCATTGAAGAATATCAGAAGTAAATCCAAAAAAGCCATATAATTCTCGATGGTTCATGCTTTTTACATTATTTCTGACATAACATATTAGATTAAATTGATTAACCATTTAATATTTGATGTTATTATTAATAAATAAGTAATTTCATTTCATGTATTGAAATCTAAAAAAAACAAACACAATCTAAGATACAACATAATAAATTCCAAACTCATATCATCTATCAATATGATCATGATTTTAATAATAGTAGTTTTTTCCCAATATATCTTATGTTCATTATGTTATGAGGATTTAAAAACCCCTCATATATTACTAATTATTATTTATGTATGTCCATTTGGGGTTTTCTTCATTAGAAATTATTTTAATGTATTAATGAAATTATATATGATTTTATAAAACATTCCATAGTATAAATGTTTGGCTATATGGGTGAAAACTATATCTGAATTTGTCTATATAAACTGATTTACGACTTTAATAGGATATGAGAATAAATCAACTATGTAAAATTGTTATGAAGTAAAATTATTTATGTGAATATTATTTCCCCTTTTAAATATATTATGTAATAAAATGACTACATTGGTGAAATTACTATTCAAATTTGATAAAAAGTGTAATAATATATATGAATTAGATCATTATTATATTCGGCAACATGATTCTAATATCTATGATAATCATTTATTTATGTATTATTTTCCAATGAAATGTTGTTTTCTTTTTAATAATTCGAATAAGTGATGAATTAATATGTGGATAAATTTAGTAACATGAATTTTAATCTATATTTTAAAGATAAAATGTTATCTTAAATCACATAAGTCTATTAATAAAAAATGTATTTGTTACCATTAGATTTAATTAAGTGGAGCTTAAAACAATAATCATTGCCTTAAATATTAGAATAATGTTTTTAAAGTTAAACTAAAAAAAGGTTTCAATTACTAGGAGGAGAAAATATTATAGAATAATTTGTTTCATAGTGCCATTGATTAGGTATTTTCATGGAAAGTACATATAGAATTTAATTCAACAACAAAATTTTATTAGAAATTTTTTTGAGAACTTTTACGAGAGATCCAATAAATGTGATTAAAGATATATTAAAATGAAATAAATAAAATTAGAATATCTTTCAGTCTAAAATATATATCTTTATGATTTTGTTACTTCTTGTATATGAAATGAAACAGATGAAGAAGAATAAGGAAATTTTTTTATTTAAATGTGATTTCAATGATCTACCTTTCTTTTTTATTAAGGACTCTCCTAAAACTGCTTTACCCCAATCTTCTCACATTGATAATTATTTACTTATATCAGTTTCATCATTACACTACGTTATTAATATATATTATTTCATCATTCCCTCATCTTATTGAATGTGTTAGTTTCTTGTACCATGTAATGATGATTAATTTTAGATTAACAGAAACAATGAACCTCAATAAATAAATAAAGGAGAAAAAAAATACCCATTATTTGTAAATAGTGATTTATTCTTTAACTCATTAGGAGAGTCCCTTGGAAAATTAATTATTATAATAGATACAACTATACTCTAAAAGTGTATAATTGGTTGAGTGGACTAGGGAGATTTGTTCCCAAATCATCTATAAATATCTTATTTTTTATCATATTTCACCAAATTTAATTTACCATAGTATAACTGGTAATGAAAATATTTCTATCTCATCATATGAGCATGTTGGTAGTTTTAGTGGGATAAAAATGTCAAGATCCAAATTCACCTCATTCTTGAGTCTTAGTGTTGAAGATCACCATTAATAATTCATTTTTAGATTGAGTAAGTTTTTTACTTTCAACACTATATGGTTAGAGTCTTATTATCATATATAGTTGGTTTATATTATAAATCATTGAAATTCAGGTATATGGTTAGTACTCATTTAAAAAGAGAATGAAAATATTGTTGTTGGAAGGAACAAATGAAAATTTAATTAAAGAACTTTATTCTACTGTTTTATTTAAAATCTAGTAATCCTACCACTATTCTATATAGTGATATAGTGAATTGGGATTCTATCAATAGAGAACATGTTCTAAACTCTATAGATGTGAAATATATAATATTTTGACAATGTCTTAATGAGTTCAACCGAGTTTCATATTGTGATACAACTCATGATATGTGAACTAATATATATGTTTATTAAAATGGCACCGATAATGTATGATAACTCAGATACAACACTTCCTTGATAAATTTTAAAACATTCACGATATTTGATATGAAAAAAATAAAACAAATGAATTGAGGGTTGATGATGATAATGAACAATGTTTCATCCCTTGAAGAACCAATTTGTAAATTGAATCAAGAAAAAATTATAATATAGTGATACCAACAATGTGGATTAGAATCTCATCTTCAAATTAGAAAATAAAAAAATTTGAATGATTTCTTTATTTACAATTCCATTAATACTCTCACGAAATATTAGGTAGAGATATGAAATTATGTTGGAGAAAATAAAATTATTAAAAAAGCGAGTGATTCAATAGAAGTCATTGCATTAAAAATTTAAGTTAAGAAGAATGGAATTAAAATTTAAGATTCATCTAATGAAGATATTTTAAAATGTTTTTCTTTAGAGGTTAATATTTCTAATTTTGTAAGGAAGTTGAATATATTCTACAATAAGAGAAAAAAATTCATGAAAACCTACATTAAATATATGATATTTGATGGAAATTATAAATAATTAAGATGCAATCAATAAAAGAAAATTGACATATCAAACTCTATATTTCATAGGGCCAGAACAAAAATAAATCTGACATGATGTAAAAGTTGATGATATAAAAAAAATGAAAATTTGTATTAAGGCCAAACAATTTCCTTCTTAGTATTATATTGATGAACATTTATTTGAGTCAATATTTTAAAATTGTTAATAAAATGGACAACATGTGATTTTTTTCACACTATAATGTGGTAAATACATTTTTATTTTTCTAATAATTTTCTAGACTCCTAAACTAAAAATTTCCAGTTTAAATAATTAGATTAATATATCAACCTAATTAAAAATTAATATGAAATTATGAAGAATAAAAATGAAGCCCCCAATAAATCATATAATTATTTTATTAATGAAATTGGAAATTTAAATAAATAAATTAAAGATATAAATTTCAATCATGAACATTATATAGAATATTTCATTCATCATGTCAAGAAATTTGAAATATTAAATGAATATTTAATGATCTTAAATAATCTACAAGTGTATCCACAAAAGGATATAATTACATTAATCAGATACTTATTAATAATAATGACTATAATAATAAATATCCTATTATAAGAAATAGTGAAACACAAAATCTATATAAAAACAATTTTTTTGCCAGATCCAACAACATAAACTTACTTAGTGTTATTTTCATTCATTATGGGGGACATAGACAAAATAAAAGATGTTTTAGATTATGTAACTGACATTTTTTAAAGTATATCTTGATATAATTTCAAATATTTTTTCATAGATATGTTCTATAACATTTGGGCTTCATATGAATATTTTTTTCACAAATTATTAGATGCAAACATTTTAGAATCCAAGAGAATATGGGTTCAATAAAAATTACATTATTTTTTTATTTTTTTGGAAAATGTATTTTGGGAATGAATGAAAAGTGGAATATGAAAAGTTGATACTCCTGATATAAGAGTAATGATTTCTCAAATTTCTATCAAAAATCAATTATTTTTGTATGCTATGTCAAATTCTATGATAATTCATAAGGAAGAATAATGGGAGTTTGACTAGTTGAGAATTATTCCTCAATCCTCATCCATAATGTTAATCATGAAAAATCATTGAGATATAATAAGAAATTTATTTCTAAACTTAATAGATTTGATCTTTTAAGGAAGTATTAAATAATTTTTTATTTAATATGTGACCATTAATGAGAAATTTATGACATTGAGTTTAATTATTAATGGTCAATAAATTGTATCAAACATAATTTCTCTTCCCCTAGTTCACCTAAAAAATTTTGGTATTTAAAAGGTGGTATATGAATTAGAATGAAATTTCTTTAAAAAAATTTATGTACATATAACTTTTCCAATATCTTTTTGGATAATGATATAAATACAGGTTCTTTTGTCATATAAAGAGTTCAAATTACGTCTGTTTTGATGAAATAACCCTATAAACTATGAAAAATATAAAGAAAAACATAGATATGTAATTGTTATAGGATAAAAATTTTATATTTCAAACACCAGGTAAAATCTAGTAAAATGTGATCCAAAGGAAGATGGTGGAATCAATATTTGATATTCTACTATATTCAAGGTTTATACCTCTTAAAATAAAATCTCCCTAATTACTAAATAATAATCTCATGTGAAATTTCATGAAAGTGACATACTAGATCATTAATTTATTCAAGTTGAGGAGAAAACTGATTCTTTTGATAAGATTATACATGAGACTATTCCAAAATATATATTGCATGATGATTTAGAACATGAATTTAGAGAACAAAAAAATGGATAGATACTAGTGAACCTAAAAGTGAGATTCTTATAGAGTACATAACCTTGAAAATAATCCTTAGGAAACATTTATTGAAGGCTCAGATTAAGGTATTATGACTAGAATATAAATTTGAAACCTATTAGAAATATTTTACTTTTTATCTCAAATATATTCGAAAATAATTGAATAATCCATAGTTGATTAGAGTAAGGTTTTGTCAATGTAGGTAGAGTTAAACTAGTTAAATATGAATTCAATCATCTTAACTCTTGGAAGAAGACTTGATTAGTGATTATATTAGTGGTAATTGTAGATTAGGTTGCCAGATTAGTGGCTAAAGTGTATAACCATGATAAAGGGATTGATTATAAAAAGACCTTTTCACCCATATGTAGAATAGAATATGTTATGATTTTTATATCATATTCATGACATGTGGATATAAAATAATATATGATGGATGTAAAAATATAATTTTAAAATGGCTTTCTAGTGGAGGATGTTAATTTCAAACAATATCCTAGTTTTAGAAAGCACCATTCTCCAAATTTTTTTTAAAAGTAATGAAATATATTTATTGCCTTATACAAGAGCATAAGGCATGGAATGGGAATTATGTTCCTCTAATTAAGTGTATTTTTATTAAGGGGTGATGATCCTACAAATTTCAAGAAAACATTATCTTCATATATTTTACATATTCAAATATATATTTATGATTAAAATTTTGATTTTATAAAAAACAATTTTATTTATTTTGAAAACTGAAGAAAAATTATAATTATTTTAGCATGATTGATGAGTTAAATTTAATTATAGGTTTTTGGATTAACCAAAAATACTTTGATAATGGTATTAATAAATTTAAAAGCATTTCAGAAGTACTTGAGAGGTTTTTATATTAAAAAATTCAGCTATGTGTTACCATTATGAGTTGTAATGAAAATATTAATTTTGATGATTCCAGGAAACCAGTGGATAATATGGAATATAGTGAAATTATTGGGTGTCTATTGTATTTAACTACTAATATACCATAAATATTTATTCCAAGATCCTTATGTTTTTAATTTTATGCTAACTCCAAGGAATATCAATTGAATAATTCCAAATGAATATTTATAAATTTAAAATGAACAGTTTTTCTATTTTTACATTTTTGAAAAATCTCTGACTATAATTTTAATTAATACAAAGATTCTATATCATGTAATTTCAGAATATATAGATAGATTACCTTTGGATATTACCATCTTCTATATAATTATTTGTTAACATTTTCTAGTAAGAAATTACAATCAGGTTAATTATATAACACTAAAGAAGAATACATTGCTACTGATAGATTTTTTGTATAGGTGTTGTGGATGAAAAACAACATTTTTTATTATGGATTCAATTATATTTAGGTAGAAATGAAAATTTATAAAATTCATTGTAATTTTTTTCATGAATCCAATAAACCAGTAAAGAAAATATTAATTTATCGAAGTAAAATGTTCATTAGATATAACGTTCAAATATACACTATCATTCAAGAATTTATCTCTAATGAGAAAGAAAATTCACATATTTTAAAAGGCCAATTTATTATGAACATTTTGATTTTATTTATTTGGACTTAGTTTTATTTTAATTTTAATGTTATTTAATTATTTTTAATATAATTATATCTTAATGAATATATTTAAATATAATTCCATTATATTTTAAGGGAATATTAATTTATAATTCAAGTAAACTTATTTGTGCTTGATTTATTTTTAAATAATTATTTAATTTTAAAAGGAATGAATTTTTATCCCTTATTATCTTTATGTTATATATACCACTAATCCTAAATTGTATATATGAACCTTTTTGAAATAAATATATGATCTGAAAAATAATATCTACCCATGTCCAAATTTCTTTTCACCTATGTACATTCATCCATGAAGTAGAAAAATAACACATTCCTAATATGAAACATTTAGCAACTTTAATTTAATCATACAACAATGTGTAATCCTATATGTTGAAAAATGATTCATTGATACTTAATAAAATAATATACAAGTTTTATTACTTGTCAATTTTTTTACAATAGATATAGACATTTCCAAATTGAATAGAACTGGGATACTATTGAATAAATATTTTGAATTACCTGGATGAGAATTTATATTTGATGAAAATAAATTGGGATTTATATTTTATAATTAGGTTAACATGTTTATGAAAATTTCATGTCCCATTTTGGATACAAAGTGGACGTTCTTTAAAAAAATGAAAATGGGAAGACTTTTCTTGTTCAATTTTTGGAGATTTAATTATTTATTCACTATCATCACAAAGGGTAGGCATTTTTTTGCATATGATTTAGTTATTAAGATAACTATATAAATTTTCAATTTCTTTATGTTTTTTTATTTATTCAACTATAACTATAAAAGTTGTTTTGAATGATTTCGAACCAAAGTGGAAGGTGATATGTTTTTTTGTCCAGATAGTAATTTCTCAAAGGGAATGTGGGATGAAAAAGGTGTTCTCTTAGTAAATGATCCTTTTATATGGATTGATTAATGATATCATGTTGAACTTATCAACGTATGTAACGACCCAAAAATTCATTAATGAAAATTCATCTTGGTCTATTTAAATGCCTTCGTATGGTTATGTAAAATGTATGCACTTATTTGGTTTTATTTTAAAATACCATAATGAATTGTAACTGTTGATAATATATCTATTCAATAGAGATCAAATGATTTTTTTAAATATAGGGCTATAACAAATAAAATTTACTAAAACAAATGAAGTGATGGCCTCACCCAGCTAACTTTCCTTATACGAAGACCATTTGTTAGAGCTCATAAAGGAGGTGACATCATTGTAATTCTCTCTTAACCAAGCCTAAGACAAGTGTGAACACGTTATGATTGAGAGGAACTGACTACGGGAGGAGTGGAAGTTAATAGAGATTACCACCTGAGTGATGTTATCTAAGCGACCCCAAGAGTCTATCACCAACACACACCTTACCCTTTGGTCTTGTGCGAGTGTTATAAGGGGTTATGTAAAAATACACTAGCACAATGACTGAGTAAAATATTTTTTTATACAAAATGTGCATTTATTTTATTATTGTTACTTGGTAAATAGTTATTTAAGCACAAATAGTATTTTTTAAAATATTCAAATAAGAAATCTATTTTGATTAATTAATGTAGTATTAAATTAAATAATATTTTAATAAAAATATTTTAATTATAAAATTAATTTTTATTATATATAAATTATCATTTAATTTTATGAATTCAATTGTAATTTTTATTATGCTTTAAAAGTTGTTCTTGTCAAAACCCATGAATTTTCTATAAATGTCATTTTTTATTTTAAAATTAAAAATTGACATATGTAAAAAATAATTTAAATAAAATGAATATTATTTTTATAATTATGACATCAAAATTATCCAACGGTGAATTTTTTATTATTTTCTGAGATAGTCAATTTTTGGGGTAAAAATTAAATACAGTTTAAATAAATAATTTGTCTAATAACATCATAATGAACCAATAGTGATGTAATATAATACTATAAATGATATGATCGGCCAATTTATTTTTTCACATTTAAATACTTTGATTTTGGGTATTTTTGATTTATTTTACATTGCTTTAGTGGACCATTCAAGACGTATAAAGCATTTTATCTTTTTAAATTGTTTTCCTTGGGCGTGTGACTCATCTTCACATAAGCAACCCTATTATTTTAAGGGGTTATACAATTGGCCATATCAAATATTTTTTTCCACTCCCCTTTGAAAAAACCTATTGGAAAAAACCATGGGCTGGTTTGTTATTTTGATTAGTTAATGTGGGGTGTCCCAAACCTAAATAATAATGAATTCCTTCTCCTTTCCTATATAAACCCACTCATGATTCCACTTAATCATCAATAAAATACTTGTAAGAAAGTCCAAACTCTTCCATATTCTCTCTAGAATACTCCCAATGCTCCCTATACTCCCTAGAAGCCTCCCTCTGGCCTTTCCCATTCTTTTGTAAGCACACATCCAAATAAGGGATTGCATCCTTTCAAATGTTTTTCCAATTTTCATTAAGTTGATATGGCCTTTTTTCAATTAAAAATTTTGGGATATAATTTCACACCATACCCATACTTCCCTATTAATTTTTGGATGATTGGATACCCCTTCATCTCTCATTAATTTCTCCCATATGCACCTGTTACCATGCCAATATTCCGTGAGGGATTTCTCTCTCTTTATTTACATCCATGTAATTATTTTGTATTATATATCTAAATTCCATTATGTTTTTTGGGACATTTATCTATATGATCCCCTTAAATTCCATTTCATGTAAATATTATGAGAAACCCCTTTCTCTACAATCATCCATTTTTATGAATATTTATGTCACGTTGTTTTGCTATGGAAAATGCACTGTGATTTTCCAAACCAAAATCACTATGTGGTGAATACCATAAACATGACTCTATCAAAGTTATTCACCTTTATTAATATATAAATATTTAATGGTACCTTCATGTGTCTATGACACATTTATTAATCATGGAATAAGTTATGATGTTGAATGATTCCATGTTATATGATCAATGTGGCACACATGTGCATGATGTGAAATGATTATAGAGGGTGCGCCCTGATAGTGCTCCAATTCATTGGGTAATGTATAGTATCATGATACATCATGTGAAATGAAAATTGAATAATGATTATTCATTTTCAATTAAGGTTTACTTGTGTGTCATGTTCAGTGATAATTTACTCATGCTTCATGTGCAATGAGCCATGGCTCATACTAATTCAATGTCAAGTGTTGTTGCCACATTTCCATGTTATGATTGTCATTATTTATCATGCCTTTATGTCCATGTTTCCCTTTTTAAACATTTATATTCTAATTTCCTAACATATTTTTTAATCTTCATTTTATTCATTGTTTACTCCCTTACCAGGCTTTATAGCTCTCCCTTTTTACATTTTTATGTCCTCAGGTTATCCTATGAAATGTTAAGTACTAGGGAATATAGTGGTCATGTAAAGGATGTATTCAATAAAGATGTTGTTTTTTAGGTTCTAATTTGTTATTTAGTGATCCAAATTCCCAAATACACTTGACCTTTCGATGTTTTATGCGGTATCAAGTGATGTTTATGTAATCAATCATCTTTTATTGTGTAATAAATAGTCGGGTTGTAATATTTGGTATCAGAGGATAGATTTAGTTATTTTTTGGGATTAGGAATCAAAAACCCTAATGAAAGCCTTATATATAATACTATATATAATAAAAACATTCCTATTTTTTGATGAGTATTGATTAAGTGCTTTATCATGAAAATTCATCCATATCTGGATACGAGCATGTAGACGCGGTACTAGCACAGATGTACATAGGTGTGAAAACCCCGACAAGGAGTTTCGGACTTGACCTGAGGTATCATGGAACACGAAAAAGGGCCTAGATGAACTCTGGGTTACAACACTCCTGGGGTATATTATTAGGTAAATTTGAAAGCTTAGTATGAATCATTATTAAGGAATTAAAAAAATGCCTCTAAGAATACATGTAAGAATGTAGATCATGGAAAAATAGATTAATGATTATAGAGTCATAATTTAAATAAATAAAAGTAATTTATATGTCTTCCATTTTTTGTCTTTGGATTCCCCTTTATGTGTTTAACTATTTATGATACTCATCCATAAGTATATATTGCAAAGAGTTGAACCCGAATCCAAAAGTGAAAGGTTTGGTTTTTGGCCATAGTACTACAAATTGTTCTATATACTGAATGTTTAATAGAAAAATCTCAACACCACCACAAATCATTGATGTAAATATGTCTTTGAGTATGAAAAATGGGTCAATCGTTGTATCCCATGAATATAACTCATCCCCTGTCATAATTTTTGGACTGAACTTCCTAGAAAACTTCATCATACTCAATTTGGTGGAATTTGATGCAATTCGTGGAAGGGATTGGATTTCATTATATAGATCCAACATAAATTTTCATGAGAGGGAAATCACTCTCCATATGAATAATCAACCCCCGATTCTATACAAGTGTACGAAGGAAGATGAATCTTCATTACCTCCATTATCTCATGTATGGATATTACTGAACTATGAGCATGCGTATCTGACTATAGTGACCCGACCTTTTCTTACATTACTATTACATCATTGCAAATATAAACAACATAATAGTATTACACATAGAGTATCCAGAGGTTTAGTATCTTGGGAAAACTAGTACCATACATAACAAATACAACATCAACAATAAATATTTATTTAATTTCTTCTTCACTAGCTTCTTAGTGGCACTTGTCCTCTCCTTAGTACATGTATCCACATGAGGATATACATCAAAAGGGGTGAGCTAGAAGCCCAGTAAGAGGATATATAAGAACAATATAGCATGGGGTGAGCATAATCATGAAATAGGAAAAATATCATGAACATGAGAGGAGCATAAACAATAAACTTGAAATGTGGCAATGCATAAAAATGAAACATCATGTATTAGTGGTTAACTACAACACTTTCTTGTGAACAAAGATAGCATATTGTTCAAACATAATTTCAAATTTACTCATGAGATTCATCACTTTACCCAATGCGTTGGAGAGCTATATTATTCTAGGTGCACCCATCACATTTAAACATTCATATTGCGCTATATAATTCTGGGTGCACCCGTCACATCATAACATTATCATTATCATGCTTGCCACATAGAACACATATCAAACATGTAAATAAATAACCTACAGAAAGGAATGAGTTTCATCTCATAATAACACATTCATAATCTTTGGGTTCCAAAAATAAAGAGGGAACAACATACTTGATAAAAGAACCATCAACCTTGAATGAGATGTAAAAGGTGAGATGTTGAAAGAAGAGTTCTTTTGGAAATCATTTTGATGGACATAAAAACCAGTGAAAAACATTTATATCCCAGAAAACTAAATTAAATGATGAAAAAATTATGTTTTAGGAGTAACAATATCAAAAATGGAGTGAAAGAGGGAGAACCCGAAGGAAGAAAAATTGGGTTTGAGATTTCCCCTTACCTTGTACCCGAATGCTTCCTTCTCTTTAATGTCCAGTATAATGAAATTATATTCTTTAATAAGAAATACAGAACCATGTGTACATTAATAGGGTTCATTCTGGTTTCATTATGTTATATTATGTTCCATTGGATGACTTATAGAGTTTAAAAACAATGATTGGGGATGTTCGTTTTCATGGTTTTCTTGAGTGGTTCACTTGTATTCTTAAATTGATGTTTGGGTAGATCATGGGTAAACATCCAGAACTGATATTACATGTTATTTAGGATATTACAGAATCTTGAATGATTTTATAATGTGTTATATTAGATCCATGTGGATGAATCATTATATAAGAATTAAATGGAGATTATTTGGGTTAATTTGAGCGGTTTTTGGATCACAACGAATTCGTTTTAACATTTAACTTAGTAATATGGCCATAGGTTATTTCCCGAACTTAAAATAGAATATAATACATATAATATATTCTGGTTCAACCATAAAAATGGTTTCATGGCCATATTGAATGTAGAAATGGAAGAAGAGAGCATGTTGTTTTTGAAGGTGATAAATAATCACCACATGAACAAAATTCTCTTTAATAAAATAAAATCAAGAGGGAAAGTTTGTGGGGTGATATAATATACCATTAGAATCATAATATTATTTTATATTAATAATAATGGAGTTAAAAAAACAATTTTAATGAATATAGGTAGGGAGAGATCAAGAAAGGAACTTGAACTTGAAAGGAAATTAAAGGAGAAGATGGAGAGAAATTACCTTTAGAATCCTCCTCTTGAGAACCTCCTTAAGGGCCTATGCTTGGACTTTTGATGAGAATAGGAGATCTTGGACGTGGGGTAGAGGCTAGGGAAGGTGTTTGGGTAGAGGTTAGAGAAGTCTTGGAGCTGGAGAGGTGTGAGGAAAAGAGGGAGTGAAGGGTGGCTTTTATAGTGGAGGGGAGAGGGGTTTCCTTAATATAAAATTGATTAGTTTATTAATTTCACTTAAGACAAGGAATAGTGAGTCTTGAACTACCAAGAATAGTAATTTTATAATGTAATCCCAAAACAAGTGGGCTTACATCAGCATAACATCATCGATGACTCAATTAATACATTATTTAGCATTTATTTTGAATTATCAGAATCCACTATTCATCAAAAATTCAAGTATCTCAGAAAAATATCAAAAATTGACCCCAACCATATTTCAACGTGTAGAATCCAAAAATGAAGTCCATTTTACATGAATACATTTCTAAACAGTATTAATTTAATAATTAATTAAAATCATAATTTACTTAAAAACAGTTTTTAAGATTAAAACTGAATTTATAGTTCTTTCAAAAATTACGTAGGGTCTTCTAAAATTATAAAAAAATATTAGACATTTATTCATTAATTTATGAATACATTTCATGAAATAAATATTATTTTAAATTAATTAATTAATTATAATTAATTATTTATGACTTTTAAAATACCAAAAATGTTTACTAAGGTCAAATTACCACTTTCTATGATGTCTAAATTTTATTTTATTATTCATAATTACTGTTCCTCTTATTTACTATTCATAAGGGTCATGTTACTATTCATAAGGGTAGGTTACTATTCATGAGGGTGGGTTACTATTCACCAAAACTTATTTTTGTTCCACTAGACTTCAAAAACTTTCTTGAACACAACCGTGTATGTCAGATTTTTAAAACTCTAAACATAGGGGTGAAAAAATTATGTTTAAAGGTCACTTATCACTTAGTAGTTCATTATTTTGTGTTTTTATGACATAAATATAAGAAGGGAATTTTCCATTGAAAAACTTTGGGACATTACATTATTCCCCCCTTAAGAAATTATTCCCCCCAAAATTTCACTTTACAGAAACAGGTGAGGGTACTTCTCCTTCATTGCCTCTACTGGGTCCCATGTTGCTTCCTCAAACTTTTGGTTGCTCCACAACACTTTGACAAGTTGGGTTGTCTTGTTGTGTAGAACCTTATCACATCGGTCTAGAATTTTTACTGGCTGCTCCTCATAGGAGGGATCATCTTCCAGCTGCACCACCTCTGAGTTTATTACATGTGAGGGGTCTGGTATGTACTTCCTCAGTAGTGATACACGAAAAACACCATGAACAGGAGCCATATTCGGTGGATGTGCAAGACGATAGGCCACGGATCCCATGTGGTCAAGGATCTCATAGGGGCCAATGTACCTTGGGCTTAGCTTCCCTTTCTTCCCAAATCGCATGACTCTCTTCCATGGAGATATTCTAAGGAATACTTTATCTCCAACGTCGAACTCCAAGTCCCTTCGATGGTTGTCAGCATAGCTCTTTTTCTGACTTTGAGCAGCTTTGATGTGTTTCTGGATGACTTGAACCTTCTCTGTCATCTCTTTAACAATATCGGGACCAAGTAGCTTTCGTTATCTAACTTCATCCCAACAGTTTGGAGTTCTACATCACATCCTATAAAGATCTTCATACGGAGCCATCTGAATACTCGAGTGGAAGTTATTGTTGTATGAGAACTCAACCAATGGGATATGCTGATCCCAACCACATTTGAATTCAAGAGAGCGGGCTCTTAGAATATCTTCAAGAATCTGAATAGTCCTTTCAGACTGGACATCAGTTTGGGGGAGATAGGTCGTGCTGAAATTTAATTCAGTACTCAAGGAATGTTGAAGGATCCTCTCAAATTTAGATGTGAACCTTGGATCACGGTCATAGACAATCGATAGTGGAACACCATGCAATGTCTCTACTTCCTTCACATATATCCTTGCTAGTTTTTCAAGTGATAGGTATTCCCGAATTGCGATAAAATGGGCAGTGTTGGTGAGTCGATCAACCGCAACCCATATCGCATTATTCCCTTTTGACATCTTCGGGAGACCCGTGACAATGTCCATAGTAAAATTTTCCAATTTCCACATGGGTATAGGCAAGGGATGTATCATAACTTTGGACTTTTATCACTCAACTTTAACTTGCTGACATACCAAGCACCTTGATATATATTCCGCAATTTCCTTCTTCATGTTATCCCACCAGAAGTTCTCTCGAAGATCACGATACATCTTGGTAATTCCAGGATGGATAGATAAAGTAGAGCTATGTGCATTATCCAATATCTCCTTCTTTATCCCAGGTGATGAAGGCACACAAATCCGTGTTCCAAACCACATCACACCATCATCTTCGATATGGAACTCTTGTAGCTTCTCTTCCTTTACTGCATTCACCCTCTTTTTTATCTCCACATCATCCCATTGTGCTTCCTTAATCTTCTGTTGGATGGATGGTTGTGCAATCATTTTGGAAAGGTAGGATGTATCCCCTACCCTTACGATTCCCAAATCCATCCTTTGTATATCCAAGAAGATAGGGTCTTTCTCAATCCACAACATGGATAGAGTTGCAGCTTCTTTCCTGCTTAGAGCATCAGCTACCTTGTTCGCCTTTCAAAGATGATAGTGAATAGAGCAATCGTAATTCTTGATTAGCTCTAACCATCTCCTTTGTTGCATGTTGAGATCATTTTGTGTGAATATATACTTTAGGGTCTTGTGGTCGGTGTATATGTCACACTTCTCGCCATAAAGGTAGTGCCGCCAGATTTTCAAGGCAAAAATCACGACTGCCAGCTCTAGATCAAGAGTTACGTAGTTCTGCTCATGGATCTTCAACTGTCGTGAGGCGTAGGCTATCACATTATCATGTTGCATGAGTACACAACCCAAGCCTTTCTTTGAAGCATCACTGTATATCACAAAACATTATCCACTTTTCGGTAGTGAGAGTACAGGTTCAGTGATGATCCTTATCTTTAGCTCATTGAAGCTTCCATCACATTCTTCCGTCCATACATACTTTACCCCTTTCCTTGTTAACTTAGTTAGCAGGCTTGACAATCGTGCGAAGTTTCTCACAAAACGTCGATAGTACCCAGCTAATCCAAGAAATCTACGGATATCTATGACACTAGAGGGCTTGGGCCATTCCTCAATCACCTTTTTCATTGAAGGATCCATATAAATTCCCTCTCTTGTGATCACATGTCCCATGAACGTGACTTGATTCATCCAAAAGTCACACTTCCTGAACTTGGTGTACAACTTCTCCTTTCTCAATGTCGCTAACACAAGTCTTAGATGTTCTTCATGTTCATCCTTGCACTTGGAGTAGATAAGAATATCATTGATAAACACTACCAAAAATTTGTCGAGGTAATGTCTAAAGACTCTATTCACCAAATCCATGAAGATTTCAGGGGCATTAGTAAGTCTGAAGGGCATCACGAAAAACTCATAGTGCCCATACCTTGTACAGAAGGCAGTCTTCTGAATATCTTCCTTCTTCACCTTTACTTGATGATATCCAGAACGAAGATTCACCATTGAGAAGTATTTATCTCCTCTTAACTAGTCGAACAAGTCATCAATTCTTGGGAGAGGATACTTGTTCTTTATGGTTATCTTTTTGAGTTCCCGGTAATTGATACACAACCACAAGGTTCCATCCTTCTTCTTTACAAAGAGCACTGGTGCACACCAAGGTGATGCACTAGGGCGTATGAACCCTTTGTCCAGATGCTCTTGCATCTACTTCTTTAACTCCTCTAGTTAGAAAAGAGCCATCCTATAGGGGCACTTCAAGATAGGAGTATCTTCGAGTATGAGTTCAATTGAGAACTCTACCTCAAGATCCAAGGGAATTCTGGGTAACTCTTCGCGAAATACATCGACGTATTCCATTACGATGGGAATTTCCTCAAGTTTGGAACTTTCCTTCGACTCAACCATTTGGTCGAGGTATGCTTCATCATAGGGAATCAACACCCAAACCATTGAAGGATTTCTAAAAGGAGATTAATAATCATCCTTGATTTTGTAGATGAGAATGGGATGGTTCGGAATATGAAAATATATTTCCTTTTCCCGACAGTTGATATGTGCTCTATATAACGAGAGACAATCCATTCCCATTATAGCGTCGAATTCCACCAAGGGAAGTATTACAAGATTTTCCAGAAGAATCTTCCCACATATGTCAACAGAAGAAGAGTCAAACACTTAGGTTTCAATGATTGCACCAATTGGTGTTTTTACAGATATATCTACTTCAAGCTTTCGGGGTTTCGATTCTATAGTTCTAGCAAACTTTCAAGATATAAAGTAATGCATATAACCAGAATCAAACAAGAATTTCTCCATTCATTAGTGAATAGGAAGTGTACCTTGTACGACTTCATTATAATGATCCACCTCCGCAGTAGTGATGGCATAATCCTTCCCTTGTTCCTTTGGCTTTGGTGGTTGCTGGCACTGATTACCCTCGAGAGCTTGAGGTTTAGTGCACTGGTTTGAATAGTGCCCTAGCTCCCAACAGTTGTAGCATTGAACCACGAGTGGTTCTCTCCTCTGATCGGATACATTATCCTTCCTTTTCATGTCTTTTTGACACTCTTGAGAAAGGTGTCCTTTCCCACACTAATCATTTCCCCATCCCTTTGAGGAAGTTTCCATGGTGAAACTTCCCAAATTTTTGGCATGTGGGTCATTGTGTTTTCTTCCCACCTTTGTCATTAGATCCTCAGGCTTGAAACTCCATCTTTGTTTTCTTAACACCATAGCCATGGGACCATTCTCCAAACTCCATCTCCACTATGAGAGCACACCAATCAACTTCTTAATAACTCCCAAAGTCTCGAATTGCAAGAGCCTTTCGAAGATGTGGTTTTAATCCACTAATGAATCTATCAATTTTTCTATCATTGTTGATAAAAAACCGGAATAATATCTTGCGAGCCTTGTGAAAGTTGCTTCATAGGTTGTGACAGATTCTCCTTCTTTTTTCTTGAGATCTATGAATTCTCTCTCTGTCTCCATGCAAAGAGTTCGTGGGATGTACTTATTAAGAATCATTAACTTAAAGTCTTCCCATTCCATCTCTTAAATTTCCTCCCTTGGCTTGGTGTTCTTAATCAAAGCCCACCATTGATCAGCTTCTCCATCTAGATGATAAACGACTAGAGACACCTTCTCCATCTCGAAATAGTGAAGAACTCAAAAGATCTTCTCCATGGAGTTGACCCACTGTTTCGCAACTAGTGGATCGGACGATCCACAAAATGTCGGTGGTCGTTGCCGCATAAAACATTTGATAGCTAGTTTCTCCCTCTTTGGTGAAGGTGGATGTTCCCCATTATTATGGTTATTATTCATAACCAAAGATAATTGGGTAAAAATCTCCATGAATTTTTGAACTCCACCTCCAAAATCATTGGGGATGTCATTTGGGAAATCGTTGCATTGGCCCTCGCAAGAGTTGTTGGCCTGATTTCTCCTGGTTCCCACCATTTTCTAAAAAAGAAAAGGTTATAACAAAACCTAAGTAAACAAGTCATGAACAACTTATTCATTTAAACATCTATACCAAGAACATAACATATGGGATCCCTTGATAAATATTCTTGTGTACATATTTTTACTTATTCTTATGCTAGTGGTTTTCTCTAGGGTTTACTAATCCTAATTCCCAAATTAACTAAACCTTTCCTCTGATACCAACTATAGCGACCCAGACTTTTCATAAATTACTAATACATTATTTCAAAGATAACAACATAATTTTATTACACATGGAGGATCCAAAGGTTTAGTGTCTTGGGAAAACTAGGACCATACATAACAAATACAACATCAACCATAAACATTTATTTAATTTCTTCTCCACTAGAATCTTAGTGGCACTTGTCCTCTCCTTAGTACATGTATCCACCTGAGGATATACATCAAAAGGGGTGAGATAGAAGCCCAGTAAGAGGATAGATACGATCAATATAGCATGGGGTGAGCATAATCATGATGGTGGAAAAAGATCATGAACATGAGAGGATCATAAACAATAAACTTGAAATGTGGCAATGCATAAAAATGAAACATCATGTCTTAGTGGTTAACTACCACACATTCTTGTGAACAAATCTAGAATCTTGTTCACACATAATTTCACATTTATTAATGAGATTAATTACTTTAACCAATGCATTGGAGAGATATATAATTTCAGGCGCACCCGTCACATTTAAGCATTCATATTGAGCTATATAATTCCTGGTGCACCCGTCACATCATAAAATTATCATTATCATGCTTGACACATAGAAAACATATCAAACATGTACATAAATAACCCATGTAAAGGAATGGGTTTCATCTCATAATAACACATTCATAAGATTTGGGTTCCTAAAAGAAATAGGGAACAACATACTTGATACAAGAACCATCAACCTTGAATGGGAGGTAAAAGGTGAGATATTGAAAGAAGAGTTCTTTTGGAAGAAATTTTGATGGACATAAAAACCAGATACAAACATGTATATCCCAGAAAAGTAATGTAAATTATGAACAAATGATATTTGGGGAGTTACCATATCAAAAATGGAGTGAAAGAGGGAGAACCTGATGGAAGAAAAATTGGGTTTGAGATTTCCCATTACCTTGTACTCGAATGCTTCCTTCTCTTTAATGTCCTATATAATGACATTATATTAATTAATTTGAAATCCAGAACCATGTGTAAATTAATAGGGGTCACTCTGGTTTCATTATGTTATATTAGGTTCCTTTGGATGATAATAGAGATTAAAAACATTGATCGGGGATGTTCGTTTTCATGGTTTTCTTGAGTGGTTCACTTGTATTATTAAATTGATGTTTGGGTAGATCATGGGTAAACATCTAGAACTGATATTACAAGTTATTTATGATATTACAGAAGCTTTAATTATTTTATAATGAGTAATATTAGATCCAAGTGGATGCATCATTAGATAAGAATTAAATGGAGATTATTTAGGTTAATTTGAGCGGTTTTTGGATCACAATGAACTCGTTTTAACATTTAACTTAGTTGTATGGCCATAGGTTCATTCCAGAACATAAAATAGAACATAATACATATAACATATTCTGGTTCAACCATAAAAATGGTTTCATGACCATATTGAAGGTAGAAATGGATGATGAGAGCATGTTGTTTTTGAAGGTGATAAATTATCACCATATGAACAATGTTCTCTTTAATAAAATAAAAGGAAGAGGGAAAGTGTGTGGGGTGATATAATATAACATTAGAATAATAAAATTACAGTATATTTATAATACGGGTGTTAAAAAAAATTAAATGATGATAGGTAGGGAGATATCATGAAAGGAACTTGATCTTGGAAGGAAATTAAAGGAGAAGAGGGAGAGAAATTATCTTTAGAATCCTCCTCTTGAGAACCTCCTTAAGGGACTAGGCTTGGCCTTTTGATGAGAACAAGAGCTCTTGGACGTGGGGGAGAGGCTATGGAAGGTGTTTGGGCAGAGTTTAGAGACGGCTTGGAGCTTGAGAGGCGTGAGGAAAAGAGGGAGTGAAGGGTGGCTTTTATAGTGGAAGGGAGAGGGGTGTCCTTAATATAAAATTGATTAGTTTATTAATTTCACCTAATACAAGGAATATTTAGTCATGAAAGACCAAGAATAGTAATTTTATAATGTAATCCTGAACCAGGTGGTCTTATATCAGCAGAACAACATCGATGACTCAATTAATACATTATTTAGCATTTATTGTGAATTATCGGATTCCACTATTCATAAAAAATTCATGTATCTCAGAAAAATCTCAAAACTTTACCCCAACCATTTTTCGACGTGTAGAATCCAAAAATGAAGTCCATTTTTCAAAAATATATTTCTAAACATTATTAATTTAATAATTAATTAAAATCATAATTTACTTAAAAAACAGTTTTTATGATTAAAACTGAATTTTTCGTTCTTTCAAAAATTACGTAGGATATTATATAATTATCAGATAACTATTAGACATTGATTAATTAATTTATGAATACATTTCAGGGAAATAAATTTTCTTTCAATTAATTAATTAATTATAATTATTTATTTATGACTTATAAAATACCAAAAACGTTTACTAAGGTCAAATTACCAGTTTCTATGATGTCTAAATTTTATTTTATTATTCATAGTTAATGTTCCTCTTATTTAATATTCATAAGGTTCATGTTACTATTCATAAGGGTAGGTTACTATTCACCAAAATTGTTTTTTGATTCATTAGACTCCAAAAACAATCTCGAACACAACCGTGTATGTCGGATTTTTAAAATTCCAAACATAGGGGTGACAAAATTAGGTTTAAAGGTAACTTATCACTTAGTAGTTCATTATTTTGTGTTTCTATGACATGAATATAAGAAGGGAATTTTCCATTGAAAAACTTTGGGTCGTTACACTGGCTCAGATGATTGAGTCCACCGAAGCAACCACCCTTGAAGACATGCCTATTGGGAGGGAATTTGCAAAAGTGTGTCCTGAGGAATTTCCTGGTCTTCTTCCTAGAAGAGATGTTTATTTCTAAATTGATCTTTTACTGAGGGAATTTCTAAATATCCAAAACTATATATAGAATGGATATTGTGGAGCTTGAGGAGATGAAAAATTAACTACAAGAGAATCTAGATATATGATTTATACACCCTAGTGCTTCACAATGCAGTTCACCTACCCTCTATGCCATGAAAAAGGATGGGTCAATGCACCTTTGAATCTATTATAATGAACTTAACAAAATCACCAAAAAGAACAATTATCCTCTCCCATGAATTGATGAATTGTTTGATCAGTTTTGTGCATCATCATACATCTCCAAGTTGATTTTTCGGTTGTGATACTATCAAGTAAGTGTGAAGAAGGAAGACATCCACAAGACTCTTTTTAGTACAATATATGGGCAATATGATTTAATATTAATGTCTTTCGGACTCAAAAATGCTCCATAAATATTCATGGGCATGAGAAAAAGAGTCTTTATAGATTACCTCGACAATTTTTAGGTAGTCATTATAGATGATATTTTAATATACTCTAAAACCACTGAGAATCTTGAGGGTCATCTAAGAACTGTACTAGAGACCTTTCCGATGGGAAAGCTCTATTCAAAGTACAACAAGTGGGTGTTCTGGTTGAAAGAGCTCTCATTCTTGGGCCACATCATCACAAGCAATAGGATATCTTTGGATCCCTCCAAGACAGTTGAAATATAGGTATGAAAGGGGCCAATATTGGTAATGTATATCAATAAATGTTTGGGGTTAGCTGAATATTAATGATGATTTGTGAGAAATTTCTCACTATTGTCCATCCCTCTTACCAAGCTAACTCGAAAGAGAGTAATGTTTTCATGGAGTGATGAATGTGAATAAATCTTCAAGGAGTTGAAAATGAGGCTTATTATTGTGTGTGTTCTCACATTAAACACAAGTGGATAACATTTAGTTGTATTCTGTGATTCTTCGAAGAAGGGCTTGTGATGTGTGTTGAAGAAAAATGACAATATTGTTGCATATTCTTCAATTAAATTGATGTTTCATAGGAAGAATAATCCAACACATGATCTGGAGTTGGCTATATTTATATTCTCTTTAAAAATTTGGTGACATTAACTCTTAGTGGATAAGTGAGAAATATATACAGACCAAAAATTCCTAATATATACATTCACTCAGAAAAAGTTGAACATGCCCCAAAAATGATGGTTAGAACTGATCAAAGACTAGGTCTACTCAATCCATTACCAACCTTGGAAAGCAAATAAGGTGGCGGATTCACTATGTAGAAAGGACACATCGATTCTATCACTGATGAGAAATTAGAAGTATGCAATCATCATATATTTGAGGAAGATGGACATGAGAATCATAAAGAAGGTAACATCAACAATCCTTTTATAAATGATTTCTCAACATTCTCTTTTAGAAATTTTAAAGGATGCTCAAAAGGATGATGATGGAATTTAAAAGAAAGTGTAAGCAATCAGAAAATTGAAATCATTAGAGTTCAATGGTAATGACAAATGAATTGTGAGATTTCAGAAAATACTATGGGTTTTATCAATTCTAGAGCGGAAGAAGTAACTTTTGGATGATTCACGTAGTTAAAATTTATATACTCACCCAGGAAACACAAAGATTTATCAAGATATCCAGGGGAATTATTGGTGGGATAATATGAAAAGGGATATTGATTAATAAACATCAATGTTCCTTGTGTGTTAGGAAGTGATGGCAGAGAGGCATATTTTTTAGGGGAGGATTCCACCATTGCCCATACCCGTATGGAAATGGAAGAACATCACCATGGAAATTGTCACCAGACATCCAAATACAGCCAAGGGAAACAATGTAATCTAGGTTATTGTGGATCATCAAAAAAATCTTCAACCCTTTATTGAAAATTGGGAGGATTTCTAAATGGATCAACTAACACAGATATATATCAGGGAAGTGGTAAGGCTGCACAGAGTTCCATTATCTATTTTATTTGATTGAGATTCAAGATTCACTGCTATGTTTTGGAAGAGTCTTCAACATGCACTGGATACTGAACTGATCTTCAGCATGGCCTATCATCCTAAAAAAGATGGACAATCTGATCGAACTATTCAGACACATGATTTTAAATTTAGAGACTTGGTATTTCTATGCATATCTCTATGGAAGAAGGTCCTGAGGTTTTGAAATAAAGGGAAGATATTCCCTAATTACATCATCCCCTTTGAGATTCTTGATCGTGTTAGGGCTGTGGCCAATTGACTAGCACTTCCACCTACCATATCCAATGTATATGATTTCTTTCATGTCTCCTTATTTTTTATGTACATACCACATCCTTCACATGTACTCTCTTTAGAGGTAGTTCAACTAGAAGATTATCTTTCTTACAAGGATAAACCAGTGAATATATTATATTATAGAGAAAAGGTTCTATTAAATTAGTCAATTACCCTCATCAAGGTGTTGTGGAAATCCCACAAGATTGAATAAATTATGTGGGAATCAGTGGAAGTGATAAATCAGTGATACCCAAATTTGTTATATAGCGGGAAAAAGAAAATTTTGAGGGAAAATTTTTATAAGGGGGAATGATTACAAAGACCAAAAAATTCATTAAGGAAAATTTCTATTGGTCAAATTAAAGTATTCCTATGTTTATTTAAAATGTATGAATCTATTTCATTTTATTAAAAAATACCATTATGATTTGTTACCATTTCTAATATTGTCGTTAAACACTGATCACATTATTAGTCTAGATATAGGGCTTTAACAATTACGATTTACTCAAACAAAGGAAGCAATAACCTCTTCTAGTAGTCTTTCCCCATACAAAGCCCATTTTTTGGAGCTCATAAAGGAGGTGGCGTCATTATTATTTTCACTTAACCATTCCCAAGACGTGCTTAAACACATTAAGCTTGAGAGGAAACAACTATGTGAGAAGTGGGAGTTAATAAGGATCACCATCCAAGCGATGTTATCCGAGCCACCCCACATGTATGTCACCATCACACACCTTACACTTCAGTATTATGAGGGTGTTATATGAGGTTATGTAAAAAGACCCTAGCACTATAGATATGTACATTATTTTGGTATAAAGAATCTTCATTCATTTTATTAATGTTATTTTGTAAATAGTTTTCAAAGCACAAATAGTATTTTATGTAATATTCAACTAAGAAATATATTTTGATGAATTCATCGATTTTTGAATGATATAATATTTTTAAAAAATATTATAATTATTAAACTACTTTTTATTAAATAGAAATGATCATATAATTTTATCAATGCAATTGTAATTTTTATTAAGGTTTGAAATCTGTATTTGTCTAAACCTGTGAATTTTTGAAAAATATCATTTTTTATTTCAAAAGTAAAAAATTCACATATTTTAAAAAAAAGTATATAAAATTTATATTATTTTTATAATGTGGATGTCTGAATTAACCAATGGTGAATTTTTCCTAATTTTTTGAGACAGTATAATTTTTGGAGAAATATTAAATACCATTTAAATATATAATGTTGATTATGATGTCATAATGACTGAATAATTATGTGATAAAATACTATAAATTATATTTTCAGACAATATATGTATTAACATTAAAATTATCTTATTTTGGGTTTGTTTGATTTATTTTACAAAGCATTAGTGGATCCTTCAAGACATATTAAATTTTTTTCTTTTTAAATTGTTTTCCTTCAGAGTGTGACTCACATCCACATAAAAAACCCGATTATTTTAAGTTGTTTAGCTATTGGCCTTATAAAATATTGTTTTCCACACTTCTTTGGAAATAAATTGGGTAAAAAACATGGGATTGTTTTTGGTTATGATTAGTTAAGTGTGTGGTGTCACAAACCTCAATAATACTGAATTCCTTCTCCTATCCTATATAAACCCACCCATGCTTCCTCTTACTCTTCACTAAATGCCTTTGGATTTCATCCAACCTCTACCCTACTATCTCTAGAAACCTCTAAAGGCACCCAAATCTCTCATGAATCCTCTATTAATCCTTTCCCAAGCCTTTGAAACACAAATCCTTGTAAAGGGTTTTCTTTTATTATCATTTTGTCCAATTTTATTTAAGTTGCTATGACTTTTTAATTTTATTTAAAATAGATGGGGAATTATTTATAAACTTCCTAATACATTGCTATTTATGTTTATATGATGGTATAACCCTTCCTCTCTCATTAATACCTGCCATGTACACACGTTACCATACCAAAATTCTGTGAAGGATTTCCCTCTCCACATTTACATCCAAGTAATTCTTTTGTATTATGCATCTATATTCTATTATGTTTGTTGGGACATGTATCTATATGACCCCCTTTACTGTAAATTTTATTTAAAATGATGAGACACCCCTTTCTCTCTCATCATCCATTTTTACGAATTTTTATGTCACACCTTTATTCTGCCGAAATTGCACTGCAATTTTCAAAGCCAAAATCATTTTTTAGAAAATACCATATCCATTTCTCTATTAAGGGTATCCAAAATTAATCACATATACATATTCAGTGGTAAATTTATACATGTATTCCAAATTTATTAATCTTTTAATAACTTATGATGTTGAATAATTCCATGTTATATGATCCATGTGGCATACTTATGCATGAAATGAAATGTTAAAGGATGGTGTTCCCTGATAGCACTCAAATGCATTAGTTAAAGTATAATATCATGATTTGTCATCTGAAATGTGTGTTGACTCATGCTAATTCATGTAAAATTTGGGTTTACTTGTGATTCATGGGAAATCATTGTTTACTCACGCTCCATGGGAAATGAGCATTGACTCTTGCAAATTTCATGTTAAGTGTTGCTGCCACATTTCCATGTTATGATTATCATGCTTTATCATACCTTTATGTTAATGTTTCTATTTTTCTCAATCAATATTCATATTTCCTAAAATTTATGGTAATATTTATGTTATTCCTTGTTCACTCCCTTACTAGGCCTTATAGCTCACCATTTTCTTATGCATGTCCTCAGGTTATCCCCTGTAATGCTAAGTAAGAGGGACTGTAGTGGTTAGGTAAAGGAGGTTTTCAATAAAGATGTTGTATTTCATGTTTTAAGTTGTTATGTAATGATCCTATGACCCAGAGACACACAACCTATGATTCTTCTATGTTGTATCAAGTGATGTTTATATAAAAAATCATGTTTTAGTGTATAATAAAGAGTAGTGTTGTTATAAGGTACATGCTGCATTCCATGAACCACTACCATCAATGAATAAGAAAGATGAAATAAAATCCCTATAAAAGGATTAAATTCTTAGTGCAGAAGTAGAAAGATTTAAATATCAATATATGTGAATATTTCAAGTGTCATAAAGTTAATATATTGTCTATGGTTCTCAATAAATATTTTCACTATAATTTTGTTACTACATCATTATGTTTCTGGCCAATTATGTAAGAAGTAAGATTCATCATATTTATAACACCTTAAACACCAATTCAGGTGGACCATCATCTACTTCAACTCAAAAAAATGAAATACATGTTGAGTGTGTACATTCTATGGATTTCAAGGATCATTTTTATAGAAGATCAAATTCATTTGTGATAGATATCAGAAATTTTGAAGAATAAAGTCAGAATCAAGAAATCATTTCTGTTAGTGATGATAAATCAATTTAACTAGTTATGGCTATTGTTGATACTGATTCTAAAGTTGAATCGGTGTGAGTATGTGAGACTATATTTATTATTAAAACAACCATAGAAGGAGTGGAATATCTAATTAATCATGTATTAATCGATCTGCAACTTGGATCATCTACTATTGATAAATATGGAGTTGGTAATATAGTTTTTGATTAAAATGGTGCTATCAACCATACTACATATCATATTCCATCTCCACAACATTTATAAGTGGATGAACCTTCAAGGATATTTTTTTCATGTTCTAAATGAGGTGAAATGTATGAATGTATTTTCCTCTATAGTGATGATAGAATTTGATAATATCAATAGAGATTATGTTGATCTGAATAATGATTTGATATATTTGAAAGATGAAATAATTATTTTCATTGAATACCCAATGTTCTGGGATGATTTTGATATGCTATTTGAAATTATATATACCTAGAAAACCATGATAATGAATATGAAATAATGTAAATAAATTTTATAAGGTGTATTTCATATTGAAATACATTTTTTCAAAGGGATTTGAATTCCCTAAAATGAATATGTAATACCATATCAACGGTAAATGAGAAATGAGAGATTTTAACAAAATAAATGGATATAGTTCAGATATTCCTCTAGATCAATTAGATCATTCAGCAGATTCTCTTGAGGAACTTCAACAATTAAAATATAAGCTGAAATAGAGATTTAACACTACAATGATTGTGGTAATATGAGAATTTTAATTCTATAAGAGGTTTCATGTAGGATTCACAAAATATATTGAACTTATTCATGTTCATGATTTTATGAATTATGTTAAGAAAATATATTTAGATTTGTGTTCATTATATTCTCATATCTAAACACTATAATGTGACATGCTCTCTCATGTACAGTAGTATGATATAAAGACGTATTTATTTTTGTGATTTCATTGATTGAAAACCATATACCATAAAAAATATATATATATTTGATGTAATTGTGAATTAAATTTTTAGATATTATGCCCATATAAAATAATCCATTAGAGTAACTGAGAAATTATTAGATATGGTCTCATGATTGATTGGTCCAAAAAATAGTAATAATCAGTGTTTTACAATGATTATGGTAATTATTTAGGAATGAATTATATATATATATATAAAGTATCTTCAAATAATTATTCAAATTCCTCAAAGTTTGATGAAACTCATACTTCTTCTACTATATCAATAGGATAGGGAATTTTTGTGTGCAGACATTTTAGATAGCTTGTTTAGGTAATAATATTTGTTTCTCATCCTTTATTCTAATTTCTAACTTCTCGTAATATTTATAATAATTATAATTTTATCATTGAGAAGTTATGAAATATAGATAAGGGGTTTATTTATTTGTAATATTGGATAATCATTTTTCCTCACCCACCTTATAGGATTTTGAAAAATCTTTTTGAAAATACTCTTATATTGTCATCATGATCTCATCTTATTTCCACATTCACCACTCCATAATTTTTTTCTACTATTATGAAGGAATACATTTAGCAACTATAAAAAATTTTCTAGTAGTTGTTACGTAGAAGCACATAAATTCTTCTCCTACCATTCTAGATTTATACAAATTAATCACTACTAAGAGGATGACAAGTTTCTATATTAATTATTTTATCTAATTATAATAATATCTATTTTCCTAATAGAACTAAATATATATTCATATTCTTGAAAGGGGTAGTTATTATTTTTAATACATCCCGTATTACACTCCTGGTTTAGTTATGCAACTACTACCATATACACTAAATATGAACAAAATTTTAAAATCATACCAAGAGAATCGATTTTAGATGTTCGTGATCATATGGTTTTCTAATATCATTATTTAATCATAACAAGGTCCTGATAAAACTTACCCATAGAACAGAAAACAACAATGGTTTTGGGAGAGATATTGCTTCTACCATTCATAAAAGAGTTTTTTATACATCCTGTGGTAGAGCCTAATACAACATATTTAACATCTCTAATCGTCAATAATCTTTTACCCAAACTCTTTATGTATTTTATAAAATAAAAAACAATAAGTAATAAGATTATTGCATTTCTTTTCATTGATTGACATTATTTAATTTTGTATTATATTTCCACAATTATTAACATCATTTAACTTCTTAATTAATTTTTTATTCATATGATGTTTTTCATTTAAATAAGTTATGTTCTTATGATATTGTTTTAATGTTTTTTCCACTATTTTTAATATTGCATTTGGTTTTATTTAATAATATTTAGTCCATATATAAATCATATTCAGATTCATCTCAATACTTAAATAGTTAATCATTTAAATTAAATATTAGATGTGTATTTCCTCTAATTAGACTTCCCTTTTAACAAAAAAAAGGTTGTGAAGCTAAATAAAATGGTATAAGACCTTGGAAGATGATATGAAAGGAATTTTTTTTTAAATGAATGACATAATATATATCTTGTATATAATGTAAATAATCATTTTAAAAATTGATGTTAATTTCGTAATGAGGTTTCTGGTAACGAATAAGGGATATTTTTGGACTTCTATTGTCATTTAAATATATCCCATATATATTATAATTTTATGATACAAAAAATAGTTTATATTTAACTAATGATTTAATTTCTGAATGTGTTCATCATGTTGTATCATTATTTTTTTCAATTCTTATGTATTTATATATTCATAGTAGTTTTCTTAAATTTCTAGCTATCCAAAAAATGAACCACATGAGGAAATCATATACGTGGAAATTTGACCATATCATGAAATAATCTACATATATTTAATTTGTGAACAAATTGATAATTTAAAATAAAATACTATATAGAGAATGCTTAAATAGATAAATATACATTATGGAACATAAACATCCATGACACAACTACATAAATCAACTGCACATATTAATCCTCTACATGAATTGGATTCGATGAATAGTCTGAAACATGGTTAAAATATGCAATGTGAGTTATTTGATTGAATAAAATAATAAAATGTGAGAATTTAGACTATTTTACTAATATATACATTAAATAATCATTTTGAATACTGACAATGTGGATTAATTGTTCTACATGAATTCATATCCATCGAATTTATCGATATGGTGATCCAGAATCATCTAAAATACATTGAAACTAGTATAATTATTGTAATTGGTGTATATTAATTAAAATTTATTTTTTTTATATATTATAAAAATATTAAAAAAATAATTTCTGATAATATTGATATATAAATTTTTTATGTACGGAGAGAAGGAAATTGTAAAAAATAATTTATTTTCTTGCAATGTATTGAATGAATTTAAAAAATATATTTAATTTAATTGAGGGACCTAATCATATGCAATATTTTAGTGTGATATTTTATGATAGATATCATTAAATAGTTATAAGATATAGAAAAATAATCATAATAAAACAAGACACAAAGCACTTTCACTACCCACTCTCTCTCTCCCTCCCCCATGTGTTATTTTATTAATTACATCTATATGTTTAGTAAAACGAAAAAGAAAAACAATCATGTTTTAATAAAATATGAAGTAAAAAATCTACTTTATTTAATTATATAAGACTCCCCTAAAGATACTTTATTCTTATCTTACATTATATGGAATTCATCTCATATATCAATTTTAATTGAATTTTCCTGCTTTATTAGAAACAATTCAATAATCTATCACTTCTGTAAGTGTATTCTTATTATAATTATTAATATATGATCCTATTAAAATTACCTAAACTGTTTTTATTACATAAATAATTGAAGGATTTTGTAAAATATGCATGTTTTTTGGATATGATTTCTACATGAATGAAGTTGAATTGTCTGTTGAAGATGGTTGAGTTTTTCTAAAAATCCCAAACATAGGAGATTTTATATGCATTGAAGTGGAAAATTGTATTTTTTTTCTTTCATGAACCACTATAAATATTTTTTCTCTAATCAATTTTATTAGTTCATTTATATCCACTACAATACTATGCTATGAAATGATCAGACAATAATCACACCTTAAGGAGGGTGGTTTCAAATTGATAAAAAATTGATGATATCATTTATCCCCATGTTTAGTCATAGTTTTGTTGATAATTTTGTAATAATGATTTATGATTAACTCAATAACATTACCTAATCAGTAAATAAATAAATTAACACTACATATTTAAATGTTTCATTTTGGAAATGATTTATCCTCTTTTGGCGATTTTTTTAATTTTAAAATCTACTAATTATTTTCCATAATCCACCAACGTATTAGATATTTTATATGATAAGTTATAACCCTATATACTATGAATACATGGAAAACCTATAAAATAATCTAAAATGGATATGTATATTTATAAAATGAACCATGTCTTCTATTTAGAGTAAAAAAATCAAATAATTGATAACAAAATACACCATGTGTTGTAATACTATTTATAACATTCCCAAGATAGCCACCTTCATTTCATATTCTGAATGATTCCACTCCCATTATACTAACAATAATCTAGTTCGCACACTATAACTGAAGCTATCCATGTACCAACTTATACATGAAATTTAATAAGTGACACTGGTGTCATCCAATTTGAACATATTGGGTGTGTGACCAAAATAAATAAATAAACAAAATGAAGTGAATTAAATTTGACGTACCTATAAAAATAACCATTAGGTCACTAAAATTAGATAACAACAATGAAAATAAAATGTTTTAAATTCGAATAACATGCATATCAATCATAAATACCACCTTAATGATATAATAAACTAATGTGTGGAGTTCATAACTACTCGTGTAAAATTAAATAGAAGGGGAATAAGGTAGAAGAGGACAGTAAATACCTGGAGGGGGATGAACAAAATGATGGGGGACATAGAATGGAATGATTCAATAGATAAATAGAATTGTTTTGAAAAAACCTCATATCAGGATGGTTGGAGATGTGGGAATGAAAATGGGAGTGTGATATTCCAAAATAAGAGTTTATGAGAACCATTTACCTAAATAAAACCGTTTATAATTATTTATAAAATGGTTATATTAAATCACCACTGATATATAAGTAATATATTGTTATTTATACGTATTGGAGTTTCATAAAAACATATCCTATTAAAGAGATACAGAGAATAGATTTTCATTTAGTGCTAGTGTATATCAACTAGGGTTACGGGCCCAGAGTAATGGATAGAATATTACGTCAAATGTAAACTCATAAGATCATTTTATGTCCATATAAATTTAGTAAAACCTTTCTATTTGGTAAAAGTTTTTTGGATTTTTTTATTATATATTCTTTATATTATTATTCATCATTCCTTTTGATATAAGACAGTCTTCACCATATTTTATGGCTGTTACCTCATTATTTATACAAATATCATCCCTAAATAATATCAATATTATTTAAAATAATGGGTATTGTATCACAATATGTGCTGTTTTAGGCAACCTCATTAAACAATAATTTATTTAAAATTTTATGTTTCATGGAATCATCAACTCTTTCACATTGATTATTTATATTAGTATCTCAATAAATATATCCCCTAAACTCATTTATAAAATAATTTAAATAAATAATTTTTTTAAACTTCAATGTTTTTCCTCTTAATATTATAGGTTTCATCATAAATTATATATGTAAAAAAATCAAAATTTAATTTAGTTATTGTCACATTAGATAAGATTATTTCGGTCTTATTCCATTTATTGGGACTTGGTGGTCTTGAAGATCGTTAATAGTGGTGGGGTGGTTGTGAGGAACATGTTTTAAGGATAATTTTAATCACATTTGATCCCATATAAAATGTCGTTAAATAATAGGACTCAAATTATCTCAAGATAGGATGGTTTTTGAACTATTCATTTATTATGATTTATGTGATTTTAATATTCTAGGACCTATTCCATGGGGCCTGTGCCATGACTACCCCAATATTATCTTCCATAGGCGAAGGGATGGTGACTAGCACAAAAATACGTATTCCCTAAAACTGGTATGGAATATCCCTTATAAGATGTTAACACATGCAATAAAGAACACTCTATATATGAACCCAAGTAAACTGAATTGGAAAATGATTCTTGAATGTAAGAGGAACCGGAATACAAGCCCACCAGTAAAGTTACAAGTACAAATGAAAGTACAATACAACTAAAGAAAGAGAAAGGAAGCTACTGGTTCATCCTGTTAGGTTCCTACCTGAAGGGTAGGTACATATAACCTCCTCATCACTCCATGTCTTCATGTCTCCTCTGCATACCGACAAGCCGTATGGTCCACTACCAGGCACCATCTAGTCCTGGTACCCTTATCCTCGGTCAGTGCTATCGATCATCTGCCCTAGACACAACAATGTGCGGACGAAGCCCATGAACGGGTGAGTATAACGCTACTCATTAGAGACCCCATGGCCCTCAACGTCTAAAAATATCCACAAAGTATAAACCCAAAAATCATGGAAAACATTGAAATCACTAATTTGAGATATGGCCATATATATAACAAAGTTATCAAATATTACCCACCTCATACATGAGGAAACAAAAGGCCCAACCACTTAACCAATGTACTACTGTTCCATGCAGGAAAGATTACCACGAAGGTAAGTACCACACAAATACTCCACATAGATGAATAACACAATGGTAACACCGCGAAGGTAATTACCACTCAGGTACACCATGGGGAAGAATACCACAAAGGTATGGACTCATCTCACACCAGGTATAACTTATGTAAAGAGGTATAGATGATTGGATGTAACTACTGAATCATCTTACTCTATTAAGAGGAAAGCCGATGTAGGATACTAGTACATCATTATACACAAATAGGATCCTAGTATAGCATTCCCAAGCAATATCCCAGAGTTTTCCCACATGTATTCTTAGAGAGGATCCATGTGGGATCCTAAAATAAAAACCCACAAAGGACCCATTTCTCCTATTACAGCCAGCTACTGGGTTCCCTTAATAAGCTCACTTGATACCAAGAGGTTTCACTCCTCAA
The DNA here is from genome assembly GCA_963277665.1 of Viscum album. Taxonomy (NCBI): domain Eukaryota; kingdom Viridiplantae; phylum Streptophyta; class Magnoliopsida; order Santalales; family Viscaceae; genus Viscum; species Viscum album. Next base: position 1,214,186,576 of record OY728131.1, on the reverse strand, counting down.
GACACAGTTCAATACTCCAACTAGAATTAAGTCACATGGAGAAGTATCCTAAACAACTTCCACATAATACAAGTCTCAATTCCATAGACAGTGCATCATTCAAATGCCTGGTTTGTATGTTATTAGTCTATTAATCCACAGGTCATTGTTGGATTCGTGTTCGATCCTACCCAACTGTATCCCAAATTTATCCAAATCTAAAATGGGGTATACCAAAAGGACTGTCTTGCTCAATGGTTTCCGTCACCCTAGACGGGTCGTCAAATAGATGTCTGATGCCAACGTTATGGCCAAAATAGTGATTATCGGTTGAACTTAGTTCGGGTCTACCGAACCCATGGGGCCTGACCGGGCCAGGCTAGTTCTGGGTGGCTCGGACCTCACTGGGTGGCCCGACCTGCACTGGGTGGCCCAGCCCGCACAGGGTAGCCCGAACCGCATTGTGCGACCCGGCCTGGATTGCTCGACCCAGGCTCCCTGGCCTGGCCACATGTGGGGGCGAGTCGCACACCCCGTGCTCCTTGTCAACGAACGGCTGAAGCCATTCGGACTCTAGAAAACATGCAGGACCCGCTGTGGATCCCACTCAGTCCTGCTCAGCCGGCCTAAATGGCCGGCCCATGGTCCTCAAGGTGGCGCGTCGTATATCGCCACTCCGCAGCCATCTGAATTCCAGCAACACCTCCGACATCTGCCATGGCTAGGCAGGCCACGACCCCTTGCTCTGATGGCAGTGCGTCGTTGGCTTCCCCTTGGAAGCCGGCAGAACACCGGCCGCCATTTATCTACCACTGTATCTGACCGGACGAAGATCTTCTCTGGCGGCACGGTCGTGCTTCCGCTGTCTTCGCAGCTGTCTGTGGTGCCGTCCGCCATTCCTGAGCCCCACCAGGGCCAGATACCATCCTCCTCCCTTGTAAAGAACATACCAAGAGACACAATGATTTTTTAGGGTCAGGCCATGTCCATTTGGCCCATACCATATGTGTTAGGGCGGTACGAGAGAAGTTCAAATATTTCTTGAATCATGATAAATTTTCAAGAACAAAAAATGGTAAATTGAAAACGAACATCCCTACCTCGGAGGTTCCTTTACAGATCGATGAGGATGGAAGGATAGACGTCGGTTTGTTGTTATTGAAGACCTCGGCGTTTGTTGACGCCACAAGGTGCTTCTAATCGGGGCTCAAGGTCGGTTCATCGTTCATTGTTAGATATGGCACGTTTTTTGTTGGAGATGAGTTTCTCTAATGATCTCTTAATTCCTCCTTTCTGCCAACAATTTCTCCACAGCCGAAATGAGGAGCCAACCCAAATAAAATATATTATTCAGTTTTTTATTTGAGTTGGAATCATTGAAAAATTTATGGGGCATAATTAAATGGGAGAATAATTAATGGGGATCTTAATGGTTTGCTCCATTAATGTGGGGTTCAGGTGGTCCCTACCATGATAGGTTTAAAATGGATGATTTTCTAGCTCTGTTGGTCCCCACCACCGAGAATTCTAAAAGGATATAATAAAAATAAAATACAAATTTATATTAGTTTTATTTCCACAAAGAAAAAGAAAAATTAACATTCACCCTCAACCTACTATGGTCGAGGTGAAGGTCTCCATAAGTGAATATTGTCACTGTGAGTTCAATGATGCCCTTAGATTTTAATTTTGAGCACCAATTCAAAATTTACGAAAACCCACTCGTACATTTACTGAACGTACACAAAACGAAGGTCAAATTTTTTTTTCGTGCACACCCATCCTTGGAATCACGTGCCATCAATTTGTGCAGACTCATAAAATTCCAATATAATTTAAAAAATTAAATGGATTTTATAGGTCTTAAAATTCTACCCATCTCATGGATTTGCATCCATGAAAGCCATATCACTACAACTAGGAAAACATGTGGGGGGTATTGAGCCTAAATTTGAGCCTCTCGCTCCCATGTGCTCTCCCGAGGTTCCCGTGCTTCCAATGAATGCGTGCCAGAGGTATCAACCACCCTCAAATTATCTGCTCATATCAATCCTCAATCTCTATTAGAACCACTATAAACATCACCCCATCATCGTTGCCCAGCTCGCTGGGGTCGATGCCGTGGGATGGTTCATGCACGAATCTCCTCAGCTGGTATATGTGGAAGTCTTTGTGCAGGCTATAAAACTGAGGTAAAGAGTTATGAGGTATGAAGCCACACCAAATATGCTAAGGACCGGCAAGGGTCCAATGATCCGCTCAGATAACTTGCCACCCGACCAAATCACCACAAACCTCATCGGGGTAGACTTGTAGAAAGACGTGGTCACTATCCTCGAACTACAGAGGACTCCATCTCCTATGGACATTAATCTTCATCCAGATCTATGCATACTCCATCCGCCCGTGGATGGTATGTACCTTATCCATGTTAGCACATACCATATCTGGTCCCATGAGTACTGACTCCCCTTTGTCAGTCCAACACAAAGACGTTCTGCAAGGTTGGTCGTACAACTCCTCAAAAGGTTCCATTCCAGTGGTGGAGTGATAGATTCTGTTGTATGAAAACTCCACAAAGGCATGTGATCCTCCCAGCTATGACTGAAGTCAAGGATTCAAGCATGCATCATGTCCTCAAGGGTATGAATGGTCCACTCTGTCTGGCCATCCGTCTGAGGATGGAAGGTGGTTCTCAAATGAAGATGCATCCCAAAAGCCTCCTGCAACCCCTTCAATAACATAGAAGTAAAATGTGCATCACGTTATCATAAAATCTTTTAGGGTACTCCATGTATTAGCACCGTCTCTTTCACAAAGATGTATCCCAAGCTCTCTTTTAACCCTACGCTTTGATATGTAGGAAGTGGGTCGACATTATGATTTGGTCAATGATCCCCCAGATAAAATCATGACCTCTAGATGTATGTGGATGTCCTATCACAAAGTCAATGTATATCCCATCCCACTTTTACTCTAGGAAATCTAAAGGCTGAACTAAGCATGCTGGTACCTGATGCTCTCTCTCCACTTGCTAACAAGTGACACACATATTGAAAAACTCTGCTTCTGCTTTATTCATTCACGTCCACGAGTGTTGTCATCGGAGGTCCTGGAACATCTTCAACACTCTTGGAAGTTCCTCTAGAGGGGATTTGTGTAACTCCCTCAACACTTCCTCATGAAGTGATACTGGTAACACGGTACATCCTCTAAAAAGGATGACGTGCTTCCCACCTTCAGAATATCTATCAGGTGCATGTCCTATGGATATCTGAGCACGTCATGCCTCACAGTTAGGGTCCACATGCTGCACATCCATTACTCACTAATAATGTGGGGGAATTACTGTATGAGACTGAAGAAAATGTCTCCCTCTCGATCCACAAATGATACTTTCAAAGCGGCTAGCTGCTCTATCAGCTCACCTAGAAACTGTATACCAAATCTTTTTCTCAGTGCATCTACTACCACAATCCCCATCACAAAAGATAGACTATCTCAAAGTCATATTCTTGGAGAAACACAATCCAGTGTCTCTATCTTAGGTTAAGGTCCTTAGAGAAGATATATCTAATACCCTTGTGATCCAAGTAGACTATAAAACAATCTTCAATCAATTAATGATTCCACATATTCATGGTGAAGGCCACTGCTGCTAACTTGAGGTCATGGGTAGCATAGTCCTTCTCATGTTGTCAATGTTTTAAAGAACCATATGTGATCATTGCTCACTCCTGCATCAGGATGTATTTGAGTCTGGTCCCTAATGTGTTTTAGTAAACTACGTACCCAACACCACATATGGAACCCTCAAGATGGGGCCACGAGGCATCCTCTGCCTCAGCTCCGGAAAACAACATAGGAATCTCTCGGACCATAAGAAGGGTTTACCATTCTTCATCGTAGCTGATAAAGGTGATTTAACTCTAAAGAAATCTGGAACAAACCTCTAGTAGTATCCATCCAAATGACAGAATCTATGTACCTCTATCATAGTCCAGGGTGTATTCAAAGAAATTACCACCTCAATCTTCACTGGATTAACTAAAACTCAATCCTACGATATGACGTGTCCCATACAGTAAACCTCTCAGATCCAGAACTGGTACTTTATGAACTTAACATAAAGCTGGTGCTCTCGGAGTGTGTCCAGAACTATCTACAAATAAAAGGCATGCCTCTCCTTAGTAGTCGAGTAGATCAGAATGTCATCAATGAAGACTACATTAATGTGATCATGGAATAGATGAATGATCATGCTCATGAGTCCCATGAACACTGATGGAGTGTTAGTTACACCGAATGACATAACCAAGAACTTGTAATGGTCATATCGACATTTGAAATACATCTTCCGTAAATCCTAATCTCGCACTCTAAGCTGGTGATAGCCTAATCTGAGGTCTATCATTGAGAACCACCGTGCTCCCTTCAGCTGATCAAAGAGGTCTTCAATCCTCATAAGTGGGTACTTGTTCTTCGCAGACACCTGTTTTAGGCACCGATAGTCAACAAAAAGTCTCCAGCTCTCATCCACCTTCCTGGTGAACAAAATCTGAGCTGCCCTTGGAAAACACTAGGCCAAATGAATCCCTTCACCAATAAGTCATCCAGTTGTACTCATAGCTCATGAAGCTCATCATGAGCCATCCTATACACTGGGGTAGATATCAGTGTTATCCCCAGGTACATGTCAATATAAAATTCCACCATTCTGTGAGGAGGTATACCTGAAACATCATCAAGGAAGACATCTGCATACTAGTACACCACTAAAGGATAGCTCGAAATCTCCACATCATCCACTCTGAGGGTAATTCTAATCAATGGATGTGTTATCGGTTTCACACTCCTCTGAGTAAGTCCATAATATACAACAAAGGCACCCTTCTCCTCAGTGATGGTAAAACTAGTCTCATCCATGTGGACCCATTGCAATTTGTGACTAATAAAGTCAAGCTAAGCGTTGACTGTAAATAACCCGTCCATACCTAAGATGACATCGTATGGACTCAACAACTCTACTAAGAGAACCCACATGAATCTCTCTCCACCTATAGTAAGCTTAGAAAGCCAACACTAGTGTGTAATCATTGAATCCTATCTCGTAGGAGTCTCTAGCCATAAGGATTGAGCCAACGACTCCATCAGAATCTCTGAGCCCTAAACAAAGGACGTGGAAATAAAATAATTACATGTAGTTGTGTCTATAAATATTGAAACTAATTTTGAGTAGGCACAGATCAAACCTCGTATCATCTCCAAAGCACTATGATCATAGGCCTCTATTTCCAGGAGATGAGCTCGCCCCTGTTGACCTGCTCCCTGCGGTCGGGGGGGGGGGGGGGGGAGAGACCACCTGGTGTTTCTGGCGATAACATCTCTAATTGTCTCCCACCGCCATTTTCACTGCCAGCTCCACTACCACATCTGCCTTCTCCCTGTGGACATCCATGGTCAAACCTCTGTCTCTGGCTATGCAGTCCTTCGATTTTCTTTCGATCATCTATACGGTGGGTCGGTCAGTGAAGAGCCATGGGACCCTGCCCGCCGAATGTGAAACACTACCTGCTCCTCGCATGACTGGATCAATATTTGGTCCCCAACACTACCGACCCTAACTCCAACAGTCGTCCACCAATAGGTCTGGTCCTATTTGACCTATGTGACATATGTCTATAACCAGCTGCAGAAGACTCCACTACGTGACCACTAGGGTTGGGCCTCACTGTGGATGACTACTCAGCAAGAAAAATATCCACTAAGAGGGCTCGATCTAACACCCTTTCCTGTGTCGGGATGGTGAGAGAAATAATCAAAGCCCTGATCTCCCACATGATTCCATTCTCAAGGGTCATGTCCATGAAGAATAGGTCATGCACAATATCAGTGGAGTAGCATGAGAGGTCATTGAACATCACTGAGTACTGAGCCCTAATCATGCTGCCCTGCTGCTTATGAAGAAGCTCTTGAATACGCATTGCGCAAATGGTAACTGGGACAAACTCTGCTTGAAACAGGCTCTCAATGATTGACTACAGAAGTGTCACCTCATCGTGAACTTGGAGCATCATGCACCACCATCTGTCTGCTGCTACATGTAGAAGACTTCCGGTAAGGATCACCATGAGATTAGCTGGTGTCCCTAAAAGATGGAAGACTCTCATTACAGTCTCCAACCAATCCTCAAACACCTGTAGGTCCGTCTCTCCCCTAAACCTAGATGGCCTCAGGTGTTGGAACTCGTGTGACTCGCTCAAGTGGCGTGCACTCTCTGCTACTGGGGCTGGTGGAATCGGTGGCCCAACGGGTAATGGTGCTACTGGTGCCTCCAATGGTTATTCTGCTAGTGCCTCTACAGGATGTGGTCCAGACACTGTGGACTCATTTCTTGATGGTCTATCCTCGCGTACTCTACGCAGAACCCTAGCTGGTTGTATGTGTGGGGGAATCCTAAAAAGAAACAGGTTCACCACTATCAATAAGTTATACCTTTTGTGCTGACTCAAATAGTTCATAGTGAAAACTTTTCAAAACACACACGTAATCAGTGTTTTCATGCACTGAGTCAGGAATTAGAAGTGAGAGTCTTGGTGTATAGATCCGTCGGCTGCCGCACCAACACTGTATTCCTTAAACTGATAACCACACTCACTATACTATCACTATTACCATTAAAAATATCATCATCTTATGTTCTATAGTAGAACGAACTCCTCTGATACCCATTTTTCATGACCCATCCAACGAGACCCATGGCGTGACTGCCCCAAGCCCGCCTTCCATAAGCCAGGGGTTGGAAACTAGCACAAAATGATGTATTCCCTAAAACTAGGAAGGAATTGCCTTTATAACCTATAAACACACGAAACCAAGCACACATCAAGATATGAACACAAGTAAAATGAATAGAAAAAAGTGTGATGAATGTAAGAGGGGCTGGATTACAATCCTAACAATGATGGTTTAGGAACAACTGATACAATACAACTGATGAAATGGAAAGACAGCTACCGGGTCTTTCTTTGAGGATCCCTCCAAAAGGGTAGGTACATATCATCTCCTCAGTACTCCACATCCACCAGTCTACTTTTCAAAATGACACGCCGTATGGTCCACCCTCGGGCACCATCCAACTCTGGTACCCTCAGCCTCGATCAGCATTGTCCGTCGTCTGCACCAAACACAACAAGGAGCGGGCGAAGCCTGTGTAGGGGTGAGTATAACGATACTTAGTAGAAACCCGAGACCCTCATGGTCTCACAAAATCCACAAAGGATAAACCATAAAGCATGTAAACAAATGGAAACCATACTTTTGTATATTCCCATACATAAGCCTATGTTATAAAATATTACTCATCTTCTATATGAGGAAACACGAGTCCCAACTTCGAAGAATAAGTACAACTGCTCCACGTAGGAAAGATTATCATGAAGGTAAGAACCACACAGTTACAACATATATATGAATAACACAATGGCAACACCATGAGGGTAAGTACCACTCAGGTATGCCACATATGAGAATAACACAATAGTATAGACTCATCTAACACCAGGTATAACTTATGTACAGAAGTATCGATGATTAGATATAACTAATGATCACCTTACTTTGTTAAGAGGAAGACCCACATATGATCCTAGTACATCATCAGACCCACATATGATCCTAGTACAGTAGACCCACATAGGATCAAAGAGTAATCCCACCTAGATTCCCAGAGCAGAACCATATGGGATCCAGAAATAAAGACCCCCTAAGTATCCATTTGTAATGATACAACCAGCTAATGGATTCATGCACTAAGCTCACATGAATCTAGATTGTTTCGATACTAAAGCCATTGTTTGATACTACAATTACAATGATGTCCCACAAAAAAGAATCCAAAAATAACCCCATGTAATAGGTTTCTCAATGAAATAGATGGTGCGTCAAATAGTTTCTCGGTTTTTAAGTTATTAGATTTTTTGTCCTGAGGGCCCGGCTGGATTCTTGCTCGATCCAACCCGATCATACCAAAAAATTTATCCAAATCTCATGTGGGGTATATCAAAAGGACCGTCTATCTCCAAGAATTCTAGAACTATAGACATTTCATCAAACAGATTACCAGTGATGATGTTATCATCAAAAGAGAGATTATGGGTCGAAGTTGGTCTGGGTCTCGTCTGACCTAGTCGGGCCGACCCGACCCGGCCCGACAAGGCCCGACCGTTTTTGGCTTGACCCGGACTGCTGGGACCAGCCCGACTCACTAGTTTAGGCTTGGCCTGTGCTAAGAAGCCCGACTTGGATGGCCCAGCCTGCGCGGCCTGGCATGGCCACATGTTCAGGGAGTCACGTGCCCCCCACTCCGACTCACCGAACGGGTCCCGCTCGGTCTAGCTTGGTTGACCCTTGGTCCTCCTAGCGGTGCGCCGTGCATTGCCGCTCCGCGAATAGTCGAACACTAGTTGCGCCTCCACCATCCTCCGTGGCTAGGCGGGCCGCAACCCCTTGCTACGATGCTGGCGCATCGTGTGCCGCCCCTCTACGGCCGTCCAGACACTGGTTTCCCTCTCTCCACTGTCGCGGCCGATAGGCTGTGTATCTTCTCCGGTGGCGCAGTCACACCATCGTCGTCTTTGCGGTCGGTCATGGTGTCATCCACCATTCCCGATCCCCACTAGTGTCAGATACCATCCTCCTCCATTTCTAAGAACATACCAAGAACCTCCTCGATTTTGCAGAGGAGTCGGGCGATGTTCGTTCGTCCCATACCCTCTACGTTAGGGTGGTAGCAATATGTTCAAATATTTCATGAATCATGAATAATTTTCATCAATGGAAAAGGGAGAATTCATAACAAATATCCCTACCTTTGAGTTTTTTTTGGAGATAGACGCAGATGGAAGTACATACGTCGGTTCTTTGTCATCGATGACGTCTGTGTTCATTGGCTCCACTAGGTTATTCTACTCAGGGATCGCGGTCAGTACCTTGTTATTCGTTGGAGATGACACAATCATCATTGGAGATGAGTTTCACAAAAGTTAATTCAATTCCTCTCATCCCCCAATGATTTATCCCTCGCAAAAATGTAGATCCGACACAAATAAAATATGTTTGTGAATTTTTAATTTGAGTTGGGATCATTAAACAATTGATGATGAATAATTAAATAGGAGAATAATTAACGGGGAGTTGAATGGTTTTCTCCATTAATGTGGGGTTCAGTTGGTCCCTGCCATGATATGTTTAAATTGAGGTTTTTTCTAGCTCGGGTGGTCGCCACCACCGAGCATTCAATAAAGATATTATAAAAGTAACAAAAAGCATATTTTATTTTAATTTCCCCGAAAAAGAAAAAAAATTAACATTCACCCTCGACCTACTGCAGTTGAGATGATGGTGTTCTTATGTGAAAACTGGTACTATGAGTTCAGTGGTGCCCTCATATTTCAATTTCGAGCACCAGAGCAAAAGTTAAAAAAACCTACTTGAACGTTTACTGAACGTACATAAAAAATGTTCAGAAATTTTTTCCGGCCAATCCAGACCTCGGAATCACGCACCGTCAATTTTTGCAGACTCGTAAAATTCGCATATAATTTAAAAAATTATACATGGAATTTTTGTGTCTTTATATAATATGTTAAATTTTTTAATGGATTGTGTAATCAAATATGAAGATAATGGGGTCTGATGAAAATTTTAAATATACCGTTTAAATCTTGGATAATACCTTCAATCATCTATTAAATGATTAATGAAATTGATTACCAATCTCCCTCCAATGAAATGATATCTTACTGATCACCCTCACATGATGTTTGTCTCTTGGAAAAGGAAATATAATAATCATTGGATCCCCTAATATTGACTATACTAGTGATATAATATCTAAAATCACCCATAGATCAAATTATTTTTCACTATAATTTGTAGTGATAAAAAATGATGTGTTTTTGTGAATATATGGGAATGAAAGAATATAATAAAAATATTAGTAGAATCTCCAATATAATTCAACTATTTATAAAATATAATGAAATCAGAATTTGAAATTTCATATTAATAAGTATAATTTATTATTTGTGAAATGTGATACTATCCATGGAATTAATTGTAAATGTTAAGTGTCTCATCATTGGAGAGAATACAATAATATAAAAGTTTTTATAACATCATCACTATCTAGCATTGTTTTTGATTAGTGACACCCCTTATACCTTATGTGAATAGTTTATTTCGTACAAAAGTGGACTAGGTTATCAATTATGGTATAAAAATCATACATAAGGTGAGTAACCAGATAATCCAATTAATCATCCTTCTATTTTTATAGTGGTTTGATATTACTCAAATTTAGAACCTAATTAATTAATATTAAATTAATCCACAATATTTGATTACATCTATATGCATAGTCCTACGGTGAATATTCAATCATAAAGTCAGTAATAAGATGTTCAATATTTCATTACATTATCCTAATGATATTATCATTAATAATAAAATTGATGGGTTGAAAATCCTTTCTCGAGAGTGTTCATTAACAATTCGGTTAGACAAAAGAAGTGAAATTTGAATCACACAGAAGCCCTATTCATTTGGAATGATAATTTATGTTATAATTAAATTATAGATAATGGTATACCTTAATAGTTTTATTTAATGCATGTGATACCCTTATATAACATTTATATCATTGATATAACATGTGGGAAATAAAATTTAGACTTATATGACCATTTGGTACCATGATGTAACATTGAAATCCATAGTAATAAAATAAAATATCATTTTAGCAAAAAAGATCCCCTAAAATGCCAATAGAGCATTCATGATACACTTATAATTGATCATATGGTTACTAAAAGGATTACTTAATTCCATTAAGTTAAGGACCCTTAGTGGAAGTCATACAATCCAAATACATTATTCAAATCTCATAAAGCAACGCCACCAAATAGATATTACAGTCCATGGAAAAAATATAATACAAATGGAAACAAATTTCAAAAATTCATGATGACATATGATCACCATAAAACACACTTCAGATGACTCTACATTCATATGAGCAATGCTGAATTCATATTATATTTTTTTGAAGTCGCATGATACCATGATTTCTAACTATTATGGATCAATTCATATACCCATATGGAATGTATAGTGTCCATGACCAATTAATACACTACTTGGTGAGATGATACAGTGGAATATGTATTCATGTCTAGATGAAGCCATATGATCCATTATAGTGTCATATTCGCATCCGATTGAATCTATATAGGGTTTAATTTTATCATTTCTCATCATGTAATCAATGACAAACACCTGTAGTTTTAGATTGGACTAAATTAATCCCATATAGTTAAATGACATGAAACGAATAATTAAAATTACATTTATCACTTTAATCCGTGGATAAAAGAAATGATTGTATGGATTAAAATTTAATAATAAAAAACAATAACCATTTAAAAACTAATAAATGACCAATTATATAATTATTTTCGAAATTTCCGAATGAAACAAATATGAGGTAATTATCTGGTTTATTTCAAAATAATGGAGTAAATTTATTTTGTTATAAGGATTAAAATTTGTGAATTATTGACACAAATCGGTACTTCAGACATACCTTTTTTCACATGCATTACATACAATGAATTACATTTATTTTAAAGGAACTCTCTACTTATGTTCAGACAGACATAATAGAAATGGATGAAAAATATATTTATCATTCATTTTAATTATGATGCCACTTGTAAAAAAATAGTTAATGATAATATTATCATATACTAATTTTTAAAATGTTTTTAGATTAATCTAACATATTTTATATGCATAATATATGAATAAATCCAGTTTTAGGATTATAAAAAATATTTCTGTAAAAATCATTTTTACAATCTTTTGCAGGGGCATTTGTTTTAAAGTAATTATGTTTTTAAAATATTATAAATAATATATGAAAAAAATATTCTTCATTGGATGAAGATTATAATAATTTTATAAGTTTTAGTTCTTAATATTTTTTTATGATTTTTATGTTTTAATGAACAGTGAATTTTTTTTATTTTTAATAGAAAATATCATTTTCATATAAATATTTCATAGTGTTAAAAAAAATTTATTGTTTTTACTGTATATTTAGATCAATATTTTATCATTTAATACAATTAAGGTAAATGGATTCAATTTCCTATTAAAATTGAATATAATAACTTTATTATATTTTTAACATTTTCATTTTAATAACTTATATTCTAGTTATGTCAATGAGATAATTTTTTTTATTCCATCTATTTTTATTTTTTTAATTTTTAAAAATGTATACATTATTTTAAAAAAAAATCAATTTTTAATTAATCGTACACTATTTTTTTTGACAATATTAATAGTAACATTAATAAAAAACATTAATACCATATTTTATGGTATATTATGTAGTTTAAGGTTAAAACTATTATTATATTATTATTAAATGGTGTACTAATTTAAATTGATGAGTGTTTTCAATCAATATCATCACTTTTCTGAACTTATAACCATTGGAAACTACTTTTATAAGATTATGACATTTATAATCTTATATTAAATTAAAATTTAATGTTTTCATACTTTTGTTTTTAAAAAATAAAATATTATTAATAAGGGGTTTTATAAGGGATATATTTGACTATAAATAGTCTTTTTAAAAGATAAATTTTTTTATATTTATCCAGATAATTTTTCAAAACATTAACGATGAAATAAATAAATTAATAGATTGAACAATAATGGTGTAGTAACTATATAATTATAGGAAATATCAAAGTATTATATTATAAATAATCAAACAAATAAAATTTTCAACGATTAATGTCATCCATGAGTCTTTTAGATTAATTTTAAATTTATTGACATTTTAGATTTTTTGGTTTGATTTTTTCTCAAGTTTATGATATTATTAAAAATTCGCATAATTAATATTATCTAAATTGACTCTATTTATATATTAAATAAATAAGGGTTTATTAAATGACAAAAATCATAAAAAATTATAAATTTCTGAAAAATGATTTGGATAAATCTCAAAAATTCATCAATGACTCGTTTATTGGCCACTATGAATATTATTGTAATTATATTTACCTATAAAGATTAATTTACAAGATATTGTACTAATATTTTATGAGGATAAATTAGGGTCAAAAAGGCAAGTGATAAAAACATTAAAACCCACAGACACACATATATATATATTGTATGAATAGATTTATAAACATTATCTTCATATATTTTAAATATATCAATTTTGACCCATTTTTAATAGATAAATAATTTATATTAATTTAATCATTCAGTGAATTTGAAGAGTGCTCATCCCTTCATTTATAAATGGGAATCCATTTTTCTCATTTTAATAAATTATAAAAAATAATTGATATAACTGATAACTTTAAAAATACCTTCATAGAATCCATCCCCAAATACTAGAGATATTTGTTAAGTGATAACCCCACCCATAGTGGTTTTAAGTTCGTACACATAGGAGGAGGTCTGATGAATCAGTATCTTATTAAATTATATGTTTTTTAATTGTTTATTCTAATTCAATCAGCCCTTTTCAATAATTATGAAATTGAAATAAAAATATTATCAATATACTGATATGTTATATTAATTATATCATAACCTAAATCCTCCTCTAATTTCCAAAAATAGGAAGTTAATTATTCTTCTGTGTGTATGGAAGACTACCACCTCATGAACAGATATAATTAATTTTTCATTAATATTAAAAAAAACTAGTTATAATGAAAGAATTAGTGTTTATCATTGATATTCAGATAATATTAGTCATTATTAATGAATTATAATTTATTTACATTTTTAACTTCTCATGTAAATAAAAATGATAATGTTGATCATGTGTATGTGTGAACAATCATCTCTACAATGCGATGTGTTTCATTTATCATCACCAAATCACATGGATGATATATTTAATTATATTTGTATTATTAATATTATAATTATAATATAATGATAATTGTTGAAGGATAAAATTATAATTAAAATATTTACCATTTTGATCATTGAGAAATGGAAATATATTACTCCTGCATATGTACGACCTACCATATCACTGATTATAACATTCTTCATTTGTAACCCATACATAAATGGTTTGATATAAAAGAAAAATTTATATATAAAACTGAGTATTATTTCAGTAATATTATTTTATAGATGATGGACCTACCAAAACATTTTCTACTGAAATTATAACAAATTCATTTTTGTCAAAAGAATCAAATATAGTCAAAACGTCAGACAATAACATAAATAATTAAGTAATTGTTATGACATGATAATAAAATAAATTAAATGAATAATTAAATTTGATGTTTTATCCTGAAAAAATATAAATAATATTTGTTTATTATTATGGATGTTAAATAATATATGTGACATGTCGGACTAAGGATATGGTCCTTGTTTTAAAACAGTCATTTAAATTTCTATTTAAAAGGGGAATTGGGAATGTTTTTTAACAAACATAGAATCAATGGATTCTTTTAATTTCATAAATCATTATAACATTAATTTTTTCTTTATATTTTTTCATTATTATTTTCAAATAAAATTATTTCCTTATTATGTGCATGACTTCTATATGTTGGAAGTGATTATAAATAGGGAAATGATATTTTGTTGTCTATAAATGTTTTGGACAGCGGCCTAAAGTAGATTTGAAGTGTCTTATTCCTAAAATATTCAATAAAAATTTTTATTATGGGTTGAGTACATTATATATTAAGATATTATTGCTTTAGAACCATTATATCTCAAAATATGATGGGTTGAGATGCATTATAATATAATTTATGATCGGCGATGCCAATTATAGATCATTAATGAATTAGTCACTCTAGAGATCGATGTAGACCATAAAGTTATTCCATTTTTATGGTTCAATGTATGTGTAAATTTTTAATGATTTCCCTCTGAACATGAAGGATTTCTTATTCATGAAAATGAAACATTACGATAATGGTTTTCATGTTTTCTCATGACTAATGATTTCTTCCATAAAGAACTTTTATGAGATTTTTGTAATAATCCCACTTGTTAGAAATGATATTTGAGAGGGTATAAGGATGTTTAAGTGAAAGAAGGAATTAATGATAGATGTTACGAATCCATTTCATAAAAAAATAATCCATTATTTATTTTAAAAAGTTTTATTGGAATAAATGGATATTTTTATAGAATTATCAACATTGTAAATATTTATAATGTTATGTAAAAACTATATCCTAATTCTATAAAATTATAAACCTAAAAATATCATTAATATAATAGAATATTAATTGTATAATAATATCAATATTATGTAATGTTTAAATTTGGCACCTTATAGTTGGTATGAAAGGTTGATTTGGAGTACTTTAGGGGGTTGGATATTTTTAATTGAATATATATAAATGATTTTTAATTTATGTTTAAGTTGAAATTATTTAAATTTTAATGATTCCCATATTTCTTAATCTATGGAATGTCTCCTCAGAACAATTTTCATTGGATAAAATAGAGATGGAGTGGTGGGAAGGCCTCAAGAGGAAAATAACCTTACAAATCAGCACCACAAAATTATCAAAATTGGAAATAAATAGTTTGTTTCAATGATGTATCAGGTAACACATGCTAAAAATGGAGGTTTCATCTAGGAATGAGATCAACAATATAAGAATATGTCTATAATCGATACTTTTATGGGGAAATTTCCTTCAAATTTTAGTGGAATCAATATCTAGTGGTAGTTGAATGTGTAATTAACACTCTAGAAAATATATTTCAAGTCCTAGGATATTTAGAATGACAAATAGTATCCTTATAACTATATAAAATTAATGGCGGAGTTTATCAATCATAGTATAAGGTTATGAATGTCTTATAAAAAGATGTTACTGACACACTAGAATGGTATGATTATTTGAGTATTTCTTTTGGGAAAATATTTTTCTAAAATTGTTCAACTTATAATGGAGAAACAAATATTGAAATTGAGTTACGATGATCATGATTTTAGTGCTATGGGTCAACTCAATTCGATATGATTGTGTAGGTTCAAACCATATTTTATTCATGAATTTTATAGTAAAATTAAATGATTTTCATATGGTTTGAACTTATTCTTACAATGAGAATTGGTTTCATGTGAGATTTTACATCATAAGAAATTTTTTCATTATAGTAATAATGTCGGTATAGTGTCCTCGAACACATATGTTCCTCTTGATGGCATCAAAAATAAGTAGACAGGTTTGTATGTGTCGATGAAGATTTAATTAATGAAATTTGGATATATGAAAATGAAATACCCTTTTTGAAAAAAATGTGGTAAAAAGAATCCAAGAAAATTAATTATATTCTTTTTAATGTTTTAATGATGTTGAATGTTTGGAAACATGTTACTTCTTTGTAAGGAAAAGGATCATAAAAATAACAAGAAAATATTTTTGAGAATATTTAACAATGATGATTAGAATATCATGTAAAATTAAAATTCCACCAAATAAAATGGAATCAATAATATTTTAAAAACACAAGGAGAAATATTAAGTAAAATATAAATTATATGAACCTAAATATCATTGTCTATGGAAATAATTTACCTAAAAAAGTTTTTATTTTTTCACTAATAGAGTTTGATGATTTTCATGGTATAGACTGGCAATATTTTCACCATGATATGAAATATTTCATAGTTAATGATGCTTCTTTACATAATGAGTTTCATTTTATCTACATGAATGAACTCATACCACTAAAAACATATTAGGAAGATAAGAAACTCTTAAAACAAAAAAAATGAAAGTTATCTGTTACATATTGATTGAAAAAAGGAACGGTATAGATTAATGATGTTCTAGCTGTAAATGAGTATATAGATGCTTAATAATAAGTTAACTACTATTATACCATATAATCTAATTTAATTTACAATTGAATTAGTTCATGATGATAAGACAATTTTTATTCTCCCGTATCTAATATATGAAATTTAATATTTAGATTTAGTGTCCCAATTGTAGGAGTTTTTATATAATAGTTTCAGCTGACCCATCATATCACTAAGGGTTGGTCATGTAATATTTTTATAAAAATGATGATAGTAAAATGGGACTTTTCATTGATTATAGAGACATTAATAACACAACTGTTGTAATAAAGTATCCTTCACCTCATATCAAAAATATGTTTTCTCATCACCAAAGAGAAAAGAATTTTATCAATGGCTGGAATGAGTTATAGGTATAATTATTTGAATGTAATGAAATAATACATTATTAAGAATATGTTTCAGACTGGATATAGGAAATTGGAATTTTTAGTTACATAATTTGGTTTAGCTAATTCACTAGTTGTATTCATTGTAGCTATAAATGAAATATTTCATGAGTTGTTGGATATATTTGTACTTGGGTTTAATTATGAAATTTTTTTATATTCTAAAAGTAAAGACGAATAAAAAATAAATTTGTGGGATTTTTTTTCAATCCATAAAAATAAATGAAACTATATGTGGAATTCAAAAACTGTGATTTTTTTGTGGAAACAAATATCATTCCTATGTCACATTTATTCAAAAGATGGAATAAATATGTGTCCTTATAAAATAAAAGTTTTTAAATAATCAAAAATAAAAAAATATATATATAGGATTTGTAGTTTCCCTTATTTTGGAGTATAGGAATTGAGGTTTTTTGAAAACATTGAATGGTTTTCTGGCCCACTGACTATGGGAAAATGAAAAGATATAATATTCCACTCGAAAAAAAATTTTGATGATTGTCTTCAAGAATTGAAACAATAATTATTGAATGATCCAGTTATCGACGTTCCTTCTAAGTGTAGAATTTTTTCATCTATAGTAATTCTTTACTGAAAGGAATTAGTAGTTTTCTAATGAACAATAATTAGGTAAGTAGTTATTCCTCACTACAGTTTGAACCTCACGAGTTATATTATCATACACATTATTTGGAATTATTTCTTGTGGAATTTAATTAAAATTTTGGATTAATCATTTAAATAGAGTAATATATGAAATATATATTGATCATAAATGTTAATGTATATATTAACTAAGACGTAATTGTAGAAGAGATAGACAATATGGCTAGAACTAATCATGGATTATGATATAATGATTCATTACCATCCATGAAAAGAATACAAAGTGGCAGATGCAATGAGTCAACAATGTAATTCTACATTATCAATTATATGATTGGAACATGAACATATATTACATGATTTGATTAATTTTATCTAGGAAGTTATTTTTTCAGGTAATTAATCTATTTTCTTTTAGGTGTCAATGTAATTTTCTGAATCATTCCGAATAAAGAGCACCAACCGAAGAACTAATTTTTTTTAAATGTAGAATTTGTTTAAAAATTTATTTCATAAGAATTGAACATTGATAAATATTATGTTTTATACATTTGATGACAAAATGAGTTACTTTTTTATTCATATATAAATATAGTGTTGTTATGTAATGATTATATATCTCTATTTTCAATTCATCTTAGAATACCTTAGATGTTCGGATATAATTGAGAGTGTTACTGGTGTGATGAAACAAGAAGAGATGTTGATAACATTACACTAATATTTTTAACTTGTCAATAGTTTAATGAATAATGATAGATGATGATGGGTATTATTCTACCTATTCTTATTCTAGAGTGATATAGCAAACTATATCCATGGATATAGTAGTGGGATTACCAAAGATGTATTGAGGTAAGAATGTGAAATATTTTATTATAGATAGATATACTAATAGATCATTTTCATCATACAAAAGACACTCTATCTCTAGTTAATCTTTCTAATCTATTTATTAAAGAAATACTAATGTCACATGGAGTTACCCTCTCTATTATATGTGAGTGTGATCTTAGGTTCAATTCTTATTTTGAAATTTCTATTAGAGGTCATTAGGAACAGAATTAAATTTCTAGAAAACATTTCATCCTCAATCAGATAGATATTTATGAGGTTTAATTTAGTCCATAAAAGATATGATATAAGATTTTTCAATGTATATATATGGATTTGATGATTAACATATTTCTTTGTAATATTTTTCTTGTAAAAATAGTTTTCATTTCACTATGCAGATGTCATCTTATGAGGCATTATATAGAAAGAGATTATAAACTTTATTCTTTGGGGATGAATTTGGTGAAATGATGTTGATGAGACCTAATTTAGTACAGAAAATAGAATTGAATGTTGTATTAATTAATCAAAATTTGAAGACATCTCAGAGAAGCTAGAAAACTTATACGGGTATCCTGAGGAAGGATATTTTTTCGGGATAAGAGATCATGCCTTTTTTAATGTTTCTCGATGGAAATTTTGAACCATTTTGTTATGAAAGGGAAGGAAAGTACAATATTCATTGGATCTTTTGAAATCCTAGTTAAATTTGGATCAATTTCATTCTGAGTTGTTCTTTCTATGAGTTTATCCAAGGTGCACTATGATTTCCATGTTTTAATGTTATGAATGTATATGCTAGATCCATTTCATGTTTTGTTCCCTGAAGTAGTTTAATTGGAAGATAATCATTATTATTCTGAAAAAACCAATTCAGGTTTATCAAAATAGTTTGAAATTATTTTTTAATAATGTGAATTTTCAGGTCTTGGTTTTATGGGTAATCTATACGGTTTTAGAGTCAACCTAGGAATCTAGAACTTGTTTGACGAAACAATATCCCCAATTATTTAATAAGTGAAATTTTTTTGGAGGAATGAATTCAAAAAATGGGAATAACTATAACGTCACCGGTAATGATATAATAATCATGAATTTTTTAATTTTTTTACATTCATCCATTTTATATTATATATATAATATTAGAAAAAATACAGTTTTATGCATATAAATTGGATTTTTCAAAAATGTAGTTTTACCACCTTTTGATGTCACAAATCATTTAAATATAGTTTTTATAAATATTATAAATTATATTCAAAAAAATATTCTTCATAAGATTTATATATAAATTTAATTTGATTAATGTTTTCAAAATTTTCAGATACTTTTCCTGCTTTAATGAATTGTTTAAAAATATTACATTTTTAATGGAATATATATTTTTTTTCTAAATAATTTTAAGTGTTAAATTATATTTTAAATTGGTTTTCAAGAAAATTTAGATAATTATTTTCTCATTTATTAAAAATTATGGCCATCTGAATTATTTTCATATTTAAATTGGAGACAAAAACATTTTAATCTTTTGAATATTTTAACTTTAATAACTTGTTTTCTCGATCTTTCGATCAGATTAGGTTTTAATTAATTTAATTAATTTTCATGTTTTAATCTCTGAAAAATGGATTCCATATTTAGAATTATAAGCTCAAAATTTATTAAATCATACCATTTTATTTTTTTACAATATATATAGTAACTTTAGTAATATTTTTATTACCACCATTATGGAGAAAATCATGTAATTTAAAGTTATAATATAATATTATAAAATTATAATATTACCCTAACACCATTAAAGATATCATTGGATGTGTTTTTTTGGAAAAAATAATTCTTGCTCTAAATTTATATAATTTGGATGCCACATGAGTGAGATTATCGTATATATAATGTTATTCTCAAAGAAAATACGATTTTCTCAAACATGTGTGTTTAACAAGTGAAATACTATTAATAAGGGGTTATATAGGGGATATTTTTTACTCTAAATATTAATTTTAAAAAGAAATAATTATTCTTTATCATGTTTTTTGAAATTTTATTAGATAAATAATTAAATGAAGGGATGGCATAATAATGATGCAGTAATTCTTTAATTTATGAAAATAAAAAAACATAAAATAAAATAATAAAATAAATATAATATGAGATAATTAATTCCAAAAATGTATTTTTTTTAAGAATATGGAATTTTAGTTTTATTAATCTAGTTTTTCATATAATTTTTCTACTTGTTATGATATTTTTAAAATTTTATGTAATGAATAGGGTCAAAATTGACCCTATTGAGATTTTAACATAAATAATGTCTTAATGATTGATATAAAATATAAAAAAAATAAATATTACGTATTGAATATTAATATGTATTAAAATATCATCAATTAATCATTTATTTTTTTATTTTTATTTATTTAATTATATCTACTGAAAAACAATAAACTATATGATACCACCGTAAGAAATAAAGATGTAAAATAAAGTATAAAAGTGATTAGATATAAATAAATATTCAAAACCTCTGTAATTTATATTTTATTAACTAAATTTGAATTAAAATATTAATTTTTTTAAAAGAAAAAATTTTTGGGCCCATTAAAATATAAAATTACTTTATATCAATTTAATATTTTACAGAATTCCACGAGTGACCCTCCTATCTACAATAAATAAGAACCCATTGTTATCATTAAAATACAACTAAAAACCTATTTTTTTAGAAAATATATTTGAATATCTCTTAATATAATCCATCCCCACATACTAGAGCTCTTACTATAGTAATAACACTAGCCATAGTGGTCTTAAGATGTTATGCCACTGAAGAGGTCATACAAAGAGGTACTTATTTTAATTAAGTGTTTTTATTTTATTTATTACACCAATTTCATGAAAAAATTTCAATATTTATGAAACAATTAATACAATATATTAAATATAATTAGATGTTTTTATATTAATATCGTCTCCTAAATCCTTCTCAAATTTTATCAAATAGGAAATTAATTATTCGTTCGTGTTAAAGACGGGATACCACCTCGTGAACCGATATAATCTATTAACTATAACAATCTCTCAATATAGATTATAATGTTTTAATTATTATTAATATATTATTTTATTGAAAAATTTCTCATTATTAATGAAAAATATATCATTTATATACAAACATTTCAGTTCACATAACGGTGATAATGATGAGCATGTGTATGCATGAATTATCATAGACACGATGTTATGTGATTTATCTTTCATAACCACATCACATTTTTTATATGTAAATATATGTATATATAAATTATTTATATTTTATTTATTATATTATGATCATTCTAGGATGATAAAATACTAATAAACATCTTTCTATTATGGTTATTGAAAATGGTTGTATCACTCATGGAAACGTAAGGAATACGATCTCTCTAATTATATAATTGTTCTTTTTTCATACAAATACATAAATGTGTTGACATATAATTATACGTTATAGATAAATGTTATTAGTGTTTAATTGATATTATTTTTTATGTTATGGACTTATGATTTTTTAATATTTACATTATACCAAATATAATTTGAACTAATGATACAAATGTCATCAAAAAGCTCTATATGAGTATAAATAATTGTGTAATTGTTATGACATGATAATAAGTTAAATAAAATGAATAAGAAACAATTGAATATTATCAATAATTTGTATAATTATCCAAAATTAATTATTCAATAAGTTAAAAATTTTACATGTTGATTTAGGCCTAGGGTTAGGGACATTCTTTTAAAAACACTCATTTAATGATTCATTTTTTAAATTAAAAACGATTGTTTTTTAACTTATACACCATATGGGGATTGCCCGAAATTCATGATGTTTTATTACTTTAAATATTTCTTTATAATTCTTCATAGTTCATTTTTATTAATATTATTTCATTATTATGTTTGTGAATTTTATATTTTATAAGTGATTTTTTAGAATGAAAATTTATTTTGATATATATAAGTGTTTTCATCATGGTTTTAATAAGGTTTTTAAGGGTTTATTCAATATAATATCCTTATATTTTGTTTATTATGGGTTTTTTCATATGACAGATCATGATATGATGTGATGATCTTTATTATAGATGAAGTAATGATTGATTGAGCCCCATTATCACTCAAGATATGACAGGTGAGTCCCATTATATATATCCAATGCATTGGGTACTCCAGAGATGGAATTCAACCAAATTTTTTATATATATATAAGTTTGAATGTTAGAGTAATATGGTTATGATGTCCCAATGCACAATCATGATTTATCTATGCATGTTAATGAGTTTCCAAGAAAAATGTTTTAAGGGATTTCATGTTTTCACTCTACTAATGATATAGTATATTATGTCCATTTTTGAGATTATTGTTTTCATTCCATGTTTTAAAAATTATTTTTGTAGGTTTTAGGGATGGGTAATAGAATTATGGTTGTAATTTTGGAATTTATTGTGATAAAAATTTAATGTTATTCTATTTATTATTCTAAAATATTTTATTCTATATGAAGAGGATACTACTTTAGTTATATCTAATTTCAATAAATATAGGATGTTATGAATGAAATATATATATTTCCCTAAAACTCTAAACCCGAAAATATCATCATTATATAATAATATATAATCTGGACTAAACTTAAAATCAAGTAAATTTAATGGTTTATTATTTATATATATTTTATGAAAACAAGCCACTGCCCAGACTTCAATTTTAAAAATGTTTTAATACTGGGGTTTCTAAAAAGAATAAAACATTTTTGAATCATGATTTTATCATGTAGATCATTTTTAAATTACACTCTTATAGGATTCCATTTAATATATTATTTTTAAACCTCCATTATATATCCTTAATGGAATCCATATATAACATGTACCACATTTTTTTACATGTTCACAAATTCCTATGTCATTTTACAACCCTTTCCGATTAGTAGTAAATAAATATTCACATACATATATGTGAATATAACATATTGAGTCAGTAATGATAATACATCATCAAAATAGTCAGAATAAAACATGTATCCATATGTAATAATTAATATAGTCCAGTGATATATGAAATTATTTTTTTGTTATGTAACAGGTTAGTCTAATAACTATGTTATGGGTAAGACACACATGTTTATATATTGACATTGAAATAATTCTTGATCTTTTATAATATACTTGATTTACAAACATCCAAATGATTTATACAAGTGTATTATTGGGAGTATCTCTAAGGTGTTTATCAATAAAAATGTGTTTTCCACCTGGGTTTTCATTCATTATTGTAGTATCCTCATCCTATTATTTTTATTCCACCATGATTTTTTTCGTCGAAAACACATTTCCTTGTTTAAAAGGAAAAAATTCACATATGAATTTATATTTTAATATATATCATTTAATTTCATGAATTTTAGGACCATTGAAATCTTCAACAGAAGTATAATAGTTTTTTCTAGTAAAATAACAATCTAAGATAAATATTTCAAATCTAAAATCACATTAAAAACATTAAATATAATTTTTTTTTAAAAAGTAAAAATCTAGGTATAGTTATTGAAAAAATATTTCTATCAATCATTTATTTTATTGTTGGACAAATACATTTTTGAAATGATAATTAATTAATAACATGTTATCAATAAATATTGTAACTTTGTTCCTCCAAAAATTATTTCTCATAGTAATCAAACATTTTCCAACAAAAATTTATCTATAGAAAAATTTTCTGACAATGTTATATTTAGATAAGTGTGAAGGAATGAGAAAACATGGGATTCATTATTTAGTTGTTGCTGGGAGAAGATTGAACTCCACTACCAGTTCCTTCTAAATGTCTTTATATAATTACTTTAGTTCTTATACATTCCCAATAAAATTGTGTTATTAATCTAATCCATTAATTTCATCTTCAAAAAATATAAATTAATTTATCACAATAAATATTCTAGTGCACTTGGAATAATGATTACCAGATAAGAGATTCATCCTAGAAGAGAAAAAATACATTATCTACAACATCAAAAATTCATTCCTAATTGAGTTGTTCATTTACATATCTATATATCAATTTATATAACATAGATTTATTATAATCCCCACTCTCATATACTAATGTTATATAATTTAGGGTTTCCATTATTCTCCATCCTTTCTAAAACAATGTTCAATTTCTTTAAAATATGATTTATGTCTCAACTAAAATTACAATGTATAGTTATTTCCGTAAAAAATTGAAAATTAGACCAACGTTTGGGAGTTTTTGGGTTGAATCCATATGATTTTTTACACTAGTACTCTCTTAGAGGATAGAAATACTAACAGAAAATTATTTCTAGTTCTATATTTAATTGCACATATTTTCTATTTGTTTGTGTGTAGTACATAATTGAGGTCTAGGGTGGAAATTATTTCTCTTAAATAGAGATTCCATGTTTTTAAATTTGTTTACCTTAATTATTGTATATGAATTCATTAAATATACACCAAAAAAACATGTTCTATAAAATTCAATAAAAATTTATGCATGTTATGTCCATGTTTATTTTTCATCATTCAATTTTGAAATATATTTTACCGCATATATATTAAAAAAAATAAAGAATCAATAAAAATTGGACCTATGAAATCTATTCCGCATATAGGAATTACTCCATTAAAGATAATATGTTTATGTTGAATACCCTATTTTTTATATAATTCTTTAATAAATTATATGTATTGATTTTATTTACAAAAAATAATTTGAGTATTTTAATATTTATTGTAAAAACACTACTTGTTGTAAAATTTTCATTGCTAATATTGATTTATTAAAATGCCATCCCCATGTAAGTGAAAAAACATATATTTAACGACCTATTCTGAGACACAGGTCCATGTCACATGGTAACTAAAAATATTCTATAAATAAGGGTAGTATAAGTAATAATATGTTAACAAAGACAATAATTTAAGAGTTTGACAGTTGAAAAAAAATTATTGTACATTTAATGTTGCCTAAAAATAGATTAAATCAATATATTGGGCCACTTGGGTAACTATGTCCAATTTATCAAAAGGGAAGGCTTCATATAGGGTTACCTTAATTAGTGTCTCTAACTCAATAGTCTGAGCAATCCTTATCATATAGAACAGAAATAGATTTTCATTGACCATTATTTCCTTGATCTCCAAATTGAATTATTATTACAAAAATTATCATCTCACTAAATTTCATATTACTTCATTATTCTCAATAAAAATATTAGTAATGCATGATCTAACATTTTTACTTTATTTAATAACATATAAGACATACATTTATGCAATATGATAAAAATTCAAAAATAATTCATACATTGTTGTTGTATATTTGATTTAGGAAACTTCTTAGGTCTTGGATTTGTATGATACCATATGTGTCTTACAATTTTTACATTCTAAAAAAAATCCAACTAATTTATTAGAGGAATTATAAATCATATCAAGGCTAATTATCCAATTACTTGGATAGTTCACATGGGTAGTGATTTTCCTCATTTTAGGTTTTTCAAAATATATCATGTTGGAATAATCTTATAAAATATCATATTCCTTCATAGTAGGTTCGTTAGGTGGAACCAAATATTTTTAATTTCCCTAAATAACCTCTAATAAAATCAATCATGGTATGAAAATTTCCTATAAATTCTATAGTATTATGGAGCCTCAGTTTGTAAATGATGTCAATCGTAGTCTCATATACTTTATTTCAATTAATAGAAATTATATGTCCCAAAACATTTCTTTTTTTAATATGGAATGATATTAATCAATGTTTTAAAAAATATTTTCAGATCAAATACCTTTAAAATTTTAGGAAAATTTTAAATATAAGATTTAAATCATTATCCATTAACAGTGAAAATATTTTTAAAATCCTTCTACAATATCCTTATCTGGTCAAAAAGATAATTACTATGAAATGATTAAAATTACCTGGGGCTTTAAATATCTCAATTGATATCATTTATTAATAAAATATTCCAAATAGATGTAGGAATTAATATTTTCCTTAGTCTTATAGGGATATGGGAACCCTAAAATAAAAAAATAATCCATCAATAAATTAGTAACGATCCTTTATATATATATATATTATCAATCATTTTAAATAATAAATTCAAATAAAAATATCCATTTTAGGTCACATTATGTAATCATATATAATAAATTGAAACACATTATCTATTTAAGATCTTATGGGGACATAATTAATTGTTTACATTTTTGACAATTGAGTATCTTATATCCACTAGAATAATCATATTAGTATTTACCAATTAAGTGTTCAAGAAAATTTTGACTCTTATATAAATATACATCCTCTTAATTTTTATTTTTGAGAATCCCCATGTTTAGGGTTGTTCCTTCAGTTGGATGTCTCAAAGGTTGATACTTATTTAATACAAAATACATTGGGTAGATTTTTTGGGGATTTTCCATGTGATGTATACCGAAAAAGGAATCTGTCTCTATAACATTTTTAAAATGTTCAGTAACATATTCTATTGATTTGGATTAAAATTAATTGAAAGTATTATTCGATGTTTCTTATTTTTTTTATGAAATGGCTAATTGTTGATTTAGTGTAATAAAATTAACATCTAGTTTAGTGGGTTTTCTAAAGATGATATTAACTATATATTCTTTAGTTTTTCAACCTAAAAATGTAATATATAAGTTTTAGTTGTATATTTTAGTGAATTTTAAAAATAATTTTAATGAATTTCAAAATAATTTAACATAGAGAATTGCTTCCAGATTTAAATCATTTTTAAAAATATAATCGTCTTAAAAATATGATTTTTCAATGGACTTTCCTAGTAATATTTTTTAATGAATCAATTTCATTTCTTCTTTAAAATAATAATTAATTTCACAGTCTTTTAGTGTTAAAAAATTGTTCTTCTTGGGAGTATTTCATTGAATATAATATTCAAAATATAAATTTCTCTTCTAAAAAATATATAGAATGTGTTCCTTTATTAACATTTTTTTTTATTTCTTAAAAATTTAATAAATAACCTACCAATAATTATAATATTGTCATATTTACATATTTATTTGACCATGATAATGATTTAAAATTTAGTTAGGAACAATAATAATTTCACTCTGACCAGACCATCACCAATAACTCCAACATGATTGGGTAAGGTTTTATTCTGAAATTGTACCACCATGCTAATTAGTTTTATTTGAACAATATATATTGAATACATAAATGAGGGACAAATGAAAACAATTAATTCTCCTAAATAAAATTTTATATTATAAAAAATAAGTTCTCATATAGTAAAATGGACAATAAATCTGAGTAGAATGTCATATTTCCTATATAATTGTGTGGTTATATAAACAAATAAATTTTTTATATAAACATTCCATTTTATGTCCATGATGTTCCATATTCACAGTGCACATTTTATTTAGATAAAAATCATATCCTAGGATTTGGAGGATGGTATACATTTAAAAGATTTTGATATCATATATATCAGATGACTCCAATATTTCAAGTTATTATACATCCCCAAAATTTCTCATTGGTGATATAATTATTATAGGGAAATGTGCATTTGGTGGATTTATGACATTAATATTGGTATTTTAATCATCTTTATTCAATGTGTATATTGCCACTATAACAACTTATCTATGTTTTTAGGGATAAACTCGTGATATTTTTTTGTGTGTCGAGTTATATATTCGATCTCCATGGGCGATTGTTCATGATACTTAACCTTATTTATAAATTTTAAGGAAATAAAAATAACATTTATTCTGGGATACTATTTGATTTATTAAGAATAATCCTAGATCTATTTTTTATCAAATTATGGATGAGGTAAATAATATTTTGTAGTACCTATTTATTTATTAAACATCCATTCTATTAGTATTGTGAGTAGATTGCTAATCAACATGGGATTCCACCAAATTTAATAGTCATTTATTTATTAATGGTTCATTAGAGGGTCATTTTTGTACCATCTATATAGATGAGAAAAATCCGTCTACATTTTTTGTGGATGAATATTCTATTGAAAATATTTCTATAGAACTAGAAACCATGACATCTTGTTTCCATGTGCATATTAGATAATTGATAATTACTTTAGGCCTTTAATAATTGTTGATTTTTGGAATCAATGTTGTTACATAGAGAAACAAATTTCATTTACATGAACATGATTATTTCTATTTATTTTTAGTTCAATTGAGAGAAGAAGTTAGAACTCTCTATGGGGTGTACAAGGTGATACCAAATTGACATAAGTCAATGATAATTGTCTAAAAAAAGAGGAATGTTAATTAATTTTTATTTCACAATAAATTTTGTTTTCATATTATATTATCATGAAATCATCTAGTTGTGATGCAGAATTTTTTGGAATTTTATGAAATTCTATATGTAAACTCTCTTCCTCTAGCTAATGATCTGTCAATAAATGCTCCCGTAGTGGAAGAATATTGTAGGTTATGGTCATTTTCAATCAATCCTTTGTAAACTAATTTTAGGGAATTTTGGATCTCAAGAGTATGATTCGGTTAGGATAATTTTAACCAATTAAATCTATCATAGAACACATAGATATTCTCCCTACATTATTGAATGATTCCATATATATTCATTCATAGTTTGGTACTCCAAGTGTAAATGAAAAGAAATATAGAGAAAGGATGAAACTCATCCCTGGTGGTGATACCTTCTATTGAAGACAATATCGATTTATTTTTATGTATCCATCAATGGGATGTGAAAAAAACTATATATTGTGATATTTTTATAGGTTTATAAGATATAGTAAAAACTACACAATTATCAATGATTTTAGTTGGGATCCTGTCATTTGAGTCCATAAAACATTGGTAGGGTTTGGTTCATTATTGTTATTATATCCAAATTGAATCGATTATTTTGTTTACTGGATCATATTATCATTTTTTTGATTTATAGAATATAATTAACTTATTTTATTATTAATATGAACCATGTTATCCTTCATATTTATTTAATCTAATGCATTTATAGATTTATAAGAATAATATTATGGGGAATTTTTCAATGTGACTATGAGAAACTTCATTTCATCCTATATAATAATTCATAGAGTGTTGATCCTTTCTCACATAGTTCACTTAAGATATTGATAGAAAATAATGTGGTGATCTAATATTGATCTAGGGATGTATCAAAAATAATTTTGAATGAAATAAAAAAATACAAATAATGGGAAACCACCCCATTAATTAAACATGGCTGATGTTGATCTAATTTTGGTTATCCGGTAATTTTTTTTATCCCATGTAATTTGTAGTGAACTAGTGGGCCTCAGATTTTATCAAATGATGAGGGTGTTCCTGGGGCATTTTCATATTAATGTTGGGGGTTCAATAGGTTATACTTAATTTTTTAAAGAAATTTAAATAATCATGAAGGGGTTTAAAATTAGTATTTAAATATTATGGTATTACCATGGATAAACCCTTCACTGCCATTCTAATTAATCATTAGAGTTGGTTATCCTTTTATCTTCTAGCCAGAAGATTTATCACCAATGTAGTTCACTTTTGTTTTCCTGTATGAATAATGAAATAAAATATTCATTGTATCCCCCAATTATACCTATCAATTTGATCATATATCTCTAATAAAATTTAAATTAACCTATAACTCACTATCAAACATAGTTAATTAATTCTATGTAAAATTTGTCTAATAATATGAGAAATAAAGTAGAATAATTTAATTATAATGACCAATTAAAACACTAGTATTATTATGAAGAGAAACACTTATAGAAAAATTAGTAGATGAGATATTAAATTGAAATGTAGAAATAATTTAAATAGAATTTTAAATCTCTATAAGTCTTGAAAACTAATGGTATAGGGTTCAAACATTGTATTGATTAAAATTATAATATAATTCAAAAAATAGAAGAAAATTAAATATTAGTCAATTTATCAACAATAACGTTTTCATACATGAATGAAAAATTTAGTACTTATATATGTTTTCTAAGATACCACATGATATCCAAAATAATCCTCTCACATGTTAGAAACATGTACTGACACTTTCTCTACTAAGGATTCTAGTTCAATTAGAATATTCCTTATGTTAAATGCCAAATTACCTATTATTTTTTATCTACCATATGTGCTTATTTTCCCATGAAAAATATTAATCATTAATCTTAAAACATTATTTGAACTCTCCAAAAGAATTTATCTATAATCTATGATTAGGTGGGCTCTCTATGGAATCATGGGAGTGTTATATCATGATTTGGGAGGAAAAAGTAATGAAATTTTATTTTAATCCAGACACTATTTTCATAGTGAATAATGATTAACATTATTTATAAAATAGGGCTAAAAGGATCACTTTTAATGTTTTTTTATTGTACCTGATACAATTTTATGTGGTTAATTACATAAAATATCTTTGTGGGACATGAATTTTATAGTTACTAAACATTTGGGAACCACAAAAAAACATTTGGAACACTAAAAATCCCCTAACATATTATATTTAGCCACACCATAACCATTAACTATCATCTAGAGAAGTATTCATAACCATAAAAGGTTTGTATTATGGCCATTGGGAAACCATTAGGCCATGTAGTTATGGTCTCATGATGGTAGTTATAGAATCTCACAATGTCTCTAAAGTCTTACATCTGAGCTCCTCTAATGTCAAACATAGATCTATTAAAAATTCATATAGTTGGTGGATCAAAATTTGGTACCATCCCAAAGTCTCATGATCAATATCAACCAAATGTTTTATAACTATGATTCCATATAATCATACATGGGTCATATAATTTTAACATTAATTCATATGATTCCTTGAAGTCAAATGACAAAGGATGATGTCTTATTATAATGTTCTATTCTTAATAGAAAATTATTATTTCTAGGTCAAAATTTGTATACTAATTCGTGAAGTATTATGGTCGAAGAAAAATCCTGAGATCTAGAAGAATTCATATTGTCTACTTCCGAGTCATAATATCATTTTCATGGAGTAATATGATTAATACCATTGTAGATGTTCCATCATATAATTTATGGAAAACACACTATGTCTACACATTATCATAATTAATATTAAATTGTTCTAAAACTTGAAAATAATAATTATCATCATTTTTGATATTATAAACCCATGATATAAAAATACATGTATGTTTTTGAATATAATTACTATAATAAATCAAAATTTATAAATAATGATATATTCCATTAAACTATTATGTTCTGGATTTCCAAAAGGAACTAATATAATGTGATTTCCTACATTTTTTGAAAATTTTGGGGTTACAATCGTATGAAAAATATTTTATAGGCTTGGTTTTATTTATCCTAATTAGGGTCCTACTAATGTATTCAATTATTTTATTCGTTTACTATTAACATTATCATATTGGATTTTACAATCATGTTCTCATGTAAACAAGAACATGCTTAATCTATTGTAATTATATAATAACAATTATACTAAAAATATATATATAAAATAAATCATGCACTAAAATGATTATTTTACATTAATAATCACAAATATCTACACTAAGGAGAAGACATTGGTGGTGTGTTGACATACCAGAAGATATCACTATGCACTGTATGTGTTAAAATTATTTATGAATGATGCACTATATACCCTTGGGGTAATCCGTCCTATTATCTTTTTTCACTCTACTCAGAGAAATTTCACGGTTTGTTTTTAGAAGAATTTGTCCTCTTAAAAAGTTTGATGATATGTGAGTATATCTTTTTATTGAATGAGAAATATCTTACATCAGAACTCTATATTTGATGTTCCATTAGACATGGATTAACATTGGTATTTGTATCTATTTAAAGATGTGGATCATTCAAGATGTATAATTTTAACATTCCTTACTTATACACTAAATAGATTTTATAGTGTAGTTTCATCACTATTAAAATGGTTTTTGAAACTCCTTTGGGGGAACTGGACAATAAAATCTATTAGGTGGATTAGGAAGGCATAATATAATTCTTTCTTGGAATTATCTTTATCAAAGAATAAATATATTGATCGATGTGAATCCATATTCAAAGGAAAATAATATCATGAGTTTTGAAGTAAGGGATGTCTTATTCTATATAAAGATAGGCTGATATGTCTATAAACTATTTGACAGAAAAAACAATTCTTTAAATGAACCTTGTTATGTATTTGAGTAGTTCAAAAGAGTTAAGAAGATGGATTAACTCAATGATAAAGTGTGAATCATTCATAAATAATTTTAAAACATAAAATATGTTGTGTTATATCTTGGTATGTAAACACACCACCACCGTTCTGTCCTTCAAGTAGTTATTTATGATTATACATGTAAAATAATCATTTCTAGTGCATGATCTATTTTTTAAATCCATATTAAAGTCATGGGCCTGAAACCCACTAAACAAACAACCATTATGTAAATAATTTTATTGTTGATTATATTCATACTAAATATTATTTAGATTCATAATTCACGGTGGCTGACTGAACATGGAATGTTTTCTTAAATACTAAAACATAACATTATTCCAGATGAATCACCCTATAACATAGCATACTGTATGATAACATACACATGAATAATTATGCATAAAAACACAATACTAAACATCATTTCTTCAAGTATATGGCACTTTTCAATAGAATATTTTATAAAAGTATTCTATAATACTAATACCTCTTACACATTTATAATTTTTGGCCTCCATATGTTGCATAAGGATTCATCAAATGAAAAACCCCATATTCCATGGCCTGAAATTAATAACCCCCTACATATTTAGCACTACCAAGAATATTGAATTGGAATATCCATTTTTATTACTCAAAAAACATGCACATCTCTAATAATAATACAATGGTATATTTTCTCATTCCCACATGTTGATGGAATTTCTCATTAAGTGTAAACATACTTATATAGTGCATCTCTATTTATAATTTTCTTCTAAAATGACATTGAAAATGGATCAAAATATTTTTACCATAGCAAGTACAAAAATCAGAGTTTCAATTATTTAATCATAAAAAATAAAATTTCATGAACCATGACATGGATAATGTGGTTATTACATATGTAAATTCATTTAATTTAAAAAAATCAATACTACCATAGTATATCATCATATTTCGACATTCAGGTACTCTAAAAACCCACTATTGATCATGTTTTATTTGTTTATGGTTTAGGGGTTTTCTTAGAATTTTTTTTGGATATTTTAAAGGTATTTTGGACTAAATATGGTTAATGATTGATTTTCCCAAATAGTGATCACTACTTGTGTAAATCATGAAAACCCATGTAGTTAGATTATTCAGGGAAAGTGTACTGTTTGAAAAGTATTGTTCCCACTAAATAGAAATCATTAAACCCTATAATAGGAGAAACACAATTTTTCGAACCATATATCCCTACTTAGATATCTATGAAAACAATATTTGACAAACCTTACAATTCAAAAAAAATCATGAACCCTCATTTTGACCCCCCACACAACCGTAACTCAAACTATTATAATATATAGGATTTTGATGGATCTCAAGGGCCATTTATGGATCTTCCAAACCCCTTCTAAGGGTGATTTAGTAAAATATATATTCTTTTAAACCTTTCTTAGTATGTTTCCTCTCCCAGTTCCATCTCTTAAAATCTCTCATCTCTCTTTGTAATTATTTTATATATATATATGTTTTCAATGTATTTAATATTTATTGTTTTGAATATTGAATATATGGAGGATTCTCGTATATTCATTGTTGAAGTTATTTGGGGCAGTTTCCTGTTTTAGAATTTTTTATTCATGATCATGTGATCCCAAGGTAAGTGATTTTATTTATTAATGGAAAATGTATTTAAATCATACCTGTGAGATATGAATTATGTAGTGTTAAATAATATTTTTAAAAACTAATTTATTTTTATTGGTTATATTATATTTACTTTCCCTCAAATTGGGGAAACCCCCCCCCCCAACTCCCTTGAAATGGGATGTGTTTGTGAAATCTTATAGAAAATTAATTAAATTGAATTATCAAATCTAAATTGTGAAATAGAAATGTGAAAAAAAAAATTCATATTAGGAAAAATGGCATGATTTATATTGATGAAACATTTGTGGTTTTATCAAAGAAACGTCTCAAATTATTTAAAAACCAATTTTGGGATTTAAAATGATATTTTAAATTTGAAATGGATAATAATGGGTTAATTATATTTTGAACAATTTTAAAATGAATTTTCCAAATTAGAATTTTATTAGAGATCAAGAAGGCCTACTTAGTTAGTAAATAATTTAGGACAACATCACTTTATTGACACTTTACCACTCTAACAAAACATATATCTTAGTTCATATCCCAAATGGGATAATGATGGATCCACTTTGGCTAGTGTCATGGGATGTGGCTAAACATGTTACCATGACCACTTATTCATGTTTAAGGGTATCCCATAACCTAATACTACCATTCCTCTTGGCAGAAAATGACATTTTTAATTTTCAATGATTTTATATTTATGCTGTTTTCATAATCTATTTTACAAATGCAGTGTGAATTTTAATAATATCTCTTATATAAAATGATTTTTAACAAATTATTTATAATATTATCATAAATTGAAATGTAAATATTGATTTTTTATAAACTATTTTGTAATAATGGATATATTTTTTTAAAAGTGAATGATTAGATTGATTATCTATTTTGAAATATATTAATGGAATCTTAGCTGATACTATACTAGGATTTTAGCACACACCCTACCTGTGTTTTTGTGAATTTGTATATTTCCTCATGCCAGGTTTTGATCATGGAAATGGTTCTACTTAGGGTGGTTCTATTTGTTTATCCTTTAATCATAGAGAGAATTGTTCATTGAGACACATTAATGATTATTATTTTTTCATGGGTATTGATGATGTACAATGTGTTTATTATACCTATTTGGATTTTGGTATATTTTCCCCAACGTTTATTTAATTTTTTTTCATTCCAAAATGTATCAATTAACATTATTTTTTATATGAAAAAACATTCCTTCTTTATCCCATATGATTTCATGTGCTTATCACCAACCCAAATGGATGAGGAACACCCTTTGGGTCATGTCAATACAAGCATAGTTATTAGGGTACTGGGGTGTTTGAATTGGTTCATGAAATATTGACATCATAGGTGATTAATCATATTTCCACGATGTTAGTATAAACATTGGTAATCATGTTTGGACATTGTTGGGAGTTGTGATTGAGTGTTTGGATAAATATCTCCATAATGAACCATAAATCCCTAGAGGAAGTTTGGAAATAGAGTATCAATGATTCGTTGAATCACATTACCAACTTTTTATTTTCATAGATTGATATAAAAATATTTTTTATCAATCTACTATGATTAACATTCACCAATTCTCTATTTTGAAATACGTTATCTGTAACCATTCTGATGATTTCAATGTTTTCTTCTAATTTTCTGTATCATCATTCCTCTGAGAATATGTGATAATCGAATAAAAGTGGAATATTATGATGAATTTTTGTGATAAAATACCCTTATGGATCATATTTCAATTGATTTTATCATGCATATTGTCCGTAGATTTATACATGAACCTACCCTCATTCCAATTCAGGTTGTAGTTATAGAACCTGAAATCTCTATTTTGAGGAATTATGAATAGTATTTCCTTCTCAAAAAGGAACTAGTGATCCAAGGCTCTAATAAATATAAAGTAGATGAGGAATGGTTGAGATATATCGATATTATATATGAGTTCATAGAGACGCCAAGAAAAATCTAGGTGAAATGAGTCACCATCATGCTAGAGGGGCCTAGTTGGATATAATGGTACCTGATTGTAAAATTGAAGAAGACTTAGGTCTTAGAGTGAAAAAAATTTGATGTTTTTTTCAAAAAATAGATCATTATAGATTTAATGGTGTTGGGAAATAACTTATTATTTTCACACATTAGATGGATGACAAGGCCATGGGATAATATTAAAACCATTTTGGTGAGAATATAATGATTCGCCTGGGATGATATAAAATTATAGGATGAAGACATGATGGTTTGATATGGTATGTATAAATGATGATGACTTTCAGGTTTTCTTGCTAAAGAATCCCTCTTATGTGGATGTGGTGGATGGATTTTTAATGTTTGAAATGGACTTTATTGGTGAAAAAGGGATGATGTGAGTTCATTTTTCTTCTATTGGTGGTCTAGTGAATTTATGTAAATGGAAGAGGAAATATGATTATTCTCATGGTGGTTCTCAACATCAGTGTTTTTATGAACCTCATGTAGTACCTGGAAAAGACACCATTAATTTTTACCAGTGTGTAAAACCAAGGAATTCAAAATGGGGTTTCACTAAGACAACCATGATATGTGTCTCGTATAGATACATGAGTAACTTTTATAATTTCCTCAATGACTATTCCACTCTTCATAGTCGAACATTGAAATAAAAACCAAATAAAAATGTGGTGCAATCAGATTCAGCCATGAAACCAGTGGATCTTAATTTGTACATGGATCCTACAAAGAGATAATTAGGGGACACATAGTGAATAATTTGTTAGATATAATCATATATATAGTATGGAAATATATTTCTATCAAATGTATTGTATATATTTTTCTTTTTTAGCTTTAATTTGAATGAATGTCTATTTACAAATTCATTGATAAAATAGATTATTTTCATTTTATTTTTATATATATATATATTATAAATTTTATTTTATGTGATTTATTTAAATGAATTAAAAATATCGTACATATTTTTATTTAAATAATATAACATCAATATAATATTAATTTAGTAGAATTAATAATTATATCTTGTACCATAGTAAAATTTTAATTTTTCTAATGAAATCAGTTAACATTATATTGTTATTAATATAATTTCATTGATAATTAATTAATTTAATAGTTATAAATTTACCAAGTTATCTTGTTTTTAACTTATAATGACATTATTATTTATTAAAAATTTTATTATTTATTAAATTAATAAATTTACATGTGAATTATAGAGAATAAACATTTAACTAACACCACCTCTTTTATGACAATACCATACAATTTAGATTTTATTTGAATTTAACTATTTTCATATTAGTGAAAAATATATTTATAGGATAAAATATATCATTTAAAAACACTATGCTGAATTTATAACCCATGTTTAACGTTTTGTAAGACTTTGTAATAATATATCAATAAAACTAATTTTGTTCTCTTATATCAAAAATTATTTTCCAAAACATGTTAAAATTAAAAATAAAAAATCGTTTTCATATTTTAAAATAAAAAAATTCATAATTTTTAAAATATTCAAATTTATTTTTTGTTACAAAAAATTAAAATTAAAAATAAAAAGTTTCATGAAATTCATAATGTTAAAAGCTTTATTTTAAAAGAATTATTTTATTAATGTTGTTTTTTATGTAATAAATTGAAATGGTAAATTTTAAATAAATACTATGATATGATCTTGAAAAATGTATATAAGTATATTATTAAATATTTAATTAGTTATTAATGTTATATAAAATATGGAACATGTAATGATTAAAACAAAATTTAGAAACCTATCATAAAACTAGTATTTATTTTTCGTTAAATGTCAATTTTCATATAAGTAAAAATTTAATGGCATTAAATAGATTAAATATTTAAATTCATGAAACATAAATTTATTAAACTTTATATCCTCATATCTTTATAAGAGCATGTATTATTGACTAAATTAAGTAGTTACAAATTATAAATGTGAAAGGGAACAATGTAGAAAATTTAACGTTAAATGACATGAAATAAATAAATCGAATAATCATGTTTCAAATTAAACAACTTGGAATTTATTGACACAAATTCATCTAAAATAAATTATGTCTCACTTTTAGATCCATTGAATTGGTCCTAGTTTAATTACATATTTTAAAATAATTGGTGTTTAGAAAAGTGCCATTTTCATCACTTATAAATAGTGATTAATTACAACCTCTAAAAGTTACACATAAAAATTGAAATTTCCTCAGAAACAAACCCAACAATAATCTAATAGATGTATTTTTAATGAAATATATCCTTTTTTAATCATTTTATATCCAAATACCTTCACTTCTAAGGAAACATTCAACAAAATGTTCATAGTCCCAAAGTGAGTATTACATAATAAATATAATCTCTTCATAATAAGTATAATCGAAATCTTGCCAAAACAATGTAATATATTCAAATGAACATATTTAGTATAACTATGTGATATTTTATAAATGTAACTACACTTATTTATTCCTATAAATTCACAAATAAAAAATAATGTCAATCATGCACACCTGGAGACTATAAACTGTATGAGACGACCTTTTTCATTTTCCATCACCACATAACATGGATTAAAATAAACATGAATTTCAGGTACACAAATAATTATTTTAATAGTTTTATTATTTAAAAGATGATATTGGACTGAATATAAGAGATATTAGTAATAAATGTTTATAATACATATAACCACATAAATTTAAAATATCAGAGAAAATTTCATACTAAAAGGCCATTTAAAAAAACTATATTATTATAAATATACTATTCGATTAAAATATAAAAGGAAATAATCCCTTAATCAAATATATATTATTATGTTCCTATATAATAACATTTAACATGTTCCAAAAACCAAAAGATTTATAAATAAGGTGACTGAAACACCATAAATGACCGTTATAAGATAAAATAATATAATAAATAAATTTGATAGAAAAATAAAATGTTACTTTTCAAATGTAATATACGAGAATATGAATTCTTATATGGTATATAATAATCTTAATTTAATTATTCATTATGTAGTTCACATGCAAACAGAGAGTTAAGACTTGGGAAAGGGTTTGTGATAACTCGATTTACTTCAATTTACTAACAAACATTCATATTGAACTATTCTATTAAAATTTTGATCAATTATTCCTAATGAATTAATTTTTTTATATTTTATCCTAATTTTATAAGGGTAGAAATTTGTTATTTATATCACCATCATCAAATTATTCTTACCACCAGGATTTTATAACATGACATGGGTTTCTTGCACTCAATTCCAATTTATAGAGTCATACTTATTAATTTTATCCAATTTACTTTTATATGGTTAATATTATATCTATTTGATATAGTATATCCACAATTATATTTCATATATTATATTTTTTGTTCTTTTTTTAGATAATTTTTTTTCAAAATTTTTATTTAAATGTTACTCGATTTACAATGACTCTTTTCCCAATCCCGTTTTAATATACCGATCCTTGAAATATGTTAACCCATCCTTGGAATTTAATAGCTTTTATTACAATAACATTAAAATTTTGTTCCCAATATGTTATGATTTCTTATCACTCTATACTGATTATATTTTTTAAAATGATTTTTTACAATTTTATCATGGTATGTTATTTTTACTAAATGTATTTTTCATAAAATTAAAATGTTATAATTCATCAATCATATATTATATTTGACTGAATAGTTTTTTAATATACATCTACTTGTATTTAAAAATGAATAATATCATTCGAAACATTCTTACATTTATTTCAAATTTTGTTTTATAAAATAAAATTAACATTTTTCATACTATAGAGACCCAAGATTATTGTACATTGAAATTAAATTATTTTTATGAATATTTATTAAATTAATAAAACAAATGGATGAGTACTATATCAATTTATTACATTTGGTTATTGGGAATCATAAATATTGTTCCATAAGTGAGAAACATCATCACCTATTATGTTCATCACAAAAAGAACCCTTATCATAACTATCATACATAAACAAATAACATCATAACACTGGGAAATGGAAAAAAAGAATGGGTGATGTCATATGCCTAGTAAGGGTAAATAAGAGAGATACATTGTAATAATTGGAACACAAGGGTATTTGAACATGAGTATAATATTTCAACAAAAAACCCTTCATATAATAGATCATAAAAATGAGTCATGGAATTATAATTTGAAATTTATTAGACATAAATCATAATGTAATCTATGAAAATTTTCACGGAGAGAACTACATTGACATAATACAAGCGATTGGTGGCATACAAGTAATTATAGAAAATAATTTCCATATATTTCAAGGATCACTGTAAAGACCATCATAGTGGGAAAATTTAATTACTGAATCATATTAACTACATGTTCTAAACTTGTCTTAATAAATCAATTTCAATTCCTTTTGATCCATTCCTTAATAAACTATGTTCATTATTATTCTCTCCCTATCTATTTCATGCTGTTTATGTCATTAACCAGTGTATTGGAGGAAGAATTATATCCCTCTCTTAATATAATGAATTTTTTGTACCCCATGATAATATAAAAATTGTAAATATAAACTCCCATGAAAGTAATGGGGTATCAAATTATTTTCATCATACAATAACCCACAGAAATGATAATGGGTTATAATCATTTCATGATTAAATAAACAATGAAAATAAGTATTTTTTATAATAATTTCTTCATAGTATATCCAAGGAAATAGATATGGGTTTAGTAAAAATACTTCCTTTATATTAGAAACAATTAAAATAATTAACATTAATGGTATGCATGATTTATATCTCGAATAAATAATATGTAAATCCAATAGATACAATATTATTCAGATATTATGTTTTATTGAATGTTCAAAACATTTCATGGGGAAATTATACATTCCTTTTGGAATAATTCATTCTAAAACATTATTCATATTTAACCCCTTATTCCATAAAAATTACGTTTAAAATAATAAAAAGTATGTTTTTATGAAATGATTCTTCATGATGTTAGAAAATTTCATTCATGTCATACACTTTATAATGAAGATTCATTTATTATTTATGGAAAAAATAGAAATGGTCACTTTTAAAAAAATATTAATATTCATTTCAAAATGATTTGTAAAAAACCCAAGATGGATAAAACATAAATTTTAGAAATATTAATTGAGCATGAATTCATTTTTGAAAATATTTTTTGAAAATATCATGTTAAACGATATAAAAGTTTTGATATTTGAAAAAAATAAATGCATATTTTCCAGAATATTTTTATACTTTTATTTAAAAAATAGTGTGAAAATGGTAAAAATAATTACCACTTGGTAGCATTTATTCATCATTCCCATGAAAGAATAATGTAAAATAAATCCTAAAATAAATTTTGTATGAATAAATTCAAATTATTACACGTAAAAGTGTATTTATATACATATCATTAAAGAATATAGGTGCACAACATAACTTATGTATCAAATAAGGAAAATAGATCTGGAATTATACCTTACCTAATGTCTTACCTCCAATCATAATCGTTATGTAAACTTGTATAATAATTCTTTTATTAAAAATAATAATTAACCATAATAATATATATCATACCATATATGATTATATTATGATCTTTTATTATCCATATATTAACAATTTTATTTTAAGGTCATGTTTCAGGTAATAACCACTTTGTTTATTAGAAATGTTTTGATTTGTAATAATTTTTCTACTATTAATTTGATCATTATTGAATCATATTTATAATGATAACCATGATATAAATATCATATATATTTACTATATTTGTATTTATTTTAATAAATATAATGTAGTGATATATAATTAAATGCACTTTTCATAGAGATGGTGGGATATATGTATGCATGAATGTTATTTATATTTTATTATTCTATTGAAATAATGAAAAGTAATAATATATATTATAATTTTAGAATCATTATTTTTTCATATATGTCTTAAATTTAAATAAAAAACATCAAAAATACCTTTCATGTGATTCTTGAATGATTCAATTTTCTCAAT
Organism: Viscum album; assembly: GCA_963277665.1. Classification (NCBI taxonomy): domain Eukaryota; kingdom Viridiplantae; phylum Streptophyta; class Magnoliopsida; order Santalales; family Viscaceae; genus Viscum; species Viscum album. The sequence goes on along the minus strand of OY728131.1, from coordinate 1,214,143,794 downwards.
GAGGTTTTTTCCCTACATAAACATGAATGATCTTATCATATTCCCACAAAAATGAAAATTTTATGGTATACATGATATAATAATGGTTTAATCCTAATAAATCCCATTGAATTATTTAAAACATCTTCCACTATCCTTTATTTATATCTACCTACAATTACTCTAATGTACACTTATATCATGAATAATAATTTATACTTAACTGGCATTAAATCATCCAGAAGATCATCCAGAACAAAAATGTATTTATGAGACATGAAATCCATTTAAAAATCATGGATTCATTACTTTTTATGACTATTTATCCCTATACTGCTTATTTTAAATAGTCCTTACTTATCATCTCCCAATAATGATATACTATCTTTGGTTACTAGAAAACCACATCACTGTGGTTCTCATCTATCTATAGATATTCTATGATGTACATGTGTTTCATTAATGACTTCTTACTTGGTGAAAGTTTTAATTTTTCATATAAAATCTATTGTTTATCATAAGCATCATCCTCCTCCGAATCTATCTCTCTCCAACTATACATCATGATTATGTTCTCCATATCATGAAATATGGATTGGATAATGACATTCACATTTAGTTCTGAATGCCTCTATATGTATTATACCTCAAGCCTCTTAAGATGCATCATAAGGATACACTTTGTGTCCTTTATTAATTTTTTAACATAAATGGTATTATGAAACAATGTGGAATATAATACATGTGTATATAAAAAATGTTATTTTTACTCCATAACTGTAATGGAATTAAATTTTATTTTTAGTTGGAATACAGTTTAGTGTGTAATTATTATTTAGTAATGCATATCCCTAAATGATAATTGATTTTTTTCTCGACACACTATCAACCATATGATGTCATGAAAGGAATGGTTACTCCTTTCACTAACACAATTCTAGTATAGATTGTATTTTTGTGTCTGTTGAGAATGATTCACATACACCCATAAAATGCCAATAAACTCATGGTTAATATATTCACCAAAAAGAGTAGATCAAATATTCTTTATCATCATCTGTGTTGACTCATTACTTCAGAAAATAATTTCTTGAATTTATGAAAGGAATAAAGAATATTACCAATAATGTAAGCATAATATATATTCTCATGTGATCTATAACTTTTATGAATTCAAAGTACCCACCACTAGATTCTTCTCAAAATGATCCTCACAAATTAGTGTGTACCAATCCAAGATGACTTGGGCCCATATCACCATATGCACATAATTTTGTTTATTCATTTTCTTTTTTTTTGTGAAAATTATGACATATTTCAAGTGATATTATCATAAAAGATTCTAAAGTATCATCATAATAGATCATTATGATATTCTTATAATTTATATGACAATGGTTGTTAATCCATAACTAGGGGTTATTGAGTCCTTCGAACATGATTATGTTATCAATAAAAAATTCCTATTTTTAATTATTAAATTTATAATGACTCTTATTTTTATATTATGTACTATAACATATGATATATTTATTAATAAATACTTTTATATCCAATCATGAAAAAATAATATAGCATATAATGTTAAAAAAATTGGTTTTAGCTACAGTTGGTATAAAATAAAAATCACATTCCACTAAGATGATTTGTATAAAAAAAGAATGTGTTAGTATCTAATAGATAAAATATCCCTCCTTAACCCGTTAATATTTAAAAAATTTATACCTCTTAAGATAATATTGCATAATCTACATGCTATATACATTTAGATACATATATCTAAACCACAATCTATATCTAATACCAACATTGTAGATAAATAATGATTACACTCAATAATGAAAACACAATCAACTTCCCCTTTACAGTAGTTGTAGTTCCCCTTCTAGTGGGATTCCATTCCACATGAAAAAATACTTATTATTTTCCTTTTTCCTATATTTGGATCTTTCTATTCTTGGAATGACATTTCTCAATATCATTATAATTCTAATGATTTTTTGGCCCAATTACCAAGCTATTTCAATTCTTATTCCCCATAAGGATAGTGGGATTTTCATTACCCAAATCTATTAATATTGGAGAATGAGAGTAAGATGATTCGTAATTATCTTTTTATTATTTATAATTTTTTAATTAACTATAAAACAGTAGAATGTCTTGGGTATTGAATAATGGATGTGATCCGTTTCAATCTCATCATAAAATGTAATTTCTATAATGTCACAACATTCAATGGACCAAATAATCATTAATATGTGATTCTCATTTGACCCATACTATACATTCATGAATATAGGAATATAATTATTGTTATGGTATCAATCTTGTAACACCTTATGTAGAAACAAGTCATAATGGTAATACATCCAGAAATGTGCAGCCATGTATTCATGTTGTTTTGGAATCTCAATGGATTTTGATGATTGAATGAACCATAGAACACTTGTGGCATAATTAAATATCTTATCATATAAAGAAAAATCTTCTCCAATATCCAATTGATGAGGTTCCTACGTAATAGGGTTTTCTAGAACATATAATTTCCTTTCATTGTTCATGATAATGTAGAAGTGTCTTTCCTATTATTTGAAATGTGTTCTATTGAGAAGGCGATAATTATCATTTATGGATAAAAGTTATATTATTGTAGTCATATTTAATATTTTCTCGATAAATAATAAGTGTATAATTTTAGTAATTTATCTGAAAAATGTATGTAGATAATAATAATTTTTATATTAGTCTCCCACATGTTCCTGACACCCAAATATCCCTCATCATTGGATTTACAACAACTTTTATTATGAATTCTAGTTTTAATGACACATACTCCCCTTCACATAACCCATAAAAAAGCTGAATATATATTTAATGGGTTTAGGATGGCATTTGTTGACTATCTATATTAACTCGTAGTTCATTCTTAAAATGACTTGGCACCCAACTCCTGAAATCCATAAATTCGATTTCATCAACATTTGCCTCTTAATTATGCCACTTCCTACATTAGATATAAAACGTTTATGTGAACTATGTTATTTTGACCCAAATATTCATGTTGGAATTCAATAATAATTGAATTAACCCAAACATGGACATGTCAATAACATTGAACTATGGTTTGATTTAAAATTAATAAGTAGAGAGATATAAAAAAATAATAAATATTACTGATGGATTTTATATTTTTGTGAAAATTATATATCATTTAACTATAATCCTTTCACTTTATAAATATTTTTATTTAGTTATGTGACATAACATGTCTTAGATAAAGAATAATCATACATTATGTTTTTTGTTATATGATGATTTCATTTTAATTCATTAATTCATTTTATAATGATAAAAAATTCATATAGAAAATAACAGTTATTCTTGAGAGAAATAAAAATACAATAGTTTTATGATCATGAGAATTTGTTGATGGATTATTTATTACTAAAAGATAATGCATAAATTGGAACATGGGAAAACCCATTGATATTGTCTTGTTTCATGTTATATAATTTCAAAAATCCACCCATGAAATTGATAGATTGGTTTCACTTTGGAACCAATAATGAAACGACTCAAATTTTACTAGAGTCTCATCCATTACATATGCCTTTTCCCTCATGATGGAGTGGGAACCCAAAGGATTGGATAAGGGGTTTATATAAAGGGAAATCATGGTCTCAAATGTCCTTACACAATGATAGTTGGGATGTCAAAAATACCATTAAGTTAATTTAATAATAAATTAAATGGAAACTATTCACATATTATTTTTTAATATATGATCATGATCGTACAAAAACATGATGTGAATCATGAATTTAATAAAACGTTAAATCAATTCTAATCACTGTAATTTATCATAAATTCTATTAAATCAATTAATTTTAATATTTCATTAATAAATTATTTTATCTTAATTTTAATCCAAAAATAATTTAGTTTCCAATACATCCTAATTCCAATAATGTTAGTTAAATTTATTTAAATTAAAATATGTACAAAACATGTACAATTGGGGAAACATAGTGTGTACCCATATAAATTACATAGTGTTTATTTTATTCATATACTATTTTCCCATGTTGCATATGTGAAAAGGTATTTATCTCAAAATTTAAGGGTTTGTACATAGTCAAATAAATGACTATTGTAAAAAATTTATTTATGTTTTGTGTTATAATTTACATCACATAATTTAATGACTATATTTCAAATTATAAATCATATGTTGTGGAGATCATTCAAAAAAAAATAAATTTGACAATTAATATGTATAAAAAACCCAACACATGATTTGTATATATTTCAAAAATGTGTATAATTTAGCTACTCTTCATTTATTGTTACAGATTTCTATTTTTGGAAAATTGACAGGAACATGGCATAAAATCCTACAACTGAAATTAATATAGTATACAATTTAAAGATGTGTTACAAGACATTTGTCCATTGAGGTACATGTTCACTAGTCATATATGTTATGTAATAAAACAAATGACATGGTATACACTAATTGGATACACATCATGTATGAAGGATATATACCTTGTAGTCCGGCTAACCATGTGCTAGTATAGACCTATCAGTAGATGGGGTACATAAATACACCGCACATGTAACAAATACACACCACATGTAATAAATACACATATATTAAATGAATTAAAATTTATTTTTGTGCATTAAATATGTGTAAAAATTTTTTACCAAGGGGATATACTTTGTGCAATCTTGCTTTTTCTGGACTAAATCGTTGGAACATTATAATGAGTTCATTGAATACTTATTAGATCATTTATCTAATCAATATTGATTATATTTTGTATAAATGGTAAGAAACATATTTGATATTTTTATTCAGATTAATGAAAAATTAATCCAGAATTGAAAACTAAAAATAAGTAAGTAAATAAACGACCAGTATTAAAATAATTATATAAAATGGGGTGTCCGCTCAAATTCTAATTGAATGTTTTGAGCAGATCATATGTACTTATTAGGGTAAAATCCTCTCATAATTTATTAATAATCAATGATTAATATAAGATATAAAATTATTATAAACACAATTTCCAACAAAATTGAATCATTAATTAATTTACATGAGAAGGATGAAGCAAAAAATCATGATAATAACATAATTACTTATAATAAATCTAATAAATTAAATAATTACTTTGTGATGAATTATTTATTCTCTAAAGAATGTGAAAATGTAAATATTTTAAAAATTCCTTTTATTATTGGATTAACGTGTTGATTTCTTTTAATGTAGTTAAAATATTCATTATGATCCCACGAATGATGATTTAGGAATCCACAATGGATAGCATTGTAGATCCTAACACATGAATTTTATTTTTTATTTATCACTAAGAGAATCACATCAGGAATAACTATTTTTAATCACTATAATTGATATTGGTGGTAGAATATTTCACTCTTTTTTTTGAGGGCGTTCATAAAGATGGAACTCTTAATTTAATTGAGATAATTCACCAGATGTTGTTATACAAAAATGAAAAAAATGGAAACACATTTTAGAGATAATATAAATTTATGTAAATAACAGTAAGGTTGGAAAATAATAATTTCACAAGTGCACTAATTATTTACAAAGTCTCTTTGACACCCAATGTATATAATAGTAATATAATTAATTGATAACATTCATAAAACATGTTAATTTATAAAATTTTAAATATTAAAATTATATTTAATATATGTCATTACTCACTAGACAATTTAAACTAGCCAACCATTTGACTATAATATTAATTGGTCCTTGAATAATGAAAATTTACATAATAAATTAAAATAATTATGTTATTTGAATATAAATAAATCAATATAATATTTCTTAAATAGAATAAAAATATTTAATAAACACTCTACAAAAAAACTATTTTTAATATCTAGTTATTGAAAATATATGATTAAATTAAAGTAAAAATTAATTTACAAAATGAGAGATTAATTTTTATTCGTCATGTGAACATATAATATTATTTAAAGATATTTTTAGACACTTACTGTATAAACCAATAGGTCCCTTTATCTGGGGAACTACGTGAAACAACCCAAATTATATGGTTAGAATCATGAAACATTTGAAGATACACATAGAGATAGAATATAATTTCACAATTTCTCAACCACTCAAACTAATGATTATTGTATAATATAGTCCTTTTATCAAGACATCTCTTATCAGTAATGTTTCATAAAAGTTATATTAACCTATGTTCATGATGTCAAACTCTCATACATATCAATAATTTTTCATTCACGTAGAATCCCATAACCATGTATTTTATTGGGGATATCATTTCATTCATAGGGGCTATAATATTAACATTCATTAAATAAAATATGGGGAAGATCTTTTATCACATTATTTATTAACAAAATATTACTCATGATTCACCCAACATATCATACATCATCATGAACATATGTCATCATAGAATTCATCAACACATAAAACTACAAGACTTGTTATACCAATTAATAATAATCAAAAAATCTACGGATTAAAAAAACCCATATAAAGGAACATCGAATAATTTATAAAAAAAATTATTTTTTATCAATAGATTTAATTTTCATGATACCAGACAAGAGAAATTATCAAGGGTGTATATCATAAAATGCCCCTCAAACTCCAACAAGAATCCATCCTTAGAAACCGATATCATTTTAATCCATAATATGGTTTTATCTAGTTACATAACATATATTTATTAATATTATCATCGTAATTATGGGTTCACATTATATTGGGCTATTTCTATGACCTTTTTTCTGTGACAACTACACTTCTTAAATTATCACATACTATGTTATGTAGAATAAAAATAATGATGATAATTTTTTTATTAATATAAAAAATTATCAATAATTGTGGTCACTACGTATATGGATGTTTTTTCTAGGGAACAAACTCTGAAATTATTTAGTACCTATTTGATGGTTATTTATTTTCTTATTATGTATCAACAAAATGTCTATCACCTACTTTATAATACACTGATATATCTTGGTATTGAGGGAATAATATCTCCTTGCAGTAAAATGGGACATCATTTCTAGTCGAAAACATCCTATATATGTTGAGGTGAAATGAGGTTTTGTGTCACCTAAGACACAGAACATGTGGTTTGATTTGGTGTGGTACTAGTTTGATCAGGATTCATGTTGTTTTAATTTAAAAATGATGATTTGATGGGTACGAAATAATAGTTTCCATGATTGAAAAAATAATAACAAAATTATGGGGCGACATTGTTAGTTTACACATGAAAAAAATTATATTGTGGCATATAATAGTGGAAATTGTCCAAATACTAGTAAGATATATTTATCACAATATTTACAGGTTCCCTAAGGTGTATATGAGTATAAAATTCATTTGGGAATTATAATGGAGGTCTTATGGATCAGTATAGAGTGGTTTAATGGTAATATAAATATATTTACGTTTTGTGTTTTGGGGATATTAGTTGATTTGTTGTGTGGATTATTTATCTCATTTATTTTTATATTTATTTTTCTTATATAAACATAATTTTTTGTTTTATATGACTATGAATATATTGTAATATTTACGTTCACATGGTAAATATTCATGCATCATTAGGGTTATTTTAATTTTAAATATTCGTTTTAATTGACTAATTTTATAGTAATATTATATTTTTTTGAGTTTAATATTAAGGTATAGTCATTTAAATTTATGTATTTATCATTCACTTCTAGTCAGTATCCTCTATAAAATAGGGATTCCCATTGAGTTGACATGGATCCGTCACATAGATGAGAATTATAGGTTGGTGTTTTACATGGCGCCCCATTAATTTTTTTACATTCAATTTTCAAAAATGTCAAAGTGTTGTTCTTGTTATATTTTATACATTGTTATGTACTTCAATCATGTGAAACATTAACCCCTATCTATTTTAAATTTGTGTTCACTAGAGGTATATGAATTTTTTTTCTTGGATTATTCTATTATATATGTTGTGTTTCGGTAATATGATTCTTTCATCAGATATATCATTTATGGTTTGATTTCATATTTTCATTCAAATAGGCACATGTTAATGTATGATTTTTTATATGTAAGATTCACATGACATATAAATTGTTGCATATTATTTTTTATAAAGGCAAGAAAAATATTAGAATTTTCCAAAATAAATAATATATTGTTTTCTCATATAACTATTTGGTGGCATTAATCTCATTTTTTTCAATCATTTACACATAGTAGCTATATTCTGATCAAATGGAATGTGTTTCCTGATGGGGTATGATTTTCAATGGTGTATATTCAATCCCTTATGTAATGGATGAATAAGGATCATTAGTGGAACAGTGAAATAATTTGAGTCATATGTATTGACATTATGAGGGGATAATACAATTGAGGGGTAATATGAACATTAGAATTGGTTTCCATGAGGGTGTGGTTTGGTTAATTAATGTGTCAATGACCTCATATTTTTTTCATAAATCGATTTTGTATCAAATTATACATAACTGAACTAGGTATTAATAACGATAACCATTGTTAGGTTTAATTAATATAATTTTAATGTCTCACGATTTGATACAGGAATCACTTTGATCAACTATGATTAATTTCATGAACAGGGAAAAGGATCAGTTGGATACTAGGCCCCATTAGATTAGGTATTTTAGAAATGCATTTGTATAATATTGTGGGATTTGAACAACACAATCTTGATGAGTGAATTTATAGTTATCCATGGAATGATTGGTATGACTTTGGTTATCGAGAGAGGATAAACTATTTGTGGTGTATTATAATTTTATTATTGGAATGTGACACTGTGTGGTGATATGTGACTTAATATAGTATGGTATCTCTTGTGTGATAATGTATCATGGGAGATTGAAACTATTTGGTTTAGTTGAGATTGAGTAGGTTCAAAATTATTGAACTATGATAGGTTTCTTAGTGTATAGATCTTCCCTGAAGAGGATAATTATTTTTTAAATAAATTTTAATCAAAATGAATTAATTTATAATGGTGGGATCTTTCTAGATATACATCGTTATTTCTTTTTTTGGTGCTCAGTAATTTTTCCTCGAGAGGGTCCATTTTGAATTCATTAATTTAAGAAAAAAACATTGAGACACTACTATTATAGATTTGTAGTAAGCCATTCAGGATCATAGAGACATGGGGTATCAGGTGATTCGGGGGTTATCTTAATTTGTGAGAAGGATATATGAGAAAAGTATTTACTTAAAATGGTATATCAATTAAGATTCTATAAATGAAAATATGTAGTTGTTTTTCGAGGAGTCATAGTGTTCGAGCCAATTGAGGATTCCGTTGAGAGGTTGTCTTAGAGAACAAATATGTTAGGGAGTGAAGCATTATGTTTTGGGGGATGTGATTCAAATTTTATGTAAATTATTGAATATTTGGGATAGAATTAGTGTTGATACTATAACATGTAGATGTAGTTGTTTTGTGTTTATGCTCAGGTAGGAATGGGACAACATCATTTAATAATTATGTTCACCAAAAAATAGTGGGGCATAGATTTAAATGTTCAATTATTATGTTATCTAAAATAGTTATCTAATTGTGAAAGGCATTATATCAGTCATTTTTTCATGATCCTAATACTGGATAGGTTCTATGTGTGGAAATATTGGTCAGTGGATTTTCAATGTGACACTGAAATGGTGTAATGTGTGAATTTATTATTTTATTTACTACCTTAGAAATTGAAATATTCATGTATTAGATACATTATTGTATAGATTTTAATTATTATTCATAGTCTCATGTTTGAGTCAGTTTGATCAAAGGGTGATTTAGATTGAGAATTTCTATATCTTGGGTAGAGAACAAAATAAATTTATTTGTTTATAGTGATTCAATCCTAAAATTAAATAGTGTGTAATACTAAAAAACATTCATCTGTGTAATATTATATCATTTTATACCATATATATTTGAGGAATAATGATTTAGTTAGGTAGTGATAGGTCATATAAGTGGGTTCCATAAAGAATTTCTATAAAGGGTCGGCCATAGGAGGTATGACTAATATTTATACATGTACATCGATGTGGTTTGGTGGAAACTAGATCTAATACATTAATTAAAATTAATTAAATGTGACATTGGACCATTGGTAGATTATTTCATAGGTTTTTATATATTGGGGAGTTCTATGGATCTATATAGCCTTTGTGAGTCGGGTGATATAAAAGAGGCAAAACTAAGACATAAGATGAATCGACAGAATCCACTACTGTGTCTCAAGATAGATCAGTGTATTGAGAACCATAATAGGGTTGATATTTTTGATGGATTAGTTTCTATGATTCTTTTTACTATATTTCCATGTGGATTGGAGTGATGAAACTAAAGTGTATTTGGAATTATGGAGTATAATATAGTGAGTTCATAGTGAATTGTATACTATGAATGGTAAAGACAGGTGGATTGAGGAATATACAAGGTTCACAGTTTTGTGTTGAATTATGGTGGTGTTTTGTAATTTCCAACTGAGAATGAGGCCATTTTGTTTTATTACAAGATTAAATTTTTCCACTAGACTAGGCATGATTATGATAATTACTAATAATTTTTAGAATATTAGTTTAGGAAAATAATAGAGGTTTTTTTGGGAATAGAGTGAGGATTGAATAGAGGTTCATGTGGTCTGAAATTATTTGGAAGAGAGTAAGGGATAAACCATTTACTATCCTTGTTAATAGTCTATTGAGCTACCCAAAACCTAGGTGTTGCGGTGTGGCATGAATTTTTTTCTCCTTTATGAATGTTCATAATGGGAAAATCCACATGATTTACCTAGGGGATACAACATGGTAGATCTGTGTATGTTTCTCTAAATGTGTGAAGACATATTTAAATTACCACTCTGTGTAGGGTTCTACCTATATGTATTTTTAAGAGGACACCCAATAGATTATCCTATACATGATAATATTTAGAGAAATAGGCCTTGGGGTTTGCACCCTAACCATAGTGCCCACACCGTGACATAGAGTACATTACATAGAATAACCCAGGTTTGGTCAAGAAAACCCTGGAAGAGTATAAGGGGGTTCACTATAATGGATAAGGGAAGTGTTATGCGGTCTTCCCCACCTCTTGGGGGTATTACACCATGGTTGTTGAGAACATTATAAATTTCATCCAAGTTAGGAGGCCTTTATCACAACACTCTAGGATTATTATATACGTTGGAATCCCTTAGGGGAATTCCCAAGGGGTGATACACCATTGATCCCCTATCCAAAATGGAAATAGTAAATTTTCATTGAAACTCATGTGGTTTAATTAAAATATGGCCCCAAAGGAGGTTTTAAATTAAGGATGATTAATAACCTTCTAGTAAGGCAGTTTTGAATCATTGTTTTTGGAAATTTTAGGAGAAACTTGTTGTTTTCAACAACGCATTGTAACTTCTCACTTACATCATCTATGTGGGGGATGGTTTTGGATGAGATCTGATAATGATTATAGGTGTGTTAATGATAGGTTGTCCCTTTTTGTTTTTATTCCCATAAATTCTAATTTTTTATGAACTATGAAACACTTTTTATTATGATTCCATTATATGATGATGTAATTGGGAAATGACAATTTAGATAATTCATGTAGTGCCTAGTGAAGGATTCTTGATAATGAGAAAATTAGGTTTCAATAAATAGTAGTAATATAGGGATATTAATTGTATTTTGAGAATATTTTTCCTATTTGGATAAAAATATTTAATTATTATCAATTTTCATACCTAATTTTTTGGATATTTTTCCTGAGGAAGATTTTCAATGGAATTTATGTTCTTTTTTGAGAATTATTTGAGCTTATTATGGGAATTAATTCCATTTTAGAAGTAGTTAGAGACATTAATATAGATAAACATGATTATTTATTCATCATTCCTTATAATATATATGATTAATTGGATTGGGTACACATATACGGTGGATTCCTACCATATAACGACTCTCTATTGTTTAATAAAAATGTCCCACCCAATATCCCAATATGAAATAACCATCTTAGAAGATCTAATTAACTGGATACCACCACCATAATTTTTTCACGCAATTTATATGACAATTCACCCTCAATATAACATGGCACCAAATATCCCATAAATATAATAAAAAAACACAAACAATTGATTAAAACAACAACAATAGGGGAGTCTTAGTGTAGATAGAAACTGTAACAATATATTTAATTAATAAACTAGTAACTATAAAAATATAATTGATGTAAAAAATTAAAGGTGGATCATTAATACATTTAAAAAGGGATTAGAATTTTTATGAGTCCCTAGACACTAAATGATACCTTTTCCGTCCAAGATGATTCACAACAAAACTACTATAAGTCACACACTTCCAAAAAAGGTATGTTTATTTTTAGATCCCCTATAATTTTAGATCTTAACGAATCATTTTAAATTGTTTTTAAGATCATGCATTACTAGGTTTTGAGGTATCCCTCAATATCATTGAATGATGAAATATTAGATGTAGTTCGAAACCCATGACATAAAATGAAAATTAACAACTTGAATAAAAGAGTAGACAAAATAAAATCATGATTGTTAGTAACAACAATGTAGAACAATTAAAATTACTATTTATTATTTTTTCAGAACAAACATGAAATTTAAAGATTTACAATGGGAGATATATATTGTTTATATCATAACTATTATGCCAAATATATGTTGAAAGTTATAGGTAAAAATAAAATACAAAAATTTTGAAAAAAATTAATAATGAGATGTTAATGGATTGAAGGAGAGTAGGTGATGTTACCTTCTCACTTAAGATAAAAACACTGGGAGGGAAGGAGTTTTTGTTATATTGGATAACTCATATACCTCATATACATTTTATTCAACATATCAATACAAATTTAGAATTATTATATAATTTATAAAAAATATTTACTATCATTCCTCTCATGATGTAAATTGTAACTAGTGAATCCCCATGTCTACAAGATTGAATACCCAATGGTGGGAGTATAATGACTTCGTTGAAAACATCAATGTTTTATCAATTAAAAATGTAAATTAATAGGTTTATGTGTGAAATAGGGAGAAATAGACAACTATAATCCATATTATCCAATATGAAACTCATTTTTCTACGAGTGGAAAAACCTATATATATTGAATTTGGGAATAGCTTTGATTCCATGTGCTAACTTTATTTAAGACACCTTGTAGACACATAATTCAGGTAACTAGAGAAAAAATATTATTTTTATAATACCAATACGATAAGAAATGGAATATTTTATACAATTTTAGGGAAATAATATACCGAACTACTTTATAAAATAGAATATATATAATAGGTTATGGAAGTATTATAGCCCATAAATTTTTAATAACCTATCTGTTATGGTAGAACATAAATTCATAGTTGTATATTAAAATAATATAAAACGCCTTCGAAATTATATAAATATAAGTAAGAAGATAATATTTATTATGAATGTATTACTGTATTATACGTAATTAAATGTACGAAAACAATTATAACACAAAAAAATTGAAATTCTACACTAGAAGTGGACATGACATATACTGGAATGTAATAATTGGATATATTGTACAATTTAAACCAATGAAGTATACTGGAACAAATTACAATATGTAACACAATATTGAATAGTTTATAATTAATATATGCTAGATGAAAATACAATCAGATTTAACAATGTAAAAAATGATCAATATTCATTAGTAGATTACCAAACCTGGAAAAAAACATTGAAAAATCAGCATAAATTCAAGAAATATTGTTAATCAAACTATAAAAAATGTAATGAAGATTTATCTTGTCAATAAAATTCATCATAAATGGAATGGTTTTAATGGAAACAATTTTTCAAAAAATCTACTTAACTTGTATTGGTTGTCATAACCAACAGTGATGTAATATTAAAAGTAAAATTATATGTTTTTTATCTATATGAAAATCCATGTGTTTAAGATATATATAATAAATCATTTATAATTTAAAATATAACATTGCAAATTATGATTTTACATGTAACTTATAATTAGAAAAATTATGAATTTTTCATTAGACATTATCAACAAATAAAATGTATATTTCCTTTTAGGTGGAAAATTATATTCCATTAAAATATGTTAAATTTAATTACAGGTGGGTTTATTCTCTAAGATAGTAGTTTATAAATGACAGAATATATTTAAAGGAATCAAATATCATATTAAATAATTTATGAAAACAAACACAATTCGTATTTATTATAATTTTTGTTCAGTTTTTAAAGAAAAAATTATAATGAAGAATCATGTTGAAGAACTCAATCATTAATTAATACTTAATCAACCAGACCATTATCACTTCACTAGTCTAGCCATTTAACCATGGTTAATTACTATACACTGACTTATAATTAATTAATGTAGAGTGTAAAAATTAGTTATTTTGTGATACAATAAAAATATATCAAAAAACATATATACTGATTGTAAAGTCATATTATTAAATTTTTTCCCTTACATATTTTATTAACTACTTCCAAGTGTATGCATTGTTTCATATTGGGACTTTAGAAAAAATATAAACAACATTTCCTGAAAAATTAAACAATTTGAAATAATCTTTTAGTAAATTTATTAATTAAAAGTGATGAGATATAATTTAAAAATAAGATTCAACACAAACCTTATATGAATTTAAAACTCAATGGAATTCAATAAAAATTATGAGACCCAAAAAATCATAAATATAATCTCATTAAAGATTAATTAAAACAAGGATAAATTTTGAATTACCTGAAAATTTTTATTATAACAACAAACACAAGACATTTACTTAACATAATAATGAATATATAATCATGTAATATAGATAAGATATTATTGAATAACTGAGGCTTTAAAATACTCTTAAATTTTATATGATAACATCCAAATTCATAAAATGAACCCTATACATTTAAACTATTATGTACATATTAATAAAACAATTTTATCAAAAAAAGTAAAACACATTTAATATAGGAATTTTTTAATTAATATAAATAATAAAATATTTTTAAACAACCAATTTATAATTAATGAAAAATTAATCAATATTATGAATTTTTTTAAAAAATCATTTCAAAAACCTCACAAGCATGAACCAAACAATCACATAGATGGTTGATAAGACATGTGCCATCCATTAATTCAAGTTCATTGATTACTCCAATGGGGAACATAAAAATAACTAAAACCCATTATATAATCACAAATCTACTGAATCTAACATCAAATATATTATAAATTTATAATAATTCAATCTCACAAAAAACCCATGGGAAAAAATAATAAAATAAACTCGAAAATATAAGAGTGAAAATATTTCATCATTCCCAACCTAGAATACTGAAATTATAAAAAAAAATAATGAAATCTATGGAATAAATTACACAAAATCATTCGCGTATTAAAAACCCATTATAAATGTGAGATCATTCTTTTATAGATTTGTTTCACATTGAAATTTGTATTCAGTAACATTAATTTATTATTTCACTATGCTTGGGTAAAAACCAATATTAGTATACAATATATATAATAGAGATGTGATAAAATAATTAAAAATTTTGGGAAATAATATGGTTAGTGTTTTACATATAAATGATTAAACAAATACCTCATAGAACACCTTGAATCAACAGTGATTGATGTGTGGTGTGAGAATGCTAAAGTGAGATTCCCACCTCTTTTTTATGGAAAAAATAAATGGGGTTATTGGAAAATGATATTACGTTAATTTAGATGATATTGAAAAATACTATCTACCAACCCTTAAAATTTAACAAACAATAACCTACCAGGTTGATGCCAGGGTCCTAGTGGCTGGCATGTGGATGCCTAACGATAGGAACACCCCTGGTGTCTCTACGACATATTCAGAGAGTATCTATTGGTTACCTGATTTCCTCATACTTACAGTAAATATAAAATTTTTCATCAACAATATCCTAAAACTACCTCCTTTAATCATTTCTACCCACAAAATTATCAATAAATTCACATTTTAAAACTCATAAAACAATAAGAATGATTTATCTATTACATTATTTCTAGGAATTCAATCATATCAATTTTTTTATCACATTAATTCTGATATTAAAACCATTAACATAAAATTCATTTTTTAAATAGGAAATTTGTTTCTAAACCAATTATGAGTAATAATTTAATAATAAATTAAATTAGTGATTTTTTTTTATTTTTTAAATTATATATGAAGATCATATTTAGTGATTTCAGATCCTTTCAATGAATTTAAATGAATTTTACTAAACATTAACAATGAAACAAACTTCTATTGTTTCCATATACCATATTAATTATCATTTAATTCAAACTAAATATGTAATTATTATTTCATTTTTATTTTTTAAAATTCAACTATATGATTTATTGGTGGTTAAATTGATATAATCACAAGTCAATAAGGATATTAATGGATAATAAAATATTAAACTTTATTAAAATGAATCCTTCTAAATTAGAAATATATAAAAAGTGATATTAGTGTTATATCACACATAACCATACATTGTCCATGTGGTTCACATTCCAGACATATGATCCAAATGCTGACCACACACATATTATTTTATAAAAAATTTATATTTTTCCTAAATAGATGATGAATTCCATTTTTGGTGCCTCTAGTCAATCTTTGTTTTTTTATTACGTATCATGGTCAATATTTATCCTTAAATTGTGACAATATTTTTATTTTAAAATAAATTTTCTGTTATTTGAATCCTGTAAACATTTTTACTAATACAAAAATATTACTCTTCATATAAGTATGCAATAATGAGTGGGGTTATTGATGATATTAAAGAATATTTCTCTATTTTTGTCTTAAATAATTCCATGAATGAAATTATAATTATGAAATTTTAGTTTCACTTTTTAATTCTATGCATTGTTTTATACTTGAAAGAATATAATTATGAATTTTTAACATGTTTATAATATTGTTCTTCGGAATAGGGAATCATCCTTAAAATTTCATTATCATATGAATTATTTCCCAAATAGTTAGGGATTATTAAACAACGTGATGACTTATATTGGTCAGTGATATTTCAACATTTTTTAAAAATCAATGAGTTTTAATGAAGTGTTTGTGTATTTGGATCATTTCATAACAATCATTTTCTTTAGGGGATTTTGGATTGGGGAAAATCCCTTAATATATATAAAACTATGAAATCATATAAAAAGTATTTTCGTGTGTCTAAACTATTAATTTGTTTTATAGGAACTATAATATCATGGATTATATGAAAACTTCACCTAGTATCCCTATTAAATATGAACGATAAATAGTGAATTTTATATATGGATATTTTCTAAGAATTATCGATGATGTTTATCTCTCCCAAATTCAAAGAGAAGATATTATGTATACGTAAATATAGGCTCTATAAAATTAGTGTCTTCCTTAGTGATTTTCCCTAAATTTTTCATTAATTTTTCATTATTGGTCATCAAGATTTTGATAATAAAAGGCTAACTAATACATTTAAATTTGATGAAAATTTAGGGTATATAGGTAATAAATACAGATTAAATGAAAATTTTATAAAGAGTAAAAAACGAAATAAAATTATTTAACATCAATGCTATTATAAACTATATAAACCTCAAATAAAATTAATGAATATATACAAGTTGAGATTCTAGATATTTCTAGGAAAACAATTTATGAGTACTAATTCATTACTATAAGGACCCGACCTTGAAATGATACATAATATTGAATTAAATGAATAATTCACATTGAAGATGTTTTCGGGTTTAGTTTTTTATATAAGTAGGAAAAACTATTACCTATCAACTTGAATATTACATGTATACACTACTACTCAGTATCAATTGTTTTCATAATATTAAAACTCTTAAAAAACATGTATTGTTACATGTTTTAGACAACATGACTTCTCCTTGATCCCATCCTTGACCCTATTCATCTTTATGTCCTGCGAAAAACATTTCCAAAACATGGAATGAGCATAAAAAGTGCATTAACGGTTATAAACTAAATAAGGAAAACATTATCCCATCAATAAATAAAAATCAATTAAACTATATTATTCAATTTTAAAATACCTTACAAAATCACATTATTTATGAATAACACACACATATCATAAATCATAACGGTTTCTTATAGCATCCATATCAAACATACATTGATGTTATCACAGATACATAGGTAGATACACTTGTAATACCTATCACAGTATATTCACTAAATCTCTTAGTAGAAACATCATGTTTGCCTCCGTCATGTTACCCAATGATTTGGAGAGAAATCTTCAGCTCACCCACCCTAGGTTTATCACGAAACCACCCGTATACATAAGAAATGCCCAATAACCATAACATAATAATTACATATAACACTTGTATAAATGAATGATAACATTTCCACATTCCAATATATCAAATCAAGATATTGAAATAAACAATGTTCTATCAAATCATTTTCCAAACCATTTAAAAAGAGATTTTTGAATCAATGTGTCCCAGACCCCTTTCAAGATTTTAAATGAATTATCATTTGAAAAAATTAATGTCATATAAACAAATTATAAAACCCATTTTGAAAATGTGGAAGTTAATGGGAAATATTTAGAATAATAAATCATTAAAACATTTAAAACGATATTTTAGTTAAAGAGTTGTTTTAACAAAATGAGAGATGCTTGAATACAAATAATTGAAGAATAACATTTAATCAGAACTTTATAATAACATGTGAATAAAGGAATTAATTATATAAATTTTCATGGTACATTATATATACCATATAAAATTTAATTGGTGTATAACAACAAATAAGTTAAAATGGAATGTAAATTGAGATGAAATCTCCTATAGAGACCATATCTTTATGTTAAGGATAAATGAACGACATAATCATACGTGACAAATATAAATACACTCAATATGATTGGATATTTAGTGTAAATAAATCAGAGGTAATTCACACATATTCTTTTATAAAAAACACCAATGATTTGGATGCTTACCTCAATAAATAGAGATTGAGTTAAAATTACTCATATCAAGTTCATATTGATGAGTTGAGAATTTATCAACGGAGTGATTATGTGTACCAAATGTATATCCATGGAATTGGGATTGGATGTTACTACACAAATAATAAATTGTGATTCCGCACGTAATAATATCATGACATAATAATAAATAATAATATTATCCCAATGAATGAAAATTGGGTTAAAAGGATCCCATACTGATTTGGTAACTTACGAAACATACAACCCATTAAAGAAGGATAATAAAAAGAAGATGTAAATACCCATATATTGAAGTATATTACTCAATGAATACAATATTGGGTAGTACATACACCAGAAAAAAATAAATAGAGGCAAATATAGCCTGAATCTCATGAGAAAAAAAGTGAGATGAAACCCCCTTACCACGTTGTAATAAATCGAGTCGTATGACCAAAAGCTAATAACCACCAAATGAATCATATAATACAATGAATATAAAAATAATAGTGATAATATATATCATATTTAAGTATAAAATACACCCCATGCAATTAATAAGTGGCAAATAATGGAAATCTCATAGAAATAAAAGTGAGATAAGAAAATCCCTTACCTTGTGATTGACTTGACACATTCGTTCTTTAATCTCTTGGATAATATGGTGATGTTAATTTATAATTTCCTAAGAACAGTTTTAAAGTTTATTATTCATTTTATATTACTTATTAACATGTAATAAAGTTTACTGCAGTTGCGTTTTATCAAAAGTGGTAGTTATTTTTTAGGGTTTCTAAGTAAAATTTAAATAAAATTACTTGTTGCATAATTTTATATAGATGGTAGTTAAATTATGAAAAGGGAGGATGGTGGTGGGTCCCACCCCCACATAACCTCCCATGGGAGGATATCATGTGGGGGGCGAACAAAAGTTCAAACTCATCACCTCCCCATTGAACTCCTTTAAACCCCATTTGAAACACTTGGAATTCCATGGTATTATTTATTGCCAACACCCCACCATTAATGAAGTGAATTAATTCAATTTTAATTCAAATATTTTTGAATCCATCCCTACACATTTAATCTAGTGTGTTTTCACATTTAATGAGAGAAAAATCATGGGTTGTTGTTCCAAAAAAATAATCGAGAACAATATGTATTATTCTGGCATAACTTTGTGGAGAGCTAAGAAGAAGAGAGAGATCTTTATTCCCCTGAAGTACACAATGACCATCTCCTCAACTTCTTCTACTGGAGATATAAATTGTGTCGACACCCATGAGTAATATCTGTCTTCCTTCCACATCCTTCGTGAAAAGGGAGAATACGCCGCTAGCAAAGGATGCCACCAATGACAATGACTTTTCCTTCCCTGTTGACAGAACGACATTCGTCTTTCGCAACACCGCCTTCTGCAACTCCATCAAGAGATCACTAAAATCAAGGTAGGGGGTTGTTTTGAGTTGTTTATATTTCTGAACTTCACTGTTCCATTTATGGAATGTAAATTTTTAAATATTTATGTTATAATGAGGAGGGTTCGGGCCACATGAACACGACCCGAACCTCAACCATATTTGTTGATCTTAATAACGAACGAGGAAGAGAAAATAAGGCATGGTGACATCACACCGTGCTAGAGAAGAACTGTGGTGGAAGAAAATATATGACATTGTCATGCTGTGCTATGGAATCGAAGGCTGACACTAGGTCGGGCCGCAGCGGTGGTGGACTTGAGCCGCCGCGCCGGCCGTGTGGAGGAAAACTGGGGCACACATCCGCGAGATTCTTGGCTATTAGAACAGGCCAGCTACTGTCGTCCTTGGAGGTGGACTGTGGCACCAGCAGGTGCCACGCGGAGGAGACAAAGACCGCAACCGCGGGCCGCTCAACCGAAGCAAAATGGTCAGTCGCCTACTGGACGGGCTGAAAAGCAGCGACGACTGTAGGGGCCGCGTGGTGGAATACTGCGGCCAGCATCTGTGGGCCGCTTTTTAGGGCGAACTAGCTGGCCGCCTACCATATGGGTAGGTAGAATGCGTCACCACTTAGCACCGCGTTGTGGAGAACCGCGGCCCGTTATGCAGGCTGCGGGCCTCGGGCAGAACCAGCTGGCTACGACCAGCTGGGCAGGGGAGTGCCGGTGCCGCTCATCACCATCGAGAAAACCGAACTGTCCCACAGCGAGGGCCAATTCGGCAGGTGGGCCCTGCCCACCAGTTCCGTGGGTGGGCCGTGCTCCACCGGGTCAGGCCGACCTTCCAGCATAGTGGTCTTAATGGGCCAGGCCTATTTTGCTTAAACGTGAATAACATCGTGACTGCATGTCCGATCGACGCACCGTCTATGGCTTTGGGATCCTAATGATGATGCAGTCATTTTGCGATAGTATATGTGAGTTTTTTACAACTTTGGAAAACTTCCGGGTTTGGAATGAGCAAAAATCCAACTGGGCCCCTGGAACACAAAATCCAATAACTCTCAGACCGGGTGATCCATTGACGCGTCGTCTATCGCGTTGGGTTCTTTATGATGAGATGGAACTACAAGTTACATCAACTCAGAACATCATGATAGTTGATGAATTTACACTTGGATCGTAGAGGATACCCTCTCGGAATCGAGTGTGCTGTGTGCAGGAACCATAGAGCTTGCTGTGACAATTACTTTACCAGAAGCCTATGTGGGTTCAACTACGACGAATACTATACCTGAATCCTACGTGTGTTCTACAGTGACGACTACTGTACCGGAATCAGACATGGGTGTTATCTCAATATGGTTTTCCTTATTAATTTTCTATTCCATCTGGTTTTGAAAATCACAGTGACATTATACTTAAGAAAATCTATTTTTCACTTATATAAGGAAAAGTTCCTTACCAATAAAATTTTCCCATACCAGTTTTTTCATTACTCATATCAGTATTTTTCTTAAGTATAAAACTCAGATTCATACCTAAAAAACCTAAGAATCATATAATACCTAGATAT
The DNA here is from genome assembly GCA_963277665.1 of Viscum album. Lineage (NCBI taxonomy): Eukaryota > Viridiplantae > Streptophyta > Magnoliopsida > Santalales > Viscaceae > Viscum > Viscum album. The sequence goes on along the minus strand of OY728131.1, from coordinate 1,214,121,689 downwards.
GAAGCATTATCTTTTAGGATCAGAATTTTGGATGTGAACTCTAATGAAGTTCCATTTCGAATTTTGCATACGAACTCTAGTGATGTTTGATTCTGAATTCTGGATACAAACTCTATTGAAGTTCAATTCCAAATTCTGGATAAATACTCTAATAATGTTCCACTCTGAATTCTGGATACAAACTCTCATAATGATTCATTCTGAATTATTGATAAGGAATCTCACAATGTTCATCTCTAAATTATGGATACGAACTTCTACTAGTTCGGCTCCAGACTTATACAAGTTCAACTACGATCTTATACCAGTTTGACTCTGAACTTCTACGAGTTCAAATCCAGACTTCTACTAGTTCAACTCTAAACTTCTATGAGTTTGACTCCGAGCTCTGTAAGTTCAGATTCCAAATTCTAGTGAAACCAGACTCTGAGTTTCCATAGTAGTTCAAACTCCAGATTTCTACAGAATTCAGGTTCCAAATTCCAAAAAAAGAGAATCCGAATACCTCTTTATTATAGACTCTGAATTCCATTTTTGGTTAGACTCTGAACTCCTTATTTCTTTAATTCTGAACATAAATTTTACTTATGCTTCTAATTGTTTCATTACAAAAGGATTTTGTGATTTCAGTTATTGACTAACTATTAGTTGAGTGAAACATGTATAAGTCCCTCCAAAATTAAAGGAGAAATACGACCATTGGTGGAGTGAGCCGACCGTTGGAGCTTCACCTATAAATAGATGCTCATTTGAACGTGCTCATAACATTTGAGACTTTCGGAATTTTGGTGATCAAAACATCTAGAAGTGATTTCTAGAGAGAGTCTCTTATCAACTCTCAAAGCTTCATGCAGAATGTTTGAACATATTATTCAAAGTTTTCCATGTGCAGACATGCTTCGTGCAACTACGATTTTTGCTGATTACAATCGAGGGCTTCTGGGGATAGGAAGACAGAGGTTCCAACACCTTGAAGTTGAGGGCTTCCTTATTGTGGAAGACAGAGGTGTCGACTACCTGATAGTTGAGGGATTGAAGGGATAGAAAGACAGACTCTGATCTTCATATTGAGGGCTTAACCTTATGTGGGTATGATAGAATTTCATGAAAGTATAAATCAAGGGCCCTTTATCCAAGGTTGTTGGATACCCCTCTCATTGGGTTAAAAGAGTTATTGTTTTCTACTTGTAGTTTTACTACTTTTTTTTTACCACAACATTTTTTATTTTTAAGGAGAGTATAAGTTATTTATACTTCATTACATGTACCCTGATATAGTTAGATTATATACTCTTTAAGGTAGAATCTTAATCTTTATAACTTTTGTTAAGTTCCATTTTTATAATCAATATTTTAGAATCTAGACTATTTCGGAATCTAGAAAGTCTTTAGTATCCATAGAGGTCTTATGAATGTTCTTGCATAACTTTGTTAAACATAACCATTCAAAAATTTCCTAAGCGAATTTTTAAAACGTACAATTCACCGCCCCTCTTGTATCTGAGAGTCTCATTCTTATTTCGATCCTACGTTTGGTATTACAGAGTACATCATATTTAGAGTAATACCATCCTAACAGTGGGTTTGACAATGACGACTACTATACCAGAATCCTACGGGGTTTGACAACGATGATTACTGAACTAGAATCCACATTGGGTTAGATAACGATGACTACTATACCAAAATCTTCCATGTGTTCGACAGTTATGACTTATATTCATGTATCATAGGTAAGTCCTACAGAGTAGTTGGTCTTGTATCCTATATGGGTTGGACAACATATATGGTCTTGTATCCTGTGTGTGTCTGACATCTTAGATTAATCGGTGACAACATCTGATCATCTCTATCGCTATATGAAAAATTTATCCCTGTGTGAGATGTGTCTTGTCTTTCAATAATTATCATCGATGTTATTGACTCTACTTCCTGTGTGGATAGGGCTGTGTTTGTCCTCGAGAGTTGGATCCAAGTAGTTACCGGTATCATAGGTATATGTATTGGAATATACCTAAGTAGGGTTGGTTGATACATCTTGTTTGTAACTTTATACTGTGGTTTATCCTTTGTGGACATAGGGAGAAATTCAGGGGTCTTGGGGTCCCTGACTGAGTATCATTATACTCACCCCTACAATGGCTATTCCCGCACATTGTTGTGTTTGTTGAAAATGATAGACATCATTGATAGAGGCAGCAAGTTGTAGAGCTGGACGATACCCGGAGGTGGACCACTTGGAGAGACGTACTCAGAGCAGACAGATGGACCTAGGGTGATGAGGAGACCATCTGTACCCACCCATTAGGTGGGATTCTTGAAGGATGACTCAAACGTTTTTGTTTACCTTTCTGTAGTTTTACTTGCTTTAAAGTTGTTGTACATTACTGTTGGGCTTATATTTATGGCCCTTTCCTTTCAGAATTTAATTTTGTTAGAGTTTTACTTAGTGTATACATTCTGTTGCGTACTCTGTTACTTGAGTTCAGGTTGTGTGTGTGTTATAGGTAAAAAGGAAATTCCTTTCCTTTTTATATGGATTATGCTATTAGTGCTAGTTTCCTGCCCCTGGCCTATGGAAGGCAGGATTGGGGTAGTCATGACATAGGCCCCGAGGGTAGTTCATAAAAAATTGGTATCATAAGAGTCAATTTTACCACAAAACATGTACTCTGATTCTTTTAACAGTCATTGTGTTATGTCTTTTGGGTGTGGTTATCAGTTTAGGGAAACCGGTGTTGGTGCGGTGGTGGAAATATTAATACATTTGGACTTTGACTTCTGATATACGACCTAATGCACGAAAACACTGATTATGTGTGTGTTTTCTTTTGAAAAGTTTTCTTTGTCATTACTTTATGTCATCTCACCAAGTATATTGTTTTAACCATGGCACAATAGTTTCTTTTCAGGATAGCCCCACAAAGGCAGCCATCTAGGGTTCTGAGTTTCTTAAGAGATGGTATCCCACCATGTGACGAGGCCTCGGTGTAGGGCCCTGTCACAGTAGAGGTACCAGCGGTACCACAACCCACTGGGACACCAAAACCACCAGCTCCAGCAGTAGAGAGTGCATGCCGCCTAAGTGAATTGCACAAGTTCCAGCACCAGAGGCTGCCCAGGTTCGGAGGAGTGACAGACCCATAAGAAGCTTATGATTTGATGGAGGTTGTTGTGAATGTTTTCAGATTGGTAGGGATAGAAGCCGACCTCATGGTGATCCTTGTTGCAAGTCTCATGCCTTCACCAGCAGGAAGATGGTGGATCGTGATGCTCCAGGTGCATGACGTGGTATCATTACTCTTGACAGACTTCAAGAGTCTCTTTTTTTAGAGTTTGTTCCAGCCACCCTTCGTGTGGTGCGGATTCATGAGTTACTTCCTCTGTAGTAGGGCAGCATTATAGTAGCTCAGTACTCAGCGAGGTTAACCCACCTCTCACGCTAATCCACAGACATGGTACGGGACCCATTTTTCAAGTCTTGGACCTTAGAGTAGGGACTCAGACATTAGATCACTGCTATATAGATTCCCCATAGCATTCTGATGTATGTGGGGGTGATGGAGAGAGCCCTTCAAGTGGAGAGTTTTCTCTCTTAGTAGTCACCATCAGTGATACCCACCATAGGGAACCATGTAGCAGTGTCTTTTGTAGCCGGCAGTAGACAGATGATGTTGAGGTCCAAGAGGAACAGTCCATCTGGTGGGCGACCCCAGGATACAAGTTTAGTTGTGTGGGGAAAACGAGACAGAGCCATATATACAGAGAGATGAAAATGTTATGCATGCGGTAGGCGAGGCCACATGGCTCGTGACTACCCGACCCGCCATTCAGATGAGTAGTAAATAGTAGAGGGACCTCCTTGGCAGAGGTAGAAGTTCGACCATGGTGGTCCTCTAGGAGCAGGCATACGTAGCAGACGAGCTGGCTGAGCAGTAGGTGATGGATGACATTTCGAGGCATACCACCACCACCACCAATAGGTCTACCTCGACCGCTGGGAGTCAGCAGATAGAGGTGGGCTGACTCTAGGTTGTCGAGGCCTATGACTACGGCGCACCAGAGACGATTTGAGATACAATTTATGTCTACTCCACCCTTTCTGAAATACTTATAGACATAGGTGTGTGTCATTATTTTATTGTCATTGCCCTCGTTCGGAACTCAGGGATTCTGAAGGAGCCATTGGCTCGATCCTTACAGCTTGAGACTCATACATGAGTAGACATTACAATTACACACTAGTTCCAACTGGGGAGCTTACTCTAGAAGGTGAGAGAATATGTTGGGGTCCTCTTGTAGCAGTGTCGAGGTCTGACGTCGTCATTTTGGGTATGGACTGGATATCCACAGTTCATGCTCAGATTGACAGCATTAGGCGCAAAGTGCTTTTTATCCACACGGTTGGGACCAGGTTCCCATTCACCAGCGAGAAGGGAGCCTTTTTAGTGCATGATGGACTATGCAGAGGAGGGGGAAACCGATCACACATCAGTTGGCTAGTCTCCTCCTCGCAGTGGTTGATGTGCGGAGTCTGTGTTTTCCTATTGTCGTGGATCAGTACGTGGATGTTTTCCCTGACGATGTTCAATATCTACCTCCTCAAAGAGATGTATACTTCTACATTGACATGTACCCTGTGACAACACCGATATCTACTCCACCATATTGGATGGATCCTGCTGAGCTTCATGAGCTATGGGTATAGCTGGATGATATGCAGGGGAAGGGGTTTATCCGACCCAGTGTTTCACCCTGGGCATCACTGATTTTGTTTTCAAAGAAGGAGGATGGGAGTTTGCGACTGTGTGTCGACTATCGTTTCCTGAATTACGTGACTGTGAAGAACATGTACCCACTCCCAAGGATTGATGACCCCTTTGATCAGCTCAAGGGAGCATGATGATTCTCAAAGATAGACCTCAGGTTAGGCTATCACTAGTTCAGAGTTTGAAATGTGGATGTGCAGAATATGGACTTCAGGTGTCGGTATGGACACTACGAATTCATGGTAATGACTTTCGACGTAACCAATTCACCAGTAGTGTTCATGAGTCTCTTGAACAAGATCTTCCAGCCATACCTCAATCAGTTTGTCGTACTATTCATCGGTAGAATACTGATTTTCTTGAATATGGAGGAGGAGCAGGCCTACCATTTGCAGGTAGTACTGGACACACTCCAATAGCACCATCTTTTTGGTATGCTCTAGAAGTTCTAATTTTGGATTTGAGAGGTTCACGTTCTGCTACATGTCATCTCAGAGGCTGGAGTTGTAGTGGATCTATTGAAGATTGTGGCAGTACATTCTTTGGAGCCACCCAGGAGTGTGATAGAGGTTCGGAGTATTAGGGGACTAGCTCGGTACTATCAGAGATTTGTGTCAGACTACTCCAGAGTTACAGCACCACTTTCACCTTTGAAAAAGAAGGATAAACCCTTTGTGTGGTAAAGTAGACGCCATCAGATCTTTTAGGAGTTGAGGTCGTGGATGACATGTGCACCCATTTTGAGGCTACCAGAGGAGGGTGTATGGTACGCCGTTAACTGCGACGCATCAGGGACCGGACATGGGTGGGTCCTGATGCTGGAGAAAGGATTGATTACATATGGTTCATTGCAGTTGAGAAAACATTAGAAAAACTACGCTACCCATGAACTGGAGGTAGAATCAGTGGTCTTTGCCTTGAAGATATGGTGGAACTATCTGATCGGAGAGCATTTTACAGTCTACTGTGACCACCAAAGTCTCAGGAATATCTTCTCCCAAAAGGACCTGAACCTGAGACATCGACGTTGGATCGAGTTCCTCCAGGACTATGAATTCACGATAGTCGATACTTCTATGAAGGGGAACATTGTAGCAGATGCTCTCATCAGGATATCGGGCATTCAGATGCTTGGATAGGCGACAAAGAAGCTAGTCGCATTGTAGATATCCTTTGTGGATAATGAAGGAGTAGCATTTCTACCGTCTCTCATAGTTACTCCACGACTTCTTCAGTGATTCAAAGAGGCATAGTGCGGGGACGTTGACAGTGAGATAAAACATGCTCATATATTCACAGGCTGGCACATGATGGGTTTTCTAAAGGTGGGGAGCACGTAATCCTCTTTATAGGACGAACCACAATACATGTGGAACTACAGGAGGATTTTTTGAGGGAGTTCCACATTTCCCCTCTAGGGGTATATCCAGGAGTGGCGATGATGTATCAGGACCTCAGACGATAGAACTGGTGGCCGGGTATGATGATGGTGGTAGAATAGTTTCTCTCATGATGCCTCCCTTCTCAGGATGTGAAGGCAGATCACCAGGTTCCAAAAGGCTTGGTTCAGCCCTTTGAGTTACCAGAGTGGAATTGGGATGGGATATCTATGGATATCATTGACGGGACTTCCATGTAAATCCAGAGGACCCACTCTATCTGGGTGATTGTCGACCGACTCCCCATGTCGGCCCACTTCCTACCAATCAGAGAGCATGTCTCATTTGAGAGCATGGAAAAAATCTATATACAGGAGATCGTATGGCTTCATGGTGTGCCATTGATGATCGTCTCTGATCTGGATGCTCATTTCACTTCCCAACTATGGAAGGGGTTGTAGGAGGCTTTCGGAACACATCTTCGCTTGAGCACTGCCTTCCATCATCTGACAGATGGATAGAATGAGAGGACCATTCAAACTCTCGAGGACATGATCCGTGGAAGTTTCCTTGACTTTGGTCACAGATGGGAGGATCTCATACCCTTGGTGGTGTTTGCGTACAACAACAGCTGCCACTCTCCCATCAGGATGACACCTTACGAGGAACTGTATGACCGACCTTACAGTTCACCAATGGGCTTGACTAACCCAGGGTAGTCAGCACATGTAGGACCAGAGATGATGCAGTCTATGACAGAAAAGGTGATGATCATACAGGAGTGGATGAAGACTGCACAGAGCAGATAGAAGTCCTATGCTCATAAGAGAAGGAGACAACTAGAGTTCGAGGATGGTGACCACGTGTTATTATAGGTCTCACCTAGATGATGTCTATGAATATTTGGTTGATGCGTAAAGTTATCTATGAGATTAATTGGACTATTATAGGTCCCCAGCAGGGTAGGCAAGGTAGATTACCACCTAGCTCTTTCACCACAGTTGCACTGAGTGCACGACATCTTCCACGTATCTCAGCTGAGAAGATATATGCATGAACTGTCCCACATCATCGGCCAAGGGGATATGGACATCAATGACGGGGCGAAATTCATGGAGGTTCTAGTGGAGATTGATGATTGACAAAAGAGGGTCCTACATGGATGGTCGATTCCTCTGGTGTGCATTCGCTGGCAGTACGGGAACCTCCAGGAAATCACATGGGAGTAGGAGGCTCAGATGTGGACTCAATATCCCCATATGTTTACCTAGTATGTGTTGTAGATTACAGGGACGTAAATCCCATAGGTGGGGAGAATTTAAAGACCCGGGAATCCAGTGGAAAAAATTTTCTTAAATACATTGGAATTTTACGCGTCCGCAGTTTCTGACAGTACCTGATATTGAGGCCTATTATGCTCGGAATCATTTTCGTATGTTTTGTTTGGGTACTTTAAGTAAACGTACATGTGGGTTTATCTATCATTTTTACTGGTGCTCAGAATTGAAATATGAGGACAACGATGAAAACGCAGCGCCGGTATTCGCTTATGAAGACCTTTACCGCAGTTGCGATTTTTAAAGGAGTGGTAGTTAATTTTTTGTGTTTCATTGTAAAATTTAAATAAAATTATGTGTTTCATAATTTTATTTGGATGCTAGTTAAATTCTCCAATGAGATGTTGGTGGTGGGTCCCACCCACACATAACCTCCAATGGAAGGATATCATGTTGTGGGTCCCACATGAGTTCAATCTCATCACCTCCCCTATAAAATCCTTTAAACCCCCTTTAAAACTAATAGAATTCAATGGTTAAATTCGTTCCAACACCACACCATTAATGAAGTGAATTAATTCAATTTTAATTCCAATATTTTTGAATCCATCCCTCCACATAAAATCTAATGTTTTGTCAAATTTAATGGGAGACAACTCTTGAGTTGTTGTACAATAAAAATAATAGAGAACATTCTTTATTATATTTGCATAAAGTTGTGGAAAGATAAGGAAAAGAGGGAGAGACTTCTTCCCACGAAGAACACGAAGAAAATCTCCTCCACTTCTTCAACCAGGGCAAGAAAGTGAGGTGACACCCATTAGGAACGCCCGTCTTCCTTCCTCTTCCTCCACGATAAGGGAGAAGACGCCGCTAGAAAGGGACGCTGCGAATGACAATGAATTTTCTTCAAACGTTGAAGGAACGTCATCCGTCTTTCGCGATGCCGTCTTCCACAACTCCGTCAAGAGAATATTAAAATAAATACAAGGGGTTGTTTTGAGTTGTTTATATTTTCGAACTTCATTGTTCTATTTACGGAATGTCAATTGTAAACTGTTGACGAAATAACATGGATGGTGCGGGCCGTACGAACACAGCCTGAACCTCACCCATATTGTTTTCTCTTAATAATGACGGAGGCTGAGAAAATAAGGTGCGGTTCCATAGCACCGTTCCAGAGAAGAACCACGGTGGAAGAAAAGACACGGCGCTGCCATGCCGTGCTATGGAACCGAAGGCCGTAGCAAGGCCAGGCGGTGGTGGTGGTGGACAGGCACCCTCGCGCCGACATCGTGGAGGAAAACCGCAGCCCGCATCTATGGGTAGCTTGGCTGGAAGAACCGGTCAGGCTGGAGGATCGCGGAAACCACATGTGTCACACAGAGGAGGCGTGGCCCGCAACTGTGGGCCGCTCAGCCAATGAGAACCGGTCGGACGCCTACTGGCTGGGCTGAAGAGATACAGCGCACATAGGGGTCACATGGTGGTAGACCGTAGCCCGCATCTGCGGCCCGCTCTGCTGGGAGAACTGGCTAGCCGCAGTGCCACTTGGCACCCCGTGGTGGTGAATCGTGTCCCCTTGTGTGGGCTGCATGCACCGGGTAGAACCAGCCAGCTATGGCCGGACAGGCAGGGGTGTGGAGGCGCTGCTCGGCGCCACCGGGCGAATTGAACCGGACCGCAACGCTGGCCAGGTCCGCGGGTGGGTCGCGCCCCAACGGACCGGGCCGACCCCCCAACCAGGTCAGACCATCCGGGCCGGTTTCGCAGGTGGGACACGCTCCAATGGTCCTGGACGACCCCCAGCTGGGATGGACCCGCCGAACCGGGTTGGGCCGACCCGCCAACTGTCACGAACCAAATCTGGTCACCACCGAAACCAGTGCCAAACCTGGACCGTGACAAGGCCCGAAGGGCGTTCCCGATCCCCACGGGCTGGCACAAGTTCCCGGGTATCATAAAATGAGAATTGGGAACGATTTACCCGAGTTTATAAACTTAAAACAACAAAAGAATCCAATAAAACGAATCTGGATTTTTCAAACCAAACAATCTTTTACATAAATTCAGAACTGAATTACATAGCTTAAAATAATTCAAAAAGACTATACCAAAGGTACAAAACAAAAATGTAATATCCCAAGAACCCTCATGGCATGGGGAAACTCCCTCAAACCACCTCCACGACACTCCATCACGATGGACCGCTAAACACCCGAACCAAAGGCATAAAACCTGTACCCAAACCTGTGACATAAAATAAGCAAGTCTACTTACACCCAAAGGTGTAAGTAGGGTGTGAGCGAAAGCCCCGTAGGATACCACCTCTATGACATTCCATGTGATATACATTTCATGAAAAAAAGCATTTCATGTTTTGTAAATAATAAATGCTAGTTACAATTTTCTAAAGGATGAAATAATAAATGAAAACAGTTTTCATGTGAGATAATTTTAATGGAAAAACAATTTTAAAATAAATGACAAAGCTACTGAATATTCCAGCCAACAATACCGTATACCGATGGTAAGTACAAAGGATCTAATGAGCACAAGTAATAGGAAATAACCCCTAGGAACTAGCTAGCTGTGGGTCCCAGGTACCTCGTATCTCGGTGAGAGTAACCACAAAAAAATATCCATTCTCGTGCACGATCCACTAGTAGGGATCATACCCATAACCTAGTGGTCCCCAATCATCATCATCATTGTTTAGTTAGAGTTGTAAGCGTCAATCTTGCTAAGTGAAACTGAGGCCAAACCTCACGGATTCACTAGCATACTAGTACACGTCCACCCACCTAGATACCCGGGTTTTCCCTTTGTGCTCAAACAAGTTCAACAATCCAAGAAGTATAGTTTTCACATGCAAATATCAATTCCACATCACACATTAACCAAACAGCCCCATGTACATCACACAAGTCACAAATTCCACTATTCTTTCAAATGCATTTTGAAATCAAACTCACACCAAAATTCCCTACAACACTTTTCACATTTCTTTAACACTTACACAAATCCTTTAAATGATTTTATAAAACCATTACAAGATATTCCACTCAAAAAACATCCCACACACATGTCACATAATACCCTTCTCACCTTCACAATTCATTTTATCAATAAACTCACACGAAACATCCCACACCCGTGTTTCGCACACAAAACACAATTTAGTAAAACATTTCGGCAATTTATAAAACATTCTAAAAATGTTTGACATCTCAAATCACCACTTTACCATTCAAAAACCCACATTAGGTGAACACACTCACCCAAACAGTACATATAAACCCTTTCCAAACTTTGTTTAACAAAATAAAACATTTGCAATTTTTATAAAACAAACCCAAGAGGTATAACCATTGTTTGCACTCTAAACCCATTTCAAACCCCTCATTCAAAACCAAAATCATAACAATAACAATCCAAAACAGAATTTTCAGCCCTTAAAAAATTATTAAAGCACCCCCAAATGTTATAAAAATACATCAAATAATACCACAAAGATACACATGAAAAACACACGTTTTCATAAATCTCCTTCAAAAAGTACAACACAGTTTTACAACTTAAACTCATTCAAAAAACCTCTTTTCAAGGCCCACATGATAATAAGGAATTAAAAAAATAGAATTGGCAGCCCCTTTAAAGACTAATAAATCACTTTCATATGTTATAAACTAAATCCAAACATTACCCCAAGAGTCACACATGAAAAGTACCTAATTTAAAGCAAAAATACAACTAAAAATTAAATGTTTAACCAAATTCATCAAAAACAGTTTTCAAAACACACAAGACAGATTATAAACATACTAAATTAATAAAACAAGCAAGCTAACTCATCATAAAATGGTTACACATGGAATCACCTAACTTTTGAGTCGAAACCCTCAAAATTTGGTGCGAAACCTTAAGCGCACCACCGCCGCCCCACAAGGAATATAAATACAGACCTAGACCACCAAAAAATGACCCAAAATATACCAAATCAGACCTTAGGATATAACCCTAACTTCTGGACATGAGGAACTTCAAGAAATAGGAAATAAAACAAAAAGAGGATGGAGGGAACCAAGAAAGAGTTCCCTTACTTGAAATATCTTGAAGAAATCGGCCCCAATCCACCCAAATATGAATCTCCAAGTACCCAAAACTGGTATGGAGGTTCGAAGGAGTAATATTAGGTCATGTGGGAACTGAAATGGGGAAAAAATGATGAAAATTGAAGGAGTTATGAAAGATTCATTTTACCTCGTCAAATCTGGTCGATTTGAGAAAGAGTATGAGATATTTCCCTACTTCGCGGCTCTCCTGATCTCCAAAATTGCGAAACCGATAATGCGGGAAATCCTCTGGGTATTGGCTTTCATAGGGAGCTGGAATCACGGGAAAACAGTAAAAAATGAATGAGATATGAAAATTTTAAAAAACAAATTTAAAGCAGGAAATGGGCCTACAGGCAGGCCCATTACCTAAATCAAAAACCCAAATCCATCATGATTTTGGATTTATATGTGGTCCAAAGGGATATGGTGGTTTTAATATATTAGGTTATTCCAATTGGGAAGTGGAATGAGTTTAAAATAGTAAAAATTGAAGGAGTTATAGAAGAAACAAAATTAGTGTTTAAATCTGGAATTGGGCTCGCGGTTTGGCCCAAATTTTCAAAACCCACCATTTTCACCAAAATGAGTGGTAAACCCCCCAAAAAAAATCAGGAATGGAAATTAAATGAAATATTAATATATATAAAAGTCACATGTGTGACAATAATCCCCACCATAATAATTTCCGCCCTCGGAAAGCCACATCAAGGAAAAAAACACCAAACCCAACCGACAGGAAAAAAAATGGACTCATTTTCTAAGCTTTGCCCCCAAATGCCAAAACACCTCCAGTGATCAATTAAGGAAGGAATACTTAACACCAAAAACATGCACCTCATTACTGAAATTATCAAGCACATTCAAGATTTTTTTTCCCTAAAATAATACTCCTCAAACACTATCTGAACAAGGCTCAAGAAATTTACCCAAACAAACAAGAACATCGAACAAGGTTACACTTACCTTGATATAACTAAACCATTGAAAAATCTCCAATCCCAACGTTTACTCAAGGAAGATGTATGTGGTTATATAGCTTCGAACGAGACTGCCCACATCCAGTCCAAGACCAAGTACAAAAGTGAGTTACTGGTACAAGGATACACAAATGGGCTCCCCAACCATAAGAGACAACTTATTTTTTTTTCGAGAAGAATCAAGACACTAACAGGGGAGCCCCGAACAAACTCCCCAGTACAAGGGGTAGAATCCCATTAGAGTTTTTCAAAATAATATACGTGAGACTCATAGTGGTTCTCCCCACCATAAGAACCATCCATCTTAACTGACCAATATGGGCCGGCATAGAAAAACCCCAAAACATAAAGAGTTGGGATGACAACACGGTTAGCCCGCACAGTTTGGGAAACTATGTGCTAACCATGTGGATCCTTATACCTACATGGTTTTCTAGGGAATGGTTACTAATTAGTGTTCACTCAACATGTCTAGAAATATCTAAAACCTTTCCCCCAAGACCAAAGGGAACCAAAGGGGAAAAGAAAGTCATTGGGAGATAACATGGGGATGAGGCCCGCCACCTCTTTCCACCGAACGTGAACAAATGAAGAAAGATGACAACAACAAATGTTTAAACTATTCTCTTCTCTCGTACTAAGAACATTTATTTGTTCAAGGTTAAAAACTGCCCTGGGATTTCCTCTGACTACGTGCCAGCTTCTCTCCGGGACCTATGGTTGGAGCTGGAATGATTGAAGCATCTTCGGCCTCGTAGTTAGGATTTGGAAACCCCCAAATAGGATTTCTTCTTATGATTCTACAAACAACTACACGCAATCCCATATGGGTTCACCCAGACATAACACACTCCAGAACTCACTTTACCCTAACTTTTAAATTCACTGAAATAAGGGTTTAAGGGATGCACTCACATCACACCCTGCTTCTTCTGGTGAGAAACAACAGAAATAAAGGACACATATAAACACATTCCTCTAAAATAGAGGATGTCGAGATCTCCCAACAGGAAAAACAGTTTTGAAAAAAAAAATAGACTCACATAATATTGTACAACTTCACCTTCGACGAATTAGGTAGCTTAAGAAACTAAGGTCTCTTTCAACCATCCACAAGCACTCTTACGCAACAAGAGGATCCGAAAAAAAAACCAAGAAAGTAAATGGTGTAGAATCATTCTACAAATATCATGAAAATATTCCTTACATTGATCAACTGGAGGATTTTCCAATGGCAAAACAATCAGTGTTGCACTTCAGTTGTGTAATAAATCTTAATGGGGGAGCACCTTATCCAATGAGAGAACCCAAGGACCCAACCAAGCTGGTTCATTGGTAAAAACATGAAACAAAAAAGATCCAAACTCATTAATGGAACCATCTTAATGGTATCCCGAAACATATATCATAGGAGACTACTAACCGGACCTTTTACCTACCTTTCAGACCAAACACAAACCCCCAAAAAACAGTTCGAACAGGAAGGGTTCTTAGACTCAAAACATCCCACAACATCAACATTTTCCAAAAATACACAATATACACCATCCCAAACAATTCATCATGAAAACATGTTTTTCTTTAAAACCATTTCTGAAAAAAAACGGTTCAGCGGTGAGCGTATCCACCAATGGTACCCCGTGGGCCTCACACATGCATGTTTTTGTGCCACACCACGCACCCTCCTCATATCTGTCCTGGAACACATCCAGTCATGCCATCAACCATATATCATCCCATATAACCCCATGAATGTGGTCACTCATGGAAATACCAAAGTTCAATGCACTAATTCTTTCCACTTTTCAAAACCAAAACGGTCAACCAACACATCATTACTATCAAAACCGCTAACCAGGAGGTCGAACCCAAATTACCGCATAAAAAAAACTTTTCAGAAAGGCACAATCGTTCCAATGAAAACTTACATTCAAGTTATTTACATCAATTTCAAAACATCTCATCCCATAAATAAACATTTTAATAGTTTAGAAAACTTTAATGGGAACACTTTTTCAAAACCAACTTCAATATAGTTTCTGCTTTCAAAAGAGGTGTAAGAACACAATTTTCCATTTCAAAATAATTCTGAATATTCAGTTCCACCATTTCATAAATCAAAACATTTCATATTTATTTGAAAATAATTTCATGAAAACATTACACTTCCTAAAACCAAGTCACTTTAAAACCAAAGTTCCAAGATTTCAAAACTAAAGAACACCAGACAATGCGAGAGGAAACTAGTTTCAGTGGGTGACTTGGACATATGGTTGGCGGCCATATTCCAATCACTTCACTGTCACAGAGAGTGTTCTAGGGAATATCCTAGGCTCCACTTGGCTTGCCAGACCCTGCGAGCTCATTGAGACCATTAACCCAACTCTCTTTTCATTTCCCCTAATCATCATCAAACCAAGAAAACCAAAAGACATAGACAAATCCCAACTTCCCCTGGTGACTTGAATCCTGAAATGAGGGGTGGTGATCAAGCACACTACCCATAACCAGAATTACATGTCCCAAAAATCATAACTCTATACTATCCCGACTATTTCCCAAATAACATGACTCCAATGGAGCGAACCTCCTCTGATACCATTTTGTCACGAACCAAATCTGGTCACCACCGAAACCAGTGCCAAACCTAGACCGTGACAAGGCCCGAAGGGTGTTCCTGATCCCCACAGGCCGGCACAAGTTCCCGGGTATCATAAAATGAGAATTGGGAACGATTTACCTGAGTTTATAAACTTAAAACAACACAAGAATCCAATAAAACGAATCTGGATTTTTCAAACCAAACAATCTTTTACATAAATTCAGAAATGAATTACATAGCATAAAATAATTCAAAAAGACTATACCAAAGGTACAAAACAAAAATGTAATAGCCCAAGAACCCTCATGGAATGGGGAAACTCCCTCAAGCCACCTCCACGACACTCCATCACGATGGACCGCTAAAAACCCGAACCAAAGGCATAAAACCTATACCCAAACCTGTGACATAAAATAAGCAAGTCTACTTACACCCAAAGGTGTAAGTAGGGTGTGAGAGAAACCCCAGTAGGATACCACCTCTATGAGATTCCATGTGATAAAAATTTCATGACAAAAAGCATTGCATGTTTTGTAAATAATAAATGCTAGTTACAATTTTCTAAAGGATGAAATAATAAAAGAAAACAGTTTTCATGTGAGATAATTTTAAAGGAAAAACAATTTTAAAATAAATGACAAAGCTACTGAATTTTCCAGCCAACAATACCTTGTACCGACGGTAAGTACAAAGGATCTAATGAGCACAAGTAATAGGAAATAACCCCTAGGCACTAGCTAGCTGTGGGTCCCAGGTACCTCGTATCTCGGTGAGAGTAACCACAAAAAAATATCCATTCTCGTGAACGAGCCACTAGTATGGATCATACCCATAACCTAGTGGTCCCCAACCATCATCATAATTGTTTAGTTAGAGTTGTAAGCGTCAATATTGCTAAGTGAAAATGAGGCCAAACCCCACGGATTCACTAGCATACTAGTACACGTCCACCCACCTATATACCCGGGTTTTCCCTTTGTGCTCAAACAAGTTCAACAATCCAAGAAGTATAGTTTTCAAGTGCAAATATCAATTCCACATCACACATTAACCAAACAGACCCATGTACATCACACAAGTCAAAAATTCCACTATTCATTCAAATGCATTTTGAAATCAAACTCACACCAAAATTCCCTACAACACTTTTCACATTTCTTTAACACATACAGAAATCCTTTAAATGATTTTATAAAACCATTACAAGATATTCAACTCAAAAAACATCCCACACACATGTCACATAATACCCTTCTCACCTTCACAATTCATTTTATCAATAAACTCACACGAAACATCCCACACCCGTGTTTCGCACACAAAACACAATTTAGTAAAACATTTCGGCAATTTATAAAACATTCTAAAAATGTTTGACATCTCAAATCACCACTTTACCATTCAAAAACCCACATTAGGTGAACACACTCACCCAAACAGTACATATAAACCCTTTCCCAACTTTGTTTAACAAAATAAAACATTTGCAATTTTTATAAAACAAACCCAAGAGGTATAACCATTGTTTGCACTCTAAACCCATTTCAAACCCCTCATTCAAAACCAAAATCATAACAATAACAATCCAAAACAGAATTTTCAGCCCTAAAACAATTATTAAAGCACCCCCAAATGTTATAAAAATACATCAAATAATACCACAAAGATACACATGAAAAACACACGTTTTTATAAATCTCCTTCAAAAAGTACAACACAGTTTTACAACTTAAACTCATTCAAAAAACATCTTTTCAAGGCCCACATGATAATAAGGAATTAAAAAAACATAATTGGCAGCCCCTTTCAAGAATAATAAATCACTTTCATATGTTATAAACTAAATCCAAACATTACCCCAAGAGTCACACATGAAAAGTACCCAATTTCAAGCTAAAATACAACTAATGATTAAATGTTTAACCAAATTCATCAAAAACAGTTTTCAACCCACACAAGACAGATTATAAACATACTAAATTAATAAAACAAGCAAGCTAACTCATCATAAAATGGTTACACATGGAATCACCTACCTTTTGAGTCGAAACCCTCAAAATTTGGTGCGAAACCTTAAGCGCACCACCGCCGCACCACAAGGAATATAAATCCAGACCTAGACCACCAAAAATTGACCCAAAAGATACCAAATCAGACCTTAGGATATAACCCTAACTTCTGGACATGAGGAACTTCAAGAAATAGGAAATAAAACAAAAAGAGGATGGAGGGAACCAAGAAGGAGTTCCCTTACTTGAAATATCTTGAAGAAATCGGCCCCAATCCACCCAAATATGAATCTCCAAGTACCCAAAACTGGTATTGAGGTTCGAAGGAGTAATATTAGGTCATGTGGGAACTGAAATAGGGAAAAAAATGATGAAAATTGAAGGATTTATGAAACATTCATTTTACCTCGTCAAATCTGGTCGATTGGAGAAAGATTATGAGATATTGCCCTACTTCGTGGCTCTCCTGAGCTCCAAAATTGCGAAACCGATAATGGGGGAAATCCTACTGGTATTGGCATTGATAGGGAGGTGGAATCACGGGAAAACAGTAAAAAATGAATGAGATATGAAAATTTAAAAAAAAAATTTAATGCAGGAAATGGGCCTACGGGCAGGCCCATTACCTAAATCAAAAACCCAAATCCATCATGATTTTGGATTTATATGTGGTCCAAAGGGATATGGTGGTTTTAATATATTAGGTTATTCCAATTGGGAAGTGGAATGGGTTTAAAATAGTAAAAATTGAAGGAGTTATAGAAGAAACAAAATTAGTGTTTAAATCTGGAATTGGGCTCGCGGTTTGGCCCAAATTTTCAAAACCCACCATTTTCACCAAAAAGAGTGGTAAACCCCCCAAAAAAATCAGGAATGGAAATTAAATGAAATATTAATATATAAAAAAGTCACATGTGTGACACCAACCCACTGGGATTTACGGGCCACACCCATTTTGCTTAAATGTGAATAACTTCTAAAATGCATGTATGCTCGACGCACCATTTGTGGAATAGTGATCCTCGCGATTAGGCAGTCTTTTTGTGAAACTCTATGTTAGTTTTTTAAAACATTGGAAAATGACTAGGTTTGGAACGAGCGTAAAACCAACCGGGCCCTCAGAAGAGAAAACCCAATAACTCTCTGACCGGGCATCCAATGGACGTGTCATCTATCATGTTGGGTTCCTTATTATGAGACGAAACTACAGGATACATCAACTCATGACTTAATGATAGTTTATGTATTGACACTTGGCACGTGGAGCGGACCCTCCCAAAATCAAGCGTGTTGTGTGCAGGAACCCTAGAGCTGGCTGTGACGACTACTGTACCGGAATCCTACGTGGGTTCAACTAGGACGACTACTGTACCAGAATCCTATTTGGGTTCAACAGCAATGACTACTATACCAGAATCCTATGTGGGTTCGATAGGTATGTCTTTTGATGATTACTGAACATAAATTCTTTGTCAGTTTTACAACGATGACAACTATACCAGAATCCTTCATTGGTTCGTCAGTTCTGACTTCTATTCCCGTATCCTATGTTGGTCTGACAGAGTTGCTGGTCCTATTCCTACGTGGGTCCGACAGCTTTGATAGTCCTGTAACCTATGTGTGACCGGCATCATAAATTAATTAGTGACTACATCTGATCATCTCTATCGTTATACGAAGGATGTATACCTGTGTGAGCTGAGTCTTGTCTCTCAATCATTATCATTGATGTGATTTACGTAACTTCCTGTGTGTACAGGGTTATGTTTGGGCTCGAGAGTTGGAGCCGGGTTGTGACTGGTAACATAGGTATATGTGTGGGCATATACCTAAGTAGGGTTTTTTGATACTTCATGTTTGTAACATTCTACTTTTGTTTATCCTCTGTTGATTTAGGGAGACCTTCGGGGGTCTCGGGGTCCCCTGCTGAGTATCGCTATACTCACCCCTGCACGGGTAATGCCAGCACATCATTGTGATGGATGTATACGACGGACAACACTGATCGAGGTAGAGAGTTGTAGAGTTGGATGGTACTCGGTGGTGGACCACTTGGCCAGTTGTACTAGGAGCAGACGAATTGATCTGGGGTGCTGAGGAGGCTATCTATACCCACCCTTCATGTTAGATTCCCGGAGGATGACTCACTAGTTGTTGTTTACATTTCATCAGTTGTACTAGCTTTACAATTGTTGTACATTACCATTGGTATTGTATTTCTGGTCCTTTCCATTTAGGACTTACTTTTCTTACAGTTTTACTTAGTGTATACTTTCAGTTGCGTAATCTGCCGCTTGATTTTAGGCTGTGTGTGTTACAGGTTAAAAAGGAAATGCCTTCCCTTTTTATAGGGATTACACCTTGGGTTATAGTTTCCAACCCCTGGCCTATGGAAGGTGGGATTGGGCTAGTCACAACACGGGCCCCGAGGACGGGTCATGACATCCAACATAAGTCATTAATGAGTCATATCACATTGCGGGGGCGGGAATCCGCACTTCCTCTATTTAGATTATCGTGTTTACCAATAATGGAATCAATAAAGGTATGTTATAAATGAAAAATACAGATGCATAAGGAAAACATAAACATAATATATATCATATATAAATTTAGAGTCATCTTAATGGCCACCATGAGAGGTGGTAGGAGATAATTTAACAATCATTGTTCCATGAGGTGTTAGTTTTCCATCCACAGAAACAGTATGTTCTTCACACATTAGATAGTGGTGTGTGTAAGTGTAGTTTAAATCCTTCACATAACAACATCCTAGTATATTGAGGATACATGTGTTGTTATAAAATAAAGGAATAACAAGAGTATAGGGGTTTGAGAAGAAAAATAAATGAAAAGAAGTTAAGAGAAACAATTACCTTTAATTTGGGTAACTTCATTTGGTTTGAACTTAAATGGTTTTTTGACATGCATTTTGCCTAAGATAAGGCTTCCAAGAGGAGGATTGGGATGTAGGGCACATAATTGAGAAGAGGTTGGACGTTCCAAAAGGCTTGAGAGGTGTGCGGAATTAGTTAGAATTTGTCTCCTTTTATAAGGGAGAGGAGGGGCTCTTTAGAATGTGTGAAAAACATTATTTAATTATAAACTTATCTTCGATTTCAAAAGGTCCAATACACATTAAATTCGATGATAAGATGAGTAATATTGAAAAAAAATAATCCAAAAAGAATTGGACAGGTTTTCCATATTATTTTAATCGTTATTATATTATTTATTTAAATCATTTATTAATGAGATAAATACTACATCATTATTGTGTCATAAATAATTTAATTTATGTGATGTCTAAAAAGAATAAAAAAATACCATAATGTAGGAAGTATTTTTATATTTCCAATGAATATTGGTAGTCGAAAATATAATTTATATAACTCCTAAATATACCCAAATATTCCCAGGGTAAACCATTACACATCCAATAAGGTTAAGACTAGTGTTAAGGTAATTTTGAATTATTAAAATATTTTGGTTACCTTGAATTAACTTATTTACCTTTAACTGTGGTAAATAAATGTCAAAAGATACTATTCATCAAAAATTATTTTCATTTTATTGAACCAAATTTTACTTCTTGATAACAACCATGTGTGTCATATTTTTGAAATTTAATTAACAGAAGCAGTAAAATTTCATTTAAATGAAAATGTCATTTTTTAACTACTACTATGTGATTTCACTATTCATCAAAATTGATATTTTTTAGAAAAATACCAAAAAATAAGCCTAAAAATTAGTTGATATTCCTAATTCAAAAATTATGTCTATTTTTCTAAATTCAAAACATAGAAGTGGAATTAAAAAATTTAAAATTAATTCCCGTTGTTAAAACAAATAGCGTGTTTTTAAGAAACAATAACTATCAAAAGATTGACACTTTTTTATGTCCAATTTCAAAGTGAAATTAATTCCAATGACAAAAATTGGATTAAATATTAAGAATATATTCCAATTAAACTTTAAAACCAATTATAAAATTTAGTTAACCATATACATAAATTATATTAAAAGAAAGTTTTAAATTAAAATACAATGTTATTCACTATTCATTTGAAAATGAACTTTGTCAGAAAAATTCCGAAAAATTACACAAAGTAAATTTTGATGTCCCCATTCTAAAGAAAATTTTAGTTGCTCAAATATAATGTATTTAAGTGACCAAAATTAGATTTAAAGAGGGTTCTGCATTAAAATGTGTTAAATCATCCTTTTAATGTAAATTATGCATAAAATTAGATTCATTCACATTTTAAGCCTCTAAAATTTATTGGATAAATGTAAAAAAATTTTACAAACATGTTTAATCATATTTTAGTTAGTTTTGTTCATTCCCACAAATACAACATCTAGGAGCTAACTACCATTTAATATAATAATATTATATTATTAGTGTGTAGCATATGATTTCAGAGAAACCCATTGTTTCATATCGAGTACGCTATCGAACATAGAAACCCATTTAAAGTAAAATTAATATTTAATTAATAAATATGAAAAATGTCAGGTTCTATATTTACCTGGGATGTTACATCCTTCCCCATAGGGTGGCATTGTGTGCTCGGAATATTAAAATTGGGCTTCGAAACTTCATTAAAATTCCCAAATCAAAAAAGAGTCATTAAAACTATCACATAAAATGAAATAAAGAGAAGTACATAGGTCACCTAAGAAAAAGGATACTAGTATTCTATGAAAAAATGGATATGGAGGAGAAAACCAACCATCAGGATCTGATGGAGGTGATAGAAAACATGATTTACTGAAAATTAATTTTTTTTATTTCAAAAGAACTTTTAAGGAAAAAGGGAGAAACCACACAAGAACCACATGCGAAACATCCTACCCAAGGCGATCCACCAATGCAGACACGAGTCAAAACATACGCATAGATCACTTTTATGGTTCAATGAGAACTGCAATTTAAACCTGAAAATCATCCTCAAACATACCTTTGGAATCATCATGTTCCCTCTTAGAATCAATAGCTGACTCAGACACGAGACCAGATTGGTAACTAATGGATAGAGTGCGCATCCAACCCAAACTGCCTCCCACCTCCTAGATACCAATGACCTGTGAGGAAACACCCATGTTGAAGAGTTCCATTTCCCTCCCACATAATTTTGGATTTCTTTTTGGTTGATTGGTGTTCCCAAGGATATAAAACTTGTTATGGATGGCCACTGAGACATCCAGTCCAGCTTGAATCCCCATGCCACCAACCCGCACATTATTAAGAAAGTGGGTCAGAGAGACGGCTGACACATGTTCCCTAACCAAACTGATAGTATCAGTGACACGCCCTTTGGATCCATCAACCATCGGGATGCTCTTCCATGACGGTTCATCCCTTCTTCTATCAGGATCATTCATCACACCACAAACGACATTGGCATTAGAAAGACCGGCACTTCCCGAAACAACGACAGTGATGCCCTTACCATTCTTGTACCCCTAGACTCGATTGCCTTCGGCACAAAGGTAGGTGCATGAGCGGTAGAACCCTGTAGGCCATATACATATGTGGATGGTTTTCCAGGGCTTGAAGTGGAAGCATGTTGGATGCCCGAAGGGGAGTGATGACCAAATGACAGAGATCTTGGAATCATCCCGGACCCAGACTGAGGAATTCCAACAGAAACCCAAGGGACTGTTGGAGATAGGGTATCATTAAGATGAGACACCGATCCTTTGTGACCTAACCTCCCATGTCGAGAACAGAAAGATGCCCAGTGGCCTTGTTGACATCAAAGCGAACAAAACCCAAAAGTTTCCCCATAATGAATGTTTTGCCAAAAACCAAACGAACCTTCCACCAGGAGATGAAGACAATTCGAGAGAGCCACCGATAGGTCCATCTCAACACAAAGGTGAGCAAAGACGAGTTGCTTCATGCAAATAGTATCATCGTCAATTCAGAGAAAAAAAATGATCTTTTCATCGATGCCTTTGAGGACGGATGGGTTCTGAAAGGGGAGTGGAAGGAGAGGAAGTCGAATCCACACCGCCACACGCTTGCAATCACGACCACGATCCATGTTCACTATCTAGTGAAAGAGAATGAAGTGTTGATTATCACACAAATGTGACTCTGACGACCAGGCACGGGAAAAATCATCATAAAAAAAGGTGGATTCTCAGATGACGTTGATCCAAAGTGCCCACTGCCACCCATGAACGAAGTCCCCATATTGAGTTGATGAAACCCTCAATCATCTCCGGCGAAGGTCGATCACCACCAAATCTAGCCACAAGGGTTCAATAGTGAAAGGCTACAGCATCCTCAAACTCTAATGTAGATAAAATAATTTCTAGAGATCCCTTAAATGAAGACGATTCCTTTTGAGAAATTGGAATTGGAGGAATAATAGGGAATGAAACCGGAGAAGTAACATCGGGGGGAAGGGGACACGGCAGATCCGATGCAAATGACCGGAGGGGTATCGTCGGCCTTACATTATCCCTACAAGATCTGATTCCGATGCTTAAATCTGGCCGAGTAGGGGTCGTGCCTTACTCCGCATCTCGCACCGCGTCTCGCGGGAGGTTGTCAGCGTGAGGAAAGTGCCTACTCCACGTGATGTTTCCCTCATGCGAGCCTTGCCGATCTTTACCACCCATGTCTCACCAGAGATTAGTGCCGACTCGAGGTTCACGGTCGATTAGGGTTCCACACTGTGCCTCACACCTCGACCCGACGCTCCGTCCCGTCTCCATCTCCTCGAAAACATTATTAAAAGAATGTTAACCACTAGAAAATCACAAAAATGTGATGGGTTAAACAGTCTTTGATTCCCAATAATGAATATTTAACATACAAGGTTTTTATTTTAAGTTACTTTTCATTGAGGAACTTATTTATGAGAGTAACTAGAAAAATAAGGGATTACACGTACTTTTCAGGTAGACATTCATGTTTTACTAGATTTCTAACTCAAACTCATATTTTCTCCAAATGATGAGTAATTAGGATGCATTTTTTTTTGCATTTAGAGAACTATAATCAACATCGAGAGAATCCCATAATCCACAAAAGATTAACTATATATTTCCCATGACTTTAGATGTTATCCAAAACCAAAATGTTTAGCACCCGATCAAATAATCCCTAAAATAGGTAATCTTAAAAAAAACTACACTTAATATCCAAAACTTGTCAAAAAAACTCAATATTCAACATAGACCATTCAATAAACATCTCTCCATAAAATTCATCAATGTTATCAAAACATTGATTGAAAACCAAATCTCAAAAGGATCTAATCACATAGTATTCTAAGATAAATTCTAACACTTATCTCCAAATAACATCAGTTACTCTTAAAGTATCATATTGAAAAGTAATTAACCTATTCACATATCCTCTATGATAGGTTAGTAATTTCCATAGATAACCCAAAATAATTTTTTTGATTCATAAAATAATATAAATAAAAAAAATTATTTATACAAACTAGGGACTTCACGTAGTCCAATGGTAGGTGATAAATACCAGTCAGACATTGTTTCTGGGTTCGATTCCCACAGCTTTGTCTGACGTGACGAGTTGTCACAGAGTCCGCGTGTTGTCATTTTTTCAAAAACTATTTAATTTTATAACATTCCCAAAAGAGGTAAATTTATCAAAAATAACCATAACATGTTTCAGCCATGATGGTTTTCTAATAACTTTTATTTTGCATCCCAAAAATATATTAACCTATAATTTCATCAAATACAAGGATCAAATAAACCCAAATGGTTCTTTACAACGATATACATAAAATAAAATATCATTATTACTTGATTAAAATTTTCATATATCAAACTTCTTGGTTACACATACTATAAAATTTATTATAATGTAATTCCCATCATCAAAAGAGCCTTAATTCTTTTAATCATTTCACCATCCTAAAATCTACCATACCTCTTGAATCACTTATATATTGACTTCTTACTCATTCAAAATTATTCATGATCCATTAAACATTCCTTTTAAACATATTGTGAAATACTTCAATACTACATAAGAAATCATGAATCATATCCTATGATTCAATAAGATCAAAACATGTGTTATGAAATAATCCATACCTTTCATTGGTCATTGTCGGTTTCTTTATCCTCAATCAGAATGACATTATGTATTAGTAAAGAATTATTTGTACGATCCCGGTGATCACATTCATGAATATTATTTGTAGGAAATGTGTTTGTATATTGACCATGCACACCACATTTAAAATATTCAATTGATCCCTCATAAAGAAATTATTTCCCTTTTCTAGTTTCAACTAGATGATTGCTTTTTTACATGGTAGGTTCTTGCTTTATGAACATCATTTCAACATCTATAGAATCTTCCTATCCATTTGAAACATTTTCCTTGGTGTTTATTTCCACATCCTTGACATATAGGTTTTTAAAGATACATACCTTTATGATTATTACCTGAAGTTCTGTGGGTATTTGTTTCTCGCATATAATATGCCATATAAAAATCACAAATGTTAAAGTTGTCAACCATGACTCTAGATAATTGTTTGATAATAACCACAAGAGTTCTCATTACAACTCCCATTCCATTCAATTTTTTATTCAGAAAACCATCACAGTTTCTACACATTCACTATCACATTAGTTCTTGCTAGCTCCATCCATTTACTAAAAAAAGGTTAGAGTTAGTATATCTGTTAAATCATCATATAATATATTATGAGGAGGGTAAAAACTAAGATATACTTATTAATGTTATCTTAAAATAATTTACATTAAAAAAAACTAGGACTCTTTCTAAAATCCTAACCATTATGGTTATGTCACTTATACATAAAAAATACCCTAACCTATAATGCTATCTAAAATGACCTCTAATACCATCTATGAGTACCTTCCCTTGATAAATTACATAATATTTAATTAAATAAATAATTCACATTGAGTATCTTTTAAATTATAGAGTTATAGATAATTTGGACATACTATTACATAACAACTTGAATATTACATGTATACAATACTACACTATATCCATTTTTTCATAAATTAAAAACACATAAAAAGAATGATGTCTAGTTCCATGTTTTAGATAGCATGACATTTCATTGATCACATCATTGACCCTATTCATCTTTAATCCATGTGGAAATCATTTTGAAAACGTGGGATTAGCATAAAAAGCTCAGTAAGGATTATAAAATAAGGATGGAAAACATTATCCCATCCATACATACAGATTAATGATACTATATTTTTCATTCATAACATACCTTATTAAATCATAAGATTTATGAATAACACACAAAAATAATAAATCATAAAGGTTACTTATGGAATCCATATCAAACATACATTGTAGCTGTCACCGCTACATAGGTAGTTACACTTGGAATACCCATCACAGTATATTCTATAAATCACTTAGTAGAAACATCACATTTACCTCTGCCACGTTACCCAATTCATTGGAGAGCAATCTCGAGCTCACCCTCCTTAGGTTTTTTCACAAAACCACCAGTATACTTAGACAATGCCCAATAACCAAAACCTAATAATTACATATAACATATGTATAAATGAATGATAACATATCCATATTCCAATATATCAAATCAAGATATTTAAATAAATAATGTTTTACCAAATCATTTTCAAAGCTATTTTAAAAGTGATTTTTGAGTCAATGTGTCTCATTACACTTTGAAAATTTTAAATGAATTATCATTTGATAACATTTATGTCCATATAAATAAATCATAATATTCATTTTGAAAACATGGAAATTAATGATAAATATTTATAATAATAAATCTTTGAAACTTTTAAAATGGTATTATAGTTAAAGTGTTTAAAAAAAAGAGAGACAATTGAATACAAATAATTGAGGAACAAAATTTAATTAGAACTTTAAAATATCATGTGAATAATGAAATTAATGAAATAATATGTCAAATTACATTATATACACCATATAAATGTGAATTGGTGTATAACAACAACAAAGTTTCAATGGAATTTAAATTAAGATGAAATCTCATATAAAAACAATATTCTAAGGTTATGGATAAATCAACGAAATAATTACATGTGACTAATATAAATATAATAAATATGGTTGGATATTTACTGTAAATCAGTCAGAGAATATTAACACACATTCTTTTAAAAACAAAACCAATGAATTGGATGTTTAACTCAATAAATATAGATTGAGTTAAAATTACTCTTATAAAGTTCATATAAATGAGTTGAGAATTTATTAATGGAGTGATTATTTGTATCAAAAGTATATCCAAAGAAAGGGGAGTGGAAATAAATACACAAATTATAAATATTTATTCCCCAAATAATCATATCATGATATAATCTAGAATTAGAAGATTAACCCAAGGAATGAAAATTGGGTTAAAGGGTTCCCTTACTGATTTGGTAACTTACGAAACATACAACCCATGAAATAAGGATAAAAAATGAAGATGAAAATACCCATATATTGAATTATATTACACAATGAATACAATATTGGGAAGTACGTACACTATAGAAATGTAAATAGTAGAAAATATAGCATGAATCTCACGGGAATAAAAAGTGAGATGAAAACACATTACCACATTGTAATCAATCGATTCGTATGAAAAAAAGTTAATAACAACCAAATTAATCATAGAATACAATTAATTTAATAATAATAATCATAATATATATCAAATGGCAGAACAAAATACACCACATGCAATGAATAAGTGGCAAACAAAGAAAATCACACGGAATTAAAAGTGAGATAAGAAAATCCCTTACCTTATGTCTGAATTGACCCATTCATTCTTTAATCTCATGAATAATAAACTAATGTTAATTTATACTTTATTAAGAACCTTTTTAAATTTTATTATTATTTTTTATTACTTATTACCATGTTATAAACATTATGTTATAATTTAAGATAATAACGTTCGTTTTGACGATATTTGGTACATCAGTAACGAAAATGAACACCTTATAATTACAAGTTGTTCACGTGGTAAAATATACATTATATTCAGAATGATATTAGTGATATAGATATCATATATAAAATATACATATATTTTATATACAAGTATTTATAATAGTACGTAACAATTAGAGGTAAGTAATGAAATGTATCGTTCATGGAGACGGTAAGCCGTATATACACATGAATGCTACTTCTTTGTATATTTATTATTTCAATGGAATTAAAAACATAATTATACATATTTATATTATAATTCCATCATAATATCATATAAAATATTATTAACTCCATCCTTTATACATCCCACATAGGGTATTAACGAGTCATATAACTTTGAGGGGGTGGTAGTCTGCACTTCCACTAATAAGATAATCGTGTTTACCTGTAATTGAAAGAATAAATGTATGTTATAAAAGAAAAATACAGAAGAATAAAAAAAACATAAACATAATATATATCATATATAAATATAGTTTCATATTAATGGCCACCATGAGAGGTGGTAGGAGATAATCGAACAATCATCGTTTCGTGAGGCGTTAGTTTGCCATCCAAAAAAATATTATGTTCTTCACCCATTAGATGGAGGTGTGTGTATGTGTAGTTTGAAGAAATCTCATAAAAACATATTAGTATATTGATGATATTGATTTTTTTATAAAATAAATGAATAAAAAGAGTATAGGGTTTGGAGAAGTAAAATAAAATAAAAGAAGTTAAGAGAAACTGTTACCTTTGATTTGGGTAACTTTCTTTGGTTTGAACCAAAAGGGTTTTTGAAGTGCCTTATGCCTAAGGTAAGGCTTATAAGAGGAGGAAAGAGATGTAGGGAGCTTAATTAGGTAGAGTTTGGATGATACAAAAGACTTGAGAGGTGTGAGGAATTGGTTATAACCGGTATCCTCTTATAAGAGAGAGGATAGGATCTTTCGGAAAGTGTGAAAACATTATTTTATTATAAACATATATTCACTTTAAAAATTTCCAAAACACATTAAATTATAATATATGATGATTAATATTAAAAATATAATCATCAATTAGGAATTGAACAGGGTTTTTATATTATTTTAGTCTTTATAATCTTATTTATTTAAATATTTTATTAATGAGGTAAATATTACATCATTATTGTGTCAGAAATAATTTAATTTATGTGATTTCTCAAAATTATAAAAAAAATACAATGATGTTGTAAATATTTTTATCATTCTAATAAATATTTATAGTCAAAAATATAATTTTATCAACATTATATAAAAAGTAATTTACTAAAAGATTTTTGTTTATGTCATTTTTTCCATTACATTAAATTAATTAATCTAAAGTGTCAGTATCTTTCAGAAGTGGCTCCATGGGGTCCCAAAATAGATTTAAAGATTCCCATTCCTAGAAATTACTCATAAAATATGGTTAAGAGAATTGGTAAGGTAACTTTGAATTATTATAATATTGTTTATACCATTAATTACCTTATTAACATTTAACAGTGGTAAATAAAAGTCAAAAGATATTATTAACCAAAAATTATTTTCATTTTTTTAAACCACATTTTACTTATTCATAACAAACATGTATGTATTATTTTTGAAATTAAATTCACAAAAGTGGTAAAATTTTATTTAAATGAAGAACTCCATTCTTTAACTAATACTAAGTGATTTAACTATTCATCAAAAATTGATGTTTTTTAGAAAAATACCATAAATTCATCCTATGATTTAATTAATATTTTTAATAAAAAAACGATGTTTATTTTTATAAATTCAAGACACAAAAGTGGAATTAATTAATTTAAAATTAATTCCCATTGTTAAAACAAATAGCCTGTTTTTATGAAACAATAACTATCAAAAGATTGACACTTGTTTAACAAACATGTATAATCATATTTTTGTTAGTTTTTTTCATTCACTACAATAAAAATATTAGGAGATAAATTCCATTTAAAATATTATATTATATTATTTGTGTGCAACATAAAATTTCAAAGCAACACATTGTTACGTATCGGGTACGCAATTGACCATACCAACCCATTTAAAGTAAAATTAATATTTAATTCACAAATATTAATAAATATGAAAAATTGCATGGTCTCTATTTACATGGGATGCTACAATTACCTTATAGTGGTTAGTGAATGAGGTGGATTTTGATGACGACATTCATATTATTATATGCTAATCATGTATTGTCCATGTGTACAAGAAAACTAAAGAGGTATATCCTAGTTTTGATGATGTTAACTACCATATCCCAAATGTTTTTATGTGATGATGAGATCAACAATGGATTACTAAAAAATTAATTTTACTATAATTTAACTTGTGGATGTCATTATAGTGATGTAATTTGTAGAGGAATATACAAAATCCATAAAAGAGTCTCTATAGTTTAAAAAGGATTAGGAAAACAACATTCAATCTAGTAAATTACATAAAAGTATTGATAAGACTAAATCCCTATATGATAGTTTTCTTCTATTATTTATTAGTGAATGTAATTTGGATGTATAGATCATTAATTTACAAATAAACCCTTATGAAATTAATTGAATCCCAATAGACTTGATGACAATATTGATCAATATCTATAATATTTTTAATAAATTTTGACTACCCATGGAGAATCAAAGAGATGAGAAAAAAATGAATTAGGATTATAAAATGTTAACTTAAAAAATTATTTGTAAAACATGGTTTCCTTTGAATCTATATATGTTTATAATAAAATAATTAGAATAAATAAACATATAGTCATCCCCCATAAAACCAAAAAAGGCCTTTTCCCTAAAACTCATGATTTTATTCTCCATTAATATAATATAAAGTAATAACTGTATCAGTAGCTTAGTATATTTGATAATCATTGAATATAATAATAATTATTTTATTGTAATATCTTTGAGAATGGTTTCTTTTAATATTAATAAACTTCTAAAAATGTATCTAATAGGTATAGGTTTGTTTCAAAATATAATAATACACAATATAATAAGACTCATTAGTTTTATATTAGGAAGAACATTGACCATCCTATCATCAATATTGGAAGTTGGTATATTACAATGTTATTGGAAAACATCAACACTTGTTAAATGGATTCCTTCATCTACTATATCACATCATATATTAATAAAATGGAACTCTAGAATGGTTTATATAATTTATTTATTATATGTAGCTCAAAAATGGTTCTTATAAGATATTTAAAATAAATTATAATTCCTTGAAATTTTATAGAGATTTAATTTTTAGTATTTACATTGTATGAATATAATAAATTCCAAGATCAAGAATTCCTTTGTTTTATATTATATTCAATGGTGTAATTTGTATGGGATTGAAATACCTTAAATGTAATAATGTAGGTTATATTAACACAATTTTTTCTTTCCTGTTAGTTGTGGGGAATGTGTGATAAATTTTTCAATCAATTCCCATGTATGAATTCACTCAGAAAACATTCATATTCTAAAATAAATTACGTTTAATAATAGGGTAACCCCTCACATTGATTTAATATACTATAAATAATATCTTTAAAATTAAGAAATAACTATACTAGTTATATATTATTTGAATAAAAGATAGTATAAAAATTCTTTTTAGGAATTTAATGTTAAAAATGATAGAGTTAAATTACGTTTGAAATTATGGATAAAATATTACATCATCCTTGTTGATGATGATATCAAGAATCTTAATACTAAAATACACCCATATAAAAAAAATTTATATTTCAATAATTCCCACTCTCATGGATAAGATTAATTTTAGAATTGGTTATACGATCATTATTAAAATAAAGAAAGTATGCACAATGAATAATATCACTGTAAATATATTTAATTTGAAGTGTGGGAAAATAAATATTTCAATATCATGCATTGGTATTGGATAATAAAAAACTGAAACTCTTCCATAAAAAATTATGATCAAATCCTTAATACATTGGAGAAAATTATTCATGTCTATTCATCTACATCAGTTATAATTTGAATTAAAATATTAATGATTCCATATAAATTATTATAGATGTAATTAAAAATTATGTGAAGGACCTGAAAAATTCATATCTCACTTTATTTCCCACTTTTTAAGAGGTTAAAAATTCTCTTTTTATCTATGAATTTATTTATCTCAACTTACTTTGATTGGTTCACCAAAAAATTCTTTCTTCACTTATATAAATCATTGATGAAGATATCAATAATTCCGTTTAATAATTATTACCTCTAAATGCATGATAAATCTTAATAAATCTAAATTTAACAGTATCATTCAAAAAACAATCAATCCTTTTTTATTAACAACTATTTACCAATATATGTGGGTGTTGTTTTGGAATTATATATAATATTCTGGCCTTTAAAGTTTAAAAAAAGGAATGAAAGATCTATATTTTGAATATGGTTGGCTTCATGAGAAATTTAAAAATATAATAATTTCTTTCAAACACATAATAATACGTGAATATCATTTAAAATAACACCAAAAATGGAAAATTGCGTATATGTTAGTTTTCTATAAACCAGTAAAAACTCATAAGATATTTTATAATAACAATTCTATGAATTTATGTCCTTTATTATAGAATTATCTCTTTTCATAACTCAAATATACAATGTTCCTAGGTCTCTGTAATGGTTAATAGATCACAAAAATAGTAACATTGTTTTTTATAGTATTTGAAAAGTGGACTTTGTCTATAACATTATCTTTGTAAAAGCTGAAATATACAAGAGAAAATGGATTCTAAATGCATCTTTAACAAGTGTTATCTCACCAATTAATGATGAATTTAATAAAAATTCATGAAAAATATATTTAATGGAGATGGTATTATTAACTTTTTAAATTTAATTAATATACACTTTTTATCATAGAATATATAATCATCAATTTTTTTACAAGTTCTTGGATGTGTAATCAAATTAAACAAATCCAATGGTATTATTATGAAATTTTGTTGGTATTATGATAAAAATCACATGAATGTTTTTCAATGTCAATATTGGTAACCTAATATCCAATTAGCATATGGTGCCTATGTTCTATAGTGGAGTTAAATTTTTCTACAAAGTCCGTTTTAATGAAAAAATTGCATCTTATATTGTTGTATAGAAAATTACAGATCATTATTATTCTTGGAAAAGATTTTTTTAAACTAAATGACATATTATATTATTGATCATATATACCATATCATTAAATGGACGTCCAGAATAATCAAAATATAAACAATTAAAATCATGAAAATTATCATTGTAGGTTTACTTCATGGAAAAATCTAGTTATAATTTCCCATAATAAATTCTTTAGATCACTAGATCATAGAGGCCCTAAAATTAAAAAAATATTATTTTTAATTGTGATTTAATTAATCAAATTATATAATGTTTAAATTGAAATAAGTATTATATATGATTTATATTGGACACAATCATTATCGGGATAATAAAATGGAATCAGTTCTTTATTAAGCATTCTATTTGAAATTATTTTTAGGGTGAAGATTATGAAATAAAAATTCATATACAATTTAACCCTTCATGAAACTACCAAAATAATTTTTTTAGTTTAATATGAATCACATATATATATATTATCTCTACCCAGATCCAATGAAATTTATGTATATTTTTATTATTTATTCTCTTAATAACTGGTGGTGGTGGATGATCCTATTCAATCAAAGGTCTATAAATTACTCCAGGGAATCCTAATTATAGAATATGATAGAAAATTAATCAATACACACTCGTGGTGTAATTTAGGTAATATTTATAATGTAGATATAATTATTGTTCTCTGAACATACCTCCATGGGGGTTAATAAAACATAACAATGATTTCAATTTTTCTTGTCACTAAATTCCTTTTTAGATAATTCAGTATGATTGAATCCTTACTAATGTATCTCCTTATAACCCTATTATTTATATCACTGAATTTTTTTTCATTCATGATCTGAACACTAAAACCATTTGTATTTTTAGTGTCCATTTTATGTCAGCCATTGAATCATTATTGTTTTCTTGTGTAATATTGACTGATTTATTCCTATCCATCTAGATGAAATTATGAAATAAATATATTATCTTAAATTAGTAAATAAAATTTATATCATGATTTTTATTGATATTATGATAAAATTTTCTTTAATAATACAACCCATAATTCTATTAGGTTTTAGTAAATGTACATACTCATTAATGTCCTTCAATCGTTCATAATAATGGATTTATGAATTGATTCCTATGTTTAATCTAGTTTTACTATCAATTAAATACCTGATGACATTTTTTATATTAATGTTTTAAATAAAAGAAAACGTAACTAGGTAAGACATTTATATAATAATATCATGTCTTTATTCCTTGTTTAGTAGAATCTAGTAGAAATAATATGACTATATATTTTATTTGTGAAATTTTAAGATATTATTATGTACACTTTATTAGGGAATTTATTTGTTCCTTATGATATGTATGGAATATAAACATTATGTACAGAGTCATATTAGTATGTTAATAATGAATCTTTGATGTGGTCGATGCAATCAATGTATTAATAATGATTTAATTGATTCCCTTACAGAGAGTGAGAGAATATCTAAAAAATATATATCTTTTATTAGTCAATAGAGTAATCAACAATGTCCTTGAAATTCATCCATAATTTATTTATACATATACATTAGAAATAAATGTGTACGCACATAACAATGTACCATACAAGGTAAAAAATGGTATCCAATATTAGTTTTAATATGTGAAGAAAACATTCATTTGACATCGTTATTAATGGTTATTTTTTTTATGAAATTTTAAGAAATAGAGTATCATTAAGAATTAAGAATTTTATATTTATATGTTACACTCTATGTAATTAAATGATATTACTCATACCATAGTAATGAAAAATTTTACTCATGTGATATACTATATTTATAGAAATGGAGCACATTTTGAATATAAATAAAAGAAAAAAATATAATTAAATGCGGTAATTGCACAAGTTATTTAAGATGTACAAGATTTAAAATATAAGTAAACCACACAAAACCTATTGTAATAATAGTTTTAGTGAATCATGTTTTTCATAGGATGACAATAAAGGTTAGAGAACCAAAGTGATATGGTTTCTTAAAAATAATAATGAAATAGTTTTTATATAAAAGAATGTAAATATATCCCATATGTGTCAAATAAATAATAACATACCATTATTATAAGACTTATTTTATTGACATAAAATCCACATTCCATAATTGTGTGATTATTGAAAATATCAATATGATAAAAAATAGAGTTTGTCATATAAATGAATTATAGTAGAGTATTAAGATAATAAATATCCATTTATGGACTTAAATATATATTAATATCATGTTATATTAACACTATTGAGGTTGTAATTTTTTTTCAATAAAATGATATTAATCCTTCTGTATACATAAGTATTATTGGAATGATATAGTTTCCTTATTTATATATGTTTATTTCATATAATTAAGACATATTTGAATAGTTTCTTCTATATAAAGGGATAAAAGAAGTATTTGTAAACTATATATCAATATATATGTATTTACATATAAGATGACATATTAATTTTGTTAAATTATATAAATCGACCGGGTTTTGAAAAATATATAATGAAGAGATTCTAGAGAAATTTTTTTATATGTTTCAATCTATAACTATTTTAACAAGATAGATCTATTTAAATTTGATGAGAAAGATAACAACAATGTAATCCATTCAGAATTTTTTATTGGATATATTATCAATGACAATCTATGTAATTTTCTTAATCATAATAGGTAAATTATATGTTACAATAATAGTAATTATATTGAATTATCAATAAGAGTATAATGGATAATAACCTAGTATATGAATAATATTTTAATCTAGTTTTTAGGAGATATGTAGATGAAATAATCCCAACTAACTATATTTATTTGTTATTATAATATTTTATTATTAATGAGTAATAAATAATAAAAATACTCTATAGTTTATAATTTTATATATAGTAATGTATATTATATGTTTTGATGTAGATAAATATTTAGTATGTATAATTTTTGTAAACATTATCTCTTAATGTGTTTTTCTCTAATTAATAATTTTATAGGTTAAAGAGTTACAAAAAATTATTAAGTAGAAGAACTATTATATAATGTCATAACATAGAGTAATTGTGATTATAAGAGAGATTTAATGAATTGGGATAGTTTTAAGGATCATGGTTTGAATGGAAAAAAAGTGATGGTTGTAGGTGTGGAGTTGTGTTGACGCCGTTATAAAAATAAACAATTAACTCTTTCTATATAGATTGTAATCTATCTTACTCACATTGGTGTAGAAAAATAACCAATTAAATGAAATATCTAATATTTATTTTCACCATAAATTAAGAAGAATAATCCACTAATGTATGACAGTATCTATCCCCCGCCCCCCGCAACTTCATTATTATTATGATGATAAAGCAATTAGAATAATTATATATTTAAATATTCTACATAAGGTGACACAAATCCACTAAAAAGGTGATAATCAAATTCAAAAACAATAAAATAATAAATTATTCTAATTATTGATCATTATTTTAAGAACGAACCATAGATGGAATATATAATATTATCTTCATCCTTCTCTCACTATTTATAAATCCTAGATGGGTGTCCATATATTAATTTTTTTTTAAAAAAATGTCTCAATATTATCTACATTTAATTCTATTTATTCTTCCTACATTAATATTGCCAATATATAATAAAAATAAAATCACATAATGATATTATAGATATCTTAGTTAAATAAATAATAATGAATATATAATTTTATATTATTTTACAGAACAATGTGAGTTTCCACCTAATGTCCTTAAGTCATAAAATACACTCAATAGATATGATGTGATTTCTCCAAAAATTTCCAACCAGTCATCTATTATTTCCCTGAATCTTCAAATTTTACGCATTCAGAAATAATTTTTTGAAATGCAATAGATTTTCATCTTTATAAATGGTTTTAAAATATCAAGTCATGATTACAAAAGAAATAAGTTTTATGTGAAATAATTTTAATAATCTTTTCATTTTGGAAATTTCCTATCATGAATCTCTTTTAATCTCCACTTGTATCATGATAAATATGATTTGAATAATAACATTGATTAATCATATTTAAGTAAAAAAATATTATTATTTGATTTAACAAAATTGATATTATGGATGGAGAAATTATGATATGTATCATTGAAGGGATCTCAAGTACATTTATTCCAGTAGAATTTCACATTTCACCTTATAGGATCTTGCATACAGATTGTAATATATTATGTATCAAAGTGAAGTCAATCATTTTCAACGTTTAAATTGGATCCTTAGGTAAATCTACATGCATTTAATTTTATTACGTACATTATTAAAATCATATTCGTCAATTGGAATATCATACGTATCATTGAGAAGTTCTTATGTATCTCATTGAGTGTTTCCTTTTAATAATTTAGGGTTCTAAATAATATATACTGTATCAGTAATAATATTACATATCATATGGAATATATTACATATCAACCAGTATATAATACAAATAAAAGTGTATGAATTTCTTTTACTTCTTCAATAATATAAATATAAAACATATTTATTTCTCATCATTACCACTCAATTATAGATATATGAAACATCTTCAAATCAATTATCATCATATTCATCCCTTATAACAAAAATTCTCATGGAATTTAAAACTACATTTTCTCAACTAAAAAGCATAATATTCCATTCACATGAATTGGAAAAAATTACAAAAACTACCAAAAATTGATTCACCAATAGCTAATATTTTTTCATTCCAATACATTAAATTTTATTTTCCTCTCACATTATTAGAATTTTTTATAAATTAAAATTCAACCCCACCAAATCCATAAAAAAATAATGGAAGATGAAAAGTCCTCATTCACCATTATTTTTAATAAATTTAAAGAAAATATGTGAAATAGGTCAAATAAAAATGCTCAAAGTAGAGGGACATGAATCAACCAATTAAGTCAATGTGAACTATCTTAGTGTAGAAAATAATATTAGAGAATTCATAGTTCAATGATATTCGTAAATTTTAAACAATATTTAAGAACATAAAAAATTGTATTCACAAATATAAAATACATTTCCCACAACATTAATTTCGATATTTTTTAAAAATATGAAAATTATAAAATAATATGTATTTTTCTCCCCATGATAATAGAATCATCTATATATTTCAAAATATAACCATGTAACTTTTTTAAGAATACTAAAAAATACATCAATGATTTTGGGTAATTTGAGGAACACCAATATATTTTCACAAGTAAATAGAATAATTAATATAATGTGTACTTTTAAGGATGTTAATAATTTTATCCACATTTAAAAAAATCATATATTTGATTGAATCACCCAATTGATCTCTAATGAAATTATATTTATTGTTAATTTACTTTATTTGAATATTAATTTTTATCTTTTAAAAAATTCATTTCAATATGTTTATCATGTAGGATACTGAACTATATCATTCATATCCTTCAGTTGAGACTCTATCAAAATAATTATTAAATCTGTTTAGGAAGGATCAATTTACTTAAACTCATTTGAACATAATGTGATATCTTATATATTATATTATGCTATGACAACATTATTCCATAAGTGAGGATTGATTTTTATTATGTGGAAATTCTATATTTATCATTAATAGACCAACCAATATTTGAGAATCCTTTTAACTCCAACTATTATTTCATCTCATCTACTAGACTATAAGTGTGTATTAAATTTATATGTCCCAAAATTTTATTTTCTATAAGGATACATAACTCCTTTGTTTTTTATTGATAGACAATATAGTCAATAACTATAAACAAAATGATTCACTTTTAGGGAGTAAAATAAAAAAACTACCTATTATAATTCTAAATTCCTTGTCATAAAAACCATTATTTCTACAAAATTTATTATCCTGTACATAGCCATATTTATAGACTACCACACATTTCCTTCACAAAAATTATGAAATTTTTTTAGAATACATTGTTTGATATAATACACACAACCAAATACCATGAAGGATTACTAGAATTGTAATCTGGGAACAAAAATAAATTAACTCATTGAAGGGTATTCATTTTTTTCTACAAAGAACATACCCCTTACTAAACCTACTTAAAAATAATTCATCAAATCATAGAGAAAGGAAACATAGGAAAGATGTGATCTTAACTTATTCGTAAGAGTAAATAAATCAAATATGTCAGAATATCATGAACATAAGGGTGTGAGATCATTATCAAAACATTCTAATATCAAACCATGCATATAAATGATAATAAACATGAATCATGGAAATGTGGCTCAAATTTTATAAGTCATGTAACATATTGGATTCCAGAGAATTATCCATCAAATTTTAACTAAGGAATATGACATGGAATTTGTGGCATAAAAATAATCATATAAATTCTTATGTTAAGTCTACATAAATATAAATTAATAACATGTTAGGATTAGGGTATGACCAGTGAACCTACATGCATTCAAGCTTGGGATCATATGCATGTACCTTCATGTTTTTAGGATTGGGATATCACTTAGGCACACCATGTTTTTTTTTGTCTTGGGATGAATTTTTTGTTACCTCTAAAAATTATGCTTTGGATACAACACATGTACCCTCATACCTTCAGGATTATGATATAACTCGTGTACCCTCTTAATTTTAGGCATTCTCAAGATAGCGAGTAACTATTAGACTCATATAAATCTTGTCATTACCCTATTATTTATAGGGATATATAAGTCCCACCCATGTCATAATAAAATCAATCAATTTTTATCTAAAATAATATTATAATTTCATCATATCAAGAGCCATGAAGACATATTGTTTTTATAAACAGAAAATCATATCCCTTGAAATAAAATCGGTATCAATAACATTTGTCCTCTTAAAAACCTATTGAAAACATATATATTTCTTATTTATTTAGTTATATAACAAAATGTAAAAGGAGGTAGGATTAAAAATCACATATCACTTGGAAATGAAATTGGATTCAAATAAATCATTCCATCAAAACATACACCATTCATGAAAAAATATGAATGGAACCATTGGATCTTCTCCCATAATGGTTTGAGTATTAATAGATGTCATCATAGATGGAAGATAGTTTTTTAAATACATTTTAAAATAATTTCTAGAGTTAAATATCCTTTCTCTAATGAAAAGGGATCATTAAACAATAGAACCTTTTAAAATCTATTTTCATATAAATTACATTTAAAACATAGAATGATTTATTAAAATCTTTTTTTTGACCTTTTTCATTGAAAAAATATAAAATAAGATTGAAAATATTTTGGAAACCATTTTATTAGAAATACACATTATAAAAACATCAATATAGAATATAAGGCATAAATTTCCCTTAAACAACAACTATATAATATTTTAAAATTTTCTTCAAGGGAATGACAATCATGTTAGTTGTTAACCCCCTACATGCCGAACATTTCTTTATCATTGTAAAAATATTAGAATAGTTCCTTGACTATAAAAAAACCATAATATTCCTTAAAAACTTAGTGTTTAAAGTAAAAAAAATGGATATAATGTATTTTTAATATGGTAAAATAATTTTAGACTATTATTGTAAACCATTTACAAATCATTGTTGTAATGGAACACATATTTCTGACCAAAGAGATAGGTAACGTCAGAAATTCTTAATAAAAATCATGATCATTTTTTATAACTACTTTTAGAAAAATGATACCATTACATTGACGTAACATGAATAAAAAGAGGGTAAGAAAACTCATGATAGTTATTGGGAGATGTTTCAAATTATTTCATTAATGAAAAAGTAATCACAAATCATCCTGATGAACATTAATATAATTTAAATAAACTCTTACCACATGGTAACATTGAATATACTACCTGATTAAGAAAATAAAATTACAAGATGAGTAAAAAATACATGAAATGAATAAAATTCATGACATAACCTATAAAATATAATATATACACATAATATAAAAATATAGGTGTAAAACATGGCATGTGTGTAAATGAAGTCAAATTGATATACAATAACATTATTGATTTGGTATGTTTTAAACCATACACCCCATGAAATAAGAATATTAAAATAAATATATAATTTAATATAAATTTAATTATAAAATTCATATAATACCATCATTTGTATTATATATACCACATTAAAGAAATTAGTCATGAATATGGCATTTATCTCACGGATGAAATGTGAGATGAATTTCCATTACATTATGAATTGACTCTATTCACACTCATACAAACATATTATTTAATAAATATAAGTTTATTTTTACTATTTTAATAAACTATATTATTATATCTAATAATATACAAGATTTTATAATTTCTTTATATTACTTGTTTACTAACAATTAAATGACAGGTATTTGCTTCATGTACATTCTTTTCGTTTCTCAAATGTATCTTAATTTGTTATATTTTTGGTCCACATACATATGTCTGGAGTTCGAAACTAAAAAATAAGATACTAAAACCATTTATAATCAGTATAAATTTTTTCATAATATTTAATATAATATTGAAATATTAAATGGAAAACACCTTTCATGGATATGGTTGGTTGTACTTACACATAAACATTGTTTTCGTTTTTTTTATAATATTGAAAGAATGAAAGTAAATGAAATATATTTATATATAATATAGTATCATTATAGAAAAAATAAGATGTAATATTTATCATATATTTTCTCTATACCCATCTTTAATATAGAGAATCTTGTGTGTGAATGAATCACATCAAATTGATAGGGTGGCAGTCCACAATTACTCAAATAAAATTACTGAATTTTTTCTAAAATGTAAATCTATAATATAAGATTTATTGGATAAATAAATAGTATAAATACATAATGAATATCATATATATATTTATATATATATATAATTTTAATATATATTTTCCATTATTATTATCATCCATAAGAGGTGGTAAATGTAAAACAGACAACATCGTTCCGGGACATGGAAGTTCACTGTACACAAGAAGATTGAGTCTGTTACCAATTTGATAGAAGTGTGTGTATGTATTGTTAAAAAAATTAGATTTAAAAAATAATTATTATATTTATGAATTTTTTAATATTTGAATGGATGAAGAATAATTTTTGTGGTGGAGAAATTAAATAATGGGTGGTACCTTGAGGAATTATGTTACCTCTTATTTGAGTAACTATGTTTCACTCTCACCAAAAGGGTTTCTTTGGTTGGATTTATCCCTAAAGGGATAATTAAAAAAAGATTATATGGATTTCTCTAACACAATTTGGTTGACCATGGCTGAAATTTTGTGGCATGATAAGTGTGAATAAGGTGGAGAAGTGGTAGCCTTATATTTGTAAGGGATGAGACACACTTGGCATTTCTGAAAACAACTGAGGTCTACCAATGTTTTTAACTAATTAAATCACCAAAACCCAAAAAATATAAATAATTTATGTTTTATTACCGAATCATGACCTTGAAATTGGTGTTATATAATTGTGTAGGTTAATTTACCCATTATGTTTAATTATTACTCTCTTATTAAGATTAATTTCCCTTAATCGTTTTAATTAATATTAATCGAATTTAACTAATATTTATTGTAAAAAAATAAGTTAATATTATTATTAAATATATATAACACTGATTAAAATAGTTTGTGTCATTTTTTAAAATTCAATTCATAGAATTTCGATAAATATGTTTAATTCTAATCTCCCATACGTGGATAGAAAATGGTGTTTTAAAATGAGAATGTTCAAAAGTTCATTATGATTTTCAATCTATGTTCAATATAAATATTATTAAAAAGAACTAAATTGGATTAATATATTTATTATTTATTATATTTTTCTCAAAAAAATTCTTTATAATTAATTTAACTATATAAATAAATATGATGAAAGGGTGTTTTTTTAATTAAAATTCATTATTTTTTAATATTAAATCTATCAAATTTCTCTTCCTCACCATAGAAATTATGCACATCCGTAATTTTATGATCATTTAAAACAATAAATTATATTTATTCATCTTATAACGCTATCATTGAATTGATGTTCATAATATCATATAATGATTTATTAATGTGTTTTTTATTTGATCAATAAAAAATAAATGTGGTCTAGGATTTCAAGTGATTATATTCCAACAAATTTTTTGGAATAATTATCTGATTATTCATCACAACTATAGAGACCATAATAGGTTCTTTGTACTATAATATATTTCTACAACTATTATTAATATTATTAATTAATCCATCAGCATATTCATCTTCATTAATACCTATATAATAAATCATACCTTTTCACAGTTTCATATTTACTTATTTTACATTTTTGATCTCATTCTTAGAATGTCCATTGATTTTAACATATTTAAATTTTATAATTGTTTCCAATCAATTTTATATTTTCCTTCCTAGTTAATGAATATAATAATTATATTTTAATATTTTTATCACACTAATCCTTCATTTATTAAGAATTAGAGAATTCATTATTCTCTATTGAACCTTTAAAACCCTATGAATCTTGAAATTTCAAAGTGGATTGGTTCAACCACATGAGAGGGGGTTGGTGATGACTCATTTAGTGACCAATTTCTAGGACATTTCATGTTTTATTTATTTCATTATCCATTATAATTTCTGAATAATCTATATATTGTTATAAAAAATGGTTATGTGATGGTTTTTCCAAAAAAACTATATAAATATAAGTAATGTAATAGGGAGGAACATAATATATTTACATTCATTATTAAAAATACATAATCCCCTTATTTGTTATTAGTTTACTTAAATCAAGAATTAACAATTATATTAATTATGACTTATATAGGTGGTGGTTCTCAAATCATCACTACCACAGTATCACTAAAAATAAATCTACAAATCTCATACATTATTTGGCTTATAACATCGACCTATATGTATAGGGACACAGTGTGACCTACCTAAATAACAAGAGGCATAAAAGTTATATGCAATCCGAACATATATATGATATGGTTCCCTTAAGGTTATTATTATATTTAAGTCAAAAAAAATCAAAAATGTATTCTAAATCAATATAGTAAATATTTTTCATTCCCAAAAAAATTATTTAAATGACATAAATGATCCGAATGAAAAACATAAAAATAATATTCAATTTTTTAAAATTAGTTTAACTATCTTATTTCTCACTAATCTTATTGTATATTTATCCCCAATATGTTATTATATTAATTTATTTTAATATAGAATAAAAATATAAATTTCATGTAAGAATATCTTATCACCATATTTTTTTCCCCAATATAAAAAACATTTGTTATTTTAGGACCCTCTTATTTATTTTATTTATTTGATTCCGATAACATATTGGACTTCAAAATAGGCTCAAATTCTCAATATTTTTCATTTATATGTGAATTGTTAATTTTATTAAAATTTCCTTGGTCAATATTAATCTCATTAACTCAATGATCCACACTAATTTTAGTTTCTTTTCTAAAAACATTATAAGGAAATTTCGTTTTGAATTTTAAAATCACAAATATCTCATATAATTTTCATTCCTAGGATCTTTATATAATTTCACAATTTATTATTATCATCACTTAAAAAATATCAATATTTAATAGTAATTACCTGTTGTCTCATATACAATGAAATAATTAATTTCACTTTT
The DNA here is from genome assembly GCA_963277665.1 of Viscum album. NCBI lineage: Eukaryota > Viridiplantae > Streptophyta > Magnoliopsida > Santalales > Viscaceae > Viscum > Viscum album. The sequence goes on along the minus strand of OY728131.1, from coordinate 1,214,076,735 downwards.
CTCATTTCCCATTTATCTACCATTTTTATCTATTACAAAGAAAACTATTACCTAATGATATAGTTACCCTAGGATTTACTCATCTTACCTCATAAAAATATTAAATAAATCCACAGATTGAGTCACTTAATTTTTTTTAGAGAAATAGTACAACAATTGATGATGTGGTTTGTTTTAATATTGAATTTTAGAATCCTAAACTTGTTTTCCTCTAAAAATCATTATTTTCAAAATATCCCCACTTACATAACAACAATATTAAAAGTAGTATAGTGATTATTTAATATTTTCAAATACAACAAAGGTTCATCTTTCTCTATCCTGATAGTGACATTAAATGCTATTGAATAATTATCAAGTTATATTAACACTCATATAGTAGTTCAACAAAACTTATTTCACTCATATCAATCATGAACCATTATAGTTTTGGATATTTAGTACATTAAATAATTGAATGGGTATCATTGTTTTTATATTTCTTATTGATCACCGAAATGGTTATTCAAATTTTGTCATTTAAAAATACTAATATAAATAAAAATGTTATATCATCATCTCATATCATTCTTCAATATAAAACCATTTTTGGGTCATGTATCTTAGATGATACATGATTATCTAAATATTAATTATCTAAATCTACATCACTATTTTTTTAGATTCTCTGAATAAGAATAAATAGTAATACTCACAATTTTTATTAAACATTGATATTTATATTACATAGATAAAGGTTATATTCTATAATTTATTATTATATAATATAAAACCCTTGGTTTATTTTATTAATTTAAATAAATAAGTTATAGTTTATTAAATTATTTGATAATATTTCCTTATTATTTGTCGATCCAAGAAATATAAATAATTTTCAATGTAAAACTATATCTATTTTTTCAAAAAATTTCAGATTGATGAATCATCAAAGATTAAAGTAACTAAGGATACAATTTCAACATAACCAACCAATCAACCACATAAATAACATGAAAAATATCATTGAAATATAATTTATCACATAACAAAATAAAAAACCATGTCAATCGATATTAAAGACAATTGATCGATTGTATGTTGTAACATAAAATGAACATGAGTAATTGAATTGACCTCATATCATAGGTGGTAAAGAACATTACTGAATGATTATGTGGTTATTCATTTAGAAACAAGATGTATCCATACTATAAATAAATCAATATTAGGGTTTTAGACTTCACCAAATTATTAATGGTTTACTCCATATATTCAACATTTCATTTAATGTAATGGCCTATAATTTTATTAGTGGTATTTTTATTCTTATAATTTTTATATATATTACAATTTAAATACATCAAAAATATATTTGAATAAAAGTAATATTTCTAGTGAATGAATAATGAAATACTTGGTATTTATCGAAATTTAGAAACATATACAAACAACCTAATAACTTGATCATTGCAATTGTAATATGACCAAAGATAATAAAAATTTGGCCAATAGAATAATAAACTCAAATATGAATGTATATATAAAAATTTTGCATCATATAGACTCAAATATGATATAATTATATCATTCTATAAGTAAATATGTATTCTAAAAATAATATGATATTAAGTACTGATATTTTTGTAAAAAATAAATTTTAAAATAATTTATATGATTAATATAATGATTAAAAATTAAACCTATTTTCATAAAATAGAAATATGAAATAATATATTGTTTTTTTATAATTATAATCTATATTTATATGACCTTAATTGATTTTTAAAATTATCATAAATTCAAAATTAAATTAATTTTTTTAATAAATGATTATTTAATTTAAAAATTAACATTTTCATAATAGAAAATTATTTCCATAAAATGGATTTTATATTTGAAATATATCCATTAGAAAATGGTTATTGTAATTTTTTTTGAAAATTTTCCAAAATATTATAAATTTTTGGCGAATAGTGAAGCACAAAAATTTAAAATATAAGCTAAATACATGTATTATTGAATCGTTGATGATGTATCGATGATTTAATAACTATTATATTGTAATATATTTCCCTAGTTGCATTATTTATTCCTAGAAATATACACTATTTATAGTTTTTGGATGAAATATTAATCTAATGAATACAATAATAAAAAATACCCCACATGTACCCTTTAAATACCAGCCCTCAACACATCTTCTCATACACCTACCATCACTTTTAACATATCTAAATTTTATGCATTCCCATTACCTTTCCTCTTCCCTTTTCCCAATATCTATTAGCCTAAGAAGAAGACAAAACCCATGTTCCTTTAGGGGGATCTCTAGGAGAAGATATTCTAGACTTAAAATCAACCTTCATTCTCTATATATTTCCATTATTTTATTATTATCTCTTTAACTCCCCAATACAATGTGTCATGATATTTTTAGTATCATGTATGTAATGAATTTTTTTAAGGGAATATCAGTTATCAAATCTATTCTATTCTCCTTCAATTGAAAAAAATGAAATCATCATTAATGATGTGTTGATTCACTTCCTATGTGGATGAAGATTTTTCATTTTCTATTTTCACCTTCATGGTTCATCATAAAAATATTATTATGGAAATTTTTTTTAATAAAAATGTTATAACTATTTTATTTATATTGAACCAAATATTATACATATTATTTAATAAAATAAAAATATTTTGGTGATTTTTTATAGGCTAGATAAAATAAAACAAACATATATCATTAATGTTTTATCAAATGAATAATCCTCCAATAGAAAATTAAATTTTATATGAGATTAATAAAATATATGGAAGAAAACTAATAACACATAATTTCACTTCATGATAACTATTCTCATTTACAACAACTTCCATCGATATATAGATGTACACATATCAAGAAACCATGAAAATGAGCGCTTCCAAAATAATGAAATTAAATATTATAACTCATTAAAATTAACATAATTAAACATAATAAAATTTAAAAAATATGAAATACATATATAAGACGTTCTGAATTAATTAATTAATTAATTTTTTGTGATTATTTTGTTAATTTATTTCATGTTCATAATGCATTTTGACATTAGGTATGGGAATTATTGAACCCAGCTCCCCTAATTTAGGTTATTCGTATACTATGAAAAATTTTAGAGTGGATATAATTTTAATGATATAGTAATAAAATATCATTATTTATCACTTTTAGTATCATGTAATACATATATTTTTCAAAAATTACTATTATTTTCAAAACTCATCATGACTCTTTTTGAGTCATTCTTTTCTTTCAAAATTTATGATTCTTAGAGGAAATATGCTCTTTTACCTTTTCTCATTAATAAAAACATGTTTATTATTAAATAATTATATATGAAATCCTTTGGAACAAATTTATTTACATGGTTTACATAATTAATTCGTTTGATGTTTATACTATGTGGCCTGTATAATTATATAAATTTTATGATGTGATGTGTCGGAAAAGATATATATAGCCATCTAATGAATTTTTTAATGTGATGTATCTCTTGAGTTGTTGTACAACATGCATGAACAAGATGACATCCTTTTCATAATGGTGATGTTATAATTATACACATATATTATCTATGAACATGACACATGTTTTTTCATAACTCATTGATGTATTTAACAAATAAGATGTGATGTTTCATATTTATAAATTTTCACATTCCAAGCTGGTATCCCATGTTACCCTCAATATTTTTAATAGTTACACCATGTTCATTTTATAATGATTATTATTATTTTGTTTACACATGTTTTATTTATTCACTCCCCCAATTGATCCTCTTACTAGGATTCTAGATCACCCAATTCATTGATGTATATCATTATGTTACTACATGTAATAAGAACAGGTATACCATTAAAAGGGTTATGATTTTTATATATAAATTATTAAGATAGAGATCCCATTAAATGCACATATATGTTTAATTACATAAAATACTAAATAATCGATCCTTTCGAAATTATGTTTTTTTTTCAAAAATTTATATTTTATAAAATGATTGGAACATGAAGAATTTATTACAATAACACATTTGAAGTTTAATTTAGGAATTTCACAAATTAAATCTCCATTTCCATTACAAGCGGAGTATAAAACATCAAGGAGATGACTAACCAGATTACATAGACTATGAATAATAACCTAAACCATGTGGAACCTCCACCTTCACCAATAAGGGAGAAACTGGATTTTGCATATTTTTTTGTAGAAATAGACATCGACATTTAGTTGACCATACAATTAAAATATTCTAGAAAATTTGGTTAAATTAATAGAGATTATCTTTTCTATGATTTAATATTCTATGCATGATATAGTGACTCTAGTTGTCAATCATTAAAATGGATTAACTATCAATGGTTGTAATTAATTAATAACAGCATTCCAAAGGATGGAATAAAAGATATTGAGTGGGTAGACATTAAGAAAATATATCATCATAATTATTTACGTAATACACACTAGACAATTGTTGATTGATAATTCATAGATCTGAAGAAAAATTAATGTTAATCTATCACAACTTAAGAAGAAAATTTCAATATTCTTTGTTCGTATGTCTTTGGGATTATTGTAAAAAACATTGATAATAATACAGGTTATATTCTAGTATAAACCTACATATTTGAATGTATTTAACTATTAGATACATTTTTAGATATAAATAAGTGTTATGATATGCTCTAAAATTAGAGATGGATTCAAAGAATGCTCTCATGGTAATAGTGATAATAAGAGAAGAATGGGGGTTCTTATTGAGGGTGAATTGATAAAATTGGAAATAATATCAAACCAAAGATGTGTAAAAATGGGGGATTAATCATCATTGGGATTTCCTAAAATTGGTGTTAAATGATTTATATGTGGGTGGGAATTCCACCAAGATCATCAATGTTTGGGAAAAATAAATAAAATGACTAATATAATAGAGGAAATGAGGAAACCTCATGATGCACTAAATATGGATAAATGATTCCACAAAATGAAGAAATTTAGATAATAAATCCATTTATAAAACCTTATATCCTATAGTGTAATCATCATCATTAGCCAAAAAAACTGAAGGAGAAAGAGAAATCATATTTCATCGCTAATAATGATGTAAAGAATGAAAATGATGTCATGCAAGGCACACTCCCTATTATTTTACTACTAGAAGATTTTTTTTTGATTCTGGTTAAATGATTTCCTTTATATCCTCAATTTTATCTATAACTAATTGAAATTATTAACTGGTACCTTGATGTATTGATATTTGTAATAACAGTTTGTGTGGTGATCATTTCAACCCATGTCTTAGAATCTTCTTGTATTGGCATATGTGGGATGTTTCTTCCAATTAATCTCATGATACTTCCCTTGTTGGAATTTGACACTATACTGGGCACTAATTTTCATTTGTTATATAGAGAACACAATGAATTTTAGATAATTTAAATATAATTTTATATTTGAATAAATCACATGATCCTATTAAAATTAATGGACGAACATTAATTGTATATAAATAAATCCATCAATTGTGTCGATATTGATTCCTTGTGTAGACGAATAACTATTACAAATGGTTTCATTAAAGGAAAAAATCATACATAAGGAAATATAACTTATGAGTTAATATAATGATGTATTTATCGACGAGTTATGTGGAACTACCCAAGAACGTAAGATAAATTTCATAATAGAAATCATTTGTGAATTAACACTTATTTCAACATTCCCCTATAGGATATCCCCGATTGAAATGGATGTGCTAATGAAGCTTCTATAAGAGAATTTGAAAAAAGCATTCATATACCCCAATGCATCACCATATGGCACATCGGTGCACATTTTAATGAAAAAAGATGCATCAATATAGATGATTATTGACAACTAGGAGATCAATAATATCTACCAAATGAACAAGTAACATCATCCAAGGAATCAATACTTTTTCGATAAATTTAAAGGAATTCAATAATTATTTAATGAGGCTCCTCATTCTAGATATCATCAAAGGAAGGTGAAGCCGGATTATATACAGAAGATTGATTTTTCTACATGTTATGGTCAATATGAGTTCATATTTATGATATTAAAAATTACTAATTCACCTACAATCATCATGGATTTAAGGAATTGTGTCTATAGAGAATTCATAATCAACTATATGGTATTGTTTATCGATGATATTCTCATTTAACCCAATAGAAATGAGTAACATGAAAAGAATAAAATGATTTTTTTTGGAAAATTAACAATTGATTTAATACATGCTTTTTTTAACAAGTGCGAATTTTTTATATAGATAGTATCGTTTTTTTGGGCATGTGATCAAAAGTGAGGGAATATTTGTAGACCCTTAAAAATGATATTGTGGAATAGTACATGCCCTCTTGTGTCATGTAGATCCATAGTTGTATTGGATTAGCTGGTTATTACGAATAATTTATGAGGAAATTCTCATGGAAGTAAAATTAGATAACTATGTAAACACAGAAAGGGTTAATGTATGCTTGGAGAGAATAGTTTGAGTAATGAATTACAATCCACATAAAAATCATAATGTATAAACCTATACTAACACTACAATGTTGTAGAGAAGGTTCATTGATATAAAAGGAATCTTCAAATAAAAGATACGGTTATGATCTAATGTATAATGATAATGTGATATCCTATGCATCACAAAAGTTAATGTTCTAGGGGTGAAAAAACCGGACAGATGATATGGAGCTAGAAGCATTGATTTATTCAACGAAAATACAGTTACGCTCCCAATATGGTGAGTAGTTTGACATATATACTGATCATACAATATTAATGCATATATTAACAAAAAAGAAGCTTCAAAAGTGTCAAAAGAGATAGTTACAACTAATAATGGACATCTATTCATCTACTCACTATCAATATGGTAAATCAAATAAGGTTGGTGATGCACATACATGAAAATAACCTTATACTCTATACATGATTCAGATTGAGACAGACCATATCTCTATGGAAATGAAAATGGTAGATTTTGAAATCATAATGATAAAGAATAAATAATACTTTTACCAAATTATTTCCCAATAATTTAATCAATAGAAGATCAAGGAGGTATAAAATTATTATCTGGAGTAATAATATTAGGATAGGGAAATATTTGAATGACTGGTACATGATTTCCACATCGATAATGATGGTGTTATTTGGATTGGAACTGGCCTTTGTAGGACTACATCACTTGAGATAAATAAGGATATAATAAATAATTCACACTGCCCAACTTCCTTCATTGATACTATAAGTACAATGATATATCCGAATTATCGAGATAAAATCTAGTGGTAAAACATGAATAAGGATAGTGAAGAGTATACCACAAGGAGTTTTGTATTCATCAATTTAATGTTACAGGAATTATGTCAAATGGGGCAATAAAACCATATATTATTACCATGGGGAAATTATAGAAAACCGCAATGGACATTGTCACTAATCTGAAATAAACATTTTTAGTATGCACTAAAATATGTGTTGTGGTCATTCAACAAACCATGCCTTCCCAGTACATTTATATTTAGGTATATATCACTCCATAACACTGTGATATGATATATATGACGGATGTGATGGGGCTTAATGGGGCACTAATTTCTAAAACATACAATCATGATACATGGTTCACATCTAAACTATGGAGAAGTACTGAAAATTATATGTGTAATTAATTTAATTTTAGCACAACCAATCACCATAACTGAATGGAAATATGAATAAACATTTCAAATGTGCGATAAAATGATAACAGATGCTAAATGGATATCAAATTAGGATGGGATAAACATCTCCAATTTATCTTATTATCATATATATCTAACTTCTACACATGTATTCAAATGGATCAATATGAATATTTATAATGGAATAGATGTATAACTCCATGTTTTTTGGATGAAGATGGAGAACAAAATATTTTTCAGCTGATCTTGTGGATGAGATGACACAAAAGGTTCATTCCATACAAAAGCATATCAATAATGATCAGATATAAAAGAATAGATATGCTAACAACTATCGAAGGGATTTAGAGTTTCATGTTGGAGAAAAATTATTCTATGTAATATCACTATATAAGAGATTCATGTGATATGTAATGAAATTAAAGATTATCCCCATGTAAAAAGTCCCCATTAAAATATTTGATCACATATTAGTATTGGATTATCATCAGGAATATAAACATGATATAGACCATGTTCCTGAAGTATTTTAGGTATATAACCTATGTAATTACAGAACTCACCCAACTCATGTACTGAATCCATAGGTGGTACAATATGAGAATGAACTCATATATGAGGATCATCCAATGAAGATCAAGTACTATAGAGAAAATGACCTAAACAAAAAGGCAACTCAACATATCACTGTTTTTTGGAGTAACAATAATTATGTACAGGAAACATGGGAACAATTGGAAATGATAGATGAAAAATACACTCTTTTTTCACACTAGTATGTAAAATGAAATTTCATGTGAGAAATTTTAAAAGGGGTAAAGAATGTAATGATTGATATTTTAATCAATAGAATATCCCTTATAATAAATTATTTCATACTATAAAAAACATAAATAATAGGGAGATAACAGTAAAATCATAATTATTATATATAGACAATACCATATGTGGTATTCGTAGAAATTAAAGAATATACAAAGTTGTAATTCTTCCCTGGTTGTTGGAATTGTAATTTGACATTTTGGAATAATAATATGGCCAATAGAATATTAACTTCACGTATAAACGTTTAAAAAAAGTTAGAAATCTTATAAATGAATATATTATAAAATAACATCATATTAATTATAAATAATATATTTAAAAAATTATAATTTAAGTGTTTATATTTATGATAAATGACAATTATTATAGTCAAATTTCTAATCAATAAATTGATTCTGAAGAAATTTTAATTTCATAAAATATAATTAATATTAATATTTATTTTTATAATAATTAGAAAATAATTTAATGAGCAAATATTTAAATTTTAAATGTTTTATAAAATCATTTATGAAATTAAAATAGCTATTTTACTACTAAATGATGAATTTAGTTAAATATTTATTTTGGCATATTTAGAATTTTTTTTCGTAAAATGGAATTAATTATTGATATCTAAAAAACGAAAAATGGTTGTTGGTAATTTTTACAATTTTTTTAAAATAGTTTATATTTTTAGAATATAGAAATATATAAATTTACAATAAAAGATAAATACAGTATTTTGGTGTCATGGATGATATACAGATTAGTAAGCAACATTATATAAAACTATTCATATCTATTTAGAGTATTTATTCTCGGGAATCAAAAATATTGATAGTCTTGTGCCAAAATGACAAACTAAAGAACATAATACTATAAATTCACCCCCTCATACCCTATAAATACCACCCTCACCATGCCTACTCCTCACTCTTTAAAATTTTGGAAATTTTCATAAATTATACCAAATATCATTCCCAAGTCTCATACACATCTCCATTAAATTTTGGTATCAACAGATTTTTAAACCCAAGTTCCTTAAAATGGGTATCATGGAAAAGCTATTAAAGAGGTAAGATATTAATTCATTATATATTAATTTCATTTAATTTCATACACCCTAATCACCAGCAAAAATTGTGCAATCAAAACTCCAAAATCAAATATATATCTTATTATTAGTGTGTTAATTAAATATCAATCAACAAAATTTTTATTTTCTACTTTTATTCATTAAAAAAATAATATGTTATGTGTTCTTTTACAATATTATGGGATGATAGGTTTTCATATTCAATTATCACCATGAACGATTCTCAAAGAACAATTTTTATTATTAAAACTTTTTATTGTATGAATAATATAAGTTTTGTAATGATATGGACATAAATTATTTGAAAAAATTAAAATGAAATGAAATAATTTCCGATTAGTCCGACACCCACAAAAATACACTACAAGTTTATCATTATTGTTTTTTCGAATGAATAATCCTTATATTAGAAAACGAAATGATATTTGTGACAAAAATATTTAATAATTTCTTAAATAAAATTTAATATTACATATAGATAATTTTTTTAATTTTATAAGAACATCCATAATTATATACAGGTAAACCAATCATGAATAAAAAAAATAATGCACACAAAATAATGAAATTTAGCACTGTAACACAAAAAAATGGCATAAAAAACAATTTAAAATTATAATCAGCAAAATAACTATATAATTTTTCAATAATTGATCAATTAATGTATATTATTTTATTATCCATGATATTATGACAATATTAATTACACTTTTGATCATAAGTTAAGGGGAAACATAATTCAAACTACCATTCTTTGAGTAATTCCGATTTCATTCAAAATTTCAGTTTTTAAATTTTCATAATGCACCATTAATATAATTTCATTTACATCACACATCCTGTTTGAGGATATAAATATTTCCAAACTTATTTTATGATAAATACAATGATTTTTAAAAAATAATAATTCTTATCCAATATCATCATGACTCATTTTGATTTATTTATCTTCCACTCAAAAATGATGGTTTATATAACAAATATATTCATTTCCCATTTCTATTTTTTTACCCCGATAATTTTCATTAAATAATTAACGACTAAATCCTTATGAATTGTAACGCCCTTACCCTAGATACCCATAGTCAGTGCATTATTACATAACATTGGCATGATCACAAAGGATAAAGTCTTGAAAGACCGATTAGTTTTGTAGTCTTGGAAACACTAGATATATTCATAAGTCTTACATTACATCATAAGGTAAAAAAACTACAAAAACATCTTGTATTCATATCCCCACATACTATCCCTACAGGTCATTCATAAATTACTTATTCATAATCCTAGGAAAAATAAAACATTGAAAGGGGTGATCTCAGATGCTCAGTAAGGATAACATTATAGCAGAAGCTTTCGTAGATAAGCATAAACACTTTAGGAAGTTTATAACTAAAACGAAAGCCTTTTAAACATGAACTTATGCATAAAATGGAAAAGATAAAATAAATTAATTCCATTTACATACTCACATGGATATTCTACTAGTCCAATGATCACATGAAATATCAATAACCACTTTCATAATGATGGAATGCATAATGCCATACTATCATAACCACATAGCCAAGGCCTCGTGACAAGACTACAAATAAGATTTTGCCAAGGCCTTGTGCCAAGACACTAGTTTGTCTCAGTAGACCTACTGATGCATCGAGAAGCTATATCGGGCTCCACCCGTCACTTATTAAGTCCAATGAACTCCTCATATGAACAGGTTTAAACATAACATAAATATTCTTATTAAAACTAGCATACGATATGTCAATACTTTAACCACAAACCATGAATGGTATAAAAATAGAACATTCACAGTCAAACATAACTCATTCGATACAATATGGAAGATTGTATTGTATCACATTAACCTCAATCAAGAATAATTAAGGATGTTGACATAGATGAAAATAATCATCAAAACTATTTGATAGAAATATCCATCTTTTCTTGAGAACATTTAAAAGTCACACTATTTGTCAAGAAGCAATTTAAAAATTGATTTTTGAATCAAAGTGTCCCATACCACTTTAAAACATTTAAAATGAGTTTTAATTTTAATACTTTAATGTCCATAAAAATAAATCATTAAATTTTTTTTAAAACATGGACATTAATGAGAAAGATTTAGAAGAATACGTCTTTAAAACATTTAAAAATGGTATTTTAGTTAGAGGTTCTAACCAAAAGAGAGACACTTGAATACAAATAATTGAGGTAATCAAAACATTTTAATATCATGAGAATAAAGTAATTCATGATATACTATGTCAAAGTAAATTATATACACCACATAAAAGTGATTTGGTGTATAAAAACAAAGAAGACTCAAGGGAATGTAAATTGAGATGCAATCTCTCATAAAGGCAGTATCCTTAGATTAAGGATAAATCAACGACATAGTTATGTGTGAAAAATATATATACACTAAATATGATTGTATATTCAGTGAAAACAATCAAAGGACATTCACACATATTCTAGTAAAAACAACACCAATGAATTGGATGTTTGACTCAACATATTGAGATTGAGTAAAAATTAATCTTACCAACATTATACCGATGACTTTAGAAATTATCAATGGAGTTATTATGTGTATAAACAGTATATCCACAGAAAGGGGAGTGGAAATTATGACATAATAAAATGAATAGTGATTCCACACATAATCTTGGAGTAAAATAGTCAATGAAGTATGCGTAAAGCCGGATGAGTGGAAATTGAAATTTCAAATTCCCTTATTGATTTGGTAACATACAAAACATACACCCATGAAATAAGGATCATAAAATGATGATGTCAATATACATGAATTAAATTATATTACACAATGAATACAAACATGGGCAGTACACACAGCACTTGTAATAAATAAGTGGCGAATAAAGGAAATCTCACGAAATTAAAAGTGATATTAAAAACCACTTACTTTGTAATTTTTCCTTGGTCGAAGGTAGGTTAACCTCATGTATAATGGTTAAATAATTGTTATTGAAATATAAAAGAATAATTTACATTAATATGATATCATATATGGTCTTTTAACAATTATTTGTTAATAATATCTTAGTATTATCGTCATTTCGGGTGTTAACGGGGTCATTTTACTTTATATTCCTTGTTATGTGAGCCATATTCGTTATTAATGGGATGTATATTATTCATATCGAGAATGATATGATGTCCTTAGGTAATATTTTTAAATCATAAAATGATAATTACACTTGAATGGATATGATGGAGAATGAATCTCATCGCGTTCGTGGAGACGGTAGTTCGTACGTACGCACGAGCGACAATATCTTGATTTTGATATTAAAATAATATATAATTGGATGCTATATCATATATACAGAATAATTATCATGTTATATTTATTATTTACATGAGTTACACATCATTATTATACCCATCCAAAATAATAATATATTGAATAACAATTACACCACGGCGTGGAGATGGTAAGCCGTACGTACGCACGTATGGTGACATGTTATTCAAAGGGTGGATAGAATACATAATATGGTTGTACTATATTTATAATAACATCAAATTATATATATATTATACTGGAGTTATTATTTTAGAATGGTAATAACAAAGAAATAAGAGGTGGAAGAAGAAAGGAACTTGAAAAGGTGTGGTGAAAACATGACCTCTTCTTCGGGTTCTTCCTTTTGATTTGATCAAATGGGCTCCTTAGGATGGCTGTATGATCAAACTAAAGACTATAGGTTGTATTGAGGGAATTTCAGAGAGTATTTGGGCAGGGTTTGGCCGAACCAAAAGGTTTTTATGTTTTGAAGAAATGAGAAGGAGGAGTGCCCTTTTATAAGAGGGGTGAGGGGAACCTTTGGAAAAGCTAGAAATATTAATTTATAATAAATTAATATTCGGTTTATAATGGCTCCAAAGTTATTTATTAAACATTTAATATGTGGATATCTCTAAAAAAATTCAACCAATAGAATTCAGACAGGTTTGGGTTACTATATTAACCTTATCTTTTAGTGTTAACTCTTAGTTAATTAGTTTGACATTTACCATGTCACTTTGTATTTTTATATTATATAGTTAATAAACATACTATATACATCCAATAGACCCCAAAGTGGTCCATTAATGATACACCTATCATGATATAAGTCTTTTGGCCGAACCTTTGATTTTTAGGAATTTAATATCAATTAATAATGTGATATTTGTTTTATAAACTCTCTTATGTCAATTTTGACACTATTAAATAGTTGATTATTTTGAAACTCATAACATAATGATTACTTCTAAAAAGGTAAATTAAATCAATCCTAATATGTCATATTATCCTATAAAATTAGTGTAATTCATTAAAAGTCTCAAATTATATTTATTTGTGTATTTATAATATCAATTATTTTAATTTTTCACTATTATGGTAATTATTGCATCATCATTGTGTCATAAATAAATTAACTTATTTAATATCTAAAAATTATAAATAAGATATAATTTTGTATGAAATCTATTTATCTTTCTAATTAATATTTATAGTTGAAAATCCAACATATATAACCCTATGTAAAAATTGTTTACTAAAAGATATATGCTTGTGTCATTTTTGTATTCATTTTCACTTCATTAAAATAAAGTGTCCCTATCACCTACAAGTGGCTCCATGGGGTCCCCAAATCAACCCAAAGATGACTATGGTCGAACATGTATCAATAAATAAGTCTAGAAAACGTTTTAGGGTAATTTAGTATTATTATAATATTATTTGTTTAACCCTTATTTACCGGATTTACCCTTAACCATGGAAAAAAAATACTTACCGCAGTAATTATTCAAAATGTCTAAAAATAAAAGTTTCCTATTTACACAATTTATACATCCTGATTCCAAATATGGAATCCATTTTTCCAAATTCAGAACACTGAAGTGGTAAAAATTAATTTAAAATTAATTCCGGTTGTTAAAACAAAAAGCGTGTTTTAGGAGATAATAACTATCAAAAGATTGGCACTTGTTTATGTCTAGTTTAAATGTGAAATTATCTTCAATGACCCACACTGTATTACATGGTAAAAATATATTCTAAATATACTCTAAAACCATTTAAATTCATAGTTTATCAGTATAAATTATTTTGATTAAAAAATTTGTTTTTAATTATAATTTAGTAATTTTCACTATTCATCAAAATATGAAAGTTATCCGAAAAGTACAAAAATTTCACCCTAGGATAATTTAGATATTCCGAATCCAAAAATGAAGTCTATTTTGAGAGATATAATTTATAAAATTTCAAAAAGTAGGTATTACTATTCATAACGGCTAGTCTGATTGGTTGTGGTGTGTTAAAATCTCGAAGTTGCGTACGATGCACGCTAATGCATTATTCGAAGGGAAACGTACCAAGGATGCTTGGGGTGTTACTTTCTCCCCTCCTTCAATAAATTTTGTCCTTGAAATTTTTAAAATTGTGCTTGGTAATATAAGGTAAAGTCCCACATCGGAAAAATAGTCAATAAAACTATCACTTTAAAAGAAAGAAAAAGAGGTATAAAGGTCATCCAAGATAACCCATACTTAGATTCCATTTAGGAAAACAAGGATATGGATGATAAACTAAGTGTCAAGTTCAGATGGAGAGGGATAGAAATCATTATCAGGAGAAAGTTAACAATAAGAAAACCACAAACTTGTGTTCGGACAAACGGCCATTGGTCTCCTAGTAGGAAAGTAAACAGACAACATTTTTTTAAGTAACATTACATAAGGAAGAGGAATTCATTTATGATATTGACTAAGAACATAAAGAGATATACTTACTTTTTAAGTATATTTTCATTATGTAATAACTTTTTACCACTAACTTATTTTTTTGAACAATGAGTATTCAAGAATACTTGGTCACAATAAAAGAGCTAGAATAAACTTCTTTAGAAATACATGATCCATGTAGGATAAACTATATATTTAACTTGTATTTAGATATTAATCAAAACCAATATTTTTAGTATAAGATCTGATGATCCCCCAAATGTATATTCCATTATAGAAAAAAAATACAAATTTTAATTTCTAAAATTAAACCACAATACCCCAAAGTTAAATAAATACCATTCAATAATAAATTTTCCTTAAAATCCTTAAATATAATCCAAACTAATATGGAAACCCAAAACTTATAAGAATGTAGTCTTCCACGTTAAATTGTATCTCCAAATGACATCATCTACTCTTAAGGTCACATACTTAAATGTAATTAACCTAATCACATATTGTTTTTTATAGGTTAATCATTTCCATAAATAACCCAAATCACTATAGATCCACAATAAAAACATAGGTAAAAATCCACCATTACTCCTCTAATGACATACCATTTTATTCTATTTTCCTTGGACATATAGTGTTCCCAACAAAGTGAACATCATCCAAAATAACATTTATCACTTAATCACTAAATCATTTTCTTATACTAAGGGTATTCATTTGATAAGACATAAGAACCCAAATCATCATATTATTGATCAATAAAATCATTTAACTAAAAAAATAGTCACACTAACCAGGGAGTTCACGTAGTCTAGTGGAGGCGATAAATCCCGATCGCACATTGGTTGTGGGTTTGATTCCCACAGCTTTGTCCCACTTGACTGGTTGTCACACACTCTACGTGTTGTACTTTTTCAAAAACTATATTTTATAACATTACCAAGATGAGATAAATTCCTCAAAATAACCATAACATAATTTAACAACAAAATTTATCTCATACCTTTAATTTTCATCCCAAATTATAATAATTTGTAATTGCCTCAAACCCAATGATCATATAAAACCAAATGGTTATTTATAACTATATCCACAAGAGAAAACATAATTCTTCCTCAAATATCATTTTCACATGGCAACTGTGGGGTTACAAATACAAGATAAAATTATTCCAAAGTAAACCCATCAACAAGGAGCACTAATACTTTTTAAACATTTCTCCAACCATTTATTTTCACATAGCTTCTTCTTTGACCAAGAAAATATCCTATAGAATAAGGCATTCACTCAGGTAATGGCCAGGTCCCCTACATTTACGGAAAATGACTGTAAATGGACTCTTGGGACCATTTTTATCTTCTTCCATAGTACTCTTCATTTTTCTTCGGCAATTCTTCACTTTATATCCTTCCTTCTCGCATGTAAAGCATTTCTTTGCCCATTGAGACACTTCCATGGGTGTCTCCTTCCAAATTTCCTGCATGATTGAAATTGAGGATTTCTTTCTCCATGGTCTCCACTACTGGTGCTCTTATCATTCATCACCTTTCTCTTCTTTGTTGATTCTGGTAATCAGTTAATATATATATTGTCGATCATATTTTTGTAAAATTGATTTGGCATAAAGAAAATATCTTTTATGCCTATAAACATTCCATTTTGTTGCTCATTGCCACCACTGTTCCCACCTTGTACATCATTCTCAAAGTCACTATGACTTCCTTGGAATCCAAACATTGACTAAATCCAGAATGCATTGTGTGTGTAATAGTAGTCATACAATCATTTAGAGATTAACATGTCACCATATTCTCAATTTGAAACACATTATGATTAACCAAGGTCATTCACTCTAATATTATATATATAATACATTAAATCGGTTTGTAAAGAAAATATAAATTATCCTAAGCATATCCCCCAGGAGTGTCTTAACCAAGAGTTCAGCAAGGCCAGTTGTTGTGCACCGGTTCCCATTCGAGTCTAGCTCAAATCGGTGTTTTCGGGTTTTACCCCTAGATACATCTGTGCCAGAGCCGCCTCTTCCTGCTCGTATCCAAATAGGTATGTATTGCTCGGAAAACTCCCAAAATCTCTACAATACCAAAATTCTAGGAAGTTATTCTATAACAATCCTCAATGTTCATCTTAGGTCTACATGCTCTAATCAGATTTTATCTAAATCTAGCTTCCATGTTTTGTACTAAACTTCCTCTAATACCGACTGTAACGCCCCGGCCCTAGATACCCAGAGTCGGTGCATTATTACATAACATTGGAATGATCACAAAGGATCGGGTCTTGAAAGAAAGATTAGTTTAGTAGTCTTGGAAACACTAGATATATTCATAAGTCTTACATTACATCATAAGGTAAAAAAAATACCACAACATCTTGTCTTTATATCCCCTCATACTATCCCTGCAGTTCCTTCATAAATTACTTCTTCATAATCGTGGGAAAAATAAAACATTGGAAGGGGTGAGCTCAGATGCTCAGTAAGGATAACATTATAGCAGAAGCTTTCATAGAGAAGCATAAACACTTAAGGTAGTTTATTACTAAAACGAAAGCCTTTTAAACTTGAACTTCAACATAAAATGGCAAAGATAAAATAAATTAATTCCATTTACTTACTCACATGGATATTCTACTAGTCGAATGATCACATGCAATATCAATAACCACTTTCATAATGATGGAATGCATAATGCCAAAATATCAGAACCACATAGCCAAGGCCTCGTGCCAAGACTACAAATAAGATTTTGCCAAGGCCTTCTGCCAAGACACCAGTTTGTCTCATGAGACCTACCGATGCATCGAGGATCTATAGCGGGCTCCACCCGTCACTTATTAATTCCAATGCATTCCTCATATGAACAGGTTTAAACATAACATAAACATTAGTTTTAAAACTAGCCTACGAAATGTCAATTCTTTAACCACTAACCATGAATGGTATAAAAATAGGACATCCACAGTCAAACATAACTCATTCGATACAATATAGAAGATTGTATTGTATCACATTATCCTCAATCAATAATAATGAAGGATGTTGACATAGATGAAAATAATCATCAAAAATATTTGAGAGAAATATCCCCCTTTTCTTGAAAACATTTAAAAGTCACACTATTTGTCAAGAAGCCATTTAAAAATATATTTTTGAATCAAAGTGTCCCATACCACTTTGAAACTATTAAAAGGACTTTTAATTTTAATACTTCAATGTACATATAAATAAATCCTTAAGAAAATTTTTAAAACATGGACATTAAGGAGAATGATTTAGAAGAATAAGTCTTTAAAACATTTAAAAATGGTATTTTAGTTTGAGTTTCTAACCAAAAGAGAGACACTTGAATACAAATAATTGTGGTAATAAAAACATTTTAAAATCATGAGAATAAATGAATTCATGATATACTATGTAAAAGTACATTATATACACCACATAAAAGTGATTTGGTGTATAACAACAAAGAAATCTCAATGGAATGTAAATTGAGATGAAATCTCTCATAATGGTTGTATCCTTAGATTAAGGATAAATCAACGACATAGTTATGTGTGAAAAATATAAATACACTAAATATTATTGTATATTTAGTGTAAAACAATCAAAGGACATTCAAACATATTCTTGTAAAAATAACACCCATGAATTGGATGTTTGTCTCAACAAATTGAGATTGAGTAAAAATTACTCTTATCATGTTCATACCGATGACTTGAGAATTTATCAGTGGAGTGATTATGTGTATAAAAAGTATATCCATAGAAAGGGGAGTGGAAATTATGATATAATCAAATGAATAGTGATTCTACATATAATCTTGGAGTAAAATCGTCAATGAAGTATGCGTAAAGCCGGATGAGTGGAAATTGAAATTTCAAATTCCCTTATTGATTTGGTAACATAAATAAGATACACCAATGAAAGAAGGATCATACAATGATGATGTAAATATACATGAATTAAGTTATATTACACAATAAATGCAAACATGGTCAGTACACACACCACATGTAATAAATAAGTGGTGAATAATAGAAATCTCACGAAATTAAAAGTTAGATTAGAAAACCCTTTCTTTTTACTTTTTCCTTGGTAGAAGGTAGGTTAACCTCCATTATAAAGGTGAAATAATTGTTATTGAATTATACAAGAATCATTTACATTAATATGATATCATATATGATCTTTTAACACTGATTTGTTAATAATATCTTAGTATTACCGTCATTTCGGGTGTTAACGGGTTCATTTTACTTTATATTATTTGTTATGTGAGCCATATTCCTTATTAATGGGATGTATATTATTCATATACAGAATGATATCATGTCCTTATATACTATTTTTAAATCATCAAATGATAATTATACTTGTATGGATATTATGGAGAATGAATCTCATCGCGTTCGTGGAGACGGTAGTCCGTACGTACGCACGAGCGACAATATCATTTTTTGATATTAAAATAATATATAATTGGATGGTATATAATATATACAGAATCATTATCATGTTATATTTATTATTTACATGAGTAACACATAATTATTATACCCATCCAAAATAATAATATATTGAATAACAATTACACCACGACATTGAGACGGTAAGCCGTACGTACGCACGTATGGTGACATGTTATTCAAAGGATGGATATAATACTGAATATGGTTATACCATATTTATAATAATATCACAGTATATATATATTATACTGGAGTTATTTTTTTAGAATGGTAATAACAAATAAATAAGAGGTGGAAGAAGAAAGGAACATGAAAAGGTGTGGTGAAAACATTACCTCTTCTTCGGGTTCTTCCTTTGGATTTGATCAAAAGGGCTCCTTAAGATGGATTTATGATAAAACTAAGGACTCTAGGTTGTATTGAGGGAAGTTTAGAGAGTATTTGTGCAGGGTTTGTCCAATACAAAAGGTTTTTAAGGTGTGAAGAAATGAGAATGAGGAGTGCCCTTTTATAAGAGGGGTGAGGGGCACGTTTGGAAAACCTCAAAATATTAATTTATAATAAATTCATATTCGGTTTATAATGGCTCCAATGTTGATTATTCAAAGTTTAAGGTGGGGATAGGTCTAAAAACATTCAACCAATAGAATTTAGAGTGGTTTTTGTTACTATATTAACCTTATCTTTTAGTTTTATATCTTAGTTAATTAGTTTTACATTTACCATGTCACTTTGTATTTTTATATTATATAGTTAATAAACATACTATATATATCCAAGAGTCCCCCAAGAGGTCCATTAATGCAACAAATATCATGATATAAGTCTATTTTCTGATCCTTAGATTTTTTTAATTTAATATCAATTAATAATATAATATTTGTTTTAAAAACCCTATTATGTCAATTTTGACACTATTCAATAGTTGATTTTTGTGAAACTCATAACAGAATTATTAATTCGAACAAAGTCAATTAAATCAATCCTAAAATGTCATATTATCCTATAAAATTAGTTTAATTCATTAAAAGTCTCAAATTATATTTATTTGGGTATTTATAATATCAATTATTTTAATTTTTCACTATTATGGTAATTATTGCATCATCATTATGTCATAAATAAATTAACTTATTTAATCTATAAAAACTATAAAAAAATATAATTATGTAGGAAATCTTTTTTTCTGTCTAATGAATATTTATAGTCAAAAATACAACATATATAACCCTATATAAAAATTGTATTACTAAAAGATATATGCCTCTTTCATTTTTGTATTCATTTTCACTTAATTAAAATAAAGTGTCCCTATCACCTACAAGTGTCTCCATGGGGTCCCCAAATCGACCCAAAGATTCCTATGGTAGAAAATGTATCAACCAATAAGGATAGGACACGATTTAGGGTAATATAGTACAATTATAATTTAATTTTTTTAACCCTTATTTACCTAATTTACCCTTAACCATGGTAAATAAAATATTTACCGCAGTAATTATTCAAAAAGTATAAAAATAAAAGTTACCTATTTACACAATTAGAACATCCTGATTCCAAATATGGAATCCATTATTCCAAATTCAAAACACAGAAGTGGCAGAAATTAATTTAAAATTAATTGTCGTTGTTCAAATAAAAAGCGTGTTTTTAAGAGATAATAACTATCAAAAGATTGGCAGTTGTTTATGTCTGGTTTAAATGTGAAATTATATTCAATGACCCACATTGTATTTCATTGTAAAAATATATTCTAAATATACTTTAAAACCATTCAAATTCATAATTTATCACTATTAATTATTTTTATTAAAAAAGTTGTTTTTAATTAAAATTTAGTAATTTTCAATATTCATCAAAATATGAATGTTATCCGAAAAGTACCAAAATTTCACACTAGGATAATTTCGATATTCCAAATCCAAAAATGAAGTCTATTTTGAGAGATAGAATTTATAAAATTTCAAAAAGTAGTTATTACTATTCATAACGGCTAGTTTGATTGGTTGTGGTGTGTTAAAATCTCGAAGTTGCGTACAATGCATGCCATTGAATTATTCGAAGGGAAACGTACCGTGGAACCTTGGGGTGTTATATGAATAATATTACTTAAAGTGAGTTACTTTACTACATTATTTGGGGTACATTTTATGTCCCTTTCATAACTATGTAATCTCTATGATGTTATTGGAGGGCCAAAAGATACATAGCCCTCTAATTCAACAAGTAATGTGGGGTGTCTCATGAGTTGAAGTGTGATATTTGTGACCATGATTTCATATTTGTTAAAAATAATGATTTTTTTATTATTCACAATTTTTATGTGTCATCATGATGCTAGTTTTAATTTTAACTACATGTGGTATTTGGAAATTATGAAGTGATGAATTTTTTTTTAATTAATTACCACATTATATTCTTTTATCTAATGTAACTATGGTGATGTTGATGATGATATCATTTTGTGTTATCATTATCATTATTATTATTATTTTGAGTCATGTTATAATGATTCATCCTCATTATTTCTCCTCTTGCATGGATTTTAGGTCACATATTTCATTGATTTATATCCTTGAGTGACTTCATGCACTAAAGAGAAGTGAAATTTATAAAAAAAGTCATATTTTTAATATAAATTATTATATATTAATATTTACAAGATATATATGATCTTTATTTTTTGAATAAACAGAACCTTTAAATCCAAATTTTGAAATGATTATATAAATTTTATCATTAAAATGTTGTAATAATTATGTAGGAAAAATAATGGCGGCCATATAAAAGTTCATGTATTCTTAAAACTACCTCAAGACACTCAAAAATCCCGCTGGGAGTTCTCGAGTATTCCTAAAATAATTCATTACTCCTTATAATAACAAGAATAATATTTAACATAATAGGAAATGTATTCTCAGAGGATTCGCACCACTGGAAACATTATCATACATCCAGTATCTTCAAAACATCATCAACGTTTTAGTGCCACAAAAAAATTAGTAGAATACATCCATAGTAAATAAAATGAATTTCTCCTGAGACATGGTATTTTTAACAATCTATCTAGCTATTTTCTAACACAACAAGTAACAGATCATCAGGTTTTACATTACCAAAAATAGTTCACATTTTATTTGACAATAATATAAATCTTTATAATTAGTCCATAAAGATAAGTCTTGATTCCATTAGCATTATTTCATTCAATTATCTAATGTCTTTTTTCGATACTCAAATCTATCACCCAACTCCATACAATTTCATAATGAAGATGATGGTGATAAAAAATACAATCATTAATCCATGATTACTTTGATAACCCAATTTTAATTTTTAATAATTATATATTTTATCCATAGTTTATGTCACTCTTAAAACATTAAGTTGAAGGAATGGAAATATTGGAAAAATTGTTCTCCCATTAATTAATTTGAAACAATTTTTATTCTCATCTAAATAGTTTATCCATAATGGATTAGTCATCAAAATTTGATAAAATAAATTTATCATTATTAATATAAATTATTTCACATGGGTATATGGATATTTTTATATATATATCAAAAATAAAATAAAAATAAAAATAACATATATATATATATATGACATTATATAACTTTTCATTAATTTATATAAAATCCAACAATTATATGAGATAAAAAATTCATCTTGTGTCACTACTAATAGTTGGAAGTGACTATAAAAAATGTAGATCAAAAAAAGATTGAACATAATTTATATATCATATGATGTTCCATCATAATTTTTAATATATCATGAAAATAAATTTCCACTTGGGAAAACTAGGTGTGGAAAACAATAGTGACTAATTTAGAAAAAAGTTATCAATAACATAACCACAATGTGGAATAAAATCAAAATATCATATATTTTTCAAGGACCTATATATTCTAAATAATATTTTATTTTTAAACCTAAAATAAAATTAAGAAAAAATCATAACAATCATGTGATATTAATTAAGATACCCTTTTATTTAGAACAACACCCACATTATGATAACAATAAGAACATATTGTAAAAGAACTATGGGTGTGAGAATCCAAATATAGACATATCTATTTGTATGGGATCTCTAAATTCCATATTTTTAGAGAGTAATAAATATTTGGAAAACATTACAACAATAGTTATTCTCACTCATGGGGTCAACTCCATAACTCTTATATATGGTTTCATTAATCTATATATAAACACCATGGAATTATGATACCTATTGAATCTTTTACCAAAATTCATATGAATTGAAATTTCATTCTATGATGGTTTGAATTTATTTTTCTTTAACAAAATTTCTTATTAAAATAATATTAATAAAAATATTTAAATGAGGTTGAATTGATCACCCCCTCCATTGGGGCACTAACATTGAGACTAATTTCTCATCGAAGTTAATTTTTCTCCAATTATTTACAATGTTTTTTATCATGCATGGATCATTGTTTTCTTTTTATGAATTTACACCATTATAAATCCAACTATGCATTTAATTTTTATCATTATAATTAGTTGGAAATGAATTTCATTAATTATAATGAATTAAAATTTTAATATTTGATTCTTTATCCAGCTTCTTCACATAATCAATCTATTTTGGACATAAGTTCAATATACCATTGGGGACATGAACCTAAACCCATTTTAAATTTCCTTCATACTTCTAAAAAAATATATAAAACATTAATACCATGGTTCATTACCTCGGTAATTTTCCAACTCCTTTTGATTATGCAATACCATCATAAACATATATATAGTGGGTATAGATATTTTGTCTCTTATATACATTCATTAATTATATTTAACCTTTTTTCTTGATTTATTCTAAATATCATCATCAATGATGTCTTCTAAAATGAAAATATTCTTTTGTATCTCCAAGAATAGATTCTTCATAGGATTTTATTTTTAATTATATTAATATTTTCCATGTACTCTTTAAAACGTTAAATGGTCTATATTGTGATAAAATACTATAAACCGCATATATCTATATTATTTCCTTCAGATTTATCTATATTTATTGAATTATAAATATCTAACTCCTATAATCTATATTTACATGATTAATCATTAAATAAACATTTCCATTATTCGTATTTTTTAATATGAAAATTATATAATGGATTTTTCTTCTCATTAATAATTTATTAGGGAAGGATCATACCATCATTTAGTATATGTGTGGAAATATATGTTATGGGATTAATAAAATATTTAAATCTCTTAAAATATTTTATTCTTCTATATATAAATATATTTCTCTTAAATAATTTTATTTTTTGTACCATGATTGTTTAGTATTACATGTTTTCTCCCATTTCTAATAGGAATTCATTGAGTATCATATATTTAATTGTTTGGCCCGAATTCTATGACAATATTATACAAATAATGGACACATCAATTGTAGAAAAAAACCTACTTGTTGTATATTTTTTGGAAATCATATATATATTTCCTTGAAGACTATTTTTGGGTTGTTTCAACAATAATTGGGGAATGGTTTAGGGATAATATAATCAAAAAATTTATCATATATATCATTGATGATGTGGTATGATTCTATTTATTTTAAAATTCCAATATATATATATATATATATCATTTACATTTTTTATAGAATTTTATAAAAAATAAATTTGGTCATTGTATCTTTCAGATGTCTAGAGTTGATCTTTTTTCTTTTAATTGAGGAAAATATTCGTTAACACTTATAATTCGTAATTTTCCATTGGAATTATTCAATTATTAGGGGATAAACTTCCTATGCATGAGGGGTTAGATTAATTAGTTAAATATTTGAGGTCTAATATAAACTAAATCAGGTTTGTTCCTATTTAAACTCATTTTAAATACACTTCCTGTTGTGATAGATCAATTAAAATATTATAGAAACCACCAATTACCCCCAATCCCAATCCATTATCTCATATTATTCCTCATGAATCAACCTTATTTACATATGTCAACTATCATGTTCTTAATTTTTGTATCCTTCACTTCTAAAAGTGAATCCATGATCCACATAATCACCTTGTACGTCCTTTCTAATGCATGGAATAACTAAATCAAAATATCCTAAAAAAATACATTTATAAAACTACTCTTTTTATTATTTCATCTATCCTAGTTATTTTATAATGGAATAACAAGGTTGTTTCATCTATATATTACATCATCATTGAGTGCTTGCTTCATCTTCCAACCATCATAGGCAATAAATTATTCATCGCATCAACTTCATCCAATAGATATAATTTTTTATATAATAGATTCATCATAAAATAAATAATACATCAAAAAAATAATCAAAAACATTAATCAGATAACATTTTACATGAGAGTATCATTATTTAAATATTTTTTCTCTCTAAGCTCTGCAAAACGTCATGTTCAAGAATATTTTAATCCATTTTATTATTAATATTTTTTATTTCATTAATTGTTATTTATTTAACTTATTTTATATAGAAATGGAATAAAATATATCATTTGTATAAGAAGGAGTGGGAAAATAATAATTCCTTTCTATGTAATCAAACCTATCAACTTTTTACTATATCTAATTAAATGAAAAGAATTTTTATAAAAGTAGATCCAATCAGAGGATAGCATTTTTACCAAGACCACATATTATTCCAAACATGATTTATATAGGATCCTAGGAGGGGGGATAAATTTTTTTAAAATTTTTTTACCTATAATAAATTCTGATATGTATCATTTTCAACCACATGTAATTAAATAACTATTTTATATTATTCAAAATGGATCTATGTATGTTTAACCAAAAAATAATCAAATTTATACATGAAAACACTATATTAAAGAGTCACAACACATTTTTAAAAGGTTATATACTAAAAAAGCTCATTTACATGATTTGTTGTTATCCCCAAACAATAATTCTATTCATTTATCATGTTTACTATAATGGTGTGTAGGGGGGTCTACCAAAAACAACAATACGAGAGTCCCTATTGACTTATAGATTTATCTCTCTAAAAATACATCATCGTATAGAATAACACTATATTCAAAGAGAAAAACATTGAAATCACTTTATACCAAGAGTCACATGTGTTTTATAGAGATGAAATAAATATATGAATGTGTTTCATCAATGTTATTATAATAAGTTTATCAACGGTGATGCATATGTTTTTTTATAAATTTAATATATCACTTTATTATAAAAATGTACTTCTTAAATTTCAAGAATATTTTCAAAAACACTACACCTATGACACTACCTGAAACTATCCCCTAATTGAATCCCCAAAGAATGATATTTTGGGTTCTTAATACCCAAAATCTCTACATATTCATCAAGTGCATGGAAATAATAAAATAATTAATTTAATGTATATCATCCAATAAATATTTTTTATTCCTCTCCAAATTTTTCTACATTAGATGTCACATTAACCACTTCTTAATCCATTTTATTTGATACCTAAATATTCATACCATCCCAACATTCTAACACATTCATTCTCTTTATTTTTTATCATGTTTTTTTAATATTATACCTTTTCATTATTGATCTTATAACCTTATTTATCCATCCTCCATATCCTACATTTTATATAAAGGTTATAATGATTTTTAGTATTCTTTTTTGGAATAGAAAATATTAACAATAATGTATCAACCAATGATATGGATTTAATTTCTCATTATTTCAAATATCCTATCCCCCTATGATCTCAAAATTATTTTTCAATTAACCATTATCTCTTGTATAATGATTGGGGGCCCCTAAATATTTACCTTCCTCATTTTTCTCATGGTCACGAACAAAAAATATTTACTACTATATCAACATTCATATTTCTATAACCTCTCTTATAAAACAGTCAAATAAATAAAAAAAATGAATCCTTTAACATTGATATAAATAAATAGGATAATAAAAATGAAAGCGTATTAACTCTAATTTGAATCCTTGAAATAAAAATCGTTTATTCCAAGAAACATGTTATTCTCACAAGAATAAAACTAGTTTCACATCAATAACATAGACTATATACGGGTTTTAAATAATTTCACACACATATATATATATTGGTTCATATGCCAGTATATTAAAAAAATCATTTAATATTAGTTTAAAAATTTCGAATGATCATCATAGTCTAAAAGAATATCAATATTATACTTCTCCATTCATCTCATACATCAATCACTTGTATTTGTTATGTATAGAAAATATTTTGACAGTAAGAGTATCTTATTTTTACTCCTGATCACCATGATGGATTTTAAAATATTATCATATGAAAATATAAAAATAATGTGAATATTGATATTCTCATCTCATATCCTTGTTCAATATCCAACATATATTTTATTAATTATCATAGAATCATAATCTTACTCTAAATTTTTTGGATCATTATATGAATCATTATTGAAGAAAATTTCTATGAACATCAAATTACATGAAAAAATTCAAATATTTAGTTATACTATATTCCCAATAACATTTAGGATTAGTTTTTAGATATATATGAGAAATAATAAACTAAAAATCCCTAACCACTGTATCAATTGGTTATTTTTTCATTATATATGACTACAACTAATCCATAACTATTCAACAACACCTCGAAAGTATTTTCCACATATGAAACCATTCTATATATTTCATAATATTAATTTTTTTATAAACTCTGGAATATATAATCAAAATACATTGTGAACTAAAATAATCAATGTTTGTGAACATAAGTCTGTATAATAATTATTTAAAAATTAAAATATAATGATAAAATTGGTATTATCAGTATACATAATGAAATTTTAACCCTTAAATCATGGATGTGAAGTCGTGGAATAATTCTTTTGATAACATTATTCAATAACAAAGTGTGTGTAGAAACCTGAGTGAATAATCATGATCCATGAGTGTAAAATATTTATTAGAACATACTTATTACTATATAAAATAATTCAAATATGTATCAAAACATTACTATATGGAAACATTATAATCATGAGCCACACCATCTATGACCATGCTTACAAAAAAAGATATTGTACCCTTGAATACCTCGTGTAGGATAAATTAAAAATTAACAGTTTCATTAGAGGGTGATATTGGGAATCAATCATTACTCATTGGAACTGATGAGTTCCAGTTAAAAATAAGTCTTGTATCATATTATAATGATCCCATGAAAAATAATGAATTTTTTAAAATATTAAAATTAAAATCATTCACATTAATTGATTAATGAATACACATAAATAAAATTTGTTTTATATCATTATAAAATGGATTTAGGTAAAGAAATAAATAATAATTCCATCCTAAATAATAATAAGTTATATATTTGGGAAAAAAGGGGTATCAAATTACATGTTGTATCACTATAGGTAAATACCAATAAATTAAGATAAAAATGATTATGGTATTTACACTATATGTATAAATGATATAAAATTATTAAAATAATTTCCCCAATAATCTATATATATATTAAGGGAATATAATTCAATCATAGGAATGAAATATAGTGTGTTCCTGGAGGGATAATTGTTAAATACTGACTATAAAATTACCTAAGGGGTGATTAGGAATTATAAAGGTAGTGATGAATCATTACTCCTAATGTTATTGAAATGAAAAAAAAATATTCAAATGAAATAAGGTTATTGGTAACATTTGAACAATACACTTGATCTACTATAGGATTTATCAATGAATAATTCCTTAGATGATATAAACATTTTTTCTAAAAACCCCTATTGACAATAAGAAATATTCTTGATCTTTTTATGGAATCTCAATTGAAATATTTTACAAAAATAGTAGGAAAATAATTTATTTGAAATCCATGAATTAATAAGGGGAAATATTCACATAAAAATAAAAATATAGGGATGTCAAATATTCATATAAAATATTAAAGAATATTATATTTTCGCATTTTATAGAAAAATTCCAATGTGAAAATTTTAAATATTAATTAAATGTTTTTAAATTAGTTCATGTTGTAGGAAATGACTATAATTTTTTTTGGAATAATACAAAACTAAAAAATTATAATCCTACAATGAATATATATATAGAGAATGTGAGGTTCATATGAAACCCTATAGTTCATTACCATGTTTTACTTCATACTATGAGATGGTTAAATTTTCATTCAGGATGTGTTATATATCCATGATTGATTAATGATAGATTTTTTCACTTATCAGTGAACCACTAGCTAGAATATAGTGTGGTCATTGTATTGTTTAAACTAGGAAAAACTAATGTTAAATGGAATGGACCAATATGGAAATGGTGTTGTGTCATATATGGATTGTATTTGGGGTATCTCATTTAAACAATGTACAGAGCGAATACCACCACAACATGGTTCAGGGTGTGCAAGAACAAAATTACCATGGTCATTACACCCTGATGTAGAGTGCCTAAATATTTAAATTAATAGTCTTTGGGAAATCAAATCCACCGCGATATGGTGGAAAAAAACAAGCCTTTATAATAGTTGTTTTATAATTTTAAATGGTTGATTCAAAAGATAATCAATTTGGATAACATACACCTCTTAATAATGTAGCTTGTGATTACAGAGAGAGGATTTTTCGTACAACTTGAACTTGTTTTCCATAATTATATCTTTCATCATACACCTATTTATAATGTTATCAATATAAAAAAATAAAGGAATGTGTCATGGAATTCATCCGTTATCACATAGTTTCAAGGAATGTTTCCAATAATAAATGGAATTTCGTTATTGTTTTAGTATTATGAGTTATTAACCTTTTCATTTCCAATTTATTTTTATAATGGTGACTATGTTTTTTATGTTATAATTGTAGATATACCTATATCAGAAATATTTTATATAGAATACCTTTTTTCTCTCATATTTTACATTAGGTTTTTTGTGAAAATGAGTGATTTAAAATATATAGAGGATACATTAATTAAATAAAATTTCAGTGTCTTGTGAAATTAATTTAAATTATTTTTCAAAATAAAATTTTGACCATAGTATGTACAAATACATTTCCAAAAGATTGTTTTAACTCTAAAATGGGGTTCTAATAATGATATTTGTAATAACGTACTTGTGGAAATAATATATAAATTTTTATGTATGGTTCAATTAAACGTCGTGAGAAAATATTGCTCATTTGAAACCTTATATGCATTATATAATGGTTTTATGAAAATAATAGTGAGTGTTGAACCATTTGGGGTTATTTTTTGGAAATTGATCGACTATTTCTGGACTATGTACCATAGGATTCACATTTATTACTTATTGGTATTCTGTGTATATCATATTTATGTATTCACATAGGCTAGAGGTATATTGTTAATGGTTATATTCATGATGTAAATGTTTATGCCTTGATTTCTCACATTGTAATAAATTTAGATACATATGTTTTTGTTGAATTTTCTCAATTTATCCATCATGTTTATTTCCATTTTTAATTTGGTTCTGAGTTTTAATTTTTAAAATGTAAACAAATGGATTCATTATGTTAAATTTTTCATAGGGTTGTTTTTTTATTTTTGTTGTATTCAAGATAGAAATAACAATTGAATGTAGAAAAACAACATATAGATTTATAGTTGTATCCTACAAGGAATTTTCCTCACAAAATCTATATACCCTTTGTCATATTTCGATATGGTATTGGAAGATAGAGTTAAAGGGAAGGGTTTCATGTAGTTTGGTGAATTCTCTTAGATGGTGTAACTTCAATGGTGGGTTGGGAAAGTGCTACTGGATGATCACATGAATACATGGTTATAAATATGGGCATGTTCTATTTATATGAATTTACATAGGGTTTTTTTTGTAATGTATCATGTTTTTACCTCTTCTTCTAGGATGATATATATTTTATTATCCTTATATTGTTATACAGTAGACATGATATGTTGTGTTTTCATGATAAAATAGTTATCAGTTTTTGTATGTTGATATCATTATTCCTCACTCATAATAAAGAATATATGTAATTCAGATAGATAATTATTAAAATCCCACATAGGTGATGCTTCTGGTAGACACAATTTGGTTATTCATAGTTCCCATCGAAGATGAATATATTGGGGCTGTTTGACATAGAAGAAACACATTTGGCAAAATATGAGTCAAGGTGAAATGAATTTTTTTAAGAACACCTAAATATTCATTAATATTAAATGACAGTATTGATGTTTTTTTAGAAATTGTATAAATTTATGATATGAAAAATCATTCTTTGATAATCTTGTCAGGAAAAAAATATTACCCTTGAAATCCTTTATAATTTTATAAACATTTTAATCAAAAACCCATTAATATTTGATATCAATTAAATAAGATTCCCATTAAATAATGTTTATGATTTTTGAAATAAAACTCATATTTATGGTAACATTCATTCATTAGTTATTATTCAATCCATATTAATGGTCTTATAGTTTATATTAGAAAACATGTCTCATGATATTTAATTCTAGACAATGAACTCCTTAGCTAAACACCAACATCGTAAAAATGTTCTAAAACATCCTCTATTACAAATATAAATATCATTATAATATATTTTATAAATGTTTCATATATATTATAATCTAAAAATATAATTTCTTATTTTTATATTCTTTTATAATATGTTGTTATTACACAATTTTGCTATTATGAGAACGAAATACAAATAGTTTTGAACTAGTTTCTAAACATTGATTTTTTACAATATTATTATTCGAATTCATTCTTTCCTAGATCATAAAGGGTACTATAATTGATGTATATAATTATTTTTAATTTCATAATTTATTTATTTTTGTTCTTTGGTTATAATCATTAAATATTAATATGGAAATTATCATGTTTCAATGGATAATATAGAAAAAAGTATGTTTTCATAAATGACGTGTTTAAATTGTACATTAAAATTATATGAAAAATTTTATATACATATCTATATCGCCTATTTATATAATATAAATTGATATATTATTTAATTATGTTAACTTATTTCCCTGTATAATGGGGTGGTTAAACAAACGATATCAATAACATATTATAATTAATGGATGATTAGTAATTGATTCAATCGTAATGTCATTATAGATGAATAATAATGAGCATATATGTTTTTTATTAGTGTTTTATATAATAATTAGAAATAATTACATTAAAAATATTACATTTTTATTTAATTTCATACTTCAATTAAAAAAAATTATCATTGAATGCATTTTGGTATTTTTTATTTTACCAAATTTTATATTGTTCATATCGTTAATATGATCCATTTTTTCCTTCCAGAAGATTAATAATTTCATAATGATAATTTTTATACATTAAAAATTATGATAACCATGTATTTAAAGAGGATATGAATAAAAATATTAATCATTCTTTCTATGGAGGTGTTATTCCATTGAAATGCATGGATGATGATATGGTTTCCTATAGAAAATGAAACAGGGGAAATATGGTTTAACATTTCATAATATATGATATATAGTATCTATAATACTTTTATATCAAATTCAATTTTATTAAAATTCTTTTAGAACACCTATATTTTCATATATATATTTATATAACCAAATAAATGATTAGAGATACATAGTGATACACGCAACCCCTAGTCTAAATGAAAAAAATATTTCAGATATTTGTAACAATTTTGTTAAATTAGATGGTATGAATAGGAAAAACCAAATTAAGAAAAAATTAGAAAAAAAATAAATTTAGTTTTATATTATGATTATAAATGTAAATATAAATTTTATGAATGTAAAAGTGATGTTTTTATCAAAATCAATTTTTACAACCAGAATGTGTAGTTATGATAATAAATCAAATTTATCCTTATTTGTAAATTATTTAAATTAAATTTATATATTATATTTTCAATTATATTTTTCTTTCATTCATAAAATATTTTTTAAAACACTTAATCCGAATAAATTGAACAATATGAATAAAAATTTATTTTCCCGAAATCATTTTTATTTGTTTTTGCGGGATTTTTAAAATTCAATTTCCTCTAATTAATGATATAGAATCCTTAGAAATGTACTATATTTTTTGGAATAAGGGTGACCTTTTAACATCCTATATAAATAAGAAATATGTAACATTTAATATTAATTAATATTTTTGAATTAAATATTAATTTTACTTTAATGGAGATTTTATGTTTGATAGCATACCTAATACGCAACAACGGGTTTCCTTGAAATCTTACGTTGCACAATAATAATATAATATTATTAATTTAAATGGTATTTAACACCTAGATGTTTTATTAGCAGGAATGAATATAACTAACTAATATATGATTATATATGTTTCTTAAATTTTTTTTACAATTATCCAATTAATTTTAGAGGCTTAAAATATGACAGAATCTAATTTTAGGCAATTTTTTTTTATAAAAGGTCGATTTATAGCCTTTTAATATAGATCCCTTATTAATTATAGGTATTGTTGCTCTTATATGTTCTATTTGACAAAATAAATTTATTATATATAATATGGACATTAAAATTTTCTTTGGATAATTTTTTTTGTATTTTTATGATAAAAATCCTTTTTTAATGAATAGTGAAAAATACTGTATTTTAATACAAATTTATCTTTAAATATAATTTTGTTTATATGGTTAGATATTATTTTGAATTGGATTTATAGTGTTATTAGAATATATTTTTATCATTTAATCTAATATTGGTCGTTGGAAGTAATTTCATTTATAAATTGGACATAAACAAGTGTCAATCTTTTGATAGTTATTACTTCATAAAAACAAAATTTTTGTTTTAACAGTGAGTATTAATTTTTAATAAAATTTTCCGACTAATGTGTTTTTAATTTGAAAAAATGGATTCCATATTTGGAATTAGAAGTTCCAAATTGTGTAAATAGGTAAATTGTATTTCTAAACATTTTAAATGTTTACTTCAGTGAATAAATATTTATCGTGATTAAATGTTAAATATTGTAAATAAGGATAAAATATAATATTATTATAATATTAAATTACCATAACATCTGTCCTAATCATATTGGATGATACATATCCGACCATGGGCATCATTGGGTCGAATTTTTCACCACATGCTGTCACATGGTAGTAATAATGACACTTTATTTTAATTAATTTAATATAAAAAAAATGACATAAACAAATATCTTTTAGTAAATAAATTCTTACATGGGGTAATATAAGTAATCATTTAGCCTATAAATATTATTCGGAAACCTAAAAATATTTTTGACATCATGGTATTCAATTTATAATTTTTTCACATCAAATAAATTAAATAATTTCTGACACAATAATGAGGAAATATTTAACTCATTAATAAATGATTTAAATATATAAGATTATAAATATAAAAACAATATCCAGCACCTGAACAAATATTACTGATTATTTTATTTTGACCATGATTCATCCTAACTTTTATTTTAACTAATATTTGATCTTTTGAAACCGAAGATGAGGTTATAATAAAATAAATATTTCAAACATTCCAAAAGAGCCCCTCCTCTCCCTTAGATAAAGCACTCAATTATAACCCATTTCTCACACTTCTCAAGCATTTGGATAGTGAAACATATACTAAAAAAATCTCCCAAGATCCCTATATTCATCCTATAAGCCTTACCATAGGAAGAAAACACTTCAAAAAACCCTTTTGGTTCAAACCAAAGTGAGTTACACGATTTAATGGTAACATCTTCTCTTATGTTCTATTGTTTTATTTTACTTCTCCAATCCCATAAACTCATTTTATTACTTTATTTTATGAAAACACTAGTATAATCAGTATACTAGGATGTTTTTATGAGAATTATTTGAACTACACTTAAACACACATCCATCTAATGGGTAAAAAACATAATGTTTCTGTGGATGGAAAACTAATGCCTCACGAAACGATGATGGTTCAATGAACTCCTACCAGCTCTCATGGTGGCCATTATGATTTAACTATATTTATATATGATATATATTATATTTATTTTTTCATTATATTTTGGTATCATTCATTTATATCATAACATTATGGTTACCATAATAGGTAAACACAATAATTTCATTTTTTGAAGTGTGGACTACTGCCCCCTCAAAATGATATGAATTGTTAATGTATTATGTGGGATGTTTAAAGGATGGAGATAATGATTTTATATATTATATTATACTATAATTATAATATACCAATGTATCATTATTTTTTCATTCCATTAAATACTAACTAGAAATTAAAGCAGCATTCATGCGTACGTATAACTTATCATCTCCATGAATGGTGCATTTCATTTATTATCTCAAAATGTTATGTACTAATATAAATACAAGTATATACTTGATATATATGATATATATCAAATCTAAATCATTAATATAAATCTGGATATAATTTATTATTTACCACATGTACAAATTTTAATTATAACAAATTCATTTTTAACTCAAATTCTGAACATCGAAAAAATATCCGATATGAACTCTAATAATTAACTATTGTAATTAAAAGGTAAAAAGTGATATAAGAGTAATAATAAAAAATAAAAAGGATATTATGTAAGTATAAATTAACTTCATTTTATTATTCAGGAAGAACAAGGAACATACGATTCAAGTTAGACATGAGGTAAGGGATTTCTTAACTCGCTTTTAATTAAGTGAGATTTCCATTATTCACCAATTATTTATTACATGTGATGTATTTTGTACTTCAGTTTTTTATATATTATCATGATTGTATTTATATTACTGTTATTTTGTGATTCATTTTTTGGTTATTAACTTTTTCTCATATGACTCGATTGATTACAACATGGTAAATGTTTTCATCTCACTTTTTCTTCCCGTGAGATTCATGCTATATTAGCCACCATTTCCTTATGAGTGGTGGATGTAGTACACATGATTGTATTATATGGGTAATATTCCTAAATTTATGTTTATTTACATATTCATTGTGTATTATTTATTTAATGTGATGTGTGTTTGATAAATATGAAATTGGTAAGGGAACCTTTCACCTTCCTCTTTTTGAAAGACATATTTTTTATATGTCTTTTAATTTTCATCTTATTATGTGGGTATATGTCATTCTATATCCTTATTGATTTAAATTTTACATCAAAGTGAGGATATATACTTTTCTCTCTCATCAACTTATTTTCTAAATATTAATGTGACATCGTTAGGCTGTCGAATTTCTGTAATAAAACTTCTTAACCCAATTTCAATTTCTGGTTAAAACATCTACTTCTTGATTAGGGCGTGCAATGAATATGCATGAATAAACTATTATTTTTTAACACTTAATACCAACTTGTATTGGGTGAGTTTATATTTTTCTCAAATAATTATGTAATTAATTTATCTTTAATCTAATGATACCGATTTTATAAGGGATTTCGTCTCAATTTACATTTCCATTGAGACTTCATTATTGATATGCACCAATTCACTCTTATATGGTGTCTATACAATCCTTTGTAATATTATATCATGAATAACATTATTTAGATGATATTATTATGTTCTTATTAAATGTTATTCCTAAATTATTTTTATTCTAGGGTCTTTGATTTTGTTAAAAACTCTTTAACTAAAATATTGTGTTAAATGTTTTAAAGGTTTATTCTACTAAATATTTCACATTAAGGTACATGTTTTAAAAATGGTTTTAAGGACTTATTAATATGGACATTAATGTTTTTTAATTTAAATTTCATTCAAAATCTTCAAAGTGGTTTGGGACACTTTGATTTAAAAATCCCATTATTAAATATTTTAAATTGTTTGGTAAATTGTTTGATAAAAGCTTTGATTCAGTCAATATTTTTAAATGATATACTGAGATTTCGAGGTGGAAATGTTTTCTTTCCGTTTTATTTGTTTTTTGGGTTATGAATATGTTTAGGTTATTGGTAATTGTTTACATATATGGCTGGTTCGATGAAAAACCTTGGGTGGGTGAGCCCGAGATAACTCTCCAATGAATTGGGTAACATTATAGAGGTAAACATTAATGTTTGTCCTAAGAGATTTAGGTAATATACAATGATGGGTACTAAAAATGTGATTCCCTCTATAGCTGTGATAACTACAATGTAAGAATGTTATTTATTCCATAAGTTACCATTATGATTTATGATTTTTATTTGTCATTCATAAATCTTATGTATTCAAGTGGTATGTTATGATTGAAAAGTATGGTGTAATTTTTTTGAATTTATTAATGGGATAATGTTTTCATTCATTATTTTATATCTCTTACAGAGATTTTAATGCTCATCCCACATTTTTGAAATGTTTTCCATAGGCCATAAAGATGAATACGGGTCAAGGATGGGATCAAGGAAAAATCATCTTATCTAAAACATGGAAAAAGACATGACTCTTTTTTCAAGAGTTTTTATTTTATGAAAAAATGGATACTGAGTAGAATTGTCTACATGTAATATTCATGTTTTTATGTAAATTTTATGACATAATTCTCTAAAACTCTAAACTTGAGAAGATCCTAAATGTAAATTATCCATTTAATTAAAGATTAAGTAATGTTTATGGCAAGGTCCATATAGTTGGTATCATATGTTAGTTTAGATAACATTAGAGGTAAGGGTGTTCTTTACACATAAGTGACATTACTATTATGGTTCAGATTTTAGAAAGAGCCATGGTTATTTTAGAGAATGTGAATGATTTTATGATAAAACAAATAAGTATATCTTTTTATCTACCCTCCTCAAATGATATTATATTATGACTTTTATGATATACACACACTTACATTTTTGGTTTTAGTAAATGGATGAATCTAGGAGGAACCAAAGTAACAGTGGTTGTGAAGAAAAGTGTGATGGTTTTCAGAATGAGCAACTGAATGAAATTGGAGCTATATTGAGAACTCTTGGTGTTATTATCAACCAACTATCTGGAGTTATGATTAACCACCTGAACCTTTGTGATATGTAAAAGGCATCATATATGTAAGAAACAAATCTCTATGGTAGTTCATGTACAAATTATAAAGGTATTCATATTCAAAAACCTATGTGTCATTGATGTGGAAAGAAACACATAGGAAAATGTTTCAAAGGGACAAGAAGATGCTATAAATGTGGAAGTGAAGGTCATAAAGCTAGAACCTACCAGGGAAAAAGGAAGCATCCAGTTGACTCTAGAAAAGGGAATGAAGTTATTTATGAGGAATCAATTGAGTGTTTTTAAATGTGGTGTACATTGTCATTATGAAAATAGTTGTCCTACGAAGAGGTTTCAAGAATTGGATCACCAGGATCGTATAGATATATGTTTACCAATACCTAATGCCATTCCAATTGAGGATGAATAAACTGACAATGACCAATGGAAGGTATGGATTATTTTTTAACATATGTTTTGACATTATTGAATATTTGAATATGATTCATGATTTTGTTTTTAGGAAAAATGTTTTTCAGAATATGTGGGTAAATAATGGTTGATGGATATTGAAGAACATTGAATGAGTTTGAAGTTAACATATAAGGGATTCATTAGGTATGGTAGATTTTAAGATGGTTAAATTATTAAAATAATTAAGGCTATTTTGATGATGGGATTCCATTGGAAGACATTTTATGGTATGTGTAACCTTGATGTTTGATATATGATAATGTTATTCAATGAATAATTATCTTTTCTTCTTATTGTTGAGTCAATAAAGTTTTCCTTATGACTTTTCCATTCATTCTTATATTGAAAATCACAAACACCGTATACATAAGGAAATTGATATATTACTTCCATAAGGAAAATTTTATTCTTTAATAAAATTTACCCTAAGTTAGATTTTATTATATATATCAATATTTTTCTTAAGTACAAAAACCAGATTCCTACCCAAAACCCTAGAATCATATAATGTCAAGAATTAGAGCATTCTATTTTTAGGATCCTAATTCTGGATGTGAACTGTAATGAAGTTCCACTCCGAATTCTGGATGATAACTCTTATGAGGTTCGACTACAAAATTTCATGAGTTCGACTATGATTTATTATTACGTTCGACTCCGAACAATCACGAGTTCGAATCCCAACTCTTATGAAGTTTGACTCTGAACATTCATGAGTTTGACTCCGAACTCTTATGAATTTAGACTCCTAACTCTTATGAAGTTCGACTCCGAACATTCATGAGTTCGACTCTAAACTCTTATGAAGTTCAACTCCGAACATTTACTACTTCGACTTTGAACTCTGTATGTTTAGATTCTAAACTCTGGTGAAACCAGACTCCAAATTTCCTTAGATATTCAGACTCCGGACTTCTACAGAATTCAGGTTCTGAATTCCAGTAAAACAGAATCTGAAGAACTTTTTATTACAGACTCTGAATTGGATTTTGGTTAGACACTAAACATTTAATTTCTTACATTCTTAATTCTATTATTTATTATTATTACACTTATTTCATTATAAAATGATGTCATGCAATCAGTTATACATGTTTTGGTATAAAATGATTTCTTCCATTCTGTTTCTATCAAACCGTTGGTTTAGTGACACATGTATTGGTCCCCTTGATTTTTAAGGAAATTATGATCATTGGAGTAGGGAGTCGACCGTTCCAACAGAGCCTATAAATAGGATCTCATTTGAAAGTGCTCGATACTGAAGTTGATCATTCTAGAGACCACACGCTGTTAAGGTGATTTCTAGAGAGGGAAGATTTTCATGCTTTGTGCATACTGAACCACTCGTTCAGAATTACTTAGTGTGACTCCGAATGTTGGTGATTATATTAAAGGTATTCCGTGGGTAGGAAGACAGAGGTGACAACAACCTTGATGTTCGAGGGCTTCCTTGATGAGGAAGACAGAGGTTCCAACTACATTGAAGGTGAGGGAATGCGAGGATAGCAAGACAAAGATACCAATATTCGCATCATGGGCCTACCCTGGTGTGGGTAAGACAGACATGGATGAATGTATAAATCAAGGGATCTTTATCCAAGGTTGTTGGATACCCTTCACTTTGGGTTAAAAGACTTTTATCTTGATACTTGTGTGTTACTACCTGTTTTTATATTGTGAGTTTGTATTGTATGGAAATTGTAATTGTATTATATTTCCTTACACTTGTACTCTGATTCATTTAGATTCTATATGGCTTAAGGTAGAATCTCATATTGTAAACTTTGATTAAGTTTCAATTTCCAAATCCATATTTCTGGAACCTATTTTTGGAATCACTTTACAGATTCAAGAAAGTGAATAGAACTAGAAGTTTGTAACTTCAAACCTTGTTCCAATTCCCCAATTTTTGATTAGAGGTGTTTTAATTAACCTAGTTTAACTTTTTTAAACATAGATTTTTTTTGTTTAAGAATATTTTTTAAAGTGTACAATTCATCCCCCCTCTGGTATTTTGAGCATCTACATCTATATTTCAATCCTAAAATTGGTATTAGAGGAGGTCTCTGAAAAACTTATACTCACATATATGTTTTTCTTGTTCACCTTTTCTTTTTCCTTCATCCTTTCTTAAAAATATAGTTTTGTTCAGAACATGATCATTCCGAACTTGTTCACTCCAAACTTTGTGATTACAATCATTTCCTACTAATAAGTTTGGTTTCCAACGTTTTTCATAGAGATGAAAGGTTTAAATGTTGGATCCATAGACAATCCAAATCCTACCAAACCACAAATTTTTGATGGCAATGATTATGAATACTGGAGAGATCGAATGAAGACTTTTGTTATCAATACTAGAGTATAAAATTTTGATATACATACTGGAGGATATAATTTTTTTGATAAGGAAGTAAGAGCATTCACAAACTAAAAGAAGCATGATTATCAATTATACTATAAGGTACACAATACTCTACTATGTTTAATGACTAGGAACATATATAGCTGAATTTCATCATTGAAACAGCTAACTGTATATGGAAGAAACTTGAAGTCAAACATTTTGGTACATCTGAAGTGATAGAGACAAGAAGTGTTATGTTGAGAGAAGAATATATTGGTTTCAATTTTCCTTATGTTGAACCCATTTGTAAAGTACAACAAATGTTTATGACAATTGTAAACAGTCTACAATCTATGGGAGAAAAAGGTCTAGATGATGAATCTCTTCTGGACAAGATAATTGATATTATTTCCAATGAGTGGGAATCAAAAAATACAGCTATTGATGAGAATAAGAAGGTCAATCAAATTTCCTTTGATGAACTATTTGGAACTATTTATCAATATGAAACAAGAATGAAGAGGGATGCTGAGAACATAAAGAAGAAGAATGGAAATGGTTCTGTTGCTTTTACTACAACATCAAATCTAATGAAAGATAAGACTCCTAAGAGAGTAACTCGATCCAAGTCCAAGAATATTGTTATTCAATCAGAATCTAGTGATAGTGAAGTCTCAGAGGATGAGTTAGCAAATCTTGCTCGAAGGATGTACAAGATAGCCGATCAGAGGAATTTCCAATCCAAGTATAAGAGAAAGGAAAGGAAAGAAACGAATGATGTGGAAGTTAATTTTTCTGAAGGCATGAGAGGTGGACATATTAGACCGGATTGCCCATTGCTCAAAAAGAAAGAATGAAAAGAGTGGAATTTTGAAAGGAACAGAAATATGTATGATAAATACAAATCAAAGAATGTTCTAAAAGCTAATGAAACCTGGAGTGACAGTGGTGGTGACTCTTTAGATGAATCTAATGATTATGAATTTTTAGGACAGAAAAATCATGGTCTTATAACCAGACTACCTATTAACAATCATTTCTTCATGGATAAGGTAAAAAATGCTGAATCATTGACCAATGATTCCTTAAATTCTAATGATAGTAAATATTATAATTATTTTTATGAGGAATCCTCTTCTAATGAAGAAAATACTACACCTACCTATGAAGAAGATTCTAGGTTTTCTAAACTTTATGAGATTGAGAATACTAAACTCAATAAAAAACTTGTTAAGGAAAACACTAGGAATACTATTCATACAAAAGAAATATGAGATCATTTTAATGATATTGATATGAAAAATTCTTATTTTATAATTATTTTAAAAAATATTGAGGATGTAAATTCTGAGAAGAATAAACATTCTAATTATCTATAAAAAATAATTTCTAAGAAAAGTGTTTTTGAGCCGAGATCATTTTCCAAATCTAAAAAATTTTAAGATAAAAACATGGTTATAAAACTCAAGTCTAAAATATTTTCCATAAAAAAGTGTATATCAAACATTACTCATGCTAAGGAAAATTTTGATAAGATTTATTCACAAATACGACCATTAAAAAACAAATCTGGATTTGTTTATACCCATGAAAAACCAATTTTTAGTAACAATTATTTTGTTCCTCAATGTGCCCCATTTTGTAACAAGTGTCAATGTGGTGGTAACTGGGCAAAGAATTGTTCTTTATACTAAACACTGTCTTTAGGTTTCCATAAGGTTTATTTTTCTAAGAAGATGTGGGTGCCTAAAATTTTGTTATCTGAAAATCTCAGATCCAAACACGCTTGGATTCCAAAATTCTAACTATTTTCTTTTTTCTAGGAAGGTAATGGATGTACCAACAAAAATAAATGCTACCTGCATAGTGGTTGTTCCCGACATAAGACTGGTAAAAAAAGTTATT
Organism: Viscum album; assembly: GCA_963277665.1. NCBI lineage: Eukaryota > Viridiplantae > Streptophyta > Magnoliopsida > Santalales > Viscaceae > Viscum > Viscum album. Next base: position 1,214,033,146 of record OY728131.1, on the reverse strand, counting down.
TTTAAAAGATTATCAAGACGAAAGGAAGAAAAGTATATTTCAGAGATAATGCTCAGGGAGAAAATATTGGTTTTGGTAATATTTTTCTTCTTGGTAAAACATTGATTTCAAATGTTTTTTTGTTAAGGGTCTAAAGAAAAATCTTACTAGCATAAGTCAATTATGTGATGAAAGTTACCTTGTTAATTTTAGGAATGATAAGTGCTTAGTACACAATTCCAAGGAAGAGTATATTCTCTCTACCAATTGGAAAGAGAATTTTTACACATTAAACATAGAATACCTTAGGAGAAAAGATTTACCTTGCCTAAGTGGAATGCAAGATCAATCTTGGTTATGGCATAGAAGACTAGGTTACTGTAACCTTAGAAACTTATGTAAACTATCTAAGAAGAAACTAGTTAAAGATCTACCGGAGCTTATATTCAATTCTTCTAAAGTTTGTGATCCCTGTAAATATATAAAGAAACATAAATATAGTTTTGAATCAATCTATGAAGTCTCAACAACTGATGCATTATAGTTGGTGCACATGGATCTTTTTGGTTCAACACAAACTGGAAGCATTTGAGGAAAATACTATGTGTTTGTTCTAGTTGATTATTACACTAGATTTACATGGGTATATTTTCTAGTAAAGAATTCTGATGATTTTTTTATTTCAAAAGTTTTAAATCCCATGTTAAAAATGAGAAAAACCATACACTAAAAACTATTCATAGTGATCATGGATTAAAATTTCAAAATTCTGATTTTGAATCTTTTTGTAGTAGAAAAGGTATTAGTCACAAATTTTCAGCACATAGAAATCCTCGAAAAAATGTTATAGTTGAAAGAAGAAATATAATTCTTCATGACATAACTAGAACGATGTTGATTGAATATTCTCTAGCTAGACATTTTTGGGCTGAAGCTGTATGTACTGCTTGTTATACTATAAATCGTGTTTTGATTAGACCTTTTCTTAATAAAACTTTTTGTGAGTTATGGAATGGTAGAAAACCTAAGCATTCATACTTCAAGGTTTTTGGTTGAAATGTATTCATCCTGAATACTAAAGATAATATACACAAATTTGATCCAAAATATGATGAAGTAATTTTATTAGGATACTCCACAACATCTAAGGCTTATAGAGTTTTCAATAAAATCTCTTGTATTGTTGAGAAAATAGTGCATGTAAAATTTGATGAATCTGATCCTTTTGTTTTTAAACCATCCCAACCTATATCCTCAGATGTGTTTTCAAAAAACTGATTATAAACCGTAGATAGAAGATCCTTCTGATAAGGAAAATTCTCAAGAGGATACTTTTGAAACATTTACCCCTGATGTCTTTTTACCCTATATGGATGAACAGGTTTTACAAAACCCAAGTCAGGTTTTTCTTAAGAATAATCCTAGTGATAGTATCTTTGGTGATGTAAATCAACCTGTAAGGACTAGAAGTTCCTTAAGGAATGAAGTAGAACATCTATCATTTCATTCCCAAATAGAACCAAAAAGCACTGATGAAGCTGTAGGTGCTGATGATTGGATCAAATCCATGCCAGATGAACTAAATGAATTCGAAAGGAATAAAGTCTGGACATTGGTTGAAAGACCTAAGGAAACTTCTGTTATTGGAGTAAAGTGATCTTCAGAAAAAAGTGTGATGAAAATGGAGTCATTGTAAGAAATAAAGCTAGAATAGTTTCTAAAGGATATAATCTGTTAGAGGGAATAGACTATAAAGAAACCTATGCTCCAGTATCTAGACATGAATCTATTCACATCTTACTTGCCTTTGCAGTATTTTTCAATTTAAAACATTTCCAAATGGATGTAAAATGTTCATTTCATAATGGTTATGTTCAAGAAGAAGTTTATGTTGAACAAAATCCTAGATTTGAAGAAACAAAACATTCTTATCTTGTTTTTAGACTAACCAAAGCTTTGTATGGCCTAAAACAATCCCCATGATCATGGTATGATAGAAAAACAAAATGTTTTCTTCAAAATAACTATGTTAAGGGAAAATTAGATCCAGCCCTTTTTATATATAAATATAAGAAAAATGTTTTGATTGTTCAAATTTATATTGATGATATCATATTGGGTTATACTCAGCAATCTTTAACAGATTCATTTTCATGTCTAATGAAATATGATTTTGAAATGAGTATGATGGGTGAGTCAACTTTTTTCCTTGGTTTTCAAATTTCTCCAAAACCAGATAGAAGCTATATATCTCAACATAAGTATATTAAATATCTTCATAAAAATTATGTCTATGACAATACTAAGAGTATATGTACTCCCATAGGTACCTCAAACTCTTTAGATATTGATGAAGCTAGGAAAATAGTAGATCAAATATCTTTTAGAGGTATGATATGAAGTCTACATTACTTGACAGCTAGTTGTCCGGACATAATGTATTCATTCTACGTATGTTCAAGATATAAATCCAATCCTAAGAAATCTCACTTAAAGGCAGTGAAAATAATTTTTCGCTACTTAAAGGGAACCATGGATCTAGGATAATTTTATAATTCTAGAAATGATTTTGTTTTCAAATGATTTTTGGATGCCAACTTTGGTGGTTGTAGAATGGATAGAAAGAGTACATCCAGAAATTGTCATTTCTTAAGAGATTCATCAGTTTCTTGGTCATGCAAGAATAAACACTTAGTGGCACTAACCACTGCTGAAGCTGAATATTTAGCAGTTGGATGTTGTTGTGCTCAAGTGTTGTGGATGCAACACACACTCAATGATTATGGATTGAGTTTTACTAAGACTCAGATTTTGTTTGATAACACATGTTCTATTTCCCTTAGTAAAAACACTGCACATCACCCACATGAAAATCACATAGATATTAGGAATCACTTTCTTAGGGATCACACACTTAATATAGATATCATTCTTCAGTTTATCAGAACACAAGATCAACATGGTGATATTTTCACAAAATCATTACCCTCCAATAGATTTGAATACATTAACCAAGAGTTAGGAATGATAACTGTAAGGTAATACTTTGTCATTAACTTCTTGTTGAACAATTCTCCTTACAGTAATAAACACCTTATCATATGGGGAGTACATTTGCATGATAGTTTAACCAAATTTTTCGTTGAAAGTTTTCTTTTCAAAAATTTGTAAATAAAATTTTTCGTAAGATGTTTTTCGAAATTCTCTGAATGGAAATTTCGGAATGGAATGGAAATTTCGGAATGGAATATAAATTTTCAAAAATGAAATATTCGTAATAAATTTTCTGGAAATGAGAATTTTTATAAGGAAATTTCCGAAATGAGAACATTCGTAACGAATTTTTTGAACTGGAACTTTCCTAATGAATTTTTCATACTAGAACTTTCGTAATGAAATTTTCATACTAAAATTTTCTTAATGAGATTTTCGTACTGGATCTTTCATAATGAGAATTTTCATAATGAACATTCGTAATGATGATTTTTCGTAATGAGTTTTTTTCAAGAAGAATATTACATATTACGAACAATCTTTCCAGCCAATCCGAAAGGTAGGATTTCCTTACATAAATTTTTGTAGTCATATTTTTCTTGTTGGTATTTTCTTGAGTTTTAAAATTATTTGGAATCTAGTTTTCCTTAAATCTGAATAATTTTCTTAAAACCTCAAAAGATCGGTGTCATGTTTTCCTTGCGGGAATATTCTCAACTGTCAGATCAGATCAGAAGGATTTTCAACAGTTAGATGGTTTCTAGAAGACCAAAGTTAACCTCAATCTCCTACTTAAAGGGGACTGTCAAAGTCGTCCCACATCAGTTTTTCAAGCTCTTGCATCTCGAAGCCCTACATCTCTTCTTAAGGACAGTTCCGATCATTGTCAAAGTCATTCTGAATCTTTCAGAACTCTCCACTCTGAATGTCTATTGAAGCTACATCTCAAGACATGCCTACCTCTAGGCCAATATCAAAGTGGTTAGTCTTCAGGGAAAGGTTAGTGAACCTGGATTTCCACAAGATTGATTCTCTTATAACCAAGAATATCATATTAAATGGCTGGTAATATGTCTTCTTGTATAAGTTAGAGACACATGATCTAGTTTTAGAGACTTACTTATAGAGTTATACGAGTCTTGTTTCCTTCCAGCAGGAACATGGAATAGACTTATTTTCTTTCAAGTCTTATGGTAAGACATATAAGTTATCCTACACCAATGCTACAATCTTGGTGGGTTTACATTGCGAAGGGGAAGCTATATTTTAGTCACATAAGTTTCCAGATGAGCGAGGAAGTTTCAACTAGGTGAAGGAACTGAAATGTCATGGACTAAAAGATACCAATACGACTAATATTTCTCATATCACTCCAACTAATCAGATTTTACAGTTGTGGGTACAAGGTTTTCTCGTACCAAGAAAAGGTGACAAGGATAATCTGAAGAAGAGTGACATCTAGGTCCTAGATTTCCTAGAAAATCTAAGGAAAATAAATTTGATGATAAATTTCTTGATTACGATTATGAATATAAAAGAAGGGAACTTGAGAGATTAAATCATTATGTACCCTGCTTTACTATCAAAGATGATAGTTTGGTGTTAGAGTCTTTTAAAGTTGCATGCATGTCAAAATTTCAGAATTGTAAGCTTATGCTGGTTAGTGATGATACATTGAAGAGGATGAAGATAGGATTTCCTAGTGAATCCATAGAATTCAATCCTTTATCTATGAAAGAGTCTGAGGCACCTCAGAAGTATCCACAAACTCTGGAACCATCTAAAAAGGCATGGAAGAAGAGAAAGATTAATGAAGTGGATACTGAAGACATAACTCTCAAAGATAAGGAAACTCAGTCTCCTCCCCCCAAGCTGAAGAAGCAGAAAAAATATATAGATAAAGTGGTATCCAAGTGGAGGAAAGACAAAGAGAAGAGAAAATAAGAGGATGCAAAGTTCAGATTGGACCCTGCAAAGGCTAAGGCCTTAAAAGAAAAAGTCACTGATGATTTAGAAAAGCATACAAAAGAAAAGAATTTTAAAAGGATGTTGTCTGAAGTTGAAGTGGTGCAATCTCTGTTAAGTGATAATGAAATAGCTTCTAATAAAATTCCCATTCCGGAAACCCTTGATACACAACCTTCTTTACCATAGACTCCAGTTAAGAACTACATCACTTCAGAAAAGGACAAGGGTAAAGTGGGAGTTGAAGAAGGAGAAAAACAAGCTGATTATGTAGTAGTAGAAGATGTTGTTAAAGAAGAAGAAGAAGAAAAATAAGAAAGTGATTATCTTGATCATTTGATCAAACAAGTAGAAGAGTATAAAGAAAAGGCTGAATCCGCAAAAGTACCCACTCCGGAAAAGTTAGTTTAAAAAGAAATTGGGAAGCATTATGATGAGGAAGAGAAAGAGAAGGAAAATGTTCTGTATGATGAGTAAGTATATTATGAATATAATTTCCTTGGAGAAGGGGCAGAAAAGGAAAAAATATATGAAGGCTAGATTGTACAAATATCAAAAAGTGAGGAAGAGTCTTCAGATGATCAACCCATTAAAGAAATATGACAAGGTGAAGAAAATTCTGATGTATACACCAACAAAAGAAATTTTTAGGAAGAAAGATGTTGGTGGTTATTCCAAAATAATACCGGCACAAGTTGGAGAAGAACATTCTCCAAGAAAATTATTTGATTCGGATTCATCATCACATGGTCACGATTTTGAGGTTGAATCTCTAAAAAATTTGGTGGACACCATTCCGATTTTTCAAAATATAAACTCTAGATGCCTGATGCTGCAACAGAGTATGAATCAGAAATCGGATTCCTTATCCATGGTCATGAATAAGTGTGTAAAGATTGAAGCAAACCATAAATGTTTTCTTTTCAATTATGATGTGTATAGAAATTCCAGCAACAAAATAACTTTGTGGTCTAAGAACGTCGAAGAAAACATGACTGATTATGATAATTTTCAGAATGAGGTGAAAGATGCTTTTTAAACTGAGGATAACAAGATCAATAATCTTCAGGAAGAGCTGATAATTGAGAAATTGACTCATAATCAACAGGTCAGAGATCTGAATGGGAAGCTTAACTCTCTAGCTCAGAAATGGAAAGGGGAAAGATACATCCAGATTGAGTTTGAAGACAAGCTTCAAAAGAAAGAGGAGTTAATAAAAATGCATGAAGAGGCCATGTAGTCTCAGGCTAAATATTTTAATGTTCACGAAGAAAGGATAATAGCCTTGGAGAGGTAAGATGAGTAAAACCAAAGCGATTTGATGAAGCTAAAAACATTGTTGAAGAAGCTGATCCCAAAGGAAAATGAAGACAAATAAACTCACTCCGATTGTTTGTTGTATTTTTCTTTCCTTGTAAAATTTTATCAACTATAAGGAAATAATTGGTTCATTGTATCTTTTTATGTACTAATATTTCAGTAACTTTATTTCCTTTTCCATTACATTCAATTATTTTTGAAAATCACAAAGGGGGAGAAGGAAAAAGAACTAATCGTAAGGGGGAGAAGGAAAAAAGAACTTCTAAAAATTGGAGAAGGAAAATTTTAAAATAAAGAGGAAAAATTTCTAAGTGAAATATTGTAGAGACCCGAAGCTTGACGTACATGGACATTACATTACTTTTGAGGAATACTTAGTACATAACAAAAAACACACACAAGGATCGTAATAGTTTAGTATCTTTGGAAACTCGGAATATAATCTTCTAATCGTGGTGAAAGATCTTCAGCATCTCCCATAAAGATCTTCCTTTTTTTACCTAAAACCTTTCTTTTTATCCTGGGGAAAAAACATAAAAGGGTGAGCTCAAATGCTAAGTAAGGGTAAAAAAACAAAAATCAATCACATCATATTCATAAGAACATAACATTTTGGAAATCTCATCCTGCAAAAGAGAGCATAATTTCATAACATGGGATAAATAATGGCAGTGAAATGTAATCACAATAATCATAACTTAAAACATGAAACTTTGTGGCATACACACATAATCATAGAGAATAATTTTTTTTATTCAAGACTCATTGCCAAGACTATCTTAGTGGACAAAGTCCCTTTCTGAACCGAGTCACCCTCATTCCAGTCCTGTTTCATTGAACCGGTATAACCTACCGTTCCAGCCATGTCTATTTCATGAGATATAAAATCTTTACCCAATGCATTGGAGGGATATATAGGTCCCACCAATATCATAATGATACCATTTTATGTGTTCCACAAAATCATAAACCATACATCATAGCATAACCCATGTAATAAAAATGTGATTCTTACACAACATGACATCATAAAACAATTCATATAAGATAAAGGAATTCATAAAAATATTTCCATCACAACATAATCAAATCCATGTAATAACAGGGATAGAAACAAAACCCTTTATTATCTTATATGGAAAATAATTTTGATAAAACAATTGAACTCCATTCTTGAGGAAAATATCTTTTCTACTTCAAAAACACTTTTCCTTTCTTAATATGTCATACAATTATAAACTAAAAGAATTTGACTAAAAATAACCTTGAAAACATTTAAAGTAATATTCTTGGAAATAATGTTCTAAAAATCCATTTATGCCATATAAGTTAAAAAAACATTCTTCGTACTTTTGTTGGAAAAGTCAAAAAGTACCTCGTACGAAAAACGACAAAAGATTCATTTCTTATCTTTTAATAAAAATTCACCGAAGGGTAAAATTGGATTCAAAAAATTGTAGGTGGATGGAAATAATATTACATATTGAGGAAACATGGTTGTGGATGGTAAAATACACCCTATTAAATGCCAAAGTATAAACAATCTCGGATAAAAATGAGATTGTGATATTTTCCCTTACCTTAGGTCTGATTTGCTTCAAAAGTGTCTGAAACTCCTGTATAATGATTTAAATAATGTCATTTACTTATTACAGAATCATATTCATTGTTATGATATCATATATGGTTCACTTTTGACTTTATATTACCCGTTCTTTTGTAAATTTATGTTAAAGTAGCGTTTTGGGTAAAATCGTCTCATTTGTCGTTCGTATTTTTAACTTGTAATTATTCATATGATTACATAGATCATGATTACTTAATTCCAGAATATAAAACATGATTTATAAATATATATTCATATTATACATATATATAATAAATCAGTAAATGGAAATAAATACATCGTTCATGGAGACGGTTGTCCGTACGTACGCATGAACGCTGTTTTCGTTTCCTTATTGAATTGAATGGAATTAAGTAGATGAGAAAAATATAAATAAATCCAGTATCATTTTTATGTCATATATTTCATTATTACTTACTATATATACTTTATAATCATTCATGAATGGTAAATCATTGAGAATGAATCTCATCTCGTCGTGGAGACGGTAGTCCGTACGTACGCACGAGCGATGATATCGTTCCCATGGTCGTGGAATTGTGTTGAAGTGTATGTATACTATTTCAGTATCAATATCACTTTATAATAATTATATATAGTTACTCATTACACCATTATACCCATCCAATTAAGGTGGTGGCGGAAAATAGATTACACCACGGCGTGGAGACGGTATTCCGTGCGTACGCACGCGCGGTGATTTCCTTTTTCCGTAGGATGGATAGAAGGTTAATTAGAGTTGTTTAATATTTATAATAACATATCAGTATATATGAAATACTGATGTTATTAATTTATCATGAAACAACTAAATAAGGAGAAGTTGAAGAAGAAAGAAATTGAAAAAGATCGGTAATGGATATTACCTCTTTTTGACGCGCCTTTTCTTAACCTCCACTTAAAGAACTAAGGATGGTCTTTGAAGAGGACCAGGACCTCTAGGATGATACTAGGGAAGTGGAGAAGATATTTTTTCAGGGGTTGGCCGAGTTTTAAGGCTCAAAGTTGTGTGAGGAAGAGAGGGAGGAGATGTCCTTTTATAAGGGAGGAGAGGGGAACCTTTGGAATAACTAAAAATATTATTTTATTATAAAGTCAAGTTCGGTTTTAAATAGCTCCAAATTGATTTATTTCGAGGCTAAGGTGGGGATGGGTCTAAATCCTTTCATCCAATAGGATTTATACAAGTTTAGGTTATTATTTTAACGTTATCAATTACATTTAACTCTTAGTTAAATAATTTAACGTTTACCGTGTCTTTTTGTTTTCTTACACTATATGGTTAATAAACTTACCATAACAAGCCAAAAGAACCAAGAGTTTTTTTATTATTAATATATATATCCTTATCTAAGTCATTTGGCCGAACCATAGATTTTTAGGAATTAAATAACAATTGATAATATAATAATTGTTTTAAAAACTAATTTTTGACAATTTTGACACTATTTGGTACATGATTTTTATGAAATTCATAACAGAATTATAAGTTCGAACCAAGTTCCTTCAATAAACAACAACATGTCATATTAACCAATAAAATTTGTTTAAGTCATAAAATGTCTCAAATTACATTTATTTGGACATTTATAACATTAATTATGTTAATTTTTCTTAAAAAGGTAAATACTACATCATTGTTGTGACATCAATAAATTAAATTATTTAAAGCCTAAAAATTACAAATAAAATACCATTATGTAGGAAATCGTTTTATCTTTCTATTGAATATTTATAGTCGAATTTATCTTATGTATAACCCCACATTAAAAATGTTTTAGTAAATAAACATTGATTTTAACTCTTTTATCTCTTGTTTGAATTAAATAATAATAAATGTCCTAATCTAATCCAAGTGGGCCTAAATGATAATAGTTTACACTTATGGTTGTTTTTGGTCGAGATAAACTTGTCCAATAGGATTAGGACATGTGTTAGGGTAATATTAATATCATTTTTACCCTTAATTACCCTATCTAATTTTAACCGTGGTAAATAAAAGTAAAAAAGTTACTATTCACCAAAAATTATTTTTATCTCATTGAACCACATTATACTTACTGACATCAACCGCGCCTCTCGGATTTTTGAAATTCCATTCACAGAAGCGGTAAAATTAAGTTTTATGAAAAATCCGGTTTTTTTAACTACCACTTAGTAGTTTCACTATTCATAAAAAATTGATGTTTTTCAGAACAATGCCAAAATTTCATCCTAAGCTATATTTCATATTCCGAATTCAAGAATGAAGTCTATTTTACCAAATTTATTTCATATAGGTTGCATTAATTAATTTTATAATTAAATCCCACTGTTAAAACAAATATCGTGTTTTTAAGAAACAATATCTATCAAAAGATTGACACTTGTTTATGTCTGTTTTAAATGTGAAATTACATCCAATGACCAACATTGTATTAAATTGTAAAAATATATTCTAAATATAATTTAAAACCACTCAAATTAATAATTTATCACTATTAATTATTTCGATTGAAAAAGTTGTTTTTAACTAAAATTTAGTAATTTTCACTATTCATCAAAATATGAAAGTTATCCGAAAAGTACCAAAATTTCACCATAGGCTAAATTTGATACTAAAAATCCAAAAATGAAGTCCATTTTGAGAGCTAGAACTTCTAAAATTTTAAAAGGTGGTTATTACTATTCATAACGGGTAGTTATAATAATATTTTAATAGCATATCGTTGTTTAGTGAAACTCGGTATTGCGTACTACACACGCTATCGAGGAAGGTCTTGATTGCGTGTAATGCAAGGAAATTCAAGGATGTGTGTTGTGCAAGCTCCTTTTGGTGTAGCGTACAACACAAGAAATTAATAAAATTAAAAAGAATATTTTTCATAAAATCTCAGGCTGTTACATTCTACCCCCCCTAAAATGAATTTCGCTCTCGAAATTCGTCGGGGTTATAAATGGTTTACTACTTGAAAGTTTCTTTAATAGAAACCCACATCGTAAAAAAGAATACCCAAACACCAATCTTTAAAAACAAAAGTATGAAACGTAATGGTTACCAAAATAAACTAATCATTGGGTTTTCACATAGGTGAAAATATGGATATGGAAGAAAAATCTAACCATCATGTTCTGATGGAGAGTGGTAGAGAACATGGATATGGAAATGCCATAAATTTTTGATGATCTAGGGTACCATCTGATTCATCGGATATAAGGGCACTAGGACAACATTTTTGGTTTTCAAGATCATTTCCCTAAAGTTGAAGAATTTGAATTAGAATAAATACTTACTTTATTTTGGTACAATCTCACTGTTGTTCGTGCCTTGAACAATTTCCACTTCATCTCTTAAATAAATGAAGTTAAATTTATTATTCGTGAAGTGTTAGCAGATCTTGTGATAGAATGACGGGTCATTCCATCTGTCTCAAACAAAAGGTTTACAAAAGTTATTAAATATACATAAGTAATTATATAGTGAGATTAATCATATATGGTTCCTAAAAAGGACTTATACTTCATATATCATACTGCTTAATATAATAAAACTAGTTTCTACTAAATAGGGGCTTCCTGTAGGCCAGTGGTAGGGGATAAAGGTCAGTCGCACTTCGGTTGTGGGTTCGATTCCCACAGCCTTGTCCGACGCGATGGGCTGTCGCCCGTCCTGCAGGTTGTCCTTTTTGTAAAACTATATTACTATAACATCCCATCAATAATATCAAAAAAACTTCTATCCTTAAACAATACTAACTTATTTCCAACATAATCCATTCCAATCTTTAGGATTATCCATAATACTGCAGTCCACTCTCATAACATAGTGAAAACGATTACAAGAGATTTAACACCATCGTCGATCCCCATATATCATAAGATATGTTTTGATGGTCACATTCCAAACATTCAAAGTCCTTAATCATGTATTCTCTTGAATACCTTAGTGAAAACATGAATGCAGTTAAAAGTTAACACCTTCCACATACCAAAATTCTCAAAATTCTATATACTCAAACTATGATATCACTTAGTCCTTATATCAATCATGAGCTCATGAATACTGTTAAACATTTCATTTTCTCGTTTTACCTTCATTATACGCATATAATCTTATTTCCAAAAAATATCTCAATCACTTTGAATACCACATTAGACCAACACATAAATATTCCAATACTTTATGATACCACATTATTTTGGAATCCCATTACATAAACACTTAATCATTCCACCACATCGTTGTCATATTCAACATCGCCAATAGTGATCGCATGTGACTTCCCTTTGTCCATTGCCTTAAGTGGTTTCTCATGTTGATCATCACTAACCCTTAGATTAGGGAATTTATTAGCATAATGCCCCATTTCCTTGCACTTGAAGCATTGGAGTGTTGGTGGTGCGTTCTCTGCAGTGTTTGCTTTATTCACATCATTAGAAACCCTTTTTCCATTACTTCAACACTCAGCTGCTCGATGACCTTCTTTTCCACTCTTAAAACATTTTCTAGTCTCTTTAAGACAATCTCCACCATTCTTCTTTCCAAACATTGTGCATAAGGAAACATTCTTCTTCTTTTCACCATTATTCGGAGATTTCTCCTTGAACTCCATCTTTCGTTTCTTGTCAAAACCATGAGATGGATATGTAACACCAACTTCCATTTCTACCTTGATAGCACAACACACAATTTCTTTATAGCTACTGAAGTCTCTTATAGCTAATTCCCTTCGAAGACTTGGTTTTAAGCCACTGAAAAATCGATCAACTTTACTTTCAAGTTGGATGATAAATCCAGATGCATACCTTGCATGCCTTGCAAAATTCCCTTCGTATATACCAACAGATTCATCATCCATTTGCTTTAGTTCAAGAAACTCATTCTCCATCTTTGTTCGAAGAATATGAGGGAATTACTTACTGAAGTACATGTTCTTGAACTTGTTCCATTCCATGAACTCAATTTCATCTCTTGGCCTCATATTCTTGATAAGATTCCACCATTGATCAGCTTCACCTTCCAAACGATATACTGCTAAGATGACTTTATCATTTTCAGAACATTGAAGAACAGAAAATATCTTTTCAGTGGTACTGATCCATTGTTCAGCAACAAGTGGATCAGAAGTCCCACTGAATGAAGGTGGACGTTGCCTCATGAAGGACTCAATAGAATATTGTTCCCTTCTCTGCTCATTTGGAAGTCCAGAATGATTCATAGCTTGTGTAAGTATAGCAATAAGATTTTTCACTCCATCTCCCATAACAATTTTTTGTTCAGGAGAACAATCATTGCATTGTTCATTGCATTTATCAACACTGTTCCTTCGGGTTCCAGCCATCATCTAAAACCCAAAAAGAATAGTGTGAGAGGAAAAAATCATGCTAGGGAAAACAACATAATAAAGGGGTAGTACCTTCAATATCTAACATCTTAGGTTTAATTATATGATCGTTAGCGTAATTCTAGTACTATAAACTATACGTATACTTAACCTTAGGGACATCCCTAGACATACCTTAGAAATATCTCTAGGGATCTCATTAATGTTTTCACATCCTAGTTTCCAAAGGTTGACTAAACCTTTCCTCTGATACCAACTGTAGGGACCCGAATCTTGACGTACATGGACATTACATTGCTTTTGTGGAATACTTAGTACATAACACAAACACACACACAAGGATCGTAATAGTTTAGTGTCTTTGGAAACTCGGAATATAATCTTCTAATCGTGGTGAAAGATCTTCAACATCTCCCATAAAGATCTTCCTTTTTTTACCTAAAACCTTTCTTTATATCCTGGGGGAAAGAAAACATAAAAGGGTGAGCTCAAATGCTCAGTAAGGGTAAACAAAAGAAATATCAATCACATCATATTCATAAGAACATAACATTTTGGAAATCATAACCTGCAAAAGAGAGCATAATTTCATAACATGGGATAAATCATGACAGTGAAATGTAATCACAATAATAATAACATAAAACATGAAACGTTGTGGCATACACACATAATCATAGAGAATAATTTCTTGTTAGTCAAGACTCATTGCCAAGACTATCTTAGTGGACAAAGTCCCTTTCTGAACCGAGTCACCCTCGTTCCAGTCCTGTTTCACTGAACCAGTATAACCTACCGTTCCAGACATGTCTATCTCATGAGATATAAAATCTTTACCCAATGCATTGGAGGGAGATATAGGTCCCACCCATCTCATAATGATACCATTCTTATGTGTGCCACAAAATCATAAACCATACATCATAGCATAACCCATGTAATAAAAATGGGATTCTAACACAACATGACATCATAAAACAATTCATATAAGATAAAGGAATTCATAAAAATATTTCCATCACAACATAATCAAATCCATGTTATAATAGGGATAGAAACAGAACCCTTTATTATCTTATATGGAAAATAATTTTGATAAAACACTTGAACTCCATTCTTGAGGAAAATATCCTTTCTACTTCAAAAACACTTTTCCTTTCGTAATATGTCATACAATTATAAACTAAAAGAAGTTGACTAAAAATAATCTTGAAATCTTGTAAAGGAATATTCTTGGAAATATTGTTTTAAAAATCCATTTATGCCATATAAGTTAAAAAAACATTTTTCGTTCTTTTGTCGGAAAAGTCAAAAAGTACCTCGTACGAAAAACGACGAAAGATTCCTTTCTTATCGTTTACTAAAAAATCACTGAAGGGTAAAATTGGATTTAAACAATTTCTGGTGGATGGAAATAATATTACATATTTAGGAAACATGGATGTGGATGATAAAATACACCACAGTAAATGCCAAAGTATAAACAATCTCGGATAAAAATGAGATTGTGATATTTTCCCTTACCTTAGGTCCAATTTGCTTCGTAAGTGTCCGAACCTCCTGTATAATCATTTAAACAATGTCATTTACTTATTACAGAATCATATTCATTGTTATGATATCATATATGGTTCACTTATGACTTTATATTACCTGTTCTTTTGTAAATTCATGTTAAAGTAGTGTTTTGGGTAAAATCGTCTCAATTGTCGTTCGTGTTTTTAACTTGTAATTATTCATATGATTACTTAGATCATGATTACTTAATTCCAGAATATAAAACATGATTTATATATATATATATATATATATTCAAAATATACATATATATAATAAATCAGTAAATGGAAAGAAATACACCGTTCATGGAGACGGTAGTCCGTACGTACGCATGAACGCTGTTTTCGTTTCCTTATTTAATTGAATGGAATGAAGTAGATGAAATAAATATAAATAAATCCAGTATCATTATTATGTCATATATTTCATTATTACTTACTATATATACTTTATAATCATTCATGAATGGTTAATCATTGAGAATGAATCTCATCGCGTCGTGGAGACGGTAGTCCGTACGTACGCACGAGCGATGATATCGTTCCCATGGTCGTGGAATTGTGTTGAAGTGTATGTATATTATTTCAGTATCAATATCACTTTATAATAATCATATATAGTTACTCATTACACCATTATACCCATCCAATTAAGGTGGTTGCAGAAAATAGATTACACCACGGCGTGGAGACTGTATTCCGTACATACGCACGCGCGGTGATTTCCTTTTTCGGTAGGATGGATAGAAGGTAAATTAGAGTTGTTTCATATTTATAATAACATATAAGTATATAAGAAATACTGATGTTACCACTTTATCATGAAACAACTAAAGAAGAAGAAGTTGAAGAAGAAAGAAATTGAAAAAGATCGGTAATGGATATTACCTCTTTTTGACGCGCCTTTTCATAACCTCCACTTAAAGAACTAAGGATGGACTTTGAAGAAGACCAGGACCTCTAGGATGATACTATGGAATTGGAGAAGAGATTTTGGCAGGGGTTGGCCGAGCATGAAGGCTCAAAGTTGTGTGAGGAAGAGAGGGAGGAGGTGTCCTTTTATAAGGGAGGAGTGGGGTACCTTTGGAATAACTAAAAATATTATTTTATTATAAAGTCATGTTCGGATTTAAATAGCTCCAAATTGATTTATTTCGAGTATAAGGTGGAGATGGGTCTAAATACTCTCATCCAATAGGATTTAGAAAAGTTTAGGTTATTATTGTAACCTTATCAATTGGATTTAACTCTAAGTTAATTATTTAACTTTTACCGTGTCTTTTTGTTTTCTTACACTATATTGTTAATCAACTTACCATAACAAGACAAACTAACAAAATTATGTTTATTATTAATATATATATCTTTATCTAAGTCATTTGGCTGATCCTCAGATTTTTAGGAATTAAATAACAATTGATAATATAATATTTGTTTTAAAAACTAATTTATGTCAATTTTGACACTATTTCGTACATGATTTTTATGAAATTCATAACACAATGATAAGTTAGAACCAAGTTACTTAAATCAACAATAACATGTCATATTAACCTATAAAATTTGTTTAAGTCATAAAAAGTCTCAAATTACATTTATTTGGGCATTTATAACATAAATTATGTTAATTTTTCTTAAAAAGGTAATTACTACATCATTGTTGTGTCATAAATAAATTAAATTATTTAAAGTCTAAAAATTACAAATAAAATACCATTATGTAGGAAATATTTTTATCTTTCTAATTAATGTTTATAGTCGAATTTATTTTATGTATAACCCCATAGTAAAAATGTTTTAGTAAATAAACTTTGATTTTAACTCTTTTATCTATTCTATGAATTAAATAATAATAAATGTCCTAATCTAATCCAATTGGGCCTAAATGAAAATCTTTTACACTTAAGGTTGTTTTTGGTCGAGATACACTTCTCCAATAGGATTATGACTTGTGTTAGGGTAATATTAATATCATTTTTACCCTTAATTACCCTATTTACTTTTAACCGTGGTAAATAAAAGTTAAAAGTTACTATTCACCAAAAATTATTTTCATCTCATTGAACCACATTTTACTTAGTGACATCAACCGTGTCTTTCGGATTTTTGAAATTCCTTTCACAGAAGCGGTAAAATTATGTTTTATGAAAAATCAATTTTTTTTAACTACCACTTAGTAGTTTTACTATTCATCAAAAATTAATGTTTTTCAGAACAATGCAAAAATTTCATCCTAATCTATATTTCATATTCCGAATTCAAAAATGAAGACTATATTACCAAATTAATATCATAGAAGTTCCATTAATTAATTTTATAATTAAATCCCGCTGTTAAAACAAATAGCGTGTTTTTAAGAAACAATATCTATCAAAAGATTGACACTTGTTTATGTCTGGTTTAAATGTGAAATTACATCCAATGACCAACATTGTATTAAATTGTAAAAATATATTCTAAATATACTTTAAAACCACTCAAATTAATAATTTATCACTATTAATTATTTCGATTGAATTTTTTTTAACTAAAATTTAGTAATTTTCACTATTCATCAAAATATGAAAGTTATCCGAAAAGTACCAAAATTTCACCTTAGGCTAAATTCGATACTACAAATCCAAAAATGAAGTCCATTTTGAGAGCTAAAATTTCTAAAATTTTAAAAGGTGGTTATTACTATTCATAATGGCTTGTTATAATAATATTTTAATAGCATATCGTTGTTTAGTGAAACTCGGTATTGTGTACTACACACGCTATCGAGGAAGGTCGTGATTGCGTGTAATGCAAGGAAAGTCAAGGATGTGTGTTGTGCAATCTCCTTTTCATGTAGCGTACAACACAAGAAATTAATAAAATTAAAAAGAATATTTTTCATAAAATCTCGGGCTGTTACAAATATTTTTAAAGTAAGGGGGAGTTTCTCAATACGGTGTTTTTCATTCCCATGATAATGAAAACTCCACTCCAAAAATTCAGAATACAATCCTTATACTTTCAATTCATAAGGGGGAGTTATTTGTATTCACTATCATCCATGAATAAAGGGAGATAAGTTTTAATTTCAAATTCTAATGAAGTTTTCAAAGACCTTATATTCTTTTTCGTAAGTATGTTTGTTCTTTCCAAAAAGGGGAGATTATTGAGTCAATATGTTCTTCCTTTGGAATTATCCAATCCTTATTAATTTGAAAATCACAAACACTTTAGACTTAAAGAAATTGATTTTTTACTTCCATAAGTAAAATTTTCTTCTTTAATAAAATTTACCCTAACATAGATTTTCTTAAACATATCAATATTTTTCTTAAGTACAAAAACTGGATTCATACTGAAAACCCCGAAATCATATAATGTCATGAATTGGAGCATTATGTTTTTAGGATCCAAATTCTGGATGAGAACTGTAATGATGTTCCACTTCAAATTCTGGATGAGAACTCTTATGATGTTCGACTCCGAAATTCATGAGTTCGACTCCGAATTCTTATGAAGTTCGACTCCGAACATTCATGAGTTCAACTCCAAACTCTTATAATGATTGACTCCGAACATTCATGAGTTCGACTACTAAATCTTTCAAAGATCGAATTCGACCATTCATGAGTTCAACTCTGAACTCTTATGATGTTTGAATCTGAACTCTTATGAAGTTTGACTCCGAAATTTCATGAGTTCGACACAAAACTCTTATAACGTTCAACTCTGAACTTTTTCTAGTTCAACTTCAAACTCTGTAAGTTCAGATTCAAAACTCTGGTTAAACTATACTCTGAATTCCCTTAGAAATATAGACTCCATACTTCTACAGAATTTAGGTTCCGAATTCCTATAAAACAGAATCCAAAAATCATTTTATTACAGACTCCGAATTCCATTTTGGTTTGACTCTGAATATTTATTTGCATACATTCTGAATTCTATTTTGCTTATGCTTACACTTGTTTCATTATAAAACAATGTCGTGTACTCAGTTATACATGTTTTGTTATAAAATAATGTCATCCATTCTATTTTTAACAAACCGTTGGTTTAGTTACACGTGTACAGGTCCCTCCAAATTTTAATGAAAATATGACCATTGGAGGAGGGAGCCGACCGTTCTAACCGATCCTATAAATAAGAGCTCGTATGAAAGAGATCGATACTAAAGTTGATCACTATAGAGACCACATGTTGTGAAGTTGAATTCTAGAGAGATAATATTTTCATGATTTGTGTGTACAGAACCACTCGTTCAGAGTTGCTTAGTGCAACTCCGAATGTTGGTGATTACATTCGAGGGCTTCCGGGGATATGATAACAGAGGTGCCGACTACCTTGTTGTTCAGGGAATTCCATGATGAGGATGAAAAAGGTTCCAACTACCTTTATAAGGACCCAACCTTAAACCTTACTTAATATTGAATTAAATGAGTAATTCACATTGAAGATCTTTTCAGGTTTAGAGTTTTAGAGAATTAGATCATGAAACTTGCATTACATTCCATATTTAAACAAAGTGGTTACATAAAAAACAGTATTTATTCTTCCCATCAACGGAAACATATTTAAAATATAACACGGATTATTTCTTGAAACATCCTTGACACTATCATCACATCGTGTACCTTTCCCTTGACCTGTGAAAAACATTTCAAAAACATGGGATGAGCATAAAAAGCTCAGTAAGGGTTATAAAAATATGGAAAGGAAACATGAGTTCATATATACATAAGAATGAAATCATACTTTACCCATAAAACATAGGCACTTTAACATACCTCATCAATCCATGAATAAATCATAGAAAACATAAGTCATAAAGGTAACTTGAGGCATTCATAACATTCTTACGTAGGGAGTAACCCTCTTGGTTACGTTTGGAATACCCATCACAATATATTCCCTAAAATCTCTTCAGAGAAACCTTAACGTTTCACTCCTTCGTGTTACCCAATGCATTGGAGGGCTATATCAGGCTCACCCGCCCTTAGTTTATCACGGAACCAACCGTTCTTCATAACAATGCCCAAGAACCATAACATAATCGTATCACATAAACATGAATAAAGGAAACATAACATTTCCACATTTTAATCACAATATAACATTTTGGGATATTGAAATAATGAATCCATTCAAAAAGAAACCATTCCCAAAACCATTTAAAACATTTAATAAAGATATTTTTGAATCAAAGTGTCCCATACCACCTTGAAGTTTTTAACAATTTAAACCATTAATATCCATATAGATAAATCCTTTAAACCATTTTTAAAACATGGATATTAATAAGAACAAATAATTAAAACATTTAAAATGATATTTTGGTTAAAGGGGTTTTACCAAAATTAGAGACACTTGAATACAATAATCGAGGAATAACATTTAGTCATAACTTTATAATATCATGAGAATAAAACGATTCATGATATAATACTCCAAAGGACAGTATATACACCATATAAGAGTGAATTGGTGCATAACAACAATGAACCCTCAATAGAAATGTCAAATGTGATGAAATCTCTTATAAAGAAGGTATCCTTAAATTAAGGAAAAAAAAATCTCAAAAATATGTGTCACAAATATATATACACCCAATATAAGTGGATATTAATTGTAAAACAATAAAAGGTCAATCACACATATTCAATGGATGACATATTCAATGACTACAAGTTGAACCCAAAGAAATCGAAATTGGGTTAAAAAGTTCCCTTGACAGCCTAACGGCATCACATCAAAAATGAGTTGATGATAGATAAAAAGTGTATCTCATCACTTGGACCTAAAATTTACATCAATAAGGATTTATGAGAACATATCCCAACATAAAAATATGTAAATTAAAAGACCCAATAAAAGAATTCTTTTAAAAAAGAGGAGGGTGAATGGTTCCCTTACCGACATGGGTATCTTTCAAAACATACACCCCATGAAAGAAAGACAATAGGTCATTGATGTAAATACTCATAAACGAAAGTATATTACACAAAGAGTAGAATACTGGTCAGTACATACACCACTCAATGGAATTTGTGGCGAATGTAGCATAAATCTCACGGGAATAAAAGTGAGATGAAAAATCCCTTACGAAAACTCGGCAGCCTAACGGCGCCACATAAAACTTTCAAAATGGATTGATGAGAGAGAATAGGGTCTCTCATCACATGAACATAAAAATTATAGTATGTGTAATATAAAATATCATCCCAATAACAAGAAATATGAGCTTTAAAAGGAATGACATAAAAGTGTATACTTAAAAAGAAAGAGAGGAGTAGGACCCCTTACCTCGGGTCCGACTTGACTCGATCGTTCCTTAATCTCATGAATAATAAACTTGAGTTAATTTCTAATTCCTTAAGAACCTTTTTAATGTTCATTATTACGTTTATACCACTTATTACCATGTCATAAACATTATGTAATCATTCAAGTTAATAATATTTGTTTTGCCGATATTTGGTTCTTAAGTCGAAAGTGGACTTCTTACAATTACATGTTGTTCATGTGGCCAAATGTTTATTATATCCAGAATTGTATTCATTATTTAGATATCATATATGTCATATATATCCAGTACATGCATGAATTTATAACATTACATAATCATTTAGAGGTAAGAAATGAAATGCACCGTTCATGGAGATGGTAAGCCGTACGTACGCAAGAACGCTAATTTCATTTCTATTTCATATTTTATAGAATGGAATAATAATGATATAAAGTTATATTATAATTCCAGTATAATATAATATATAATATCATATTTCCATCCTTTATACATCCGACATATGGTATTTAACGAATCAAATCACTTTGAGGGGGCGGTAGTCCGCACTTCCTTAAATGAAGATATCGCGTATACCCATAATGGATGCCATAAAGGTAAGACAAAAATGAAAAATACAGAAGCATAAATAAAACATAAACATATTATATATAATATATAAAAATAGATACATCATAATGGCCACCGTTGAAGGTGTTAAATGAGTATTGAGCAATCATCGTTTCGGGATGCAGAATTTCACCATCCACGGAAACCGTATGTTCTTTAACCATTTGATGTAGTTGTGTGAGAGTGTAGCTGGAATAAATCTTATAACAACATCCTAGTATATTGAAGATACTGGTTTTGTTACAAAAGAAGTAAATAGAAAGAGTTTAGGGGGTTGGAGAAGCAAAATAAAACAAATGAACATGAGAGAATGAATTACCTTTAAAAGTGTAACTCCTTTTCATTTGAGCCTAAAGGCTTCCTTTGAAAGGATTCTGCCCAAAGTGAATCCTCTAGGATGAGGATAAGGATTTGGAGAGAGTAAATGGGCAGGGTTTGTCCGATCCAAAGGCTTGAGGAGTGTGTTAAATGAGGTAGAGGTGGGGGCCTTTTATAAGAGGAGAGGAGGGCCACTTTTGGAAAGTAAAGAAATATTACTTTATTTGAAAATGTGTTTCGGTTTCAAAAGGTCCCACATTGACATAATTCGTGGATAAGGTGATAAGGCTTCGAAATACACTCATCCAATAAGTTTTGGACATGTGTGGTTCATAGATTTTACATTATCTTTCCATTTTATTTAAATCTTCAAATAATGATGTCATCGCTGCATCATTATTATGTCATAAATAATTTAATTTATTTAATGTCTAAAAATTATAAAAAAACTACTATGATGTAGGAAATCTTTTTATCTTTCCAATGAATATTTATAATAAAAAAGATGACTTGTATAACCCAACTTAAAAATTGTTTTCGTAAAACATATTATGTTTGTGTCATTTTTACTTTAACATTAAATAAAAAGTTATTTATGTCATTTCCCAACCAAAGTGTCTCCATGGGGTCCCCAAGTTGACCCATGGCTTGTCTTGGTCGGACATGACCCACCCAATAGGTTTAGGACAAGTTTCATGGTGTTTTCACATTGTTATAATATCATTTTTACCTTAAACTACACTAATTACCACTAATCGCGATTAAAAACGTAATAAGTTACTATTCACCAAAAAATTATTTTAATCCCATTGAACCACATTTTACTTCTTAATGACAACCATGTATGTCGGATTTTTGAAAATCAAAACACAAAGATGGAAAAATTTCATTTAAACGGAATATCAGTTTTTATAAGTACCACTTAGTGGTTTCACTATTCATCAAAAATTGAAGTTTTTCAGAGAAATCCCAAAAATTCACCCTAAGCTATATTTGATATTCTGAATTCAAAAATGATGTCCATTTTACAAAATTCAAAACATATTATTCACATTAATTAATTTAATAATTAATTCCCGCTGTCAGAGCAAATAGCGTGTTTTTATAAAACAATAAGTATCAAAAGATTGACATTAGTTTAAGTCTGATTTCAAAGTGAAATTAATTCCAACGACCACTATTGGATTTAATGGTAAAAATAGTTTCTAATTTCACTTTAAAACCAATTCAAAATATAATCTAATCGTATAAATAAATTAGATTAAAAAGAGGTTTTGAATTAAAATACAACATATTACACTATTCATTAAAAAATGAACATTATCGGAAAGATACCAAAAATTTACACAAAGTAAATTTTGATGTCTCGATTCTTAAGAAGAGTTTTATTTGGTCCAATAGAATGTATAAGAGTGATAAAAACTATATTTAATGACAGTACGCCATCAAAAGGTGATAAGTGAACCTTTAGTGAAAACCAGGGCATATACGCCTAAAATTGAATTCTTTCTGTATTTTAAGCCTTTATCTTTTATTGGATAAATGTAAAAACATTTAAAAACATATATAATCATATTTTAGTTATTTATATCCATTCCTGCCAATACAACGGTTACATGTTAACTACCATTTAAAATAATATTATTTTATTATTAGAGTGCAACGTAAGATTCCCAAGAAACTCGTTGTTGCGTGTTGGGTACGCCATCGAGCATAGTGTCCCCTTTAAAGTAATTTAAATATTTTATTCAAAAATATTGATAAATATGAAATGTCATATTCTTTATTTACCTGGGGTGTTACATCCTTCACCCCTTTTGGGAATTGCGTCCTCGCAATTTTAAAATTGCACTTGGAAACATCCTTGAAAGTCCCACATCGGAACAAAAGTCGGTAAAACAAACACTTTAAAATAAGGAAAGATAAGTACAATGGTCACCCGAGTTAACCCATACTAGGATTCCATGTATGAAAATATGGACATGGAGGAAAAAACAAAGGGTCATGTTCTGATGGAGAGTGATAGAAAACATGTTTAGGAGAAAGTTAACCACGAGAAAATCACAAACTTGTGATGGGTTAAACGGTATTCGATTCCCCAGTAGGAAAAGTTAATAGACAACATTTTTGTTTTAAGTTACTTTTTATTGAGGAATTTATTCATAAGGAAAAATAATCACTTATCATATTGACTTTCAACTTTTATTAGATTCCTTACACAAACTCATATTTTCTCCAAAAGTCAAGTATTTAGGAAGACTTGTTCACATTAAGAGTACTATAATCAACTTCTAGAGAATCACCTAATCCAAAAAATAGATCTATATACTTCCCATGACTTTAGACTTTAACCAAAACCAAAACCAAAAAGGCTTGTACAAGATCAGATAATCTAGAAAAGTATAACCCTTTATAAAAAGAAAATCTATTCTTAATCATTAAAATTTGTCCAACAAAACCCAAAGTTCAACGAGGACCATTCTATAATCAACCTATCCATAAAATTCTTCAAAGTAAACCAATATAAGATTGAAACCCAAATATTTGAAGGATTTAGTCACATAGTCTTCCAAAATTAATCGTAACATTTATCTCCAAACAACATCAGTTGCTCCTAAAGTCTCACATTGAAAAGTAATTATCGTAATCACATATCCTCCAAAATCAACTTACTCTTAATTCATAAAATCATACAACTAAAAAGAATCGGTCAAACTAACCAGGGACTTCACGTAGTCCAGTGGTAGGCAATAAATACCAGTCGCACTTTGGTTGTGGGTTCAATTCCCGCAGCATTGTCCGACGCGACGGGATGTCACACGGTCTGCGTGTTGTCCTTTTACCAAAACTATATAATTCTTAAAACATTCCCCAAAATGAGATAAAATCTTCAAGAATAATCATAACATATTTTAACCTCAATTTTATCTCATGCCCTTCATTTTCCATCATATCATATAATAACCCATAATTGCCTCAAAAGTAAGGATCATATAAACCCTAATGGTTACCTTAATAATTATTACCTGAATTTCCACATCGAGTTGGCCATCTCGTACATGATGCACTAGAGAACTCACCAAGGTGGAAGTGGTTGATCATGACTCCTTGATAGTTGGTTTAGAAAAACCATGATATTCCTCATTGAATCCCCCATCTCATCGAGTATCATAATCAGAGAACCATCACAGTTTCCTTCAAACCCATTGTCACTTTGGTGCCTGCTAGATCCAGCCATTTACTAAAACCAAAAAGGTCAGTGTGAGTATATCAACAAAACCATCATGTTCAAATGAGGAAGGTAAACACTAAGATACACTTACTCATTCACTTTATCTAAAACTAGGACTCTTTCTGAAATCCTAACCATTATGGTAATGTCACTTATGCTTAAAGAATACCCTAACCTCTAATGTTATCAAAACCGGCCTTTGATACCAACTATAAGGCCCTATCCTTAAACCTTACTTAATATTGAATTAAATGAGTAATTAAAATTGAGGATCTTTTCAGGTTTAGAGTTTTAGAGAATTATATCATGAAACTTGCATTACATTCCACATTTAAACAAAGTGGTTACATAAAAGACAATATTCATTCTTCCCATCAACGGAAACATATTTAAAATATAACACGGATTCTTTCTTGAAACATCCTTGACACTATCATCACATCATGTACCTTTCCCTTGACCTGTGAAAAACATTTCAAAAACTTGGGATGAGCATAAAAAGCTCAGTAAGGGTTATAAAAATATGGAAAGGAAACATGAGTTCATATATACATAAGAATGAAATCATACTTTACCCATAAAACATAGGCACTTTAACATACCTCATCAAACCATGAATAAATCATTGAAAACATAAGACATAAAGGTAACTTTAGGCATTCATAACATTCTTACGTAGGGAGTAACCCTCTTGGTTACATTTGGAATACCCATCACAGTATATTCCCTAAAATCTCTTCGGAGAAACCTTAACGTTTCACTCCTTCGCGTTACCCAATGCATTGGAGAGCTATATCGGGCTCACCCGCCCTTAGTTTATCACGGAACCACCCGTTCTTCATAACAATGCCCAAGAACCATAACATAATTGTATCACATAAACATGAATAAAGGAAACATAACATTTCCACATTTCAATCACAATATAACATTTTGGGATATTGAAATAATGAATCCATTAAAAAAGAAACCATTTCCAAAACCATTTAAAACATTTAATAAATAGATTTTTGAATCAAAGTGTCCCATACCACCATGAAGCTTTTAACAATTTAAACCATTAATATCCATATAGATAAATCCTTTAAACCATTTCTAAAACATGGATATTAATAAGAACAAATAATTAAAACATTTAAAACGATATTTTGGTTAAAGGGGTTTTACCAAAATTTGAGATACTTCAATACAATAATCGAGGAATAAAATTTAGTCATAACTTTATAATATCATGAGAATAAAAGGATTAATGATATAATAATCTAAAGGAAAGTATATACACCATATAAGAGTGAATTGGTGCATAACAACAATGAACCCTCAATAGAAATGTCAAATGTGATGAAATCCCTTATAAAGAAGGTATCCTTAAATTAAGGACAAATAAATCTCAAAAATATGTGTGACAAATATATATACACCCAATATAAGTTGATATTAAGTGTAAAACAATAAAATGTCAATCACACATATTCAATGGATGACATATTCAATGACTACAAGTTGAACCCAAAGAAATCGAAATTGGGTTAAAAAGTTCCCTTGACAGCCTAACGTGATCACATCAAAAATGAGTTGATGAGAGATAAAAAGTGTATCTCATCACTTGGACATAAAATTTACATCAATAAGGATTTATGAGAACATATCCCAACATAAAAATATGTAAATTAAAAGACCCAATAAAAGAAGTCTTTTAAAAAAGAGGAGGGTGAAAGGTTCCCTTACCGACTTGGGTATCTTTCAAAACATACACCCCATGAAAGAAAGACAATAGGTAATTGATGTAAATACTCATAAACGAAAGTATATTACACAAAGATTAGAATAATTGGCAGTAAATACACCACTCAATGGAATTTGTGGCGAATGTAGCATAAATCTCACGGGAATAAAAGTGAGATGAAAAATCCCTTACGAAAACTCGGCAGCCTAACGGCGCCACATAAAACTTCCAAAATGTATTGATGAGATAGAATAGGGTCTCTCATCACATGAACATAAAAATTACAGTAAGTGTAATATAAAAGATCATCCCAATAACAAGAAATATGAGCTTTAAAAGGAATGACATAAAAGTATATACTTAAAAAGAAAGAGAGGAGTAGGATCCCTTACCTCGGGTCCGACTTGACTCGATCGATCCTTAATCTCCTGAATAATAAACTTGAGTTAATTTCTAATTCCTTAAGAACCTTTTTCAAGTTCATTATTACTTTTATACCACTTATTACCGTGTCATAAACATTATGTAATCATTTAAGTTAATAATATTTGTTTTGCCGATATTTGGTTCTTAAGTCGAAAGTGGACTTCTTACAATTACATGTTGTTCATGTGGACAAATGTTTATTATATCCAGAATTGTATTCATTATGTAGATATCATATATGTCATATATATCCAGTACATTCATGCATTTATAACATTACATAATCATTTAGAGGTAAGAAATGAAATGCACCGTTCATGGAGACGGTAAGCCGTACGTACGCATGAACGCTACTTTCATTTCTATTTCGTATTTTATAGAATGGAATAATAATGATATAAAGGTGTATTATAATTCCAGTATAATATAATATATAATATCATATTTCCATCCTTTATACATCCCACATATGGTATTTAACGAATCAAATCACTTTGAGGGGGCGGTAGTCCGCACTTCCTTAAATGAAAATATCGCGTATACCCATAATGGAAGCCATAAAGGTAAGACAAAAATGAAAAATACAGAAGCATAAATAAAACATAAACATATTATATATCATATATAAAAATAGTGACATCATAATGGCCACCGTTGAAGGTGTTTAATGAGTATTGAACAATCATCGTTTCGGGAGGTAGAATTTCACCATCCACGGAAACCTTATGTTCTTTAACCATTTGATGTAGTTGTGTGAGAGTGTAGCTCAAATAAATATTATAACAACATCCTTGTATATTGAAGATACTATTTTTGTTACATAATAAGTAAATAGAAAGAGTTTAGGGGGTTGGAGAATCAAACTAAAACAAATGAACATGAGAGAATGAATTAGCTTTAAAAGTGTAACTCCTTTTGATTTGAGCCTAAAGGCTTCCTTTGAAAGGATTCTTCCCAAAGGGAATCCTCTAGGATGAGGAGAGGGATGTGGAGAGATTAAATGGGCAGGGGTTGGCCGAACCAAAGGCTTTAGGAGTGTGTTAAATGAGGTAGAGGTGGGGGCCTTTTATAAGAGGAGAGGAGGGGCCCTTTTGGAAAGTAAAGAAATATTACTTTATTTGAAAATGTGTTTCGGTTTCAAAAGGTCCCACATTGATATAATTCGTGGATAAGGTGATAATTCTTCGAAATACTCTCATCCAATAAGTTTTGGACATGTGTAGTTCATAGATTTTACATTATCTTTCCATTTTATTTAAATCGTCAAATAATGATGTCATCGCTGCATCATTATTATGTCATAAATAATTTAATTTATTTAATGTCTAAAAATTATAAAAAAACAACTATGATGTATGAAATCTTTTTATCTTTCCAATGAATATTTATAATCCCAATGATTACTTGTATAACCCCACTTAAAAATTGTTTTTGTAAAACATATTATGTTTGTGTCATTTTTACATTTACATTAAATAAAAAGTTATTTATGTCATTTCCCAACCAAAGTGTCTCCATGGGGTCCCCATGTTGACCCATGGCTTTTCTTGGTCGGCCATGACTCACCCAATAGGTTTAGGACAAGTGTCATGGTGTTTTCACATTCTTATAATATCATTTTTACCTTAAACTACACTAATTACCACTAATCGCGATTAAAAACATAATAAGTTACTATTCACCAAAAAATTATTTTAATCCCATTGAACCACATTTTACTTATTAATGACAACCATGTATGTCGGATTTTTGAAAATCAAAACACAAAGATTGCAATATTTCATTTAAACGGAAAATCTGTTTTTATTAGTACCACTTAGTGGTTTCACTATTCATCAAAAATTGAAGTTTTTCAGAGAAATCCCAAAAATTCACCCTAAGCTATATTTGATATTATGAATTCAAAAATGATGTCCGTTTTACAAAATTCAAAACATATTAGTCACATTAATTAATTTAATAATTAATTCCCGCTGTCAGAGAAAATAGCGTGTTTTTATAAAACAATAAGTATCAAAAGATTGACATTAGTTTAAGTCTGATTTTAAAGTGAAATTAATTCCAACGACCACTATTGGATTTAATGGTAAAAATATTTTCTTATTTCACTTTAAAACCAATTCAAAATATAATCTAATCGTATAAATAATTTATATTAAAAAGAGGTTTTGAATTTAAATACAACATATTACACTATTCATTAAAAAATGAACATTATCGGAAAGATACCAAAAATTTACACAAAGTAAATTTTGATGTCCCGATTCTTAAGAAGAGTTTTATTTGGTCCAATAGAATGTATAAGAGTGACCAAAACTATATTTAATGACAGTACGCCATCAAAAGGTGATAAGTGAACCTTTAGTGAAAACCAGGGCATATATGCCTAAAATTGAATTCTTTCTGTATTTTAAGCCTTTATCTTTTAGTGGATAAATGTAAAAACATTTAAAAACATAAATAATCATATTTTATTTATTTATATCCATTCCCGCCAATACAACGGCTACATTTTAACTACCATTTAAAATAATATTATTTTATTTTTAGAGTGCAACGTAAGATTCCCATGAAACTCGTTGTTGCGTGTTGGGTACGCTATCGAGCATAATGTCCCCTTTAAAGTCATTTAAATATTTTATTCACAAATATTGATAAATATGAAATGTCATATTCTTTATTTACCTGGGGTGTTACAACCTTGGAGTTGAGGGCTTGTGGGGATATCAAGACAGAGACACCGATCTTCATATTGAGGGCTTACCATGGTGTGGGTAAGACAGACTTTCATGAAAGTATAAATCAAGGGACCTTTATCCAAGGTTGTTGGATACGTTTCTATTTGGGTTAAAAGACTATTATCTTTTTACATGTATTGTTACTACTTTTTTTCCACTATATGATTGTGTTGTAATGAAAGTGTAATTGTCTTATATTTCCTTAGACATGCACTCTGATTCATTTAGATTCTATACTCTTTAATGTAGAATCTCATATTGTAAAAATTGATTATGTTTTAATTTCCCGATCCTTATTTCTGGAACCTATTTTCATAATCACATTCCAGATTCAAGCAAGCGCATAGAACTAAAAGTTTGTAGCATCTTACCTTGTTCCAATTCTCTAATCGGTGATTAGAGGTTTTTTGAATTTACCTAGTTTAACTTTGTTAATCTTAAATTTTTTCTTCTTTAAGGAGATTTTTTAATAGGTACATTTCACCCCCTTATGTATATTGAGCATCTACATCTATATTTCGATCCTATACTGATGAGTAATGGTTAAATTATATTTTGGGAGAATCTAGGTTTTTATTATGGTTATATAGTGATTTGGGTTTTTTTTGAAATGATTAACCTATCATACAGTATAGGTGATTTGGTTAATTACACATCAGTAAGAGACATTAAGATTATTCAAATTTATTTGTAGATAAATTTTATGATTTACTATGGAAGGCTATGTGATAAAATCCTTCTGAGTTTTGGGTATCAATCTTATTTTGGATTATTTTGAATAATTGTTAGGACCATTGTGTGTTGATTGGTCTTTCTTGAACATTGGGTACTTTTGGTTGAATTTTGGATATTAAGAGTAATATTAGTTTTCATAAAATATTATCCTTTTGGGGATTATCAAATCACGTACTAGCCAATTTTAGAATTAGTTTATGTTTGAATACAATGGAAATATATAGTTTTTATTTTTTGGATTATGTGATTCTCTAGAATATTACTCCTATGATTTTGATGTGGTTAACTCTTTTTGAATGCTCTTTGTTTGATGAAAAGATTTTTTTTGGAAGAAACTTATTAAATGATGAAACTCTACTTGATGGTAAGTATATTTCATTATATTTTTATTCTATTTAGTAAATTAATTCCTCAATATTATAAAATGGAATTTAAGACCAAATTTTTTTTGCTTTTCATTTCTTACTAGGCAATCAAATTCCATTTAACATATCATAAGTTTGTGACTTTCTGGTACTTAACTTTCTCCTAATCATGTTTTCTATAACTTTCCATCAGAACATGACCATTTGTTCTCTCTTCCATATCCATGTTTTCCAATATGGAATCTTTGTATGGGTTATCTCGAGTGGCCTTTTTACTTTTTTTAATTCTTTTAAATTGATAGTTTAACTGAAACTTTTCCAATGTGGGACATTTAATGATGTTTCCAAACCCAATTTTAAAATTGTGAGGATGCAATTCCCAGGGTGGGGGGGATGATTAAACATCCTAGATAAATAAGGAATAATAATCAATTCATATTTATTAATATTATTTAAATGAATATTAATTTTTCTTTAAAGGGAATGCTATGTTCTATAGCGTACCTATTATGCAACAACGAGTTTCTTTGAAATCTTACGTTGCACACTAATAATATAATATTACTATTTTATATGGAAGTTAATGCGTAGCTATTATAATGGTGTGAATGAATAGAACTATCTAAATTATGATTATATTTGTTTGTTAAGTGTTTTTTACAATTATCCAATATATATTAGAGGCCTAAAATTTTAATGAATCTAATTTTAGGCATAATTGTGATTAAAAGATAGATTTACTGCCATATAACGGAGAACCCTCTTAAAATCTATATTTTGTCACTCATATATGAATTATTTGGAAAATAAAATTCTTATTTATAATTGGGTGATCAAAATTTACTTTGGATAAAATTTTGGAATTTTTATGATAAAATTCATTTTTAATGAATAGTGAAAAATAATGCATTTTAATTCAAATCCACCTTTTTATCTAATTTATTTATATGGATAGATTATCTTTTTAATTGGTTTTAATGTGTATTATAATATATTTTTAATATTTAATATAATTTTGGTCGGTGGAAGTAATTTCATTTTGAAATTGGTCATAGAGAAGTGTTAATTTTTTTATAGTTCTTATTTCTTAAAAACATGCTATTTGTTTTTACAGTGGAAATTAATTTTAAATTAATTTCTGCTACTTCTACAATTTGAATTTGAAAAAATGGATTCAATATTTGGAATCGGTATGTACAAATTTTTTAAATAGGTATCTTTTATTTTTAGACATTTTAAATATTTACTTCAGTAAATATAATATTTACCATTATTAAAGGGTAAATATTGTAAATAAGGGTAAAATATAATATTATAATAATATTAAATTACCCTAAAATGTTTCCTAAACTTATTGGATGATTCATATCCAACCACGTGCATCCTTTGGTTGATCATGGGACCCCATGGAGAACATGTGAGTAATAATGACAATTAATATTAATTAATTCAAAGTAAAGACATAAATGACAAAAACAAATATCTTTTAGTAAATAAATTTTTACCTGGAGTTATATAAGTTTTCATTTAAAATATAAATTTTTTTTGTAAACCTAAAAAGATTTCTTAAATCTTGACATTTTTTATATTATTTTTTGACATCAAATAAATTAAATTATTTATGACACAATAATGATGCAATATTTACCTCATTAATAAATTATTTAAATAAATAAGATTATAAATATTAAAAAAATATCCAAAACATGTCCAATTCTTATTGAATTATTTTATTCTGATCATCAGTCATAATGAATTTATTTTAAAGAATATTTTTCCTTTTTAAACTAAATATGAGGTTATAATAAAATAATTATTTCAATCTTTCCTAAAGAGCCCCACTTCTCCCTTTTAAAAATCCATGTCTTATAACCCATTTTTTCACACTTCTCAATCCTTTTTCTCGTGAAACCTGTGCTCTAATATGCTCCCAAGATCCCTCTCTTAATCATATAAGCCATACAATATGAAGAAAACACATCAAGTAACCCTTTTGATTCAAACCCAAGTCAGTTACTCGATTTAATGTTAATGTATTCTCTTAAGTTATATTGTTTTATTTTACTTATCCAACCACATAAACTCTTTTTAATACATTATTTTATAACAAAGAAATTATAAAAAATATAAAAGGATGTTGTTATAGAAGTATTCAAACTACACATACACACACCCCTATACAATGGGTAAAGGACATAATTTTTCTATTGATCGGAAACTAACGCCTCACGAAACGATGATTGTTCAATTAACTCCTACCACCTCTCAGAGTGGCCATTATGACAGAACATTATTTATATAAGATATATATTGTGTTAATGTTTTCTTTATGATTCTGTAATTTCCATTTATATCATACATTTATGGTTTCCGTAATTGGTAAACACGATAACTTTATTTTAGAATGTGCGGACTACCGCCCCCTCAAAGTGATGTGACTCGTTAATGCCTTATGTGGGCTGTATAAAGTATGTAGTTAATGATATTATATATTATATTATACTTTAATTATAATATACCAATGTATCATTATGTTTTCATACCATTAAATATTAAATATAAATTAATGTATTGTTCATGCGTACGTACGACTTACCGTCTCCATGAAAAGTGCATTTTATTTCTTATCTCCAAATGTTATGTATTTATATAAATAAATGTATATAATATCTATATATATATATATAATATGTGTGATATCTAAATAATTAATATCATTCTGGAGATAATTGATTATTGACCACAATGACAAATTGAAATTATAACAAGTTCATTTTAAACTCAAATTCTGAACATCGACAAAATGTCTGATATGAACTCAAATAAATAACTAAAAGTTATTGTAAGGTAATAAGTGATATAAATGTAATAATAAAATATAAAAAGGTTATGAAACTAGTAGAAATTAATATTAGTTTATTATTGAGGATGAACAAGGAACATATGTGTCAGGTTGGAAATGAGGTAAGGGATTTCTTATCTACCTGTTAATAATTTGAGATTTACAATGCTCACCACTTATTTATTGCATGTGGTTTATTTTTTAATGAAATTTGGTTTATATTATCATGATTCTATTTATATTCATGCAATTATTTGATTAATTTTCTGGTTATTTACTTTTCCTCATATGACTTGATTGATTTCAACGTCGTAAGGATTTTTCATCTCACTTTTTTCCCCCGTGAGATTCATGCTATATTAGACACTATTTCCTTTTGTGTGGTGGATGTACTACCCATGATTGTATTTATTATGTAATATAATATAATTTATGGGTTTCTAAATATTAATTTTATGATATTTCTTTCAGGGTTGTATGTTTTTTAAGTTACTAGATCGGTAAGGGAACCTTTCACATTCCTCTTTTTAAAAGAATTTTTTTGTTATGTCTTTTAATTTACATCTTATTATTATGGGATATGTTCTTATATATCCTTGTTGATGAAAATTTTATGTCCATGTGATGAGATATAATTTTCACTATCATAAAATTATTTTATTAATTTTAAATTGACGTTGTTAGGGTGTCAAATATCTGTATGAAAACTTCTTAACCCAATTTCAATTTTTTGGGTTAAGCATCTAATTCTTGATTTTTTTCCTGATATGAATATGTGTCGATAACCTATGACTATTTTACACGTAATATCCACTTATATTGGGTGTATTTATATTCATCCAACATAATTATGTAATTTATTTATCCTTAATATAAGGATACCAGTTTATAATGGATTTCGGCATAATTTACATTTCTATTGAAACTTCATTGTTTATATAAACCAATTAACTCTTATATGGTGTATATACTATCATTTGGAATATTTTATCATGAATACCAATATTCCCATGGTATTATTAAGTAAATATTAGATGTTATTCCTCAATAATTTTAATTCCAGGGTCTCTCATTTTGTTAAAAACTCTTTAACTAAAATATCGTTTAAAATGGTTAAAATGTTTATTCTTCTAAATATTTCACATTATTGTCCTTGATTTAAAAATGGATAAAGTATTTATTCATATAGACCTAAATGTTTTGAAATTATTATTTCTTTAAAAATCATCAATGTTATATGGGACACTTTGATTAAAAAATCTCTTTATTTTATATTTTAAATGGTTTGGAAAATGGTTTGATAAAATCATTTATTTCTAAATATTTTAAATTATATGTTGTGATCACAAATTGGAAATTTTACCATTAATTTTTTTTGTTTTATGGGTTATGAATATGTTATGGCTATTGGTCATTGTTTATGTATACGGCTGGTTCCATGATAAACCTAGGGCGGGTGAGCCGGAGATAGCTCTTCAATGCATTGGGTAACGTGATGGAGGTAAACATTAATGATTCTCTTAAGAGATTTAAGGAATATACTGTAATGGGTATTAAAATTTTGACTCCCTATGTATTTGTGATAGATAAATGTAAGTATGTTATTTATTCCATAAGTTACCTTAATTATTTATGATTTCTATGATTTTTTTCATAAATCCTATGATTTCATGAGGTATGTTATGATTGGAAAGTATGGTTTCATTTTATTGTATTTATTGATTGCATAAGGGTTTCATTACTTATTTCATATCCCTTACTGATCTTTTTATGCTCATCCCATGTTTTTGAAATTTTTTACATATGACTTAATGATGAATAAGGGTCAAGGATGGGATCATGGAAAAGACAGTATGTCTAAAACACGAAACTATACATGACTCTTTATTCAAGAGTTTTTATTTTATGAAAAAAATAGATACTGAGAAGAATGGACTACATGTAATATTCATGTTGTTATGTAAATTTTGTGACCTAATTCTCTAAAACTCTAAACCTAAAAATACCCTCAATGTGAATTATCCATTTAATTCAAGATTATGTGATGTTTAAGTCTGAGTCCTTATATTCTTAACTTGTTAAACATATCACATTTATTTTTTGTCAATATGAATAGTTATCATATTATGTTATTGTAACCCCAAGTAGGATAAAAAAGTGTAAAATATGTTTAAAACATGAGGATATGGATTAAATGTTTTCTGTCGCATTATATTATCATATTGTATGAATTTAGATAAAAAATTTAAATTAATATTTCAAATATATGTTCCGTTGGAGCCATATTTTTATGATTATGACCTTTATATTAATTTAATATTAGAAAAATATGAACTACCACTCTTATACATTTAAATGTATTTTATTAGTTAACATTAGAACAAAAAACATGATAAGAAATATTAATATTAATTTTGATAATAAATAAACTATTTTATTGATGTATGTTTATTTAAGATTTTAATTTATTATATAATTACTTTAAATTCATATAAAATTTGGAAATAATATTTATTTACTTAAAAGATTAATAATCTAATAGAAACTAAAGAAATTAAAATTAATACAATTTATGTGATTTATTATTATTGATGAATTTAGTATAAATTAATAAAACATATTTGATGTGTTAATTTATAATATTATAATTCTATCATTGAAATGGTATATTTAAAGATAAATTATATGAATATTATAAAAATTGTCATTAATGATATTTTATAATAAAAAATATTTTACCAAATTATTTAAAATTCATAAAAAAAATTATATTCTAAAATGTTAACAAATAATAGATTAAAATATATCTAATTTTATCTTTATGATACAATTTTTCATTTATGGTATCATCATTAACCATATTAATTATTATAGTTTTTTCCCGAGTTAAGGTAAAAAAAATTTATTAAAGGGTTTCATCAAAATGATAAGAAATTAAATGATATCTAAAGATGTAAAAATGGGAGTGGAAGAAATTTTTTAACCCATACCAAATTATATTCTATATGATATCAATTTTGATTTAGATGAATTGATAATGACTTCATTATGTTTAAATAATTTATTAAATTTGACGTGTGTCCTCTCCTACCCAAATAAAAGGACACCCATCCTTTTTTCATTAGATCTCATTGAGGCTTGTCTCTAAAAACTTACTTATTTATATTATAAACATACATAAAAATATTATATATTTTCCATTACCTATAAAATTTTAATACTAGGTTCCTTAAATGGATATCTAAATGAGAACATTCAAAAAGTGGTATTCTCCATAACATATCACATCAATTTTTCACTTCCGCTTTTTAGATAGTTATTAATTTTTTATGCATCATAAAAATTAAAAACTTTCTCCTAAATATATAGAAAATGTTACCGTGATTATGGGATCACCATTATCCACCCTCATTATAGTCAAATTTTAACTGAATGTAGCACTACTGCATATTTACAAAATATCATATGTGATTATTTAAATAATTAACTTTCCATCACTACATGTCATCGATGTTTATTATGATGTGTTTAAATATTATATATTATATTAATGAAATATATATAATTTTTTAATTATAATATAACACATTCTTACCTTCTAATATATTGTAATGTGATAATCTTGCTCAGGCGTACATGTGGATTATATCCTCTAAGAAGTGGTGTGATTGTTTTTCATTTATATTATACATGTATTTTAATATATATATTTATTTAATATAAATGATGTATGAGAAATAAAATTTATTCAACATATTTGGATTATTATTTACAGTTTATTGTTACATTCATAGAAAAAGTAAAAACAGCGTTTAAGTGTATATACATCCAACCATTTACATGAACAATATGATACATTTATATCAATATATACTGATTTTAGATTAATATTTTTATATATATAATGAATTTTATAAATACAGTATTATTGAAATTATATATATCATAGGAACATGATAAATGTACAAGAAACATGACTCCTCAACTAATATATACATTAAATGATATTTAGTTATCATAAAAATGAATTTAATAAAAAAAATTGTCCATAAATGGGTTCTTTTATTATATATGTAAATTACTTATTATATGATAAATAAAAATATAGTTCTATACTTAATTTATAACATATCTATATTAATTATATATTTTTTCCCAATGCATATGGAAAAATGATACTTGGTTAACATATATATATTAAATTCCAATTTAAATCATTATTGACTGGGATTGAATTTCAATGGGGGAATTATATTATTGTTCTCTGAAAAAACCATCATATTTTTCAAAACATCAGATTATTTATTTGTTATATATGTTTCTTACCATTTTCTTATCTTTAATAATAATAAAATAATAAAAACTATATTGTTGAAATTTAACATTATTTCTCCTTTCAGGAAAAAACATATTTATTTTATATCCATGTTTAAAAAAAATTAAGCGGATATATTTATATTATCCAATGATTTTATTTTATATTGATGCATTATTTTATTTTAAAAAATGGTGTAAAATTAATCCTATAGTAGGTTTCCGAAGGGGGTTTTTTTATTATTTTACAAAAGTGTGAAATGAATGTTATCTTTTAACAAATAAATGAATAACATAATTTCCCACTTTTGTGAATGATCCATGAACATAATCATTATATATAATTTTAAAAGATTACTTTAATTGAATAATATTTCCATATCATTTCATATTGTACTATATTTAATTAATTAATTTCTATGTCACTAGGGTAATAACCATATGAAATATTCGAGTGATTATTTTAAATGAATTTTATCTATGTTAACAACTTTTAATGGAATAAATTTTCTATAGGGGAAGTTCTCCAATGATACAACCATTATTATTTCTCGAGATGGTTTATTATGATTATTATGAGATGATTATAATTCCAATTAACTTTCCATCAGTTATTCAATGAAAAATTTTAGAATAATTTTTACAGCCAAATTTTTGGATTATAAAAGATATGATAGTAGGAATAAAAATTCTTGATCTTATTGAAAAAATATGGATTTCATTCCATGTTGGGTGGGATAATAATATAATATCCCTCTAATTAATTGGGAAATATTTTATACCTCATGAGATAATTTTGCTTGATCAAATATGCTAAATAGTTTTTAATGTTGGATCTACTATTTTTTTGTGGTCTCTATTGATAAAAAAATACGAATTTTATTAATATGCATATGATTGTTCCAAACTTTTGAAGACTTGACTTGTGGTTCTTGAATTATCTATGAATATTTCTCATGCATATGAATAATTTCTTTTGAAATAACGATATTTCATTCAGTGAATCGTGAATATGTTCCACGGAAGATTTGGTATAAGAATACTATTTTTGGCCATGATCATAGATCCTTATGATTATCATATTAGTTCATTTGATCATCAGTATATATCATCAATAGTTACTCATTATATGTATCATAACTCACCCTTTGTTGAATATTTATTTAATAAAATCTTGTGATTGTATAATTTATGAAATTGGTATGACTTAAGGAGTAGATTTTATTTATTTATATATATAGTGTTAATTAATATGAAAGGGAAATTATATTTTTATATTTAGAATGAACCATAGATCATTCATTAAAATGAATATTAATATGAAATTCTAATGGATGTAATTCTTATATTATGAGTCTTAATTCTTATTCATGAAGGGATACTATGCTATGTGATTTGGGTGAAAATCAATATTGTGGATATTTCTATTACATGGGATTTTTTTGATGTATTTATTAATTAATTTCTTGCTATAAAAATGAATCATGAAGTTGGGTTTTAAATAGAAGTTACACCTGGTGTTATGTTTATGTTAACATATCCTTGAAGAATGACCCTTTTGAGTTTTTTAATTGAAGATGTAACTATGAGAGAATCTTCATAATGCATTAATATGTCATAGTGTTTCTACATGTGAATCAAATTTTCTATTATTTAATAATAAATATGGGTCAATGCATATTTATATTGAATATATAAAACAAAATCAGATCACTATCAAGTAAAAGTGTCACACACCCCATATTGATCAATTTTTTACCAATAATGATTGTATCAATACATTTTTAATAAAATAATTCATTCTAGATATCATCAATTTTTGTTGAAGTATGATATACCAATTATATCCTTCTATTCACTGTTTATTCAATATGAAGTTATAGTGATTCCATTTTGACTTACTAATGGCACTGATATCATCATGGATATAATTAAAAGAATCATTAGAAACCAACCTGACTAGATTTCGGTAGCCTTTAAAAATGATACTGTTATATATTCAAATAGAATTTAAATTAATAATTATTAATTGAGAATTAGGTTGAAGGCACATAGAAAGGAGAGAAATTATTTAAAATTTACCAACAATGAGTTTTATATTTAAACATATTCATTCATGGTCTATATAATACATTGTGAGGGTATATATGGGCATCCTTCAAAGAAATACATTATTGAACAAAGGCCTAAATGCACCACAACAACAAAAATATGAATTTTTGTTTAGTTGAGTTGATATTACCAATTTTTTGTGATTGTTTTCCCAAAACTATCTAAAAAATCATCAAAATGACATTGAATGAGGTTATGTTTTCATTTATAGTTGAATGTTAATATAAAATCATATAGTAAAAAATATAATTTTAGTGAAATTTTCCAATAAAACATTATTGGGGAGAATTATTTGTGATATTTAGTGATGAATAAAATATAGTACTATGGTATTTCCTCATTATGAATGACAGTGTATTAGAATATATGTAACACCAATTGGAAACATATGATAAACATTTCAATATTAATGATTTTCAATTTGAAGTGGTAATTTATTCAATAAAGATATAGAGGAATTATATTTAATGAAATTCGGATATATACACCCATCATAACAGTTTGAATTTTATTTCAATGAGAAATAGTTGACTACATGTTCGAGAGAATCTCTGGATTTAATTAATGAATATAAAATCTAAAAATTTTATTAAACCAAAAATCAAACAAGGAGGTCGATTATGTGTGTCAAGATAATCTTGAAAACTTATGTATAATGAGGATCACAAAAGATAAAATATTTTAAATTTCCATAGGATGAATCAAGATATATGGTTGAATGGGGAGAAGTATTCTGTTTTTAAATTGGGTTTATATCTTTCTATACAATGTGATGATTATAGGGGAATAAATGGATGAATGGATTCTACAAAAGAATGTAGGTAATGATAAACATTATAACCACTACTATGATTGAATTATAATGTTTAATAAAAATAAAAAAATCCTATCAACACATTGCATGATGATGGTAGCATTGGATGAATCTCATAGTGTATCATTCAATGTTCATCCCAAATTTACAAATACAATTACAAGTCATAAATTGTTTTTTATTCAGAAAACATGAAAAAATATCATTCATAATTTGAATCTCAGTGCTAAGTAGGACATCAAGTTAATGCATAGAATATGAAATATAATGGTATTTTATATCCACTGTACATAACTAAATATAAGTGGGAAAATTTTATTAGGGACATTATTTTAGGAATCACCAAAGATTATAGATTTCACATTACTATTTATATTGTAGTGGATCAACATATGTATTCAACAAAATTTATTAACATTATTGAATTTTTTTTTGATGAAAATTCACTAGAAATCATTATGTTTGTGAAAATGTTTGATAGTTTACAATAAAAAAATTATATTTTAATGGGGTGTTAGGATTACCGTGATGTTATAGAGTATCCTTCAATAGGCTCTAGTTAGAGAGTTGTGCTTCATCAGTTTTTATAATTCTTAGATATAAGTCATATTAATAGAGTGATGTACTATTTTGAGGACTTGTTGTGATATTAATATCTAGATATAAACGTTGTTTGGGACTAACGCCTTAATGTAGTCAAGATATCTTAAAACAACATATTTCACTAGAGCTCTAAAATGGGTCCGTATGAAGGACACTTTCCTACATGGTTCATAACTCTAACATGTTAGGATGATGATGATGAATAAATATAGCTTTTGAGACCTATCCTAACTGAGGATAAGGAAAAAACATTTGATCTATTTAAAAACACTTCATAGATGATCAAATTATACATTGGCGTTATACAAAAAATTTCAGTGAAATATAGAATTTTATGTTTGTGAATATTAATTTCTACTAATTTATGCATAATGCAATTTTATGATATTTATAAATAATGGAAAGGTTAATCCTATATATATTTTCCCCTATGATATTCTTGATCTAATATGGATTGTTTCTTATCGATTTGTACTTCCACTAAATCTATCAAAACATCATAATGTGTTCCCCATATATCTCTTAATGAATTACCAATAAGTTTTTTACATGTACATAAATAATATATCAAACTTATAGAATAATATATCTCTTATAGGTAAAATATTTTGGAGGTTCTAGATTTTATAGGGAAATTTATATGATACAAGACAACTCACCCGGTGAATTTTTTTTATCGAAACCACAATTTAAAGGACGGTAGTTTGGAATATGATGATGTGATGAAATATAGAAATCCTCAATTATTGAAATCATCGTGACATATTTTTTAGTGTGAAATTATTTTTATGGGGAATAGAATTCAATACCAGAGATATTAATTTATATATATATTCATTCAATGAAAAAAATTTCAAAGCATGAAATACGTGCAAAGACTAGTCCAAATGAATGGTAATATAATATAACATTTTATATTATTAAAAAAATTATATAATATTAACATTAATAACAAAATTATGAAAAATTATGTATAAAATAATTTCATCAGTAATAAATTTATTAGAAATGAATTTAAAATTAATTTTATTGTAAAAGACAAGTTTTATCTAAAAAATCTATTTAAAGTTATGTAGTGTGTTATTATTATAATAATATAAATTGATTTGAATCGGTGAATAATTTTAATAATATATATATTACATTAAATAAAATTTTTTAACAATGATTTAATAATTTTTAAACCATGGTTTGTGAGTTTCTGTATTTGTATGCATAAGAATGGTATTTTCTAAATACTGGTTCATGTTGCATTTTATGATCTTTTTAATCTGAATTTCTATTACATATTAAAATTAAAATGTAGAAATTTTTTTCCTTATTCTTATCAAATGTTATCCAATTTTTCAAA
Organism: Viscum album; assembly: GCA_963277665.1. Lineage (NCBI taxonomy): Eukaryota > Viridiplantae > Streptophyta > Magnoliopsida > Santalales > Viscaceae > Viscum > Viscum album. Next base: position 1,213,989,910 of record OY728131.1, on the reverse strand, counting down.
AAATTCATTTTATTTTTTGATCAAAATGATTTGTAACCATTGAAAAAAATTTAGTCCCCCCCATGCAAGGGTATAATGTGTAAAATATTGAATACGTTTCTGGATATAGGTTAAAAAGTAATGTAGCACCTAATTCTATCCAATTGAATCAGTTTAGATTCTCCTTTTATATACATTTCACTACTATACGGTCACATAGTTACATATTTCTAATATTATGACCGTTATATAAATTTATGAAACTAAAAATAAAAATATCAGTCTCAAACATTAAAATATATAACATGTGAACACATATTGAAAAAAAAGTTATGAATTAATATTATTAGATATTTTTAGCATAGAGAAATTATTTTTATTGATGGATTATTTTTAAATGATTATTAATTATATAGATTCCATAAATTCCCATGAAATGCTAAAAGTATATTTCATGTATTAATAGAGAATTAAAATATATAAATTTATAAATATTATATAGAGTGTCTATTGAGTGGGATATTTCGTTTAATTTAATTGAAATATAAAAATAATATATTAGTTATTTTAATAAGTATTATTTGTTAATTCATTCATTTCCATGGTGTCTTTAAAGTCATACTAATTCAACAGTTCCAAATGTTAGATTAATTTTATTTTATAGTAAATGATAGATTATAAAATGATATTAAATTGATAACTGTATTATCTTTTACCATGATAATAAAATACAACTGAATATATCAACTATGATATATTTTTTTAAATTTTTCTTGTATAATATAATTTTTAACCCTTAATATTTAAATAATATTTATAGTAGTCATGGGCAGAAAATGATAATGATGAGATTAATAAAAATAATAAGGTTTTAAATGATATAAAATATGTCATAAATTTCATTAGATGATGTTGTTTCACCATTAACCACTTTTTCATATAATTAATATATACATTGAATTACTTTTCTTAAAAATAACATTATTATATTTTAATCATTAATGATATTAAATTTTTGTCATGCTCGCCCCCCTTATTAAAGGAATCCCTGCCTTCCTTTTGTTTAATTCACATTGGGAAATATATATTTACAAAATACATACATATTTCCCTTATAAACTATTCTATCAATTATATAATTCTTTTGGTATCCCAAAAAACCATCCATTTAGTATATAAGTGGATATCTAATGTTTCTTTTTCTAATAAGGTGTAAAAAAAACATGCCACATTCATTTTTCGCTTATTATTTTAACTCCTATAATTAGATGTCATTTATTATTATTAATTAATTAATTAATTAACATAAATAATCAATAATTTTATTTTCATCATGGTATCACCATTATCCAGCCCCTTTTCGATCAATTCGTAATTGAATGTATCTCTTGATTGTATGTACATATTACCATATATAGGTAAAGACACACCTAAATTACCACAATAATATTACATGTATAGTTGTTACATTATCTTTAACATTTATGAACTATAATTATGAAATTTTTTTTACTTTCCAAATTTATATAGAACGTTTAATTTTTAAATATAAGTGAGTGAAATGTAGATGTTAACTACATTGTTTTCCATGAATCGAGACTATCAAACCATATTAAGGATTGGGAATGTAAAACCGTAACATGAATGAAAAAATGTAGTTATCATCAATAACAACGAATTTAATAATAATTTTTTTATAAAAAAATGATAAGATGTTTTACAAAAATCATATATTTTAAAATATATATAATAATTTCCATTGAATACATTAATAATATATCTATATTTATTATTCCATAGGTATGTATTTATAGGAATATATATGTGACTAAGGATAATAGATTTGTAGTAAAATATGATGTTAATATAGATTTCTAATGCATTAATTTTTAAAGAGTAACTAAAATTTCCATTTCTTAATATATAACAATCATTTTTATTCACCTTTATTTTTTTTAACATGTTACATGTTTTCATTTCAGTTTCCCCTCTTTAGGTGATTAAATAAAAAAAGATTTATTTTATGGAAATCATAATTTATTTTTCTCATTGGAAGAAATTTGTTTTTCTATCATATCCATGTATTCTAAATTTTTTTTTGAGAAATCCTTTAATATTTTTATATTAATTTAATTGAATTTTTACCCGTGATTTTATTTTTAATAAATGATTGAAATTGAATATTATTGTCTCTATTTGAATATTGTAATTTATTAACTTTTTATAAAATCATGAAACTAATGTTCTCTATTAACATAAAATACATGAGATCTATTTTCCATATTCATAACCTCTCAATAAATTTATTCTTATTTAAAAAATTAATTATAATTTTTACTCAATACAAATTCCAATGAAATTATTAAATGTAATTCCACATATGATATAATACATTGAATATAATAATATTTTATTTTATAAGTGATGTAATTAATATCATATTTAATCGTTCCTCATATAGAATAATATTTTGATGAATACATTTTTACAAAAGGCATCTATTTTACATGAGTCATGCAATGATGAAATTATGAAATGCTTATGAAAGTAATTTTATTTGAATGATTTATGATAATTTGATATGGTTAAAATTTTATTATCATATAGTAAAAAAGTATATTTTTAATTATGTGACATATTGGAGTGGAATTATGAAAACATTTAATGCATTGGTAGATATTTATATTTGATGTAAAAATTATGGGAAATAATTCAATGTAATCAGTAAATTATGAGAAAAAGATAATTTTCATAATTAACTATTGGAAACAGGTCCATGTGCTTGATCCACTATAGGAAACTGGTCATGATTTATTATCCAATATGATATACTGGTATTAGTATTGAAAAAATTTATTTATTTATATTATATATATATTAGTACCATAATTTTATGAAATGAACATATGGTTCAAGAGTGATTTATGATGATTTTAAAAACTTATGATTCATGATTTTTGAAAATATATTGATTTAATGAATTGTTTATTTTTATTATATTTGATATATTAGATATGAAATTTTTACTTTCTGGACAAGATATCATACCCATATTCTTATCTTATGCATTCATATAATCATTGATTAATATCTTCCATGATTTCCCTTACTATGCATCTAAGTTCAAAAAAATTTATGTTTCCTTTACTTAGGATACAAAGAAATGTGTATATAGAGTATATTTATAAATTTAATAATTTTTAAAACTATCGAATGATTTGAAAATAAAAGTATCTAAATTAAATATTTATTTCTCAAATCTCCAAATACACTGAAGCCTCATTGTGTTTGAGATGATTACAATGTTATATATGAAATATTATATTAGATATTTTTTATATTTATATTTAAATATCATTGGACATTACAGTCCTTGTTTCATTGTGAAGAAAATGATTCATATTCTTTCATGGAGGTTTATTTCCACAAAAACAATGGAAAATGGTTTCTTTTGTCATAATTTAAATATCCTAAAACCCTAACTACTAGATCAAGTGATAATAACATAGATATAATAAATATAGATATTACACACAAATGTGACAAAAAAATCATAAAAAACTATAAAATTGAAATTTTAATAATTGATAATATACATATATAAGGAATATTTTGGTTTATAGATGTAAATAATTAGGAAAAACTCTTTGGAACATGTGTTTGGAAACCACTTGTATATAATGTTAATAATTTTTCCACTAAAATATTCACATATAGTAATACTATGGGGAATAAAATTATTAAAACCATTATTTATGACCTATTGAAAAGAAAATAAAAAAATTTTGAGCATAATTTCATTGTATGGGTAAAAAAAGTTTATGATGAACATATATTCATAAAATGAGAAATGGTGTATTAGAACATGAGATTAAAATTTTAAAACCATATCCTCAATATCAAATATAACAATTTTGAGTATTTGGTAATTCTTTTTAGTTTATATTCCTTGTATCCAAATGGAATTAATTTAAATTTTCCTAGAGATTAAAATCATCATAAAATATGAACTTTTATTATACATATAATTATATAATATCATGTTTAGTAATCAACGCTCTTTTACTAGACTATCATTTTGGATAATATACACTCTATAAGACATAAATGTAGTCCAGATTTAATCCATTGAATATAATAGTAGAAAATAACCCAAAATAACATTGTTATAATGACATTCTATTACTATTTATCTAATGAGAGAAAAAAATTAAATTTTATAGTGGGAAGATATAGGTCCCACCTATCATTGGTAAGAACATAAACACTGTACATGGTTATTATATAACCATCATTCTTTGTTATTTTAAAACCATCATCCATGTTTACAATATAACAACTATCACATGATGCAATATATATATATATATGCATTTTTATTGATTATAAAACCATCAAAATATCTATACCCTTTAAAAGAAGTGGTTTTCATAAATATTCCATCAAAAACTTTCCAATGGAAAAGAAATAAGATTCATAAGCATTTCTTCATATCCTCAAATTTAAACCCAAGAAAAGGTGAAGTGTTTCCTCATGAACATTTCATAATTAAAAATAACCATACATATAATAAATATAGATGGATGCCCTGGATCATATCCCTAGTAATTCTTATGAATCATCAATGGATTTCATTTTAAATCCGAATTGTTTTGGTCACGTGGAATATTTTTTCATAAATGTCTCATCTCAATTTTAAATTTAATTCTATTCATTAAAACTATGCACTTACTAATGAAAACAATTAAATTAAAAAATAAAAAATTGAAATTTTAAAATATTTTTAAAATTATTCAAAAATCATAATGGTGGGAAAATCATTTAATTACATATAGTTTAAAAACAGAATTTTTAGATATTTTTATAAAAAAATTTACAAAGTACCGCATTTGGGAAATTTGAAATAAAATCATTTCTCACAATTTTTAATAATATGAACAGTAAGATAGTATCAGAAAAAATTATAGTAGAATAGTATAAAATAATAATTTAATTAGAAAACACAGACATGTAAGAGAAATATTCCTCAACAGAAACATATAAATAAACAAAACCAAATAGTGAGGAGATTGTGAAATAAACCCCAACCATATAGTAAAATTTTGAATTATAAGAAAAATGAATGAAGTAAAAAAATGTTGATATTTAAATCCCATAGTGTCCAAAATATGTTCCATAAAATGTATTTAGGTTCAGTATATACTATACACAAAATAAATAATAAGTGTATAAAGAATGTTCCCCAAATAAATAAATGTGAGAAAAAATAACTTCACTTGAGTCTAGCATATCACATATGTTCTCTATATTAATGAATAATAAATTTATGTTGAAAATTTAATTTATTTTGGAAATATTTACTTATTAAATTACTTTTATCTCACTTATTACTAGGTTATAACATTTAGTTAATCATTTATGTTCATGTCTGATGGTTTAATGACATTTGTATCATTATTCCAATATAAATTAAGATGATTTACTATAGTAAATGAGGGAATTATTCAATCAACTAATAAATAATATTAATTCATTATTTTCTATTTATATTCATTAATTATATTTTTTAAAAAAATTATTAAATATGGTTTTGAAAAATGAACTATAATACAATCAGGGAGTGGGTGGGTAATACTTACAAAAGAATAACATTTAGGATCTTTAATGATCATTATAAAAAAAAGAAAATTATTATTTTTATATATAAAAAATTCTAATAATATGATATATATCATATTAATTATTTAAATATTGTTATATTTTTTCAACAATGGAAAGTGGTGATCAGAAATGAATAATATTGTTCATGAAGGTTGTAGTGCACATCCATACACAATTGAGGTTATCATTTTGGAGTGCATGGAATGTTAAGAAGAAAAATGTTTATTTTAATGTTTTTTTAATTAAAAATATTGCATTATTATCATATATACATATTAATCTCATCATTACATCCAGTCTTTATTTTTTGTGATATAAAAAATTACACCTTTTTGCAAGGTGGTTGTCCGTCGTACACAAGCATGATCAATTATTCTCCAACTTTATGGATGATGAATATATATTAAGATTGTAATTTCAAGATAAAAAATTCATTGAATTTAAAGTATACTAAAAGAAAGTTAACATTTTATTATCAAAACATATTTTTTGGAAAGTGAGAAACTATCTTGTTATTCTAGAAATAAAACCGTCAAAAGTCATGGAATGATATTTGAAATGAAAATTGAGCCAATTTTAAACCATTTCCCTAAATAATTACTTCAAAAGAGTAATTAGCTGTTTTCCTAGAAATTCCTTTATAAAATCTTTAATTGGTTCCACCATCTTCTCCATTGTTTTAATGTACTCCTCACAATTTAGTTTCCTAATATTGAAAACCATTTTCAATATGCGTAATTTCTTTTTAATCGATGCACCCTAGTCATAATTATTTTCCACCTAGGTAAACCATTCCATTATTTTATCCACATACACATTTAATGTATAGATAATAATATATTTACCCTCCATAATATCCACTAATTGCACAAGGGGTTCATGTGGGTTCTTATTATTAACATTCTCTAACCCTATATCACATTGTTGATCGTCTATAACACTCTCAGTCATGGAATCTCCCAATAAAGATCCCCTTTCATCATGAGTTCAATTTACTTTATCATGGACATTATTCAAGAATTCCTCGTATTTTTATTTTGTTTTTTAAATGACAAGGTCTCCATCGGTATCGGAAGAAACAAATTTCCATTGTTCCCTTTGTTTATTTCTTTTAGAAAAATAGAATATAATGGTGTAACTGTTTCATAATTCTAAGGAGTTATATGATGAAAAAAACAAAGGGATAAAAATTATACCTCATTTAGGGAAATCATATTTCATTAACATCTAAATACATTTGGGGTTTGTTTTATTTGTAAAATAATGCCTCTAAAATGAGAATATAGATTCAAAAGTGGTATATGGGTTGGCCATATCCAAATTAAATTGTGTTTTATGTTCTATTTAATGAATATAATAGGTTTAAATTTTTATGATAATATAAGAGTTGTCTTAGGATTTATAAATATATTAAATTTAAGAAATTAATATTTAATTACTAGAGGAATGAATGTTAATTTACTGAAATATAACATGGTGATGGTTTGAAGTCATCTCATCCATTAAAATCAATTAAGTCTATACTATATTTATACCATTTTAATTTTCTTATCACTCTGTGTGACCCCTTTAACTCTAGCGATGATGAAATGAATTTTTTCTTTTTGGAGGTCAATATATTTACAATAAAATGAAAACATAACCATAAATTTATAATATTTTCTTCATTCAACCATATCATAGTAACATTTATTAATTAATATTCATATTAATAGTATATAATTTTAAAAATATTATTTATTATAAAAAATCCATAATATGACATTTTGGAACTATTTATTACATTGACTTATTAATATCCAGAGAATATAAATTTTTTAATACTGAAGAAAATAAAAAAATAATATATTATATAATTTTTTATATTATTATTAAAAATATTTAATATAGTTTTTAAATGTCGACACTGATTTATGGAATTACTTAATTAAAAATTAAATAAAAAAACACATTAATTTTTTTTATAAAAATTTCCATTTTCAAATATACAATTTTTTATAGTAAATTCATGTAGAAATTCTTTTAAAAAACCATAATTGAATATTAATTAATAAAAATGAACTAATTACATATATATAATAATTTGAAAAATATATATTTTCATATTGTACTTACTTGTAATATATTTTTCATTTTAAATCCAAATTATTTACTATTCATTGAAAATAATTATTGTAAAAAATATTTAAAAATAAAATATATGAATAATTTTCTTTTTTGAAGCCAAAATTTTTTTTCATTTTTAAAAAAAATTATATAGATTCTTTAAATTAATTTTATTATTAACAAATACAAAATAATAAATACTCATATTTGATGAAATGATATTTTTCTTGAAAAAAATTACTTTAATACAAATTATATGATTTTTTTATCATCAATATTTAACACATTTATATTTAGTTGGAAAATTATATTTATTTCATAAATACGTAATAAATATTTATACCTATGATGTTATATTCTAGTTTATAATAGTCACATTTAAATAGTAATATTTTGATTTACTTTCACCTTATAGTACTGTATCTGAAATGCGAATGAAAAAGTCTGTCTTTTTAACATCACATGGTATTAAATTGAAAGCGAAGATAAATTTGGTTAATTATTGTACAAAATATATATTGACATAAAAATATAATAACAATACTTACATTTTCATATAAATTCAAAAAAATGTAATTTTAGAAAAAAAAAGAAGTTCATATAAGATATAGAACTGAGAATTGAGTGGATTGAGATTAATACATCACATTAATAATTATCTATTTCGAAATGATGGTCAAACCATCGCGATATGGTCTTTTAATATTAATAAATCATCCTAAAAGGGAATATTAGTGTTGATGATAGATTTTATACGTTTATCAGAAAAAATGTGGGATTATGTTTTGAGGGAAAGTGACCGGCGAAAAATGCATTTTCTAATTGATATTCTATGAAATTATTTAAAATACCAATAAAATAATTTTAATGTGAAGTCGCTATCAAGAAATGCTGTTACAAAATGGAAAAACGATAGAGATGAAATTTGATATGCTAATTAACTGACATATATTCACATTCCAAAATAAGTTTTAATGTTTTTTTGTATTGTTATATTATATTTAGAAACATTTAACAATTTAGAGTTTACAGTGGTTGGCAGCTTTTATAGAAGAAACATATCATTTATAAATAAAACAAAAACATTCATTATTAAATTGTTTTTAAATATTTAAACAAATTTAAAAATCAATAATTTCATTATTTTTAAATTATTTATAAAATAATTTATTAAAAAAATTCATTGGAAAATATTAATTCAGTTCTAAAACAATAACTGGCATTGTTAAACAAGAATAACATTCTTTACATTTTTAATATAAAATATAAAATCCATATATTTTCCCCCTGAAATGTATTTCATCTTGTGTGAAATAATTCTGAGAGAATATTCTGTCTATAAATGTAATATAATTATAACAAATATTTTATTTTATTTTATTTTTCAGAATAAAAATATTTTTATTGAAAAAAAAGAAAAAATTGTTATAAGAAAATATTTTTTTAAACAATAAAATGAATGAACTTTTTTTAATTTCTCATTCTAGAATAGAATATATATATTTAGCCGTTACATAGAATTATTATGAATATTTAAAAATATATTTATATTAAAATAACATTTTTAAAATACTATTTGTTTTCATTATTAATTAACATAATGCACTTCTAAATCTATAATAATTTGATCAATGTTATGTTTTGATAAAAATTCATTTTATAATACTATCCCGTGTTCTATTTTTTAAGAAATGGTGTAAATAAATATTGATTCTGAAATAGGTTAAAACATAAGTGTATTTTTATAAAATAACAAATATATATAAATAAATATTAATATTCATGAAATTAAATTACACATAATCATTCAAAAATAATAAATTCGTTGTTCTAATGGTTGTTTTAAAATTTTAAATATATATTTATTTATATATACCACAGTTTTGTTTAATTCGGCATTTCATATAGTGCAAGCTATTAATAATGTTTAAAATAAATATAAGATAACATATAATAAAATCTCACGACCTTAGATTATAAACATTTAATGAGATTCATCATTTGAAATATAATTATTAATATAACCTGAATGTATATGATCATATGACTATCGTGTTCATCATTTATTATATTACATATAATCTTACATCTACCTTACTCTCAAATATATTATCACGGTACCGATATTTACTCTTATTAAATTATCCATTCATAAAACAATGTAACTTAGTATATATATAATCTAATCAAATATTATTCATAACATACCTCCCCCAAAACAATTTAAATCAACAAGACATTAAAATACTATAATATTATATATTACTCAAAATATTTTCCTATTCTACAAACCATATATATATTAATCAGTATTTCACAAATCCACAAGCTAATAAATGTATATCAAAATACAAAAAAATTATAATGTTTAACAAAAATAAAATGGATCATCTTCTTAATAAATCAATTAAAAATTAAAAATATATCCATAATATTTATCTAAAAATTCTCAAAATAAATTAACCCATTATTACCACAACATTATGTATCTATTATATATATGAATTCTCAATACCACAATAATGTGTTCTCTTATAATTATTCCTATAATATAACCTCAATATACAATTATATTTGATGGTTATTGTTATAATTTAAAATTTTACTCTATGGCTTTAAAGAAAAATAATCATTAAAAAGTTCATGATTGTTTACACAAAATTCTTATAAGATTCAGAATAATAGATAATATTATAAATAAAAATCACTCTCTAGTGAAAATATGTATGAGTATCATTAATAAATTTTTAATATGATTTCATATTCACTTCATTAGTAAATACCTAAAAATACTCATTTTCTATTAAAATAAGAATATACAAATATTCTCATCCAATTATTTATTCTCCATTATTCTATAATTAGACATAGTGGGTTCTAAATATGTACCCATCTCAGTTTCATTTTCATGATCATGTTCCAACTAATTATTAAAACAAAACAATGTTATCAATAAAATCAGGGTATATGATTATATGAATATAAAAACTCCACCATAATATGAATTCAAAAATTGAAACATCATTTCATCTGATAATTCATTTTGTTAAATATAATCCTCTCTAAGATCTTTTGTCTTATAATTATTTATATAATAACAAAAATTAAATATTAAATTATTTATCTTAACAGTTCATAAAAAATTGATTGATCAAATCATATCCACAAGCGTTTCAAAGATTGAATTTAGTTATTCCTCTTTTTATTATACTAGTTGAGTATTGACTAAATATCAAATATGCAATTTTCATGGTTATTAACTTTATGTGAATTTTCATTAGAGAATGTGTCATCTAATAATATCAAGAGGGGATGTTATTGATAGGGAAACCACATAATAACAGATTTAGTACAATTTAAAGATGAAATCATATAACAAAATAACCCATTGAACTTATCCCTAGGGTTTTTAACATACATATCTTATACTAATCACAATAATATATCCTCAACTAATATAAACGATTATTCATAAAATTTAAATTATAATCAACCCACAATAATTAAATATGGAAAACATTTATGAATCCCTAGTTATAATCAACAAATTATATCATAATTTCCAATGTTATATATAACATTTACTAAAAAAATATGGAGACTCATTAATATAAACGTTAAAATACATTAATCAAATAAAATATTTCTCTATAAGATAATCACATGACCTTTTATTCTTATATAATTATAGAAGTATTAAAAAATAATCTTAAAACCCATATTCCATTTACCAAAAGTAAATGATTAATATTATATACGAATGTAATTAATCAATATTGAGTATTTAATATATCCATATAATTATAATGAGAAGATAATATTTATATATTTCATACATTATATATCATTAAAACATTGGGTAAATGAAAAAAATAATAAAGTGGTGACTACATATTCTTATTTTTGGAAAAAATTATTTTTTAAATCAAATTTCATAAAATGGAACAATATAAAAATCTGGATATAATTATTATAAAAGTGAAACTAATAAATAAAATATAAAATATGTCAGGTAATAAGGATTTGAATTACCAAAGAGATATGCCAAAAGTAAATATAAAAATGAGCCCATTAAATGATCCATGAGAAAATAAAATAGTCATGAGGACAAAATATTTTGGAAGAAAATTATTGAAATAGAAAAAAAACATATTTATATTGAAAAGATACTTCTATGAGTTCAACCACATGATCCAACCCTTATAAAAATCTAAAATTTTCTCACAAATTTAAATATCATAAGATAAAAATTAATGGACAATAAAATAGTGGTGATATTAGATCCCTACCCATTATACATTCTTAGATATAAGTGAAATTTGAAAATCATTCCCATATCAAATTATAATGATCCCATTTAAATAAAATGGTTGACGAAATTTTTTAAAAAAACAATCACTATTATTGTATAAAGAACCAATGGAAATAAAATGATCTTTATTCGACACATTATAAATACCTCATTTTTCCCGACCCATCCTTGGGGCCCGTGATGTGACTACCCCAAGCCCGCCTTCCATAGGCCAGGGGTAGGCAAGTGGCACCAAAGACGTAAATCAAAAAAATAGGAAGGCATTGCCTTTATAATAGAAAACAAACACAATAGAGTATGAAAGATGAAGTAAGTACAAAGTAATATTGAATACAAAGTATATGATGAAAGGTAAATGGGCCAAAATACAAACCCAACGGAAAAGTACAGTACAATAGTAGAAATGTAAAACAGCAACCACTAAGTCGTCCTCCAAGAATCCCACCTGAAGGGTAGGAACAGATGGTCTCCTCGGTACCTTGGGATTGTCTGTCTGCTCCGTGTATGTCCTGACATGTCGTCCACCTCCAGGTACCATCCATATCCACTATTATCTACCATGATCAGTGTTTTCTGTCTTCTGCATCCAACACAACGTAGTGTGGGCATAGCCCGTGCAGGGGTGAGTATACCAATACTCAGTAGGGACCACGAGAGCCCCGATGGTCTCCCAAAATCCACAAGGACAATCCATAAAAAAAATATTCAGACACAAAGTATCAACTAACTCTACTTATATATATGGCTATATGTACCTAAGTTATCAATCCCATCTTGGCTCCAACTCTCGAGCCCATGCATAACCCAGTCCACACAAGAAAGAAGTCATTCACATTGATGATAATGATTGAAAGTCAAGAATCAACTCACACAGGTATACACATTTCATAAAGGGATAAATATGATCAGATGCAGTCACTGATTCATCTATACTGGCGGACCCACGTAGGATACTACTCCAGCTAAGTTGTCAGACCCATGTAGGATACTAGACCGGCTACTCCGTCGGACCCACATAGGATACTAGAACAGACATCAAACCATTGGACCCCCTGAGGATTCAAGAATGGTAGTAATCTCTGTCAAACCCATGGAGGATTACAGTTTTCATCATCATCGAACCCATATAGGATTCCAATAAATTTTCCCTCATCATCGATCCCGTGTAGGATTCTAGTACAGTAGTTATTGCAGTTACAGTCATCTCTAGGGTTCCGGCATACAACACGCTCTATTCTGGGAGGGTTCACTCCGCGAGCAAAGGGGTCAACACATAAACTGTAACGAAGTCCTGAGTTGATGTCTCTCAAAGTTACATCTCCTCCAAAGGAACCTGACATGATAGACGACACGTCAATCGGATGCCCGGTGTGAAAGATATTGGTTTTTTCTATTCTAGGGGCCCAGTTGGAAATATGCTCGTTCCAAACCCGAACGTTTTCATAATTCATTCAAAACTCACATAAGAGTATCGCAAAAGGACTTCCACATTATGGGGGTCTCAGTGCCACAGATGGAATGTCGATCCGATGCGCGGTGTTTAAGTTATTCACATTTAATTGAAAATCGTCCCATCCCGTTAGTCCAGTGGGCTGGCGGTTCGAGTCAACCCATTTTTAGCAGGTCCGACCCGGAAAAGGGTCGGACCGGACTGGTTAATTACACGGCCCGACCTAAGGGGCGTGGCCCAGCCTGCCACAGCCCAGCCAGGAATGGCTCGGCCCGGCGCGGTGCGGCCCGACCTGGCAAAGCACGGCCCGACTAGCTGAGTAGCTCGACCCGAGGGGGGCCGAGCGGTCCAAGAGGGGGGGGGTCTAGCTACCTGAACTATGGTGCCAAGTAGCATCACCCTCCCAAACCAGCAGAACGAAGTCGTTCGGCCTTCCTGAAGCAATAGGCCTGCTCGAACGGGCCGTGGTTTGTCCAGCGCGGCGCCCTCCTAGTGCCACTATTCTTCTAAGCTCGGTCGGCCGCCTGCCGGATGGTTTGCCTGCTGAGCGGACCGTAGAATACAGGTCGCGGTATTCCATAGGGCGGCTCCCCTTGTGGTGTCATGGTTCTCCTTCGTCTCAGCCATCATTAGTCGGCTAGTTCTTCGTTGGCCTAGAGGCCCGCGGTTGTGGGTCGCGGTTCTTCCACATGCGGCTCGCGCATGGCCGCCGCTTCTGTTCGTCTTCACCGCCTCTTTTTTCCACCACCAAAGAACCCAAGAAAAATTAGAGGTTTGTTGGGCCATGTTCATTCATCCCGCACACTCCACGTTAGGGATTATCAAATGGCCAACGGTAAAATATGTTTTCAACAAGGGATTAAGAACAATATTATTGAAATAAAATTAAAAAAAACCCTACCTTAGATTCAATGGAAGAGTGGCGGAAAAGGGATTTGTAGATAGCATCAGTGTGCATCCAAGGAGGAAGCAGCGTCTCCTCACTGGTCGCGGAGAATAGAAAAGAAGTTGTCATCGTTCTTCATGGAACTGTCGTTCTTCGTCAAAGAAGATGTCGTTCTTCACGGATGGTTAAAGCTCTCATAATTCTCTAGGGATTCTCCACACAATATTTCCCCAATAAATTTTAAAATGAGGCATTCCCCTAATTTAACAAACATTCCATGCCATATCAAATTAATTTTAACTCACTAATTAACTAAATGAGTTGGAAGAAATTAAATGGAGTGTGAGAGGTGGAATGTGGAGAGGCTCCTCCCAATTAAATGAGGGTGTTGTCATAATTAATGCTAGGGAAATTAATTGGGATGTCATGGGAAGGTGAAGAGTTAGGGTTTCGTGTGGGACCCACATCACAAATATCCTCTTGTCGGTGGTTATGTGGGTGTGGGACCCACCATCATCCTCCACCTTGTAGGATATAACACCCAGATATAAAATAAACTTTTGTTCCAAAATTTTATTTATTTTATTTCAAATCCCCAAAATTAATTTTTAACCCAAATGAAATGCAACTACAATAAAGGACCCCTTAACCGAATACTGGTGCTGCGAGTTCATCGGTGTCCTCAAATTTCAATTCCGAGTATCGGTTCAAAAGATTGAAAATCCCACACGTACGTTTACTGAATGTACCCGAAACAAAATTCATAAATTGATTTCAATCACACCGGGCCTCTGAATCAAGTGTTGTTAGAATCCACAGTCTCGTAAAAATCCAAAGTATTTAAGATAAAAAATTCCTTAAAATTTATGGGTCTTTACATTACTCTAATATCAGGGCTTTACGTACCCGTAAGGCTACAACACACCCTAGGAAACCAAATGGGGGTATTGAGCTCGTATCTAAGCCTCCCACTCCCAGGTGCTCTCTTGGAGGTTCCCGTGCTACCAGTGAATGCACACTAGGGGTATCAACTGTCAACATAGGACCTTCTCCTATCAATCCTCGATCACTACCAGGACCTCTGAAAACATCACCCTGTCATCAATGTCCAGCACCCCATGATCGATGATGTGGGTTGGGTCATGAAAGTATCTCCTCATCTAAGATACATGGAAGACTTCATGCACTCGGTGCAACTGAGGTGGAAGGGCTAGGCGGTAAGCCACTTCGCCTACTCTACTGAGGACCTAGAAAGGTCCGATGAAACATGGAGATAACTTTTTGCCCCAGCCAAATCAATGTAGTCCACATCAAGGTGAGACCCATAGGAAAACGTGGTCTCCATCCTCAAACTCTAGTGGTCTCCATCTCCTATCAGCATATGACTTCTATGTTCTCTGTGCAATCTTCATCCACTCCTCGAGGATCTAAACCTTCTTAGTCATATCCTGAACCATCCCTAGTCCTACAAGTGTTGACTCCATAGGGTAAGTCCATCACATAGGTGATCTTCAAGGTTGGTCGTACAGTGCCTCATATGTTTCCATCCCGATGGTGGAGTAGTAACTATTGTTGTACGCAAACTCCACCAAAGGTAGGTGATCCTCCTACTTGTGACCAAAGTCATGGACACATGCATAGAGAATTTCCTTGAGAGTCTTAATGGTCCTCTTAGTCTGACTATCCTTCTGAGGATGGAAAGAGGTGGTCAAGCGAAACTGTGTCCCAAATTTTTCCTGTAACCCCTTACAAAGTCGAGAAGTGAATCGAGCATCTCGATCAGAAACGATAGTCGATGGAAAACTGTGAAGCCGTACGATCTCAGGAATGTAGAGGTGTCCCAAGATATCTATTGAGCCGTGCTCCTTGACCGGTAGGAAGTGGGCCAACATGGTGAGTCAGTCTACGATCACTGAGATTGGTTCGTGGCCTCTGGATGTACGTGGAATCCCTGTCACGAAATTCATGGATATCCCATCCCACTCCCACTCTGGGACCTCTAAGGGTTGTACCAAGCCTACTGGTACCTGGTGCTCCACCTTCATTTGCTGAAAAGTGAGGCATAATGAAACAAACTATGTTTCAACCTTCTTCATACCTTGACATCAGTGTTGTCGTCTGAGGTTCTGATATATATTTTCCACTCTAGGATATACCGCTAGATGGGAAGTGTGTACTCCCTCAACACATCTTCCATAGTGAAACTGGCAACATAGTATATCTTATGAAGAGGATGACATGCTCCCCTCCTTC
Organism: Viscum album; assembly: GCA_963277665.1. Lineage (NCBI taxonomy): Eukaryota > Viridiplantae > Streptophyta > Magnoliopsida > Santalales > Viscaceae > Viscum > Viscum album. The sequence continues at coordinate 1,213,973,263 of OY728131.1, read as the reverse complement.
AAAAAATCCATCAGGATCCTACCCTAAGGATATATGAGCATGTCGTGTTTCGTAGTCAGCATCCCCTCACTAATCCTCTCAAACTCACTAAAGAAGTGGAGGAGTGACTGTGAGTGAATATAGAAAGGATACTCCATATCTTTCCACAAAAGATATCTGCAACGCGGCTAGTTGCTTTGTCACTTCTCCGAGAAGGTGAATGGTCAATCTTCTACAGAGAGCATCAGCTACAACATTACCCTTCCCAGGGGTATAGACTATCTCAAAGTCATATTCCTGGAATAACATGAGCCATCGTCGATGTCCCAGGTTCTGGTACTTCTATGAAAAGATGTACCTGAGACTCTTTTGGTCAGATGAGACTGTAAAGCGCTCGCACATCAGATGGTGTCACAATATTTTCAAGGCGAAGGCCACCACTGCTAACTCCAGGTCATATAGAGAATAGTTCTGCCCATGATGTCTCAACTTCTGGGAACCACACCGATCACTGCACAAATCCTACATCAGGACACACTCGAGTATGGTCCCTAATGCATCGACGTAACCTACGTACCCAACTCCCTCCTCTGACAACCTCAAGATGGGCACACTAGTCAACCTCTAACTCAGATCCTGAAAGCTCTGTCGACATCTATCTGACCACACGAAAGGTTTCCCTTTCTTAGTCAAAGCTGAATGCAGTGCAACAACTCTAGAGATGTCTGGAACAAATCTCCCATAGTATCCAGCCAGACCCAGGAAACTCCACACCTCCGCCACGCTCGTGGGTGGATCCAAAGCAATAATTGTCTCGATCTTCACTGGATCCACTACAAATCCCGCCTCAGAGATGACGTGTCAAAAGAATTGAACCTCTAGAATCCATAACTGGCACTTCACGAGCTTACCAAAAATATGGTCCTCTCGAAGGGTATATAGTACAACCCGTAAGTTCTAGGCGTGCTCCTCCTCAGTAGTTGAGTAAAGCAGTGTGTCATTGATGAAGACTATGAAAAAACGATTGAGGTAAGGATGGAAGATCCTATTAATGAGACTCATGAACACTTCTGGAGCATTGGATACACTGACGGTCATAACCAAGAACTCATAGTGGCCATACTGACACTTGAAGGAGGTCTTCTGCACATCCTCAGCACGAACTCTGTGCTAATGATAGCCTGACATGAGGTCAATCTTCGAGAACCATCGTGATCACTTGATCTAATCAGAGAGGTCGTCAATCCTCAGGATAGGATACTTATTTTCATAGTCACCTAATTCAGGAGATGGTAGTAGACACACAGTTGAAAGCTCCAATTCTCTTTCCGGGCAAATAAAATCGGAGAAACCGAGGGTGAAACACTGGGTCTGATGAATCTCTTTCCCTGCAATTCCTCCAACTATACCCGCATCCCACGAAGCTCAGTGGGAGCAATATGATATACTGGAGTAGATATCGGTGATGTCTTGGGGTACGGTTCTATGTATAATTCTACCTCTCTACGAGGAGGTATTCCTGGATTGTCATCAGGAAAAAAATCCGCATACTGATAATCCAAAACAGGAAAACTTGGACTCTGCACATCAACCATTCCTAATATGAGACTATCCAACTGATGTGTGATCAGTGGCTCTCTCCCTTGTGTAATACCATCTTGTTCTACTAATGCTCCCATCTTTCCAGTTAGGGTGAACCTGCTCCCATCCGTATGGATACACTGCACCATGTGCCTAATGCAGTCAATCTGAGCATGGACTATAGACACCTAGTCTATACCCAAGAGGACATAGTAAGGCCTCGACACCTCTACAAGAAGAATCCATCTGAAACTCTCACCTACTGGAGTAAGATCACATTGTCGGTATGAGTGTGTAATCACCTAGTATTCTCCCATAGGAGTCTCTATCCTTAAGGATGGAGCCAACGGCTCCGTCGGAATCTCCGAGCTCCGAACATGGGCAGCGGCAATGAAAGAATGTCTTTCACATGTGTCTATATGTACTGCAGCAAGGGTGGATTAGACACAAATAGTAACTTGAATCATCTCAAGTGTGTCGTGGTCGTAAGCCTCCACTTCCTAGAGATGAGCCTACCTCTACTCGCCAGCTCCCTATGTTTGGGGTGGACCTCCTGGGGTGGTGGTGGTAGAGCCTTAAAACGGTTTCCACCACTCGCTTCTTGGCTAACTCCTATTCCTCGTCTGCCTTCTCCCTATGGACCACCATAGTCAAACCTCTACCTCTGCCTGGGGGGGTCCCTCCATTGTCTTCTACTCATCTGCATGGTGGGTCAGGCAGTCTCAAGCCATATGACCCAAGCTGCTGCATGCATAGAAATGCCTTCTCCTTGTATAGCAGGATCTGTTTCAGGTGCCCCGCACAACCGAACCTGTATCCAGAGGTCGCTCGCCTGGTTTCCTTGTCCTCTTGGACCTTTGTGACATCTATTTACTGCTGGCTTCAGAAGACTCTGCTACGTCTCTTCCTGTGGTGGGTTTAGCTACTGGTGACGGCTCAACGATAAATCACTCCACTAGAAGTGATCGCTCCAGCACTCCCTCTTTCTGTTGGAATGCTGAATGAGATCATCAAAGCCCTGATCTCGTGACTTAGTCCATTCTCAATGGTCCATGTCAAGAAGAATGGGTCTCATACCATGTCTGTGGAGTAGCGTGAGAGGATAGTAAAACTCACTGAGTACTGAGCTACTGTCATGTTGCCCTGCCACAGATGAAGTAACTCCAGAATCCTCACCACACGAAGGGTGGCGGGAACAAAATCCATGCAAAAGAGACTCTCGAAGTCTGTCCAAAGTAAAGACACCTCATCATGCACCTGGTCCATCAAGATCCACCATCTACCTACAAATGCATGCAGGGGAATCGTTGCAAGGATCTCTATAAGGTCGGTTGGCGTCCCTACCAATCTGAAGACTCTGATGATAGCATCCAGCCAATCCTAGGCTTCCTGATGGTCTATCTCTCCACAGAACCTGGGCGGCCTCTGTCACTGAAACTCGTGCAATGCACTTAGGTGGCGTTCACTCTCTGCTGATAGGACTAGTAGTATCAGTGGCTCAGCAAGTAGTGGTATCGCCAGTGCCTCTGCTGTTATGGGGCCCTACACCGAGGCCTCGTCGCTCGGTGGGTTGTCATCCCGTACGCGACTCGGAACCCTAGATGGCTGCCTTCGTGGGGCCATCGTAAAAAAGAAACAGGAGTGCCACGTTCAAAATAGTATACCTGGTGAGATGACACAATGTAATCATAAGGAAAACATTCGAAACACACATGCAACCAGTGTTTTCGTGCACTGAGTCGAAAATCAGGGATCAGGGTCCCGGTGTATGGATACGTCGATCGTCTCACCAACACTGGACTCCCTGGACAAAAAATCAAACTCAATACTCTTAACACTATTACTCCATAGAAAGGAAATATCAGAGTCCAGAGTTCTGCGGTAGAACTGACTCCTCTGATACCAATTTTTCATGACCCATTCTCAGGGCCCATACCGTGACTACCCCAAGCCTGCCATCCATAGGCCAGGGGATGGAGAATAGCCCAAAAGGAATAAATCCAAAAAAAAGGAAGGAATTTCCTTTATAATATCAAAAAAATCCAACAGAATATGAAAGTTGAAGTAAGTACTGAGTATTACTGACTACAAAGTAAGTGCTGAAAGGTAAATGGGCCAGAATACCAACCCAACTGAAAAGTATAGTCCAAAAGAAGAAAAGTAAAACAGCAACCACCAATTCATCCTCCAGGAATCTCACCTGATGGATGGGTACAGATGGTCTCCTCGGTACCGCGGGTCTGTCCGTCCCCTCCGTGTGTGTCCCGCCAAGAGGTCCATCTTTGGGTACCATCCAGCTCTAGAATTCTCTACCATGATCAGTGCTATATATTGTCTGCATCCAACACAATTTAGTGCAGGCATATCCCATGAAGGGGTGAGTAAAAAATTACTCAGTAGGGACCCCGAGACCCCCGAAGGTCTTCCAGAATCCACGAAAGATAATCCACAATGAAAGGATACAATCACGATATATCAACCAACTCTACGTAGTTATATGCCCATACATATACCTAAGTTATCAATCCCATATCAGATCCAACTCTCGAGCCCAAGAACTACCCAGTCCACATAGGAATGAAGTCAATCACATCCTTGATAACGATTGAAAGTAAATACTCAGCTCACACAAGTATACATATTTCGTAAAGTTATAAAGATGATCAGATGTTGTCACTGATTCATCTAAGATGGTGGACCCATGTAGGATACTAGTCCAGGTAAGTTGTCGGACCCACGTAGGATACTAGACCAGCTACTCTATCATACCCACATAGGATTCTAGAACAGAAGTCAAATCGTGAGACCCACTTTGGATTCAAGTATGGTAGTCATCACTATTCAACCCAAAGAGGATTCCAATATAGTTGTCATCGTCATCGAACCCACAGAGGATTCCAGTACATTTTTCATCTTTGTCGATCCCATGGAGGATTCCAGTATGATAGTCGTTGAAGTCGCATCCAGCTCTAGGTTTCCCACACACCACACGCTTGATTCCAGGAGGGTCTGCTCCTCAAGCCAAGGTGATGATACATCAAGTATCATGAAGTCCTATGTTGATGTATCCCAAAGTTCCATCTCATCAAAAGGAACCCGACGCAATAGAAAACATATCAATCATACTCCCAGTCCGATAGATATTGGAATTTCTGTTCAAGGGGCCTAGTTAGAAATATGCTCATTCCAAAACTGGCCATTTTCAAAATATGTCCAAAACTCAATTAGAGTATCGTAAAAGGACATCCACATTACCAGGGTCCCAGTTCCGCATACAGCGTATCGATCGGATGCACGATCTTCATGTTATTCACCTTTACGTGAAAACATGCTCGACCTGTTAAGCCCAGTGGGCTTGCGGGTTGGGTTAGCACAGTTTTGGTGGGTCCAACCAGGAAGAGGGTCGGACTGGCCTGGTGAATTGCACGGACCACCATGAGGGCCGTGTCCCGATGCGGCGCGGCTTGGCCTGGTGCGGCGCGGCTCGGCATGGTGCGGCGCGGCCCGACGCGGCAAAGAAATACTTTTCAAGGTGGGGCTTGGCCGGCTGGCCGAGCGGAACGGCCTGAGGGTGGTCGATGATTCCGCGAGGGGGGGGGGCTACTGCTCGAACCTGCGGCGCCAAGCGGCACCGCCCTCCCAAACTGGTTGGCTGACGTCAGCCAGGCTTCCCAGTGCAAGTGGCCCGCTTTGGTGGGCTACGGTTCATCAAAAACGGCACCCTCCTTGTGTCACAGTTCTTCTCAACACAGATAGCTACATGTCGGCTGGTTCACCCATCGAGCGGCCTATGGAATGCCGAACGCAATCTTCTGCAACACAGTGCCCCTTGTGGAACCACGGTTCTCCTTCGGCTCAGATGGCTTTAGCCAGCCAGTTCTTCATCGATCGAGCTACTTGTGGTTGCGGGCCACGGTTCTTCCTCACGGGGCCACTATACGGTCCCCGCTTTTGTTCGTCATCACTGCCTCTTGTTGCTACCACCAAAGAATCCAATAACAATCATAGGGTCATCGGACTATGTTTGTTCGGCCCGCGCCCTCCACATTTGGAGGTATCAAAAGGCCAAGGGTAATATATGTTTTCAACGAGGGATGAAGAACAATTTTATTCAAATATAATTGAAAGAAACCCCTACCTCAGATTCATGAGCAGAGTCGCAAAAAGAGGATTTCTAGATGACGTCGAGGTACATCCAAGGAGGAAGCAACATGGATAAGATAAAGGAATGTGCGTCGTCGTTCCTTGTGGAACCAGCGTTCTTTGTCGAAGAAGACGTCGTTCTTCGCTAATGGATAAAGCTCTCTTAATTCTCCAAAGATTCCCTACACAATATTTTCCCAGCAAATATTAAAAATAGGCTTTCCCCTAATTAAAAAAACATTCCAAGCCATTTCAAATTAATTCAAACTCATTAATTAACTGAATGGGTTGGAAAAAATTAAATGGAATGAGAGAGGTGGAATGTGGAGAGGCTCCACCCAATTAAATGAAGGTGTTGTCATATTTAATGCAAGGGAAATTAATTGGGGATGTGAGGGAAGGTTATGAGTTAAGGGTTCGTGTGAGCCACAAGTCACAAATATCCTCTCATGGGAGATTATGTTGGTGTGGAAACCACCAAAATACTCCCCCTTGTAGGATATAACTACCAAATATAAAATTAAATTTTGTTCCACAATTTTATTTATTTTATTTCGAATCCCAAAAATTATCTTTCAACCTGAATGAAATGCAACTATTGTAATGGTACCCATAAGTGAATACTGGTGCTGCGAGCTCATTGGTGTCCTTGGAATTCAATTCCGAGTACCATTTCAAAAGATAGAAAAACCCACACGTATGTTTACAGAACGCACCTGAACAAAACTTCAGAAATTGATTCCAGGAACACCGGGCCTCGGAATCTATTGTCGTCAAGAAGCCACCGACTCGTAAAAATACAAAGTATTTAATAAAAAATTCCTTAAAATTTCCAGGTCATTACATCATTTAATTAAAATATATTTCACATCCATTTTTAATGGATTTATATAAGGAAATATGTATAAATTATAACAAAAATTGTAACATAAAAACCCATTCAAAATAAATGGTTTCCCATTGATATCAATTAAATTCATTGGAAAATTGAATTCAAACAATGAAATTAAAATAATGGTACATACATTATATAATTAAATATTACATGTTCATTAAATCAATTTCACCTTTTAACAGATGTAGGAAAATGATGTGATCAATCTTTACTCAAATGAAGGATATGAATAATTTTTTTATAGGAAAAACATTAGATAATAGCTCATATTGATACAGAATGGAATATAAGGAAAGACAAAGGTAGTAATAGATAATTACTCCTACAGAGAGGGAAATTATATAATCCATACATGGAAAAAATCAATTCAATTAATAATTTCATTGATCAATATTATGTTATTTTAAAGATAAATTACATAAATGTATTTTTTAATCAATTTTTTTAGAATAACTAATATAAAATCCTAAATATTCTTAATCAATTCAATGAATTATATGTGAAATAATTTAAAAAATATTTGAAAAATAATTTCACTAAAATACATTAAAACATTGAGATAAGTGTAATTAAAAATTGATATTTTTTTATTAATTACTTATTTACATTTAAACATACACAACAAAAGCCTTCAATTTTTCTTCTTAAAATGGCCTATGGGGAAAATGTAAAAAATTCATTAAATCTTTTTATACAAAGATCATATTGTGAAATAATGAATATAAATAATTATGAAATAATATATAATGAGACATTAAAAATATTCAAATGATTTCTTATATATATAATTTGATGTTTGAAATTTTGAAAAATAGATGATATTATCATTAGTTATAAGAATCACATCTGGTATAATTTGAGTTATGTGGAAATTAATTTTGTAAGGGACATGTAAAACCCCCTTAATATATAATAAAAATTATATAGGTCATTATAAATAATTTAAATTCCATATTTTGAATACCTTTCAAATATTTTAATTATTGGGAAAAAATATATTAATTTTAAACCCATAATGATTAATTAAAATTTTATTCAAAACCACATTCATCTTTGGTATATTTTGAACAAATTGGTATATAAATATGTAACATGATTTGGCTATTTGAAACACCATCAATGAATTGTTTTTCATAAATGGTGATTAAATTAATAATCTATATATTCTCAAACTACACTGACTATAATGGAATAACATAAAAGATATATAGGATTGGTCTCCTAAGGACCTGGTTAGGTAGTGACTATTTTTGAAAAAATATTGCATCCTAAAAATTTAAAGAATTATTTATAATAATAAATTAATATATAATTAAATTAGAGGAATACAAATATAAAGATGAAAATAGCCATAAGAGAGGGTAAAATCATTCGTTTTGATTATTTTGAGAATAAATTAATTTAATATAACTTGTAAAAAATAATTTTTATTAATTACAGAACCATTAAATTTATTAAATATTAGAAATGATAAATCCCCATAAATCTATAATTTAGTTTTATATCGTCATGTTATGATGAATTAAAATAACTAATTAAATTAAAATAGATTTAAATATGTGAATTAATATTCAAATTCAATAGAGAAGAATAATTTACCTAAATCATGTTGTGATGTTTTAAAAATCCACACCATTTTAAGTGATTAAAATTTTTATTAATTAAACATGTCAGAGAAACAAAATACTATTTAATAAATATATATTATGATAAAAGGAAATTTGTAATTTTTTAGTATGTCCGTCCATAAACAGATTTCTATTTCCCCTATTATGTTTGTCAAAATCATTATCAATTGATTAAAATAGATTAATAAAAAAATATCCATAGAGTATATAATTAAATATTGATATAGGATTAAAAAATTATATTAAAATTAAAATTATATAATTTTTATAGAGAAATATAAATAAATACAATTAAAACCTAACAATGAAAATATAATATAAGGGTTAAAACCCTAGTGGTAGCATTTATGTGGTTGACTATCTTCACCCCTCAAGAAAATAAAAAGTTGAAAATAAATGAGCCATTATTTTTTGGTATTAATAATTCTTGGTCCACAATTAATTCATCTATAAATTCATCAATAATTATTCCCGAGTAAATTATTCTATTTAATTTCCACTAAGGACATATATTGTGTCTTACACAGAATGTTATGTCCTAGGGGCCATTATATGGATTTCTCTTAATTATTTTTGAAAAAAGAATAGTTATTTCAAAACAAGAAATATTTTATCTATATTTGTGATTTTATATGTTTTTAATTAATAATAAATACATTTCAGTCCTAGAATTTAATTTTCAAGGACTGAATTATCCATATTTTAAGCCATGATTTCTTTTCAAGCAATTAATTTTCCACATTTCTACCCTTAAATTCGTATCATTCCATATATTTTCCATACCTTTGGACTGGAATTAATTTTATGTAGTTTCACTCTATTCTATACAATGTTTTCAATTTCAGTACACTAATGTGTATCTTGATAATCACTTTCCATGGAATGTTGTGTTTTTCTAGAAACATTGTTCTATTTAGTTTAATTTTATTATTTTTGATAAAATGATGTCACCTGCCATAGAAATATATAAATTATAAAAAAGATAATATTCTCATATATTATCATGAATATATCATGTATAATTATATAGAATCCCACAAATATATTTATTGAATTTTGAGATAATAAATACCCCCACACATATACCATTTCAAATCATAATGAAAAATATCAACATATAATAAAAAAGGTTCAATAAATTAACATGGGAAGACATAAATTGTGATGTATAGAACAAAAATTTATAACTAAGGATTATAAATCCAAAAATCATTCTCAATATGTAATTATTAAATCATGATTCATTTATAATTTTAAATACAAGGAATTTCACAATTTCATTTGAAAATTTAATAATATTAACAACTCCCGTTCCATTTTATTATTTACCTCACTATTTATTTGACCTATAATCACTCAATACAACATGTTTATGTTTTAAATCTCAGACCTCATTTATATAATCCTTAAAATTTTAACGAATTTAATCTATTTTATCCACCTAGTAAAGTAAAATATTGTAATTAATCATGAGGTATTTGATATTATAATAAAATGTCTTTGAGTTAATGGTTCTTTAGTCATTGATATTAAATGAATAAAAGGAAAAAATAGATGATAAATTTTAAATAAATATACATAATATTAAATAGTAAAGAGTAATGAAATGATCCTCACCCAAATAGAATTGCATCACTCACAGCCCTCAATGACCTTGTAATGGATCATGAATTATATAGTGAAAATTAATGTGTCGATGTCTTTGAGTTTAGTATTTCGAAGATAAATGTGTTATGCCATTATGGGAGACTGTAATTTTTAATGTTCATCTTAATTTTATATATTTTAATTCTAATTTGAAAAACATTTTAAGAAGAAAATATGGGTAAAAAATATGAAAATGGGAAAATACCAATCCCCTTACTTGATGTTTTATTATTAATTACTTTTCATAAATATGTTTTTTATCATTGGAATCTTTCAATTATATTTAAGTAAATCTAACAAACACAAAACAGTATAGTGACGAAAATAAAATATAATAAAATAAATAAAGATATTGACCATAGGAATATCAATTGAAATAATAAAATAAAGATAAATACTATTATTGAAATTGATAGTCAAGGCTTCCTCCTGACTTCTTTTCTTTTTTATGGTCATTTGGTTCAATATTTGTCATTTTTAGCTAATGGGATGATAATATTAAGCTAAACATCAGGGAGTTAACCACAATTATCTTTAGAGTGAATTTAATATTGATCTTCAGTTCTCCCATTATTTTTTTCCTGGACATGTTATTTTGGTGGGATTTATATTGACGATAAAATTAATCAAAATATGTATTGGTAAAAATCTGACTAGATATTTTCATCCAATTTTTCCATCACATCTGCATAATTATTTACATGAAATCATTTATCTTATTATTCATTTACATAATAAAATTTTATTTTCATTTCCAAATTATAACAATTTTCATTTTATTCATTTTACTGATGAGATCATTCATTGTCTTCACTTTTCCACATTGTTTTTATGGTGTCCAGTTCAACTTCATAATCCTTAATTTCAGTGAGTTTGACACATGTTATTTCATTACACCCTCCATTAATTTTCTCAATTACTTCATAATTTCAATATATTTAACTACTTAATCCTTCTACTCAATTTTATTACCTATAATCCAACTAATAAATTCCATCATGTTGTTTTCTTCATCTTATTGTAGTCCCAATATGTGTTCTTAATTTACTCTTAGGTCTTATTGTAAGCGTATAAGGGGTTCATGATGTTTTTATTCTTTTTCTCAAGATATATGTTTATTAAATGTGGAGATAAATAAATGAAACCAACACACATGATGGGTATAAAAATACATATTTTCATTATTTTTTATGTCAACAATATTCTCATCCTCCACTTATTTTTCATCATCTTCAAAAAACCATTCTATCATGACATTATAAATATATTATATATTTCATAACAATGAACATTAATTATATATAATTAAAAATATGTGTGTATTAAACTTTCAAAATTTACTATGTATGGATTTGATATTATCCATGGTTATATCTAAAATATTAACATAATTCATATGAAATATGGTTAGTTTGTATTCTGAATTATACTCATGAAGTTGATGAATTAATCTATCTTGTTATGAGGAATTTAAATATTATAAATTTCAATGATATCAATGAATATTGGGGTCTCCTCCACTGTCTTAATAAATTCTTTCAGTCCAAATTGATATTTTAATTTATCATAAGAATCATCAAATCACGTTTCTTGGCATAACCACCAGTTAGATTTTTGTCATACCCATGGGAATGAATACTCTTGATATTAGATTTTGTGTGAGGGTGGGGATACATAAGACTAATATGATTTGTATTCCATCCTATAACATAAAAATGTACTATGTAGAAGAAATAAAAATGATGAGAGGGGAATATAATATTGTTGATCAAATGGAAAATTTATATTTTCCAAAACCACACTAACTAATAATATGTATCATAGTGGAAGAATGGAACATACAAATGATGAGAGAGGAATATAATAATGGATATAGACCAAATATTGAATCTATCAAATTTAAATCATTTATTTAACATAATTCAATGGAAAAAACACAAACAAATTGAATGTATATGGAATACTTGAAATTATAGAAGGGAGGGGAAGCAGTATCCCAAGGAGGTTTTACATAATTAATTAATTCCAATCCACTTCAATAAAAATTATAATAAGTAGATACACTCCATATAAATTAAGTATATATAATAAATTATTAATTTTTATCACTCTATGATAGTATTTATATACATAGTGAGAAAATTAATTATGATAACAAAATATCATTAAAAATAAATTTAAAAGACAAAAATAACAATCTTATTCCGTGGTCATGAATTAATTACCTCAGTCATGTTTTTTTGTTATTCATAATAGAATAAATTTTTATAATAAAAATTATGAAAAAAAATGTATGAAAAACATTTTATTAATTAATTTTATGAGTTAGGTAACATTATATTTTTTTACACACACACCATTTAACTTATTCTACTATCTACTATTTGGTTTAGACCTCCATTATTTGCTGACCAGTAAATATGAACTAACCAATGACCAATATAAAGACAATAGTGAAAATAGATTATAGAAATAAAGAATAAATTAAAATAAAAACCATATTGTGTGTACAAAACAATATAATTCTTAAAACGAGAAGAAATGAATAAATATGAAAAATAATCACTTGGTTAGAACCCTAGCTACAATAACTCAATGGTGGAATCCCTATGCAATTTATGAAAAAAATAAATTGACTAGCTATTTGATCCTCTATTTGATTGGATTAATCATGATTGATTTGGCATCAATTCAACCATAAATGGATTATTAATGATTATGTTGTATTTTTTTGTGTTTATTTCTTCTATGGTTCATAAATTGAGTCTTATTATGAAATTTATTCCAGAGGATCCATTATAGTATCTCAAGAAATTTTTTATGGTTGAAAAATATATTTCATAATGTAAAATTATTGGTTCCTCTATAGTTTTTCTTTTATGTCTTTTTGTCAAATAAAATCTTCCAGACAATCATTATATATTCTAGGACATATGTTTTCTATATACAACAACCTGAATTTTTTTAGGTCCACGAGTTTTTCCATACTTAGGACCAAAAATAATTTTTTTCCATAAATTAATTTTTGGAAATATATTTATCGAATTTGAAGCCCTAAATTAATTTTAGGTGCTAAATTATTATCTTTTTGTATGACATATATTCCACTCAGCTCATCAGTTCTATCCCAAAAAAGAATAATACAAGTATTATTTTTCATGTAATGATGACTTGTAGTAACAATATTGATATTTTTAACTAATTTCTCTCAGTTTTTTTAAAAATATTTTATCCATCCAAAGAGATATTTAAATGATAAATTAGTCATAATTAACATATAAAATAAATTTAATCCTAATGTAAACATATATTAAAACCAATAAAAATATGTATTCAATTTAGAAATATAATTATTAATCCCCATTGTGTATATATTAAAAGATTCATTAGGTTTTAATGACAATATATAAACATTATAAAGGAGAATAATGTGAATTTTTTATATTGAGATTATATTTCATACAATGAACCCCTAACATTAATTCTTGCTGATTCCAAATATGTATTATCCTCTTGGACTAAAAAAGTAACTATAATAATTAAAAAATTTAAAACATTTTGAAAATCTATAACCCTTCATAAATATAATATACAATTATTCTCTACATGTATATTACATAGTTTATTACCTTTGTTAAGTATTTGTTGTGCATAATCTGAATGGTTTTTAACTAGTTTTATAATTATGTTCTTGTTATTCATTATTATACCCTATTTCTTCACAATCAGATCAAAAAAATTACTAAAAATGAATATTTTAGTTAATTAAAATTTTTTAATTTAAATTATATAAGAGTTTTGGTCATGATCCCAAATGAAGAATTTGGTAGTTATAATGTTTTTGTGATTCCTATGGAACAAATTTTGTTTTTAAAAATATTGAGTTAAATATTTATATTACCAAAAAATAGACAAAACCAATTAAATATTTAATTATTTATATCATATATTAAATGAAATTAAATTCCCATAGTCACTTATGATATAAATATATAACATTGATCATGAAGGTTCATAAAAAACTAATAATTTACATTACATATTAATAAATGATTATGATGTGAATTTGTATCGATATAATATTTTCATAGTTACAATGACCGTATGTAAATTTTAATACTATTTTATATTGTATGTAGATGAATATTTTTGGATTAATGTATACTATAAAATTTTTAGTCAAAGTATAAGTAAATAATTTTCCATCTCTTAGAATGTTCTTCATAAAAGTTGATTTTACTAATATTTCTTATTGCCCAAATTGTTAATTGGGTTGCTAATTTGTCTTCAAAAAACTATAATTATATAATGAAAATCCTATTTATATATTTAATTCATTCTAATGTCCACCCAGGTATGATTATGATGATACAAAAATAATAAATCAATCATTACAAGAATGATGTATCCCACATGTACACATAGATAATGATCTCATTTTCTAAAAAATGAGGCAAAGGAGTAAAATTGTATATAACTTCATAATATAAAATATATCATAGTTATAAATTAAATTAGAATTTATTAAAATCGGTATATGATATATATTGATAATGAACCACATTTTTCATTGAGGTAGTAGTCTGCACATTCCACTAATTAAGATTTTGTATTTTTTAAATTGAAAATAGGATAGTGGTTAATGGTTGTGGAATTATTTAAAAAAGTACCAGTTTATTAATAAAAAATTTATCTTTTTATATATGTTGTAATGTATTTTGATTAAAAATATGTTCAAAAAATTAAATATAAATGAGAAATTATCATTTAGAAATTTTTACCCCACATGTTATTTTTGATCAATGATTTTGGGGGTTAGCCATTAATGGATGAAACTTTTTTAAGAGAAAAGACTCCCTAAACTAGTAAAGAGTTTAATAGGGTTTTTGTAGAATTTTTTCTTAACAAAGGTGGTTATGGTGTGAGTGGATGTGAGGAGAAGAGAGCACCTTTTATAAGTGAAAAGGGATGTATTTTTTTAAAAGTCAGTTATTTTTTTTCAATTGTAAATGAATCTCAATGATTGTGGCACAAAGAAATAAAAATCATATATATGAAATTATATATGGTTGATTATTTACTCATAAAATCATTATAAATTATGTTTTTAACATATTACAGTTATTTTACCCTTAGATTATTTAAATATTACAATTTACTTTTTAAGAATGTAACTTTTTCGCCAAATTCACTTATCCTTTATGCATATAAATTAACTGATCAATATTATCTAATATTCACCTATTAATACAACATAAAAATGTAATTTAATTTAATTAAATATTGAAAAATTTTAAATATTCTTTTTAAATTAATAACTGTATAATTTATCAAAAAAGTATGAAAATATTATATATGTTCCAAAATAATTAATATAGGTCTATAAAGTGGAATTAGTAATTTTAAATATATAATTAAATTTTGAAAAGGTTTTTTTTATGAATATGGTTTTTATCATTTTTAGAAAATAATTATAATTATATAAATAAATAAAATATATAGGTTTGGAAAAAATAGTATATTCCAATATTCAACTACTAATCAATGTTTTTTTGAAAAGTATCCAAAATTTATTTGAATATAATAATTTTCATACGATTCCAAAAATAATTATTCTTTTCAGTATATATTTTTTTAATAAATAAAAGTATTTTTTAAATAATTTTATAATTCATAGAATAAAATTCAACATAAAATATCTTTTAAAAATCAATTTTAATAATTCAAAAGTTCTCTAAAACACTATTAAATTATGAATTAATAATTAAATATTATATTTTATTAAATTAGTAATTTAATGATAATATTATTTGTTTTCATTTATACACAACCATAAAAATGACCTATTCTTAATCAAAATAATAAAATAACTATTTTTTAAAATATCATTTATATATTGAGACATATTAACATATGGTGTCATTATATTGCTCATATATACACCTATTAATTCAATATGTATTTTTATAAATACATCATTTAATATTTATAATAAATATATATATATTTAAAGAAATATTATTTTAGTTTATTGTATCATGTAGAAAAATCTATCTAACATTTTTGATATAATTATTAGAAAATGTATATCAAAATTATACTTCATTACAGTCTTCTGACTCCCAATTCATTTGTTCTAGATAAATTATAAAACAATATTTTTTATTTCATTAATAATATTAACTTTTTATTTATGTAATAAATTCTATAATTTTTCTATCTTGAAATATAAAACCATATAGGTTTCCTTAATGTTTAAATTAGTGAGAAGAAATTCTACTGTTATCCCAATTAATATCATCTTCAAATGTAACATTTGGGAATATCTTTGATTTTTGTCATAATGTATTTCAAAATTTTAACTATGCACTAGATCAACTAGACATTATAGTAGAAAAGGTACTATGCTAGAAAGGACTACATTTCCAACATATCAACCACAAAAATCCCTTCGATCAAATGAATGACTTAATTATCAACTAATTGAATAATTGATATACCATTTTGATACACACTATGTAATTTCCAATGTCAGAATATTTCCACTTCAACTCACAATGAGTCATTTAATCAAGCATATGGTAAAATTACCATACAATTAGTTTAGCTAATGAATAAAGTAACCACATAGTCAGTTGATCAATTGTATGGTTCCAGATTAAGATATATTCTTTACTATGAATCATTTTTCAAGAACTAATTAAATTAAGATTAGATTTTATTAATATTATCATTGGTCACTCCACTTCACCATGAGAGTGTATGATACCTCCATCACCATCTCAACATTATTTCCATGAATAGAAAAACCATTCCTCACTATATATTTTGTATTATCTGATACATTACATCCAATAAAAATTTAACCCTAATTTAATATATTAAATTTACAATTAATGTGATGAAAACATACGAGTGTTAGTAAAATACCTCAATAAACAACATGGATGTGTTTAACAAAAGTCATGTGTTTTTAGACTCTCGAATATTTTAACCTTATAAAATTATAAATATAATTTCGCTGGTTATAAACTATTAGAATCACTTTAATTTTTGGGGGACAAATAAAAAGACACTGAAACAATCCCTTCATCAGATGTATTGTTTCCATGAGGATATGTTCTTCTAATCAGATGATATTTTTCATGGATACTTCAACATATCACTCAAATAAATATCTTTGGAAAATAAAATTTATAGAAATAAATAATACTAGAATAATCAATATAATGGAATATTATAACTCAATAAATAAAGTAATTTCAATTTGATAGAATGTATTCTTTGATATGATCCATATATATATGAAACAAATTTCAATGGAAATTTGAAATTCCATTATTATAGACTCTATTTTATTGATCAATAATAATTTATTGAGTGATTTAGAGACTGAACTCATATTTTGAATGATATTTAATGAATAACATGTTGATTTGATCGTCACCATTTTTAATACATTTCTATATATCCAAAATTCACTATTTATTGTTCAGTAAAAATCACTCTAACATACAATGGTGTAGAAAATGTGAATGATGACATCATTGATTGGTGAATAATTGTTTCCACAATTTTGAATGATAAAGTCCATGGTGCATGGTATGTTTTTCTCATATTCCCACAAAATTGATTATTATTATTATGAAATTTTTATAGGTAATGGTATTTCCATGACCAATTTATAATCCATGCCACCAACCATTTCAAAAATAAAAAATTACATGTTACATGTATAAATAAAATAATTCTTCCTGATTAATGATATAGTATTTAAGTATGCGACACTAATGGATAATCTCATCATATATTATTTCTCATATCATGCTCTTGAAATTTTAGAATCCAATTTAATTCTAAAAATTTCAATTTATAAATTTCTCATATTTAAATACACATATATATTTTTTATAAATATTACATTATTTTTACATGTAAAAAATATAATCACATAAAATAATAAAATTATTGAAATCATAGTTTTGTAATGAGAATACTTATAATATTATTTCTCTCCTATAAATATAGTCATTTGAGTTATCATCCCTTGTAAATTAATTCCTAATAAAATTTATACTCTCCTCATAGGAACATAACACATTATAATCATCAGAACTTCCAAAATTACTAATAATATTATCATTTATATTTTTCTATAATATTTTAGGTATATCCAATTTCTTTTGATATTGAAAACTAGAGTTTAAATATTTATACATTAATATCCAAAAATATTGAGAGATCTCCCTTAAATTCATTCATTTATATTTTTAATGAACTATCTTCAAAAAAATTGAACGACATATAGAATATTTCAGATATATATGATTTTAAGAAAAAATTAGCATATTCACATTTACATATCAATTACTCTCACAATTTGAAACATATTTCTTTATGTAATATAATGTTATCTTACAACCAAAATTATAGATCTCATGTATAATACCAAATTTTAGAGTAGTATATTCTTATGTATGTCTATAAAGGATCTTAAAAATATACTATAATATATTCTGTATCACAATACTGTCATTTCTATAAAATCCAAGGATTAATGTATATATATATTAAATATATTTATATGAATATTCATTACATTAAACTAAGTCAAGCCAGTGGATAGTTATATCATAGTACCATTGGAAACATGGAACACATTCATGTAAATTGGGGAAATATCATAAACATATCCCATAAAAAAATTCCAATTTGGTACTCCCACATAAAACAATTTTGTACCTTCTATGGAAAAGAAACATATCAAAATGGTCTGCTCAGATAATCAATAATGGTTTACAAGGGAGATATAATTCATAACATAGTCGTAATACATAAGTATAAAAATGACACATTTGAAAATAATATATTTTATATCGAAGATCCTGATATTGTGTCACAGAATAAGTAATTTATTTCTAATAGAATCATAAAATATATTCCACGAGTGAATAACATAAGATATGATATTATCAAATACAAATAATAATAGAAATTAATTTTCACAATAATCATGCTTCATTTAAATACCCCCATAGTAGAAAATTCCTTTTTAGAACTGGGTTCACTACCTATTCTTGATATGTATTAATGAACTAAGTGAACTCTAATTCTAGTCATGTATTACTGCATCGAGTTTACACATATTATAGTATTGTCTTACGAAAAATGAGCTCACATCCCATTCGAGTACTATCTGTCTCGTTAGATATAATAATTTACCAAATGTATTTGAGGGAGATATAGGTCCCACTAATCACATAATGAATACTAATCATATGAATACCATAAGATCTTAAATCATTAATAACATCAAAAACCATAAAAAGGAATAGTTATAATAAACATCATTCAATAATAACAATGAAACATTAATAGAATGAATAATAATGGTATCATTGAACCATACCACTAGTAAAACAAAACATATAACATTATCTTAGGTGCCAAATAATTTTTAGAGATCACTTGAAATAAATTCACCACAAAGATGAACAAATAAAGAGATAATTTTATGGAGAAATTCATTCCACACATTCAAAGAAACCTAACACTCTATTAAAGGATTTAACTACATTCATTCCATCAAATATCCTTATAATAATGGCTTCTTTTGATTTGGAAGGGAAAATAAATGTTCCACCAATAAAAACTAAAGCCCTTGGTGAGGACATAATCGTGGAGGAGAACCCCAATCGCTCAAAAATAGATAGATCCAAAGAGAATACATTATTTAATGCTCTTATTATCAGGGATCTACTGAAAAAAAAACATTGTAGAACCCCCCACCCCACCCCTTATGAAACTGGAAAATAGGGGATTACAAGTTGATTTGGATCCTAAATCCCAAAAATTACTGGTCAAATGAAAAAATTCCCTGCCATGTGGAACATCTTCTATCTAAAAAGTGACCATCCTTGGAATTTACTTATAATTAAAACCTGTATTTGACAATATTTGAGTTTATAAGATTGGAAACTCATACTAATAGTAAAATTATGATTTCATATACTGCTAAACCCACAAGATGATCTTAAGAAAGTGTAGAAGAATAGAGACATTAATTTGAATCCTTGTTTTCTATGATTATCTGATTGGGAATATGCCTTTAACCCACATATGTATGTAAACACAATTTCATAAGTATGGGTTAAATAGAATGATCTCAATTGGTACTATTTTCATCCCAACATATTGAATGTCGTTATTTCTTTCATTTTATCTCCATGTAAAATTTACCAAATAACTATAAATGATGAGTTGATTATTTTTTCTAGAGTTATGGTTTACTAAAATTTGGATTCAAAGTTACCAAATAAAATTAGATTCATGTATAATGACAATGAAACTAAAATCTGAATTGAATATGATAGAAATACCCCCTTTAGTTAGCTTCGTAATTTCATTGGGAATTAATTATATTATTGTAGGGTGGATATAAAATATGTTAACTAGACAATTGAAAATGAATGGAAGGATATTAGGAAAAGTAAGAATGAAAATCCCCCCATGGGGGATGTACCCAAATAAATCTAAAAATAAGACTTAAATATGGTTAAAAATACAATAGCTTTACCCACTAAGGGGATAATTTGGGTATGTGCCAGGATGAATTAGATGAATATGTGGACTCTATCACTATGGAACACCACCTCATAGAATATATATAAAATCTTTATTTGATTATATTGAATATTCCAATAAGATACTTAGATGGTAGAAAAAGCTACTTAGAAAAACTCAAAGAAAGTATCATGTGATACAAATATCTATTCTAATTTGTCTAGTTGCATATTTTTAAGCCCTATGATCACCAATGGGAAACCTGTTGATGAGTTCACACCCTTGACTCCAAACATTACCGAGAAGTAGGAAAACTCTTGATAGAATTCAACTGTTACACGAGGTATGGAAATAAAAACCTCGGACCATGTACCATATCCTATTATCAATACATGCCTTAAATCTAATTGCAAGGTTGATAGCCCTATTATACATTCTTGAGAAGATGATATTGAAACAACACATTTCAATAAGGGAAGTGTCAAGTTTCATCAAATCCCCACTCTGAATATCAGAGTTCTAACGAGTGTGGGGGATTATAAAAAAATCAATATACCATTGGAAATGGGGACATTAAAGAGTAAGGAATATTTGAAATGATAATGCAATATAAAATTGGGTTAAATGTAATTCCAAAAAAGAACGCAGTTGCCTATGGACTAAGAGTTTTTCCATTGCCTACAATTATATGCATTGTTTTTCAATAATACAATGACTCGGGTACATAATCTTCTATTTCTATCAAGCATTCTATATATGGTTATAAACTTACTGATAAAGTTGTTAGTTCTGGAAATGATGTTGATTTTTTTCCATTCATATTTTTTCCATGATGATAATATTAACAAGAATTCATTGGATTCAAATCTAAATTCTTCTTAACATAGTTCCCCAAAAGACATTGCAAACTTAGGTTCTCCTAGCAACCACCCTGCCACTCCCAATGGTAAGCTGGTAAGAAATATACTATCCCTAAAAATTTTAAACATGTAAGAAGATCCTCTAGCAAAAAGATATTAGGGAACAAAAAAATTTGATTACTATGTCAATAATTAATTTAGATTAAGATAATATTTTGTAAATGTTTGGTTACATCAATTTCTTCCACTATTATTGTCTTAAAATGAATGATTAACAGGCATCGTCCAATGTTGATTTCAAAACCTAAGCCCAGAATTAATTTTTTAACTATGTTGTCTCATTTATGATACTATGGTTATTCATTTATAGGTGAAACCAAAATTAAATCCACTTTTTAATAACTCTATGTTTTTTGCGCTATTATTTACAGAATAAAAATATTTTTAATGAGTCTGAGAAAAAGTTTTATTGTCACTCTATTATTGATGGAACTCCATATTCATGATCTTTTGTTTATACAAAAATAGAAAACAACATATGATAAATATTTATAATCCACTTAATTTTTTAGGCATGAATATTAATACTCCTTGGATTGTTATTTTGGATTTCAATGATATTCATTGATCAGATGAGAAAATTGGCCAATCTTTAGATACTCATTCCAAAAGAGAATTTATCAAATCTATTGGAGACATAAATATTTTTGAATTTAATCTTACTGGTGTAAAATTTACTTAGTCTATAAATAATTATAATAGATTGTTCTCCTCCATGATTGATTGTGCCTTCTAGAATGTCCATGATTTAGAAAAGATGTCCATTATCTCTAGAAACACTATACACAAGCTGCACTCTAACCACCATCCAATTCTGGTCAATATCTCCCTCATAAACATGATACTATTGCTCCCATTTAGGTTCGATAATGTTTAGTTTGCAATTAATGATTACTCTAATGTCATAAAAAATTTCTGGTCTCTTATGCCATAATACGATAATGCCTTTTCTTTCACTATCATGTTAAAACAACCTTCAATCATACAATCAATGCATGGTGAAACTCTATTGCCAAAAAAATAACAATGAAATCTATTTTTAGGATGATAAACTCAATAAACATCAAAATAACAATAGTAGTTATGATTTTAACATTGATCCAAATAATGTAATAAACCATTCTGAAAAAGATAACTCTTTTATCATATTTATATAAAATGTGGGGAAATAAAATTTCATAATTAAATGGTTTTCATATTGTGACATAAATACGATGTTTTAAAACTCTCTTCAAAGAGTTAGGAAATCTTCAAAACCGCGATATTTTTTGAATGATGGAGACAATATCTGAGACCATGAAGTCGATATTTCCAATAAAATTGTCACTTATTTTGAATCCAACATTAGTGGTCCTGATAAGAAAATGTCTCATACTGGAAATCATTCTGGTAGTGGTAAATGATGAGGATATAAGTACCCTTAAAAAATTACCCCTTCATCATGAAATAAAATACATTGTTTTTAGTTTGAATCTTGATAATACTATGGGTCCTAATGTATTTAATATCGTGATCATTCACCATTATTGGGATGTATCTCAATTTGATGTTTGAAAACCGGTCAAAACATTCTTCCCCAATGGTGTTATTCATCCTACTATTAATGCCGAATTTCATTCCATGATTCCTAAAAGGGAAAATAAATCTAATATTTTATTACATAGGACCATTTCTCTCATTAAAATTTTTATCAAATCAACACTAAAATCATTGATAATGGTATTTCAACTCTAAAAGACCAAATTGTCAATTGGAACTAATTTGGGTTTATTGAGGTTCTATCTATAAAAGACTAGATTTTCCTTTCCTCTGATTATGTCAAAACATTAAACAATGCTAATAGAGGATGTAACGTTGATATTAAACATGTCATTAAAAAATATTTTCATACCACATATTGTTGCATTATCTTCAATTTTATTTATGGTTTTGGATTTAATGACTCTTTTTTAACTGAAATAGAAACCCTATTCAACTTTCCCTTGATTTCCATTCTGTTCAATGGATCACTAAAAGTCTATTTCAAATGTACCAAAGGTATTAGGAAATTAGAACCCCTCACCCCAATTTTTTATCTACTGAATCAGAATATATTAGTTGTCTACTCACACATCTTGTTAATCAAAATAATCTCAATACCATTGTTTTATCAGGCATGTGAATCCTCACACTACCTTGTTATACACTAATGATATAATACTTTTTCGTTAAGGTGACAAAAAAACATTAGAAACCTTAAAAATTCACTCTCTCACTATGATAATGTGTTTAGTCAGATCATTATATGGAAAAATTCATGAATATTCTTTAGAGAAAACATTTATACTAGTAAGAAATGTATCTTTATCAGTGAAATATGACTAAAATAATGATCTTTACCTTTAATGTAACTAGGCTTTCCCATTTTTTGAGGCAGAACCAAATCCTAATAACATTCTACAATTTTTTATCATGTTATAAATCAACGTACATAATTTAAAGGTAAATCTCAACTTATAGAAGGCAGAATATGCATGTTCGAATCTATTATAATTTATATGATGGATTACTACATGATGGTATATAAATGGACTAAATGTCTTATAAAAATAGAAAATATCTATCAACTATTTTCTTTGGACTAATAGCACTCCAGAAAGAAAACATCTAACCATCCCCAGGTCTACTTTTTTAAAACCATTTGAAAAGGGTGGTTTGGAATAAAAAATATCATGTACATTAATGAGGCCCTTCCAGCCAGAGTAACTTGGAACCTTCTCTATCACAATCATGATTCTATTTTTTTCTAAAAAATATATATCATGGAAAATATATGGATGAAAATTTTAACATCTTCAAATCATATATTTAGTCATACATTAGGAAATATTTCTCTAGTATTATGAATTACTATATACAGTAGTTTCCCATATATCCTCCATGAATTTCTAGAATGGATGATTGAACAGGCATGACCTTAATTTCTATGATTCCCCGTCGTCAAAACCCTTAATATAACAGTTACACCATTCGTGATATGATAAATTATAAAAAGTATCATCTCCATGAATCCATCACTCATGTCATTGATAAAAACTCTTTTCAGAAAAATGATGATTTCATAATTTAGAAGACAATTAAAAATTGTAATCTTTACTCAAAAAAATTACAATCAAGTTTTTTTGTTACTCTAAAAGTGATATTGTTTGGATTAATCATTTTGACACACCCTAGATAAAGCCTTCAATATTCACACTTATTTGGAGACTTGCTCGAAAAAGAGTTCCCCCAGATAGGTTCCTTCAGTAATTTATTATATATCTATACTCTAAATTCACACTCTACAACCAACACATATTATATGATAATGATATATTTATTTCATGTGAAACACATTATACTATTTGGAACCATATTTTGGAATATTTGACTAAAGGCGGTTAATTTTGGGCTCTGTCATTTAGCACGTGAAGTGATGTGTGGAAATGGAATGTTCTCAGAAATTTAGGAAACTTTTCCTTTATGATGTTATTGAAATCCATCATGTCATCTCATATAATATAAATGTTATTACTCACAACAATTACTCATTTATCTATAATGCAGGTTGGATGTAGATCCTAATTTCCATTATTGAACCTGCAATGATTGAAAAGGTCCACTAATATAATATTTTTCATGACATTGGAATTATGTGACGTCATTGGACTAATGGACATTATTTCCAACCACATCACACTTTTGATGTGTTCAGGTGAGCTCTTTTTCTAAGATGGATCAAAGTAAACTTGGATGGAAAAACTAAATGTATCCTAGGACCTGCAGATTGTGGTGTTATCTTCAGTAACCACCTTAGTCAGATTCTTGCATGAATTCGTGGTAGCTGTGACATTACCTATTCTTTGGAGGCTGTAATCTTGTGTTTGATATATCCTATTAACTTCACCAAGCTCTATAGTAGGAACTATATCGGGATTGAAAGTGATTCAAATACCTTTGTGAAAGAGATTTGAAATGGTGTGAAACATATAGCATATCAATTCACTAATTTTTGGATGGATTGTACATATGATCTTATCGAGATCTATTATATCATCAATCATTCTTATCTAGAAGAAATCTTGTTTCATATGGCCTTGCAAGAAAGGGAGTTAACAAAGACATTTCATGGTATGATGATCATCCAGTTGATCTTCAAATTCTTAATGATAATGATTTTAATATGATTTCACCTTTTATACTATTTTAGCCTCATTATTTTACAAAAGTTATTCTTTGGTCTTTTGGAAAAGGCATTACCTTTAAAACAATTTATGACAAAAATATCAATTGTGCTTTGAAAATGATTTATTTTGATAAAATGTTGCTCAATTATAGAAGAAATCATTTTATTTGAAAATAAAATAATATTTTTGTATAGGGATATTCAAAAAATTAAGGAATCATGATGGAATTAAATATTGATCCCTTTATATATGTTAAAAACAATCATTTTATATATTGTTTAGAACATTTACAAATAACCTCATTTAAAAATTGGAAAAAATATTCCTTTCAAACCAATTAAAAAAAGTATAAAATGGGAAAAAATAATTCAACAAAATATAGGACAATAGTAAAAAAAATTGAAAACATTTTAAAAAAATATGGACATTGTAGATAAATATTCCCACATGGATACATAAAATAAATCATCTAAAATAATTATGAGGTTGTTAATGAAATTGTCATCATTTTATAATCAGTAGAATCATATTGAAAATAAAATAAATAAAATTATATGTACATTAATATAATTTAATATTATAGATAACACTAATAAAAGATAATCAAGTTATATATATACCCCACATATAATAAACAACTAGTGTATTGGGTATGTGTGCCAAAGACATAAAAGTGTGACATAAATCTTTTACCGTATAAATTTAATTAATTGAAAAATGTTAAAACCTCGTGTATAATAAATACAATTTATTATAAATTTTCCAAAATGTCATATTAATATACATATTCCAATATATAATTTAACTGTGGCTTTATATTACTCTCTTATGAAAAAATAAATGTTAAATTTATGTTTCTTTTAATTAACATGTTTTTTTAAGATGTGTTTTTCCTTGTTATCCATATTTGTCTTACATTTATTAGGATTTATACAAAAATATAGTGATTAACATGATATATATATATATATATATTCATTAAATTGTTATTCAAAGTGATTCATAAAATATTTAGGAATTAAATAAAATACACCCTTCATGGACATGATATGACATACACACACATAAAAACTATTTTTATTTTATTTCTATATAAAAGAATGAAAATTTAATGTTATATTATCACTAAAATTTTTAATTAAATTTATATCATATAGTAATCATAATATTAAACTTTATTGCAATCCATTTGAATTATAAATGAAAAAATGAATTACATTACATCAAAGAGATAGTATGCCATATGTACACACAAGCGACACTGTCCTTATTCAAATTTTTAGATGGAATAAGGGGTATATATGATATTATAATTAAAAATTTATAAAACTTTCATAAATATCATATATATCATAAAAAATAGCGTATCTATCATAATTCCAACCATGAGAGATGGTGTTGGAAAAATGAACAATCATCATATCATGAGGTGGTAGTCTTTCATACACACAAATGGTATATTATTTAACCCTTAAACGAATGTGTATAGAAGATTATTCTGACTACTTAATATAACAAAAATTAGTATATTTAGGATACTTTTATTATTAAATAATCATTAGATAAAACTAATATATGGGTTCATGGAAGAAATAAAACATAAACATTCATTATATAATGTTACCTCTTCTTTCGGTATCTCCGTTTGATTTGAAGAAAAGGACTTATTTTGTTGGATTAATGCCTAAATGAATGATTATATGATGAAGGAATCAATTTTTTTAGGATTATTTTGTACATTTTAACTGAGACAAAGGACTTTATAAGTGTGAATAAAGGAGATAAATATGTGCTCTTTTATAAGTGAGGATAATGGAACTTTTGGAAACTCTCATGAATATTAATTTATAATAATTAAAAATTAAAAAAACTAAAATGGTCATATATTTGAATAAGAGATTAAAAGGGTTTCAATCTCATCAACTATGAAATTTTATACTTTTTTAAGTAATTTCATACCATATCTTTTTTAATAAACAATAATTATCCAATTTTAGTTTTAACATTGGTTACAATGTTTTCAATATTAAAAGGATGTAAATTTTAAATATAATGTTAAAATTTCCCCATAAATGATAAATTTATGACAATTATAGAGATAATATTTAACAACTGTCCTTATTTTGGGTATATGATTTTTAACTTATTTAATAAAATATTAATTGGGAAGTACTTCTCATAATATCAAATTTCTATTCACAAGAAGAATTGAATTGCGGAATTGACTTTATGTCGTCCATTCATCAATAGATATATTTTTCCCAATTTGTTATTTTATTGCATATTTACCTTTATTGCCATAAATAAAACCATTACTAATACCCTTAAGATAATTCTATCCATTTTTTGTTCTGCACAGTAAGCATAAAAGAAGGATAATCTTCTTTTCTCCATGGGTTTTATATTTTCCATAAATCATCATCATTTGTTTCTTTTCAAAATCATGAGATTGATATGTAATACCAACTTACACTTCCTCCTTGAAAGAATAGTGCACAATCTCTATAAATAAATTGAAGGATATTAGGGACAATTCCCTTTAAATTCTATGTTTTATGGCTCAAAAGTGTCTATAGACCTTATATTCCTGTTAGGTTATATTTGTAGAAGTGTACATTGAAATTATTGTTAAACTAGCCTCGTCGGTACAAATAGATTAATTATTCTTTTTTTAATATTAGGGGACTCCTTTTTCTATATTGGTAAGATGAATACAAGGAACATAATTATTAAAAATCATGTGATTTATCTCTCCCTATAACAAGGCGTCAATTTCATGTTGTTGATTCATATTTTTTATGTGATTCAACCATTGATTTGAATAAACTTCAAAATTATAAACAACCAATATAAATTTTTCATGTTTTGAACACTGAATCAGGGAAAATATTGTTTCATTGGTACTAATCCATCATTTTGTAATAAATGGATCAGAAGACCCCCTAAATTATGTTGTATATTTTCTCATGAATTACTAAACAAAATGTTATTACCGTAACTTTTAATTTTAAGTCATATAATTATTAATAGATTGTGTAAGTATAATGATATTATTTTTAACTACACCTCCCATTACAATTTGTTGGTAAGGAGGAATATAATTTCATTCTGCATTGTGTTAATCATTAACACAGTTCCATTACTATCCAACCATTTACTAAAACCCAAAATCATAGTGTACAAAACATTGAATATTTTGTTAAATCTAAATAATCAATTGAAATTATATTTAATCTATAACATTTTTTAAATAAAATTTATCTTTTATCTTTACCAAAACTCTAGGATTGTTACATGTACTTTCACTTATTCTTAGGGATCATACTAAGTGTTTATAATCATTGTTTCCAAAGGATGACTAAAACTTTCATGTAATACAAACTATATTGTACGAGGAATAATGTATATGGATACTACATATACCTAGATGAATATTAATTATATTAAAAAACACATTACCTAGGATCATATTTTTTTAGTTCCCTTGGAATCTTTCAACAAATTCATCTATCTTCATGAAGGATCTTAAGCATCTTTAATAAATATATTCCCATTTTTCACGTCTACATAAAAACAGTTTTATTTCCTAAGGAAAATAAACATATGAAATTGGATATCTTAGATTCTTAATTACTGTGAAGTTGAAATATTTTATTCCTAACATAGTAATAAATTGTATTTACATAAACAATAAATCTAAAAATCATATCCTCTATATCAATTATCATTATATTGTGTTATGGAATAAAGCAAATAGGTTTATAAAATACCATAGATCATTTTCCATGACATCATAAGATATGACTTGATAATTTGGAATAAGCATAAGAATATAAAATAAATGTCATAATTTTCAGGGATCTTATCCAAGACCTTCAAAGTGTAAAAATTCATTTACTACATAGGGATCACTCTTTGTACTATATATGTATTACAAATATGTATTTAATCCCATTTCACGCTTTTTTTTTCTGAACCCAATTTGCTATTATTCTAGGGTGTTCCTATAGATCAGATGTTATTTGCATCCTAGTTTTGTATATCTCATGATATATTAATATTTATCCAATTAATTATATAGATAAATAGGCCCTAACCATCACATAATAAAATATATCCATATGAGTACCCCAAGAACAAAAATGATTCATAAATGCAAAAACCTTAAAAAAGAATTAGATTTCATAAAATTAATTCCATCATAAAAATAAAACATTAATAGAAATAATGATAGTTGTATAATTGTATAATACCTTCTGTAAAACCCATCAAATAATGTTATATTATATTTAAAATAATTTTTATAGATCCAAAGAAATCAATTCATAAGAAAAATATACATTCATCTATGATTTTTTTTTATTTTCATATATTTCTAAACAATTTAAAAAAAAATCATTTAAAATAATATTACTTTATTATAATTTAATATTTAAACCATTAATGTGTCCTAATGGAATATTTTTTTTTCAGTCCATATAAGTTAATGGAAATTCCTTTCGTACTTTTTCCGGAAGCATCACAATGTACCTCATTTAGAAAATAAAAAAAAGTCTAATTCCAAACCATGTATTAAAATGATAAAAATGAGAAAATGATTATAAAAACACCTATGAGAATAGTAGAGTAATTTTTTAATACATTATTATAAAATATGTAATGGGAAGATAAATATTCCCACATATATATATAAAATGATATAATCCAAATTATTAATGTGATTTTGAAATAAATACTCATCACTTTATAATATGTAGATTCATATTCCACATAAAATTGTTAAAATTATATGGAAATTAAAATACTATATAATTATGAATATTAATCATAATATAAATTATTGGTAAGTACCTAAACCACATTGAAAAAACGAGTTGTGTATAAGGTATGTGTCCCATTGACATAAAAGTGATACATCAATCTGTTATAATGAGACTTAAATTCTTTTAGACATGTTTAAACCTCATGTATGATAAAAATATGTTTATTATAAATATATATATATATGATATTAATATTTATAATACCATATATAATATACTTATTACACTATATTTCTCTCTTATTAACCAAACCATGTTTGTAACGCCCCGACCCTAGTTACCCAGAGTCGGTGCATTATTACATACCATTGGCATGATCACAAGAAAAATCAAATCTCAAAAGACCGATTGGTTTAGTAGCCTTGGAAACACTAGATATATTCATAAGTCTTACATTACATCATAAAATGAAAAACTACTATAACAACATATTGTCTCCAAAATCCACACTCATATCCCCACATAATATCCCTGCAAGTCATTCATAATTTACTTCTTCACTTCCTGAGAAAAATAAAACATTGAAAAGAGGTGAGCTCAAATGCCCAGTAAGGATAACAATATAGCAGAAACTTTCGTAAATAAGAATAAACATTTAAGGCAATGTATAACTAAACAAAAGCCTTTCAAACTTGAACTTTCAAAATAGTATGGCATAAATAAAATGAAATAATGCCATTTACTTATTCACATGGATATTCTACTAATCGAATAATCACATGCAAAATCAATAACCACTTTCATAATGATGGAATGCATAATGATGAACTTTAATTTCGTTGTCAAGGACTCGTCCCAAGACCTTGGGGCTAACTGTAGCTGGAACCCAACCCGCAGTGCCTCTAATAACCGAACACCAACCCGGAGTGCCTCTAATAACCGGACACCAACCCGGAGTTCCTCTAATAACCGGAGACCAAACCAGAGTTCCTCTAATAACCGGAGAGAAAACCAGAGGGCTTACTTTTACCGGTCCCCAGCCTGGAGCATACTTGTCTAACACATTCATCTCAATGAAAGGTTGAAATATAACATAAATATTTGGATTAAAAATAACATATGAAATGTCAATAATTTAAACAAAAACCATGAGTGACATAAGAATAACTTATCCACTGTGAAAAATTTCACAAAACCTTCAATAAAATATGGATGTTTTTTATCATAATAAATCAACTTCAAATAAGCTTGAAATCCATCAAAGGATGTTGACATAGATGAAATCAAAACTATTTTGGAGAAATATCCCTTTTTTTAAATCATTTTAAAAGTAACATAATTATAAAATAATACATTCAATTTGAAAATATTTTTATAATCTTGTAAGGTATGATTCGATGATTTTATAATGGTGGAAAATAGCCGCACCCACCGTATAAGTTAAAAAACATTCTTACCTTAATTTTGTCGAAAAGGTTAAAAATGCACATTGTTTGAAAAAATACGAAAATATTCCTTTATAAAACTCTTATAAAAATTCTAAACAAGGGTATAAATGACTTTAACCCATATTATTATAAATAGTAAAAATGTTTTGAAATAAATTTTTAAGAAACATGGATGTGGATGATAAAGAGATCCCAGTAGATTATTACGTGTAAACAACCTCGGATAATGAAGAGACTGTGAAATAACCCTTACCAATTTGGTAACTTATGAAACATAAAACCCATGAAAGTTGTATTGTACAATTAATATGTAAATACACATAAATTAGAGTGTATTACACAAAGAATATAATTATGGGCAGTACATACACCACACAAAAGGTGATGGTGGCAATATGGCATGAATCTCACGGGAATAAGCAGTGAGATGAAAACCACTTACCTTGTAATTTTCCTTGGTTGGGGTAGGTTAACCTCTTTTATAATGGTGAAATAATTGTTATTAAATTATTCAAGAATCATATATATTAATATGATATCATATATGATCTTTTAACATTGATTTGTTAATAATATCTTTTAATTATCGTCGTTTCGGGTGTTAACTTACTCATTTTCTTTTATATGTTTTGTTACATAAGCCGTTTTTGTTATCAATAGGATGTATATTATTCATATCCAGAATGATATAAAGTCCTTAAAAATCATTTTTAAACCATCAAATGATAATTATACTTTAATGGATACGATGGAGAATGAATCTCATCGCGCTCGTGGAGACGGTAGTCCGTACGTACGCACGAGCGACAATATCATTCTTTTGATATTAAAATAATATATAAATGGATGGTATATCATATATAAAGAATCATTAACTTTTTATATTTATTATTTACATGAGTTACACATCATTATTATAGCCATACAAATAATAATATATTGAATAACAATTACACCACGACGTGGAGACGGTAAGCCGTACGTACGCACGTATGGTGACATGTTATTCAAAGGGTGGATTGAATACTGAATATGGTTGTACCATATTTATAATAACATCACAGTATATATAATATACTGGAGTAATTATTTTAGAATGGTAATAACAAAAAATGAAGAAGTGGAAGAAGACAGGAACTTGAAAAGAGGTGGTGAAAACATTACCTCTTCTTCGGGTTCTTCCTTTTGATTTGATCAAAAGGGCTCCTCATGTTGTCTTTCAGATCAAACTAAGGCCTCTATGTTGTAGTGAGGGATGTTGGGAGATTATTGGGGCAGATTTTGTCGAACAAAAAGGCTTTTAATGTGTGAATAAATGGGAAGGAAGAGTGCCCTTTTATAAGAGGGGTGAGGGGCACCTTTGGAAAAGCTAGAAATATTAGTTTATATTAAATTCATATTCGGTTTCTAATGGCTCCTAAGTTTATTATTCAAAGTTTAAGGTGGGTATAGGTCTAAAAAAACTCAAAAAATAGAATTTATATAGGTTTTGGTACTTATATTAACCTTATCTTTAAGTATTAACTCTAAGTTAATTAGTTTCACTTTTACAATGTCTCTTTGTATTTTTATATTATATGGTTAATAACCTTATCATATACATCAAAGAGACTCCCAAGTGGTCCATTAATGATACACCTATCATTATATAAGTCTCTTGGCCGATCCTTAGATTTTTAAAAATTTAAAATCAATTAATAATATAATATTTGTTTTAAAAACTCTTTTATTTCAATTTTGACACTATTCAATTGTTGATTTTTGTGAAACTCATAAAAGAATGATTACTTCTAAAAAAGTTAAATAAATCAATCCTAATATGTCATATTATCCTAGAAAATTAGTTTAATTCATTAAGAGTTTCATATTATATTTATTTGGGTATTTATAATATCAATTATTTTGATTTTTCACTATTATAGTAATTACTTCATCATCATTGTGTCATAAATAAATTAAATTATTTAACGTCTAAAAATTATAAAAAAATATCATTATGTAGAAAATCTTTTTATATTTCTAATAAATATTTATAATCTAAAATCCAACATATATAACCCTATGTACAAATTGTGTTTCTAAAAGATATATGCTTGTGTCATTTTTGTATTCATTTTAACTTAATTAAAATAAAGTGTCCCTATCACCTACAAGTGGCACCATGGGGTCCCAACATCGACCCAAATAGGCCTATTTCCGAACATGTATCAACCAATAAGACTAGGAGACGTTTTAGGGTAATTTATTATTATTATAATATTATTTTTTTAACCCTTATTTACCGGATTTACCCTTAACCATGGTAAATAAAATTTTTACCGCAGTAATTATTCAAAATGTCTAAAAATAAAAGTTACCTATTTACAAAATTTGAACATCCTGATTAAAAATATGGAATCCATTTTTCTAAATTCAAAACACAGAAGTGGCAGAAATTAATTTAAAATTAATTCCCGCTGTCAAAACAAAAAGCGTGTTTTTAAGAGATAACAACTATCAAAAGATTAACACTTGTTTATGTTCGGTTTAATTGTAAAATTATGTCCAATGAACAAAATTATATTAAATAGTAAAAATATATTCTAAATATACTTTAAAACCACTAAAATTCATAATTTATCACTAATAATTATTTTTGATTAAAAAAGTTGTTTTTAATTAAAATTTAATAATTTTCACTATTCATCAAAATATTAAAGTTATCCGAAAAGTACCAAAATTTCACCTTAGGCTACATTCGATATTCCGAATCCAAAAATGAAGTCCATTTTGAAATATAAAATATATATAATTTTAAAAATTAGGTATTACTATTCATAACGGCTAGTTTGATTGGTTGTGGTGTGTGTTAGAACTCGAAGTTGCGTACAACACAGGCTACTGTATTATTCAAAGGAAAGCGTACCGTGGAAGCCTGGGGTGTTTAATTTTGATTTTTTTATGTCCCTATTTAGTCAAAAAGTTTAAAATATTTTATTTAAAAAGGTTTCACCATTAAAAGTTGGTAAAAGTGCAATACTGAAAATGAATTTGTTCTTACATTATGTCTAAGAAACTCATAATACAGATTCTAAAATTATAAGGATTATATAATGTTTAAAATTTAGTTAATACTATTCATAACCTTTTTTGAACGGCTTGTTTGGTTTTTCATGGTGTAATTGAACTCGGTGTTGCGTGTAGTGCATGTTATTGAATTATTTTGAAGAAATTACACATTATGAATTCTTGGGAGCTTACATTCTCTCCTCCTTCAATAAATTGCGTCCTCGCAATTTGAAATTGTTCTTTGAAAATAAAATGTTGAAAATAGAAAATATATTTGTGGGAAAACCCACATCGGAAATTGGGTTACTAAAATTTAGTCTTAATATGAGGAAAAGAGAAATCAAAGGGTCACCACAAAATTATGATCTCGATTAGGAGAACATTGGAGGAAATTAGGGACATATAATTGGAGGAAAAATTTAAATATTTATAGGTAGTGATTGAGGTCATCAATCAATCAACAGTGTAAAATTGAGGTCCTTGAATTCATCAATCTATGATGATTTGGAATACCATCGGTTCAACAAAACATAGGGTATTAGGATAACACATTTTTGACGTATCAAAATATCTTAGTTGAAATCCAACATCGAAAAATGAATTAATGAGGCCTCTATTTAAAATAAAGTGTGGAATGTATGGAGATTACCGAAAATAACACATACTAGGGTTCCATGTAGGAAAATATGGATGTGGAATAAAAAATCTAACCATCAATTATCTGATGGAGAGTGGTAGAGAACATGGCTATGAAAAAGGGCAACAATCCCAAAGCCATAAATTAGTGATGATTTAAGGTACCATCTAGGACAACATTTTTGTTCTACGTTCCTTTTATTAATGTTGAGGTATTTATTTATGAGTTTGGCTAAGATCACAAGGAGATATACTTACTTTATAATTAGAGTTTTATCCATTAATAAATTTCTACCACAAACTCATCTTTCACTCTAAAAGATAATAGAACGTAAAAATTCTATTTACACTATTCGTATAGGGTTCCAAAATAAAAAAATCTACAAGATCTTTTAATAAAAACTACATTATTTAATCCAATACATCTCATGGTCCAGTGGTAGGTGATACACCCTTGTCGCCCTTCGGTTGTGGGTTCAAGTCTCGTGGCCTTGCCGGTCGCGATGGGTTGCCGCCCGACCTCTGGGTTGTCCTTTTATGGAAATACAAAATTAATCTCAAACTATAATTTATCCAAAATACTCATGTCCAAACTCACAGTCCAACATTTATAAGGAAGGTAAACATAATTTAGATCCTTTTTACCCCATAATATCATATTAATACCTTCATCATGTATTCTTTTAAAACACTGTAACATCCTGAATTTCCATAATCTTTATTGATTACATTCATGCTCCCTTATTCCATATAGAATGCTGGATATACTTCATCAATCCAAAAATGTTTTAAATCCCAACAATGATGGAATATACAAATCATTAATCAGCTTCAAGGTAGTCAATAGTATCCAATATAATTTATCCAAATCAATCATGTATTTTTCTAAAATCACTACCTCGATATCAGAACCATATTATGGTTTACCTTTATCTCAACCATATATTTCCCAAAAATTTAACCTGCTATTGAGTCACTATTCTTTGTTCCACACAATCTCAAGTCCTTAATGAAATAGTACTGCAGTACAATCCTTATATACTCCATAATTATTATAAAAAGTACATTGTTGATACAACACTCAATTGACATAATCAACATAAGAACTCTAATCATTCCTCTTCATCTGTGGTAGTATCATAACTTGATTATTATCCAATAGCTTCATTTGCGGCATAGTCTGATGACTGGGACATAGGTTTGCGTAGTGTCCAAACTCCTTGAAAATGAAGCATTGTACATTTGAAACCATTTTCTTACCCTTGCAGTCACGTACTTTGTGCCCTTTTCCTCCACACTTATAACAAACTACCATACCATTCAGGCAAGTTCCAGGGTGTTTTTTTTCCACAGTTATCACATATAGGAAAATTCTTCTTTTCCCTCTTCCCTTTATCCATCTTTCTCTCTTCCATCTTTTTCATCTCTTGCTTCCCTTCAAAGCCATAGGACTCAGTAAACACTTTACTTATCTTATCAACACATGATATTATTTCTTCATATGATGATAATACATATGAGACTATTTCTTTTGTAAATTGTGGCTTAAGACCATGAAATATATGATCCTTCTTTCTCTTCGTATCATGTGCATTGCTGGAGTTCTCATTCCTTCTACTAGGGGCCATTTCTAAATAATGGTATACACTAGATTAGTTTATGAATAACAATACCAAATCCCAAACTTGTGAAACACATAAAATAAATTAAATAGTTTATGGATATAATCTATAATCATAAAAATGTATCTTTTGAGAAAGTATATACTCATAAACCCTTCATAATTATTTGTAACAAAAATGAGAGTTATCCTAAGCATATCCCCCGGGAGTGTCGTAACCAAGAGTGCAGTAAGGCCCTTTTTCGTGCACTAGTTCCCATTCGAGTCTAGCTCAAAGCGGTGTTTTTGGGTTTTACCCCTAGGTACATCTGTTCCAGAGCCGACTCTACCTACTCGTATCCAGATAGGGATGTATTGCTTGTAAAACTTACAAAATCTCTACAATACCAAAATTCTAGGAAGTTCTTCTATACTAATCCTCAAATTTCATCTTAGGTCTACGTGCTCTAATCAGTGTTTATCTAAATCTAGCTTCCAAGGTTTGTACTAAAATTCCTCTGATACCAACTGTAACCCCCTGACCCTCGTTACCCAGAGTCGGTGCATTATTACATAACATTGGCATGATCACAAGAAAGATCAAATCTCAAAAGACCGATTGGTTTAGTAGCCTTGGAAACACTAGATATAGTCATAAGTCTTACATTACATCATAAAATGAAAAACTACTACAACAACATATTGTCTCCATAATCCACACTCATATCCCCACATAATATCCATGCAGGGCATTCATAATTTAATTTTTCACATCCTGGGAAAAATAAAACATTGAAATGGGGTGAGCTCAAATGCCCAGTAAGGATAACAATATAGCGAAAACTTTCATAAATAAGAATAAACATTTAAGGCAATGTATAACTAAGACAAAAGCCTTTCAAACTTGAACATTCAACATAGTATGGCATAAATAAAATGAAATAATGTCATTTACTTATTCACATGGATATTCTACTAATCAAATAATCACATGAAAAATCAATAACCACTTTCATAATGATGGAATGCATAATGCTGAACATTAATTTCTTTGTCAAGGCCTCATCCCAAGACCTTGGGGCTAACTGTAACCGGAACCCAACCCGGAGTACCTCTAATAACGGGACACCAACCTAGAGTGCCTCTAATAACTGGACACCAACCCAGAGTTCCTCTAATAACCAGAGACCAAACCGGAGTTCCTCTAATAACCGGAGACCAAACCGGAGGGATTAATTTTACCGGTCCCCAACCCGGAACATACTTGTATAACACATTCATCTGAATGAAAGGTTGAAATAGAACATAAACATTTGGATTAAGAATAACTTATGAAATGTCAATACTTTAAACAAAAACCATGAGTGGCATAAGAATAACTTGTCCACTATGAAAAATATCACAAAACCTTCAATAAAATATGGATGTTTTGTATCATAATAAATCAACTTCAAATAAGCTTAAAATCCATCAAAGGTTGTTGACATAGATGAAATCAAAACTATTTTAGAGAAATATCTCTTTTTTTTAAATCATTTTAAAATTAACATAATTATAAAATAATACATTGAATTTGAAAATATTCTTATAAGCATGTAAAGGGAAGATTAGACTATTTTACAATGGCGGAAAATAGCCGCACTCACCATATAAGTTAAAAAAACATTTTTACCTTAATTTTGTCGAAAAGGTTAAAAAAGCACCTTTTTTGCAAAACGACAGAAAGATTCCTTTATAAACCTCTTATAAAAAGTCCAATAAGGGTATAAATGACTTTAACCCATATTCTTATAAATAGTAAAAATGTTTTTAAATAAATATTTAAGAAGCATGGATATGGATCATAAAGAGATCTCATTAGATTATTACGTATAAACAACCTCGGATAATGAAGAGATTGTGAAATAACCCTTACCAATTTGGTAACTTATGAAAAATACAACCCATGAAAGTGGTATCATAAAATGAATATGTAAATAAACATAAATTAGAGTGTATTACACAAAGAATATAATTATGGGCAGTACATACACCACACAAAAGGTGATGGTGGCAATATGGAATGAATCTCACGGGAATAAGCAGTGAGATGAAAACCCCTTACCTTGTAATTTTCCTTGGTTGGGGTAGGTTAACCTCTAGTATAATGGTGAAATAATTGTTATTAAATTATTCAATAATCATATATATTAATATGATATCATATATGATCTTTTAACATTGATTTGTTAATAATATCTTTTAATTGTCGTCGTTTCGTGTGTTAACTTACTCATTTTCTTTTATATGTTTTGTTACATAAGGCGTGTTTGTTATCGATAATTTTTATCTTATTCATATCCAGAATGATATAAAGTCCTTAAACATCATTTTTAAATCATCAAATGATAATCTTACTTTAATGGATACGATGGAGAATGAATCTCATCGCGTTTGTGGAGACGGTAGTCCGTACGTACGCACGAGCGACAATATCATTCTTTTGATGTTAAAATAATATATAAATGGATGGTATATCCTATATACAGAATCATTAACATGTTATATTTATTATTTACATGAGTTACACATCATTATTATACCCATACAAATAATAATATATTGAATAACAATTACACCACGACGTGGAGACGGTAAGTCGTACATACGCACGTATGAGGACATGTTATTCAAAGGGTGGATAGAATACTGAATATGGTTGTACCATATTTATAATAACATCACAGTATATATAAGACACTGGAGTTATTATTTGAGAATGGTAATAACCATGAAAGAATAAGTGGATGAAGAAAGGAACTTGAAAATGTGTGGTGAAAACATTACCTCTTCTTCAGGTTCTTCCTTTTGATTTTATCAAAAGGGCTCCTTAGGTTGGATTTATGATCAAAATAAGGCCTCTAGGTTGTATTGAAGGATTTTGGGAGAGTATTTGGGCAGATTTTGTCCGATCCAAAAGGATTTGATGGTGTAAAGAAATGGGAAGGAAGAGTTCCCTTTTATAAGAGGGGTGAAGGACACCTTGGGAAAAGCTAGAAATATTAGTTTATATTAAATTCATATTCGGTTTCTAATGGCTCCAAAGTTTTTATTCAAATTTTAAGGTGGGGATAGGTCGAGAAAAACTCAAACAATTGAATTTAGACAGGTTTGGGTACTTATATTAACCTTATCTTTAAGTATTAACTCTAAGTTAATTAGTTTCACTTTTACAATGTCTCTTTGTATTTTTATATAATATGGTTAATAAACTTACCGTATACATACAAGATACCCCCAAGTGGTCCATTAATGATACAACTATCATGATATAAGTCTCTTGGACGAACCTTAGATTTTTATGAATTTAATATCAATTAATAATATAATATTTGTTTTAAAAACTCTTTTATGTCAATTTTGACACTATTCAATAGATTATTTTTGTGAAACTCATAACAGAATGATTACTTCAAAAAAAGTTAATTAAATCAATACTAATATGTCATATAATCTTTGAAAATTATTTTAATTCATTAAACGTTTCATATTATATTTATTTGGGTATTTATAATATCAATTATTATGATTTTTCACTATTATAGTAATTACTGAATCATCATTGTGTCATAAATAAATTAAATTATTTAATGTCTAAAAATTATAAATAAAATATCATTATGTATTAAATCTTCTTATCTTTCTAATGGATATTTATAATTTAAAATCCAACATATATTACCCTATTTACAAATTGTGTTTCTAAATGATATATGATTGTGTCATTTTTGTATATATTTTAACTTAATTAAAATAAAGTGTCCCTATCACCTACAAGTAGTACCATGGGCTCCCAAAATCGATCCAAATATTCCTATTTCCTAACATGTATCATCCAATAAGTCTAGGACATGTTTTAGGGTAATTTAGTATTATTATAATATTATTTTTTTAACCCTTATTTACCGGATTTACCCTTAACCATGGTAAATAAAATATTTACCGCAGTAATTATTCAAAATGTATAAAAATAAGAGTTACCTATTTACACAATTTGAACATCCTGATTCCAAATATGAAATCAAATTTCTAAATTCAAAACACAGAAGTTTCATAAATTAATTTAAAATTAATTCCCGCTGTCAAAAGAAAAAGCGTGTTTTTAAGAGATAATAACTATCAAAAGATTGACACTTGTTTATGTTCGGTTTAATTGTAAAATTGTGTCCAATGACCAAAATTATATTAAATGGTAAAAATATATTCTAAATATACTTTAAAACCACTCAAATTAATAATTTATCACTATTAATTATTTTGATTAAAAAAGATGTTTTTAATTAAAATTTAGTAAATTTCACTATTCATCAAAATATTAAAGTTATCCGAAAAGCACCAAAATTTCACCTTAGGATAAATTCGATATTTCGAATCCAAAAATGAAGTCCATTTTTAAATATAAAATATATATAATTTCAGAAAGTATGTATTACTATTCATAACGGCTAGTTTGATTGGTTGTGGTGTGTGTTAGAACTCGAAGTTGCGTACAACACACGCTACTGTATTATTCAAAGGAAAGCGTACCGTGGAAGCCTGGGATGTTTCATTTTAATTTTTTTTTGATGCCCCCATTTAGTCAAAAAGTTTAAAATATTTTATTTAAATAGGGTTCACCATTGAATGTTGGTAAATGTGCAATACTGAAAATGAATTTGTTCTTGCATTATGTCTAAGAAACTCATAATTTGGATTCTAAATTTATAAGGATTATATAATGTTTAAAATTTAGTTAATATTATTCATAACCTATTTAGAACGGCTTGTTTGGTAAGTAATGGTGTAATTGAACTCGGTGTTGCGTGTAGTGCATGTTATTGAATTATTTTGAAGAAATAACACACTATGAATTCTTGGGGTGTTACAATGTTAATGTTATATTATAGGTAATAACAACGTTGTTTTTCATACATGTTTTGACTTTTTAACATTAGTCCTCTTATATAGATCATTATTTCATCATCTCTATAATTATATTAATAATAAAATTAATGTTTTTTTATGAATTTAGAAATGGAAGATTATTATTCCCTAATGGATATATATAATGAAACAATCTCAACTATTAATTAGACTGTGAAATAAATACTCCTAACTTTTTAATCAGTATATTCATATTCCTTATGGAATAAAAAATTATTTGGATATTATAATACCATAAATATTTGGATCATACCCATAAAATATTTTATTGGTTTGTATATACACCAAAAAGAATTAGTTATAGTGTGTAAGGCATGTGTCCTAGTGAAATAAATGTGAGACCTAAATCTCATAAACTAAGACTTGAATTTATCAACACATGTTAAACCAACCTATATAAAAAATTTAGGATTATTATAAAATAATATAAAAAATATTAATATATAAAATACCGAATATAAATTACTTATGACATTGTTTTATTTTCTGATAATAAATCCATGTTAATGTTTTGTTTTAGATATTACCTGTTTTGTTTTTAAAACAAACTTTGACTTGATATACTTGGTCCTCTAACATAGATCATGATTTCATAAAATATTTAATTATAACCATGATAAATATATATATATATTAATTTATTATTTATTTATTTTTTGTTATGAAATTTATAGTTTGTGAATAAAATACATCGCTCGTGGAGATGATAGGCCATACATACACGGGAATGTTGCTTTCAATTTATTATCATGTTAAATCAATAAATATATATGAAATATTATAATTAATAGCTAATTTCAATTTTATATATATCATATGTATTCATAAAATTAATCCA
The DNA here is from genome assembly GCA_963277665.1 of Viscum album. Taxonomy (NCBI): domain Eukaryota; kingdom Viridiplantae; phylum Streptophyta; class Magnoliopsida; order Santalales; family Viscaceae; genus Viscum; species Viscum album. The sequence continues at coordinate 1,213,930,407 of OY728131.1, read as the reverse complement.
TATTAAAATCAATTTGAAATATAGTTTTAAAAAACAAATAAAATCTCATCGTGAAGATGGTATGCCATACAATCGCACAAGCGATGTTATCCTTTCACAAATGACGAGATCGTAAAAGTGGAACATATGATATTATAATTAAATAAATATAATTATTTCAGGGAATATCATATATATAATAAAAATGGATTTTCGATCATAATTCTTCCTAGGATAAGTAGTAATTGGAGACAATCAGTCATCATTTCGTGATATAGTAGTCCACCGTACTCTCAAACAGTATGTTTCTTACCCATTGGATTGATGTTTTAGAAAGTTTAGTTTGAAACCTCTATATAAAAACCAATTAATATCTTTATTATACCATAGATATTATGTTAACATGAAATAAAAAAAAATTCGGGGTTCGTAGAAGAAAGAAGATTTTTTTGTCAATAATAGTTATATCTTCTTTTGGAACATCATTAGGATTTTCCCAAAAGAAATTATATGGTTGGATTTATACATAAAGTAAGGATTATACTAGGAAGCCACCAATTTTAGGATGACATCTTGACAATAATTTTGCCTAGTCAATGAGATTTATTGGTGTGAAAAAGGAGAAGGGGAGGTTCCCTTTCACAAGAAAGCGGAAGAGCGCTTTTGGAAACCTTAAATAATAATAATTTCTAATAAATAATTTTTTAAATAAAATAACTCCAAAATGTCATATATTAGAATATAAGATCATATAAGGTTGTAACATTTTCATCAAATATAATGATGTTATATTTTTATGTAATTCAAATCCTAATGTTTTTTATTAACCCATGGTTAACATATTTAAATTTTTACATTGGTGCCAATGTTATAAATATTTAGAGGAATTAATTTTTACATATAATGTTTCAATTGAACTATATATGGTAAATTAATGTTATTCCATTACTTTACATAATTTGTTTCCGCACTAATTATTTTTATTGGTTTTTCACTAATATCTTAAAATATTTTTTTCATAAAATAAATTTATTGTAATTGTTGACACTATTCATTAATTGAATTCCTAAAAATATCATAACACAATATTATGTTTGAAAAAATTATATTAAGTTATGAATAATAGTTCAATGACTTACTAAATAATTTAAATACATTAATTTTTTTAACTTATATTTATTTTTAAATTTTTATTATCAATTATTTGGTATTTAGATTAATTAAACAATTAATCCATAATCATTGCAAAAACTATTAAAGTATTTATTTATTTCCAAAAAACAAAAAATAAATTACCATGATAAATAAAAACATATTACTTTTCAAATCACTATTGATACTCTAATATATCTTTTGTATAGACGAATATTATGAATGAAATAGTTCTTGATGATATGATTATGACATCTTTGACATTTTATTAAGTAAAATTTGAAATATAGTACTAAACTATTTAAAGTGGAAATAAAATATTATAATTTCCGAATTTGTTTTTTCTAAAATCACTCATCCAATGAAATTAGGACATTTTTTAGAGTAAGTTTATAAAATTTAAAATGTTATTTTCTTCACAATTACTACATTTAACTTCTACTATGTTAATGAAGAAAAATTAGAAAAATTAAAATTTATATTTCCTTATAAAATAATAAGTCTATTGAAATATTTTGGAACCTATTATTCCAAATTATAAATCCATTTTTTAAAATTTCAAATAGTTATGTTTCATTAATTAATTTAATATTAATCCCATTGACGAGGGAGAAACATGTTACTAAAGATGAAACATGCAATAGAATAAAACATTTTTATTTATAATATCATTGTAAAAATAATTCCAATGAACTATATAATATTAAATAATAAAATTTTCAATAATAATTTAAAATAAAAATAAATATATTTAGAAACTAAAAATTATTTTGATGATAAAAGATGTTTGTAATTACAATTTATTATTTGTTTTATTATTCATAAAAACATGATAATTAAAAAAAATATTAAAAATTAATCAAAATTAAATTTTTTATGTTCCTAAATAAATGAATAAAATTATTTATTCCAATAAAATATATTTATGTCTCATAATTTACATTGAAATTGGGTTCCCCATCAAAATAAGGTAAATATGTCCTTTTGTAAAAAAAGGTTTTATGCATACGATTGGGTTGGTTCATATCTTATTACTGTATAATATTTTATATTAATATTAAAATATTTTAATGAATATTAAAGAAATATATATTTATATCATTAATTTAATACAAAAATTTTATTTTATATAATTATTTTTGATAAATAAACTATTGGAAATTAAAAATTATATTATTGTTTTTATTATCAACTTTTATATAATTTCATTTATAATTACTTGGTAACTTATGATTTAATATAAAAACATCATGATTTCATAAGTTGCATAATACAATTGTTAACCACAAATTTTATGGATAGATTATATATTTTTATATTAAATAAAAATATATTAATAATATACTGTTATTGGGAAAATATCTGTAATTTTTGTAATGAAATCTATCAATAGTACACAGTGTTTTTTAACAAAATAAAAGCATAGTTTTGAGTATAACACAATTACAAAACAATATTTTTCAAATAATAAATTATATATTCTGTAATGTGGGTTATAGTTTATTTTTTAAAAGAAAATTTTGTTTTTAAAAAAAATTCAAAATATCTGAGGGTGTTACAATAACATTACAATGTTTTAGTGTTATCAACCATAAATATTTTCTAATATTCGAAAATTAAATTACAAGTGCCTCTAAAATTCATATGCATCACTTGAGAAATCATAGATTTCATTTAGGATATATTACTAATCTAAGTGAGTATTTCCTTATCCACATCTTCAAATTTTAAAATATAATATATGTTCAATATAATCACATACATAACTTGATAAATATTATATACTAAAAAATATGTATCATATCCTAATGGATGATTTTTCTTATCTAATTATAAACCTATGAAAGCATAAATATTTTTTAAAAAATATAACCCCATATAAAAAGTCAATAACAACATCAACACATTTGTAATGAACATAAACACTTATAGAGGAATTTAAGCTATATCTAATTGATCTAAAATTATTCAATACTTATTGACATCGTTTTTAATGGTTTGATTTGAATTCCATAACCATACTTTATGAATAGAGTAAGGGTATCTATGTGTCTTTAATGTTTAAATAATTGTAACATGTGAACTATGTAAAGATATATTATTTTTTATAAGGGTATTATACCACTATATATGGTTTGAATGTATATCTATAAGATGAGTAACTGTAATTGATGTGATAAATAATGTTATGGTAGAATTTAAAAAGGATTCATAAGGCTGATCATGTTAAAAGAAATGGATTTCAGTGTTTTATAACATGAATATTTGTAAAAGATATGAAACTTACCTAATAAAAATGAGTTGACATTGGGTAAACCATCTTAACCTTTTGGAATACCATTTTTTGGGGACATTATTTTGAAAAATCATTTTTGGTATCATTATTCCTAGGTCAAACATATCATATATTTATCAATGCTTAAATATCCCAAATTCATGGGAATTAATTCTTATACCGATGTAAATTTTGTGACAAATATAATTGTAGAAAATAATAACTACACAATAATTGAATTATTTAAAGAAAAAATAAATAATGAATTTAATGATTTGATCATAGGGGTGAGAACATGGATTTTTCTATCTATAACATACCATCACTTGTTTTATGGTATTCATCTACCATTTTTTGATCAGGATATTTCTGGGGTTTGTCTCATATTTTTTCAAGTCAAATAAGAAAAAAGTTTGGAAGCTAATGGGTCTGTTTATATTGGTGAATGGTTATGAAAATTTGGTGGTTCATCCCATCAAGCCGTGTTCCCCTTTATGGTTTGCTAGAGGAGGTGCATAGTTCTTCTATACCATGCAGCCAATCCATCAAAAAAAAGAAACCAATGACAATGAGGATTATCATATCAGCGATTAATCTAATAAAAACAATCCTTGGAATAACCATGAACCCTAGAATGTTGGTGCACAATTGGTGTTCATGTTTTATCAAATCATCCATCCCTCTTCAGGAAATTGTTTGTTTGATTTTATTTAATTCCAAATTTTATTATAAAATTCCTACCCCCTATTATAAGATCCCTAATCCTGAAACATAAAATTAACAATAATTCATCACTATTGAAGTCTCTTTATTTGTGATTTTAGATCATCCATACCCCTATTAGGGTGAATCAATGTGTCCATAGATTATCTAAGTCATACCTTCTATGTGAATATACTATTATTCATTCAATCATTATCTCTATTTCTAGTATTATTAGATAATTATTGATCATCAAATATTAGATTGATATACAATCCATTAAATTAGAAAAGGATTATAGGTTCCAATTCATGAAATCCTTTTTCTTTAGCCATCATTGTAATTTCCAATGTGGGAGAAGATCGATTTCTTGCATGATTAATGGTATGTTGATTTAGTTGATATTTTTAAGTAATTGAGAAACTAATTTTTATATTTATATGTAATTCATTTCAAGTGATTTATTAAATGATTATTTTTTGTAATTTTGGTATGGGATTTTTAATGTCATGGATTTTAAAAATCACCCAAATTCCAATATAATCAGAATCAATGGTGTATTTTGAATGTGATTGAATTCATTAAATGATTTGAGAATTTTTTGTAAATTTTTTCTTATATTTAAATTATAATTCATTGAAATAATTCTTATAAAAATAGTGTTAAAATAAGATGTATAATTTTATTAATGGTAATGAACAACAACACAACACTTAATATATTTGATGACATTTTTAGATCTAGTTTCTTAAGAAATAGACGACTTATTTAAAATTATCAATAATATATAAAAACATAATATAAATGTAAAAAAATAATGTTTACTTACTTCGTACATTAATAGAACAACTTAAAATAATTTATTTTAAACCTGTGGAAAATATATTTTGAAACATATGGAGATAAATTATTTTTCAAAGCAAGGGGTTTAAAAAAACAATAAAAAGCTTTTTAAATGTTTTTTAAAATACTATATAAAAAATTAATATGAGAAAAAAACATATGATAATGTCTATAACAATTTTTTTCATAAAAATTTATATGAAACCAAAATTCAAATACATTAAATTAGTTATCAATTTTAAAAGTCATTTTAAATTAATCTTTTAAAATAATATGGATTTCCCCATAAAAATAATTTGTAAATAATAACTCTTTTGTGGATTAAAATGTTAATTTACAGGACTTATGAAACACATGATTCCAATCGGCGTATCACTTATATTAAATCATCCCTTTAAAGTCATGAGTTCATTCCCTATACCATAACATCTCATATAATGCCGAAATTTTGTTTTTTATGAAATCATTTTAAACACCTACCTTTAACATTCATAAATCACTTAAAACATTTCATAATAATATTTAAATTATTTTAATAGAACAAAATAATTTCAAAAAATCTCATTATAAAGAAATATGAATTTTTTGAAAATAAATGATATTTGAGAGAATTTTCCTTTCAACATGAAATTTGAACCTTTAAGAAGACATAAACATTAGAAAAAATGATAGCGTAAATGTTCATGATATGTAAGTAACAATTTAATTAATGTCCATATATATAATAATTAATGAAAATAAAAATTTTATTTCCAAATTTATGATTATATAATAAAAATAAATACTTCAAAACATTCCCCATACCTTTAGTTTGACTCATCTTTAGATAATCAGTTTGCGTAACTGCATGAGAAAATAATAAATGCTGCTATTACCAAAATAGAATCACATAATTGAGGATATATAAGTGGATAAAATAATGTGGAAGTTGATGTTTTAACATAAAGGCTCTTGGTGAAGAATATTTGTGATGAAAGAAGACTCATTTAATAATTGAGTTGAGGGGTAACTTATGAATTACAAAAATTATTAAAATAAATTAAATCTATAATTATTATTAAGATGACCAATAAGTCCCAAAAACTCAAGTAGATTATATTTTTTAAAAAAATATAATCCTATTTGGCATTATTATAAATTGTTTCCATTTATAAATAATTTTTAATAATTTTTATTTCATGATAATAATTTTTTGTCAAAATAAAAACTATTCAAAACTATGACATTATACACATCAAAATAAAGAGTAATATTTGAATATTTATTTTATTATATTATATAAATATATCTATTTATATAGATTATTAATAAACTAACTCAATAATTTTAAATGATATTTCTTTTTTATAATCAATAATATGATTTATTCATTATTTAAATTATTAATATATCATAATTGTTTAATTCATTAAGGTATTTATTTATTCCTTAACAATTAAAAATAATTTTTAAAGAAGAAGGTAATTATGTTATCCTTCAATATAATATTTATATATAAAATAATCTAATCATAACACATATAATAAAATATCGTTCCGCTCAAAAATAATAATGTGACCACTTGGCATCCTTTTGAAGTAAATTATTATAAAGGCATCAATGTGATTTATGTCGGTCAAAAATTACCCTCAACTAAATCAATAAAATAAAATAAAAAAAGTTAAAATATATAAAAATACTTATCCAAATTGTTGGTCATTTAATTGTTCTAACAATCTTCATTAAAATCACTTTACTTTATTCCATATTCTTGCATAATCACAACAGAAGAGTTATATATGAAATAATGTTAATTATTTCATATATAAAAATTAGAAATAAAACAATAACATCAAAATAAATAAATTGTGTTCAAAATTATGCGCTATATTCATCCATTATGTATATTCACTAATATAAACGTCAAAAAAACTTGTTTAATTGGTTTTATTATCTCTTGTTTCTCGGCACATGCATTGCACATACATTTGGGTACGATTAATGTAATATGAAAAAAAATTAAAAATTAAAAAATAAATATATATCAATTATACATAATAAATTATATAAATAAGGTAAAATAAAATTTATCACATAATTATTAATTAAAAATAACCAAAGTTGACATTGCCAATGTTGTGTAGTAAGTGTGTCGACATTGACATTAATTATTATACTTTTCATGAAATAAATTATAATATACATGTACTGAATTATTTATGTATAGTATTAGAATTATAAAATCATTATTTAGGTAATAAATAAATTAAATAAAATTTATATCATTATTATGGATTCAAGATGTCCTAAAAATATTGTATTTTATATAAAATATTAGTTTTCTTACTATTTACCAAAAATTAAGATGCTTCATAAAGTTATCTGTAATTTGTAATAAGATAATAAGAACATTCTAATTTTAAATAATAAATTATTTATGTCAAACTGGATTTATATAATATCAAAATTAATTTTTAAAAATAAATAACCATATAATAAATTCATTATTTTAATAATTACTTGACAAAAAGAATATTACTTTTAAATTTAAGAATACTAATAAATATGATTCTATAAATACCTAGGTTACTATAAAAATGTTGAAAACCTATTATTGTTTTTCATATTAAAAATCCATGAAATGACAAAGAAACCACTTTCTGGATTTGAGCTGAATGGGCATATTGAAACTGGAAATTGGTAAACTGAAATTAAAATGATGATTGTTTGAAAATGAGATCATTTTCCCTTTTTTATTTAATGATTCAGCACAATCATTTATGGCTTATTAGTGAGTTATTTGGGACTATCATGATTTTTATTAGTTTTATAATAATATATTTATGAGGACTGCGATAACCAAAAAGTAGTTTTGAATATCTTATCCTTAGTGGGATGTTGATGAGTCTTATTTAGCTCGAGAGTGGGGGACATGTGTACAAATATTTTCCACAATCACTAATATGATATGTTTGAGGATAACATTACTACAAACTATCATATTATATTTAATTTATCTAGGTGATTTTTGGGATAGTTTTGATAAAAATAAATATTTCATTAATTATAAATATTTTCTAACTCATAGGATATTATTTAAATATGTTATTTTATATAGAATGTTTACTTAACCCATGTATGTAATGATTTTACATTCTTTGTAAAGAATCATGTTTTATTTATATATTAAATTTTTTATTAGTCCATGTCATGTTTTATTTTAATCCAAATGATTATTTGGATTATTATTATAGAATCTATTATAGAACACACTATGAGACTCTAATGGGATTTTTGACTCACAATAACCTTTTTACATTTTTCTATTTTCTTATTCTATGTATAGGAAATTGGAAAGGGCATCCTGATGGAGGTTGATGTTCTTGATCATTTTGGCATTAATTTATGTATACTTTGGAATGTTTTAGAATTTTATTTCTAGTTGTCGAATACATTGATGATAAATTGAGGTGGTTTTTTTCTAATAGATTTGGTTTAAAATAATATAACTTTTTAGTATATTCATTATAATGACTTGTGTCATGTAACATACTTGGTTTTGTTGAAAATTCATTCATTATTTAATCTTTTATTATTGAGATTTAGAGTCTACAACTACTGTGGATCAAGAATACAATTAATGAAATCTCATTATAGGATCATGTATAGGGGTACTAGGGTGTATATGGTTTTTTGTGACAAATATGTTTCAATTGTTCTTATTATGCATCTTTCCTTGATGAATTTATGTTGTTTGGGACGCCCTGTTGGGACATAATATGTAGTTATGAGCATATTCATTTAAATTATTCATTAAAATGAGATTTAATTCCATATATGCGGTCTGGTAATGGAGTCCTAATTATTAATTTTATGTAATTATACTCATTTACCTAACATTAATTTAGATATGTTAAAATACAAATATTATATATTTTCTAAGGGGATTAATTTAATTTTTCACCTATTGAGTTATTAATCTAAGAAATATTATAATGTGATTAATTTTGTTGGAAATTTTTTTTAGCATCACGTCTAAGAGAATATTTCTGATTATTCCCACGGATGAACCTACTCTTGAAATATAGTGAGAGGGTCCTCCCATGAACTAAAATCTAATTGATATTATTGTTCTTGTTGTCCATGATCTAGGATAGACACCTAAAACCGTTCATATTAACGCTCTAATTATGGTACATCATAATTATAAATCATGGAATCATTCACAAGAGATTCTTCACTAGATTCCCATAGTCTTACATGGATCTATAGATCCTCAAGTGGCTAGGGAGTCTTTAAGAAAGAAATATAAACATTTTAATTTTTTAGAAATTCATAATTTGATTATAGAAAAATGTTCCACCTTTAATATGGGGGAATCTAGAATTATATAATTGGAATCTATTATAATGTTCAAAAATATCATTGGGATATACTAAAATAAATTTTGAGTTATTTTCACTGATTTGTTTTATCTATATTCTACGGTTTTATCTACGACTATGATGTTTTTCCATGTGAAAAAAGTTGACAAGACCATGATAGAGTACACAAAATACATTTCCAACCTTCTCCAGTTATTACATAATACTATATCTAATGAGGAGATAAATACATGAAGGATCAAGAAGGGTCTTCCACCTCATAATGACTCATAATTTGTATTAATAAAAATTACATCATATTCTGATGTGTTGAAAATGGAAATGATGTTTGGGATTGATCTTGGTGGTACATCATGGTTGACAATAGTTCTTTATTCTAATAGTTTATGTTCTATGAGTTCCTTTAATGTAATGAGGAAGTAGGATGAATCTCATAATGGATCTCGATAACATGGTTCTTATAGACCTCCTATAATGACAGGAAGATGCTTTATGACCTTCTTCAAGTTTTTAAATCCAAGGATGTAAAAATTGGTTTTCATTGCGGAACCCAAGACTAGAAGTTCTTAAGGATGCTGTGTCCACATATAAAAATTATATTTTATCTTGTATTCCACACATAGTAAAATGGGATCAACACCACCTAAAATTAAATTGGAAAAAATAGTTACTTCACAAACTATAGTGTTCAATCCACATGAATCAAATGGAGATATTATTCACATACGGGTAGAGTATCTGGAAAAATCATATACATGACAAATGACAAAGAGAGGAACCATAACAATATATTAATATATGTAAAACAATTAATTGATGCAGGTTCATTCCATTCATTTTTTTCAAACCTTATTGTATAATATCTATATCATATTATGGGTATTTTTTCATATCTGATGAATATTAATACACATATAATAATAAATTGATTTAAGGGTCTCAATTTTCCTATATATGTCCTCAATTTATTATACATTGAGATTACATTCAATTTTGTTATTATAAAAATTAAATCTCTTGATCTCATTTTTGGGATGGATTTTATAATACTTGTTATGGTCCATAATGACTGTTATCTTCAATGAGCATCCTTTACAAAGTATGATAGGGTGTGTGGTATTGTAACTACACTACTATTTTACTATGGTACATATCTTTAGTTTTTATTTTTTAATGACATAAATGGTCCTAAAAAGACATCTAATCAAGATAAGGAGCTGATGTCATAATTTGGGGAATTCTCAAAGGTCGATGTATTGAAAAATTGAAAATTGGCTTGGACTCATGGTTTGTCTTCAACCATATGCCCCTAGAGAATGGCTAGGCCACCAGTTAAAGCGGGTGTACAGAACCCTTATACACTATCTAACTATGGTTAATAGAACTGTGGAAAGAGGTCATGAGTTGTGCCCATATAATACCTTAAGTGCCCACTATTTGATCGCGGTTTGGCAAATCAGGCAATGAAACAATTTGATGTAGTTTTTGGAAAAAATGATCAATTTTACCCTCCTCCATTTTATGTTATTTTTTCTATTTATCCCCCCATGTTTATAGAGTATCCTCATACATTACTCTTTGAGATCTTAATGAACCTTCTACATCATTCTCTTGCAACACCTCCATCTAGTATTTGATCTTCAATCTATCACTGGTGATGTATAGAATAATGTAAATCTAACCTCACATTCCAAAATATTGTCATTTACTATCATCATCAGTTGTTTAATTTATATGAAATCTCATTAAAACGATTTTTGTGTAAATTGATGAATATTATGATCTATTATATCCTACTATAAATCTAAAGTTGAAACATAGTGATTCATCATATACGACCCTAAGGTAGGTGGTCACATAGTTTTCATTTTGTAATTTGGTCATTTCCGATTTAATCACATTATGTCAAGATTCATACATTTTCATGATCCCCTATTGTGTTCATTTAATCATTTATAATTTACCCTAGTGTTTGTAAATAAGTTAATTGACTCATGTTTATGGTTTTTGTTATCTTTATTTCTCTCTATGGAATCCCGAGGGGTGTTTCACTTAAATTGTTCATTTTAGTCCAATTTTAGAGAAGTAATGAATTATATTTTATGATTCTCAGAAATTTTTTAATCAAATTTTCCCTTGTCCCATGTTTATTTGAATTATATAATGGTGTATCAATGATTCTTTACTTCCATCGAATTAGAATTTGAAAATTGACATTGTGATTATTTGGCTTTAAACATGATCATTGAAAACATGTGTTGGAATGAAATTACAATGTGAGACAATTTTTATTGATTGGATCAGATGAGATTGAATAACCAAAAATATGAATTAATTTCAAATGGAATGGCGTCCAAGGATGGTATAGACATTCACTTGTCTTGATTTTTTTTATAAAGTCTTTCTATGTTCATTTTTTTAATTGAAATAAGGTAACATGGTTTTCCTTACATTATATATTTGTAAATGATATGTATTTTGGGTGTAGAGCAAGAGATCATGAGAGCCTTGAGGTTAGGAATACCTTGTTATCTTCTAGTTGTGGACTCAAGGACCATGAGATCCTTGAGGTTGGAAAGACTATGAGAGCTCCCTTATGTATTTCCAATAGATTTTTAGAGCCCTTGGAGTTGGGCCAAGGGTTATTCCATGAGAGATACCCACCTATTGGATGTTAAAGAGTAATGTCTGGGTCCACTCAATCAAATATATTTATATATAAAGATCAAATATATATATAAATATATATGGGGACTTGGTAATTCTTACAATCCTTGTGCTGAACCAAGTATAAAATCCAAGCGTCCATTAGGAACCTGAGTGGGAGATTATTAATTAATTTTTCATTGTTTACATTTGATGTAAGCTATACATAGTTTACATACACGATCCTACTTAGATGACATGTAGATAGCATTGGTGGTGGCATACATAAATTTATCTAACATACTATCTAGGCCTCCTTCGGCCCTCATGCATACTTTTTACCTAAAGGTATGGATAAAGGAATGCCTCAATCTTCTATCTGTTTATCAATTCTGAATAGATGGACCTTAATAGAAGAGGACTTGTACTAGGCCCAAGATTTTTTGTATAGACTATTGTGTTTTATTTACTTATATATCTTATACTTTTATACCTACATCATGCATTAATTTTCTTTTTGTACTAGCATATCAGGCATTCAAACATGTATTAAATACTGTCTACGGGGACCATAAATTTAATCTTTCATCTATTTTTTTGATTAGATAATATTTTTATTGATTATCCGTCATCTATTTGATATTTTAATTACACTGATGTGTACTCAGGAATGGGGATAAAGACTCTGCACTAATTTTACCATTAAAATCTCCATTGCTAGTCAGCATCCCCTAGTGTATTGAGGGATACGTCAGGGGTCATGTAGCCAACTAGCCTCTGGGCATGGGTTTCAAGGTATCATATTTTGACTATTTATTTATAATTTAGAGAAGATAGATTGGATATTGGGAACACATGAGACATCGTCATAAGTAGTTCATTGAAATCACGAACCCATGTATGGGGTAAAGACCAACTTACATTTGTCATTTATGTTATTTACTCTATTATTACTATTGATATCACATAACTATTGGGTGATTCACATGTTTTGTTTTGTTAGTGATATAGATTATATTGGAATTGGGAATAACTTTTTTCACCCAAGGAAATGAGGTTTATGTGTTAGAACATTCATCACATTATGAAAAATATTAGTAGGCCATTAATTTTTCAATATCACATTTATATTTCTAGTGAGCATTTCATGTTGCATATTCTTGTGGCTTGATAAATAGATATAATTGTACAAACATATTTTTCATGTATTGGATCATTATATGGTGTGAGTTTAGTAGGTGTCACTCCTTGATTTATAAGGTTTATGGCCAATATGTACTAGAAAATGGAATTTCAACTAGCTCAAACAATTGAGGGATGATATAACAACATGTATATGAACAATTTAAATTAGAAATGGCATTCATGTGAGTTTCATATTTTGAATCATAAGGTTTATGGCCTCTTATGGGCCGGAAAGTGACATATCAATGGATGGAACTACTACAAATGACTTATAATTTGGAAAATACCTTTTTTACACACGACTAACATTGAAACATGACCCAAACCCAACCTTAATATTGTGTAGCGAGGGTTCTTCATTATTATGGAATGTTATGATTGGTTATATCCTCTAAACCAGGCATTATATGTACGCATATAGGTATTTCCATTCTTTTAGGAATGATTTTCTGCACATCCTTGTTTCTTAAATGATTTTATATAAATTGATAAATATCTTTTGATATGTTCATTTAGAATTTTTGTATTATGTTTCCATAACATCCCCAAATTGTGCACCATGATGGCTGAAACAACCATGTTCATAATGTGGTGGGCCATGAGCCACCATTTTTTCCTCCAGATGTGCCACCTTTGGTTCCTCCTCCTTTACTTGAATAGTGTGATGATTCCCAGTTTCGAGAAGGGTTATTAGGTATGATGAAGAATATGCAAGGTAGAGTTTGACCTACCCTGATCATGCTATTGTTAGTTCATTAGTTTCAACATCAGTAACCTTCAACTTTCATGGGAGATGGTGGAAAACTTTCTATAGATTCATAGATTGGGGTGACATTGTATATCTTTGAGCACCAATAGACACCTCCAAAGGGGAGGTTCATGATTGATATGTAAATGTCTCCCGAATCAGTAATTATAAATTGGTATGTCATCACCTAGGCATGCTAGAATAGAGAGATGGTTTGGAAAGACTTGCATAATTTCATTAACAACATTTTTTCCCTCAAACTCTGATGGATGATAGAGATGGAGATTTTATGAATCTATTGAAGGGGAATATGTGAGTAATGTATTACTCGCCCTTTTTCACTAAGATGCATCATTTCTCTCTATCTATAGATGTTGTCGATCTTATGAATTCTAGGCGATTCTAGGAAGGGATATGTTACGTCGTCTGGTGGAAGGTCAATGTTTTTTAGATGATTAATATTTAAAAAATCATCACCCATGACCTTATTAAGGAGTGTAACATGGGATATTCTTAGTATACATGACAACATAGTTCATCACAATAGGTACCTTTTGGATATTCTTCTGGGTGAAATAGTTCTTTGAGTTTTCTTATAGAGGGAGTAGAAGTCATGCTTTTACTCTGGATTGATATCAAGATTGTCACTAGTGTAGAAAGACAAGGCACTTCAATGCACATCATCCACAATATCCACAATACTGAATATGATATGGATGGAGGGTATATATTCAAATTTTTAGTAGTTTTTTTAGATTTCTCATAGGGAGAAAGGATTTTCACCTACTCCTTATCCCAGTGAGGGGTTGGAAGGATCACAATAATCAAGAGGCTAGAACATCACAGACCGATAATATAGAGGTGGAATTCAAGGCAGAAGGAACAATGCTTATGATTAAAAACACATATAGAGAAGTCTAGGACATTTACATGTAGTGACACAGGGTCGTGGTTCATGCCCTTTAAATATAGCTCATCCTATCCTGCAAGAGCATAGGGTCGGACCATCTACTATACAGGTACTATTCTGGTCGCCTTCACATTAGTATCTACTTTGGTGGATATAGGTACCTCTCATTAATTAATGTAAAAGATAATAACTAAGAGTATAGGTGTCCATGTTGACTATTATAATGCTTCTAGGACACTATATACACCGTTAGGTATCCATTCATAGGGAGCTCACCATTTTTATAACTATCCCTTTGATATAAACAATTATGTTCTTTAATGGAAGAAGGTATGTTATTGGGATGACATGTTTTGACTTAATAATCTGGATAGACTGGTTTGTTCCATACAGAGATAATATTGGATAATATCATGAGAGAGTGATGCTTACATGACCAGAGGGAATTATTCATGTGATTATGGTAGAAATGTAGTTCGCTTCAGAATAGAAGGACTAGATAAGTAGAGGCTAGGTGGTGTAATGAAATAGGTTTCCAATATTTACCTCAAAGACCAGGGGTTGAAAACCTCCATATTTTCTCATATAGTGGAGTGTTCAAATAAGATTTTCCTGATGAATTCGTTTTTCTACCTCTTTTTCAAGAGAGTGGTTTCTATTGAGGTGGTTATAAGGATATCACCTATGACAATTCTTCCTTATAGAATTAACCAAAGGATATTTTCTAACACAAAAACGAATAGGAGGATCAGCTGTGGAATGGTTTTATATTCATTATTACATATTCATAGGGTACACCTATCCTCTTTTCCTAGATGGAGTATGGTACCATTGGTATTTTAATGGATTACCATTAGTTAAAACATAAGAATATTAGGAACCAATATTTCTTTGCTATAATATATGACATATATGATCATCTTTGAGTAGAGAAGATGTTTTAAAATATATATCTGATGACATGATACCATCTAGAGTATGTGAAGACGTTAGAAATACCACACACAACATTCTAAAGTATGTATTATCTTCATGAGTACATTGGTATGTCATTCAGACATAAAAATTTACCTTCTATATTTATGGATCTTATGAACTAGGTCTTCCACCTATATCAGGATTCATTTGTGGTTTTCTTCATAGATGATATCACAGTGTATTCTCTATCAAGAAACAACAATGAAACACATATTTAGATCAGGTGGAATATGATGAGAGTGCATAAGATAAACTACATGATTAGTATATATGTCTTTTATATTGATAGAGTCCACTTCATGGATCCTATCCTCAAGAAGTTAGGTGTTTCTGTTGACCTAGAGAAAGTTAGGGATATGGTTTCTTGGGAGAATCTCAAGAATGAATTTGATATCCATAGTTTCATAGGGATTATGGATACTACACAAGATTAAATCCTTATTTCACATACTTTTCAATACATATTATTAGTTTTATGAAAAATAGTGTGAAATTTTAATTCTCAGAATCATGGGAAGCAACCATCGGGGAGATCAAGGGTTTACATACTTAACAAATAATAATGATTTTTCCAAATCCAGGTAGGGATTATATAGTTTATTGTGATGCATGAGAGATAAATCTTGGAGCAGTTCTGGTGGAGGAAAAGAATTTGATGACATACTATTCTCATAAATTGAGGCATCACGAGTAGAATAACCCGATGC
Organism: Viscum album; assembly: GCA_963277665.1. Lineage (NCBI taxonomy): Eukaryota > Viridiplantae > Streptophyta > Magnoliopsida > Santalales > Viscaceae > Viscum > Viscum album. Next base: position 1,213,913,918 of record OY728131.1, on the reverse strand, counting down.
ATGACCTCGAGCTCACCACTATTGTTCATGCCTTACGATATTATAGAAACTATTTATCGGTATAGAGTATTGTGGTGTTCACATACCACAAATACCTCAAAATATATCTTCACACAATGGGATCTAAATATTAGGAAGCAAGTTTTGTTCAGAACCTATAATAATTTGACTTAGATTTGGATTCCCGCCTTTTTATTATACAACTTTACATTACATTTTATATAAATAGGATCTTTAAAGTCTAGTGTCATGAAAATCAGGAACAAAAAACATTAATACAACATAAAACATTCATTTAATACACTTATAAAGCATCATAATATGTTCTTCCTAATTAAAATTATTTCATCTCATATCCTGGAGACATACATCAAAGGAAAGGGTGATCAAAAGGCTCAGTAAAGAAAACAAGTGAAATAATTGACATGTGATCTTGAGAAGTATTAATAAGAACATGATAAAAGTCATAAAGGCATGAGAAATGGATGAATAGGAATATAATAATAAAAATAACATGAATCATAACATGAATATGTGACTATAACATTTCATTTATAAATTCATGAACATATCCACAAGGGTTAACCCCGAGGTGTTATAAAAAATTACCAAAGTTATTCTCCAAGGTATCGTGAAACTTGTCATCTATAGAGATTAATTCAATACCTAATGCACTAGAGCTCTATCAGGAAACACCTTTAATATGTATTTATTTTAATGTGATACACATAGATCATAATAAAAAATTTCATAAATAACCTATATAGAATAAAAGAAATGGGTTTCATTTCAAAATCTTGATGTTTTAAAAGTTCTTAAAAATAAGATCATTATATCATTTATAACCAATGGAAGGGGAGTGAGGGTTATATGTATGTCCATTATAGAAAAAAATATCATTTTTAAATATTTATGAACAACCATAGAAACGAAATAGGTCTGGGTATTTACATAAATAGGCAAGATAATTTCTTGAGAAAAAGAAAAAGAACTTTTGAGATGAAATTTCTACAGCATAACGGCTATATAACATGATTTTATAAAATAATGAAAATAAAATATAGTGAAAGGGCAACCCACTCATAAATAACTCATATTAAAATATAAATACAGAAGAACATGGAGAGAAGAACATGGGATGGATTTTTTAATGACATACCACAAGGAAAGGAAACTTGAAAGGAAGGAGAAGATACAGTTTTTTTCGAGAAATTTGGCATCCTAACGGCGTCACATAAAAATTCAGAAAACAAATTTATGTGAGTGGAAAGGGTCTCTCAAAAAGTAGACATGAATTGGACAGTAATGGGAACATATAAAAACATAACCACAACATAAAGAGAAGGAAACTAGAAGACACAACATAACAGAATTCATTTCTTAAAAGAGGAGGGTGAAAGGATCCCTTACCTTAAAGTGTAACATCGAAATATTTAAGGTCAAGACCTTGGGATGCCTGAGGGAACCTTTTGAGGACTCTTTGTTAGTTAAGGAGACCATAATATCGTTTATGATGATTTTTGGAATGAAATGACTGAGGGAAATGGTTTGGTATTTATAGGAAAAGTGAGTGAATAAATTATTAATTTGCAAGGGACACCTCATCGATGGTATTTGCAAAACGATGGGCATTACCATTGTATTTTCCCATGTTATTGGACACATGGGAGTTAACATAGAATATATAACTATTCATAAGTTAACCAGAATGAATATATCATTAATGATGTCATTAATCACCCGAAGCACAAAATTGCATTTTTACTATTCACCAAAAATTCACTTGTTTCAGAAAAAACCCAAAAATTCACCCTAACTTAATATAGATGCTCAGAAATCAAAAATCAAGTCCATTTTATGAAAGTAAGTTTCTAAATATTTTTAATTTAATTTTTAAATATAATCATTATTTATTCCAAATATACCACTTTAAAGACATAACTCATTTTGTAACACTATAAAAAAGTAATCAAGGTCCCATTAAATTATCATATAACCATAAGACAATAAGGTATAAATATATGATTAAATTTAATGAATATTAATTTTCCTTTTAAATTATTAAATTAATTATATAATTTGAAATGAAATATTTATGGCAAAAAAATACCAAAACATAAACTATGATCATTTTTCACTTTTAAGATGCCTAAAATGTATTTATTTATTCATGGGCGATGTTTCTATTTTTTTGGCCAAATTACTATTAATTACTATTCATACGTTTATGTTACTATTCCACCATTACAATTCACTTAAAACCATGTTGATCTTATTAGAATCTAAATTTCTCACTGACCAAAATTGTAAATGACAGTTTTTTTAAATAATTTCACATTAATATTTATTTAATGAATACAAAATAATTTAAAATATCCTTTTTCCTAAATTTATCAATAATAAACATCCTATATTTATCCGGATATTTTAATTCAGAAAAATTTTCATAAGAAAAAATAACAATTTTATTTATATAAAAGGATTACACAAAGCAGCTAATGTCTCATTACATAGCCCCTTATTACACCCGCAGAGGACCTAAGTGTAAGGTGTGCTATGGTTATAGAATCTTGTGGTGGCTAGGACAACATTTCTCAAGTAGTGATTTTTATGAGCTTGAACATCTCCATTAGGCGATTCCGTTAATGCTTCATACGTTGATGTTCAGCTTGGGCACGGTCCAGAGCAATTCCCAGTGATGATACCTCCTTCCCAAGCTCCGACAGATGGGATTCATATGGCTTGATTCTACTGGATGAGGCCATTCAATATTCATTCTGTAGTAATTAACAAAGATAACCATATTTATAAATACACAATGTTAAAATTATTATTTCCTATGGTCAAATTGACCAACAGTCATATAACAGTCAAAACCCAACGGTCTCATTTTAATTATACCCACTTTATTAATTAAAGGATTTAGTTTTGTTGAGTATAAATTAAAATTACACACAAAATTAGAAAACAAATAAATTTAAAAAGTTCTCGTCGTTACATTCTTCCCCCCTTAATAAATTTTTTCCCCGAAATTTTTAACTTGTACCGTATGACATTAAACAGGGTGGGTAGTTCTACCTCAAAGACTCCTCAGGTTCGCATGTGGCTTTTTCATATTTGTGGTTCCTCCATAACACCATAACAAAGTGGTATGTCTTGTTATATAGAACCATGTTTCTACGATCCAATATCTCCACTGTTTCTCCTCAAAAGAGAGGTCATGTTCAATTTGAACCACCTCTAGATTTAGTACATGTGAAGGGTCATGTATGTACTTCCTCAAGAGGGATACGTGGAAGAGATCATGAATTTGTGATATACTTGGACGATGTGCAAGCCGATAAGGCACTGCTCCCACATGATCAAGGATTTCGTAGGGGCCAATGTACCTAGGGCTGAGCTTCCCTTTCTTACCAAACCTCATGACTCTCTTCCAAGGTGAAATCCGTAGAAAGTCTTTATTACCAACATTAAATTCCAGGTCCCTTAAATGGTTGTCTGCATATCTCTTTTATGGACTTTGGGAATCCTTAATGTGTTTCTGGATGGAATAGACCTTTTCTGTAATCTCATTCACAAGATCAGTCCCAAGAATCATTCTCTCACCAGCTTCATCCCAACAAGTAGGAGTTCTACATCACTTCCCATATAGAGCTTCATAGGGTTCTATTTGAATGCTCGAGTATAATATGTTGTTGTAAGAGAACTCAACTAAAGTGATTTGTTGATCCCATCCACCCTTACATCCCATTGAGAAAGTTCTCAGCATGTCCTAGAGTGTTTGAATAATTATTTTAGATTGGCCATCAGTTTGGGGGTGACAGGCCATACTGAAATTCAATTCTGTGCTCAGATATGGTTGATGACTTCTCTAGAATTTTGATGTGAACCTTGGATCCTAATTAGATATGATAGAAAATGGGACTCCATGCAGCCTTACCACTTCCTTCATGTAAATCATGGAACGTTGATCAAGAGAGAAATCTTCCCTAAGGGAGATAAAATGGGTAGTCTATGTGAGAAGGTCCATAATAACCCATATCACATTATTTCTTTTGGAAGGTTTTGGGAGACCAATGATGAATTCCATAGTTATATTATCCCACTTCCATGATGGTATGGGTAGTGGTTCCAATACCCCTTTAAGAAGTTGTCACTCCACCTTAACTTGCTAACATACTAGGAACCTTGATGTGTAGTCCGAAAACTCCCTTTTCTTAATATCCCACCAATAATGATCACAATGTTCCCAATACATTTTCATGCTACCCTGATGTATAGAGAATGTAGAGCTATGAGATTCATCCATCAGCTCCTTCTTTATCTTTGGAATAGATTGAACACATAGTCTTGAATGAAATTAAAAAAACCTTTTTGATCAATATTAATCTCAGGAATCTTCCCATCCTTCACAACCTCAAACTTCTTCTGTATCAAAGGATCTTCTTTCTGAGAATTTTTTATCTTATCCAGTTGTGACAGTTGATAAATCATTTGGGATTGGGTTTATGATTTCCCTTACCATATAATTCCAATGTCCAGATTTACTAGGTCATTGATCAAAGGATCTCTTTGAATCCTCATCATGGAAAAAACTACTGCGTATTTCTTACTTACTACATCAGTGATTTTGTTTCCTCTTCTATGATGATAATGAATTGAAAAATAATAGTCTTTATGAAGTTACTAACATCTCCTTTGTCTCATGTTCATTTCAATTTCTGTGAAGATATATACTTAAAACAATGATGGTCTGTGTATATATCACATTCCTCTCAATTAAGATAGTTCATCCATATCTTCATAGTAAAAACAACCACAGCCAGCTCCAGATCATGTGTAGGATAGTTCTGCTCATAAGTCGTCAACTTTCGAGATTCATAAGCAATCACCCTATCATTTTTCATGAGGAATCACCCAAGAACATTTAGACATGAATCACTAAAAATAATGAATCCTTCTCTACTTGAGGGAAGAGTTCACACATGTGTAGTAACAAAACTCTTCTTCAGCTCTTGGAATCATTCCTCACACTCCTTTGTACAGATAAACTTGAAAACTGTTTGTGTTAACCTGGTTATTAGATTATAAATTCCTGAATTTTTTTTCACAAAACTCCTATAATATCCCACTAATCCAAGGAATCTATGAATCTCAATTATTGTTTTAGGTTGAGGCCACTCCTCTAAAACATTTGTCTTTGTATGATAAACTGTGATTCCTTCATTGGTAACAATGTTACCCAATAAAGCAGCTTATTGTAACCAAAATTCACATTTACTAAACCTTCCAAAAAGTATCTCCTTCGGAAGAGTTTTCAAAATAACCCATATATAATTCTAATGCTCCTCACAACTTTTGGAATATATCAAAATGTCAACAATAAAAACTACCACAAAGTTGTCAAGGTATTCATTACAGACACTATTCATGAAATCCATAAAAATATTCAGTGCATTAGTTAGTCCAAAAATCATAACAACAAACATATAATGCAGATATATTGATCGGAAGGCAGTTTTTGGAATATCTTCTTTCTTCACCCTCAATTACTGATAACCAGATCGAAGATCAATCTTAGAGAAGAATTGAGCCCCATGAAGTTAGTCAAATAAGTCATCAAATCTTGGAAGAGGGTATTTGTTCTTTACTATGATTCCATTCAGTTCCCTATAATCAATGCATAGGCACATCGTTCCATCCTTCTTCTTCTCAAGGAAAACATGTGCTCCCCAAGGAGACAAACTCGGTCAGATAAACCCCTTCTCCAAATGATCTCTGAGTTGTTTCATTAATTCCTCCAGCTCAACATTTTCTATCCTATATGGGATCTTTGATATTGGATGAGATCCAGTTATGAGATCAATAGAGAACTCTACCTCTCTTTATGGGGGAGGTCCATGCAACTCCTCAAGATATTAATCAATTTATTCCTGGAAAACGATACATTTTCTATACTCAAACTCTCATTTCCTACTTCTTCTTCACTGATCAACTCCATAAAGAAGAATATAGGAGGTTCTTATAGACAATGATCAGGTTGAGATATCTCTCTATTGAAGATAACTTTAGGGTTTCTATTCATGGCTAATGATATTTCCTTACTTCTGCATTTGATATTAGCATTATACTTTGATAGCCAGTCCATCCCTAGTATAATGTCGAATTCCATCATTGGAATGACTACTAGATTTTTGATAATATGGTGATCACCAAAGTAAATACTAGAGTTTTTTAACACTGGAAATGCTTGGATAATCCCTCCATGTTTCTTGACTGATAACTCTAGTTTTAGAATGATGGGGGTTTCTTCTCAATTCTTTGAAAACTTGGAGAAAATAAATGAATTTGTAGAACCAGAATCAATCAAATAATTTTCTGGATTTGAGAGAATAATAAATGTACATGAAACCACATAATTTGGATCTTCTACTTCAGCTATAGTGATAGCAAAAGCATGACCATGATCCCTTGGAATTTTCTAAGGCTGATGGTGGTTCCCCTCCACTACACTCGGATTTGGACAGCGATTGGAAATGTGCCCATGTTGTCCACACTTAAAGAACTCATCATCTTGTTGGTCTTACACGATCTTCCACTTGTTGTTAGTTTTTGGAAGATAAGGTTTCACCCCACAATGATAATTCATCACAATATGTCCATATCATCCACTCTTGTAGAATTTCCCGCTCCCGAGAAAGTAGTTCCCCGAATGCTTCTTCCCACATTTATTACATGTGGGACGTTGCACTTGTTTGCTTCCTCTTCATTGATCAATTCCCTTCCCTATGTTGGTCTCCATTGATCTCTTTTAGTCGTTTGATTTATGATACCACTACGTCTCACCAAACTCAAGTTCGACTTTCATTGTACTTCGTAGGATCTCCTCATAGCTGTTTTAGTCTTGGTTGGCTAGATTCTTTTGTAGATGAGGTATCAGTCCACCAAAGAATCTATCAACAATACCATTTTGTTCCATGACAAATCTAAAGGTATATCATGATAGTCTGGTGAAGTTTATCTTATATCTTCCGACATATTCTGTCTCCTTGTGCTTTATCTCGAGAAACTCCTTCACCATTCTTGTTCTCATGGATGGGGGGAAATACCTAAAAAATCCATCTTAACTCTTCCCACTACATTGGTTCAACCTCCACTCTTTGCCTCGTGTTTTCAATCATCTCCCACCATTGATCATCTTCTCATTCTAAGCGATAGTCAGCCAGGGTGACCTTATTTTTCTCTGAATAGTGGAGCACAGAAATAAACTTCTCAGTAGAGCTGATCCATTGCTCAATAATCAATGGGTCAGTCGATCCACTAAAGATTGGTGGTTTTTGACGCATAAAGGACTCAATAGAATGTTTTTCCCTTCTCAGTTAGATTGTTCTCTCATCTTGATTCTAGTTATTTCCCATAACTTGAGTCAATTGGTTCATCATTTTCATGAATGTTTCCATTCCGGCTTCCATTGGAGGGTCTTCAGTGCATGGTCCACTACAGTCACCATTTGCATGGTTCCACCTTTTCCCCTCCAAAGGATTTATGTCTTAAAACTTTTTTAAATAATTAAAATTCTCTATAAATCATTCATAATGATTCATAAAAATCAAATGATTATCCCAACGTATCCCCCAGGAGTGTCATAACCAATAGTACAGCATGACCCGTTGTCGTGCACTAGTTCCCGTTTGAGTCTAGCTCAAAGTGGTGTTTTCATGTTTTACCTCTAAGTACATCTGTTCCAGAGACCCCTCTACGAGCTCGTATCCATACAAGGATTCATTTTCTTGATAAACAAATTAATTTATACTCACAAAAATACCTGGAAGTTTTCATATATTTAAACATTTCTATAGGGTTCTTAGTAAAGATTTCATATCATAATTTCTGTAAATAACTAAATTATCCTTTGATACCAACATTGGAATCCCGCCTTTTTTAAAACAACATTAAATTACGTTTTATATATAGGGGATCATTAAAGACTAGTGTCTTGGAATCAGGAACAAAAAACATGATTACAACCTAAAACATTATTCTAATCCACTCTTAAGGTTTCATCATAAATTCTTCTTAAGTACATTTTCTTTATCTCATATCCTGGAGACATACATCAATGGAAAGGGTGAAAAAAGGCTCAGTAAGGAAAACAAGTGAAACAGTTGACAAGTGATCTTGAGAAATATTAATAAGAATATGAAAAAAGTCATAATGGCATGAGAAATGGAATAATAGTAATATAATAATAAAAATAACATGAATCATAACATGAATATGTGGCTAAAACATTTCATTTTGAAATTCATGAACATATCGCCAAGTTTTAATGCCAAGGTGTTATAAAAACTAGTACTCAACCATGCATTCACATGGTGATATGGTTCAATGCTGTTTTTAAGAAGAAAATACTACATCTCAATTTTAATAATGAACATAAATATTCAATAGTTTGAAATCAAATGAAATGATACTTATTACTAGAATACAATAGGACAAAATATGAAAACATCATTATGAATGTAGAATACTTATTTGGATAAATATATATCAAAATATGAAGAATAATCTATAAGAAATATTAAATTATTTTCACCATGGAGATTTTAATTAAATGAAAGAAAATAACATTGAAATTGAAATTTGGAATTTGGATAATGATGATAAAAAATTTTGTAATTGAAGACATAGTGATATAAACAACAAAACATGGAATAATTAATTAGATTGCAAAACATATTATGTTATAGTAAAATAGAATACATACAACTAGAAAACTTTATATTGAAAATAGTAATCAAATTAATGTACAAATAATATTTATTGCAAGATAAAAATCATGGAAGTAAAGATGACTCAATAAAAATTTATAAAAATTAGAATTAGAGACAAACATGCATAGAATAAGTTCATGTGATAGAAAGTATAGACTTGACATCAGACTGGAAAGAAATCCAACATGTTCAATTATATGAGGGTGTACACCATCACCATCATATGGATGTTGGTCAGGGTATCAATATGGCATGTGATCCCCTGCACATAGAATAACTATTGTAGTCAATACAAATGCTGAAATCTAAACCAGTTGATCTTCTTGAATCAATTTGAGTTGGATCGTAATACCCTGCACATGTAATAGTCATTGTAGTGAGGAATCATATAGCCATTGTATCCTCTTGTGTACCCTATAAGTAACAGTACCATAACAGCTTCGAATGCAGAAAAAATTGTACCTTCATTTGACCGAAAAAAGTAGAGAGGTTCTCTTAATCATCTTGACGTATCGAGAAGATCTGAACATCGTCAATGATGAACCGGTGGAATGGTTCACTGATTTCCTATTTATGAGTTTATGTATAGTATAACAATGCATGAAATATGTATTTAAAAAGCATCAAGATCAAATTAAAAACAGTTCATGAAAATAGAGTTATTGTTTAACATGGACATAAATATTTTTGGAGTTTTTACAGTGGGAAAAGAGGTAATATTCCAGAATCTCACAGCCTATAAAATCATCCAATATATCAATCTGTAGATACAAAAAAAATGTTTAAAATAAATTTTACATACTAATAAGTGGTTAAATTAATTTATATAGAGGAAAAGGGATAGCTTGCTTTAAAATTATACCATCAAATGATCCAACAGTGTACTTGGACTTTACCGCCACATCAGGCTTTTCTAGTGCCATCTCCCTTTCATGAATTTATGATGCAGCTAGCTCCTTGTGTGGGATGACATTGTTGTGGAATTATCTTCCAACAAAAATAAACACACTGAAATGTATACATCCCATGAGATGCTACAATAAAACAACAGTGACATACAACAGAAAACATAAAAGCAGGTACAATCAGAATAATGTTATTGGGATAAAATAGTTGTCATATCTATTTACAAGATTATATATGTGACATGATGCTGATTTGCAGTCCCAAACCTAAATTCAGACTTTGCATTATACTCTTCTTTTGTACCAGGAAAAAAACATGAGATATCATAAAATTGGATAAACATTTCTTTGGAACATAAAAGGTAAAATATAAAAATAGGAAATCTGGAAAAAACATCAGTATTCAGAAAAAGGTTATTCTATTTAACCAGAAGCGATCAAAAGATTTCATAAAATTTGAATTGTGTTTTACTAGAATGAAACATTCCCTAATGTAAATTTGTGTAATCTAGTAAACTGGAAAATCAAATTACATAATAAAATGGGTATTCTGTTTTATAATAATCATTCATGACAAATCAACTTACAAATAAAATTGGCTGAAAGATGCCAAATCACAAAATGGGAAATCACTAATAATGGAAACAAATAGTAGAAATTGGGTACTATATATGCTGAAACATATTAATAAAATAAACATATTGGTTGTCTGAAATAAAATAATAATATGACAATGTCTGAAGAAAATATAAAGAACTAAACAAACCATGTTTTGATAAATTTGATTCTGGAATCCAAATTGTATTATCCAATAACATATATGTGTATGTTACTGTATCCTTTAAAATTTTGTTTGGAACATGTTTTTTACATTGACTGAACAACATATACCTAAATCATAATATATATATATTCCACATTTTATAACTAATTATATTTTATAAAATCAAACAAGAATGAAACAACATAAGTAATAATGTCACCAAGAATTTATGAAATGAACATGAATGAATTACAATACATTATATGTATATTCAGTATAAGTATACAAACATAATAATAACTGAATATGCAGAATAAGTATTAATGTCATCGAGAAATCAACATGAATGAAATATCCAACTGAAAATAACATTCAAATGGACATGAAGAAAACATCATAAGTATATACAAAATAATATTCAAATGGATATGAATGAAATGGACATTCAAATGGAAATTTAAATTTCAAAATATAAAGTGTATTTAATAATGTCACCATGAAATTATGGCACTCTATACAAATATCCAACTTCAAATTCATGGAATACTTTTCTGCATAGAAAAATAATGTTTAAAATAAGAGAACCTGAATTTGCAGATTAAAAAAATGAATTTCAAACTAAAATAAAGAATATAAATATCATACCTCAAACAGTAATACTTGTTGAAAACATATTGAATTTGTATTTCCCTATATAAAATCACAGACCAAGAAAATGTAGTTGAGAAGATGATCACCCATAATATGATTCTCTAATAGATTTTAACAATCAAGGGAATGTACTAGAACCTCTAACTCCCAAAATAATGATACAATAATAAAAGGATGGCACATAATAATATTCATATGTATAATTTATAAAATAAATAATATACATATCATACATCAAATTATATGCACCACTATATTTCCTTCAAAACAAAACAAACATATTAATATATATATATATATATACCAATCATTGGGTATACCTATTATTAAGTAAAACATCAATGTCCGTATATATGTTGTTGCTCATTCCATACCCAAGGTGCATGTTTACAAAATCATAATATTTCTTGAATTTTGTTAAATATACGAAAAAAACAGTATTTCAAGAATTATTTTAAATATATGACAAACACACCTAAAGACTTTCATCCATTGTTTTCGAGCTGGTTGTCAAGTGGCGTAAACAATGGTTGTCACTACACCTGGTAAAGTAAGTGATTGCGGGAGGTGAACTAAGGAGAAGCTGAGTGAATGTCTCCTTTGGTTTCCTATAGTCAGGCATAATTGGAAGATGCATGCAATTATCATAAAAATTTGGTTTATGTGTATTATATCATAAGAATCATATTCATATGTTTTTATCGCATGAAAACAATATATAGTAGATTCAATAATTAAAACAAATTACCTACAGTCGTATATTGGAAAAAAGGGAGGTTTACTCCATGATTTTAGGATAAATTACCTGCATTCTTATAGAGTGTAACTACCACTACAAAATGATGGAAAAAAGTGAGTTTAATTTCATAATTTTAGGAGAAAATACCTATTTAAGGGATCTGGATATGTAGGATATCTGAAAAAGGATTTTAGTGCCTAAAAAGTAGTATATAGTGGATGCTAATAGAGTTGAAGGTAATGATAATAGACCACAAGACTGTAATGGAACTAGTAGGAAAAATAAAGTGAAACATGATGTTATCTTCAACCAAATAATTAAAATAATACATTAAAAGGATAATATTCCCAATCATGATTTCAAAATGAAATGAAAATATCCATCCCAGGTTTCTAATCATGAACACCATTATTAAATCTATTACATTGATAGATGAAAAAGCTTAAATAGATAATTAGTCTAGAATATTGATTAAGATTACATATGTTGTATTGTTGGATTTCTAATTACAAACTTCAAATGAACCATAAAATTTTCCAAGAAAAAAATTTTTCTTCGATGCAAACCCATAACCTGAAATCAAAATAATTCACACATCAAAAACCATAGAAAGGAAAAAACACCAGTAAGACATCATCAGAAAATAATTAAATAAAAATTATAGTATGAATTTACACCAAAAAGAAGTATTGAATATTCCCATGAATCACCCGGTGTATTTAAAAAACATTAGCCCTGAAAAATTACCAAATCAGTCAAAACAATAGACTATTATGCCCCAATTCTTACGAATCAATATGAATTTGGAAGGACATACAAACAAATTCTGAAAACATCTATCACCTATGATATGTACTAGATTGTTGCTAGATTTTCATGAAAATTTTGGGTGTGGAACATTTAAAACCATGAATATTATAGTTTCATAACTTCGACATAAAGTTGGAAAACACAGAAGACAATGTGGGAAAACATAGAAGAAGGACATGTTATGGTGATGAAGAGCTGATGTGCGGAGAGGAATCATGTCCTGGTTTAAGAACCGGTATTCGAAGTGTAATTTTTGGCATTAGAGCTCTATTTGTGTAGAAAATATGTATATATTTTAAAAAACACCTACGAATAAACCTTCAAAACTATGAATAAACAACACCATGTTATCTAACATCAACAAATCATGTCCAATATTATATAGGAAATCTTTACATTGGAGTAATTAGATGTTTCAGTATAAGTTATATTACAATTATGCAGAAATAAATACGTCACGAAACTTGAGTATTTTTTATTACCAAACAATTAATGTCTTAGGTGAAATAAATCACCAAGAAATAAAAGGAATGCTAGCAGAGTAAATACCTAAAAAGTTGACCAGATTTTATGCTCGTGTAACCTGTGAAGTCCTTTATCAAAGATAAGTATACAATATTGATGCTGGTCAAATACTGTAAGTACATTGATTATCAATTCTTGATGACGAGGATTGCAATGAATCATACCCAAAGATGAACCCACTATAGTGATGAAGAAATGATGTTCCAAGAGTAATCATGTCCTGATTTAGGAGCGGTTAGTCGAAGTATCATTGCTGAAATTGAAATGAACCATCACTTTTTTCATGCAAAAGCATTTTCATCGATGAGAACCCATATCCTGAAATCAAACGAATTCACACATCAAAAACCATAGAAAGAAAAAAACCCTAGTAAGACATCATCAGACAATAAATGAATGAAAATTATAGAATACATTTACACCAAAAAGCAGTAGTGAAGTCTCCTATGAATCACCTAGTATATTTAAAAAATATCAGCCCTAAAAAATTACCAAATCACTTAAAAACAGTGTTACCATTGTACCCCAATTCATACGAATCAATATAAATTTGGATGTACATTCCAAAAAATTCTGAATACATGTATCACCTATGATAAGTACTAGATTTTTTCTAGATTTTCTAGAAAATTCCAAGTGTGTAACATTTAAAACAATGAATAATATAGTTTCATAACATCGACATAAAGTTGGAAAACATATAAGACAATGTGGGAAAACATACAAGAAGGACCTGCTATGGTGATGAAGAACTGATGTTCCAAGAGGAATCATGTCCTGATTTAGGAGATCGTTGTTGAAGTATCATTTCTGAAATTAGAGCTCCATTTGTGTAGAAAATATGTATAAATTCTAAAAACCCCTAAAAATAAACCAACAATCAAAATAATAAACCAATCATTGTGATCTAATATCAACAAATCATATTCAATATTTTATAAGAAATATCTACATAGCAGTAATAAGATGTTTCAGTATAAGTTATATTGCTATTATATACAGAAAAAATACATCACAACTTCTGAGTATTTTTTATTATCAAAGAATTCATGTCTTAGGTGAAAGAAATCGCCATTGAATAAAATGAATGCTAGCAGAGTCAATATGTAAAAAGTTGAGAAGAATTAATACCTGTGTAACCTGTGAAGACCTTTATCAAAAATAATTATTCAATATCATTGATGGTAAAAGAGTACATGTTCATTGATTATCAATTCTTGATGATGCAGATTGCAATGAAACATACCTGAAAAAAGACATACTATGGTGATGAAGAGATGATGTTCTGAGAGGAATAATGTCATGATTTATGAGTTGGTAGTCAATGTATCATTGCTGAAATTAGAGCTCCATTTGTGTAGAAAATATTTATCATTTTTAAAAAACCCCAATGAATAATCAAAAAACCTGAGAATAAACCAAACCATGTGATATAATTTGAACAGGTCATGTCCGATATTATATAGGAAATCTATACATAGCAGTAATAAGATGTTGCATTATATGTTATATTACTATTGAAAAAAATAAAATACATCACAAGATCTGAGTATTTTTTATTATCAAATAATTCATGTCTTAGGTGAAATAAATCACCATGAAATAAAAGGAATGCCAACGGAGTTAATACCTAAAAAGTTGAGTAGATTTTATTCTCGTGTAACCTCTAAAGACCTTTGTCAAAGATATGTATACAATATAGATGTTGGTAAAATACTAGAAGTTCATTGATTATCAATTCTTTATGATAAGGATTGCACTAGAACATACAAGACCCTAAAAATAACATAACATAGATTATAAATGAGAGGAGTACTTGGTCGAAGATGAAGTATAAATTGGAGGCATGGGAACGAAGGAATATTACTTGACTTTGAAGCCATAAGTCAAGGAATTCATTGTACATGAACCATAGGTCAACTAGAGATGAAGCATGATTGAGATGACACTATGGGTAAAACCATCTGCAGAAGAGAGAAGGAAGGAAATTATTCTCTTGAGATTAAGGGAGACGATTAGTACCTACATCATGAAGAAAATCATAGGTGTGTAAATGAAGCTAATGGAGGTGGGGCGGGTGAAGAGGTTGGATGAAAAGCATGGAGGTGGAGGTTGAGGAGGATGCGAAGAAGGCAGAGCAGGCGGAGGAGGATGTGAAGTAGACTGTGCAGGCGGAGCTGGATGCGAAGCAGGAGGTGTAGGCAAAGCAGGCGATGCAGGCGGAGGTGAATGTGAAGAAGGTTGTGCAGGCGGAGGCGTATGCAAAGCAGGAGGTGTAGGCAGAGGTGGATGCGAAGTATGTGGTGGAGGTGTAGGTGGAGGGGAGTGGGAGAGACGATTCAGGGAGGGGGAATCAGGGAGGGTTGCGGGAACCCTATAACTGGGAAAATGGAATTGATACGATGAATCGGGGAGGGCAGAAAATAGCTTGGGGAAATCATGATCACGGACGGGGTCACAGGAGGTGTATTTCAGATTGGAGTGTTTGGATGCAGAAGTCTGTGTGACATGGCTGCGTGGTTTGGTGACACGTTTGCAGAAAAATGGCAACTTTAGAAGATATATTTATTTTACCAAAGTTATTCACCAAGGTATCGTGAAACATGACATCTCTAGAGACTAATTCTTTACCCAATTCATTAGAGTTCTATCAGGGTGAACCCATAATATTTCTTTATTCTCGTGTGAGCCACATATATCATAAGAAAATAGTTCATAAATAACCCCTAGAGAATAAAATAAATGGGTTTCATTTCAAAATCGTGACATTTTAATAGTTCTTAAAAATAAGATCATAATATCAATTATAACCCATGGAAAGTGAGTGAGGGTTATATGTACCTCCATTAGAGAATAACATTTATCATTTTTATATATTTATGAACACCCATTGAAATGAAATATGTCTGGGTATTCACATAAATAAACAATATAATTTCTTGAGAGAAAGCGATAGAAATTTTGAGATGAAATTTCGGCAGCATAACAAGTATATAATATGGTTATAGAAAATAATGAAAATAAAAGAGGGTACCAGGGTAACCAACACATAAATAACTCATATTAAAATATAAATACATAATAACATGGATAAAAGAACATGGGATCTATATTTCAATGACATACCACATCAAAAGGAAACTTGAGAGGAAAGAGAAAATTTGATTTCTTTTATGAGAAATCTGGCAGCCTAACGGCGTCACTAAAAAATTTAGAAAAAAAATTGATGAGAGAGAAAAGGGTACCTCAATAATTAGACCTGAAATGGTTAGTAATGGGAATATATAAGAACATACCCTCAATATAACGTTATGGAAACAAGAAGACACAACATAAAGGAATTCATGACTTAAAAATGGAGGGTGAATGGATCCCTTACCTGGAAGTGTAACCTCGAATGCATAATGTTTGGGACCATGGGAGGCTTGAGAGGACCTTGGAAGGAATCATTGGAAGCTAAAAGAGACCAGAACTTCTTTGATGATGCTTTTTTGAATGAAATGAATGTGGAAAATGTCTTGGTATTTATAAGAAAAGTGGGTGAATAAATTATTAATTTCCAAGGGACACCTAATCGGTGGTATTTGAAAAACCATGGTATTCTCCCATGATGATGGCCACTTGGGAAAACTCATAGAATATCTGACTATTCATAAGTTGACCAGAAAGCTTACATAATTATTACTTCATTAATGATGTCATTAATCACACATAACTCAAAACTGCATTTTTACTATTCACCAAAAAATTCAACCATTTTAAAAAAACCCAAAAATTCACCCAAAACTAATATCGATGCTCTGAAATAAAAAATTAATTCCATTTTATGAAAATAATTTTCTATATATTTTTAATTTAATTTTTAAATAAAATCATTATATATTCGAAAAATACAACATTAAAACCATAACTATTTTTGTAACACCTAAAAATAGTAATAATGGACCCATAAGATTGATTTATAACAATAAGATAATAAAGTAACATTTTATTATTAAATTTTATAATGATTCATTTCAATTTTATTTTATTAAATTTGTTATGAAATTTTAAATAAATTATTTATGGCATACAAAAACACCAAAACATAAACTATGATCATTTTTTCACTTTTAAGATGTCTATAATGTATTTATACATTCAGTGGTGAAGTTTAAATTTTTTTTGTCAAATTACTATCCATTAATATTCATTACAATTCATTACTATTCATATGGGTATGTTACTATTCCTACATTACTATTCACTAAAAACCATGTTGATCTTATTAGGCTCGAAATTTATCACTTATCACAATAGTAAAAGACCAATCGTTTAAAATAATTTCACATTATTATTTATTTATTGAATACAAAAATATTTTAAAATAAATTTTTTTCCTATATTCATCAATAATACACATCCTATATTTATCTAGATATTTTAAATTCAAAAACATTTCCATAATAAGAAATAAAAATTTTATTTATATTAAAGGATTACACAAAGAAGTTAAGGTCTCGTTACATAGCCCCTTATTACACCAACATAGGACCTATGTGTTAGGTGTTCTATGGTGATAGAATCTTGGGGAGGCTCGGACAACATTTCTTGAGTGGTGATTTCTCTCAGCTTGATCTTCCCCCATAGGCAATTCCATTAAAGCTTCATACGTTGAATCTCAACTTGGGCATGGTCCAGAGCAAAGCCCAGTGAAACTACCTCCTTCCCAAGTTCCTACAGATGGGCTTCATATGACTCAAGTCTACTGGATGATTCCATTTAATCTTATTTTTGTATTAATAAACCAAGATTAAAATATTTATAAAAACACAACGTTATTATTATTGTTTCCAACGGTCATATTGACTGATGAACATATAACAGTCGAAACCCAATGGTATCATTTTAATTATACCCACTTTATTAATTAATGGATGTAGTTTTGTTGAATCTAGTAGCTGATGCTTGGAGCCGAAAGACTCAGACACTGGTTGTACAAGATTCCAATGATGAATTTAATAATATGGACATATTCTTAGAGATTCACAATGATTCCGGGGAGGATCATCATCTAACTATTATCCCATCTTTAGAGGTTAAATCTATTCTTATGGAATGTTATAGTTGAGAAACTATCTGATCTTGAAGGCCATGTCCTCTAGGAATGTGTCTCGGATAACGATAAATCTTCTAGATGGAATGTTTATAGGGATGAAAATCTTATGTTCCATTGGCATGTATTGGTCCTAGAACTAATCAGAGAGGTTTTTATGAGGAATTTATTTGCCCCATCATAAGTTTATCACCATGGTGTCATGAAAATGTACCATGATTTACGACATCATTATTGGTGTCCGAGCATAATATCTGAGACTTTTGGTTTCTTTCCATGATGATCCACCAATGAGTAGGTGGAGGAAGAACGACATCATCTGAAAGGGTGTATACCACAATTTTACATTGCACAGTGGAAATGGGATGATGTTTGCATGGAATAAGTAACAAGATTACCCACACCACCACAATGGAATGATGTAGTGTGTATTCCAGATGATTGTATGATGAAGGTCACACACTTTTTTCTTATGCTACATAACTTTTATTTGGATGATTTTAGATGATTTTACATTATGGGTGTGGTGCGTATTCATAGAGCACCACATTTTTATTGATAGAGATGGTCATTTTATGTTATGGTTCTTGTTGGGCTTACAAAAGGCCTTGGGTATTAAGAAACTTTTGAGCATCGCCTACCTGCCTTATACAGCTCGTCAGACAAAGCATACAATTTAGGTACATGAGGATATGCTTTGTGCGTGTGTTCTCAACTTTGGGGGTTCCTGATAGAAAAGAATTCCCTTAATCGAGTTTTCTAATAACACCAACTTTTTGGCTTCCATTTAGATGTATCCCTATGAAGTCATAAATGATTGGCCATATTGCTCATGTATATGCTGGTAGGGGTTAGGGGAAGTAATTATCCTTGGGCCTCATCTTATGAAAGAGAATTCAGAGTAGGGACAAATGATTCATTATCATATGTTGATTGCTCAGTCCAGGCGGCAGTCGTATTCCAATAACTATCGAAGACTGCTTGAGTTCGAGGTTGAAGACTAGGTTCTCTTGAAGTTCTCACCTTGGATAGTGTATAGTCATCTTCAGAAACAGAGTAAGACCTCACAGATATTTGTTAGACCATTCAAGGTTGTGAAGTGTATTATACCATTTGCAAATCTGATGACACGTCCTCATAGATATTGGTTCATGAATGACATATTAAATATATATATATATACTTATATACTATTATCCAAAAACATCCATTGTTTTTTTGCCTAATGAGGTTGAGCTAGATATGGATGCTTCCTTGGAGCAGTATCAATTTCATATTATTTATCGGCGCCTAATGACACTCCAAGGATGGTCTGTTCCATTAGAATTGGTTATTTAGAAGCATGAACAAGTACATAATTATATCTAAGAAATGTATGTTGATGTAAGAACTTAATGGCTAGAAATATTTAAAAACAGTACCACTTTACCCTCAAAATGACAAATTTGGGATTTGGTGGATTAATGTGGGGAGATTGTGACGACCATACATTTTGAAAATGGTATAAATTATATTTTTAGTATTTTAATATCTTAAGTGGTTTTAATAAAGAAAAATAATCAATATATGGTGGCCACAAGAAGGTCCTGAGTGTTTTTGGAGCTGAGAGCTCTGAAAAGTGGAAAAAAAAATGGGCGGCATGGTTTTTCTACAACCATGTGACCCAGGCACGTGGTTGGGCAGCTGGTTGCAATGGTGTCCTGACCCATTGTGAATGTTCTATACATGATTAATGTAATTGTGTGTAGATTGCATGTGATGTGAACTAAGAAGTAGAGGGGTGTTAACGGTTTTCGCACATATTGGAAAATTGTGCCCTGAAACCAAACGAGCAAGTTTTAAAATAAAAATAACCATTTTACATCCACCATTTTATATTATTATTTCATTTTATCCTCCCTTATTCACAAATAAGCCTCCCAAATTCAACCTTGAGCTCTAAATAATTCTTCCACAACATTCTATTTTACACCTATTCTCAGCATCCAATCTTCAGTCTGTCGGTGGCATTGGATAGGCAAATGTAAGATCTACCTCTACTTCCTCCCTTTCTTCGCTTAATCTTAGCATCAGTTTCACAATTTTGATGAAGTCTCAGTCACCTTATTTTCAATGCGTTGGATAGAAACTCAGATCCACTTGAACCTACTCTGAATATAAGTTAGATATTCATGTAGTCATCATCTAGTCCCTATGTTAGGTTGTCATGTAGTTTTCCTTTTGAGTTTTATCCATTTTGAATTCAATCTCATTGTTTTGGGATTCAGCCTCTGCCAAAATTCCCTATAGTGTTAATTTATTCATGTCTAATGGACCATAATGTTTGTATTTATGTTAATTGACACATTTTTAGGGGATTAGTTATCTCCCTTTATCAATATAGACTCATAATGGTTGTTGCACCTAAATTTATCATTTTATTCCAATTTTACCAAATTGATTAATTGGCGTTTATGCTTCAAGCATGGTTTTAAATAAAATTGACCCATGTGAATTCTGTATAAAACATAAAAAAGTTTTAGAATGACTATTTATCTCCTATGTATTGGAATTGGTAAATTTATCATGTGATTATTTGACATAACAATTGATCTTTTAAACCTTTCCTTAGAAGGAAGTGGACATTTGAGAAGATTTTTATAGGTTGGAAAGGATGAGAAGACCTATACCTAAAGGATTAATTGTTATCAAATTTAGTGTCTTCAATTGATGGAATGACCATTACCTTGACTTGAATGTTTTTATGATGACATTATATATTGGTTTTATTATTTTAAATGAAATCATGTAAGATGGGTTTCCTTTCATTTTATAATGAAAATATTAATTATTATGGGTGTAGACCAAAAGATGATGAGATCCTTGAGGTATGGAAGACTGTATGAGAATCTATTTGTGTGCTCATCGAATGTGGGATCCTTGAGGTTGGGAAGATGGTGAGATACACATTATGTATTGTAAATAGTCCATGGGAGCTCTTGGAGTTGGGATAGGGGTAAGATCGTTAGAGTTTCTCTTATATTGGATGTCTGAGAGTTTCATCCCGATGCAGTCCAACATATATCTATTTATATATATATATCCAACTATCCTATATATAAATATGTATTGTTACTTGGTCAGAATTACCAGTCATGAGTTGATTCAGGATGACCCAATGTGTTTCCTTTTGGAACCGGAGTGGGATGTTATTTATTAGTTATGCATTGATTAGTTTTTCTGTTAATATCATAATGTTTTCTTATGAGAACCTAATCCAATTAAACATAGAAACCATTGGTGGAGGCCATCTAAGATTTATCTCCCACCTTATTTAGGAGGCCTTTTCCACTTAATATTATTGTTTTCCTATTGGTATAGATAAGGGAAAGCATAATTTTCCTGGATGTTAAACATTTTTGTTTTGATGGAACCTCGGAGCAGAGGACTGGTTGATGCTATTGATTAGATTATTGTTTTTGTTTACATTTTTATATTTTATATATATTATTTCTTCATTAATTTTTCCCTTTTTGTACTAGTATTCCATGGATTCATACTTGTATCATACACTACATTTGAGGGCATTATATTTTATTTTAAGTCTTTATCTATTTATTTTATTATTCTTTTGATTTTACTTCCTCTATTGTATGTTTTATTACATGAAAATGTACTCTGATGCGGGAGTTTAGTATCCTCAATAATTTTATCATTAAATCCCCCACTGTTAGTCGGCATCCCCTAGCTTATGGGGAGATGCTACATTGTTTATGTGGCTAACTTGGCTCGGGGAACAGGTTATGTGGTAGTCGAGTCTGGGATGTCACATGCATATTTTAAGGAGAATGGGAACATTTCTAGAGTGTAGTATGAAATTATTATCTCGATTTAGGTAAATTTATATTAGTTTTTTACTTTGTTTTGTAAAAAAATTATTAGAGTGATGATATCCCACCTGTTTTCATCATGTTTTCCAATGTGTTTATAAATAATATCTCTATTTTTCCACTAGTATGAGTGTTATAGTTCTGTACTAATTTATTTTATGACACACGACCATTCCTTATTACATCATACTACATTACACTAACTGTATTGAACATGTTAAATAAATATTTGGATGATAAATTAGGGAATATATTTTTACAGATGAGTGTGTCACCTTGGGTGGATCATGCTCATTTTTCTAATAAATTCTACTTTTCACTTCCACTTTTTGATGATTCATGAAAACTCAGTCAAGTTATATTAAGGATAATGTAAATCATTCCACATATATATGCAAGGTTTGAACATTTTAGTATTTTTACAAGGTTTTTAATGATAGATAATTGATCGGGTTATCAATAGTTGAGAATAAATGAATATATCATTCATAAAACCACTATGTAGAGTAGGTATGGCCATTATTAGTATCATTTCACACCAGTAAATATAACTAATTGTCCTGAAGTATTTATAAATTTTATAAACACGATCTTCCATGAATATCTAAATATGATTGATGTGTTATTTATGGATGAAATCCTAGTTTTATGTTGGGCTAAGGATAATCACGTCCATCATGATAGTGTTATTTTATAAATGTTGACTAATCACAAACAAAATTACAAGATATCACAAAATGATATCTGGTTTTGGGAATCATATTTCATGGGATATGATTTCTTAGAAAATGATATTTTATTAGATTATGATACAGAGAAAGAGAAATAACATATGATTAACCAGGTAATATCTTCCGGTTTTTATAGATTCTAAGGTCAAAAGGGGTATTACCATGGGTTTTTGAAGGTTTTCCAAAATATTAATTCTTAAAATTATACACACATTAATAAGGGAGTGATGTTTTCTTAGTATATGAAATGTTTGAGCTATTGTTTGAGATTGAAAAAAAATTTATTATATACTTTTGTTGATTAATTTAGTGGCGATGCAACGAAGCCTTGTACTTTGTGACATATTGGTTCACCATTGGGATGTGTTCTTATACAGAGTGATCACATTGTTTATTATGGCTACAAACATCTATGTCAACACATAAAGAATTATCTAACCCATGAACAAGAATCCCTATATTTGATGCATTCACTTATGAATTAGTGGAATTTCCTTTTTAGAGAAAGCATTAATCGATATTTTTACCAAAAAATGCTTGATTTATAACTTATGCAAAAAAAATAAACCTTAAACAAAGGATTTTAGTGGGCTACATATAGTAATTTTATTTAGAAGTTTCCTATACCTCATGGAAGGGATGTTCATTTTTGGTTCGATGAGTAGGAAACAAACAACCCAGACCATGATGAAATCATCGTAATAGTGTAACCTTATGGATCTTTTTTCACAGTTTCATTTATGAGTCTAGGAGGAGGTGTAAAAGGCTATCTTGACATGTGTTCAACTAACATCATATATTTTTGAGATTATTGTTATCAGGAATAAATATGATGAATAATTCGTTGTATATGTGGAATATTTATTTGGTTGGGAGACCATTGTTTAATGGCCATTCTCTTTTAAGGTTTTCTAATGTTTTTGGCTGTGGTACATTCAACCCATTCAATTTAGAAATGTTGCGATTTTGGATTTACATATCTTCTTGTGGGTGGTTCACCGAAGTACTAAATAGTTATTCTATAACACGTGTTGATTATTTAGGATTTCATTTGGGATACTAGATGTTGATTATTTTTTCCCTTTATTATACCTATTAGCATGTCAATTCCAAATACAATGAAGCTTTGTGTTCTCCCCACCCACTTTTATTTATGACATACAAGTGAGATGAGATATATATGAACTCGCTGTTTCAGATTCTTAGTACACCTAAATTGAGGAATGTTATATGGTTTGTCACTAATAGGCTGATGAAAACATTTATCATTATAAAAATTCATTATATAACCAATGATGAAGGATATGGAAATATCTAAGTGAAATATATTATTCATTTTCAAGGAGTCCCATGTATTATAGTCTCTGATAGATATTCCCATTGTTCCACTAAATTATGTTATGGTGGTCAAGAGGTAATGGGTTCTCATGTTTATTTTAGTATGGCATACCATTCCATGATTTATGTTTAGTTAGACAGCACTGCATAGGTTAAAAATTCCAATCTTCAAAAATACATACTCGATTTTTGAGGATCTTGGGAAGACCATTAAGGAATATTTGGGTTCTATAATAAAAATAGTCTCTTAAATTATGTCAAAATTGATCCTTTTAAGGCCATATAAGGAAGGCCATATAAATTCCCAATGTCCTGGTTGTATATTAGGGAAGATTCCTTTGAAATACATATTTGGGTCCAATAAATTATTATGACTTTTTAGATGATTTTTCAAGGAATTTAGATGGTATAATGAAAGTATAAATCATTTGGTGATCATCATTATAGGCCATTAGAGAAATTTTTTGATATATTTTTTATGGAATATCACTTCAATTAGTTAACTGGCATCTTGGAAGGCTATAGAATGTTTATCCTCATTTTTTGAAGGCATTAGAATATTGATAAGAAGGAGGGGAATGTGGGAAACCATTTTGTTATACCACCACATTTTATTTTTATAGATAATATGATCCATGTATTAAAACATTGAAGAAATATTTCTGACCCATATCATGTCTTCAGTCGGGATGGTATCCATATTAAGCCTGATTTATCTGTGATTGAGAATTCAATATGGTGTATCTATTAAGAGAAATACGTACTTCATGGGAGGATAATACCATTTTTTGTGCTATGTTGTCATGGTTCCTTGTCTGTAAAGTCTTGGGAGAATGATGCACTGATGGGTGAGTAGTGGCCTCATCACTTTTATTGGAATTTTTTTTTTGAATTATGGGAATAGAAAGTTCATGATATGGGGAGTTTGTAAGATATTATTACATCATTTTGATAACACAAAACCCCATTTTTCATTCAGTGTTCATTTTATTTCGTCATTTTTTTGGTAAAATTTGTAAAATTATCTAATCCACATGGGTTGTGTGTAGTAATCACATTATTTTTCGAAAACTGATTGGTTTGATGCTGAAAATCATTCTTCCATTGATAGTGATTTTGATGAATGTGGTGGGTTGGAGAAATTTGTGAAAACCATGAGACTAAACACTTCAAACCATGAAACCAAAAATATAGGGGGTTTTCCATGTCTATTGAACAATTTGATAAACCGTTCACCCATCATTATGAACATGTGAACAACATAATGGGGGATCATGTTTAGGGAATGCGTTTTTTCAAAAAATGTGACCCTCTCAATGAAACTATGTTTCTAAATTTCATTTATTCTAATTTTTCTTAAATTATCAAAACCCATAATTATGATTTGTAATTATTTCACTCAACACTAACACAAATTATTTTTAATATACGGCTCTATAGATGTGATTTTTGACCATCCAAAACCCTCATATGGTGAATTATTGATTCGATTGACAATATTTTCCCCCTATTGTATGTTAATATCTAATTGTGTAATCTCTCATTATATCTTTGTTCATTACCCAGATATTTGTAAGGATAATGATATATTAGAAATATCTAATCCTTTTTCAATAGGATATTAATACATGGATGGATTTCTAGATCTATTTATCCTTCAATCTATGATTGTGTTCCCTATAATG
Organism: Viscum album; assembly: GCA_963277665.1. Lineage (NCBI taxonomy): Eukaryota > Viridiplantae > Streptophyta > Magnoliopsida > Santalales > Viscaceae > Viscum > Viscum album. The sequence goes on along the minus strand of OY728131.1, from coordinate 1,213,888,033 downwards.
TTGTTAATCATTAGAATCTATGATTAATGGTATGTGGTTCTATTTGAGATTTTCCATTTAATTGATTTATTTATTTTCTTACATTTTATGAAATGGTTTTCAATTGAATTTTATAATCTTGATTCAATCTGATTTTGTTTTGGAATATGAAATGGAATGAAATTTAAAAAACTCCCAATTATAATGTTATTGGAATTTTGGGTGTATTTTGGAAATTTTTGAATTGATGAAATCATTTTAGATTCGTTTTTAGTAAAAAAAAATTAAATCAAATTTTTGAACACATATGATTTTTTCATATTTATAAGGAATAACCTGTTGAAAAAAAAACATTTTTTGAATTTTAAATGGAATTAGATAATTGAGAATGAAAATTGTTAAATAGAATTGATAATAACGTCTGTTTTGGGATGGGATTATTATTTTTATATTTCAATTGATTGACTGAGACCATGCCAACCAGGGTATTTAGTGGGTTATTTGGAACGCGTATGCTATCTTATTAATCCATAGAAATCAATTCATGATAAATATATATATATAAAAACATATTTCATCATATCTAATCCCTGGAGGTATATTGATGATTCCTATTTAGCATAATCATGAGGTACATATCTATAAATATTAAACACAATCACTAATATGAGATGGGTTAGGATCATATTTCTGAAAACTATTGCAGTGCATGGAAAATGGACACTGGGTTTTCTATTATAGTTTTCACATATATATATATATATATGTGTGTGTGTGTGTGTGTGTATTTGTGTGTGTTTTATTATATAATTTTTATTAATAATTCTAATTGATTTATAAAAATTGTTTTATATTAATGTTTTATTTCAACCTTTTTTTAAAAGTTCTCACATCCATTCAGAATAATCATGATTTTTTAAAATGATTTATTATTCCATGCCCTGTTTATTTAAATTAAATCATGAATTTGGATAATATTATGGTATCTATTATGGGATACTTATTCAGACACTATTAGGGTTTTACAGTACTTTTCCAACATCTTATTTTGGGATTTTTTATATTTAATTATTCCATGTCTATGAAAATGGAACGAACCTATTTTAGGAGGTGGGTATTCCCTATAATTTGGTTTAGTGGTGAAATATAATTTTAAATTTTCGAGAATTACCATTCTAGTTGGTGTCTACATCAATGAAATAAAACATTGGACTCTATAATACATGTTTGGTTTATAGTACTTTATCCTTTTGGAGTTCTGCAATTAAGGTAATGAATATTTTAACTTGTAATATTATTTGGAATAATCATTACCTTATTTATCTAGGTTGAATTCCATGTTGTAGTTTCCAATACATGGGGATCAAGAACACCCTTCAGGCATTCTAGAGCATGCTTTGGTATTGGTGTATAATGGCATATGTGAAGGTTGCTAATATTATCCCTCTACTTAAATATCCAATCATTATTATCATTAGTTTTTGAATCTGTTGTCTTATTTGGGAAGTATATAAAACCTTTATATATTTTTTTGATATCTCCCCATTTATATAACAAGTTTCTATTTCTAATTTTTCATGTGCCACTAAATTCTCCCTCTCTTCTATTCTAAGGACTATAATTTGTCAAGTTATTATTTATTCTAGCTTCCTTTTATCATAAAATTTTTAAATATAATTCTTCATAGGACTCTATAATTAGTGATAATCTAATGTTAAATACTAATAATTTTGGAATTATCAAAAAATGATAATGTACTATTATATCATTCTTATCCACGATTAATCTATATGGTGAAAAGTATTATAAAATTTAAATAATTATTATTTGTCTAAAATAATGGTTAAATCACTCATGAAATTAAATAAACAATTTTATGTTTTATAGGACATGATTTTTTTTGAAATTTTGTATTTGTATATATGTTTAATATACAAATTATGGAATTTACCATGGAAAACCGTGGAAACGGATTGAGTATAAAAATATGTGGACATGATTTTGGTGATGATTCCTTCGTAAAAAATGATATTTTAATTGAATTACATGGGGTAGGAAGTTATTTACTATTTAGGGATATCATATAAATTTAATTTTTATTACTATAGTTTTTGTGTTGGAATATCTTGGTTATCGTGCATCATTGTGATCTTATATGGGTGTGTCTGTCCCGTAAGAGGAATTTATGATGCCGATGACCTTAACTATTATTAAAGATTATAAATACATGTTTTTGTATGATCACATGTTTATGTGTTATTATGTCATCCATGTGATTATATTATTTCCATGTAAGATCATCCGTGATATGTATGTTCACATTATTTCTGAGGTATAAATCATAGTTCATTTAAATGGTATACTTCCATGAAATTAATATCCCCTATATAGGGAGTGTGTATGAATTGTGACAATAGAGATTATGGAATTGAGTATAGGGTGGAGTTAAGTTGATACAATGGAAGATCATGATGGTGATACACTCAATTCCTAGAATCTATGTCCATGGTTTCTCACTTCCTAGTGTTTTTTACATAGTTCACTTAATGCCCAATGATTTTCAAGTTGCACACTAGATGGATGGTAAATTATTATTAGAATTATATACTTGTTGACCTGGAAAAGAAAATTTATATGAATACATGATTCTCTGTGTTTTTTTGATAAATAATATCATTATAAATTTATAAGGTATGGTTTCCTCAAAAAATATTCTCATTATACTTATGACATATAGATGAAGCATGTATAATCATGGGTATGTGGCATCCTTCTGAACACAAGACCAAGAATTACATGATTTCATGTTGGATATGAATATTTATAACTTTATTATAATCACATAATACTGTTATTATAAATTGGATGATTTTCTATGGTCTCACTAGTGGTGTTCTACAGTGTTTTATTACCGACATCATACATGTAAATCTTGATGTGAATGAATACATCATGTTGTGTGAACTGAGAAAGGACAAAGGTTATATAAAGAGGATGATCCCATAAGGGACACTGCGAACCAGGGATTTCCCTCCTTTATTCGTCATTACTAAACTGGATTGGAGCGACCCACCCTCATGCCCGGTGAGATCATGGCGGCAGTCCTTCTATTGTAGCAGCATCAGCAACTTCATGGACTCGGCTGTCATATCCATTTACACCATGGTTGGCCTCTACTCACCCAATTACTTCTATGATGATAGGGTTTCTCATGGAGGTATGGTTCCAGACCTTGTCCAAGATCTGACTTAAAAGACATTAGATTTGTCATCTAATTATTGGTGTGTTCATTGGGTGCTTTTCTTTGGGCTTTGTGAGCGACTGGGACAGTGGCGACATGATCTAGTTGTAAGGGGCCTTTTCCATAGAAGGATGGTGATAATTTTATAATTTTTGATTTTTGAAATTGATATCAGTTTTAGGTTTTTTTTCTCAAGGTGTTTAATTTTAGGTGGTGATGTTGGTTTTTGAATTTTTTCTCTGTTGAATCCATGTTTTTTTATTTTTGATGCCAGTTGGGTGACTGGTTCTTTAGCAATGTCAATTTTTGAAGGTTGATTGGCTCTGAAGTGTGCTCTGGAAGTGGAAGATGAAAAAATTGATATTTTTGAGGAGTATAAACTTGGATGTTTTTATATAGAGTTTGAAGATGATTCTCAATACCCCATATTGGTTTTGTCAGTTCGAACTTTAGTCTTTGGAGGGCATTTGTGCAGGAGAGTTGGGGTGTCCAGGATGGAATGGGGGATGTTTTCTCCTGGATGGATACAATATAATCTTTCATCATTTGGGTTCATTCTTATGTTGGACATGACGACATGGAAAATACATTGATGGTGATTTAGAGCTGCTAGTTCATCATTGCAATGATTTTAGGATTTGGTTGTTTGAGAGTGTATGAAGCCAGCCATTGGAGTAGGCATGTGCTTTGACACTGGAATCTTTCATGCAGAACATCCATGCAAAGGTGAAGGGATTCAACATTATCAAATTCTTGTGTGGGAGTACTCCTTGTTTTTTTTTGGTTTAATTTTTTTGATCATAAGGTCATCAAATGACATTCTTCCATGAAGTATGTGTTACCCCCTTATTCTTTTAAAATATGGGTTATCTATAATAAATGATTTTGATGGCCTTTATGCCATTAGATTGATGGGTAAGTGGATTATGCCTAATAGATATGAATAGGAGCATGGATAGGTTAGAATTTTTAGATAGACCTTGTAAGACACTAAGATTACATTTATTTATTTAAATAATTATTATAGGACACTAATTTAACATGCTATATTGGGAGTTTGTTTCTTCCATTAATGAGTAATACCCCATCTACATAGTTTATTTTTTACTATTATTATTACAATTTATTTAATCTATTATAATATATATTTTTCAAGGATTTTATATTGAGTGTATAGTGTCCCACTTATGAAATAAGACCCTCACTCGTAGTCGACATCCTCTTTCATATTAGGAGGTGTACACTAGGTCATTTTGGAATTCATTTAAAACCCATCAGTTCAATTTGAAATGTTATATTTTCAAAAATATTTAGTAGTTAGATGTATTTAATGATGGAATATCTTATTTTTTTCCTATGTTGTACATCTAAAGGGGTGTGGTGGGGTGTATCCAATCATATAGAATTACAAACAATCTTTATATGGCTTCAAATGAGGCCCATTCATGGATGCTGATAGACGTAATGTAAATTATATTGTTTTTGAACTATTGAGATATATTTTGATGGAATGTGATAATTAGGGTATCATACCAATGAATCATAGGGAATTGTATTGGTCAAGAGGATGACATTTCCATTATATCTCTCAATGGTGGGGTATTTATTGTATTCTCTAGACTATATTATAGATTTAGGAGATGTTTGTGAATCCTCCCCATATAAAAATTCAATACATTTAATAGTTATTATTTCAATTTTTATCTAATAATCATGTATATGAAAATGAATATTTATCATAGGTTCTCCACCAAAAGATCTAATTATATGTATCAATTTTTATCTTTTTTGTCATTGATTGTTTATTATTTTGTGATGTTAGATTAATTCCACATACTTGTAAACTATTGAAGCCATCATTGTATTGCTATATTTTTGTTGATATTATGTTTCTATAAGTCCCTTATTGGGGGTTTTCTAGGTATCATTCTGAAGGGTGTGTGGTCCCGTGTAGTTTTTTTCCACTTAATCGGACATGTTATACCATTTATGTTTATTTGACTCGGAAAAAACATGGAAAATTATCACCATATTTTAAATACATATATGTTAATGGTTCTTAGGAATGTTTTTTTAGTTCTTATGCATTAGTTACACATTATGACTAATCTCACAATGATTATGTCATGAAAAGATTTTTTAGAAATCACAAGGAATATAGAATTATGAAGATATATCTCACTCAGAATATGGTCCAATTGGGATATAATATAAATGAACAAAAATTCATATAGACAATGGGTCATGAATTTTATTATTTTTAATATATACCAATAAAATGGTATATGGATTGAATATTTTATATTTAATCTATATAGAAAAATCCTATGTAGCCCATTTGGATAGTAATTACAGCCCAAGTAGTTTGAAGCTATTTTAGATTACACGTATTAGGGTGTCCCACTGCTGAAATTTTGACAATTCTAGTGACATAATCATCAGTGATATCTAACCCCCATGGGTCATGTTTGGTTTAGGAATCTTGAGAAATTATAATACCTTTCATGTCACATTATTATATTTGGATGGGACGTACACTTGAATTGGAAGCATATGGGATGACCTTTCTTCTTTGTTTACTGCTGGTTGAGGGATGGAATATGGGGGATAATAAATGTATGATATCCAATAACAAGGGCTTGTAGATTTCTTTAAAAGGTATTCCCATGAAAATTTACTTCTCTTTATCGTCTAGAAAAAGGTGATGGTATGACAGGTTATTCAAGAATAATTTCCAAGGGCATAAAATTTTTGTTCTCCATTCCTTATTTAATCCATTAAATGGGTATTTAATTTCCATTAATATTAAATCGAATGACATGGATACAACCCATTTGTATTAAAATTTCAGAAAATAAATAATATATTATTGATACCATAGAATCGAAGAAGCCTCCCACTATTTTCTCTAATATTTATATTTTTATTACAATGAAAATTCAATATTCTGAATATCCAAATGATCACCCATGATTGGAATGTTAAATGGGGTACATCCATTAGTAATGGGTTTCATGATTAGAAGAATAAACAAATATTTTTATGAAACAATCATTGTATGCATACATAGGCCATAGTGGAGGTATGAATTTGGCCTTTTTCAATTCATGGTACTGAATAGAGGGAACCATTTTGAAATCCCAATGAGGGGATAATATGATTCCACATTGTATGTAAAAAGATGTAAATGAGAGAAAAAATAAATGCCCAATGAAAACATAATTTTTTAATATTATAAAAATTAATTATGGGGATATTGTAGTGGGGTAACTAAAATAGAGTAAATTCCATTTTTATGAGATTCCACTAAAAAGGGGTTATCTATTATATAGATTATGATACTTTCCATCCTTTTGTATGGATTCAATTTTATAAGTAATGAATTTTGATTTGACTAACAATTTTTGAGGATTTCCCATCTATTATGGTATGTATAATACTATTATTTTTAATGAGTTTCCTGAAATGGAAATTTCTCACTCTGGATCTCGATTTGGTCTCCTTCCACATCTCCATTGTATCTCTCCAAATCTTGTTTTATATCCCATGCTTCAAAAAAATAGTATTTATAGAAGGTGAGAGGATTTCTACTTTCCCAAATTTGATACCCAAATTGCATATATGGTTACACGGGAAAATTTATAGGCGAAAACTCATCTAAAGTTTATTTTCACTAGAAGAGGGAATGGATATGCCACTTATTTCTGAAAACGATTCTAATTTCTGGTGGTGTCACCTAACCACATTGTGAAGCAAATTAATTATATTTTTTAGTGCACTTTGAAATTGATTTTGATACAAATATCACAAGAGAAATGAAGAAAATACCTGCTACTATGAAGTTTCATGCACTTCGCTAAATATACTGCATTATATTTTTCCTAGTTTGGTTATAGAAATTTGAAATTTCCTAAATTGTATACATGGATTATTTATTAACTTTATTAGACAAAAAAATCCCCCTTATAAATTATGGTTGTTTAGTACAATAAGAACTCCATTATATGTAATAAATGTATCCTGATTTTGTACATTTTAGTGTACATGTGTCCACCACTATTTAACTAATGACTAGTAGAATCAAATTTCACATTTAGGTTTTAGATTAATAAAAGTTATTATTGAGAACATGAACTACTATTACATCCATATTTAAAAATCAAATTATGATAAATGATTTTAGTATATTGTAAATTAGATATTAGGAAATAGTTATTTCTATAAAAAATTTCTATATCATAGAATTATTTTGGCATATACATTTCAAACTATGTATATTAATTTGGACGTTACATGTTCCACATTTATCCCCATGTGGTTAGTATAAAACAAATTCTATTATGTGTAATTTCATGAATATTCTAATTTTTATGTAATTTCATAATTTTAAAAATTATACTTTCTTTTAAAGAAAAAAAATTAATTCAAATCATATCATCCGTGTTTCATACAATTATATGAAAAATTGGATTTAGAATGTTAATAGAAGTGTGTATTGAATCATCATCCCAAAACATTATTCATGTGGAAGGATCATGATTCAGGGAATCTAGGATTACCCTAGCTCAGGTAGGATACCACATTGAGCACTTGGGCTACAATCTTATGTCACTATTCTGGAACCCTACAAAATAAATCAACCCCTATATTGGATAAACAGATCTTTTCCTTTACCCGGTTAAAATATCTCATCAAAGGGAAGCAATATCGATGAATATTTTTCAAATGGATTTTTCATGTATTACTTATCAATGTCATTATATAAAGAATTTATTTTTTTGAAAAAATACATTCAAGGATACCAATCCAATAAGATAAAGGAAACATCCCATAAGAAGCTAGGGTGGTCATATAAAATAGATCTATATACATGAGAATATTTTCTCCTATATTATAAATGGATTTACTGGTTTTATTGAGTAATGAAGAATTTCATAATGGGTTGAATGTTGTATGAATTTAGGATGCCACAAAAGAGTCCCAAAAATACTATCACAGACTAAATTATATCATTCGTAATTTATATATAATATGTATCCCAGAAACCCATAGAATCCATAGTGACCATGAAATGGTTGGGATAAATCATTGGGTAATCCATATGATCCATGGGGTACCGATCATAAGGGATATTTATGAAAAGATCATACCTCCTTTATCTATATAAGGATATATAGATAGGATTATATAACTCATGAATGTGATACATAACATAAAAAATAATCTTTTGGAAGCACTTCCTCATCATAAATTGGTTTTTCTTTATCAAATGGAATTCATGTATTTTCTACACTATGTGTCCATGACATATGTGTGAGGATACTGAGATCTTTTCGGACACACATGACTCAATAGCATACCATTTCTTTTTTCCCAACACTAAAAAAATGCAATTTTAATTAGTGGGACTAGTTAGATCCATATGGGGACAACTAGCTGGTATTATTGTCACCACTCAATGAAATATTTATATGTTTTTGGTTATTATTAGCGCATGATATGAGTATCGAACATAGAGTATAATATTTTTAAAGAAAATTTCATTTAGATACCATGGCACACAATACCATAATAGTCCTAATATTATAAAAACTATTTCATATATGAATTAATTAGTATAAGAATCCATGTCTATATAATCATTAGAAATTTTCATTTATTAATAGGTAAGATAGTATCTCACCTAGAATGTTTTTAATTTATAAATTATTAACCCATATTTGAGGCTTAGTTCATGACACTAATAGAATGAATTATTAAATAATTTATATTGATGTTAATAAAAATTCATAGTTGATAAGATCAAATTTTAATTTTTTGACAACATCCATTATTTCCTTTCAGTGGGTTCATTTTTGAATGAATAATTTTGTGGTTATTCATTGAGAAGATATTTTATTAGAACATGGGATGGTGATTTGGATTTCTCAATCAATGGGAAACTATTTTTTAATGTATATTAGCATTGTGTGTTTGAATAGTAACAACTTGGTGGCCAAATTTTTTGTAACTTCAATTATAAATAGAAAAATAATATCATGTGTTTATTTTATATATATACAAATTGATTTTTATATATGAAAAAATCAGACTGAAGATTGAGCTCCCAACTTAAAAAATTAAACATTTCCATAAAAATATTTTATTAAAACGTGGATTTTTGTGTACCCCAATGATATGTTATCAAATTTTGTATCCATCATTAAGGGTTTGAGGGTTTCTATAGATGTGTATGGGGAAACCTATTTTGTTCATTCCTACAAATGGATTTAATCACATAAAAAATTGATTATGTGATTCCATGATAGAGGTAAATAATTTAGAGTTTAGTTAAACCAACCACTAGGTTCATTCTGGTTGTGTGAACCACTGATGAAACTCCCCTACCATCCATCCCTATAGATTCTGCATATCCAAAGTCCTAGAGGGAGTGGAATACCCAGAAAATCTCTATGGCCATCATGGAAATATGGTGTTTTCACCATGGAATGTACAATGTTCAAACCAAGTATGGGTTCATATCTATAAATTAAAAAAAATATGTAGGTCATCATGATATTGTCAATGATTATATTCCTGAACTTGATGCCTCTATTACATCTCACTATGGTAGTAAATATATTAATATAAATTATGTGAGACACTAAATCCTTATGTGTGTGATGGTGAATTTGTACTATATAGTGTAATTGGCTATTATTAAACAATTACGGGTGATTCTCCCATTGAAAATAAATATAGGGATGTACCTTCTCTATTTTTTGTAGGGACATCATAGACATAACAATCAATCTGAGACTATAGAAATAGAGATGTTGAAGAAACATGTGCAACATTTAGATCTCAATAGTCAAAAAAGAGAGTGAACATCGAATTTCTATGTCCATCTTATGGAATCATTTATAGAGTATAATAAATAATGGGAATCATAGATAATGAATTTGTATACTAAGTATGGATGAGGAGTTTTAAGGGTAGAGGAAATTTAACTTCGTAGATTTTTTTATCTTTCTTATCCTAATCACATTTCCTTTAATTAAAATCCTTAGGATGCTAGTTATCATCATGAGGAGATATATTCTTCAACCGATCCATTATGGTAATGATTTATATGAATAAATTAGTGTAATATATGAAACTAAAAATAGATGAAGTAATTAATTATAAGGAATATGAGGGTTAATTTCTCATAAAAATCATCTATTAAATTGTTTCTAATACTATCATCCATTGTTTTAGTTTTCTAGGTGGTTGGCGGTGGGATGCTTCAAGTTATACCCCCAAATATATCAAGGGGGGAAATGTTGCACTAGAATACCATTTCAATAATAGTATATAGAAATAAGGATCTCCAAGAATAGATGAGGAAATGCAAGGATTGGAAACTCAACCTAGCGGAGCATTCTGACCCTAATTAACTTTCTCAATGTGTGATTATCCTCATGGGAAACCTTGAGGAAATGGTAGGAGATGATGTTAAAGATACACATTTAGTTAGGATCACTAAGTGAGAATTATGTTTTGTCCCATAATTTTCAAAATTTTCAACTAGTTTATTGTTAAAGGAATAATTTGTTTAGAGCGTAACATATGTATAACTCCTCAAATATCAAAAATAATTATGGTAATTAGTTAATGTAATGTGTGGTAAGAACCAAATGTGTTTCTGGAATAATGTATTACATCTTTTGAAATTATATTCCTATGAAATTGGCTCACAATAAAAAAATGACCTCTACCTGTACAGAAGGGGTTTATAGATGAAGTGAGACATCTGAAGGGAATCATAGCTGAGATTCAAATTAAATTAATATTTTGACATTGAATTTATATTGGTAGATTAAACACCTATTGTTCCATATATTTCATCTCCATCATCATAGGGGTGATGGAACATCATTTTAAGAGAGGCTAAAATTACAGAGGATATGATGAGCCAAATTTATGGGGAGTTAGGACAAACAATCATCTTGAGTTCATTTCTTTCCATTAATATTGAATTTGTATAATTCTGTATCCTCCAAAATAAAACTGATTTATATGAATTTAAAACCAATTATCCTAATTTCTGGTGTACATCCAAGGGAGGAGGTTACTCAGTCAATGATTTTTTAATAGATTTTTTTAATGGTGGTCAATTGTACTATGTTTCATTTAATAGGGATAAATCAATTATGCCTAAATAAGTGATAAATTATAATGTTATTTCTATATTTAGAGACATGAAATCAGTTTTGGTCACTAATAAGGTGACTATAATTTTAGTGGAATGAAATAAAAAAGTATTTGGGGATTCGTCCAACTACCCATCAATCTCATTTACCTTTCATCATATTTTACTAATTGAATTAAAAATAAATTCCTTGGAATTCTTGTAAAAATATATAAATTAATGACATATTCTCAACCCTTTAATTTATTGGTTTTATAGGGACATTGAATATTATAGATACATCTCATTCTAAAGGTATTATGTTTGGGTTCACTCTTGTCATGCAGGTCTATGGATATTTTAACAACTTGAATTTATGTGAAATATTTTTTTAATATTTTTCATTTCATGTGACACTAGAAATAGTAATTATATAACTACTACAAACCTTAAGTCAAGAAATAACTTCACATGAAATACTATCTTTGATTTTGAAGCATGCAGTATAGACTTGTTTTATGATACATTCAATACTGAGTTGGATTATGTTACATGCCATACTGACATGGATATTGCTACCCACATCACATAATTTTCATAAATTGTTGGAAAAAAATATTTTTACTAAGAAACAACTTTTTATTTGTAAAAAAATTTAATCGAGGTAATTATAACCTATCTGTTTAACATCGTTATATTGAGAGTAATAAATAATTTTAAAATATTATTTATAATTGTTTTTAATAGATATAACATGTTGATAATGATATCTTTTAATTTTGGTAAATCCCTACAATTATTAAAATATAGTTTTTATGAATTGACGACATTTAATAATAAAATTAATTATACAAACATGTGGAAATTTAATTTTAAAAAATAAAAATAAAATTTTTATTTATAAATCAAAATTAATATAGAGTTAATTTTTTGTATTTTTTTTAATAAACACCATTTTTTATGAATAATCAAAAATACAGTGTTTTAGTTAATAAAATCCTTTTCATTTAAGAAATTATTAATTTAAATTCATACCTGAAATTTGTATTTGGGTAAAATTAGATCCATTTTACATCTACTTATACAATTTATGTCAATATAATTAATTTCAATTTGAAATTGTATATTCAAACTTAAAAAATATTTGAATATTTAATATTAAAACCCCACTTTCTCACCACATCTGTGGGATAAGTTTTTATCTTCATTTTCTTGATTATGAGAATTTAATTTTGAAAAAACTAAAATACACTATTGTACTTAGAATAATATTTAGTATCTGATAAGATCAACTTAATTGTTTAAAAAAATATTAGAAAATCTTATTAAAATTTATCATAGTAATTAATGTAAAATAATGTTAAATTATGGGCTAAACCTACAAAATTAAGGACCCAAATGTCATATACAATTTTGTAAAACTCATTTTATGTACATAGTTCTGAAAAAAAAAGATTGATGATTTAGGTATGTTTGGCATGAATTTTGGTTGGTAAGAACATGGGTACACCAAACATTGATTCAAAAATTCCAAGTGAGTCTTTTTCCGTCCTTATAATAGGACACCACCCCTCTCTCTTCCTCACACCTCTCATGCCAGTTATCATCACCATACTCTGAAAAAAATTTCTCCAAAATTTACTCCCTTATTTATTGAATCATCTCATGTGTATAATTTCTTTCATGAAAGAATTTTTGTAGAAACCAAAAACAATTACCCAATTAAGAGGTATCATCTTCTATCAATGTCTCTAGATTTATTTCCCTTCTCCTGCATCTCAAGTATTTTATTTTACAAGATTATATAAAAAATTGGTACTCAATATATTATGATTTTTTATGAAATTTTTTCAACCTAAACATACATGCACCTCTATATAATGGGTAATAAACTTATTGTATCTTTGTATAATAAACAACTACCTCACAAAATTTTGGTTGATCATTTTTTCCATTAACACATATATTGGTGGATATAATAATGAAAGATACTTTTATATATTTATTTTATTATATTTAGTATGTATTTAATCATTTTTATTATTTTCACAACACATATATGTTTACTCTCCAATTGGTGTAAATTTGATAATTTCGTCTGAGGAAGGGTGGACTACTGCCCCTCAAATCAATGTGATTCATTCAAACAGTACATGGATTGTATTAAAGATGGTTTTAGTAATAATATATATAATATATAACATCATAATTCTGATATAGTTATATTATTTAATGATAAACTTATATGTCAATTTATTTATTTTTTTAAATATGATATGTAAAATTGAAACAGTGTTCATGCATGAATACTACTTACCGTCTCCATGATTGATGTATTACTTTTCTTATATCATAAATTTATAGATTATTAAATTATAAAATACTGTTTATATATGATATTTATTTATGATTTTTCATTTTGGAAATCATGATATAAAAATAATCACTATAGATATAACAAATTAAGACGCACATGAATAACTTGGCGAATATTAATAGAAGTAAATTCATAACAAAATATCATTAACATGTGGTTAATATAAATTAATAATAAAACTATATATGATATAATATATAGTAACATGATTATTTTAAATATTTATATTAAATTTATAATTATTATATAGTATTCCATAATTATTTAAATGAGAATCAAGACATAAGGGAATGAAATCTCATCTCACTTCTATTTTTGTAAGATATATGCCTTAATAACCACTCACATCATCTTTGGGGTGTATGTACAATAAATAAATGTAATATATTCCTCCTCTTCATCATCTTTTTGGTATTCATATATCTATTTATTGATCGTTCTTTCATAGGGATTATGTTTGAAAAGATAACAAATCACTAAAATAGTTTTTTTCTCATTTTTCCTCATTTTAGACACTTGTTTTGTTTTGCAACTAAATAAAATTGTGATTTGTATAAACATACATTTTACATGTTATATATGAATCTAATAATTTTCAATATTAATTAACATTAATTTTATTTTATTTTATTTCATGGGAGTGTATAATATAAAGTTACCATGTTATTAGAGTATAGTGACACAATCTCATTGCTTTTAGAGATTATTTATGATTACGGTTTCATTGATGAAATATTATTATAAATATCTCTGCAAAAGTCATTGTATTTCATATTCTATGGATATTCATAATATAATATTCTATTGGTGCCATTTTTCTAAACATTGGTACAAAATATATTTATTAATTGTTTTTAGGAAATCCTAACAATACACCATCTTCGGTAGGAAGTTTTTGTTATTTAAGAATTTTTTTTCTAAAAATAGATTTCAAGAATATTCTAATAATAATTTTTTATCTTTAAAATAAGTCATCACATTTTTTAATTTTGAAAATATCTAATTAATCTTCTTGTAACTTTTTGATCAAGGAATTGTTCAATCCTTATCACCATGAAAAAGGAATATTTGGTTTACCTCCTACGACATGTTTGGTTTTACCTACAATAATTTTTATAAAGCGTTCGTTGAATGTGAAAAATGGATACTTTTTAAGGATATTTTTTTAATTATTTTCATTAAATATAGTTTTTAATATAACATCAACCATTTATTTTATGTTTTCATGAATATTTTTTATAAAATTTTTTCATTCTCTAATTATAATTTTTCTAGAAAAATGTATTTCAAATCGTTTTGATGCTGTATATATTTTTTTCAAAATATTTTAAATGAAATTGTTTAAAAATATATTCCATGATTTATTTATAAGTTTTCATCATATTTCAAAAGAAATGGTTTTCTAGACTCTTTCATTCTTTATTTATAATTTTTCAAATCAATTTTCAATTAATGGTATACAAAATATTTTCATGATTTCATTATTTGTTTTCAAAGGGTTTAAAAATGGTTTTTTATTTTTACGACAGATTTTTTATAACTGTTAAAAAAAAAATTCAAAATTATTTCAAGTCTTCCTTTAATTTTTCCAAGGTATCTTCTAAGAATAAGATTTTTAAATTATTTTATTAAATAAAATCCCTTTTTGAATAAGAGAAAGTATTATTCCCAATAAATGTTTTTGAATGATGATACAAAATTAATTTCCATATAATATAAATACATTATGTTCTAATAATTCTATTATATTAAATGATTTAAAGGTACCATTATTCAAATTTCTATGAATGGGTTATGTATAATTTTATGTTCTTTTTGAAACCCAGTTTTTCCTCTTTTTATGGGTGTATGGAATCTATTTTTCATCCATGGGTTATATGTTAATGAAATATGTTTCATTTATATGAGTTATATGGTTTTGAAACCCACTTTATTTCATTGGTTATGCAGAGTTGAAATTATTATGAAACCATTCACTTTTCCATATATTTTAATTTCAAAAAATATTTTTGATACCCATTTCATTTCGTTGGTTATGATTTAATGTTTGAAGAACCCATTTGATTTCATGGTCATCATATGATGAATGTTTTGTGGGGCATGCATGTATTATTTTACTATGCTATGGGTGTGATATATCTCATTACAATGCATTGGTCAATGAAAAAAAAATTATGTTCTCAATGGGTACACATTAAGAAATCCCATGCCCGAAATAAGAGGGTACATGAGAGAACACCCAAATCCAAAAACAAGACTATTCATGGGAGAACATACCTCAATAGAAATAAGAGGGTACTCTGGATGAAATCCAAAGACTGAAACAATAGGTTTAGATAGATGAAATATCAATACTAAAAAAGGAGGGTAAACATGAGCACATCCCAATCCTGAAACAAGAGGGTACACAAGATGAAATATAAATCCCAAATAAATTTGGTACACATTAGGGAATCCTAATACTATTTTAGGTATATAGCTGATTATCTCAAACCTAAAATGTTAAAATTTGAATGGTCGACTGACTTGACATAGGGTGTTTATATTATTATGTGTATTCCACAATCCTAATTTTTTTCTAAAGTTATTCATTCAAGGGTTATGTTTTTTTTATTTCCATATTTTTAATGTCTTATCAAATTCCAATATTTATTATGATTTATAATATGAATGGTATGATATTCAAATTGTATTCTCATGTTATATTCCTCTTTTAATGTTATTATTATGAATTTTCTTTATTTACCCTAACTGAGCACCTGAGCTCACCGCTTTCATATGTTTCCTTTCTCTAAGTTATAATGAATTGTTTTTGGTAGAATCTGTAATGTTGTAAATAATTATTGGATGTTCTGAAGATCTTTCACCAGGATAAAATATTTTTTTCCCATATTTCCAAAGACACAGAACTATAACTATCGTTGAGAATTTTTTTTGTAATGTAAAAAATATTCATCTAAAATGGTGAAATTTCTATGTGTTTTAATCCTAGGTTTCTATAGTTTGTATCAATGTTTAGTCAACCAATAGAAAGTTGGAAAATGAAAAAATTATTGAGCCAACATGATATATTTCATATTTTTTTCATGGGATGTATCAAAGGATATATATTATGATGAATTAACATTTAGGAAACTATCATGGAATTTCCATAAAGATAGATTTTATGGTTCCATAGAAATAAATCAATATCATGATACTATAAGTATATGTAGCTATAGAACAGATATACCTAGGGTTAAAAACATTGATAAGATGTTCTTGGCATGACTCAACGAAATTTGGAAGAAAAAAAAAAGTTTTGATGCACACCTTGTTTGGCCCCCCCATGGGGATATAATTTGGATATTAAAAAACACATCAATATGAATGAAAATGTTTTTATTTAAAAGTTGGCTATGAGTAACCTAAGATAATCTTATGGTGTCAAAGATTATAGAAGGTTTCATACATTTGACATCATATCTGTTACATTACATGATTATATGGTTCCTCATTATGATAAATTTTTCTTACTCAAATTTTTTGGATTTATCCAATGGATGGAAACCAATGGAACCACATTATTAGTGATAGTAACAGAAAATGGAATGAATTTCCTATAGAGAACACTTATCAGGTTCTCCCCTTGAGGGATTGCATCACCATAAATTCCATATAATATTATTATAGTACACAAATATTAAAGGTAATAGGTTGGATCCTCATTAAATCTTCAATATGAGATGGAAGGCCGACAGGATTTTCTCAACCAATATGCTTTGTTTTCTCTACTCCTCACACTTTCAGATTTGATCATCAGTTCTAACTTTGGTTGTGTGGATCTCAATATTTTTCTTTGTTTGTGAATCTTTTTTCATCATGATCCTTCAAATAAATTTATCTCCTGGTGAATCATTCATCATCCTAGAAATTTCTTCATGGGATAGAATAAACTCATTGCAATTCTTAATAGTGTGACCATCCTTGTTTCACCTCATAGATAAGACTTTTCTATTAGCATGTGGAATTTTCTGATTTCTTCTTGCACTATCATTATCAGGTGCATCTCCTATCATTATCACTCTTTCCTAATCTTGAGGCCAGATAAACAACATGTCTCTGGGAATAGTGGAGTTTGATTGGATTTTCAACATAGAATCTGCATAGAGTCATCATTTTTTGGAACTCTTATCTATGTACCACACATCATCATCATGGATTTTGAATCCAAGGACATATCCCCGTTCTTCCTTGGAGTCTTATAGGTGGAATTTTGTTTTGAAACATTCTTTGGATTTGTTCCTAAGGTACCATCTTCTTTTGTAGCTGGTTTATGTGATCTTATGGTCTTATCTGCATTGCACATATGTTGAGATAAGCATGATCTATTCTTGTGACCACTCCCATTGCATGAATCATATATGTTTTCTTGCATTCCAAATATGTTTGTGGTAAACAGATACATCTAGACCTATTGATATTTCTTCTTTTTCTCTCGTTTTCTTCCTTTTGAAATATGCTTGATCTATTCATTTTCATTTAAACGATTGCACAAAAAGTCTAGTTACCAATATCACATTATTTTGAAACACCAACATTAACCCAAAAATCATTTCTTCTTGATATATTCAGTATAAGGTTTTTGGGCCTTCCATTTAATGTGTTGTGTTCTGCCTATGTAACCATCATCCAGTTTCTATTTCATATCCATCCTAGTCAAGGTTGTCTATTTTTTCTCCTCACCATTCATCATTCATACTTGTTTATATTTTTTTTCTAACCTGCACTATTAGTATAAACATATTTAGAAATAATAATACAAGTTTTTATTATTGTTACCTTCACATTCTTAGCTTCTTGTGATATTTCAATGAGTGACATCACGATATTCTTATCAAATGATAGAGGTATTTTGACCACATAATCTTCCAGTGATAACTGAGTACCAAATACAACTATTTCATTCCTTTGTGAAGTCTCAATATGTGTCTTCTCATGATTAGTCAAATGGTCATCCAGTTTTAGAAATTTCATATTGAGTACGGTCTATTGATCTTAAATAATTATAATATTTACATCAAAATACTTTTTCAATCTTCCAACAACATCTCCATTCATCTTAATTTTTCTTTGTATGAAATAGTCAATCTCCTTTTCCTTCTTCAATGTTTCTTCAAAATTTGGAATCTCGACATTAGTTCTCATTTTGAATCTCATCATTAAATGAATGGATCTATTCATTCTAAGTCTTATTGAACCCCTCATTCTATTAATAGGATTCAATTTGTTTACAGAGCCTTAAACATTCATGAATTTTTTATCCCAATCCCATTTCTATATTATTAACTTCTCTTCCTATCGTGTGATCTCAACCTGGAAACATTGAAATATTATACAAAAGGAATAATTTTTTCTTCAAGAATATCGTGTCGATAGATTCTAAATTTCTCTATTGTTAGCTAACTTCAAGTAAAGGTTTGATCAAGGTCCCAACTTGTGCTGGAATCCTTTATTTTTTCAAAAACTAGATCCATCTACTCTTGAGGTTCAAATAATAATATTTATACATTATTAATAATATATAAAAAAACATGATATTTATTCTTCTTTAGAGATGAGGGACTTATTCCACTAATTCTTCTATTTCATTTAACTATTTTCATGATCTTTCTTGGTATAGACATCTACTAAGAGAAAACAAGTCTTTCATAAAGATTTCACTTCATTATTGACTCAGGAAAGAAATCTCAAATCCTCTTCTAAATACAATTACTTAAAAGTAACCAACATATATAAAATATTCCCTCTAATACCAATTGAAGTACCCTAGGTCACCCTAAGAGGGTGTGAATAAGGGTGTCATCTCTTTCTCTTTTTAATTGGATATTGTTCCGATGTTGATAGGAAAAAAATTGAAGCTATATGATGGATATGGGAAGTAATTAAAAAATTCACATGAAGAAGGAAAACACATCACATTTACTAGTTTCACCACAAAGGGATATGTCTATTGAGCATACACCAACAGTTTTCAGGTCGTACCTAATTCCACTAATCTTCACAAGTTATGGATTACAAGGCTCTAGTACAGAAACATTTTCCCAAGAACACAGCCTTTAAAAATGTTCAGGGATAACTCATTACATCCCTTGGATAAATTCTATTTACTCCCCCTGGATCACCATGCTGGATAAAGAAACACTAAATATATGGATGTGATGGTCTCTTCAATTATATAAGCATGAATGTCATTGTCAATTTTTCATCATGATACATTTCTTTGATCGATATCAATATTTGATTCTATTTGATGTTCAATAACCTTCTCTAGTGAAACAAAAATATTTACTAAGACTTATTATTCTACTCGGAAAGAATCTAAAATTCTTTTTAGATTGTTCAAACACTGAAAGTCAGTTCACAATGAATCATCATAATCAACTCTTTTTATTCCATGTATACATCTGACCATGCATGTGATAATTTATATTTTCTCATCCTCTTCACTTCATTTCACATGTGCACCCTCACCTTAGTATGCTTCTCTACAAATTATTCATGTATTCATGATCATTCAGGAATTCCTGCACTTCCACTTCTACATTCTTGTGTGAAGGCCCAAATTGATATGATACCCTTAAAAAAACGCATCCTCTTCAATCCTTTTATAAGAACATGACTCAGATATTCATGGGATTTAATTATGTTCTTAAAATCATGCATATGAATGTGTGAACTCACTTCCCATCACTATAAAAATTATTTTTGTCTCCCTTTCTTGACACACACTATTCAATTTGATTTGTTTATAGTTATGAACATGTGATTTTATTCAAACATCAATGAGTTTGTTTTTTTGTCCCTTATCTTCATAGACATATCAGATTTTGTATGATGTTATTTTTTTACACATTCACTCCAATGGTATGGTGTGTTTCTATGCAGTGGGCATCCAACTCTACTTTCCGAACTGGAATGGTTCATGGATCCTCCTTACGTAAGGGATGTCTGGTCTTCCTTTGAGTACTATGTAGTAAACAGTTCCCACGAACGGTTCTTGGTTATATATAGTTATGTGTCGGTCTTATTTGTGGAACAGGAAGACACAGAGTTCAACTCCACAAAACGAGTGGTACGCAGGGATTATCATCACGAACTGAGTGGTATAGGGTTCTCTTCGTCTCCAACTACAGTAATACGTGAGACTTATATTCTTCTTGAACTAGAATGGAATTCATGTATTTTATTCTGCATGAATCTGAATGGTATGTGGTTCTCATCACTAACTAAGAATGGTTCACATATCATTCTTTCTCCTTTCAGAAAAGAAGAATGAAGAGGCATTGTTACTTCAAAATAAGATCTCTCGATGGATTAGCTATAACATCCACTTCTCAAATTGGTGGGTCTCTTTTTTATAAGTAGAGATTAGATATTTTTTTAATCCAAAATCATCACAATACACTCTTCAAGATTATTCCTTGAATAACTGTGATTTTCGGTTTTTTAATATCATTAAATCTGTATATGGATATAACACATGTCATGGATGTTTCTTTTTTTAAACGTGGGACCTTCTCTCTGATCATTCATATATTCAATATGGCATGTATGAATTTATGAATCCCTACTCGAATCCATGTGTCCTTCGAAACATTTTTTGTATCATCCAATCAATAGTTCATCATTTCATTTGCATGCATGAAAATGTAATTGCATGCATGTGATCATAGAATATAGACTATAACTATTGGATTGAACAGATCTCAATTGATGATCATAGTGATGAGGTCACCATTCATCTCAAGAACAAGTTTGCAGATGCATACTTGTGTCCGGAGGATGAACACAAACTCCGTGGAAGAGATCAGATAGTTCTAATTCAATAACATGCGGTGTAGAGATGATGAATGAATTTAATTATAGCGTTGGACGCAAGATGCAATGTGTGGTTGAGAACTCAATGACAAAAAATGATTGATAGGGATTTCTTTCAAGTTTTTAAAGACTTGTCCCACATCAAAACGTATCACATTATTCAGATTCCTTAAATAAAAAGTGGCTCAATAATTTGTCTATAAATCTCCTCTCTCCCTTAATTTACTGCCCCGTACTGGCTCTCAATTGGTGTGCCCTTAGTGCCCGCTCTGCCTCCTCGGGCGTGCACCTAACACTCACTATGCATAATCGGGGGGGGGCTTATACACAGCCCCCATAATGCTCTTGCGGTCTAGCCTGGCTGGATTCCCCATGGGAACGATCGACCTTTATGGTGCTGCATGTGCCTTAGGTTGAGGCTAGATGGCTAGCTGGCTAGTGGCTGGTCCTAATTTTTTATCGTAAGGCATAAAAAAATACATAGTAGAAAACTACGTATTAATTGAAATTCATTGGCCACATTATAATTCCAAACCTCCTCCACAACCTCTTCTTATCCTTTTAATTTACTTCTTCCAAATAACACATTCGATCAGTGCATCAATCATATGAATTCCATTCTTCATTTTGCATTGGAGAGTTACTTTCTTCGTTATGATCATCATTGACATCCATTTACACTCATTAACAACAAATATAATCATCAAATAAAATGTTCATACACAATGTGGTTCTAATAGGACCTCTATAATTCATTATATAATTAACCAGTATCTAAATCAAGCCCACATAGTTTGAAGGGATATCATTCTATATATAGATCGGGATATTGGGCAGGGAAGTAAAAATTTTAACATCTTATGTCTATCCCAGGATAAAGGATCCAAGTTTCACTATGTATCTTTTACATACCAGAATCAAACATCATGAAATTCAAGAAGAAAAGTGTTTCCTATACATATCAGACTCATCTAACTTGAAATTGGGAACTCTTCTTCAAACTGAAGTCTATATATGAGTGAAAAAATATATGAAGTCATTGTACTAATTTGGGACATATGCAGGATATGGGGATATTTTTAATTCACTATTGGGATTGGAGGTAGGATCCATGGATCACTACATATCCCATGGGACATAGAATGAAAACACCCAATGCACTAAGGAAGATAATTTTCCCCACATATATCATTTTCATTTAATGGGAGAGGAATTTTTTTATCATATTCTAGTGGGGATAGGATGTTGCATCTGGGAATGACAATGTATCTTGTATAAATTAGATTCAAAACACACATTCTTCTTCAATAGAAAGTTGAAAATTATGATTTGATCAATGGGTGTGGGGTCCTCTCAGGATGGTTAAATATCAAAATGTTGTTTTACATCATACAATTAGGATGGGTGTATTACCATGCAGTTTAACGTCTTATGACATGGAAATTTTCTCACTATAGATTAGAGTTATATAGATTTGAATAATTGTGTTAATTTTAAAGTCATACATCAATGACCATGAAAATGTAATGCATGAAATTGTTCTTAAAGAACATTACACTAGTAAGGGGTGTAATTTTCTCCTCATCTATGGTGATCACTGAATACTCGTCATTAGAGTAGAACTTATGGGAAACACAAGGTCCTTCACATTTTGGATAATTCATGGATTTTTCATCCCATTTATCATCTGGGTTCTCAATGATATAATTAGTTACCCTTTCATGAATAAATGAATGGAAAACATTCTTGTTAAACGATCATGAAATTGGTTTTTATTGAACCCATATATTGTGAAGTGTATATCATTAATTCTAATTAATACATTCCAACTTATCTTATAAAATTAGAGTCTTATCATCTATGTAAATATCATCATTAATTGAAATATATTGAGATGGTAATTGAACATAATTGTGTAGAACTATCTCTATTCAATATACATGTGAACATGGTGTTTCTTGTGTTGTATTATTGGTCATGGTCCGATCATGTCACAAGATAATATATAAAAAATTGGGATATTGATTTTTATCTTATTCCTAAATAATTTTTGTTGTGCTTGAAATTTTATTATTTAAACCACAATTGAACATTTTTTGATGAATAATGGAGTGAAAAATTGTTGTAAAAAGTATTTTTTTATACAAACAATAAATTTAAAAAGAATTATTTTTTATTTTTTATAATTATATATTGATATGAAACCCAAATATTTTAATGATATTTGACATCATAATAATGATTCGGTTTTTTTTAGGTCTTTTCGAAGTTGTATGTCCTTAACCCATTAAGATAATAATTCCTTAATAATTAGGATATGATTGAAATACTTTTTTATTGCTACATGACATTTTTCTATGTCATCTATTCCCTATTTGATAAATGGATAAATGTATTTGGATGTTTAGAACATCTTTTTTGGATGATGGATAATGTTGGTATGTATCTGACATTAATGACATGTAATGTCAACTTCCATTCTATTCAATGTCATGAATGGAAAAAATACCAATCCCATTGATTTGATGAGAAACATTCTTCACTAAACGATGAGTTCTATAGGAAATAATGTGATGTTATAGAATAATAATAATAGTTTACCATACATCAATTAATCTGAGGAGAATTCCAAAAATTAATCATTTATAATGGAGTTTCTGATGAATCAGTCTATCATAATAATTATAGTTTGTAGTCCTTGAATAGATTCTACATTTTCATTCATTGTTTGATTGAATAATCATACACAAAGGTAGTATAATATTTGTTTTATATAACCAATTACAAAATTATCCTGTTCATGTGTAGATTTTCTATCTTTAATCTCTTCTATATTTTCATCAATGAATATTGACACCATTCTATATTGTATAATGATGATTTTTATTTTTCCCATGTCTAGATCTGCCAAAGGTAATATCACATAGTTCAATAAATCATCTTATTCATTATTTGAACATAATATTTGGGTAAATATTTTAAATTATGTGAAATATACTAAGAACCTGAAAATGTATTCATATAGTCCAATAATATCGTTCTTTATCATATAATATTCTCAATTACATGACATGATTACCAAACCTAAATCACATATGTGATTCAATTGTGGAAACAGTATTTGTAATACATGTTCTAATGCTAAAACCATGAATTATAATATTTCCTTGTTCTTTGGGAGTCCATATAACAAAAATATGTAATATTGTAGAACATTATTTTCTATATAGATCATAATGTCTCTCCAATACACTCTTTTCAGTTTGAGGAATTCTATTATCTTAATTTTTATGGTTCTAGAAGAACTATAAAATGACATATCCATTTATCGAAAAATTATTTTGTATAGAATAATTATTCATCATTAAATGTTGTATTCAAAATTATTATTAATGAAAAAGTATTCTATATATTTAAATCATCTAATGACTACCATTTTTTAGTTTTTTCCTATATGAAAAAAAATTAAAAAAAATTATAAAATGATTACCCACCATGCTAAAAATCTAGTAAACATTGGTTGGATGTGAATATAATTGAAATGAGGCATGGTAGAGACTAAATATGTCTTAGGGTTCTATATTTTGTGCCTCAATTTATGAATTATGATGATTAGTAGAAGTCAATTATTCTCTATTATAATATTTTGAGTCTTTGAATAAATTATATTTCTACTAAGCTAATTGATAATGAAATCATCTAATTTTTCATTATTTTATGTGATAAGAGTTGCCAATTATCACATTAAGGATTTCACAAATACAATGATTTGATATATTTTGATTAGTGGCCTCCAAAATAGTGGATTCAAAATATATTTCTATTTAATTTATGGAAAATCACCTCTATAGAGATATGTTATCCCCCTTTCAGTAGCATAGTTAAGAATAAAAAAATTCACAAAAGATTCTCTATGTTTTTTTGTATATAGGTAAGTCTTTAATGTAGGCCTATAAACACATTTAATTTTTTAGAAGGTGTTGTTTCAATGATGTCCATATTCTTCTCGGAATAAAATTTCATGCTACGATGGAATACTATGAAACCATGAAACATTCATGATGTAACAACAATATAATAGTTAAATGGATTAATTTTTAATATATTAATTAGTATATTGACGAAGATTATATAATGGTAAAAAAACATGATCAAAATTATTTTTATATTTTACCACAATGATATCCAAATAAAACTCAAAAATTTCCCCTAAAAAGTATTAGAAAATATGAAGCATGGCCAATTGTTGTATAGAACTAGTGTTTTTTAATTAGAAAATATTCACATAATTGAATTATATTATTTAGTATTACATAAATAAAGAGTTATATTAACCATTATTTCCATTTTGATATGATTATATCATGGATAGGTTTCCATTATTTAGAGAGATTGGTTTCTAAAAAATGCATCATTACAAAGATCTATAATTGATACTCAGAAATTATCTTTTCTATAAATCTCTTCATGTTTCATTGGTTCGATGAAAATTCAGATCTACCCATTATTATATAGACCTTGAAAAATATTGGTGATCAAAAACAGGTATTAAAGCTCCAAAATAATATTATATTTAATGATAATACCTACTTCCCCATTAATTTTGGAAGTACAAGTTGGATGTGTTATTCTAGATGATTGAATGTAACAACTATGAAATTCTAGAAATCATTGAAGGTGGGATTCTAGATCAAGATATTATCCTAAAAATTATTTCTATTTAAAAGATAATAAAACCATGAAGAAAAATTCTAAAATATATATATAATTTTTTTTCTTCAAAATACATTTTTGTGTTGATCAATCAATGTCAAAGATCATCTTATTTTCCTAGATTTTTAGTGGACACCACATCTGTAGTGTTAGAGACTCATTGCATGAATACAAAATGTAAATAATTATAATCCATTTATTATTCCTACACAATAATAGAATGGTAATTGGGTGGATAAAAATGATCTTCCATGCTAGAATAACAATCAACTTCCAAACATTATGAAGACTGTGTCCAGCTATTCTTCCTCGCAATCTTGGATAAATAGTTTCTTCTAACTCAAATAAAGAAGTATCATTATTAAAAATGTATAATTATATTATTATAGTTCGTTTAAAAAGGGGAATTTCTTTTATTCTAGGTTTATGTACCTCTTTGGTACAATTAGGATCAGTTGATGTACCTGATACCATGAGTGTGTATGAATAGGAAAACAAAACCATGATTATATTTTTTATTTGGCTGAGTAAAGATATATATTCATTTGAAAAATCATAAAGTGGATTAGGTGAGGTTATTTTTAGACCATTTTTGGATGTATCTTATGTGGAATCAAAAATAAAGGTTTGTCTTTATTTACATCAGCATTTTTTTCAATATTGATGAGATTTTTTATATTAGAATTATGCATTATTACCATCCATTGTATCAATTATAACATTGAAACAATATTTCACACACTGATGGTACAATGAAGGGATGTATTCATATTTATTTAACTATAATATCTCTTGTAGGATGATAAAAGAAATATCTTTTGTATTACATGGAATATATAGTTGGATTCAAGATCTAAAAATTAAGTATCATGCTTCATTTGTATAGTATAATTTTTATCACTATAATGTAATCACATCAGATGTCAATATCATCCCACCAACTATAAACATACAAGGATCAAATGCATCCTTATATAATTCTAAAAATTTAATATTATTTGAATGTGATAATTGTGTGACATTATATGATATCAGCCTCTACAAGTTATACATCTATAACTATAAACACTACATTGAACTCTAGATAGTTTAAGAGCATATACATGAATTTCCCTATGAACTTTTGTGAATTTACTTTTATCCATAATATATTTCTTGGTTGAACCCATGACTAATTATGTGATATTGTCATATATTTTAGCCACATGTATACGCTTCTAAATAGGAGGACACTCCATGGAAGGGTCATTATGTGTAAATGTGTTTGTGGTAAATTGGTTAGATATTTCATTTAAATATGAAGTCACTTATTCAATGGTTTAATTATACTAACTTCGTTTTCATTCTCCCTTGGTATGATCAAACAATTATACATTTTGTTGTTGTTCATAAAAAATAGTTGGAATTGGATGACTCAAGGGTGATGATAGAGTACATTAATATTTCTTATAGGGATGATGAACTTCATATGAATGTTTTACACAAATACAGATTTTTTTAGATGTTTCTCAGGCATTGGGATTTGTGATGACTTCATTTTCCCTTATTTAAATTTATATATAATCCTCTACCACTTATTTATAGATCATCCACAGCTAAAATGGATTCATAATCACAATCTGTATTAGAAGATGAATCCATTATAGGAATCATATTAAGAAAACTAAATTTAAATTATTAAGCTGGTGAGGATACCATTGCGGGTGTGCTCATGGAATCATTCATATGGAGAGTTCTCACCCAAATGGGTTTGGATTCATGATATATGTGTGGGTTTTTGTCAGATAAGACATCAGTATGGGTTCTTCATACTATTTATAATTATTTTTTCATCGGTTCATCTACATGTTTAAGATTATTTCTATGATATACCTAACCAAAATCAAAAATATATAATGAATTTATATTAAAAAAGAAATCCTTGATGGTGTGGCCCAATATATGATGAAAGGTAAAATAATTTTGGTTGTTATTCATAGAAACCCAATTAAGTGATTTTGACTTTAGTATCATTATCATAAAATTCTCCCTAGTTATAAAAAATAAACCATGAACTTCTTTATCTTAGAAAGAATAATCCTTATTCAAATTATCGTCAAATTCAATAAAAATCTTCTTTTTTTGGTATCTTTAGTTTGATATCGATAATATCATTTACATTTATGATGTTGTTCTAAATGATATGGAATAACATTTTGAGCAGGAGCCAAAATATGATCTAGCTATGATGGGATTACCAATGTTTTGACCGTTCTTATTCACGTTATTTGAGGTATTGACATTGGTTGAGACTTTTGTTTAGTTTTATTAAAAAAATATTGAAAACATTGTGAAAATGTTGCAATTTAACAATTCCCAACTAGATAATATTCAAAAAATTAGTGGGGTTTACAAGTCTTCATGAAATGTATATATATAGAGACTAAATATATAATCAAGATTATATTTCAATCTTATAGAGTAATTCAAACCCCTCAGCATATAAATAAAACATGACACCCTTTATTTATACAAATTTTTCCAATTTAGGATATCTGGGATATTATTCATCCTGATTTTTAGTTAAATTGATTATGAAATTGTGGGTAGTGATATTTCTACACTTTCATTGGCCTACTATTACACAAGTATACATGAAAATAATCGGTTCCTCTATTAACTATATATAGCACTTGTGGTAGGCTTCTAATTAATGATCAAGGGTTCCCTTCATGAGATCATACATATATATATATAATGATTTATTTTTTTTGTTATATATCACTCAATCTATTAGATGTTAGGTACATAAGAGACCCAAATATTGGGTGGGGGATGAGTTATCTCTTCCCATTCATGGAAAGTATTCCCCTATGTTTTTTATAATGCATGCCACCATTCCAATGATTTAAATTGTACAGTCAATGAACGAGAATATTCAAAAATATCTAAGGGGATGAATTTCTGAGTAGTTATTTTAATAGTGGTGGTCAGGGGTGTATACATATGTGGAGTAATATTTGGAGGTTCCTCGTATATTTTTAATTAAAGTATAATAATGTATAACCTATGACAATTTTTATGGTCTAGATTTAGTTTCTTCCCAATTGGGGGATCTTTTGATGTATCACTACCATCATATATAGATAATGTTTTTCTCTATATCAAAAATTAAATGTGTATATTGTCTTGAATATTAATTTCATGTCCTTTTCGACCAATAATGTGAGAACTTACGGTAAAGTAAGAAGAGTCTCTTATTGAAGAATATAACAAAAACTAATATTTCCTATGAACAATTCAATATTGTGTTTCTACATGACAATCATATATTTCTTTAACATGGAAAATATTATTTTCATGTGTATGTTGTTATGGTTTTCAATTTATAAAATGGGATTAAAAAAAACCCATTATATTTAACAATATCCTATAGTATGGGTGGTAGTTGAACATTTTAGGGAGACTCTTAATTATTTGAAATCCTTTGAATTTTTTTTTCACCCCCTCTCTATTTATTTCTATTTAACCAATCATTATAATAGATAAATCAACCTATTATTCACCTACAATACTTTCATGTTCTATAACATCAATATGGTTAGTTATTAATTATGATTAAAGATATATAATGCATTATAGACATCATATCGCTATCCAAATTGTCAGAGAGTTGGTCACACTAATGGTGTCAACTTAAATGTCCCGATCTTCAGGTATGTTGGTAGTCATAATTTTCCTTCTTAGCATAGAACCATTCCAACACATCTTCTTTTCATTTAATGATTCTCTTGAAATATCATTGTGAATGATTATCTAGTTATATTTCATCTAAAACTTTATTTTATCTATATCAAGAGAACATGAAGGGACATGTGATTAAAAAATTGTAAAGTCTATCTCTTTGAAGCTCCTCCAAAAAAAATTGCATAGCTACATTAGAGAAGTGTTGGGGTAATGATAAATCCAACCATATGAGTTTGGAAGTGTCTTGGCCCACTACTGAAAACGTTCATGCATGGTTTGATGGAATTGAATGAGGTGGATGGGGATTAAATACGACATATCGTATAAGATGGTTCTACTATGATATTTATGAAGACCTAGTTTTCACAAATTACCACTTGATCGTTTCAAACTATATTCTAGTTTGATCAAGTGCCACGAACGATCTAAACATGAGATAAATTATTTTAAATGAACTGTTTATACTACATTATTATCATTCCAAAATAAGTAATCATGCCCAATCATTTTACATACATGATTAAAAGTATTTTTGATGGCTAACTCACATTATGGGAAATTATTTTTAGATTTTTTATTAGACAATTGTTTCCAAGACTACCATATGTTATGGGACCAGACAAAATATAAAAGTTTTCATGATGTAATGAAATTAAATTATGTCATTTCTAGTACATTTTTATGAATTAGGATAATTCTGAAATGAAATGATCCTAGCTCACTACATCACCTTATATTAACAACATAAATGGTTTAAAAAATTATCTAATTATAATCGTATAGATCATTAAGACATGCACATTTGTGTCCCCTTGATGGATTCCAAATTTCTATAAATGATCAAATTAATTTATATCCAAATCCATCTGACAGTGACTATTAAATTTTATAGAAAATGACTAAAATATCCTTCACAAGGATAGAATTTCACATTAATCTAGGGAAGAGTCTTCTATATATTTAAAGGAATGATGTATTCATTCCATTGACAATGTTTATAGAAGTCAATACAGAGGAGTGACCAAGGGTTAAATGATGAATGGTCTGATGTCTTCGGATAGATTTCTCTTCATGAGTAATTTATTCTCTTCATTTCATATAAGATATTCATCAACATGATCAAACTATAAAATAAATTTCTCACATAACATACTGTAGATTTTAGGATTGGTAGTAACATCCTCTATTATGGTTTTTAGGTGATCATGGATTTATATAATAATGGATGTTTTATTTTTCATAACACCATGTTTAGAAAGGGTGACACATTTAAATAGTAATTCATCAAGTCGTGCTAGCCTTATCATCACAATAACAACATGATATGAGAGATTTATAATAATAATTCTTATAAGGCAATGACATTCATATAAAAAAAATTAACATATTGGAGGAAAATCAAAAAGAACATTATCAGGGAGTGGGAAACCATCCTTGCTTAATGTCTAGCCATAGTGGGGGTGTAATATTACATCTACCTTCAGAAGGACCATCAATGATAAAAATTTAAAGGGTTGTAAAATCATTCAATTTTATATTATATTCATAATGTGGGGTTTTTAGGAACACATAATGAGAGATTTTACCATGTTTGATTATAGTATGACCATAAAGGTGGAGTTGACATAAAATGATCTAGGAAAATCCAATAGAGATGCTGGTAGAAATTTTATGGGGATGCCATCAACAACTGATATTGTTATTTCTATGATTTTTATGTATATAAATGAGATCTTGTATAAATATTTATATTTTTATGAGGGTTTCAATAACACTATAATTATTTTTATTATGGTATTTAGACAAATTTTGGATTTGAAATCACTTTTTGGGATACTTTATTTCAGATGTTTTCCTATAGGATGTTTGGGCAACATGTTGTGTACAATGAATTTCATAAATAGATTCTTTCATGTGTGACTCTCATACTACTTCTAGGTTATTTTAAGATAATTAATTTCATATTATAATGATATTTTCATGTGATTATGTTTACATTAACAAGGAAAAATAATCTCTATATGGAATGGGATAGTGTGATATATCATGTTCAATATTTTTTAAGGGAGTTTTCCACACAACCTACTATATGGGCCTGGGAGTATGTGATTACTCTATTATAGTGATAACATGATTTTGATGAGATAAATTAATAGTGAACTGATGTGGAGTTTCTCAATCCCTTATTAATTATTCAATAATCTAGATATTATTCATGATTTCTATGATATGAGCATGTAAATAAGGTTTCCCTTCTATTACTGCCAGGATATGATAGTGGAATTTTATAGCTATATTGAGATTATATGGAAATTATTTTGTTAAATAAGGTAAATATACCTACATTTTTTTATAAATCCGTTGAAAATATAAGGAAATGCATCATGTATTAGTCTGGATCAATGGGTATTCCGCTATTTGATACCAATATTTTCTAAAAACTACTCATGGTGTTTCAAAACTAGTCTATATTTCCTAATGAGTTTGGGTAAGAATATGTTATTGATATTATATATATATAATTTATTTTTGGTTAAATTCATTCGGTAAAATTATAACATTGTCCCACTTCCAGTTTATGATCGATCTCTACCCTTGGAGGTTTCACTAGTACTCATGAATCAGTTACCTGAGTTGGGTCTAACTATTTGTTATTGAAAATAGGCTGAGAACACAATGAATATTTACATTGTCTGTGGATATTATTTGAATTATAACATTTAGGTGTGTATTTCATTATTTTAGAAGAGGCCTCAATCAATATCCTAATCCACCTTCCTATGAAAATGATGGATAATAGTTCAACGTTCTAGAGTTTCTACCAAAATGTTCTTAGATAGAAATAGGTATGTAATGGCCCAGACTTCTCCAGTCTATTAAATTGTTAAAATATGGATTTTCAGGTGTTCTGAGAGGTCAAGGTTACTTATCCTCAGTAATCTTTCCAAATGTCCAATTGTGTTAATAGTTCCATCAGTGAACAGTTCTATCAGTAACCTCTATTAGTAACCTCTATCAGTAACCTATAACAGTAGGTGAATAATGTTCTATAATTGAGGTTCAGTGAACAATGTTCTATCAGTGAGGATTTATTGAACAGTGTTATATCAGTGAGGTTCAGGTAACAGCGTTCTATCAGTGAGGATTTAGTGAATCATGTTCTATTAGTGAGGTTTTAGTGAACTGTGTTTTATTAGTGAGGATTTATTAAATAATGTTCTATTAGTGAGGATAGAGTGAAAAGTGTTCTATCAGTGAGGATTTTGTGAATAGTGTTCTATCAGTGAGGATTTAGTGAAGGGTGTTCTACCAGTGATGATTTAGTGAAGGGTGTTCTACCAGTGAGGATTTAGTGAAAAAATGCTATATCTATGAGGATTTAGTTAATAGTGTTCTATCAGTGAGGATTAAGTGAATCGTTTTCTATCAGTGAGGTTTAGTGAACAGTGTTCTATCAGTGAGGTTTTGTGAACAGCTATATCAGTGAGTTTCCATGAGTAATGTTTCCAGAATGGTGAGGTCTATCAGTAACCTCTATTTGTATCCTCTAATGGTATGTGTACAATAACAGTAGGTGTATAATAACTGTAGGTCCACAGTGTTTCCAGACCAGTGAGGTTCAAGAATTGTGTTTCCAGCACCCTACAGTTTCACACCTTTGACGTTTCCATTAACATAAAATACATTTAAAGCCTTATTTTAAGGACACTTAAGGCCAATTAAAAGACCCTAAATCCTATATTAATTATTCCTATGGCTCGGGATGTTTTTACCTGGTCATACCACATGGTTTAATGCGATCCTCTTTTAATGAGGAATTAATCATATCAAAAACTTTCACCACATTAAATCGTCAAATGGGAAAAATATCATACTCCCATATTAATCCTCTTTGTTCTC
This sequence comes from Viscum album, assembly GCA_963277665.1. Classification (NCBI taxonomy): domain Eukaryota; kingdom Viridiplantae; phylum Streptophyta; class Magnoliopsida; order Santalales; family Viscaceae; genus Viscum; species Viscum album. Next base: position 1,213,854,085 of record OY728131.1, on the reverse strand, counting down.
AGCTATGAGATGCTAAAACCTTTCAATCCTTCCTGTAGAAGTTTAACAATAAAACATTACTCTTTGAACTCATTCTGATCTATTTTGGTGCAACCGAGCTGTATCGGTCAATCTTCGATATAAGGTATGTTTCATCGTCATTCAGTTGGTGATCATATCCTCTGGTTTCATCATTCTATATTGTAGAACATAATCTACATGCTTCTAATGGGGGTTTTTCTTGGGTTTTGGTTGGTACTGTCATACCGTGGAATCCTCAGGTGGATATAGTTGTCGGGAGAGGAGTATTGTGATCTTTTGTGTGGTTAAAGAATGTCATCAATTGTTTGAGGTAGGGGATTCGTTGCTTCTCTATCCTTTATGTGAAAATTTATCTTAGAATGGTTTATCTAACTGGATGAAAATAGAATTGACATAATAAATATTTGAATCAGATAAATAAATTAATATCTGGTCGTATGTTATTGCCTCATGTTTTTCCAGATAGGGTGATATCTATGCTTTCTTTGATTAGTTGTTCGTTCTTGAAGGAAATCTGTAAAGAAGGTAAATTGGGATTAATTGATATTTTTTTGGCTAATGATAAATAGGCATATAAATGAATTAGGTTCTAATGGTAATTTGATGTTAATCAAATTGGCGCAGTAAGCATGTTTAATTATTTGTGATAGCATACTGATTAAGTTTCCCAAAATTGGATCCTATGAACATAAAATATGTTAATTAAATATGGATTAAAGAACTGATTGTTCGATAATTCTTTAAGGGGTTCTGAGTTACCCTCTTGATTGTTAAAGGGCTAAGAGACCAATTAATGTGGTGGTTTTTTCCTACTTCTTGTGATGTGTTGTGATCCTGGATGGCTGTTGTGATATGTGGGGGCATGGAGGCTTTTGGTTGTGGAATCTGATGAAGCCAAGAGTGGTGAGATGCATCAGTTTATGCATGTGAGTGTCAGGTAGGACACCATGGATAATAGAATGGGATGCTTGTGATTGTTGGATTCTTGCTATTTCTTTTGGTTGATTATCTGCTTTACTATTCCCCACTGCACAATGCAGCAGTTCTTACGTACACTTCTTCCAAAAGAGGTGAAGACCTAAGGGGTATGCCACATGATTTCTATGTATAGATTCTCAAGGAAGGATAGGTATAATATTTTTCTCTAAGTGGCAAAGACTTGACGAGTAGTACATCTACCAGCCGTATTGATCCCCCTAGTATTTAGTAGAATAGAATGATTTTCTAGAATGCCTGATAATGGGGGAAAGTAATTCTATAATGAATAATGGAATAAATGTTGTTAACTGATGAGGATGGAGTAACTAGAACATAATGATGAGGGTGTAATTTTGAAGGAACTATTGACTTTGGGTGTGATGCTAATGAAATATAATGTGGAACTTTTCACGGTTAATTAATGTATAAATAATTTAATTAACGTAAATGGGAACTGAAAAAGGGAATGGAGTAATCTAATAATTCTCTTTAAATGGTTATGTGCATATAAGATACCTATTCTTAGAAGTAGTAGCCCGGAGTCTGAGGGATGTTAGCTGTAGTGTGCCTAAGATTAGGTTATTCCCATAGTGTGGTTGTGAGTTATAGTATATTATATACATTCTGTGTTTCTATAGGCTACTCCACCCTTTCAGTATAAGAAACTGACACCTCGATGATTCCGAGCCCTCAGGGGTGTTTTCCCCAACATTCCAGTGGGAGGATGGATGGATGACTACCCCCTTTGGCCCCACTCTCTTCTCTTGGTAGTAACATGTGCTGGTAGGCACATTGGTTAGTTTTCCCCATATATGTGTGTAGAGGGCTGTAATGTCTTGTGGTTATTCACAGACACATATTCTGGATATAGTATTCTATGGACTACTATAGGTGTAATGTGTATAGGTTGTGATGGCTTAAGGATCCTTACTCGGTGTATGGGCTGTAATGGATTGAGGTATAATACCCGATTTATGATACACTTTATGCGAGTTGTGGTGGGTCACAGAAAATAACTGGTTACTTTGGCTTGTGGACTTGGTGGTTTTGTTGCACGAGGTGCATACTGTGGTGCTTCACCCATGTGTCTGCGGGAAATCCTTTTTGGAGAGAGATAATCCGGACATGCAACGTTGGGGAAAAGCGCCAAACCCATGGGGAAGTAGTAACGGTGTACCCTTGATAATATTTATTATATGATATATTCTTCTATGTGTTACTTGGTGAGAGTATCCATGGTGAGGTTGGAAAATTAGTATAACTGTTTCGGTGACGATTTATTTTCAATTGTTGTTCAGTGGTCTTTAGCATGCTTTCGTTACCTTTGCATGAGTGGTTATGGGGAGGATCCTACAGAGTATACTGTTATACTCACTGTATGTATATATAAACTATTATACATGTCACATGGAGCAGGATGGAGATTAGACTGGTGTTTACAAACTTGTGGTTGAAGGAGCAGTTTGGGCTTGTGGTTGCTGCTGTTTTTACATTCTTTTGGGTACTTGTAGTTTTTTCCCTTTCAGTTGTAGTACTATTTCTTGACATTTAATATGTGTGATTGGGTTTTCGTTTATATTTAAGTCTGTGTTGGAGTTAATTAGTGTCTATATTATCTCTCTCTTCTTCATGTGTTCTCTTATAGGGTAATGCCTTACATTTTGTGTGTTAGTATACCCTCTATGTTAGTCTTCAACATGGGGAATTTTGGAGGCAGGACTCGGGGTCATTATATCTCTTCTCACATTGCTTTCCCAGGAGGGGTACACTTTGTGGGGAGGGGGTCGTGATAGAGTGGTATCAAAGCTCTGGTTGAGGGATAGGATGTAGTTTAGAGTCAGGCACAGGTGCGTTTGCATGGGTTGGTAGGGCAACGGTGCCATTCATGTTTATCAAGTGAGGGAAACCCTGGAGACCGGCTGAGACAAAGGAATTTAGGGCCCCATATTATCTGATGTATAGACCTTTATTTTTTCAATGGCTACTAAACATGGTGATACTAGTTGTAGGGTGGCGAACTAGGAAAGGATCATGCATCATTCTTCGTTGTGCCTATGATTGAAATGGTATATCTTGGGATAGTTTAACCTAAAAAGAATAAAGAAAAACAATTAATTAATTAATGTTGAGTCTTCCATATTCCAGGTTAAGAGAACTCTAACGGTTTTTATTTTATTGGCATGGCTCTAAGTTAACGTCCTCATTAGGTTTGTGCAGAAAAATTCCAGCTGGTTGTTCCAAAAGATCGCCACATGGTAGAGGTTGACGAGGATGACACTTGTAGGAAGTCACTCTGAGAGTTTCATAAACAATGTCTGCAAAAGTATGAGGCCTCTGTTTCACATGTATTCACAGAAGACTAGTTAGAGGAGGTCACAATCGTCTTCTATTTGACTCGTTCTCGTAAGGAGCACTGGTTGTCCTTGGTTGTAAAGATGATTCATGTAGTAGTGAGTCAGTAGAGGTTCTTGTTCCTTGGGGATCATGAGGTGTCATTAATGTCATGGGAGGATTTCTGAGACAGGTTTAGTATCGAGTTTCTTTCGTTGACTATAATGGTGTCTAGTCACAAGGAGCTTCTTACCCTTCCACAGGGGTGCTCTTGTGTTCAAGAGTTTGGAATCCATTTCAGGAACCTTTTATGATATGCTTCAGACCTACTTCAAGATGAGGAGGCTAGGGTGGGGAATTTCAAGGAGGATTTGCGTCTAGAGATCTAGTACCAGGTCACCCCATTTATGCAGAAAACATAATTCGAGGTACTGGAGAGGGTCGAGGTTGTTGAGAAGACTTTTTCCAGGACCGGATCATCACGAGATGGGAATCAGCATGATTCCTCACGAAGCAGAGCTGTGGTCTGGGGAACTCGGTTTCCTAGGAAGAGCAGTTTCCGTTCAGCCGGGGGTAGGTCCCAGCCATTCATATCTTTTTTATTCATAAGAATTATCTCTCGGGCCTATGTCAAGTGATAAAGAGCCTATTTTTCTTGTGGTGTTCATGGTCAACAGCAATGAGAGTTCCTGACCATTCAGAGCTGTCATCATGCCATAGGCACTACAATCTAGTTTCCTCCGTTGAGACAGTTCCAGCTGAGGCAGCAGTAGCTAGTTGCACCATCTTTAGATCTGCAGAGGGTAGATGGGGTAGGTAGAGGACAACCCCGTGACCCTCCCAATCATTAGATAGTAGAACTCAACCATGGTGGGGGTCGTCATCAGGGTCAGAGAGGACATGGAGGTGGTCGTGGTCAGCTTCATGCTCTATCGTTTCTAGCTCCAGGAAAGTCAGACGTCGTTCGAGGTAACCTTTTCTTGTTTTCGACCATGGTGTATGCCTTGTTTTTTTAAGAGCAACACACTCATTTATATCACCTACCCTTGTCCATGCTTTGGAACATGAGGTAGAGAGGCTTCTAGTTCCCTTGGCATTGTCTAATCCAATTGGAGGTTGACATGACTTGTTTGAAGTATGTAGATCTTGTGAGATAGTGTTGGGGCAACACTGCTCTTGGGGAGGTTTACTACGTTTACGAATACAACCATATTATGTCATCCTCTGCATGGATTGGTTGTATTCGGTGCAGGCTATCGTGGATTGCATCATGAAGAAGGTCATCTTCAGTGGTGTGGATGGAGAGCATGTGGTTTTTGTTGGTGAGTGAGATCATCCAATGGCTCATAGGTGTGTTCCATCCATATCATCCATGATGGCTGAGATGATGCTATGTTCATTATATGTTCAGTAGTTGGAATTTCCTAGGGTCATAGAAGAGTACCCTAACGTCCAGAAGAGTTTGTAGCGTTACCCCCACGATGAGAGATCTAGTTTGGCATCGAGCTAGAGCCAGGAGCCTCTCTTATCTCTATGTATCCATATAGGATGGACCCTTCTATGTTACAAGAGCGATGTATACAGCTTGATGGTCTGTTATAGTGTTGTTTTATTCGGGAAAGTCTGTCACCATGGGGTGCACCGGTTTTGTTTGTGAAGAAGGACGACGACAGTTTGCGGTTGTGTGTCGATTATCATCACTTAAACAAAGTAGAAATAAAGAATCTCTATCATCATCAATGAATTTATGACATATTAGATCAACTTAAAGGTTCAAGTTGTTTCTCAAAGATCATCTTATGGTTGGGATATCATCATATGTGAGTGAAGGATGAGGATATCCCAAAGACTGTTTTCTGTTATCATCATAGGTATTATGAGCTCATTATAATGACATTTGGTGTGACAAATGCTCCAACTATATTCATGGGATTGATGAATTTTGTGTTCTATGAGTTCTTGGACAAGTTCTTGGTAGTTTTCATCGACGAAGTCCTTGTGTACTCCACATCTGAAGTGGAGCATGCAGAGCATCTACAAGCCGTTTTGGGAGTTCTTCGCAGACATCAGTTTTTCAGGAAGTTAATGAAGTTTGAGTTGTGGTCTCGAGAAGTATTTTTCATGGGGAATGTTATGTCCCAATAGGGAGTAAATGTGGATCCATATAAGATAGAAGCAGTTGTGTCTTGTGAAGCCCCCAAGATAGTGTTAGAGGTGTGAAGTTTCCTTGGTCTTGTAGGCTTCTACAAGATGTTTGTGGCAAATTTCTCACGATTTGCGACTTCATTGATAGCATTGACTAGGAAGGATCATGAATTCATATGGACTGATTAGTTTCAGACATCATTCGAGTATCTAAAGGAGATGTTAGTAAGTGCTCCAGTCATTTGTCATTCTGTCGAGAGAGTTTAGTTTGATGTTTTCCATGATGATTCACATCAGGGGATAGGCTATGTTCTCATGCAGCAGAGGTTAGTTGTTTCTTATGGTTCTAGATAGTTGAATCCCTATAAACGAAACTATGCCACCCATGCTCTTGAGTTTGTAGCCATAGTGTTTGCTCCGATGTTGTGGAGACATTACCTCATTAGTGGGTGCTTTTTAGTTTTCACAAATCATGAGAGTTTGAGGTATGTTTTCTCCCAATGTGACTTGAAAATACGACAGAATTGGTCGATGGATTTATTACAGGAATACGACTTTGAAATATCATATACACCTAGAAAAGGGCATGTTTTAGCTGATGCTCTAAGTCAAAAGTCACATAGTGATGCTGTGCATGAATTTAGTGATTCATGGAGAGAAATGGAAGAACTGTAAGCAATACATCTTGACATGGGAGAAGTTGGGGGTAGAGGTTGTCTTTTTCAGATGACGGTACAGTCAACCCTGGTGAAGAAGCTAGAAGAGTCCCAGTTGGGGGTTCTTGAGGAGGATTTCTAGATAGAACGATTTGTTTGTGGTGAATCCCATGATGGTTGAACTATGGATGAACAACACCAAGCGTTGTATCATGGAAGGATTTTTGTTCCCATGATGATGTGTGAGATAGTTTTCAGAGTGTTTCATAGTTCACCTTTAGCAGTTCATCATGGTGTGACAATGATGTATCAATCCTTGAGGATCCATTTTTGGTGTCCTGGGATGAAGCGTCCGGTTGTGGAGTTTCTGTCTTGATGTTTGTTCTGCTGAAAGGTGATGGCCAAACACCATGATCTTAGTGGTCTTCTCTATCCATCAGAGATTCCTCACTGGTAGTTGGAGGACATCTAAATGGCCTTTGTTATAGGTTTACCTCGAGCTCTGAGAGGACATGATGCTATTTTATTGGTAGTGGATCTTTTAACAAAATCATCCCACTTCATAGAAATCAATGATTCAAGCTTAGTGGAAGTTTTGTCGAGGTAGTATCTAGAGGACGTGGAGAGACATCATAGAGTCCATAGGATGATCATTTTGGATCGAGATGCTCGATTTACCTCTTGGGTGTGGAGAGGTCTGCAACATGCTTTCGGTTCTCTACTATGCCTCAGCATAGCTTTTCAACCTCAAATGGATGGTCAGACAAATCAAACCATCCAGAATCTTGAAGACATGTTGCGCTCTTGTGTTCTTGATTTTGGAGGTTCATGGACAAGTAACATACCCTTGGTGGAGTTCGCTTACAATAATAGTTTTCACTCCTCCCTTATAATGGTTCCATTTGATTTCTTGTATGGAAGGCCTTTCCATTCTTCATTGTGATGGGCTGGGGTCAGAGAGTCAGCAATTCTCGGACAAGAACTACTGCAGAATACAACAGAGAGGGTCTAGGTGATTCGTGAGGGGATGAAGACATCGAAAGATCATCAAAAATCATATGATGATCAAAGGAGGAGACCCTTGGAGTTTAATTTTGGTGATCATGTGCTTCTGAAGGTGACTCCCTATCATTGGAAGCAATGGTTTGGTCCTGGATGCAAGATTTCTCCCCGGTTCGTTGGGCCTTTTGAGGTTTTAGATCATGTTGGAGTTGTGGCGTATTGAGTACAACATCACCCATAGATGAGTCAGATAAATGATTTTTTCCATGTATCACAGCTCTGTTGTTATATTCCTGATGACTCTCACATCATCGATTGGGGAGAGATCGATATTAATGATGATGCAACCATTGAGGAAAGACCTAAAGAGATACATGACTGCAAGGTGAAGGTGTTGTGTGGGCGTTCTATCCCCTTAGATTGTGTCTTGTGGTGACACAGTGGCATGGCGGTGAGTACCTGTGAACGTGTGTCACATATATGTGCTTAGTACCCATTGTTTTTTTATGTTTAACTCTTTTCATGTAATGATGTTCCCTTTTTCGTTATACCTTTCATGTTTTATTTATGAATTTCTTTTGTTGATTTTTTGGTTTGGTCTCTATTGAGAGGTATCTCGATGGATGGTTGTTCATACCCCGTTTCTTTTTTGTCTCTTTATATTGGTAATGAATTTTAGAGGAAGAGAATTATTTGAGAGGTATCTGATGTAATTTCACGGAACTCTTTGGTCCATTACTTTGTGAAAATATGGTGTTTGAGGTGTTCAGAGAGGTAAAGGTGACTTATCCCCATTATTTTATTAAATTTCCAATTCTGTGAACAGTTCCATTAGTGAACAATTCTATCAGTAATCTCTATCGGTAACCTCTTTTGGTAACCTATAATGGTAGTGAACAAAATTCTACCAGTGAGGTTCAGTGAACATTGTTCTATCAGTGATGATTCAGTGAATATTGTTCTATCAGTGAGGTTTAGTGAGCAGCATTCTATCATTGAGGATTTTGTGAACAATGTCCTATAAGTGAGGATTTAGTGAATAGTGTTCTATCAGTGAGGATTCAGTGAACAATGTTCTATCAGTGAGGATTTTGTGAACACTATTCTATCAGTGAGGATTTAGTGAACAGTGTTCTATTAGTGAGGATTTAGTGAGTAGTTTTCTATTAGTGAGGATTTAGTGAATAGTGTTCTATAAGTGAGGATTTAGTGAACAGTGTTCTAGCAGTGATGAATAAGTGAATGGTGTTCTATCAGTGAGGATTTACCTAACATTGTTCTATTAGTGACGATTTAGTGAACAATGTTTTCTCACTGAGGATTTAGTGAACACTGTTCTATAAGTGAGGATTTAGTGAACTTTTTTCTATCAGTGGGGATTTAATGAGCAGTGTTCTATCAGTGAGGATTGATTGAACAGTGTTCTATTAGTGAGGATTTATTGAGCATTGTTCTATCAGTAAGGTTCAGTGAATAGTGTTCGTTTAGTGAGGTTTTGTGAATAGTTCTATCAGTGAGGTTCCATGAACATTGTTTCCAGAACAGTGAGGTCTATCGGTAACCTCTAACAGTAGGTGTACAGTAACAGTATGTGTACAATAACGACAGGTCTACAGTGTTTCTAGACTAGTGAGGTTCATGAACACTATTTCTAGCTTCCTGTAGTTTCACCCCTTTCACATTTCCTTTGACGTAAAATACATTTAAAGACATATTTTAAGGACACTTAATGCTGATTCAAAGACCATAAATCCTATATTAATTATTAATATGGCTCGGGATGTTTTTACATGGTCAAACCATGTGGGTTAATTTGATCATCTTTTAATGGAAAAATAAGCGTATCTTAAAAAGTAGCCCCATTAAATCATCAAAATGGAACAGATATCATCCTACCTTGTTCATAATATTTGTTCTCGACAATGAGATGCTAGAACCTTTCAGTCCTTCCTGTAGGAGTTGAATAATCAAACATTACTCCTCAGATTGGTTCTGATCTGTTTTGATGTAACTGAGATGTATTGGTTAATCTTTGATATAAGGTATGTTTTATCATCGTTCCTTTGGGGATCATATCCTCATGTATTTCCTTTCAATATTATAGCATGTAATCTAAATGCTTATGATATGGTTTTTCTTGGTGTTTGGATGGTTTTGTCGTACCGTGGCATCCTCGGGTGGATGCAGTTGTCACAAGAGGAGGATCGTGACCGATTGTGTGGTTAAAGAACATCAAGAATTGTTTGAGGTAGGGTATTCATTGCTTATGATTATTTTATGTAAAACCATATCTTTAGCATGTTTTATCTCACTGGATGACAATGGAATTGACATAATAAATATTTTAACTAGATAAATAAATTAATATCTGTCGTATATTATTTCCTCATGTATTACTAGATAGTGTGATATATATGCTTGCTTTGATTAGCTGTTCGTTCTTGATGAAAATCGATAAAGAGAGTAAATTGGGATTAATTGATAATTGATTGGCTAATGATAAAGATGTATGTAAACTTATCAGGTTCTAGTTGTAATTTTATGTTAATAAAATTGGTGTGGTAAGCATGTTTAATTATTCTAGATATCTTAATGATTAGGTTTCTCAAAATTGGAACCTACAAACAACAAATCTGTTAATTCAATATGGATTAAAGAAGTGATTGTTTGATAATTCTTTAAGGGTTTCTAAGTTACCCTCTTGATTGTTAATGGGCAAAGTGCCCAGTTAATGTGCTGTTTGTTTCCTGCTTCTTCTGCTGTGATGTGATCCTTGATGGCTGTTGTGATATGTGGGGGCATTGAGGCTTTTGGTTGTGGCCACAGATTAAGCCAAGAGTGCACATATGCATCAGTTTATGGATGTAGGAGTTAGGGAGGACACCAGGGATGATGGAATGGAATTGGTGTGATTGCTGGATGGTTTCTGTTTCATTTGGATATTTATCTGCTTTACTATTCCCCACTGCTAAAGGTAGCTGGTCTTACATACACATATTCTGAAAGAGGTGATGACACGTGGGGAATGCCACCTGCTTTCCATGCTTAGATTATCAAATAAGTATGGGTGTATTCTCTTTATATAAGTGGAAAAGACTTGAAGAGTAGTATATCTACCCACCGTGTTGATCCCCCTCGTGTTTAGTAGCATGGAATGATTTTCTTGAATTATGGGGAATGTGAGAATGTAATTCTAGAATGAATAAGTGAATAAATGGTGTTAACCCATGGGGATGGAGTTACTAGAACATAATGATGTGGTTTTAATTTTGAACGAACTATTGACTTTGGGTGTGATGCTGATGAATCTTAATGTGAAATTTTTCATGGTTAATTAATGTATAATGAGTTTAATTAACTTAAAGTGGAACTAAAAATGGGAATGAAGTAATCTAATAAATCTTTTTAAATGGTTGTGTGGATATAGTATACGTAGTCTTAGAAGTAGCATCCCGGAGTCTACGAGACGTTAGATGTAGCGTTCCTAAGACTAGGTTTTTTCCATAGTGTAGTTGTGAGTTATAGTACATTCTATACTTTTTGTGTTATTATATGGTACTCCACCCTGTCAGTAAGGGAAACTAACACCCTGGGGATTCTAAGCCCTAGGGGGTGGTCAGTTCCCCAACATTCCGGTGGGAGGATGGATGGCTGACTACCCCCTTTGGCCCCACTCTCTTCTCTTTGTAGTTACATGTGTTGGAAAGAACATTGGTTAGTTTTCCCCATATATATGTTTAGAAGGAAGTAATAGCTTCTGGTTATTCACACACATATATTCTGGATATAGTTTTCTATGGACTACAATAGGTGTAACTTGTATTGGTTGTGATGGCTTGAGGATCCTTACTCGGTGTATGGGCTGTAATGGGTTGAGTTATAATACTAAAGTATGATACAGGTTATGCGAGCTGTGGTGGATCTCAGAAAATACCTAGTTACTTTGGTGTGTGGACGTGGAGGTTTTCTTGCATGAGGTACATATTATGGTGCTTCGCACAGGTGTCTACGAGGAAGCCTTTTTTGGAGAGAGATGCTCGGAGCATGAGATATTGGGGAAAATTGGTAAACCAATGGGGATGTAATAGTAGGTTAATCTTGATATTATTTATTATATGATATATTCTTTTATACGTTACTTGGTGAGAGTAGCCATGGTGAGGTTGGGAACTTAGTATACATGTTTAGGTGACAAGTTAGTTTCACTTTTTGTTCACTGTGCTTTATCATGCTTTATTTATTTTTGCACGAGAGGCTTCAGGGAGGATCCTACTGATATAATATTACACTCACCCTATGTATATATAAACTTTTTTCAGGTCACATGGAGTAGGTTGGAGATCAGACTGGTGTTTACTAGATTGTGGTTGCAGGAGCTGTTTAGGCTTGTGGTTGCTGAAGTTTTTTACTTTCTTTTGGGTACTTGTAGTTTCTCCCCTTTAAGTTGTATTACTTCTTCATGACATTTCATACGTGTACATGGGTTTTCTTTTATATTTCAGTATGAATAAAATTTTATTGGACTCTATCTTATCTCTCTCTTATGCATGCTTTCTCATAGAGGGTAATGCCTCCTATTTTGTGTGTTGTTATACCCTCAGTGCAAGATGTCAATCCAGGGCCTACTGGAGGTGGGACTTGGGCTTCATTATCTCCCTTCTCACATTGCTAGCCTATGAGGGGTACACGTTGTGGGGAGGGGGATGTTACAAGTAATATCTTTCATTATCATAAGTATTGTAGGTGGGAGAATGGTCTATGTATGTTCAAATCCTTGAGACATTAAAAAGTGAACTAAAGTTTTAGGATAATTAAATTTATATCATACTATATAATGACGGCATTTTTCTACACAACATAGGTGACTATGGGTGATATATGGTATCCAAAATTCAGATTAAGACCATTTTCTAAGGACTATAGATGTGTATTTTTTTCATGAATGTTAAGACAAGAATTTTAATTAAAAATTTTTTGGTTATTATTATAATTTATTTTGGGTAAAACCAACAAAATAATTTCATAAATATACAACAACAAGTATAAAAACACACATATGATCAGTTTCATTAATGGAATAAAATTTGGTTAATTTTCACCTCATAAAATTGAACAATATGAAATGGTCTAATGTGTCAATGATGTAATTACCTTTGGAAATGAAAAATTCAAATATGGTTCAACATTTTAATTTCACATGAGGCTTGAAAAGTAAAATGGACTAATGTTTGGGGGTGAATGACTAATAGTAGTAGTAATATTCTGGCATGGTTGACTCTTTTTTCACACCTAATGGACGGTTTGAAACTATCAATTTATGGGAAATTATAGGTAATATTTGGGAAATTTTCAATGGGGCTTATTCATTGACCACAAATATTCAAATGGTTATCATATCTATTAGGAACAACATGCCTTTATTCAAATTGAATGTGATCATTGGTGATTCTATTCTATGATAAATTGGTACACACATTGGTAAAGAGGATGGCGGTATGGATCATCACATACTATTTTAGTAAATTACATCCAACTCTAGGACACACTTTTAGATTAATGAAATTATTGATAATCCTAGGAAAAGAAAAACATGTTATTGGTCCCAAAATTGCTTAAAATACATTATTAATATTTACAGATGTGAAAATATATATTTCATAGGCTCTCCATCATTTAATGATATGTATGTATCAAATATTTTACATTTTATTCATTGTTTATTATTTTTTTATATTGGTTTAAAGCCACATTACTAGAAGGACAATAATTTTATCATCTTCTAGATATGTGACTATTGTATTAATATTGGGTGAAGGACCATGGTGGGGGTTTTGTATATATCCTCACGAAAGGAATAATACCTCGTATGGTTTGATTCTACTTAAAATTTCAGGGAATAAAATTTAATATCATGTGATATAGACCAAAATATGTTGTATAATATTATCTGATACAAATTTATAGGATAATTTTTTTCATTAACAGTTGGAGTTTTGATAATATATGACTTATAATATTAGGTTCATTATAATATAAATATATTCAGGTGAATATAGGAGTTGCCAAAAATATTTTCAGATGAGGAAATTGATTAAATAGACCATGAAAGAATATTTCTATTTAGGTGGGGTCATGTTCTTATAAGTAATATGTTCCATTAAATTGGGTAATTGATTGAATATATTTGGTTTTACAATAAGGGAGGAATCATGAATATCTCATAAAGAAAAAAAATAAAATCCTATGTCGATTAGTACTCTTAGGGTTTACACATATTATGGAGTCTATAAGACATCATTTTGATGATTTTAATGAAATGATCAACATTAATATCTTTCCTGATGGGATTCATACACTATGCGAGAAACATGAGATAGTAAATGACCATACATGTTTCACATTCATATATATAAGGGGAATTTAGTTTAATTATAATTTAATGAGTTGAACTTCCATATATATCCATTGAAGGAAGAGTGAGGGGATATGGAAGGAAGGATATTTATGATAACTTGAAATAAATTATATGAAATTTTAGTTAAATTCTATACAATAAGACTTCACTACTCACCCACTAATGGATTTGTGTGAGTTTAAAAAGGGGGTAGTTTGGAAGAATGATTAATAGCTTACCAATTTATGACTCTTAACCTATTTAGGAACCCCAATCTAGTAATTATATATGTTTTTAATAAAGGATGGGGTTGAAGAATATTTTTTATTATTAAAGAAAAATCATCTTTCTAATAAGGTAGTGGGAGACCCATTTTATATCCTAAAGGCCCAAGAACAAGTGGTATGAATACAAGGCATGAATGAAGTATCTTTCCAAAATAGTCATTCAGTGAATAATACTACATCAGTACCTAGGTTGGTACAGTTATCAGTACAGAACCACCACAAATACAGTTCCTACTATAGTATCATCCCCTGCTACAATGTTATTTCTACTATTGTTCAACTGATTCTAGAGTACTGTAATAGTATCGTGCTATAATAACTCTAGATTTCCTCCCCTTCTCGGATTTGATCCTGAGATTATTTTTGAAACATTGAAAAAAAAACTATATCATTTTACAGTTAAATTTTACATGTAATGAAATATAAAAAGTATCAATCATGGAAAATTATTTTATGAAAATTATACACAAGGACAACTGATGATGAATGGAAGAAGAAATAAAATGTAAAATTAAAATTCCATAGGGATGAATATGATCACGTAATAAAAATTGAAATCTTATTATTTAATACACAGAAAAAATAATCTGGAAACAAAATTTTAGTATATAAAAATAAATAGAAACTCCTACCTCAATTATCAATAGATCTAAATGACACCGACAATGAAGATAAGTTAACATCAACATTGTAGTTCAAATATAGGACTTTCTACCCACAATCAACTGAAACTGACAAATAACTCCCCCAGATCATTTCCGTGAACTGGTATTCAGATCTAGAATTCTCTATTAGGGTCATAATCTCTTGAAGAACAAGAATTTCAATGTGATCCCTCCTAAAATCAATACATTCTAATGTGTAGTATATCGAAGACAAACATTGTTGTGCCCAAATACATGGGAGGTTATGTGGGGGAAATCCTCTAACAATGGATTGAACATCTTAAAATGGATATGATGATGCTAATAATACCCATATTATACAGGTTTTGAGGACTATGATAAGGTCTTAAATTGGGCTTCCTCAGGACTCGATACTAGTTAGAGACAGCTGTATGAAACCTTGTAAAGGGGATATGAGGAAATAAATTATATTTATAGAGATAGTGTTGATAATAGAAATGTAAATACCCTATGAAATCCATATTTCATGTAATATTTTCATTATATAGGAACTGAATATCGTAGATGGTGCTCTTATATAATGTAGGTTCCTTCTCTAATATCATTTATCCTAGAAGTGGTATTCACTTTTCATATGACTAGGTGGGCCTCCACTTTTGTAAACAAACTCTTTTTATAGGAAATACCTTATTAATTAAGCACTCAGTTTTGAATTCCATTATATATTTATCAATTAGTGCATTACATGTGTCTCCCCTAGACATCATGAGTTGGGAATTTCTCAATGTTGGCCAATCCATTATTGCTAGATAAATTCCAATGTTTCCCAACATATTTGTTTTTATATCCCCTATATACTAAAAAAAATTATTTCATTTAAAGGTAATGAAAGATTAACTTATTTTATAAAATGGTCATCCCCATAGTTTATATAATTTTATTTTGTAGAAGGAAATTGATCCCTTATCAAAGATGTTTTCGTGGGTTGGTGTGGATCGACTACATCAAAACATACATGATATTCATTTTTAGGGGGTTTGAATCACCACCGGGGACCAAAAATGATTTTTATTCTCATGGGTTTTGAAAAAATTAGTGGGATTCATATAACATATGTTTTACATGAGAAATGATGTTTTTTTAATTTCCCATACTTCACTAAATTTACTCAGTTTCTTTTTCTCAAAGATTGGATTCTTATTTATGAGATTATATAAATATTTTTTGGTATTTCTTGAGAATATCATATGACCAAAAAACT
Source organism: Viscum album (assembly GCA_963277665.1). NCBI lineage: Eukaryota > Viridiplantae > Streptophyta > Magnoliopsida > Santalales > Viscaceae > Viscum > Viscum album. Next base: position 1,213,838,384 of record OY728131.1, on the reverse strand, counting down.
ATAACATGAATTAACCTAAAATTTTTACTATTAAATCATGTATGCTGTTAGATATTTATATGATGATGATGGTTATTAGAACGTGTTGTCTATTCTTCTCGAAACCAATGTGATACTATTCTACTAGTATATGTTATATCAATATATTATCATACGTTCCGATATAATTATGACCTAAATATCAATGATATTATTATTTAACCAATTTTTATTGTATAGAAACATTAATTTTAGAAGATAGATTTGATATCTTTCTAGTCAATATTTAAGGCATACAGACATGAGAATTCTTCTGATAATGTTTTTACAAGGTGATATAAAACAACGTATGTCATAATTATAGGCCAAGAAAAAGGATCCCCATATATTTTCATTATTATTAGTTGATCATATATATTGTTGTAGATATTTTAAAATTGTTTTTGAAATGAATATCAATGTATATCATGATTTTTACAAATAGATTCATAATGAATACCATAAAATATATGTTGATGGATAAGTTTGAGGTATTGTCTATGACATGAGTTGTATAAAATTATACACAAGTTGTGCATGGATTTTTCACTTTTGGATTATATAATATGATGTATATAGACCTTGTATTACAATGGATGATCCTACAATAAATAATATTCCCAAGGTGTTTATAGATAAACTCATTTTGATATATCAATGAATGAAAATCCATTATAAATGTGCATGTCACAAGTATGTTACCTACATTATGAGAAACTGGTTTTCCCATGAAATATTTTACATAGTAAAATTCATGGAATTTTTAGTATAGTTTATATTTTGTACAATCTATTATTCTATAGGGTCCATGATGTGATACTACGTACCACTCTGATTGGAGTGTTAAACCCCATACCACTTTGTATGTTTACAATAGAGGAATATTCTACCTGAATCCAAAATGTATTTAGATATATTTCAATGTAATTATATGAATAGAAAAATTAGGTTTTTGTATGTCAAAGTAAAATTGAGATCATACCTATTGTAATACAATAAAAAGTAATTGATGTTCTTTATAAGTGAGTCAGATATTTTAAATTAGATATTCTTAAATTATCCTATATTTGATTAATGATTATAATATTTAATATTTTTTTAAATAAAATAATTTATGGTTTTGTGGATTATCAATTTATTTTATAATTTATGTTGAGTTAATTGAATGATTATATTTGATTGTTTTTCAATTATTTTTTTGATTATTTCAGTCTTTTATAATCAAATGAGATTTATTATTTATATCATTGAAAACTATTATATTATTTACTATGTGATGTATTAAAATAATTACAAACAACATGGATCATTACATACTAGATGATAGGTGAGTGGATATGGATTACTTCTTTAGTTACTACAATTGATATAATATTTATTTTCCAATGAACATAATTACTTTTACTTTTAATATTCAATATTTATTTGTAAAATTCTTGTCAAGTTAAAGGCCAATATATATATGATAGTTTTAATTACCAATTATATATAAATATAATTATATAATAAACATGATTTATTTTATATATCACTAATTTTATATTTTTCATGAAGTGAATTATTAAAAAAAAGAATTGTGACATAGGATTTACAATTTAATTTTATTTCCTGCTGATATTTTAAAAAAAATTCCAACATAAATCATCATATAAATATATATTTTTCTATATATAATAGTAATGATTTTTTTTTATATTATCATATGGAATAATATTGAGACAATTAATAAGTAGTTTTTTTGTTCTCATATGAAATATAGAAGAAACTAATTGGATAAAATAACAAGTTATAAAATAGGAATCATAGTGATTTTCCCCTTATTGTAGAACAAAAAATAATTAGATTAATGTACAATGTATCATGTAACACATGCCAATACCACTATAGAGATTCTAATTATGATTTTAAAATCATGGAAAATGTAATTATGATAAAAACATAACTGTATATAAAAATTATTAGTTGTAATTAAATCAATACATAAATTACCAAGGTAATTATTTATTCTTACTAAATAATTATAATTTATTGATTGATAAATTAATAATCGAATAATTTCTGTTTTTATGTTTAAATGTAATGTTTTAAATATAAATTCACTTCCATTTCATTAATTATGTATGTATCATTAACCAACATTTTCAATGACCCACTAAAGAACAAAAATTTACTTAGAACTATAAATGTAGTAGTAACTACATTTCTCATTATAACACACATAATTTTGTTAGGAATAGTTTTTCTTAAAAACCATATTTTTGAGACATTAATAATTTATTTCATATAGAAAATATATAAAAATGATAAATGATTTAATTTATTATTTAATTATATAAAAAAATAAATTGAAATAAAAATAAATAGATCACAATAAATATATAATAACTTTTATTATGAAATATACCAGTGAAAAAAAATATATATAAATATACTGAATAATTTATGTATTATTCCTCAAAAAATGAAATTAAAAACATTTATATGGTTTAATAATTATATAAATATTTAAAAATGATAGAAATAAGATATAAAGTTTAAAATAATTTCATTAATGAATTTTCAAATGTATTTAAGGTAATATTTCAAATTCATGAAATGATAATTTGACTATTATATATATTTTGTTATATATATCAAATTTTAATACATATATAGTCAATGTATATATTAAACTAGTTACAACTAAAGTATAACCGAAATATAGAAAAGAATTATGTATTATATGAAAAATAAATAATGTTTATCACAAATATTTAAGACATTTGAAATAATTATGTAGTGATAAAAAAATATATTCATTAATTAGAAGATAAATACATATTATCCTCTATGGGGATAAATTTTCTATGTTATTTATTTTCTTAAAGATTTATGTTATCACAAATAGATTTTATATGTAATGATATAAATTCTATTACTAGAATTTTGATATGAGAATTTGGAATGAGAGACATTTAAAAATTTTAATAAAATTATATTTTATCATATTAAATAGTTAGAATGCACTTAAAAATACGATAAATAAGAGGTGTAAATTTATTTACATTTTAATGATTATTTATAACATAATATAATTTTATGAGAAATATAAACCATGTATTTTTAATAATGTATTATTATTATGTTTCTTAAATATTCATGAAATGAATTTATATTTATTAAATAAATACTTTATTGAAAAATTATATTCTTATATTATATCATATAATGTGATAAATTATTAATTAGTAACTCATTACACTATATAAATTACTATCTTTCCATTATGACAGAAAAAAGTTGTTTTAAAAAATATTTTTTAATTTAATGTCATGTCATGATTTATATTTTTATATATTAATTGAATCAATTGTGGTTTATTTTGGACCTTGGGAAATTATGGTATTTTAATGATAATAGGTGTTTCATGTAACAATACTAAAATAAATCTCCATTTAGGTTTCCTTAGTCATTAAGGGGACATATAAGGATTGATCTACTTCGTTACCTAGGGCGTTTGTTTTTATGAATGGTGTTTGATGTTTCCTAAGGATAATAAAAATAAATTTATATTTATCTAATTTATATCTATATATTTTATTTATTTTTATAATTACAGAATTTATTTTATCAATAAATATTACAAGAATATGAGTTTCAATTCAAAATAAATACATCGTTTATTTTATAAATGATTAAGCCAACATATAAAAACATCCTATAGATACAAAAATTGGAAAACAAATAATATTTCTTAGGGTTTTTTTATAATCCCGTACATTATGAAGTAGAACATCCCATAACAGTAAAACCATTATTCTCAATGTTTCTCATAAAATTTTAAATAACAACCTATTATAGATTATCATAAGATCACATCACAAAAATAGAGTATCAAATCTTTCAGGAGAAATTTTATATCTCAATATTCTTATGCCTAATTCTATTTATCATCTTATTTACTCACTTCATCATAGAATAAGGATTACAATGAATTATTTCTTTGATCTGCAAAAAAAATTCCTATAAAAAAATGTTCTTGCGAAGTATATAGATATATCTTTGAACAATGTGTTTTTTAAATTTAACCGTTGATAATGAGATTCAATTATATGGTCTCATATTTAGTCTTATGTTTACTAAATTCGTACGATGTAATTGACATTTGATTTTTGATTCAATCTGAAGAGGGCCAACATTAATCATACAAGAGATAAACTATATCCAATTTATGCATAAGAAATATTATTACTTAACCATATTTTTTTATAATAGTTCAGTTCCGGAATTTATTATTCTTAATTTATTTTTAGAAACCCATGATTAACTGAACAGAACTACTTTACAACTCTAGTAATTAATATAAAACCAATCCACATTCCTTTTCATTCACCCACAAATGGGTTACCATATTATTATGTAATATTTATATATCATCAACATGATTCAGTCCTATGTCATCCAATTTTAATAGAATTTATTTATATAAATATCTCTAAAATTCTACAATCATTTATTTAAAAAAATATAAAATTTATTATTAATTTTAATAAAAACATTAATTGAATTTAATATGAAATAATTATTATCCAATAAAGTTATTGAAGAGAAAAAAATTAACTTTAATTGGTTACAATTAATAGGAATTTTATTTTATTTGAATATATTATTTTGGACTATAATTGAAACATATCCAATTTGTGAAAATATCATATAAAAATTATAATGAAGTGAATAATAAAATATGGGAAAGTTTTATTAAAATATTCTGAACCAAACATAATCTAAAATAATATCTTAAAAATATTATCATAACAAAAGGAATAATAAATAAATATTTGAAATTTTTTCGAGGGTATGTGAATAGTAAATGACTACATTTCATAATAAATATGTAATTAAAATTAAAATTAGGTAAAATAATTTATATAACATTATTTCAAAAATAAATAACCTATAAAAAATTTATTAATGTTGTGAGATAATATTAAAAATTTACTTTAGAGAATAAAAAATCATGTGTTATTATGAGATAAATCAAGAAGACTTTATAAAACCATCAGATGTTATATTTTATGTGACTCAAAATGATTTATCCACTTTTATATTTTATTTTTACAATTTTATATTTTAAAATTATATGTATAACCCTTAAGAAATAAATATTTGTAAAAATTCCATCATATTTTTCCTATAATGGGGAATCATTTTACCATATCAAATAACATATAATTATTTGTTTTTGAAAAAATAATATACTACAATTCTTTCACCAAAAATCATTTATCAATTATACATCATTTATAATCTATAAGTGTAGAACACCGAGATTTTGTGATTTTATTTATTAATTTATTCTTATTAATATATTTCATTTTAGGAATCAATTTTTAAAAATTATATTATGTGAAATCACTAATTCAAACATTCCATTCATATGTAACAAACTTTTTTTCTCTACAGGCCAAACTGACTAGGCATACGTTTCACATAAAACTATGTTTCTACAAAACATAATTTTATTCCTACAAATATTTAAATGACATAATTATAAAATAACTATTAAAAATAATAATATGAATATTTTTAACTATATTTATAATATTATTTATAATTTTATAATATAAATAAATCACAATGATGAGGAAAAATATTTTTTTTGCTAATGTCTTCGTACGTTTTAAAATACTATTTTATCAAAGGAACTCATTTATATGTCATTATTTAAAAATTAAAAAAATTGATTTTAAACCTATTTAAATATTAATTTTTATCAAATGAATATAATTATTTAATTAATAATGTGTAAATTTTATTAGGTTGAATGTTTGTGAATTTTTTTTAAAAACATCGTTATTCAAATAATAGTGAAAAATACTGAATTTTAATTGAAAACTACTTTTTCATATAATATATTTATTTTGTAATGTTATATTTATGATTAGTTTTAATGTATAAATATATCGAATATAAATCATTTAATCCTATATGTGTAATTGTAACCAATTTCAAATTGAAATTGGATATAAATACAAACCAATATTTGGAACATTCTTACTTTAAAAGACGACATTATCATCACATCTAAAAGATTAAATTTAAACTAATTTAAATAACTTATTTTATTGTATTGTATAAAAATTGATTGAATATTTGTAATTATAAATATTTATACTATCAAATAAGTTCAACATAGTTTTTTCCAATAATATTTTTGAATGTAATTAAAATTAATTAAAACAATTAAGAAAACATTATGCTTAAAAAATGACTAAACCTTAATCATATGATCCCAAATGTACTTGAAACATGTCCAAAACTAATTTTATATAAATAATTATTCCATTTAACATCCACTATTTATATTTTTGTTTTGGATGACTTTTTAGGTACAAATGAGGGTAAAACAAACTTCTTTTCAAAAATACCAAGTGAGCCCTTTCCCTCCACTAAAAAGGCCTCCACCTCCCCCCTTCCTCAGTCAAATCATACCACATATGTTCGACCATTCCCATCAAAATAAACTTACAAAAATACCTACAATTCTCCTTGAATCCACCTATAGTGAATAAATCAATCCACGGAACAAATTTGGTGAAAACCAAAAGGAGTTACCCAATGAAGAGGTAACATCCTTGCTTTAATGCCTTCTTTGTTCTCATTCTCGAACATAGGAATTCTTCTTATCTGATTATTATACAATAAAATCAGTTTCTAAAATATACTGAGTTTCATTTTGATCACGGTTTATATCTATACTAACACACACATACATCTAATGGGTAAGGAACTTAAATTTTATCTGTATGGTGAACTACCACCACAAAAAATGACGATTGTTCATTATTCCTTCACCACCTCTCCTGGAGGGAATTAGGATGTACACTATATTTATATATTATATTTATTATATTTATTTTGAATTTTTTAATTATTTTATGACACTTTACATTATAGTTTTCATCAAATGTAATTATGATTACATTGTGTGAGAATGTTTGGACTGATGTTACCTTAAAATGATATGATTCATCCACACTCATCCTGGAATTTATTAAGAATGTGCTTAGAGAAATGATATTAAATTTATTATATAATCATGAAACTAAAATAATTATATATATATACATGTAATTTACATAATTTGATCAATCAAACAATTAAATAGAAATAGTATTCATGCGTATGTACGACCTACAATCTCCATGATTGGGGGATTCAATATCCAACATATATATTCCATAGATAGTTATTATCATTCCCCTCCCCACAATATGTATCCCTCCCTGACAAAAAATGTGATAAGAGAGATAGTGACCCACCTGAGTCCCACCATCATTAGGATATCGGTTGGAAACAAGCACTTAGGGTATAATAAACAAACATATTGGAGGCATTACCCTCTAGGAGAACACTTGAAAAATAGATAGATAATACAGAAACCAACCAAATCCAACGTAGACTACAATATTAAATAAATCCCAAGTACACATATATAATGTCATAAAAAAACTACTATAACTGAAAGGTAAAATTTCAAGTACCAAAAGAATGTAAAAATAGTAGAAACCCCAATGCCTGTGCACCTCCTACAATGCAAGCTATTAGTAACTAGCACGATCTACAACATACTACAAGTGACCTAAAATATAGTATATATATACAAAGGTTTATTATAACCATATTTTCAATAATATCATCCTTGGAGCATCTCGAAAAAAGTAAATAAAGCATGCTAAAGCACAATGAACAACATGTGAAACTAAATAATCACCTAAATATGTATACTTTGTTCTCATCCTCACCATGGATACTCTCACAAAATATTTAATATGAGATAATATAATATAATAAATAATATCAAGGGTGCCCTACTACCACTTCCACATTATTTTTCCACTTTTCCACAATGCAGCATGTCTTAAGCATCTATTTCAAAAAAAGATAGGCCCACACACACCTGGGTGAAGCACCACAACATGCCCAGCCTGAAGAACAACCACCACTTACAGACAACCAATTTAACTAGGTAGTTTCCTAGAGCCACCACATCTCACATAATTTTTATCTAACATCATCCATTATACCTCAATCCATTATAGCCCATACACTAATTAAAGATCACTAATCCACTACATCCTATACACGTTACACAAATATTAGTCCATAAAAACAATATCCAGAATATATGTGTGTGAATTACCACAATCCATTATATTAATCTACACAAACATATGGGGAAAACTAAGGGTTGTGAAAACCATCACAAGTAACTACCAATAGAATAATTCATGGATAAAGGGTTTAGTGAACCATATATCCTCCCGCTAGAATGTTGGGGAAAGCACTCCCGGAGGTGTAGAATCCACAAGGTGTAATTTACCATAACAGATACGGTGGAGTAGTGTATAGAGACATAACAATTACAAAATATAATATATATCACAACCACACTATGTGCATAATCTAGTCTTAAATGAACTAAATATAATGTCACTCAGACCCCCAGTAGCCAATGCTAAGACTTGGTATCATATAATTTACAAACACATTTAATGAGATTAATTATATTAGATTCTTCCATTTTTATTAGTTCTAATTTATGATAATAAATTATTTAAACAGTAATGAACCATTAAAATTCCACCTTATTCTTCATTAGAATAACACACAAGTTTCATACCCTCTATTAATAACCAAACCATGTCCACAACATCTTATAAATATTACCACAGCATTGCATCCTTGCAAACTATAATCCCATGGGTAATCATCATTAATTTAATCATTTATTAATAGAATTATTACACTCAAATATTCCCATCCATTCTTGAAAAACATTCTATGCTCTTAAACACCAAGGTGATCAACATGGTGGGTAGTTGTACTAAACATTAAGTCTATTCCACCTATAGCAAGATCATACACACATCCTCCCTCAAGGAGCTAAACATGGAAATAATGTGGCGTACTGTTTGTTCCTTCTCCCCCACTAGATAGTGTATTTGTAAAACCAGCTACCTTGAATAGTTGGGAATGTATTGTAGATAAACAACTAACAAGATTTAGAATGAATTAAAACATTTACATCCAACCCATTTAATCATTTCCAGTTTCCTTACCGAAACCCACATTCATAATTAGATGCATCTTGCAACTCTACGCATCAACTACTTACACAACCAATGGACCTCCCTACCCCCAAATAACAAATAATCCATCCAACCTCATATCAAAACCTATGATGTATAAAAAAACCTCATATCAACTGGGATCTTAGATCTTTAATAAGGCATTCTTCTAACCCATGCATTGATCTCTCAAAACTACAAGCAAATGGCTCTTGGATATTACAACCAATCTCGTAACTCAGAACCCTATGAGGAATTATAATTTATCAAAACACAAGTTATATAATCAATATTGAATTAATTATTTCATTAATAGTAAGTTCCAACTATGGTATTCCTAAACAAAAATCTATCAAATCTATCACTAATTTATACATGTTTACTACAACTATTTTATTAACATAAAATTACAAAAAAATAATCTAATTTCATATACATGCCTCTTTATCATTGAAAAATAATTAATATTAATCAAAATTTAGGTTATTTACGAATTTCCATCAATAATGGAATTCTAAACAAGGAATTAACATATATCTCACTATCCAGCAAAACAATATGAAATAATATACAATCGATACCAGTTGATTTATCCAGTTAACATATTTATTATGCCAATACCATTTTGGTCTGGTGGTTAAATCATTTTTACTCTATGAGTGCACATAAAAGAATAGAGGATAAATTAATCCCCTAAAACAAAAGGATTATGATGTTCTCTATACATGAATGATCCACGCAACAAATTACGATCTCCTCCCCCATGACAATTGCATCCACCCGGGGACCCCGTAACACAACCGCACCAACCGACAACCAAGAAAACACCAATAAAATCACGGATATCACATTACATAACATGTGAAGGAGAAAACAGGGGGTGATTGAGGAAAACACATGAAATGAGGTATATCAAACCCTCTATTGATGATAGATCGGCACCTAAAGCTTTCAAAAAAATAGTTATTGTGCGTGCAGCAGGAAGAAACATATAGCGGAAATGATCCGAGGATTATAGTTTGATCACAATGCTCCTATGTGAAGAAGGAAATGTTAGAGCATCTCAAACGAGGGAATAACAATGTAGAACAAGTGATGAAGATATCTCATCCATTTATATGATTTTTATATCAATGATTTAGGATACGCTGTATTTTCCATCAAAAGATGATCGCATTAAGCCACATATTTTGGCCAACTAAAGGCATCTAGAGCCTTAGGAAAAAATTAATATAGGATTTATGGGCTTTGAATCAACCTTAAATCCCTGAAAATAATTCCTTTAAGGGATTTTAAATCAATAAATGTTTCAATGGGATGAAATTGTAGATTGTTGGAAACATTTTACACCTACCGATGATGGAACCACTATACACCTACCGATAATGGAAGAAATGTACACCAACTGATGATGGAAATAGTATACACATATTGATGGCTGAAACATTGTACACCTACCGATTCTAGAAACATTTTACACCAACTGATGCTAGAAATAGTGTACACCTATCGATGATGGAAACATTGCACACCTACAGATGCTAGAAACACTATACAGCTACCGATGCTAGAAACATTGTACACCTATTGATACTAGAAATATAGTACACCTACCAATGATGGAAACTTTGTACACCTTCCGATGTTGAAAACATTGTTCACAACACTTGAAATTTGACAATGTGATGTGAATAGTTCACATGGACCTCCCAAAACACCTAAAACACAATATTTTTTCAATGGAATGGACCAAAGAGGTCTGAGTTATTATATAAAATACCTCTAAAAACATTTTCGACCTCGAGAATTCAAAACCAACCCAAAAAAGAAACAACAATTTTTTCCAAAAAACCACCCATATAGATACCTCTCAAAAGAGATCAAGCCATAAGAAGGGAAAGAAATCCGTCTCATAAATGTGAATGGTCAAAAACCATAATGTGAACATTGTTATATGAAAAGAGTTAAACATCAACGAAATTTTGGTACTGAGTACATATATGTGACCCACATTCCTATGTACTCTCCTCTACGCCACCATGTCTCCACAAGACACAAACCAAGGGTATAAACACACCTGAAACACATTCTCCTTACATTCTTAGATCTCCACAGACTACTACTCAATGGCCACATCATCATCAACATAGATCTCTCCCCAATTAATGATGTGGGAGTCATCAGGATAATAATAACAGAGTTGTGACTCATGAAAAACCTCATGTATCATGCCCATGTGTGGGGGATGTATTACTCAATATGCCACGACTCCAACAATATCGAACACCTCGAAAGGACCAAAAAATTGGTGAGACAACATTCTACCACGAACAGTCTATTGCTACCCACAATGGGGATTGAGCTTTCGAATCACATTATCAAACACATCAAACTCTAAATGTCTCATACTTTTATTGTCATATGATTTTTGAGGATCATTCACAATATTCATCAACTCATGAATCACATGAACCATATCTGTGGGTAAGTCCTCATCCACAAACCGATAGTGGATTGAAAACTATTGTTAAAAAAGAATTCTAATATGTGTAAGTCCTCATCTAAAAACCTCTAAAATATAGGACAAAAGTGTTCATTGTGTATTCAATAGTCTGGATGGTCTACTCTATCTGAACATTCATTTGTGGATGAGAAGTAGTGATAAAATTGTTGATATCCAAAAAAATGATAGAGACCTCTCCACATCCTAGAGTTAAAATGAGGATATTAATTAGAAATGATCATTCGAGGGACTCCATGTAGTCTCACCCCCTCCTCTTGATATAACCGGGACAAAACATCCAATGAGATCAACCCCTTGAACACTATAAAGTGGGCTGATTTTGATAAATAATACTCTACAACTGAAATAGAATCATGTACTCCCTGGGGTTGAGGAAAACCTGTAACAATGTCCATTTAGATTTCCTCGCACATCCACTAAGAATATCTAACAGCTAGAGAAAACTATAATGCACATGGTGCTCGACCTTCACCATTGGACCGAGAAATCATTGAGACACAAACTCTGTAACTAGATGCATCTATCCAGGCCACCAAAACTAACTCCTCAAAGCTTAGTACTTATTTTTCACTACAAGAAGTACCACTAAAGTTGAAGTATGGAACTCTCTGAGAACCTTCTTATGCATCTCCATAAGAAAAAAATCCTTCATTGATTCAACACTTGATGTTGTTCATACTCAGTACAACCATCATGGGTCTCACCAAAACCAATTCGGTATATCTAGACCTCCACCTCTAGATCCCCAAACTAGGACACTTCCACTTATTTCTCCAAAGATGACTGAACAGTCATCTGAAAAATAATACCTCTACCCCCAACATCTCGAATATCTAGATGTAATACTAAATGTTCATCTATAACACTCTAAGAACCACTAGATTCACGTACGGTATCTCAACAAGACTTCATGCATAGTGAATCAACGAAAAAATTCCCCTATCCAGGTGTATATGTGATTTTGATGTTTTATTCATGTAAGAACACCATCTCCCTATGTATCTGCATGTTCAAGTCAGACTGGGATAAAACATTCCAATGGTACTTATGTTCGGTGAAATCTATAATGCAATCACCAATGAGGTATTACCTTAACAAAATCAGAGAAAACACCACTTCAACTTACTCAACATCATCGGTGGAATAGTTAAGTTCATGTGGATGCAACTACTGAGAGAAATTAGAGAAAAATTGATTTTTGTAGAATCAGAAAATAATAGAAACTCAAATAAGAAGCAACATAGAAAACAAAAAAAAAGAACACCCTCTGTTGGAGGATAATGAACTACAAAAAATAACAACATATAAATTAGATACCTAAATGATGCCTAACCCAAATTACACCACATGAACACTAGATCATACTTGGTCAACGCTATTAGAGTAGTCATAACCCGAGATAAATCAGCTACGATTTTCCTTTAGTAGGCTGCGAGTCCAATGATACTTCACATAACTACTACATTATTGGGGGATTCCAAAGACAAAAAAACTTATATATTTAATATATCCATATATATTGCTTTATTAAACACCACATTCCCAATGAAAATAACTTCTTGGGCCCAAAAATCACATTTTGACAACATCCAAAATAGCTTCTGCTGAGGAAGAACTTCGAAAACCGATTGAATATTCTCTTAATGTTCCTCCAGAGCTGTATTGTTAAAAAGGATGTCATGGATGAAAACCACCATGAACATATCTAGGATCACAAAGAACACAATGTGCATCAACCCCATGAACACAACTAGAGAATTCATCAAAACGAATGATATTACAATGAACTCATAATTACCTTGATGATAATAGAATTTAGTCATCAAGATATCCTCAACCTTCACCATATTTAGTGATATATTAATCGCATGTCGATTTTTGAGAACCAACACTCTCCATTTATTTTAAAGAATAAATCATTTATACACATAAGAGGATATCGATTATTCACTATCACTTTTTTTAAGTGATGATAATTGATACAGATCCACACACTACCATCATCCTTATTTATAAAAAAACACTTGTGCGCCCCATAGTATCACACTCAGTCAAACAAAACCGAATGTTAACAGACGATTAATATATATACAAAATTCTCATCACTCAGAAGTAGACATCCTATATGGATACATGGGTATTAGAGATTCTCCATGTTCTAGCTCGATCCAAAACTCAATCTCTCATCAAGGGGGTAATGCTACAACCTCTTCAGGGATGAAATCCTTGTACTCTTATACAACCCTAGGAAACAAAAACAAATGATAATAAAAAGAACTCAACATCATATTAGACATTGTGAATGATAAGAACTGAACATGCCTCTAACCCATCTGAGGGTCTTGCTCAGCCACAAACACGGCTAGATCTCCATCATCATCAATGAACACCACCTACCTGTAGAATCAATCTATAGTAGCATGCACTGAATACAGTGAAGTAAGGACAAATATGACATCATATGGTTGTTGATGTAAAAATATGAAACCTCACAAAGAGTGGTGCTTCCCCAACACTAGCTCATAGTCTCAACATAATTCAAACATGTCATCTTGACCTCGAACTGATGTAGTAAACCCCAATGGCTCTAGAAGCCTCTCTACCAAACATAAAAAATAATAGAAAAGTTTATTTGATATGAAGAATTGAATCACACCTAAATCAAAAAAGGAATACAACCATGTATACATCAATAAAAGGGTACCTCAAACAACGTCTGGCTCTCCTGGGGATGGCAATGCTAATGCATGAAGATGATCACAACCTCTTCCATGGCCTCTCTTACCATGATAACAAATACCATTATGGATAAACTCTACTCTATATGGATGGAGAGCATAATGGGGATGTCCTATGCCTTCCCCATATTTTCCCTAACAATCCATAGCTGATGCAACCTACTGCTACTTCCTAGACTGGAACTTCCGCAATGGTGGATCCCAGAGTGGAACACCTAATGCATGATGACTAATATAGAATTTCAGGCACTCTCACTGCTAGTGGCTTTAGGATCCACCCTAAAAACAAGCTCTTGACTACTTCCAATAGGCCAGAGATCCGCTACCACAGGTGAAACGAGCTATTGAGCAATGGGACCTACCCCCATCCAAGGAGAAACACTTATGCCCTAAATACTGGTAACCTCGGACCACAATTATGTTTCGTTAGGGAACATGATGGCTCCCCTATCCTGATGACATGATTCTAGCCAATGTCCAATCGACAACCTTTTTCCTCACCAACACCTCAATATATGTCTTTATCATAAACAGTGTAACCGAGCACATTATCTAAGTATGCAAAGCCTCCTCAAAATGCCTCACCCTAGCCTCTTCATTTGAAATATGTCCAATGAATATTGAAAATGGTTCTTGAAATGGATTTTAAACTCTCGCACACTATATCACTCATATAAAATTCTAAGAATCTCATATAAATAAGATTCCTTCTTGGTTGAAGAAAGAAACTCGAATTTGATCATTTCTAATAACTCCTCCCATGAGACTGCCGACTTCTAGGGATCCTTTGGGAAAAAAACCACCATTGTCTCACTACTCCATGTAGCATCATCCCTAAAAAAAACACCAACTGCTCCTTCCGAGCATGGATCAAACTGAATGCTATCTAAAACTCATGCAACCAATCTTCTGTGATAGCATCTGAGATTGAGCCCTAATACTTATGTAGACTCTGGAACTAAAACTCTTTGAGTTTACCCCTCCATGATTCTTCATCGTTAACCTCTACCCTATAGAAATATGCTAGCATATCCTACTAAAAATCTTATACACACAACTGATGAAGATTTCGACTAAAATACATACCTACAAAAAACATAATATTTAGACCTTCTATACGTATAATATGGAAGAATAAAAATTAATTAATTTTTTTTTTTTTTCATATTAGGAAATCATTTCCCATTTTTCAACACATTCAAACATAGGCACAAAGAAGAGTGATGAATGATACTTCCATAGAACTATACCCTAAAACCGTTATCACCACATTTAATATCCCCTTTAAATGTAATGGTTTCCTCTTAAGAGTACAAGGGGCCCTAAACACCAATGTCTTATCCAGTCTCTAGTTTTTACAATAATGGATAAGCTCAACTGACACCGTTTCCACCACCAACACATGAAACATCTTCTATTCCTAACACCAAACTCAATCATTACCCTAAAACATACCTCTAATACCACTCTGTGATGACCCCCATTCCATAAGGTGTACCCCTCCTACGTCAGTAATGTGAGAAGGGAGATAGTGACTCCCGAGTCCCGCCTCCAGTAAGCCTCGGGTTGGCAACTAGTACTAATGATATAGTAAACACACAAATGGGAGGCATTTCCCTCAACGAGAACATATTAAAAATAGGTAGATGAGATAGACACAACCCAACTCCAACACATACTACAATAAAAAATAAATCCCAAGTACCCATATGTAATGTCATGGAAAAACAACTACAACTAAATGGAAAAAATACAAGTACCAAAAGAATGTAAAAAGAGGAGGAACTGTAGAGCATGAAAAGAACCTGCATCCCCAAGATAGTAGTAACCAACCTAATCTCAAACCTTATCCACATGACCATAAAATAATATATATGCAACTACTGTGAGTATTATAGTATACATAGTAGGATCCTCCCATGATCCTCTCAATAAAAAGTAAAGAAAGCATGCTAAAGAACAATGAATAACAAGTGAAGATAACTCATCACCAAAATAGGTATACTATGCTCCCAACCTCACCATGGATACTCTAACCAAGTTTCACAAACAAGAGTATATAATATAATAAATAATATAATGTGAACCTAGCTACCACTTCTCCACTGTTTTTCCTCTTTTCCCCAACATTGCTAGTCCTAATAATATCTCTCCAAAAAGTCTTTCCCTTAGACACCTGGGCGATGTACTAAAACATGCACCTCATGTTGCACAACTACAACATCCATGAAACCAATGTAACTAGGTAGTTTCTAAGAGCCACCACATCATGCATAATGTGTATCATACGTCTGACATTATAACTCAATCCATTATATCTCATACACATAGTAAGGATCCTCAAGCCATCATAACCTATACATGTTACTCCTATTGTAGTCCATAGGAAACAATATCTATAATATATGTGTGTGAATGAACATAAGACATTACATCCCCTATTATACCCCAAACCCTGTTACCTAGAGTCGGTGCATTATTACATAAAATTGGCATGATTGCAAGAGATCAGGTCCTGAATGTCCAATTAGTTTATTAGCTATGGAAGTACTAGATACACAAATAAGTATGACATTACATTATGAAATGAAAAAAGAACTACATTGTGTCCCCTTTGAACACACTCATATTCCATATCCTATCCCTATAGGTCAATCATAAAATATTATTTTCCCATCATGGGAAAAATAAAACATAGAAATTGGTGAGCTCTGATGCTCAGTAAGGACAACAATATATGACAAACATTCAAAATTAAGAATAAAGATTTCAGTAAATGTATAAAACCTTGACACAAGATTTTTAATCTTAAACAAAATCATAAAATGGAAAATATAAATAAAAAAATACATCTACTTATTTAAATGTATATTCTTCTAGTTTATTAATCACATGTAATATTAATAGATAATTTCATAATGATGGAATTCAGAATGCTGAAAATCATAACCACATAATCAAGGCCTCAAGAAAAGACTACAAATAATATTTTGTCAAGGCCTTGTGCCAAGACACTAATTTGTCTCATGATTCCTACCAATGAATCTAGGAGCTATTGTGGGCTCCACCAATCACTTACTATGTCCAATGTATTATTCATATGAAAATCATGAAAAAAATATAAACATTCAGATGAAAACAAGAAGACTAAATGCCAATACGTTATCCTTAAACCATTAATGGTATAAAAATAGAACATCCACAGTCGAACATATCACCAAACCATACAATAAAGTATGGATGATTTTATCTTAATAAATCTACATCATTAAAACATAAAATCCCATGAATGATGTTGACATATATGAAATCAATCAAAAAACTATTTGAGCAACATATTTCTTTTTACGTTGAAATCATTCAAAATTAATGAAAACATTTATTTTTAAAATATTCTTATATGAGTTTAAGGAATGATTTTAAAGTGTTATAATGGCGGAATTAGCTTCACCTTCCATGTAACACTCCACGATCTCATAGTACGTTATTTCTTCAAAGTAATTCAATTACATTCACTACATGAAACACTGAGTTCAAGAGCACCATGACTTACCAAACAAGTCGTTCAAAAGAGGTTATGAATAGTATTAAATTAATTTTGAACATTATATATTCCTTATAATTTTAGAATACATATTATGAGTTTCATAGACATAATGTAAGAACAAATAAATTTTTTTCAGATACAAGAATTATTTCTCAAAAATCGAAATTTTACTGCCTCTTAATGGAGAAGAATTTTTAAATCGAATATTTGAAAAATTTATATATTAAATATATCAAAATAAATGTCTTATTTATAATCGGGATATAATAATTTAGTTTTAGTAAAGTTTTGATATTTTTCTGATAACTTTCATATTTTGGTGAATAGTGAAAAATACTATATTTTAACTGAAAAAAACTTTTTTAATCAAAATAATTTATATTGTTAAATTATAAATTTTAATACTATGGAAGTATAAATAGATTATATTTTTACCATCCAATTATGGTCAATGTATGTAATTTAACTTTGAAATTGGGCATAAGCAAGTGTTAAACTTTTGATAGTTAATAAAAATACACCTTTTGGTTTTAATAGTGAAAATTAATTTTAAATTAATAAATGAACCTTTTATGATTTGAATTGGGTAAAATAGAAATAATTTTTGGATTCTTAATATCAAAATTATATTGGAGTGGAATTTTGGTACTTTTCTGATAACTTTCATATTTTGATGAATAGTGAAAATTACTAAATTTTAATTAAAAACAACTTTTTAAATTGAAAAAATTAATTGTGATAAATTATGCATTTGAGTGATTTTAAAGTATAATTACATTATAATTTTACTATTTAATCAGATTTTGGTCATTGTACATAATTTCATATTTAAACTGGAGATAAGAAAGTGTCAATCTTTTGATAGTTATTATTTATTAAAAACGCGCTTTTTTTTTCCACAACGGGAATTAATTTTAAATTATTTTCTAAAACATATGTATTTTGAATTTATAAAAATGGATTCCATATTTAGAATCAGAAGGTCAAAATTGTGTAAATTGTTAAATTTTATTTTTAGAAATTTTGAATAATTACTTTAGTAAATATTTTTGTTACTAAAGGGTAAATCCGGTAAATAAGGGTAAATAAATAATATTATAATAATAATGAATTACCCTAAAATAAGTCCTAATCATATTTTTTGATACATATCCAACTATGGGAATCTTTGGTTTGATTTTGGGACCCCATGGATCCACTTGTAAGTGATAATGACACTTTATATTAATTAAGTTAAGGTAAATGCAAAAATGACACAAGCATATATCTTTTAGAAAAAACAATTATTACATAGGGTGATATATTATATATTTTCGAATATAAATATTCATTAGAAATAAAAAAAATATTTACTACATAATGGTAGTTTATTTATAATTTTTAGTCATTGAATAATTAAATTTATTTATGACACAATAATGATGCAATATTTTCCTTAATAACAAAAGATTCAAATAAATGGTATTATAAATGTTAAAATAAATATAATATTAAAATTTTGATGACATCCCAAAATTTTATTGGTTAATATTACATATTAGTACCTCTTAGATTAATTTTATTCGAATTAATATAGTTGGTAAGACTTTAACAAAAAAACAATTATTAAATAGAGTCAAAAATGACATAAATGATTGTTTAAAATAAATATTATATTATTAATTGATATTATATTCCCAAAAATATAAAAATAGGCCAAAGGAATTATATCATGATATATGTATCATTAATGTACCACTTGGGGTCTCTTGATTGTATATAGTATGTTTATTAACTATATAATATATAAATACAAAGTGACATGGTAAATGTCAAACTAATTAACTAAGAGTTAAAACCAAAATATAAGGTTAATTTAATGACCCAAAGTTGTATAAAATATATTTTTTTAAAGGATTTTTACCCATACCCACCCTAGACTTTGAATAATACACTTTTGGGCCATTAGAAACTGAATTTGAATTTATTATAAAAGATAATTTTTGTTTTTTCTAAAGAGCCCATCCTCCACCTTATAAAAGGACGCCATTTCTAACCAATTCATCGCACCTCTAATGCCTTTTTTCTAATCAAAACTCATCACAATTAAGATCCATATATCCATATCCTACTCTAAGATGCCTTACCTTAGGCATAAGGAACTTCAATAGTATTTTTGGGTTCAAACCAAATGGAGTTACCCAAATTAAAGGTAACAATTTCTCTTAGCTTCTTTTCTTTTATTTTACTTCTCATTCCCCTAAACATTTATTATTCTTTTCATTTGTAAAAAAAATAGTATAATAAATATACTAAAATATTTTTATTAGAACTATTCGAGAAATACTAACACACACCTCAATCTAATAGGTGAATAACATAATGTTTCTGTGGATGACAACCAAACACCTCATGAAACGATGATTGTTCAAGTATCTCCTACCACCTCTCACGGTGGCCATTATGATGGAACTATAATTAAATAAGATATAAATGATATTTATTTTATATATCAGCTTCTTTAATAAAATTTTATATCATAACAATTTTCGTTTCATGTTTTATATATATATAGATGATAATTTCATTTGAGGAAGTGCGCACTACCGCTCCCTCAAAGTGATAAGACTCGTTCATACCAAACATGGAATGTATAAATGATGGTATTAATGAACATATGAAACATATATAAGATATTATATTATACTGTAATAAAAATATACATATGTATCATTTGGTTTTTATTCCTTTTAAAATGAAAAATGAAATGGAAGTAGCGTTCGTGCGTACATACGGATTACCGTCTCCATGAATGCGATGAGAATCATTTCCCCATCAAATCCATTCATGAATGATTCTCATTTCATAATTTAAAGTAATGTTTATGGAATTGATATCATTTTGGATATGAATAAGATACTACCTATCCATAACAAACATGGTTTATGTAACAAAGAATTTAAAGGAAAACGAATCAGTTAACACCCGAAATGACGATAATAGTAAAATATTATTAATAAAGCAATATTAAAAGATCATATAAGATATAACATTTATTTATATGATTATTTTATAATTTAATAACAATTATTAAACTATTATAAAGGAGATTAACCTACCCTCGACCAATGAAAAGTACAAGGTAAGGGTTTATTTCACAATCTCTTCATTATCCGAGGTTGTTTATATGTAATTATCTACTGGGACCAATTTATCATCCATATCCATGATTCTTAACAATGTATTTCAAATCATTATTACTATTTTATAGACTATGTGTTAATGTAACTTATACCCTTTTTGACTTTTTATAAGAGTTTTATAAAGGAATCATTCTGTTGTTTTCCAAACAAGGTCCTTTTTAACCATTTCAACAGAATTAATGTAAGAATGTCTTTTTTTAACATATAAGGCGGGTGAGGCTATTTTCCTACATTATTAAATCATAGAAGCATCCCTTAAAACCTTATAAGAATATTTTTAATGTAAATGTTTTGTTATATAATTATGTGACTTTTACATTATTTCCTAAAAAAGAGATATTTCTCCCGAATTGTTTTGATTTCATCTATGTCAACATCCTTTGAGGGATTTTAAGTTTATATGAAGTTGATTTATCATGATAAAAAACATCCATATTGTATTGTAGG
Source organism: Viscum album (assembly GCA_963277665.1). NCBI lineage: Eukaryota > Viridiplantae > Streptophyta > Magnoliopsida > Santalales > Viscaceae > Viscum > Viscum album. The sequence goes on along the minus strand of OY728131.1, from coordinate 1,213,816,818 downwards.
TTTTGTGATATGTTTGATAGTTGATGTGTAATTTTATACCATTCATCATTTATAGAGAAATTATTTACATTTTGTATGATAGTTTTAATACGAATGTTTATGTTATGATTGAACCTATTCATATGTGGAATGCATTGGACTTAATAAGTGACGGATGGATCCCGCTATAGCTCCTCGATGCATCGGCAGGTCTCCTGAGACAAACTAGTTTCTCGGCATGAGTCCTTGACAAAATCTTATTTTTAGTCTTAGCACTAGGCCTTGGCTATGTGGTTTTGATAGTATGGAATTATGAATTCCATCATTATGAAAGTGGTTATTGATATTGCATGTGATTATTAGATTAGTAGAATATCCATTTGAATAAGTAAATGGCTTTATTTCATTGTATTTCTTCCATATTATGCAAAAGTTCAAGTTTAAAAGGATTTTGTTTTAGTTATACATTGACTTAAATGTTTATGATTGTTTATGAAAGTTTCCGCTATATTGTTATCCTTACTGGGCATTTGAGCTCACCCCTTTCTATTTTTTTCCAGGATATGAAGAAGTATTTTATGAATGAACTATAGGGATAATATAAGAGGATATGAGTGTGGATACATGATTTTGTTTCATTTTTTACTTTACAATGTAATATAAGACTTATGAATGTATCTAGTGTTTCCAAGGCTACTAAACAAATAGGTCTTTCGAGACATGATCTTTTGTGATCATTCCAATGTTTTGTAATAATGCACCAACTCTGGGTAACTGGGGTTGGGGGATTACATGCTATATATGTTTTAAAAAATTCATTATTTAGTTTTTCCAAAAGGTCATAAAGTAAATTATTTGGAAAGAGAATAAAATAATCCTTTCTAACCATTTAATAAAAATTCAAACAAAGGTATAAATTACTTTAACCAATAGTCTAGTAAAAAGTAATAATTTTTTCCAATACATTTCTATGAAACACTGATGTGGGTGATAAATAGGTCCTAGTAGATACTCATTTATAAAAAACATTGAATAATTTATAGATTTTAAAATTGACCCTTACATTGTATTTCTACATATTCAAGGGTACGATAACCTCCTATATAATGATTATAAACTATTATTGAATTATACTAGAATCCACAAACCACATATATGATCCTCTAAAACTTCATTTATAATGATATTTCATTAGTGTAATTGTTTCAGGTGTTAACTAACTCATTTAACATTATATGTTTTGTTACATAAGTCTGGTAATTGATGGATATGATGTATTTGATTCATATCCATAATGATATTATGTTTTTAAACATTATTATTAATCATTAAATAAACATTATTCTTAAATGGTTTCAAAGGAGAATAAAATCTCATCGAGTCATGGAGACTCTAAGCCATATGTATGCTAGAGTGACATTATCAACCTTTTTATTATGAAATTTAATTATGTTGTATGTTATTATATATATATAGAATCATTAATTGAAAATTAATTCTCATTTTCAATACCAAAAAGAAGGTTTTTAAGAAGTAAAAACTATCAAAAGACTGACATGTGTTTTTTAATTAATGTGAAATTACATCCAATGACATGCATTACATTAAATTATAAAAATATAATTTGATGCCAATTTAAAACCACCAAAATTTATAATTTATCTCTATAAATTATTTCAAATAAAAAAGTTGTTTTTATATAAAATTTATTATTTTTCACTATTCATCAAAATATGAAAGTTATCAGAAAAGTTCCAAAAAATCACCCTTATCAAATTTTTATATTATAAATAAAAAAATGAAGTCTATTTTAGAAATTATAAATAATAAAATTTCAAAAAGTTGGTATTACATTTCATAACAACTTTTACAATGACTAGTATGATTGGTCGTGGTGTGCTAGAACTCAATGATTCTTATAGTGCAAGCTATTGTATTATTCAAAGATAAGCATACCATGAAACATATGATGTTACATTCTTCTGTCCTTCAAATAATTCCATCCTTCAAATTTCTAGAATACTAATTCAAAAAAAAAAATTTGGGTGGCTCTTAATTACAAGTTCCTCATGTTCGCACATTGCTTCTTCTATTTTATGGTTTCTCCAAAAAACATTAACCAGACGAGTCATCTGGTTTTTCAACACATGTTCTCTGGTATCCAGAATCATGAAATAATACTCATAATTAGACATATCTAGTTATAGTTCTATTTCATTATAGGTTATTTAATGTGTTGGGTTTGGCATGTATTTTCACAAAAGTGATATGTGGAATACATCCTGATCATTAGAGACACTTTGAGGAATTTCCAAAATCTAACCTACAACTCTAATTCATTCTAGAATATCAAAAGGTCTGATATACATATGTATTAATCAACATTTCTTACCAAATCGTATAACACCGATCCATAAAGATACCTTAATGAAAAATTGATCTCCTACTTCAAAATCCAAATCCTTTATTCAGTTACTGACATATCTCTTTTAATTACATTGTGATTATTTAATGTGGGATTGTATAATCTTACCATTTTCCATTATTTTCTTAACATGTTCCGGGTGTATGAGTTTTCATTTAATAACATCATCACAACAAGTTGGTGTGCAACATCTTTTTCCATATAACACTTTATATTTTTCAATCTTAATACTTGAATGAATGATATTTCTATAGGAAAATTATACCATAGTAAATATAGATCCCACACACCTTGAATGAAAAGTGAGAATGATATCAATATGGATTCTATGGTTTGAATAGTATGTTCTAATTATCCATCAATTTGAGTGTGGTAGGTAGTGCTCTATGGAAGTTCAATGTCTAGGGCTTTCTGAAGAAATTTCAAAAATCTTGATGAAAAATGGGAATCATAATCAGAACCAATAGATGGGGGTACACCATGGAGTCTTACAACCTCATTAATAGATAGTCTTGTTAAATTTTCTAGTGTTAAATATTCTCTTATAGCAAGAAAATTTGCTAACATTGAATGATGATCAACAATGCCCCATTTCCATCATTCATTATAAGAGTCTTTGGTATCCCTATGAAAAAGACTGTCATAATATCATCCCATTTCTTCTCAGGTATGGAAAGAGGTTGCATTAATTATCTAGGATGTTTTCTTCCAGCTTTCATCTATTGATAAACCATACATCTTAACACATAATTAGCAATCTCCCTATTCATGTTATCCAATCTAAAATGCTATTTCAAATCTATTAACAACATAGGGATACCATGTTTTGTATAGAAATTAGATCTATGGGAATCAACCAAATATTCATTTATAAGATTTGGTATATCGAGATCAGAAATCTTTTTCCCAAATTTCAAAATTCCATCTTCATATATGAATTCAATTTATCTACCATCATTCACAGTATTAATTTTCTTTTGAAACTCTTCGTCATTAGTCTAAGGACATAAAAACCTTTCTTGTAACGATATATCGGAATCCAATTGAATATTTATTAATGATTCACCATCCATTATTATTCTAATAACGAACAATACAAGATCTTTGAATATAGGATTCCTTTCAACTCTCATCTTTTTCAGAACATCGTGATCCTTTCTACTCAATGAATCTATCACTTTATTTTCCATTCCATGGTGGTAGTGTATATGAAAATCATAATATTTATGTATTTCAAGCCATTAAATGTACCTCATGGTGAGTTATTTCTGTGAGAAAATATACTTCAAACTCTTGTGATTAGTATATATCTCGCATTTTTATCCGTATAGAAAATGTCTCCATATCATAAAACAAAATATTTAAACTTCAAACTCAAGATAATGAGTAGGATAGTTTTCTTATTGATTTTTTATCTATTGTGATGCATTGGTAATGACTCTATAATTATACATAATACATAACCATGTCTATTCATTTATGCATCACTAAAAATAACAATCCCATCATTCCATTATGGTAGAGTCAACATAGGTGCATCAACTAATATTTTCTTAAATTATTCAAAATAATCATCAGACACTTTTGTCTAAACAAATTTAACCCCTTTATATGTGATATTTGTTAATGGTTTATCCAATTGGGCAAAAATATGTATGAAAATCTGATAATAACCAACTATACCAATAAAACTACATACCTAAGTTATACTCATCGGGGCTATCCAATATTGGATTTTTCTTCTCCTAGAACGATCAACAGAGATTACATACATAATCAAAATTTGGCCATGAAAAGAATTATCTTGAATCTATAATTGACACTTTCTAAAATTACAATATAATTAATATCTTCTAAATGTTTTTATAATAGTGTGCATGTGATTTTCATGGTCTTTGTAGATCTTGGATTATTCGAAGATATCATCAATAAATACCACTACAATGTCATCAATATATTCCATTAAAAATATTATTAATTAGATCAATGAAAATAGATGGTGAATTAAATGGGCCAAAAGGTGTTACTATATACTCATAATTCTTGTACCAGGTTTGAAATGTTATCTTCATTATGTCATTCTTTTTTACACAAAATGGATTGTATCGATATCAAATGTAAATATTAGAAAAATTATGATCTCAATGAATATGATCAAAAAAATCACCAATACAAAGTAGGGGATACTTTTTCTTTAATGTTGTAGCATTGATCTCCCTATATTCAATGCACAACCGCATAGATCCATCTTTCTTCTTAACAAAAATAATAGGATCTCCCCATGGAGAAACAATTGATAGAATGAGTTCTTTATTACTCAATGGCTCTAGTTTTTTATTTATTTCCACTAATTCCACAATTTATATTATACATGTGTTCATTGATATGGGCATTGAACTAGGAATTAAGTCAATGGAAAATTTAATTTTTCGTTCTAGAGTATTTCCAGGTATATTCTATGGAGAAACAGAAACATATTCATTCACAATAGATACATACTATATTAAAATATTCTTTTCCATACCGATTTTTATTTCAATCCCTTACTCCACATTAATTTAATTTAGTAGAGCTACTGAGGGTGGATCTAGATAAGAATCATATGGCGATGTTTCATCAACAAATATAAGATATTCCTTATCATCATCAAAAATTGTAAAATATTTATTCTTACAATAAATGTGGTCATCATGATCCAAACGCCTGTATATACTGAGGATTATATAAAATTCAATCATGGGAATGATAATTGGATCCGTATATAAATCCAGTTAATATGTCCTGATGCTAACTAATTGACAAAACATTGTTGCAATAATACTTCCATTATGAGTTTTGACAGAAAAATCCCTTATTAAATCAAATTTAAAATATATAATTTTTGGAAAAAGTGGATGATATGGAAGAATTCATTGATCCAGAATCAAATAAATAATTTTTTAATTTTGAGGAGACGATTAATGTACCTTCCACCATGTAATTAGGAGCTTCAACCTCTACAGTTGTGATCATATCAGCATGGACTTGCTCCCTTGACCTTTTATGAGGTGGGTTTTCTTGACGATTAGAAGATTAATTTTTATAATGCCCCATTTCAATATAATTTTAGCATTCGAAATTAATAGCATCTTTCATCCCCTTGAAATCATGAGATTGACAGTATTTTTCTCCACACATGTAACAAACTATCATTCCCATCAGGCAAGTACATGTGTATTTCTTCCCACATTTACTGCAGGATGGAGATTTTCCTTTTCTCTTCTTCCCCTTATTTCTATTTCTAGAGTGTTCATCTGATCTCTTATACACATGATTTTCATCAATGTCGTTATACATAGAGAAATCATTTTCTGTCTGGATAGCACATGATACTATATCATTGTATGATGATAATAAATGTGAGACTAATGCTTGATGATGAAATGTTTTTAATGCATAAAATAATCGGTCAATCTTACTCTGTGGGTTATGTATATAATCTATAGCATGCCTTTCTATACTTGTAAATTTATCCTCATACATTGTGACATTTTTATCCTTCATTTTCCTTAGACTCAGAAATTGCCTTTCCATATCTGCTTGATGGACCTGAAGAATGTATTTTTCCTTGAAAAGATATTTATCCTCCATCCATTCCATATTTGATACTTCTTTATCCTACGTAGTGTTTTTCATTAACTATCACCATTGATCTGCATATCATGTGAGGTGAAAACCCATCATGACAACTACTTCCCTTTCACAATAACTCAATTCATGAAATATTTTTTTAAGGAACATATCCATTGCTCATCGAAAAATGGATTAGTATTCCCATTGAATGTTGGTGGTTGTTCTATCATGAAGTGTTCGAATATTGATCATTGACATTGTGGATCCCTGTTCTCCATATGAGTATTGTTATTATTCGAAACCTGGGTGAGTTGTCCTATTATTGTTATAATCTATTTTGTACTAGTTGAATCACCACCTCCACAATAATTATCTTAAGTTGGAAAGAAATCCCTACATGGATTTTCTGTGTTAATACGGTTTACATTCCTTCCACAAGGCTCTATTTTTAAACTATGGCATACAAATAGATCAATTTATAAATCACAATACATAATTCCAAACAAGTAAAATACATAACATAAATTAAATATTTTATGCATATAATCCATAATATTAAAAAACATGTTTTATATGAGAAAATATTTACTCATAAGTCCTTTATAATCGTTTGTAAATAAAATTTGAATTATCCTAAGCATATCTCCTGGGAGTGTCGTAACCAATAGTGTATCATGTCCCATTTTGAAGTACTTAGATACATCAGGACATGAATGAAACTCCTTGTCTGAGTTCTCACTCTTTGGTACAATTTTTCCCGATCCGCCTTTCCTGCTAATATCCAGACATCGATGTAGTTTTTGGCAATTTCATATAATATGCACATTACCAAAATTCTAGTAAGTTCTTCTATACTATCTCTCAATGTCTCTTTTAGGATTATGTTCTCAAATTTGAGTTCTTTTAAATCTTGTTTCCAAGGATTTTACTAAACATCCTCTGATACCAAATGAAATTCCCTGATCCTAGTTACCTAGATTCTGTGCATTATTACATAACATTTTCTAGATAATGAGAGATATCTTCATGAATGACGCAGTAGTTTTGTAGCCTTTGAATTAATAGATACATATATATTTTTTACATTACATTATGAAATGGGAAAACTCATACATTGTGTCCCTTTTTAAGAAACTCATATTTTATAGCCTATCCCTACAGGTCAATCTTAAAATACTTCATTGCATCATGGAAAAAATAAAACATAAAAAGGGGTGATCTCAGATGCTCAATAAGGATAAAAATGTAGCGGAATCTTTTATAAATATGCAAAACATTTACAGAAATGTATAATACTAAAACACATGACTTTTAAACATGCTCATAATCATAATATGGAAAATATTAATCAAATAATTCCATTTTCTTCTTCACATGGATATTCTACCTGTAAAATAATCACATGTAATATCGATATCTAATTTAATAATGATTGAATGAATAATTGCAGACATCATAACCACATAGTCAAGTCCTCCTTCCAATACTAAAAATAATATTTTTTGAGGCCTTGTTCCAAGACACTAGTTTCTCTCATTAGAAATACTGATTTATCAAGGAGCTATAGAAGGCTCCACTAGTAACTTACTATGTTCAATGCATTTCTCATATGAAAATTTTGAGACATAATATAAACATTAATATTAAAACTATCATATGAAATTTCAATATTTTAACCATAAACCAATAATGATATAAAAATAGAACACCCACAGTCATACATATCAAGAAAACTTCAATACAATATGAAATATTGTAGCATAATAAATTGAATTCAAACAAACAAAAAATCCAATGAAGGTTGTTTTTATAGGGAAAATACATCCAAATAATATGTGACGGAATAATTTATTTCTATATTCAAATCATTCAAATGTAAATAAAACATTTATTTTAATCATTTTCTTATAACAAAGTAATGGAATCTTTGAAGGTGTTATTACGGCAGAAAATATCTACACCGACCATATAAGTTAAAAAAACCTTCTTTACTTAATTTGTTAAAAATGTAATAAAGTACCTTATTTTGAATGAGACTAAAAAATATCATTAAAACCATTTTATAAAAATTAAAAGACGGGTATAAATTTTTTCAACTCATTGTCTTGTAAAGTGTAAAAATGTTTTGAAAAACATTTTTAAGAAACACAGATGTGGATGATAAATAGGTCCTAGTAGATACGCACTTATTAACAACCTCATATTGTCACGACCCATCCTCGGGGCCCATGCCATGACTACCCCAAGCCCGCCTTCCATAGGCCAGGGGATGGCGACTAGCACCAATGGCATAAATCCTGATAAAAAGGGGAAGGCATTGAATTTTTATAATGTAAACAAAACAAAACAGAGTACGCAAGTGAAGTAAGCACTATGTAAAACTCGGTACAAGGTATGTGCTGAAAAAGAAAATGGGCTATTATAAAAACCCAACTGAATGTATAGTACAACGTAAAGGGATGTACAATAGCAGTAAGTAAAACAACAAAACAGAGTCATCCTCTTGAAATCCCACCTGAAGGGTGGGTACAGATAGTCTCCTCAGCTCCTCGGGCCCGACCGTCCGCTCTGTGTACGTCCTACCAAGTTGTCCACCTCCGGGTAAAGTCTAGCTCTACAAGCCTCCACCTTGATCAGTGATGTCTGTCGTCTACATCCAACACATGTAGCGTGGGCATATCCCATGCAGGGGTGAGTATACGATACTTAGTAGGGACTCCGAGACCCCCGAAGGTCTCTCCGAATCCATGAAGTATAAACCACAAAGGAATGATGAAATCATAAAGTATCAACAAAACTACTTAGGTATATGCCCATACATATACCTAAGTCATCAAGTACAGTTCGGCTCCCACTCCGGAGCCCAAGCACAACCCAGTCCACATAGGAAATCAAAACCCAGTCCACACAAGAAAGCACAACCCAATCCACACAGGAAAGCACAACCCAATCCACATAGGAAAGCACAACCCAATCCACACAGGAAAGACAGTCAACCACATCAATGATAATGATTGAAAATCAAGACTCAAATCGCATAGGTATACACTTTTTAAGGAGATGGATATGATCAGATGTATCCCCTGATTCATCAAAGATGTCGGACCCTCCTAGGATACAAGACCATCTATTTTGTCGAACCCACAAGGCATACAAGACTAGCTACTCTACCGGACCCACACAGGATTCAAGTACAGAGGTCAATACTGCCAGAAAAACATAGGATAAAAGAACAGTAGTCATCACCATCAAACCCACGAAGTATTACATTATGACCATCGTCATTTTCGAACCCACAGATGATCCCAGTACAGTCATCCTCACTTCTGAACCCATGGAGGATCCAAGTACAGTCTTCATCGTCGCTGCCGCAGCCAGCTCTAGGCATCCTGCACAAAACATGCTCGATCCCGGGAGGGTCCGCACCTCGATCAAATGAGAGCTGATACATCAACTATTACGAAGTCCAGAGTTGATGTATCCCAAAGTTCTATCTCATCAAATGAATTCCAATGCGACATACGGTGCGTCAATCAGACGCACAGTCTGAGAGTTATTGGCTTCTCCGTCCCAGGGGCCCGGTTGGTTTTTAAGATAATAACAACCTGATCATACTCCACATGCATCCAAACCTCAAGAGGAGTAATCCAAAAGGACCTTCTAGACAAAAGGATCCCAACACAATCGAAGACACATCAATCGGATGTCCGGTCCTTGAGATATAAGCATTTCTGCTTCAAGGGCCTGATTAGTTTTTGATTAGAACCAACCTGGCCATAAAAAAAACGTTTCTGAACACTCGAGTGTATAATACCAAAACACACGTCTCGATCCAAGGATTCATATGCAACTGAAGGTGCATCGATTGGAGGTCTGTATCACATGTTATGGGTAAAATACAAAAAGCGGTCTGATGTGGGGGGGGTCTAGGCGTAGCCCGACCTGGCCTAACCCCCCTGGGTCGACCCGACCCGGCTGGGCACGACCCGGTCCGGCTGTGTGTGGCCCAGCCCAGTCCACGCGGGCTGCCCCGTCCCAGCCAGGGGGTGCGCTGGCTTGGCCAGTGGGCCGAGTGGGGGGGTGGGGGTGGGGGATGTGGTCACCCCATTGCACTCCGCAAACGCGGTGACCGACACTGAGTCTCCCTAGATCCCACGCTGACAAGGGATCCTTTTCCTTGCCGCCGTGCCAGCAACCTGTGCCGCCAGAGTTTTCCACGAGCCGCCAGAGTCATTCTGGTGGTCTTTTCTTTCTCTCGACTGCGCATACGGTCATCCCAGGACCCTTAGATTACTGCAAATGCCTCCAATCACCATTTCGGTCCTGTTTCATCATTGCCAAGAATTCCGTGCATCAAGAACAAACTACTAGTGGGTTCGGACTTGTTTGTTACTCCGCACCCACCATGTTAGTGGTACAAACATTACCAACAATTACATACCATGATAGGGATATAAAAATCACATAAAGAAATTTATCCAAATTCCCCTACATCAACACAGAAGAAGATCGTCAGTGTGATGGGGGGAACGGATCTTAGGTGTTGTTGGGGTGCACGGAGGAGGAATCATCGTCTCCTCTCTTACCATGGAGAAAGGTAAGGGTGGTGCATCATCGATCTCCGAGGAACCGACATTCTTCGACGTTCTTCATCTGAGGTCGGCGTTCCTCCCAAAGGCTCAAAGCTCTCCCGATCTCTCCCGCACAATGAAACCTCTTCCCAAATTAAATAATAGGTTCCTCATATTATTTCATTACACACGCAAGAAACTCACAGAATTGAATAATCACATTCAATAAAACATGTCGAAAATTTAATTGGTGAAGGGAGAGGGAAGATCCCTATTCAAAGTACGCATTGGCAAATAAATAAAAAGGAGGAATGAAGAAGGTTCCTCATTGAATTATGGGTCAACATATTTTAATGTAGAGATTTTCATTTAATTGAAGTTTTTCAAAGTAACGAAAAGATATTAAAGAGATTAGAGGGAAATAAATGGTGGGGATAATGTGGGCCCCACTTATCTAACCTTCATTAGAAATAAAAATTTGATCTGAAAATTTTTATTTAATTATTAAACAAACCCCCAAAAATTATATTCTCCTCTTTTGCATACGCAACTACGGTAAGTGTCCCCTTAAGAAATTACCGGCGCTGCGTGCTCTGCAGTGCCCTAGGATTTTAATTTCGAGCACTGGTTCAAAAGTTAGAAAAACCCGCTCATTCATTCACTGAATACACCTGATCTAAACTTCAGAAATTGATTCCTGCCACACCGGGCCTCATAATCAAGCACCATCAAAAGCCACAGACTCATAAAATTCCAAATTATTTAAAAAAATTCCTTGAAATTTATGGGTCTTTAAATTACTCCCACCTCAAGGCTTTATATCCCCATAAAGCTACAACATAACCTAGGGGAAAAATGAAGGTACTATGCACATATCTGAGCCTCCTATTCCCATGTGCTCTACTAAAGGTTCATGTTCTTTCAACGAATGTGCACAAGAGGAATCAACCACCCACATAAGACCCACTCCCGTCGATCCTCGATCACTACCAAGACCACGGAAAAAGTCGCCCCGTCATCGTTGTCCTGCTCCTCGTGGTCGATGATATGCATCGGGTCGTGCACATATCTCCTCAGTATAGACACGTGGAAGATGGCGTCCACCCGGTGCAACTAAGGTGGAAGGTCCAGGCTGTAACCCACCTCACCTACCCTAATGAGGACCTAAAAAGGCCTGATAAAGCGTGGAGATAACTTGTTGCCCCGGCCAAATCTCTGTAACCCACATCGAGGTGAGACCTGTAGGAAAACATGGTCGCCATCCTCAATCTCCAGTGGGATCCACCTACTACCAGCATAGGAATTTTGTCTGTCTATATAGTCCTCATCCACTCTTGGATGACCTGTAACTTCTCCGTCGAAGTCTGAACCATCTCTACTCTGATGATTGCTAACTCCCCAGGGTTATCCCAACATTGAGTTGATCTGCATGGTCGGTCGTATTGTGCCTCGTAAGGTGGAATCCAGATGGTGGAGTGGTAGATGTTGTTGTATGAAAACTCCACCAAGGTTAGGTTGTAACAGCCCAAGATTTTATGAAAAATATTCTTTTTAATTTCACTAATGTCTTGTGTTATACGCTACACCAAAAGGAGCTTGCACAACACGCATCCTTGACTTGCCTTGCATTACACGCAATCGCAACCTTCCTCGATAGCGTGTGTGGTACGTAATACTGAGTTTCACGAAACAATGTTATGCTATTAAAATATTATTAAAACTAGCCGTTATGAATAGTAATAACCATTTTTTTAAATTTTAGAAATTTTAGCTCTCAAAATGAACTTCATTTTTGGATTCGGAGTATCGAATTTAGCCTAAGGTGAAATTTTGGTACATTTCGGATAACTTTCATATTCTGATGAATAGTGAAAATTAGTAAATTATAATTAAAAACAACTTTTTTAATCGAAATAATTAATAGTGATAAATCATTAATTTGAGTGGTTTTAAAGTATATTTAGAATATATTTTACAATTTAATACAATGTTGGTCATTAGATGTAATTTCACATTTAAACTAGACATAAACAAGTGTCAATCTTTTGATAGATATTGTTTCTTAAAAACACGCTATTTGTTTTAACAGCGGGATTTAATTATAAAATTAATTAATGAAACTTTTATGTTATGAATTTGGTAAAATAGACTTCATTTTTGAATTCGTAATATGAAATATAGCTTGGGATGAAATTTTGGCATTGTTCTAAAAAACATCAATTTTTGATGAATAGTGAAACTACTAAGTGGTAGGTTAAAAAACTGAATTTTGCATAAAACATAATTTTACCGCTTCTGTGAATGGAATTTCGAAAATACGAGAGACACGGTTAATATCAAGGACTAAAATGTGGTTCAATGAGATGAAAATAATTTTTTGGTGAATAGTAACTTTTTACTTTTTTTTTTACTGCGGTTAATAGTAAATAGGGTAACTAAGGGTAAATATGATATTAATATTACCCTAAAACATGTCCTAATTCTATTGGAAAAGTGTAATTCGACCAAAAACAAACTTAGGAATAAAATATGACCATTTAGGCCCACTTGGATTAGATTAGGACATTTATTATTAATTTATTTAAAGAAGGGTTAAAATAGTTAAAATCAAAGTTTAATAAGTAAATCATTTTTAATATGGGGTTATACATAAGATAAATTCGATTGTAAATATTCATTAGAAAGTTATAAAGATTTACTACATGATGGTATTTTATTTGTAATTTTTAGACATCAAATAATTTAATTTATTTATGACACAATGATGATGCAGTAATTATCTTATTAATGATATATTGACATAATTGATAATATAAATACCAAAATAAATGTAATTTAAGACTTTTTATGAATTCCACTAATTTTCTAGGTTACTATGATATATTAGTGTTGATTTAATCAACTTGTTTCGAACATATAATTCTGTTATGACTTTCACAAAAATCATATATCAAATAGTGTCAAAATTGACACAAAATAGTTTTTAAATCAAATATTATATTATTAATTGTTATTTTATTCCTAAAAATCTAATGTTCGGCCAAATGACTTAGATAAGGATACATGTATTAATAATATACAATTTGGGGTTCGTTTGGCATGTTATAGTAAGTTTATTAACCATATAGTGAAAGAAAAAAAAAAGACACGGTAAAAGTTAAATTATTTAACTTAGAGTTAAATCTAATTGATAAGGTTAAAATAATACCCTAAACTTGTCTAAATCCTATTTGTTAATAGGATTTAGACCCATCCCCACTTTATCTTCGAAATAAGACCCTTTGGAAGCATTATAAACCGATTTTGACTTTAATATAAAATAATATTTTGAGATATTCCTAAGGTGCCCCTCTCCTCCCCTATAAAAGGACACCTCCTCCCCCTCCTCCTCACACCAATTTGAGCACTCAATCTCGGCCAACCCCTGCCAATTTATCCTCTCCACTTCCCTAGCAACATCCTATAGGTTCTGGTATTCCTCAAAGACCAATTTTAGTTCTCTAAGAGGAGGTCTCAAAGAGGCACTTCAAAGAAGAGGTAATTACCGTTACCAATTCTTTCATCTTTATTTCGTCTTACACTTCTTCTTCTTAGGTTGTTTCATTATGAAGTAATAACATCAGTATCACTCATATACTGATATGTTATTATAAGTATGAAACAACCCTATTTCACCATCTATCCATCCTACGGAAAAAGAAATCACCGCGCGTGCGTACGTACGGAATACCGTCTCCACGCCGTGGTGTAATCTATTTTCCACCACCACCTTACATGGATGGGTATAATGGTGTAAAGAATAACTATACATAGTTATTACAACATCATATTGATTCTGATATATTTTATAATACACTCCAATTCAATTCAATATTTATAGAAATGATATCATCGCTCGTGCGTACGTACGGAATACCGTCTCCACGACGCGATGAGATTCATTCTCCATGTTAACCATTTAAGAATGATTATAATGTATATATAAGAAATAATAATGAAATATATGACATTATAAAGCTACTGGATTTATGTATATATATACACATGTATGTCATCTACTTACTTCCATTTCAAGTCAATAAGGAAAGGAAAACAGCGTTCATGCGTACGTACGGACTACCGTCTCCATGAACGGTGTTTTTCATTTTATTTATCTACCTATTATATATATATATATACTGAATATATATGATATATAAATCATATTTTATATTCTGGAAGTAAGTAAATCATGATATAAGTAATAATTATGTCAAGAACAACAAGTCAAAACACCTACGATAAATGAAACGATTTTACCCAAAACGCATCTTTAACATGGAATTTACAAAAGAACAGGTAATATAATGTCATAAGTGAACCATATATGATATCATAACAATGAATATGATTCTGTAATAAGTCAATGACATTATTTAAATCCTTATACAGGAGGTTCGGACACATACGAAGCAAATCGGACCTAAGGTAAGGGAAATATCACAATCTCATTTTTTTTCCGAGATTGTTTATTCGTAAGTAATTACTGGGGTGTATTTTATCATCCACATCCATGTTCCCTCAATATGTAATATTATTTCCATCCACCTACAATTGTTTAAATCCAATTTTACCCTTCTATGAGTTTTTAGTAAAGGATATGAAAGGAATCTTTTTTCCTTTTTCGTACGAGGTACTTTTTGACTTTTCCGACAAAAGTACGAAGAATGTTTTTTTTAACTTATACGGAACGAACAGATTTATACTGTTTTATAAAGCCTTATTTTCATGAAGCTTCCTATAAATGTTTTCATTACTATTTTCAATAAAATCTATTTCTTTTAAAATTGCATGATGTTTTGTGAAAAGAAATTGATTTTGAAGAAGAAAGGATATTTTCCTCAAGAATTCAATTCAAGTGTTTTATCAAAATTATTTTCCATCTAAGATAATAAAGGGTTCTGTTTCTATCCATATTTTTACATTGATTTGACTATGTTGTGATGAAATTATGTTTACGAATTCCTTTATCTTATATGAATGGTTTTATGATGTCATGTTGTTTAAGAATCCCATTTTTGTTACATGGGTTATGAAATGATGTATGATTTATGATTTTGTGGCACACATAAGAATGGTATCATTATGAGATGGGTGGGACCTATATCTCCCTCCAATGCATTGGGTAAAGATTTTATATCTCATGAGATAGACATGGCTGGAATGGTAGGTTATACCGGTTCAGTGAAACAGGACTGAAACGAGGATTACTCGATTCAGAAAGGGACTTTGTCCACTAAGATAGTCTTGGCAATGAGTCTTGACTAACAAGAAATGATTCTCTATGATTATGTGTGTATGCCACAATGAGTAATGTTTTATGTTATGATTTCATTTTCACTTCTATGATTTATCCCACGTTATGATATTATGAGCTCTTTTGCAGGTTAAGATTTCCAAAAGCTATGTTCTTATGTATATGATGTGATTGATATTTCTTTTGTTTACCCTTACTGAGCATTTGAGCTCACCCTTTTATGTTTTCATTTCCCCAGGTTATAAAGAAAGGTTTTAGGTAAAAAAAAAGGAAGATCTTTGTGGGATATTTTGAAGATCTTTCACCAGGATTAGAAGATTACATTCCGAGTTTCCAAAGACACTAAACTATTACGATCCTTGTGTGTGTATTTTTGTTATGTATTAAGTATTCCGCAAAAGTAATGTAATGTCCATGTAAGTCAGGCTACGGGTCTCTACAGTTGGTATCAGAGGAAAGGTTTAGTCATCCTTTGGAAACTAGGATGCGAAAATGTTAGTGAGATCCCTAGAGATATTTCTAAGGTATGTCTAGGGATGCCCCTAAGGATAAGTATACGTATAGGATATAGTTCTAGAACTATGGTAACGATATTAGATTAAACCAAAGATGATAGATATTTAAGTTACTCCCCCTTTATTACGATTTTTGCATCTAACACTATTCTGTTTGGGTTTTAGAAAATGGCTGGAAACAAGATGATTCACAATAATGGAGGATATGATGGACAATGGAATGATATTCTTCATGAGCAACCAAATGAAATGGGATTTGGATGTCCAAACATCATTATTATGACGAATCAGCAATCTCACAACATGATCAATAAAGTAAAATTTGGTAAGTTTCCTGACTCGACTAATAAGAGAAAGATGGAGTTCCATGATGATCATAGAGGAAAGAAAGTTCAATTTCCCCTATGTAAATCATGTGGGAAGAGGCATCAAGGAGAATGTTTCAAGGGAACTGGAAGATGCTTTGGGTGTGGAAAAGAAGGACACAAAGCAAGTAAGTGAAAAGGAAAAGGGTCGGTTAACACCATGGATGAGGATAATGGTATTGCTACGACATCAAAAATGGTTAAGTGTTTTAAATGTGGAATGTTTGGGCATTATGCAAACAAATGCCCTACGGGAAAGACTCATGAAGAGAATCAGTATGGTCATATGGGTAGTATTTATGTGGATGATGATGAAGAGACTACAAATGATATGTGAGATGAAAGAATTTTTGAAGCTCGGTCAATGGTTTGAGAATGTAGTGGCATGATTACATGTTTATCATGTGTAATTTTGGAATAAAGAGACATCTATGGATTGTTACACTGTTGTCTTTCCTTGTGTTTTGAAAGTATATGATTAATGTTACCAGTATCCATGAAGGTTATTCAGATATTTTTGGAATGTAGATGATATGCGCATAATGAAGGGATAAGGAGAAAATTAAATGTTTGATAGTATTCATGAGCTCATGATTGATATAAGGACTAAGTGATATCATGGTTTGAGTATATAGAATTTTGAGGATTTTGGTATGTGGAAAGTGTTAACTTTTAACTGCACTTATGTTTTCACTAAGGTATTCAAGAGAATACACGATTAAGGACTTTGAATGTTTGGAATGTGACCAACAAGACATATCTTATGATATGTGGGGATCAACGACAGTATTAAATCTCTAGTAATTGTTGTCACTATATTATGAGAGTGGACTGCAGTATTATGTATAAGCCTAAAGATTAGACTGGATTATGTTGGACCTAAGTTAGTATTTTTTAAGGATAGAAGATTTTCGATTTTATTGATGGGATGTTATAGTAACGTAGTTTTAGAAAAAGGACAACCTGCAGGACGGGCGACAGCCCATCGCTTCGGACAAGGCTGTAGGAATCGAACCCACAACCGAAGTGCGACTGGCCTTTATCGCCTACCACTGGCCTACAGGAAGTCCCTGTTTAGTAGAAATTAGTTTTATTATATTAAGCAGTATGATATATGAAGTATAAGTCCATTTTAGGAACCATATATGATTAATCTTACTATAGAATGACTTATGTATATTTAATAACTTTTGCTAACCTTTTGTTTAAAACAGATGGAATGACCCGTCATTCTATCACATGATCTGCTAACACTCCACGAATAACAAATTCAACTTCATTTATTTAAGAGATGAAGTGGAAATTGTTCAAGGCACGAACAACAGTGATATTGTATCAAAATAAAGTAAGTATTTATTCTAATTCAAATTCTTTAACTTTAGGGAAATGATCTTGAAAACCAAAAATGTTGTCCTAGTTCTCTTATACCTGATGAATCAGATGGTACCTTAGATCGTCACAAATTTATGGCTTTGTGATTACTGGCTTTTCCATAGCCATGTTCTCTACCACTCTCCATCAGAACATGACGGTTAGATTTCTCTTCCATATCCATATTTTCACCTATGTGGAAACCCAGTGATTAGTTTATTTGGGTAATCGTTACATTTCATACTTTAGTTTTTAAAGCCAAGTTTTGGTATTCCCTTTTACGATGTGGGTTTCTATTAAAGAAACTTTCGAATAGTAAACCATTTATAACCCCGACGAATTTCGAGGGCGAAATTCATTTTAAGGGGGGTAGAATGTAACAGCCCAAGATTTTATGAAAAATATTCTTTTTAATTTCACTAATGTCTTGTGTTATACGCTACACCAAAAGGAGCTTTCACAACACGCATCCTTGACTTGCCTTGCATTACACGCAATCGCAACCTTCCTCGATAGCGTGTGTGGTACGTAATACTGAGTTTCACGAAACAATGTTATGCTATTAAAATATTATTAAAACTAGCCGTTATGAATAGTAATAACCATTTTTTAAATTTTAGAAATTTTAGCTCTCAAAATGAACTTCATTTTTGGATTCAGAGTATCGAATTTAGCCTAAGGTGAAATTTTGGTACTTTTCGGATAACTTTCATATTCTGATGAATAGTGAAAATTAGTAAATTATAATTAAAAACAACTTTTTTAATCGAAATAATTAATAGTGATAAATCATTAATTTGAGTGGTTTTAAAGTATATTTAGAATATATTTTACAATTTAATACAATGTTGGTCATTAGATGTAATTTCACATTTAAACTAGACATAAACAAGTGTCAATCTTTTGATAGATATTGTTTCTTAAAAACACGCTATTTGTTTTAACAGCGGGATTTAATTATAAAATTAATTAATGAAACTTTTATGTTATGAATTTGGTAAAATAGACTTCATTTTTGAATTCGGAATATGAAATATAGCTTGGGATGAAATTTTGGCATTGTTCTAAAAAACATCAATTTTTGATGAATAGTGAAACTACTAAGTGGTAGGTTAAAAAACTGAATTTTGCATAAAACATAATTTTACCGCTTCTGTGAATGGAATTTCGAAAATCCGAGAGACACGGTTAATATCAAGGACTAAAATGTGGTTCAATGAGATGAAAATAATTTTTTGGTGAATAGTAACTTTTTACTCTTTTTTTTACTGCGGTTAATAGTAAATAGGGTAACTAAGGGTAAATATGATATTAATATTACCCTAACACATGTCCTAATTCTATTGGACAAGTGTAATTCGACCAAAAACAAACTTAGGAATAAAATATGACCATTTAGGCCCACTTGGATTAGATTAGGACATTTATTATTAATTTATTTAAAGAAGGGTTAAAATAGTTAAAATCAAAGTTTAATAAGTAAATCATTTTTAATATGGGGTTATACATAAGATAAATTCGATTGTAAATATTCATTAGAAAGTTAGAAAGATTTACTACATGATGGTATTTTATTTGTAATTTTTAGACATCAAATAATTTAATTTATTTATGACACAATGATGATGCAGTAATTATCTTATTAATGATATATTGACATAATTGATAATATAAATACCAAAATAAATGTAATTTAAGACTTTTTATGAATTCCACTAATTTTCTAGGTTACTATGATATATTAGTGTTGATTTAATCAACTTGTTTCGAACATATAATTCTGTTATGACTTTCACAAAAATCATATATCAAATAGTGTCAAAATTGACACAAAATAGTTTTTAAATCAAATATTATATTATTAATTGTTATTTTATTCCTAAAAATCTAAGGTTCGGCCAAATGACTTAGATAAGGATACATGTATTAATAATATACAATTTCGGGTTCGTTTGGCATGTTATAGTAAGTTTATTAACCATATAGTGAAAGAAAACAAAAAGACACGGTAAAAGTTAAATTATTTAACTTAGAGTTAAATCTAATTGATAAGGTTAAAATAATACCCTAAACTTGTCTAAATCCTATTTGTTAATAGTATTTCGACCCATCCCCACTTTATCTTCGAAATAAGACCCTTTGGAAGCATTATAAACCGATTTTGACTTTAATATAAAATAATATTTTGAGATATTCCTAAGGTGCCCCTCTCCTCCCCTATAAAAGGACACCTCCTCCCCCTCCTCCTCACACCAATTTGAGCACTCAATCTCGGCCAACCCCTGCCAATTTATCCTCTCCACTTCCCTAGCAACATCCTATAGGTTCTGGTATTCCTCAAAGACCAATTTTAGTTCCCTAAGAGGAGGTCTCAATGAGGCACTTCAAAGAAGAGGTAATTACCGTTACCAATTCTTTCATCTTTATTTCGTCTTCCACTTCTTCTTCTTAGGTTGTTTCATTATGAAGTAATAACATCAGTATCACTCATATACTGATATGTTATTATAAGTATGAAACAACCCTATTTCACCATCTATCCATCCTACGGAAAAAGAAATCACCGCGCGTGCGTACGTACAGAATACCGTCTCCACGCCGTGGTGTAATCTATTTTCCACCACCACCTTACATGGATGGGTAAAATGGTGTAAAGAATAACTATACATAGTTATTACAACATCATATTGATTCTGATATATTTTATAATACACTCCAATTCAATTCAATATTTATAGAAATGATATCATCGCTCGTGCGTACGTACGGAATACCGTCTCCACGACGCGATGAGATTCATTCTCCATGTTAACCATTTAAGAATGATTATAATGTATATATAAGAAATAATAATGAAATATATGACATTATAAAGCTACTGGATTTATGTATATATATACACATGTATGTCATCTACTTACTTCCATTTCAAGACAATAAGGAAAGGAAAACAGCGTTCATGCGTACGTACGGACTACCGTCTCCATGAACGGTGTTTTTCATTTTATTTATCTACCTATTATATATATATATATACTGAATATATATGATATATAAATCATATTTTATATTCTGGAAGTAAGTAAATCATGATATAAGTAATAATTATGTCAAGAACAACAAGTCAAAACACCTACGATAAATGAAACGATTTTACCCAAAACGCATCTTTAACATGGAATTTACAAAAGAACAGGTAATATAATGTCATAAGTGAACCATATATGATATCATAACAATGAATATGATTCTGTAATAAGTCAATGACATTATTTAAATCATTATACAGGAGGTTCGGACACATACGAAGCAAATCGGACCTAAGGTAAGGGAAATATCACAATCTCATTTTTTATCCGAGATTGTTTATTCGTAAGTAATTACTGGGGTGTATTTTATCATCCACATCCATGTTCCCTCAATATGTAATATTATTTCCATCCACCTACAATTGTTTAAATCCAATTTTACCCTTCTATGTGTTTTTAGTAAAGGATATGAAAGGAATCTTTTTTCGTTTTTCGTACGAGGTACTTTTTGACTTTTCCGACAAAAGTACGAAGAATGTTTTTTTTAACTTATACGGAACGAACAGATTTATACTGTTTTATAAAGCCTTATTTTCATGAAGCTTCCTATAAATGTTTTCATGACTATTTTCAATAAAATCTATTTCTTTTAAAATTGCATGATGTTTTGTGAAAAGAAATTGATTTTGAAGAAGAAAGGATATTTTCCTCAAGAATTCAATTCAAGTGTTTTATCAAAATTATTTTCCATCTAAGATAATAAAGGGTTCTGTTTCTATCCATATTTTTACATTGATTTTACTATGTTGTGATGAAATTATGTTTATGAATTCCTTTATCTTATATGAATGGTTTTATGATGTCATGTTATTTAAGAATCCCATTTTTGTTACATGGGTTATGAAATGATGTATGATTTATGATTTTGTGGCACACATAAGAATGGTATCATTATGAGATGGGTGGGACCTATATCTCCCTCCAATGCATTGGGTAAAGATTTTATATCTCATGAGATAGACATGGCTGGAATGGTAGGTTATACCGGTTCAGTGAAACAGGACTGAAACGAGGATTACTCGATTCAGAAAGGGACTTTGTCCACTAAGATAGTCTTGGCAATGAGTCTTGACTAACAAGAAATGATTCTCTATGATTATGTGTGTATGCCACAATGAGTAATGTTTTAAGTTATGATTTCATTTTCACTTCTATGATTTATCCCACGTTATGATATTATGAGCTCTTTTGCAGGTTAAGATTTCCAAAAGCTATGTTCTTATGTATATGATGTGATTGATATTTCTTTTGTTTACCCTTACTGAGCATTTGAGCTCACCCTTTTATGTTTTCTTTTCCCCAGGTTATAAAGAAAGGTTTTAGGTAAAAAAAAAGGAAGATCTTTGTGGGATATTTTGAAGATCTTTCACCAGGATTAGAAGATTACGTTCCGAGTTTCCAAAGACACTAAACTATTACGATCCTTGTGTGTGTATTTTTAGTTATGTATTAAGTATTCCGCAAAAGTAATGTAATGTCCATGTAAGTCAGGCTACGGGTCTCTACATAGGTGATCCTCCCAGCTGCGACCAAAGTCAAGGACACATGCACGGAGCATGTCCTCGAGTGTCTGAATGGTCTTCTCTCTCTGGCCATCCGTCTGAGGGTGAAAGGCAGTGCTTAGGCATAGTTGTGTCCCATAAGCCTCCTGCAACCCCTTCCAAAGCTGGGAATTAATGCGAGTGTCTCGATCAGAAATGATAGAGGATGCCACACCATGAAGCCATATGACCTCCTGAACATAGAGGCGTCTCAATCTCTCTACTGAGCCCTTCTCTCTGATCAGTAGGAAGTGGGCAGACTTTGTGAGCCGGTCTATGATCACCCAGATCGTGTTGTGTCCTCTGGATGTACTTGGAAGCCCCATCATGAAGTCCATTGATATCCCATATTACTTCCACTCTGGGACCTCTGAGGTTTGTACCATGCCTGCAGGTTCCTGGTGCTCTTCCTTCACTTGCTGACAAGTGAGGCATCGAGAAACGAACTATGCCATAACATTCTTCATACACGTCCACCAGTACTATTGTTTGAGGTCTTGATACAACTTAGCTACTCTAGGATATACCGCTAGAGGGGAGGTGTATAACTTCCTCAGCACCTCCTCCTGTAGTGGTACTGGTACCATGGTACATCCTTAGAAGGGGATGACATGCTCCCCACCTTTAGAAAATTTTTCGGGTGCTATCTCTGAGGATTTCTTAGCACGTCGCACCTCAAAGTCAATAACCCCATGTTTTTCCTCTCTGACCCACTGAAGAAGTAGAGGAGTGACTATGAGGGATTGTAGATAGGCTGCCCCATCTCTATCCACGAAGGATATATACAAATAAGATAACTCCTCTGTCACCTCTCCAAGTATTTAAATGCCCGATCTCATGCTGAGAGCATCAACAAGAATGTTCCCCATCCTAGGAGTATAGAAAATCCCAAATTCATAATCCTGGAGAAACAAGAGCCATCGCTGCTATCTCAGGTTTAGGTCCTTTTGCAAGAAAATTTACCTCATACTATGGTGGTTAGAGTAGACTGTAAAGCGCTCGCCCATCAGATAGTGTCACCACATCTTCAGGGCGAAGACCACTGATGCTAACTCCAGGTCATGGGTAGAGTAGTTCTTCTCGTGCTGCCTCGACTACCTTGAACCGTAAGCGATCACTGATCACTCCTGCATCAGGACACACCCGAGCCCAGTCCATGATGCTTCGTAGTAAAATACATACCCTACGCCCTCCTATGGTAGCCTCAAGTTGGGTGCACTAGTCAATCTCCGCTTCAGCTCCTGGAAGCTCTGTTGACATCTTTCTGACCACACAAAGGGTTTCCACATCTTCGTCAGAGCTTTAAGTAGTACCGCAACTCTGGAGAAGTCTGGAACAAATCTCCGATAGTACCCACCAAAAAACTATGCAACTCTACACCTCTGTCACACTCCTAGGTGTCTCCCAAGAAAGTACCGCCTCGACCATCGCGGGATCCACTTCATCTCCCGCCTAAGAGATGACGTGCCCTATGAAGTGAACCTCTCGAAACCAAAACTAGAAAATCAAGAACTTACCATTAATATGGTTCTCTCGGATTGTATAATGTACTTCCCGTATGTGGTAGGTGTGTTCCTCCACCATAGTTGAGTAAATCAGCATGTCGTCAATGAAGACTACGACAAACGGATCAAGGTAGGACTGGAAGACCCTATTATTGAGACTCATGAACACTGATGGAGCGTTGGTCACACCGAAGGGCATGACCAAGAACTCATAGTGGCCATACCGGCAACTGAAGGTCATATTCTTCAAATCCTCATCCTGAACTCGGAGCTGATGATAGCCTAACATGAGGTCTATCATCAAGAACCAACATACTCCCTTGAGCTGATCGAAGAGGTCGTCAATCCTCGGATACGGATACTTGATCCTCATGGTCACCTAGTTTAGGTGACGGTAATCATCACACAGTCGCAAGCCCCCATCCACCTTCTTGGAAAATAGGACCGGAGAAGCCCATGGTGAAACACTGGGTCAGATGAAACACTTCCCTTGTAAGTCTTCCAGTTGTACCTGCTACTCACGCATCTTGGCGGGAGCCATCCGATATGATGGAGTTGATATCGTTGATGTCCCTAAGTACAAGTATGTATAGAAATCTACCACACTATGAGGAGGTAGTCCTAAAACATCGTCAGGAAAAATGTCTGCATACTGATCCACCACTACAGGAAGACTCGGACTCCGCACGTCAACTACTCTGAGGATGAAACTAGCCAACTGATGTGTGATCGGCTACCCTATCCTCTCTGTGAGTCCATCATGTTCCAGAAAGGTTCCCTTCTTGACAGTGAAGGAGAACCTAGTCTCATCCGTGCAGACACCCAACACCTTGTGCCTAATACAGTCGATCTGAGCATGGACTGAGGATAACTAGTCCATACCCAAGATGACATCGTAAGGCCTCGACGCCGCTACAAGAAGATCCCAACTGAAGCTATCGCCTCCTAGAGTATGCTCACACTGCCAAAACCATTGTGTATTCGTCGACTCTACTCCCATATGAGTCTCTAGCCACAAGGATTGAGTCAATGCCTCCGTCAGAATCTCTGAGCTCTGAAAAAGGGCATCGGCAATAAAATATTGACTCACACCTGTGTCTATAAGAACTGTAGAAAAGGTAGAGTTTATATAGATAGTACCTAGAATCATCTCAGGTGATCCGTGGTCATAATCCTCCACTGCCTGGAGTTGATCCTGCCTCTACCTGCCAGCTCCCTATAGTCGGGGTGGACCTCCTAGGGGTGGTGGTGGAAGAGCCTCGAAGAGTTGTCCACCACCCACTGCTCGACCAGCTCGTCTACCTCATCTGCCTGCTCCCTACAGACTGCCACGGTTGAACCTATACCTTTTCATGGGAGATCCCTCCAATTTATGCTTCTCATCTGCATGGTGGGTCAGGCAGTCACGAGCCATGTGGCCCTTCCTGCCGCATGCATAACACCGTCGGGTCCACATAAAGCTGGCTCTACGCCGTGTTCCCCGCACAGAAAAACCCGTGTACATAGGTCGCCCACAAGATGACCCAGTTTTCTTAGACCCCTACGTCATTTGTCGACATCCAGCTGTAGAAGGCCCCACTTCATGCTATCCTTCGGTGGGTTATGCTGCTGACGGTTGCTCGGCAAGAAAGGTCTCCACTAGCAGGGCTCTCTCCAGCACCCCCTCTTGGGTCGTGATGCTGAGTGGATTTGTCAAAGCTCTGATCTCATGCCTCATCCCCTTATCAATGGTTTGGGACCAGAAGAATTGGTCGTATAAAATGTTCGTGGAGTAGCGTGAGGGGTTGGTAAATCTCATCGAGTACTGGGTTACTGACATACTTCCATGCCGTAGCTGTAGTAACTATTGGATGCGCACCGCAAGGAGGGTGGTTGGAACGAACACTAAGCGAAAGAGTCTCTCAAAGTCCGTCCAAATTAGATATGCCTCATCATGCACCTGGATCACCAGGCTTCATCATCTACCTGATACTGCTTGCCGGAGACTCGTGAAAAGGATCATCATGATGTCTGCTGGTGTCCCTACCAATCCGAAGACTCTTATGATAGCCTCCAACCATTCCTCGGTTACCAGAGGATCCTCTCTCCATGGATCCTAGGCATCCTCTGCCTCTGAAAATCGTGAAACACACTCAGGATGTGTGCACTCTCCGATATTGGGGTGGGTAGCGTCGGTGGCTCGGCGGGTAGTGGTATCGCCGGTGCCTCCGCTGTAATGGGGCCTTGCACCGAGGCCTCATCGCTCGGTGGGATGTCTTCTTGCACCAAGGATGGAACCCTAGCTGGCTACCATCGTGGGGCCATCCTAAAAAGAAATAGGTGTGCCACAGTTAATATAGTATACCTGGTGAGCTGATACAATGTAATCACAATGAAAACTTCTGAAACACACATGCAATCAATGTTTTCGTGCACTGAGTCGAAAATCAGAAGTCAGGGTCCTGGTGTATGGATTTGTCAGCCGTCGCACCAACAATGGACTCCATAGACTGATAACCACAATCATTACTCTAACCATTATTATTTCATAGAGAAGAAATTATTAGAGTCCTGATTTCTGCGGTAGAACTGACTACTCTGATACCAATTTGTCACGACCCATCCTCACGGCCCGTGTCGTGACTACCCCAAGCCTGCCTTCTATAGGCCAGGGGAAGGCGACTACCAAAAAAGGTGTAAATCCCAATAAAAATTGGAAGGAATTGATTTTTTATAAAGTAAACAAAAAACAACATTGTACGCAAGTGATGTAAGCACTAAGTAAAACATGGTACAAGGTAAGTGCTGAAATTATAAATGGGCCAGTATACAAACCCAACTGAAAGTACAGTACAACTGAAAGGTAAGTACAATAGTGTTATGTAAAAATAACAACACCAAGTCGTCCTCTGGAAATCCCACCTGAAGGATGGGTACAGATAGTCTCCTCAGCTCTTCGGGTCTCATTGTCTGCTCCGTGTACGTCCCGCCAAGTGGTCCACCTCCAGGTACAGTCCAGCTCTACAAGCCTCCACCTTGAACAGTTCTGTACGTTTTCTACATCCAACACATGTAGTGTGGGCATAGCCCATGTTGGGGTGAGTATAAGATATTCAATAGGGACCCCGAGACCCCCAATGGTCTCTCATAATCCATGAAGGGTAAACCACAAAGGAAAGATCCAATCACAAAGTATCAAAAACACTACTTAGGTATATACCCATACATATACCAAAGTCATCAGTTACAGTTCGGCTCCAGCTCCCGAGGCCATGCACAACCAGTCCATAGAGGAAAGCACAACTGATTCCACTCAGGAAAGCACAACACAATCCACACAAAAAAGAACAATCCAATCCACACAGGAAAGCAGTACCCAATCCACACAGGAAACAAAGTCAGTAACATGAATGATAATGATTGAAAATCGAGACTCAGCTCACACAGGTATACA
The DNA here is from genome assembly GCA_963277665.1 of Viscum album. Lineage (NCBI taxonomy): Eukaryota > Viridiplantae > Streptophyta > Magnoliopsida > Santalales > Viscaceae > Viscum > Viscum album. The sequence continues at coordinate 1,213,789,116 of OY728131.1, read as the reverse complement.
CTCTGTAAGGTGACGCAGATGATTAGATGTTGCCACAGATTCATTAAAGCCGTCGAACCCATATATGATACAAGACCAGCAAAGCTATAAGACCCACAAAGGATACAAGAACATCTACTCTGCTGGACGCACATAGAATACAAGTACATAGGTCAATACTGTCGGACCTACCTAGGATACAAGAATAGTAGTCATCACCGTCGAACCCGAGGAGGATTCTAGTATGGTCATTTTCATTGCCAAACCCATGGAGGATCCATGTACAGTCGTCCTCAATGCCGAACCGATGGAGGATCCAAGTGCAGCAGTCATCGTCGCAGTCGCAGCCAGCTCTAGGGTTCCTGCACACAACATGCTCGATTCTGAGAGGGTCCGATCCACGAGAAAAAGAGAGCTGATACATCATCTTTCATGAAGTCCAGAGTTGATGTATCTCAATGTGTCGTCTCATCAAAATAAACTCAATGCGATAGACAGTGTGTCAATTGGATGCCGGGTCTGAGAGTTATTGGATTTTTCGTCCTAGGGTCTCATTTGGTTTTTAAGTTAAAACCAACCCAACCATAGTCCAAAATCATCCAAAACTCAAGAGGAGTAAATCAGAAGGACTATATTGACAAAATGATCCCTACACAATTGACGACATGCCAATCGGATGTCCGGTCCTTGAGATATAAGTGTTTCCGCTCCAAGTGCCCGGTTGGTTTCAGATTTGAACCAACACGTCCATACCCAGACATTGACAAAACCCTAAGTGTAATATACCAAAAAGACTGTCTCGATCCAGTGAATCATACGCAACTTACGGTGTATCGATCAGAGGTCCGTAGCAGATGTTATGGGCAAAAGACTGAAAGCGGTCCGAAGTGGGGGGTCTGGGCCCGGCCCGACCTGGCCCAACCCCCCCTTGGTCGGCTTGAATCGGGTCTACCCGACCGAGGTCTGGGTCTGACTTATGTGGGTACGGCCCAGCCTGGGAGGGCACGGCTCGGCCCTGTTCGCGCGACCTGCCCTGCCCCGGCCGGGGGGTGCACTGGCTCGGCCAGCGGGCCGAGCGGGGGGGGGGGGGGGGATGCGGTCCCCCCTTTTCTCTCCACGGATGCGGCAACCGACATCACATCTACTAGGATCCCACACGGCCATGGGATCCAGATAATCGCCATTGTGGGTTGATAAATGGTGGAACATGCCGGCGGCGCAGCGGGGCACCACCGCCGGAGAGTTTCGCGGGCCAACAGAGTCATTCTGATGGTTTCTTCTTGCTCCCGTCTGCACCTACGGTCATCCCTGGACCTGTAGATTACTACTAAGGCCTCCAATGTCAATTTAGGTCTCATTTTTTCATCTCCAATAATTCAGTGCGTCAAGAACAAACTAGCGGTGGGTTCGAATATGTTCATTAGTCTACACCCACCGCGTTATTGATTCAAACATTACAAATTATTGCATTCCATGTCGGGAATATAAAAATCACATAAGGAAAATTATTCAAATTACCCTACCTCATCATGGAAGACGGTCTCCGATGTCCTAGGGGGAAAGGATCGTAGGAGTCATTGGGGCATGCCGAAGAGGAAGCAACATCTCCTCTCTTGCCGCAGAGAAATGTAAGAGTGGCACGTCGTCGATCTCCGAGGAACCTGCATTCTTCGTCATTCTTCGTATGAGGCCAGCGTTCCTCCCAAAGGCTTAAAGCTCTCCGGATATCTCCTGCACAATGAAGGATCTTTCAAAAATAAATAATTGGTTCCTCCTATTATTTAATTACTCACACAAAAAACTACTAGAATTAAATCATCACATTTAATAAAACATGTCGACAATTTAATTGGGGAAGGGAGAGGGAAGATCCCAATTCAAAGCACGAGTTGGAAAATAAATAAAAAGGAGGAAATCGGAAGGTTCCTCATTACATTATGGGTTGACATAATTTAATGGAGATATTGACATTTAATTGAGGTTTTCCAAATTATTGAGGGTATATTAAAGTGATTAGAGGTAAATAAAAGTTAGGGCTCATGTGGGCCCCACTTATCTAACCTTTATAGAAATAAAAATTTGTTCTGACAATTTTTAATTACTTCTTAAACAAATCCCCAAAAATTATCTTCTCCTCTTTTGCGAACGCAACTACGGTATGTGTCCCTTTATGCAATTACTGGCGTTGCGAGTTCATCGGTGCCCTCAGATTTTAATTTCATGCACCGGTTCATAAGAGAGAAATACCCACTCGTTCGTTCACTGAACGTACCCAATATAATCATTGGAAATTGATTCCGGGCACACTGGGCCTTGAATCAAGCATCGTTCGAAGCCATAGACTCATATTATTCCATAGTATTTAAAAAAATATTCCATGAAATTTCTGGGTCTTTACACAAATAATAAAGAGAATGTAAAATTACCCCTTACCTTGTATTCATCTTTAGTCGAGGGAACATTAACATCTAGTATAATGGAAAAATAATTTTTATTATGTTAAAGAAGGTTCCACATATATCATATATGATCCTCTAATATTACTTTGATAATAATATTGCATTAGTATCATTGTTTCAGATACTAGCTGGCTCATTTTCCTTTATATGTTTTGTTATGTATGTCCTGTTTTGTTATTGTTTGAATGTATTTGATTCATATCCACAATTATATTAATATTTTAAACGTTATTTTCAATAAATAAATGAAAATCATTCTGTAATGGTTTCGATGGGGAACAAAATCTTATCGTGTTGTGGAGATAGAAAGTCGTACGTATACACGTGCAAAAAATATATTTCTATTGATGATGAAATTGTATACAGATGGATGTTATATTATATATAAATAATCATTAACATGTCATATTTATTATTTACCTTAATTATACTCAATATAATACCCATCCAAATAATGATGTTTGAATAACGAAGTACACCGCGAGGTGGAGACAGCAAGCCGTACGTACACACGAATAGTTTATTTGTCATTTTCAGTACGGATAGTATAATGAATATTGTTGAAAAATATTTATATAAACGTCTAATAATTTATATGTTACTGGACTTGTTATTTAAGTATAGAAACAACAGAGAAAGAGGAAGTTAAAGATGAAAAGAACCTGACTGAGGTGATTAAATAATTATCTCTTATTCAGGTGTTTCATTTTGATTTGAATAAAGGGGATCCATAAGATGTATTTATGATCAATGTATGGAATCTAAGATGATTTGAGGTTAGTTGGGAGAATATTTGATGAGGGTTTGTCCATTAAAAATTGATTTGGAGGTTTGAAATTTAGATAAGTGTATGTACCATTTTGTAAGAGATGCGAGGGTCACATTAAGAAAAGATTGAAATAAAATTTTATTATATAAACATTTTAAGTTTTTAATAGATACAAATGGACTTATGTATAGGCTAATGTGGGTATGGGTCGAAAAAATCTTAAACAATAGGTTTTAGTAATGTTTATGTCCCCATATCTACCTTACTATTCAGATTTATCTTTTAGTTAAATAGGATGTCTTTAACCATGTCTTCTTGTATTATTATAACACATGGTTAATAAAAATACAATAAAATTTCAAGTGAACATCACAAGGTTCTTTATTGAAATATCTATAATTACATAGCTCTTATGGCCAATCTTTAGTTTTTTAAGAATATTATATAATTTAATAAAATTTTATTTGTTTTAAAAACTCATTTACGTCAATTTTGACACTATTTAGTATTTGGTTTTTGTGAATGTCCTCACTACTTTATTAATTTTCAAAAAATACATTTCATTAACCCTAACATGTAATATTCACCTAAAAAAATATTTTATGGCATCAACACGTTAAAATTTTATTTATTTTAAAATTTATAATATCATTTATTTGATTCTTTCAAGAATATGGAATATACTGACTCATTATTGTGTCATATATATATATATATTATGTCTAAAAATTTTAAATAATATATCACAATTTTAGAAATATTATTAACATTCTAATGAATATATACAGTCAATGAAATAAATTATATATCCTCATATAAAAATTGTTTTACAAAATATATATTTTTATGTTGTATTTTCATTATCTTTAAATTAATTATTATAAAGTGTCATTTTCACATAAAAGTGGCTCTATGGGGTCCCCAAATCCACCATAGGATTTCCATTGTTGTTAATGTATCATTAACTATTGTTACAACACGTGTTAGAATAATTTAATATTATTATAATATAATTTTTTACTCTTATTTACTAGATTTAACATTTAACCATGGTAAATAAAATATTTACTGAAGATACTATTAACAATGTTTAAAAATGAAATTTATCCTTTTACACATTTGGTACATTCTTTTTATTAATTTGGAATCCATTTTTTTAATTTAAAACTTATAAGTTACCTAAATTAATTTAAAATTAATTCACCTTGTCAAAACCAAAAAGTCATGTTTTTATGAAATAAAAACAAACAAACGATTGACATATGTTTAAGAAAAATTTAAATGGGAAATTGTATCAAATGTCATACATTACATTAAATAAAAAAAATATAATCATATTATCCTAAAAAACCACTCACATTTATAATTTATCACTATAAATTATTTCAATTAAAAAAGATGTTTTTAATTAAAATATTGTATTTTTTTCTATTCATCAAAGTATGAAAGTAGTCCGAAATGTAAGAAAAAATAACCGTAAGATAATTTTGATATTCCAAATAAAAAAATTAATTGAATTTTGAAAAATGAAATTAATAAAATTTCAATAAATGGGTATTATAATTCATAACAACTTTTACAATGGATTGTTTGACTGGTCGTGGTGTACTAGAACTCGATGTAGCATATAGTGAATGTTGTTGTATTAATCATATAGAAGAGTACCATGGATGGTTGGGGTGTTACAAACTACTTCACATATATATGGGTAAAACTAACTGATGTGCCTACCTGAACAAGTTACTACCCAGGGATATGAGTAGGGCCCAAGGGGGTAGTCAGCCATCCATCCTCCCACATGAATGTTGGGGAAAACACCCTTAGGGCTCAAAATCATAGGGGGTGTATGTTTCCCTAAATTATGGGGTGGATTATCATATGTAAACACAAAAACTATAGAATATAATATAGATCACATCCAATCTATGGGAATAGCTTAGTCTTAGACTCAACTACTGCAAAAGTCTCATGGAATCAGAGATTCCACTACTAAGACTATGTATCCTATGATCATACATCCATTTAAAAAGTTTCATTATATAACTTTATTCCCTTTTATCAGTTACAAAACATGTTAATCAATTCATTAGACCATTATTATCCATTAAAAATTCCACATTATATTTCATTAGACTCACACCAAAGATTCATTACCTCTAGGCTTAACCAACCATGTCCGCAACATCTCAGAAATATTACCTATGAATTTAATCCCATAAATCTATAATCCCATTGGTTAAAAATGTTAATTCAATCATTTATTAAAATCAATATTAAATTCTTATATTCACATGTATTATAGAAAAACACTCAAAGCTACAAAACAAAATGGCGATGAACATTGTGGGTAGTTGAACTACCCATCATGTCATTTCCACCTATATCAAGAGTGTAGAACGATCCTCCCTCGAGGAGCTAAACACAGAAAGAACGTGACACACCACATGCGTAATCACCCTTTTTTGAAGGAGGGTAAGTACAACTAGGTGTCTTGAGTAGTGGGAACATTAATATAGATAAAAAACGAACAAGATTCAGTAATAATCCAAACATTCACATCCAACTCATTTCATCATTCCGGGTGTCCTCCATGACACCCACATGCATAAATTGATGCATCTCACCACTATAGGTGTCAACTCCAACAAGAACCAATGGTCCCCCTTGCTCCCACAAATCAAAACAACCATTTGGGAACATATCACAATACAAGGAGGAGGAAAAAACATCATATCAATTGGGATATTATCCCTTAAATAAAGAATTCTTCCTTCAAACAGAGTGAGCACTCACAGCTCCAAGCGTTTGGCTCTTGGACTTTTCAGGAATGTCGGAAACTCAGAAACGAATGAGGATTTATCTTTTATCAAATTACCTGTTCATTAATCCATCCGAAATTAGCTAGTTCATTAACAGTAGGTTCCAACTATGGGAAACCTACATAAGAATTTATCACATCTATGACACATTTATACGTGCTTAATACACCGATTTGATAAACATAGAATTCTAATAACTTCAACCAGATAAATTTACATTTCCCATTATCTATGAAAAATAATAAAAATTAATCACAATTTACATTATTTACCAAATTCTATCTAGAACGACATTATAATAATGGAAAGCATAGATATCACACTATCTAAAAAAAGTGGCTTTAAAATATGATCGATACCATTTGATTTATCTAGTTCAGAAATTTTTTAAGTTAACTACATTTTGGTCTACTTGCTAAATTATGATAACTCTAAAAATGAACGCAAAATAATAGATATGCAACGAATCGCGTACATCAAAATTTTACTTAAATACATTATTCATGAATGATCCATATAATAGATTAGGATATCCTCCCCTTTGACATCAACACTCACCTGAGGATATAGTGACACGACCGCACCAACTAACACCCTATAAAACACTATTGAGATCATAGAGATCACATTCAATAAAATAATATGGAGAAAATTGGGGAAAAGTATCAATTAACACAAAATAACAGTGGTATTTTCTTCTTTCTATCGATGACAGATCAACCCCTGCTGTTTTCACCAAATAAGGGGTGCACATGAAGTAAGAAGAAACTTCAAGGGGAAACAACCCATGAATTATAGTTCGATCACACAACTCCTATGTGACGAAGTAAAGGATTGAGTATCTCAAAAAATTGAACATGAATAGTGAATAATAGAGGAAGAAATCGTATCCCTTTTGATGATTTATATACCAGTGATTTATGATACGTTGGATTTTCCATTAATAGTGAAACACATTAAAACAAAGCATTGAATGAATTTTATATCCATGAAAAAGTCAAAGGGGCAAACCTATAGGAACCTGGAAACACTGTACTCATACTGATGTAAAAAACACTATACACATATCGATGCTGGAAACACTATACACCTACAGATGCTAGAAACAATATACACCTACCGATGCAAGAGACAATATAAAAATATCAATGTTGTAATCATTTTACACCTACCGATGCTGGATATAGTGTACTCTTACCGATGCTGGAAACAATGTTCACCTACCGATGCTGGAAACAATCTACACCTACTGAAGCTGGAAACACAATACACCTACCAATGTTGCAAACAGTGTACACCTACTAATGATAGAAACAATGTACAACAACTGATGCTGGAAACACTATACACCAACTAAGGCTGGAAACACTATACACATACTATTAATGGAAACATTATTCAGAAAATGATGCTGGAAACAGTATTCACCTATCGATGCTGAAAACATTGTACTCATATTGATGCTGAAAACAATTTTCACAAAACAACAAATTGTGAAAAAGTGTTGGGTAGAAGCCACGTTGAATTCCCAGAACACCCTAGACACTATATATTAGTAAAGTAATGGACTAAAGAGGTCTGAACCATTATAGTTATAAAAAAATACACTAAATATAAATAGTATTTATAATAAAGTTTTTTCTATATATCATGATATAAGTATAAGGACCAAATTTATAAAAAATTAATACACATTAAATAAACAACATGGATATTACCTGAAGTGAATCCTTTCCATTGAATTATAATAAATATCATAATTTATTTTCATAATAAATCCTTATAAGGTATAAATATATGAATATGGTACTATGATATTTTTATAATAATATAATATATATTATATATAGTATTTTTTTGTGAGTACGATGAGGGTCAAGACATAGGGATAGGGAATTTCATCTAACTTTTTATTTACGTGTGATAACTGTTTTATTCGCCACCCAATCCTTTTGTGTGGTTTTTATACAAAAAATGGATGTTTTATATGGTTCTCATTTGTATATTTATTCTTATTTACATATCCATTTTATGAAATTTTATTCATGGGGTTTATGATTAAAAAGTTACATAATCAGTATGGTAATTTGGTCTCAATTTTCCTTGTTTGAGAGACATGCCATGTATTGAACCTGTATTTTTCTATTAGGAAGATATAATTTATTTTTAAGGATGTTTGAAGAATATTAATATTTTCCTAATAACTAAAGATTTATATAATTTTATTTTTTTAAATGGGGAGTAGGTTCAATGTTACTATGTGGTTACTATTTATGGAAATAATCACATATCATTTCAATATTTTTTATTATGATCCATTCATGGAATCTTATGATCCATATATCAAGAACAAAGATGATATTTATAATAAAATGGGTTTTCATTATATATTAATTCATTGGTACAATTTTTTCACTATTTTTTACATACAATAGTTAATAATTTCCTTTATGATAACATGAATTTACCACTATATTTGGTCATATATCAATGTTACATTAGAACCTTGATTACTAAAAAGAAGTATCAAAACAAATATTCTAATATTCTAAAATAACCATTTATATAAATTTTTATAGTTCTGTTACCTTTTAAAAAAACACTTTTGAAAAGAGAAGCAGTATTCTTATCATCTTTTGGTTGATAAAAATTTAGAAATAGTTTATTGTGTTAAATGATTGTTGGAATGTTTGGATTTATCCACTTCCATTCCCTTTAATATTTAATTACAATATTACAGCGATGCATATTTTAAATGATAATTATTTCTTAATATTTTGGAAATTCCTTCTTCTAAAGATTGATTCGATGAAAAATCATTTCAAAAAGTACTATATTTTAAAAAATTCTATTAAATGGTTTTAAAAGATTTACTTATATCTTTTCAAAATTTTGTTTTCGTAGAAATTGATTTCAGGGATTTAAATAGTTGAAATTAATTTTTTCAAAGTATATTCAAGGATAATGGTTTTAAAATGATTTAAAGATTCATTTAGGTAATTTCAAGGAAAAATGTTTTCAAACTATATTTAAAATTATTATATGTGTTTTAATCAATTATGGTTTTCAAATAATTTTTCATGATTCCATTATAATTTTAATAGATTATTTTCATGAATTTTTTTTAAAAATGATTTATGTTTTACAATGAATATTACGTATATGAAAGGATATTTTCCTCAAGAGGATTTTATAAAAGGTAGATTGTAATTAATTTTCATCTAAGATAATATACATTAGTGATACATAGTCTTTTATGGGAAAATATCCAAAGGATCCATTTATATTCTTTCTATGAATTGTTTATGAATTTAGGGAATTATTTTTCTAAAACTCATTCCAATTGCAATAGTTATATTCTTATGAAACCTATTTCCCTTCAATGGGTTATAACATGATGAATTGTTTTGAAGCCCATATACTTTAATTAGTTATTATAGTATTAAATGATTATGAAACCAATATAAATTCAAGAGGTAATTTATTATTTAATTTATATAATTCCAATTTTATTACATAGGTTATGATATGGTGTTTATGTACGCTATATGTTTTCATGGGTCATGGTATAATGAAAATTTTATTATATTGTGGCACATGTATGTATGATTTTATCTATTGGAGGGTATTACACATATTTACCTTATATGAATTGGGAAATGATAATTTTTTATTATCTCATTATGGTACATGAGAGGGAATCTGAAGCAAGAAACAAGATGGTAAATGGGTGGGAATCACAAAAAAAAATAAGGGGGCATCTTAATCCCAAAAAAGGGTATATTAAGAATAAAATTAGAGGGTACACTAATGGTAATCCTAAATTAAATAACAAGAGGGTACATGAGAGGGAAACCCAAGACCAAAGTAGTTATACCAATTAATATCCCAACACTAACATGTTGTGATGTTCTTGGTAGTTAGCCTTGATGTATTATTTTATCTGTTAATGAGTAATCCACAAATTTCATGTCTTATTCCAATTATATGGTTATTCTAATATTTCTCTTGTGATATATTTATTATGAAATTTCAATATTTATTACATGATTAATTTTGAGGATCTTTGGTATAAAAGGTAAGATATCTGATTATCATTATCATGTTCTCATACCCTTATGCTAATTTTTATTCCTACATTTCTCCCATTTATATCGTTACTAAGAAAAAGAGATTTCCCCATTTTATAATCACTTCCCCAAGATATATGTATATGTATGAAGTACGAGGTTTTAAGAATGATGCTAGTCATGAGGAACCTAGTGCTAGAAAAATGTATCCCACTCTTTTACCAATGCTTAAATTTCAATGATTCTAAAGTCACTACACCAATATGTTCCATGGGAATAAATTGGTGTAATTGTTCGGGTATTCCATAAAAGTGACAGAATGCATATATATGTTATGAATTGTTTATTATTGTTTGTAAAAGATTGACTTTATAGTAATCCATTGGAATCAATAATGATATAACCTTATTGTGATCCTTAGAAATATTTCTAAGAATATGCATAGGTAAGTATCTTTGTATAAGAATAAGGATGAGTTATCATTAAGGAAAAAATCCTTGATTTTTTTAAATGAAAAAGTAACTGGTTTCCAAAAATTGCTTCCCTCTGTGGAAACTACAAGTGTAAAAGTTTCTGGAAAATAATTACCTAAGATTAACACCTCTGATATGTTGTATCAGGCATGACTCGGAAAAACCTGGTAAACAAAAACGAGACATACTACACACCTGGTTTGAAATTAATGTGGGTATTAATTTTAAAATCATAAATTCATCAGGAATAATCATCAAGGATTTGATAGGAGTTTTCTATGAATATCCTAGGACAAACATGAGGTGTCACAGTTTAAGAAAGATTCCATCATTGATACATAATATATGTGGATTCTAGGATTACATGATTCAACAATATTTTTTTATCATTTTTAAACAATTATTAATGACTTTAGTCAATGGAGGGTTGTTGAGGGAACTGCATTATTGTTGAATATGGTGAAAATAATGTTTATGAATCCTAAAATGGTATGATCAAAAGTGTAAATGATTTTTTGTTCCCGAATTATCATTTTTGATGGATGATGATCAATAATGTGTACCGTAACTAGCTATTGGACTCACCAAGGAAGGGAATAATGGATTTCATTGTGATTTTTGGTAATGAGGGAATTTTTTTGTTCCCCTTATGTTAATAATGTTGAATGAATCTCCCATGTGAATGTCTTAGTGGGACAAGTAGCTGTTTTTATTGGGTAAAGGAAAGACACAATGAAACTAGATGTAAATGACAAATGAAGGGTCAAATTAATAAAATGAATAGGAATATTATCCTACCTATGAAATCATCAATGATAAAATTCATTATGTTTGGTGTGAATAGTAATTATGAAAATAGATGTTCGAAGTGGACAACTCCCAGGTATAATTATCAAGGTGGTATGAGTAATGGTAATATTTTTTTTGGTGATGAGATTATAAATGAAATTTGAATGGAAATAAGTATTTTCTAAAATGATGATGCATCCATCTTATTTATTATTGATGAAGTTGAAAAATATATGTTTTTATATATTTGGATTCTTGAATTGTGTTATATAAATGATGAAATATACATGGATTTTTATTTTTATGTTTTTCACTTGGTATTTAAATGTTTATGTTAAATGTTTTCAATTGACTAGTAAAGTAATTATATAGAAATGTGATATTCTGACAAGGATAATATAACCTTTAATATGTTCTTTATTATAATATAACATTATTTGGATATTAATATGTGGGATTTGAATATGTAAACTAGATGGTACTGATTACCTTGGAACAAATTAAGTACCATTTGAAAGGTGGCTTATACTTCCATTGATGACGTTTATCACAGTTTTAAAAAAATGGAATATATATTATATAATTATTAATAAGGAAAAATTCTTGTTTAAAAGAATTATTTTTTGTAATTATAGTTGTTATGATAATTTAAGAGAATACATGATGAAGTAATCCACATGTTTAGATGGTGAAAACCTAGAGTGACATTCAGATATTTTGGGAATAAATATCAAGGTGATTTCATGAATTTATTTCTAAATATTTGTATTTTAATATTTAATAAGGGTTGTATGGTTAACCATTCATGAAAAGTTTACATTACGAATTGGAAGAAGTATTTTACTATTCGTATTGAAGACCATGGTTAAATTGATAATTAGGGATTAATCTAATTTAAATGATATTGATTGTATTTATTTTGGAAATTATATTAGTTTGGATTTAGAAAATGAAATAATTTATTTTGGCTGACAACCATTCATGTCTGTAAAGGGCGTAAGTCTGGAACCCATGACAGATAGATGATAAGGGCCTCATGCCTACCACTTAACAATGTGATACCCTAGTTAATATATAATTATTTTTTATTAATAAATACATATGACGAACCATCTATGTAATATTTTATCTTTATAGAGAAATATATTAATCTCTTGAATTTTTATGAATGTTTATTCACTATAGTTATATGATTCACTATTTTATTGTATTTTAGATTATTTAAAAGTGTATTTTAGAACATCAGGTAGGAATGATAAATTCTGGTCATCTATTTCATGAATAATGGTAAAATTATGTATTTAAAAATGAATACTAAAATAATTAAATTTAGTTTATATAAATAAATAATTTAATTATATTTAATTATATTCTTTTTCAATAAATAAATTCCTCATCGTTTGGATAATGATCATTAAAATGATTTATTAATTCCTTAAATTTTTTTGAACTGATGGGATTTTCAAATATAACAGATTTAATAATTTGAGTTCCATAGCTTTTAAATAATCATTCACTTGTTTTTTTATTGATGACCTCATTCACTCCCTATAAATATTTTTACATTCCATTTCAATCCATGTTTCCACTTTCTACATATGTTCTCTTATTTGGAAACCTAATTATATGTTGCATTGGGTAACTATATGGTTTCTAAAATTACCATTTTAATGGAAGTGTCAGATATATTTTTACAATGTGGGTTATTACAAAAAGGAAAATCATGTATTAATCCTTTGAAAACCTAGATTAATATAAAGTTTCAAATTCATTCTTATTGGATGATGTAATCCCACATTATTTTTGATATTTTGTGAATTAATTTAATCATTTTGATATTTTTAATTTCTAAAAATGTTGAATATATTGAATAAAACATTCATACAATAAGTAAAACATTTCTTTCACATGGGAATGGCTTTGTTTGTGCTACATGCAACATTGACTTGGAATGCATTACATACAATAATGAGATTCTACAAAACATAATTTTATCAATATTAATATTTAAATGAGACAATTAAAATCTACCCATTAAACATAGTAATAGAAAAAATAATAACTAATTTTAAAATATTATTTATAATTTTATTATAAATTAATTATAATAATAATAAAAATTATATTTATTTTCCTAAAGTCTATATATGTTTATCAAAAAAATCAAAAAAAAATTCTTTTCATTTCAATCTGTAACAAAAGAAAAAAAATTAGACACATTTAAAATTTTAATTTGATAAAATAAATATCATTTTTCACTTTATAATGGGATAATTTTTTACTATGAAATTTTTAGATTATTTTTAGAAAAATAATTTTTGGATGAATGTTAAAAAAACTGATTTTTACATCAAAACCGAATTTTCATCTAATTTATTTATATTGTTAAATTATATTTTAATTTTGTTTTAAATTATAATTTGTTAAAATATACATCCATTATTTAAATTTGTTTCATTGGATCCAATATTTAATTGAAATTGGAAATAAAAACATAGGAATCATTTGAACTTTTGTAATTTAAAACCAACATTGTCATCTCACCTGTCAGATTGAATTTTAATTAATTTCTACTGCATATGAAATTGGAATGTGGAAACATTTATTCCATTATAAGAGTAACTATAATATATAATTTATAATAAGATCCGTCTATATTTTTTTGCATGATATTTAAGAAATAACTAAAATTATTTACAATGGATAATTAAAACATTATCTTAATGAATGACTACATCTTAAAATTAAGGGTCCAAATGAACAATACACTTGACCAACACCCATTTTATGACTATCATTCAGAAATTGGTAATATATTATTATTATTTATGGGTTTTGATGACTGTTTTAGGTAACAATTTTCTTACACATATTATGTTTTCCAAAATACAATGGGAGTCATTTCATCAACAATAAAAGTCTACCACTTCTCCCCATGCGTCACATATCACAACCAAAATATGTTAATCAATAATATGGCCAATATAATTTATAAAATCCATAAATTACTACTTGAATCCACCATTTTTTCATAAATCAATCCAAGGAATCCCTTTAGTAATAGAAAAAAAAATTAATCGAAAAAGTTACAATATCATTCATCAAAACAATTTATTTTATTTTCATTTTACACCTCCACAACTATAAATAAAACAAGCTTAAACAACAATAGAATTAATGTAAATATACTATAATGTTTTAATATTATGTTTTATACCAACACTAAAACACATTTTAATCTAATAGGTAATGAACATTTCATTTATGTGTACGGTGAACTGGCACATAACAAAACTAAGATTATTCATTATTACATTACATTTATGGACTATTTATAAATGATATTTATTATATTTATAATGTATTTAGTCTTATTTAATTATTTTATTCAACATTCCATAATACTTTTAATATTTTGTAAATTTGGTAACATCGTTTGAGGAAGTACGAACATTCTCCCACGCAAGGCCATGTGATTCATTCACACTAGAAATTTAATGTATTAAGGATGGGTATACATATATTATATTATATATTAAAGAAAATGGAATAATAATATATATTAATATATATTTCATTTACTTTGTATATTTAAACCTGATAATTAAATGGAAACAATGATCAATTGTACATGTGGTCCACCATGTCTATGAATGGTGTATTCCATTTCATTATTATCTATTATGTAGATTATAATAATACAAAAAGAACAAAATAATATTGATTCATATATAATTTTTAAATTATTTAAATCATTAAATATATATAAGGACTAATTATATAACAAATGAAAATGCATGCCAAAAACAATGTAGATATTAACAAAAATGAACCTTTAACGTAGAATTGTTAGTAATAAGTAAATATACACTCATAATAAAAACATATATTGAATTGGATATTATAATATGATTCCTTAATATATTAATAATAAACATATATTGATTATAAAAGATGTGTGTATGAGTAAAATGTGATTCAATATAGACATGAATGGAATTGCATCTCAAATTTTAGTTATGGGTGATACATGATTTATTTACAACCCATTACATTGTTATGGTGTATATAATGCATGATTATTTATTATATGATTATTATAACAAAATTTATTGATATTTAAATATATATTTTATTATATTTATTTCATGGTATTAATGTTTCAAAAGATACCAATTCAAAAAAATAATTTTATCTTAATTTTTATTCGTTGGGACAAATGCCATGCCTGACACCTATATTTTTTCCTAAGGATTATATAATGACATTTTAATGATATATAATGAGTATAAAAATTTTTAGTTATATTTTAAGATTCATATATTTTGTTTTTCTTAAATGGGAAGTATAATTCAAATTTACCATGAAATAAGTGTTTATTTAAACAATCTCATCACATTTCATGATTCTTTATGATAATTCTTCCTTTTAGTAAATATTATGATTAAAATTAGAAGAAAACATATAAATTTTTTTATACAATGATTTTTCCTGGAATAATCATTTATTGGTACCATTTTTACACTCTGCTTAAAATTATTGTATGTAATGTGTTTCTAAGAAGTCCTTACTTTACCTCTCTCTTCGGGTGGAAATTTGTGTTCCTTCAAAACCATCTTTACTAAAAAAGAATCCAAAAACTATATTATTGTCCAAATATAAGTACATGATATTTTACCCATGTTTTATCTTATAAAAAATTTCTTTTAAAAATAAGGAATATTCTATTCGTTTTCTGATTGAGGCACAATTCTATACATTTTATGGAGAAAAAGGAATGTTTGGAATATACAGATTTACCCTCCATCATTCCTTTGAATCTTCAATTAAAAGATTAGAAATATATTTTTTCGAATAAATTTTTGTACTAATAATACGGGAAATAAATTTTTTAAAGTGGATTTCAATGTTAATTGTTTCCAATAATGTTTAACTTGTTAAAAAATGATTTTTTAATTATTTTCAATGCATCCTTAATAACATTTAAAATAGTTATTTTCAAATAAAATAATTTCAATTATTTCAAAAATTATTTACTGTTTTTATTATTTTTTTCAAGGATAATGAATTTATAGTTTTTATTTAATATTATTTTATAGGTTTCCACAGAAAATATTTTTGAAATGCTTTTCAAGCTTCATTAATATATTTTCAAGGAAAATGAGTGTCAAAATATTTTCACCATTTATTTATTAGTATTCATTTTATATTCATGAAAATTATTTTCAAATGTTTTTATGATTTATAAATAAATTTCTACTATAGAAAATATATTTTCAACATGAATTTTTTTTAAATATACATCAATACTATTTCCCTTCGAAGATAAATTCTATAGGCATTAATCAAGTCTTTTCGGTAAATTATCCAAATGTTCTATTAATTTTATTTCTATGGATGCTTTATGTTTTATATTTTGTTTATTATATAACTCATTCATCTTCAATGAGTTATATGATTATGAAACTCGGTTCTCTTCAAGGGGTTACACCATGATGAATTCTTATGAAAATATGTACATTTTAATGGAATTTCTTGGGAGATATGATTATAAAACCCATATATTTTCAATAGGATATGCTATGATTAAATGATTATGATACCTATTTTATTTCATGGGTAGTGATATAAAATTAATGATACACATCTATTTTTATGGGTCTTGGTATGATATAAGATTTATTATATTATGGAACATATCTTTAAGATTTTAGCATCTTACGGGTTGTACATATACCTCCTTCTAGTGAAGTGGGTAATGATAAAAATATTATGATTTGAATAGTGTACATGGGAGGCAATGCCATTCCTTAAACTTGAGGGAACATAAATCCTAAAACAATAAGAAATGTAAATATATAAATAAGAAGGTACGTGGGAGGACATCTTGTGCCCAAAATAATAAGGTACTTGAGAGGTCATTATAAGGCCAAAGGATATACACATGTTATTATCCCAATCCTATCATGTTGTAATGGAATTGGTAGGTAGCCTAGATATGTTATTTTCTATGATTATATGTTTTCCAAAAGCTTCATGTATTATCCATATAATATTATAATGTAATTTTCTCCCTTATGATTCGTTTGTTATCAAATAATAATCATTATTCTATGATTCGTGTTTATGATATTTGATAGGCCAAGTATGATATTCTAATGTCATTATCAAGTTATAATATCCTTATTCACTTTTTCTACATAAATTTCCCCATTTTTACACTTACTAAGCATATGAGAACACCCATTTTTATGTAGAACACCCATTTTTATGTTTCCTATCCAATGATATGAAGATATATATTATGTATGATGTTTCTACAATGATGTCTATTAATGAAGATATTAGTGGGAGATAATGATTCTCACTCTTATATCCTGTTTATATTCCCATTTTTCTAAAGTCAATAAACTAACAAAGTCATTTAGATTTTATTTGTGTGATGTTATATATATATCTTAAAAGTTATGTAATGTATATTAGTGTCAAGACTGGGATGTTATAAGAGGTTTTGTTAAAGGATTAATTAAAAAGTAGTCCTTTTTAGGATGTTTGGACACTTCAACTTAAGATATAGTTTTCTATATCCAAAATATTTCCTCTACCATTTCATGAATGTAAATTTCATCTATAATAAAATTGAATTTACATCAATATAATTACATAATGATGATATACTAGTCCAATATTAATGTTTTTATAATGAAACCTATTTATAGTATGTTAATGTTTTCCATGGTTTATTTTCCTTAATGAATGATGAAACGACTTTTTTAGAATATTTTTTATTTAGGATAAAAAATACAGAATGGTTAGAATTTATTAAGTATTAAATTTATTATTATTATTCAATGATAATTATAATATTAATAGAATTTATTCATATATATTTTTATTCTTCAAATGATTCCCTATATATAATATTTTATAATATTGTTACTATTTATTATGATATTCCATTCCATTACATCTAGAATAACATGAGACATATAACATTACACTTTTGGAAATTTTGGACTTTTTAAAAAGTATCTATGACTATTTTCATTATATTGATTAATTTTTAAAATAGTAGAATATGAAAACTTAAATGAAACATCAAATTAATAATTAATAAAATAAATTAATAATATATAATGGTAAATGTATTCAAATTAATTATAATGAAATACATAAGAAAAAAATTTAAAGTAAATAATTAATGCAATTTTTCTTTCTAGATGTTAGAGGATGTTGGAAGATGGCCAGTACATGAGGTGAGGATGATATCATATCAATTTTCATTATTTGAGAAATTTCTTATGATCTCTAATTATTATTCATTATATGACATATATACATTCTCATGATTGTATTTTATAACATTCTATTTACAATTAATGGGAATAATTATTGTATTAAATATTATCTCTTTCACTCGCATCAAATCATCTTTTACAAATGTCACAAGTGGCTTTATTTTAAACCATTACTATAAATGATTTAATTATTTTCCATTAAATAACTCTTAAATCACTACGAGAAAAATCAATATTTGCAACGGGTTATTTACGACAAAAATAAATCTCTTCACAAATAACCCATCCAGGAGGTTATTTGCGATGAGATTTCGTCTCCCATCGCAAATACGTTGATGCGACTTGCACGCCAAACCGCGAGAATAGTATTAGCGGCGGGGAGATATCTCTCATCGCAAATAGTTTGGTGCAACCTGTGCACCAAACCATGCAAGAGTATTTGCAACGGTACCCGTCGCAAATACCCGGTGGCGATTAATTGATTTTTTGCAACAGGATGTCATCCCGTCGTAAACAGAGTGTTGGCAGAAAATATTTAAGACGGGGCCCATCGCAAATACCCTTTTAACCACCGACTGTAATTAATATGGACGAGGGTATTTGCGACGCACCCATCGCAAAATCCCAGCACAGTAAATACCATTTGCGATGGGAAAAGCCGCCAGTCACAAATAGTATATCGGAAGGTGGTATTTGTGACTGGACCCATCGCAAATACCCTTTTAGCCGCGGACCATAATTTATACAGGTGAGGGTATTTGTGACGTGGCCCGTCGCAAATAACCTCGTCGCAACTAATCTAACCTATTTATACATCCACCCGTTTTTTTTCAAATCACTTAGATCTTCCTCTCTTTTTCTCTTCATTCTCTAGTTTTAAGGGAAAATTTCTTTTAGTTGAAGTTTTTTATACAAGAGCAATAGGAAGGCGTCAATACGTTCGAAAAATCAATGTTTAATGTATTTATATTTTTCTTATATTTATTTTATTTTTATATTAAATTTAATTTTTTTTATTAGTTCTAATTAAAATTGATTTAAATTGATTTTTATTTATATTTATTTTTAGTAAGAAATTGATATTGTTATTGATAATTATAAATAATTATTGTTAATTTGTAATAATTAGATATTATTATAGATAATTAACATAATTAAGTTATAATTAGGTATAATTATTAATAATTATTATTATTTAGATATAATAAGTATTTCTTAGATATAATTAGTAATAATTAGATATAATTAGTAATATTTAGATATAATTAGTAATAATTAGATATAATTAGATATAATTAGTGATAATTAGATATAATTAGAGATAATTAGATATAATTAGTGATAATTAGATATAATTTGTGATAATTATATAAAATTAGTGATATGTAGATATAATTAGTAATAATTATATATAATTAGTAATAATTAGGAACTATTACCAATAATTAGATATAATTAGTAATAATTACCAATATTTATATATAATTAGTTATAATTACTAATAATTACCAATAATTAGATATAATTAGATATAATTAGTGATAAATTGATATAATTAGTGATAATTAGATATAATTAGTGATAATTAGATATAATTATTTATAATTAGATATAATTAGTGATAATTGAATATAATTAATAATAATTAGTTATAATTAGTAATAATTTGGAATTATTACAAATAATTAGATATAATTAGTAATAATTACCAGTAATTATATATAATTAGTAATAATTAGTAATAATTACCCACAATTAGATATAATTCGTAATAATTAGATATAATTAGTAATAATTAGATATAATTAGTAATAATTAGAAATAATAAGTAATAATTAGATATAATTAGTAATAATTAGATATAATTAGTAATAATTAGAGATAATTATTAAAGAATTAGATATAATTAGTAATAATTAGATATAATTTGATATAATTTGATATAAATAAAAATAATTAGTAATAATTTGATATAATTAGTATTAATTACCAATAATTAGATATAATTAGTAATAATTACCAATAATGAGATATAATTAGTAATAATTACCAATATTTAGATATAATTAGTAATAATTACAAATAATTATATATAATTACTAATAATTATATATAATAAGATATAATTAGTAATAATTAGTAATAATTACCAATAATTAGAAATAATAACCAATAATTAGTAATAATTACCAATAATTAGTAATAATTATCATTAATTAGTAATAATTTCCAATAATTAGTAATAATTACCAATAATTAGTAATAATTACCCATAATTTGTATTAATTAGACGTAATTAGTAATAATTAGATATAATTAGTAATAATTATATATAATTAGTAATAATTATATATAATTAGTAATAATTAGTTATAATTAGTAATAATTAGATATAATAAGATATAATTAGTAATAATTATGAAAGACTAGTAATACATAGATATAATTACAAATAAATACCAATAATTAGATATAATTAGTAATAATTATATATAATTAGTAATAATTAGATATAATAAGTAATAATTAGATATAATTAATAATAATTAGATATAATTTATAATAATAAGATATAATTAGTAATAATTACTAATAATTATATAAAATTATAAATAATTACCAATAATTAGTATTAATTAGATATAATTACCAATAATTACCAATAATTACCTATAATTACCAATAATTACCAATAATTAGAAATAAATATGAATAATTAGGAATAATTAACAATAATTAATAATAATTAGAAATAATTAGTAATAATTATTATGAATAAAAAAAGTATATTATTAATATTTATGAAAAAAATATTAATATTATTAAAAAAATTCTATAAAATATTATAATTATAAATATTCGCAACATGCTTTGATATATTTTAAACATGTTAAGATCTCAAAGGATCGTCAATTGTCTAGTCATGCGCAATAAAAAGTTTGTTTCAACCATGTCTAATGTAAAATCTATAATTGTCCTTGCTTGGTTGATCACCTTGTATGTAGCGTTTCAATAGGACAACCCATGTTTAGTAGATTTGGATACACCTAGTAAGTCCAAAGATATTGTAAAGGCATGATTAGATCTTTCCAAATTTTGTAGGCGACCAGAATAGGAACTATTTGAAAATGTCACATTTCTGAGGTTAATGAAGCCGAATGCAGCTTATACACTGTAAAAAGAGACTAAATTATTATTTTGTCAATCGATTGCAGATTTGAGACTTCCATATAGCCATGCTTCCAATTTGGGTATATGTGTTAAGAATAGTTATATTAATGGATTAAAAATTCATGATTGTCATGTTATAATGGAAAGACTAATGTCGATTGGATTCAGAGTTTTTTTGAATTCTATAATTTGGGATTCGATAAAAGACATATCATATTTTTTCGAAAAAATGTGTGCAGCGACAACAGACTATGATGCGCAAAGAAAACTAGAAGAAGATGTTGTTATAATTATATTTAAACTGGGAAAAATCTTCTTGGTCGCTTTATTTGGCTCAATGGAACATCTGATATTATATTTTCCACATGAAGCTAAATGTGGCAGTCCATTGCATTTTCAATGGATGTATCCATTCGAGAGATTCATGTATAATTTGATGAGTCATGTAGAACTCATCGAACAGAGTACATTTCATCTCACCTTTGGGATGGATTATGTTTATAGTAGTTGGGTCGTGGATTTTAGAGGAGGTAATTAGTGGGATGACATATCTGGGGGAGATAGGAGGTGACACATCGAGATGGTAGCCGTACATTTTGTTCACATAGAGAGCATCTGGTAAGTATATTTTTTAAATATTTTAAATAACTGTAAATATAAACAATTTATTTTATATTTCATTAGGAAATCAAGCATCCCGATATTATAGAGTTCGATGTTTATCGGACGATATACATGATCCAGCCACTAGAGAGATTAGAGGTGATCGCCAGCATGAGATTGTGGTTAGTATTATTTTTTCATTTTGACAATAAACTACATATAATATTTTCACAATTTCAATTTTATATTGGAATTAAAGGAGTCAAATGTGGTTGTGACCTCTCAGAGACATGTAGAGGGTCAGGACGAGAAGACAGAGTAGACCGGTGCTCACCATTTCGATGAGGCGTCATGGATGCAGGCGAATCAGTATGGCTCTGAGAAGGGCCGAGTAGTTGATATCGTCTCTAATTTGACTCCTGTCACTTATTATGGTATTGATGCGATGTTGGTGTCCAACTCGAGAGGACTTCATGGAGAGACATCAATTTCTGGATCCCAGTATCATGAGCAGTTGTGAACTCAGGCTGAGCTTATAAAGACATTGCAGAAGCATCATGAAGAGATGAGTTTCCAGCTGCAACTGGAGGATCAACATCACGAAGAGCAGATGCGTCGATGGTAGCTATAGAAGCAGCAATATGGGGAGGAGATGCATCGATGGCAGTAGAAGCATCACGAGTAGATTGAGTTCATGCACCGTCTAACTCATAGTTTAGGGATGGAGTTTCCTCCACCATCTCATTCAGCTCCTCCACCTTCTCCAGAAGACAACCCCACAATGATTTGTAATGTTAAAACATTTGAATTTGACATTGTAATATGAATTATTATTACATTTTCATTCTTTTATATCGGTTCAAATATTACAAAATTTAATTTATAATATTTTATTTTTATGTTTAAATTGTTTGTGAATAATCAGAATTTTAATATTTTTTATTTTTTAAAAATTTTAATAATATTAATATTATATTACTTAATATATTTTATTTAGTACTATATATTTATTTTGTTTACTAATAACAAAAAAAAATATTTTATTTATTTTTATTTTTTGTGTGATTATTGAGAATTTTAAGATATTTTATTTTTAAAATAATAGAAATATAATTTTTTCATTAATCCTAATTTTATTTTTTTTTAATTGAAATTAATTTATTATTGCGACAGGACCTTTTGCGACGGGACTACATAGCCATCACAGAATGTTATATATTTATATTTTTGAAATGACGACGGGCTCATCGCAAAAAATGTTTATGTATATATAATGCATATAATCGGAGAGTTATTTGTGACGGGCCCATCGCAAATAATAGTATTTGTGACCATGTTTTTTGAAACGGACTATTTGGGATGGGGCCCTCTTGCTAAATCTTATATGTGATGGTATCCCATCACAAATAAGTCGTCGCAAATACCAAGAATTCCAGTAGTGAATTCTCTAAAATTAATATTAATTTCAACATATTATTAATAAATAAATGTATTCATTCAGTCACATTGATTTTCTAATGAATAATTATGGGATAAACATTTCATTAGAATACGTTATCTTTTTATGGGATAACAAAAATATTTTTATTATAGGTTCAAAAGTACATTTTAATTTATTTTATTCACATTTTATTTCTTGGAATTTATAAATGATGCAGGTTGTGATCTTTATATTTCCATAAATGTAAATTGATAATGAATAATTTTCTAGAGAAATTACAATTTAATTAAAATGATATATTATTCCATCACTCCATTATAGAATTAACCCGTGAAGTTATTACATTATACTAGTGATCATACTAGTGATTATAAAAATTAGGTTAAAGAATCCTTCATTATGGTTCAATTGTATTTATGGAATGAAATTGGGTTTTTATAAAATTAATTGAGTAAATAATATAATTTCATGATTAAATATTTTTTTTATGAACTCTATTTTAGTTATATAGATTGAGAAAAGTGTGTTCTCATTTCAAGTATTTTAATGGAAATTGGTTTTCATTATTTTTAGATACCATATTGAGCGTTTATACATATTACAGATTTTTTTGATATATTATTATATGGTTTAAGGATATGTAGGAACTATAATTAATTCAATGTTTGGGATATGATGGTTAGTCCTTCAATACATAATGTTTTCATTGACGAGTTTGTTTTAGTTGAAAAATACAATTTTTTGGAAAAGTATGCACTTTTTATGTGATGGGATTAATATTCCTCTATAACAAAAAATGTAACGGTCTTGGGGATATATTTGATAATAAATTGTTATATGAATATAATTATAGGGTATTATTATTCAGGAAATTATAGTTGATATAATAGTATATTTTTGATAACATTAATTGTTAAGATATTTTGGGATTGGTAGAATTTATAAGTAATGGATAACCATAAGGGTTTCATTTGTAGGGGTTTTAATAGAATATAGAAGGATAAGATAATCTATGGGATTAGTATGTGATTTTATTTATAGGTAATTATAATTATTTGGGGAAATGGTAAAATGATTTGGAGAATATGAGATGAATGATATATATAATATTAAGCGTTGAAATGTGATTTGGTGTGAATGTTATTATGGGTAACTAAATTATAAAGGTATATTGAAATTATTAATTGATATGCCATTTTTTTCAAATGTGATTATAAAAAATTTGGTGATAAATGTTGATTCTTTGGGAGCATGTAGGATCAATAAATTCCATATTTTTTATTCTAGATTTTTGTAAGATAAAATTTCAGAACAATTTGTGGTTTACATTTTTTTGATTATATGAAGATAATTTAAAATATTAAACATATTATAACATAGGGTAAACTAATGGTGTCACTATAATAATAAATGGATTTAAGGGATAAGATATCAAAAGTTTAATTCATCATTTGATGATTTATTTATATTATATTAGGAATTATTTAAGCATAAACTAAAAAATTTGGTTTTTATTGAATAATGTATATTTATTGAAAAAATTAATCATTGATAAAATGCGTCAAATTTTTAATCTTTTTTTAAAAACAATATTTTTAGAAAATTATTACTAATATAACACGTAACAATTTTTAAAAAACAATTAATTTAATATTTTAGTTATATTTCATTATACTGATGCATTATATTTTATCATTATTGAAATTATAAAATCTCACAAAAAATTGCAACCCCTTTGAGAAGATTTTATTTAAATCATTCTATTGAAATGTAGTTATAGTTTCATTACAATTTTTTTAACATTTAACACACATCGAATATAAAATAAAATTAAATTATCCACTCATTATTATATATTATGATGGGATTTGATATTATTTGGTAATATTTTAAATTTATTTCATTCATATCATACTCATTTTTAAAAATAACAAAATGTAATATATCATGTTTCCACAATGTCAACAATAAATGGTCACTCACAAATTCATATAGTTATAGTGTTCGATTATATATGAGTATAATATATCAATATTATTTTCAAAATTTGGTGATGTTCTATTTACATATTTAACCAAAAAAAATTTCAAATACATTAAACAAAAAATTACTCAAGGTTTTATGGAAAACTATTTTGAAATGTTACTTATATAACAATGTTAAAAATAAAATATTATATAAAAATAAATTTCATTTCCAATAAACATTTCAATATGATTTTGAATTGTGTTCATGGGAATAAAAATTTAATGAATATAGAAACAATATGATTCATTATGTCATCTCATGTTCTTGATATAATTCATCATTTATTATCCTGGAGAGAAAAATGAATTGAAATTCATAGCTTTCATCATTTTAGATTACCTGTGTTGAACTATTTGTATTAAATCATATATGTATGAAATTAAATTAAATGGATTAAATTTATTTATTGGGGGTAATGTGGAAATCCCTGAATTTTTAATAATATATCTATTATATGATTCATAAATACCCATTTCATGAATTAATATTTTTATGAAATATTAATTTTTAATTATATATGAATTTTTTAAATCATTATATTTTTCAAATGATTAAATATAGACTCATTATACATTAAAAATTATTATATTTATTTCAGAGGATATAATTTGTTTTAAATAAATGTTATGAAATTTCATAACATGATTTCTTGTTTTGATTTAATTAAATAATTAAATAATTATAATATTTTTATGAATTTTTTATCTTAATTATGTGGATTTAGAGTTACTATTATTATAATAAAAAATTTATTTTATCAGTGAATGATGTAAGGATGTAGTTTTATTTTGAAAAAAATATCTATTACATTTTATAAAACCAGATGCTAGCCATTTCATTTCATCTATGGTTATAGATATGGTAATGTAAAAAAAATTATTATATTTCAATGTGAGTTAATCCCATACTTCATTGCACATACTACCAAATCAGTCTATAACAAATATTTTGAATATTTCATTTATCTTCATCATTAACTATCCATGAGACAATATTCTAAGATACAATCAAAACATTGGCTCCTAAACACATTTAAAGATAATGTTTGATATCATATTTCTTAAATTTCACTCTTCTCTTCATAATTCTTACATCATTGTAGAATAAAACATTATATACAATATATTATATCATATTACTCAAACACATTTTCTGTTCCAATAAGTGGTTGTATATGAGAGAGGAAAATCATAGTGCAATTTTGTTTTCATGATGATAATTTTTATTGATGAATTATTCATATGTGATCTCATCTTTAATATGATAATGCAGAAATACTGATAAATTTATTCACGTGGGAAATATAATTTCATATAACATGATTTTATTTCAATTGCACAAAAGGGATTATAACATTGATTTATTCATACATAATCTTATCCATTTACCTTATCATATTCAGGTAAAATACTTACCGTGAAAAATAATCTCACTTGATCATTTTATAAAAATATTCTCTATATTCACTAATCAACCAACATCATATACATTGATGGAACCAATCCACATTTTATTTTGTCACGAACCATCCCCCAGGCCCCTAATCGTGACTACCCCAAGCCCACCATCAATATTACAGGGGCAGGCGACTAGCACCAAAGGCGTAAATCCATAAACTGGGAAGGAATTTCCTTTATAATAGTAAACATACAAAACAGAGTACACAACTAGAATTAAAACACTAAGAAAAACTATATATAAATGAGTGTGCTGAAAGTAAAGGGGGCCCGAAATACAAGCCCAATATTAATGTATAATACAACTGAAAAGCTAGTACAATTGAAAAAAGAAGTAAAGAAGCTACTAGGCCATCTTATAAAATTTCCACCTCAAGGGTGGGTATAGATTTCCTCCTCAGAACCCCATGTCCATCGGTCCACTCCGTGTATGTCTCATCGAGTGGTCCACCTATGGGTAACGTCTATTCCTGGCACTCTCAGCCTTGGTCAGCATTATCTATCATGTGCATCCAACACAACGAGGTGCGGGAAAATCCCATGAAGGGGTGATTATAACGATACTCAGTAAGGACCTAGAGACCCTAAAGGTCTCACAAAATCGAACAAGGATAACCACAAAAAAGGAAATCAACGGATAACCCTTACTTGGGTCTATTACCATACATAAACTAGATTTATTTAGTAACCCATCTCAATCATGAGGAAAACATGAAAGTCATTAACTCAGCATAAACTAGGATTTCAGTGATGTATAGAAGTACAAATGATTATTCACGAATCAAGATCATCTTATTCTGTTCAGAGGCACTACTTCCGACCATACAGAGTCTAACCCACACAAGATCGATAGGTACTGACCCCTGCAATGACCCACATAGGATTTAACCCACATAGAATCTGTATGCACTGACCAACATAGGATCGGTGAGTGCTAAACGACTTAGGATCTGACACACACAGGATCGGTATGTGCTGACCCACACAGTATCGCTTAGCATTGACCCACACAGGATCTGACAAGCACATTATCAGTATGGGCTGACCCACACTGGATCGATGAGCGCTGATGTTTATATAATCTATCTCTAACCTCCGCCTCACAATCAGCCACTGGATTCCTCACACCCTATGAGATCGAGTTCCATAGAATCTACCCTTGAGATATTAGTCATACCTTGACCACCACTAAACTCCACAAAGGAGTAACCCAAAGTACATCCATGTCGTAAGGATTCCAAGGTGATAGACGGTGCGTCAATCGGACGCCCAGTCTGTGAGTTATTGGCATTTCTATTCCAGGGGCCCAGTTGGTTTTTTTTTCAAACCAAC
The DNA here is from genome assembly GCA_963277665.1 of Viscum album. Taxonomy (NCBI): domain Eukaryota; kingdom Viridiplantae; phylum Streptophyta; class Magnoliopsida; order Santalales; family Viscaceae; genus Viscum; species Viscum album. The sequence continues at coordinate 1,213,760,428 of OY728131.1, read as the reverse complement.
CAAACTATACTCCAACTATGTCCAAACTTCATGTGGGGTATTCCAAAATAATTTTTTCGCTCCAAGCCTTCCATCACCGTAGGCGGTTCGTCAATCGGACACCTGTAGCAGATGATAGGGGTGAAGTGATGTAAACTGGCCAAACGGGTCTGAGTTCGGTCACACCCTGTCGGACTAACCCAGCCCGACCCGGTCTGTGGGTCCAAACCAATATGAGGAAGACGCTAGGCCCTAGGGGGAGGATCAGACTGAAGGGGCACCCAAGCCCGAGTGGTCCGACCCGAAGGGACGACCCGGCCTAAGGGTGGTCCCACGGAGGGTGACCCGACCAAGGGAGGACCGGCCAACGACGGCCTGGCCAAGGGAGGCCCAACTGAAGGATGCCTGGCAGCATGCCCTAGCCATGCCCAGGGGAGGCAAACACCTTCTATCACCCGAACGGCTATGTCGTTCTGGTGTGAGACGAAACCGGCTTATGCTGGCACCGGTCCAGCACACGAGGGACCCGACGGCGTCCTGCATCTCCTGGTTGGCCCGAGCGGCTAGCCGCTACTCACCCCGATGTGGTGCAATGTCGTTGTACCCCTCTACTGCAACTCACCATGACTGAAGCCCTCTGCTCAACTTTGTATGGTCCATTGGCACCATGGCCCTCTGCCAGGTTCCTTCGTGGTCGCAAATCTCCTTCCACATGGCTTGGTGGTAATGTTCCCTATTGGCGATCTAGAGGCCTTGTGACACTGGTTCCTTTGTTGTCGGCTCGATGTCATCCGTTGTTTCTCTTCCTCCACCATCAACACAAAGAGAAAAAAAACAAGGGGGGGGGGGGGTCAGACCGTGTTCATGCGGTCTGATCCCTCCTTATTATGATGTTATCAATCAGCAACAAGAAGAACAACAAAATGATAAATAATGGATGGAAAAAACAAATACATAATTCAACCCAAATCCCCATACCTCGTATAAAAATCGTTGATAGTGGAAGGAGAGGTAATGAAGACATCAATTCATCGACGTTGGGAAGAGTTTGGGGTAGGAGACTGGGGAAGATGCCTCGTCTATGTTCTTCACGGTCGACTCCTTCTCTTTTGGTTCGGTCAAAGATCGAAGACAGTGTTCGTCGTTCTTCAGTGGAAAGGGGGTGTTCTTTGTTGAAAGATGTAGTTCTCCACGAACTCCTCCTCTCCTTAATACTCCCAACACATATTATGCCAACCCTAACAAAATAACAGTTTATCCCTTATTTTAATTGCGGAAATGAATTTAAATGGATTCAATTAATTAATTTCAATGGTTTAATTAATTAATTGTGTGGGAGTTGGCACATTAAAAAATTGGGGGAAGATGAAGAGTTGACATCCCACATAAATGTGGGATAGAGGGGGTTTAATGGCTGTTTGGGACCCGCCAAGAATATCATCCCATGGGAGGTTATACACGGGTGGGAACCACCACTATAACCTCTCATGGGAGGTTATGGTGTGGTGGCCCCCACCTCTAACCTCCTCTTGGAGGTTTTAACCACCACTTAAATAAAATAAGGTAAACATATTTTTATTTATCTAAATTCATAAAAACTTCAAAAACTTACATCCATTATTGTTACAACACTACTGCGGTGAAGGTCCCACTAAGAAATCACCAACATAGCGAGTTCAATGGTACCCTCAGATTTCAAGTCCACGCACCAGTTCAAAATATATAAAACGCCGCTCAAATGTTTACTAAACGTACCTGAAAAATGTTCAGAAAATTATTAGAAGCCACCCTCAAAATGAGCCGTTCGAGGTTATTCTCTTCCTAGGTGGATCACGCCCCAATGAACCCAATGTTACCCTCAAAATTTCAATCTGAGTTACCGTTTAAATTTTATGTATTTTATAATAATACAATTTACACTTAATTATTTATTTGCGGCCAAAAACTAACATTATCTGGTGGCCCTTGCCGACCCTAGTTATTATCAACATAATAAAATCCTACCGTCATGATTTTAGTGGTGGTCACAGATTTTTAATCCGAGTTACCGTTTGTGAGTTATAGGTATTTGAAAAATAAAATAACTTTATTTAATTATTTTTATTATGGTTATACCATTATCGGGTTTTGACACAGGAGGCCCACGCTGACTAAACTTTAGTCACACCTAGCGTAAACCCACCATCCTGAGCGTAATGGTGGCCTCAAATATTTGATATGAGTAACGATTTAAGAGTTATTTTACTTTTTTAGGATAAATACTTATGTGCATTAATTTATGCTTAAAAAACATCGACAGATCATTCTGGGTACTTCGGTCCTTGGAATCACGCACCGTTAAATTTTGGGAACACAATAAAATCCCATGTATTTTGGAAAAAAAAATTCCATGGAATTCCGGGTCTTTTCATTATCCCCACCTCAGGGATTTACATCCCCGAAAGCTTTAACTCAAACTAATCGAACAAATGGGGGTAATGAGCATTCATTTGAGCCTCCCACTCCCATGTTCTCACATGGAGGTTCTCGTGCTATCAGCGAATGCGCATCATATGTATCGACCATCCACGCCAGACCATCTCTTATCGATCCTCAATCTGCACTGGAACCTCTATGAAAGTCGCCCTATCATCGATGTCCAGCTCCCCATGGTCGTTGATGTGGGATGGTTCATACACGTATCTCTTTATCTATGATACATGGAAGAAGTCGTGCACCCGGTGCAACTAAGGTGGAATAGCCAGGTAGTAAGCCACCTCGCCTACTCTGATGTGAACCTTGAAAAGTCCAACGAATCACAGTGATAACATACCGCATCGGCCAAATATCTGTAGACTTTGTCGAGGTGAGACCCATAGGAATATGTGGTCACCATACTTGAACTGAAAAGGCCTCTTCCTATTATCAGTGTATGAAATCTGCCTACTCTATGCAGTCTTCATCCACTCATGGATGATCTACACCTTCTATGTGATAGCTCATAACACCTCTAGGCCCACTAGTGCTGACTCCCCTTGGACTATCCAGCATAGTGGACATCTGAATGTTTGAGCATACAAGGCCTCAAAAGGTTCCATACAGATGGTGGTGTGATAGATGTTGTTGTAGGAAAACTCCACTAAAGGAAAATAATCCTCCCAACTACAACTGAAGTTGAGGACACAAGCATGGAGCATGTCCTCGAGATTATGAATGGTTCTCTCAGTCTGACCATTCGTCTGAGGATGGAAGGCGGTTCTCAAATGTAGCTTCATCCAAAAAGCCTCATGTAACCCCTTAAATATTTGTTAAGTAAACCGTGCATCATGGTTGGAGACAATAGAAGAAAGTAATCCAGGAAACCACAAAATCTCCTACACATAGAGGCATCCCAAGCTCTCTACTGAGCCCAACTATTTGATCAGTAAAATGTGGGTCAAAATAGTGAGTCGGTCAACTATCACACATATTGAATCCTGAGTCTTGGATATACATGGAAGACCTGTCATAAAGTCCATGTATATCCCATCCCACATCCACTCCGGGAACTCTAAAGGCTGAACTAATCTTGATGATACCTAGTGTTCGGCCTTCACTTGATGACAAGTGAGGAATCATTAGACAAACTCTGCTACTGCCTTCTTCATACCTGGACACTAGTGTTGTCGTTTGAGGTCCAGATACGTATTCACAACTCTTAAATATACCACTAATGGTTTTGTGTCGAAATCCATCAACACTTCCTCCTAAACTGAAATTGGTACCATAGTACGTCCTCTAAAAAAATGACGTTCTCCCCACCTTTAGAAAATCCATTAGGTGAATGCCATGTGGATATCTCAGCACATTGCATCTTGTAGTAAGTGTCCTCACACTTTGCCTCCCTGAATCACTGATGAAGTGGATGAGTCACTGTAAAAGACTGTAGAAAGGATGCTCTGTCTCTATCCACAAAGAATATTTGTAAAGCAGCTAACTGCCCCGTTGCCTCGCACAGTATCTACAAGCTAGAACTTCTGCTGAGTGTGTCTACTACCTTGTTCCACCTTCCTAGTATTATATACTATCCTAAAGTCATAGTCTTGGAGGAACACTATCCACTCCTGTTGGGAACAGAAAACTCAAAACTTCTGTTTTCACGAGGGTGAGTTTGGACGACTCATAATTAATCTGTTGCACCCTCCTATACATGATTTTATCCTGTGTTGTCTGGGTTTCCTTTTTCACTGACCAAGGAAATCCCTATTCTAATGTTGTATATAAAACAAAATCCTTTTGCCTAATACAGTCAATCTTTGTATGAACTGTGGTTGCCCAGTCCATACCCAAACTAATGTCGTAAGGCCTCAACAATGCTACCAAGAGGTTGCAACTGAAACTCTCACATCAAGGGTTAGATCAAACTGTCGTCGTACGTGTAATTATAGAGTCTCCTCCCAAAGGTATCTCTATATGTGAATCTTAAGGTTTGGGTCATGATTTGTGGAAGGAATGAATGTTTAGTACCTATGTCTATTGATACGACAACTAGTAGTAGACACATACCATACCTCAAATCATTCATAGATCCCTTGGGTCACACTCCTTGAACATGTGCAGCTACTCTCTTCCCCTACCCTCCAGCTCCATCACCCTGGAAGGTTCTACAATGGTGGGTGGTTGTAAATTGTCAAAATGTGCACCACCTCATTCTGCTCTCCTATCTCTACTTCTACGTCTGATGCCCTGCAAATTTATCTGTCAATGTCACATCCTCTTTCCGAAACTTCTTACACACCCAAGTCTCTGATACTGGAACCATTTTCCTACTTTCCCACTGCTAACATTCACTGGCTGTATCTGGTCAGTAAAAGAACATACAACCACAAGGGTTCTCTCTAGTACCCTAACATGAGTAGGAATGAATAGAGGAAAAGTGTTGACACGATTGTTCTTAATCACACCTCGCTCAAAAGTCTGAGTCTAGAAGTAATGATCACATAGTATTCATCGAGTACTAGGAATGGTCGATACACCTTGATGAATACACAACTATGGATATGTCGTCCTACCAAAACTATAGAATCTGAATGGAACTCTTACCCACATCCTCAAGCCAGTCCTCAGCCTCCTGTGAGGCGGGCTCGCCTCTAAAATTGAGGGGTATCTGATGCTGAAACACATGTAATGCACTAAGCCTACAAGTTTCCTCTACTGGTATCTCTAGTAGTGTCTGATGAACAATGGTCAATGATATAGTTGGTATACTGCCCGAAAGAACCTTTTCGTAAAACGGTCCACGTACTGAAACCTCATCACTATGCGGACAATCCACATGGTCACTCACCGAAAAAGACTAGTAGCTAAGATAAAAATCTCCTCTAGTAGTGTCTCAACTTGGAAAAAACTCCAATAATCACCTCTATCGAGTCCTCCACTGCCTGAGAATCTATCTCGCCTCGATTCCTTAGAGGCCTCAGGTGTTGGAACTCATGAAATGCGCTCAGTCAGTGCACACCATCCTCCAATGAGGCTGGTGACATCTTCTACCCAATGGGTGGTGGTGCTGCAGGTACACCACCCGAAGGTGCCAACATATTAAGAGGGCCATACACCGGAGCCTCATCGCTCTATGGATCGTCATCAAGTACTATTTTGGGAACCCTAACTGGTTGTCCCTGTGGAGGCTTCCTGATAAGGAACATGTGTGCCACCGTAAAAAGTTTATACCTGGTGAGCTGACTTGATTGAGATGACATAAGAAAAATTTTAAAGACACGCATTCATTCAACGTTTTTGTGCACTATGTCGGAAATCAGTATTCAAGGTCCTGGTGTATTGATTCATCGACAGTTGCACCAATAATGGACTCCCTAAAATTAAAACCACACTTAGTACCCATAACACTATTTCTTCACAGAAAATAAATATCAGAGTCCTAAGTTCTGTGGTAGAACCGACTCCTCTAATACCAATTTGTCACGACTCGTCCCTCAGTGCCTGAATCATGATTACCCCAAGCTCGGCATCCATAGGACAGGGGCTAGAGACTAGTACCAAATGTGTAAATCCTTAAATATAGAAGGAATTGGCATTATAATAGTAAACGGACACAATAGAGTATGCAAATAGAATTAAAACACTAAGGAAAACTGTATACAAAAGAGTATACAGGAAGTAATGGGAGCCGGAATTACAAGACCAACAGTAAAGTACAATACAACTGAAAAGCTAGTACAACTAAATAAATAATTAAAGAGGTTACTGGGTCCTCCTCTGGAATTCCCACAAGAAGGGTGGGTACAGATGGCCTCCTCAGCACCCCAAGTCCTTCCGTCCGCTCCGTGTACATCTCGCCGATTGGTCCACCTCTGGATATTGTCCAGTCCTGACTCTCTTGGCCTCCTTCAGCACTATCTATCGACTGCAACCAACACAATGAGGTGCAGGCATATCCCGTGTAGGGGTGAGTAAAACGATACTAAGTAGGGACCCTAAGACCCTTAAGGTCTCACAAAATCAAACAAGGATAACCAAAATGTAAGGAAATCAAGGGATAACCCTTATTTAGGTATATACCCATATATATACCTAAATTATTTAGTAACCCATCTCAATTTGTAGGAAAACACCAATGTTAATGACTCAAATACAAAACAAGATTTTAGTGATGTATAGAATTAAAGATGATTAGTCATGAAGCTAGATCATATTATTAAGTTAAGTGACACTTCTTATGATCATACAGAGTCTGAACCACACAGGATCGATATGTACTATCCCCAACAATGACCCACACAGGATCAGACCCACACAGGAATTGTACGCGCTGACCCACATAGGATCGCTGAGCGCTGACCCACACAGGATCTGACCCACAAAGGATCAGTATGTTCTGACCCAAAATGGATCACTGAGCACTGAACCACATAGGATCTGACCCACACAGGATCGGTATGGGATAACCCATATAGGATTTCTGAGTGCTGACCTCCATAGGATTTTTCTCGAACCTCTGCCTCAATATCAGACACGGGGTTCCTCACACCCGATGCACTCGAGTTCCATAGAATTCGCCCTCGAGATAAGGTTTGTACCTCAAACACCACTAATTACACAAAGGAGTAACCCAAAGTAATGTCATGTCGTAAGGGTACCAACGTGAAAGACGGTGCGTCAATAGGATGCACGGTCTGTGAGTTATTAGCATTTCCGTTCTAGGGGCGTGGTTGGTTATTAGGATCAATAAAACCTGACCGTACACCAACTATGTCCAAACCTCAAGTGGGTATGCCAAAAGTAATGTCTCGCACCATTCGTTCCATTTCCGTAGGCGGTTCTTCAATCGGACATTCGTAGCCCAAGATAGGGGCGTAGTGGTGTAAATTGGCCAAATGGGTCCGGGTCCGGTCCGACCCGGTCTGCGGGTCCGACCTTGTCCGAGGAAGTGGATATGCCAGAGGGGGTGGCCCGGCCCAAAGGGCCGGCCTGACCCGAGTGGTCTGGACCAAAGGTGGCCTGGCCGACGATGGCCTGACAGCCTGCTCATTCCATGCCCAGGGGGGAGGCCTGTGCTGCCCTAGCACCCTGACAACTCTTCCGTTCGAATGTGAACCAAAACTGGCACCAGGTGGCGCCGGTCTAGTACATGTGGGACCCAATTGGGTCTCGAACCTCTGGGCTGGCCCAAGTGCTAGTCGTTCCACACCGCGGGGCGGCACGGCTGCGCTGCGCCCCTCCGCCGTAGCTCGTCCTGTCCGCGACCCTCTGCTGGACTCTGGGCGGCGTGACGGCACCACGTGCCTCCATCGGTGAACATCATGGCCTCAACTCTCCTTTTGCATGCCACGATGGTATCATTCCCTCTTGGTGATCCAGCAACCTTTCTCCACCGGTTCCATCACAGTATACCTGATGTCAGCCGCCATTTCTCTGCCTCGGTCGTGAACACAACGAGAACAACAATAGTGGGGTCGGACCGTGTTTGTGTGGTCCGAGCCCTACTCGTTAAGATATTATCAATCAAAAAACAAGAATAAAAAAATGACGATGAACTAGAGGAAAAAACTCGTACATAATTCAACCCAAATCACCCTACCTCGTATGATGATCATTGACTGTGATGGAAAGGAAAAGCGGACATCGATTCGTCGATGTTGGGAAGTGTCTGGGGTTGGAGACCAGGGAAGATGAGTTGTTAGGGTTATTCACGGTCGGCTCCTTGTAAGTTGGTTTGGTTGAAGATCAGAGATGGTCTTCGTCGTTCTTTGGTGGAAAGGGGGTCTTCTTCATTGGAAGATGTAGTTCTCCAAGAACTCCTCCTCTCCTTAATTCTCACATCAAAGATTATGCTAACCAAAATAAAATAATCGTGCATCCCTTATTTTAATGGTTGTCATGAATTCAAATGGATTCAATTAAATAATTTAAAGGGTTTAATTAATTAATTGTGAGGGAGTTGTCACATTAAAAATAATGGGGGAAGGTGAAGAGTCGACGTCCCACATAAATGGGGGATAAAGGGGGTTTAATTCCCCTGTGGGCCCCACAAAGAATATATTAAAAAGGGATGTTATGCATGGGTGGGTCCCACCACCATAACGTTTAATGGGTGGTTCTGGTGTGGTGGCCCCCACCTCTAACCTCATCTTGGAGGTTTTAACCACCACTTAAATAAAAATAATGTACACTTATTTTTATTTAACTAAATTCTTAAAAACTCAAAAATCATTCTACCATTCTTGTTAGAACACAACTGTAGTGAAGGTCCCACTAGGCAATCACCGATGCTGCGAGTTTAATGGTACCCTCATATTTTCAATTCCAAGCACCAGTTCAAAAGTTATAAAATGCTACTCTCAGGTTTACTAAACGTAACAGAAAATAATTATGGAAAATTATTATCTGCCACCATCGACCCGCGCCAGTCGAGGTTAGGCTCTACCTAGGTGAATCACGCCCCAATGAACCCACCAGTGCCCTTTGATTTCCAACTCGAGATAACATTTAAATGTTATGAATTTTAATATAAAATTATTTTTACTTAATTAATTTATTTTCGGAAACAAATAACTTTTTCTGGTGGCCCTCGCCATCCTGTGATAGTATATGCTTAAAGAAATCCTACCCTCACAAGTTCAACAATGGTCTCAAATTTTTATTCCAAGTTAATATTTGTGATTTATAAGAATTTGAAAAATATAATAACTTTTTATAATTATTTTATTTACGTTTTTTCCATTATTGGTATTTCTCAAAGGAGGCTCACACCAACTAAACTTAAGTCACACCTAGGGTAAACCCGCCATCCTGAGCACAATAGTGGCCTCATATTTATGATCTAAGTAACCATTAAAGGGAAACTCTACTTTTTCAGGAAAACTATTTATGCATGTTAATTTAAGCTTATCAAAACTTCGACGGATCATTCTAGGCACTCTGGGCCTCAGAATCACGTTCCGTCAGATTTCATGGACTATTAAAATTCCCATGTATTTATGAAAACATCTTCAACGGAATTTATGGATGTTTTTATATTTTATGAAAGATATCATGGTGATTGGGTGATGTAATCTGACGAATATGTCTTCTAATGAGTGGAATCAAACATATATCAATTTTTTGAATTTATGTTTATATATAATAGTAAAATTCCTCAAATTTGATATCAATTAAAATTAATTTAATTTATTCTATTTAAAAGCAATAATTATAAAAATTAGTGAGAAATTTACATTTTCTAATAAATTTAATAATAAAATATTTTTTAATATAAATAGTCTATAAATAATTAGATTTTATTTACTATTTATGTATATTTCTTAAAATATTATAATGTAATTAAATATATCAATATATAATCTACAAATAATTTTTATATTATGATAAAAATGGACTTTTTTACTCATTATTTGTTGAACTAGTGAAATGAGAAAATAATATTTTATTAATGTTATCATATTTAATGAAATAAAAAATAATGATATAGATAATTTTATATGTTATAATAATGGTGAATTATAAGACATAATAGTATATAAAAACTTTATGTTATGAGGTATTAAAATATATATGGTTTTTTGTTCTCAATGAATTATGACCTTGTATGAATTGTATGAATGTTAAGTAACTATATTAAAAATTTATTCTTTAAAATAACATTTAATGTTTTTTTAAAATATAAATGAAGAGGAAATTTTAAAATCATATGTCATTATATGATATGCTATACATGAACTAGTTTCAATTAATTTATTTATAAGGATATATATATTCGATAATTAACTATTATAAAATTAATATTAGTGAACATTACATTATATTATGCTAAATAAAGGGGAATCATTTTAAAATTTTAGAAAAAATAATAATAATTTATTGTCTACCGGTAATATAATCAAAGTTATTCTCCATTAAGACTTAAACACATTCTATATATTTATATTAATAGAAAAATTCAAAATGGTTTCACTGAAATTTATATTATTAGGGGATGAATATACTCTTCAATATAAGTTCCATAATCATCTATGATTATTTCCATAAAATTATTCCTAAAGTCCAAAATTAATAAAATAATTTTTGTAAATTTAAAATTTTAATAATAGTATAATAACTAAATATAGATGGATTTTTAATCTTATATTATTTGTAGTACATTATTGTTTATGTCTGGTTAACTATATAGTTTAATAATGCACCACTATATTCAAAACAATTATTATTGATTATTATATGGAAAACAATTATAAACATATATTCAATGTTATTTTTACTATGATCGGGGAATGAATTTTTTTTAAAACTAATAATTCAAAGTAATTTTTCAGCGTAAAAATGCATACTGTGGATGATTTTCTATATATTAATCAATATATTATACTACTAAACGTATTATATCCTTGAATGAAAATAAAATTATACACTGATACTTCATGGTATTATGTATAACTAGAAAAATGATCATTTTTTATATATTTTACCTAAATATATTTTAAAACTATGGACTAAAAAGTCTCAAAACCACCAACACAAGTATAATTGTAAAATTAATTAAAGAGTAACAAAAAAAATATGAATGAAAAATATTTAAAATTATATTAATCTGATTTTTTATTCTTTCATCAAAAAAATTTATATAAATTTTTTATTATGTAAGATAGTAGATAAATCAATCTAGTTAGACGTTAATGTAAGGGGGTTCTCATCTCATTTTACATTCATTCATATATCATCATTAATATTTATTTAATTTTTTAATTTATATTTACAAAATACCATCAATTAAGTTGACAATATTTTATGTTCTATTTAAGGTAATCAGTTTTCCATTTCATGTAATCTATATTATATTCTTTGTGTCATATATTACCAATTTAGTAAGTGATGTTATTTTAAATATTTACGTTAATGTTTTTAGTTATATTACCTAATCTCCCTCTTTTTATTTCTATCAATTTACAATTTTATGATTTAATTAATCATTATGAATTCAATATAATTGGGTTTTTTTATGTTATCAATATGGAATTTTTTAAACTATTCTTTTAAATTCATTTTTATTTTTATATTATATAATAATTTATTCAGATATTGAATATAATTTTATGTTTTTATTACTATTAATCATGTTTAATTTAATGGTATTTATATGATTATTGTAATTCATGATATAAACCATTAAAATGATTTTTTAATTATTTCTATTCTGGAGAAATTATATTGTAATTAACTAGAAAATTTATTCTATTATTGATTTATAGAACTAATTATTTAAATTATTATATTAAAATTTTCTTCAAAAATAAGATGTCCTAATAAACATTTATTAGTATATTACTTTGTTATTTATTATCAATTTATTTTATGAAATTAATTATCAAAATATATTTATTTTCTGAGTCAACTTTAGTTTATATACAGTCATTGATTATTGTTGAAATAATGTACATTTTCATCTATTTTCATATTTTCAAACAGATTAATATGTTTCCATTATTTTTATACCCCTTTAATATCTTTTAATCTCATACAACACTTCCAATTTATTTTTTAATGGATTATTTATGTGTAAAAACTATAATGTTGTAAATGAATTGTTAGTAAAGTGTAATAATTTATTACCGATTGTGGGTTGTTAATTATTTTTGTTCCCTAATATTAAATGTCAATTTTAGAAGGTAAAAGTAATTTTTTTTATTGGAATTCTAAATCCTATAAAACTCTAAAAATATAGGTCTTATAGATGATAGTGATGCAGTTTTGTTTTATCCATGAAATTATAGGCTAGTAACGTTCATTGAATTATAATTAGACATTATCATAAACAAATGTTGATTGGCAATTCATGACCAAATTTGAATTTTATTCATCAATGAATCAATTTTTTGTAGATAATTCATTTCTCAATCATTACATAATAAGAATAAAAAACTCCCACCAAATCAAAAATAAAAAAATAACCACTCTTCCGATAATTCCAAATCATATATTTTTTCTTCTACAAAATTTTATATATCCTCTCATATAGGCCTCTGTTTTGTTTTATAAACTATTTTCAATTGAAAATAACTTATATCTTTCCAAAATTGTAGGCATCCTCCTAAAGACCTAATTTCTTCTTAATAGGTAAAATGATTATTAAAATTTATTTTGTTTATATTATCAATTTAGAACATCCTAATTTAATTAATCAAATTAATAAAATTAAATTAGAATTATTACATTTTTTGATATTTCATAAAAAATACAATTATATATTAATGACATATTAATGAAATAATAATTTACCTGTAATAATTTTTTATTTTTTATGACATCATATATAGATTAGTTAAAAAGAACAATAAATAATGATACTATTTATTAATCATTATCATTATTTAGAAATATGGAAAAATAATATAGGGTTATCTATAAACTATGTTATCAATACTCTTATTTAATTATATTGTATGGTAACATCGAGTAGAAAAAACATTAATAATAACAAAACATTACAATTTATAAAATAAACCAAAAACATTAATAAATTAAAACAATTAAACTATTATAACCACTTTTTTAATGGAATAAAAATGGATGGTGAAACTCATTATTAAATTTTTTTCACAATACTTGACAATTCTATACATGATGAACGAATGATCATGGAATGAAAATTTACAACTCTAAGCCTAAGAAATGATGTAATATTATAATTACCAACATCCAATTAGCAATATTAACGATGAATAAAAAATAAATATATAATAAGTTAAAGATAATGTTACAAATTAAAAGTAATAAATATAAATATTATTATAAAATAAATTGTTAAAATTAATGTATTGATTATATAGGTATTTATAGTTCCTTCATGTGAGTTGAAAGTTAAATAAATGGGTTTATATATATATATATATTTATGTTATATTATAATTATATAATCATTATTTGAAGGATTTGTTTGTTCTTTTAATTTTAATCAAAATATCCTTGACATAAAAAGATTTTTAGGATTTACAAACCTATATGTTATTATATTTACCATTTAAGAATATTAATGTTTATAAATATAGAACATTATCTTGATTAACATTTAGATTATATTTTTGTATTTTTTATCAATTTTCATTTCATTTTTTTACATGTATTGGAAATTTTTTTATTTCTATTTATCTGATTTTATTATATTTCATTTTATATTTTCATTACATTAATTTTTTTTTCTTAAATTTTACTTAATTTATAACAATATAATGATATTTATTCTATGTTATTTTTTAAATATCATCTATTTATTATCATGCTTCCTTTTCAATAACCTCATTTGTATTAAATGTTATAATTAATGGTTATATATAAATCATTTTTCTTATGGGAATATTTTTTATTCCTCTGTTAAAATTATGTTTGAAAAACTCATTTCTATATGGGTGTCATTTTCATCATTATATAAAAAAATGAATATTATTTTTAAATTTAAAATAATTAATTTGCTTCCCCATTTGTGTTTTCCATTTAAAATAGTAAAATTATAAATACGATCCTTGGATATTTTCTTGAGCTATTTTTCCTCTCGTTTAAATAGAATTTATCTTCATTGAATCCTTTATATTATTTTATTAAAATATTTTCATAAATAATTTCATAAATATTTTTATCCCATTGTATTCTCATAGGTTAATGATTTAATGATTTTTTTAAATTTAATATTAACATTCTATTTTACATTCGACCCATATAAATTGATGCTAAGATGAGATTGTAAGTCTCACAATTTTATAATCCTCCAATTTTTTTTAAATGAATATAATTCTCTATGATTACTTTGTTATGGGATGTGGGATGTTATATAACAACCCTATTTTACAGGATTTGGATGGATACACTAGTCTATGTGATATTATTTTCATGTAATTATCACTAATTTTTTTCACCATTTATGCTATTAAAATGACAAGATTTATTGTTTATAAGTCTCTTTAGCATTTCAAATATATTGAAATGTCTATAAGGTAACCAGGTATGGAAATTTTTTTTGAAGAAATTCATGTTTTGTTGTGTAATATGTTGAATATAAAATGCTATAAAAAGTAGTTATCCTTATGGTCCATTGAATGAATTTTAAACATAATTGGTGATGTAAAATCATGTTAAATGATAAGAAATTCAGGTATTTTATGTAAGTGTATTCATAGTTTTTAGAGTTTTAATTGAATACGTTTTTATATTGGGTTATGATATATAAGAGGATAATGATAAATCAACCTAGTATTAACTGATTATGACATAGGTTAATAAAGAATATATTTTATATTTAATAGGAATATTATTATTCAATAAAATATCTATTATTTATCATGTTTTTTGGAACTAAACATTTTTGTGTAATTTAATTATTGGAAAATGAATTGTGACGGTTAAGTGGTAACAATAATGAATACTATACATTCTTGAGTTAATGTAATCTTATTTTATAATGGGTTAATACATTTGTAAAAATATTCCATGCATTTAATGAATAATGATTCGATATGAAATAAATTTTATATTGTGTAATTAGTGAAAACCCCATGTTGAATAATCATTTTATCCCAATCATGGAATGATTCTCTATATGATATTTATAAAAATGTACATCATGTTCAATATTTTGTTAATCATTTCATATTATATTTTGTGACATTGGTTATGGATTAAATATTTATACATGTATCTATTATTATTTTTTGCAATAGTAAAATATCTTTTCCAATCCTAAATCATCACATAATTTTAAAAAAATACAGGGATGATTAGAACCTACCATTGAAAAACAATTCCACAATTTCTGTCTTAATTCCAAATATTTTTTATATTTTTCCCAAATTGTTGGTGAAAAACATCAATGGTTATGATATTTAAATTTTGATAGAATAGTATAATACATTTCTAAACGAGTTCTCTTATTAACTAAAGATCCAAAAGTTGAGTTTTAAATTTGATTCCTATATATTGTTTTGTCTATTTCAAAGATATCCTTAAGAACATTCCAAATGGTGTTGGAATATTTTTATAAGAAACTATAAAATTATAAAAAAAAGTTTTATATACTCATGTGTTTCACCATGGGGTGAAATATAACATTAATTTGTAAGGACATGATATTCAATGTTTATTTTCATTAATTATCACATGCTTTATATGATCATGATAAATAATAATTATTATATACACCATTTTAAATTATCTTTAATTATCAACATGAGTATGAATACTTGTCAAAGGGGAAAATTCATTTTGGATACGATTAATTTAGGATGAAAATTGAAAATATACCAAGATAAAAATATTAAATAAGATACAAACATTAGGGACCCAAAGCTTGATGTACAGGGACAATACATTACTTATTCAGAATACTTAATACATATCAAAAACTAAAACTCAAGGATCAAAATAGTTTAGTGTCTTTGGAAACTCGGAACATAATCTTATAATCATGGTGAAAGATCTTCAATATCTCCAATAAAGATCTTCCCCTTTAGATTTGTTATCTAAAACCTTTCTTTATATCCTGGTGAAAAGAAAAAAATATAAATGGTGATCTCAAATACTTATTAATGGTAAACATAGATAACATTAAACAATCCATAATCATTTGAATATAAAAACATGAGCCTAAAATCTAAAAATCAAAATCTTGAGTAATGACAAAAACATTGCAGTAAATAAGGCATAAAACATAAAATAACATTAATCATGATAAAATAGCATGGGAATAAAACTTGTAATTGTGAAAAAACATTAAGCACGATATATTATTTCCATAGCTGCCAAGGCATTGCTTCAAAGACCATCTTAGTGTACAAAGTCCCTTACTAAATCAGGTTTACATGTTGTTCCAGACCTGTATTATTGAACCGGATTTACTTGTCATTCCAGCCATGTCTATCTCATGAGATATAAATATTTACCCAATGCATTGGAGGGAGATATAGCTCCCACCCATCTCATAATGAAATAATTCTTACATGTGCCACAACATAAACATAAATCATTAATCATAACCCAAAGAATAAATTGGGTTTCATAAACATCATCTCTTCATAACATAATCCATATAAAACAATTGGATATCATTTCATCATAAGAAAAATCAATCCATGTAAATCATAGAGACATTATACTTGAAACATACACATATGAAATTATGTCATCTTAGATGGAAAATGGTTTTGATAAAACCCTTGAAATGAATTCTTGAGGAAAATATCCTTTCTTTTTCAAAATCATTTTCATTTCACAAAATTCCATGGAAATTTTAAAGAAAAGGATTTCATTGAAAATAGTCATGAAATCTTGTAGAGTAATCTTCATGAAAACAAGGTGTTATGAAACCGTAAAATTCAATTCATGTCGTATAAGTTAAAAAACATTCCCCTTGTACATATGTCGGAAAAGACAAAAAGTTTTTTGTATGGTAAAAAAAGAAATATTCCTTCCATAACACGTGGTAAATGTCAAAAATCAAAAAAATGGAATTTAAACATACATTAAAACATTTTTAGAAAATAGTGACATGGATGATAAATATAGCCCTATTAAATACTTACGAATAAATAATCTCGGATAAAAACGAGATTAGAAAAGTTATCCCTTACCTTATGTCCAATATACTTCGTATGTATCTTAAGGTCTTGTATAATGATTTAAAAAATGTTATTGACTTATTAAATAATCATATTCATTGTTATGATATCATATATGGTTCACTAATGACATTATATTACCCGTTCTTTTGTAAATTCCATGTTAAAGCTGTTTTTTGGGTAAAATCGATTCATTTATCAACCGTGTTTGACTTGTAATTATTAATATGATTACATAGATCATGATTACATAATTCCAGAATATAAACCATGATTTATATATAATATATATATTCATAATATACATAAATATAATATATTGATAAATGGAAATAAAATACACCGTTCATAGAGATGGTAGGTTGTACGTACGCATGAACGATGTTTTCGTTTCCTTATTAAATTTAATAGGTGTAAGTAAATAACATATACATAATTTAAATATCATTAATATGTCATATATTTAATTATTATTTATTATAAATACTTTAGAATTATTCTTTAATTTATAACATGGAAAATGAATCTCATCGCATCGTAGAGATGGTAATCCGTACGTACGCACGAGCGATGATATCGTTCCCATATTTATTAAATGGAATTGGACTGGATGATATAATATATTAGAATAGTATGATGTAATAATAATAATATATAGTTATTCTTTGCACAATTATACCCATCCATGTAAGGTGGTGGTGGAAAACAGATTACACTATAGCATGGAGAGAGTATTCTGTATGTACGCACGCGCGGTGATTTAATTTTCCATAGGATTGATAGAAGTTTAAATGGGGTTTTTAACATTTATAATAACATATAAGTATTTTATTGATACTAATTTTATTACAATATAATGAAAAAACTAATGAAAAATATGTTGAAGAAGAAATAAACTTGAAAGAATCGGTAGAAGAGATTACCTCTTCCTCGACGCACCTCCTTTAAACTTCTTCTTAGGGCACTAATGTTGGTCTTTTGAGAAGACCAGAACCTCTATGATATATCTATAATGGTTTAGAAGAGTAATTTTCAGGGTTTTGCCGAGCTTTAAGGCTCTAAAGTGTGTTAAGAGAGGAGGGAAGGGGTGCCCTTTTTGTAAGGGAGGAGAGGGGCACCTTTGGTAACATAAGAAATATTAATTTATAATAAATTCAACCTCACTTAAAATCCTCAAAAAATACCTCAAATCCAAATATTAGATGACATAGGGATGTAATTTCATCTTCCAATTAAATTTATACATGTTGAGAATATATTTTAAACATTATCAACATGATTTATCCTTATTTAACCTATTTAATTTTATTTGTGGTAATAAGATTCTAATTTGTAAATTGTTATATATAATTATTTTTGTGATGTGAATTATCCATAAATGTATAATTTATGACATTTTAGACCATATAAATTTCCATTTATAATTTTTAAATATTTTTGTGATTTTTAAACAATTTTATAATATGTTATTTATATAAAATAACAAGTGTCAATTTTGACATTATTTATTTATTTTAATTTAAATAAAATCCACACATAATATATATTCTATGAAAAATATTTAATAGATTAATAACATGTCAAATTTGTCTATAAAATTTTTGGAGAACAATAAATACTTCATATATTATTTATTTTAATATTTTTATAATCATTTGTTTTGTATATTTCATAAAAAAACAATTAGTAAAATATATTTGTATAATTATTTAATTCACTTTTTTTGCATATAAATTAAAAATAAAATACTATGATGAATACAAATCTAATATATTTTATAATAATTCTTTTATTTAACTTTATCATCTTAAAATAACAACTCTTAAATTGTTATATTTATTAAATTATGAAGGTGACAACATTGGAATCATTTAAAATAAAATAATATAAGTGTCATAATCACTTTTATAAGGATCCGAATGGTCTAAAATTTGGATAGAGGATGATTGGGGTTTATATATAGAATACCAGTATGTTTTGTTCATATTTTTGGGCCATTGGATATGTATTACTATTTCAATAAATACTATATTATTGATTTTTCAGTAAATAAATAATTTCTACATCATTAATGTATAAGATAATAACATAATTAAATAACTCATAAAAATTTAAAAAAAATTAACATGATAACAAAAAAAATAGCTTTTAAATTAATATTTATAACCAAATTTATATTCTGTTTAACAATTTTTTTAAAAATACATTAATTATTAAAGTTTGAGTGAGACATAATTCACTTTCCTTTAAATAAAATAAACTAAAGGTCATAATCAAATAAAATTGGGTTCCATTAGATTCAATTTCGACCCAAGTATGATATAGGGAAAAATATAATCATTCGATTATATTAATACAAGTGTTAGGGTAATTTTATAATATTATATTTACCCTTAATTACCCGATTTACCTTTAACTATGGTACATAAAATATATCGTAGTTAGTATTCATAATGCCTAAAAATAAAAAGTATCTTATTAACATAATTTAGACCTACTGTTTCAAAATATGGAATCAATTTTTCATAATTCAAGTCAAAGAAGTTGTAGAAATTAATTTAAAATTAATCCTGTTGTTAAGAAAACGAGTTTTAAAAGTTAAACATTGCAAAAGATTGAAATGATTTTACCTATGAATTCATTGTAAAATCAATGCTAATGACATAAGAAATATTAAATGGTAAAAATATATTATATTTATACTTTTAAACCATTCAATATTATAATTTATCAATGTAAATTATTCTTGGGAAAAAAGTTGTTTTTAATTAAAATATAGCGTGTTTTTACTTTTCATTAAAATATGAATGTTATCAGAATAATATGAAAAATTTATCCAAAGTATATATTTTTATCCTGATTCCAAATTAGAATTTTATTTTTTCAAATTTAACTTATAAATATGTCAAAACCAGGATAAAATGTGGGCACGCCATTAAAAGGCGGTAAAACTGAATTTTTTGAAAAATAATTATTGTACCTGAAAAATTAATTTTGATCATATATCATGTTATGGAAATTGGGTAAGATGAATAATAATGTAATAAAATTAAAATTTCAGTTAATAATATTCATAATGGCTAGTTCATAATAATATTATAATAATATATTGTTGTTTAGTGAACCCTGGTACTGTGTAAAACACACGCTATCGAGGAAGGTCATGATTGTGTGTAATGTAAGCCAAGTAAGGGTTGTGTGTTGTGAAAGAATCCTTTTCTGTTTTTTATAACAAAATACATCCATATTTTATTTATACGTTGAATATATATATATATATACTCAGTGTTTAGTAGAATAACTACTATCAAATAAACGTGAAATTGTCTGTAACATGATCCAAGATTAGTTTTGCGTATAATGAAACCTAACACGGTGTTGCGTATAGTGCAAGATAATCTTGGTGTAGCATAAAATAGTAGATATGAAACAAATTAAAAATAATAAATCTTATAAAATCTCGAGTTGTTACATTCTACCACCCTTAAAATGAATTTTCTCACCTTAAATTCGTCGGGGATATAAATGGTTTCTTACATTATAGTTTCTTTCATAGAAACCAACATTATAAAAAGTAATACAAAATATTTTCTTTAAAAACTAATTTATGAAATCTAATGGATACCCAAATGAACTAGTCACTGGGTTTCCACATATGGGATCATAATTGAAAATATGGATATGGAAGAGAAATCTGACCATAAAATTTTGATAGGGAGTGGTAGAGAAAATGGCTATGAAAAAAGCCAACAATCACAAAGAGATAAATTTTTGATGATCTAAGGTACCATTTTATTCATTAGATATAAGAGCAGTAGGACAACATTTTTGGTTTTCAAGATCATTTTTTAAATGTTGATGAATTAAAAGAAATACTTACTTGATTTTGGTACAATCTCACTATTGTTCGTGCGTTGAACAATTTCCACATCATATCTTAATTAAATGAATTTAAATTGGTTATTCGTGAAGTGTTAGCAGATCATGTGATATAATGATGGGTAATTGCATCTGTTTCAAACAAAATGTTATAAAAAATTATCAAATATACTTAAGTCCATCTAGGGTGAGGTTAATCATATATGATTCCAAAAATGAACTTATAATTAATATATCACACCACTTAAATAAAATAAAACTAGTTTCTAATAACTAGGGACTTCTTGTAGGCTTGTGGTAGGTGATAAAGACATGTCACACTTCGGTTATTGGTTCGATTCCCACAAGCTTGTCCGACGCAACGGGTTGTCTCCTGTCCTACAGGTTGTCCTTTTTCTAAAACTACCTTTTTATAAAATCTCATCAATAATATTGAAAAAAAACTTCTAGCCTTAAAAAATACAAACATATGTCCAACACAATCCATTCCAATCTTTAGTCTTATCCAAAATAATTATGTTCAAACTCATAGTATAATGAAAACAATTACTAGAAATGTCTTCAACAAAGCATGTGAATACCATCATTTATCCCCCATATGTCATAATATATATCTTGTTGGACACATTAAAAACATGTGAATACCTTAATTATGTATTATCTTGAAAAATGAATACCCATTAATCCTTATTTAAAACATGAATGCTATCAAATGTTGACACTTTCCACATAGCAAAATCCCAAAATTTCTAAATTCAAACCCTGATATAACATTGTCCATATATCAGTCATGAGCGCATGAATACTATCACTCTAACATCCCAGGTATATAATGAATAAATAATTTTCATATTTATTAATATTTATGAATTAATATTAATATTACTTTAAAGGGGTTGCTATGTTCGATAGCGTACCCGATACGCAACAAAGAGATTCATTGAAATCTTACGTTGCACACTAGTAATAAAATAATATTATTTTAAATGGTAGTTAACACATAGCCGTTGTATTGGAGGTAATGGATATAAATAACTAAAATATTATTATATATGTTTTTAAATGTTTTTACATTTATCCAATAAAAGATAAAGGCTTAAAATATGAAAAGAATTAAATTTTAGGCTTTTATACCCTTAGTTTCACTAAAGGTTCACTTATCACCTTTTGATGGTGAACCATCATTAAATATAGTTTTGGTCACTTTTATACATTCTATTGGACAAAATAAAACCCTTTTTTATAATCGGGACATCAAAATTTACTTTGTGGGATTTTTTCGATAAAGTTCATTTTTTTAATGAACAGTGAAAATGTTGTATTTTAATTCAAAACCTCTTTTTAATCTCATTTATTTATATGATTAGATTAACATTTGAATTTATTTTAAAGTGAAATTATAATATATTTTTACCATTAAATCAAATAGTGGTCTTTGGAATTAATTTCACTTTGAAATCGGACTTAAACCAGTGTAAATCTTTTGATACTTATTGTTTCATGAAAACACGCTATTTTCTCTGACAGCGGGAATTAATATTAAAGTAATTAATGCAACTTATATGTTTTTAATTATGTAAAATAGACTTCATTTTTGAATTTGTAATATCAAATATAGCTTAGGGTGAAGTTTTGGTATTTTTCTGAAAAACTTCAATTTTTGATGAATAGTGAAACCACTAAGTGGTACTTATAAAAACTGAGTTTTTGTTTAAATGAAATTTTACAATATCAATGTTTTTAATTTCAAAAATCCAACATACAGGGTTGTCATTATGAAGTAAAATTTGGTTCAATGGGATTAAAATAATATTTTTGGTGAACAGTAACTTTTACGTTTTTAATCGCAATTATAGGTAATTAGTGTAATTTATGGTAACAATAATGTTTTAATAATATGAGATGAGGTTGAAAAATGTCCTACCCTAATTGGAGGTGTCATTTCTGACCAAGACAATCCATGGGTCAACTTGGTCACCCCAGGGAGCCACTATGGTTGGGAAATGACATAAATAACTTTTTATTTAATGTAAAAGTAAAAATGACACAAACATGAGTTTTTTTTACTAAAAAATTTTTTACATGGGGTTATACAAGTCATATTTTTAACTATAAATATAAATTAGAAAAGGAAATAAATTTCCTACATCATGATAATTTTTTAATAATTTTTAGACATTAAATAAATTAAATTATTTATGGAATCATGATGATGCACTGATTACCTCATTAATAAAGGATTTAAATAAAATGAAAAGATAATGTAAAATCTATGACATAAACATGTACAAAACCGATTGGATGGGTATATTTCGAACCCTTATCACCATATCCTCGAATTATATCAACGTGGGACCCTCTAAATACGAAACTCATTTTAAAATAAAGTAACATTTCTTTACTTTCCAAGAGTGCCCCACCTCTCCTCTTATAAAAGGCCCCCAACTATACCTCTTTACCCACACTTCCATAGCCTTTGGCTGGGCCAACCTCTGCCCATTTTGTCTCTCCACATACCTATCTAACTCTTAGAAGCCTTACATTGTGCAGAAGTCTTCCCAAGGAAGCCTTTGAGCTCAAATCAAATGGAGTTACCCGATTTTAAGGTAATGTCTTCACTTGAGTCCTTTTATTTTATTTTGCTTCTCCAACCCCCTAAAATCTATTTATTAATTTCTTTTGTAAAAACTAAAGTATCTTAAATATACTAGGATTTTTTTATAAGAAGAATTAGAGCTACACTTACACACATCTACATCTAATGTTTATAGAACATAATGTTTCTGTGGTTGGCGAATTTCTGCCTCACGAAACGATGATTATTCAATCTTCATTTAAACACCTCTAATGGTGGCCATTAAGTTGTAACTCTATTTATATATGATATATATTATGCTTATGTTTTCCTTATGCTTCTTTATTTTTCATTTCTGGTATACCTTTATGGTTTCCATTGTCGGTAAACACGATAATTTCATTTTAGGAAGTCCGGACTACCACCCTCTCAAAGTGATTTGATTCGTAAATGCCATATGTGGGATGTATAAAGGATGGATTTAAGGTTATTATATATGATGTTATACTGGAATTATATTATACCTCTATATCATTATTATTTCTTTCCATTAATGTATATGATAGAAATTAAAGTAGCGTTCATGCGTACGTACGGCTTACTGTCTCCATGAACGGTGCATTTCATTTCTTATCCCCAAATGTAGTGTACTATTATAAGTAAATATATATAATGGATATATATGATGTATGTTAAATTTAAATGATTAATATACTCTGGAAATAAAATATACCTACCTCTCATTTAGTTTTAATTCCATTAATATGACAAAGAAATGAAAGTAGCGTTTATGCGTACGTATGACTTACCATCTCCATGAACAGTGAATTTTATTTCTTACCTCTAAATGATTATATGATGTTATAAATACATGTATATGCTATATATATATGATATATATGATATCCAAATCAGGAATGTTATTCTGGATATAAATAACCTTTGACCACATGAACAACATGTAATTGTATGATGTCCACTTTCGACCTAAGAACCAAATATCGAGAAAACAAAAATTATTAACATAATGATTACAAAATGTTTATAACATGGAAATAAGTGATTTAAATGTAATAATGAACTTGAAAAAGGTTCTTAAGAATGTATAAATTAACTCAAGTTTATTATTCAGGACGTTAAAGAAAGATCGAGTCAATTCGGACCCGAGGTAAGGGAACTTCATAACCCAATTTCCATTCTTTGGTTTAATCTCCTAATTTCAAATTATGTCATGATGTTATTATGTCATATATGGTATTTATACTTTCTTTAATTTTAAATATAATGAATACACATAATAGATCTATTTTATTTAAAAAATTATCTTTGTAAGGGACTTCGTCTCAATCTCCTTTCATTAAGGCATATTTCGTTTTATACACAACTATCTTTTATACGGTGTATAAACCCCACTGACATTTACTTTCATACAAAAGGAATGTTTTCTACGAAGAGTTTTACTAAACGACAAAAATTAATGTTTCTTTTAACGTACGCGGTGACAACGAACTTTTCCTCCGCCGCGAGTATTATTTGGTCTTGGGCTTCCTCAACAAGCTGTGATGTTTTTAAAATGAAATAAATACCATATAATCTTTTATGTATTTTGGTATTGAAAATGGTTTTTATAATGGATTTGTTATGTCAATATATTTGAGTGATATATTTTGATCAAAGTGTGGAAATGTTTTCTTTCCATTATATTTTCTTTATGTCTTATGATTTTATAATGGTACATGGACATTTGACGGGTGGTTAAGTGATAAACTATATGACGGGTGGTGCCGTGAATACCAGGACGGGTGGTTACGTTATAACCTCCAATTCATTGGGTATGGAAGTCAGTCGTATGGCTATTCTATTAAGTATGTATGGATGTTGGTCGTATGGCTATTCCATTAAGTGATATGTGTGGAATTCGACCGTACGGTTATTCCACTTAAGTATGTTTATGTCCCAAGTTACCTTGATATGTTATGTGTTCTTTATATGGGTTTTATGGTAATAGTTTTGTTACAAAAGGGTAAGTAATGATATTTTATTCAGTGAAGAGTTTTTACTACTTCTTAATGGTGAAGGTATTAATTTGATAAAGTATACATGGTTTACTTGATGTTTGAAAAACTAACAGTTTTCATTCATTGTGTATCTCTTAATGAGCTTTTTATGCTCACCCCACGTTTTTTTGAAATGTTTATCACAGGACTTAATGTGGAATAGGGTTAGGGATGGGAGCAAGGGAAATTCATGCTATCTAAAACATTGAACTACACATGTTTCATTTTAATAGTTTTTATTTTATGGAAACTTAGTCTACCTTGTAATCTTTTGAGATGTAACAGTTATGTCATAATTCTCTAAAACTCTAAACCTGAAAAGATCCTCAATGTGAATTATTCATTTAATTCAATATTAAGTAAAGTTTATGGTTGGGTACTTATAGTTGGTATCACAGGTCAGTTTAGACAACTTTAGGTGTTAGAAAATTGTTAAATTATAAATTAATTTATGGTATGACTAAAATGATATAGCATTTAAATATTACCATGTTGCTTTGCCTAAGGTATTTCAGTGTTAAGAATGGTTTTTCATAGAGGAAACATAGAAGATTTTTTGTGAAGGCATACTGACGGAAATGACCTTCCAAATCAGTATACTAAGATTGTCAGAATCAGAATTGAGCAGTTTACTACAGTGATGGCTCAGTTGAATCAGATGATAAATGGTGGTTATGTTATTGATGATATTTTGGTGTTTTATAAAATGAAAGGGTAGCATGAAAGTCATTTAAGGGTTATCTTGGAAACCTTAAATGAAAAGAAACTGTATGGAAAATTCATCATGTGTGAGTTTTGGTTACACAAAATTTCTTTCCTTGGTCACATTGTTTCAAAAGATGGCATAACTTTTGATCCTGCTAAAATAAAAGTTGTTGAAGAATGGACAAGACTAACAAATGTAACCGAGATCCGTAGTTTTCGTGGTTTCGAAGGTTACTAACGAAGGTTTATTGAAAAAATTTCATGGTTATCTAGTCGAATGACTAAGCTAAATCAGAAGGGTGTTAAGTTTATCTGGACAAAAGAATGTGATGATTGTTTTCAGGAGTGGAAAAGAAGATTTGTGAATGATCCAGTTTTGGTACTTCCTTCTAGGAATGGTGAGTTTGTAATATACAATGATGATTCGTTGAAGGGACTTGGCTTTTTCCTTATGTAGAATGATCTGGTAATTGCTTATGCTTCATGCCAGTTGAAAATTCATGAGGTAATTTACCATACACATGATTTGGAATTAGATATTGTTGTTTTTTGCTTTAAAAATTTGGATGCATCATTTTTATGGAGTAAAGTGTGAAATATATACTGATCACAAAAGTTTAAAGTATTTATTCACTCAGAATGAGTTGAAAATGAGACAGAGAAGATGACTAGAATTAATCAAGGATTATGATTGTACAATTCATTACCATATGGGAAAAGAAAATAAAGTGGGTGATGCTTTGAGTTCAAAAATTAATGCTTCATTAACCGTGCTACGTTTGGAATGAGATCCTTTGGTTTTTTTATTTGATGAAATTTGGCATGGAAGTTGTTTTTTCTGGAAGTCCTTCTGTTTTGTTTCATGTATTAGTGAAATATTCTCTATCAGAAAGAATCAATCAAGCACATAAGCAAGATAGTGAGTTGCAGAAAAAGGTAGTGCTAGTTTAGAAGGGTAAGTTTCCTGAATTCAACATTGATAATGATTGTTTTGTGAGGTTTGGGAAGATATTATTTGTGCCTTGTGATTCACAGTTGAAGGGTGAGTTGTTATGTGAGGCTCATAGTTCCCCGTTTTCAGTTCATCCTGTTAGTACTAAGATGTACATAGATCAGTGGGAGTATTACTGGTGGGATTAAATGAAAAGGGATATTGCTGATTTTACTGTGAAGTGTTTGACTTGGAAACCGGTTAAAGTAGAGCGGCAGTTACCAAAAGGGATGCTTCAGCCTTTGCCAGTACCAGAGTTGAAATGGGAAAATATACCCATGGACTTTGTCATGGGATTGCCGAAGACACCTCGAGGTAATAATGAAATCTGGGTTATTGTTGATCGCTCGACTAAATATTCTCATTTCCTTGCTATACGAGATACCTTTTCCCTAGATCAAATTTCTCATTTTTATCTTAAAGATATATTCAGGTTACAAGGAGTTCCTTTATCCGTTGTGTCCGATCGTGATCCTAGGTTTACTTCTATCTTTTGGAAAGGCCTTCAGAAGTCTTTGGTACTGATTAAATTTTAGTACAACTTTTCATCCACAGTCAGATGGGCAGTCAGAACGATCAATTCAGACCTTGGAGGATATGCTACGAGCTTGTTTGATGGATTATCAAGGAATTTGGGACCAACATCTTTATTTGGTTGAGTTTTCATATAATAATAGTTTTCATTCTAGTATACAGATGGCACCGTTTGAGAAATTATATGGGAAGCGGTGTCGAACTCCAGAT
This sequence comes from Viscum album, assembly GCA_963277665.1. Classification (NCBI taxonomy): domain Eukaryota; kingdom Viridiplantae; phylum Streptophyta; class Magnoliopsida; order Santalales; family Viscaceae; genus Viscum; species Viscum album. Next base: position 1,213,732,426 of record OY728131.1, on the reverse strand, counting down.
TTCAGGGATGAAGTGGGTGAAACGAAGTTTATGGGATTAGAATTGAATGAAGAGTTGGCAGAAAAAGTTCAGTTGATTCAGAAACACATGAAAACAGCTCAGAGGAGGCATAAGAGTTATGCGGTTAACCGGAGGAAAGATATATCTTTCGAGTTAGGTGATCATGTTTTTCTCAAGGATTCTCCATGAAAAAATGTGATGCGATTTGGTAAGAAAGGAAAGCTGAGTCCAATTTTCATTGGACCATATGAAATTGTGGAGAAGGTTGGATCAGTTGCTTACTGAGTGGCTTTACCTCTGATTTTATCTCAGGTACACAATGTTTTTCATGTTTCGATGTTGACGAAGTATATGCCAGATCCATCCCATGTTTTGAGCCCAGAGGTAGTTCAGTTGGAAGAGAATCTCTCTTATAAAGAACAACCAGTCCAGATTATTGACCGAAGAGAGAAAGTGTTGCGAAATAAAGTAATTCATTAGGTAAAGGTTTTTGAAAAAACCATATGGTTGAAGAGGCAACATGGGAATCTTAAAATGTTATGAGGGATAAATACCCCCACTTATTTTGATAAGTGAATAAAATTGTGAGGATGCAATTCCCAAAAGGGGGAAAGGATGTAACATCCCAGGTAAATAAAGAATAAATAATTTTAATATTTATTAATATTTATGAATTAAATATTAATTTTACTTTAAAGGGGTTGCTATGTTCGACAGCGTACCCAATACGCAACAAAGAGTTTCATTGAAATCTTACGTTGCAACTAGTTATAAAATAATATTATTTTAAATGGTAGTTAACACATAGTCGTTGTATTGGCGGGAATGGATATAAATAACTAAAATATGATTATATATGTTTCTAAATGTTTTTACATTTATCCAATAAAAGATAAAGGCTTAAAATACAAAAAGAATTCAATTTTAGGATTTTATACCCTAATTTTCACTAAATGTTCACTTATTGCATTTTGATGGAGAACCGACATTAAATATAGTTTTGGTTACTTTTATACATTCTATTGGACCAAATAAAACTATTTTTTAGAATCCGGACAACAAAATTTACTTTGTGGTTTTTTTTCCGATAAAATTCATTTTTTAATGAACAGTGAAAAATGTAGTATTTTAATTCAAAACCTCTTTTTAATATAATTTATTTATATGATTATATTATCATTTAAAATTGGATTAAAGTGAAATTAGAATATAGTTTTACCAATAAATCCAATAGTGGTCATTGGAATTCATTTCACTTTGAAATCAGACTTAAACTAGTGTCAATCTTTTGATACTTATTGTTTCATGAAAACACGCTATTTTCTATGACAATGGGAATTAATATTAACATAATTAATGAAACTTATATGTTTTTAATTATGTAAAATATACTTCATTTTTGAATTCGGAATATCAAATATAGCTTAGGGTATAGTTTTGGTATTTTTCAGAAAAACTTCAATTTTTGATGAATAGTGAAACCACTAAGTGGTACTTATAAAAACTGATTTTCCATTTAAATGAAATTTTACAACTTCTATGTTTTAAATTTCCAAAATCTTACATACATGATTTTCATTAAGAAGTAAAATGTGGTTAAATGGGAATAAAATAGTTTTTTGGTGAATAATATCTTTTAAGTTTTTAATCGTGATTAGAGGTAATTAGTGTAATTTAAGGTAAGAATATTGTTTTAATAATATGAGATGAGCTTGATACATGTCCTACCCTCATTTGATGTGTCATTTACGACCAAGAAAATCCATGTGTAAACTTGGGGACCCCATGGAGCCACTTTGGTTGGGAAATGACATAAATAACTTTTTATTTAATTCAAAAGTAAAAATGACACAAACATGAGTTTTTTTATTAAAACAATTTTTACATGGGGTTATACAACTTATATTTTTTACTATTAATATTCATTAGTAAGATAAAAATATTTCCTACATCATGATATTTTTTTATAATTGTTAGACATTAAATACATTAAATTATTTATGGAATCATGATGATGCACTGATTACCTCATTAATAAAGGATTTAAATAAAATGAAACGATAATGTAAAATCTATGACCTACACATGTCCAAAACCTATTGTATGGTTATATTTCAAACCCTTATCACCATATCCTCTAATTATATCAATGTGGGACCTTCTAAATACGAAACTCAGTTTAAAATAAAGTAACATTTCTTTACTTTTCAAGAGTGCCCCTCCTCTCCTCTTATAAAAGGCCCCCACCTCTATCTCATTACCCACACTTACAAAGCCTTTGGCTCGGCCAAACTCTGCCCATTTTGTCGCTCCACATCCCTCTATAACTCTTAAAAGCCTCACATTGGGCAGAAGTCTTCCCAAGGATGCCTTTGAGCTCAAACCAAAGGGAGTTACCCGATTTTAAGGTAATGTCTTCACTTGAGTCCTTTTGTTTTATTTTGCTTCTCCAAACCCCTAAACACTTTTTATTCATTTCTTTTTTAACAACTATAGTATCTTCAATATACTATTATGTTGATATGAGAAGCATTTGAGCTAAACTTACACACATCTACATCTATTGGTTAAAGAACATATTGTTTCTGTGGTTAGCGAATTTCTGCCTCAGGAGACGATGATTGTTCAATCATCTTTTAAACACCTCTAATGGTGGCCATTAAGATGTCAATCTATTTATATATGATATATATTATGTTTATGTTTTCCTTATTCTTCTGTATTTTTCATTTGTGGTATACATTTATGGTTTCCATTTTGGGTAAACACGATAATATCATTTTATGAAGTGCGGACTACTGCCCCCTCAAAGTGATTTGATTCATTAATGCCATATGTGGGACGTATAAAGGATGGATTTAAAGTTATTATATATTATTTAATATTGGAATTATAATATACCTTTATATCATTATTATTTATTTCCATTAAATTATGATATAGAAATGAATGTAGCGTTCATGCGTACGTACAGCTTACCGTCTCCATGAAGGTGCATTTCATTTCATATCCCCAAATGTAATGTAATATTATAAAAACATATATATAATGGATATATATGATGTATTTTACATCTACATGATTAATATAATTTTGGAATTAAAATATACATACCCCTCATTTAGTTTTAATTCCATTGATATGACATAGAAATGAAAGTAGCGTTCATGCGTACGTACGGCTTACCGTCTCCATGATCGGTGCATTTCATTACTTACATATAAATGATTATGTGATATTATAAATACATATATATGATAGATATATATGATATATATAATATCCAAATCAGTAATGTCATTCTGGATATAAAGAACCTCTGACCACACGAACAACATGTAATTGTAAGAAGTCCACTTTCAACTTAAGAACCAAATATCGACAAAACAAACATTATTAACTTAATGATTACATAATGTTTATAACATAAAAATAAGTGATTTAAAAGTAATAATGAACTTGAAAAAGGTTCTTACACAAATATAAATTAACTCAAGTTTATTATTCCGGACTTTAAAGAAAGATCGAGTCATGTCGGACCCGAGGTAAGGGAACTTCTTGATCCAATTTCCATTCTTTGGGTTAATATCCTACTTTCACATTATGTCATGATATTATTATGTCCTATATGGTATTTATACTTTCTGTATGTGTAAATATAGAGAATACACATAATAGATCTATTTTATTTAAAAAATTATCTTTGTAAGAGACTTCGTCTCAATCTCCTTTCATTGATGCATATTTCGTTTTATACACAACTATATTTTATACGGTGTATAAACCACTTTGACTTTTACTTTTATACAAATGGTATGATTTTCGATGAAGTGTTTTACTAAACCAAAAAAAGGAATGTTTCTTTTAACGTACGCGGTGACAACGACCTTTTCCACTACCGCGAGTATTATTTTGTCTTTGTCTTCCTCAACAAGCTGTGATGTTTTTAAAATGAAATAAATACCATATACTATTTTATGTATTTTGGTATTGAAAATGGTTTTTATAATGGATTTGATATTTCAATATATTTGAGTGATATATTGTGATCAATGCGTGGAAATGTTTTCTTTCCATTATATTTGTTTTATGTCTTATGATTTTATAATGGTACTTGGACATTTGATGGGTGGTTACATGATAAACCATATGACGGGTGGTGCCGAGAATACCATGATGGGTGGTTATGTTATAACCTCCAATGCATTGGGTGTGGAAGTCGGCCGTATGGATATTCCATTATGTATGTAGGGAAGTTGTCCATATGGCTATTCCATTAGGTGATATGTGTGGTAGTCGACCGTATGGTTATCCACTTAAGTATGTTTATTTCCAAAGTTACCTTTATATGTTATGTGTTCTTTATATGGGTTTTATGGTAATCCTTTGGTTATGAAAGGGTAAGTAATGATATTTTATTTAGTGAAGAGTTTTTACTACTTCACGAAGGTGAAGGTATTACTTTGATAAAGTATACATGGTTTACATGATGTTTGAAAAACTTACAGTTTTCATTCTTTGTGTATCCCTTACAGAGCTTTTTATGCTCACCCCAAGTTTTTTTGAAATGTTTTTCACAGGACTTAATGTGGAATAGGGTTAGGGATCGGAGAAAGGGAATTTCATGCTATCTAAAACATGGAACTAGACATGTTTCTTTTTAAGAGTTTTTATTTTATGGAAACTTAGTCTACCTTGTAATCTTTTGAGATGTAACAGTTATATCCTAATCCTCTAAAAATCTAAAACTGAAAAGATCCTCAATTTGAATTATTCATTTAATTCAATATTAAGTAAGGTTTATGGTCGGGGCCTTATAATCATACATATTATATTCTCCTTATCCCTTCATTATATGCATTTCATTTCCTTTCGAAAAATATTTCAATCACTTTTCATGGTTATGGATGCCATATTGTTATGGAAAACCAAAATGGACCAATACCTAGATATTCTAATATACAATAAACGTACCTCAACAACATTATTCTAGAATCCCAATACATAAACACTTCAATCCATCCACAACAATGATTGTCATGGAAGAAGTCCTTCATTGATTTAGAAATAACCGCTTAGGCCAGGGCATTGAGTTGGGTAATTCCCTTGTTTTCCACAGATAAGACATTGAACTCCCTAACAGTCTTTCACTATATGACCCTTCTCTCCACATAGATAAAATCTTCCCCTCCATTTGATGTATTCATCATGGATCTTCTTATCTTCTTTATAAATCTCAACATTCCTTTCTCTATGCTCTTCAACATGCAAACATGCATAAAAGTCTATCTTCCTCTTATTTGAGGAATTAGGAATACCACTAAAGTTCACCTTGTTAATCATATATCGCGATGATTGATTCAGCATAATCACAAAATATTTTTTTCTATGCATTACACAATTTAGTTGCTCAAAGTCACCAATTTGTCCAATGGATTAAATGTTGACCAAATTCCTTCGGGTTCTCTCCATTTAATAAAACTAAAATCCTAGTGTAAGAAATAGTTAAAATAAACGGGAATCACATAATCATAAAAATTCAATTATGGGATGTCTAACATATCACACATTCTTTAATCCATGACACATTAGGTTCACCCTATTTTAATCAGGATCGTCAACATAATTCTAGGACTGTAAAATATAGTTATACTAATACTTAGGGACATCCTTAGACATACCTTAGAAATATATCTAGGGATATCACAAATGTTTTCGCATCATAGTTTCCAAAGGTTAACTAACAATTTCCATTGATACCAACTGTAGAGACCCAAATCTTGACATACATGGACAGTACATTATTTTTTCAGAATACTTAATACAAAACAAAAACCAAATCTCAAGGATCATAATAGTTTAGTGTCTTTGGAAACTGATAACATAATCTTCTAATCATGGTGGAAGATCTTCCCCTTTTGTTTTCTTACCTAAAACCATTCTTTATATCCTGTGGAAAATAAAACATATAAAGGGTGAGCTCAAATTCTCAGTAAGGGTAAAAATAGAAAACATAAAACAATCCATAAACATTTGAATGTAAAAACATGAGCATAAAATATAATCATCAAAATATTGAGTAATGATATGAAACATTGCAGTACATAAGAAATAGATCTTAAAAGAACATTAATAATGATAAAATATCATGGGAATAAAACTATTAAATGTGTAAAAACATTAAACAAGTGATATGATTTCCATAGAAGCCAAGGTATTGCTTCCAAGACCATCTTATTGGACAAAATCCCTTACTGACCCGATTTTACATGTCGTTCCAGCCCTGTATTACTGAACTGGATTTACTTTCCATTCCAGCCATGTCTATCTAGTGAGATATAAATCTTTACCCAATGCATTAGAGGGTGATATAGGTCTCATCCATCTTATAATGAAATCATTCTTATGTGTGCCACAACTTAAAAATAAATCATTCATCATAACCCAATGAATAAAATGGGTTTCATCAACATCATCCCATCCTAACATTATATATACAAGACAAATGAATATCATTTCATCATAAGAAAAATTAAACAATGTAAATCATAGATACATTATACCTAAAACATACACATATGAAATAATGTCATCTTAGATGGAAAATTGTTTTGATAAAACACTTTTATTGAATTCTTTATGAACATATCCTTTTTAATATAAAATTTTATTTTCATAGAATGCCATGAAAATTTTAAAGAAAATGATTTTTATGAAAATAGTCATGAAATTTTGTAGAGTAATCTTCTTGAAAATAAGGTGTTATGAAACCGTAAAAATCCATTAATGCCATATAAGTTAAAAAAACTTTCTCCTCATACTTTTGTCGGAAAATTAAAAATGTTCCTTGAATGGTAAACAATAGAAAGATTCCTTCCATAACACATGGTAAATGTCATAAATGGTTAAAATGGACTTTAAACATAAATGAAGAGATTTTTTTTAAAATAGTGACATGGATGATAAATATATCCAGAGTAAATACTTATGAATAAACAATCTCGGATAAAAATGAGATTGGAACAGTTATCTCATACCTTATGTCAGATGTGCATTGTATATATTTGAACATCCTATATAATGATTTTAATAATTTCATTTACTTATTAAATAATCAAATTAATTTTTATGATATCATATATGGTTCACTTATGACTTTATATTACCCATTCATTTGTAAATTCTATATTAAAGTAGCGTTTTGGGTAAAATCATTTCATTTATCGTCAGTGTTTTGACTTGTAATTATTGATATGATTACTTATACCATGATTAATTAATTCCAGTATATTACTCATTATTTATATATAATATATATTTAGAATATATATATATATAATACATCGATAAATGGAATGAAATACACCATTCATGGATACAGTAGACAGTACATACACATGAACGCTATTTCTGTTTCCTTATTAAATTTAACAGATGTAAGTAAATAACATATAAAAAAATAAATTATCATTAATATGTCATATATTTCATGATTAATTATTATATATACTTTATAATCATTCTTTAATTGTTAACATGGAAAGTGAATCTCATCGCATCGTGGAGATGGAAATCTGTACGTACGCACGAGCGATGATATCGTTCCAATATTTATTTAATGGAATTTGAGTGGATGATATATTATCATAGAATCATAATGGTTGAATAATAATCATATATAGTTTTTATTACACCATTATACCCATCCAGGTAAGGTGGTGGTGGAAAACAGATTACACCAAAGCGTGGAGATGGTATTTCGTACGTACGCACGCGCGGTGATTTCGTTTTCCATAGGATGGATAGAAGGTGATATCTGGTTGTTTCATATTTATAATAACATATAAGTATATTAGTGATAATGATGTTATTACATTATAATGAAACAACTAAATAATAAGAATTTGACGAAAAATGAATCTTGAATGAATTGGTAGAGGAGATTAACTCTTCCTTGACGTACCTATTTTAAACTTATTCATAGGGAACTAGACTTGGTATTTTGAGAAGACCAGAACATCTATAATATATCTAGGGAGGTTTATAAGGTGAATTGGTAGGGTTTGGACGAGTTTCATGAATCAATAGGGTGTGAAGAGAAGAGTGAAGGGGTGCCCTTTTTATAAGGGAGGAGAGGGGCACCAATGGTAACATTAGAAATATTAATTTATAATAAATTCAACCTCACTTAAAACCCTCCAAAAATGACTCAAATACAAATATAAGATGAGACATGGTTGTAATATAATCAACCAATAAAATTTATACATGTGTAGAATTTATTTTAAACTTTATCAACTTGATTTATCCTTATTTAATATATTTAATTTTATTTGCAGTAATAATATTATAATTATTAAATTTTTATAATTAATTACTTATGTGTTATGAATTGTCCATAATTGGATAATGTATGACATTTTCAACCATATAAATTTCAATTTATAATTTTTAAATATTTTTTCATTTTTAAAGAATTTTATAATATGTTATTTTTATAACATAATAATAGTTTCAATTTTGGCATTATTCATTTATTTTAATTTAAATACAATCCAAAAAAAGGATATATTCTATACAAAACATTAAATAGATTAATATCATGTCAAATTTTTCTAGAAAATTCTTGGAGAACATTAAATAGTTAATATAATATTTATTTTTATCTTTTTAAAACCATTTATTTGTTATGTCTCTTAATAAAATAACGAGTACAACATTTTTGTATAATAATTTAATATACATATTTGTTTCAATAAAATTCAAAATAAAATACAATGATGAAGATAAATCTCATTTATTTTATAATAATACTTTTACTCAAATTTATCATCTTAAAATAACAACATGAAAATTGTTATATTTATTAAATTATGAAGGTAACAACTTTGGAATCATTTAAAATAAAATAATATAAGTGTCATAATCACCTTTATATGGATCCAAATAGTCAAAAATTTGGTCAGTGGATGATTAGGGTTTATAAATACGCTACCTATAAGTTTTGTAATATTTTTGGGCCTTTTCATATGTATTACTATTTCTATAAAAACTATATTAATGATTTTTCACTAAATAAGTAATTTTTTACATCATTAATGTATATGATAATAAGATAATTTAATATCACATACAATTTAAAAATAAATTACCATGATAAAGAAAAAAAAATTATAATTCAAATGCGTATTTATAATTACATTTATATACTGTATAGACTTATATTAAAATTACTTTAATTATTAATGTTTGAGTGAGACATAATTTACTTTCTTTTAAATAAAAGAAACTAAAGGACATATTCAAATAAAAGTGGGTTCCATTAGATTAAATTTAGACCAATGTTTAATATAGTGCAAAATATAATCATCCAATTATATTAATACATATGTTTGGATAATTTTATAATATTATATTTACCCTTAATTACATGATTTACCTTTAACTATGATACATAAAATTTAGTGTAGTTACAATTCATAATGCCTAAAAAAATTAGCTTATTATCAAAATTTGGACCTACTGAATCAAAATATGGAATCCATTTTTCCTAATTTAAATCACAGAAGTTGCTAAAATTAATTTAAATTTATTCCCTTTGTTAAGAAAATGAGTTTCAAAAGTTAAAACATTGCAAAAGATTGAAATGATTTTACCTATGAATTCAAATGTAAAATAAATTATAATAAAATATGTTATATTAAATGGTAAAAATATATTATATTTATACATTTATACCATTAAATATAAAAATTTAACCATATAATTTATTATGATGAAAAAAGTGGATTTTAATTAAAATATTGCGTGTCTTTATAATTCATTAAAAAATAAAAGTTATCAGAATAATATGAAAATTTTATCCAAAGTAAATTTTTATATCCTGATTCCAATGTAGAATTTTACTTTGTCAAATTGAACTTATAAACATGTCAAATACAATATTTGAGGTGGGTGCACCATCGAAAGGCGACAAAACTACATTGTTTGGAAAATACTAATTTTACCCAAAAAAATTATTTTGTTCTTATACCATGTTATTGAAAATTTGTAAGATGAATAATAATGTAACAAAATTAAAAATTTAGTTAATAATATTCATAACGGCTAGTTCATAATAATATTATTATAATATATCATTGTTTAGTGAAACCCGGTATTACGTACAACACACTCTATCGAGGAAGGTCGTGATTGCCTGTAATGCAAGCCATGTCAGGGTTGTGTGTAGTGAAATACACCTTTGTTGTTGTGTATAAAAAAATCCAACCATATTTCATTTATACATTGAATATATATATATATAATCAATGTTGCGTAGAATAACTACTATCAAACAAACTTGAAATTGTGTGCAACACAATCCAAGATTAGTGTTGTGTATACTGCAAGCTAATATGGTGGTGCATATAGTGCAAGATAATCATGGTGTAGCGTTTAATAAGAGATAAGAAAAAATTAAAAAGATTACATCATATAAAATATTGAGTTCTTACAAGGAATATATAAATTCATACTGATTGTTTTGGGACAAATAAATAGAATATATAATCATAATATTATAATAAATATAGGGAGTATAGATTAATCTAATAAAAGTGTTTTAGTATTTTTATAATAACCATATTTATATACATAGATAAAGAAAAATTGTAAAGACAATTCTATGATATTTTTTATGGGACTCAAAAATGTGAAATTATATTTAAAATTTATTAAAATTAATTTTGTTTGTTGTTGATACTATCATTATTGGATCATATAATTATATGATAAGATTATATATAAACTTCAAATACTGTTGTTATCAATGAATAAAATAGTCCAATTTATATAGAAGAGACCCTTAGTTTTTTTATATCTAATGTATACAATTGATGGATTATGAGATATTCTTATGACATTGTAATATTATCTATGTTATCATGGACATGAGAATTTTTTTTCCAAATTGAGAATTGTTAAAAAATTCAAGGATCTTATGAATAGGTTGTTCGCTACACCTATAAACATAATATCCTCATCTATATAAGAGTATGTGTTATATAGTGTTGATTAACATAGGTCACATTTGTGATCTCATTAAAATATGGCACCGTATGCCTTTAATAATATTAATACTCGTGATCTTTGTTACTTATTTTATGATATGCATTAAATATATGAATTATTTTTATTAAAATATAGTAAAAATTACTACATGGTGAGATGGGGGGTATATATACGAAAATAAAATTGTTAATGTACATTTTAACATAAATGGAGCTTCTATTGTGTTGATAGATAAAGTTGTACTGGACTATGAATTATAAATTCTTAATAATTTAATACCCTAGGAATGAATAAAAGGTGGAATATGCACCATGTAGATATTAAAACATAATCATTTACTATGATAGTTATTTAATTTGAACCAAATTTAATTGATAGATAATATATTGGAATTGAAATGAAAAGGTAATAGATAATGAAAAATCTACCCTAAATAATTTCTCCACTATATATAAAATGAATGAACAATTAGGCATAAAAGGTAGATTTAATGTAAAAAAAATTAATATTTTTTATGTTCATCCTGAAACAGATGGGATTATATGATTTTGGAATATATGAATATATCTTGTAAATTCTATAAATTATGATGTGGATATTTAACGGTGGAAATATATCATCTTTCTAAATTATTCATATAAGAAAATAAATATACAATGATCCCTGATAACACATTGTGGGAAGACAGAAATAGATATATTATAGAGTATAAATAAAAATGATTGTTTTTCAAATACATTAAGGGAATAAATTGGAAATCCAGAAACATGATAATCAAAGTACCCATATATATACATGGAAAAAATGACACTTTATTTCATCATATAAGATATAATGACTTTTAAACTCAATAATACTATCTATTTAATAACTATCTCATATACAAAATATACTCACGGTATTCTTATAAGAATGGAATTAATGTTTTATAAGCATTAAGAGTTATAAATTAATGAATTTTTAAGGCGATATAGTGTTCCGATTTCTATAATAATTGATTGATATTTAAAAATAACGTAATATTTAAGTGGAATTGTTCTGTAATAATAATATAATAAATTTAATTTTATGACTCCTAATTATATAATTAAATTCTTAGTTGTTCAAAAAGTACTAATAAAACAATGGTTGTTTAACCGAGGTCCGTATTGGAGGTCATATATAGAGGATTGGATCAATATCATCCACAATTTTGGTTTTAAAACAGAAAATAATTTTATCCATTATTCAAATAACACTATTTGTGGAATTTTGTCGAATATTATATAGATATATAAAACAATGTGATGTGGTTGGAGGTTAAATCATATAGGGAAAATATCTTTATAAGGAAATAAGAATCTAGATCAAAAAATTTAAATAATATATATATTTATTACTGAGATGGTAGAATTATTAGATTGATAATCATGAACAATATATGTAGATAAATATTTGTGTAAAAGTAAACATTAAAATATAACCAAGGATAATGGCAATGAAATTTAAGAAGATATGAATGTCAATACATATATATATTAGTTTTTTAAGATTTTTTATCTCATGGGAACCTTAAAATATATTCTAATGTTTCCCATTAATCCCTCTCTAGTTTATAACATTTTTCTTTTATTAGTTCTACATAATAACACACCAGAACCATCAATTGTACAAACTAAATGGTTCAATAACTAGATCATGTTATATTTTTTGAGGAGTAATCTCTACAGATCTTTTTTATAGAGATGACAAGTGATGAAGAAGGATTTTACACCATATTAAACTATTGTAGAAATTATTCTGTATGATGAATTTCATTAAGAAACATAGGCCAACTGTAAACCATTCACCCCAGCTTGCCAGACACAAGACGTCAGAGTTGTTTCCAATCCTATAATGTAAAAAACTAGTGTTGGGATTAATGATAAAAATATTGGGAATGATTTATACCCTAAAACACTAAATAGATAATCATGATGAACAATAATAAATATTATTTTATAAATAATAAATATTATTTTGTAAATAATACTCCATGAACAATAATTTTAAAATATAGATATAATAGTGGGTTTTTATTATTTATATAAAATTTTTTTCCAATAAAACAATTTGAAAAGAAATCTACAAATTACATTCCAAATAAAATGGGTTTCAAATTAAAAAACCTATTGGAAAATACCATTATTATGACACAACTGAGATGAAAGTACAAGAATTGAAATAATATTTTCAAAATAATTGTGTTATTTCAATGAAAATTATAAAATATATGAAAAAATAACATATATCATGAAGAAATTATTTTTATATCCAGAGAAAAAAAATGTCACATAATGAAATATTGGAAAATAAATATAAATAATACTATAAATTCACTAAAAATATGAATAATTAATCCTTGAATGTACTGGGATTGGACCCGCCGGTTGGTGTATGGTGAAACTTTATATTAAATAATTATTCTGGTTTTGCAATAACAACCTCTCCAGTTGAATAATCCATATATAATATCCATATATCATGGAGGTTATAATACATATGATAGAGACTATGTAAAAAATACAAAAATCTCTTAATATCATACAATATTATAATGGTAAAATTCTAAAAGGAATATGGGCAGGCTATAACATGCATGTAATTAAATATTACCCTCATATTCCACTATGTATGACTTTCCTAACCATGACATAATCAATGTTAAGGACCTATTAATGGAATAATACCATATAGTTTCCCACCACATAATAATCCTCTGACAATTTGAAACCAATACATGATGTATGGATTATTGATATCAGTGATTTTTGTACATAATTATCACACATTTTTAGAAAAAAAATCAATAAATTTTATAAACAATTTCCCAAGTAAAATAATATTTTACAATATTTATGGAATAGAAACACAATTTTATTAATTAGTTAATTTTAATAAATTAATATTCCAAATATTTTATCAAATAGTAATCATCTTTTCTATGACCTATCTAAAACATTCTTCATGTCTCGGGGATGAAATAAATAATGGTTTAACTTATATTCCCAATAGGGGTAAACATTGGAGATAGAAATAAATGATAATATGATGGAATATTAAAAAAATAATTATATATTATAATGATAATAACATACGACATTCATACTCAACAAGTCATAGATCATAAACATTATTCATGCAATAAAACATTATCAATTCAGAAAACAGTGGTCAGAAGAGTCAGAAATTATCATTACTCAAATTTGAAACCGAATATCATTCTATAAAAATATGGAATCATCATATATATTGAAATATATTTTATATTTTGAGGTTTAATACCAAAACCATAAAACTAATGTCTTATGACTAAAAACGTGTTTTCTATTATGGATCATGATGCACCTATTTCACAATGTTGATTGTGAATCTACTATTTCCCACTGGTTTATCAAGAACATAGACATGTTTTTAATAGTTATATAAATAAATATAAATACATTCCCATTATATTATATAGAGTTACAAGTCCCACCAATATCATAATTAAAACAATATTTATGAGGGACATAGTGTTATAAAAAATCCATCATATTGTCACATAATAACCAATGTAATGACAATGGATTTCATAAACAATAAATTAATTCACCACAGCATAACCCCGGAAAAATATGTATTCATAAAAATTTCATTAACTTTATCATTAAAAATCAATAGAAATAATAAGGATTATATCATTAAAGCTTATTCCTAATAATAGATATGTAATTTCCAGTGATGTAATCATAGAAGTGAAATTATTTTGGGAGATCTCTTGGATCATTTAATGAGGAAAATAGTATTTCCAATTTGAAAAAACATTTTAATGATAAAATGGTTGACAATAATTTTAATTTAATATAACCTTATGAACATATAAATTTATAGATAATAAATCATTTAAAACATATATTAAGGAAAATAATCTTTTTTTTGTTTAGAAAAACATTTAAAACCCATTTTTTATCCAGATTATTTTTCATTGAAAATAGAATTGAAATTTTTTAATTTAATCATAAAATAAATTAATTTTCCTAAATGTGGTAAATTACATCCATTTTTTACACATTAAAAATAATATTCTCATATCATATTATGTAAACAGCAATAGAGAGTTATTTTGAAAATGAAATGAATATTTATTTGAAAAAGTGTTTTAAAAAGTATACCATTATTAAATACTATTTTAATATAAAAATTAAATATTTATACAAAATTTTTAGAAATATTATTTATAATAATGTATTTTATATAAAACATGGTTTTCTAATCAAAGAGTGAAATAAAGAAGCTATTTCCTAGAAATAATTTTTTTAAACATTAATACAAAAAGTAGGGAAAATAAAGTTAAAAAAAGTATTATATAGAAATAATTTTTTGAGAATAAAATAAATGAAATTATTGATATATATATATATATAACATTTTTAATGAAATATGAAGAATATTCATGAGAAATTATGATAAAAATGATATTTTAACAAAATACACCTACCAATTTGGAAGCAATGAATCATAATCTCCAAGATATAATAATGAAGATTCATAATTATAATATCATGTACATAATTGGGTAAATGATATTTCATTTCAATGGGGTTTTATATAATCCTAATAAAATAATTTATGCGGATTACAAAACATGTATCTCAATGAATAAAAAATGACACAAAAATACCTTAACACTTTAGTAACTTTTGACCTATAAACCCCAATAAAGTGAGATCCTAAAATTGATATGTAAATAAAAATAATTTTCAGGATAATAATACAAAAATAAATTCATGTGATGTATATATATTTAATGTCCCAATATTCTCATAAACGGGTATTAATTTTTTTAGATAAATATTCATTTCCTTAAAAACACATGCATGAGGACTATACTAGATGAGTTCTTTTGGAAAATTGGATATCATAATTTAAATTTTCTTAAGACATCTTAATAATGATACATTATAATCTTCCCCATTAATAATAATACTTAAAACATTTCTTTATAATAATGGGAAAAACATAAAAACTAGAGAGCAGAGATGTTCAACATGGGTAATCATGGGACTTAATGTAATAATAATTATATGATAAAATGATGATGTAAATTTTAGATCATTCCCAACTTAGGACATATCCAAAACACGAGTCATGGAATAAATATTACAAGTTTACTTGACATGAATCATAAGGGATTCAATATCATAGTACCTAAAATCATAACATAAGAATATTATATTGAAATTTTTGAAGATACATAAAAATATAATATAATCCAATATAAGTCATGGTGAATTTCTAAAAAAATATTAGGTAAATTCATAAGAACTATACCAACTTGGTAGGACACATCACCATCACCAGTCATAGTCCTTTCCATATAAGGGATTTGGATTCCCCATTATCCCATAGTAGATTATATTTCCCTATCATCCATTAGTGGATCGAAATACCTCATAAACCATTGTGGATAAATCTTTTCTACTTGTTTTTATAAATATCCAGTGAGACATAAATATTTGGCCAATTCATTGGATGGATTTTAATATACCGAATTTCAACTTATGAAATCCAAATATATATATTACATAAGAGAATATATTATTCATCACATCATAAACCATATAATGATGTGGGTTTTATAAATATCATTACTTCTTAAACATAAAAAATAATTAGAATTAATAATAAATGAATTATTGAATCATATCCCCATAAAACCATAAATAACATCAAAATTTTATATATTAGATGTAAAATAATTTTGAGAGATCACTTGAAAATTTCGTTGTTGGAAACCAATTTTTTATTTGATTACATGTTTTTCATAAATTGCCTCTCATTTTTTTATGATAATCAATTTTATTTTAAAAATTAACTTCTAATATTTGATGGTAATATTCAATTAAATGAGTATTCATGATGGTGAAAAATTCCATTCAATATGTGAATGTAAAAAAAATCATTTAAAATTTTTTTTAAAGAATTCACAAAGTATTTCATTTAGAAAATGAAAAAAATAGTCCTTTCAAAATGTTTAGTAAAAATAAAAATTGCATAGAATGAAATTAAAATTAAATAGGTTAATATAAAAAATTAATAAAATTTTTGAATGCATTGGCATGGAAGATACAAATTTCTCAAAGGAGACTTAAAATGAAACAATCCCAAATATTGATGAGGTTTTGAAATAAATACTCACCACATTATAATCAGTAGAATCATATGCCCCATGAAAGGAATAAAATTATATGGACTTATAAATAGAATAATATTCTAGATTAGTGTCATAAAATACATTCATGGAAAATATATACACCATGTATAAAAAACAAATAGTTTATAAGGTCGGTGTCCCATTAATAGTAAAAGTGATACATAAATCCTATACCTAATGCCTTTATTCTCATGGTATTTGGTCAATAATTCTTAATAACAAATATTTTTATATTATTTATATATTATAAAACAATATTTTGTTATATAATACTAAATATTATTCACTAATGAATCTATATTCCACAATTATTTATAGTTTCAGGGTAAATAAATGTTTCAGGTAATAACTACTTTATTGATCGTACAAGTTTTGATATGTTATTATTGATATGATTATATATATCAAGATTTACTTATTTTAAGAATATAAAAAATTATTTATATTATAAAACACCAATAATTCATTTTTTTTATTTTCTTTAAATTAATTCAATAGCATGCTCTACACACAATACTGAATCATAGCCCACCACGACTTACCATACTAGCCTTTCACAAAGTGATTATGAATAGTAATAAACTTCATTTTAAAATTTATATACTGAATATAATTTTATCGTCCATATTATGTTTTTTAGAAAAAATATAATAACATATTAAATTTTTCAGATAAAAGAAGTATTTCTCAAAAAAAAGAAATTTTATTTTTTTTAATGGATAACTCTTTTTAAATATAATAATTGAAACATTTATATATTCAATTTTAAAAAATAATATTCTTTTTTAGAAACATGATATACAAATTTAGTTTCGATAAATTTTCGGTGCTTTTGTGATAAGTTTCAAATTTTAATAAATAATGAAAAATACAATATTATAAGTGAAAACTATTTTTTTAATAAAAATAATATATAGGGTTAAATTATACATTTGAATAGTTGTTAAGTCTATTTAGATTTAATTTTTATCATTTAATCCGATTTTCCATTAAAATTGGACACAAACCAATATCAATCGTTTGAATGCTTTTACTTCCCAAAAACCTGCTTTCAGTTTTTGGGACCAAGAATAATCTTTTTAAATTAATAAATACAACTTCTTATTTTTTGAGTTTGGTGAAATAGAAGTCATTTTTTAATTTTTAAAATCAAAATCATCTTCGGTGAATTTTGGTATTTTTCTAATAACATTCAATTTTTGTTGAGTAGTGAAAAACACTACGTTATTTTTTAAAGCCAACATTTTATTTATATAATTATATTTAATTTAAATTTATATTAAATTCAAAATATGTAATTAGTACCTATATTAGTCCAGTATAATTAATTGAATATATTTATGAAATATATTAGATACTAAAAACATTGTTTAACCTTTTTACCGTCTTTTACACATCGTTTGAGTACATTTTCTTGTTTGCATAAAACATAATTTTACTGATTCTATAAATTTAATTTCTAAAATTCGAGAGACAAGGTTGACATCAGTTTGTAATATTTTGTTCAATATGATGAAAATAATTTTAGGTGAACAATGAATTTTGAATTTTATTTACCATGGTTAAATGTAAATAGAGTAATTAAAGGTACAAAATGGAATAATAATTACACTAACTAATGTTATAATTCTATTGGATAAGTTTATTTCGACCAAAATAAACCTTAAGACAAAACTATGACCCATTTTATCTAGTTGGATTAGATTAGGACATTTTTTATATTTTATTAAATGAAGTGTTAAAAGTGTTACATACAATGTTTAATAGCTAAAACATTTTTAATATTGGGGTACATATATGATAAAATAGTCTATAAATATTAATTAGAAAGATAAAAATATTAAATATATGATGGTAATTTATTTATAATTTTTAGACATTATATATTTAAATTTAATTATGAAACAATGATGACGCAGTAATTCCCTTATTAATGAAAGAATAAAATTATTTATGTTATAAATATTAAAATAAATTTAAATTGATCCTTTTTATTCATTCCACTAATTTACTAGGTTAATATTACATTATTATGTTAATTTATTTATTTTGTTCTCTATAATCATGTTTTTTTTACTTTCACAATAACCAACTACTAAATATTGTCAAAATAGACATAAATGAGTTTTTAAAATACATACAATGTAATTAAATGATATAGTATTCCTAAAAATATAAGGTTCATCCAAAGGACCTATATAATTATATATATTTCATCTATGAAAAAATTGAGGTTATTTTGGAAATTTATATAACGTTTATTAAACATGTAATAAAAAATACTAGAAGACTTGGTAAAAGATAAACTATTTAACTAAAAATTTAATCAAAAATATAATGTTAATATGGTGATCTAAACTTGTTTAAAACCAATTATTTGAGAATATTTTGACCCATATCTATCATATCATCGAACAAAAATCCATTTTGATAAGTTATAAACAAAAAATGATTTTGTAATAAAATGATATTTCAAGCATTTAATAAAGTGACCCTCACATCTCTTATAAAAATGTACATCCCATTCTCTGAAAGTCACAAATCCAATGCGATTAATGGCAGAAAACCCTAGCTCAAATATTCTCCCAACTACCGTAAATTAATCACAGAGGCCTTACTTCGATCAGAAATTCATTTTATGGGGCTGTATTGATCAATTTAAAAGGAAGAACCCGAATAAGAGATAATAATTTCACCACCTTATTCAATGTTCTTTTCTTCTTCCACATTCTCATTCATTATTCTTTGCATCCCAAAATAATAACTCCAATACATTATACCTTTTGTGATGTTATTATATAAATGTTACTACCATATTCATTATTCTATTCATCATATGAAAGATAATGTCACCATATGGGCATACGTACGACTTACGGTCTCCACGTCATGGTGTTGTTTGTTATACAACATTTAATTATTTTTATGGGTATAATAATATATATAATTTATGTAAATAAAAAATATTACAAGTTAATTATTTGGTAAATGTGATATAGCATTTAAATACATATGATTTCACCATCAATAGAATGATATTGTTGCTCGTGCATACGTACTGATTACCGTCTCCACAAACGTGTTGAGATACATTTCCCATCATAAACATTAAATAATAAATTTATTTTTATGATTTTATATGATTTATAAGAACTTAATATATTTTTGGATATGAATGAAATAATTCTTATCCATAAAAATTATGACTTACATAACAAAATATAAAAAGGAAAATGAATCAGTTAACAACTTCAATAATGATACTACATAAATATTGTGAAAAACCTAATATTAGAAGATCATATATGATATACTATTTATTTATTCAGTTCTTATTAATTTTAAAAAAATTATTTTACTATTAGATAAATTTTTATCATACCCTTGACTATGTAAAAGTACAAGGTATGGGGTTTTCATCGCATATTTTATTCTCATTAGATTCATGATATATTTTCCTCTATTCTCTTTTGTGTGGTGTATGTACTGCCCATGATTGTATTCATTGTGTAATATACATTAGTTTATGGGTATTTACATTTTCATTGTATGATCCATATTTATTGGGGGGGGGTATGATTCGTATGTTACAAAATTAGTAAGGGAATATCATATTTCAATTTCCACTCAATGAGTTTTACACATGCTTCATTGATTATTTTACTCCAAGATTATACAGGGAATGACTATTTATTTATTTATGTTGTAATTTATACTCCCCTTTATGTGGATATACTTTTGATACACACAGTAACTCCATTTATAAATTCTCATATCATTGATATGGATTTGAAAAGGGTAATCATAACTCAATTTCAATTCATTTAGTTAAACATCCATGTTATTGTTTTTGTTTTTACAATAATAAGTTTGAATATCTGATGATTTGTTTACAATGAATATCTAATCATATTGAGTGAATTTATATTTTTCACACATAATTTTGTCATAAATTTTTCCTTAATATTAGGATATGGACTTTATAATAGATTTCACCTCAATTTGTGTTCCATTGAGACTTCTTTGTTGTTGTGCACCAATTCACTTTTATGTTGTGTATATACCGTTTTTTGACCAATTATATCATGAATACCTTTATTCTCATAATATTATAACGTTTTGATTAATTTTATTGTTCAATTTTTTGTATTCAATCGTCTTTCATTTGGTTAGGAACTCTTTAACAGAAATATTGTTTTAAATGGTTTAATGAATTTTTATTCTAAATCATTCTCATGGATGTACATATTTTGAAAATGGTTTAAAGGATTCTTTTGTATTTAAATTAATGTTTTATAATTAAAATTATTTTAAATGTTTCAATGTGCTCTGTGACACTTTGATTCCCTAATCTCTTTTAAAAGACTTTTTCGATAAATAGTTGGACTTTTAAATGTTTTCATGACAAATGGGATATTTCGTGAAAATTTTTGTACCAATTATTTTCTTCTATGTTAGTATACTTTATTGTATATTATTCTTGATCGGGGTTGATTTATTAAAATACAATCTTCCATATTTTCTTAAATGAGTTATTTATTATTATGGATGTGCAATTTTTATACCATTCATGGTTTGTGGTTATAGTATTAACATATCATATTCTTGTTTTAATATGAATGTTTATATTTTGTTTCACACTTTTTCATTTGAGTAATGCATTAGACATAGTAAAGGATGAGCAAAGCCTGTTGTTACCCCTTGATGCATCAGTTGGTATAATGAGACAAACTCATCTCTAGGCACATGGACATCACCAAGTCTTATTTCTAGTCCTGGAATAAAGCCTTGAATATGTGGTTTTGATGTCCATCAGTATATATTCCATCATTATGAAATTAGATTTTGATATTACATGTTATTATTCAACTATTATAATTTCAATTTAAATAAGTAAATATAATTAATTGATTTATATTTTCCATATTATGATAAAGTATATGTTTAATAGGATTGGGATTTAGTCGAATACATTGTGTTAAATGTTTATTCTTATTTATGAATTTTTCCTCTATATTGTTATCCTTAATGAGCATCTGAGATCACATCTTTATCATGTTTTCATTTTCCCATGATGTGAAGATGTAGATTATGATTGACCTGTAGGGATAGGATAATGGATATGAGTGTGTTCAAAGGGACACAATGTTGTTTTTTATTCTATTTCATGATGTAATGTAAAACTTATGTATGTATCTAGTACATCAAGGCTACCAAACCTATTATTATTTTGATACATGGTCACTTTATATCATAAAATGTTATTTAATAATGCACCGACTCTTGGTAAATTGGGTTGGGGAATTATATATGGTCTCATAGAAATTTTTGTACAATCATTGGAAACTAGATTTAGAAAAACTCTTACTAGCGAACATTACCCTAAGATAGAAATTGTTGATTAGTATAGAATAACATCCTACAATTTGGCTAATATTGGGATTTTTTTAATTTTCCAAGCAATATATCCCTGTCTGGAAACAAGCTGGTATAGGCGGCTCTAGAACAAATGTTTCTTAGGGTAAAACCTGAAAACACCGCTCTTAGCTAGACTCGAATAGGAATTAGTGCACGAAAACTGGACTTGATTCACTCTTGGTTACGACACTCATAGGGGATTTTTTTTTTGATAACCCAATTTTTTTATACAAATTGTTTTGATGGATTTTAAAAAATATGAGAATAAATAACCTTGGATAATCCTAATGTGTTTTAAATTGAAAATAATGTTCCATGGTATTCTCTAAATTATTTTATTACAATTGTTTCTCAAACTATGAATTATGGTCTTAGTCAACAGATGTATTCCAAGGATGTCATTGTAACATTGAATATGATTTAGAAGGTGGGAATGAGGGTGGAAGTGAGAAAATAAATGGAATATTTGTAGGAGTAAAAGATATCATGTTCATTCCAAATCAAGATTCCAAAAATATGATCAATAACATATATATTAACCAAATCCAAAACTAAACAAAGAAGAGAATTGAGGATAATGATAAGTGCTCCATTAGTGTAATAGACAGAGAAAGGAAAGCTCAATATCCATAATTTATGAAATGTTGATGGAAACATCCATGAAAGAGTCTCAATATACAAATAAATTATTTATGTGTGGGAAAGAAGGACATAATGTAAATTTATGTAAAGGAAAAATTATGAATACAATGGATAAAAAATGATCCTAATAATCCATATATAGTAATTTTCCATAAATTTATGGTACCTGGGAATTACCCAAGTCAATGAACTATTCTACAGGTTAACCACTAGGTCAAGGATGATCCTATGGGGAAATAAATGAATGGATAAATGTTTAGAATTATTAATTCTCTTTATTGATGGGATTACATTCGAATTATTTTCTCATGTATGTGTAACCCTGTAGTTTGTTATGTAAAAAATATATTTGAAGAAGAATTATCTTTTCTTTTGTGGATATAGTTACAAAGAACAATTTGGGTTTTTATGATCCTTGAATTTGATTAAATTACATTTTAGTAATTTTTGGGATGAAAAATGCAATGAATGCGATGAAATATATTGTATAATTACATTATTGTTATTTTTTGGAATATATCTCATTTTTGGAATGATATAAAATATAGTTTTTGAAAAAGGACAACACGTAGACCTTGTAAAAAGATGTCGTGTAAGACATAGCAGCAGGAATCGAACCCACAACCAATGCGCGACTTGTATTTATCACCGACCACTAGACTACATGAAGTCCATGGTTAGTGTGACTAATACTTTTTAGTTAAATTATTTCATTGATCAATTATAAGTTGATTTTGAATCTTCTGTTTTATTAAATTGATATCCTTTGTATTGGAAAATGATTTTGTAATTAAGTGATAAATGTAATTTTTGATTACGTTGACTCTATTGGGAAAACATTAGAGCTATTGAAAATAAAATAAAATTGGATTTTATTTGAGTAATGGTGGCTTTTTATTTTGTAATAATCTATGTTATTTATAGAGAATCAGATTATTATTAAAAATGATTATCCTAACATATAGAATATGTGATTTAGATAATTACACGTTAGTATGAGATCAAAAGAGTAATTGATGTTATTTGGAGATAAATTTTATGATTTACTATGAAGGATTATGTTACTAAATTATTCTAAGTTATGGGTTTCGGTCCTAATTTAGATTATATTGATGGATTTTTATGTAAATTTTTTATTGAATGGTCATTATTAAACTCTGGGTATTGTTTGTTTAATTTTGGAAATTATGATTAATAGTTCTTCCTATAAAGGATTATCTATTTTTGGGATCAACAGATCATGTAATATTAATATTGGTTTTTGTTAATCTCTAAAGGAAATTTAAATATATAGTTCATCCTTTTTGGATTATGTGATTCCCTAGAAGTTGATAATAGTGCTTTAAGTGTGACCAAGCCATCTAGAATTCTAATCGTTTGGAGAAAAGATGAGTTATTTATATAAATTTATTAAATGATGAAACTCTAATTTAAAGGTAAGTATTTATCAATTTTTTCTTAGTTAGTCTCATAAATAATTTCTCAACATTATGAAATGAAACTTAAAATAAAATATGTTGTCTGTTTAATTTTATTATTAGGAAAATAATGACCAATTAAACCTTTACAAGATTGTAGTTTTTTTGTTGTTAACATTCTCCTGATCGTGTTTTCTATCACTCTCTATCATGACATGACACATAGATTATCTTCCACATAAATTTTTCATACAATGAATACAAGTATAAGTTATCTAAGGTGACCTTTGTACTCACTACTGGAAACGTGACCTATTTCCACGGTTCAAAACTATGGGTATAGCCCCAAAAACCGTGGGTATAGGGTATACCCACAGTATTGGGAACCATGGGCTGGAACGGCGTCGGGATAAGGGTCTTGACCTATACCCACGGTTTAGTAGAACCATGGGTATAGGTGTGTTACACACCAAAACCATATTGTACAGTATTGCAGGGTAGTTACCCCATGATTTTCAAACCGTGGGAAATATTTGTTTCAAAAATCGCGGGCACAGGGTTTCGAACCCGCTCCACACGCACGGACTCAGCAGCGCAACCCAATAGCGGACCAACCCAGATGACGTATTTATATGTATATACATATATTTTATTATAATATATTAATACCAGTGTTGTTATCTAATAAACCTGACCAGTGAGTCTCGAACACGTGACCTGGAGGGACGGAGAAGAGCGGCGAACAAACTTTGCTACAAGAATTATGCTTATATAATTATATTGTTTTATAATTATATTAATATTGTCGGTATATTTGAAAATTTACCATGCTGAGATTCGATCATCGCACTTCACATAATAGAACGGAGAACTAAACCAATGAAGATACCAAATTTATATTAACAAATATTGGTATCCGAATAATTATATTTTTTAAGACATTGTTCCTGCGTAAAATTTATTTCATTCCACACAATTGTTTTCCCATTTCCCCCTAACCCATACCATAACATGGGAAACCTATAGGCATGGTTTTGAAAAAATATGGGTATAGGTCTTTGAAAAAAATACCCACTATAACCACTATTTTGGAAAAAATGTGGGTATAGGTCTTCACAAAAAAACCTATGCCCACAGTTTTGGAAAAACCGAGGGGATAGGTATTAAAAAAACTATGCCCACAGTTTTGTCAAAAACCATGGGTATAGGTTCCCATACTATCCCTTTACCCATGGTTCTAGAAAACTGTGGGTATAGGGGGGACCAATACCCACATGTTTTTAAAAAACCGTGTGTATAGGCCCAATTTCCAATAGTGACTTCTCTTTCATTCTTTTAAGGTGATATTAATGTTGACTCATATAATGTGGTACATTAAATGATGTTTCAAAGACCAATATTAAAATTGTGAGGACCCAATTTCCAAAATTGTGAAATAATGTAACACCCCAAGATTTCATAGTGTGTTTTTCTTTTTAAATTAATTCAATAGGTTGCTCTACATGCAACAACGAGTTCGAGCGCAACACAACTTACCAAACATACAGTTTAAAATGAAATTATGAATAGTATTAACTGAATTTTGAATTTTATATAAACCATATAATTTTAACATCCATATTCTGTGTTTCTTTGACATAATATATGAACAAATTTAATTTATCAGATATAAGAAGTATTTTTCAAAAAATGCAATTTTATTAGTTTTTATTGGAGGACCCTTTTTAAATAGAATATTTGGTATTTATATATATTAAAGATAAAAAAGTAAAAATATTCATTATAAAAGAAACATAAAAATTATGTTTGGATAAATTTTCAGTGCTTTTCTGAGAGAATTCATATTTTGATTAAACACGAAAAATACTAAATTTTAATTGAAAACAACTTTTTTAATCAAAATAATTTATTATTTCAAATTATACAATTGAATGGTTTTGATGAATAAATAGATTATATTTTTATCTTTTAATCCAATTTTGGTCATTTGGAGAAATTATACATTTAAATTAGACATGATCACATATCAATCTTTTGATTGTTTTTACTTCTCAAAACATGCTTTTTGGAATGGACAATGATATCATTTTTTTAAATTAATTTATGTAACAAACTGAATATGGTTACCAGTATTAATGGCACTAATCCCAGCCCATCCCAAGTACTGACGCTTATTCCCAATCCCTACGTGCTGGCACAAGTGCCTGGGAAAAAAATTTAGGTTTCGGAACGATTTACCCGAGTATGAAAGCATAAAACATTAAAAACAATCTAGAATATAAATCAGAAATCATCAAGCCATACAAGTAATAAGAAAAAATAGAACTGAATAAATTTCTTTGAAGAAAATAAAAGTGTTCCAAATACAAATAAATACAATAGCAATATAGACCACAGGACTCCACACGACAAGGGGTCATCACCCAAAAGCTCTCTCCATAACTCTGCTCCAAGGATGGGAACTAACACCCTAAACCGCCATCATCCATAGCCATCTCATTACATGAGTCAAGAATAATAAAGTATAAATATCCCCAAGGGTGTAATTATGGTGTGAGACTAATCCCAATATTATACCACTCAATTATTGAAATAAGCATGCAATACAATGTGAGAAAACAAGCAATTTTAATAAGAAATGAAAAGGGGTGATAAATTCCATGAAATGAAACATTCAATGGAAAAGATTTTTAGAGATACAGATTTTCATAAATTTAACACAATTAAATATAAATATTATCTAATTTAAATTACTTCCAACAAAAACATAATACTTACTCAGATACCACAAAAACAATGAGCAACAAAATCAAGAATAGCCATAGGCACTAGATATTCTGGGGCGTTATGCACCTCATTCCCCGAAGTAATGTAACCGTAGTAAAATCCAATTTCATTCACTAGAAACTATTATGGAACATACCCATAACATAGTGGTCCCCAATAATCATCCACATAGTTTAGTTAGAGTTGTTTTCATCAAATTTCTAGGGGGAATAGGGAACTCATCTGGTCTACTAACTGTAATAGTACGCATTTACCAAAACTAGGTACCGAGGCTTCCCACATTGTGCTCAAACAATTTCAGTGTGAAACACATATCAATTATTATGTAAAACACCACTATTGTTAACATAATTCCAGTATATTATCTATCACATTTTATACCACTTAAAACACACAACAAACTCTTTGATTTTTAATGAAACAATTTCTAAGATTCATAAAAGGTTTTGCACACAAAACCTTTTATGAACCCCACATGTAGACCATGGGCACACATATAAGTTAACAAAATAGTAAATAAAGCCCAATAAATTTCAATGAAAATAGTAAATCAATTTTAGGGCTTCCGCAAGTTAAACAAGATGTGATAACATTGTAAAGCCTAAATTTTCACACAAAAGTGGCACTAAAACGTCACTTTCTTTACAAATTACCTTAAAACCCATTAACACATCAACATCCAAAGGGGACAAAAAATAAGAACATTTATTTTCATCCTTAATATAGTTCAATAAATTCAACTAAATAAGTATATGGAAGCCTTTAATGATCGAAAAAAAAATTTATATGAAAAACCACCAATATCACCAAAAACTAGCACTTAAAAATCATTAACATTATAATTTCCACTAAAACAAATTTTTTCCCCATATAAAATTTAAATAGACATGAAAATACCATAAAAATATCATCTAGGTCACAATGAATTCATACCAAAAGGAATCACATAGCAAATCAAAGAAAATCGTTGAATAACTATGTGAAAATCATGTCGCACCACTACCTCACCAAAAATGACATAGATAAAATCTAAAACCACTACAATTGACCAAGAAACCAAAATATTATACCATAGATTTGAAACCATACCACCTAGTAATTTGGACCTTCAATGAAATTGAATGAAACTTCATTGAAAGTGGAGGAACATTGGAGGAGAGACACTTACTAGAGATTCATTGACGTTCTTACACAAAATCTCCAGTCAAATGGGGTTCCGAAGTTGTTTTGAGTGAGGGGGAGGCATACATGGATTTTAGGATCGATGAGGAGGTTGAAGGGTCAAATTAGGAACTATAATGGTAGAATAAGAGTAAGAATTGAGAGTTTTAAGAAGGAAAGATGTTACCTCTTCAAATCTACTCGATTTGAGAAACCCTTTGATGTTCTACACGAAATCAATATGAATTAGAGCTCCAAAAATAATTGGAAAGAGGATGGGATCATGGCTAGGTTTTGTGGACTTTGGATAGAAGTAGATTCACTAAAAATACATAAAATTTAATGTTTTATTTGGTAAGGAAATTGTTTTTTAATTAGAAATGGGCTTCCGGGAAGGGCCAATCCCATTAATAAAAACCCAAATACATATTGGTTATGAATTTTAATGGCTCTAAATAGGAATGATGTTGTTAATAGGTGAGGGGACTAAATGTTGTAGCTTGAATGGATGAAAAATCTTTAAAATGAATGAGTTATAAGAAAACAATTTTCATTTTTAAATCTGAAATTGAGCTAACGATTTGGCCCAATTTATGAAAAATCACACATTCCTCCATAAAAGCATGGGAAACCCCCAAAAAAACATGAATGGAAATTAAAAGAATTATACATTTAAAATATTTCATGGTTGTGACATATCTCCCCACCATGAAAGAATTTCCATATTTGAAAGGAAACCCGTAGTTTGAATGGAAAACTAGAACATGTGCTCTTCCTAGACCCATGAATATTACTCTCATGACTCATGTGTATCATTACAATGCTTAAAATGAACCTGAACTAATGGAATAGACTTCCCTAGATTCACCGTCTCTTGGGAGTCCACTATTTCCATTGGACACTCAACAACAGACATGTCAGAGTCTATCTTCATCTCTTCCTAACCCAACACATGGGATGGATCCGGGTTGTATTCATTAACCAGGAGACGTGGAGGACAAAATGGATGAATGTCAACTGAAAAGGTAAAGACAAACTGTAATACGCCTTTCCAATACGTTAGGTTATCTCAAAGTTCCCAACATACTGTGGTGTCAGATTCCCTTAATTCCCCAATCGATAATGGCCCACACAAGTGGCCACTTATAAGAACACCCTATTACCAACAAAAAACACGTGGTCACGGAGCCTCCGATCATCATATGATTTATGGTGACTATGAGCTATCAATAAATGTTGACTAGTCATCTTAATCTTTTTAGACATATCCTTCACTAGAATAGGCCCCAACAGCGAGGTCTAACCTACCTCAGTCTAAAAAAGGGTGGGCCAATAAGGCCGACCATAGAGCGCCACATAATGAGCCATTCTAATTCAAGATTGGTTACTATTATTAAAGAAAAATCAACCAACCACAAATGGCTATTCTTGGAAACTCCAAAGTCCAAGACACATGCATGGAGATTTCCATCGAAAATCTGATTTTCTCACTCTGTCGGAAAATTCGTCTAAGGATAGTATGTTGTGCTCATCTTAATCAGAGACTCCATGTCCTTCTGAAGGCCTCACGAGAACATAAAATTTAAACGAGGGTCTCTATTTGAAACAACTACCGATTGAACATCATGTAGTATCACCACCACCAGAAGATAAATCCGGCCCAACTCATCCACATTATCTGTATCTTTGATCAGAAATAAGAGGACTGAATTGGTTAAAAAAAATCCCCATCCAAATGGAATTATTTCCCCAAGGTGTATGAGTTTACAGAACAACGATGTCCATAGAAACTTATTCCCACTTACTAGTAGGAAAGGGTAATGGTTGGAGAAAATCAGAGGGCCCTTGATTGTCTACATTCACCTGCTAGCATGTGTAGCATTTCATCATAATGTCTAATATTTTTCATCTCATACCAGAACACCAGAACAACTGACAGAAATCATAATGCATCTTGGTGGCACCCGAATAGCTAGCACACTGAGGCATGTGGCTTTGCTCTATCACCACCTTTCATAGAGATAACGGCCCTACTGAACGTCCCTTGAAGCACAGGATGCCCCCGGGAGAGGACAACTAATCAGAGGACGTCTCTATGCCATGAAGAAACTATAGTGATTACTGACAAAACAACATGGCGTAGTTCACCTTCAGGGGACATACCATCATACTCTAGCCTGAGCAATGGAAAATAAAAGGTAATACATCCCAATATTGGGAGTGGATGTCATGTATGACCCGACTGACAATCCCATTCTCATCAAAACACATGAATACTCCCATCAGGGGCCATGAAACTCACTCACTAACTATAGAAATAAATGGTTGCATGGAAGTGTACTAGCCAATCGAGAGAAATAATGGTGTTAAAAATGTCAAATATAAGACCACGAGGTTCCACTCCATCTCGACCCATGAAACGGAGAGTGCACACGACATGCACCTGAGTCCTGGATCCTTTTTTCCCCCACACCGTTAGAAACTCCATCGAAAAAGACAACAAATTAGGTGATAAATATAGTGTGTCCACCCAGCTTGATGAAATGAATGAAACTGAGGCGCCTATATCACTAAGGGTAGAAGATATTGATGATTCGAACAAAATGGTACCTCAAACAGTCAACGGTCCCACATCTGATCCTAGTGGTGACAAATCCATCACAATGAGATGTCTGGTCTCTTCCTGGGATGGCAGCTAGTCTACGGTTGTTCCCTAAACTAGCTATTCTTAGAGGATGAACCATCCCTTCCTCCACAACCAGAAAATCATGATCCCCCAGTCCTCAATGGATCAAACTATGCTGGAACTCTTCTTCAATCCACTAACCTTTCCCCACTCAGAAGTGGATGTGCCACCCCACAAAATCATTGTAAATGACCCATGCATCCAAATAGGTAATAAGGATTCAGAGTAAGTGGGAATGATGTTCAGATGTGCCTTGTATTCCCACATAGATCGCACATGACAGATCTTTCATTAGAATCCACAGACGAAAACTGCACGGAAGAGTGGAATGAACTGCCACCTCCTTTCTTCACATTTTCCTCCCACTTCCTTTCCTCCTATGAGAAGTAGCCACATGCCACTAATGATTCTGAACCAGAGAAACCAGACCTTCATTTCATATCAATCTCAACCATTCATTCCTAATCTATGACCTCAGCGTAGGTCCTTACCATAAAATAGAACACCTGGGAGTATATCAACAGTCACAAGCCTTTCTCAATCCTCTGGTCCATCAGTTGATCATTAGAGACAATTTATAGAGCATTCCAAAACAACTCAGTGAAACAGTTGGTTTAATCCTTCAAAGATAGATTCCCCTGAACATCGTCCATTAACTCTCTGGACCAAGCAGAAGCCAACACCTCAGGGCATTACTGTTCATTGAAGATGACCTTGATATCTCTCATGCGCATCTGCTCATTCTTTCCTATCTAATGTACTGACTCCAACCACTTGCTGCTGGGACCATCCAACCAAATGAAGGAACACTTCACCCTGAGCTCTTTTATTGTTTCCAAGAACTCAATCATATGCTCGATCTTCTCAATCCATTCCTCTGCATCCTAGGGTTTGGAGCTGCCTTAGTTGAATGGAGGCTTGTTTCTTAGAAACTCATTTGAATTATATCTTCTTGGTCACATATCTTCTTCCCTAACAGGAGTAAGAGGAAGAGTTGGTCCTTATCTAAAATCTAGGTTTTCCTAGACAATAGCCTCAACTTGCCTCTGATCAATCTGTGTTGGAGAACTCTCTCCATCTTCCTCCCAAGTGCACATGGGAGATTTTTATGGAGGCATGTTGCTACAAAATGCAACAGTCCCAAAACAAAAATCAATTCAACAATTCTGAAAATTTTAATCAAATACATAAAATAATAATAAACTATAAAAATCAATAATAAAAGAAACAACTAGTCCACCCCTGCCTGGTGTACATGTGTGGTCTGTATCCCACACACCTCACTGGGAATTGAAGTCAATCAGACAATTCCAACATCCCCCGGTGACTCAAGGTCTGCCATGAGATGTGTAGTCTAGGAACCCTACTTCTAACAAAAACCATATTCCATGAAAATCCTATCTCATGTCTATCCTTACTCATCCCAAAATAGTACTATAATACAAAAACATTAACCTCCTTTGATATCATTTTGTCATGAAATGAATCTTCCCACCACTATTAATGGCACCAATCCTGGCCCATGGACTAGCTCCGAGGGTGTTCCATATCCCCACAGGTAGGCACATGTGCTCAGGTATCATTAATTTATGTTTGGGAATTATTTACTTGAGTATGAATGCATACACTATTAAAAACAATATACAATATAAATATGAAATTTTAAATTCAAAAAAAGTATAAAGAAAATACCCAAAATGAATAGATTGGTTTAACGAAAATAAAAGAGGTCTAAATAAATATAAAGAAAATATAAAGATAGCCCAATTGACTCTACATGACAAGGGTTCATCACCCTCAAGCCATCTCCAGAACTCCACACAATGAATGGGAACTAACGCCCTGAGCCGCCTGCACCCATAGCCTTCCCTTTACCAGAGCCCAGTATGATAAAGTCTTCTCAAACCCAAGGGGTTTAAGTAGGTTGTGATACAAATCCCAATAGGATACCACCATATGATTATAAAGTGCATGCAATACAATGTGAAAAATCTTTTAGTTTTAACATGCAAAGGAAAGAAGTGATAAATTCCAAGAAATGAAACACTCAATTGAAAATAGTTTTCAAACTAAAAATTTTCAGAATATTCACGTATTTAAATAGACATGTTAGATTCTATAGATTACTAATAAACAACCAAATATATTTCCAAATACCACAGATACTACGAGAAACAAAATCAGGAACACCCATAATCACTAGATAGTCTCGGGCCCCCTGCACCTTTTACCTCAGTGTAATGTAACCATTGTAAAATCCATTTTCGTGCATGAGCCACTAGTAGGAAGCATACCCATAACCTAGTGGTACTCAATAATCATACACATAGTTTACATAGAGTTGACATTATCAAAATTATAGGTGTAACATGAATAAAAATGATCTGGTCCACTAGCCGTACCCGTACACATCTGCCCTCCCAAGGTACCCTGGGTTCCCCCATTGTGCTCAAAATATTTTAGCTAGTAACACATATCTATTTTTATGTAAAACACAACTATTTGTCACATAAACCCAGTAAAATATCTATCACTTTTTATACCACTTAAATCACACAACAAAACACTTTGAATTTATGTGAAACAATTTCTCCAAATACCGTATTGTTTTAAACACAAAACCCCTTAATAACCCCACTTATACACCATGTACTCACTTTTAAGTTACCAAAATATTAGTGGCAGAACAATAAATTTCAATTACAACAAGAAATAAATTTTAGTGAATCCCCATGTTAAATAAGAAGTGATAACTTTTTGAATCATCCATTTTCACACAAAAGTGGCACCAAAACATCACTTTCATTACAAATACTATTAAAACTCATTTTCACAGCTACAACTAAAGGAGATAACCAATCAAAAAAAATATTTTCTACCCTAGTAAAGTCAATAAAATAAATTGTTATTGGGAATCACTTGATGAACCAATAAATGATTTATATAAAAACCCCGAAATTTAACAAAAGATTGGAACTTAAAATTTATTGGCATTATAACTGCCACTAAATCCAATTTTAGCAGAAAAATTGAAATAAAATAAACATGAAAATACCATAATCACAAAAGCTAGGTAACTAATATTGTAAACCATAATAAATCACCTTCCAATTCAATGGAATCCCTTTAATCACCCTACGAAAATCAAGTCGCACCACTTCAGCACCAAGAGGTATATAGATGAAACCTAAAACCACAATAATTGACCATGAAACCCCATGGTTAAACCCTTGGTTAGAAACCTAACCCCTTGTTCATTTGTAACTTCAGTGAAATTGAATGAAAATTCAAGGAAATGGGAGTATCTAAGGAGGATATAAACTTAATTGATATTCTTGGATGTTCCTCCACCAATCCCCTCATCAAAGGGGATCCAAAGTGATTTTGAGCGACTAGGATGGATGAAATGGATTTTAGGTTTGAATAGGAGGAAGAAAGGTTGAATTAAGAACTGTAATGGAGTAAAATGATTAATAATTTAGTGAGTTATGAAAGAAATAAGTTACATCTTCAAATAAGGTCTATTTGAGAAACCCTATGATGTTATGTACTAAATCGTGAATAAGACATGCTCCAAAGAGAGTGAAAAGAAGATGTGGGTGTGGGTGTATTCAGTGGGCTTGGGATAGAGGTGGAATCACTGAAAAATCCTTAAAATTGAATATGTTATTAATTAATTTGTTTTAGAACTGCAAATGGGAATCTAGGAACACCCAATTACTTGAATAACAACACAAATACACCTTGGTTATGGATTTCAAATGGCACCATATTTACGTGGTTGTGTTAATAGGTTAGGGGAGGCTATGTAGAAATTGGAATGGATGATAAAAGTTGAAAATGAAGGTTTTATAAAAGAAAAAAAATTATTTATAGATATGAAATAGGGGTTCATGTTTGGACCAACTCGAGATAAATCACCCATTCCACCATAAAATCTTGGGAAACCCCAAAAAAAAGCATGAATGGAAATTAAACAAAATTTACCTTTAAAATTTTTCATGGATGTGAATATTAATAGACCATATATGTTTTTAATTCACTAAAATAGGAAACATTTATGAATATGGAATATCAAAATTAACATTGGGTTAATTTTTTTTTCTTTTCTAAAAACATTCATTTTTTATGCAGAGTGAAAAACACTATATTTTTGTTTAAAGATGACTATTTTATTTCAATTTATTTTAAAAAAAATAAATACATAATAACTATATTATTCCAATTTTATTCATTGAAGTCATTTTATAATAATAATATATATAGAAAATTTAATTGAACTTTATTCCATCTTTTACCCGCCTTCTAAGAACATATACGAATTTTCATAAAACATAATTTTAATACTTCTAGGAATGGTATTTCAAAAATCCAAGAGACACGGTTGACAAAATTATGTAAACCTAGTTCAATAGAATGAAAATATTTTTTGTTGAATAAGAAATTTGGAATTTTATTTACCATGGTTCAAATTAAAGTGGGTATTTAAAGGTAAAAATTATATTATAATTTCCCTAAAAATTGTCCTAATTCTATTGGATAAGTGTTTTTCGACTGAAATTTACCATAGGAAAAAAATATGATCCTATTGATCCACTAATATTAGATTAATACATTTATTATATTTTATTTAAAGAAGAGTTAAAACTGTTAAATTCAATGTTTGATAACAAAAATAATTTTAATATAGGGTTACACTAAAGATAAATTCTAAATAATGATGATGTGATAATTACATTATTAATGAAAGACTAAAATAATTGATGTCATAAATATAAAAAAATGTATATTGATCATTTTTATTAATTCCAATAATTTTCATGGTTAATATGATATGTTAGGGTTGATTCAGTATATTTTTTGGATGTAATCATGTTTTGTTGAATTTTACAAAAATAATGTGCGAAAAGTGTCAAAATGGACATAAATGAGTTTTTAAATCAAATACAATATTATTAAATGTCATAATATTCCAAAAAATATAAGGATAATCCAAAGGACTTATATAATGATATATATGTCATTAATGAAAAAAATTAGTTTCTTTTGGGATTTTATAGTATGTTTATTAAACCTAAAATTTAAAAATATAGGCAGAAATGGTAAAAGTTAAACTATTTAATTATTAATTAAATCGAAATAATATGTTTAATATTGTGACCTAAACTTGTATAAAACTGAGTTGTTGAAAATATTTTGACCCATAAACACATTATCCTGGACATAAACTCATTTGGAGCTATTATAAACTTATAATTATTTTATGATAATATAATATTTCAAGCTTTTCCTAATGTGACCCTGACCTATCTTATAAATGTGTACTTCCCCAAATATTGAATTCACACTTCCAAATACATTTGTATCGTCCATCCCCAACTCAAATATCCTAAAAAATACCCTTGCATCATCTAATATGCCTTAATTTGATCATAACACCATCTTAAGGAGCCCTTTTGATCAAATCAAAAGGTAGCACCCGAAAAAGAGGTAATAATTTCACCACCTCTTTCAAAGATCTTTTCTTCTTCCACATCCACATTAAGTTTTATTTCCATACCAAAATAATAAATCATGTACCTTCTATATAATATTATTATATTAAAAATACGGTACCACCATTTTCATTATTCTGTACGTCCTATGACTGAAAATGATACCATACGTGCCTATGTAAGGCTTACCATCTCCACACCGTGCTGTATTTTTAAAATCCACACTTCAATACTTTTATTATCATAATAATGATTATAATTGATTTGAATAATAAATATAACATCTTAATGATTCATTATATATGATATAACAATCAATTAACTATGATTTCACCATCAATAGGATGATATTATCTCTCGTGCGGACGTACGAATTACCGTCCCCACGAACGCGATGAGATTCATTTCCCATCACAACCATTCAAGGTTAATGTTAATTTTATGATTTAAAATAACGTTTAATAAATTAATATAATTAGTTATATGAATAAAATAAATATTATCAGTAACATACATGACTTACATAACAAAACATATAAAGGAAAACGAATCAATTAACACCTGAAACAATGATACTACTATAATATTATTAACAAAGCAATATTAGAAGATCATATATTATATATTATTTTTGTATGTGGTTATTTTAAAATATAATAAGAATTATTAATCTATTATTCATGGGGTTAATGTACCATCTACTAATGAAAATTACAAGGTAAATGATTTTCATCTAACATTTTTTCCTATGAGATTCATGTTATATTTTCCATTATTCTGTTTTTTGTGGTGTATAAACTGCACATTATTGTTTTCATTGTGTAATACACATTAATTTATGGGTATTTACATCATCATTTTATGATCATTCATTCATGTGGTTTATGTTTTGTATGTTACTAAATCATTAAGAGAATTTCAATTTTAAATTTCCACTCATTGGGTTTTAAGCATACTTCATTAATTATTTTACTCCAATATTATGTGTGTAATAACTATTTATTTATTTATGTATTAATTCCCACTCCCCTTTCTGTGGATATAATTTTTATACACATAATCAATCTATTGATAAATTCTAATGTCATTGATATCAACATGAAAAGGGAAATCTTAACAAAAATTCCATTCATTGAGTTATACATTCCAGTCATTGGTTTTGTTTTTACAAAAAACGTGTGCATGTACTCTGATTGATTTACACTATATATCTAATCATATTAAGTTAATTTATATTTGTCACACATAATTATGTCATTGATTTATATTTAATATAAGGATATGGTCTTTATAGTGTATTTCTTCTTAATTTATGTTCCATTGAGACTTTTTTGTTGTTATGTACCAATTCAGTTTTATATGGTGTATCTACTGTCCCTTGACAAATTATATCATGAATATCTTTATTTCAATGATATTATAATTTTTTTATTAATTTTATTCATATATTATTTTTATTCATGTGTCTCTTATTTGGTTAATAAATATTTAACTAAAATATCATTTTAAATGTTTTAAAGAGTTATTTATATAAATATTTCTAATAGATGTCCAGGTTTTAAAAATATTTTCATGGATTTATTTATATGGACATGAATGTTTTATAATTAATATTCCTTTCAATGTTTCAATGTGGTATGAGATGATTGGATTAAAAAATCTTTTTTAAATGGCTTATTTGATAAATATAGTGACATTTAAATGTTTTCAAGAAAAAAGGATATTTCTACAAAATATTTTTATTAATTATTTTCATCTATGTCAATATCCTTAATTGTATTTTATTCTTGATTAATGTTTATTTATTATAATACAATCTTCTTTATTGTATTGAATGAGTTATGATTGACTGTGGATGTGTTATTTTAAACTATTCGGTGTTTGTGTTTAAAGTGATGACATTTTGTATTCTAGTTATAATATGAATGTTTAGATTATGTTTCACCCTTTTCATAAGAGGAATGAATTTTATTTATTAAGAGATGGTTGAGGCCCGCTGTAGCCCATCAATGCCTCTGTAGGACTCAGGAGAGAATCTACTATCTTGGAAGAAGGCATTGACAAAAAATTATATGTATTCTTGGCACGAGGCCTTGAATATGTGCTTATGATGTATGGAATTATGCATTACATCATTAGAAGCATTAATATTGATATTAAATTTGATTAATTGACATGTAGAATATACATGTGAATAAGTAAATATAATTATTTTATTTATATTTTTCATACTATATTGATGTATAGGTTTAAATGGTTTCTGTTTCAGTCCTATGCATGGCTTTAAATGTATAAGGTTATTTATTAATGCATCTACAATATTGTAATCCTTAATGATCATCTGAGCTCCCCACTTTCTCATTTTTTCTATTTCCCGGGATGTGAAGAAGTATATTATGATTGAATTGAATGGGTAGGCTAAGGTATACGAGTGTGTTAAAATGGGACACAATGTTTTTTTTTGTTTTATTTCATGATATAATGTAAAACATATGCATGTATCTATTGCATTCAAGTTTACTAATCATATCTGTATTTCGAGACTTGATCTCTTGTAATCATGCCAATGTTATGTAATAATGCACCTCCTCTGGGTAAATAGGGTAAAGGTGTAATATATATATAATTTATATTTATCATATTTATATATATATCATTAAAATATAGAAATTTGAAGTGGAATAAATAGTTAATGGAGTCAGTAGGTCATATGTACGGATGAACGATTTCTCAGATTTATTATCATATAAAATAGAATGTTTTAAATGACATATATGTATGTATATATTAAATTTAAATTATTATGTAAAATAATTCATATATTTTTACTAAACACATCCTTAATACATTCTACATATTTTCTGAATGAATAACATCACATTGAGGAGGTGATAAACAACATATCCACAAATAAAGTACTCTTATTTACCCAAAAAATGATGTCTTGAAGGTATATTTTATAAAAAAATAAAAAACATAATGGAAAAACTAAAATATTATTTAACTTATTAAAATATATTTTACATCATATTTTCCTCTATTTGATGTGGTAAATGATAAATGAGCTATCAGTATTTCGTGAGGCAGTAGTCCAGTATACACATAAAACCAATGATCAGTACTAATTATACGGATGTGTGTGAAATTTTTTCCTAACCCATTAAATAACAAAATTTAATTATATTTTGAATACTTATTTTATTATTTATATATTAAATAAAATTAATTTAAATGGTTCAATGATGAAATAAAAAACATTAGTTGATGAATGTTATATCTTCTTTGGGAATCTCCTTTTGTTTTTCACAAAAGGATTTCTCCAGCTCTCTTTATAAAAATTGGAAGTATTGTAGTATAATTGGGATAATTATGGGAAGATTTTTGGGTATATGTAATCCATGAAAAATGGAGTTATTTGTGTTATGAAAATTGATGGATATGTGCCCTTCTATAAGATATTGGAGGGACACTTTTGGAAACACCCAATATATTAATTTATAAAAAATTAAATCTCAATACAAATACCTTCTAAAGGCCATTATTTTTAATATAATATGATTTAATGTTGTAATATCAATATAAAATATATTTTAAAATATTATTGGCATTATTTTAATCATTATCATTTTTATTAACCATTAGTTAATAAATTTTAATTTAAAATATAGATACAATAAATTTAGTTTTAATAGGTTGTAATGTTTACATATAAAGTGTCAAATAGAAAATTAACTGAAAATATGTGATATTTTAGACCATATTTCATCACATTGTAAGTATTTAATATATTATTTATTTTATAATAATTTAATATTATTTTACTTTCATAAAATATTCTATGTGTCAATTTTGATGATATTTTTGACACTAATTTTAATAAAAATCAATCCAATATGATTATATGAAACCAATTAATATAATAAACATCTAATATTTCATATTTACCATAAACATTAAGTTATAATTTTAATTAGGTCAACATATATTTATTATAATGTTTTATAAATCATTAAATTTATTGTTTCATCCATTTAAGAAATACCCTACCATCATTTTTAATTATTTATTATAATTATATATTTACTAAAAATTCATATAAATAACTATTCTATATATAAAAATATTAATTGTATGTAAATATAAATATTTTATAATATCTTCTATTCATATCCACATTAAAAATATACTGCGTATTAATTGTGAGAGTGTGACATGTTTTCACTCCCTTTATACTTATTAGTATTTAAGACATTTTCAATGAAAACATTCAATTAAATTATTCAACCCTAATCCTTATGTGTCTTGAGTGGAATTAAATTAATCCAATATCATTTTGGAATGTGTTATGGTATATTTATTTTTTACTAATATTATTTTTACCCTTAATTACATGATTTTCACATTACCTTTTTAATAAAAATTACAAATTTTTTAATTCAAATTGTCTAAAAAATGGAATTATTTTATAAAGATGAACATTTGTTTTCCAAATATGGAATCCATTTTTCATTTTGGAAAAAACATAGTTTCATAAATAAGTGAAAAATAAAATCTATTGGTGGATCAATAAATTTTTTTTTATATTAAAAACATCTAAACTATTTACGTGGGTTTTTATCCAAAATATGTATAAAAATGATTCCATAGACCAAAATTTTTTCAGATGGTAAAAATGTGATCTAATTATATATTAATACAAAGCTATATATAATGAATATAAAATATTTTGACGTTTTTATAATTAAAATTTATTAATTTTTAATATTCATCAAAAATGAATCTTATCAGAGAAATAAATAAAATTCAACAAAAGTAAATTTTGATATCAATCATTAACAGAATGCATTTATATATTAATATAATAAATATAGAAGTCATCAAAATTTGATTTAAAATTGGTTCTCTATTAAAATGATGGAAATTTAAATTTTAAAAAATACCAAATTTTATTCGTAAAAAATTATTTAGTATTATAATATGACTATCAAATAAAAATGATGGGAATCCAAAAATATTGGGTGAAATTTAATATATTTTTAGTAAATATTCATCAATGGGTGTTTTTTAAATTTATTAAGATAAAATGGTGTTTTTCCATAGATAAATGGATTTCATAGAAAATGAATTTTGTTATTTTCAAATAGTTCATACATTCATTATAAGATAATTGAAAAAAATTGACGCATTTGATAAACATTTTTAAATAATTTTTTTATAATCTAGTTAATATTAATTTTTTCCAATCCAACATCATTGGGGTATCTATAAAAATATTTTAATAAAAATATTAATA
Organism: Viscum album; assembly: GCA_963277665.1. Lineage (NCBI taxonomy): Eukaryota > Viridiplantae > Streptophyta > Magnoliopsida > Santalales > Viscaceae > Viscum > Viscum album. The sequence continues at coordinate 1,213,690,260 of OY728131.1, read as the reverse complement.
ATATATTGATGTTTTTTAATACTCATTGTGGGTGTGTAATAGAAGATATTGAATGAACAAAGAATTTTGTATAACACAAGACAATCATAGTGTTGTGTGTACCAAAAGGTAATCTTAGTGTTTCATATAATGACATATTAACATGGTGGCATATATAAATCAATAAAAACTTACTACTTAAATATATAAAAATCTATATTTTGTGTTGTGTGAAATGTGAAATATCAAATGGATTAAATTAATTTCAAAAATCCCAATATTTCGTGGTGATATATTCTACCAAAATTTTTTAAAAAATATTAACTTAGAAACAAATAGATGAGGATACATCTACCGTAGCACATCCTCATGTTTCAACATAGATTCCACAAATTTGTGGTTATACTAGAAAACATTAACCAATTGAGTGGTATGGTTTCATACAACATTATCTCTATGATCTAGAATATCAATTTTGTTTTCATTTTAATAAAATAATTTTTTTCAGTATAGACACTTTGTTTAGTACAAGTGAAGGTTCATGTATCTAATTAATCAAAAGAGATACCTGAAGAACATCATGATCATGTGTTATATTTTTTTTATTTTCCAATGGATTACTACCCTTAAAATATGATCATGAATTAAAAAATGAAATTCCATCCACGTAATTTCAAATTTCACATTGAAAATCAAATATTGATGTTTGAAAATTGACATTTTGGGAAACAGACATCATAAAAGGGTTCCAAAAAACATACTCTCAAAAATTGGGAATGTAAAATGGGATGATCACTACAACAAAAGTTTTATTAATTAGTGATAAATAGATAAATTTGAAACCATATACATGGATTAGAATTATAACCATCATGTTTTTATAGATAATGATAAAGAATATAGTAATGAAAAAATTAAAAATCAAAATTACATTAATCTGGAATGATATATTAGACCATACGATTTATCAGAAATGATTGTAATAAGATATTTTTTTATTCAAAATACATTTCCTAAGGAAGAATGACATTCACTAAAATATATTAACATATTAATTCATTCCATTTTTATGAACAATCACATCTATTGGTTCTACCTTTATCAATATATACTACATTTCCTACTCTAGGAAATAATGGTGAAATTTTCATTCTAGAAGTATTTGCAGACCAAGTGACCCATAAATAGAATAATAGGTCATTATATCTATATTTGTATAAAAATATTATAGGAAAAGTTTTTCAATATGCATAAATCCACTTATGGGAAAATAATACTTTAATTCAAAAAACATCATACGAAGTTGAACATAATCCATCTAGTAAATGGTTACCCTTATAACCCTTATAAAGGACGAAAGTCCAAAAAAATTTAATCAAAGTAATAAAATTTCTCAAAATCAACATCAAAATTATCTCATATACCATAATGTTTTTATTTTTTATATATACCATAAATGGTAATACATTAATAACGAATTATCATGAAATATAATAAAAACCAAAAATAAAATAAAACCAGAGTGAAAAATAGAATGATATCAAAATCCTAACTCTTTGTCCATATCATAACTCCCAAAAAATTACAAACATTATCCATGATATCAAAAACCAAAATGGAATCATATAATCCCCTTGGTCATGAATAATATCCCATTTATATTATCAAAATCAAACATCTTTGTAGTTTTTTTATCACAACATCATTCCTATATTAAGTATTATCCATCCCATAATTTTTTTCATCAAAATATATTACCATAAAACCTCAATAAAACGTCATAGTGACATGTTCCATTCATCATTTGGTCTTAAATCCTTAATGAAACACAATATTATACTAATACATTAGCATTTCATTATTTCAAAATACCATAAAAGTATTTCTTCAACATTATTCCAAAATTCTAGTACATGAATATTCAATCATTCAACCACATTTGTTTTAGAATACACATTACAAATATTAATCACATGATATATCACATTCTCTATGTCTTATATAAGTTATTGATGTTGGTATTCATCATTAACCCTTGGATTTGGGGATTTTTACCATAATGCCCATATTCCTTAAACATAACAAAATGATTTGTGGGGGCTTCATTATGAGTAGCATTATCTATAATTTCATCATTAGTTATCTTATTCACAATAAATCAGCATTCATTTTCTAGATGACTATCCTTTCTCATTGGAAAACATTACCAGTCCCTTTAATATAATCTCTACCATGCTAGTTTCAACAATTATCACATAATGTAACGATTCCCTTCTTTTCATCATGGTTTTTTGGATTTTAATTTGAACTCAATATTCCTTTTCAATTTAAAACCAATATATTGATTTGATACTCTAAACTACATTTGAAATTAAATTGAACAATCAGAAATCTATTCATTGATGCTTAATGATATTATCTCTAATTACCTTCTGAAACATGTTTTTAACCCCTTAGAGAACCATTTGACCATACATTCAGGTTGGATGATAAATTCAATTGTGTACCTATTGGGTCTTGTAAAACATGATTCATATTTTCCAACAGATTCATTATCGATTTCAATTAACATAAAAAATTCATTTTTCTTTTTGAACAATTTTTTTGAGTAAAGTTCATACTAAAAAATATGTTCTTGATATCTTCCAATTCTATGGGGTGAATTTATTCACAATTCATTATACTTTCAATAAGATTCCACAAATTTTTATCCTTAAAATCTCAACTGTTGACAACAAAAATGAATTTCACATGTTATAATCATATGAGAACCTGAAATATCTTTTCAGTGATACAGATCCATTCATCAGACACTAGTTGATCACTAGACCAATTGAAAGAATTTAGATGATTCTCCATGAAGGAAAAAACAAAATGTGGTTCCCTCCTTTTCTCATTTAGAAGTCCGGTATGACTTATATATTGAAAATGTTAGGTGGGTATAGAAATAAGAATATTCATTCCTTCCCTAGTAACATTCAATTTCTTATGGGTACAATCATTGGATTTCACATCATACAAAATATTTACATCATTCTTTGGGATCAATCCATTGACTAAAACCGTAAAGAATACTATGAGAATCAATAATGATTGTGGTAGAACCTCAAAAATTAGGGAAATTATGTTTAATAATTCAATCTATGAAATCATAGGATTAATCCTATGTTGTTTATGATTAATATTAAATATATAAAATTGTATCATATATATATATTTACTTAGAAACATCAAAAGAAAAATACAAAGTGATATATCTAGTAATGTAACTAAATTGTTCTCATTATAGTTTCAAAGTATTTACTTAATATTTTCTCTAATAATTAGTATAATGACCTAGGGGTTTATATAGGGGGATTAAATCATTTGAGATGAATTTTGATTTCATTACACAAAAACATGTCTGGCGACCATAAAATTTTAATACCATTAGAAAAATTGAAAACATTCTTTTAATATAGTGAATTATCTTTAAAATATATAATAAATATAATATCCTTAAGAACTTAAACATAATGACATTATTTTTACCATGGGGAATGAAAATATATTAATTGATGAGCTTATATGTTCATAAATCATATAAAAAATACATATGTAAGAATAAATGTATGAGAACCAGATCATGAAAATAAAATTTCATACCCTCCATTGAAATGAAAATAAACAACTATAATGGAATATATATTGGTAGTTTATAATATATGTATCATATGGGAATCACCCATATTATCCATGATATTATAACATAAGAATTTGACATTGAATTTATTTCCCACAAATATATTGTAATATATTCCCATTTTAGTAAATTAACATTTCAAAACAATAGGTAGGATGATTTATGGGTACTATATAGACATGGTGAGACAGACTAAAGGGACCAGTTTTCCCAAAATCACAATGTGTATTTTGTTTCCCCAATATCCCATCGGGGATCGGGATTCCCCCTCTTCTATAGTGGTTTAGTTAGATTGAATAATATCCATCATTATCACAAAAGAGAAAAATATTTATCCAATTCATTATAGGTAGATATAGATCTCACCAATAATATAATGAAAACCATACATATGTGTTCCTTAAAAACATAAATCATTCATCATATCATAACCCATTGAATGAAATGGGTATAATAAATATAATTCCATTATAATCCAAAACCATTCTAAGAAAGAATGAGAATGGTAAAATTTAATCATATTCATAGAAATACATAAGTAATATCAAATATTTTTATCATATATTGTGAATAAGATTGAAATATTTCTTAGATACAATTACTAAGGAAAATTTAATTTATGTTTTAAAATGTTTTATATTCATACAATTCTAAAAATAATTTAAAATGAAAAAATTATTTGAAAATAAACTATTATGAATTTAAGATATGATTTTAATACCAATTTAAAAGTGAGGGTGGAAAATTATTTTCAGGAAGTATAAGTTAAGAAAATATTCCCTTTTTATATGTGTTAGAAAAGTCACAATGTACCTTGTTTCTAAAATAATAAAAATATCCTTCAAAATATACTAGTGGTAAGAAAAAAATGTGTAACAAAGAATTAAAACATCCATATAAGAATAGTAAAAAATTGAAAAAAAAAATTGAAAACAATTATCTGAAAAATATGTATTCCCATTGGGATACATAAAGCTAAACAATACCAAATATTGATGATATTGTGAAGTAAATTATCTTTAGTTTAGAATAATTATAATCGGATGCCCCCTAAAAGAAAAAAAAATTATTTGGATTTGAAAATAAAACCATAGTGTCGATAGTAATCATAAAATAAATTAATTTAAATTATGTACACAACATGAAACATATAATTATTGTATAAGTTATGTGTCCTATAGAAATAAAAGTGAGGCACAAATCAACTAGATTTTTCTTGACTCTCTTCATATTGATTCAAACATAGTGGATAATAGTTATATAAGATTTTTATAAATCTATTAATGAAAAATATTCATTAATATATTCCACTATATTATTCACTTACGAATTTATATTACCAATTTTAAACTAGGTTCATTCAATATAAATGATTTATACAATAACCACTTTGTTGGCATAAATGTTTTGACTATTTATTCTTGATTATCTTAAATAGATCATGATTTTATTCTTGAAAAAATATAATAAATTAACTATATATCATATATAAATATATATTAATCCTATATATAACTATAAAATAATGATATATGAAATGGAATAAACCTTACACAGAGAATGTTATTTTTAGGTACACAGGGACACTGTTTTCGTTTAATTATTAAATTGAATGGAAAAAATTTGAAATTTTTGTATATATATATTTACTCTAGTTAAATTATTATGTCTTATATTTTATATAATATTACTAAAACTATCTTTTATATATTTTATGTAATGTTTTATTGAATCACATTGCTTTATGAAGGTGTTAGTCCACACATCCATAGACAAAGTTATAGTATTTATAAGAAATGAAAATAATGAAGGTATATTTTAAATAATGATTACATATGTATAAATATATCATAAATACCTTATATATAATATTATAATATATGTTACATTATAATTACCACTATGATGGGTGGTAAAAAAGGGAATTACTGTCATTTTTCAAGGAGGTAATCCATCAGACACACGAAATGTATGCTCATAACCTATTAGATGGATGATTCTAAAGGCATAAGTATAAACCTTAATATAAAGGATATCATTATATTTATTATACATTTATTTTTACATAATTATGATATAATAATAATTGAGTTGTTTCAATTAAAAATGAAAAAACATTCACTGATGAACGTTAACAAGTATTTAGGTATATCCTTGTCATTTTCACGACATGATTTATTTGGGTGGATATATTCACAAAGGTATAATTCTATGATAAATATAATAATATATTTATGAGGTTTTAGAATACTTTTTCAGTGTAAAATAACTTTTAGTCAAGATGAAAAGTAATGTAGATACTCCCTTTATAAGATATGGTGGGGGTTATATTTGGAATCTCCCAAAAAAATAATTTATAATAAAATAACTATTATTAAAAAATTCATAAAATTTCATTTTATTAAATAAAAATATGATAAAATGTTGTTATATTTTCATGTAGTATATTTCTAAAAAGTATTGGTATAATTTAAACCTTATCATTTTGACTAACACACTGTAATTCCCTTTCAATATTAACTACGGTAATAATGTTTTACATATTAAAAGGATATAATATTTATATATAAGGTATCAATTTAACCATAAATGAAAAATTTATGACATTTTAGATCATATATCACCCCTTGTACTAATTTAATTGTTTTATATTTTTATATATATAAAAAATGAATTTAATAAAAAATATTTGTTTCAATTTTGACATTATTCTTAACATTGAATTTAATAGAATCTATCCAGCATGTTGACATAGAAAAAATTACTTTAATATAGCACTAATATGTAATATTCAGCTAAAAGTTTCATTTATAACCATAATTAAGTCATATTATATTTCATTTAATATTTATAATATCAATTATTTGATTTTTTTTATTAAATGAAAAATTGTTAAATTATAATTTTGTAATTATATATGAAAAAATCTTATTCACTAAGATTTTAAAACATTTTTTATTACATATATAATAATATTTTATTTCATAATTACATAATTATCCTACAATAACTTTTATTTATCCCCATAATAAAAAAATTATCCATTTTAAATATAAGAGTGTTCATTTTTTTCATAGACTAAGTGTTTAATAATATATAATTTATTTTCAAGGTAAAGTGACTATTAAATAATTGAACATGAATTAAAAGGTGTTATTTTGATAATTAACTACATCCAATAACATTAAGGAAATTGTTTTTATTTTTTTAAAATTTTTATAACAATATATTTACACATGATTACTCGACATATCACCATCCAAAGTAGTAAAATTTCTAATGTGAATATTTATATTTTCCAAAAAAAATTATGTAAATGTTTACTAAATTTAGACCTTATCATTAAGAATATTTAATTTTTTTTATTTATCCATAAAAAATAATTTTTAGAAATAAATTATAAATTTATCTCATTGAAAGATTGAGAAAATGAATTTTTAAAGTAAAAACATCCAAATTAATGGTATGTTTTTGCATCCAAATTATATATAAAATTGATTTTAATGACCTATGTTAGATTAAGTGATCAAAATGTGATCTGAGTATAATTTTATTCCAAAACAATCTATATAATTATACATTATAAATTATTTCAAGGAAAAATATATTTTCAATTAATATTATCTATATTTTAATATTTATCTAGACATAACCATGTCATCAATATGAGAAATAATTAACCATTGTCAATTTTGAAATCCGTCATTAATTTTTTTTCAAATTTTTTATATAAATATTATAACAGTTTCCAAAATTAGATTTAAAATGGGTTTGCAATTAAAATGATTAAAAATTACTCTTTACAAAAATACATCTTTTAATTCATTGAATTTAATTTAATCTTATCTTATGCCAATAAAATATAATGGATTAGAATTAAGAAGATGATTTAATATTTTATATGTTGATTTCATTAAAACCATTAATAAATTGAGGGCCATTTAATATATTAATATAACATGGTGTTTTTATAGAGAAAAATAGTTTTCTAAGAAAATGATTATGATTATTTTTAAATTTTTCATACATTCATTTATAGATAAATTACTACATAAGTTATCAATTTATAAACAAATTTATATCTTATATTCAAAATTTAATTAATATTTTTTAATTTTTATTCTAATTGATAGGTGTTACCTATAATATCATTTAAATAATAATATTAATATCGTATTGTAATATGTTTAAAATCTTTCTTAAATGTAACACATTCTATCCAAGGAACATGTAATTCTGTATAAAAAAATAGAAAGACTATGATTCATTTATAACAAGATAATTTAAGTGTTTCATGGAGCGAAACATTAACATGGTGGTGTATATAACTCATTCCAAATAAAGTAATTCTGAATATAAATGAATATTCAGTGTTGTGTAAAATAAAATATACTAAAAATAATAAAATAATTTTCAAAAAAATTCAAAAACTAATGGGGTGTTACAATACAAACCACATTAAATAAATATATATTAAATATCGTATGTGTATCAAAAAACTGAAAATGTAGAGAGTGTGATACCCCACATAATGTTTCTAATTATTTCATACACATTGAAACCTAATATATAGTAAATATAATTTTATTTTAAATATAATAAATAACATTAAAAATATATGTGAAGAAATATATAATTTATTTATGAAATTTTATTACATGTTAATTAAATATTCCTTCTTAATGTCATGTTTGGGGGAGTAAATGCTTTGTTTTTCAGGAATGGTTCTATTTTTTGAGCTCTTACATTGATCATGTGTCAATAATGACCAGAATGTTATACATGATATATATATATATATATAATGTGTATTAGAACCTTATTTAGTTTTATTCATATTGGATATAGATAAAAAATGAAATACAATGTTTTAAGGAGAAGGTAGGATGTACATATGCATAAACATTTCTTCCATTTTGCTAATAGATATAAAAAAACGGGGATAAATAATATAATAACTTTACAGTATCATTTATTTTACAAATATAAAACATATTTTCATTACAACCATCATTATCACCCGAAATATAAATCATATATGAATTCCCTAACTTCATGAGGCATCAGTCTGTTGTACATATAACGATTGATAGCATGGTTATAAAGACTGGAATGTATTAATTAAAATGTGATATTAAGATTTAAAAATAATAAAAAATGATAAATATGTAATATAAACTATAATTAAAATAATTATATATTGTCTTTAGTTGTGGTGATGGAAAATGAGTAACATTAGTTCATGGGGTGGTATTCCACAATACATAGAAATGAATATTTTTTAAACCATTTGGTTGATGAAGAGAACAAACATGGTTATTCCATTATCATAATAACATATTAGTATATGTGTTTTATATTGGATTTTATATATACATTATTTAACAATAAATTAAGGATCTTGTGGTTGGAATAATTTAAAATGGTTTATTTGGGAAGTTACATATATATTTAGAAAACATTTATTGGTGATCACAAAGAGGTTTCATAGAATGGATTTCTAAATAAATTATTTGATTATAATATTTACGTAAGGACTCGAATTTTTTGGTATTGGAAAAAACAAATGGTGTTTTAATTTTGAATGAGAGTAATGATGTGGTGGCCTTTTATAAATGAAGTGAGTGGCACATTTGAAATTTTTGAAACAAAAATGCTATAACAAGGTATTTTACATGACAAAAAGCCACTAAATGGGGAATAATTGATCCTATAATTTATATCGATGAATCATGGATTTTTTATGGATGTAGGAAAATGTTTTCAACATTTTTATCCATTATATGTTTAGTATAAATACTTATTACTGTTATTTCCCCTTAATCATGGTAAATAATTATTACAATCATAACTATTTATTATGTGCAAAAGTTTAGTTGACCATATTATATAGAATTAATTATTTAGAATAAAAATATTAAATTTATTTTTTAAATTATATTCATTTTATTTTAACATTATAGTTTAAAATTAATCATACAATTGTGATTATGTTACTGGTTTTCAAAGAGAATATGTATATACCGTTGAAGAGGTTTTAAATGAAATTTCAATTATGAAAAATAATAAAATGACAAAAACATAATTATTTTATATATAACTAAACAAGTTTTTCTTCTATAACTATCTTAAATTATTTATGCATTTAAAATATTTAAAATAAGTGAATGTTCTTAATAAAAAACTTTATTGATCAATATTAATAAAAAAATTTACACTCATAAAATTCAGAAATGTACCACATTATATAATTTTGAAATTCTATATTCCAAAAAGGTACTCGTTTGCTCAAATACATTTTATAAAATCATTAATTTTTTAAAAAAAGGGTGTAGAAAGAAGAATAAAAACATTTTATAAATATATTGGTTTGGATTATCAAAATCGATTTACCATTATCCCTTATAATGAAAACAAATAAGATGAATGTTAAAATTTTTATTCATTATATAATATAAAAATTTAAATAAAATATTAATACAAAAATGTATTTTTATTAATTTATTATGGTAAACATTTATTCTTCTACAAAAGTTGTTTTTCAGAAAAAGATTTACCTTATTATAATTTTTTTTCATTTTTAATTATTCAGTCCCAAAATAATTAATTTTAAATAAAAATGTAATATTTTTTTCAATTTGATTATTCATATTCATAGTCAACATTCTAATGAAAATATTTTTAATATAATATTATATAATAATGTTTTAGTAGTATGTATTCTTTTGTTAAAACATGTTGCAGTGTGTAATAAAAAATATCAAAATGAAATAATTTATTTGAATGAAACTATTATACAAAAAATTAAGATGTTATAGTGTTAATACAAGACAATTTTTCGAAAATAAATTAATTTACCAAACAATCATTAGTATTTGAAATCTAAAACCACTTCTAAATCAAAGGTTATTGTATAATCCTACTTTAATATGTGTCAAAAGGATGTAGGAATAATGGAGATTTTCTATTATACATTAAATTTTACAAAAGGGACATGATTATAAATATCATACATTAAAACCACATTTAAAATCCTTTCATACTCAATGATCAATCGTGAAATCATTTGTAGTTTTATATAAAACATTTGTTTCTTTTTGGAAACAAATTCAGAAATACAAGGATCATAAATCTATAATTAAATGGAATGTAGAGTTTTAATACATGTAACTTTTTATCTGAAAACAATTTGAGGAAATAGATTTTCACATATCTCATTGGAATATATAATTAAATCAATTTAAATTCATAATGTTCATTTTAATGAACACAATATGGTTTATAATGAAACATAAGTATCATTACCAAAAAAACAATAGTTCACACATATGTATCGAACCATAAAGCGTCACCAACATATACATAAACCATTGTTACTCTTGCGTACTTTGTTACAAATGGTTTAGTGATCTGAATAGCATTTCAAAATATTAAAATAATATTTTAAAAGCACTTGCTATTTTATAAATCTCTATGTATATAAAAATAATTAATACATAAAGGGAGAACAATGAAATGGAATTTAAATTTAAATTTATTTATTCAATCCACTTGTTTATAAAACTATAAAAATGAATGATAATATATTACAATAACATATAAAACATTTGAAATCTATTTATGAAATATCAATAATTTAAATAAATTCCTCAATGAAAAAATTGGCTGAAAAAAATGTAGGTGACATAAGAACATAGTAATAATCCATACACAAAATGAGGAGAACCCAAGGACAATTACCCAAACCCTTAACTCATATAAACCATTATATATATCAATATAACATTGAATATTGAATATACTCCACATTACAAAATATAAAATGTAAAAATTTGGTATATATTGATATACATATAAAAATATTTGTATGTATATGTGTTTACGTTACAACCAAAAAGCCACAATACAATGTATTTATTGAATCCCAAAATAACAGAACTCAGTTGAACCCCAAGAACCCTGAAAAGAAAAAATTGACTGAAAAATCCACCAATTCAGGTTACAGTCTACCAAAATTAGCACGCATAACCAGGAATAAATGAAATATAAAAAAAAGGACTATAGGGAGAGAATCAAGAATTCAATCAGGATGACTGAACTATAAATTCATAGAAAATGGAAAAAAATAGGATGGAAGGTGGAAGTGGAATGTTAGAGGGAGAGGGGATGCTACTTGTGCATGTGAGACAGAGAGAGGAGAAGTGTTCAGCACATGAGGGGGGGTCTATGTTAGGGTTACTGTTATTATTATTAGAATTAGTATTATTTATATTATTGAACCATTTACCCTCTTTTTGTGTCCATGATTGGACCCCTGGTTTGGACACATGGTTTTCCAGACCATATACCAACCATGTAGGAACCTCTGTATGGGGATGTGTGAGAAATAAGGTCTGGTTCATGACTATGATCCTAGCCATATAGACCCATGGTTGCTTCTACCTAGACCATAAGTTCTATATGTGAACAGTATCATGGTTTCACCAAACATTAAACCACATTCTTCCATCATATAAATCCACGTTTTACAAATTAACAAATTTAACACCACCTTAAAACGATAAAAACATTGATTGATTCATAATCAAAATAAAAAGGCAACTATGGCCAGGGTGTGAAAATTATCCCAACAATTAGTATTTTTTACCCTTTCAAATTCATGATGATTAATAAGGAAAAAACTAGTATTCTCATATATTGAAGAATTTAACACTCAAAATGAATCCTCACAACATAATAAGGCCTCCCAAATGATAAAAACACTAAAAATTATGTGGAAATTAACCTTCACGAGTCACACTAGAAAATCATGAGAATGACATAGAAAAGATTTTTATATATGGTGAAGTGGGGTATCCCAACCATTTATGAAAGTTAAAAACACAAAGTGATCCACTACATCGATATCAAAAAAGAATGAAACTCAATAGGAACAACTAACCTTAACAACACACAATTACTAATTTTTAAAAAACAAGAATGTTGTCATGAAATAACTTCTAAATGATTAAAACCATTTCAAAAGTAGGTTACCCATTTAATCTTTCTCATAAACAAGGCTTCTTCAGTGATATCATAGAATAAAATAGGACACCAAAATTATTAGAACAAAAAGGGCCCAAATTAAAAACTATGAAGGAAAAACTCTAAGAGATTCCACTATATAATCAGAGAAAATAGTTTCGATCTATATCTAAGAAAATTGCAAACTCCTACACAGTGTGAAATACATTACTATAAGACCTATAGATGGATCATATATGAATTATAGCATGTGATATCCAAAATCAGGAAATTATAATACCCGGTCAAGTCTCCATATATCAATTACAAAACTACTCAAACTATTCATAATAGACTATCAAATTATATTATTATTAAATATATCCCAGGAAGTCCCTGATTACAATTATTAATGAATGATTTCTTAATAATGTTCCTCAATTTTATATCAAAAAAATGCCAGATAACATTCAAATTCATATCCTATGTGGTTTTTTAAGACTATAACACACATTTAATATTGATTACCATCATAATAAAATATAGAGTTTCTTGATCTAAATGAAAAATTGATACGAAATAAGAATAATACTACTTCAGCACTCCACTAGGAACCTAGAATGAACCAATACATAGAAGTGACTTTTTAACTACTTTATTAGCATTTTTGGGGGAATACTATAGATAAAATGATAATATTGAACCAAAAACAACTATAAAACCAAAAATCATCAAAATCATGATGAAAAAAACATCATAAAGTTAAATACCAATCATAAAATAACATCATTATAAAATAAAAAATCATTTAAATGTCAATATTTATACTTAAAAAGATATTTCAAATACTGAATACAATTTCAAAATAATTTCCTTTTTCCAAGTCATATTAGATAAAAAACAATTCTAGTTCATCAACTTTGTATCCAAATAATTTTTTTCAATTTTCTATTAAATCCACACACCCTATTATAAAATGGTTCAAATATTAAACAAAAACCATTTTTAATAATCATTTCCTTTTAACAAAAATTACCATCAATTGGAAAAGTGGTTTTAAACAATTATATTCCTTTAAATTTTTACTCAAAGCAACCAAATCCAGACCCATATCATCACTCAAATAAACACCACCCAAATGATGGAGTAGTAGTCATTCAAGATATCGACAAATGTTTTAATAGAATAAATATTATGATTGAACTAATAACATGAATCATTTTGAACCACACAATCATCCTTAATATTCCTTGATATTCTATGTTAGCTTACCATTTAAAACCATCTCACTTATGTTTTTATCCTCCATCTCAAAAAACTCTTCAAACCCAAGAAGGACAAAAAATATTGACCTAAAATCAAATTAAATTACGTTGATCCTAAGTACCCCTCGTAATCCATGACATAAGACATGGGTTGATGATCATGAAAAAATATAGGTACTAAAACATATGTCCTTGAATTCTCAAATCTAGTTTACATGATACACGTTATAACATGGGTTTTCCTGATACTATTTTTCATGAACCATCCAAGTTCCAACCCATAATGTTCAATCTATCCATCCTAGGATAGGGTATGAGAGGATTTCTTAATCTTTATCTTATAGAAAATGTATTCATTAATCAATGATAATAGTTTTTTCATCTTTTACACCTTAAAAATGAAAATAATAAATGAATATAATGTGTAAAATTAAGGAAATTTTTTTTAGTAGAAATAATAATAAAAAACACTACATACCTCCATGTAACCATTTGGTCACCAATACCCTCAAGATCAAGATACTTCATTCCTGAATGCAAATGAGAAACTGAAACTAAAAAAGGACTTTTGTATACCAGTATCAACAAGTAGAAGTTGGGTTCTATCATAAAAATCTCTTTTTGTAAGAACTGGAGAATCCATACAAGTCCCTTCCTAAACGTTTCCTTAAAAATAGTTTTAAAATAATGTAATAAAATGGTTTTTTATTATCTAAATAATCAGAAACAAATTAAAATAAATATCTTCTTAAAAAAATCTATTATATATATATATTTTTAAATTCAAAACCCTATTTTAAAAAATTCTATGATGATGAAACCTCACATAAGGTAGGATAAGAATTAAAAAAAAATATGACTAAATATATGAATTTTGTTATATTAATGAAAATTAAATAATATTGAAATGAGGAATGGATATTAGAAATAAAATATAAGTATAACTATAGAGAAAAAAGTGTAACTAATATATAGATGAACATATATATAAGTAATGATAGTCATTCCATAAAAAACTCTAGAACAGATTCATAAACATGATCAGTTCATTACCATTTTATAACATAGAGTGATACACTAAAGTGTTTAACCATCCATTTTTCTCTATGATGGAGTCGCAATTAGGAAAAACATTAGGACAATCCTTAATCATGTGGGTTATAATGCATCTTACAATGGTACAAAAGAAACCACCAATCAACCCTACAGATGGATTTTAGGAATGAAAAAATAAATTTATAAAATCAAACCATGGATGTTATCACACCCTATATATTAAATATAAAAAATAGATTCCATAATCCATGTATTCTTAACACCTAACACTATCTATTAGAACGTACTCTCAATAATGGAAAACCATAGGGGATCCCATAAAATAGATACCCTTTCTCATGTTCCAACCAAACCAACATTTCATGATATTTTACAATAATTTTTTTTATAAATCCATAATATACAAACAAATCATTAACATACAATATCCAATTCCATTTAAAAAAATAATTTTGTTGTCTAGTCATAATTACCATGCTTCTTAATGGTCTTATGATGAAAGGCTATTGAAAATTGTACATTCAAGGTACAAAATGTTACAAGATTTATAAACAAAATAATACATTCCAATTTAACATAATTTCAAAATAAATTTACCATTGGGAAAATATTTACGGAATTGGATAAAAAAACGGTGTTTTAAAACATCAATTTATGGATGAATTTTTTTAGAAAACTGTCATTTAATTAAATATTCCCCTTATAGGAATGAGTATTTATATACAAACACAACGTGAAAATATGAAAATAAAAATATCACACCATTATATATATAAAAATACATCAAAATTACTAAATTTAATTTTAAAATAACAGAATATGTGTCATAATAAAGCATAATGAGTAAAAAAATAAATCGGAAGAATTCACACATAATAGTTAAACCATAAATAAGAACCAATAACCAAAGATACCCATGTTCCACAAGTAAACCATGACACCAATGGTAAATCTAGGACAAAAACCATTTCAAAATAACCAAATCAATTTATAAATAAACTTGTAACATTAACAAGAACTGGCCATACATAAAAAAATAATACATATAGGAATATTAAGGAAATAAATTTTGAAAACATGTTTTATCAAACTAGTATAATGTGAAATGAACAAAGTGAAAATAATACAATACAGGAAAAAATAAAAAATATTTGAAACAAATTTTGGAATTCTCTAGAATTTAAAGAAATTTTTAATTGAAGTGGATGGAATCAGCTAACTAAATGACATTCTTATTGGTCAAAATTTTAATCACAACATAAAGAGAACCCAATGACTATGTCAAATATCCCTAATAGACAAAAACATTCATATATATTTATATAACCCTCATATGACATATATATTCTACTAAACATGAGGTAAAAATCACAATGTGGTTTTATGTACAATTATATATTAAATACATAATTCTTAGTGTTTATGTGTGTATGTCACCTAGAAAAAACACATGTCAAAACCATTTATAATCACCACTTGAACATGCCTCCAAAAATCCCCCAAAACCCTAAGAACAAAAAACCTTCAAAAATAATCCCCAAGATTGGTTAACATCCCGAATAGGTTTTGTGTACTGAAATGGAGATAATAACTATGAAATAGAGGAACAAAGAGTAGAAGGTGAGGATTAAAATTTCATGTATGATTATAACACTACAAATATGAGACATATATGTCTAAAATAGCTAGTTGGAAGGAGTGTTGTGGTTTCTGATAGGGAGACAAAAAAGTGTCTAAAGAATGAGATAATTATAGGGGATGAGGATTCCATCATCTATAATATGTGGATTCAAATTTATATTAGGTTTATCGTTATCATCATCATCATCATTATCATTTACATCACCAAGAAAACATTCATTGCGTTTTCTAAATCCTCAGGCAAGAAACATAGTTTGGCAACATATTTTACTAGACCATGTGTGAATAGTGTGCTCCCCTATATTTGGGGATTCAAGGGCTAAAGCAACTGACACTCAATAATGAAACTAACCATGAATGCCCAAAGGTGCTTATGCTCTGGCTGCATGGTCTTTGTGTGAACAATATTAGGGCTTCCCATATGTATTTTCCACCAAATAATTTGAAATAATATCCATTTCCAAAAAAAGACAAATATCCCCACATAAAAATAAGCTTAAAAATAATTACTTATAAATAAGTAAAATGAAAAGGGATCCAATTTTTTCGTGTGACCATTAATATATTTGGGACCCCAAATATAAAAGAAACTAAATTAACCATATTTATTCAAAGTCATGTATAGATACATCAATGTTGTTTTGCAATGGGGGGTGTAAAAAACTACATTTTTTATGAATAAATCTTATATAACATCCATATTTAGTGAAATTGAATATATTATTTCTCCTATAAAATTAATTTATAATTAATAGTTATCTCTTTTGATTAAGTTTAATGGTGTATCATAAAAATAAATAAACATTAATATATTACCATAAATATACATAACATAATTATGAAAAGTAAAATACGATAATAAATAAATAAAAATAAAAATTTTATAAGCCTAAAAACGTATTCCATGTGTTCTCCCATGAAACTATTACCACAAAATATAATTATAGAAGGGATTAATGAAATAATAATATGATATATATATTTTTTCAATTTCCTTAAATTTTGTGTATAACTATATATGGATATATAAATTTTTGTAAATTTTTTTATGATTATTGCATGGTTGATGGAAATATATAGATTCATTTTCCATACAAATACTCAATGGTAATATTAAAATTGATATAACTAAAACCAATCATTTATATAACAGTTACTACAATATTAAATATAATATATTTAATATTTATAATAAATAATAAACATCCATAATATAATTAATTTTTTTTCAAAATTTAAAATATAATCATTAATTGAAAGTATATATATTTCAAAATAAATATTTTTCTATGTATACCGTGTTTTTTATTTTAAGGATGAATTACTAAAATAGATATTTCATATTTATCAAAATGGTTTCCATATTTGTATTTAATATAAATTTTTTTGGTTATATGTCAAATATAATATTTTTTAAAAAAAGTTACAGTAGTGAATGGTAAAACACAATTTTAATTATAATAAAAATGATATGTATATTATAAATGATTTCTAATAAAAAAATGGTCAAATATTATCATCAACATGGCCGGATTGGATTTTTTGGCTTATATTTACACTTTCCCAATTTATGAGTGGATTTCTATCCAAAATGACATTCTTAAATCATTATAGAATGAGTGCTTGGAAAAAATAACACACAATCCGTTCTATAAATGTATCCATCATTGACCCATTATAAATCACAAATAAATATTAGAATTATATCAATGTTCACCAAAACTATATTCCATAATGTCCCCTCTCACATTTAGTAACATATAGTAAAAAAAAGCGGTCCTACATCTTAAAAAAATGAATATTTTCACGCGAAGATCCATTTTTACCAAGTTGGAAATACTTTTATTCTACTAATTTCTCTTATATTATCATTATAATATTATATAAATTATATTAATGAAGGATGAAATGAAATTAATGTCAGTATATTTATAAAATATTTTTATATAAATTATATAATATATATATATAATAATTGTTTCATTTGAAATATTAAATGATAGGGTCAGTTTAATCATCTATGTCACGACCTGTCCCCCGGGGCCCGTGTCGTGACATACCCCTACCCCGCCCCCCAAAAGGCCAAGGGTTGGTGACTAACACTGAAGGAATAAACCATCAAATGTGATACATTTTAGTAAGTACCCATAGCCACACACTCACAACTGTGTTCGTAATCATGAAATTTTAACATGCATTCCACTGAACAACCATAGACTAAAAGTACCAACTATAGGTTAAATGGGTCAGAATAAAAATTCAATAAAAAATGATAAAAAAAACTACAAGGATCCTCTAAAAGTCTTATACAAGAAACCCCAACTGATGGTTATGTTTAGAGTAGCCAGTGGAATCCCTAGAAATATGCTCTCCCTGCCTGGTCTCAAAGGGCACCACTAGGTCCTAGGACACCAAGTCCTTCGTTAATGTGGTGGTCATCTACACCATACAGGATACATGTTGGAATAGACTGTGCATGGGTGACTGGAATTATACATAGTAGGGACCCCAAAAAAACATTTAAAAACCAAAAATAAATCCACAAATAAAAACACAAAGAAAGACATCTCAGACTAGGTATAATGTAGAGTAAAAAAAGTAAGAATATCAGTCATTTCACAGAAAACCTTGGGCTTCTGGATAACTCTGCATCAATGAGTATAGTGGGCCTACCGGGTCTCATAGATTCCACTTCCCACCTTCCCTGGACAACTATGGTAGTAATCTCTAATGAGTATTGTGGTTATAAAAAGTCACAAAGAAGTCTCTCCCAAATGTTGGCAAGCCAGGTCGCAAATAGTCACTTCCCATCATAGCCACACTAAGTTACTCCTCATATCAAGTACCATGGGTATGTAAGGTCACACAGTGCTTCTCCCCACCATGGTCATGCTAGGTCACATAGAAGCCACTTCCAACTGGTCCATTGTGGCTGGTCCACATAGGGTCTCTTGTCAGAATTATTTAGTTCTCGCCCAACTGCAAGGTTTCCTCATGTAATGTGCTTGATTCTAAGAGAAATGTTCCTCAATCCATCTATTGTATTTAAATGTCCATGAAATCCTCCATAATGTAATCCAAAAGATCCACCACATTGTTAGGGTTTGAAATCATCAAACAACACATCCATCAGACGCACAATTTGAATGATGTTGGTGTTTTTTGACAAAGGGGTCAGTGGGGTATGTGTGAAGTCTGACCAGGTCAAACCAACACCACCCAACCTGAACTCGGACCATTGGGCCTCGGGTTGGCCCATCCAGATGGCGTAGGTCCAGTCCTCCATAGGCGGGCCAGTTCATACCCGACTGATATGTGGCTGGATGCCACGTCTGCTCCCCCGCCACATGTGTCATATGTGGTTCTTTCTCCTCTAACGCAGTCGGTTGACATTGGCCAGCCACATGTCACATGGTGTGGTGTTTCATCTTCTGTTCATTTACATGTTTGGATGGCCATGTCCACCCATTTATAGCTGCCATTACAAAGTTTGGCATCTGCTGTTGAAATGCCTTGCCCGAAGTTGGCCATGGTGCCCCTACTGGCATGCCATCTCCCACATGTGATGCACCTTCCGGTGCACAGCCACCCATTCACAGCCTCCACCATGGACCACCAATCCCACTTCGGTGGTTCTTTCATCATTCTTATTATTCCTATGGCCTCTTTGGAATTTCATCTACTCTACGATGGCCAGAAATCATCTTTGTCGCCACATGGAAGATGTGGTTACAAAGAATGAAAGAAAACACAAGGCCAAGGGGATCTAGACTTGTTCATATTGTCACACACCCTCCATGTTACTGGTTTTGAAAAAATAGTACAAAGTTGATATGATATATCATAAATGAACAAATAATCATGGAATGAAACCCCAAGAGAAGTACCCTACTACAACAACGAGCCATCTAAAGATCATCTTGTTCATGGGTTGACATGTGTTCGTCGTTTAGAGTGATGAATTTGGAAACATGAAAAAACCCTACCATAATGGTGTTCATATTTGAAGTGGTCCATCGATGGGGGTTAATTTTACAAATGAATTCATCGTCGTTTGTGGCCCTCTCGTCCCACTCTTCAAGGTGTGTTGAAATCTATTGTGATTCATCGAAGTTCGTCATTCGTTGTTGGAGAGTATTTTTATCATTAGTTTGTCTAGGTATTTTCATGTTTGACACACAATGTGTTATTTAATTAATAGAGAAACACATCATATAATTTATATTTAGATGTGTCATCACATCAGTATGTTGTTTCATTAATGAAACAACGTGTCTGTTTCACATTCGTTAAGGAGTCTCATTAAAAGGGATCATCACTACCTCATCGCCTCCTCATCACCATACAACATTTCTTATGTTCCACTTCTAAATTGTGAGAAAATAAAATAAAATATCTTTTTATATTATTTTATTATTTTCCAATTACTCCAATAACAATTGTATTTGAACAACCATCACTTATCGATGTTAAGCCTATTCTATACAAATCTCGACGTTCTAAATTCAAAAATGACATTTAATTATTTATTCGGGCACCGATTTAAAAGTTACAAAATATATTCTTTCAAGTTTACTAAAATAAACATAATAAAGGTCAAAATTATATTTTGGGGTCATTCATCCTCAGAATCAGTTGTTGTCAAAGTGTCTGGTCTTGATAGAATTCCATATAAACCAAAAAAATTACAAGAAATTTCAGGGACATTACATGTTATATGAACGATGATTATATATATTAATTACTATCACTATAGAGGGTATTTAAAATATAATTTATCATTATTTTATAATTTAGTTTAATTTAGGATATTTTTTTAAATTTAAAATTTTAATAGAAATATTATTATTAAAATAACTCATTAAAATATATAGACCCACCATGAAAGAACTAATCATTAAATTTTCATCACACACAATTATCATAAACACCCTGAAAAAATGGAACACATATACACATTATGAATCAAGGATTCCAATACATTGAATTTTTTAAAGATGATGAAATCATTTGTGTGGAAAAAAATTGACACCATTAAACACAATAATGTATGAAACATTGAAAATGGAATAATGATTGATATAATCTAGGACTGAAAAATAAATATGTATCAAGTTAGTTTTAATGATATAGATAAAATAAATTATGGTAAATAGTTTCCTAGAAATGATTATGAATAATTTTGATATTATTATACGTGAGTTAGTGTGTTTTTAATAGAGTCACATGTTATATTGTTGGGGTTTTCAAAAT
This sequence comes from Viscum album, assembly GCA_963277665.1. Classification (NCBI taxonomy): domain Eukaryota; kingdom Viridiplantae; phylum Streptophyta; class Magnoliopsida; order Santalales; family Viscaceae; genus Viscum; species Viscum album. Next base: position 1,213,668,381 of record OY728131.1, on the reverse strand, counting down.
AATTATTTTTTAAGAGATTATCTGACTCTAATATTACATTATAGTATTTACACATAATTTTTATTTTATATCACAATTTCCTTATCATATAATAATTTATGAGTTTTATTACACCTTCTTAGAATTCTCCCTAACATTAATTCCTTTTGATTGTGGTAGAAGATATTGTACATCATGAACACTAGTTTCAAAGAAGATTCATTTATTCAATATCTATTTTAATTATCAGATATTTATGTAATCGTATTTAGATTGTTTTATTTCATGTCTCTGAAATTAAATAAAATTCCTTATATTTTTTCCTGTTAATCATTTTCATTAATTTCCTAGATATTTTTCCTACCATAATAATGCTAAATATATATATTATAAATATTCTTACAAATTCCATTTACTTTGAATAAATAATATTCAAAAATGAATTTACATATATTATATGTCATAATTAGTAGTTTTTTATAAAACATATTCATATGGAAATATTTCAATAATCATTTATTTTCATGAAAATTAATTTTAATCCAATTTTTCTTATATTCCAGCACTATGTAAAAAAATCAATATAATTTTAAATTTTTCTAAATTTTTTTATTCTGAATTAAATGAATAATTCAACCATATAAATACACATTTAATTACTAAAATTTTATTTCACTTCTAAATAAATCAACTTTTTCAATGGGATTTACATTAATTGTATTATTAATTTTATATTTTTCTAATATTCATTCCAATAAATGATTCTATTTTCAATGGTGAATCAAGATATTTTTGTTATTACTTATGATTTTTTTTTCATTTTTATATTCTACTCATATGTTAGTGATAATATGAGATGGTTGGGACAATAATTTTATTTATCTTCAATAAATTTGGTAAATCATTTTGTATAATGATATTATTATTTTAAAAGATATTTGAATTTAACCTATAACACTATATAAAAGAACATGGATGGATTTCCTAGTCTATGATTATATTATTACCTTGTTTATTAAACTAGAAATATCATATTCTATGAAAATATAACCACTATATTTCTATCATTGTTTCATGTCAATATTTCAATGGATTATAATTATCTTGAAATTATCTCTTCATGATTATAAAATGTTGGTTGATACAATTTATAAGACATTTATATATTTTTTTTATCATTACTTTATCAGTTACCTTCTAATACCAAGTGTTTATTTTATTATACTATCATTAATTTCACACATACATTTCTATTTATATCACCACCATTTCATATTATATCTCTAGGATTTTATATGCAAGGAGTTAACAAGATTTTAATAAAGTGAAAAAAATTATAAAAACTATATAATAAATATTGTGTAATAATATGGACGTGTAACTAAAACCCAATTATAGTATTGTATATGTATTATTAAAAAGATTATTTCAATGATAAATCCCCAAAAACATCTCCAATAGTGCATGATCATGTACCTCATACTGTGGTACCAAATCACGATAATGGTAAGAATTAATTCTATGTATTATCTATCTAATACTACATAAAATATCTTCAATCATGATATAATATAAAAATAATCTTAGTAATATGAAAAATGAATATATAATTATCATCTGGATTTTATAATATATAATGAAAAAAATAATCTGAATATAATATTATCACACCGTAATACAATTTAAGAATATAATATAATCCTAAAAATTAATGGAACTAACATGGTAATCCAAATAAACACTCTAATCACATTTCATCCCAAACCTCGATCTGTATCAAAAAACCATGACCATATTCCAAATACTCAACTAATACAAATGAACACAGTATTGGAAAATTATCTTGTCTTATTACATGTGTGAGAAATTCAAAATCATATCATTATCCAACATAGTGAGATGACCTCATAACTATAAGTTTACTAGTGTGCCAAAAATATAATATTATTAAATAAAATATAAATCACTTCAGTATCATAAATGACTACATAATATCGTCATTTTATTCCATAATAAGGTACCCCTTATTTCCCCAAGAAACATCCACCAAATATAAATATTTTTGAATAGATATTACCAAGCATTCCCTATTTTATAAAAAATATTATGTCCCCTCCTCATACCATGTACCACTAGAAACAACCTAATACCATATCTCCTAACCCCAATATGCTATGATATGGTCATCGTCTTCCAAGGATGAGTAATATTACACTCTCCCTAAACAACACATTGTTACAATTCAATTTTTAGTTTACAAAGAGAACATTTATTTACATAAAATTATATAAATTTAGAGAATATCAATAATACTTCTTTGATATATATGATAATTCTTCCACAAAAACTATGGTTGGAAATTTTTTAATGAAATATTATATGTAAAAAAAAATTTATTTCACATTAAATCATATATTTTTCCACATCATTAATAATCCATGATACACCACTATGTTAATAATTAGGTGAACTTTGATAAATAATTTCATTAAAGAGCCAGAAATTTAAAACCATATTTCTTTGAATCTAGCCATTTTATAGAAAATAGTTCTTGTACATGGAGCATCAACATCAACCTAATTACTTGAGTAATACGTCCATGTGATATCTGATGTCGGTGTGAATGATTTAAATTCAAGAATAATTTGAACTTCAAAAATATTATTATCGTAATATTTAGAAACATGGTCGAAAATAGGTATTTGGGAAAATATAATAAAAAAATATGTTATTTGGTCCTTAATGGAGGTTATAGAATTTTATCATGGGGTCAGGATGGTATTAGGAGTGGTTGGGGTGGAATGTGCAGCATGGATTAAAATGGACCCTGGATATAGATAGTAGCTTAGCCCTATTGTTTTACACCACTTTCAACCTAGATATATGAACCACCTAGCTGGTTTGGGTATTGATGGGTCAAATCACTCTTATGCCACCTTGAGTTTTAAGTGGGGTGGAAACCCATTTTCCCTCTCACAATATTCTTGTTTGGAAAGGTGGCTGACACTCAACATTATTATTTTTCACCCATGTTGTGGTTGTATTTCTTTTTCGTTTTTATAATGATGTGATTCTTGGATCCATTTACCTCCTCTATTATATTCTCCAAATATTTATATTTTTTTCTGAGCTGATTTTAATTTGGTCGAAACTAGAAATTTAACATAAGATTGGTCAAATCATAGATTTTCAAAGAGGCTATTTATATCGTAAGAAAAGGTCATCCTGAGATGACGCTTAACTATCACTGATTTTTATTTCAAAGGTACATAATGATGTAGATTTCACAACAAATATTCAATAAATTTAATATTTTATATGATGTAAATGGCATTTTAGGTTGTAGGATTTTCTCAATTTCTGTTTGGGAGTGTTACGGGTTGGCTAGAACCCCATTGTATGATGCGACAATGAGAAATGTACTACTAGGGATTTACGTCTGGATGTATTCATGGTTGATCATGGACATGTATTTATTTTTTAGGTCTCCTTGTTAGCTAATGCTATTCCTTTTTGTTAAATATGATGTCTTAAATTAAGTGATTGATGTCCAATATAATTACCCAATGGACTGTTTATTAATTTGTTCTATATTTGGTAGATCATTCACAAGTCTAATTGATGTAACCCTATTTATTTAATTATGTGTAACAAATTTTTTAATTTAAATTTTCAATTAAAATTTCTGATATAAATGACTTTGGCATAATACACATTCTGGAATTTTCCACCTTGGTGACCGTAGGAAAATGATGAGAACATGAGAAACCAGTTGGTGTCCAATGTAAATGAGAAGAGATGAGGGACCTCATAAGACCAAATTTTCCAATGAATAAGTCACAATAAACCTTAATATTGTATGTGAGTGTGGGGTTGAGATAATTGATTTTTTTCCTTATATAATTCATAATATGGACATCAAACCATTCAGGCCTGTAAATATGAGAAAATGATCATCACATGTCTCCCTTATAATATTAATAGGTCTAGATGGATATATGTTAGGTAAAAAGGGAACTATTTATGTGGGTGGACATACTAAGGGTTTCCATATGTTCTGGCATGGGAGATGTTCCATATCATGAATATATTTCTTTATCAAATACCCTATATATCATGTATGTTTGATTATGCCCTTTTCTCGATGATGTGGGGTGATAAATATAATGTTTTAGTCAATTAAATGAGATTATGAACAATATCAGAGACCCAAGCATGGGCTACACTACATTACTAATCCTGAAAAGACCAACTGAGTTACTCATTTAAAAATATAACATTACCTTGTTTATGTAGTTTGGTAGTTATTATCACCATCCTACCAATAAAAGACTGGTAAGCCCTAGGGCATAGTGAAAATGATGATGTGCTATGGGATTAATCCATGGAGGATGTGAAATGTTTTGGATTATATGAGTGGATTAATGATTGATTGTTCTTCCACAATTAGAATTATTTTTTTGGTCTATTATTTATTAGAGTTTGGTAGAGATTAGATTTACTATTGATATAGAGCTCAATGGTTTGTGGTACCATGGTTTTGGATATGGATGATGTGGATCCCATGGGTTTTGTGATTAGTTTATGATATGATATTATATATATTTTAACCCCATATGATTCAAATTTCAAGAAATTTGGTTCATGGTAAATAGTTTTTAGGTGTCTTTCCCTAGAGTTTAGTGCATATAATTGTAGCTACTATAGTATTGATATTGTGATTGGGATGTTATTTTCCTTGTACTCAGATTCATGATGAAATAATAGGGTCTCATTTTTATTAATATCCTAAATGATTGTTCTATTATAGGTTAGGTACCCATATTAATGATGATCTTTTTTTGGATTCAATGGAATTGAAGCCTACATGTCACTTGGGAGGTAGGTATTTGAGATGTTCTTAGAGACACCCTAACCATGGCTGGAGTAGGCCTATTAAATTTGGGTCATAGAATATTGATTCACGTGATTTTTTAATTATTATTAGTATTTTTTTATCTATCACATAGAATTTACATATAACTATATGTATTTGTTAGTAAATGACTATGTCAGTGCTTTCCCAGTGAGTATTATAGTAACATCATTTATGACCACTAATATAGTTTGGTTTTGAAGAATAGATTTCCTTACTTTTAGGAAAAGGTTGGGCTGAGACCTAGGAATATATGAGAATAATCCCTTGGATTCTATAGAAGACTGGACGTGGTTATACATGGATATAATGTGTATCCCTTTTAAATTATCATTTATTTTGGTATGTATACGTAACTGGACTGGTGGGATGTCTGCTATATGTATAGGATTATTATTTGTGACTTATTGTATGTCATTGATTATTGTATAACTTTTTTTTCTAAAATATATTTCATATTTATCATGTTTTTGGTTCTTGGTTATTATATTTGTGTTTGTTCACTTATATATAGGGGGTGTACTCTCCTCATAGTACAATTATATGCCCCCACTAGATTTAAAGCATCTATCATATGGGGAGGAACATCTTAAGTATGTTGCAACTAAAAGTCCTTGAAATATTTAGTAGAGTGAGGTGGTGAGACATTAAAAGGTTATATCAATTATTTTATTAGCATTTTTTTATTTGGTTGACTATAGATTTTCTAATGTTTATTTTCTAGTGATGTATATCATGTTTCTGCATCGAAGAACACCAAAGATGGTTGGAATTGTAGGTATCATGGGTTGTTATTAATTCTCTGGGTTTTCATTTTTATATTTCGATTTTCATATTTTCTCTATGTGACAAACATAGATGTTTTAGGTTTTATGATTAATGATGATTTTCATAACACACAACCATTTTAAATATGTGAATTATTTTATTTGACTCTTGTATTATAGAAGAAAGAGGTGTCTCATTCATCATATCTAGAACATAGGATACATATGAAATATATTCAAGAGAGTTTTTTATGAAATGATAAAATAGGGCAATTTTTTAATGTCTAAGAATATACCTAGACAACATATTCATATATATGTACTTTATGAAATTTCACTACACTATGTAAACATGTTTATGGATTTTATTTTGAAGGATGGTCATGTGGATCCACAATCGAAATATAAATGGTGTAGATGATGACTAATTTTTATATCAACAGATGTGTAGTGATGGTGGGGGGTGGGATAGGGCTCAGGAGGATACTAAGAGACCCTCATTTTGAATCGGGCCTTTGTGAGTTGGTTGATGGTGTCATAATGTTTGTCAAATAACATGGATCCTCTTGAGATAGTGGTTTTATCAGATACATGGGCACCGATTTATACCTCCAGGTATGGGACTAATATAATGGATAATCATAATGATTATAAAATGGTATTAATGATTCCATTAGTTTATACAGAATCACATTGGGTGACGGTATGTTTAGAGTGGATTTGGAGAGAAGTACTATTTTGGTGCCTGACCCTGTTGACCTGTGGGTGTGTTTCTTGCAACGTGGATGAAGCACATGTAGTAACTCATGATTTGTTTTACATTGAGGGGTGGATGAAAATGTGAGTGGGATTCCCACATATTAAAAATATATGGTAAACTATTCTTTTTGAATGGCATCATTAGTTGGGAGGTCATTAATAAAACATTGAATAGTTAGGGTTACCTATTTAAAAAGAAATACAATGGGAACTCTTGGAGTGTCAAAAATGATTTTTTGGGATCATGTTCAACTTGTACTGTTTTAGTATAAATCCTAAGAGCCTGAGATGTGTCATAGAATTTGTGATAAACCATAGTGAAATCCAAGGAATGAGTTGTTCAAATATGATGATTACTAGAATAATGTTATGGATCTAGGATGATGTTTCATAATGTACATCCATTTTCATGGGGGGGCATTATAAATGTATCAGGATCCATGAAATTAATGGCATAGGTATAAACAATTGAATACATTAGCTTGGTGGTGTGTGTTTATGGGTCGTTTAAAGGAATGTGTTCTCTAATGTATGATAACATGGATTACAAAAAACTATATTAGTGGTTTATATTTACCCATCATTAATATGTTCTATCATAAATATATTCATATACAAATGGTGGGGAGATAACCATCAATCATTTGAGTGTGAATTACCTCATAATGAGTTGATATTAGGGGATTTCCATGGTAACCATTCTCTATTTGTGTCTGAAAGAAATGAATTTCTGTTTTCATGGGGCACTCTAAAATGAGTGGGTTAAGCCACACTAGTCATTGTGATTGATGATACATGAGTAATAATCCACAGTGATCAGACAAATGATTTAGTAGTATGACATAATGTAATATTCCATGTTTTAATGTGAGATTTTGGTTATGAGCTTCTGATCCTCATGTGAGAAGGGTTTTGGGGGTAATACTAGTCATTAGATATCATTTTTTAAACAATAATTTTTGTGAGTAAATGGAGGCAAGTACTGTAATATTACTTGTTAAATTACATGTATCATTTAAAATAATAAATCTAGAGGATTCGGAATGTGTCAAACTTACACAGATTATTTTGTGTTGATAGAGATTTGTGGGATTTGATATTTTTTGTTGTTTTATTGTAGAATAATAATGTAAATAGAAAGTGGATTTATTCATAGGAAATTTAACGACGAGGTTGAAATTTGATTTAGGGAGGGTGATCGCATGATGGTGGGATATACATTAGCATAAATGAATCATGATTAGGGTTTAATGATTTTTAATAGCTGGTGTTTTTCATTTTCATGGAATTCCATTCAAAGGATGGTGACTATTTCTCTATTTTTAACTGAATTTAGTGATATTGAAAACAAATTATGAATGTTATATTGAAAACAATATGAAAGACTAGATGATTGGATATTGATTTTTAATGAAAATAAATTGAATCTGTTCTTGCGGAATGGTTGATTGTTATTTAAACGGTTTATATTAGAATAAAAAAATGGTTTTCTTCTGATCTGTGTTCATACATGATTAGTTACAAATTTCACTTTGTGTATCATTGAAATTATATAAAAATAATTTTTAATTTAATTTCATTACGGTGTGAGATAAGGTATTGTAATTGATGAAATAACCTTATTCATGATTTTATGAGTTCCCTTGGTTGGGAATTAAATTAAAATATAATGGTTACATGTCTCAGAATAGATGGGATTCGAAAAGAACCTTCTCAATGATTCCTTGGTTGTTGTAAGTGTTAGCTCGAGTGTTTTTCTCTCAAGCCCAAATGTTTATAATAGAAAATTTTAAATCCCTTGGAAACTAAAAAAATGAAATAAATTTATAAATGATTAAAAACAATGTTAGATTAGGAAATTTGGTTGGATTATGACTGAGACTACTCAGGGATAAAAGTCAAAAGTTTTTTATGTTATGATATATTGACCCTATTCAAGTGAACAAAAATTTTGATAAATCTGAATTTTCTATTTGGTGGTAAATTAATATTTAAAATTGATTTCTATAACTCAATATAAATGATTGGAATATCTTTTTTGGGATGTGCATGGAGGATCTTGTGTAATATTATGGATAATGAGTTCCCTAAGAGTTTCAAAAGCATATGGGCGGATATAAATAATAGCATAGTGGGATGATTTCACCACCACCCAGCTGGTGGTTTGTGATAGTCATCTATTTGGTATAATAATTCTTAAAACATCCATTTCACCCACCATTATTATTAGGCTGGGGGTATTTCTCCTTCTCAATTTTTGTACATGATAAGTGGATTGTTCCCCTTCTTACCCACTCATCTCCCCCATGTTTGTGGTGATTTCATGCCTATTCATATTGACGAAATAAGGTACATTTACCTATTAAACTACATATCTATTTTCTTAATCATTATTTTTATTTTTATATTCTTTTTTAGAATGAAATTTGTGATTTCTCAGTATAATGGATAAATTACCTGTTTTGAAGGATTATTCATTTAAACAATGAGGTGGAAATCCTATGATAATGTTTTCATATCATCGAACATCGTTTCATGAATTGTGCTTGATACTATCGATTAATCATTTGGATTCATTAATATATGAATTTTTTAATGTTGTAAATGGTGGTGTAGGTTGGGTAATCTTCACAACATAGTTTATTGGGTGATTTAAGGGAGTTCAGTAACATATTACATAAGATCCAATGATCAACTGATTATATGATCTTTGGGAATGGGGTCATTAAATGTAGATAGATGAAATTTTTTTACGAGAATGGATGAGAAATGGATAATAATTTTGGATCAATATGTCAAATATGTAATGCATCACAAAATTTGAATATTGTACCAATGAATTTACATATGGTTATTCTATTAATTTATAATGAATGTTGATGATCTGGAATACTAATAAGGATGTTACCCCATATTATTTAATAAAATATAATGTTTTTTAAATTTCAAATATTTTAATAAAATATATTCTAACTAATGGTAATGAATAACCCCTATGATAATGAATGTCACTATGACCACTAATGGCTAATTTCAATAAATTTAGACAAAATATAGAATCCAGAACACTTTGGAGGATATGTGAGACCTAAAGGTAACTCTTTATCCTGTGAATAGGTGTTCTGACACATTTATATCATATTATATGGTGGATATAGATATCATAGGCCCTATATACCTTAGAAGAGTACTTTTATGAAAAATGAGTTATTTAATATCATTGAGATAGTAATAATAAGAGTTACCCTATTTTATCTAATGTGGTCAGGCTGATGTCGATGGACCATATGATGAATGTTACTTAGATATGTGAGTGGACTAACCAATAGTTACGTTATGAAAAAATATGGTTTCTGGGATATCTATTGAATGGTTTCTATTATGCTGTGACAATCTATAGCTAAAATAGTTTGTGTTTCTTAGTTAATGATGTTATGAAATTTAAAAAAAACTATTGAATTCAGTGTTTACATGAGACTATTACCACAACCGAGGACCCATGTTAGTGTGAATCTTCTACATATTGATTGTGGGGACTCAGTAAGTACCCTATTAAAAGAATAACCCTGATGTGGTAGGGATAGTGATGAAATTTTGTGAGATTCATTTTTGTGGAATATGTGATTAGGTTATGAAGAAATGTGTTGGATGTTGGATGTAGTTGGGATGTTGATATTGGACATAAAAAACTTGGGACTCCATGTTCTGAAGATAATTATACATTAGAGATTCCAATGATATGAAATGTGTTTATTGATTTTGTTACAGTGCTGGAGGTAATTGATTGTGACACTATGGATTTATGGCATGGTATATGATAAGGGATGTAACTGATTTGGAGACTATATGATAGTAGCTTCCATGGATTTCGAGATTATAATAGGGTTTTCATGGTCATTGTCAATGATGTCAAGTGTATATTATAATAGTTTCCATGAATTTGGATAATATGATACGGATGATGTGGGAATTATCCCTATAGTGTTGATTAAATCATAGGTGATGCAATGAATTGCAATCTTTGAAAATTAGAATATCATAGGATGGGTCCCCAAGGGCTTGAGGATCATTCATGAATAGAATAGATTTAGAGCCGGCTTGTTACACATGAAGCAATGTTATCGAGTCATACTCAGAGAAAACCCATCCCAGGTAAAATCATGTAAGAATTCTATTATTTAGTTTCCTAATGATAAAATTAAATTTTATTTATTTATGAGTATGATTTTATTTTAGGTAATCTCCTCTGAGGAACATATCACTATATATCTGGGTTACTATGAGGCCATGTTGTAATTTCCCCAATTAGTTGTATAATGATACATTTCATAAGAAACCAATAGATATGTGAACTGATGATATTATAACATGATTATGGGAATAGAATTGTCTTAGAACCCAGACCCATCGATCACATTAGCTTGGAAGGTATCTGTAAAATGGATGAAGATGATCTTAGAGATGTGGTGAATCAATTTTGTTATATAATGTAATATTGTTATATATATATATATATGTTCTATTGTGATGTCAGTTAAATTTATGGAATGGTTGTTCAAGACATACATTATTTCAATTTTTATAAACTGTGTTTATTTCTCAACTCCCACGTTTCATTTTATTTTGTATTATGATTTTTTTATTATTATATTGTGGGTTTTTTGATTGATTTAAAGGGTATTTTCACCACAAAATTCAACCTTATTACACATCTGTTTGTCTGTATCCACTAGAATAAGAGTTGGATTGCCTAAGGTAAATATAATCTTCTAGTTCAAGTACTATTCAATATCGACGGGTTGTAGAATGTTATAAGGATAATGATTTTGAAATCATTATTGAATCAATATGTACCAAAATCCTATTTTCATGGGTGATAATAACATAAAAAATTCAACTATGTCATCAATATCCTCTGACATAGAAATAATTTTTATATAAAAATATATATACTTTTATGTAATAATTTTCATCAAACTTATAGTAGTGGGTGAGAAGGGAGTAAATTCATGAAATTATTCAGCTAACTCAGTCCCAATTCAGTGAATGAATAAGATAGTATTCATTGTCAAAAAACATTACAATTGACATATATAAAATCCTTAAAAAATTAAATTCTAAATTAAATGATTAAATAAATAAATAACAGCATAAAATAGTTGAAATATCTATCATTTACATTAAACCACCAATAAATTATTTAAAAATTCAATGGTAGTGCTTTCATAAAACAAGGTCTAATGTGATTAAGACTTCTTTTTTTCTAGATTCGCTCTTTATTATCATAGTGGTGTTTTACACTGCTTAGTTTTTAATATGGAAAGAATGATGATTTTTCAGTGGTTTTCTTTATAGTTACATCAATTACATGGGAAAACTTTCTGGCATAGTGTGTAGGCGATTTTGATGTCGATTAATGGAGATTTTTTGTAATGATGTGGTCTTTAATTTTCCGTTTAATGTTTTATGATGGGGATTTGATGATGAGGATAATGATCTTAGAAAATAACGTGTCATTATTTTGAGGATTTTCACCTCATCTATTATATAGTTTCTTGTTTCAATGCTACTCCTTAGGTTGGTCTGGTATGGTGTCACTCATGGATGGTTTGAGAGGTGTATTTTTTTGAGTGCCCCATGATAGAGGAGGTGCAACCTGAGTTGTAATTTCTCCTTCATATGATATTTGGATTGAGGTGTTCCTGGGGTTTTCTACTATTTGATGACATCATTGGCTATATCCTGGAACTATTTCATGAACAAAAGGTGTCTATTTTGTAGGAAAATGTTAAAAAACGAATATTATTTTGAATTAATAATATGAATTATTACATGTTTTTGGATTCTTCTAAAACTAGATGATTTCTTCTACTTTTTTTATATTTAGGTGGTTTTCATTTTGACTCAATGTGGGGTTTTTAAATACTCCAAAAAATATATTTGGATGATATTTCTTTGAGTCATAAAATATAAAAATTTATATATTATCTAGAAATATAATTAATATGTATTTCATCGGTAGTTATATAAATTAGAATCACAAATATGTGTTCAATGAATAAAACTATGTAATTTATTAACTCACATCCATATTACATAATTTAGTATAACTATAATTCAATCATAATTGTATTACATTATCATTAATTGGTAGAAAATACAAATTTTGTGTCATAACTATTAATCACATAATTTTAATGTACGAAATGGTATGAAAATAAAATTTATATAATCATAATAAGTTAACAATTACTCTTAATATTGCAAAATACCATAAATAATTCATTAATACATTTAACGCCTTATTATTTTTATCAATAATTATTTAGTTATTATTATGAAAGTTATAGTTATAATTATAAATACTTAACTTTTAATTTGATTTGACCCAAACTATTATATTAAACTTTTTATTGAATGATAAATCACAATTTATCAATATAATTAATTAATTAATTTTCATAATATATTATTATTAAAATTATTCTTATTTATTAATAATATTTCATATAATTATAATAGTTAATCATTAATTTTTTTTATATATATTCGATTTTAGAAATAAGCAATGAAATTAAATATTAAAAAATATCAATATCTCAAATGGAAGAATACATTGAATTTTCGAAGAAGAAAAGCTCAAAATAAGTACAGAATTTATTATTTTTTGAATTATCTATTTTTTACACAAAAATTCCCTAAAAGTTAAAAATATTTTTATAATAGTTCTTTGTTGATGATATGTGTCAATAAATACTATGATCATTGTAAATGGTTAATACATTCTCCTTTACACAAATATCATCTTTGATGTAATATATGGTTTCCACATGGAACCCTACATGATAATCACACATACATTATACAACTCATATGATATCCCCTTTGATATTTTAAATCCATTATTTTTTGGAATATAGAATTGATATGTCTTAATGAGATTGTAGCTAAAATCATCTAAAATTCCTCTTCCCTCCTGTAAAATCATGTGTTTTAGACTGTCAGCCCTTATCTAGGTGCATCACAAAGTGTTATAACCCCAATTCGTCACTAGTGATCGATCTCCCATAGTGCTTTCATTAAATAATTGTTTAGATTACCATTTTTAATCAATGAAATTCCTAATGTGAATAAAAAGATACTATTTTTATCCAATGATTCAAATGATAAACAGTTATATTATAGAGACAAAAGGTATTCATAATTTTCCAAAAAACGTATAGTAGCTTTATATGATTCTTAGGATCAAGGAAATATAATATTTTATCTAGAAATCATCAAAAAGGCCAAAACAATTTAATAATAATATCAACATGATTGAAAAGTCTCTTTTTGGAAACCATAATGTGGACACCCAATATTCATTTTCTTGGTATCGTCAATTATTTTCAATAATAACTATATAGATGTAAATTATTATCCACCTTTTAATTCATGGATTTAATAAATTAAAACTTTATTCAATAGAGAATCAAATTAAATATTTTTGATATCCAAAAAAGACATCAGAATATTTATATCCTTGAAATAATTTTTAGACATAGTATCAATTTATATATTCAATTTATTATGATATTTTTCTAAAATTATATCAAAGATAATATTTATTTATAACATATATTCTAACTATAAAAAACATCAATATAAAATTGATATTGATATCATTATTTTTTTTCATATTTATATTTTCATATTATTTATTATAATAATATTCTATAATAAAATGTAATGACATATAATTTAAAATATGAATATTACTTGAAGAACTCTATAACTCATGTGAAAATCTGAATTAAAGGTCCATTTATATTTTATCCACTGAATCCTTGATCTAATACTAATCCTATTTGTCAAGATGTCACCTCAATGTTGAGATACTCTAAAACATAGAATCTAGAAAAATTCAACTAAAAGTATAATATATGGTCATATTATTATTAAAATTATATTTTTTTCAAAAATATTAAATTTATCCCATTACTAATCCAACAAACACTACATATTGAAATGATGTAAAAAAATATAAAAAAATACCATAAAAACTCCCCTTATAAACATTATGTTGAAGATTATTTCTCATTCTATGACCATTATAATGATCATATTATAATATTACATTTTGAAGGAAAAATATCACTCCGCATGGAAACATCTAGAGGTGTTTTACAAATCCATTTAATGCCATCATTTAATTTAAATGACTACTAATAAATCTAAATAATAAAAAATTCCAAATTATTAGCCTATGATATATAATTTCTAGAGGGAAAATGTAATATATTATTATACATTGAAGATTTCATTTATGCCTTATGTAGAAATATAATAATGAAAAATGAATGAGACTTTATGCACGTTAGTACTAGGTTTTCTAACTCAATATATTACATACAAGTATCAACCCCCCCCCCCATAATAACGATACCCTCGAAAATCTGTTTGGAATTTTGAATTATATTTTTTCATTATTAATGATTTTTTAAAAAATTCGATCCATATTTAATGGTTTAATTTACTATTTATAAGTATATCACTATCTTAATTATTTTTACAATTTATAATCATAATTTTTACTTCTCAAAGTGGAAATCATTAATTAATCCCAGGACATCATCCTATATCCGTTTTTCCATTTCAATCTTCTTTTGCTTCACTACCATCAATAAATATACTTTTCACTAGAGATCTATTATTTTATTGAATTTAATGAGTATTATTATATGAAATATATTATCTATTTCAATATTATTGGATTTTTTCAAGGTTACAATGTTCTCTCTCTCTCACTCACACAGACATTTTTATATCTTATTATTCTTACCTAACACCTATTTTCCATTAAACATATCAACTATAATACAATATACACATACATACATCATCAAAAAAATGGGTACTGACTATTTTTTATTCCAATTAATTCAATATCCATGATAATTAAACTATTGATGTTTTGTTTTATGGGTGACCTAATCATCTGTCTAGCTAAAAAACTTTTGATTCCTTATTTGACTTGTCTAAACATTATCTTATAAATATATAGTGTATTGTAACTTATGAAAATATTCCATTTTATGTCTTCTCATTATAATCCACCTTTAATAATTCCAACTAATATTATAATAAATAGTTAAATTTATAATATTTTCTATCATCCATTGATATAATAGTAACAAATAAATTCTTGTATAAAATTTTCTCTATATTTATATACAAAAAAATAAACTTCAATTTTTTTCATTTTATAAGGTTGACTAGATTGTTTTAATGATATTGAGGATATATAACAATAATGAATATTCAAAACTAATATAAACATTATAATTTGTTATATTTATAATTAAATAATGAAAAAAATCATATATTTATAGTAGATTATTGTATCATGAAATTGGTGTAACCCAATTGAAAAACCCAATGGTTCTTCATTATATTGGTTTTCCATTACTAGTAAAATCTCCATTTTCTACAATGATTCATTTTTCTATAAATGGTATTCTATAACTCTTAGGTTAATGGAGTGTTAATATAAATTTGGCTTCCGATATAATTTAATAATGACACTCATTTTTTCAATAAATAATAATTATGGATGTATTGGTCTCATACATTAAAATAATTGTCTTAATGGGATCAATATTTTATAAAAAATACCATACAACCAATTATAATATCTAATACACTCTCTCACATGTTATTCCATTACTAAAAATGATGACTTTAAATTTTGATAGCCTTAGTGTCACTTATAATAACACATCATCCAAATATCTCGATTTATTATTTTATCGCAAAAAAATTTGGTGATTTATAATCATGATATACTCTAATCATTACAACTCTAATCAGGATTGAAAAGACTCAAAACCATGAACACATTGAATAAACCATGATACAATATTACCATTTTTTATTCTACTAAAATACCTGATTACCCCATCTACATGGTTTGAATATCCAGGAAAATTTATCACTAAAACCACAACCAGGATGGATGAACAATGACAAAGAGATGATAAAGAATCTCATCCTATGTAAATTTCATAAATTTCCAAAAAATTTCAATGTCGTGGAACAGGTTCATGAACCATTCATCCTTTACATAACGATCACACAACATATATCTCTTCATAATAATTTCCATATTTTTATTCATCTAATAAAAAAAATGATAAATAAATCACGGGTAATGATTTAATTTTCCTTACCCACAGAATATATATTCCTCAAAAAATAAACCATTAAACATTATATCCATTTTCAACTCCCCTAGAATCCATTTTCTTATGATACATTAAATTTTGATGTTTTTAAGTAACAACATGGTGGGTTATTTATTATCCCTTAATAAATTATATACTCCAACCTTTATTCAAACATTTATAACCTCCTTATCACCATAACATCAATTGAAATTGTCACGACCTGTCCTCAGGGCCCGGGCTGTAACTACCCCAAGCCTGCCTTCCATAGGCCATAGGCTGGCGACTGGCACCAGAGGCATAAATCCTGATAAAAAAGGGGATGTAATTGAATTTTTATTAAGTAAATAAAACACAATAGAGTATGAAAGTGAAGTTAACACTATGTAAAAATGGGTACAACTATGTGTTGAAAAGTAAATGGGCCAGTATAAAAACCCAACTGGAAGAACAGTACAACTGAAAGGAAAGTACAATAACAATATGTAATAACACCAGCACCGAGTAGTCCTCCAGAAATCCAACCTGAAGGGTGGATACAGATAGTCTCCTCGGCTCATCGGGTCCAACCGTCTGCTCCGTGTACCTCATGCCAAGTGGTCTACCTCTAGGTACCATCCAGCTCTACAAGCCTCCACCTTGATCAGTGTTGTCCGTCGTCTGCATCCAACACAACGTTGTGCGGGCATAGCCTGTGTAGGGGTGAGTACACGATACTCAGTAGGGACCCTGAGACCCCCAAAGGTCTCTCATAATCCCCGAAGTATAAACCACCAACGAAAGATAAAATCATGAAGTATCAACAACACTACTTAGGTATATGACCATACATATATCTAAGTCATCAGTTACAGTTCATATCCATCTTTAGTGACCAAGCACCGACCAGTCCACAAAGGATAAAACAACTCATTCCACACAGGAACAACACATCCAAGTACATAGAGGATAGCAAGTCAATCACATCGATGATAATGATTTAGAAACAAGACTCATCTCACACAGGTATACACTTCGTAAGAAGATATAGATTATCAGATGTAGCCACTGATTCATCTAAGTTGTCAGACCCACATAGGATACAAGACCAACTAAATTGTTAGACCCACAAAGGATACAAGACCAGCTACCCTGCCGGACCCACTCCAGATACAAGTATAGTGTTCAAATACTTTCGGACCCATGTAGGATACAAGAATAGTAGTTATCATTGTCGAACCCACAGAGGATCCCAGTACGGTCATCATTGCTGCCGAACCCACAGAGGATCCATGTATAGTCATCCTCGTTGTTGAACCCACGGAGGATCCAAGTACAGTCGTACATGCTGTCAAAACCATAGAGGATCCATGTACAGTCTTCCTCGCTTTTGAACCCACAGAGGATCGAAGTACAGTCGTCATCGTCGCAGTCGCAGCCAGCTCTAAGGATCCAACAAACAGCATGCTCGATTTCTGGAGGGTCCACTAATCGAGCCAAGGGGGTCGATACGTCAACTATATCGAAGTCCAGATTTTGTGTATCCTGATGTTCCATCTCATCAACAAAAACCCAACGTGACAGATGGTGAGTCAAACGAACGTCCGCTCTGAGAGTTTTCGGCTTTTCCGTTCCAGTGGCCCGGTTAGATTTTAAGCTAAAACCAACCCGTCCATACTCCAGCTTTGTCCACAACTCAAGAGGAGTAATCCAGAAGGAACGTCCCAACAAATGGATACCAACTCATTTGAAAACATTTCAATCGGATGTCCGTTACTTATGTTATAAGTGTTTCCGCTCCAAGGGCCCAATTGGTTTTGGGTTCTAACCAACCTTGTCGTACACAAACATTGCTGAAACCTTGAGTGTAATATAAAAAAATTACCGTCTCAATCCAAGGATTGCTACGCCAATGACAGTGCATAGATCTGAGATTCGTATCTCATGTTATTGAAAGAAGGACAAAAACGGTCTGAAGTGGGGGTCGGGGCCCGGTCCGACCCGACCCCACCCCCCGCTAGGTCGGCCCGAACCGGGTCGACCTGACCCAGGTTCGGTTCTGGTCCGACCGGCGAGGCCCGGTCCACGTGACCTGGCCCGGCCTGGCCGGGGGAATGCTTGCTTGGCTAGCGAGCCGAGCAAGGGGGGCGCGACCCCCCTTCTATCCCGCGGACAGAGTTCCTGGTGCCGGGTCTTCCCCCCGCTCCACCCGTATCCCGCGCGACTGTGAGATCCGGCCCTCGCTGCAGCACCATTAGCCATGGTGGACAACATCTAGGGAGCATTGGGGCACTGCCACCATCGGACAGCCGGCTAGAACTGGCTGCCGCCTCCGGCCGTCGGCGCCGCCGCGCCGCTGGGTCGCGCCGACAGTGTCTTTCGCGGACCACCGGACGTGCTCCGGTGGTCCAATTTGACCGCCATCTAGGCCTATGGCCCTCTTGGGACCCGGTATTCACTGCGACAACCTACATACACCGATACGGTCTTGTTTCATTGATGCCCATCAATACGCGCACAAAAAAAACTATGGAGGGTCGTCGGGCCGTATTTGTTTGGCCCGCACCGTCCGCATTAGACGATAACAATTTGCCAAGGATAAACGAGGTTTTACATTGTATGGAAAACAAATTAACCCAAATATGGATGAAACAATCCATCTAGAATTTATCCATCAAAAAACTATTACCAACCGGTAAAAGAATTCATTCGCGGATCAATTTGATAATGAGTTGACCCGCGTTAATTGTTTTTGATGGGATGAATCATGAGAATATAATATACTCATAAATAAAACCCTACCTCAACCAGGAAGATTTTCATCAGCATTGCAGTACACGAAGTCACGGGGAAAAGGGTTTGTAGGCATCATCGGAGTGCACCGAGGAGGAAGTAACATCTCTTTTCTTGTTATAGAGAAGCGGAAGGGTGGAGCATCGTCAATCTCTGAGGAACATGTGTTCTTCATCGTTCTTCGTCGGAGGCCTGCGTTCTTCGTCATTCTTCATCAGAGGCTGACGTTCTTCCTCACAAAATGATTCTCTCCTACTTAATTAAAAAATAGGTTCCTCCTATTATTCTATTAATCACAGAAAGAAAATCTCCCAAATTAACTCACAACATTAAATAAAACGTGATGTCAATTAATTAAGGAATGGAGGGAGAAGGTTCCCCATTATTAAACGTGTTGGCAGTTAAATAAAAAGGAGGAAAGAGGAAGGTTACTCAATAAATTATGTGTCCACAAAATTTAATTGAGAGATTGGCATTTAATGGAGGTTTTCCAAATTAATGGGGAAATATTAAAGAGATTAGAGGAAAATAAAAGGTGGGGAATGTTTGGGCCCTGCTTCTCTAACCTTATTTTAGAAATAAAGAATTTTTTCGAACAAATTTTTATTTATTTCTTAAACCAACCCCCAAAAATTATCTTCTCCTATTTTTTGAACGCAACTATTGTAAGTGTCCCCTTTAAAAATTATCAGCATTGCGAGTTCTTCTGTGCCCTAAGATTTCAAATCTGAGCACCGGTTCAAATGATAGAAAAACCCGCTCGTTCGTTCACTGAACGTACCCGAGCTAAACTTCAGAAATTGATTCCGGACACACCGGTCCTCAGAATCAAGCTCCGTCAGAAACCAAAGACTCGTAAAATTCCAAAGTATTTATGAATAATTATTTACTTGAAATTTTAGGGTCTTTACATTACTCCCACCTCAGGGATTTATGTCCTCGTAAAGATACAACATAAACTAGGGAAATAAATGAGGGTACTGAGCATTCATCTGAGCCTCTCGCTCCAATGTGCTCTCCTGAAGGTTCCTGTGCAGCCAAAGAATTAGCACCAGAGGAATCAACCGTACACGTAGGAACCACTCCTGTCGATCCTCAATCTCCATTGGGTCCTCCAAAAAAGTCGCCCCGTCATCGATGTCCAGCTCCCCATGGTCGATGATATACGTCCAGTCATGAATGTATCTCTTCAACTGAACTATGTGGAAGACGTCTTGCACACAGTACAACTGAGGTGGAAGGGCCAGGCAGTAAGACACCTCACCAACCCTACTGAGGACCTGAAAAGGCACGATTAAGTGAGAAGATAACTTGCCACCGCGGCCAAATATCTGTAATCCACGTCGAGGTGAGACCTGTAAGAGAATGTGGTCACCATACTCAAACTCCAGTGGTATTCGTCTCCTATGAGAATAAAAATTATGTCTGTTTTGTGTAGTCCTCATCCCCTCCTGGATGACCAGCACCTTCCCTGTCATAGTCAGAACCGTCTCTGGTTCTACGAGTGATGACTCCCCTAGGTCAGCCTAGCCCAAAGGTGATCTGAAAGGTTGGCTGTACAGTGCCTCGTAAGGTGCCATCCCGATGGTGGAGTGGTAGCTATTGTTTTACGTAAACTCCACCAAGGGTAGGTGATCCTCCCAGCAGCATCCAAAGTAATGGACACATGCCCGGAGCATATCCTCGAGTGTCTGAATGGTCCCCTCTTTCTGGCCATCCATATGAGGATGAAAAGTAGTGCTACGGAGTAGATGCATTCTGAAAGCCTCATGTATCCCCTTCCATAGCCAGGAAGTAAAGCGAGCATCCTGATCTGAGATGATAGATGATGAACACCATGAAGTCGTATGATCTCTGGAACATAGAGGCATTCCAACCTCTATACTGATCCCTACACTCTAATCGGTACGATGTGGGCCGACATGGTGAGTCGATCTACAATCACCCAGATGGTGTCGTGTCCTCTAGAATTAAGTGGAAGCGCCGTCACGAAATCCATGGATATCCCATCCCACTTCCACTTCGGGACCACTATGGTCTATACCAAGCCTACAAGTACCTAGATCTCTCCCTTCACTTACTAACAAGTGATGAATCATGAAACAATCCCTGCTACAACTTTTCCATTCCCAAGATTATCGACTATCTCAAGTCATTATCCCTGTTGAATTCAAGACAACGACTTCATCTCAGGTCCTAGTCCTTTTATTAGAGGACACACCTGAGACTTTTGAGATTAGAGTAGACCATAAACCATTCGCTCAACGAACCATGGGTGTGACTAGCCATTTAAAAGAACTCGAATACACCCCAATTCACTTACGTCCCCTAAGAGATGCTAGGATTTCTCCTTTGCTGAAAAGAGAAATTTGATCTCATCCCCTGGATGAAACACGTTCATTGGATAATACAGTTAGTCCTAACATGAACGGTACAATTTCATGCCATGGACAACCTCGTAATCCCTCAACGCTACTACCAAGAGATACAACCATTACTCTCACCACCAAAGGTTGAGTCACACTGTCAGAAGCAGTGTGTGGTCACTAGGACTCCTCTAGTAGGAATCTCAAAAGTGAGGGTCAAGTAAATGGGTTTAACTGGAACCTCTCATTATCAACCACATTAAATGGACAAGGAAGTAAACGTCACAAGAACAAGTGTCTTTTATTACTGCAGCTCATTGTACAAAGACACAAAGCATATAAAAACAACAACACTAACAAAGCTAGAAGAAACATGAATAAACGTCTCCTTGCATGGAGCTAGTACCGCTCCTTCCCATCTGCTCCTGGAGCTCTCTGGTCGTGGGTCTTAGCTGCCTGAAGCTAAGTTCTCCCCTATCTATCCATTCCATGCGGTAGAGGATGTCCTCCAGGTGGTGGTTGTGGTAGGGCCTTGTAACGTCATCCACCACCTACCGCTTGGCAAGCCCCTCTTCCACGTCCGCCTGCCCCCGAATAACCACCACAGTCGATCCTATGCTTGGGAGGTCCCTCTACCGCCTGCTACTCATCTGCAGGGCGAGTTGGTAAGTCTCGAGCCATGTGACCATGCTCGCCGCATGCATAGCACTTCCTGCTACTCGTATTGTTGGCTCTGTGCCGTGTTCCCCACACAGCTGAATCTCTATCCTGAGGTCATCCACCTGAAGGCCTATCCGCTTGAACCCCGACATCTGCTGTCTACATTCGGCTATAGAAAACTATGCTACATGTCGTCTAGTGGAGGGTTTTGCCGATGGTGACTGTTCAGCAAGTAAAATCTCGACTAGGAGTGCTCTCTCCAGCACCCCTGATTGCGTCAGGATGTTGAGGGAGATCATCGAATCCCTGATCACATGCCTCAGTCCCTGATCAAAGGTTTGAGCCTGGGAGAATGGGTCACGTACCGTGTCCGTGGAGAAGTGAGAGAGGTCGGTAAATCTTGCCGAGTAAGGGGCTACTAACATGTTGCCCTGACGCACATGTAGTAACTCATGGATGCACACCGCACGGAGGGTGCCTTGAACGAACTCTGAGCAGAAAAGGCTCTCGAAGTCGATCCAATGAACAGATGCCTCATCGTGAACCTACAGCATCAGGCTCCACCATCTACCTGCTGCTGCATGCAGGAGACTCGCAGCAAGGATCACCATGAGGTCTGCTGGTGTCCCTACCAATCTGATGACTCCGACGATAACCTCCAGCCAATCCTCAACTGCCTGAGGATCTGTCTCTCCATGGAACCTGGGTGTACTCTGCCTCTGAAACTCGTGCAATGCGCTCAGGCGGCGTGCACTCTCTACCACTGGGGCGGGTAGAATCGGTGGCTCGGTGGGTAGAGGTACAACCGATGCTTCCACTATAATGGGGCCCCATAGCGAGGCCTCGTCGCTCGGTGGGATACTATCCCACATGTAAATAGCAACCCTAACTGGCTGCCTTTGTGGGGACATCCTGAAAAGAAACAGGTGTTCCACTATTAATACAGAATACCTGGTGAGCTAACACAATGTAATCACAAAGAAAACTTTTGAAACACACATGCAATCAAGGTTTTCTTGCACTGGGTCGAAAATCAGAATTCAGTGTCCTTGGGTATGGATATGTCGGTCATCGCACCAACACTAGACTCCATAGACTGATATCCACACACATTACTCTAAACATTATTTGTTTACATAGAAGAAATTATCCGATTTTTGAGTTCTGTGGTAGAACTGGCCCGTCTGATACCAATTTTTCATGACCTGTCATCGGGGCCCACGCCTTGACTACCCGAAGCCCACCTTCCATAGGCCAGGGGCTGGCGACTAGCACCAAAAGGGTTAATACCGATAAAAAAGGGGAAGACATTGCATTTTTATAATGTAAACAAAACACAATAGGATACACAAGTGAAGAAATAAATAAGTAAATCTGGGTACAAGTCAGTGTTAAAAAGTAAATGGGCTAGTATACAAACCAAACTGAAAGTATAGTAAAACTGAAAGGAAAGTACAACAGTAGTAAGTTAAAATGGTAGCACCGAGTCGTCCTCCGGAAATCCCACCTGAACGGTGGGTACAGATGGTCTCCTCGGCTCTTCTGGTCCAACAGTCCGCTCCGTGTAATTCCTGCCATGTGGTCCACCTCTGGGTACCATCCAACTCTACAAGCCTCTACCTCGATCAGTGATGTCCGTCGTCTGCATCAAACACAACATAGTTCAGGCATAACCCATGTAGGGGTGAGTATAAGATACTAAGTAGGGACCCTGAGACCCCTGAATGTCTCTCAGAATCCATGAAGGATAAACCTAAAATGAAATATACAATCACAAAGTATCAATAACACTACTTAGGTATATGCCCATACATATACCTAAGTCATCAGCTACTGTTCATCTCTATCTTTCATGCCCAAGCACAAACCAGTCCAAAAAGGATAGCACAACTCAGTCCACACAGGAACAACACAACCCATTCCACATAGGAAATCAAGTAAATCCTATCGATGATAATGATTTGGAAACAAGACTCAGCTCACATAGGTATACAATTCGTAAGGCGATACAGATGATCAGATGTAGACACTGAATTATCTATGTTGTCAGACACAAATAGGATACAAGACCAGCTAAGCTGTTTGACCCACAAATAATACAAGATCAGCTACCTTTCTAGACCCACTCAGGATACAAGTACAGAGGTCAAATACTGCCGGACCCATGTAGGATTCATGAGCAGTAGTCATCACCGTCGAACCCAAAGAGGAACCCAGTACGCTCGTCGTCACTGCCAAACCCATAGAGGATCCATGTACAGTCATACTCACTGCCGAACCCATGAAGGATCAAAGTACATTTGTCCTCTATGTATAACACACGGAGGATCCAAGTACTGTCATCCTCACTTCCGAACCCACAGATGATCCAAGTATAGTCGTCATCGTCACAGTCGCAGCTAGCTCTAGGGTTCTGACTCACAACATGCTCGATTTTATGAGGGTCCGCTCCTCGAGCCAAGGGGGTCGATACATCAACTTTCAAGAAGTCCAGAGTTGATGTATCTTGAAGTTCTGTCTCGTCAGCAGAATCCCAACGTGACAGATGTTGCGTGAATCGGACGCTTGATCTGAGAGTTATTGGTTATTCCGTTCAGGGGCCTGGTTAGTTTTTAAGCTAAAACCAACCTGACTGAACTTCAGCTACATCCAAAACTGAAGAGGAGTAAGCGAAATAGACCGTCTCAACAAAAGGATCCCAAATCAATTGACGACACACCAATAGGACGTACGTTCCTCAAGTTATAAGCGTTTCCGCTCCAAGGGCCAGATTGGTTTCGGGTTCGAACCAACCTGCTCCTACCCAAATGTTGCTAAAAACTGGAGTGTAAAATACAAAAACCACCATCTCGATCCAAGGATTCCTATGAAACTAGAAATGAATCGATCGGATGTCTGTAGCTCATGTTATGGGAAAAAGACCAAAAATGGTCCGAAGTGAGGGTCGGGGCCCGGTCCGACCCCCCCCCCCCCGGTTGGGCGGAATCGGTTCGACTCGACCCAGTTCTGGGTCTGCCCCGACTATGCGTGGCTCGGCCTGGCTGGGTGCATCCCAGCCCAACTGGAGCGACCCTGACCAACCGGAGTGGCCCGGTGCACGTGACCCGGCCCGACCCGGCCTGGGGCACGCTGGCGCGGCCAGCGAGCTGAGCAAGGAGGTTTTCCCCCCTTCTGTCCCGCAGACACTATGCCAGGCACCACACCTTCCCCGCCGGATCTGTCACGGCCATGGGATCCGACCCTTGCCGCCGCGGCTTCAGCCGTTACATGCTACTGCCGGCGGCGATCCGGGTCACCGTCGTGCTAGTGTGGTGCACCGACAGTGTCTTCCACGGACAACCGGACGTGCTCTGATGGTCCGATTTGACCACCGTCTACGCTTGTGACCCTCTCGGGACCCTCTCTTCACTATGAAGGCCTCCATATTTCGTTTCAATCCCATTTCATTGATGTCCATCCATACATGCAAAAATAGAAACTGAGGGGGGTCGTCGGGCCGGCGTTCTTCGTCGTTCTTCGTCGGAGGCCGACGTTCTTCCTCGCACAACATAGCTCTCCTCCTTAATTAAACAATAGGATCCTTTTATTGTACTATTAATCACACAAAGAAGCTCTCAAAAATTAACTCAACATATTAAAGAAAACGTGATGTCAATTAATTAAAGAAGGGAGGGAGAATATTCCCCATTATTAAAGGTGGTGGCAGTTAAATAAAAAGGAAGAAACAGGAAGGTTCCTCAATAAATTATGGGTTAACATAATTTAATAGAGAGATTGGTATTTAATGTAGGTTTGAAAAATTAATGAGGGAATATTAAATATATTAGAGGGAAATAAAAGGTGGGGCTTGTGTGGGTCCCAAATCTCTAACCTTCTTTAGAAATAGAAAAAATTTTCCGATAAATGTTTATTTATTTCTTAATCAAACCCCCAAAAATTATCTTCTCCTCTTTTGCGAACACAACTACGGTAAATGTACCATTAAGAAACTACCAGATCTATGAGTTCATCGGTGCCATCATATTTTAAATCCGAGCACTAGTTCAAAAGTTATAAAAACCCGCTCGTTCGTTCACTGAACGTACCCGAGCTAAACTTCGAAAATTGATTCCAGGCACACCGGGCCTCGGAATCAAGCGTTGTCAGAATCCACAGACTCATTAAATTTGAAAGTATTTTAAAAAAATTCCTTGAAATATCTAGGTCTTTACAGAAACACATAAATTCAACTTGGTTTGAATATGATTATTTTTTTGAAAATAAATTATTGTAAAAAAAATACTAATAATAAAAAATTTATCTCACCATCACCGAAAAATATACTTTTTTAAAATAAAAAATAACATATGGAAGATATATATCTATAACATTTTCTATATTGATACAATAATCCCATATAGATATTTTGTTATTTATTATACAAAAATTATTACTAAACATAAAATGAATCATTAATATATTATTCTAAAATTATTTGTGTGATCCTTGTGAGGAAAAAATAATAATGAATTATAATATAATGTTTTCAATTAAAAATACTTATATTTTCTTATAATAAAAATATTTTACATCTACAAATAGATATCATCCTATAAACAATATTAATGTACATATATAAAAAACATTATATAAAAATTATAAATAAACATAGTCGAATTGTTCAAACATAAAAAAAACATAAATCCAATTTCACAACATCAAAAGACACGATATCACCGCATTTTTTTGCCTAACTCATGTGTTCTTACTTTTAATAAACTAGTAGAAAATAATTATTCCACGTTTAAAATTGATATATCCATTATTAAAAAATATATATATATCATTGTATTTTTATGTCTCTCTTTCCTCCACATTGGAAAAAATTTCTATGAATATGTGAAAGAGTGAAAGGGACACCATAACATAACGTTGATAATAATGAGGATAAAGTCACATCATTAACCTCAATTTATAATATTTATCGTTTGGTAGTGGTCTAAAAAATAAACCATTAAATCATCATTTATAGAATACATTCCATCTCGATGAAACATTGCTTCATACTCTACTTGATAAAATGGTACATAATATCAATTTTCATTGATCCATAATACTATACTATATTTCATAAAATATTTATTGATCCGTATTTATATTGACTCACCAATGTATACCATAATATAGTCATTTATCATTTAATTTCACTATATAGAATCCATAAAATTTAATCAATTTTATGGAATTATTCAAAATTTATATTTTTTCCCGAATAATCGAATTAAATTGTTGAAGGGAATAAATATTTTATTTCTATTAATTTATTAACTGTGATGTTTTTGAGATGAATTCTTATTTGATTTTTTATTTATTTTTATACCGGGGAATAATAGTACCACTAGTGATAATTAGATATTATGTAATGTTGATTATTTTGATATACGTACTTCCTATAAATAAATCCAGAATCGGCCAACATTGTGTCTGTATTTGATTAAAATTGGTATTTTAAAATCTATATTAGAATATAATTGGAAATTTACAAGAGGTTAAAATAATATATTTTTCATAAGAAAAACCATGTTCCAAATATATTTCCCTTAAAATGTGGATTATCCTATGGATATTTAATACAGGCATGGAGGATCATGGACACAGTGATAATCTGCTCATATGAGGCTCCTCATAGAAGTGTTTAACATCTATGGGGATACTCAAAAATAGGGAAATAAGTTCATGTTGTATCTTATAAACCATGGTCCCTCAATGTTGTAAAACTGATACGGGAGAATCAACGTATATAATATATTGAAAACATATGTGAAGTCACAATAGGAATCATCTTGATTTATTTACGACATCAAAAATAATAAAAAATAAACTACCAATGACTCATTGATATTGTTTCATGCGAATCAATCATATGATGTAAAATCATCATATCATATTTTCAGAAGAATTTATCATATAAGAAATAATAGCACAACACCCCAAAGAAACATAAGGATCCCCATACATATATGAAAATCATATAAAGAAAATGGGTTGCCTCACTTATATCTATTTAACACATAAGAAATTCTGGAAATATCCATGGTGGTTGTAGTATTGATATAGATACACACATAATATAAGTGTAAGTACTTTTAGCTATATAAGTGGATTCACATACTTTTGGTATAGCATGTTCATCAAAAAGACGAGATAGTAATCAATATATCATTAATGTCTAAAAAGGATAATTTGATTATTTTATGATTATATGGAGGATGATAGAATTCTATAATGGTATATTCTTTAAACATGCCATGTGTTATCATCCAAAGACATACTTATTTCCTTTTAGAGATAATTGCATATAGAATATCTTTAACCTACTTCTATTATAATGATTTATACCTTACCTTATAAATGATCCATGAATTAGAGGATCTAATAAATTTGTGATTTTATATGTTTATATAAAATTTTATTGTTTTTTACTGTATTAAATAATCATTAATTATTTTATCTATTATTGCATGTTTTCCCCTCAGTTTCATTATATATATATGGATATTAAAGGCCAAATAACCGATAGATTAAGCTAGGGGGGCAATCCATTATTCTATAGAGATTATTAATTTAAATAAATTTAATATACAGAATTTAAAATCCAATTAGAAAATTAAATGATGTTATTTTATGTTATGCAAAAGAATATTATTTTCTCCACATTATCTTTTTTATATTTCAATTTTTCCCAAGATTTAATATCCCCTAAAATGAATATATTGATTATGTTGTTGTGTTTTTTGGGTGAACATAGAGACGGTATACATGATTGGGGTTGTTTGTTATTAAAGATTATTTTTATAAGGATATAAAAGGCCAACTACTTGATTGGTTGGCATAAGGGGTGCCAATCCATTCTTCTGAGGAGATTTTTATTTTTAATAAATTTATTATACATAATTTTCAATCCGATGAAAGGAGTAGGTTAATTAATTAAATGTTATAAGAAAGTAATATGATTTTATTCCCATTATCTTTTTAATTTTCCATTTTATCATGGTTCAATATACCCTCAAAATAATTTGCTAAATATATAGTAGAGTTTTGTTAATGAAAATTTTCATGGAATTCATGATTTGTACATGTGATATGTTATGATTGAATTTATTTTATTTTTAATAAAAATTTATTCAATCTTCATGCTTCATGAGTTAGGATAAATACTAATATTAAGGTGGATGGAATGGTTCAACATGGACACTTCCACAACCCTGTCAGGGACATCATTACGCTATGCCACTTTGGAATTGATTGAGAATACATCTAGAAAGGGTTTATATTTGATGTATTTTTGAAATACCCTATTCTTTGGTATATCAATGTAAATTTATATAGTTCCAAAATAACTATTATGCATCCCTCATGCAATGAATCTATTTATAAGTACTAAATTTGGAGGGATCCAAGATGTTTTCAAAGTAAATTTTTTGATATCATATTATATATAAGATGAAAATTTTAATGTTATCACTCGAGTATGTTTTTAAATGTATAATTTAAATGACAAAATATAGTGAAAAATTGATTCAGTTACCATCATGCAGGTATTCCAGAATGTATTACCACTACTTTAAAGGATTATTACTACTCAATGGATAAACTTTTTTCACTCTATTTATTGGATTAACCATATTATCACCCATTTTTTCAATAGGAGAACTTAGTGGTTGATGAGATACCCAACGATATATTTAACAATGAAATAAATTGGTTGGATGAACATCCAATGGATTTTTTCCTTCTTATGAAAAATATTTTCATAAATTTAGTTCTTTAATCATTTTAAAAACCATCTATAATTTAAATAAATATTTCATGATCTTTTTTACCAAGGCATATCTATTTAGAAAATTAATTACAACCCCAAAATTGGAATAATAGAAAGAAAAAAACAACGTGTCATGATCAATATGAAAAACATGAATATCTAAATTAAAAATTACATAAAATGGATAAATTTCATAACATAATGCATATAAATGGCACATCATCAGACGAAATTGATTATAGGATATCTCAAAAAACAAAACTACACTCTAGGTCACCACAAGAGTTTCTCCATACAACACATAATAACTAATCACTCCCAAAATGATCCATTAATGGAACATTAAAACCATGACAAAAAACAAATCATAACCAATTAGATAAAAAATACATGAAGACCAAACACATAGAAAAGTGTTTATGTTTGTTTTAATATGGAAACTACTAGCATAATTTTACTAGAGTATATAAAATTCATTTTATAATTTTTATTATAAATAATAGTTTCATTGATTAATTGAATATTTTTTTTATACATGATAAATCATGATGCAATCATGTATCTATCTTTCTAATCCTATAGAAACCATCAATTCATTTTATATAAACACATGTTGAATCATGAATTAGTAGAGGTAAATAATTTAAACTAAAAAATATCGAATTTTTATTTTATAAAAATACAATTTTTTCCTTTATTTCAAAACATTAATGAAAAAATAATTATTAAATAAAATATACGCATGGATTGATTAATTTATTTTCATAATGGAAGAATAATAGATTTTGAAGACAACCATGAATAAATATTAATATAACTCATATTGGAACTACAATATAATTGATTAACAATAAAAAATTGTTAACTACAAATGTATAGATGGTTCCCCAAATTTATTGAATATGTGGATAAGATAATGAATATTGATTGAATCCCCTTTATCATATCATCGATACTATAAGAAACAAGATGAAATAACGATGTTATAAGGGGATATGACAGAAAATAATATTTAAATAGAATAAAATAGTAGCCTATGTAACATTCCAAAATTACCAAAACCCCTGAACACTTTCTCTAGTCACATCGGAGGCACCACAATAGTCAAATCATAATTCATTATACATAAACATTCTGAAGAAATCCTAATATTTATATAAATAACCAATGTATCCCACTAAGGTAATAGATATTGGATGACATAATCAATGTGGGGTTGGGTGACCAATTAAGATATGAGTATGGTATGTGTTAATAAAATTGTGAATAATAAATATCATATCCCTAGAAACACCCTCAAATGGAAAATAGCATTTTTACATAATCCATGTATCAAAAAATAATCACATTGCATAACAGTGGGAAAATTTAACATAAATGTGGGGAATAATGAGGGTTCCATAAACATCATATGAAACCCTTTTTTATATTTTCTAAAAACCACATTATTTGAAAATATATCATTATTTTCATAATCATTTTATGAAATCAAATATGAGATATGTGTATAAAAAACACAGTAATCTTCTATTAGGAGTCCCATAAAGACCAAAACAATTATTTATTATTTATTGGCCCTTAAATATAAGAAAATAAATACATAAATTAAATAATTAACCATAACATTCTCATATAATCATTATTAATTTATATTAGCCAAAAATAAAATTATCCAACCTCTTGGAGTGAATAAATTATAAAATAAAAAATACCAATCAATAGAATCCCATTTTCATCCATAAGTGGATATTTATTTCACTATATAAAAAAGCCATAATTGGTATATCCACTTTTTATATCTATTATAATTTATTTCTGTAACACAAGAAATTGAAAACATGTATAGAAAATTATTTATAAACACCTACCACGAAGATTTGAAGAATCTTTTTTAGTATCATATAAAAAACCAAAATGAATTTTTCTTCAATATACTATACATATCAAAAAAAACGAAAAATTATAACATGTTAAACACTAAATATAGGAACCATGATCATTAGGGTTAATTTAAAATTAATAATTCATGTAAAATTGAAAGGTTTTGAAAGAGATGAATAATATAATACCTTTCTTTTGATTTCACAAGAAAATGACATGAATAAAGGTATTACTGGATTATAAAATAAGGGGAGAACAATTGGATCATCCATGATTTGATGATGTGAAATTAGAAGGAATATATGACACAATAAGGTTAATATTTCAAGATGTATATTAATAAATTTATTTTTAATTTTCTAGGAATGATAATTTATCGATTGTACCTATATATTACAATAGGACCTAACATTTTGGAAAAAAAATTGGGATCACTAACCTTATTCACATCATGATGAAATCATCCCTGTTCATGATGGGGCCTCCTGATAAAATACGATTTAAATCACACCATCTAGTCATGGATACCACATTATATCTAGAAATTCAATATCATAGTGTAACCCACTATAGAGAGGAATATAGTCTAAACTACACATCCCTATCATAGTATGACGTACAGGTCAGGAAGTAACATAATGAATTCTACAATAACATGTAACATTTAATAAAAAACAAAAATAATTTACAAATGATGATTGTTTTAAAAATATAAAATAACTATAATATTTAAAATAAAACATGTACATGATTGTTTAACGACCCCCCCCCCCACCATGCCACTTCTAGACCCTAGTATATCCTTTTTAATATTCAAATCATCAGTGCCTCAAATCATCAACAAAAATCATCAATGGTTAGTGGGTCTGGAAAAATTCTATATGTCTTTATACAATGGATGAAATAGACCTAAATAGAATACATACATTTTATGTGTCTCCCTAAAATTTAGAATTCATCTTATAATTTGAGATAAGAAATAAAAGATCCTATTGAATGGGCCTCAAAAAAACTGAAAAATATACCTAAATCACTATGGGATATAATGTTTATCCTTTAACCATGAACCACAAATTAAAAATATGATTAAAAATTCCATGAATTCATAAAACCCAAAATAACACCCAAATAGCCATAATTTTTTTAAATAATAAATATATATTTCATATGACAAAAAAATCCCATATTAATAAAATCAATCTTTGATAATAACAACATGGAATCCAACATTGGGTTTTAATGATAAAGGAATAACAAATAATGGTCTCACTTATGAATCAAAAAACATTGGTGAACCTAAATAAAATATAGACTAGTAACAAGGAAATTAATTATATAAGTTTGTATAGTACTCATCCCAGTTACCCAATAACATATGCAAGGATACCCATGAGAAATTAACGAAAATACATGTCTTATATCATTCATCAAATCATAAA
Organism: Viscum album; assembly: GCA_963277665.1. NCBI lineage: Eukaryota > Viridiplantae > Streptophyta > Magnoliopsida > Santalales > Viscaceae > Viscum > Viscum album. The sequence continues at coordinate 1,213,634,840 of OY728131.1, read as the reverse complement.
TACACCATAAGGATCATAATAAATTATGAATCCATGACGATTTCTAAAATTAACTAACTGTAAAAAATAACTTTTGAGGTGGAATAGTTAGAGAACATCATATATGAATATTATAATATTATTTAATTTTACATATTAGAATCCAATATATAGTATATGAATGATTATATTCCCTATCACAATTAAATAGGAAAATTATTCCTAAATGATTCTAACAAATAAAATAAATGGAGATAACATAAACCACCATAATAATGATTGTTATTCAAAGAATTTTTTAAACATGGAATAAAATAATGATCCAATCTACAATAAAATACCATGAGACACCTCTTATTGATGGATAATTTTTACAGATCAGGGAATAAATTCACTCATTGTCCCCCCTCAAGATATAAAAAACATCCTTAATCACACTAGAAAGAACCAATTACTCAACCATTATGTGATTCTAAATATGAAAATATTCAACTAATATGAACCTATTAACCACATATTATAAGATAACTATATATTTATAAGCACTATTTATCAATGTTATTAATGAATCCCCATTCCAAATAAATATGTTTTCTAGTAATAGGTAAATATTCTTATTGAAATGAAAAATAAATCCCATAAACATGTAAAATACTTCTTTATTTGTACTTACTATGATAATGGCTCACAAATTATACGCTTTTCTCCCTTTAATCATATAGAGGATAATATAATTGAATAAACATAAAATTTCTAGAATTTATATGGCATAACTACATGAATCAGATAAGATACCATAGTGACCATCTACACTTGGTTTGGACTATTAGACTAATTATAAAAATGATTACACTTAATTGTTATTAAGTATTAATACAAATAACCTTTTCCTCAATCAATTATAGTCATTCAACTACTTCATGATGACCATGAACACTACGAAAATGAGGTAGATTTCAATTTTTGAAATTCTTAATGAGGATTTATAGTAGAAAGGATAAATACTCAACCACTCCCCATGCAATCTATATAGTGTCTTGTAATGGAGGGATCATATGACCAATATCACCCAGGGGATCATACATATATATAATGTTTTCACTTTAGTTTCTGGATCTTTTGGGAAGCATAAGCTGTAAAATCTTACTTAAACCAAATATGATCATAATTAAAATATTTAATTCAAACCACATAATATAAGATTTAGGGATCAAAACAAAAATCAAAATAAAATAATAAAAATGAATCGTATAAAAAATTCATGCTCTATTAAAAAAGTAATATTTTAATTAAAGATAGAATAATTCACTTCATGAAAGAAAATTTAAATCTATACATATAACCCATATAAAAAATATAAAATATCATCTACTATTTACATTTCAATGAGATCAAAATTTTTAAAATTTATTATGAATATAATAATTATTTTCACAACCACCATCACAACATATTTAAAATTAACAAATTTATGTAATTTCCATTCAACACCAAAAACACCCATTAGAGGCATAATTGTAAAAATATTATAATATGAAAGATAAAAAAATAAAATTATTAATCATAAAAATAAAATTAATACAACATTAATTCAATCCTAAAGAGAAGAAACAACTCCAGGAAAATTTAACATCAAAAGAGTCCCAATGAAAATTTATTAGAGTGATAATGATTTGTACAAAATTCAATTAAACTGAATTTTGGATCATATAACAACCATAAATTATCCCATGAATATTCCTCAGAATTATGCATGGGGCCTCATTAATCATTACCACACTATGACGACATATCACGAAACATGAGTTATTCTTCGATTTTTATCCTAAAACACAATAATAATCCATATTATCTCATAATCCCTAATAGGAATTGACACACCAAAAAATAATAAAAAAATAGTCCATTATCAAGAAACAACCTCCTCTAACTATAGAAAACCAAGGCTCTGAACATGTAAGAGATTAATAGACTCCATCTACTCCTTCTACACATGTTCTAACATTCTATTATTAATGCCAATATCATACACCAAAATTAAAAAAGGAACTATGATAACATTTTAAATGAACCCAAATGATCTGACCTAACACATAACATTGTCTGATTCTACTAGGCTATAATTTAATTTAGAATTACTATATGCTAAAAAATTGTGCAATGGAATAAATTAAAATAACACTTGAGAGTAGTTACACGCCTATAATAATAACAATAATAATAACAAAGAATCATATTAGGGATAAAAATCTATAATTTGGAGTTGATATATTTGTATTCAATTCAAGTACTCTAATCTAACACAATATTTTAAGTGGAAAAAACATGTAATAACATAAATAAACATTTAAATGAGTGATGATCAATATAAAATGTAAGAAGAATAAATTTATGACACATAATTAAAAAATATAGAAATAATATGATATATTGAAAATGAAATGAAATGTCTTGAAACTATCAGAATGTAATATATAACAAACCTTAAAAAGAACCTATTGAATCCACCACTTAAACATCTCCATAAAACATATGGTTTCTCAAAAAATCCAAAATTCTCCATAATCTAAACATGAAAAAAAAACAAAAAACAATGGATAACATTAATAATCCCAAAAATGAACATAAGATATATATACTTGAAGATGGGACTGTATGATGTGTGTGATATAAATAGGCCAAATAATATTTCACTAAAATTCTATAAAAATATTTTCTTAATTTATTTTTATATATTCATAATTTAATGATAATATGACAACATGTCTTATATATGGTCAATCATAAAGGAATCTAAGTATTATGATTTTTTCTATAGAAAACATTCAACTCATTTTATATATAAAATAGTGAAACCAGTAAATAGTTGATTGAATTACTTAAAACGTTTTGATAATATCATTTTATTTCATAAAAAATATTACCATTGTTTAACACTGTTAATCTATAAAAATATATTATATAGAGAAATATTTACATTTGAAATCACTGTTTTAAATTTATATCTAAATAAAATTTCAAATGTTAACCTGACCTTGATATAATAAAAATAATAATAACATAGGAATATAAATATTATATAAACATTTAAAATAACGTTGTACGAAAACCATAAATAAATATTTCACATAGTCAATAAATATGAGTATATAATATTTTTAATAAAATATATAATTTCACATTATTTTGACCATAAAAATAAAGTGAAACACATTGTCATATAATGTGATATGAACATAAATATATATAAAAATTATAAATAATTAACTTATGATACATTCCTTAAAATAAAACTACATGACTTAACCTTAAACCACATCGATATAATTCGACTAATGAGGGGATAAACCTCAAGGGGACATCAAATGAACAAATTTTAACCAGTACAACAAGTGTTAAGTTATCTTACATATATACTAGGGGTCCTATGTAATGATGACATTCATGATTATAATATAATCATTACATGAACATCACAAGAATCAATAAATATAAAAAATAAGTCATATCTTTCCGATAATAACCTCTTATGAAATATAAGCCTTTTAACGTTATTAATATAATAATAAAAAAAATCAAAGAATGGGGAACCAATAAATACATAAATTATGGTGATAATGAGGATCTCATGATAATTATAAAAAAATACTTTATAAGTTTCCAAATGTGAATTTTGGACAATCCTGGAAAATAAGGTTGTAAAATATCCATAGAAATATTGATCTAGGATATATATTTAAATATAACTTTCTAATATTTTTAGAGCTACTTGAATACCAAAAAAATATTTATAAACCCCTAACCATGGGTAATTTCATTCTAAATTAAAATGAATGAAATAAAGAATCAATCATAATAAAAACCATTATGAAAAACCCACAAAATTATTTAATAAAAAAAATGACATGAATACCAATTAAATGCAATAAATTACATGATATATATAGAATCCCCATTTTATCCCAACTGTATATGTCATTTAGATCATTTAATATCCCATCATGGATATCACTTATATGTATATATTTTCTACAAATTAAATTTGTTAAACCAAATAACATCATGAAATTTATTAAAAATATTATAAAAAACATAAACCTCAATCAATAGAAGATGGATACCAATATATAAGATTAAAAAATAGAAGGTAATATGGTGAGACAACACACATATATATATATAACATAAAATAAATGTTACAAAATATAAAATGAATAATTTTTTTTATTGTTCAAAAAAGGAAGGACCTAATTCATAAAAATTCAAAGGGAATGTCAATATGACAATTTGGACCACATTATAATTTCATATAAAAACAACATGAACAAGGGATTAGTGGTTTAGAGAGGAAATATAGATTCTTATTTGGTTATCCAATAATCAAATTATAAAATATGACATTCAAGGAGGAAAAACACAGTTTAAAATTACATGGTTCTGATTTAAAATTTTATTTTTAATGGTATAGGACTGAACATGTCATGGCGTAACCATCATATCATTCGACAATATGTATTGCTAATAGAACCACATGATCACTTCTTGTGGTTGAGTTATACATCAACCTTCCCATGTTTCTAAGAAACCACTCACATGACTCCATTCATATCCTTACACCTTGATGTGGAACCCCCTTGTTGGATTGACACTCCTCATCATGTAACATCAAAAAATTGGGATTTATACAATAAAATCCACACAACCCCATCATTTCACAACCTAATTGTCATGACATGATGCACTATAGTTTATAAATGAATGTCACCTAGAAACCAAAATTCAAAATACTCATCTAAAAAAATATATCCAAAATTTACCATGATTATATAAACTATATTAAAACAATTTCATGTGGATATCATAGGTAGGGTCTGTGTGGATGAGTTCTGATTCGATCAATGTATGTTCACTTAGTTGGGTAACTGATATACTGATTCACAAAATGAGGCATTATATTAGGTATAGTTTTATTTGAGTGAATGATATAGACAAAAAACCAATAACTAATGGGTGCTATGAATGAATGTTATTGATTCAATATATATTCAATAAATTTGATGAATATATTTTAATACAATGATTAAGTATTCATTTTTAATCCATATATTTTTAAATTTAATAATTATTTAGAATCATGTGTTTTCCTTTTGAGTTAAATTTATTATTATAAAAAATACAAGTTATATATTCTTGTGGTTCGATATTTGAAATTATAAAAAAATATGACAGTGGGAGATAATCTTGAAATATGAATTTCCGAGTAAATTATCTCAATGATAGAACATATTAAATTAATAAGTTAAATTCTTTGGGATTAAATTTTTATAGATAAATAGTCCATGATAAAATTCTATGCCAATAAAAAAGAATGACTCACCTTGTTATTAAAATATTTGATTTATATCTTCACTGATATTATTTTATTTGTTTCCTTGGTGGCTGTAGTATATTAAAATTTTTCTTTTCTTTTTTACCTAAATATTTCTTTATTGTATTACATGTGATACAATATTTTCTTTCAAAAACCCCTCAAGAAAATGTGTTCCTTCAATCATCAATACATTTATCAAAATCCATATTTGTATTTCTAAAAATAATAATTTATAATTTATAATTATATTCAATCCAAATATTGTATCCCATTTTTTTTTAACATAGAGTCATTTTTTCTGATTTTGAAATTATAATCATATGGATTACTTTTAATTTTTCACAGGATATATCATCATTGAAAACATTTTGAAAAAATATTAAACTTTAGATAAATTTACTTCCATATTAATATTTTTAGTTCATTGTACCCAATAAACAGATGGATAAATGATTTTTACAATTTACATTTCAAAATACTCTTCAGAAGCATTGGAATACTTCTATTGAGAAAACAATTTGATGGTTCTATACTGAATAATTAATTTTAAATAATTACTTCTTCTATGTAAAAATAGAAAACTCAATCAACAACTTTATTTTATAAAAAATTAAATTTTATAAACTTATTGTTTCTTAATAAGTATAGTCTCTTCAACATTATTGCTTAAAATGAGAGATACCTCATCATCATATCTCTCTCTCATTGATGTAGAGGTTTCTGTCAACATTCCCATTCATGAATTTCCATTAAATTCAATAATGAGTTACGATTTTTATAATATTACATAATAGTTTTTTATTTCATATGATTATTTATCCAATATAAAACACTTATTGAATCGTATATAATCACAAATTCCTTGGGTGGATTAATTTAAACCCTTTCATCAATTTTAATTTCATATAATGTTTTATTTAACAAAAATTTTCAATTTTTTATCATTTATTAAATGATAATAAGAAAAACACATATGGATTGAATCTAAGAAACTCAATCAAATAAATCATTAGAGTTTTTCCATTTAACATGGGAATATTTTGTACATAGAAGAATTAATATGTTACTTATAACTAATAATTTTTTATTTAACCTATTTAAAACACAAAATTTTCCAATAATAATTATGTTTTTCATATTTTGATCCCAAACATGATTGTTTTTAAAATAATTTTAATCAAAATAATCATTAACTGAATTAATTCACTCCTGCTTCATTAATACATCATTACAACTATTTGTTCTATCTTATTAAATCAATAAAGTGTATATGATGTCCAATTGATTTATATTTTTTGATAACATTCAATTATTAATAATGATTTTATAGATAACCATTTTATTCCTAAAAAATAAAAAATTATAATAATTCCACATTAATCACCTAGTAATGATAAATCATAATATTCTCAATTACCATGAATAAAATATTACATACATAAAATATTTTATTCTTTCTATGTATTCATTCATCATATACTTTAACAATATTATATTAATATTAACACAAATAAAATGCTACTAAAACTCGTTAAATTTAAAAGAATCAACAATCATTCATCAAATTTTTTTATAGAAGTTATAATTTTTTTATTTTTCATATATCAAATGAATATTGTTTATAAAAATATGAATAACTTAAGGTTGTAGGTATACATTAGATTGAGTTAATTTTATCATTTGTATCATTAAAAATATTTTCAGATGTTGTAGGTTAAGAAAAAGATTTCTTGATGAAATGAGAAATTCTCATTGTTTTTAACATGGTTATTAGTAACCATTTGATATATATCTCTGAAGTTCTTGTACATTTTTATTAGTTTTATAATAGTTTCTCCAACCATGTATCATTTGTAATGTAAAGATCATGTGATTAGGTGGTTGAGTAATTATGTCATAGGGCAATATAATGAATTTATTAAACTATGCATATCTATCCCAAGTAGTCCCGCTACACATTTTTAAAGGACATATTCCATGCATGGTTAGAAGACATATTATATAAATATGTTTATAAACCATGAACCCAATGTAATCCATTTATAAGAATGTCTATACTCCTTTTACGTTGGTATTTGTTATACATAATTTCCCATAAACATCTTTCAGGATCAAGAAATTCCTTTTATCAATTCAATTGAGGCTTCTCCAATTAGTTTCCTAAATGTTTTTCAAAATTATTGATCTACCTCTTAATTATGTTATATTGTATTGATCTTGTTTCCTATTTTCTTCTTATATCCTCTCCTGATATTTTATCTGCAGATCTCCATTGAACAAAATTTGGATCTGGGTGAATGATGTAAGGTGTTTTAAAGGTATTTAATGTTATTTCCTATTGGTATGGATCTTGAGGACCTGATTTAAATTTTTCTAATCTCTATTATTAATGTTAATTAGTTTAACTATATTATTTAGGTAGTTTTATATATTAAAATGTTCTAACAAATGGTTTAAATTATGTAATATTTCATTCCTTTAAAGAGTCTAATGAAATATTTTTTTGATATCAAGCAATATTAGTTTCAAGAGATATAATTTTTGAATACATTCATGATTTAATAATATATTGGTTTTCACTATGTATTTGTTGAAATTTCTTTTGGTTGGATATTAATATAAACTGAATTTTCATTTTTTCAATAGGAAATTATTAACTGTGATTTTTTAAGTAGTAAAAATAAATTACTAATGATTTTTTTAAAAAAACACATTATGATCCTTATGTTTAATAGGAAGTAGATGTTTTTCATATTAGTGTGTATGACACTTATACATGTTTGATATTGATACGATTTTAAAGGACCAGATATTGATATGATTCTTGTGATTCACAAATTAGTGAATTCATTATATGTATGATTATGTACTACTATACTCTATAGAAATTGTTTTTCCTTTTATTACACATTATTTTATATATCCTGATTTAATGATCCCATATTTATCTTATGATGAATCACCTGATTTCTATTATTATGTTCCGAATGGTTCTCAACTATAATTTTCATATTCATTTTTTGTTTGAATATTAAAGACTTATATAAAAATATAATAATTAATGGTAAAATAATTATCTTTCTAAATATTTGTGATAAACATGATCATATTTATAATTTTGAGATAATGTTTTCATGGTACGAGATTTTAAATTAATACTTTGGTGAAATTATTCTAGTATCTATATTCACTCTGTAATTTTTACATTAGACATTTTATTATTATTATTATATGAAGAATTATATGTGATGGGTGTCATCTAGTTTTTTGGATATTCCGGGTTATCATAACTACTATATGGGATATATTATTGTTTAATGGAGGTCACACTGAGACTCGAACAATGGTATATGTTTTTTTAATTTAATTTCATGACATATTGATATGTTATTGTATGTATCATTGATTTTTAACATTATTTTTCATTATACACTATTTTTTTTTGAATCATTCTATATTTATTTGATATTTTTTTACACCTAAACATGTGTAGGAAAATCTAATATTAAATGTCATGTTGAACTATGTTGGATCGTTAAAAAATCATATGAGAGGAATTACCTGGATTGAATTAATGAAACTCCCTTGGTTTGACAAAGATTCTATAATCTAAATGATTTTTGACCCTAAAAAGTCTTGTAGTAAGTGTGTGTGGGTTCCTATATATATCATTTATATGAATAAACAAATGTTACCATTGGTGGGTAGTGAATATTTACTAGAGTTATATCTTCATCTTTTAGGTTAACTAAATGATCTTTAAATTTATTTTTATTAAAAAAAATATTAAAAAATAATTAGTTTTCATTATTTCATATAATTATTAAAAATATTACATTATTTTCATCTTAACCCATTAATATGGATTTATGATATTGGACTATGATGCAAGAATTTACCAAAATAAAATTAGTGAAATTATTTTTCTTATTATATAATTCATCTAAGAATATCCATTCCAAGTCCATGAAAAGATGATAAGAGATATGTTATTTTGAAAAATCATCCATTTAATAAAATTCCAAATAAGCTATAATATTCATTATTTAGACTCTTCAACTGTGATTTTTTGGAACATTAGATGAACATGTATTGTTGGAATAGAATTTACTACCATGAATCCCCATATAGTCAACAGTGATAAGGGATCCTATGAATAAAAATTATTTTTTGAGGTGATTGATAAGTGGTTCTATTTACTAATAATTAATGAGGAAACAAATTTGAGATTTTTTTTGGTATATATATTATAGACTATGAAGGAAATTTTGGGTATCTACTATTGATGAAATTCTTCATAAATATCATACATGTTTATCATTCATGGGAATCATAAACAACTTATTATATTCTAATCAATTGTGAGTGGGAGAATAGCATGAATTTAAATCGAAATATAATGGGAATAAAAATGTTATTGAAAATTCCATGTGTTTATATATGTTTTTTATTCGATCACCTAATATGTTTTCTAAGGAAATCCTTAAATTTCTATAGATGAGGATGGGTCTGTGGTACGATATTCACCCAATTTATATCCTCTTATGTCTTCCGACCATTGTTGTGGTTATCTAAAAAGTATATTTGTAAGAGTTATAGATAGTTTGTAAAATGTTCATAGGTAGTTCTTTGGTTTATTAAAATATTATCAAGGGATTTTCTTATTAATAATAAAATAAATGAAAGGGTATATTTTCTAAAAGATTACATTCAAGGGCATCATTATGAAAAAAACTTTTTTTTCAGTTATTGTAGATTTTATAGTTCTAACAAGACTAAATTTATAACTATTATCCAAACATGTCTTGATTGTATAAAATATATCAAACTAATATTTTTTTGATGGTATTTCCCAACGTAGTATTTTGGTTACCACCTTTACTGAGTGTTTGAATGTTCGTTCTGATGCTTCCAGGTTATGTGGGTCTCATCCTCAAGCCATGGGGATGATTGCATGGCCATGACAGAATTAGGAAGAATAATTTGTAGACATCATTATTTAATTATTTATGAACATTGGGAATTTGATGTATGCCAGATATTATTAGAGATATGTGGTTTATTTCATTCTCTATAGTACTATTTTTTTGATACTGGTGATACACAATATTTTATATAGTCAATTATAATAAATGTATTTTTATTTAATTATGAACATTTATCATTCGTGTTTTACCATTTCATGTTTTTTTTTAAATTGTTATAAATAATGTTTTATATTCCACATATGGAAATTGATAATAATTGACTTTAAAATGGCGTGTGAGTTACTCATCCATGATCTTGATTACATTGAGTTATTATTGGCCTAGTGTAGATTATAAAAATCAAGACCAAGATCAACCGTTATTATCATTTTGTTTAGTTCTTATTTTTTAATGGAGTATCTCATTCTTATTGAGGGTGAGAGGGATTCTAGATATAAGATAAGATGATTTCTTGCACCATAAGTTAGAATGAGGCATTACCATTTTCAGAGATGTTCTATATTGTGTTTGACTCTTCCCAGATGAGTCCTCTTCCAATAGTTTTATGTGTGCACCTCGATATCTTTTGGGATTATTTATTTGGTTACCATCATATATATAGTATGAGTTTTTGATTCACCAATTTCATGGCATGATTATCATTTCTATTTCAACTTATCACATGAACAATGATGTTTTTGATGAACATAAGGTCTAACATGAATATCTTGAGTCCATGTTGTATATTAATACTATAATGAATCTAAAGGATTTGAATATCTTTTTCATAGTGAAGGAATACAGATGATTCAAAATTTTCACTAATTTTGAAAAGATAAATCTAGTGACTATTATGAAAAATATCCCCTTACTTTGAATTATAGATAACTTTGGTCAAATTAGAGAGGGATAGTGGTTTTTATGATTGACCTCTTGTTAGGTCCCACTAGTTGGGTGTTTGATAAGAGGATATACCATATTCATCATTTAGTAGATAGTGTAGGAATTTAATGATTATATTTATGCTTTTCATTCACTATAATTCTCTTGTATAATTTCTAAAATTAATGAACTGAATTATTCCTTAGTTCATGGATTCATTCATCATAGTTTTTATGGAATATATTTTTATATACTCAAAGTTAGTATATGAACTCAAGGATCATCTAGATATCATACATATAATATTGAAATATAATTGTAGGTGTCATGATCTTTTCTTGTGTTAATATTATATCCAAAAGGTGATGTTTTTGGGGCATTTTCTATCTTATAGTAAATATCAGTAGAACAGAAATATATTTAAGTGATTATTTCAAGGTAGAAGAAAAAATATATCTCTGAATTCTAGATATTTCTAGTTGTTTTGGTTATTATATGTTGTTTTTAGGAACTCTACAATGTAAACTCTATAATGAGAGATTTTACTTGTATGAGTATTATGTTTGAATGGAATGAAAAATTTCACATATTTTCAGTGGAGATGGATAAGTGGTTGACTTCATTTCCCATTTTTATTAATCATGAATCATGCTTGGTTATAATAATTTATAAAATACTTTTGGTATAGTTTTGGTATGTTTCATAATGTTAATAAAAATGATTGTGGACAATTTATATAACCAATTAATCCCTCATTAGAAGAACTAAACTACACAGACTTATGAATTAGTTTATCTTATGATCTTTCTAATAACATGGTTGCACTATGTCTTTGCAGAGATGCTCAATATATATTATGATACTAAAGATAAGATTTATATTTTTACTTAGAGGGATCTAATCATGCGATAGAGACATAACGTTTAGTATCATAAAAAATTTGATTTTGATCATTCTTATACTCCTGGAAACGGTGATATGTTCATTGAAGATTTTAGTAGAAAATTGCCATGTCAATCTATGAAAAAATACGTTGAATATAATTATTATTTGTGGTTTTTTTCAAAAATGAAATTGGGGTTATAATATGATGTTTAGAAGGTGTTTAATGACTTAGTTAAGGGTGCCTTGTAATTTCATGCTCATATTCTACTGAATCATGATTAGACACTGATTTTTAATTATTTTCCAAAATCCATTTTAGTGTTGGATGATCATGGTCTCCCTTTGGAATTTTGTTTTTCTATTGTAGGTTGGTTGTTTATATATCTCAATGTAAGTACATAATCGAAAAAGAACATAGTACCTATTGGTTAATACACAAAAAAATGACCATGATTTTTCATGTTCTGATATTTTGGAATTAAAGGTTGGGGATGAGGTATTTCATTGTATAATTTTCCTCATAGTGTCTTTCTCAATAGGGAATTAATGCATTGCACAAGAGCCCTTCTAGTTTTTTTTTTAAAACCTGTACCCATTCTAATAAAAATGTTGGATAAAATATCAATGAACATCATTTTCAGTAAATAATAGAATATTAGTGGTAATGATATGATTTGGGTTATCATTGAATGTTTTAATAAATTTTCCCATATCCTCCATTTGAAGGTGAAAATGAAGGTATATTGGCTTGGGAAATTGTACATCTGGGAGTTTATCACGTTTCGTAGTGTTATGATTTTAAATTTTATATGTTTTTTATTGGGACTTACATCCATGTATTCTTGTGGTTTTCATGAATAAATTTGAACCCAACTAAATTTAACCGCAAATTTAATCTTGAAATGGATGGGAAGACTGATACAGAATTTCAACTTCCTTAGGATATGCTCAAAGAATTAGTTCATCATTTTTGTTGTTTATGGGGAAATAATATAAAAAATTTGAAATTTTCCATTAAAAATAATTATTTTGTAATAATTAGATTGTTTATATTGGTATCATTGTATCAGTGACCAATTAGATTTAGTATTTTTTAGGTAATAGTAGAGTGTATTGTCCATATATGTAATAAGACTTGTTTAGTAGACAGCCAAAAAAGTACAGCAACTCCGCATAAGGTTACCAACTACTCAAAATATTTAAGAATTAAAATAAACCAATCATCATTATTGTTTATTGATTATGGTCGGATTTTTTCCTTGTTAGTGGTTCCCCTCTATTAGGACATAAATATTTTGGTGTGTAGGGTATGCCAGCTTTCTGTTTTGATATCCTCTTTGAGATCATTGGACAATGTTAAATAATGGATTATTGGATAGACATTCAATAAATTATTTTGTAAATTAATCACGTGTTTCATATTTCCATGATAATGAGTTATAAAATGGTCCATTCCTATGTGACCCAATTAGAATATGTTCATTTAGATCCCAATATAATTATTGTTTTCAAATAAGTTCATATTATCCATCTCCAAGACAATGTGTAACATGGTAAAGTGATTTCAATAGTATGTGTCATATAGTAAAATATAAGGTATATCCATGAGATGTTGGTATAACAATTATTTCATTTGGGGTAGTGTTTATATAATTTTGATAGTTTATAATATTGTTAAAACTTTTGGCAAAAAAGATTTTATGGTTCGGAGAATTGTGATTCCCTCTAAGTAAAATATTTTTATTAGATAGACAATGGATTATCCTTGGGATTTTTCTAGAGTTTTTATGGAGCCATATTTTGAAAACATAGATTAATAGATGAAAAAAACCAAGATAATTTTTCAAGAGTATGAATACTAATAACCATGTTTTATGGATCATACAGGTTTTTTGATTTTTTTCAAGGTATGCAATCAATTAAGAAAACTATGCAACTCACTAATAAAACCATTATGGTGTTTGAGTGGGTGTCAAAATGTGTCAAAAAACATGGAAATGTGCTTCCCAAAAAGTTTGGATTTCTTCCAATAAACCATGTGTTCTATATTTCATGGGATAGAACCTAAACATGTTTGGATTATGGTCTTCCTAACCATATCGCCTAATCCAGCACCTAGATCTAAATATTTATGAACATGGAACTTATATATATTACCTTTCATGTTTTTATACCTAATCACCAACTATATTTATTTTTACTCAATCAAAACCCTCAAATATGATATAGAGACATATCTTATTGAGTTCATGATATTTTTCCATCATTAATGATTGATCTTCTTAAGAATACTATATTTTTTACTTTTTACACTATTCATCTTAGATCCTCTCTTGATATCTTATCCCATTCCTCATTTGAAAATAATTATTCTTTTTATGATTAATTTAATGGTATTAAAAAATATATTATTATTTTTCATGGGGATCTGTGAAACATAGGGCCCAATTTGATCTATTTCAATATTTTTTCTCGAAGGAATTTTTTTACCTCCATTCAGGATGTATTTATATCTATAAAATTGTTCTATCACAAAATTACATTATGTTTGAAAATTATATTATTTGTTTTTATTCAATATATTTATTTTTTAAAATTATTTTTTCATTCATTATATACTTATTTTTAATGTGGGTTTTCTTTAAAAAAAGTCATATGTAGACAACGTGCTCGATGAAATGACATATGGGTGGTTTTTTAGTTAAAATATATTTTAATATGTGGAATCATAAATTAATATCTATGAAAATATATCATAAATACTGGGAATGTTTTTTATGATGGATTTCAAAAACATATTACATTGGGAACAATTGGGGTGTAAATAAATAGATGTATGTTACATTTGTGTGTGCAAAACCATTATAGTCCTATTATCAATAGACTTTGAAAGGACATGATATTGGATGGGTTCACCTGATTCCAAACCTTGTATTTTATTTATACGACGTAGTTCATATTCAAACAATCTAGATCCCATTTTATTTCGTATTAATAGTTATAAAGGTATATTTTATGTTTTCATTCTCACATATTTACCTTCTTTTACATCAGTGGTTATTTTTTCATATTCCAATATATTTCCTATACTACTCATTATATATTCATGATTTTCATATGATTAATTTATATTATTAAAATAAATGTATGTTTTATAAAAATATCATCCTTTAATTTTTTTTAGAAAATGTATTTTTTTAATTATATATAAATTACTTTCAGATAACATTACATTTTTTAGTTTTTTGGTGAAATCATAATTGGATTTTTTTCACACACCCTAGTTTTGTATTTATGTATATATATAGATTTTTTTAAGATGTGGGTAATTGTAAAGGCTTAATGTAGTACTAAAAAATTTTATAGCCTTCTTCAACATTGATGTGGGATAGATTGGTGGTGATAGATTCTCACATATAGACATTGGTAATGGATTATAATGTTTTACATTCAGGTTTATCCATTTCCTCTTGATTTTTTATGTCATGTATATGAAATATTTATTCCTCATTGTACATTTTGTTCTAAATCCTTCTACTTTTTAAAAATAATTTTTGGTTGGTTGTTTCACCACAACTATTGGTGGGAATTTTTTAGTGATGTTCCAGGTAGACCTATGTGGATTATTTACAAATCCTCATTTTTAAAAAGTACTCACATATATACCCATATCATTTATGATAAAATGGATTCCTCAAAATCATTGATAGCTATATTATGGGGTAATATTTTAATACATATTTAAAGGATACAAATTTAATTTCACTAATAGAGACATTAGTTTCAAATTTGTACCAATATCCAAATCACATGCCACAAAATGAAATACAAGGTACTATGATCCACCAACATTGTTTTATCAATCAAAACAAAATATATATATTTCTCCTAGAAATATTTTTTTACGATGGTCTATGGTGAAATGTACAGATGGTGAGTCCCATGTTTCTCTGGATACTCTCTTTGTGGTTAACTCCTATAACAGATTACATTACAAAAATAGAACCATTCCATGGAATGATCAAATTCCATTTCTGGACTACAAAAATTTAATTGAATATCAATAATTATTCATATTTGGGAATCCGAAAAAAAATTATCTTATCTTCATAAATTCATACTTTAATGACATGAATTATTTAATCTCACATATAGACTACTTCCTCATCGGTCCACCGATATATGAACAGATAATTTCCAAAGGATTTTCTGTTTAGGTATCCACTCATGTATACGAGGAATTTATAATACCCCCTTTGGACATATATTTCATTCTAAAATAAAATTAAAATTCATTTATGATTTATTATGCACATTTTACCCAGAAAGACATATTCTTTTTCTATTGAAAATTTCATCCATGATATTTATGTCAAAAATCATTTTGGACATTCATATACATGTATTAATAATTTTTTGGCATCTCCTACTTAATATAGGATTCCTATTTTATAGTACTTGTTTTTTATAACACATACACACTTCAATATTTTCACAAAATATATATATTACTAATAAAAAATTGTATTTGTTTCATCAAACCATCAAGAAACACATTGAATTTCATGTTTTGAACTATCATATCTTGGAAGATTTTTAAATAAATATTTATAACTCAAATAACCATCATGCAAGGACATTTGATTTCTAGTTCCTTATCATTATAAAATGTGATTAATTAATTCATAAACATGTTAAATAATTTAATTATTTTCATATAACTAATAACATATGTTTAAAACCCAATGTAAATTATCCATGATATATTATATTGAGAGTCCTTAAAAATAACATCCATAGTAATAACTTTCTCCTTTAAATAATATTTTTTAAAAAATCATATTTATTTATTCATATTGTTTAGAATTATATATATATTATTATGAATTCATTATATAATTTATCAAAATGATAACTTATTCTATATATATTATTTAGTTTGTGGAAAAAATTATTCAATTAAACATATGAATTTCATGTTTCATTCTAAATATATATTATTTTATTGGGGATTCTCACATAGAATTTTAAATAGTGAAAAACTATCCTAATTTGTTAGATATCATGAATTATAAAAATATATAATGGAATATTATTATATCCAAGAAATATATAAAAATATTAAAAAATGAAAGTATTCTTTCTAAACTTTGTCATAGTATTGGCTAGGATACATTCCTTCCACTATGAATTTGAGAAATAAGTTTGTCTAGTTATTATAAACCAAAATTATGTGGTGTTTATTATATTAAGCTATTCACAATTATTTTTGTTTAATATTCTTACAATTCAATTGAAGAATCTTTCTTCTTAAAAATACAAAATATATAATTATATGAAAAACAAAATTCACAATGTCATGAAGCTTCTTTCGTTATTATTTTATTCTAATTTCTCCCATTCTTTATCTTCTAAAATATATTATTTTTGTAATTCAAATACTGAGATATAAAATGAATCCAATGATCACCAACATTCTAAAATGATTGACATTTCCTTTCAAATGTCAAAAAATTTTATCATGTTTGATGCACATGTTTTTCAAAATAGAATATGATCTTAATCACATGATATTATACATCCTTTCATATGATATAAATAAACATGTCCCTTCCCAGTTTTTTATTTCATTATCTAGGAAATCATTGTACTACTTCTCCTCATCATGTTAGATATTTTCATCTACGTATAATTCTATAGGTAATCCTATATTTGGTTATGTCAGAATAATATAATGAATCACATTACGTGGGGTGAATAGTACATTTTCGATAATCATAATGAAATATTGGATTGAATTTTTTTAGGATTTATAAAGATATCCAATGTTCTATTGTAATGGCCCGGACCTCCCTGGTCCATTACTTTGTGAAAATGTGGTGTTGGAGGTGTTCTGGGAGGACAAGGTGACTTATCCCCCAGCTGCTGCCTACCGGTAGCTCGGTCTACCGGTAGCTGCTGATTACCGGTAGCTCGGTCTACCGGTAGCTGCTGATTACTGGTAGCTCGGTCTACCGGTAGCTACTGATTACTGGTAGCTCGGTCTACCGGTAGCTACTGCCTACCGGTAGCTCGGTCTACCGGTAGCTGCTGATTACCTTTGTCACGACCCCCTCCCCACAAAGTGTACCCCTCCTGGGCCGGCAATGTGAAAAGGGAGATAATGACCCCCGAGTCCCGCCTCCAGTAGGCCCCGGGTTGGCGACTAGCACCAAGGGTATAATAACGTAGAAATGGGAGGCATTACCCTCTAAGAGAACACAAGCAGAAGAGAGAGATAGAATAGACTCCAATCAACTCCAACCCAGAACTGAAATATAAAAAGGAACCCAAGTACATATATGAAATGTCATGAAAAAGTACTATAACTAAAAGGGAAAACTAAAAGTACCCAAATGAAAGAAAAGCGGCAGCGACCACAAGCCCGAACAGCTCCTCCTCCAACCGCAAGCTAGTAGTAACCAGCTTGATCTCCAACCTGCTCCAAGTGACCTGAAAAACAGTTTATATGTACATAGGGTGAGTATAACAGTATACTCAGTAGGATCCTCCCCAAGACTCTCGTGAAAAAGTAAAGAAAGCATGCTAAAGCCCAGTGAACAACAAGTGAAACTAACTCGTTATCTAAACATGTATACTATGTTCCCAACCTCACCATGGATACTCTCACCAAGTAACGCATACAAGAATATAGCATATAGTAAATAATATCAAGGGTACCCCGCTACTACTTCCCCACTGGTTTTCCGCTTTTCCCCAACGACATACGTCCTGTGCATCTCTCTCCAAAGGCTTGCCCGCAGACACCTGGGCTAAGCTCCACAATCTTCACCTCGTGCACCACAAAGGATTGCCCGCAGACACCTGGGAGAAGCACCACACCGTCCTCACAAACAAAGTAACCAGGTAGTTTCCGGGAGCCACCATAGCTCGTATAACGTGTATCATATATCGAGTATTATTCCTCAAGCCATCACAGCCTATACACGTTACACCTATAGTATTCCATAGGATACTATATCCAGAGTATATGTGTGTGAAATAACCACAAGCCATTACAGACCTCTACACACATATATGGGTAAAACTAACCACTGTGCCTACCAGCACAAGGATCTACCAAGAGAAGAGAGCGGGGCCAAAGGGGGTAGTCAGCCATTCAACCTCCCATCAAGAATGTTGGGGAAAACACCCCCCCAGGGCTCAGAATCCCCGGGGTGTCAGTTTCCCTTACCGACATGGTGGAGTAGCGTATAGAAACACAAAAAGTACAGAATATATAAGTAACTCACATCCACACTATGGGCATTACCTAGTCTTAGATACAACTGCAGCTAACGTCTGTCAGACTCCAGGCTGCTACTTCTAAGACTAGGTATCCTATAAGCACACAAACAATGAAGATCTTTATTAGATTACTCCATTCTCATTTATCAGTTCCACTGTACATTAATTAATTCTTTAAAACTTAATTAAGAATGAAGAATTCCACATTAAACTGAAATGGAATCACTTTCAAAAACAACTACTCCTTTTTAAGATTCAATCACCTTTAAATTCCAGCATCTCCATCCCCGTGGATTTTCACCATTTAATCAAACATCCATTACAGAATTACTTTTCCACATTCCCAGGCATTCTAGAAAAACATCCTATGCTTCTAAACACAAAGGAGGCTCAACATGGTGAGTAGATATACTACCTATCGAGTCTTTGCCGCCTATAGAAAGAGCATAGACCCATCCTCCATCGAGAGGCTAAAAACGGAAAGCACGGGGCATACCCCGCGTGTCTTCGCCTCCTTCGGAAAGAGGGTAAGCAAGACCAGCTGCCTTGAGCAGTGGGGAAAAGTAAAGCAGATAAGAAACCAAACCAAACCACCAACATCAAACCATCACATTCATCTCATACCATCACCCTTGGTGTCCTCCCCGACACCCATATGCATAAACCGATGCATGTCGCCACACTAGGCGTCATCCGCTGCCACAACCACAAGTCTCCATGCCTCCACGTATCACAACAGCCATCCAGGCTCACGTCACAGCACAAGCACCAGGAAAACAAACATCACAAAGTGGGCTCTCGGCCCTTTAACAATCAAGAGGGTAACTCAGAACCCCTTTAGAAATTCCCACATAATCTGATCTCTAATCCATATTGAATTAAAAGACTTGTTATTCATAGGTTCCATTCGTGGATACCTAATCAGTAAGCTATCACAATTTAAATAACCATGCTTACTTCCCTAATTTGATTATCCTCAAATTAGAACAACTACAACAACGACAATAACCAGATTAATTTACATGCCTCTTTATCTTTAGCAAATTAATTAACAATTAATTCCGGCTTTAAGTTCATTATCAATTTCTATCATGAACGAACAATAAATCAAAGAAAACATAGATATCACTATATCTAGGAAAACATGAGGAAAACCGTTATCACGGTATAAAGCAACAGCATGGGATCAACCAATTCTTTTAATCCGGTTCAAGTATTTAATTAGGTCAATTTCACTGTGATCCAAAGAGATAAATCATGCTAATTCTATGATTGCACATATACAATTAGAGAAGCCATGAATCCCCTACCTCTATTAGTTCTTGACGTCCTTTATCCACACAATGGGTCACAGTCCTCTTCTCCTCACGATAGCTGCATCCACCAGAGGATGCCACGGTACGACAGTACCAACCAACCCCAAGAAAACCCATTAGAACCATGGAGATTACATGCTAATATGGAAGGAAGAACAAGAGAAGGTGATCCCCGAAGGAACGATGATAAAACATACCTTATATCGAAGAACGATCGACACAACTTGGTTGCATCAACAGAGCGGAACTGATCTGAGTAACGTTTGATTGTGAAACTCCTACGAGAATGATTGCAAGGTTCTAGCATCTCGTAGATGAGAACCAGGAAGAAGAACAACGAAGAATGATATCTCGTTCCTTTTAAAAAAAAATTAGAGAGGCGACAGTTTAAGATCCGGTTTATTCTCCATTAAAAACGGATCGCATTAACCCACGCGGTTTGACAAGTAAAAAAAAACATCCCGGCCTTAGGAATAATTAATATAGGATTTATGGCCTTTGAATCGGCCTTAAAGTCCTTAAAATAAGGTTTTAAAAGTATTTTACGTCAAAGAAAACGTCAAATTTGCGAAGCTGGAAACACTGTTCACATACTCAAAATTTGGCAAAGTATGGAATCGGTAGCTCTTATGGAGTCTGGAAACACTGTTCATTCGTGAAATTTGGCAAAGTATGGAATAGGTAGCTCTTATGGTGTCTGGAAACACTGTTCATTCGTGAAATTTGGCAATGTATGGAATCTGTAGCTCTTATAGAGTCTGGAAACACTGTTCACAGAACTAAAAATTTGGAAAAGTGTTAGCCGAGCTACTGCTGGACTGCGGCTACCAGTATACCGAGCTATCAGTATGCCGGGGCTACCGGTAAACCCAGCTACCGGTAGGATGCGGCTACCGGTAGACCGAGCTACCGGTAATCAGCAGCTACCGGTAGACCGAGCTACCGGTAATCAGCAGCTACCGGTAGACCGAGCTACCGGTAATCATCAGCTACCGGTAGACCGAGCTACCGGTAGGCAGCAGCTACCGGTAGACCGATCTACCGTTAATCAGCAGCTACCGGTAGACCGAGCTACCGGTAATCAGCAGCTACCGGTAGACCGAGCTACCAGTAATCAGCAGCTATCGGTAGACCGAGCTACCGGTAGGCAGCAGCTGGGGGATAAGTCACCTTGGCCTCCCATTTGTACGTTATTATACCCTCGGTGCTAGTCGCCAACCCGGGGCCTACTGGAGGCAGGACTCGGGGGTCATTATCTCCCTTTTCACATTGCCGGCCCAGGAGGGGTACACTTTGTGGGGAGGGGGTCGTGACAGAGTGGTATCAGAGGTCTGGTTGAGGGATAGGATGGAGTTTGGAGTTAGACACAGGTGAGGATACATGGGATGGTAGGGAAACAGTGTCATTCATGTTTAGAAAGTGGGGTAAACACTGGAGACCGGCAGAGACATAGGCGTTCAGGGCCCCCTATGATCTATTGCACAGACCATTAAGTTTACGATGGCTATTAAACAATGTGATACTAGTTGCAAGGTAGAGACCTAGGAAAGGATCATGCATCATTATTCATTGCGCCTGTGTTTGAATGGGTAGACCATGGGATAGGTAACCAAATATTAATAAAACAAAATAATTATTTAATTAATGTTGAGTCTTCCATATTCCAGGCTTAGGAGCTCTAACAGTTGTTATTTTACAGGAATGGCTCCAGGTCGACGTCCTCGTCAGGTTTGCGCCGAAGGTGCCCAGCAGGCTATTCCAGCAGATCGCCGCCGGGTAGAGGTTGACGACGATGACACTTGGAGGAAGACACTCCGAGAGTTCCAGCGCCAGAGTCTACAGAAGTACGAGGGCTCCGTTTCAGATGCAGTCACAGAAGACTGGTTGGAGGAGGTCGAGATAGGCTTCAGTTCGATTCGTGCTCGGAAGGAACACTGGGTGTCCTTGGTTGTGACGATGTTGCGTGGAGCAGCGAGACAGTGGTGGTTCTTGTTCCTCGGGGATCGTGAGGAGTCAGCTATCTCGTGGGAGGAGTATCGAGATAGGTTTAGAGTCGAGTTTCTTTCATTGACTGCGAAGGCGTCCAGTCGCCAGGATCTTCTTACCCTTCGACAGGGGAGCTCCAGTGTTCGAGAGTTTGGAATCCGTTTCAGGAACCTTCTACGAAATGCTTCAGACCTGTTACCAGATGAGGAGGCCAGGGTGAGGCATTTCGAAGAGGCTTTGCCTCCAGAGATCCAGCGCCAGGTCACCCCATTTATGCTGAAGACATATCTTGAGGTGCTGGAGAGGGCAGAGGTTGTTGAGAGGACTTTGACCAGGACCGGATCATCACGAGAGGGTAATCATCATGATTCCTCACGAAGCATAGCTGTGGTCCGGGGTTCCCGGTTTTCAAGGCAGAAGAGTTTCCGTTCACCTGGGGGTAGGTCCCAGCCCTGCCCATCTCGTTTCTCCGGAGGCATCAACTCTCAGGCCTATGCCAAGGGATCAGGCGCTTGTTTTTCTTGTGGTGGTCGTGGTCATAAGCAGTGGGAGTGCCCGACTTTTCAGAGCAGTCAACGTGCACTAGGCGCTCCACTCCTGGTTCCTCCGTTGAGGTAGTTCCAGCCGAGGCAGCAGCAGCAGGTTGCACCAGCTTTAGATCACCAGAGGGTAGATGGAGCATGCAGAGGACATCCCCATGACGCTCCCCATCCTCAGAGAGCAGAGCGCGGCCGTGGTGGTGGTCGTCATCAGGGTCAGAGAGGCCGTGGAAGTGGTCGTGGTCAGCTTCATGCTCTAGCGTTGCCAGCCCCAGGCGAGCCAGACGTCGTCCGAGGTACCCTTTGCTTGTTTTCTACCTTGGTGTATGCATTGTTTGATTCAGGAGAGACACACTCCTTTATATCCCCTACCCTTGTCCACGCTTTGGGACTTGAGGTAGAGAGGCTTCCAGTGCCCTTGGTGTTGACTACGCCAGTTGGAGGTCGAGCTAGCTTGTTTGAAGTATGTTGAGACTGTGAGCTAGTGTTGGGGCAGCACCGCTCTTGGGGATATTTCATATGTTTACGAATACAACCATATGATGTCATCCTCGACATGGATTGGTTGTATTCGGTGCAGGCTATTGTGGATTTCTACAGGAAGAAGGTCGTTTTCTTTGATGAAGATGGAGACGAAGTAGTGTTTGTTGGTGAGATAGATCCTCGGTTGAGTCATAGATGAGTTTCATCCTTATCATCCATGATGGCTGGGATGATGTTGAGTTCTTCAGAGGTTCAACAACTGGCATTTCCTAGGGTCGTAGAGGAGTACCCTGATGTCTTTCCAGAAGAGGTTGTATCCTTACCCCCTCGACGAGAGATCGAGTTTGGGATCGAGCTACAGCCAGGAGCGTCTCCTATCTCTATGTCTCTGTATAGGATGGCCCCTTCTGAGTTACGAGAGCTACGTATTCAGCTCGACGGTCTGTTTCAGTGTGGTTTTGTTCAGCCAAGTGTGTCACCGTGGGGTGCACCAGTTTTGTTTGTGAAAAAGGCTGATGGCAGTTTGCGGTTGTGCGTCGATTATCGTCACATAAACAAAGTGACAATAAAGAACCATTATCCTCTCCCACGGATTGATGACCTATTCGATCAACTGAAGGGTGCAAGTTAGTTTTCAAAGATAGACTTGCGGTCAGGATATCACCAGATGCGTGTAAAGGATAAGGATATCCCGAAGACTGCTTTCCGTTGTCGTCATGGGCATTATGAGTTTGTTCTAATGCCATTCGGCGTGACGAATGCTCCAGCTGTTTTCATGGGATTGATGAATGCTGTGTTCCGTGAATTCCTGGACAAGTTTGTTGTGGTTTTCATCGACGACATCCTTGTGTACTCCACATCTGAAGCAGAGCATGCAGTGCATCTACGAGTCGTTTTGGGAGTTCTTCGCCAACATCGGTTGTTTGGGAAGTTGTCCAAGTGTGAGTTCTGGGCTCAAGAAGTTCGTTTCTTGGGACATGTTGTGTCCCAACAGGGAGTAGGTGTGGATCCTTCGAAGATAGAAGCAGTGGTGTCTTGGCCAGCCCCCAAGACCGTGTCAGAGGTGCGAAGTTTCCATGGTCTCGCAGGCTATTACAGGAGGTTTGTGGCTAATTTCTCCCGAGTTGCGACTCCTCTGACAACTTTGACCAGGAAGGATCAAGCGTTCATATGGACTGATCAGTGTCAGACAGATTTCGAGTATCTAAAGGAGAAGTTGGTAAGTGCTCCAGTCCTTTGTCTTCCAGCGGAGGGAGTCCAGTTTGATGTTTTATGTGATGCTTCACATCTGGGTCTAGGCTGTGTTCTCATGCAGCATAGGTCCGTTGTTTCTTATGGGTCTCGGCAGTTGCGTCCCCATGAACGCAACTATGCCACCAATGATCTTGAGTTGGCAGCCGTGGTGTTTTCTCTAAAGTTGTGGAGACATTACCTCATTGGCGAGTGCTTTGTGGTTTTCAGCGATAATAAGAGTTTGAGGTATGTTTTCTCTCAGTGGGACTTGAACTTGAGGCAGCGTCGGTGGATGGAGTTCTTGCAGGAATACGACTTCGAAATGTCGTATACACCTGGGAAGGGAAATGTTGTTGCTGATGCACTGAGCCGAAAGTCACGTAGTGATGTTGTTCATGAATCTGTTGATTCTTGGAGAGTGATGGAAGAGCTATCATCTTTACATCTTGATATAGGAGATGTTGGGGGAAGAGGTTGTCTTTTCTAGATGACGGTGCAGTCATCCCTGATGCAGAAGGTGGAAGAGTCTCAGTTGGGTGATCTAGAGGTGGAAGTTTGGAGAGACAGAGTTGTATGTGGTGAGGCCCCTGATGGTTGGTCGGAGGATGAACAACACCGAGTGTTGTATCATGGCAGGATTTTTGTTCCCTTGGCAATGCGCGAGGCCGTTCTCTGAGAGTTCCATAGTTCACCCTTGGCGGTACATCCTGGTGTGACGAAGATGTACCGATCCTTGAGGAGTCAGTATTGGTGGCCTGGGCTGAAGCGTTCAGTTGCAGAATATGTGTCTCGATGTTTAGTCTGCCAGAAGGTGAAGGCCGTACACCGTGTTCCTGGTGGTCTTCTCCAGCACTTAGAGATTCCTCAGTGGAAGTGTGAGGACATCTCAATGGACTTTGTTACAGGTTTACCTCAAGCTCCGGGAGGACATGATGCTATATGGGTGGTAGTGGATCGTTTAACTAAATCGGCCCACTTCATAGCAATCAAGGTGTCGACCTCAGTGGAGGTTTTGTCGAGGCAGTATCTGGAGGAGGTGGTGAGGATTCACGGAGTACCTAGGAAGATCATTTCTGATCGAGATCCTCGTTTTACCTCTAGGGTGTGGAGAGGTCTCCAACATGCTTTTGGATCTCAACTATGCCTTAGCACTGCTTTTCATCCTCAAACAGATGGTCAGACAGAGCGAACCATCCAGACACTTGAAGACATGTTGCGCTCTTGTGTTCTTGATTTTGGAGGTTCATGGGTGAAGCACTTACCCTTGGTAGAATTCGCTTACAATAATAGTTTTCACTCTACCATTGGTATGGCGTCGTATGAAGCCTTGTATGTCCGGCCATGCCGTTCTCCGTTGTGCTGGACTGGGGTCGGAGAGTCATCAATCCTCAGACCAGAACTAGTGCAGAATACAACAGAGATGGTTCAGGTGATTCGTGAGAGGATGAAGACAGCACAAGGATCGTCAGAAATCATATGCTGATCAAAGAAGGATACCGTTAGAGTATAATGTTGGGGATCATGTGTTTCTAAAGGTGACTCCCCGTCGTGGGCAGCGAAGGTTTGGTCGTGGAAGTAAGCTTTCTCCCCGGTTTGTTGGGCCTTTTGAGGTGTTAGCTCGTGTTGGATCTGTGGCGTATCGAGTAGTGCTTCCCCCTCCGATGAGTCGGATACATGATGTTTTCCATGTATCACAGCTCCGTCGTTATCTTCATGATGAATCTCATGTTATCGATTGGGGAGAGATCGATATTGACGATGATGCAACCTTCGAGAAGCGACCTGTGGAGATCCAAGACTACAAGGAGAAGGTGTTGTGTGGGCGTTCTATCCCCTTAGTTCATGTCCTGTGGTGACACGGTGGCATGGAGGAGAGTACCTGGGAGCGTGAGTCACAGATACGTGCTCAGTACCCAGATTTGTTTAATGTTTAACTCTTTCCATGTAATGACGTTTCCTTTATGGTTAGACCTTTCATGTTTTATTTATGTACCTCTGATGTGATGTTATGTTTGAATTGTTTGGTTATGGATTATTTGTTTCCATACTCTCGGATGTCGTAGTTTTGTTCCAGCTTTTGAACAACTCATGGTCGTTTT
This sequence comes from Viscum album, assembly GCA_963277665.1. Classification (NCBI taxonomy): domain Eukaryota; kingdom Viridiplantae; phylum Streptophyta; class Magnoliopsida; order Santalales; family Viscaceae; genus Viscum; species Viscum album. The sequence continues at coordinate 1,213,607,813 of OY728131.1, read as the reverse complement.
CCCCTAAGAGGTATCTTATGGGGTGGTTGTTCAGACCCCTCTTTTCTTCTGGGTTGGATTTTAATTCTCGAGGACGAGAATGTTTTGAGAGGTATCTAATGTAATGGCCCGGACCTCCCTGGTCCATTACTTTGTGAAAATGTGGTGTTGGAGGTGTTCCGGGAGGACAAGGTGACTTATCCCCCAGCTGCTGCCTACCGGTAGCTCGGTCTACCGGTAGCTGTTGATTACCGGTAGCTCGGTCTACCGGTAGCTGCTGATAACCGGTAGCTCGGTCTACCGGTAGCTGCTGATTACCGGTAGCTCAGTCTAACGGTAGCTGCTGCCTATCGGTAGCTCGGTCTACCGATAGCTGCTGATTATCGGTAGCTCGGTCTACCGGTAGCTGCTGATTACGGGTAGCTCGGTCTACCGGTAGCTGCTGATTACCGGTAGCTCGGTCTACCGGTAGCTGCTGATTACCGGTAGCTCGGTCTACCAGTAGCCGCATCATACCGGTAGCTGGGTTTACCGGTAGCCACGGCATACTGATAGCTCGGTATACTGGTAGCCGCAGTCCAGCAGTAGGTCGGCTAACACTTTGCGAAATTTTTAGTTCTGTGAACAGTGTTTCCAGACTCCATAAGAGCTACCGATTCCATACTTTGCCAAATTTCACGAATGATCAGTGTTTCCTGACTCCATAAGAGCTACCGATTCCATACTTTGCCAAATTTTGAGTATGTGAACAGTGTTTCCAGCTTCGCAAATTTGACGTTTTCTTGGATGTAAAATACTTTTAAAACCTTATTTCAAGGACTTTAAGGCCGATTCAAAGGCCATAAATCCTATATTAATTATTCCTAAGGCCGGGATGTTTTTTTTACTTGTCAAACCGCGTGGGTTAATGCGATCCGTTTTTAATGGAGAATAAACCGGATCTTAAACTGTCGCCTCGCTAATTTTTTTAAAAGGAACGAGATATCATTCTTCATTGTTCTTCCTCCTGGTTCTCATCTACGAGAGGCTAGAACCTTGCAATCATTCTCGTAGGAGTTTGACAATCAAACATTACTCAGATCAGTTCCGCTCTGTTAATGCAACCAAGTTGTGTCGATCGTTCTTCGATATAAGGTGTGTTTTATCATCGTTCCTCTGGGGATCACCTTTTCTTGTTCTTCCTTCCATATTAGCATGTAATCTCCATGGTTCTAATGGGTTTTCATGGGGTTGGGTGGTATTGTCGTACCGTGGCATCCTCTGGTGGATGCAGCTATCGTGAGGAGAAGAGGACTGTGACCCGTTGTGTGGATAAAGGACGTCAAGAACTCTTCGAGGTAGGGGATTCATGGCTTCTCTAATTGTATATGTGAAATCGTAGAATTAGCATGATTTATCTCTTTGGATCACAATGAAATTGACCTAATTAAATACTTGAACCGAATTAAAAGAATTGGTTGATCGCATGCTATTGCTTTATACCGTGATAACGGTTTGCCTCATGTTTTCCTAGATATAGTGATATCTATGTTTTCTTTGATTTGTTGTTCGTTCATGATAGAAATTGATAATGAACATAAAGCCGGAATTAATTGTTAATTAATTGGCTAAAGATAAAGAGGCATGTAAATTAATCTGGTTAATGCCGTTGTTGTAGTTGTTCTAATTTGAGGATAATCAAATTAGGGAAGTAAGCATGGTTATTTAAATTGTGATAGCTTACTGATTAGGTATCCATGATTGGAACCTATGAATAACAAGTCTGTTAATTCAATATGGATTAGAGAACAGATTATGTGGGAATTTCTAAAGGGGTTCTGAGTTACCCTCTTGTTTGTTAGAGGGCCGAGAGCCCACTTTTTGATGTTTGTTTTCCTGCTGCTTGTGCTGTGATGTGAGCCTGGATGGCTGTTGTGATACGTGGAGGCATGGAGACTTGTGGTTGTGGCAGCAGATGATGCCTAGTGTGGCGAGATGCATCGGTTTATGCATATGGGTGTCGGGGAGGACACCAAGGGTGATGGTATGAGATGAATGTGATGGTTTGATGTTGGTGGTTTGGTTTGGTTGCTTATCTGATTTACTTTTCCCCACTGCTCAAGGAAGCTGGTCTTTCTTACCCTCTTTCCGAAGGAGGCGAAGACACGCGGGGTATGACACGTGCTTTCCATGTTTATCCTCTCGATGGAGGATGGGTCTATACTCTTTATATAGGCGGCAAAGACTCGAGGGGTAGTATATCTACTCACCGTGTTGATCCTCCTTTGTGTTTAGAAGCATAGGATGTTTTTCTAGAATTCCATAGAATGTGGAAAAGTAATTCTGTAATGAATGTTTGATTAAATGGTGAAAATCCACGGGGATGGAGATGCTGGAATTTAAAGGTGATGTGAATCTTAAAAAGGAGCAGTTGTTTTTGAAAGTGATGCCATTTCAGTTTAATGTGGAATTCTTCATTCTTAATTAATTTTTAAGGAATTAATTAATGTGCAGTGGAACTGATAAATGAGAATGGAGTAATCTAATAAAGCTCTTCATTGTTTGTGTGCTTATAGGATACCTAGTCTTAGAAGTAGCAGCCTGGAGTATGAGAGACGTTAGCTGCAGTTGTATCTAAGACTAGGTAATGCCCATAGTGTGGATGTGAGTTACTTATATATTCTATAATTTTTTTGTTTCTATACGCTACTCCACCCTGTCGGTAAGGGCAACTGACACCCTGGGGATTCTGAGCCCTGGGGGGTGTTTTCCCCAACATTATGATGGGAGGTTGAATGGCTGACTACCCCCTTTGGCCCCGCTCTCTTCTCTTGGTAGATCCTTGTGCTGGTAGGCACAGTGGTTAGTTTTCCCATATATGTGTGTAGAGGGCTGTAATGGCTTGTGGTTATTTCACACACATATACTCTGGATATAGTATCTTATGGAATACTATAGGTGTAACGTGTATAGGCTATGAAGGCTTGAGGAATAATACTCGACGTATGATACACGTTATACGAGCTATGGTGGCTCCCGGAAACTACGTAGTTACTTTGGATGTGAGGACGGTGTGGTGCTTCGCCCAGGTGTCTGCGGGCAATCCTTTGTGGTGCACGAGGTGCAGATTGTGGAGCTTATCCTAGGTGTCTGCGGGCAAGCCTTTGGAGAGAGATGCACAGGACGTATGTCGTTGGGGAAAAGAGGCAAACCAGTGGGGAAGTAGTAGTGGGGTACCCTTGATATTATTTACTATATGCTATATTCTTGTATGAGATACTTGGTGAGAGTATCCATGGTGAGGTTGGGAACATAGTATACATGTTTAGATAACGAGTTAGTTTCACTTGTTGTTCACTGGGCTTTAGTATGCTTTCTTTACTTTTGCATGAGAGTCTTGGGGAGGATCCTACTGAGTATACTGTTATACTCACCCTATGTACATATAAACTGTTTTTCAGGTCACTTGGAGCAGGTTGGAGATCAAGCTGGTTACTACTAGCTTGTGGTTAGAGGAGGAGCTGTTCGGGCTTGTGGTCGCTGCCGCTTTTCTTTCATTTGGGTACTTTTAGTTTTCCCTTTCAGTTGTAGTACTTTTGCATGAAATTTCATATATGTACTTGGTTTCCTTTTTATATTTCAGTTCTGGGTTGGAGTTGATTGGAGTCTATTCTATCTCTCTCTTCTGCTTGTGTTCTCTTAGAGGGTAATGCCTCCCATTTGTACGTTATTATACCCTCGGTGCTAGTCGCCAACCCGGGGCCTACTGGAGGCGGGACTCGGGGTTCATTATCTCCCTTTTCCCATTTCCGGCCCAGGAGGGGTACACTTTGTGGGGAGGGGGTCGTGACATCTATAATTTAAGTAATTAGATTGTAAGATAAATAATAAATAAAGAAAATATAATTTTTGTAGTTATTCGGAATATACAGATTCCCTAGTGCACTATACCTAAACTCCAATAATTTAAATGAGTTTAATTGATTGAATTGATTGATTCATGACCATAGTTGCAGTTTCAAATGAATGAATACAAATCTTAATCTAAAATTATTAATTTATTTAAGTATTAATATCTTTTGATAGGTATTTGTTATGAATAATCATCCCAAAATATTACGACAAAAAACAACAATAGTTACAATGTTTTATGAGGATTAAATATTTATATCATTAATTTGTGGCCTCCTCAGAAAACAAGAGTTTCCTGATATATATAAAAATTCTATATTTAACTAAAATTTAGAAAATATGTAGGATTATATCGTGTATATATAAAACATGTTTATATAAAAAAATACTCTAGATATGTATATCGAGAACATATATTTATTTCCGATAACGAGATTCAAAAATATATCAAGATAGATAACACAAATTAGAATTTAAATTATTCGAGATTATCATATCTTCCATTAAAATAGGAATTATTTAACTCATTTAATATGAGTATTTAATACCATCATAATTTACATTTGAATTAGTCTTAAAATAACATTGAATATTTATTTTCTTCCCTCAATAATGTTTCATAAATAACTTATAATATCCTGGTATTAAAAATATATTATTTGAATAGTAAAACATAGTGTTCCTCTATGTGAATAAAAAATTATCGACCTTGGGTTGAAAATATATGGCTAAATAAAGCAGTAGGGTTAATGTGCTCTAAATATTTATCGTGAAATGAAGGGTTCCATATTAACATAGTGTAGATTAACCATACATTTAAGACATTGATGGGTATATGATCCCTATGATCATTTTCAAACATAGGGTTTTTTCATTTCATTATGATTACTAATATATAATATGATGAACGTTTCAAGAATAAAATTAACAAACCTTTAGAATACATTATTAAATATTCCCCTAAAATAAATTTATTCAACACAACTCAATAACATATATTTCAATGGATATTAGTTCATTGAGTTGCGATAAATTTAGTTTCAGTAGAAAAACAAAAAAAGGTATTTGTGAGCCTCAAAATCCAAAATATATAAATTTTATTGTTGAGAAAATACATGACTAATAATAGACAACATTTTAATGATAAAAACTCCTAAAATTTTTTATAGAAAATATAGAATTTTTTAACACAATTAATATTATTTTTAAAATAGATCATATTAAATTGTATGTTAAAAATTAATGTTTCATAAAATTATTTTAATAGATTGATAATTAGATTATTTAATAATGTTTTGTATACCCAATTCTCTCACACCTTTTTTATATAAAAGATTCATATGATATAATATTTAAAATACTGAGTGACATAAATAAAAAAAAATGAATTTTAAATTATAATTCTAAAAAAATGTATTATTATAGTCGATATTAAAATAATAATAATAAATTATATATTAATTAATAATTTAATTTTAAATAATAGTTCATATAAATAACCAAGTGATATTAGATGAATAATATTTTAAAAATAAGGTCTCGATGAAGTTGAATGTACTTGTTCAATTACTGTATTAGATTATAGAAAATCTCAGGAATCTTGAAAAACATCATTTAACACTTCCATATATCATTGTAAACATTTTTATTGGTTATTAGTCATCTTTACTATCCAAATTCATGAGTATACGATAGCTTTTAAACAATTAATAATATTAACTATCAAAAAATAGATTAAAAATTTTTCTCAGTTAGTAAAAAAATCAAAATATTGTAACATTACTGATTGAGAAGCACTGTAAATCTTTGTTCGCATTAAGAAAAATTTCAAAATGATATCTTTGATTATAAATAAACAGACATATATGTTCTTTCTTACAGTAATGATATTGAATTTTATTATTCTTGTTAGTGATTGGTGTTGTAATTTCTGGAATCCATCTGAATTAATTTTGAGATTTTGGTGGTGTAGAATATATAGATTTGTATTGAATGACACATCCTTAAATTTTTTCATACTAACATCCAAAATACCATTTTAAAATAGTTAAATCAGTTTTGAATACAAAATTTAATTTCACTTTTTCTAACTGTTCTATTATTTTTTGTGAAAAGAATCACAATCATTTCATGAATCTGAACATTCAATGTGATTTTGAAGTTAAATATGAATTATATCCAATTATATTCTGGTAAAAATAAAATTTCTCAAATCCTCCAATGATTTTCTTATAGATTCATTCTCTTTAATATGACCAGACTTCTATTACTTCATTCTTATAAATTTGATTACATGATATTTTATTTGGTTATTCATAGAATGAAATGTAGTTTATTATTGAATTAGTGATTGGGGATCTTTATGCACTACATCTTTTTTTTACTCTAGATGAAAATTTAATCTAAAAATATTGATGGATTTTTTCTCCTGGTTATATAGTGTCATCTTTTCAGTTCTCATTTAGAGGGTCTTCTCCATTCTCAGGTCATGTAATAAGAACTTCCTTAGCTTTTTCCTTTGTTTCAAAATTGTTTGTAACATTATTATCATATCCATGACATAATTTTTTGATATAGAATCATATTTCATTATGTATTCTCCAACATCATCATCATAGAGAGAAACTGATCTAGAAATTTTTCTTTGATCCTATTATGAAATTAGCCAGAATTCTTGTTGGTCACCCACCCCAAATTACATCAGTTTAAAATTTTTTTCTCCATAAGAAAAATATTTTCCTTAAGTCTCTATAATTAAAATTGATTCTTTAGTGACATTTTTTATAAACCAAAAATATGTTGATTCTTATTATATATATATATATATATATATATATGAGAAAATAAACAATTAAACTATATGTATAGAATGATATTTCTCCCTCCGATTAACATTAGTGATTTTGATATCTAGTATTATATATGGGAATTATCACCATAATATCATTGATGAGTAATAGCATGACATACATGACAGGATAGTGAATCTTTTATAATTATGAAATTCTAGGGAGTGTTGAAAACTATATGAAATTGTCAAATACCTTATGGTCATCCTCCAGATCATTATCAAACATTTTCTGATTTCTGGTTAAATAAGTAATAAATGAAATTATATATTCTTAAATGTGATCTTTATATCTAATCGGTCAATGCAAAATATAGATTACTCATTCATGTGATAATTCTATTATCTATACCATTTATATAATGGATATTGAAAATTATCTATCATCAATTCATAGTGTACAGATATCATATGTTTCCAAAAAAACTATGCATTCATACAAAACAAATTCCTCTCTAGTTCAGTATTAAATTCTATATAATCATTGATAAATTTAAATTAAAAAACATTTAATGATATGGAATTATTTAGAATGATATATATCTGATATATCCAATAAAAATAAATAAAATCCATGAAGAATCTTTTTAATTGGGACTAACTAAAATTTAGAATAACTTAGCTCACCTTTATCTTATCAATTTTTCTACCCCATTTCCCTAGACCTAAATTTATAAGGTTATTAGATTCTTGGGTTTTGAATATATATGAGTGCTTTTGATGGAAATTTGTTTTTAAAAATTAGGGTAGTAAGAGAAATAGAGAGTGGAATTTCTTTCTAATTGTTTTGGGTGAAATGGTTTAAAATATTTGAGAAAATATACTCACTATAATCATTATTAATTTTTATTTAAAAATGAAATGCATTTTCAAAAACAAAATAACGTATTTTTATTATAACTATGTAGATGAATAAAAAATAAATAATCAGTACAACTATTTATGAAATATGTTATCAATAATTTACATAAAAATTAAATATCCATTACTATACATTAACAAAATAAAAACAGGAATTGGGAATTTATTTTGGGAAAATGTCATCAAGTTGAAATTTAGTATTTAAAAATTTAAATGAAATAACATTTTTAGGAATTTTATATATTATTAAATGATTCTGAATATTAATGTTATTTGTTATATAACGACTTATCAAAATTTTTTAAATACTAATTTCTCCAGTATTATCACAAAAAATAAGGATATTAATAAAATTATATATATAATTTAGAAAGGTGTGTTTCATCCAAAAAAATATGCATAGACACTTCCATTAAATATACATTAATCCTCATATATTGATAGAGAAAATGAGTGTTACTTCATAGATGACCATGAATCTAATGAATTCCCTAAAAACTGTCATGTTAATAATGTAACATTTGTATCTAATAAATGTCCTCTAAAATATGTATATTAATTTTAAATTAAATTAAATATAAACTGTTTTTTCATTAATATAGAAATTAAAAAACATTTTATTTTAAATCTATAAATAAAATTTTAACATTATTAAGATGATATTATTTCTTGTTTAACCTAAATTTGGAACATAAACATAATGAAAACATAATGTCTGTGTTTCTAGTTGTAAGATATAATAAATTGTCAGTCATACATCTATATAAATTATTTTCAATTAGTTTTTGAGATTCACCCAAATCATGTATCACATTAGTTTATATGGGATTTGTGTAAGTATTAATTTTTTTAACTGTCAACATATTCAAAATATCAATAATTCAATTGATTTGATTTAAAATATTTACATAATATTTTCAATAAATTTGAAATCCTAAACATATTTTCAATTATCATGTCAAACACATTTCGATTTTTCATAGGATTTGAAAAATCATTATAACTCTTTTTATTTATCAATTCGATAATTACATCATGAAGTGAAATTTTCACTCAAAATGTAATAGATCAAAAAAATTTCCTAAAATAGAGTAGATACTACAGTCCTAAAAAGTCATTTTTCTTTAAAAAAGGAGAACAATAAATCTCACCAGGAATATGGTTCTTGTTTAATTTAAAAAAGAGATTTAGTAAGTTTAAAAAGAGAATGTTGTAGAAGGGGGTTTTCAAAACCTGGTTTTTTTTCAATATAATATTCCTCTATTAAATATACATTTATAAATTTCAATTTTAGATCAATATGATATAATTTAGAATTTATAAGGGATTCATAAGCTAGTATGATTGTAATTGCTTCTAATCTAGATATAGGTGAAAATGATTATTCATAGTTTATCTCTTCTTCTTGATTATATTGTTTTGATGCTATTGTAGAATTGTTTCAATAATATATCCATTGATCAAACTATTTATTTCTTTTGACTCATTTTGTTCCATTTATTTGATAATTTGTTGGATATTCTACTAATTTATATAATTTATTTCTACTAAAGTGATTTAGTTTTTATGGAATATCCATTAACAATTTTTTATCATTTGAGAATTCTTCATGTGAATATGCTTTTGATGGGATAAAAAAGCAATGGACTATAGTTATGATTCCAACATTTAGTATTCTTCTTAAAACTCTACTAATATTTAATATAACAGTTTCTAAAGGATGATTAATTAAGGATCTTGAAAATCTACGTAATAAATTTTTTGGTTATTTTGCCTCATGTTCTTATTGGTTGGAATAAATATCCACAATTTCAAAATTAGTATTAGGTATTTTGGGCCACTTGATTTCCATATACATAATAATTTCATATGTTTCATATTTTATTTTATACAAATGGTAAAATTCATCAAATTTTACATCTACTGATTATTCATAATCCCTTGATGTTTTATAATGTTCTCAATAAGAAATAGAAATAGAATAATATACTAGAAAAGATCCTTCCTCAACCTTTAGATTTAATTTATTATGTGTTCCAAGATTTCATAAATTACACCATGCATCAAAATATATTAAATTAGTTTAAATAAGGATTATTATTCCAATGATCATATGGTTGGTTTCTAGAATGTTTCATTATTAAAAATATATCCATTTAATAAACATATGTTTTTAAATATTCCACACAAAAATAGGTTGTTTTTCTATATTCATTCGATATAGTCACTTTCATTTCATGAATTGTTGTTCTTATTCTTTTATAGATTTTTTTGTTGATTTTCATATAGTTCAAAGAAGATGTGTTTAATACCTATATTTGAGAAAATAATAATTAATAACTTTTTTCTTATGTTATCCACCATCAAACATATTAATGAAAATATTTTTCATTATTATGAATTTGACAAATGATTTTAGAAATATTGAATACTTCATTATTATGTTATAAAATATAAAACCATATAAATATTAAAAAAATCATCAACTAAAATATATGACTATAATTATCCCATAAAACAGTCAACCCCATATTTTCCAAGAAAATCCTATTGGTTATGTAACAGTTTTCTAGATATTAAAAATTTTCTAATTGATTTGAATGTATATTTTTGTGGTTTGTCAATTGGATATGCATCTCATAATCATTCAACATCAATGATATGACTATGTGGACTAGAAAATAATTATTTATTAGATAATTCATCTAAATCGACTATGTAATAATGCCAAAATCTTGTTTGAAAGATCAATGAATCCTTAGTCTCATTAATGACTGTATTGAATTTTTTTTGTTAAACAACAAATTGAAATAATGTATAAACATTATTAGTTCATGGTTCTGTTAATTTAAGTAGTTTATCATTGATAAGTGAGAAATAATTTTTGGAGAAATAAACCTAAAAAATATCATCACAAATTTAATAAATTATTTTCAGTTTGTTATTTATCACTTGTACATATAGTACTTTTTTTAATGAGATTGAATTTCTTTATCCAACAAAACCAACTACATATATCATTCTATTTTCATTATCTCCAAATGTTATTAGTCCTCTATAATTGTTTTCCAGTTTTATGGATATTAGAAGAGTCTCCAATCTTGTTTTTAGAGACATAGCTATCCACATACCATATAATATTTTTTTTCATGTGGTCTCCTACTTTTAAATGATCTTGAAAATATGTTTTTTGTACCAATATTTTTGTAGGTCCAGTTGGTAAGGATGAAATGATTTTGGAATCCGTATTTAATTGTTTTTAAAAAAATATATATTTACATTCAATAGAAATATTTCAAAAAATAATGAAATTTCTTAATCCACTTATATTACAATATAATAAGTATTTATTGTTATATTTATGACTTTTTATTTCATAGTAGATGTAACTATCATTATTTGAACTCGAGAAAAAATAAATTTTTTATATATTTTATTCTTTTCCCTGGTTTATATTCTACATTTTTCTCTTTTAGTTACATTTTTTCAAGAATATTATTTTGTTTTTTAACCATTGGTTTAAATTCATGCATCACATTAAAAATATTATATATAATGATGTAGTTATTTAATTTTATTTTCATGAATGGTATAAGTTGATGTTGTGAAATTAATTTTTTTCATTCGTCATGTTCTTTAATAGTTCAAATTTTATCAGTTAAGGAAATATTTTGAATATATTTATTTTAATTATGATTTTTTATTTAATAATAATATTTTTTTCATGAGTCAATAAGTAGGCTTCCAATTTTGATTTTTGAGCTATCATTGAATTCTGAAGATAAAAAATAATATATTCATACCTAGTATTTTTCCATATGAATATGTTTTAAATTTTCATTATTATTTTGTTGATATTTTTTGAATCATATTGGGAGGATATATTGAATAATTTAGCCACTATCAATGTAGAGTTAATATATCATTTTAATATTCTGTTGACTTTATGTTTTCTTCTTGTTTTTATATTCTATCATTATTATTTATTATTTTATGTGTCGTTAATCTAACCAAAAAAATTATGTTTCTTATATTCAAATAATCTATCTTATTTAGATACATTATCATTATTCTTGAAGGATATTTTGTATCCTCTCTTCATTTTATTCGATTTTATAAATATTCTAGCTAATAGATCAAGTTTCATGACAGAATAAAATCAATCTAAATATGTTAATATTTTGTGAATTTATTTGTTTTATTTCTGTTTTATTCCAAATTGTATCTTTAAGGGACATATTTTCTCTTTTCAGAATCTTATGATCATTAGATTCATTTTGAAAATATATTATTACATCATAAGTGTTCCAATTAATTTTATAATATTAATTTTGTTAGAGATGATTTTTTAACAGATGAAAATATTCCATTCCATTTTTATGGAATACATCATATATAATAACATTTTGATCAGATTGTGCAATTTGTTCCCATAAAGAATGAAAATTATTTGTAATTTTAGTCAATTGACCATTCATTTGGGTAATGATTTATCTATCATAAATTATGAATATGTCAATCGTTAGTTTAATTGTATCATACCATAAAAATATATCATTATCAGTTCATTCATATGAAATAGTGATTGACTTTGACATTTTTATACATAGTATTTCATTTTGATAATCAAATAAATTCATTAGGTTAGTGTACAAAAAATTATAACATTCCTTTCTTTTTAATTGATGTTATACTCAACTTATTTCGTAGCATCCCATGATTTAATTTTCTATCAAATTACATAAGTGGTTACGATCTTCATATAAAATTTAAATCCATGAATTTTCATATATATTATCATTCAATATTTCTATCACTGATATTTATCACTATTGAAGTATGTAGTGTAAATCATAGACATGCATTCTCTTTGATCAAACTTTGACACATTTCCTTCCATAGTCATTATAATTTTGATAATTCTAGATATTTATCCAATTTATTAAAAAATCCAATATTTGATAACAATTTTTATGATATAATAAATCAATGATACAAAATAGTGGGATAAATTGTGACTATTTCGATAATTTTGAAAAAATCAGGATATTAACATTAATTTTATTTTTATAATATATTATGATTTCTTTTCTATATGTAATCTTCATAGGGTATAATCAATATTTATGAACATAATTATTTTTACAATGGTTGTGGGAAGATAAAACCCAAGTCCACTAAACCAACAATTTTTTAATGAGATTATACATTTTTAATAGAATATGCTTCTCTTAGCACTAGACATGCAAAATTGATCGTATGAAGGTCACAAATTTACCAAAAAGGCATTAAAGTGCCATGTGGTTATTATAAAGGGAAGTTATTTATTTAAAACACAGTTTGAGAATTATATATTCTTCCACTAGCAATTTTGAGTGGCCCAAACTACAATAAATAAAAAGTGTAATATTTTTCAAAATTATCGAGTTCATGATCACAATTATTATAGAAAATGATAGAATATAGATATTATCCTTCAATAAAGAATTTATTCATCTAAGAATATATTTGAATTGATAGTGGTTGAGAAGGATCTTCAATAACCAAAACAATACAGTAACTGAATTAGATAAACAGTAGTATGAGGTTGAAATATGTATATTATTAAATTCTAACCTCTACGGAAAATAACAAAGTATCTTGATCTATGACACATTTCTATCTTCAAAAGATATTCAGGAAATATTTATTTGAATATCATTTACATATTTTTCATGTATAAATAGAAAATACACTAGACTAATTTATATATATAACACTACATTATTTTTGTTGAGAAGATCCAAAAATGTTTCTTGAGAAATCACAAACATTTAAATTTAAAATTATCAAGAGTGTGGTGACATCCCTTAAAAAATGAATCATTTACTATGTAAAATATGATTCCGTAAAAAGACATAAAGAGACTTTGAAATAATCATAATATAATATTTAATATATATTTGATTCAATCAGGAGCATTACATAAATATTGTATAATATCCATGATTTAAAACTCCATTCATCGAATAGTTATATGTTGGGTACCTCCTTGTTAGGAAAAACATTGAACGTAGGGTTGACAATGTACAATTGAATAAAAATGTTGGGATGACCTAACATATTTTTTTCCTCAATGGAAGGTTTCCTTAATAATGTTGGGATGGTGAAACATACATCCATGACCAAAAATAGAATATGATTCGTAAGCATTCATTCAGACATACTATTTTATTATTTCTTTAATCTTACTAATTCATTATATCGACAATGCTTCCAGAATTAATTTAATAAACATTATAAATACACTGAAAAATATTGCATAAGGATCAATATATTGATTATAATTATTTAATAAATATTTCAATGAATATTAATTTCCTATAATTCAATAAATGTAAATTAATTATTAAAAAATAGTTATATTTTATCATTAAAATCAATATGATTTATATAGATTTAATGAGACAATACAAGACCATCATCTTACGCATAGAATTTCTCAATATCATTTAGAACATGAGCTGACATACCAAAATACTATTTCACTATCCATTATTTAATTATTTTAATGGGACACCCCTATATCTTATTTCTAGGACATATTATACTGGAATATCATTTTCTTTCACTTTTCTAGAGAACCATTTTTCATTTATCCCTTGAATAAATTTTTTTCACCATTTGAATTATATCATGAATCATATTTCTCTTTTTTTTATCGTCAAATTCATATTCTACCATGTTTAAGAATTAATTTTATTAGATTTAGATATATTATATTCATTTATTTCATAAAATGTTTTATTCTTGTTTTATTTCAATTTATATTTTCATAAGAATTTATTTCATTAATAATCTCCATATTAAATCACCAGTTAATTCATGTGTAATTAAAAAATGTAAAAATTTAAAATTCCAATATAATTGAAAAAATAAATTTTATTTTAGCAATATATCTACTTTTTCTATTGAATAAACATTTTTTATATATGATACAATATTTTTAAATTTCATTTCATAATTTCTATTACAATATAAATCTTCATTATCATCATTGAACTATTATATTTTTTTCTTTAGTTAATGCTATTAAAGATATTTTATTATTAAATATAATATACATATTTATAATATGTACCTATATTCATATTATATTCCAATATCATACTATGAATTTATTTATATGAAAATAATTTTAACGATTATATTTTATAAAAAAATATTTCTAATAATGCATATTGTCCACAATATAATGAATCTTCCTAATTAGCCTTCAATCATCCTGAATTTTTGTAAAACCATTGATGGAGATAAATAATTTTTTTTCTCATATGTAAAATTATCCATTCATTATGCTTCAAACATATGAACGTTTATAATTTCGTAATTAAAAATTTGGTGTTTTTCACTTTTATTATTACATAAAAATAATGAATATTCTATATGAGTTCAATATATTAATTTATCATATTTGTCCCTTTAAATTTTAAATACACATTATTTTAATATTTTGTTAAAATAAAATCATACAATCATCTATAAATATTTATTTCTTATAATACATTAGATTTATCATTCAACAATATCTGAGTGGATTAACATAATAATATAAAATGTCAAGAAATTTTGTATGAAGATAGAATATGTTATAATGTTATATATATCTAAAAAAATATTATTTTTCTTAAAATGTGGTCAAAACATTTAATATTGTCTAAAATTATGTATTCCATAATGAAAATATATATAAAGACCCAAAAAAATACTGAGGAAATTTTAAACTTGCAATGATAAATATCATTATGGCATTCAAGGGAACCAAGTTCATTGATACCAACTACATAATTATCTACCTCAAATATTAGTGAGGTTACACATAATTATTAAATATGGGTATGTTGATTTATTAAATATATATCCTTTATAATTGATTAATAATAATCCTTCTTTATTTTCATGCCATGATATCATCCATTTCCACAAGATCAAATAAAATAAAATGAAAATATTACAGTGGAAAAGACTTATCCATTAAACAGAGTTCTATAAAAATTTCACCTAATAAGTATGATGGCTTATCATATATAATTAATGTATTAATTAATGAATAAAAAATAATTATATTATATCACCCACAATAGTTGTTGAATCTACTATCATAGTATGTCTTCTCATCTTGATTCAATTTATGATTGAAAATATCAAATATAATATCCATATATTCTATATTGACCACATAATATGTTAAATAATTTGTAAATAAGACATAATAATGTTTATAAGAACTCATAGTCATAAAAACAATAAGAAAAAATATGAAAATGATAAAAAAAACTACTATATCATATCTTTATTAATGAAATTTATTGATCTTTAGAGTTTATATATACCATTATTAATAATATATGTTAATAAATTACATTAAATAATTATGTGTGTCTCTCAATAATTTATTAACTATTATTATTTCTAAATAATGTGATACCCTTATGTATCATAGATGAACAAAACGTTTTTATTTCCAAAAATTTTTAATAAGAATTATAAAAAGTAACAACCATAACAAATTTTATCGTATACTACTTAATTTCAAGAAAATTGGTCAACATAAACTATTTATTACTGATTAATTTAATTTTTCTATATAATGGGTCAATTTATATTTGCCTTCATGTCATGTAAAAGGTTAAATCCTCAAAACATATCATATATATTCTTTCCCATGAAAAAATGCAGAATAGTGAAAGAATGAAATAAATTTAATTATTTCACATTAAATCATTTTAATGCTACTCTAAACCATGAACACTACATATAGGCTGGGTAATGATATTTCATATATTTTAATAATAAAAATAGAATGATAAACTATACATTGTATGAAGATCCTAAAATATATCATAGCCCAACCATGACTATGATTGATGAACTACAAGATAGGGCCTTGCCTATTTTTATTCTTAAAAAAAGACCAAGATCATTCATTATTTCTGATCTCCAAACAAGTATCCCAATATTTTGTATCATTTTGAACTTGTTTAATTCATGGAAACTACAAAAAACGATATCCCCAATTACATTATTTATCAATAACTATAGAATGAATCTCTTAAACCATTGTGTAATTTGAATTCCATATAAAATACATGATTTTAAAAAAAATCATCATATTCCAAACAATATTTCATCATCTACAAGAAATATTCCATTAATACAAGAAACCATTTATAATTAATGTAATTGAACAGTGTTAATTTGTTCACATAAATATTTATAATAAACTATTTAACATTGAAATACTTCTAAAAAGTTAAATATCACAAAATTCGTTTAACAATGTCTAAAATAATAGAATTATTAAGTGTTTGGGTTTTATTCATGTAGATAATAAAAAATAAAACACCAATATATCATCGATCACATATAATTCATCTATATGTCAAAAAATGTACCATATTAAAATCCTAAACCATTTAGGAAACTAATTTTATACAAATATCATCATGGTGATGAAAAATTCAATTAACATAATACATTTATTAGAATTTTATATATTTTTCATTTATACCTTATTCAAAGTTAAAAAGTTATATAATAAATATGTTATATCCTAAATTCTAATGATGTTTCCCTATATAATAGCTCATATTGTTATTTCTACAAGGGGCATCAGTAACTCATACATTGAGATATGGGGTTAAGTATGGTTTCAAATCACATTAAATACTTATCATAATAATTAAATATACAATTATATCCCTCAAATAGATTAAAATAAAGATTAGTTTTTTTATGATTAAAATATACATATGATGATGATTTTATTAATATTTCTATTATTTTTGACGTGATAAAATTATTTAGGGATTATATAATATAAAAATGAATTTATTACCTATTTAGAATATATAATACTTTGAACATAGAATGAATAATTTGCATGGATCATCCATGTTATACTATATATATATTATATATGAGTATGGAATTGATATACCAAAATATACTAAATCAGTTTTGGTTTTTTGTTTATTCAAGGTCACTCCATGTCAAAGGACACTCAATTTATAATCGATTTCTATAAGTAAACAACCTAATTAGGTCCACTATCAAGTTCCTCTTATTATGCATAATACTAGATAAAGGAAAAAAATCATAGAGGATAATAAAAAATTATCACAATTAATTTTTTTCCACCAAGTAAATATTGGTACATAATACTGTCTTTATTATACTCCTCAGTAACACGTAAACAATGTATATTTCCCAAAAAACAATTCCACCTTCCCTACATATATATTGAATGTAT
The DNA here is from genome assembly GCA_963277665.1 of Viscum album. Taxonomy (NCBI): domain Eukaryota; kingdom Viridiplantae; phylum Streptophyta; class Magnoliopsida; order Santalales; family Viscaceae; genus Viscum; species Viscum album. Next base: position 1,213,589,943 of record OY728131.1, on the reverse strand, counting down.
CTTCATGGATATCCCCCAATTTTCATGTCAGAGTATTTAATAAGTTCACATATTTTCAAACATTGTCTGAAATCACCGGCTATGACCTCGAGTACCACATATCCCTGTGTATACCTCCACATATGTAAGAGGTTACTGATTGGATGTAAGGGCCTAAATTCAGTGTATGGAGAAACTATAATAAAAAAATATTAAATTTATGCTTTATTGGTGACAAAAGATAACATAATAGATTAAATATTTTTTGAATAACAAATTGTTCATAATGTATCTCTAGAGATTTAGAAAAATATCCTAGAACCCCCAAAATGTTTAAATTGTAAGAGTAAGAGAAATAATTTTTTTATGTAAAATACAATTGGATCCCTCTAATTCCTATTTATATACTTCCTCAAAAAACAACTATCAATCTAATAGATCATTTACCATTAGAATTCTCCCCCATTCCTATGTTCCTAATCACCTCATTAGAATCTGCATTTAGATCCCTATGTATGTTATGATCATAATCCTAGAAGAAGTACATTGATGCATCATTAAATCAAGTGTACATGGATTAGAGAGTATGTCTTAATAATAAAAAAATGGTTAAGTAAATCTACTAAGAAAGACTTTTTTATTCATCATATTCTATCTAATCACCCATATACCAATCCCCAACTACATTGGAATGATGTGGTTTAGCATTTCCATATTTATTAATACATGTCACAATATGTTACAGAAGTCCTAGAATCTATTGGAACCATATGCCAAATAACAATGTCACTAGGTTCAACCTTTAAGAAACACCACATTCCTCACTCTGAAGGTGTTTATTAATAATATCAATGCATTCCTAACTATAATTATGGTTGTAATGTACTATTGATCATATACCATACATGAATTTTTCAACGTATCTAGATATGTATAAACCCAATTTATAATTGTCTATCATAACCTCACGTATCTCAAGGATACTCAAAATACCTATATTTTCAACTCCAGTTTCGAATAATTTTTATAATTTTAAATATTCCTATATAAATTCCATAAAATGTAGCCTTTTACACATCATCATGCCTCCCACCATGTGGATATCTAGGAAATTATGATCCTCCTATTATTAAATATACATGAAGCAAGGTTCTACAGGGTATTAAATACGGAAAACAAAACATATCATCATAGAAAAAAATAGGCAATATCCTGAACAGACTATAAAAGGATATTCACACACACCTACATGAGAAATAAAATTGATAATGGATTACACATTCTATACACAACATAATTAAAAAACATATCAATTATAGGTATGAATAGAGAATCATGCACCCACATTCTACATATATCTTGTATGTCTATAAATCGTAAATAATTATACCGTGAAATCATAAAACAAAATGCCCTATGTGTTATATATATTACTACCTATATCTTGTTTATATAAAATTATAATCTTTATTATGTAATCATTATATGAATAATGTATTTATATTATCTAGTTAAACTGCAAGGATTTGAAAAATCAATTTCAATCAATTTATTTGAAAAAAGTAATAGAAATTTAATTTTTTTTAAATAATTTATCCACTAGTTTAATAGTAAAATTAACAATTTATTTCATAACATGTGATATAAATTTCATTTCTAATGAATAAATATAAATTCATCATATGATATAATTTTAGCTACATAGAATAATATCATGATATTATTGATTTTTGTTATCATTTCAAAATAGTACCGTTATATCTTTTTTTATAAATTCGATATTTTTTTTAAAATGATTAGGAAATATACTATAACATGTAAATGATATTACATTAATCATCAATGAATTAACTATTCCAAATAGTCTCACTCTGGAAGTAAGAAAAAATATGGCTTGTTTTATGCTCAATAATATTATTGGTACTCAAAAATTTCAAATAAATATTCAAAAATCATTGATGATTGTTTTATAGACTTCAAAAAATAATTTATTATATGGAAATATAGAATCTAAAGGTTGAATAATTTTTTATGAAAAAATTATCTCAGAAACTCTGGTTCACAGTAGTGAAATCTCTAAAATAGAAAAATAATTAAATTATTATTTTTTGATTATATTGAATGTGACGTGTCTAGAAACATTCAAATAAATAGCTACAAATTTCTAATGAGTAAATTAAAATATTTCTGATGCATTAAGGATTTTATAATCCTAAAAATTTATTACATTGTTAATATATAAGATTAAAAATGGAAAGAATGATTTAAAATTATTAGGAAGAGTGTAGGGCTAAAATTGTTTCACCCTTCCATAATAAAATATGTATTCTAGTAGGGTATTGAATTTTCAATATGGTGACATTAAAATATAAGTGTCACCATTAAAATGTTATTTTTTATAATTAAATAAACATTAAAATTTCTAATTTACATTTATGACACATAGACCAACCCTAACACGTTATTTCAAAAACATTTATTTATCCTTAGTTATAAGTTGGGTTACCATTTACATAATCATTGAAAATTAATGGTCGACATTATAAATGCATTGTAAAAATGAGCATACCTATACAGAACATTGACATACCCTTACTCAGTGAGGGTTTATAATTACATAACACATGATTATATAGAGTTGTGTTTATAAAAGTCCCAAAAAAACATGAGGTAACAATATTTATCTTTGACCGTTTACATATACCCCATGATCTATGTTTGGGGGAGTATTTAAATGAAAATTTTAATTTTTATCATTATTATACCTATAAATTGTAACAAAAAACATCTTAATGATTATTTAAAAACCTGAGGTTGATATAATAACCCACCCATAAATGTTTATAAAAATTAAAATGTATTTCTATAGACAATGTTGAATAATTAACTCTAGTATGCTCAAATTTCGGGATCCCTAACCCAGTAATAATCTGTGAACCATTCATGCTTCGATAATATTATATCAATTGGTATTTTGTTGCCTTGATGAAATTTCACCACTAATCAGACTATAAATATTATATCTTTATTTTGTGAATAATATTCCTCTATCTCAATATCCTTGTAGTTTATAACATTCAAACGATCAAGAATGTATATCCTATGATGATACTAATGGAACCAATAATTCATACCTCACTAAGGTTGATGAAGGACAAATTTTTAAGATAATATCCCTATATTATCTATTATCATGAATTTTCCAAATAATAATAGCTATATATTTCATGGATTCTAAATACATAGACCCCCATATAAGGTTTCAGCATCTAGATAACCCATTTACCCACAATAAACTCTAATGGTCACCACCTATGGTATGTTTATGATCATTATCTTCTCAGGGAGGTGACTACCAACCTTCTAAAAAATTTAATTCCTTTAAAATTCTCACATAACAAAGATATTCCTAAAACAACATACTTAGTCAAATCATAAAAACAAAATGGTGATTAAAAAAGGTCAACGTAGTATGTTTCCACATGGATAAAATCATGGTAACTGTTATTATAGAAATAATTTACTAAATTTATATGCTCATCCCATTATAAGATAATTTATAGGATATATGTTCCTTTAATAAAATTAATAATTTATATATCCCTCTAATACTATCCATAAACATGAGGGAGATATTACATTCTCAATGTCACCTAATTCCTTAATTCATTCATTACCCCTTCTGAGACCATAAAATTAAACAAGCATAATTATCAAAAAAATCCATACAAGAATATGTAAAATCTAAATTATAATGAATATATATATCATTATCAACTCATCTTTAGAAAGAGTCTATGGAATAATCAATAAATGTGTTACATGATTGTGTAAATCAATTATCTCCCAAAAAACGATGTTTCTAAATGTTCTCAATAATACTCTCACAAAATACATCTTGAAATCATCACATTTCAACATGGGTATTTGAAAATTTTTGGGGACACCACCTATAAAATAAGGCTCAATATTTACCAATTGATTGGTAATAATTTCATAATCACCAAATATAGCATCCCTATTTATACCTATCAACTTTATCGTTTATCTGATCTCATAGTGCAACATTATTGACCAGTGATGAGATTTACACCATAAGGATTGAGGGACTATAATAATTTATTCCCTTATAGTTTTAAAAAACCATCCCATAGGTGTATCTATTTCCATCATAATTTATCATCCCAATTGGGTCTACATAAACTCTTTCCAATAACTATCACATAGTTAATAATTTAGGTTTTAACCCATAGTCATCAATTTCGGGAGCTACTAATGGTAAAGTGACTACCATTGGGGAACACATCACAAAACGTTTCCTCAATCACATCAATCCTCATATTTTAAAAAATAAAAATCAAATACCACTATTAATTTAATTTTATATTTCTATCATATTTGGCATATTTTATTATTAAGAGAAGAGAATCTTCTATGACATTACCATTACTTTATTATATTTTATCCCTATGTATAATGTTTTCAACTACACAACTATGGACCTCTTTATGATATTCAGGTAACAATGGGAGAATATATAGGAGATTTTCATGTGGTTTGTGTATAATAAGACCTCTAACCAATGGTAAAGTGTCTTAGACACTTCAAATCATTTTCAACCACTTATACCTCATGGTCCTAATAAGGGTTGTTCAAATAAAGGTCTTTTAGCTTGTGATACCAATATACTTCCTTGCTATATTTTTCATTAACTAGTCAAAAACATTAACTCCATATTCATTGTAAAACACCACAAAATAGACACTAGGGTCTAGAACTGACATCATTAGAGGTATCATATTCATTATCTTCTGCATATGGAGTTTTTCATCAAACTATTATACCCACTTGAAATACTCCAATTTTATAGATAGATCAATAATGGGGGAATATTTTGTGAAATTCTAGATGAAATAACCATATTCCCATAACAATACAAGTAATTTAATGATTGTTAAAATATTATAAGGACGATCCTAACACATAAAAAATCTATCATCTCCATGTATAACAATATTCGAGCCACTGACACTAGATTCCCATTATAGTTGAGATATTGAATTTAAAAATGAAATTTATAAATCAATGAATAAAGACAATATTCTTTATGTATAATTAATTCTATTTCATGATAAAACACATGTTGATATAATATTTTTTAATATATAAAGATTACATCAATAAACACCAGGAAAAACTATTCTAAATATGGGTGATGGATCTTGTTCATGTCGGACATGAGTTATTGGGGAATTCTTAAATCCTAAAACTGTCACTATGAACCAATGAAGTCCATAAATAATTATGAACATCATTTTTGGTGTTTCCTCATCTCAGAAATTATGATGATGGTTGCTTGACTACTAATCGGTCATGGAAAACCAGTGAAATCATCATAACTTATCGAAACGATAAAAAATCCTTGAATAAAAGAAAAATAGTATTCATATTAACTAATATTAAATATCATTAATAAAAATAGCGGTAGATTATCATTCACATTTTTGGTGAAAAAAACTATTTCACCATTAAGTGACATATATAGTGTGATTATTCTCTTCTACACAAAACTCTAGTGTATTACATTTAGATCCTTTTACTCTGCCCAAAGCATAAAATCTCAGGAAAATAGATATATGTGGTGACATTGGATTGATATTTATCCCAATGTAAAATAATCTCTTAGCAGGGTAAACATACAACTGAATTTGAAAAGATATGTCATTATTTGGCCACCACTATAGAAATGTATGATTATAAAGATATAATCATCACATGATCAGCGAATTCTATTTGGGTTGTATCACTAGGATATTTTTTAGGAAAATATTCTATAACTGAGTCCCACTATATATTCATGAACATATAATCATGTTACACTGCTAGTTTATTCATAATGAACACCTAGATGAAAATGATATTAACGATACCCCATGTGAAACATCATTGTATTCATGGTTTTTTCATGAAACCCCACCACTTCCATATGGTTCTTGGTAGAATTAAAATTTCGCTATTAAATTATCCAATGGGGTCCACACAATATCAACGATCCCCGTAAGGATTTTAGTGTATTCTTATTCATCCCATGTGTCATGGGATTCCTAAAGGGATATTGGATTTTGGAGATGAATGTTATATGGGTTGTTGATAAAATAAATTGAAAATTCACCTCCATGACAATTATTTTACAATAATAATACTATATGATGTGACTGATAAACCTGATACAGTAGAGACTGTGTTGTAGAATTTCATTCATTTCATATTGTAGAATCAGAGTGACGTTCCTTTTTAGAGTGTTAAATCATTATTTAACATGTAGTCCAAAAAAATGTATGTGATGACATATTTTTACAAAATGATAAGAGGATATATTATACACCTATATACAATATGGTAAATAACGAACATTATTTTAGATCACATTATGTTTCTCTTTGGGGGATAACCATATCCTAATCCAAGTTCATCATAATAGAACATCAATTTTCATCGGACACACACACACACAGACACACACACACACACATATATATATATATGACAACATGATCATGTTAATATAAATCTTTCCATGATATATATAACAATAATAAAAAAACATATATATCATTCATAATAGAATACATGTATATCCCAATATTATAGAATAATCATGTAATTAAATGAAATAATTACATTATAATATGTAAATTGTGTCCACCTGGCATCTTATCCTATATGCCTTCTGAAGATGTATACATTCATAAATATCATATAAAATTGAAAGATTTCCTTACAATTAGAATCAATATTAAACTATAAAACCATAATGGATACAGTATTTATAGAAACACTAACTCATAGTTCCATTACAGAAGTTATAAAAAGGAACACATACAAATCCCCAACCTAGGGCCCAAAGAACCTAACTATTAATGAAATTCCCAAATCATATTCAATAATAATGTGGAAGGAATAACAAATTTGTTTCTAATTTTTACTTCTCTGGAAAAAATTATTGGGTCCATAAAAGAGTTCCACACATACTCTTGTATGCCTCCTCTTACGTATGTTATTTAAGACCAAGAACATGAGTTTGAGTTAAATTAGTGGGGGAATATACACTTGGATTCCATAATTTATTTTAAAAATAATAGAAAAAAATTAGAACATCATATTAAATAATAATTTTATAACAAATTTCATGGAATGTATCTTAGGAATCAAAAATAAATAACATAGAAAAACCAAAGTCGATGGTGAAAATGGGTACTAGTAAGATATATACGTAATTAAAAAAATACAGAATCCATATATTGTCTTACCTATTATTTTCTCAACACAGCATTCTCCTTCTTTATTTCATTGTGGTTCTTCATTTTTCTTTTATTGAGTGCATTATCCAGACATCTGCATGTGCATTGAGATACTCGTTCAAGGTTTATGTATAATCTTTATATGAAACCAAAACTATGTCCTTAAAAATCGTACACATAAAAACTCAAATATTTTATTTTAAAGAATTATATTGTCAATAAATTTAATTAAATGAAACAACCAACTCTAAATGCATTGTTCTATCTTATAAAAATATAATTATTTAAACATGACTATTACAAACTAGAAAATGTGTGTAGTGGTATACATATGGTTAAAAAAATTAAGGAATAACTTTATAATTTTCTTAATCAATAAAAATTTACTGATTAATTCATTGTAATTATATACTCATTTATTGAAAATTCATTTCCTAATTTAAAAATTTATTATCTACAAAATGGATTTTTATAGAATTCATTAAAATTAAATTATAATAAATTTATACCAATTTCCCAAAATTTCAAATATAAAAAGAATATAGCATTTTTATACATAATAACATATTTCAATTAATATGAACTTTTAGTATTTGACTTGCAAATTAACAAGTTTTTGTAAATGGTGTAAAATATACATTTTTCAAATAGTGTAATTTATATTCATTAAATAATGGAATTTTAAAGTCTCAATACATTTCAAATGAAGTCCATAGATAAAATATTATAAAATTTATTTATAATAGTCTAGTTATTTCTATTTGAATAACTAAAAATAATTATTGTGAAATATCATTACTTTTATGCAGAAAAAACATTTTTCATTGAATTTTTTTCTTCATATGTTACTAATTTATTTTAAAATCGGTATTAGAAACATATATAGATTAAATTACGATAATTAGAAAAAATATTGGTAATTTGAATGTTCAAATTTTAAAAATAATTATTTTTAAATTTTTTTTTCAATAGTAATTGTAATCATTATAAATATTTCACACATTGAAAGTATTTAATGGGAAAAACAAGACTAAAAACCATGAGATATAGTCACTAAAACAACTAATTGAAAGTCCTTTTTGATAGAATGGAATGAAATTATCCCTATAAATTATAAATTTAAAAATTTTGATTTTTTTTTCTTTTTACCATTATAATTAAATTTATATTATTTTATATAATAAAAATTTCAATATATTATTATATTGACATTAATATTTGTACAGATTTTTATTAATGAAAATAGTGAACATATATTAGTTTTAATAAATTATTTAGGGAATATAATTTATTTTCTATAATTAAAAATTAAATATAATTGATAGGGAATGAATAAATATAGTTAATTCTTACGCAATGTCAAAATAATATTTATTCAAATCATATAAAAATATATTAATCAATTATATAAATATTAAAAATAAAAAATATGAGTGAATTATTTTTTCTATATGTTTTTTTGATAAATATAATATTTTATTGATGTATGACTGGTAAATATTAATATTTCATAACTATATTGATGTCATTATAGTCAAATTAAATAAATAGGGTAACAAATGACCTTAATGAACTTTTATGTCAAATAATATTTCATGAAATTATTTAAAAATCATAAAAATATTACAATGGAAAAATTTGGATGATAAATTGTTGAACAATTCTCGTATTACCATTTCTGTGAATCTGTATAACATATACATATAATTATAACTACATTACATTATAAAATAGATTAGCATAGTTTGGATTTAACCCTACCAAGGACACAATAAAATTATAGACGGTTTATAATAAACCAACAACCTATTTAAAATTTTAAGGATATTTCTATCATATACTTGTTTTAATTAAATCTATGATAAATTATTCAAAATTTTCATTAGAATGAATTATTTATATATTAATTTATTTTTTTAATTTTAGGTTTGCACTTTCCATACTATATAATAGAAAACCCATTATCTCATACCAAAACACGACATCGAGTAATCAAACCTACCAAAACCCTTTAAAATTATCTTATAAACATCCCCAAAAAATTATATATCATCTTATACTTGAAATACCATTACAATTACCATTAATCTTTTATCTATGGCAGTACACATGTTGTAGAGTTAATTATACTATCATAAATTTCTCAATATATTTCATTATCTGTCATATATAATAAGTTGTGCTAAATATTATATCATAAATTAAATATATAATATATATTAAATTTATAATTTTATCATTAAACCACCATTATCAACCATATTATTCATCAACTAGGATGTAAAACTATCTCACTTGAGTACATGTGGGAAACCATCTGGGGGATGTGAATGATTTCATTTTTCATCACTAACCATAATGGTCTTTTATTATAGTGAGTTCAATATTTATACATTATATTCCAAAAATTATTATGGTTATATAATTAAAAAATAATATCGAATTTCTTACCTTCTAATCCATTGGAAACCGATAACATTGTGTATGCATACGTATGAAATAAAACCTTCACGAACCAATTCATTAATATGTTGGTCAAAATTTACTTGGGTTTTATTAAGGATTGTTTTAATGAATATATATAAGATATATATTTTATAATTCTTATATTATAAGGGTAAATTACTTTTTACCATTCTACAATTTCATATATTGTTATGTGAAAAATCCTTTGATGTGTATATATGTCCTACAATCCCCATAAATTATGTTATTTATTCTTCTCTATATATATTTTTTGGGTAACTCAAAATATGTATTTTATGAATATATATGATATTTATATCATAAAATAAATTTTGTATAATATGTATCCATGATCTAAGTATATGTACTAGAACCATTGATGCCAAATCCTCTTGAAAATTAAAATAGATAACCCATAGAAATACTAAATTCATGAGGAATTATAAATAAATTTGTTATTAAATGTTATAATTGTATAGAATATGAAATTGAATTTAGGTTAATGGATATGGAAAAAAATTATGATAAATTGAAATTGATTATATATTATATTAAGGTGATTTTGAAGATATCTATACTCAATGCAAGGTTTTTATGTTACAATCTCGTTATTTGCAATTATTGTTTATAATTAATATAGTGATGATGAAATTTAAATATATAATTATGAATAATTATCTTCAATTTTATTCTTCTATATCGTAATATGAAGGTTAAATGATTTCATTTTTTCCACTCTTTTGTAATGAAGGGAAAAAATGAATGTTTTTATGGAAAAATAACTTTATTTATCCCTTATGTCAAAAAAATATTTACTCATTGTATATTTCTTCTAAAAAATTATTTAGGATTACCATGTCCACTTTCAAATGATTTTTTATTTTCAAATTTTCAGAATATTAACATGTAAAAAAATAAGTGGCACCATTATCTTGTTTTTAAAATAATTTAGTGTTACTTTTAAATGAAAATATAAAAAAAATCATATGTCATACACATAATGAATAGAAAATCATGCATTAATGTCCAATCAATGATTTTTTGTTATTGTATAATATTTTCTGGATATTTTCTGAGAAATTTTCTCAACAAATTTTCTAAAATTGTAGATTTTATTGAAGTTATTTCAAAAAGAATAGGATGTCTTTCTCAAGAAGTTATCCAAATGATATTTAAAAATAATTTTCATCTATGATCAGATTCTTTGATGTAACGTATTCTTTTATAGGTATATTTTAGAATAATATAATCCTTATTCATTCTATAGATGGTTTATTATTTTTATTATTATATTTTTATGAAAATAATTTATTTTCCTCATGTAATGCTTCGATGAATTTTTTAGATATTTATGGAAACTATTTCTATTCTATGGGATATTATATTTAATGAATAATTTATGATATTATAGAACACAAATGAATGGATTATAATTAAATGATGGGTCGGAAAAGAATTATGTTTTCATCCAATGCATTTGGTAAATCAAGATATCTCCTGATATTTTTATAAATGGATTAGGGATAAACCTAATAAAAAAATTTAATTTTTTTATTATGATAATTTTGGTACTTAACATTGAATAATAAGATGGAATGGGGAGTGAAACAATTTAACTATTATAGTATTAGCACAAAACATTAACTACTTATGAAAATATTTTATATGTATATTTCTATGGAACATACATATATCTTCTTATAATATTATACTCTTATGTCTCATGTAATTTGATACCATCCAAAATAGAGTCTAATGACGTTAGTATAATATTCCCTTTATTTTTGTTTATGATCATTCAATTAATATATATTGACTTAAAATTATAATACTTGGATTCCATGCACTTATTCTTATGTTAAAATTAAGAGATTGTTGATATCATCATTTCATAACATTAATGAGAATCTAATCATACTCTTTCTTTTGATATCTATCATTTGGATATAATTATTGGTTTTATGTATTTTTTTCTATATACTATTTAAATTTTGAGGAAATAAGTGAAATAAGATGTCGATATTTTATGAAAAAATATTTTTATGTATCCATGTCAAGAAAATACCCAAGACCAATGTTTTTCTATTGTGCGTCGTAATGTTACATATAGAATATTTTTCTAAAAATTTAAAATTTTTATTAATTATAATGGTCTATATATTTGGTATCAAAGAAATGTTTCATTATTTTTTGAAATGGATATGATTAAAATTTAAATTGAAGCCTTTTTTTATCATTTTTATTAGAGGATTTCATAATTTAAGTTAATCAAGTATTCGTCATTTTAGTAGAAAACAATATTTTTTGAATAATACAATGGATGTGGATTTATAATTATTGCATATAGGAGTATTAATATTAAAATTGGTTAGTCCAGTACATCTCATTCATCATTATGGTTAATGGTGATATTCCCTTACTGTACACCTAGTCTAAATCTTCTAAGAGATATTTTTATGTAGCTCAAATTTTATTTATGAAACTTTTTATTGGTTTTGAACTGATGATGTCCACAAATTTCATTAGATAATAATATCGTGTGGTGTCATAGATTTAAGATAATGAATCTGGATTTTAACATCATATTACATATTTTTTTCACTTATATTTTCAATATAATTATTGTTTCTCATATTATTGTTTTTCAGTTATTTAATTCTTTGTACTAGAAGGTATCCAGTTAAAAATGAATATGATAAGAAATGAAACAATTTTTCTTCTAGGGAAGCTGAATGATAATGGAACTACAATTATAATACTGGGTATTATGGTTAATCCACTATCAAAATATATGATTGACAACAAATATATAATTTAATTCCGTATAATATGAATTGAGAGATAAATTGACTTTTAGGGATGTTCCTGGATTATTTTGTAGAATATTTATAACAATGATTTTATTGTTATAATAATTCTTAATAATCTAATGAATTTTACAAATTAATTTTTATTTGAGGATTCAGAAACATATATATAATAATATGTATAACTCTAGAATGTGATCTATTTGTAAGGATATATTTTAAGAGAACATTTGATTAATTTATTAAGAACACTTAATATTTTCTTAGTGACATGTTAATAAGATTATGATGACATAAAGATTTAATTTTCATTGGTAATTTAAATGGTGTAGAAGTAGTGATGATGTAATTGGTATTCAATTTGATAAAAATGTGATTTATGTCCACTTAGATGACGTTTATATCTTTTTTCGGTTTATATAATATATTTAATGTTCAGTGATTTTATTGAAGGAATAAGAATTTTATTAATTTATCATTCATTGAAATTCACTTTATATTTTAATGGTAATTATTGTCATTAGATTGTTTAATTAAATTAATCAATTCCAATTTTTGGTATGAGATATTTTAAAAAATATATTATTTGATGGGGATAAATGATAAGGTGATGTAAAAAAACAAGATCTAATCATTACAAATAATGGGTATTGACATTGGTGTAACATAATTTGGGGGATTTAAAAGGTTATATGTTTATATAAATGATTATGTTAATATTTGAAAGTTTCTTTTGTTTTTTTAGATTCTAATATTATTAATTTATATGATGATTTTTCCAAAAATGATAAATTGAGCTAACTATTTTGGTTTTACGGATAATTAAAGATTTATGGAGTAACTTATCATTATTTACAAAATGTTCTGATCTAGTAAATGCATTTTTTTTCTCTTATAGTGAAATAGAAGTCATTATTATTCATTTTTTGGAGTAGGAGATTATGTTGAAATGCATTGAATTACAACCTATGTATAAAAATTTTGGTTATGAAATAATGTTAAATAAGGTTTGAAATTTTTTTTATGTTTGATTTTTTTAGTTTAAAATAATCCTTCATAATTATATAAATGATCATGAAATAAATATTAAATATGTTTTCCTACATTTCTGATGAACTAGTGCACTTATTACCCATCATTGTCTTTTTTTCATCATTAACTTTGTCATGCCCATGTTTAATATCACTCTCAATTAATAAAAGGGTATATTTTTATTCAATATTTCTATTATATAGATTTCAAATAATGTTTTACATATCTATTACATTATTATGATCATTTTATAGAAAGTTTTATATTCTATTGATTCTAATTTTAAACAATGTTTTTTCACCCCATCGTATAATATGATTTTTAAATAATGGATTTTTATAATTTTTAACATTTTATGATTAGGATAAAATATTTATGGTGAAATTTATATATTGCGTGGAGAATTATAAAGATTAAATTAATTATATGAAATATTATCGTAATGTTATGATAAAAAGAAAACCCTTTTTTTTGGAATTATAATATAGTATAAATGTGTTATAATTTAAACAAGAATATTATAACATAGTGGTTAAATTTTAATATATCAATATAAGGTACTTAATTATAAAATAAAGGTATAACTATATTATACAATAAAAAAGTACTTATTTATTATTTTGGAATAATTAATAATCATTAGTTAAGTAATTTGATGCTATAATAATATAATTTTAATAAAATGTTTTTTATTACAATCATTGTGATGAAAATAAAATTTATTTCTAAAAATAATCTAATCAATTTTAATAATGGTGAAATTTTGGTTTTATTTTCAAATGGATGATTTTTAATTCAATAGTGAAAAATATAAAATTTTCAAATAATATCATTTATTTTATGAAATAATTTAATTTAGAAGAAAAATAATGTTTCGAATGAGGCCTTAATGTGATAGAGGATTATTTTAATTTAATATAATCTATTTAATTCCATTATAATTGGAAATATTCATGTTTTTGAATTCCATTAAATTTTATGAATAACAATTCATTTTTCTAAAAATTGTTATTTTTCACATTTTAGGAATTTATAATAAATAATACATTTTCCAATTTTAGATATTAAATATTAAAAAAATTTGGAGTTGGTTGGTATTAATTGTGTAAAAAAAATTTAACATTTATAAAAAATGGTAATAATTGTGGAAAATGTTCACCTCAGTAAGGGAAAATTAGAACAACATGGTTTGAAACGATGAGATATAATCGTAGAATAAACCCAAAATCTTTTGATTTTTTTTAAATTGATAAAATCATACCATTGAATTACCAAATTCCATGTTATTGATTTTTCAATGTTTCATTGATAATTATATTTATTTTATTTTATGTATGTAAAACTCTAAAACACCACTCGTGTGGCACTAATATATATAGAATTTTCCATATGGATTAATAGTGGAACACCTCATTTTAAAAATTTGTCTCATAAATACGTTTTTTTATTTTTAACATGGATATTAATTTATATTTTTTATTTATTTAATTATTATATAAATATTTATATGTGATGATGGCACAATATTTATTCAAATAATAAAAAATATTTTTAAACATATTAATGTAACATAATTTGGGATATTGAATTTAAAATATGTATTTTTTTACAAAAATATAACATGTTATAGATGTGTTAAATATGTATAATTGAATTACATAAGTATCTTGATGACATTAAAGTCATATTTCATGAATAGTGTCAAAAATGTATTTATTGGTATTTTATGTTAACTAATATTTTATTAAAATGTTTATAAACATAACAAATGTAACACCCCAAGCTTCTATGGTACGTTTCCCTTCGAATAATGCGATAGCGTGTGTTGTACGCAACCTCGAGTTCTAACACACACCACAACTAATTAAACTAGCCGTTGTGAATAGTAATACCTACTTTTTGAAATCATATATATTCAATATTTCAAAATGGACTTCATTTTTAGATTCGGAATATCAAAATTAGCCTAGGGTGAAATTTTGGTACATTTCGGATAACTTTCATATTTTGATGAATAGTGAAATTTTTAAATTTTAATTAAAAACAACTTTTTTAATCAAAATAATTAATAGTGATAAATTGTGATTTTGAGTGGTTTTAAAGTATATTTAGAATATATTTTTACCATTTAATATAATGTTGGTCATTGGACATAATTTTACAATTAAACCGAACATAAACAAGTGTCAATCTTTTGATAGTTATTACCTCTTAAAAACACGCTTTTTGTTTTGACAGCGGGAATTAATTTTAAATTAATTTCTGCCACTTCTGTGTTTTGAATTTAGGAAAATGGATTCCATATTTGGAATCAGGATGTTCAAATTGTGTAAATAGGTAACTTTTATTTTTAGACATTTTGAATAATTACTGCGGTAAATATTTTATTTACCATGGTTAAGGGTAAATCCGGTAAATAAGGGTTAAAACAAATAATATTATAATAATACTAAATTACCCTAAAACGTGTCTTAACCCTATTGGTTGATACATGGTCGACCATGGGAATCTTTGGGTCAATTTAGGGACCCCTTGGAGCCACTTGTATGTGGTAGGGACACATTATATTAATAAAGTTAAAATAAAAATAAAAATGGCATAAGCTTACATCTTTTAGAAGAACAAGTTTTACAAAGGGTTATACATGTTGGATTTTAGATTATAAATATTAATTAGAAAGCTAAAAAGAATTCATACATAATGATGTTTTATTTATAATTTTTAGACATTAAATAATTTATTTTATTTATGACACAATGATGATGCAGTAATTACTAAAATAGTGAAAAATTAAAATAATTGATATTATAAATACCCAAATAAATATAATATGAAACTTTTAATGAATTAAACTAATTTTCTAGGCTAATATGATATATTAGGATTGATTTAATGGACTTTGTTCGAAGTAATCAATCTGTTATGAGTTTCACAAAAATCAACTATTGAATAGTGTCAAAATTGACATAAAAGGGTTCTTAAAACAAATATTATATTATTCATTGATATTAAATTCCTAAAAATCTAAGGTTCGGCCAAGAGACTTATATTATGATAGGTTATTCATTAATGGACCACTTGGGGGTCGCTTGGATGTATATAGTAAGTTTATTAACCATATTATATAAAAATACAAAGAGACATTGTAAAAGTGAAACTAATTAACTTAGAGTTAATACTTAAAGATAAGGTTAATATAAGTACCCAAACCTGTCTAAATTCTATTGGTTGAGTGGTTTTCGACCTATCCCCACCTTAACCTTTGAATAATCAACTTTGGAGCTATTAGAAACCGAATATGAATTTATTATAAATTAATATTTCTAGCTTTTCCAAAGGTGCCCCTCACCCCTCTTATAAAAGGGCACTCCTCCTTCTCATTTCTTCACACCTTCAAAGCCTTTTGGTTCGGCCAAACTCTGCCCAAATACTCTCCCAACATCCCTCACTACAACCTAGAGGCCTTAGTTTGATCAGAAAGCCAACCTAAGGAGCCATTTTGATCAAATCAAAAGGAAGAACCCGAAGAAGAGGTAATGATTTCACCACCCTTTTCTAAGTTCATTTCTTCTTCCACTTCTTCTTCCTTTGTTCTTACCATTCTAAAATAATAACTCCAGTATCTCACATATACTGTGATGTTATTATAAGTATGTTACAACCATATTCAGTATTCTATCCACCCTTTGAATAACATGTCACCATACGTGCGTACGTACGGCTTACCGTCTCCACGTCGTGGTGTAATTGTTATTCAATATAATATTATTTGGATGGGTATAATAATGATGTGTAACTCATGTAAATAATAAATATAACATGTTAATGATTCTGTATATATGATATACCATTCATTTATATATTATTTTAATATCAAAAGAATGATATTGTCGCTCGTGCGTACGTACGGAGTACCGTCTCCACGAACGCGGTGAGATCCATCCTCCATCGTATCCATTCAAGTCTCATTATCATTTTAGGGTTAAAAAAAATTGTTATATCATTCTGATTATGAATAAGATTTAATCTATCCATTACAAACATGTCTTACGTAACCAAACATTTAAGAAGAACGAATCGATTATCACCTGAAACGACGATAATACTAAGATATTATTAATAAAGTAATGTTAAAAGATCATATATGATATCATATTAATGTATATGATTCTTTTATAATTTAATAACAATTATTTCACCATTATACAGGAGGTTAACCTACCCCAACCAAGGAAAAGTACAAGGTAAGGGTTTATTTCACAATCTCTTCATTATCCGAGGTTGTTTATACGTAATAATCTACTGGGATATCTTTATCATCCACATCCATGTTTCTTAAAAATGTATTTCAAAACATTTTTACTATTTACAAGAATATGGGTTAAAGTCATTTATACCCTTGTTTGACTTTTTGTAAGAGGTTTATAAAGGAATCTTTCCGTCGTTTTCAAAACAAGGTCCTTTTTAACCTTTTCGACAGAATTGAGGTAAGAATGTTTTTTTTAACTTATACGGCGGGTGCGGTTATTTTATGCTGTTATAAAATCTTCAAAGCTTTCCTTACAAGCTTATAAGAATATTTTCAATGAAAATGTTTTATTTTATATGGATCTTAAATGATTTCAAAATAAAAGGAGATATTTCTTTAAAAGAAGTTTGATTTCATCTACGTCAACATCCTTTGATGGATTTTAAGATTATTTGAAGTTGATTTATTATGATACAAAACTTCTATATTGTATTGAAGGTTTTGTGATATGTTTGACTATGGATGTGCTATTTTTATACCATTCATAGTTTATGGTGAAATTATTGACATTTCGTATGCTAGTTTTAATACGAATGTTTATGTTATGTTTAAACCTTTTCATATGGGAATGCATTGGACTTAATAAGTGACGGGTGGAGCCCGATATAGCTCTTCGATGCATCGGTAGGTCTCATGAGACAAACTAGTGTCTTGGCACAAGGCCTTGACAAAATCTTATTTGTAGTCTTGGCACGAGGCCTTGGCTATGTGGTTATGATAGTCTGGCATTATGCATTCCAACATTATGAAAGTGGTTATTGATTTTTGCATGTGATTATTCGATTAGTAGAATATCCATGTGAATAAGTAAATGGAATTATTTCATTTTATTTATGCCATACTATGTTGAAAGTTCATATTTAAAAGGCTTTTTAGTTATACATTGCCTTAAATGCTTATTCTTATTTATGAAAGTTTCTGCTATATTGTTATCCTTACTGGGCATTTGAGCTCACCCCTTTTCTATGTTTTATTTTTCCCAGGTAGTGAAGAAGTAAATTATGATTGACTTGCAGGGATATTATGAGGGGTTTATAGTGTAGATGTTGGAAACATTATGTTGTTGTAGTAGTTTTTCATTTTATGATGTAATGTAAAACTTATGAATATATCTAGTGTTTCCAAGGCTACTAAACCAATCGGTCTTTCGGGATTTGATCTTTCTTGTGATCATGCCAATGTTATGTAATAATGCACCGACTCTGGGTAGCTGGGATCGGGGCGTTACAGTTGGTATCAGAGGAAGTTTAGTACAAACCTTGGAAACTAGATTTAGATAAACTCTGATTAGAGCGCGTAGACCTAAGATGAACATTGAGGATTAGTATAGAAGAACTTCCTAGAATTTTGGTATTGTAGAGATTTTGTGAGTTTTTCGAGCAATACATCCCTGTCTGGATACGAGCAGGTAGAGGTGGCTCTGGCACAGATGTACCTAGGGGTAAAACCCGAAAACACCGCTTTGAGCTAGACTCGAACGGGAACTGGTGCACGACAACGGGCCTTGCTGCACTCTTGGTTACGACACTCCCGGGGGATATGCTTAGGATAACTCTCATTTTCTTTACAAATCATTATGAAGGGTTTATGAGTATATACTTTCTCAAAGAAAACATTTTTATGATTATGGATTATATCCATAAATAGTTCAATTTATGTTAAGTGTTTTATAAGTATGGGATTATGTATTTTGATGCATAAACTGATCTAGTTTATGCCATTTTTTAGAAATGGCGCCTAGTGGAAGAAATGGAAACCGTATCAATGCACGCACTCTATGTAGGGATTGCCCTCCTGCTCAAGATAATTATAGTGGGGCTGGTGATGCAACTGGTGCTGATCATCTAATCACCGTACTGGGACAACTTACTCAGGTTATGAATAATAACCTTACCCGTATGGAGCACCCTGATCCGCAGCGTGGAGGATCAATGTTAGATCGATTCATGAGGCAACAACCACCAACGTTCAATGGGAATACAAACCCCGTAGTAGCTGAGCAATGGATATTTTCCCTAGAGAAAACATTTCAGGCTTTGGGGAGCAGTGAAAGGGAAAAAGTTATCATGGCAGTTTACCGCCTCACTGGAGATGCTGATCAATGGTGGTCATTGATTCAAAATACGAAGGAAGATGGTGAAGTATCAAATATGGAATGGAGGGAGCTCAAAGATCTGTTTTTAGAAAAATACTTCCCTTGCGACCATCGAGCAGATATGGAAAGGCAATTTCTGAGTCTGATACAAAAGGAGGATGAGAATGTCACAAAGTATGGGGCTAACTTTACAAGGTTAGCGAGGTACGCTGGTGATTATATTCGCAACCCAAGAAGTAAGATTGATCGTTTCTTTGATGGGTTAAAACCATTTCTCCGTCGAGCATTAGTCTCACAATCCTTTTCATCGTACGAAGACATTGTCTCATGTGCTATCAAGACCGAAAAGGAATTCTCTAAGTCTTAAGACTTTAAAGCAAAGAAAGAGAAGAAGAGACCTGCTGATCAATCTGGGAATGGAAATAAGGGGAAGAAGGGAAAGGTTGAATATCCATCTTGTGGTAAGTGCTGGAAGAAACACCCCGGTGCTTGCCTGAAGGGAATGGGAGTCTGTTACAAGTGTGGTGAAAAAGGCCACCAAGCTCATGATTGCAAGGGGAAGAAGGAAGCTACCAACGTTCAGTGCTACAATTGCAGGGAGATGGGGCATTATGCAAATGCATGTCCTAAGCGTCAGGAGAACTTACCTCAGAAAAGGCCAAGGGATCAAGGCCATGCTTATGCTATCACTACTGCTGAGGTAGAAGCTCCGAAAGACGTGGTGGCAGGTAATTTAATGGTTTCCTCAAGTTTAGAAAATGCATTATTTGATTCTGGATCATCGCATTGTTTCATATCTTCCCAGTTTGCTAAGAAAATTAGATATTTCCAATTTGATTTAATAAGGGAGTTGTTAGTTAAAACTCCTAAGGGAAGTATCGTTGCAACAAAGTTTTGTGAATCAGTCCCCATTAGAGCACATAAATTTTCTTTATCTGCTGATTTCATCGTCATACCTATGATTGAGTTTGATATAATCCTCGGTATGGACTGGATTTCGGACTATGATGCGAAGATTTATTGTAATAAGAAAGAGGTTACGATTCTTGATGATAATGATAAAGAGCACCTTATTTTTAGAGCAGAATCGTCACCACCTAATTCTTATTTAGATCCACCCCCAGTAGCTCAACTTAATTCAATTATTGGGGAGGAAGAGAATGAAATAACTGTCGGTGAGGAAAGGAATGTTCAAATAGAGGATGTACCTGTTGTGAAAGAATTTGTAGATGTATTTCTGGAAGATTTACCTGGACATCCTCCAGAACGAGAAGTTGAGTTTTCCATTGATTTGATTCCTGGATCAAGGCCTATATCGAAGACCCCTTATAGAATGGCCACTGTAGAGTTAGTCGAACTAAAGAAACAACTAGAGGAATTGAGTAATAAGGTATTTATTCGCCCTAGTGTTTCTCCATGGGGATCCCCTATTCTTTTTGTTAAAAAGAAAGATGGATCTATGAGGTTATGTATCGACTACAGGGAGATCAATGCTATAACGATAAAGAACAAGTATCCCCTACCTCGTATTGATGATTTATTTGACCAACTGCATGGAGCTCAATACTTTTCAAAGATTGACCTTCGATCTGGATACCATCAGTTGTGTGTAAAGAAGGAAGACATTCCGAAGACAGCATTTCGAACCAGGTACGGGCATTACGAGTTTACTGTAATGCCGTTTGGATTGACTAATGCACCCTCTGTATTCATGGATCTGATGAATAGAGTTTTCAAGGAGTATCTCGATGAATTTGTGGTGGTATTTATTGATTATATCTTGGTATACTCCAAAACCTACGAAGTTCATGAAAATCACTTGCGCATTATCTTGAAGACTCTGAGGAGGCATGAATTATATGGAAAGTTTAGCAAGTGTGAATTCTGGATTCAGGAGATTTCTTTTCTTGGCCATATTGTCTCTAAAGATGGAATCTCTGTTGATCCTTCTAAGACCAAAGCAATCCAAGAATGGCCAGCACCTACGAGTATAACTGAGGTACGTAGTTTTATTGGCTTGGCAGGTTATTATCGACGTTTCGTCCAGAATTTTGCCCGATTGGCTAACCCATTAACGAAGCTCACACGTAAAGGGGTTAAATTTGTTTGGACAAAAGAGTGTGAAGAATGTTTCGAAGAATTGAAGAAATGATTAGTCAATGCTCCTATATTGACTATACCATCGGGGAATGATGGGTTCGTTGTTTATAGTGATGCATCAAACAAAGGACTTGGTTGTGTCCTTATGCAGAATGATAGAGTTATTGCCTATGCATCACGACAGTTGAAAATTCATGAACAAAACTATCCTACTCATGATCTTGAGTTAGCAGCTGTGATCTTTGCTTTGAAGATATGGAGGCACTACCTCTATGGTGAAAAATGTGAGATTTATACTGATCACAAGAGTTTGAAGTATATTTTCTCACAAAAAGAACTCAACATGAGGCAAAGGAGATGGCTTGAATTACTCAAGGATTATGATTGCACGATACACTACCACCCGGGGAAAGCAAACAAAGTAGCAGATGCTTTGAGCAGAAAAGACCATGGAGTTCTGAACATGATGAGAATTGAAAGGGATCCAATTTTCATGGATCTAGAGAAGATGGACATGGGAATAACCAGGGAAGGTGAAACATCAATGATTTTTCAAATGGTTGCCAAACCATCTTTACTAGAAAGGATTAAGAGTTCCCAGACCGATGATGAAGAATTTCAGAAGAAGATTAAAGCTGTGAATGATGGGAGATTGAGAGACTTTGTGTATGAAGATGGAATTTTGAAATTCGGGAAGAGACTTTGTGTTCCCAATATACCTGATCTAAAAAGGGAATTGCTGGATGATGCTCATAGTTCCAATTTCTCTATACACCCTGGGAGCACCAAAATGTATAGAGATTTGAAGGAACATTTTTGGTGGGACAACATGAAGAGGGAGATTGCTGATTTTGTGTCAAGATGTATGGTTTGTCAACAAGTGAAAGCTGGAAGGCAACAACCTGGAGGAGTCATGCAACCTCTTCCCATACCGTAGTGGAAATGGGACAATATTACGATGGACTTTGTCATGGGGCTACCAAAGACTCCTAGAAGGAATGATGCAATATGGGTTATTGTTGATCGTCTTACCAAGTCAGCACATTTTCTTGCTATAAGAGAAGATCTACCCCTGGAACGTCTAGCAAGACTATACATTAATGACGTTGTGAGACTTCATGGAGTACCCCTATCGATTGTTTCTGATCGTGATCCCCGTTTTACTTCAAGATTCTGGAAAAGTCTTCAGAAATCCCTGGATACTGAACTTCATTTGAGCACTGCTTACCACCCTCAGACAGACGACAATCAGAACGGACTATTCAAACCTTAGAAGACATGTTGAGATCTTGCTCACTTGATTTTCAGGGTATGTGGGATCAATATTTACCACTGGTAGAATTTTCCTATAACAATAGCTTCCATTCAAGTATTCAGATGGCACCATATCAAGCATTATATGGAAAGAGATGTCGTACACCAACCTGTTGGGATGATGTTGGTGAAAGAAAACTTGTAGGCCCAGAACTGGTGGAGGAAATGGTGGAAAAGGTGAAAGTAATCCAAAATCACATCAAAGCAGCTCAAAGTAGGCAGAAGAGCTATGCCGATAATCGAAGGAAGGATTTGGAATTTCAAGTCGGTGATCATGTTTTCCTGAAGGTATCTCCGTGGAAGGGAGTCATACGTTTTGGTAAGAAAGGTAAATTGAGTCCCAGGTACATCGGACCTTTCGAAATTCTAGAACGAATTGGGGCTGTAGCTTACCGATTGGCAATGCCGCCAAGTCTCTCCAAAGTTCACGATGTGTTCCACGTATCTCTGTTGAGAAAATACATGCCTGACCCAACGAATTTACTCACCTATGAGGAATTAGAACTGGAACCCGATCTGTCTTATTGCGAAGAGCCCGTCAGGATTCTTGATACAAGAGAACAAGTACTGAGAAACCGGACAACGCGTCTGGTAAAAGTTTTGTGGAGAAACTATAAGATGGAAGAGGCAACGTGGGAACCCGAGGAACTTATGATGAAGAACCACCCGAGTCTTTTTATGCAGTAATACCCTAGAAATTGCGAGGACGCAATTATTTGAAGGAGGGGAGAATGTAACACCCCAAGCTTCTATGGTACGTTTCCCTTCGAATAATGCGATAGCGTGTGGTGTACGCAACCTCGAGTTCTAACACACACCACAACTAATTAAACTAGCCGTTGTGAATAGTAATACCTACTTTTTGAAATCATATATATTCAATATTTCAAAATGGACTTCATTTTTAGATTCGGAATATCAAAATTAGCCTAGGGTGAAATTTTGGTACATTTCGGATAACTTTCATATTTTGATGAATAGTGAAAATTTCTAAATTTTAATTAAAAACAACTTTTTTAATCAAAATAATTAATAGTGATAAATTGTGATTTTGAGTGGTTTTAAAGTATATTTAGAATATATTTTTACCATTTAATATAATTTTGGTCATTGGACATAATTTTACAATTAAACCGAACATAAACAAGTGTCAATCTTTTGATAGTTATTACCTCTTAAAAACACGCTTTTTGTTTTGACAGCGGGAATTAATTTTAAATTAATTTATGCCACTTCTGTGTTTTGAATTTAGGAAAATGGATTCCATATTTGGAATCAGGATGTTCAAATTGTGTAAATAGGTAACTTTTATTTTTAGACATTTTGAATAATTACTGCGGTAAATATTTTATTTACCATGGTTAAGGGTAAATCCGGTAAATAAGGGTTAAAACAAATAATATTATAATAATACTAAATTAACCTAAAACGTGTCTTAACCCTATTGGTTGATACATGGTCGACCATGGGAATCTTTGGGTCAATTTAGGGACCCCTTGGAGCCATTTGTATGTGGTAGGGACACATTATATTAATAAAGTTAAAATAAAAATAAAAATGGCATAAGCTTACATCTTTTAGAAGAACAAGTTTTACAAAGGGTTATACATGTTGGATTTTCGATTATAAATATTAATTAGAAAGATAAAAAGAATTCCTACATAATGATGTTTTATTTATAATTTTTAGACATTAAATAATTTATTTTATTTATGACACAATGATGATGCAGTAATTACTAAAATAGTGAAAACTTAAAATAATTGATATTATAAATACCCAAATAAATATAATATGAAACTTTTAATGAATTAAACTAATTTTCTAGGCTAATATGATATATTAGGATTGATTTAATGGACTTTGTTCGAAGTAATCAATCTGTTATGAGTTTCACAAAAATCAACTATTGAATAGTGTCAAAATTGACAGAAAAGAGTTCTTAAAACGAATATTATATTATTAATTGATATTAAATTCCTAAAAATCTAAGGCTCGGCCAAGAGACTTATATTATGATAGGTTAATCATTAATGTACCACTTGGGGGTCGCTTGGATGTATATAGTAAGTTTATTAACCATATTATATAAAAATACAAAGAGACATTGTAAAAGTGAAACTAATTAACTTAGAGTTAATACTTAAAGATAAGGTTAATATAAGTACCCAAACCTGTCTATATTCTATTGGTTGAGTGGTTTTAGACCTATCCCCACCTTAACCTTTGAATAATCAACTTTGGAGCCATTAGAAACCGAATATGAATTTATTATAAATTAATATTTCTAGCTTTTCCAAAGGTGCCCCTCACCCCTCTTATAAAAGAGCACTCCTCCTTCTCATTTCTTCACACCTTCAAAGCCTTTTGGTTCGGCCAAACTCTGCTCAAATACTCTCCCAACATCCCTCACTACAACCTAGAGGCCTTAGTTTGATCGGAAAGCCATCCTAAGGAGCCCTTTTGATCAAATCAAAAGGAAGAACCCGAAGAAGAGGTAATGATTTCACCACCCTTTTCTAAGTTCATTTCTTCTTCCACTTCTTCTTCCTTTGTTCTTACCATTATAAAATAATAACTCCAGTATCTAACATATACTGTGATGTTATTATAAGTATGGTACAACCATATTCATTATTCTATCCACCCTTTGAATAACATGTCACCATACGTGCGTACGTACGGCTTACCGTCTCCACGTCGTGGTGTAATTGTTATTCAATATAATATTATTTGGATTGGTATAATAATGATGTGTAACTCATTTAAATAATAAATATAACATGTTAATGATTCTGTATATATGATATACCATTCATTTATATATTATTTTAATATCAAAAGAATGATATTGTCGCTCGTGCGTACGTACGGACTACCGTCTCCACGAACGCGGTGAGATCCATCCTCCATCGTATCCATTCAAGTCTCATTCTCATTTTAGGGTTAAAAAT
This sequence comes from Viscum album, assembly GCA_963277665.1. Lineage (NCBI taxonomy): Eukaryota > Viridiplantae > Streptophyta > Magnoliopsida > Santalales > Viscaceae > Viscum > Viscum album. Next base: position 1,213,563,586 of record OY728131.1, on the reverse strand, counting down.
AATGTTAATATCATTCTGATTATGAATAAGATTTAATCTATCCATTACAAACATGTCTTACGTAACCAAACATTTAAGAAGAACGAATCGATTATCACCTGAAACGACGATAATACTAAGATATTATTAATAAAGCAATGTTAAAAGATCATATATGATATCATATTAATGTATATGATTCTTGTATAATTTAATAACAATTATTTCACCATTATACAGGAGGTTAACCTACCCCAACCAAGGAAAAGTACAAGGTAAGGGTTTATTTCACAATCTCTTCATTATCCGAGGTTGTTTATACGTAATAATCTACTGGGATATCTTTATCATCCACATCCATGTTTCTTAAAAATGTATTTCAAAACATTTTTACTATTTACAAGAATATGGGTTAAAGTCATTTATACCCTTGTTTGACTTTTTATAAGAGGTTTATAAAGGAATCTTTCCGTCGTTTTCAAAACAAGGTCCTTTTTAACCTTTTCGACAGAATTGAGGTAAGAATGTTTTTTTTAACTTATACGGCGGGTGCGGTTATTTTACGCCGTTATAAAATCTTCAAAGCTTTCCTTACAAGCTTATAAGAATATTTTCAATGAAAATGTTTTATTTTATATGGATCTTAAATGATTTCAAAATAAAAGGAGATATTTCTTTAAAAAGAATTTTGATTTCATCTACGTCAACATCCTTTGATGGATTTTAAGATTATTTGAAGTTGATTTATTATGATACAAAACTTCTATATTGTATTGAAGGTTTTGTGATATGTTTGACTATGGATGTGCTATTTTTATACCATTCATAGTTTATGGTGAAATTATTGACATTTTGTATGCTAGTTTTAATACGAATGTTTATGTTATGTTTAAACCTTTTCATATGGGAATGCATTGGACTTAATAAGTGACGGGTGGAGCCCGCTATAGCTCCTCGATGCATCGGTAGGTCTCATGAGACAAACTAGTGTCTTGTCACAAGGCCTTGACAAAATCTTATTTGTAGTCTTGGCACGAGGCCTTGGCTATGTGGTTATGATAGTCTGGCATTATGCATTCCAACATTATGAAAGTGGTTATTGATTTTTTCATGTGATTATTCGATTAGTAGAATATCCATGTGAATAAGTAAATGGCATTATTTCATTTTATTTATGCCATACTATGTTGAAAGTTCATATTTAAAAGGCTTTTTAGTTATACATTGCCTTAAATGTTTATTCTTATTTATGAAAGTTTCCGCTATATTGTTATCCTTACTGGGCATTTGAGCTCACCCCTTTTCTATGTTTTATTTTTCCCAGGTAGTGAAGAAGTAAATTATGATTGACTTGTAGGGATATTATGAGGGGTTTATAGTGTAGATGTTGGAAACATTATGTTGTTGTAGTAGTTTTTCATTTTATGATGTAATGTAAAACTTATGAATATATCTAGTGTTTCCAAGGCTACTAAACCAATCGGTCTTTCGGGATTTGATCTTTCTTGTGATCATGCCAATGTTATGTAATAATGCACCGACTCTGGGTAGCTGGGGTCGGGGCATTACAACAAAAACATACATGAGGACAATCAGGATGATAAATCATCTAATACATAATACCTTTCCCATTTAATTGATTATTTTTACCTTATGAGTAAAATTATTCCTTTTTAATTTTAAAAATTCATTACCTTAAATAAATTTAAAATTTGTCTAATAAGTGGTTATATTAAAATATGTTGATTAAAAAGACCCCACAATCATTATAATTTTTAATGTAGGATTATTTTACAACATTTTACAATATTTATTCAATTATATGTTGATTTTTTTAATTTTTCTTTTAAATGCCTTAAATATATTTTGATATTTTTTGAATATTTGAGTGTTTCCCTTCCACCCATTAAAAATGGACACCCCTTATCTGTTTTATTTACATCACATTGATCCATGCAGGATGTAATAATAACTAAAATTTTCCTATAAAATTAAAAATAAACAAATTATAGGTTATGGTATTATTAGATTATCTTTCCATGGGTAATCAAAATTGGATATAAAGGAGGACTGATGAGAAATATATAGACATCTTACACGACCTCTTTCGATTTATGTTTTCATTTACCTCTAATATTTCTAAGTAATTCATTATAAAATAATATATTTATTATCCAAAATATATTTAAATGTTATAATGATCATTAAACCACAATTATACATCCTCTATTATAACAAATAATAATCTAATGTGCTGATCTTGTGTTTGTGGAAAGTACCATATCCATGTAGTGAAATAATTTGTATTTGAATATCATCAATAATGAAGTGTTATTATCATGTGTTTAATATTTCACCATGATATTAATGAAATTAATATAATTATATAATCATAATTTCTTAATAACCATCTTTCCATGCAATCCAATTGAAAATGATAACATTTCTCTTGTGTACTTGTGGACAAACACCTTAATGCTGTTATGTGACTCATTTTTAGTACTCTATTTTCATGGAAGATAATAATGATAGATTTAATGTGTATATATGAAATATATATTATTTTTAAATAATAATAAAATGTGAAAATATTATCTACAATTTTTTATTTCTTTTAAAAATTGAAAACATCATATGTGTGTATGTACATACTATCATCAGCAATAATAATGTAATTTATTATTAAATATATAATATTTATAGATGAATAAAATTTTATATATAATGAATATATATGATATTCATATCATGATTCATATTCTAGATATGAAGGAATGATAATCATATTACAAGGACCAGAACATCAAAATCAAAATCTTTATATCAAACAAAACAAATAACACCAAAAAATGAAAATTAAAATTAAAAATAATTAAAAAATAGACATCGATCTATTATAATCAGATAAAATAGAAAATTAAAAAAAAAATTAATGACTCTTTAATATGGGTATAAAAGTTTTTAATTAATTATATAGGAGGATATAGATATTTATAATAATCGAAAAGTCTATATGAGGGTTTTCTAGTAAAATTTCTTTGTTTTTGTAGAATAGTTTTTTTTCAAAATTTTTCTTAAAAAACTTTAGGATCTACCACTAAAGAAATCTCATGAATTATCATATATTACGAATATATCTATATATTACATTTTTACTGTCATTTTCCTCTATTTAAGTATTAATGTTAAAAATGCATTATTTTTAATGAACAATGTGTATATTTATCTTTTTAGTCCAATAACTATATTCATCCATATAATTTTTTTAATATTTTTTTTCAATTATTTATTAAATATTCATAATTTACTATTAAAATTTATTATTTACAATTTTTCATCTTTTCCAAAAAAATACATGGGAAATTCTATAATTTTTTGAAATAGTTACTTTTATGTATTTTTGAAAAATGTGAATGGTGTGTTTTTTTAATGTACACATGACGAATGTAATATACAAATGTCATGAATAATCTCTATTTTTTTTATTCCTATACATTTTTCCTTGTGTTTTATTGGTAGAAACAATTTCATTTTATATTTTGGAATGTTGTTTATGATGTGATTTAAAAACGTTAATGGTATTTTCCTCATTAAATATTCCTAATGGTCTTTTAATTTAAATTTCATCTTCATCAAAACTCTAGGATGACTGTAATGTTTTGTGGGATATGATTCAAGGATTAAATAATTATTAGTTTAATGGATTATTTAAGATTATATTGATGTTATATTTATGGATATAACTTATTTTTCATAGATTATTCTGTGATGGGTTTTTTAGAAGTTTATTACACTCATTTCCATTCATTGGGTTATGATACATGGTGACTATTTTATGATATTTTGGAAAACATATAAATTGATTATAATTATAATATATATGGTATTGTATATATATATCCAACAAATTCAAAGGTTAAATATGGTTATCTCATACGATAAAGAGGACTAGAATAGGGAGAGAATCTTGTTTTATGAAGGGCATTGTTAACTATTATTGTCTTGGTATTGAACTTTGAAATATATTAAAGAACTGGGAGAAATCCCATCCCACTATAATAGAATTATATGTGAGAAACGAATATTAAGGAAATTATTATATAATTTTATACATATTCAAAACATTATGTCTTATACCAATGTTATGAAGTCATGAATAATGTTCATTGATTCAATTTTGATTCATGAATTATTAAATGCTAAGCTAAATGTCATGATTCATGTTCATGATCATTGATATGTTTTTTATGGTTTTCAAATTTTATGATCTTCTTCAGAAACTCTAAATCAGTTTTTTTCATTATGGGATCAATTATATATCCCTTTATTACTCATTATTAGCATCTGAGTTAGTCATTTCATATTTTTTCAATCTCTTGGATACAATGAATTACATAAATCATTTTATTTCCTAGAAGGGTGATAATTTTAAATAACAATTTACTTTTTATATAGATCAACTAGGAATAATTTTTTTATGAAATTTGATTCCAAATCAACTAGTACTATATGTTTCTGGAAATATTTTTAATATATTGTGTTGAATATGTATCTAAAATTATTTTAAATATTAAAAAAATTATGTTGATGATAGTTTGTATTTTGGTAATGATTAGATATCGTTGGAACCAGGATAAAAAAATATACTAAGAATCCTTATAATAATAAAAGTTTTAAGATAATTTCATATATTATAGTGTAGAATCAATTTTTTATTATCTAGTTTAATAACAATGTCTATATATAATAAGTGGATATGTTTTTTTAATAATTGAATATATATTTAATAATATCAAAAGGAGTATTCTAATTACATATCAATCACAATTTTGGTCCATTTTGATGGTTTTCATACAATAGACACAGTCTACACACATAAAAATATATGCTTGGATTACTCACATTTATGTTATGAATAGTGGTGATGTATTTAAATAGATGATGGAAATGAATTATATTAGTAAATTATATATTATAGAGGCATAAATTGAAAAAAAGTAAATTAATTAGATGTTAATAATGTTAATTTGTATTATTTGGTGGTTTCCATCTATAATTATAGCTTCTTAGAAAATGATTTTGGGTTTTTTGATGGATGTAAGAAAATAGAATGATGTTTACGATCAATACGATAGACAATGAAATGATTACCTCCAACATAACTAAATGAGACTAGAACTTGAATGAAAATCCTTGTGGCTATTAGTTATCTAATATCCTGTTATATGATAAACCTCATAAAAAATGAGAGTTTCATAATAATAAAATATTTGTAAAATAATATTATTTTTATTTTTTTGTGGAAAATATCATGGAAATAATAATATTAAATTCTCCATAATCCATAATGTGATAATAATAACCATAGAGAAAATATCAATGGGAGGGAATGATTTTTTCAATGTTTAAATTAATTTTATAGTGTAAATAATTTGCATGGAATAAAATTTCTTATATTTTGGTAACCTGAGAATTATGTTAATAAATACCACAATCTAAGGATTAACTCCGTGACCGTGGATGAAATTATGATATTCCAATCATTTAAGTGGAAGTATTTAAGATTTAATATATTGTGTTTCAAGTGTAGTGTTGCAGAAAAGTTATATTAATCATATTATAGTAATATGAATTAAGATAAAACTATTTATTTTTTTCAAAATATTAATTTTGTTTATATTTTAAAAAATATATATTGATAAGTACTTATATCCATGAATTGTGATTTATTGGGATGGTAAAATTTTTAGAGGGCATGTTATTAAAAGAATAATAAATCATAATATGTGCTTGATGTTGGGATATTAATTATTAGTTGAGACAAAGAGATGATTTAATTTTATAATATAGATGGGATATTATTATTGACATTGAAATTGATTACTAAATTGATGAAAAAGTTATTAAAAATATATTTCAGGATTACTATTGATTTATTTGATATATTGAATATTTAAAAGGCAAATAGTTTAATTTTAAGAGTAATTATTTTATAAATAAATGTAATTTTATAAATTTTTATTTTTAATCATGTTATTACCATGTTTTAAGAAAATCAAGTTATTCACCAGTTTATTATGTAAAATTATGGTATACTTCTTTATTTTGGAGGATAAATATTAAATTTGATATAAAAATACTTGTGATCAAATTTTTTTATTTATATGTTTTTAATTTTTCAATAGATATTTTGGAATAATATTATGGGTATATATTTTTGAAATGTATCATATTTATTGTTGAGTGTGACTATTGTGGGTTTAAAGATTAATTTATTAAGTTACCATTTGATGTTTTTTTCATATTGGAAAACCTATGTATTTTTTTGTTTTGATGATAATTGTTGATAATATGAATGAGTTATAATTCATTTTTTAGTATTATGATCTATTGGAATTTTACATTAATACTTTAATCATGAAAAATTATTCATTTATATTCATTTATTTGAGTATGAGATTAAGAATAAATATCATGAATCATAACTATGGGATTACACAATTCCTACAAAATCAAATAAAATCATGTAACTGTATTATATCATTATTTTGTATACAGAAAGATAGTCTATAAAAATTTTAATATTGATATTAAAATAATTTTTTTACCTTCTTCTTGATTTTTTATGAATCATTTCTCATTTCACTAATCAAATATTTATTTTTTGTTGTGAACTTTATAATTACCACATTTTATATCATTTTCTATAATTCTGTGGATATATCTTTTTTTCTTCTACTTGTATAAAAAATTTATCTCCCTAATAATATTTTTCATTATCTAGAAACATGAATATGTTCTATTTTTGGAAATATGTATGCACGCTAATTTTCCACCTTAAAATATGTTTTATTATACCACAACATGATTTTGAATATCAATAGTATTATTTTAAAATATTAATCCATTTGTGATAGAAAGAAAATTGTGATGTGGAAATTTATTTAGGGGGAAGGAATCTAAAATGAAGAATTTTTGTCTAAAATAATAATCTCATTAGATTTTGTAGAAAGAGACACCAAACATTATGTGAATTGTGGTATATGTAAATAAATTATTAATTAAATGACACTATTTTAACATATCCATTTAGTTACGAGGATTTAATATGAAAAAGAAATTATAAAAGAAATTAATAATGGTATTACTCTATAATAAATTATTCATTAATGGTTATAAAATATGTAATGATATTTAGTGTGGTAATTTTATTCTTTTAGAATGTGTTTTCTTCAAAATGGATTTTTAATAAATTCAAGGTGAAAAAAATATAATTATCTTCTAGGAATTTGAAAATATAATTTTATAAAATTTTAATAAAATTTCAACTCATAATTCCATATTTTGGTTGGGCAGCGATATATTATATTTTTCATAAATTAACAATTTATTGTAAATTGAATAAATACATATTTGTTCAAATGTAGTAATGTATTATAATTAAATAAATAAATCTAAAAGAAACATTATATTTTTTAGTTTTGGATAATATAAAATATTATCAATTTAATTTATAATTACTTAGTTAATTATATTTTTACTTAAAATATTATTTATTTTGAATGAAGTTAATTTTAAATTTAAAAAACATATTTTTCTTAAAAACAGTTTTTCATTGTATTTTTACACTTTTAAATGTAAATTGGTTTTTCCCTATTATAGATATAATGAATTTAACAAATCGTAACATATTTGGAATCATATGATTTTTATTTAGTAATTAGTTACTTCTTATGTTATCATTATGAAAAGTAAATGTTGTAAATATTTTTAACCAAAATAACGGTAAAATTAGTAATATAGGGTCAAAAATCATGAGATATGGTGTGAAAATTAACGAAAAACCTTCCATTATTTCGTGGATTGATGAAATAAGAGCATATATATATATAATTCTAATATTTAACATTTTGGTTATTTTTCACTTGATAAACAAATTTATACTATTTGAAGAGAAAAAATTCTAATATATCACTCTCTTAACATTTCTATCTCTAGCATTTTTTTCATATGGATAATTTTAAAAATGATATGTTCAATTTAATTATTTTAATATGAATTAATTTTTTAATATAGTATCAATTTATTCATTATACTATGTTATTGAGTCATTAACATAAATGTTTATGCTGCACAAACTTGATATTCATTAAACTAATAAGGAAGAATAATGTTATTGAAAATAAAAAAAGTATTATAATTTGGGTGAATTATTATGTTCATCAAATTTCATAGAAATATATACCATTTTATTGAAATATGATACTGTTATAATTTAATTCCATAAATATATTTATGTCTTTAATGAATCATTAATTTAATTATTTCAAAAATGACATTAATTATATTTTATGATGAATAAAATATTTCTAATATTTTAAAAAATTATTAAAATCATAAAAGGGTAAATTGAGTCTGATTAATGGTTGGAAGTATCTTGATATTGAAATTTATATGTTAATTGGTTCTTTATATGTAATATTAGAACTCATAAATTTTAAAAACATCATTATTGTGGTTAATATTAAATTTGGTTAAAATGGGGTTTATCCAAAAGTTATGTTTTAAAATGAAATTAAAGTCTATATAAAACTCATAGTATGATTATAATTCAACGTTATATTTTTTTCATTCAAATACACTACCAGTTTCATGATTTTGGATTAATAATGTGGTAATTAATATTTAATCATTTTCATAACTGCCACTGTGTCCCCTCCCACCATTATAAAAGGACAATCTTTCTATCTTTTCATTACACCATAATTATCCATATATCATGAAAATCAATTGGAAAAATATATTCAGAACTTCTATATACACCAAATATAGGTTGTTTTTGTCTTAAAAGTCAATTCCACTAGTCCTTAAGAATGTATCTAAAGCAGGTCTCCTAAATAAGTGGCATTCATCTTATCTGGCATATTTCATTTTATATCATCCTCTACCGCATTATACTATATATTATTCATAAAAAATAATAATTTATATATTTATAATATATTAAAATTATATTGTTTTCATCATACAACCATTATGCATCATCTTTTCCATTTAATGGGATGTTAAGGTATCTATCATGCGTAAGTGTAGACTACTACCCCCACAAAGTGATTCAATTCATTTTAAATTACTATCATTCATTTAGATGTATTATGACAGGTTTAGTATTTATAAATTATATTTATGATATTATTTTTATTATTAACTGATAACTCAATATCAATCATCTTACATTATACTCTATTTGATAATGATTAAGTCTCTCGTGCGTAAATGTGGACAACACCCCCCACGATGAGACACAATTGATTTTTAAATTTCTATTTTCATTGATTATAATAAGGGTAGATTACAAACTTATATAAGATATATATTTTACAATAATGATATTAGATGTTATAATTATTATTCACCTTTAAGTTGTTCTATCCATTTTAATGTCAAAATACTGTTTCTAAATACATATAGGATACCATCTCCATTAATGATGTAGTTCAATTTTTTATCTCTACCATGTATAGATGAACATAGGCATAAATTATACATTTATCATCATTAAAAGTAAATAAATTATGGATCCATGGTCAATTTATAAAGACCTAATCTACTGATCATAATTCCATAAGTGAAATGAAATAGTTAACACTGAAAAAAAAATATTTTTATATGGATTTTTTAATAAATGAATTTTTAAATAATATAAGTTAATTAAATATTTCATTATATCTATTTATATAACTATTTAATATAATTGTAAAAAAAATTAATTTATTATATACTATTTAAATGTTTTTTTGAATCAAGATGCTAATGTGGAGAGTGTTTTATGTTAAAATATCTTTGTTCAAAGATATTTGTCATAATTAAGATTCCAATGATTAGATTTCATGTTATATGTCTCAATGATTCGAAATAATTTTCTTAATATGTTATTACATCTAGATATTACATATTTTAATTTAACTTTCCACCGATTTAGTATTTTAGAGATCAACATAATGCTTTTAAAAAATCCTGAATTTATTAATATTTTCAGTCAAAATTCTGGTTTTTCTGTGTCCTTGTTTTTTAAAAGTGATTTCATAATTTTTTATAAAATTAGAAAAATATTTTTAATATATATTTTCAAATATGTAATCATTTTTTAAAATTATATTAATTTTAACCTTATTATCCTTTTATGAAAACAGATCTTTTAATTTTTGTTTCAAGATGTGAAATGAATCATAATTTTAACATTCATAAAATGAATTGAATTTAATAACGGCTTTTTTGAAAAATATGATGTGGATACCTATTTATTTTTCAATGGTTCATTTCAAATAAAGTTTTTTCCATGATATTTCTAAAATGTTTATATTTTATAGATTTCACTACTAAATAAAATGGGCATTTCAGTCAGGAAATAATATAAGTTATATATTAAAGGCATTTTAATACAATATGATATAAATTTATGTTTATTATAAGTTTTAGGGGATCTGATATAATATTACCATCTAAATTCTTTAAATGGATTGATTTTAATAATGATGATGTCATATTTATGAAACTCATTTATATTTAATGGGTTATGAAAAGATGAGTTGTTGTGACTTTTATGAACATTGTTTCATATGTATAAGTTATTGTATATGTTGAATATTTTATGATAATATTTAAATAACATAAAATTATTATCATTAGGTCATGTGTGGTCATGAAAGTATATATTCGTTCACTGAATTGGGTAAATATGGGTATCACATGAGTGGTATGAAAAAAATTGGGATGTGACAAAAATTTAGTAAGGGAATATTTGTAGTATGATAGTCTAGGGAGTGTTCCATGAATTGTATGATATAATGGTACTGATCCCAATAATCTATTATTTTCATGGAAATGATCCCTCACATCAAAGGAAATTATTTTCTATAAATATTTTTACACCTCAAAATTATGTCTTATTCCATTGATATGATCTCTTAGATCATTTAATACGATTACATTATAATTCATATCTTATTATTTTCCATAATATATTCAATGATTTATGTTTAAAAAATATGATATGATAGGTATTGTTTTCGAATTTTATTCCCATGTTATCATTTAATTATGGTCATGTTATGAGTATGTGAACATTGATTTCTCGCTTTTAACACCTACTAATTTTATAATCCAATTATTTATTATGTTTCCTATCCCCTGGATACAAATTTATGTTTTAATTATGATATTTTTAGGAAGGGTTGTAGAAGTGAACTACTATGTTGGAGATAATACAGATCCCTTACGAACATGTTTTTTTAATATTCCATGTTACTAAGACACTATACATATAATATTATAACAAGGATCATAATGTTTTATATCAAATATTCATTTAATAATAATTAATATTTGTTTATATAAATTAATGTATTCTATACTAGGTATCAAAAAATGATTTTTTTATTTTAGGTAATATCACAGAGAAATCCTTAGTGATAACTATTTGTAAAATCATGTCTATAATTGAACATCCAATTTTATGTTATAAAGACATGTGTCTTTCATCATGAAAAAACATATTTACAAATAATCTACATGTTTTTATTGTTTTTTATAGTTATATCTTGCATTAATGAGCCAAAAAATATTTTCCCAATAACATTTCAGAATTCATTCTTGTGCATAGTCTTTGTTCCCATACATCACAACTTATATGACACTCCATTTGGACATTGATCAAAAACACATATTTTCATTACGAACCATTATAATGAATTTGAAAATATGATGACCAGGAATGACCTCTGTTAAACTTATGATGTGGTTTCAATGGTGAAAAATAACGTGTCATAAATTAATCATCATAAAAAGGATTTTTTTTCCATTTATTGATTTCCATATATTTTTATAATTACTAAAACTATGTATATTTGATTTAGGTAATGGATAAAATTAAATTGAATTGAGGTAATAACGAATGATATAGACAATGTAAAAATTTTATTTCCATGAATCTCTTTGATAAGAAATCAGAAATGAAATATCTTAAGATTAATCGTAATTAAATATCAGAAAATGAGAGTAAGAACATAAAACAATGTGTATTTATTATCAACTAAAATAATATGTAAATATAATATTATTTATGTTCAGGTTGAAATGATCATCGAAGTATGAAATTCAATTTTTTTATATCATGAATGTCTGAAGAATCCTCATGGAAAATATTTATAATTAATAAGAAGATGTATTATAAATTGAAACTGAAGGAATATAGAATCTAATTATTTTTAAATTATTAATATAATCTGCAGGGGAAAAGGAAATTATCATAGTAAATGATCTAATTGAATTAATATATCAATAACCAAGGAATGATTTATCATATCTCAGTCATTGATGTGAATTTTTTTAGTGTGTATATAATTTGATTCATGAATTATTTTTATATGAGTTATATCAATGATATTTTGGTTATATAAATCACTATTAATCTATCCATTGTTCTAAAATTATTTTTCATTATGGATTTAAAAACAAATATTGAATGGTAATAATAAAAATGTGTAGTGATTTTGTGGGAATTTGATATTTTTCTAGAAGATAAGATTATATTAAGTACAATTGTTAATTCTTTCCCTATATTGAGTAAATAATGTTAATTTGAGATAAACTAATAATTGAAATTGTTGTTGTAAATGGGATTGTATTAATGACCATTAAATTAGACAATGATTTGATGATAATGTGATTTAGGTAATCTTTTTGGAATTTTATATCATTTTTAGATTTATGTAATATATTCAATAGTCATTAATTTTATTTGATAAATTCTTATTGTGTTAATTTTAGGACGAATAAAAATATTCATAAACTATTTTTAGTGATTATTGTTACAATAATGTTTAATAAAATAAATCTAATATCAGGTTTCTTATGTGATATAATAAATTACTCCATTCCTTATATGGAAAAATGTTAATATTGATCTTATAAAAAACATTTGGTAAAATATTTCATATTTATTGGTTTAAAATTTAGTCACACATTTATTTAAGGACCATTACGTTTATTTATTTATTTTTAATTTATTATGTATATCTTTGGGTGGTACTATTAGAGATTTATATAATAATATTTTATTTCATCATATAATGTTCTATCCTTATTAGATTAATCCTTATAAAAATATGGTATTGATTATTTCTGTAGACATATGGTATTAATTAACATTCTATAATGAATTTTTGTTTCCATTAAATGTTAATTTTGGATATCCATGTTTGAAAAAAAAAATCTTCAATGCGCTTTTCATAGAGTAAGAGATAATTTGAAAATTAATTAAATAAGAACAAATTGATAGAATTGTGTATATGAAATTTAAAAAAAAAATATTGCAGGTGAAATCTATCATGTTCTATTTATTACAATAAAATGATCCATCTATATTTTGGAAGGTATCATTAAATAATAAAAATTATATGTTTTCCTTCAATTATGAGTAACCTATTTTCTTGTACCCATACCAGATTTATGGTTTTGTGGTAATTAACTTTCTCATGAACATATTCTATATAAATATTTATTTAACCATGGAAGCTAGTTTTCTCCACCATTTATATCATTCATGTTTTGACAAGAGTACTCAATATTTGGGAACAAAATTATGTTTTTCTAGGTAACTTTTTTTTTCTAACATTTTCCTTTTAAAATAAATTTTTAAACCCTTTGTATAATATCTATTTTAAATAGTTTTATTTTAAACCATTATACCACTGATGACTGAAATAAAATTATGAATGTGTCTTTTATTAAATAGTGGACAACGTAACAACCCTAAAATTTAGTTTTAAAGAATATTAATCATGTTAGTTTTCATATCCTGGAACAATGTGATATTATAGAATTGGGATATAATATAAATAATTTTATTACTTAAACATGACTATAATAACCTATAAATGAAATTTAAATATATGCTTATAAGTAATTTAATTTTGAAATCAATTAATAATTTTTATTCTCATTACGATGTCATTGATTGATTCTTAAGAAATAAGCAATCATTTTCACTTATGAAATTTTATGTTTCAAAATTATATTTTTAATAAATTATTATTTCATTTTACTTGAATTAGAAAATAATATAATTTTTTTTCAATTTTATTTAATAAAATTAAAATATATTTTGAAACCATTAATTAACTATTAAATTCGGGTAAACATTCATGATATTTTGAATATTATTTATTTCTCATAAAATAATGAAATTTATATTTTTCAAATAATGTAATTTACTTTCATTATAAAATTTTATTTAAAGACCTATTATATTTTTTATTTTTTCTTAATTTGATGTGTGATTCATTTTATTTATAAAAATTCAAATAATTATATTTGAATCAGTAATGATAATAATTTTAAATATAGGTAATTTTCATTCTGGAAAACATTTTTTTCTAAAAAAATACTTTATTATTATGCATTATTCATTTAAATTTTTTTAATTTATTCCACTTATAGATATGAAATCATGAAAAATGAATACAATATATGGAATTAAAAGTTTCAAATATTTTTAAATAGTCTCCTTTTATTTTTTAAAATTATGAATAAAAAATGCTAAATTTTCTTTACAATAATAATGGTATAATTTGAAAAAAGGGTTAAACCCATTAAATAAGGTCTAAATTTAATCATATAAGTGGATCTTATTTTTATATAATAAAAATAATTAGACTATAAACATCCAAAAATTTTGTATATGGCCTTTTGGTTACATGTTTAGTTGATAATGAAATTCACATTATTTAATGAAAATAATTCCTAAAATTCTTCTATATAAACATTAACATTATTATAACTTTTTGAAATGGATAAATAGAGGATTATTTTGGTTGTAAATAATATTTTGAATAAATATTTTTTATTGTTATCATTTTTTTTCTATTTTTTAGAAATTAAATAATTAATTTATATTCCAATGAAAAAATTAAAAATATTTATTCAATTAAAACACACATGAAAAATGATTTTAAAAATAAATAACATGATATGATTTGGTATAATTATTTGGTTCCATGAATGTTTGAAATCAATATAATATATTTGAGATGTGTTAATAGATTTTATTTGAATAAAATAACTATATTGATATCATTACTATGAAATTATATGAATAGTAAAAAAATTACATTCAAGATATATTATTTTAATAAAAAAATTATTAAATTTGTTTAAAATCACATAAATATTATAATATAACTATTTAGAAGAATAATTGACGAAATATTTCAGCACATATCTATTTATGAGATAACTGGTAACATATAAGTGAAATTATTACCCATTAATTTTAAAAATAAAATTAACAAGAATATGATTAAAATGGATTATCTAAGAGTTTACCAAATATAATAAGGTCAAAAATGACACCAAAAACTATATAAATATCAGTAGATGATTATATTTCAACCTTATCATCATTTTCATATAATATATTTCAATTTTAAATAATTTTTATTTATAATGACTTAATTTTATTTTAACAATTTTATTAATCCCATTTATTAATTTCCCTCCCATATGAAAGGAAATCTCGTATCCCATTCATTTACCCCACATTTATATATATTTAAATTGAAAAGAATATAATATTATAATATTAACATCACATATTACATTTTTTAGTTTTAATAATTCTTATATGAACATTTTAAGGGCCTTTAAGAAAGAATCATAAGGGCATCTTCTGAAGAAGAGGTAACCATATTACCAAGAAACTATAAATTTATTTTTCTATCCAGAATTAATAAATTTTTAGTATTCCTAAAAATAATATATTTAGTATACTAATTAAATTTATTTTTAATATAATAATGAAAACACTATTCTCGACCAACTTATCTTTCAAATGAGATATTAAAATGTCAACCTCGTGTATGTGCGGACTACAACATCCATTTTCTATATAAATTATTAATCTTGGAAATATTATATAAATAAGTATTAAGTTGTTTTTAGTTTTGAATAAAATATTTATAATATTATGAATATTATATAATTAAAATGTCATTTTAACTTTTCACCATCTAGCCAATTAAATAAGTTTTATGTCACTCATTCATTCTAGTGGACAACCACCTCAATGAAGTGATGTGATGCATTTTTCATCGATGATTTACACATATGATAATAGAGAAATATTTAATTATATATATATATATATTGTAGTACAACAATAATAATTTGAAGGATTATTATTATTTTACATTCATTATTTTAATTTTTTTGAATAGTGAAGACAATATTTATGTGTATATATGACCTACTATCTCCATGAATGGTGTAATTAAACATTTTGTGTCTATATTTTATTGATTACTATAAATATATATATATACACATATATATAATGCATATAAATAATATTAGTAGTATTTATAAAATGTCATAGATAGTGGGGCCATAATCAAAGTAAAAGTATCAAATCTACTAAAAGTATTTATTCGTGAAATAAATAACAATTAACATGTATAAATGACTATATTAATAAGTAACTGATAGTAAATTGATTTTTGAAATTCAATAAGTTGATAAAATATAATATTTTTTGTTTTTTAATTATGTTGTAATATTTTTAAATAATTTTAAATATTTTATACATGTGGTTAAACCAATTATAAATAATTTTTAACTCGAGGTAAGAGTTTTATATTACAGTATAATTTTTACTATGATTTTTTATTATTAACATACCAATTATGAAATTTCATGCCATACCAATTGTAAATTAACATCCATTTTCCACTTTTATAGTTATTTATATTTATTTCATGTTTTTTCATCCCGATTTCATTATTTACCTAATATACCAAAAAAATATTTTTAGGGAAAATAATATTTACTTCTATCTCTGGTGAAAAAAATATTTTTAAAGCATCTATATGTCCTCTTAATTGATTTACATATTTTCTAATTATTATCTAATGATTGTAAAAAATTATTTTTAACTATTCATGAATGATTAAAAATGTTTTAAAGGGAATCTTATTTTTGTTTTCCGAATATTTTACTTCTTATGTATTTAATAAAATTATAAATGGGTCATTAATTTAATCCACATTATATGAATTATAATTCAAACCATCATATCCATTAATTTTTTTAAAAAATTTCATCACATAAATTATTTTCTCTTTTCTAATAATATTTCCTATAATATATTATATAAAAATTATACATTAAGTAATTTGAAATTGAAAAGGGTGTTTTCATTATTAAAAATGCAATATAATCATATAAGGTAATTTTACTCTATAATTTTATGTATTTAGGTTATTTATATATTAATTTGTATATAAAACAATGATACCAACCTTATATATTTTCTGTGTGTTTTATTATTATTAATATATGTTTATGAATCTCAATTGTTCTCCATGTTATATATTTTGATGATTTGTTTAGATGCTTAAGAAACCCATTTCCTTCTCACGGGTTACGATATATGATGACTATTTTATGATCATTTGGAACACATATAGAGATATTTGGATTATCTAATGAGTGTGTATGTAATTATATATCACTAAAAAGTTATGATTAATAATTGTATTATATTTAGGGAATAGTAGATAGATTGGAGTGTCAACCCCATACAGTAAGAGACTCTATCCACTATCATATTATTGGGAGGGAATATTATTTAATACAATTAAATAAATATTGTACCTGATACTTTCTTATATCCGTTATATTTACCCTTTACAAAAAAATGAAATTATTTTCTATTGTTATAGTTATAGTGCATATTAATGTATTATTTTTATGTTATTCCCCCATAACCCATGTTTCTTTTGTTATTTTATGATTAATATCATTTGAACTATCAATTGTTTTCCATGATTTGTTTTAATGATAAATGATATAATGGGTATAGTCATTAAATGTGTATCTTATGTTGTAATACCCTTATCCTTATATTTTTATGAAATGGCCATTTTTATTTAACTGTTCCAGACTTTCTAAGAATCAATTATCACCCTTTCATATGTTACTTTTCCCATCGATATAAACAAATATTTTTGGTATGATATGTCTTATAAGAATGTTACATGTGAATATCTATGTTTGAGATAATGTGGATCTCATTATGAAAATGTTGTTTTAGGAATCCACATTTCCATATAAAATTAACATTTATTATTCCATTATGGATTATAGTATTATGTATTGTGTTTTTTTCTAACATGATATAATACTTATTGATGAGAGTTACATGTACATATAGTAGAAAAATAATAGTTTTTGTCATTATAATAAATAAAATATAAATAGAACATACAATAAAACATGTCATAAGTAATGGCATGACATCTAACATAGCATTAAATGCATCCATAGGGGCTTCAACCTGATATCAATAATGATATTTATGTCAGTAAATACCATTCATATGTTCTCCCTTTAGTACCATAATTAATATAGACCATATATCTGTTTGGGATGTATCTAATTTCTACCTTTAATGAATGCCACAAAATCATCTATTATGGTTCTCAATAATTGAAATATCAGGTTTTGGAGCATGATTGTGTCCATAATAATTGAATGATGGCAAGTCATTCAAAAACTGTTCAAAGAATTCTGATGTGTACATCAACCATACGTGAAAAATAACATGTATTGTCCTATAGTGATGGATAACCAATAGTTATGATTGAAAAATTCATCTATGTAAAACATATTGGTTATATATGTCTTACAATAAAATTATCAATAGTCAGTTTTCATTTCACATCATCAAACACCTAATCCATGCAATTATATAACCACTCTGGAAAAACTTTTATATCATGATACATGAAATAAGGTTCACAAAGTATGAAACACTAAAATGTAAACATATTATATAAATTAGAAACAAATAATGATATGAATAGACATGAGAAGGAATCTATTACCCGCAATGGAAAACATATCTGAACATAGGTTACCATTGGTATAATAAAATCATAAGAACAAACATATCATGTATGGGTCTCAAGATAATGTCACACACTCTAATACATCATATATAAAAAGTGTTATTCCTGTATAAACGATCATATAAATAAAATATCATATACAAGTCACTATTTTATAAGGGTATTCTAATAAAATGTGTTTTGCAATTGAATGTCATGGTTCATCAAGGAATCATCACTTGAATCATGTATCCATTTAAATTGGTTAAAAAATCAATGATTCCTGGAACCAAATGTAAATAGTTACTATAAAATAAAAAAAATATAAATTCCATGTGTGATAGTCATTTCCAACTACTGGATAATTATAAAATTATCATATTTGATCATTTCATCTAATAAAATATTTATTTTTTAATGAATAATTAAAAACAAAACATGCACTAATACATAATATCACGTATATATAACATATATATGAATAATTATTCATAATTTTTTGGGTAATTTCATGTTATAATAATTTATATAATCAGAATCATTTATTTATATAAAAATGGAAACCAAATTTTACATTAAAACATCGAATATTCCTACATGGAATCCCCACAATATAAATATTGTGTTTAAGAAAGAGGTGATGAATTGTCCTTAAAAAAACTTGAAAAATAGACGATCAACAAAAATTAAAAGAAAAATAATTCCAATTCTAGATAAAAGAGTTAATGTCTAATTGAAAAATATTTGCATATCAAAATAAAAAGAACCAATGTTTTATTATGTTTTAAAAAACTACATCAAATTCATAGGATGATAGCTTCTAAAACAAAAAATTAAAAACATAAATAAATTTTAATGGAAAAATAATATATAACACTAAGTGTTTAAAACATCTAAGAACATGTGTTATCAATATTAAATGTTACAATTTTATTATTTCATTTGAATTTATAGATTAAAAATCATTGAAATTAATTACAGGTTCAATATAGAAGAAGAGACAAAGAAAAATTAGGGTTTAAAATTATCTTTTAGCCCAACTAGAAATTATATTTGTACAATAATGTTAACCCTAAATGTTTCCAAAAAGAATTACAAGTGTGTACATTTTTTCCCTTACATTACCATTGAGTTATATGATTATCTCCGTCATAGTGAATATTTATCTTTACATAACTATTGGAATTTCTATGATAACATTTAATAACATAGACCCACCATTAAACATGCATTGAAAACATGGATTTACTTTATTTTACTACCATGTATACCCTCTATGAATCCATTTACAATTAAATTTTAAACACCCAAAAACCATTCAGGCCCCAGATTCAACAGACACAAAACAGGTCTACCATTACAAATCATGAGTTATCTATAAATAACCCATTAAAACATGAACATAAAATCATGATACTCCCAAAAACCATTATATAAAAGGGTGATAATTTTTTCTGTGTTAATATACCATAATATATATGTTATTTCAAAATTATAATTGAAGATTCTAAATTCTTATATAAATGAATTATAAATTATAACAAAAAATTTTCTAAAAGTTAATTTAAAAACATAGAGTGTTACAAATACTCTATTTAAATTTCACATTCACACTTTCTTTTCTCAAATGTCTCACTGTTTATTCATTCTGAAAAATATATAATTCATACACTTTATTTATATAGATTTATATTATATTTATATCCATGTAATTATATTTTTCTATTATAATAATTAAACTAAGTTTTTTGATTCAATAAATTTTGACATTAGTCAAATAAAATATTCATAAGATTTATCATTCTTTATTTTTATAAAATGGTTAAAATATTTCTCATTCAACTATTATTATATCTTTTTTTATGTTTAGAAATCCAAAACTATTAAATGATCCTTAATCGAAAAAATCATGGGAAGACTTTATTCATCATTACAAATTTTTATCCATAATGAAAATCAGATAGTAGATGATATTCATTATAATATTCATATTTTAATAAAAATATTCAAATATATATCCACATAGTATAACATGAAATAATTTCCCTTCATGGACACAATGATCAATTTGAAGCGAAAAAAATAATTTCATACAATTATCCTTCATGACAGTCCATAAAAAATTTAAGAACGCCAACCAATATGGATTTACTACTTTCCTAAAATAAAATATTATATCATAGAGACACATACCTCCCCATATGATAAATATTCAAAAAATTCTCAATTTTCATAGGAAAAAACTTGTCATCTAGAAACTGCAAGATTACTTCATTTATTTTCCAATGCTTTAATATTGATAAAACAATACAACATGAGCTCTAGATTAAGAATCATAGTACATAAATTGAACATCGTATATAATTTCCTCATTATATTTAAAATATTAATAGGATATATTTAAAATAAAGAAACATGTTATAATAATATTTTATTTGATTATAACCATATCAACATTTGATTTATTTGAAATACGTACCATGAATCCAAAACTGTAAGATTTATAAGTACAAATTTATGTTAGGAAATACTTCTGAAAATGTAATGGAAGAAATCAATTTTTGGTATCAATGGTTTTGTCTTCATATGAAGGGTAATTATAATATAAATATTACCAATTATAAGGATTGATGCTATGGGGGAAAATGTTTGTCATAATATTTGATGGATTATTTAGTAAATAATGTGATGAATATTATTATATAAAAGGAATACACTGATCCAATTAATTCGGGAATGAAATGAAAAATGAGTATGGTTGTTGGTTTGAATAATATTAGTTATATAATCAATATACAATTTTTAGGGAAAAATAATATAAAATATGGTTCTATGGGTGTACATGTGGAATCTATGGTTCAAAAGAAATAATCAAAATTACAGACTAAATATTAAGTGGAAAAAAATAGGTGATATTATGGATGGATAGAAAATTTAGTCTTATCCTGGCCACATTTCATTTAGAAAACTAAATTCAGTAAATAATTTTTTTACTTTCATTTATTATAGAATTAAAAAAATGAAATTTAAATTCATATCATGTTGTCACAAAAGGTTATTTTCCAAAGAAGTAGGGAAGTATTATCTCATTGAATTATTGAAGATATTATTCAATGGATTGAAAAGTAACATGATGCATTTTTTGTTATTAGTCTTATTTGGTATTCCATTAAATAGTTCAACATGTTATTGAAATTCATATCCTTAAATATTGACAAAATGTTCAATTTCTTATTCTTCGTGATATAAGGGACATGGAATGGAAATATTGATATGAATCATTTAGATTAAAAATTGGAGATGTTTTTCTATGGTTTTGTGAAATTGGTAGTTTATTTCATGAATTTTTTTAAAGGGGATTTTGGATATATAATAATTGAAAGTTATGCCTTACTATGTATTTTGATAAATACATAAAAAGTGTGTATGATAGTTTATACGTTTTTTATACACATTGATAATATATAAAGGGTTCCTAAAATAAATATTATTTCTCGAATGACTTCCCATGTTTTATATATCTCATTTAACAAACAATACACATCTTCAAAAAGTGGTGAATTTTTTAAGAAGTTAACATTACATGCCACAATTAAGAAATAAATAATTCTGAAATACCAATGATTGAAAACATGGAATATTAAATAAATAAATATATTAACCACATATAAGAAATATAATTTTATAATTTAGATTTATTCTAATCGAAAAAATAATATAATTAATATTCATCTGCTGAACTCCACCTTATGATCTCAATCCAACATTTAATACTCATTATGGAATAACCATGTAACACTATTTTTGGGAGTCATAACAAATTTCATTTTTAAGAGATAACAATTACACCCTCATGATAGAATGGAATTTTTTTTTGATATCATTTACAATATTTATCTATATAACACCATTTTAATATTTATGTGAAACTCCCCATTGATTAAAATTGAAACGCTTTATGGGATTTGTTTCACTTTAGTTGATAAATATTTCATGGAATTAGAGTTACTATTAAATCACATATTCTTTAAAACATATAATTTGGATTTATCATCATAAAATCATCCCCCAAATATTAATAAAATTCAAAATCTCTATATCAGACACATCATGTCTTTCTTATTGTATTACATATAGGCTATATCTCTCAATTAATCCTACATAACATCCAACAAGATTATTTTAGATAAATACATCTTAGTGAAGAGAGACATTAATTACCAATATTTTATGTGGATAAAAAATTTCTATGGACCACCAATATTCAATTATATGTATTTCATCAAATCCATATTTAAATATGTATGTGTTTTTATAAATCACAATCCATCATCATTATGTATATCCTTTTTATTTTCTCTATTGAAAATAAATCAAGAATTTCCTTCTTACTTTATATTATCTTCATGTAATTTTCCATTTAACACTAATTTATCCCTTACATTACAATTCAATTTTTATTCTTATCCCTATATTTTTTACAGTTTTCTAAATAATTATTTATATGTTGGTTTTATTCCTTTATGAAAATACATATAACATCATTCATCTTCCAAATCCTTATATTTCCCATCTACAATTACTTGTGTTCAATGATTGTTTTAGAAAATATTGTCAAACAACATTCCATATTCTGATTATATTCATGAAGAAATAAAGCAAAATTCCATCATAAGAGTGATTTAGAATTACATATATGTTGATTTTCATTATTAATTTTAATATAGTTTATTCGTTGATCTCATTTGATACATGATTAACATGGAAATAATTATTTGAAAAAAATATATATTCCTCTAATGTTGTAGTTAGTGTCTATACATTATAAAAATTATATGCACATGATTATAATAAATATATTACAATGATTCATGAATAAACTATAAATATGACTATACATTATTTAATAAATCGACATGTCTCTATACCTTAAACCAATAAATTTGAAATTTTTTTATCACATGTTTTTTAGAAAATATTTTTTTTATTTTGTTTACATCCACTATTTTCATATATAATCATAGAGTGTTTTGTATTAATTTTCATTCAAAAATTAAAATACTTATTCATCATGATCATTATTGATTATGTGTCATACTAACTTATGGGTTTCCAATCTAATATGGACTACTATCAATCACACAATTATTATAAATCGTTTTTAATTTTTAAAAAATTTCATTTATCAAAAAATAACATATTTATGTATAATAGAATTATATATTTAATGGCTTTTATAAATTAATATTACCTTAATATTTTGTTTTCTTAATTATTTTTTTACCAGAAAGAAATCCATTTTAATTTGATTGATATTTTTATTTCTCTTATTAATTTGAACCTATATATATATATCATTTTATGTTAAATTCATTAGAAAATTTACCTTTTTTACTAATGATAATTTTTTACATACAACACACTTTACACCTTATTGAATTTTATCCATACAATAGAATACATCATGATATGTTTAACATAGTTCAAACAATAAATTCATTTAAAAAGTTATTCTATATTTTATAATATTCATTATTTCATTGAATTCATTTTTTTAATAGATTTTATATTATTTCATTCAAAATAGAACATCGTTTAGTTCATACAACTTTAATGATATATCTTCAAATTAGGATTCTTGATTTTTATTCCACTACCTTGGATCAGTAGCCACATAAAATAATATTTTCTATGTGTACATCATATTTTCTCACATTATATTTTATCTCTCAATATGTACTCTATGTGTCCCATTCTCATTTCCTCATTTCATAATTTCTTATTGAAATTTTTAATTCATTTATATGATAAATTGAAATATTTTATGTTTAATTTTTTTAATATATCATCATTATATGTGAAAATTAATTCAACTTGTAAATAAATATCTTCACATAGTCCAAATGGGATATTCAAATATTCTAATTACTTTTATTAAATGTTAATCCAATAATTATATTTTTCTCTTATATGAATATTTTATTTGAATATCATTTTCCGTATAATAATTTAAATTATATGAATATTCTTGGGTATTTTCTTATTCCACTTAGTCTCCCATATATTTATTATGGTTAGATAATGATACAGTACAAAATCCATGGTAGTAATCATATATCACTGAATTCGTGTAATAAAAAACTCAAAAATAATCTAACATAATATTCATATACTATAATAATAATTATTAATATTTTATTCATTGTGATATACCCAAATTGATGATGGAGGTGAATTAGTGAATGAGGACACATGTGAAATATATTCAGTTAATCATTTATACTCTTAGTGAACTATATGTTGTTGAACTTAGGATTAGTATAATAATATTTCATATATTATTATAATGATGATCAAAAAGTAATTCCATTTATTTTTGACTAGATTAAAATTTTTTACGAATTACGTAACCCATATAATATTTTATCATAAATGATAATATATAAATCTTATATACAAGCCCTTAAAATATACATGGTTTACTAACAATTGTGTATATAAAAGTAATATATTTTGAATATTTGATCATGTATAAAAATCCAGTAAAAATATTTAGTGGTGTATTGTGTTTAGATAACTCTAGGAAAAGAGTCACTTTCATTAAAAAGGCTTGTGTTTGGTGAAATGTCTCCAAATGGTCACTACCGAATTACTCTATTTGTGCAATCTTTTCATGAAAAGGAAAAATACTTCTAAGGAAATGAAATATAGGGATAGATAAATATTAAAATAGTTTAGATTTCTTAATTATGTATGTGTGCTCCATGATATCATTTTTATTGACCTTTTATTTAACAAATAATCCAAATAATGTGGATAGAAACTCCATCTTCCCTAAAAGAAATATCTATATACCACCATGTAATCTTTAATTCTTCTTCATTGGAATAGAATTTTATATATTACAAAACTCTCTACAATCATAGGATTTATGGACTCCCTCTACTCATATCTCAATATTTTCTCTCTCGGTATAAATAATGAGGTAGATCACCTATATTTATAGAGAAAATTACTAAAGACATTTATTTATAATTTTAATTAAATAATAAAATATAAAAAAAAGTATGTTTCAATTTATTATATTATTCATTTATTTTATGATTTTATGTGTACGACCAGTCCCTCGGGGCATATACCATGACATTACATAAGCCTACATCCCATAGACTAGGGATTGGTGACTAATGCTGAAGGCATCCACCTACAAGTGGGTTGTATTTTATTGAGAACATGTATGCACACACATTCCCAACCACATCCTAAAAACTAAAATGGGAAAACATGTATATTGAATAAAGTGCTCACTATAAGTACAACTAGAAACAAGTGGCCAACAATACTAACCCAACAATAAGAAATGAAAACAATGAAGTATAAGGGAATCAGGTAGTCATCCACTACAAAACCCTCCTGATAGTGAAAGTAGTGTATCTTCTAGAATCCAAAGTAGTACTTCATGTTCATATGATCATACTGGTCCTCGCTTCACCTAGGACACCATGTCCTCTATCGAAATGTTTGTCATCTTCACAAGACACAATACATGAAGGCGAAGCCCGAACATGGGTGACTAACATAGAACCTAGTTGGGGACATCAACACACTAATGGGAAATACCAAAAAGCAACCATAAATTAGAGACCCCATGTAAGGCCACGAAATAAGACCATAAAGTAAGGCTATAATGTATAGACAAATCACACCAGGTACAATATAAAGCATAAGAAAATTGTCCATTTACTATAGCGATGAACGTTTCGTAATATTGAAGGACTCATCCCTGATAAGTTAATTCTCATCTTCACGGACACTAAGGATCCAAATGTATGGTGATCATCAGCCACACACTATGGATCTCCATAGCTGCTTCTAGTCCATCGAGCCACTAAGGATCTACATGGCTACTGCTCATCTGTCGGGCCACTAAGGATCCACATGACTACTACTCATCTATCTGGACACTGAGGATCCAAAATTATACTACTCGAGCTATTAATAGTACCTCAAATTCTACAAGTCCCACATAGAATAACCTATTGGCCGGTCTCGTTGTAAGAGTTCCATCGCAACAGATTTTTTGTTTAACGATCTCCAAGTCTGTAAGATATGAGCATTTTTTAAAAAGGGCATGATGGGATTCGATTCTAATACAACTAAGTCTTATGAAAACCTTTTCCAATACTCACGTAATGTATCCCTGAATTACTTCCTCATCAGAAGGCTTCCAACTCCACTAAAAACACATCAATCAGTTTCCTGGTTTTAAAGATAAATGTGTCTTTGTAAATAGGTGTTGGTTGCGTTTGGGGCTTTTTCCGACTGGTTCGGACCGACCCAACCAACCCATCCTTCGGTCACGCAAGACAAGACCTATGTTTCTAGACCATTGGGAATTGTAGGATGTTGGTTAGTATGGTTGTGTATCTAGTTTGTTGGGTCATATGACATCCCTACTTTTTATTACAACGTAAACAAGATTTATTACATAAAACACCACTTGATACAACATAAAAGATCGAGAGGTTTAGCGTCTTTGGGGATTAGTATCATTACATAAAAACATGAAAAATAAAATACAATAACATTATTGAAAACTTCCTTTACCTGACCACTACATTCCCTCATACATAGCATTGCATGGGATAACCTGAGGACATGCATAAGAAAAGGGTGATCTATAAAGCCCATTATGGGAAAACACATGGAATAACATGAGGATTACAATACATGTAATATATTAGGCATATAAATAGGTAAAAATAGAAACAAGAACATAACGTAATAATAAATCATGATAATCATAACATGGAAATGTGGCCACAACACTTAACATAGAATTAACATGAGCCAAGGCTCATTGTATATAGATAATGAGTAAATCCTCATTTCACATGAAGCATGAGTAATCCATCATTGAAATTGAATTAGCATGAGTCAACACTCATTGTACATGATGTATCATGATACTATACTTTACCAAATTCATTAGAGCACTATACGGGCGCACCCTTCTTAAACATTTCATTTCATGCATAATTGTGCCACATGGATCATAAAACATAGATTCATAAAACATTATCTCTTATTCCATGATAATGGAATGTGCAATTAATACATAGAAATTTTTAATCAATATCTAAATTTTCATAATTGTGAATACCCTTGATGGAGAAATGGGCATGGTATTAACTACACAATGACATTGGCTTAGAAAATTGGTGCGATTTCGGCATCGTAACAGTGTGACATAAGAATTCTTAAAAATGGTTGATGAGAGAGAAATGGGATCCTCATCATATTTTCATGTAATTTAAAGTAAAGAGTTCATATAGAAACATGTCACAACAATTTTATTGGAATTTAGATTCATGATACAAAAGTATTTCTTGAATGTAAAAGAGGAGAGATAAGTTCCTTTCGGAATTTCGGCATAGTAACAGGTGTACATGGGAGGAATTTAATGAGAGGGAAAGGTGTCTCCCATAATTAAAACATAAAGAGGGAATTACGAGGGAGGTGAAAAAACATACCCCAATATTAATAATTGAAATTAAAAGAAAAAAACAACTTAAATAAAATTGGAAAAAATTAGAAAGGAAGAAAAAAACGCTTACATGGAAGTGTGCTTCCAATTGCTTGAGAGAGGCTTGAGAGAGGCTTATAGGGAGCTTGGGGAACCTTGGGAGGATTATAGAGAGATTATGGATGAGGTTGGACGAACTCCAAGGCCTTTGAGTGAGGATGAAGTGGGAGCATGGGTGGGTTAATATAGTAAAGTTGAGGGAATTCATTATTATTTACATTTGGGACCCCTTATATTAAATTAATCCAAACTACAAACCATCCTAAGGTTTTTGCCAATGGTTTTTGGAAATGGGAAGAGGAAAAAAATTTATATTGCTATTGTCCGAACTTCTTAAAATAATGGGGTTGCTTATGTGGAGGTGAGTCACACTCCCATGAAGACAAAATAAAAAAGACAAGGTGTTTAATAAGTCTTGAGGGGACCATTAATGCTTTGAAAAGTAAGTAAAATAAACCTAAAATCAAATTATTTTAATGGTAAAACATATATTGGCTGAACATGAAGATTATAATATTTTATTACATCACTATTGGGTCATTAGGATTCCAAAAAACATATTATATATTTAAACAGTATTTAATTTTTACCCAAAAATTTGATTGTCTTAGAAAATTATGAAAAATTCACCGTTGGATAATTTTGACATCCTGTTTCCAGAAATAACATTTATTTTATATAAATAATTTTTTAAATATGTTAAATTTCACTTTTAAAATAAAAACCAACATTTATCTAAAATTCACGGGGTTTAACATAAATGGCTTTGAATCCTTCATAAAAATTATAATTTCATTCATAACATTATAAGAACATTTATATTAAATAAAAATTAATTTAATAATAATAATATTTTATTATAATATTATTTATTTAAAAAATCCATTTATTTAATAATATAGAATTCTTAATTAAATAATAACAAAAAACACTATTTGTAAGTTAAAAACTATTTACAATGTATCAAAAATAACAAGGAGGTATATTCATTATTATATACAAAAATAATATACATGAACATAGTACTAGTGATTTGTTTTATAACCCCTTAAAATAGCCACATAATACCTATGGGTAAGGTGTGTGATGGTGATAGACTCTTGGAGTGGCTCGGATAACATCGCTCGAGTGGTAATTTCTATCAACACCCACTTCTCCCCTAGACGGTCTTGTTCGAGCTTGACATGATGAAGCTCAGCTTGTGCTTGGTAACGAGCGAAGCCCAAGGACACCACCTCTTTTCCAAGCCCCGACAAATGGACTTCCTATGGAGCAATTCTACTAGATGGGGCCATCGCTTCTTTTGTCTATGTAAATTGGATTTGTTAAAGCCCTATATTTATACTAATCATGTGATCACTATTCAATGTCTATATTAGCAACGGTCAAAATTCTTAACATAAAACCAAAGAAGTTAAAATTTTATATAAACATACATAGACATTTAATTAGATCAAGATGGATTTCCATTAATTAATCATTGGGTCATTACAATATTCCCCCCTTAAAAAATTTTGCCCTAGAAATATTCTTTTCCCACACTAAAATAGATGTGGGTATCTCACCTTCATAATTTCTTCTAATTCCCAAGTCACTTCCTCAAACATGTGGTTTCTCTGCAACACCTCGATGAGGGGAATTCTCTTATTTTGTAGAAATTTTTCTCTATGATCTACGATCTTCACTGGTTGCTCCTCATAAGAAATATCATCTTCCAATAGTACCACCTCATAAAAGAGTACATGTGAATGGTCCGGTATGTACTTCCTTGAGAGGGATACATGAAATACATCATGTACTTTGGCCATGGTAGGTGGAAGTGCTAGTCGATAGGCCACGACCCCGACACGATCAAGAGTCTCGAAGGGGCCGATGTACCATGGACATAACTTCCCGTTCTTTCCAAAAATCATGACCTTATTCCACGAAGATATGGGTAGAAACACAATGTCTCCAACTTTAAACTCAAGGTCTCTTCAACGGTTATCTGTATAACTCATCTATCGACTCTGGGCTACCTTGATATGCTGCTGAATGGTTTTCACCTTCTCCACAATTTCATCAACCATTTCTGGTCCAAGCAGATTACGTTTACTGGCCTCATCCCTACATGCTTGTGTACTGAACCTTTTCACATACAGGGCTTTATATGGTGCTATTTGGATGCTTGAGTGGAATCTGTTATTAAAAGAGACCTCAACAAGATGAATATATTGATCCCATACTCCTTTAATGTCCATTGAGCATGCTCTCAACATGGCCTCAAGTGTATGGATAGTCCGCTCAGATTGCCACCAGTTTGAGGATGATATGATGTACTGAAGATCAGTTTAGTATTCAGATCATGTTGAAGAATCTTCCAAAACATAGAGGTGAGTCTTGGATCTCGGTCAGACACAATAGATAGTGGTACTCCCTGAAACCTTCCCACTTCCCTAATATATATTCGTTCCAGTTGATCCAAAGATAAATCCTCCCGAATAGCAATGTAGTGTGTTGTCTTTGTAAGATTATCCACCACAACCCAGATCACATTGCTGCCTTTAGATGTTCTCAGAAGTCTGGTGATAATGAAAATGGTGATGTTCTCCCATTTCCATTCTGGTATGGGAAATGGTTTCATCATCCCCTTAGACTTCTGCCTCTCTGCCTTCACTTTCTGGCACACCAGGCACTTTAATGAATATTCAGCGATCTCAATCATTATATTATTCCACCGAATGTTTTATCGGAGATCTCGATACATCATTGTGCTCCCTGGGTGAATAGGGAAATTTGAACTATGTGCATCATCCAAAAGTTCCTTCTTCATCTCCGGACTTTATGGAACACATATTCTTTTCCCATATTGCACAATTCATTCTTCATTATCATTAAACTCCGAGGATTTCCCCTTTTTAATAGCTTCCACTTTTTTCTTAAATTCTTACATCATACTTGTGAGCATCCTTTAACCTTTACAAAAGAGACGGTTGAGCAATAATTTGTGAAAGGATTTATTATTTTCCCTTATTTATGATTCCCATGTCCATCTTTATCATGTCTAAGAAGATTGGATCCTTCTCAATTATCGTAATTGATTGAATCTTTGGGTCCTTTCTACTTATGGCATCTTCCACCTTGTTTTCTTTCCCTGGGTGGTAATGTATTGAACAGTCATAATCTTTGATGAGAACTATCCAACTTCTCTAGCACATATTATGGACTTTCGATGTGAATATATATTTAAGACTCTTGTGGTCAGTATATATCCCAAATTTCTCCCCATAGAGATAATGCTTCCATATTTTCAAAGCAATGATCACCGCTGCCAACAACAGATCATGTGTTGGATAGTTTCACTCATGGATTTTCAACTTCCATGAGGCGTAGGATATCAATTTATCATTCTGCATTAGTACACAGCCTAATCCCTTCTTTGATGCATCACTGAATACCACACAATGTTTCCCACATGTGGGTTGAGTGATCACGGGCATAACGATAAGACTCATTTTCAACTCCATGAAGCTTTACTCGCATTCACCACTCCAAGAAAACATTACTTCCTTCTGTGTTATCTTGGTAAGAGGGTTGTACAATCATGATAAATTCCTCACAAATCATCGATAATATCCAACTAACCCCAAGAAGCCACAGTTATCCATTATTGATGTTGGCCTCAACCATCCCTCAATTGCAACTGTTTTGGAGGGATCCATAGATTTCCCATTTCTTTTGATGATATAACCCAATAATGAGACCTCCTTTAACCATAACTCACACTTGATGTACTTTTCATAGAGCTTCTCCTTGCGCAAAGTCTCTAGTATAGTTTTTAAATTCACCTCATTATCCTCCTTGGTTTTGACGTATATTAGAATATCATCTATAAAGACTACCACAAATTTGACAAGGTAATCATTAAAGACCTATTCATTAAGCCCCCGAGGATTTTTGGAGCATTAGTGAGTCTGAAAGGCATTACTATGAATTCATAGTGCCCGTATCTTATGCGTAAAGTAGTCTTGGGGATATCTTCCTTCTTCACCATTACTTGATAATATCCCAACTGCAAGTCTACCATGGAGAAGTATTGTTCTCCACGCAGCTGATCAAACTAGTCATGAATTCATGGGAGAGGATACTTGTTCTTTATCGTGATTTTTTTGAGCTCACGATAATTGATGTAAAGGCACATTGACCCATCCTTCATCTTGACAAAGAGGACTGATTCACCCCACTGTGAAACACTTGTGCGTATAAACCCTTTATCCAGATTCTCATGTAGTTGTTTCTTCAGTTCTTCAATCTCATCAATAACCATTCTATATTGAGTTTTGGATATTGGTAAAGCCCCAGGTATAAGTTCAGTTGAGAATTCAACATCTCTTCTAGGAGGAAGACCAGGTAGTTCCTCAAGAAAAAACTTCTGTGAATTCCCTCATAATGGGAATTTCCTCATGGATGGTATCTTCCTTGGAATCAATCATCTGAGCCAGATACATGTGCTCATAGGGCAATAATATCCATGATTGTGATGACGGAGGTAAAGGAGATTCATCTTCCTCCTTAAACTTGTAATGAATTTGTGGTCAATTATTCATATGGAGTGTGATTTTCCACTCCCGAAAATTTATGTTTGATCTATATAAGGAAATCCAATCCATGCCAAGAATTATATAAAATTCCACCAGAGGGAGTACGATGATGATCTCCGGGAAATTCAATCCACATATTATAACAGCGGAGGACTTATATTCATGGGATGCAATGATTGCCCCATTTTCCGTACTCACCAACATCTTCACTTCCATGTTTTTTTGAGGTGCTGGGATTGTTCTACTAAACTGTCCAGATATAAAAGAATGCATAGGACCTGAATCAAAATGTATGTTCACTATTAATGAATGAATAACTATCATACGTGTCACCACTTCATTGTTGGGGTTCACTTCGGCAGAAGTGATGGAAAAATATCTTCGTTGATGCCTTAGAGGTTGTTTCTTGCCTCCGAAAACCCTTGGATTAGGGAACTAATTTGCAAAATGACTCAGTTCTTTGCATTTATATCATTGAACAATGCGTTGAGGCTTGAACGGAGCGTTCCTCTCCTCAGTCGCAGCCGTGGGTCTGTCTTTCCAACAGTTAACAGAAAGGTGCCCTTCCCTTCCACACCTAAAGAATTTCCTCGTCTACTTAAAGCAATTTCCAGGG
Organism: Viscum album; assembly: GCA_963277665.1. Lineage (NCBI taxonomy): Eukaryota > Viridiplantae > Streptophyta > Magnoliopsida > Santalales > Viscaceae > Viscum > Viscum album. Next base: position 1,213,529,881 of record OY728131.1, on the reverse strand, counting down.
TGCTTCTTTCTACACATTTGGCATGTGGGCTGCTGGAACTTCATAGCACCGTTGGATTTATCCATCGTTCTAACAGAATTAATGTCCACCTTACACTTCTTATCCCCATAATACCCCTCTGATTTTCCGTTCTCCATTTCAACCTTGAGGGCGCATCCAACAATTTCCTCGTAGCTATCAAAGTCACGGATCACTAATGCTTTTCATAGGCTAGGCTTCAGCCCACCAATGAATCGGTCAACTTTTTATTATGGGGTAACGACAAAGCCGGATGTGTATTGTGAAAGCCTTGTGAAGTTTTCCTCGTACGCTCCAACAGATTCTTCTTCTTTTTTCTTGAGGGAAAGGAAGTCTCATTCCATCTTAAGCCGAAGGGTGCACGGAAAATATTTATCGAAAAATATCTTATGGAAATCCTTCCATTCCAACGCCTCGATCTCCTCCTCAGGCATCATATTTTTTTTATCAAATTCCACCATTGATCAGCTTCACCCTATATACGATAAGCTTCTATGAGAACCTTCTCTTGTTCATAACATTGAAGTATGGAGAAGATCTTTTCAATGGAGTTGATCCACTGTTCAGCAATCATGGGATCAGATGATCCACTAAAATTAGGAGGCCATTGTCTCATAAAACTCTAGATTGCAACTTGTTACTTCTTAGGGGGGTTTGGATGTTTGTCTTGACCCGTGTTTCGATTCAATGCTTCAGTTAGATGAGAGAGAAGCATGACAAAGTTTGCGATTACCGCTCCCATTGGATTGGGCATCTCATTTGTACAATCATCACACTAATCTTCACATCGATTGTTAGCTCGAGTCCTCCTATTACCGGCCATTGGCTGGAATAAAAGGAATGTTAGGGGGTAACACATAAAGGGTAATCCAAAGACCAAAGTTGATGACTTATAAATAAAATTTTATTTCCTTAACTCACTAGTCTATAGGCTTCAATCTAGGGTTTTCATGATCTACTTTCTAACATATATTCTTAGGGGAATTGTTTATTATTCCCTTAATTAGGGTTCATAATAATCTTGAGAATTTGTCAAAACATATCCACCGGGAGTGTCATAACCCATAGTGTAGTGAGTCCTGTTGTCGTGGACCAGTTCCTGTTCGAGTCTAGCTCAAAGCGGTGTTTTCGGGTTTCACCCCAGAGATGCATCTATGTTGGAGCCGCCTCTACCTGCTCGTATCCATACAGGGATGTATTTTCTTGATAAACCACATAATCAATACTCACAAAAACTTAGGGTTGTTTTCATTATACATAGGTATGTCTGTAAGGATTTACTAGGGTTTTCGAATACTAATCCCAAAAATAACTAAACCTATCCTCTGATACCAACTATGGCAACCCTGGTTTTTATTACAACATAAAAATTATTTATTACATAAAACATCAGATGATAAGACAAAGAAGATCGAAAGGTTTAGTGTTTTTGGGGCTTAGGATCATTACATATAAAACATGAAACATAAAATACAACATCTTTATTGAAAACTTCATTTACATGACCACTACATTCCCTCGTACATAGCATTACATGGGATAACCTGAGGACATGAAAAAGAAAAGGGTGAGCTATAAAGCCTAGTAAGGGAATACACTTGGAATAACATGAGCATTACAATACATGTTAGACATTTGTCATATCAATACATCAAAATAGAAACATGAACATAATGGCATGATAAAGCATGATAATCATAACATGGAAATGGGGAAACAACACTTAACATGGAATTAGCATTAGCCAAGGCTCATTGCACATAGAGCATGAGTAAATCCTCATTGCACATTAAGCATGAATAAACCATCATTGAACTTGAATAATCATGATTCAACACTCATTTCACATGACGTATCAGGATAGTATACTTTACCCAATGCATTGGAGCGCTATAAGGGCACACCCTTCTTAAACATTTCATTTCATGCATAAGTGTGCCACATGGATCATAAAACATGGATTCATAAAAAATAATCATTTATTCCATGATAAAGGAATGTGGAATTAATACATGGATCTTTATAATCAATAATTAAATGTGCATAAAGGTGAATACCCTTAATGGACAAATGGGCATGGTATTCACTACACAATGACATTGGCTTAGAAAATTGTTGCGATTTCGGCAGCCTAACGATGTGACATAATAATTCATAAAAATGGTTGATGAGAGAGAAAGGGATTCCTCATCATATTTACATGTAATGGACATTAAGGAGGTAATATAGATACATTTCCCAAAAATTTTATTGGAATTTAGATTCATGATACAAAAGTATTGCGTGAATGTTAAAGAGGAGAGAGAAGTTCCTTTCAGAAGTTCGGCATAGTAACGGGTGTACATGGGAGAAATTTAATGATAGGGAAAGGGGTATCCCATCATTCAAACATAAATAGGCAAGTACGAGGGAGGTGTGAAACCATACCTCAAGATTCATAATTTAAATTAAAAGGGAAAATAAAACATAAAGGAAATTGGACAAAAATGAGAAAGGAAGAAAAAATCCTTACATGAAAGTGTGGTTCCAAAGGCTTGAGAGAGGCTTGAGAGAGGCTTCTTGGTAACTTGGGGAACCTTTGGAGGATTATACAGAGATTAGGGAAGAGTTTGGATGAACACCAAGGGCTTTGAGTGAGGAGGAAGTGGGATCGTGGGTGGGTTTATATAGGAAAGGTTATGGAATTCTTTATTATTTAGGTTTGGGACCCCTTATATTAAATTAATCCAAACCACAAACCATCCCATTGTTTTTCCCATGGTTAATTGCAAAGAGAAGAGGAAAACAATATTTTATATGTTTATAGTCTGAACTTTTTAAAATTATGGGGTTGCTTATGTGGAGGTGAGTCACACTCCCATGGAAAACAATTTAAAAAGACAAGGCGTTTAATAAGTCTTGAGGGGTCTATTAATGCTTTGAAAAGTTAGTCAAACAAACCCAAAATAAAATTATTTTAATGGTAAAACATATATTGGCTGAACATAAATACTATAGTATTTTATTACATCACATTTGGGTCATTATGATATCATAAACACATTATATATTTAAACGGTTTTTAATTTTAACCCAAAATTATTACTATCTCAGAAAATTATGAAAAATGCACCGTTGGATAATTTTGACGTCCTGATTCCAGAAATAAAATATATTTTATATAAATAATTTTCCAAATATGTTAATTTTCACTTTTTAAATAATAACCAACATTTATAGAAAATTCACGAATTTTGACAGAAATGGATTTCAAACCATAATAAAAATTATAATTGCATTCATAAAATAATAAGATAATTTATATTTGATAAAAAACAATTTAATAAAAATAAAAATATTTTATTAAAATATTTTTTAATTAAAAAATAGATTAATTTATTAAAATAGAATTATTAATTAAATAATAACTAAAAACACTATTTGTATTTAAAAAACTATTTAAATTGTATCAAAAATGACAAGGAGGTATATTCATTATTATATAAAAATATAATATACATGAACATCGTACTAGGTATTTGTTTCAAAGACCCTTAAAACAGGCACATATGACCTAAGGGTAAGGAGTGTGATGGTGATAGACTCTTGGGGTGGCTTGGATAACATCGCTTGAATGGTAATTTCTATCAACTTCCACTTCTCCCGTAAACGGTCCCGTTCGAGCTTGACATATGAAGCTCAGCATGGGCTTGGTCAAGAGCAAAGACTAAGGATGCCACCTCCTTTCCAAGATCTAACAAATGGGCTTTGTATGGAGCAATTATACTAGATGAGGATATCGATTCTTCTGTCTAAGTAAATTTGATTTGTTAAAGTCCTATATTTATACTAATCAAGTGATCACTATTCAACGACTATATTAGCAATGGACAAAATTCATAACTCAAAACCAAAGAAGTTTAATTTTTATATAATCATAAAGATACATTTAATTAGATGAAGAAGGATTTCCATTAATGAAACTTTGGGTCATTGCAAGTCATCCAGTGAACCAGTTTTGTCCAGCTCGACCCACTCTAGATGACCGATCTCTTTTTCAAGCTAGGGACACATAGCAGTTAATGCATCCTGACATTAACTCATTAGCCCATTCATCTAAAACAAACTAGATCAAGGAACATACATGGATGCTTAGCCATCCTGGTTGGGGGCACAGGTGGCATGTCAACTCTGCCGCCCACTTTGTTCAAATCCACCTGCGAATGTAGGATTCTCCACCACGTGGTTCCTAGTTGAATCACATCTCCAGTGAAACACCATAGATAATTAACTATAGCATCTTTGTGCTCCACCATGACACATGCCTATCTCAACACTCCCTCCTACTAGCAATCCCCTTGCCGCACCTCTGCAGGCAGCTTTTCGCAGCTCTCTACCTCCACCAGGGGCCACCGCCGACACTGGCGCGCTGATGGTTCCATCTTATGAGCCACCAGAGTTGCTCCTGTGGTCTATTTTTCGAAATTTATGTGCCTATGGGACCATATGGATGCTACCACCATGGATATGACCTCAAAATAATCTTTATACAGTTAAACAAATACATCCTCCAAAAAAAATAGTGGGGGTTTCATACCATATTTGTGGCAGCCTGCACCCTCCATGATAGAGGTTTTAATTAGGGGAGGCTTAGGATTACCATTCTATCATTAATTAAATTAATCCAGAATTGAGAAACCAATAACAACACCCTCTTTCAAGAATTAAAGATCCCCAGATTAACCTATTAGGGGGTTAATCCTCATTTGTAATTTAGAATAAGAATAGTAAAATCATAAAACCAAAATCAATCCCCTACCTCGTTTGATTTTCATTGATTTAGCTTTCCGTCATTGAGGGTTCAAGAAGTAGATGTCATCTACCACTACCTAAATTCGTTCTTCAAGGTACATCAATGTCAATGATGTTCTACCATAATTTTTTGTTCTTTGTTGGAGAGGAAACTCATTGGAGGTTTATCATAGAATGGCCAATGATTTCCTTCCCCACTTCTAACACGTTAGTTTTCTAAAAATAAACAAATTGAGGTGTTTGAGTTATTCAACTATGTTGTGTCATTATGTTGTTTCATTTATGGAAAAATATAGAAGTTACCATTGCATAATTATCCATTAAGGGGCTTCCATTAATGCACTTCATCGTTGCACCACAACACTGTAATCTTCCACTCAACGGTTTAGAAATAAATTAAAATAAATATTTAGATTTATTTAGTTATTTTTTAGAAAAGTGATGAAAAATTATTTTTTGTTTCTGACCATTTTCAGTCAATGTAAATCCATTTATAGGTGAATCTTGATGTTCTGACTTCAGTGGTTCCCTCAAATGTTTGATCTGAGCACCGATTCAAAATCATGAAAAACCTACTTGCTTGTTTATTTAAAAGAACCTTAAATAATATAAACAAACTAACTTCCACCCTCAACCCACATAGATCAAATATAGGCTCCAACCAAGGTAAACATGACACCATGAGCACAATGGTACTCTCAGATATTCAATCTGAGTTACTCTTTATGAGTTATTAGGATTAAACAGTAAAATTATTTTTAATTAATTAATTTAATTATGGCGAATACTAACATCCCCTAATGGCTCATTCCAGCAATAAATAATATGTTACAAAGGAAATAATACCCTCATGAGTTTTGCGTAGGTCTCAGATTTTTAATCTGAGTCATCGTTCGTGAGTTATAAAGATTTGAAAAATAAAAAAATTCTTTAGTTATTTTATTTACAGTAATTCCATTTTTGGGTTTTCTGAGTAGAGGCATGAATCGCCTAAAAATAAGTCATTGCTAGAGTTAATTTTTCATCTGTAATTCAATGGTGCCCTCAGATTTCTTATTTGAGTACCTGTTTAAGAGTTATACATCCATTTTAAGAAAACATCTCATGAAATTTTTTTTAAGGAAAAACATTTTTCAACAAATCGTTTTGGGCACTCTAGGACTTGGAATTTCACTCATTCTTAGAACTTGGTCTCAATAATACCATATATATATATATATATAATTACATCAAATTTCTATGAAATTTCATAACTCCCCCCCTTTGGGCATCACGTCCTCTAAAGTCATAACAAGGCTAACCTAACAAATGGGGGCTAATGAGCACGAATCAGAGCCTATCCATCCCTTGTGATCTTATAGAGATTCTCTAGATACCGCAAAATGTGAACTATAAGAATCGAATATCCATGAAAAAACCACTCCTATCGATCCTCTCTCTCCACTGAGAACATCACAAATGTCACCCTGTTGTCCATGTCCATATCAGCTCAGTCAATAACGTGGGAGGGATAATTCACATACATCCTCAGTTGTGACACATAAAAAAACCTAACTCATTGTGTATTTATGGGGGAAGAGCTAGGTGTTACACAACCATACCAACTCCTCTATGAATCTGAAATGGTCTGATGAACGTCGAAGATAACTAGTCACCCTAGACAAATCTATGCAATCCCAATCACGGTGAGACCTGAAGAAAAACATGGTATCCCTCCTCAAACATCAAGTGTCTCTATATCATATTAGCATAAGACTTTTATATGCTCTATAAAGTCCACATGCACATCTGGATGATCCACACCATCTTAGTGGTACCTCATACCAACTCTAGACCCATTAGTTCTGACTCCCTAGGGTCTGTCCACCATAGAGGTGATCTGTATAGCCAACTGTACAAGGCCTCAAACTGTTCCATGAAAATGGAACTGTGATAGGTATTGTAGTACATAAAATCCACCAGTGGTAGGTGGTACTATAAAAAATGACCAAAATCTAGGACACAAGAACAAAGAATGTCCCCGTAGGTCAACATGGTCCTCTCTATCCATCCCTTCCTCTGGGGGTGAAATGTTTTGTTCATGTGCACCTAAGTCCCAAACACCTCTTGAAAACATTTACACATCAATAAAAAAAATTGAAACATAGACTAAGAGAATTGTCGAAGTTACCCCATGAATCTGCACTACATCATAGATGTAGAGGCTTCCCAAGCCCTCTACAAATCATAGCCCCTATATGGGTAGGAAGTGAACCAACATGGTGAGTCAGCCAACGACCAGCCTAATAGTATCATTCCTCATTACCAAGAGTATAGAGTATATAAATGTCATATTCATGGTGGAATTCCAACCATCTTCACTATCTCAACCACTGCAAAACATATGGGAACCCTTCTATCCATGGTAAAGGATATTCCATTTAACTGATTGATGTTCCCATCGGCCCTCTGGTAGTAGGAACTTGTTCTCCATGGACACATGGTTAAAGTGTTGGTAATCCACACATATCCTCGTGCCCTGAGTCTTACTGAGACCTTCCTATTTATGTCCCCCTCATATACCCCCAATGTTTTAATCTCTACTAAAGACATCTCATATACTAATGTAGATATCAATTACATATTAGGATGTAGAATGGTATATAAATACCTTTCCCTATGAGTATGTAATCTTGGAAACATATTTTGAACAGACATTCCTACATAGTTTGAAAACTATTGGGAACAAAAAACTCAAAACATCCACTTCCATGAGGGTATGTATGGATGACTCTAGATTGATCAGCTAATCCCACCTATGCATTATTTTATCTGATTTTACCAGGTTTTTCTTTTTCACACAACAAGGAAAACCACATTCCACCACAACAAATATACCATATCTTTTTTTCCTAATGTAATCAATCTGAGCTGGAATTATGGATGACAAGACCATACCCAATCTGACATCATAATGCCTCAACATTGATCCCAATAGGTTCTAACTGAAACTCTCACCTCAATAGTCAGATCACACCATCGAAATATGTGTGATTGTTGAGTCTCCTCTAATAGGTATCTCAAGACGTAAGGATACAGTCAATGGTATAACCAGAACCACTACATATTGAACAAGATTCATGATTTGAATTAATGATTAGCACAAATTCCTATTTACATGGAAACTATAAGTAGACAGAAATAGACATCTAATCATTCATAGAGCCCTCTGTTCATACTTGTTGACCGCATGAAGCTACTCCCTTCCCCTATCCTCCATCGCCCTAATCATGGTGTGGACCATATTGGGGTGGTGGTTGTAATGTGTCAAAATGTATACCACCTCTTACTTCTCTCCTAGATCTTCGACAATGTCTTCTATCTTTCATATTTATCAATTCAGGTCACTTCCTCTTCCTAAAACATTCTACATGTCCATGTCTCTATGACTGACATCAAGTTCCTACTTTCCATTTGCTGACATTCACATGTTGCATCTGCTCAACCAAAAAACTTTCAATGAAAAAGGTTCTCTCTATCACCCTATCATTAGTAGGAATTCATAGATGAGTTTTGATAGCTTGGATGTCCATAAACACATTTCACATGGAGTTCCAAGCCTTGAAACCCAAGTCATATTCTCTTCACTGAGTACTTGGAATGGTAGGAATGCCTTGATGAATATGCAACTACCAACATGTCATCACTCTAAAAAGATATAATCTCTTGGGAACACATAACCCTTTCATTTTTTATGTCATGAGACCCCTTCTCTGAGAATGGTTCTCAAGATCTGACCTTAGGAAAGTCTCCTCATTACAAGATCAGGGTAATCTAAACCCTACCAACAACCTAATGAGCCATGTAGAAGGATCACTACTAAGACTTTTATATTATTTAACAGTGCCTTAGAATGATGGAAGCATGGTAACCACCTTAAAACATTACTTATCCTCTTGTGATTTGATCTTGCTGTGGAACCCGAGGGGTCTCTATCATATGAAACTCATATAAGGCACTGAGCCTATATTTGTCCACTACCAATAGCGCCAGTTGTAACTGCTGGCCAATGGGCGGTGGTATCGCTGGGAATCATCCCAAATGTACCATCCTACGCAACAATCAATGTACCAAAGCAACATCATTATGTGGACCATTCTCATGGTAATCCACGGAAATCCTTGTTGGCTGTCTCTGTGGAGGCATCATGAAAAACAATCAAGTTGAACCACATTCATAAAGTTATGTCTTCTAAACCGACTCTTATACAAATGAACATAAATAGATTTTAATGAAATAAGTGTTTCCATTTTTATATCAAAAATGTATAATTCAGATTCATCGTGCATGGATACGTTGGATGCAGCACCAAAACTGGATTCCCATGAATTGTAATTTGAACCTGAGACACTAGACACTATTTCCCAAAAGTAAAAAAAAATTGAATTTTACATTTTGAGATAGAATATATAAGATATAGTACCACTTTGCATTGAACCAACCCACAGGGACCATGTCATGACATACCCCAAGTCAACCTATTGATGGCTAGTGGATGGAAAATAGCACCAAATGTGTCAAACAGCAAATAGGTGGCATTATTTCTGAGTACACGTTGCACACATTGCCCCATCTGCATCCCAAAAAACTGATAGGGGGAAAACAATTATACTAACACAAGTTCTGAATACAATTAAAACTAAATAAAATTGGTCCAAGTTACAATCCCAACAAAAAATAAATGAAAAAAAATTACAAGGCACTTCGGTAGCCATCTACTGAAATCCCCTTCAGATTATAAAGGTAGTGTAGATATTGTTAGAGAAAGTAGTACATACTTCTGTCTGATTGTACAGGGTCCCACCTAATCTTATTCCATCATGTCCTACATATAAATTTCTATCATCTACATAAGAAACAACATGTGCGGTCGATGCCCATGCAACGGTGAGTAACACCATACTCAGTAGTGGACCCTAGTCCTCTACGGTGAAATACCAAAAAGAAACCATAAAGAAAAGAAATAAAAAAAGGCAATCATTTAAGACCAAAAAGTAAGAACATAATGAAAATACATCATACACCAGGTAAAATTTAAATCATTGGAAGATGTTTTATCAACTCTAGTAAATATTGTTTCAATGTTTTGTAAGACTCATCCCTAATGAAGCGTTGCTCATTTGTCAGGCCACTAATGAACCACAATGTTGTTGCACGTATATCAGGCCTCTAGCGATCCACAGGGAAACTGATCGCCTACTGGCCCACTAAGGATCCACACAGCTCCTACTAGTCTATCAGGCCACTGAGGATCCACACAGTTGATGCTTGTCTGTCGGGCAACTAAGGATCCACACTGCTGCTGCTCGAGCCTTTGGTATTACCTCAACCACCATGAGTCTAAAATAGAATATCCAAAAGGAATATATCAACATTAGGGTTCCAACACATCATATTATGCATCAAATGAACACATCTTTTGTAATGTATGATCATATTAAAAAAATGGGCCCACATGGATTCGTGTCTAATCGAACTCATACGTACGCAAAACTCTGCCAAAAAAATATATAAAGTATCTCAGAAGCCCCACCTCATCAAAAGGGTCCCAATTCCCCTGATAGTGTGTCAATCAGATGACTAGTATAAAATACACGAATTTTAGTAAATGGGGGTTAGTTACGTATGGGCCTGGTCCGACCAGTTCAGACTGACCTAACCAACCCAACCTGATGTCCCACATGAACCGGCCTTTATTTCTAGCCATTTAGGCCTCACTAGACTTGGACAAGATTTTCGTGGCACCAGTCAGCTAGTTCACCTAGTGAATGGTTTTTTCTGTCTCAGACTACTGTATAGGGTCAATCACATTTTCTATCTCATGCCGCAAAGCGGCTTTAGCATCCTAGCTTTAACTTGTAATCCCAGTATACTAAAACATACCAGCCCAAGGAATAGACCAGGAAACTCTGAGGGCCCCATGCAACCATCCTGACTCGGCATTGTGGGCCTGGATGTTTGGTTGGGAGAGTGTGTGGCCATTCAACCAAGCTCTACCCATTTTTTTCAAATGCATCATATGGATATAGGATACTCCTCCATGATATGCCTGATGGAACCACATCTCCATCACTCCACCTCAGACGTTGGGTATTGTCCTCATACTACTCTTTCATGGCACTCGTCAGGTACATCGCTCCCACATTCTGCCAGCATATGTCAGTGGTGCACTTACCGCACTACCCAGGCCCGCCTTCCATGACTCTCTGCCATCATGGTGTGCTGATGGGAGTGCATCATCCCTCAACCTATGACCACCTATGTTTCATTGGTTTCTTCAGTGAGCCACTATAGTTTCTCTGACGGTCCATTTTTCAAATCATTTGTTCCTACAAGACTGTAGAGATTCCACCTTCATTGTGACGTCCTTTAACTCAACATTCTGCAATTCAAAATATTCATCCACCAAGACCATACATGGGGAAGAGGGGTCAAACTATGTTTGTGTTGGACTACACCCTCTGCGTTTGAAATTCAAAGTAGGGGAGGCTTGGGATTATAATTTTATCATCAATAAAAATAATACCGAATAGAAACCCCTAGTATGACATCCTCTTGTAAGAATACATGATTCTCAGGATAAGATGCTCATTTCTTAATTAGCATTCGTCTTTTAGAATTTGAATGGGAAAAATATAAATCAAAAATCAAACACTTACCTCATTTGATGATTGTTTTTTTAGTGTTCTAACATCATGTTTCAAGAGGCCGATGTTGTTCTTAAAATCCTGGCTTTGTTCTTTAAAGGAATGTTGAACTAGATAACTCTCCTCAAGGATTATTCATTCTTCGTTGGACGTGAATATCACCAGAGGATCATCAAATAATTTCACCCAATTTCATTTCCCTCCTTCCAGCTGGTTAATTTATTAAAATGAAACACATCACAATGATTCAGTTACAATATGACATTATTTTGTTACATGCTATAATTTATGAAACAACATAGTTCTTACGCTTTCACAATGATCCCTTAATTATTATCCAATTACGTGCCTCATCATCACACCATAGCACTACAATCAACTACTAAATAGTTTATAAATAAATAAAATAAATGATAAATGTTATTTGATTATTTTTACGAAATGTGAGAAAAGTTATCTTTTATGTCAGACACCTGCCGGTCATATTTATGTCATTTCTAAGTGAATCATATAATTTCGAGTTCAATTGTGCCCTCATATTTTTGATCCAAAAACTAGTTCAAATATTACAAATTCCCACTAGCATGTTTATTTAAATGAACCTTAAAAAAGGTCAAAAAATTATCTTTCACACTCATCCCACATCGATCGAGGATAGGCACCACTAACAACCCATACCGTTTCTCAAAAGTACTCTAGTATTTTCATTTTAGCTTACCGTTTAGGAGTTATATGGTTTTCACAATAAAATAATTGTTTCCCAATTATTTTATTTATAGTAAAAAACTAACTTCAATTTTTGTCTTGTGCTTTCCAATTTTAGGATATTCAAAAGAAAATCATACACTCAAGAGTTCAGTAGTGGTCTTAGATTTTTAATTTGGGTCACCATCCATGAGTTATATGCATTTGACAAAAAAATTAATTTTTAGTCAATTATTTTATTTACAGTAATTCCATTTTCTGGTTTTCTCCCTTGAGGACTGTGCTGAGAATGAATAAGTAACTCTTTGGGTGATACCTCAATCCCGAACACAATAGTGCCCTCATATTTCTAATATACACACCCATTTAAGGGATATTCAACTTTTCTAATAAAACTACCCACACACTCTATATAAAGTTTAGCATTTTTTGATTGATCATTACCATTAATCCGGGCCTTAGAACTGGTCATTGTCTCTACGCCTAGTCTCAATATAATTTCATATATATTTATATGTAGAGTACATGGATTTTCTGAGATATTATACATTTATATGTTAGTGTCATAAATGAATGTGGTAAACATTTCCAATTAATATTATAATATATATCTTGAAACTTGTAAAATTCAATACAAAAAAATTCCTAACTAAATAAAATAATGTTTTTTTCATGATCATTAGAAAATATTTTCCTCAATGACTAAAGAATAATGCTTATAATAATTCCAAAATTAATTTTAATGATTTGATGAATCCTCATAAATATATCACAACTCAACACATCACTATTTAATCCATACTTCATAATTTTATTGCAAATTTCTCGAATAACATCGTAAATTTATGGATTCCCCTTTCATTATTTTTTCTCCACTTCATTGTGTATCACCAAATTAAATGGATTGAATCATATATGGAAATAATAAATTATTGATATATTAATTCATAAGAACAAATCATAGATTATCCCCATTCATTACAACAAAATAATATATGTAGTTCCAAATGACCATGGGATAAAAAATAATGGCTTGATCCCCATGAACTATTTCATATTTTTTGACCCTCATAATCAAATCCTCTACAATATTCAATTATTATATTCTATTGATCTTCCAAAAATATTCTCCCCAAATATGAGATTTGTATACAAAAAACTCACTTTTATATTATGTAAAACTCATTAAATGGAATTATTAACCTTACTCATGTTAATTGGATAGACATTAATAATGATAATATTTTTTGACATAATTTCATGATGTAGAATTAAATAATCAAATATGACCTCATGTTGACTATCATAAACAATTTCAAAAATCCCAATGGTTTAAAATATATCCAAGACCATGTAGCATCAATTCCCTATTAGATGTTAATAAATTTAATGATAAATAATAAAACCTAACCACTTCCTATGTAATGATACAATCATTTATTACATAATATATTTAAAACATTTATTATATACGTATTGAATTCACATACATTTAACAATATCATATAAAATTATAATTAATTTTTTATAAATGATTAAAATATTATATATCATTTAGAAAAATTATTTCACATTATAATTAATAATATTATGTATTCCATTATAATCCTTAAATTATGGAAAATTGTTATTAATTAAATACATTTAATTAAAAAAAATTGATCAATTTGAAAACAAACAATTCTTCTTAGGTTTTATTTCATATAGGGTAATATTCCATAATTATATACATCACTATGTGATCTTGTACATGAAATGTATCTCTATAAATTAAATTCATCATTATAAAATACATTTTCCTAATACATTTAATACTAGAAAAATATATTGACAAATTCCCCTCACATATATGAATACTAATATATCATTACATGTAATTAAATAGAATGACCAATATACAAGAATACGGAATATGTCATTCATCAATGCTAATGAAACCATCTCAAATAAGTCATCTTATAATGAACATGAATTTTATATATCTAATTCAATTTATTGTTAAAATTTCCCATCACGGAAGAGATAAAAACCAATAAAAACAAACCAAATTAATGATAATAATCTTATTTAGAAATTACCTGATTTGGTATACCACATGGTCCAATGTTAATTTCAAATATCCATAGGTTGGGGACAATAACAAGATATAATAAACAACTTATTAGGAATGGATTCTCTAGTAGTAATCAATATTTACCCATTCATCTTACAAGATTACCACTCCAACAGAATCATACTCAATATAACAAAATATAAAATCTAGAGTAATGTATCTGTTACTAAATATATTTAATAATAAACAATGTAAAATATATACATAATGTGTGACAACAAAAGATAAAAAACGTATCTCATATCAAAATATAAAAACTCAAAGGCAACATAACCAAACCAATCATGGGATATGAATATATCCCAAAACACATCATTCCAAAACTACTTAACATGTGATAACCATTGTGAGATATTTCCTCATCTAAAAAAATATGTATGGTGATAATCAAAAAGAGGAACTAATTAACATAGTTCTCATACATTCACTGATTTATTGAATGTTAACATTTAAATATTCCTAAATTAATATTTATGGGTTTATGCACAATGTAAAATTAGTTTCCACCATTAATCTATTTAATAATTTGTAAAACCTTGTAAACCAATAAAGTAGTTAGAATCCTCATTTTCAAAACCATTAAACATTGAAATCTATCTACCTTAAAAAATTTCTCTTAATTCACATTTGGTCTTCCTTCAAAGATTCATGTTTTCCAAAATATTTTGAACATGGGTCAATATAATGAAACATGTCCATATGATAGATCATGCTCAACATATCAATGAATGGAAAACAAGGGGAAGCATAAACATAGTAATAATATAACAAAATGTTGTCAAGTTGATATAAAATCTGATATACCCATGAATGATAAAATAACATAATGAATAAAATCAAAAGAATCGTCCAGACATGGGTAATTATCACAAATGGATCTAACTATAAGGGTATAATTTTATTGATAATTTTTTTCTCTATGTAGACAATACCATTAGATTCTTTTATAATATTCCCTTGGACGAATTCCAAATTTATCCTAGTCTCCTAGAAAATCAACTAGAATCTATTATAATCATTCTACCAATGACTCTAATAGTCCCATGGACAAAAAAAATATCTATTAGTATTCTATAAAAAAGGTGACATTGTCCCTTAATCAACTCCCAATGGTACCATAGGTATTTACTTGATCTAGATAATTATAATCACAACCACATCACAACTTGAACATGTGGAAATCCATTTGAAAAGACACATTCATAAAAATAATTCCCATTTCAATAAAGTACATTCCTTTTTGTAAATGTTTTTATAATACCATAGTAGAATCCAATTTAATACCTTTTATCCTATTTTGTAAATTTTATCAAACACGTGGAGTTGAAACTAGACACTACTATTTTGAAAACTCATATAAAACAACCAAATAAAAAATCAATGTAACTAGAAAATTATGGGATAAACATCAACCCTAAATAAATAAAATATAAATTAAGTAAATAAAACCATAATAGATTATAAATATAAAAATAACACCTCATAAATTCCCTTAAATAGAGTCTCATAATAAAAAAATGGTTACAACCTCACTTTCTTAACTGAGAATCAACTAGAATCATAAGAAGAAGGCCTTAGGCACTATTTAATTAAAAAAACTAATAATCCCATTATAATCCCTTAGTTAGGCCAACCTAACCTTTAGGTTAACACTCTCCCAAGGAAATAAAAGTCAAAAAATGTGGAACGTGTAAGGGTGATTAAAAACAAATAATTTTGAATTGATCATGACAAAAGAAATATCAAAGACAATGATATTCATCCAATACAAGATGACAGATGATTCCAAGGCAA
Source organism: Viscum album (assembly GCA_963277665.1). NCBI lineage: Eukaryota > Viridiplantae > Streptophyta > Magnoliopsida > Santalales > Viscaceae > Viscum > Viscum album. The sequence goes on along the minus strand of OY728131.1, from coordinate 1,213,513,774 downwards.
TGAGGAGGGGCTTCACAAGAATGGAAGAATAAATGAGCATTCATGGGTTTAAAATTCATACTAAGATATTTAATAAATAAATAAATAATCTATCTATTTTAGGAAAACCACACCTTTTGGTTAACCATGTACAAACCATGATGGAACTACTACCTCCCCAAAAAACATTTCATGTGTACTTCCCTAGGGTTTGCATGGTTTGAAATCCTGGTATCAAACCATGAAAATTTTCACTATCCTTAAACCATAATCCCCCACACAATAATCTAAATGGAATGAAAATACATTGGCTAACTATGTTACACTACCCAAAATCCACAAAAATAGAGGTTTTCACCCTCATCTAGAAAAAAAATCAAAGCCATCAAAATAATAAATAAAATAATAAAAATAAATTTACTACTAAACCACAGGGTGTCACAAACTCCACAATATTCATATTTCTTTCACCAAAATGTCCACATACTCCCTTAAAATAAAAAAAGAGAGGCCATTAATCCCTCACCAAATCACCAACCAACTAGGTATCGTTGTTATTTCAGTAGAACAACCAAATCAAAATATGTAATGCATAAAAAATATTTTCCATTATTTAACAAGGACATAACTATTGGTAAAAGTTCATATTCTGTTGGTAAAAAATTTTACCAACATATATGTCTCTATCAATAAAATGTTTGTAACAACTATATCGATAAATGTTTTTGTGATGGGTTAAATAGCTCCCTTGAAATTAAAATTAATACAATAGATAATATATATATTGGTTAAAGTGTTTATAAAAAATTTGTAGTTAAAAAATTTTCATATGGTAATAATATTTCTATCATATAATATATATATTTTTAATATATTACATATTAATAAAAATTATAAATAATTATTTCAAGTAAAATTTCATATTATGATTATATTTTATCATATATATTAAAAAAAAGTCAATTTCAACACATATTCAACATGGAAAAAAAATAATATTAATATTGAAATATTGTATATAAAACACAGGACCACCCAATCCACACCACACTAAATCCCCTAATAGGTTCTCACTATAGGTGACCCATACAAGCTTGGTGGGGCATCCATTCCATCATGTCACCTCTTGCTCCAGTGCGCCAATCATTCCCAGTGACCATACATGATATATAGTCAGCTTCACCTCTAGTGACCGGATCCAGAAAAAATTTAAAAGACCTGGAATTTTTGTGGAAAATTTCATCATAAATACATGTAAATTTTATGAGACTGTGAAAACTGATGGCCCGTGATTTCGAGGCCCGGTGTGCCTGGAATCAATTTCGGAATTTTTTTTCGGGTGCTTTCAGTAAACGTGCAAGAAGGTCTTTATATCGTTTGAACTAGTGATCGGAATTGAACATTGAGGGAATCGTTGAACTCAAAGCACTGGTATTCTCTTAAGAATACTTTCACCATGACTGCAGATGCTAATGAATATGATATAGTTTTGGGTTTTACATAGGAATACAAAAATGAAATAAGTGCATCTCTTATTTTATTTTATTTTTTATGACCACCATGTGGAAGTTGGATGTGAAATCACGACACCTTAACCTCCCATGAGAGGATATTAGTTGGAGCATATCTAAACCTAACCTCCTCTTCATGTTTAATGTGGTGGGGACCACCCTAGTTTAAAACATCTTGAACAGCCCATTAAGTTGGGAGAAACCACTTGTGCTCCCCACTTAATGGTGCCACCCTTCTTTTTAATTTATTATGACTATAACTCTTTTATTAATGGTGAAATTTAAATTAAAATATTAAAACATAATTCAAATTATATTGGCCATTCCTTTTTTGGGAGAGGAGTTGGAAGAGCACTTGGTGAAACTTATTCTCTCCAATGAAAAACGCTCCTCCCAATTAAGAAAGACCATTGAAGAATAAAGAACACTTCATCCTCCATAGATGAACATCTTCTTCATTGATCTTCAACCAGAATAAGGGAGGAGGTGTCATCCTAGAAGAATGTTGATGATGTCGTCCTCGACTTGTTCATCTTCTTTTCCAACATCAACTAATTGAGACCCACTTTCCGTGACATCGTCAATAACCAACGAACAAAGGTAGGGGTTCAAGCAAGTTTAATTGTTTTAGGTTCTTCGTTTTTCATTGAGGATTAGAATTTGACACTTCTTCATATCATCCTAACGTGGAGGGCGCGGGATGAACAAACGCAGTCTGAACCCTTCACCCTCTTTGTGGAATTTGACGCTAAATGTGGCATGAGTCTAGGATGAGTTGTACTCGTCAACAATAGTTTCAAATTGAAGGTAAAGTCTTGAGGAGTGCATGACTTCATCTTGAATGAAAGAAATTTCCACTGAAACATGTTTGATGACCCGTGGAATGTTTTTTGGTGGATGGAACTGATGAATGTCACCGCATGATGGCGGTGGTGAAATCGTGCCTTCAGAGGAGTAATCTGTGGTCGTCGGTCCGCAGTGGTGCAGCGGCGGCCAGTGCAAGACCGACCAAAAATAAAACCAGTGGCCTGAGGCGCTAGGTTTCTAGAGAAGTGCAATGCAACATCACCTCATAGTGGAGAAAAATGGGGTTGCGGCCCCTTTCCGTGACAACCAGCGCAAGGCTAGATGCGAGGAAGACCAGCGTCCATAGTCGTCGGGTCACCGGAGGAGGCGCGACTCTTATGTGCTGTGTGGAAGGGAGCTGGCCTCTTGGCTAGTAGTGAGGATTATGACCCATTGTTGGGTCTTGTGTGATGTGGACCAGCACCCCATGGCACCGGTTGACTCTCAACGTAATAGCTAAGTCATTTGGGATTTTCATGGGGCACGACCTCCCCCCTGGACGCGGCTAGGGAAAACCCCATAGGCCATGTGGGTCACTAGCCCTGCGGGCCACCAGGCCAAAATCAACATGGGATGGGCCACCAGCGTGGGTTGGGTCACCCCATCAGACTGGGTCATACCCATGGACTGGGTCGGACCCTCGGGTCGGTTCGGTCTGACTGGGTCGAACAAGACACAGACCCATTTGACCTATTTCCACTCATTTGCCTATAACATGAGCTACAAGCATTCGATTTATGAACTGTCTGCGATAACAAAATACTTGGAAGGCTAAAGTTCTTTTGTTATACCCCACGTTAGGTTTGGACACAATTAATATACGGCCGGGTTGGATCGAATGTAAATCAAACCGGTCCCTCAGAACGGAAATGCCAAAAACTCTCCGAACGGGCGTCGGATTGACACACCATTGGTCGCATTAAGTTTCTTATGGAAAGAAAGATATTTTCGATACATCATCGTTGGAATTCATAGTAGTTTATGTATTGATAGTTGGCTTGAGGAGCGGACCTTTCCAGAATTGGGCATGCTTTGTGCAGAACCATGTGGTTGGCTATGCCCTGATGACTGCTCTTGGATCCTATGGGGGTTCGACAACACAGATGACTGTTCATGGATCTTGTGTGTGTACAATAGCTTCAAGGACTATTCCTGGATCTTGTGTGGGTTCGACAGATCTGTTTACTATTCCTAGATCATGTGTGTGTTCGACAGTTCTGAATTTTATTCCTGAAACCTATGTGGGTTTCACAGAACAGATGATTCAGTGGCTACATCTGATCATCTTTATCTCTCTACAAAATATGTATTCCTATGTGAGTTGATCAAGTAAAATTGTTTTTTCCTCATTGTTGATATGGATTACATGATAACATAGGCATGTGTATGGTAATATCCCTATGTGTGGTTATCTGTCGATTTTATACGTTGTGGTTTATGGTTGTTGAATTTTATGATACCTTGACGGTCTCAGAGTCCCTATTGACTATCATTATTTTCACCCCATCATAGGATATTCCAACTCCTCAATGTGTTGGATGTAGACGACAGACATCGCTGATTGAGGCTGAGTGTACTAGGATAGGATGGTGCCCGGTGGTGGACTTCACAATGAGTCGGTACCCGGAGGAGACTGACAGATGTGGAGTGCTGAGGGGGATATTTGTACTTACACATCAGGAAGTATCTCTGGTGGATGATCTAGAAGCTTCTTTTCATCTTTCAACTTTTTTTTCACTTTTCAGTTGTATGTGTAATTTACATTTTGTCTTGTATTTCTGGCCCCATTACTTTTTAGTACTCTCTTTTTATACAGCTTTGCATTGTATTTTGTAACTAGATATGTGCTCTATTGTCTGTGTTCACAATTATTAAGTCAATGCTTTCCTAGATTTAGGGAATTACAGCTTTGGTGCTAGTCGCCATCCCTTAGCCTATGGAAGTCGGGCATGGGTTATTCACAGCACAGGCCCCGAGGGACGGGTCGTTAGAAATTTTTATCAAATGAGTCGGTTCTACCACAGAACGTTGGACTTTGATATTTGTTGTGAAGAAATAGTCTTAGGGGTACTGAGTGTGGTTTTCCATTAAGGGAGTCTAGGGTTTGTGTGGTGGATAACATATCCATACCCTAAGACCCTGACATCTGTTTCAGAATAAGTGCATGAAAACATTGATTGTGTGTGTGTTTCAAGAGTTTTCTTAAATATCATTTTGTGTCATCTCACCAGGTATAACTTTTTGACCAAGGTAGACCTGTTTCTTTTTAGATTTCCCCACGTAGATAGCTAGCCAGGGTTCAAGGCTTGGTACTAGATGGCAGCCCACTGATCAACGAGGTCATAGTGTAGGGCCCCATCACAACGGAGGAACCAGCGGTACCACTACCCGTTAAGCCACTGATACCACAAACTCTAGCATTAGAGAGTGCACACCACATGAGCATGTTACATGAGTTCTAACACCATTGGACTCCTAGGTAGAGGGGTAAAATAGACACACATGCAGTTAAGGATTGACTGGAGGTTGTGGTTAGAGTCTTTAGAATATTAGGGACACCATCAGACATTATGGTGATCCTTTTCGTGAGTCTCCATCATGCTGCAACAAGAAGATGGTGGAGCCTGATGCTCTAGGTCCATGATGAGGTGACAAATATCAAGGATGACTTCGAGAGACTATTTCAGGAAAAGTATTTGCTATTCACCCTACTTGTGGGACGAATACAGGAGCTACTGCATCTATAGTTGGGTAACATGACGGTAGCTCAGTACTCGGCGAGGCTCACCGACCTCTCGCGCTACTCATCAATTATGGTTCCAGAACCATTCTTCAAGGACCAGACCTTTGAGAATGGGATCAAATGAGAGATCATGGCTTCAATGATCTCTCTAAGCATCCCGAAGTAGTCGAGGGTATTGGAGTGAGACCTCTTAGATGATATTTTTCTTACTTAGTAGTCACCAGCAACGAGACCCACTATCGGGCGTCACATAGCGGTGTCTTATAAAACAGATAGTAGACATATGGCGCAGATGTCATAGAGGACCAGACTGTCTGGTTGATGACCTATGGACTGGGGTTCTGTTGTGCTAGGCTCACGAGACATGGCCTATCATTCAAGGAACATGCAGTGTTTCACATGTGGCGGCATGGTCACATGGATCATGACTGTCTGACCCGCCATTTTGATAATCATCAGACAGTTGAGGGACCTCCCAGGTAGAGGAATAAGTTCGATCAAGGAGACTCGCATGACATAGGTGGACATGGGAGAGGAGCTGGTCGTAGAGTTGGTGGTGGGAGACATTATGACAGGTTACCACCACCACCAGCAGGAGGTCCTCCCCGAGCGCAGGGAGTAGGTGGACATGGGAGAGCTAAGCTCCAGGCAGCTGAGGTTTTTGATCATAGTGATATGGAGATGATTTGAGGTTTGATATGTGTCTAATATACTATATCTACAGTTCAATATAGACCCAAGTTCCAGTCACTCTTTCATTTCCAGCACCCTCATTCTGATCCCGGACATTCTGACGGAGCTGTTGGCTCGATCCTTACGCCTAGAGATTCCTACGGGATCATATTTTATGATTACAAACTGGTGCCGGTAGTTTGATATTACTATAGGAGGCTAGAGCTACTGCTAGGATTTACTAATAGCAGCGTCGAGCCCTTATGATGTGATTTTGTGTTTGGACTGGTTATCTACAGTCAATGCATATATTAACTGTATTAGACGCAAAATGTTGTGTGTTAGCACTGATTGGACCATGTTCACCTTCACAGACAAGAAGGGAGCCTTTGTAGCGTATGATGGACATAATTGGAGGAGGGTGCAGCCAATCAATCATTAGTTGGCCTACCTTACCCTCAGATCAGTTGATGTGGAGATTCCAAGCTATCCTGTAGTGGTGGACCAGTATGCATATGTTTTCCCTAATGATGTCCTAGGTCTACATCATCAAGGAGAGGTGGACTTTTACATTGACCTATACCCCAGGACGACACTAATATCTACACTAGTGTATCAGATAGCTCTTGTAGAGCTTCACGACATGCGAGTACAGCTGGATGACTTGCATGGGATGGAATTCATAAGACCAGTGTTTCTCCATGGTCATCCATGATTCTATTCACCAAGAAAGCAGATGGAAGATTCAGGATTTGTGTTGACTACCATCACCTTAACCAGGTGAATGTGAAGAATAAGTACTCACTCCTGAGGATTGATGACCTCTTTGATCAGTAGAAGGGAGAACAGTGGTTATTGAAGATAGAACTCAGATCAGTCTATCACCAGCTTAAAGTTTGAGATGAGGATGTGTAGAAGACGGCCGTTATATTTAGGTATGACCACTAAGAGTTCTCGGTTATACCTTTTCGCATAACCAACTCTCCAGTAGTGTTCATGGGACTCATGAGCAAGATTTTCCAGCCATACCTCTATCGCTTTGTCGTAGTCTTCATTGACGACATTTTTATTTACTCGACTAATGAGGAGGAGCATGCCCACTATTTACTGGTAGTACTGGACACTCTCCGAGAGAACCATTTTTATGGTAATCCTTTGATGTGCCAGTTTGGGATCCGAGAGTTTCAATTTCTCAGACATGTCATCTCAAAGACTGGAGTTACGGTAGATCCAGTGAAGATAGTGGCTGTACATGCTTGGGAGACACCCAGGTGTGTGACGAAGGTATGATGTTTCATGGGTTTCACTGGATATTACCGTTGGTTCGTACCAAGCATCTACAGAGGTTCAGCACCACTATCAGCCTTAATGAAGAAGATGAAATCCTTCGTGTAGTCGGAGAGATGCCAACAGAGCATTCATGAGCTGAGGAAGAGGCTGACTAGTGCCCCATATTGATGCTTCTATAGAAAGGCGTATGGTACATAGTTTACTGTGATGCATTAGGGACATGAATCAGATGTGTCCTGATGCGGGAGCGAGCAGTAATCACTTATGGTTCTTGTCAGTTGAGAAAACATGAGCAGAACTATGCCACCCCTGACCTGGATTTAGCAGAATTGGTCTTCGCCTTAAAGATGTGGCGGCACTATCTGATGGGAGAATGTTTTACCATGTACTAGTTTCACAAGAGTCTCAGTTATATCTTCTTTTAGAAGGACCTGAACCTGAGAAAACGGCGATGACTTGTGTTCTTCTTGGACTACGACTTCAAGATAGTCTATACTTCTGGAAAGGGTAATGTTGTAGTAGATGCACTCAGTAAGATATCTGGTATACTGCTACTAGATGAGGTGACAAAGTAGCTAGCTGCTTTTCATATATCATTTGTTGGTTGGGATGGAGCATCTTTCCTTCAGTACCTTCTAGTCACTCCCCCACTTCTTCAGTGAGTCAGGGAGGTGGAATGTGGTGACACTGACTGCGAGACAGGAAGTTCTCAGATATCCACAGGGCAAGAACCTGAGTGATTTTCTAAAGGTGGGGAGCACGTCATCCTCTTTAAAATACATAGTATGGTACCAGTGTCACTTCTGGAGGATGTGTTGAGGGTGTTCTAGACATCCCATTTAGCGGTACATCCAACTGTGGCAAAGATATACCAGGACCTTGGACAACAGCACTGGTGGGAAGGTATGAAGAAGGTAGTTTCAAAATATGTCTCTCGGTGCCTAACTTATCAGTAGGTGAAGGTAGAGAACTAGGTATCAGAAGGTATGGTTCAGCATTTAGAGGCCCAAGAGTTGAAGTGGGATGGGATATAAATGGACTTTGTGGCAGGACTTCCACATACATTCATGGGTCACAACTCATTTTGGGTGATCGTTGGCTGACTCACCAAGTCGGCCAACATCCTACTGATCAGAGAGCAGGGTTCAGTGGAGAAATTGGGATGCCAATACATACATGAAATTGTGCAGCTACATGGAGTACATTCTTCTACTATCTCTGATCTTGACACACAGTTTACTTCTGGGATATGGAAGGGGTTGTAGGAGGCTTTCAGGACTTAGATTTATCGGAGAACCACCTTACATCCTCATACGGATGGCCAGATATAGAGGACCATTCAGACTCTCAAGGACATGGTCCATGCATTCGCTCTCGACTATGGTTGCAGTTGGGAGGATCACTTACCATTGGCGGAGTTTGCATACAAATACAACTATCACTCCACCATTTCGATGGAACCTTTTGAGGTGTCATACGGGTTAACCTATAGATAACCCTTGTGCTATAATGATCATAGAGAGTCAGTACTAGTGGGACCAGAGATGGTACGAGCTACCACAAAAAAGGTGTATATCATCCAGTAGCAGATGAAGACTGCACACAGCAGATAATAGTCATATGCTCACAGGAGATGGAGACCTCTTTATTTCAAGGATGGTGACCATGTCTTTCTACAGTCACCCCGATAAGAATTACATATATTTGGCCGAGGAGGCATGTAATCACTGTGTTTCATCAAACCTTTTCTTGTTCTCAGTTGATTTGGTGAGGTGACATACCACTTAGATCTTCCACCTCAGTTGCACTAGGTGCATGACGTCTTCCACATATCCCAGCCAAGGAGATAAGTGCATGCCCCTTATCACATCATCATCCATGGGGATATGGACATCAATGTTGGAGAGACTATTAAGGAGGTTCCAGTGGAGATTGAGGATTGACATGAGCGGGTCCTTCGTGGATGGTCAATACCTCAGGTGAGCGTTCACAGGCAGTATGGGAACGTCTAGGAGAGCACATGGGAGAGGGAGGTTCAGATGCATGCTTAGTATCCCCACTTGTTCCCTTAGTTTGAGTTGTAGCATATGGTGACGTAAATCCCTAAGGTGGAGAGAATTTAATGACCCAAAATTTTCATGGATTTTTTTTAAATACATGGGAATTTTATGAGACCACAAAAACTAACGGCATGTGATCCCGAGGCGGGGTGTGCCCGAAATCAATTTCTGATGTTTTTTTGGGTACGTTCAGTAAACGTACGAGCATGATTTTATAACTTTTGAACCGGTTCTCATAATTGAAATCCAAGGGCACTGTAGAACTCACAGCGCCGATATTCACTAAGGAAAACTTTCACCTCAAATGGGGATCTTCGGGAATAAAAGATAGTTTTGAGGTTTTACGTGGGAATAATAAAATAAAATAAAATAAGTGGATGTCTTATTTTATATTATTTGTTATAACCACCATGTGAAAGTTGGAGGTGGGGACTACCACACCTTATCCTCCAATGGGAGATTATGGAGTTGGGTCCCATAGCAACCTAACCTCTTCTTCATGTTTAATATGGTGGAGACCACCCGAGGATAAAACCTTTTTAACTCCCCATTAAGTGGGGAGAAACCTCTTGAGCTCCCCACTTAATGGATCCACCCCTCATTTTAATTTATTACTCCAACACCTCTTAAATTAATGGTGCAATTAAAATTAAATTATTAAAACATAATTTAATTTATATTGGCTATTCCTTTGATGGGATAGTGGTTGGAAGAGAACTTTGAGAAACATATTCTATCTAACGAATAATGCTCCTCCCAACGAAGAACGACCATCGAAGAATGAAGAACACATCATCCACCAATGATAGACATGTTCTTATTTAATCTTCAACCAGAATAAGGGATGATGCACTATCCTTGAAGAATGTTGATTATGTCATCCTTGACATCTTCATCTTCTTTTTCGACGTCAATGAATCGACGTCCTCTTTCTGCGAATTCGTCAACGACCAATGAACAAAGGTAGGGGTTCAAGCTTGGTGAATTGCTTCATGTTCATCATTTTCTGTTGATGAATAGAATTAGAAGATGTTTGATATCACCCTAACATGGAGAGAAAGGGCCAAAAAATCACGGCCCAACCCCTCCACAATCATTGTGGATTTTGATGCAAAACGTGACATGAGTCTAGGATGATCGTTATTCATCAAAAATTGTTGCGGGTCGAAGACGACGTCCCGATGAGTGCCTGAATTCTTCCGGAACGCAAATAGGGCCACCAGAACTCATTAGATGACCCGAAAAAAGTTCACTCATGGATGGAACCCACAAAAGTCACCGCATCACAGTGGCAGTGAAACCTCTCCCCTGGAGGAGTAACCCACGTCCATTGGGTCGTGGTGGTGCAGCAACTGTCGGCACAAGCCCGACAATGATGAAAAATGGCAGAGAAAGCCACCAGTTGTTGGAGATGGTATGGTGGAATAGATCCGCACAGTGGAGAAAATGGGGGCTGTGGACCCTTGCCACGGTGTTGCAGCGGTGACCAGGAGGAAGACTAGCGTCCTGAGCCACCGGGTCGCCGGAGGTGGCGCAACCCATCTGCACCGCATGGGAGGCGGTGGGCCGCATGGCCTGATCGGAGGAGGGAGACCCACCACTGGGTCCCACTTGATGAGGATCGGCACCAGGTGGTGCCTGTTGACTCTCACTCGAATGGCTAATCCATTCAGTATTTCCAGGGGCGCAACCTACCCCCTTGAAGGGGCTAGGGAAGACCCCACGTGATGCCAGCCATATGGGACATTGGGCCGATCCCAGTATGGGCCAGACCCAGCATGAGATGAGCCGCCCCCACAGATCAAGTAGGACCCATGGACCGAGTGAGACCCGCGGGCCTGGTCGGTCCGACTGGGCCAGACCGGTCCCAGATTCCTTTGACCTGTTTCCACTCTTTTGGTCGTAACATGATCTATGAGCATTCAATTGACGGACTGTCTACGAAGACAGAATACTTAGAAGGAGATGGCTCTTTTCGTATACCCCACTCATGGTTTGGACACAGTTGGTGTATGTCTAGGTTGGATAGATAGTAAATATAATCGGGCCCTTTGAACAGAAATGCCAATAACTCTCTTACCTAACATCTGATTGACGCACCGTCTATTGCGTTCAGTTTCTTATGGAGAAACGGATCTTTTGGATACATCAACTTGGGAATCTGCTGAAGTTAATTTTCTGACAATTGGATTGAGGAGTGGATCCTCCCATAATCAACCATGATTTTTGTGGATCCTAGTGGCCGGCTATGCACTGACGACTGTTCCTGGATCATGTGTGGGTTCGATAGCACTTATGACTAATCTTGGATCCAGTGTGGAATCAACAACACTGACGACTATTACTAGATCCAAAGTGGGTTCAATAGCTTTGAGGACTATTCTTGGATCCTATGTGGGTTCGACAGCTCTGATTACTGTTTTCTAGATCCTTTGTGGGGTTGACAATTCTGAATTCTGTTCCTCGATCCTATGGGGGTTTGACAGAATAGATGATTATGTGGATACATCTGATCATCTCTATCTCTCTATAATTTTTGTATATCTATGTCATCTGAGTTAGTATATTTGTGTTTCCAACATGATTGAGATGGATTACATGATAACATAGGTATATGTATAAGCATATACCTATGTGGGGTTATCTGTTGATTTCATACCGTGTGGTTTATCCTAGTATGATTTTGTAAGGCCATGAGGGTTTCGGGGTCCCTATATAGTATCGTTGTAATCAACCATGAATGGGTTATGCTCTCTGATAGAGCAAATATTTTCAATTAATTTATATTGATTATCATTGTTTTAAACAAACAAAATTGTTCCTCTAAGATGAATTGTTTCATTTTTTTGATAATGGTGTTATTTTGAGCTGAATAGTAAAAATTGGCCATTTTGGATGTTTCACAGTTTTAAATTATTTTGGTAGTTTGTCCATAACATTATCTACACTGATCAAAATGAAAATTTATTTCTTTTCCAGATTTTACACATCCATGGAGTCATTTAATATATTTGGACTAAAATCTGAATCGTCCATATGGAAGCTCAAAAGAAGCTCACAAGGTGGCTCAAGAAAACTGTTTTCAGTTCTACCTAGTTTTGATGTGGGATCGATAACTCATCCACTGTGGGCCCAAAGCTTGTGCAATTCGGTGGTTGGACGCGCAAGGAGTTTTGGAGAATCTTTAATGAAGGAATCATTGAGTGAATTGGCCGTTTATGGGGTCATTAAAGCACCCTAATCTGGAGGATTTTGTTTTGGATAGTCTGACTATACAGAATAAATACTCATAGTAAAACGACCATAACTCTCGTAATAATGTCCACATCCACTGGAATTTTGAGGGGACATGGACAAGAGAATTATGAACATCATTCAAGAAGGGCTCAACGCGTGAAGATGTCATTTAATGGGGCTACAAAGCGTCGACATGCGGGGTAAACATTCTGGCTATAAAAGGAGGAGAGCTCCACCCACTCAAAGCATCCATTCTCCACCCCATTTCTTCCGGGACACCAAGAAAAAGATCTTTTCAGTTTTATTTTTTATTAATTTTCTTTTTCATAGTTTTTTAATTCCTTCTTCTTCCCCATTCAACTCGATTACCCTTACCATGGTGGGGTAAACTTTTGGAGTGATTGGTGAAGGGTTGGTTTTCTACATTGTAATGCTTGAGTTCTTAGACGCAATTGAATAAATATCTTTCTTCTTCAATGTTGTTTTCAATTTATTATAGCAGATTTTATTATCATGTTTGATCGTTCTTGATTATTAATTTCGTTATTTATTTTGGCCTTGGTAAAATAATCAATATCTCCCTCCACTAATTTCTGGATTATATACAATGGAATAAACCAAGAATTAGTGGTGAAGTACTCGACGATCGTCAGTACGTGTAAAAGGTGTAGTGAATGTTCTTGATTATTTGGGACAAACAAAACCCAATCGGGTATTGCCCATTTCAATTAAGGATATTCAATACAACTATTTTACACATGGAAGGAGAGTTGACCAAACTGAGATATTGGTAAGGTTTTCTCTCACAATAACAATTTCACCAAGGAAGTGAGAGGAAACAATTGTGGAAACTCACTTTAATCAACTAAGAAGAAGAATTTTGAATTAAATTGAACAAGGATAGCATTATAATTAGGAAATCGACCCCGACCTAATCACCCTTTTAATTTCATAGTTTTTCAATCATTTGAATTTCAAATTTCCATTCACAACATTTTTTCCCTCGTTTTATAGTGACAAACCGTTTTGTGTGCACTATTCTTTGGGAGACATCCTAGGTTAACCACATTACTACATTTTAACTTAGGAAATAATTGTTTTTCCATGCCCTATGACAGGTGTGCGTCAAACTTGGCGCTGTTGCTGGGGAGGCAGTGCAACAAAAAAACATAATTGAATGACCCGTAACTCAAAAGATCCATTACTTGAATTTGATCCATAAATTTAAAGAACATTAACCCAACTAAGAAAAAGAAATCTACCAGAAATCATTGAAGAAATAGATCTCTCAGATTCAAGTGAAACTCTTAGTGTTCACTCTGAACCTTAAATCATCGGTAGAAATCCCAACCAAACCATGCGTGATCTATGTGAACCACAATTTTCCATTCAAAATAACCAACTAATTGCACCCTCTGAACCAAATGATTTTGAATTACGTGTAAATATGATTCATGTGCTTCCCAAGTTTCACGGTCTTGCAGGAGAAGATCAAAATCGGCACATGCAATAATTTAGATACACTTGCTCAAGCTTCAGGCCAAGAGGAGCACCCGAAGACCAATTTCAGTAGAGGGAATTCCCCTTCTCATTTGAAGGAACAACTAAAGAATGGTTGTACAACCTGCAACCAGGGGAGATCAGTGATTAGAAAGATCTAAAAAGAAGTTTCCTGCAATGATTATTTCCCACATCGAGGAGCACTGCCTTCAAGATGGATATTTACATCATACGACAATCAAATGGAGAAACCCTCTACGAGTACTAGGAGCGCTTCAAGAAGCTACGTTCCATCTTCCCACATCAAGAAATGGAGGAACACCAATTCCTTGTGTTATTCTACCAAGTACTTATGGATAATGATTGAAATATTCTAGATGCCTCATTAGGGGGGGTCCCTGATTGACAAGTCTCTTACAGATATCAGAATACTAATTGAGAAGATTGTTCAAAACTCACAACAATTTAGACTAAGAGGAATGGGAACTAGGGGGATAAATGAGGTAAAAAAATCTGATTCCTCTACATTTATTGAAACCAAAGTTGATGACCTTGCAAGATTAGTCCGTCAAATGGTTGTAACACAAGAAAATGGACAACATGATTCTGCTCAGGTATGTGGTTTATGTTATTCTTCCACTCATTATACTGACCAGTGCCCTGAGATACAGGGGACAAAATACAGTGCTGTGGCCTTTCAACCAAGACAATTCCAAAAAAATCAACTACAATCCCAACAAGGATATGGGTACCAACAAAACCAGATGAGACCATTTAACCAGCAACCCAGTCAACCTCCTTACCACCAGCAGCAATACCAGAACCCCCCTCCCTTCCAACAATCTTATAAACAGCCCTTCCAACACCAACAATCTTTTCAGCCTCCACCATTCCAAACAAAGACATATGAACAACCATCCACCAGCACACAACCTTCTGTGGAACAGCTACAATCCAAGTATGAGGGCCTAGTAGATAATGTTGACAACATAGCAGAAACAATGGGAAGTCTTGTTGAAATAATTTCTAAGAATCCAGGGAAGCTTCCATCCCAAATAGTGCGAAATCCTAAAGAGAATTTAAGTGCAATCATAACAAGAAGTGGAAAAGAAATCCCACCTCCATCAAACCCTAAACCTGAAATAATACCACATATTCTGAGGGATAATGATTCAAAAAGTCTTGTGAGAATCCACCATGAAGATGAAAATGAATAGAAGGAGGAGAAGGATAGGCCACAGAATAAGAAACAAGAAACACCAATGAAAATAATACAAAAGGAGAAGAAAGAATTACCCCCCACCATTTCCAACAATGATGATCGAATCAAAGAAATTTCATGAAGAAGCACTTCAAAAAGAAATTCTGGACAACTTCCAAAAAGTGGAAATCAATATCCCCTACTTGAAGATGTTAAACAAATTCCAAGGTATGTAAAATTTTTGAAAGATCTTTGCACCAAAAAGAGAAAGCTTTATGGGAGTGAAAGAATCAACCTGGGAAGAAGTGTCTCATCCCTTATCGTGCCACAGATTCCAACCAAATGTCAAGATCCAGGGACGTCTTCCATTCCATGCACCATTGGTTCATTAAATTTCACTAATTCATTGTGTGATTTTGGTGCTTCAATTAATGTATTGCCTCACTCGCTATAAACTACTTTTCAGATGGGAGAATTGAAGCCCACAAGAGTGGTGGTCCAGCTTGCAAACAGATCCACAGTTTTTCCTACAGGAGTTTAAAAGGATGTCCTTATGAAAGTCCAAGATCTCTTATTCCCAGCTGACTTCTACGTGCTCAATATGGAAGAATATAGGAGCACATCACATTCCCCCATCATTTAGGGGAGACCTTTCTTGAAGACAGCCAAAACTATCATCAATGTCCACGAGGGGACACTCACCATGGAGTTTGGAGAGAGCACGGTCCAATTCAATATTTTTGAATCCATGAGGTATACATCAGATGATCACTCCTTCTTTTCACTTTCCCATGAATTTGGTGCAGAACCAATTGAAGAATCAGGTATGCTCTATGAATTCTTAGAATTAAGAGAGTCTTCTCCCTTTGAAAATATCATTGAACATGTGGATGCTGAAGATGTTGGAGATTCTGACTTCATGTGGGAGGAAGAGGTAAAATCTGATTTCATTAATGATTTGTTAAATAATGAGGAAGATGATATGGTTTCTTGTGTGCAGGAGGTCAAAAATTTGGAAGAAGAAAACGGCAATTTAGTCTCACCCCTTGACAATCCCCCTAACCTAGAACTCAAACCACTCCCCACTGATTTGAAATATGTATACCTTAGGGAGGGAGAGAAACTACCAGAGATAATTTCTAATAATATTTCTAAAACCCACGAAAAATCATTGATTGATCTTTTGAGAGAGAATGTCCAGGTAATAGGATGGAGCTTAGGTGATATCCCAGGAATTAACCCAAAAATATTCTCACATAGAATTTTTGTTGAGGGAGATTCAAAACCTGTAAGACAGCCCCAAAGGAGATTGAATCCCACCATGATGGAGGTTGTGAAGAAGGAGATCGAGAATCTCTTCGAAGCTGGGATCGTCTATCCCATTTCAGATTCGCAGTGGGTCATCCCTATTCATGTCGTTCCAAATAAAACTAGCCTGACCACTGTGAGGAATGAAAAGAATGAGTTAATACCTATGAGAATTCCAAACTACTGTAGAGTGTGCATTGATTTTAGGAAATTGAACCAGGTCACTCGAAAAGATCATTTCCCCATCCCTTTCATTGACTAGATGTTAGAAAGATTGGTAGGGAGAACTCATTATTTCTTTTTGGATGGATTTTCAGGTTACTTCCAGGTACCCATTTCTTCCGAGTATCAAGCGAAGACAACATTTAAATGCCCTTTTGGTACTTTCTCATATAAAAGAATGCCATTTGGATTATGTAATTATCCAGGTACATATAATAGGTGCATGGTGAGTATATTTTCTGATCACCTTAAAAATTTCGTGGAAGTTTTCTTAGATGATTTCACAGTTTTTGCAGATTTTTTTGATCATTGTTTGAAAAATCTGGAAAAAGTTTTGAAAACCTGCATTGAAAGAAATCTTGTTTTATATTTTGAAAAATGTCATTTCATGGTTCAAAAAGGAATTGTAATTGGTCATGTCATTTCCCAAAATGGAATTGAAGTGGATAAATCAAAAATTGAATTGATAAATTCATTACCTTACCCTACTTGTGTGAAACATGTTAGATCATTTTTAGGACATGCAGGATTCTACAGGAGGTTTATCAATGATTTCAGTAAGATTTATCTCCCTATCTCAAGATTACCTTTGAAAGATGCTGATTTTGATTTCAATGGTTCATGTGGGGAATTCATTGATGAGTTGAAGAAGATATTGATTTCACCACCCATGATGCAGCCTCCAAATTGGGAAGAACCATTCGAACTACTTTGTGATGCCCCCAACCAAGCAGTTTGAGCAGTCCTTTCTCAACGAATTGAGTGAAGAACACAAGTCATTTCATATTCCTCGAGAACTTTAGATGCAGCCAAATTCAATTATACAACCACCGAAATAGTGTTCTTTGTAGTTTTTTTTGCTTTAGAATGATTTAGATCATATCTTCTTGGAACTAAAATCACTGTGTTTTCTGATCATGCAGCTTTGAGGTACTTGATGAAGAAAGATGATGCTAAACCAAGGTTAGTGAGATGGATGATACTACTACAAGAATTCAATATAGAAATAAATGATAAGAAGGGATCTGAGAACCATGTGGCTGATCACTTAAGTAGACTGCCAAACACTGTTGAAATTGATGTTCCAGAAAGAGACCCACTAAATGATCAAATTCCAGGAGAGCAGTTGTACTTGACTGAAGGAGAAGTGCCTTGGTATGCTGACATAGTCAATTTTCTCGTAACATCTCAGGTCCCATCTCATTTCAATTATCAACAAATTCAAAAACTAAAATCTTAATCTAGATATTTCATTTGGGATGATCCATTCCTTTGGAGGATTTGCAATGATAAAGTAATAAGAAGATGTTTAACTGAAAGTGAAGTTAAATCTGTCTTTGATTTTTGTCACACATTAGCTTGTAGAGGCCACTTTGGACCTCAGAGGACAGCAAGGAAGGTTTTAGAATCTAGAATTTATTGGCCCACCATTTTTAAAGATGCTTATGAATTTTGAAAACTATGTGAAAAATGACAGTTTTCATGAAATATTTCAAAGAGACAAGAAATGCCCCTAATGCCATTGAATTTTTGTGACATTTTTGAAGGTTGGGGTATTGATTTTATGGGACCTTTCCCAATGTCATTTGGAAATTCTTATATCTTGCATGCAGTTGATTATGTTTCCAAATGGGTGGAAGCAAAAGCAACCAGAACTGACGATGCTAAAGTTGTTTGTGATGTTGTCAGGTCTAACATATTTTGTAGGTTTGGAGTGCCCAGAGTAATCATCAGTGATCAAGGGACTCACTTCTGCAATTTGAGAATGGAGACATTGCTGAAGAAGTATGGGGTGCATCATAAAACATCAACTCCCTATTATCCACAGACAAACGGGCAAGCAGAAGTTTCAAACAGGGAAATCAAGGGAATTTTGGAAAAGACTGTTAATCCAAATAGGAAGGATTGGAGCCAATGTTTGGATGATACCTTATGGGCTTACAGGACATCCTAGAAAACCCCGATTGGAATGAGTCCATATAGGCTGATTTATGGGAAAAGCTGCCACCTACCTGTGGAATTGGAGCATAAGGCGTATTGGGATGTGAGGAAAATGAATTTGGACCTTGAAAGTGCTGGGAAGGAGAGAAGATTGAAGTTGAAAGAGCAGGATGAAATAAAAAGGGAAGCATTTGAAAATTCAAGGATTTACAAATAAAGACCAAGAGTCGCCCATGACAAGCTAATCCAACCAAAATACTTCTCTCCTGGAGATAAAGTGTTATTATTCAACTCAAGACTCAAGTTGATGCCAGGTAAACTTCGTTCCAGATGGGATGGTCCATTTATTGTTACTCATGTATATCCTTTTGGTGCTGTGCAGATTATGAAGGATGGAGAGCAGGATCCATTCACTGTGAATGGACATAGGTTGACGAAATTCCTTGGGACCCTACCATCAAATCCATTAGAGGAGATCACGCTCCTCCAACCTATTTATCAATAAGATCCATCAGGTTGTACCTCTCCTTCACATTTTCTTGCTATTGTGATTCAATCATAAATTGTCTTACATGTTAAATCCACTTAAATTCATAGAGGACACTGCATCATTTAAGTGTGGGGGAGGGAACCTTTGTTGTATAGGATTTTTATTTGATGTTTGCTTTCAAAAATAAAAAAAAATCTGCGTTTTGAAATTTTTGTGTGTTTATTTTTCAACTTTTGGTGTGTTTCTAAAACTTTTGAGTTGAAATGATTATCAATACCATTTTTGAAACCCATGTCAATGAAGGAACCAGTCTATTTCATGAAACTGATCTTAAATGAATGCTGAAATAACATTATTTCATGTCCAAATCTTTTGAAAATTCATGGAAAGTACAACGATTTTTGAATCTCCTGCCATATTTCACTATCTATATCTTTGAAATAACTTTCATGTGAGGCTTCTGAACCATTTTTTTCATATTCTTTTCATTCACCTCATTTCTTGAGAGAACCAGACTATGCTTGCTTTAACCAGAATTTGATTTATTCTTTTTAAAACTTGAGGGTTGGGGTACGTGTGTTTTAAATGATTGAGGCATTTATTTTGTTTGAATCCCCCTTTTCAAAATAATCCTTTTCATTATGGCCCACCTTTACATTTATCCTTCATTGTATCCCCTTGTAGCCACGAATTTCCTGATAGGTTAGCCACATTACAAGCCAATTTTCCCTATCATACCTGCTCTTGAAGTAAAATTGCATGATCCAGTTGAACTTTAGTGTGGGGGAAGATGTTTTGTGGTGTACTAACTCATTTGGTTATACTTTGGGTGGAAAATAAATTGTGGAAGAGATATGTGTGAGGCTGAAAAATTATTCTGTTGAAAGCTGTGCCTTTTCTGGAACTTTTATGAAAAGAGAAGTTGTGCCTTTCTGGAGCTTCCAATGTAAAAAGAATGTTGTGCCTATCTGGAGCTTTAAAAAAAATTATGTTTGAAAAGATTTAAATGTTTGCTGCTAAGATAATTGAATGATGATGGAGCCTATTTTCAACAAAGGGGAAGTGAAGGAGACCATATTTGAGTGAAAACTAGAATCTTGCAATTTTGCTTCAATAAGAGCCAAGTCTTCCTTTTTCGGCCTCAGATCTTTTAACATCTAAATCCTACCAACTGGAAGCCACAGAACAACCCTGAAAAGTCCTCATGAGAAAAAAATTTCCTTGACTAACATCGGGTGGAGAAGTATGAATTTATCAAACCTATGGTGACTCGTGTGTGAGTTTGGATGAGAAAAGCCTTGTTCAGCCTTTACATTTGTCAGATGAGAGAAAATTCATGTGAGGTAGGTGTTTTGTGTGCATGGGATAAGAAATGAAGTGGAAATATATTAAAATCATAAATGGAGAATTTTAAATAATAGTTTTTGATGAGGCATATATCTTTTTGTTTCTTGAAATTGATTTGATTGATCTCATTAATATGTGTTTTGGATTGGATTTGATTTGATTTTTATTTGTCCAGGAGTCCAAGTGCTATGTATGGGGGAATTGATAGAGAAAATATTTTCAATTAATTTATATTGAATATCATTGTTTTAAACCCACAAAATTGTTCCTCTAAGATGAATTGCTTCATTTTTTTGATAATGGTGTTATTTTGAGCTGAATAGTAAAAATTGGCCATTTTGGATTTTTAACTGTTTTATATTATTTCGGTAGTTTGGCCATAACATTAGCTAAACTGATCCAAATTGAAAACTTCTTTCTTTTCCAGATTCTAAACATCCTGGGCGTCATTTAATATATTTGGACTAAAATCGGAATCGGCCATATTGAAGCTCAAAAGAAGCACACAATTTGGCTCAAGAAAACTGTTTTCAGTTCTGCCTAGTTTTGATTTGTGATCCATAACTCATCCACTGTGGGCCCAAAGCATTTGATATTCGGTGGGTGGACGCGCAAAGAGTTCTGGAGAATCTTTAATGAAGGAAGCAACAAGTTAATTGGCCGTTAATGGGGTCATTAAAGCACCCTCATCCGGAGGATTTCGTTTTGGAGAGTCTGACAAGACAGAATAAATGCTCATAGTAAAACGGCCATAACTCTCGGAATACATGTCCAAATACACTGGAAATTTGAGGGGAAACGTCCAATATAATTATTAACATAATTCAAGAAGGGATAAATGCCTGAAGATTTCATTTAATTGGGCTACAACACGTCTACATTCTGGGGAAACATTCTGGCTATAAAAGGAGGAGAGCTCCACCCTCTCAAAGCATCCATTCTCCACCTCATTCTTTCCGGGACACCATGAAGAAGATCTTTTCGGTTTTAATTTTTGTTTATTTTCTTTTTCATAGTTTTGTGATGCCTTCTTCTTCCCCATTCAATTCTTTAACCCTTACCATGGTGGGGTAAACTTTTAGAGTGACTGGGGATGGGTTGGTTTTCTACATTGTAATGTTTGAGTTCTTGGACGCAATTGAATAAATATCTTTCTTCTGCAATGTTGTTTTCAATTTATTATAGTATATTTTATTATCAAGTTCGATCATTCTTGAATATGAATTCTGTTATTTATTTTTTCTTTGGTAAATTAATCAATATCTTCCTCCACTAATTTCTAGTTTATATATGATGGAATAAACCAGGAATTAGTGGTGAAGTACTCGACGATCGTCAGTACGTGTAAAAGGTGTAGTGAATGTTCTTGATTGTTTGGGAAAAAAAACCCGATACATTATTGGCCATTTCAATTAAGGATATTCAATACAACTATTTTATACATGGAAGGATATTTGACCAAACCGAGATCTTGGTAAGGTTTTCTCTGACAATAACAATTTCACCAAGGAAATGAGAGGAAACGATTGTGGAAACTCACTTTAATCAACTAAGAAGAAGAGGTTTTAATTAAATTGAAAAAGGATAGAAATATAATTAGGAAAATAACCCCGACCTAATCACCATTTTAATTTCATAGTTTTTCAATCATTTGAATTTCAAATTTCCTTTCACAACATTTTTCCCCCCGTTTTAAAGTGACAAACTGTTTTGTGTGCACTCCTCTTCGGGAGACATCCTAGGTCAACCACATTAATACATTTTAACTTAGGAAATAATTTTTTTCCATGCCCTATGACAGGCGTGCATCACTCTTACCTTATTTTGTTGGATGTAGTCAATAGACAGTGCTGACTGAGGCCGAGTGTACTAGGACTGCACGGTGCCAAGAGATGGAACTCACAACGAGTCGGTACCCGGAGGAGACAAAGGGATGTGGAGTGCTGAGGAGGCTATCTGTACCTACCCTTCTGTTAGGAACCATGGTTGATAATCTAGGAGTTTTGTTTCATCATTCAGATGTTTTTCCCTTTTATGTTTTACATCTACTTTACTGTTGGGCTTCAATTTCCAACCCCATTACTTTTTAGCACACTCTTGTTATACATTTTGGAATAGTTTTTTTTATCCAACTGTGTTCTCTGTTGTTTGTGATTATAGTTATAATGGAAATTACATCCCTGATTTAGGTAATTCTGCATTTGGTGATTGTCGCTATCCCCTGGCCTATGGAAAGTGGGATTGGGGTAGCCACGTAATGGGCCCCGGGGGATGGGTCGTGAAAAAAATAAAGTTTTTCATTGACTAAAAAGAGTGTTTTTGGTATAGTCACATTAAAATTATGAACCCCCACTATTATGGAAGGCCCAATATACTTTTTATATTCCTCTAGAATCCATCCATCTTCATGCAACATTAAACTACTTTGTAATAGTTCTATAGAAACGTTTTATTTAACCAACATATAAAAAAGGAAACACATGCAGTAATTCAGGATGTTCCTTCAAATCATAAACTCAACCTATTAAAAAAATGAATCCCAAGCTACATCTCATACTCCTCTAGAATACATCCATGGTATTACCACATCATTATTCATTGAAGTAATTCTCACAGGAAATATATTTCTCTCAAGATCCCCACAACGTTACAATTAATCTTGACAACTGCATACATCAAAATACCAATGGGATATCAACAATGAATAAAAATCAAATTCCATTTAATTATAATTTTAGGTTATTGTGAGAATAAAGGATTATATTTTTGTATGTGTTGTAATACCTATTTGTGAAACTAATTCTACTAAGAAATGAACAATCATTACAATGTAAATTGTTTATTAAATGTAAAATTAAAATGAACTCCAAGTCATAGTATAAGTCCCCAGCCTTAAACCATACTTAATCTTGAGTTATTACAAGATTACACGTTGAGGATCTTTTTAGGTTTAGAGTTTTAGAGAATTAGATCATAAAACTTTCATTACATTCCACATATAAACAAAGTGGTTACATAAAGATAGTATTCTTCATTCCCATCAATGGAAAGACATTTAAAATAAAACATGGATTATTTCTTAACACATCCTTGACTCTATCATCTTATCATGTACCTTTCCCTTGACCTGTGAAAAAAATTTCAAAAACATGGGATGAGCATAAAAACTCAGTATGGGTTATAAAAAAAACATGGAAAGGAAACATTAGTTCATATATACATAAGAATGAATTCATACTTTACCCATAAAACATAGGCACTTTAACATACCTCATAAAATCATGAATAAATCATAGAAATCATAAGACATAAAGGTAACTTGAGGCATTCATAACATTCATACGTAGGGAGTAACCCTCTTGGTTACGTTTGGAATACCCATCACAGTATATTCCCTAAAATATCTTCGGAGAAACCTTAACGTTTCACTCCTTCGCGTTACCCAATGCATTGGAGAGCTATAACGGGCTCACCCGCCCTTAGTTTATCACGGAACCACCCGTCTTCATAATAATGCCCAAGAACCATAACATAATCATATCACATAAAACATGCATAAAGGAAGCATAAAATTTCCACATTTCAATCACGAGATATCAATACAACACATTGATATAAAAATATTATGAAAACCATTTTCAATACCAAAATAAAAGAAAATCAAAATATGGTATTTATTTTTCTTTTAAAAAGAAGGTATGGCTTGTAGAGGAAGCCGAAACTCAAATAACGGTCACGACGGCAGAGAAGTCGTTGTCGCCGCATACGTATGAAAAAAACATTCCCTTTTGTCGTTTAGTAAACACTTCGTATAAAAAAGATTCCTTTTGAATAAACGTAAAAGTCAAAGGGGTTTATACACCGTATAAAAGAAAGTTGTGTATAAAATAAAATATGCCTCAATGAAAGGAGATTGAGACGAAGTCCCATACCTCGTATCCGACTTGACCCGACCGTTTTTTAATATCCTTAATAATAAACTTGAGTTAATCTCTACTTGATTATGAATCTTTTTCAAGTTCATTATTCCTTTTATACCATGTTATGAACATCATGTAATCAGTTAAGTTAATAATGTTCATTTTGTCGGTATTTGGTTCTTAAGTCAAAAATAGACTTCTTACACTTACATGTTGTTAATTTGGTCAAAGGTTCATTATATCCAGAATGGTATTCATGATGTAGATATCATATATTTCATATATATCCAGTACATACATGCATTTATAATATTACATAATCATTTAGAGGTAAGAAATGAAATGCACCGTTCTTGGAGACGGTAAGCCGTACGTACGCATGAACGCTACTTTTATTTCTATTTCGTATTTTATATAATGGAATCATAATGATATATAGGTATATTATAATTCCAGTATAATATCATATATAATATCATAGTTCCATCCTTTATATGTCCCACATATGGTATTTAACGAATCAAATCACTTTGAGGGGGCGGTAGTCTGCACTTCCTAAAATGAAGATATCGTGTTTACCCATAATGGAAACCATAAAGGTATGCCCAAAATGAAAAAAAAGAAGCTTAAGGAAAACATAAACATATTATATATCATATATAAAAATAGTGACATCATAATGGCCACCTTTGAAGGTGTTAAATGAGTGTTGAACAATCATCGTTTCGGGAGGCAGAATTTCGCCATCCACGGAAACCGTATGTTCTTTAACCATTTGGTGTAGTTGTGTGAGATTGTAGCTCGAATAAATCTTATAACAACATCCTAGTATATTTAAGATACTGTTGTTGTTACAAAAGAAGTAAATAAAAAGATTTTAGGGGGTTGGAGAAGCAAAATAAAACAAATGAACATGAGAGAATGAATTACCTTTAAAAGTGTAACTCCTTTTGATTTGAGCCTAAAGGATTCCTTTGAAAGGATTCTTCCCAAAGTTAATCCTCTAGGATAAGGAGAGGGATGTGGAGAGAGTAAATGTGCAGGGTTTGGCCGAGCCAAAGGCTTGGGGTGTGTGTGAAATGAGGTAGAGGTTGGGGCCTTTTATAAGAGGAGAGGAGGGGCACTTTTGGAAAGTAAAGAAATATTACTTTATTTGAAAATGTGTTTTGGTTTCAAAAGGTCCCACATTGATATAATTCGTGGATAAGGTGATAAGGCTTCGAAATCCACTCATCCAATAAGTTTTGGACATGTGTAGTTTATAGATTTTACATTATCTTTCCATTTTATTTAAATCGTCAAATAATGATGTCATCACTGCATCATTATTATGTCATAAATAATTTAATTTATTTAATGTCTAAAAATCAAAAAAAAATACTATGATGTAGGAAAGCTTTTTATCTTTCCAATGAATTTTTATAATCAAAAATCTGATCTTTATAATCTCATGTAAAAATTGTTTTCGTAAAACATCTCTTGTTTGTGTCATTTTTACCTTAACATTTAATAAAAAGTTATTTATGTCATTTCCAAACCAAAGTGTCTCCATGGGGTCCCCAAGTTGACCCATGGCTTGTCTTGGTCGTCCATGACACAACCAATAATGTTGGGACATGTGTCTAGGTCATTTCATATTATTAAAGCATTATTTATACCTTAAACTACACTAATTACCACTAATCGCGATTAAGAACTTAATAAGTTACTATTCACCAAAAAATTATTATAATCTCATTGGACCACATTTTACTTCATAATGACAACCATGTATGTCAGATTTTGAAAATTCAATACACATTAGTGGTAAACTTTCATTTAACTGAAAAATCAGTTTGCTTGATTACCACTTAGTGGTTTCACTATTCATCAAAAATTGAAGTTTTTCAGAAAATTACCAAAAATTCACCTTAAGCTATATTTGATATTCTGAATTCAAAAATGAAGTCCATTTTACAAAATTCAAATCATATAAGTCACATTAATTAATTCAATGATTAATTCCCGCTGCCAGAGCAAATAGTGTGTTTTTACAAAACAATAAGTATCAAAAGATTGACACCAGTTTAAGTCTAATTTCAAAGTGAAATTGATTCCAATGACCACCATTGGATTAAATGGTAAAAATATATTCATATTACAAATTAATACCAATTCAAAAGATAATCTAATCATATAAATAAATTAGATTAAAAAGCAGTTTTGATGTAAAATGCAGTATTTTTCACTATTCATTAAAAAATGAACATTGTCAGAAAAATACAAAAAATTTACACAAAGTAAATTTTGATGTCCCAAACATAAAGAATAAGTTTATTTTGACAAACATAGTTTATAAAATTGTCAAAATATAGATTCAAAAATGGTTTGCCATCAAAAGGCACTAAAACAATCTTTCAAGAATATTAGTGTATTCCATGCATAAGATTGTATTTATTTTCATTTTAAGCCTCTATAACACTATATTAATCATTAATAGACATAGATAAAAATATCTATTATTCATTACTTACTTGGGATGTTACATCCTTCCCCCCTTTAGAAAATTGCGTCCCCGCAATTTATTTACTTATCGAATAAATGGGGGTACTTATCCCTCATTGCATTTTCAGATTCCCATGTTGCCTCTTCAATCATGTGGTTTTTCCACAAAACCTTTACCTGCTTAATCACCTTATTCCGTAACACTTGCTCCCTGTGGTCAAGAATCTGGACCGGTTGTTCCTCATAAGATAGGTTCTCTTCCAGCTGAACTACCTCTGGACTCAAAACATGAGATGGATCTGGAATATAATTTCTCAACATCGAAACGTGAAAAACATTGTGTACCTGAGATAAACTCGGAGGTAAAACCACTCGATATGAAACTGATCCAACTCTCTCTATAATTTCGTATGGTCCAATGAACCTTGGACTCAACTTTCCTTTCTTACCAAATCTCATCACACTTTTCCATGGAGAAACCTTGAGAAAAACATGATCACCTACCTCGAAAGATAGATCCTTCCTCCGGTTATCCGCATAACTCTTCTGCCTGCTCTGAGCTGTTCTCATGTGCTTCTGAATCAGCTGAACTTTTTCTGCCATCTCTTCTACCAATTATGGTCCCATCAACATTCTTTCACCCACTTCATCCCAGAAAGTTGGAGTTCAACACCACTTCCCATATAATGCCTGAAATGGTGCCATCCGTATACTGGAATGAAAACTGTTATTATATGAAAATTCAACCAAAGAAAGATGTTGGTCCCAACTTCCCTGATAATCCATAGAATAAGCTCATAGCATATCCTCCAATGTCTGAATTGTTCGTTCTGATTGTCCATCTGATTGAGGATGAAAAGCTGTACTAAAATTTAATTTAGTACCCAACGACTTCTGAAGGCCCTTCCAAAAGTTAGAAGTAAACCTGGGATCACGATCCGATACAATGGAGAGAGGAACTCCATGTAACCTGACTATCTCTTTAAGATACAAACGGGAAAGTTGATCAAGAGAGAAAGTATCTCGTATAGCAAGGAAATGAGCAGATTTGGTCAAGCGATCAACAATAACCCAGATTGCATTATTACCTCGAGATGTCTTCGGTAATCCAACAACAAAGTCCATGGATATATTCTCCCATTTCCACTCTGGCACTGGTAAAGGCTGAATCATCCATTTCGGTAACTGCCACTCTGCTTTAACCTGTTGACAAGTCAAACACTTCACATTAAAATCAGCAATATCTCTTTTCATTCCATCCCACCAGTAATACTCCCACAGATCTCTATAAATCTTAGTACTGCCCGGATGAACTGAAAACAGAGAACTATGAGCTTCACATAACAAATCTCTCTTCAACTGTGAATCACAAGGCACACACAATCTCTTCCCAAATCTCAAAACACAATCATTATCAATGTTGAATTCAGGCAACTTACCTTTCTAAACCAGCTCTACCTTTTTCTGCAACTCACTATCTTGCTTTTGTGCCTGCTTGATTCTATCTGATAGAGAAGATCTCACTGATACCTGAAACAAAACAGAAGGACTTCCTGCACCAACAAATTCTATGCCAAAGTTCATCAAATCGTTAACCAAAGGAACACGTTCCAAATGCAACATTGTTAATGAAGCACTACTTTTTCGACTCAAATCATCATCCACTTTATTTGCTTTTCCCGGATGGTAATGAATTGTACAATCATAATCCTTGATTAATTCCAGCCATCTCCTTTGTCTCATGTTTAACTCTTTCTGAGTGAATATATACTTTAAACTTTTGTGATCGGTATATATTTCACACTTTACTCCATACAAATGATGCCTCCAAATTTTTAAAGAAAAAACAACAGCAGCTAATTCCAAATCATGTGTAGGGTAATTTACCTCATGAGTTTTCAACTGTCGTGAAGCATAAGCAATTACCTGATCATTCTGCATTGGGACGCAACCAAGTCCTTTCAATGAAGCATCACTGTATATAACAAACTCACCATTCCTGGAAGGTAGTTCCAAAACTAGAGCATTCACCAATCTTCTTTTCAATTCCGGAAATCAATCATCACATTCTTTTGTCGAGATAAACTTAACACCCTTCCGAGTTAGCTTAGTCATTGGACTAGATAACTGTGAAACATTTCTAACAAACCTTCGGTAATAGCCCGCCAAACCAAGGAAGCTACGAATCTCGGTTACATTTGTGGGTCTTGGCCATTCTTCCACAACTTTTGTTTTTGCAGGATCAACAGTTATTCCATCTTTAGAAACAATGTGACCAAGGAAAGAAATTTGTTGTAACCAAAACTAACACTTGCTGAATTTCCCATACAGTTTCTTTTCTTTTAAGGTTTGCAAGATAACCCTTAAATGTTTTTCATGCTCCTCTTTACTTTTAGAAAACTCCAAAATATCATCAATGAAAACCACCACAAACTTATCCAAGAACTCATGAAAAATTCTATTCATTACGTCCATGAATACAGCAGGTGCATTGGTTAGCCAAAAAGGAATTACTACAAATTCATAATGGCCATATCTCGTACGGAACACGGTCTTCGGAATATCTGCCTCCTTTACCTTCAGCTGATGGTACCCCGATCTCAGGTCAATCTTTGAAAAAAACTGAGCTCCCTGGAGCTGATCAAACAAATCATCGATATGAGGCAAACGATATTTGTTCTTAACAGTGATATTATTCAAGGCTCTATAATCAATGCAAAGTCTCATAGACCCATCTTTCTTTTTAATAAATCAAATAGGAGCACCCCATGGTGATGTGATAGGTCTAATGAAACCTTTCTCTAATAAATCTTTCAATTTCTCCTTCAACTCTAAAAGTTCAATTTGTGTCATTCGATAAGGGGGTTTTGAAATTGGCTTAGCATCAGGAACTAAGTCAACAGTAAACTCAACTTCCCGATCTGGTATTATTCCAGGCAACTCATCAGGAAAAACATCAGGATACTCATTTACCACTGGCACATCATTAATCTGAACAGTTCCTTTATTTTCAACGACGTGTGCAAGGTAACATTAATTTCCATCTTTCACAAGTTTCTCGGCCTCTTGATATGTTATCAAAAGTAAGGGTTCATTCTTGTAAACAAAATGAAAGTCTTTTTGACAAGAAACTTCTTTATCTCTACAGTCAATCATAGCATGGTAAATAGAGAGCCAATCCATACCCAGGATAACATCAAACTCTACTAGAGGTAGAACAATAAGGTTTGAAAGTAGGTTCTTTCCACAGATAAGGATAGGAAGATTCTTATAAATTCTTTTTTCCTCGACACTTCCCCCAGGTGTTTTTACCAAAAGTTCATGAGTAATTTCTTGAGATGGTATTCCCATTTTACTAGAAAAGGTTTCAGAGATGAAAGAATGTGTAGACCCCGAATCAAACAACACACTGGCATAATCTGAAAAAACAAACAAAGTACCTGATACAACTTCATTTGATGGCCCGACATCTGCTGAAGTAGTTGCAAAGGATTTCACCACCCCTTTCTGCTTGTAGTCTAACTGCTTCCCATCACTCAAGCTCTTTTTCGGACACTCGTTTGCATAGTGACCCATCTCATTGCACTTATAACATTTCACTAACTGTAAATCAAATTTGTTCTTACCTTCACCTTGATCCTTTTCAGTGCAATCACGAGCCTTATGTCCCATCTTACCACATCGGTAGCACTTCCCAGAATTCATAAGACATTCCCCAGCATGCCTTTTGCCACATTTATCACAAACTGGAAACTTAGTTCTCTTACCATTAGACTTTTTTGAAGAATTCTTACCTTTCTCCTGCCACATCGGTCTCTTCTTCTGCTGGTTGTTATAGAACACTTGGTCATCGGAAAACTCCATTTCCACCTTCTCAACACATCGAACAAGCTTTTCATAGCTTTTAAACTCACGAGAAGCTAATGCCCTTCGATACTTTGGCTTTAATCCTGAGTAAAAACGATTGATTTTACTATCAAGGTCCCGGATAAAATTTGGAGCATACCTTGCCAATCGAGTGAACCTTTCTTCATAGGCATCCACTAAGTCTTCCTCTTGCCTCAATTCCAAGAATTTCTTTTCCATCCTAAGTCGAACTACCTTAGGAAAATACTTCTCAAGAAACATACCTTTGAATTCATCCCAGTCAAGAGCATCAATCTCATCGGCGTCCCTGATATTTTTAACCATAGACCACCACTGATCTGCTTCTCCCTCCAAACGCTAAATAGCAAGACTAACCTTTTGATTGTCTGAACACCCCATGACATCAAAAATCTTCTCCAGTGCTTTAATCCACCCTTCAGCTAGCACAGGGTCAGATGATCCTCTGAATGATGGTGGATGTTGCCTCATGAAATGTTCCACCACTGACATGTTCCTCTGCGGTTGATCTGGCTGATCTCGTGCATGGATACCACCGCCATTTATCGCTTGAGTCAACTGCGCCATTACTACAACAAACTGTTCAGTTCCAATTCTGACCATTTCTTGTTGCGGATTCGGAAGTTTATTTCCTTCTGTATGCCTTCCTAGAACTGCTTCCCTGTTTCCTCTGCGGAAAACCATTCTTCACAAACATGTCTTAGATGAAGCAACATGGTAATCTTTAAATGCTATATCATTTCAAAAATAAAATTATTGATAATAATTTAATAGAATTCTAACTCCTAAAGTTATCTAAACCAACCATTGATACCAACTATAAGGCCCCAGCCTTAAACCATACTTAATCTTGAGTTATTACAGGATTACACGTTGAGGATCTTTTCAGGTTTAGAGTTTTAGAGAATTAGATCATAAAACATGCATTACATTCCACATATAAACAAAGTGGTTACATAAAGATATTATTCTTCATTCCCATCAATGGAAACACATTTAAAATATAAACATGGTTTATTTCTTGACACATCCTTGACTCTATCATCTTATCATGTACTTTTCCCTGGACCTGTGAAAAACATTTCAAAAACTTGGGATGAGCATAAAAACTCAGTATGGGTTATAAAAAAACATGGAAAGGAAACATGAGTTCATATATACATAAGAATGAATTCATACTTTACCCATAAAACATAGGCACTTTAACATACCTCATAAAATCATGAATAAATCATAGAAATCATAAGACATAAAGGTAACTTGAGGCATTCATAACATTCTTACGTAGGGAGTAACCCTCTTGGTTACGTTTGGAATACCCATCACAGTATATTCCCTAAAATATCTTCGGAGAAACCTTAACGTTAAACTCCTTCGCGTTACCCAATGCATTGGAGAGCTATAACGGGCTCACCCGCCCTTAGTTTATCACGGAACCACCCGTCTTCATAATAATGCCCAAGAACCATAACATAATCATATCACATAAAACATGCATAATGGAAACATAAAATTTCCACATTTCAATCACGAGATATCAATACAACACATTGATATAAAAACATTATGAAAACCATTTTCAATACCAAAATAAAAGAAAAGAAAAATATGGTATTTATTTTTCTTTTAAAAAGAAGGTATGGCTTGTAGAGGAAGCCGAAACTCAAATAACGGTCACGACGGCGGAGAAGTCATTGTCGCCGCATACGTACGAAAACAACATTCCCATTTTTCATTTAGTAAACGCTTCGTATAAAAAAGATTCATTTTGAATAAACGTAAAATTCAAAGGGGTTTATACACCGTATAAAAGAAAGTTGTGTATAAAATAAAATATTCCTCAATGAAAGGAGATTGAGACGAAGTCCCATACCTCGTATCCGACCTGACCCGACCGTTCTTTAATATCCTGAATAATAAACTTGAATTAATCTCTACTTGCTTATGAATCTTTTTCAAGTTCATTATTCCTTTTATACCATGTTATGAACATCATGTAATCAGTTAAGTTAATAATGTTCATTTTGTCGGTATTTGGTTCTTAAGTCAAAAATCGACTTCTTACACTTACATGTTGTTAATTTGGTCAAAGGTTCATTATATCCAGAATGGTATTCATGATGTAGATATCATATATGTCACATATATCCAGTACATACATGCATTTATAATATTACATAATCATTTAGAGGTAAGAAATGAAATGCACCGTTCATGGAGACGGTAAGCCGTACGTACGCATGAACGCTGCTTTCATTTCTATTTCGTATTTTATAGAATGGAATCATAATGATATAAAGGTATATTATAATTATAGTATAATATCATATATAATATCATAGTTCCATCCTTTATATGTCCCACATATGGTATTTAACGAATCAAATCACTTTGAGGGGGCGGTAGTCCGCACTTCCTAAAATGAAGATATCGTGTTTACCCATAATGGAAACCATAAAGGTCTGACCAAAATAAAAAAAACCGAAGCTTAAGGAAAAAATAAACATATTATATATCATATATAAAAATAGTGACATCATAATGGCCACCTATGAAGGTGTTAAATGAGTGTTGAACAATCATCGTTTCGGGAGGCAGAATTTCGCCATCCACGGAAACCGTATGTTCTTTAACCATTTGATGTTGTTGTGTGAGAGTGTAGCTCGAATAAATCTTATAACAACATCCTAGTATATTTAAGATACTGTTGTTGTTACAAAAGAAGTAAATAAAAAGATTTTAGGGGTTGGAGAAGCAAAATAAAACAAATGAACATGTGAGAATGAATTACCTTTAAAAGTGTAACTCCTTTTGATTTGAGCCTAAAGGTTTCCTTTTAAAAGATTCTGCCCAAAGGGAATCCTCTAGGATGAGGAGAGGGATGTGGATAGAGTAAATGGGCAGGGTTTGGCCGAGCCAAAGGCTTGAGGTGTGTGTGAAATGAGGTAGAGGTGGGGGCCTTTTATAAGAGGAGAGGAGGGGCACTTTTGGAAAGTAAAGAAATATTACTTTATTTGAAAATGTGTTTCGGTTTAAAAAGGTCCCAAATTGATATAACTCGTGGGTAAGGTGATAAGGCTTCGAAATACACTCATCCAATAAGTTTTGAACATGTGTAGTTCATAGATTTTACATTATCTTTCCATTTTATTTAAATCGTCAAATAATGATGTCATCGCTGCATCATTATTATGTCATAAATAATTTAATTTATTTAATGTCTAAAAATCATAACAAAAATACTACGATGTAGGAAATCGTTTTATCTTTCCAATGAATATTTATAATCAAAAATCTGATCTTTATAACCCCATGTAATAATTGTTTTCGTAAAACATATCTTGTTTGTGTCATTTTTACCTTAACATTTAATAAAAAGTTATTTATGTCATTTCCAAACCAAAGTGTCTCTATGGGGTCCCCAAGTTGACCAATGGCTTTTCTTGGTCGGCCATGACACAACAAATAAGGTTGGGACATGTGTCTAGGTCATTTCACATTATTAATGCATTATTTATACCTTAAACTACACTAATTACCACTAATCGCGATTAAGAACTTAATAAGTTACTATTCACCAAAAAAATTATTATAATCTCATTGAACCACATTTTACTTCTTAATGACAACCATGTATGTAGGATTTTCAAAATTCAATACACATTAGTGGTAAACTTTCATTTAACTGAAAAATCAGTTTGCTTGATTACCACTTAGTGGTTTCACTATTTATCAAAAATTGAAGTTTTTCAGAAAATTACCAAAAATTCACCCTAAGCTATATTTGATATTCTGAATTCAAAAATGAAGTCCATTTTACAAAATTCAAATCATATAAGTAACATTAATTAATTCAATAATTAATTCCCGCTGCCAGAGCAAATAGCGTGTTTTTACAAAACAATAAGTATCAAAAGATTGACACCAGTTTAAGTCTAATTTCAAAGTGAAATTGACTCCAATGACCACCATTGGATTAAATGGTAAAAATATATTCATATTACACATTAATACCAATTCAAAAGATAATCTAATCATATAAATAAATTAGATTAAAAAGCAGTTTTGATTTAAAATGCAGTATTTTTCACTATTCATTAAAAAATGAACATTGTCAGAAAAATACCAAAAATTCACAAAAAGTAAATTTTGATGTCCCAAACATAAATAATAAGTTTATTTTGACAAACATAGTTTATAAAAGTTTCAAAATATAGATTAAAAAATGGTTTGCCATCAAAAGGCACTAAAACAATCTTTTAAAAATATTAGTGTATTCCATGCATAAGATTGTATTTATTTTAATTTTAAGCCTCTATAACACTATCTTAATCATTAATAGACATAGATAAAAATATCTATTATTCATTACTTACTTGGGATGTTACAGATAGATAACAAAAATATGCTAGACATTAAGAATCAATTGCTAACCAAGATGAGGAAATAAAATGGAGAATAAAAGATTATAATTAAGTTATAACATTAAACTATGTGGAATCAATTAAAATATAAAAAAACAACAAACTAGACCCCCAATATCATTATTCCATCATTATCATATATTAAGTCAAAAAAATCCATGATTAAATGATATGAGAGAAAAATAGTAAATTTATTTGAAAAAATAATGACCTCAAATCATTCAAGAATTTTTAACCCTCCCAATTAGTCACACATATTTTCTAATTCGTGGATTATATCATTATAGTGAACCAAATCCACTGTCTTTAGATGATACTTTATTTTATTCCTTCACCCTCAGCAGACAAATGTCCAAAATGTACAAAATATTGCAACATTAGATTTCAAGTAAAGTGTTATGTATCTATTAATCATCAAACATTTTTTCTTATATATCAGTTGAATGATTTATAAAACATAAGGTATAATTAATTTATGTTAAAAAATTCAACACCCTTCTCGAGATATCATAGTCTCGGGACACTCGGTTTACAATATTCCTTGGGAAATTGATGGACCTGAAATAGATTCTAATGAGGTAGTCATCTATGTCCACTAAAAATTATAAATTATTCAATTATTTCATGGAATTGTTATAGTTGTGTTTGGTAATCCAATATAGTTCTTTCCAGAGCATTTTCATGCATCAGAGGAGTCCTAGATTCCAACCAGTCCATGGATGAAATGTTTGAGATAGTTTTTTGAGTCTTATTTCTCAAACCTGCATGATATCAGAAATATTTTCCATGGAATCCATGAATAATTTTAGTGATATGATAAAGGAAACAAGATAAAATAATGGTAAATAATACAAACCATTCTTAATTTCCCTAGAAAGTAAAAAAAGGGAAGATACCTCTAATCCAAGAAAATAGTAGGTTTAGTGGAGCATTTAAATAAAATCATGACGTGAAAAAACACTTCCTTCACATAAATACCAAAACCATAGACAAATTCCATATCAACCTCAGGATTCTCTTCAGTAGTGATGATAATACACCCACATCCCATAGACCTATGAAAAATCATAATACTCTCTCTTTTCCCCCCTTTCAGGACATGGATTTTATCCCATGGCTTGATTTTCCACATTGCACCACCCCAAGGAAACTAGTTTTATTGAAAAATAAAATAATATCCATACTTATAGAACCTTCCTCCCTAAAATAATGACTATGAATCTGGTGCTAGATACTCACCACAAACACTGAAACACACAACTAAAAATGTTACATAAAAGCCAAATTACACCAGAAAAACCATGAAAGGAATTATTAATGATGAAATATTTAATGAATATTAATTAACACATAATGGTTACAAAACTATAAAAAACATAAATATAACATGTGAATCATTTGAGATTTATCAAAGGGAATTCCTTCTATAGTTCACAATAATAAAAAAATGGAACGGGAGACCACAGACAACCAAATTTTCCTAAAACTACCAGTCTCACGATTAAAAAACACAGATTAAATGGTCAAAACGTAATCCAAGAGATGATTAGTGACCATAAAGAAAACAAAAAATATATTTTAATGAATAAACATGATGATCAATCTCCATGAAGGTAGTTGAAAAAAATCGGTCAACCCAATAAAATATCTTTAACATGTATTTGTAATCACTCAATGTCCATGAGACAATGATTCTCAAAATGATTGGAAAAACCCTAAATATATTGAATATCTTCATTATTTATTAATATCAATTTTCATGATAATAAAAATAAATAAATAGTCAACAAGATATATAATATATTCCATTCCATTGAAAATTAATGATAACTAGTGAATAATAGATAAAAAATATAATTTAGTTGAAGTATCAAAGAACAAAAACATGTAGTGACTTATTTTTGTAATACTACTCACATAGAAGAATATTCTATGTGGAATCATAATATTTTCCACACTTATGATGTAATTTATGTCTTTTTCACAAAATATTGTTCAAAATATTAAATGGAAAGTGAAAATGTAATAATTAAAACAATAAAATAAGAGAAAAAAGAATAAAAAACATTAAAAATAAAAATCTAGAAATGAGTAACACTTTACTCACCCAAATATCCATCAATTATTCTTATCCAGCTATCCAATTTAGTATTTGTAGTTCTTGGACAAATTGGTTGTCACTACCTAGTGAGAACAAACATTACAACAAACCTTAATTCATAAGTTTCTCTCACGTATCGTTTATCCCTACCATGAATGGGAACACACTTCCAGATCACCAAATAATACCTGAAATCCAAAATTTTCAATTGTATTCCATGGGTATCTGGTTAAAAATCTCAACACAAAAGACAACCCAAAGATACAAAAATAGAATAATGGAAAAAGAAAAAATTTCTCTTGTATAAAATTATAATAAAGAATTGTTAAATGAAGTAATATCATCCGTAAAAATTGAAAATACTTAAAAATTTAGGATAATATGTACATTTATTCAAAGATATAGAAATTAAATCCAACTAATAAATGGAAAAAAATATAATAACATGAATTAGATGAAATTCCAAATAAATTATTTTCTCAAATAATAAAATTATCAAATCACAACATCATTCGTTTTCATAATCATACATATTATGGCCAAAAAACATTTTCTAAATATTTAAATGTTACTTCATTAAAAAAATGTAATACCTATGTAGAACATTATAATACAAGATTTCAAGACTCCAATTATCAAAATCAACACAATGATCCCCACTCACAACTGTAAAAAAAGTCTAAAAAGCCATATCATATAACCTTTTACAAATAGTATATAATTCATATTACATATTACCATAATAATTTTCTCCATTTATGTTATGTATAATATAATGTATAATGATGTATAATATATAAAATAAAAAATATAATAAATTAATAGAAATAAAAAAAATACTCCAAAAAAATCAGTTGTAGCATCAATAGGGTCTGAACACTGCTTCTCCAATTATGAACACATTATGTTTTAATCAGGAAAGAAGGTGTTCCTTGATAATAACCAATCATAAAATGATAAAACTAACATAATTTTCGCTAACATGGTATATATTAATTATTAAATCCAAAAAATTGATCTTAGTGATGAAATTGCAGTGGTTCCCCTGATTGTGATTAATGTAAAAGTGAATGATCATGTTGTAATGCTTAAACTAATGAAGAGTTGAATTAGAAAAACAATTACTTTCATATTCAGGGATCTCATATTTAATTTAGCACTTAATGTTATGGAAATACTTGGAATGTACCTACATCATGTTTTTCATGATCATGACATTATCTATATAAACGATAAAAAAGTATATGTCATCCAATTATAGGATTCAAATGTTCTTAAAATATTAATTTTCATCAAAGTGTTTACAACCCATGAAAAAAATAGAAAATGGTTTGTGAACCCTCATATCATTCTTCTTGATTTTCCCATAGATTATATGAATTTGTAGAACCAAACAAATGTAGACTTATCTAGAGAAGATGCTTTATGATTTTGAAAATTGAAATGTAAATTGAGAATCATCACATATAGATCCAAAATTTCAAACCTGATTTGGCAATAATAAGGTGTGGGATGAGTAATTTGGCATGAAATTACATATATTAATATAGAGTCATTTTAATAATATCAATGAGTAAATAAGATAGCATGGTAGTGTAGGCCTATGGAAATGTGTTTTTTAAATATACTCTTTTAACACGTATCCTATGTGGGAACTAAATCTATGATTATTTAGGTCTTGTGGATTGATGAAGTATTCTTACATTTAATCATGGAGCGTTCAGATCCAAAATCATCCACTATTCCTCTAATAGGTTCTAAAAAGGATCTTCTACATAATGTGTAATAAAATTTTCATGTTTTCATAAAATATGAAAAAGTATTCTCAAGATTCCAATGTTCAAAAATTGTGGTAGTGCTATAGGGATTACCATGTATTCCACATTCATGTAGAAGATGTCATAATATGAAGTAATTGTGAACTTTACTTAAAAAATTTGTTTATATTTTTTTAGGAATAACCCAAAATCATAGAAAAAAATTTGTGTTAATATGATTAAGATTATGAATATCATACAAGTAAAGCTTGTTAAAAGTGAAAATGCATTGATAAGAAAAGATGGATTAAGACTATCACTACTAACATGAAAGAACACAAGATATTTTATTCTTATCACATGAAGGGAAAAATGATAAGGGACTCTTTTGTGGAAAAACATTTACAACCCAATGAAAATTAAAAATTACATTCTTGAATTGAATAATGGAGTGATTTCTAGGTGAGTGCAATGAATGTGCCTTAATGTCTCCAAATCTAGGAAACCATAACAGTAGGAATCATAAAAAATACAATAAAGAAGGATATATAGGTCGTCCTGTATGACTATTTCATTCAATTAATCAAAAGGGAATCATACAAACTATCCTATATCATCTACATCACATTAATAACTACCTCTAATGAACTGTGCATACTACCACTGATTCCTAAAATAAAACTCACAAATGAGATAAAAATATCAATAAAAATAATAATATTGATCCATGGAACAAAGTTATTCCCATACTAATTTTATAATAAATGGGTTAGAGAGAATGTTAATATAAAATTTAGGCTTGATCTGAGGTGACGTGGAAGAAACCCAAAAAATAAAAAATCAATAGAATCTTAAATAACAACAAAATCACTGTATATGAAATATCCCACACAACGTCACATTCATAAAGAATGACAAATTAAAAAACATGTTAGACTGGAGAACTGAGCAAGAAGTGGAAGTTATAAGAGGCACAAGGAATACTAGTGGATTGGGGTATGTGAGGGCGACGAGAGGCAAGGCTGAGGTGTGATGTGAGGTTGATAGTGATAAATAAGGGGGGAGAATAGAGGTGTAGGAAATACAAGAGGATTGTGGGATGCAAGAGAGATGGTAGGAAAGGATAAGGTTGGATGTGATGTAGGGTGATAGGAAGAAAGACAGGGTGGCAGGATAGGTTTGTAGGCTGTGGGACAGATGAGTAATAATAAATCAGGGTAGCATTTTTTATAAAAATTATTCGAATATTTTTTAAAAATAGAAAATTGAAAAATATAAAAATACATAATGTTTAGAGAAAAATGAATAAATAGTTTTGAAAAATAAAAAAGAATAATACTTCATGAAAGTAAAAATATAAAATCAATTACGAATGTTTTTAATAAAACATTCAAAATAAAATTACTTCGGTAATAAATTTAATATATATATATATATATATTATTTTTATATTAATTGGTTATTGAGAAAATATTTTTTTAAATTTTATTGTTTATTGTATCATTTTTATTAATCTAAAAAGATTTGTATATAATAGCCATTATTAATAATAGATTCAATTTTTAGTGAAGAAAATGTTGGTACTAGTATTATAAAGAAATATATTCAACTATTTGTAAATGATATATTAGTGTTAAACAAAAAATCACATAGATATATCAATTGGATAAAATAAGTTTGTGTATTAAAGATTAATACCAACAAAAATAAAATATCTTTCGAGAGTGGACATTTTTACCACCAATATAATTCATATCAATAAATATTTGTTTCTATAATCCATTTTTTATATTGAATAAGAAATAAATACGGTTAATCATAATATTGTTATAATATTAAATATGAATAGGGTGCTCCACAATGGTTTAATTTTGTTCTTACCCCATGTCATCTACCCTTGCACGTGAAATGTGTACAAATTATGTTTATTTCACTATGAGATATAGATGAAATCATGGAATACAAGTATTTAGGATGGAAATACAACAAAAAATAATACTTCCCAATACATTCAAGAAATTTAAAAAGCAATAGATGATGTGATACCATATTCCCTTATTTTGGAAAGGATTTTGTACTAGTAAATTATATATATGATGAAACATTTGATCACCAAATAAAGCTGTAATATGGTACGACATTGATTAGATTGTAAATTTTTCTAAATTTGTGTTATTAATGACCATTTTAGAGTCATTTTTATTATCTATGTCTACTCCAAGGTGAGATTAAAATCTAAAAAGTAATGATCACCTACACTTAAGAAAATTAATTGAACATCGTATTATCACTTATATAACACCACAAAAAGGGTCTTCCTAGCTATGGTCTGATAATTATAATTATATAAAAACATATCCAATGATATATTGATTTCCTTCAAAACTCTGAAATTTAGAGAACACAATCTCAACATTTATTTTAGATTATGGATGGTCCACTATAATATACCATTCATATGTAGTTGATACAACATGCTCAACCTTATATCTGTTTAAAAAAGTCCATTTTGATTTTTTTCAAAAATCTAGAATCAAAATTCGTATTAAAGAAACAATCGATCTCTGAGGAAACTCCATGAATCCTAAAACCTATTTGAAAAAAAATCATATTATATTGTCTACCATTTTTTAATTCATTGTTTGGGGATAATGGATTGATTTCCTCAAATGGTAAAAATCACCCATATTGAATCATTCCTAATCATACATAAAGGTAGTATGATAAAACAATATCGAATATCTGATCATAATTATATATAATAATGGGAGAGGCTGTATCAATCCATATCATCTCTGATGATCATATTTAATTCAATGGAATATCAATCATTTGGAATAAAAATCAAAACTAAACATATTTTTATGATAAAATAATACTGACCTTTCATGTTTTAAACCATCTTGGTTTCCATGATGTGTCTAGAATTAATATATTCATGTATATCATGCATCACATCCTGTATGATGCTCAAATGAGCTAAATTATTCTTCCTGAAAAATAGATATCCTTCATATATTAATAATAATCACCTGAGGTCTCCCAATAATTAAATGCACCACTAACCTATTTTCACTCAAGGATTGATACCCACATAGCCTAAAAAGATTGATAAGAATTGGTGTGAAAAGACCATTTGTAAGAACTCATACTCTCTATCATGTTACATCTTTATATTCATATAAATAGATTGTATCATCATTCCCAATTGATCGCCTAATTCATAAATTGCATATACTATATAATTCATTTTTTTAACATCAATGAATACGTTTGACATCCTAGAAATATAATAAAATTCAAAATCATAATTAAAATGATATTCTATCATGATTCTATTCATAAGGATCATTTCCCATTGGTTAATGATATACATCATGCATTTTTTATCTCATGTAAACAATGAAATTCTCCATGAATAAATAATTTCCCAAAAAACACAACACATGTATTATGACTGCTTATTCTATATCATGGGTATAAAAACTTTATTAATAAGGGTATAGCTACCATAAGTTAGAATATACAAAATGGATTTTATATTTCATAATTAATCCAAATCCACACTAAATGCTTCAAATAGATGTAAAATTATTCTATAACATATGAAGAATTATAACATGTGTGAATTTAAAATGGGTTAATGCTTCTCAACATAGCACTGGAACTTCAAATTAAAAAAACATAAACCCTCTTCAAAAAAATCACTCTATGGAAATGAAATAAAATACAATTTATATTCTTAACAAATATTATAGCCGGCCTAGTTTAAGTATCTTCTTATCCCAATCACATATTTTGGCTACTAAAAATATATGACTTCTTAAACATTCAGAATATCCATTAAAACTCTTCTATCATTAATAATGTGTCCAATGAAATTAAAATTCTTAATATAAAACTAACAAATGAATATATTTTAATATATATGATTCTCACAAAAAATACCCAAAAATAATCAATATGGCCATCATGATCATACTATATCATGGAATACTCC
Source organism: Viscum album (assembly GCA_963277665.1). NCBI lineage: Eukaryota > Viridiplantae > Streptophyta > Magnoliopsida > Santalales > Viscaceae > Viscum > Viscum album. Next base: position 1,213,470,856 of record OY728131.1, on the reverse strand, counting down.
ATTATATCATCAAAAAGAAGACCACGATATATGCATATATATTTTTTGATTATTTACTTCATCTATTCAATTAATTATTTTGGATAATTATTAATACAAAATATAACAAATAAATTATAAAAATGTATATATAAAATTCAATACCAGCTATTCAGAACACCCACTTTTTAAAACCAAAACTGTTGGGCCCTTGATATCAAATAATCATTTGAAAACTAATATGATCCCTTTTGTTGATCAGTGAAATTATCAAATCTATGAATCAAGTATTTATTCATCATTGCTTACTAAAGAATATTATGATAATCTATGGGAATTCATAGGCCACAATATATATTTATATTAAATAGAATTGGTGTAGACCATAGTTACATGAAATGAATGATACGTCCATTTTCCTCTCGATACTCTATGGGATCATTAATATTTTTCAAACTGTTTAGAGAAATAATATAAAATAGATGGATATGGGTCTTGTATCAGGGGGAATATCAATGGTAAACTGAGCCTCTAACTCGGAATAAGATAATATAAAATCATTTAAATATTTTATGGGTGACTACCCAAAACTATGTAATGTACACCCGTTATACATTAATCTAATGAGTTATAAAATATCTCAGAAAACATGAATGATATTATACAAAAATAGGAAATTATAGATCATTCTCTACCTGTTCACATAACCCACTCGTCATAAAATTCATGATTTTCCCCATCATTGGAATGGAACTAAACGCTATAGCGTCAAAAATTAATCTTCATCATAATGATGAACAACCATTCTATTATAATCAAATGTTTGAAAATCTCCATGTCCATAATGAAGAAATACCTAAAGAATACTATTTTTATCAAAAAGATAGATATTTGGGCACTTAAAACATTGAAAATTATTTCTACATAGTGGGTTAAAAAATACATCACATGAGAAACCAACTTCACCCGCACAATGATATCATCAATAAAATTCTACGAGATATAATATTGGGATAAAAATTAATAAAAAATATAGGATTATATATTATAACCAATAAAACCCATATCTCTCTTGGTGGATTTATTATACACGGAATCCACTTTCCAGTCCTACGTTGAATGAATACATGTTTTCTCTATCCAACCATATTACTTCTTCACAAAGTGATAAACAATATTCATCCATGGATTAGATCCTCCATCATTTTACAATCAAAACATACCTTGGATCCCATTGGACACATGGGGAAACACCACTCACCCATGGAAAATTATGGGAGTAATGAAAATAATTTCCCATATGCCTATAATAGTGGAATGTTTTTAGAGACATTATGTTGTTAAATATTGGTATACCACCCTTATGGAATTAATATAATGAAACCATCATTAGTCTCATTGATTTACATAGATATATTCTTGATTACTATTGAACACTATTTCTAATAACCTTCTGTGAATCTTCTCAGTTCCATTTTTTATAAATAATTACCTATGTCTACCTCCCACTTATAGAACACCTCTAAGACATAGTATACAAGTAATATCAGCCACATTCATATCAATATTTTTAACATCCTTTGAGAATGTCATTGAATAGAGAGGAAGAAGCATTGATGTTATCAGTATCTTAATGGAGACCTCTGAATTGATAAAAATATATGGTTATCATTTATGAGGAGAAAATAAGTAACATGAAACAACTTGTTAAAAATAGTTGAATACTGAATCATCAAATGATATCTTTGCACAAAATTTATAAACTAATAGGACCATACAAATTGAAATGTCTCTGTGTATTATAAATGATTAAATGAGATTTTAATGCTATAATATTTGAGAGACATATACCTCTGTACAAATACCATAGACATCAACCCATTTATAACCACTCGTCAATAACATAATTGGTGAATCCTATGATAGATGACTTAGTTGTCTTTATTAACATAATGACCCACTCAATTAAATCTAACCACTCCACATGCAACATGGGTCTGTGGTCAGCATGAATGATTGGTCAAATATACCTAGAAAAATACTCTTCATGGTCAACATTAAACCTCTTCTACTCTCTATCCAACTTACACTATGATTAGATCATTTGAATTAATGAACCTACTAGATCCATATCAATCTCATGGATTTAATTTTACGTATTCATTATATAATTATCCTCATATCTATTTGAGTTCCTTCAGGGAGATTTTTTATACATGACACATGCTTTATGTTCAACAAATTCATAATTATATATTATAACACATCAAAAAAACCAAAATAAATCATCATCAAAGTTCTTTAAAAGAAAAATCAATATCTGATGACTAAAAAGAAAAAAATCGGGGGAAAGTGAATAAATTTTATGCATTTTCCACAATAAATTATTTGGACAAATATTTAAGAAATCCATGTTCCAACCATGCAGTTGTCACTAGAGATAGCATACAGGGATGTATATGAATCTCATGGTTAGTACTGTACATGTACCAAAATAATGATCCTCGCACAAACAACAATAATTTCACCAAATATCTCAACAAAACCATAGGTATCACCATGATACTACTAAAAAATGTGAATATAATTTAATATACTATTAAAAAACATTACAAAATTAAAAAAATCCTAGATCAGGGATGAAAAATCTAGGTTTGACATGATAAAGAGTGTGTTAGGAATTCCTCCACTCTAACATCCCTAGTCCCAATGGATCATGCTATATTATACCACTAATTCACAAAAAAAACGTAACAAATATCAATTTTTTAAAAAATAACTATGGTAGACACGACCCATCATCAAGTCATGCAGAATTCAAGGCTAGCATAACATTATTGGTCACCCCTAGGTGGAAACAAACACCAAACATAGAAACAACCCCTTGGGAATGGTTTCCTCCATAGTAAACAGAAATAAAACATTCATGAATCAGGATTTTTGTCCCAAAATAAGCATAATCAATTGAATAAAATACATCATTCAGAGTAATTTTCTAATACCTAAATAGACATGATAAGAAACAATTTACAAAACATATATATCATGTTATAACCTGATAAAAATTGGAATGTCAATTCATAGCCTCAAAACACAAAATAATATTAACATGTTCAAATATGTACTATACATACATCGCAAATACCAAGGATCCAAAACAACTTCTCAGGAGTTGAAACAACTAAGATCATATCTACACCCATAAGACAACAAATGATGAAAATAAAAAATACCCAACAAGGCAAAAAGTTATCCTGAACTCACCTGTGTCATGTGAAAAAATATGTATATATTCCAAATGGAATATATAGGGTGTAAGGAAAATATCTGAGTATTATACAACCATAAATGTTATTAATTATGTTAATACCATTTAATTTAATAATGTATTTTGAAAAAAAATCAAAACATACCTATTTTGAAACCCATATAACTTTAAAAAATCATTTGGATCCCCTATTTTTTTTTCTTTAAATGATAAAATTCCAATATATATCCACATGGATCAAATTTGTGAAAGATGTCAATAAAACACAACTTTCACTATATTACCATCATGTCATCTCACGGGGAAGAAAACATAATAATATAACCATATAATTGTAAATGCGAATTAAACATGATATCACATCAATGATGGAACACATATAATGAATAAAATAATAATGATCATACTTAAATGATTAATTTTCTCCAAGGTAAATATTAATAGGGTTTAGACGAGATTGATAATAAAAACATTCAAAATGGATGAAAATGTTGAATCACACATAATTTTTTATGATCCCAAATCTGAGAGCTATCATAGTCTTTTTTACAATCAAGTGGAATCCCTTACTATCATTTAAAAAATGGTTATCATTTACACTTGGAAAACCATCTAGTTCCTTATATATCCCTCCCAAGGCTCTCAGGGACCTCTACAAATCCCCACTCACAACCATGATATTTTATCGTTCTACTCAATGATAATTAAAATCAAATCGCATGTTATACAAATGAAAATCTATTTCACATGATTTTTTTAAAAACATACCCATTTCTTTATTCCACGTTCCCCATAGTAAAATCCAATTATAAAATAACGGTGTAAATCAATATAAAACCATAAAACCTAATTTCATATTTCTATGAATCAATTGGACTACAAATAATCAAAAAATATTTGAAAAAATAACTATAAACAACCAAACATTCAAACCAATTAATTTATTATTAAATTAATGTGATACATGACAAGCATAAATAAATCGATCATAAATTTGATAAAAATAATACAAAAAAAAGTAATAATGTAATTGTAATATATTTATGCACCCATCAATTATAAACAAAACCATATGGTATGTGAAGAATTATAAATCATAAACCTAATCCATAATAAAAAAATGATCCCATATTTGAAAAACTTGGATTAATCAAAACAACAATATAGTGTTCTATAATTCCATGGGAATTGAAGAATAGAATGAGTAAAAGGGACATGTGAATACAACACAATTGAAGGGGATTACATAAATAAAAATATTCTCTAATAAATTATGATTATACTAAATAGAGTAGGGATAGTATTCCTTGTCAATCACTATAGGATTAAAAATAATGGTATAATAATTGAATGTTAAAGAGGCAAAATTTGGATAAGAAGATTTATGTAAAACATTGAAATTTTAGTGTTTTTTACAAACAATAGAGTGTCACCACATGGTAAGGTAATCTGTTTCCATCCATAAATGATATTCTACATCCCAAAAAATTAGATGCACTCTTATCCTTTTTCATTTCTATGTTAAAGAAACCATTACAATCAAATTTATCTCCAGTAATAACACCTCGCATACTTGCCTCATGTTTTGGAAAATCATGTTCTAAATGTTTTAATGGGTCTTCAATTAAAAAAAATAGGTATTTTGAACCTCGAAACCTAAAAACTCCCAAATTAATGATTATATAAATAAATGATCAAAAATAAATGTGCCCATTTCAAGATAGGTTTCAGAAGAAGGACCCCCATATTGTCAAATGTAAACCCATCCAACACACGATTTTATCATCATTAAAGATACTGTAAATAAATATGATATTTTATTTATAAAAATATTCTATATAAAAAATATAACTCATTTCATTGTGATTTAAATAAAATATACATTACTAATTATACAAAAGACAATTTCATTAATATTGAATAATATATATTTCAAATTATTAGTTTACGAAGAAAGTTCTACATATCTCTCATGAGAGATAAATGTGTATCTGTACATTCATTTTCACACATTAATTATAACATTGTATGAAAACAAATAAATTACATGAAAATATGATTTGTTAAAAATGATACTTTATTGTTCGTGGTTTTTTAAAATTCCAATCAAATATAATAAATATAACCAACATGAATAAATGATAAAATAAATAAATAATAATTATAAAATCATGTAAAATATTTACAACATAATTATAAATATTTTTAACAGTATAGGTTTTAATAAGAAACAAAGTAAAATTTTTATCAATCACAATTCTACATATACTAAATTATTTTACATTCCTGTATTAGTGATTTAATATATATATATATATTTGAAAATAGTTTTACATAAGTATACCAACATTAATACTATGGGACTCACTAGTACAAGTTGATTTTCCAAATTCAAAATTTATTCATGAACATGGAGTTAATATTATATTGTATTTTATTTAGATATTTCATTGAATCGTTTCTATTAATTGGTAAGCGTTAGTTCTTCCATTTATTCAATATAAATTCATCCTCAATATATTATTCAACAAGTAATCAAACTCTACTAGGATAATAATGAATAAAATAATATTTATGAGTTTATTTTCATATATGATATTATTATACTTCCCTATGAATTTTTCTAAATTTATCCAATTAAATATATATAAGAATTCATGTGAGTTTATCATTAAAATTTAATTGTTTAATGTTTCACCCATTCAATAAATGAGTTATATATTCCTTTATAGTAAAAATTCTAATTATTGAAATAGACACATTGAGGTCACCTGGACTTATGAAATTATATCCCTTATCTTCCATGGGATACAAAAAAAAATTGAGGTTATTTTTGGCTAGAAAATTTTGATTTATATAACCTTGACACAAAAAACTAATAATTAATGAAATATTAATAATTTTATCAACCCACATATCCAAAAAATATATATTATGAAACCATTGATGGGATTTTGATATGTATGAAAGAAACAATTTCAAGACTATATCACAAAAAAAATATTACATTTTTACCCACCATTTATTTAACTAGTTGTAAAAATTTATGATTACAACATTTAGAAACTCTATTCCACTAAGGTGTACATTCAAAATTTAATTACATATCAAATAAAAATAATACATTCAATATATACTCTTGAAATAGTTATTCCTCATTTATATATGATTAATATATATTATTAATTCTATCATTATAATTTTTTTACATTACTAATGATTAATTCTATCATTTTAAAGGATCAAAGATTGTTCATCGAAATGAAAACAAATATTTATTCCCACAAAAAGATTCCATAAATATCTATAGAGTTACTATAACAACTACATTCCCATGTAGTCATTACTCCATGTGTATAAAAATATATTAATTACAATATCTGACAAAATTGATTAGCATTTATTGTAAAATATTGATTTGCCATTATTCCTAATAATCATTATTCAAATTCATTAAATTATTTATAATAAAAATATTCAAATTATACATATTTTTGTGTTATTTTATTTTATATATATATATATATATATCTATTAAAAATTACCCAATTCTAAAGGTAATAGTTATTTTAATCACTATTGTTTCCATATATTTTTAATAGTTTACATGAAAATAATACTACTGAATATATAATCTAATTTCCATATTTCATTATTATTCAAAAATTTCATTCATGGATATCTTAGAACTATTTTTAATAATAATGAAATAAAGCACATTATATCCCTACAAGTTGTATACATGAAATTTCAAATTTTACAATGAACAAAAGAATATATTTTTAATTTTTAAATAAATCCGTTGGGAAGACATAAATAACATGTTCCTAACTCCAATATAGAAAAATATCATACTTTCCCAAAATATAGATCCACTTATCAGTTGATAATTTATCATTATTTTTTTAGTCCATGTGGAAAATATTAACTGATTTTTTCTCAATAAGAATACGTTACACAAGAGTTAGAATTCAAAAAATATAATTATAATCCATTTTCTTTTCTAAAATAATTTTATTATTTTAATAAGTATAATTATTTTGAATGTTATTGTTCCCATTTTAATAAACCACTAAATTATGTATGATTTTAAGACCATTTTAAAAGAAAAAAAATATTTTCTCAAGTGAGAATATTGTGTTTAAAATTATTCACTATAGAAATTTATTAATTATACTTCTGTTAATATGATAAATTAATTATAACATAATTGGACCCATAATCCCTGACATAGTAATAAAAACAATCATTACATTTAACTATTTTCTACTAATGATCATTAACTAATTTTTCCAATCCAAAAAATACATCATAAAATAAAAATATTGGATATGTTACATACCCAAGAACATTTTTAGCATATAATTTATTAGAATTAAGAATGAAATTACACAATAATACCCATTCAATCCATTGAGAATTTATCCCAATATACAAATATTTTAATATATAACCTTTGGTCTTCACAATTTCCTGTAAAAATATAAACTCAATCATCCTTTATTGAAATAATTCATTAATAATTATTTTTTATTGTGTAATTGAAAATAAATAAATAATGGTTAGAAAAAAGTCTCAATAAATTTAAAAATAAGAATTAATAATTGTATTTCATAAGTCATAGTATGATGAGTATCATAGTAAGATGAATTAATGAAACTGAATGATCATAATAGAATTGAAATCATTCCTAGAAAATTATAAATCATTAATACTTTTATATGAAATAAAACATTAATAATCAAATAATTTACAAGATTTAGTAACCATGATCCATGTGACGTCCATACTGATCAAATTAAATAATAAAACTCTTAGAAAGCAAAAAATTATTTGTTATCATCATGGATTATATACTTTTCACAAATATTCACTCCTCTTAGAAATAATTATATCCTTGTCAAATATAATGGGGAATAATATTACGATAAAAACATTATTCATGACTCTAAATAAAAGTAACATTACATGGTTCATTGGGGAGAAATATGAGGCCCAAGAACTCTACAATAGCCATTTGATCACGCACTGTATAAGAAGTATCTGGAAAACTATTAATATTATATTTATCTATCTCACCAATAAAAAATAGGAAATTTTAATGTACAATAAATGAACATAATACATGGAATATTTACTTTTTGTCATTATAGATTTACAATCAACTTTACTTCCTATATAGAATGATTTAGATATGGATATGAAATGGGTTTCATTAAAATCAATTTCTATAAACCACATTAATCCATTAAGAGAATTATTATGGATGTTATCATCAGACCATATTAATAGTAATTGTTATGAATCAATAATAGATATTGAAAAAAATGAATATATATTTTAAATAATAATTAATACTTTTCATTGAATCAAAGGGGAAATTATATTTTATTTTGGGACATTAAAAAACATAAAATAAAAAAATATTGACAAAATTATTTTCTTTGATAATAAAAAAGAAAATAGTAATAGAGGATTCTATAAATAATATTATCCAGATTTTTGAAAAAATGCATTCATTTTAAAGACATTTAAAGTAAAAATTAATTTCAAAATTTTATAATGGGAGTCAAATGTATCATAGAGGGAATACATTAAAAACACTCCTTTTAAAACATATTGAAATAAGGTCAATGATCAATGAAAAAAATCTATAAAATAAATTTTCATTTTTAAATAGAATTATAAAAATAATATAATGAACATAAAGGAGTGTTAGTTTATAATTATTTAAAAATATGAAATTAGTATTATTTAAGGAAAAAAATTACATCTTTCTAAAATCAATAACCTATTGAAGGAATGAAATTAAGAAGAAACAATAAATAATATAGATATGAAATGAGTCATGAAAAAAAATCAAGAGTCAGTATATATATGATATATATGAATATTTATTCATCAACCAAACTTGTCTAAATATGGATGTTCGAGATAAGAGACCATAAAAATACAGGTAATGGTTTAAGAAAAGAGACAATTAGTAATTTAACAAAACATTAATATATAAATCCCATAATATACTTGAGATTAAAAATTATAAAGAAAAATAAAATAGAGGAAATAAATCCAAACAAAACATTGGATAATTTCACACATAATCTTTTAATAAAAATGTAAGTTATGTAGAAGTACAACCTAGTTAATAGAAACCATGTTAATAATTTCCATAAATACTTGGTATCATCAAATTCAAAACCCAATTGATGAAATAATAAGTAATGAATATAAAATATTTCATAATATGTCAAATTAATTTTATAACATTATAAATAATTTTAAATCATAAAAAATTGATTAATGGAATAAGATTAATCTATGTATAAATGAAGGTAAATTGAGATGTAATATCTTACCTAAAGTCCGAACATATAATTTAATTCCATTAACTACATTATAATATATTCACATCAATTAGTTTTTTTGAATTTTTTTTAAAAAAAATAATTAATTTATCAAAATCATTGTTTATTTTTTTTCAAAAATATATTTAATATGATAATATTTTAGGTCATCATATTTTTGTTTAGAAAAATATTTTTTAATAGTTGTGAAATTATATTAAAATTCTTACCATGTCCAAAAATGATACAATTTTGTCATCGACAAAGTAATAACAAAACAAATTCATTTTTAAAAATTAAATAAAATTTTATAACTAGACTTGATGGGAATACATGAAAAATGATTCATGTTACATCATAGAAGTGGTAATCAACATGTATTCATAATAAAAATTACTATTTACAATGGATGTATGGGTATGAAAATATATGATATATTATCATTATATATTTTTAATAATTTGATGGATATAATATATATTCATTAATACAAACAATATAAAAATAAATGGGATACCATTACAGAAACTGAAACACATCCCTTCGTGGAGGTGGTAGTCCACACAGACACCCAATAGTTATTATCATTCCAATTTGATGAAGAGAACAAGAAACAATTACAGCACCATAATCATATTAAAAAATAAGTATCATATAGATGTTATTTTATTATATAATATTTTTTTGAATATAACTAATTAATATTGATGATGGAATTTTTATAAAATAGTTTGTTTAGGAAATATACCTTTTCCATGGATATCCACATTGGATTACACCTTATGAATCAAAAGTATTGAATTTTTATGATAAATGAACAACTATTACATAATACGAGATGTTTTTATGGATTTTTGGTTTTATTGGATTGATTATTGTGCTCAATATGTCTTCCAAATAGAGTAAATGATGTTTCCATTTTTATGTGAGTGGAGGGGTACTCTTGAAATTAATCATATTATTAAATTAATATGATTTTTTCCTATAAAAGTGTATAATTTTATTTATTTTTTAATAAATATTTATTATATGCTGAAAAATTATCATTTAATAAAAAAAATCATGATTAGGTGTCATTTTAACCCATATCTCATCGCGGTAACTCCCTATGTTAACCCTTTTGTTGATTATGAAAATATCATTATTTTTTATCATTTATTGGTCAATAAATTTTTCCAAATTTAAAATTTGGTAGATAAATGGAACATGGTTCATATTATTTACATCATACAATTAAATTATCAAAATATAATTTATTTAAGATATTCAAAACATTAAATAATATATTATTTAATATAATATTTTTTTAGAGCCACTATTCGAACAACTACAACTATTTGACAATAACGACATCGATATAGTAATAGAACTAATGTATATACCTTTAAAACAAACAAAATATTATAAATTTATCTAATGATTTCATAGAATAATTTAAATATATCACAATTAAAATTCAATAAGACTTTTAGAAATAATTTAATTAATTTTTTAACACATACACATGCACGATGTTAGCATTGTGCAATAATTTAAGATGTTTTCCACTGATATAAATTAATAAAAATTAATTAAAAATATGTTCGTTAAAATTTAAAATATTAATTTATAACTACTCAAACAAATTTCAATCCTATGAAAAATATTATAGATATTAAAACGAATATAGTGGAATTTTGAAGTAATGCTTTACCTAAAATTATGTATATTGTTTATCAAATGAACGTGTAAAAACTTTCATATATTTGAATAATAAATTTTCATTTTCAAGTAGTATTAATCCAATTAAATATATAAAATTACTTTATTATTTTAATGTCTCATCCCATTGATTCATATTTTGTTATTTATTTTACCATTACCTTGGTGATAAAAATTTACTATGGACAATATTTATGATGATAAAAAATAAAATATAACTATTTACCATATTTTAATATCCTAATTAGAAATAATTATTCAATATTTTAATATTATATTTCTTAAAATGGAAATGTTCTGCTTAAATATATATTTATAAGAAGAATTGAAATTTTGTTTAGAGAAATTAAATTTTATTCTTTTAAATGAATATATATTAAATTCATTTGAAGTATAGATTAAAATATTATTATTTATTTTATAAATAATTAAATAATTATTATGTTACATTATTTTTAAATTAAATCAATAATGGGGTATATGGATGACTAGAAATTATATTTTTACTCAAATATGTATACTGAAAAATCAATGATTATATAATAAATAAAAAATTCATTTAAGAAATTCTTTAAATATTTATCTAAATACTGATATATCTTTTATCAAAAAATATTTTAATAGATGGTAGAAGTAAATTAAATATTCACTCAAAAAAATGAAATAAAACCCATTTTTTATAGAAATGTATTTTTTGAAGCATAAAATTAAACTATCTGAATTATACTACGTATTTATAATTAATTTTTTGATATATATTAATTATATATAACATGACTAAATATAGTTAATAATATAGTTACTACTACTCATAGCATGAAATTTAACATATAGGGTATAAAAATAAAATATAACTAATAATATTTTTAAAAAATATATTTAAAATCACATATTGTTATGTGACGAATGTTAATAATGATATCAATCATATTAATAATTTTTTGTTATTTTTTTGGGGATTCATTATACCCTATTATATAAATGTGTGACCTCAAAATGTTATCGCTTTCTAGAATAAAATGTAGTATAACATTTTTTTTAATCAATTTAATGGCATAGAAGATAAATCATATGATCATGAATGGAAATACAATTTGTTGAAAATAAAAATAATAAAAAATAGAATATATAATTATTTATATAACTGGATAATGTAAATTTAATGTTAATAATCAATAAAACATTAATAGTCTTATGAATAAAAGAACAAAAGTTTTAAGTGAAAATATGGAAATTGATTAAAAGAGTAATGTTGTAATATAAGATCCCAGTTTTGATCCTATGGTACGAGATATTTAAATTATATTTTAAGCATTTAAATTTACATAAGAGGATATTTATGAGAGTTTATGTACTTTTGGGGGCTTTCTAGATTTTTTCAAATACATGAACTATGGTGTTTTGATAAATGGGTAGTGGAACATGGTTGGCTAAAAATAAATAGATATTGTGTGTCATAACCATTATTTCCTTTAGGATGTGGATAATTGATAACTAACCCTGTGGAATAGGCCACATGGATTTCATGTATCGTCAAGGGGGTAATCATAGCTAAAATGAATGGTAAGCATATAATTTTTCAACAATTTTATAGATCATTCTATGTGAGTAGATTAGGGAAAGAGGACATGCCTAGGTAGTGCATAGTTTCGCCAATAGTGAAGCCAAATGATACACCCATTTAAAAATGAAAAATTTATATTTCTTCCAATATTTAAAATAATTTTTTTCCTCTTGTTCTTTCTCAACATTGACAGCCTCCTCCACAAATGAATGCTAAAAAATTACTCTTCATTATGATTTAGAGTAACTCTTTCATCCATGATTTGAATAAATCTCTATTAGTTTCGTTAGATATATATTTCTAGTTTATTCTATCCTCTTACATAATAATATAATTGATCCTTCTATTAAAAATGTATAATCATTATGAGATCATTTGACCTATTTCTTTTTATTAGACTATTTAACCAATTTCTCTGATTAGAAGATGAATCTAATGCCGATTACAGATGAGGATCCATATACAAATCTAATGTAGGATATCAAATTCTTTTTACCTACAAATATAACTATTTATATGATAAAAATAATATATCACATAATACCTTCATGGAGTCACCCACCATAATGTATTATTGATACCTTGATTTAGGGATTCCGAACTCAATGTGGGTTATACAACTAGGTATTCCTCTTTTGATGTCCCATAAACCTAATGACGTTAAATGTAATCAAACCACGACCTATGGGTTTTTCCATTCCCTTGATTTCATATATGATATAGTTCATTGAATAAATAGTACATGTAATTAGGTGAAACTATGATTAGAGATTCATTATCTCTAGGTTACTAAATTTTGTTCGAACTCCCTTTTTCAAAAGTTGACCCCTATTAATTGAATGTACAATTAAATTTATGTTAATAATTAGACAGTGCGGGTTTAATAATATGCATGACCATACAAAATTTTCTTTTTATTGAAATAGAATTATTCTAGACCAGAAATATTTTGATTGGCTCATTGGGAAATTGAATTAGAATTATTTATTTTTGTATTGATATTATTTCACATGAGATGAATGGATTTTTGGATGAAATTCTTGAGACCATCAGACATTTTTAGTGGAATAATATTAAGCCATTAGAGACACTACAGTTTCCTATGCATTCGATAGGTTAGATCAGAGAGAAAATAATTACATTATGCCTCTAGTTACACTTTGGTTCCACATGCCGACTGCCAAGCATGGGATTGAGGGTAAATATACTCATACAATTCCTTATATTTTCCTATTATACTACGAGTAACTCTATGGAAATGATGTAATTTTGATGGGTTATAGTCCACCTGGGGGGAAAATGTTATACCCTATATGAAATTATATGGAAATGACCAGTATGTTGTAAATGTAAATTAAAAACATTATAACTTAGTGAAATAACACAAATGGATAAATTTTTGGGGTTAAAAAACATGATTTAATTTTATTTTTACATTACTTATTTCTAACTACATAGAAATTATGAATGAATTAAATGAGTATTATAATCTATTAATTATTTGGATAACATTCTATAATTAAAAATATAACATAATTAATAAATTCATTGATGCATTCCTACTAATAAATAATCATGTAGTGTGGGATGGGTATCTATGAGTCACTCAGATTAATGTGATTTATATTATCTACTACTTTATTTTTATTATTACGTGCACACTAATCATAGTATATTCAAATTCATGATTGTGAAAGAAACCATTTGTGGTGTCCAACTATGTGTATCTCTAACCTTGTTTGGGAATCTGATTAGTATCGAGATAGTCGTCGTGGATGTATGTAAGGAAAATGAAAAGTTTCTAGAATTTGATGCTAGAATTTATATAGTGAAAATGAGTATGGGACTAGAGGATCAAGTATATTCTTGTTTTAATATTGGTGATAGTATTTGCAATTTTTTTTCTTTTTATTACATATTTTATATGACTTCTTATCTATTTTCCCTATACTCCCATAATTTGTTTTCATACATACATGAAAATATATTGTATGCAAATGTGAATGTGATATTGGAATTTGTCATTAAACATAAGTATTTTAAATATTTTATTGATATATTCCCAAAAAAAGTTTCATTTGATCTATTTTTTCCTTATAATTAATATTATTTCATTCCACTATTCAAAAATCTCAATTAGAGTGTGTATATCACCATTATACCATCATCGACCCTTTCTGTTAGTTGGAAGCCTCTAGAATACATTGTTTCACTATGGATTCCATATTGGCATCCAGGTTCAGTTACATATAAGTGAAATATGTATGGGATTTCATAATTATACATTCGAGCCATTTTTTCTTTTTTATTTACTATTTTGGGTAATTAGAAATAAAAAAACATAGATTCATATTTTAGTAATATGTTTGAACCTAGGATTAGTTATCAAATGAATAGGGAAAACCTAAATTATAAGGGATGGGACCTAATACTCTAGATTTTTCATGTTATAGTATTATTGTTTTCAACCTTGGTTGAAACATATGATTTGAATCATTTATTATTGTGATGAGGTTATCTGTTACACATTTCCAGGTATGAAAAAGAGGTATCATCTCATGTATCATTATAGACACCCAAAGATTAAACATTCATGAATATTCCATGCTATATTTATGTTACTACATGAATTTCCTTATACATGTTTCCAATTCCTTTCATAATATAAAAGAAATGTGCTGATGTGTATTGCATCGATAAAATATTTGGATTAATTTTTGTTTATTCAAAAATCTAATTGGTTGTATCCCATATATATATGTATTATGGCTACTAAATAAAAAAATCACACATTTGTGCTATGTAAATATGTTATTAAAACATTAAATGTAAGATTATTATGATTAAAATATGTTCAATTATAATTAATGATGAATGCAAATTTATAAAATATGAATTTTTATTTATCTAATCAAATCTTTTAATCTGTCTTGCTACATCCTGGTCAAGGATGCATGGATCAGGTTGTAGTTATAATACATACCAATTTCAACTTATAAAGCGTTTTAATTTATAACTTCAGAATGGAGAGTCATATAACTATAACATGATATATATATATATATCTAAATGTATATATATATATATATATATATTAATACTCTTATATAATATGGTTTCTATTAAATAAAAACCCAATTGCAACATAAATGATATTTTCCTCTCTTCTATGTAATAAGTACTCTATAAAATTATTAATCTAGTATATGATGTGAGACCATAATACATGCCCAAACTCATTAGTGTTTAGTAAAGAGTGTCTACCATGACTCTTATATTATTTTAAAACTACCTAGAAGTGGTTTTAAGAGATGAAAGATTTGTGTTGGCATTTTTATAGGAAGGATATATACCTATCTTAATTTTTAAAAAATGTTATATTTATAATATCACATTATTATTTTTTTCATGTGTATGTATATTGTATAAATATTCCAATATGATTTCCACTACGGGAGAATATTTATGGAGTTATTGGATATGCACTAGAGGTTGAGACCCTTGAGCCACAACAATTACATATAACAGTGAAAACTGAGAATCTATATATTATTCATCATCTATGAACATATTTTTATTTTAAAGAGGTATTCTTATTTTTTAGAAACTATAAATTGGGATCTCTATGAACTAATCCACCTATTGTAGTGTTAATAAGAAAATTCCTAAAGCAACATCCTCATACCTTCTCTAGGGAAGATGAACCTCAAGATGATAAGTCATGGGTGGAGGCCAAGTAAAATATTATCACCCATTTAGATAAACCACAAGATATTGCAGTATATATAGTTACTTATATTCTATGTGACTATTCTAAGAGTTCATCGGATATAGTTTTTACGTTATATATTTATTAAGATTTTTAATGGATTGATTTCTTGATGACATTTTATAATTACATCATTCAAAAGGTGTTGATTGAAAACCATACTATTGTGTTTATGCATGTTTTGAACTATGTTATATTTGTCATAGGTTATTTATCTCACAATACATAGAATATAACATCACATAAACTCTTTATTTTGATTAAAATTGTGATTATGAAACAATTTGTGGAAGAGATATTGTACACCATTTGATCGTAGGTGGATATTTTTATGGTTAAGTATCATTTAAAAAATATTTTACCCATAACATATCACCGATCATAAAATAAAGTATACAAGATGGGTGAACATGGTTGGTTCAGTTAAATGATAGGTAATTAGTTCATCTATTTGAAGGGATATTTTCTAAGAGTCTACTTATAGAGGTAGAGGTATACTATTGTACATAGTAATAGATATATTGTATGCTATTAGTGTGGATAACTATTAAATAATAATCCATATTTTTTCAAGTACATAATTGATTACTAAGATTTCAAAATGAAGGGTTATCTTCAATGTCTTTTTATAAATTTTCCTCCAGTTCCTAATGTGAGAGGGACTGAAATAACCCCCCATTTTGGATGGAGATTCAAATATCTACCTCAAGATGGATGTTCGAATACTACTGGGTGATCAAGCCAAGATGGAGTATGTTGATGTGGATTCCATCCATATGAGATGTATAGTTACCTGGGTGAGCCTTCTCATGGTAGTTTAGTTATGGTCGAATGATGTGGATATATATATATATATAGTAAAACCTAATCTGATATAGTAGAAAATTGTACCTTCATTAGTAATATGAATGAATATTGTATCCTATACTTTTTTATTTGATTTCTATGATATGAGAGCTTCAGATTCAATTATTTTTATACCAATTTTGGTGAGCTATGGAATTGATATGACTTAATTTGGCGGTGTTATAAACCTAGATACTCCATCATAAGTGCAATCTGAATGTGTATTCCAATGTAGTGAGTTCCCCATTTAGATATATAGTTATAACATAATATGAAAAATAATTTACCTTTAGATTTATGGTTTTTATATTATTCTCTATATGTAATATTTGATAACATACCAATCTCATGTCGATTTCTTCTCCCTGAGGGGTTTTTTCAAATCACCAGAGGGTGGTAGACATATTCATAATGGTTAGTGAGATGTCCAAGAAGATTAAGATATACTATATAATCATGATGTGTTAGCATTGGGGCTCCCTATATATCTCCATTTTCAATATAGAATAACTGGCTATGACCATGTATATATAACCACAATTTTAAAACTATGGCTATTAGTGGCTACAGACACAGTTATGTGACATATAGCCACAGTTTTAATACTGTGTCTATAAGGATTTTTTTCATGGCCTATAGCCATGATTTTCAAAACTATGGTTATATCTCACACCTATATCCATTGTTATGTGGCCTATAGCCACTATATAGAAAATCATGGCCGTAGGTCTCTCTCCCTTGCGCGGGAAAAAAATTTCCTACAAAAAAACGACGGTAATAATTATTACCATGATTTTCGATATACATACGATATTTTTAATATTATATATAACATATTATATGTATATATATATATATAATTCATGGTGGAATATTGGTCAGGGTAGTAAAATGTGATGGGGAGGTGCTATGATCAAATCTAGCTAGGCGCAAATTATTTTCATGCTATTCCCATTCTTTTTTAGGGCTGTAGCCATGGTTAAAACTATGTCAATATTCCACCTATTGTGACGGTTAAAACTATGGACATATGTCAACATTCATAGTTGAAAAGGGAGACACCTATGGAAACTACTTTAAAAACATTTCTCAATAGGCCAACTATAGGCACAGTTTAAATAGTGGCTATAGGCCAGTCCCTACTACCATAGTGATATCTTCCACTGTTGGGAAAAATCACTGCCAATGCCTATGGCCAGAGTTTTGGGAGCTATTTCCATAGTATTGAACTGTGTTAGTATCCCATTTTTCTAATTGTGTTTCTTGTTGATTTTGTCACACTTCAAACATAATTTCCTAATGATGTGGATCATTTCAAGGATGTCTTTCGTCACACCTATTTTGGACTACATTCTAAGAGATAATGTAATAGTTTACTAATGATCTAAATCTAGGAGGACCACTTGTATCCATTCTAGATTACTATATGGCTACTAAAAAGTTAAAGGGGATTAAGGGAAAAATTTAGGACCTAGAATATAATTCATTTATATCAACAATGACATTGGAACAGGTTTCAACGATGCTTTCCACCCCGATTATGGATGAAAATATATAGATCTTTGTGCTTTATTGGAAAAAAACATAGATTACAAGATTGAATGAGTTTAAATTACATTGTATATTTATAAATATTATTTTACCACCTTTTATGGAATTAGATATTCTCAATAGTGTATTTATGGTTGAGTTTCCATAAGGTATCTATCATACCATCAAATATAAAACATATAACTTTTTAGAGGAGTTATACATTGTATGAGAATTTGGTTATGATGCTCTGTCGTAGATATGACCTATTTATATTAATGTATTGATGAATATGGATTTATAACAACTCATGGATTCATTAATTTTGGTAATCATGTAAAACATTGTGGTGTAATCACCAACTCAACATGAATATAAAAACATAATGATATTATATTAAGACACTATTATATAACCGATTTTAATGTAATGTCACAAAATTTTACTTTTGGATTGATTTAGTCCACCTACTAGGTCAAATCATCTAAAAGGATTGAGTATCCACAGACACAAATAATATGAGATAATTAGTATTCTTTCAACATCCTAGTAATTTCATAGTGATTTGATATTTTTTGAGTGTAGTTAGCTATTAAAAAAATTTCATCCTAGAAAATACACACATAGAAGATCTTTTTAGGGTATTGAAAATGAAAATTTAAGAATTTATATGGTTTGAGGAATTAAAGGGAACCTGTTAGGATTTAAATGGATTATTGACATAAAAAATGATATTGGTTATAATATTGATTTGAATATGAATTATGGTTTACTTAAATGCTTCAAAAATTATGTGGGAGTTTTTCTAATAAGGGGATATTGATTTGGAATATATTTCTCCCACCAATTGAGACATATGAGTGGAATTAAATGATACACTATATTATGTTTTCTGTTATGGTTCATGTCTTTAACTATTTTAGGAAATATTTTTTGGAAGAATGATTAATTATATAAATTGATAAAAAACCTCTAAAAAATATTCATTCATTGTGAATTTAATCTCAAGAAGCTTTAATGGGTTGAATTCTAATAGAAATTTAATGTTGAACAATCTTATTCCTCGAGACAGGGAAATGAATTGGCTGATAATCTGATTTAAAAAACCCATACACATACCCTTCATGATGACAATAGTGTGTCAAAGTTAATCGAATTATTTTCTAAGATGCAAAAGGTGGAGTAGGACTATTATATAAAGCCAGTGCATGAATAATTATCAGTGACCTATCAACTTTTGGATAGAGTGAAAATTTACATAGCTTCACAATCCCATGTGATTTTTCCAAATGGAGAGTGTTTCATGTGATGACTAACAACCTTGTTAGATAAATGATGTAGTTAAGATTCTATGCATTAATGGGTGTTTCTAGATTCATGATGCCATATGTGAGGAGTAGATTCTATCATCACATTCATTTTTTTGGCCAATACATTTTGGTCTTACCATGTTGTTCCATAACTTCCATTACTAGTATTAGTGTTTGGGATAAGAAGATAGATTTCATGTTTTGTTACTAAATTTTACACCAATCATCAACTCAAGGATAACATTATTGACCTTCTAAGGTTTTACACCTTTAAACTATTCTTGATTGAAAATTGAATGATGTCACTAAAAAAATAGAATTGATGATTTCCGAGATCTCATCTTGTTCATTACATGGAATGAATGATATTTGATAGATGAAAAAATGTCTCCTAATTCTTAACTATATTAAATACTCATTTAGTTCAATAACTATGAGGATTATATGACAAAGATATCAAATCCATTCACGATGTTCAACAAAACATATTTTCATATTGATAGGATCTTTTCACACAGATGTTATGAAATGCAATACATATGACATTATGAACATTGGTGGTTCTTAGTATACTCTATCATCCCCTAACTGATGGTCAGTACAAGATTACAATTTGGATATTAGAAAAAATTATAACAGAATTCATCCTTGATTTAGGATTTCCATGTGTGAAATATACACCTCTTTTAAAATATTCATATAAATAATTTTTTCGTAAGACGATATAAATTGATCATAATGATTTTAAATATGGTAGGCCACACCATTCATCTCTATTTATATTATATTCATGGGAGACAACACTACTAGTACCTTGTCTCATTTATATTGCTTAAGAGTAGGTTCTTCTAATCAGAATATGTATGTCTATAGATCAATACAATTAGAATTCTTATTTAAATAGTAACTACTGACCAATAGAGATTTATATGGGACATCTGATCATATTATAGGTTTTTACTAGTATGGGACATACATATATTTGATTATAGGGTATGATATCCGCTAGTTATGTTAGTCTGTTCTATATCATAGACGGAGCAATGCTAGTACCGTAATAGATAGGTGATACTCATCAGTACTATTCCATGAATGATTTCTTTTATGTACCTCAATATCACCATTATCAATGAAACATGTATATTATATTTGATCTATATAATGTATTATAGGAAAATAATGCTTCATAAAATGAGTATCATATATATATGTATATTATTATAGTATAATTTCCCTCCTTCGACGGATATTTCCTCTATTAGGGGTTCAATGGTAGCAGTATTCTATGTAGGATAAGACATGGGAGGAATATCCTGATGTACTTATATATTGTTTTTAGTTATTCATTGATGATTTTAAACCACTATATTATGTGAAACTCGAGGTTGATTTTATTTTTAAATGGATTAGTGTGAGATCATTATTTTTAACTAGATGTATGGAATATATAATTTCATGTTTAAATATTTAAAATTTTCTAAGTGGATGTCCATAGACTTCTAATGAATGTTTTAGCAGAATTTGAGGATTTATAGAAGAATGGTTTTGTGGATTTGGGGAAATAGGTGGAGGTAGACAATTGGGAAATAGTAATTAGTAACCATGAATATCAAACTTGTATCCTTGTATGAGGTGAATCACATTCACATAATCATTCTTGGGAGGATTAATTGATGTTTAAGAAAGGGGAATGTGGTTTTCATTGTTAAAACACTTGTTCAGTTACTAAGGTTTCAACCATTCCACTAACCATACGAAATTGGAAGGAATGGAGAAAATGACCATGCATAGATGATGTAAAATTTTCCAAAAAATGAAGCCAAATCAGACAAACCATTAAATTTATTGAAATAACATTTTTACCTATCATTATATTTATTTTTTTCCACAATTTATATTATATACCATGCATTACCTCTTTAATTTTTGAGAATAACCAAGTTATTCTTCTCAGTTCATTGAAAGAACATCTTTTTATGTGCTCCAACTATCTCTCTATGATTTTGGTTGTATCTATTTCAATATTCAAATAAATTATATTTTTTCCTTCTTTATTTAATCTAGATATATAAAATGATAATTTAATGAGTAATAATATTCCCTATTTCATGTTTTTTTTGAATAATTATCATATTCAATCTTGATTCAACTGATAAAATTAGATAGGCAGTTGTCTAAAAATGTATAGTAGGTTGTCTATTTCATTTTCCCTTAATGCCTCTCCATTTTTATTTTCTGTTATTTTTTCTGGTGTAGAACCTTATACAAGAAAACTAATAAATTCATAAATAAATTAATAAACCGGTATCCCCTTGTTTTGGGTAGTCCTAGAACCGTAATTTCATCATGATAGGATTCCCACATCCACAAAAGCCATCCCTTTTATGGAATTTCTTTTAATGTTCCTTAAAAATAATTCCTTGAAATGTAAGAAAACCACAAAATTGGGTGTCTTTTTTCCCCATGTCTTAGTGATGTTAAAATTAAAAGAATGAAAAATTTATTGAATTGTATAAAATATGGAATGGATTGTCCATGATCCTATACCCTTGAAAAAGATTCTTATTCATTATTCTAGAATTTTCACTTATAAATTTAATGTCCAAACTAAATTATGTAATTTACTAAATGATATGATTTTATGACTACACATGAACATATAGAATTTCATTCAAAGGGTTTGAAAAGGGTTCTATCTTAGAGTAACATATATGAGATCATCGAGTTATTCAATTAGAATGGGTAATAGACTGAATTATATTATTCTATAGGAAATAAATGGAATACTATATGGAATTATATATACAATCCCACCTAGTTAGCAGGCTTATTTCATTCCATGAGTGGTACATGGGATCTAATGTGATAACATTGATGAGATCAAAGGGAATTGAATTATATTATTCCATGAGTTAGAATTGTATTCTCTATCTAGACTTCCAAGGATTGTCTAAATAGGCTTATCTTTATACCATATATTAGATATAAACATATTATTATGAGGAAATATAATGATGAGATTATATGGTCATAGGTTATCGTAGTCCTAGAGTTTTAAAAATGATTATTAGGAATAATTTCATAGATATCCAAGAATTAATTTTAATTAAATTAAAAATGTGTCTCTCAAATCAAATAAAACACATAGTGTGAGGGAATGCATTACTAACATGAGGAAATTTTCTATTTATTTTATCCTAATAAAATTATATGGGAATTATGAATATAATCATTAATTAATTTCATATTGGGATGAATTACATCTTATACTGGGTATCAGAAAGTAATTTAAATAAATCATAATTAATAATTTTTTAGAGAATTTTTTTCTTATGCATATGTTTGTAGTGTTAGTCTGGTGTTCCTGAGAAATGCAAATTGATGTGGTTTATTTAGATATTCTAAATTAGTTTGATAATTTCCTTCATAATTTACAAAGTATATTAAAACATTTTAATACTGCATTAAATTGTTAGTTGTGGACTACAAAATATATCTCACACCCGATTTGAGTTGAGGATTGGTACCCAGATAGACATCATGGATACTGGTTGGGATAAAATAAATGTTAAAATTTATATGTCTTTCAATATAGAAATTGATGAAGTGTGATATGAGATCAGTGAATGTTTATTCATGACGATATTAGAGTTTGAATTTGTGTATTTAAAAAAAAATATATCATGTTGTATAAATAATAATAACAATTTTTTCAATAATCCCTACATTTTTTACAGCGTAAAGAGTTGATGTTATTTTCTATATGATACTATATTTGTTTATTAAATTGGTTATCAAAACATCATATTTACTATCTATGGATGATATATGATTTAAAATACCATTATTTATTCAGTAAAATTATAAATTTTGTTGTCTACCACTATGAAACAACAATATTCATGATAGTATAGTATCCACATCGTACCAAAATAGACCCTAACAATTATTCTCTAAGATCATGTGTAAATGGAGGCATAATTGAGTTAATGTGGAAAATCATGTTCGATCACATTTGAGTGAACCAGGTCTGAGATATCACAAAAAAAATATAATGGAGGGGATAATAGATATGATAATGAGAATATTAGTGACCATAAATCATTAAATAAATAAGTTATTAAGTAGGTCATATAATTTAAATAAATGTATAGAAAAAATTATAAATTATTTTTTTATGATAATTTATTTTTGCAAAATCATTTTCCAATGGTTGAGGAGTTCCTTTACCATCCAGACATATAACATTAATAAATATACATAATTATTATTTTTTAAACTCCATACACAAAATTTCATTATTTGAATACATGTTTTAAAAAATATTTCTCCTTTAACTCATCTTTAAATATAAATAATGAGTATACAATTTGTTTCTAAAGTACTATAATTCACTTTTCATAGACTTTGATCAATATAAAAGGTTGAAAACTGATTATTTTTATATATAATTAAACCAAAATTATTAGAATAAGATATGATAACATCTAAAATGAATAAAACATTATACAATCCAATAATACATTAATATCTATAATTCAACAATAACACCAATGTTTCAACAATGAAAATTCAGTAAATAAATTATACTATATCACAAACACTTATAGAAGGAAAATATTATCCAAAATGAATAATATATAAAAACAATGTATTGCACCAAAGTGAATAATATTCCACCGAATAGTAATTCACTATAAATTTCATAATATGATTATAGGTAATAATTAATATAACCTAATTTAAAATACCCTAATATATCATTAATTACTATAATATCTCAGTACATAAAAAATTAAAAATGGTAGTTTATTACTTTAAAAATATGATCAATATTTAACTTAAAATCCTAGAATGGTATCCATTACTTTTAATGAATCATCACATGAAAACATGAAAACATCATAATATATAATATTATATAAACCCTACTCTAGTACAAAAATTAATAAACCAATCCCTACACTCCCAAATACAGTGCCAAAAACAATCTTTACATTTTGGAATTGATACAAAAAATGGTTTACATTTGTATCCATATATAAAATAAAACATAAACTAAAAAATTTGATCACTTACATTTCAAAATACCATTCAGTTTTTTACTTTTAGGTAACTACTAAAAACACATACATAATAGAACCCATGTAACCAAGTCATATATTTTCCACTACACCATAAACTTATTACTCGACCTTATATCATTAATATATCCTATAACATTTCTCACACATGAAAAAAAATTTAGACATAATATATATATCTATATTATTCATGACTTGTACAAAAATTGAAAACATAAGAATATAGATCTAAAATGCTCAGTATGGCTATACATATGAATTAACAATTTAAGGTCAACATTGAGAGTAATAGGGGAATTAATGAATAATGATATATTCAATGTTCATGGGTATAAAATATTACGATTCATATCCCATAAAAATGTGCATCACTAAACTTGTGTCATGTTATAAGGTATTAACAAAGGAATGATTAGTAATATTCAACAATTATGATCTATATGAAATCAATTTTCTTCAATGAAACCATTAATGATCATAGTATGAATAAAGAAATTTTTTTTGTACAATGGAAAATTTTCATCATAAGACATGATAACACGTTTTAGAAATAAATGGTGAACATATAAATAGAATTGATAAACTTCAACAATTTAATTTCTTCTATTTCCCCTAAAGGAAAATATAGTTTTCCAAATAATTAGAGATATGTATTTGGAAAAATACCATACAATTTATAATAGAATCACACATCATCTTAAATAATTTCCATGTAATTTATATGAACATAATAAATTGAATCATTCATTATCATCATTAAAATTACAAAAAAAAAACATTCATTCTATTACATCTTGATTTCCACATGGGTGAATTTGGGTTTTAGGCTAATATCTTCAAAATAATCCGTATATTACATCCATATAAAGAAGAAGTATGAGATAATTTTTTAATACAATATGTAAATTAGAAAAATAATTATATTATATTAAAATAAATTAATGTACGTATAAAAAATATTTAAAACATTTCTCCCAAAAAATGTGAAATAACATTTTCTATTGGTTCCATTAATGTAAAAAAAATAAAAAATATCCGAAATATTTTTAAAAAACATACACTAAAACATTTAATGTAACATTAAAAAAAACAATGTTACAGATGATGATAAAAATATATTACTTTTATAAAGATCAGAAATTAACTTTCTTTTCAAATGGTTGATATGAGAGGCCAAGGGGAACCATGGAAAGATTATTAAAGAATTTTGATTGATAATTTTTTAAAATAAGGTTATAGTTCAGGGAATAAAAATTAATGAAATCATTTAGGTTTATAATAATATTAATATAAATAAAATGAGGAACATAGTGTGAATTATTGGTTAAAATTCAACAAAATATGATAAATATATTTTAAATAATAACCCCTCTAGTGACTAATTAAAAAACAATGGATTAATGAAAATATGATGAAACATAATATTATTTGAGTATAGAAATAGGGAAGATTTTATATTACATTAATCAGTATATGATAACTATTTTTTAATATAGTTTCATCCATCAAAACATGTATCAATAATGGATGTTTTGGATAAATAATCCTTTTAACATGAGTATTTACTGAATAAAAAGACATTACATAACTGAATAAAACAAGATTATATTAAAACTTAAAAAAATAATAAGTTAAAAAATTCATTAATAATATGTAATCAAAAAAATAAATGATGGTTTATATAATTAGTTTTGTCACCATAAATGTAAAATGATACTATTAAAACCCTTATAACATTTATAACATTCGAATTAGAATCACATAAAATGGTAAAATTAATGGGGACATTAAATATCATTATTATGAATTATGTAACAATATAATTTCCCAATTATTAGCATATAAAACATATTATTTTGAGTATGTGAGTATTATAAGTCTTTTATAATAGAATATCTTTTTTGATGAATAATCATTTTAAGGATATTATCATTGAATATATAATTAATCAATGAAGTTATTATATGTTAAATATTAATAATATTTAAAGTAATGTGTATTTAAAACATAAGACAATCATATTTTAATCCATTCATTGTCATTTTATAATATAAAAAATTTGTTTATGTGTATCCCAGTGAATGGAAATTGAGTTATAAAACCCCATACTGTTTTCTTAACATCTAAATCAGAACACCGTTGATGAAATAAAATTAATTGAATATAAAAAATCGTGATTTTAGAATGATTAGATATATAAATTTTAATAATGTGTTATATAAAACATATAAAATAAATTAAATTTTTAGCACTAAGACATGTGGCAGTGACGTGAATGTGTGATGAAGTCACTTACCTCATGTCTAGATATTCCATGTATCTCCCGTTAAATATTATATAATAATGTATAAAAATAATTTATTTTTCTATGAACAAATTCAATCATTATTAAATTATCAATAATACAAAATTTATTTCATTGATTTTAATGATATATTTAATTACATTATTGGTTATGTTCATATCATTTTTATTGAAATTGTTTATCTGTAATTTGAAAAATGAATTCGAATTGATGATCAAGGTCAATTATGTAATTAATTTTTCACCTGTAGAATAATATCCATGAAATAATTAAAATTTTTTAAATTATGTATAGTCCAATAACCATTCATTAATTTTAAAAATGAAAATAGAGTCACATCGGTTCAAGGATGTGATAATCAACAGTTATACTTGAAAACCCATTTTATCATTCAAAGGGAAAATAGTTATGAAAATAGATTATATATTATATTAAAATAATTATAATTATTTCATAAATATCATGTATTTAAGTTAAATCCATTATTGTAATAATAAATAATATGATGTGTTTAAAAATGAAAAACATTTATCCTGGATTTGGCAGTCCGCAGATATGCATGAATGATGTTTTCGTTCAATAGTTGATTAAAATAACATGAAAAGGGGTTTTATGATAATTATAATAATAATATCATTTTATAATGTTATAGCTATTGATTTTATTATATCAACATTATTTAATAATATCTGATAATATATAAAGATTAAATATACATGAATTGGGTCATTTTTGAGTTACCCAATCATGTCAGATAAAAACTTTGCTAAAACATTAAGCTTCCTAGGATTGTTATTATGGTGGGAAAAAAAATCTAGGAAGTTGGAATGGTTTTTAGGGAGGAATTTCATATTGGAATTTATGAACTATAGTTATAGAAATACGTAATGAATAGTCAAGAGGTGAATCCCTTTTATAACTGAAGGTAATGGAACCCATGGAATTACATAATGTATTAAACCGATATATATTAATTTTTTAGGAAAAATGGTATAAAGTTAGTATATATATATTATGATTACTATATGAAATCCACTCATCTAATAAAATTTATTCATGTTTAGGTTTTTTAACCCTTATCACCATGCTTTATCACCCATTAACCCATTTAATTATAACCACAATAAATATTTTTTTTTAAATTTCATGATAATAAATTTATAATAAAATGAATATTAAACAATATATTTAAATTTGTTAATATTTTTTTACATATCAAATTCACTTATATAAATATAATATTTTAATGATTTTAAAACTCAATGAAAATATTATATAACATAAGATATCATTTTATTCATTTTAAGGAATATTCATATATATTTTCATTAATAAAATAAATAAATTAATTTAATTTGACAATAAGCTTCAAAAAAGTTCCTAATATATTTTATTTATATAAAACATTCAGCGTACGATATATAAAACCTAAATAATTATTACATTTTGAATTATAAAATAAATTTAAATTCATTTTAACTAATTTTATCAAGAACAATGTTAGTTTTGCATATTAGTTTAATATATTTATTAACAAACTGAAAACTTTAAATTAAATAACACATTAAAAAAATAAATTAATATTCCAAATAATTGTTTTTGACTTTATATAAATACTTTTCCTCTAGGAAAAAATATTCGATATGTCTTGATAAAGAGAGTGACATTTTGGATTTATCCTTTAATTAAAATAATATAAATGATATAAAAAATGGAATGAGAAAATAAATTTCCATATCCAAAAATCTATGATGGATATTATTGAATAAAATAATTCATTGTAATAAATACATTTTTTGGTATGATATTATCTTATTATCCCCAATTTATAATCTTGTTCAACTTCCATTACACATACTAATATGAAAAAAATAACTACGGTTTATATGAATAATGGAAACAAATAAGAGGGAAATATTTCAATTATTTGAAGATAATGATTCAAATTAAGAAATATAATGTTATGATATTATTTTTATAAGATGTTAAAATAAATTTTAATATAAATTATAAAAATAGAATGATTTTTTTTCAGGAATGTAAGTTAATGCCAAAAATTAAAATATACGAAAACTATATATAATTTAGATTCAAATGTAATTAATTAATTCATACCTAGTTTAAAAAGTTTTATTATATATTAAATTAAAATTTATGGAATAATGATAATTTTTGATGGCTTGAAATTATAGTTTTACAAATATTTAGAAAAAATAAGTACCAGTTTATTCCAAAAATTATAAATAATTAACCTGTAGATAATTTTTATATGATTATTTAATAAATTAAATAATTTTTATGAAATAAAACTTTTAAAATAGGTATAACGTTTTTATAATGTTTTACATTATATAGTAAATTTTTTTAATTAAACAAATGTTTTAATTAAAAATTGAAATTACAAAATATTTAGTCATTATTTATTGTAAATTAACAATAAATTGTATTTATATTTTCTTTCTATAAATACATTATAATTTTATTGTAATGATATAATTTTCAAATTTATGTAATCATTTTTATCCATTATAAGGTAAATAACTTAATACATGGTGTTGTAAAACATGTAATCGAGAATTGTATATTTTAAAATTCATTTTTAAGGTGTTACACATAAAAATTATATATTTTCATGGACAAAAAATAAATTACACTATGATATGTGTATTCATAGAATTTCTCTTCACAATATTATATTTTGGTAGAAAAATATTAATTATATACTATAAAAACCTTGGTTATTTGATTGGACAACATTTATCTCAATTATATATATGTATTACCAAAACTCTATCCCTTTATAAACCTAATCCAATAAGTGTAAAATAAAAAAATTTATCTCAGTGGTCATTTTTGATTTTTCCAATAATCATATAGCGGTCAGATATACCCAACATGCCTTAAACAAGAAAATCATTGGGAACCGAAGTTTTTAATGGCATAATATTTTGAATGATAAAGGTATTGAAATTTGATTCACATGAGAAGAATAAAATATCTTACCACTTTTAGAGTTTTAGATAATTTCACCTATTAATTATATTAATGTTATGCATTTCATATATATAAGTGAGATTCTAATGAATTAATTAAAAAAATATCATTTCTTTAACAAAATTAACATGATTTAGTAATGTTAATGAATAAACATTATGAAAATTATTATTTTTGTTATATTATAATCTAAAAAATAAATCTAATTCGTAATTCATATCCTAATAAGTCTCACTACTGAAAAATGAATATTTTCCAATAAATTTATTAAAATATTATAAATGAAAAATTAATCATAAAAAGATAAATATTTGCATATGTATAAAAAACATAATATCAAATCAGATTTATTATCCTAGTCCAGATGAAGTCTAAAATATATTTACACCATCCATTGATCTGAAGTCATGATAACTGTCAATTTCATTATAATTTTATTCCCAAATATTAATTAATTATCCAATGAAGTTTCCCTTTTGGAAATATAGAAAATTAATTAATGTTTGTGGCTCAAAATTTAATATTAGATTATATCTCGCACGAATCTCAAAAACATCATCGAATAATATCTGAAAGAAATTATTCATTTAAATTTGATCCAATAAAATATTTTAGTCATACATACATAATAAACATTCTTTGAAATTGGGGAACTAATCTAATAAATGAACAATTGTAATATATAATTTAAATATTAGTAATTTATATTATTTATATAATGTATATGATTATATATGAATATCATATATTCTAATATAACACATTTTATTGGTATATTTTAATATATGTGATCATTTTATAAATAATTAAATTAATTTTTTTAAAACAATATTAAAAAATGATATAACCATATAATTACACATGATATATGATATTCAACATCATTAAAAAATGAAACAATAATATCTCATAATATTTCCATGGTATTATAGATAGTGATATCCCAATACCACTAACCAAGACATACCTATATATGATAATATTTTTATCTATAGTATCATTAGATTTTATATATAATGATATTTTTATTTTATTTCCAATAAAAACCAAAATATATATATATTTTTTTTTCAAATGTAGAAATATTTATTTTTCA
Organism: Viscum album; assembly: GCA_963277665.1. NCBI lineage: Eukaryota > Viridiplantae > Streptophyta > Magnoliopsida > Santalales > Viscaceae > Viscum > Viscum album. The sequence continues at coordinate 1,213,439,066 of OY728131.1, read as the reverse complement.
TGGTCTGTTATGATTCCCTTACACGATAAAATATTATTATAGAATAATATATCCAATATAACGATTCATTAAAAAAATATTGAATGTTTAGGATTGAGTGTTAGTATAATATGGATATAAATGACCTTATATCATTTTTTATTGTTATATTAAGTACAGTGTTACAATAATATCACTATTTGTGATGTTATTTAGTAAATCATTTATTTAAATTTTTAAATTTAGAAATTATTCAGTCATTCTAAAAATATGTATTTAATTCCAATTAATGATTTAGTGGTAAAAAACATCATTAGTAATAATAGAAACTAAAATAATACTTGGAAATGATCATTTGGTAGATAATATAAAAGAATATGATAATTATAATTTATGAAACATACCTTTATAGAATATATATTTCTCATATAGATGATGGATACTACTAAGTAACATCCAATTGATTCTTACAAATAATGATCATCAAGAAACTATAGAATAACAAAAATAAATTTGAAGGACCCACTTATTATCATAAATAAATTATAGTATCATTTTCTTTATTGGTGAATGAAGAATAAGGGAGGTTTTACAAAGGATAAATTAAATATAGTGAGTTTAAAAAGAATCCTAAAAATGAATTTAAACATATTAAACAATAAATCATGTCACCTTCAGTGTAAAAAAGTTATTTTTTTAACATTACATTCCCTTAGTCATAAAAATTATATTCCTTATAATATTATTCAATCATCAAAAGTGATACTTGATATTTTAATGAATTTAATAAATTTAAAACATCATTGTATTATGATTTCTATTAAGAAAATATTATCCTAATAGAGAAATAAAAATAATTGAATATCACATTTAATAATTATATCTCTATAAATAATATCAAATAAAAATCATATCACTATCAATGTCTTATAATGTAATATAGTTTTGAAGAATAATATGATTTATCCAGACCCCCCAAATAGATTACCATCCTTGCATGAGTGTGAATATGAGGGTAGACCCTAAATCCAATCTATAATAGTCCATAGATTAGACATTACCATTGTGTATATAAAAAAAATAAATGTCTATTATAACCCTCTTAATCCAAAAAATATAAAATAATAAACAAAAAATTCAGATATTATGTCATAAAAATCAATAAAATTTCCAGTAAATTCCATTAGGAAACAATAATATTTAAAATGAAAAACAAAGAAACACATATTATATTGAAAAATACACTATTTATGATCTCTATGATCTAGTGAGGGTAAACACCAATCAAATTCTCACTCATTTAACATATAATACAAATATATATCTATATATATATAAGTGAAAAAAATTAAAAATAATTGGATCTTCCCCAAAATAACTCATATAAATTAGGGAGATTCATAACACATAAAATGGGAAAAATAGCCATCTCATTAAATATACCAGTTTAAATGTCTCAAAAACTCACTATAGATCACTCATATAATATCACACCCAAATATAGAATCATATTTTAAAAATATTAAACCATGAATATACCTCTATACCCATTTACTAATAATCAACTCACTTGCATTTCCCATGGTTTTATGTCATATTACCACACTCAAATCTATATCCATATATGCTCATAACAACATCATAACCACAAAAATTCATATGAATCCTAATATCAAATACTATATGAACATCTTATAATCACCACTACCTCATACTATAATAATATATCACAACAAGTAACTGCACCCTAATCTTATTGGGTTATTGTGAACATGAATGACAATAACCTCAACACCTACCCCTTCCATGCACTTCTCATACTATGCATCAATCCATTACTACATTACCAATGAACACTATAGTATGGCCTTAAAAATCTAAGAATCATAAAATTATTGCATCACAACATCTCCATGTTTGAATGGAACAAGAGGCAGTTATAATAGATCACTATTTATTCCCTAAAAAATCATTATATTTGGGTAAACAGCTGGAAACCTTTACCTCATATAAGAATCAGTATAGTTACCCCACATGGGTAGTGGTGTATTAGAACCCCATTATAGTCACACCATAATTATAAAAACCAATTTAATCCCATAATTATCAATTATATGGTTTACCATTATCAACTAACTTACAATAATTTAGTTACATTCAATTATCCATCTGGATTTTTTAGTCACATATATTCAATCAATTATCATTAAATTTCAACAAATACATTTCACATTTCGTTTAATAGCCCGCTAAACACCTATTTTATCCTATTAAAAATTTTATTATTTAATTAAGTACAACCATTATCGGTAAATAACAATAATAATATGATATCCCATGAAAAAAATCATTTTTTACATAATTCTATCAAACAAATTCTCCAATATCACCAATATAACCACAACACCCTTCTTTCTACAATAATCATACACATCATCACCACAAGATATAAAATATATCATCACCCCAATTCCTCCAAAAAAATTCACCACCAATCCCATATTTCCATAAATATATTAAATAATAAAATAACACATCAAACACCTCATTCTAGCTGTGAACCACATCCATTAATACACAATAATCATGCTTCTATATACACATTAATTCTTTTTCATAAAAATGAATTTTAAAACAACATCATATTTACCATAACCATTTTAAAAAATTAAATAATATATTAATAAATTATCAAGGATATTATGAAAATAAAAAATAAAAAAAAAATCATAATTAAAAAAATAATAATATAAAAAGTTCTACATATAATTAATTATATAAAATTTTTTAAGAAATATTTAATTCAAAATTAATACATATAAATTCATTAGTTTAGATAATTTACAAATTTGTGATAATTATTTTCATATAAGCAATGATAGAAATGAAATTATTATTAAAAATTTACAAAAAATTAATTCAAATAGACTTCTGAAATCCCATTCAATAATGATACAATGAAAACCATTTCATGAGAATGAGGAAAAAAATTTAATCAATCCAAAAAACATGGGGAATCTTCCTAAATAAAAATTCTAAAACATTTTGATTAAAATTAAAATAAAAATATAGCATAAATGAATGATAACCTCTACCGAAACCTCCCAAATAATAATTTCATATATGTGAATAATGAAAAATATTATCATAAAGAAACATATATTATTGATAACCGATATCATTAAGTCGATAGCATAAACCCTCCAATAACTATTCAATGAAACAAATAAACTATTTAGAGAATATGGATTTTTTTAATTTCAATTTATTTGGAAATAATATTAATGATAACTAATGTATCTAATAAAATGGAAAAAATATAGTGTTGTAACCCTATAGGGGTTACAGAACAAAAATTGTGGTTGATTTGAATATTGTGGCATTATCATCCCTATATCTCAGTGGCCAAATCAATTTCAATTTGATATATTAAAATGAATCCTAAAAACAATGGGGAACAAAATTCCCCAAAACGTAAGCCACATTAGATAATAACAGACATCATGGACTTAAAACTCAATCTAAATAACATACAGACACCCATCACAAGAAAAATAAAAACAAAAATGGTATAATGTCTAAGGTCCAAAAAATTGGTAAACTTCATGAACTCATGTACTATGAATTATTTCAGAAAATATATCCCCAACATACATATAAAGATATTATTTCACAAAAAACTAGAACATAGGGTATTCTAATCTCTAGAAAACAATGCATGGTGGAACTCATAAGATCACCAAAAACATATTCTCATAACTAAACTTTCAACTTTGACTCCTCCTTTTTCTTGGAATTTCTTCTAATGAACATCTTAATGACTCTAAAAAATGAAAGATTTTAACAAAATGAAATAATTAAATATATTACCTTACAATAAATACCTCATTAATTATAATAATACTCTATGAACAAATAAATACCTATAAAAGAATGAAAACACTAAAAAACAACCCATGAGATTCCACTAAAACCAAAAACCGCCAATGTTGTCAATTAATAAGATCATATAGATTAAACTAGCCCAATAAAGGTAACATGAAAATAAATAATACTATATAAATAAAAAACGTGATAAAAACCCTGGTATGTTAGTAACATACTAGTTAATCAAAATCTAATATATATTTATCCAAGGTACCATGCCTCCATAAAACACAGACCAATTAAATAATATAGAATCAATAAACAATCTCTTAATGATATTATAACTGAAATGGTATATCTATGAACATAAATATATGTAAACAATATTAATAAAATATAAAATAATTTGTTAAATGTCATTATGTTATCTAATAAATTAAAACACATCGAAAACATAATGAATCTAATCGATTATGGAGGGATTGAAAACTGATATTCTACCTCACCAATGAAGTCTAACATTTAAAAATACCTAAAAACTAAGTGAAAATTTTACTCCCATTTCTTAAAATTGATTGCCATTGAATAAGAAAATCCTTTATGAACACATCATTACTATAATCACACCCCAAGGGTCTCCTCTTGTTGTCCATATTAGAGTTCTGAGAGTATTTATATCCCATTATTCATTCATGAATCACTAAAACTTTCTCAATAATTCTACACACCATATTTAATATATGTATTATTGATTAAAAACCAATATCTAGAAAAATTTATCTGTATGCGTTCTCATATAACTACTCGAATTATTATATACCATGGGATTAATTATGCTTTTTATATAAAAACATATGATACTGTTAGTTCTTTACCCAAAAACATTTTATATCAAGAACACCTAAACATAACATATCCTCTAGTGTTTTAGTATGCCTAATATTTTAATATATTATAATTGATATAATATTATTCTATGGTATATTAGATATTCAAAAATATAATTAATACCCTTCTAATTAATATAAAAACAAGCATGTATCTAGATAGTAAATGGAAATACATCAAATCCCATGAATCAACATATTCTCATCCACATAGAGATTACCTAAATAATCCCTCAATATTGACTCTTTAACCACCATGAAATGAGTTTTCTTCGCTAACTGAAATAAATAAACCATATAATAAAACATATATCATAATATCATTAAAATACAATAACAAAAACCATTGTTATTTCCTAACACAACTATATTAGAATATATGATGGTTGGAAAAACCTTCTAAGTACATGATTTTCAACATTATAAAACTAAAAAACAAATAATTGGTGGTTTAATAGAACCACAAATACAGTATGATATTTTTTGAAAAAAATAAAATATTTGATATTATATGAAATTCATAACCTTAGGCATAATAGAATTGTGAAATATTATTATATCAGTGTTACCATTATATTCAGGCCATTAAATAAGATGAAATAAATATGGTTAACTAATTTTGAAATATAAGTAAAGGATTTAATAAATAAAATTTTTACATTAATTATTAATAAATAAGAAATAAGTTTTGTTGTAATTTCAATTTATTCATCATAAATAAAAATTATACAAAATTGGTATTTATTTATTTTTTAATAAATATTATAAATAATTTATTAAACATTAAATAAAAATTCAACTAAATTAAATCAATTTTTTAAATCATCATAAAAAATATATCTTAAAGTGAAATATTGAAATTTCTTAAAATGTTTTATTTTTAAGAGAATAGTGAAACATATTTATTTGTTATTAGAAATTATAATTTAAGTTAATGTAATTGTAAATTCATTTTATATATAGGATTAATTATAAAATATAACATTTTAAATGTAATTTAAAATAACATTACTATATTGCTTAAAAAAATTATACATTAAATAATTATAATAATATTTTCCACTCTAAATTGGAATTTTTCATACAAATATATTTTCTTCGTGTATTTTTAGTATAATATTAAATTTAATATTTCAACCATAATATTTTGATTTTTTTTAAAATTGTTTCCATTTTTGAATTATTCATTATATGTGGGGAAAATATACATCATTTTAGTTTTTTTGAATATTAATAATAACCTTATAAATTGATTTCTCCATCGATAAGAGAAAATATAGTAATTGTTATTAAAAATTAAATGAAAAGGACCAAAAAATGAAAATAAAAAATGAAATAATTTTATTCCATTAGTATTTGTAATATACAGTATTCCAAAAGTACAAAATATTTTTTTAGACTTGGAATTGATTATAACCATTATTATATTTCTTGTAATGAATTGAAAATAATGTCTCACTATTCTTTTAAATAACTCTAATATTTTAAACATTTGGACAACTAGATGATATATTATGTTCTAATTATACATTTAAATATTAAGTATTTATCCTCATCATGGTATTGTTTTATTTTTATATAACAAACAATTACTTTAAATGTGTACAAAATGTTGATGATGTAATTATTCAATTAAGGGGAAAATAAAATTACTGATATAATTAATATTAAAAGTAATGTAATATGAACTAATTAATTTTACACATAAATTTTAAAAAAATGACATATTATACTATTGTGTAATAATTTCATTAAAATTATTTTACTTATAAATGTTATTTTATTCAAAGTATTTAAATTGTAAATAAAGTAACATCAATGATATTTTATTACCAATTATATATTGATAAATGAATTAAAATCAATAAAAACATTATATTAATCCAACTGAAATTTATATGTTAAATAACATAATCCATGATCCATTTATTATTTTTTTGTCATTGTATATTAAAATTAATATCCATTAATGGATTGAAAAACTAAATACTATGATAATTTTGAAAAATAACATGAAATGTTTAATGAAAACATTATGGGTAAAAAGAATATCCATATAGGTCCATTTTTATGATTTTATTTCTACCAATAGTCATATTTATAATTAAATAATTATTTCCACTATAAATTTATTATTAAGCATTATTAATTCATCTATTTGAGAAAATCAAGGTGTTCACTTCCCTGATATTTGAAAAGGGAATATATTATATCACTTACTTAAAATTTTAGAAGCCATTTTTTTACGAATATATTAACCAAAATTGTTTTTAACATCTCTTTATATGTTATAGAGTCCATATGTTGAGTATAAAACTACTCCTAGAGGTACGAAGGTGTCAAGAGTTTGAGAATTTCCAAGGAAGTTGTATAGTACTTAACCATGTGTGTTAATATTATTTACTATTCCACCCTTGTAAATATTCATTAACCATGATTATATAATAATTGTATTATAATTCATTTAATTTGTTTTTATTTCATTGTAATGTGGATACCTATGTCCATAACCTCTTCAGTTAAATTGGAAAATGAAACCATCATTCATGTATATAGAGGACTACCACCTTACGATTTGATATAATATATCACCCTTCATCATATCACTCATATGGTTATAATCATGTAATTAATTAATATATGTAATATTTAAGAAATATAATTCATTCCAAAATTATAGTACAATACATATTTTTTTAACCATTTCATACAACTTAAATTGACAATGTGGTCCTTATGTATATGTTGACTACAACCTCTCCAAAGCGACAAGGTTGTTTTTTATCACTACATAAATTTTATGCTATATATATGTATAATTAATGAAGTAATAGGATATTTATTAAATAGTTACCACTATTTTCAGTTAATATTATTATTAATAACTTTTGATAAATATCATTGGAAAATGGAAACGTTACTCACGTGTACGTCAGCCCTACCATATTTGTGATTCTAAAATTTATCATATTAACTACAACATTGAATTATAGGTTTTAAATGTATAACTTATGTATAATAAATTATAAATATTTCATAGTTATTATTCTAAATATGATGTTATAATGACCTCATTTAACATTTTTGACCTTTATATTTCATTTTGGACTTATATAAAAAATATAAAAAAAACATCGTACATAAACATAAATAATAACATAATAGTATATAATAATAAAATATGGGAATTGAAATAAATAAATATTTTAAAAGTGTTTTTAACAATGTTAATAATTATTATAACATTATTTTTTATGATAATGCTGAATGTGTGTGATGAATCAAACTCATGTTAAAATATTTCATTTAAAACTCATATACTGAAGATTACTTATTACATTATGTATTCTTCCTTATAAATAGTTTTTATTCTATTTTTGATTTAATAAAAATTAAGTTAAATAATTATTTATGTAATTTTATGTCTATTTATACATTCATTAAATTGTTTTAAATGTAATCACCCAATGTATTGTATATAATGATTTAAAAAATATAAAAATGTCTTATTTTAACATATACGGTGACAATGACTTTTACCAACACCATAAAAATTATTTAATGTTTTAATTTATTTTTAAATGTAATTTTTTCATGAAATGATATTTATATTCACATTATTCTGAGAATTTAAATTTTGAAAGTTTGGATTTTTAGAGAAGGGAATGGTTAATATTTGATATTTCATTCTTATAGGTGAATAGAATGTTTTTATGATTAATTATTTTATGTTTAATTAAAATGTTAAAGTGTTTTGGTATAATTTTAGATTACATGTGGTTCCATTGTAAACCAATGGAAAGTGGTTCTATTAATATTCACTGATCGGTGGTTCCAAGATAAACCAAGGTCTAGTGAGCCATTATAACTCTCCAATTCATTGGGTAAATAGTTTCAATTAACTGATTTGGTTTCTCATAAGAAAATTTGGGAAAATACAATATATTTTATTCCACATATTTGATGTATTTAACCAATCACGTTTCCCTTAATAAATAATTGGAATATACTATGTTTGTTATTATATGAATAAATTCGATGGTCATTACATATGTAATTATTATAGTTTATCCATGTATTACCAAATTGTTTATTACATGATATAATGCTAGGTTTAATCCAAATATATGTGTTATAAGAAGTTTATTTCCACGTTTTTAACACGTTTAACATTTTCTTTCTACATGATTTAAAAGGATTCCATCAAAAATATGATTAATTATTATATAAAAATGATATACATCATTACATTAAATAATAATATGATTAAGAGAAATATTTCATTGTTTATTATTTTTTTCAATAGAGTTATGGATTGGATTATTTTTTCATTTAACATGCATTTTTAACTCATCCCACTATTTGATATTTTTTCAACAGATTTTTGGATTTGTAACAAAAAAGAATAATTCAATTTAAATTTCTTCATTTGTTTAATGAAAAAGAAAATAGTTTCATTTTATACTATATATATTATTAGAAATATGGAAAGTTATTTGCATTATTTGCATTTTAATATATGATTTGTTGTGTAATAGTTACTCCATATCTCTCTAAAACTATAATCATTAGTGAAAAATTAGAATAAAATGAAATAATTTCCAGATTAATGTCACTAGAATATGTAATATTTATGGTCAGTTACATAAATTTGGTCTCCTAGAAGGAATTAAAAAATTATAGTTTATGGATTTATTTGAACAAACAGTTAAATCCCTATTTAAAAACAAAGAATTTAATGTTTTGGAGAATTTCGTTTGGATTGATAAAATTATTGATTTTATGAATTCATATATAATGATATCATAAAATTATCCACATCATATGAACAGAAATTATTATATTATTGATATTATCACACTACCGCTTTCTAGATTTTTTAAACTGCCAGATTTTAATGAAATTAGAGTAACAATGGATGTGATGGAATACGAAGAGGTAATATTAAAGGGAAACTAAATGAAATGGAAGTTGTAGTGAAAAATATTAAGGATATCCTTAACTAGATATCAAATTTAATTATTTACAACATGTACTAAGAGGAGAATCCTGGTTCATAAAATATAAAATAAATGATGTATTATGAAATATTAGTTATTAATGATCCTAAATATAAATATATGCAATGGTTTTATGTCAATAATGTTTGAATAAACACCCTGGTGAATGCCTTAATGAAACTAAAATATGTTTTTATTGTTTTAAAGATGATAAAAATATAATAACCATCCAATGAAAAAAGGAATAAATGGTTTAAAAAATAAGATGAATTTTTTTTAAGGAATTAACTGAATGATTTGGATATGGGATGTTTGGGAATTATGAAATTTATTATCCTAGGAGAAAAGTTTAAAAAATAAACAATCCCTATATATGAAAGTTTTGTAACTCATAATTCCATATTTTTAATACAATAGAACTGAAAATAAAATTTTAAATGTAAATATTAAATATTGTATTAAGTTTTTAAGTTTTATAATCCTTATAAATCATTAATATTTTATTTTTATGAAGGAATTAATATGGATGAAGAAAGAAAAATTTTGTTAATAATTAATGTTTAATTATTAATCTTTATTAAATATATGGATTTACAATTTTTGATATTCTGGTATATTTAATAATGATAATATTTTAAAAGGAATGAACACCCCTTGTGTAGTTTTAGTTGTTGTGAATTATATTGGGAACATTTATTGGGTTTTGTTTGCTTTTAGATTTTCTTTTAACTTTAATGTTTAACATGTGGAAAGGTTATTCAAGTGAGACTGATCTTTCCATTCTATAAAAATATGTTAAATAATATTTTAAACCTTTAGTTTTATTATAACATTAATGATTAATGTTATTTAGAGGATTGGTTTTTATATTTTTGATAATGTTGTAGAAATAATAGAAATAATTTTTTTTCAAGATGACCACCCACATATTGGGTGAGGATGGGTCACATTTGTTAAGGATGAGAGGATTCAACCCATAACTGAACAATGACATGCGTGCAATGGTTACTAGTAGAATATGTGATCATATGGTAAGTATTTTCACGTTTTGTAGATATAAAATACAGAATTATATGAATATGATAATTTTTTGAAACAAATATTACATGAAATAATTTTGAATAAAGAGTCATTGGATGATTAATTGATTTTAGACTAATATAACTGTAATATTAAGAAATACAACATGGTATTATTGGATTTTATATTAGGAAAGAAGATTCAATTATTTTTTGAGTTATTTAGGATCATAATGTGTCTTTATGGTCACTCTAGTCATGGTGAAAAATATTATCATATCATAGAGATTATATTACTGTTGCACATTCATTTTTTATAAGAGGAATTTTGAGTGATTTTTATTATTTGGAGATAGATGTAAAATTTATTATAGTATAATTTTGGATAAAATCCATTTATTATTTCGGATTCAAACATATAAATTAATATTTTGGTTAATTTAATCCTTATTAGAATATCAATTGACTTATGTTAATTATTGGGTGTCATTGATGATGCTTTGGTGATTAATGTTTGTTTACTTTTTATGATGAATTATTAATTTTTGGTATGGACCTTAAATTTTCCACCCAATTTAACATTTTTTAATTTCAAAATATATGAGTAATAACATATTATCATTTTATATAATTATGAGAACATGTTACGTACCTACCAAAATTCCCACAAAATCGTTAGCTGGATTGGAAGCCACATGACCACAAGCACATTTCCTCGTACATCGGAGGCTACCGACTAAACGTTAGGGTGTAAAGGTAGTTTAATGGAGAGACCGTACCCACGATATCTAAGTGCAGAGTAGTAAGAAAATGTAAAATTTAGATAAAAAAAATAAGGTATAAAATAATAATCATGAAGTGAAAGATCAGTATAATAAAAACTCAATTTAGAAAATTTCCCACACTAGTTTATACAATGAATACATGAAATATAAGGATACATATCAGAAATAATTACATAGTTCCAAACATACTCATATTTCAATCACCATGAGCATCCTAAGTTCCATATCGATCATTTTCTCCTATCTTCCAGATACAAAAATTATCAAAAATGGAATTAATATAACAACATAAAGAAATAGTTTTACTCGGGAAACAGTGGTGCCCTTGCAGGGTGTGAGATAAAAAATCCTTGGAGGTCGGTACCCAGAATGATAAAAAAAATCCATCGTGTGTAATGAACAACTGACATTTCAAGTAGATATATAACATGAAATTAATCTAATGTAAATTTCGTTCCTAATAGTTTACTCATTTAATGTGAATTTATATTAATCAAAATTTAAAATTTCAATTAAATAAATTTAATATTCTTGAGATCTAGCCCAATCTCGGCATACCCTGTACAAATGAATGTACAATAGAAGCCTTAAAAGGCCATCTAAACAACACATGTCCTGAAAAAATCCATGATTTTTCTTTTTCTTTGAAGAGATGTCATAATTTATTTCATCCAACATTCAATTTATAAACTGAGCTCTTCCATGATAATCTTAATTTGTAATTCAAGTATATCTCTAGGGTAAACATCCACCAACACACTTCATGCCCCTCTCTATGAGCACTAAAAAACCTATTATCACTTCAGTTGTGGTATATGTTCATGTAACATCACTCATCCTTTTCCATCCTATAAGGAATCCCCTTATATCACTCATGACATATGGTCAAATGCGTCTCGAAACCATCCATGTTACTCAAATAAGGACAGAAGATTCAATCATCATTTTTGTCATCCTATATGATCCTAGCCATGGAATCCATGGTTCAATCATAGCATAAACATAATAAACCATTTGAGACCATCCATTGCATCCGCCAATGTTTTCATGGATCACATAAGGTATTAAACATAAGAAATCATTTGAACACTTCATTGAAATTCAAAACTGAATTCATGGTCAACTAAAGGGACAAAGTTAAAATATTAATATGAGTATGTCCATGGAAATCTAATTTTAATCCGTGATTAAACTTATTATGTTTTAAATTTAATCATTAAAAATCATTTTACATTTCTCTTTTCATGATAAGGTCAACTCCAAACGCATATAATATAACTCACGAACAAATGGATTCTCTAGTGAGGAAAAACATAAAAAGTGTATAACATTTCATTTACTCACATTTGAAAATTTCACATAATAAAAAAGAACATTTCAATTAAACTATTATAATGTTTAAACAATATTTATCTCATGTGGGAATATAAATAAATTGTTTCAATACATTACTTTTAAGGAAATTTCAAATCAATGTCATGCTAGAGGGATTGCTTTCAAATAATTATGTGAGGAACTTCTTAATAACAAGATTTTCACACTTAACAACATTCAACACAATGATGTGGTATCTAACTCATATGGGAATACCAATATAAGGATAAAAATGTTTAATCAATTAATTACATAATAAGGGCCAAGGGTCTTGGTCACTCCTCCATTCCCAATTAATCCTTTTAAATTCACCAATTGATATAACAATCAATTACACAAATAACTTACCATATCATGGTGAAAAAAAGGCACACATAAAGGTGTCCATGACTAACACTATTGATGTCCCATTTAATATGAAAACCAAAAGGAGTGCTTCACCCATAAAAATATATCTCATGTAATTGACAAAAATATAACTCAAATGGGAAATAAGAGATATAAAACGAATTCCATTATTAATAACAAATACATTGCCATGTTGATATTCAAATCACGTGGTCAGCATCATTTATCAATTCAAAAGGGGCTATTAATTAACAGACCATATATCAACACCAACAGGAAGATATATGTAAGGATAAAATACAAAAATATTGACTTTAGATTATCCCTACTATTTTGGTTTGAAGGTAGCACACCACTGTTGGAGGGATTTTATTATAATAAGATGACATTATCAGGCATCAATTTATTTCTTATCTTTAGGAATTTTATTCAATATATATAGTTACATTAAACTAGGAAGAAAAAAACAACTTATTTAAAGAAAATAATAGTGAATTATTAAATAAGGAGTCATAGATAGGGACCCTACCTCATGCAGACCAAGATAACTCTTGGGAGTCAGCACTATTTAACTCATGATGTCCTCCACTCATGCTCACATACATTTATATATATAAATATATATATACCCTTAACCCAATGCATGTATTCACCACACCATGTGGGGATATTCACATGGAGGATATACATATATTTATACCATTTTATATGCTCATGATTCTTCTAAAGGAACTAGAAGTCACTAAAAAAATACCAACACCCATAAACTTCTTTAGGTTATCAAATAATAGGTGAAAAACCATGTACGGGTTTTGGAGCATACCCTAAAAACTACAGTGGGGGAGGCAATCGACCATACCCATCTCACCTTTAGTAGCAGTTGCCGATACACAGACTAACGCACCTCGTGAGGACCTTTTCGTAACCTTACAAAGAATAATCAATGAAAAACATATCAAACATTAAGTGAGGATTTAGGATGCACAACATAAGGAAACAAATAGGCTGAAAATATCCATAAATAGATATGGGATGGAGGATAATCCCATAACATGATGTTTATGTCCATGAAAGTCCAAGATAAGTGGGGAAAATGATCTGGGGAGGGTATCTATAGGAGGCGTCACACACATCCTAGTGGGAGGGGCACTATGCCTCATGCAACCCACCAAGTGGAAAGAAAAAATCTAATTTCCCATTTATAATTTATTTAAAATTTTATTAAAATTATTTTATTTTTAAAACTGGGTAAACTGCATGGTTTGAGATACATGGCATTCCAGACTGTGTGAAACCAATGTGGTGAACAATCTGAAGGTGCTTCCACAAAAGGTAGACCATGCAGGCTTGGTGCATAGTTTTGAAAATAGTTCACATCCCATGTTTAAGACTCAATCCACCTAAAACTAGACTTATGGTTATACCACACGGATTAATGGACTGTGTGCCACACATGAACCCTCTACAAGCCGATAAAAACCTAGTTTTTTGAGTTTGGAATTCCGAATACTCATTGATCAACTCAGGAAAGTTCTCATGAATTTATCCAAGTACCAAAAATGACTATTAATAATCTCTAATCAATGAATTTATTTATGATTTTTTGATTTAAAAAAATATTGTTCAATATAAATTGAAAATCCAAATTCTATTGGGATTTTGTCTAGTTTAAAAACACCAGTTCATACAAACATCCCACCATATATATTTTCATCCTCAAGAAGCCTTGGGGATAAATGAATAACTCACCTATACTATAAGGGTCATGAAACATTGTTAGAATTACTAGGTCACATTTATAAACACCAAACAAACCTATAAGAACATTTTAAAAACATGACAGTCACACCCCCAAAACATAAGTTGATGGCCAATTTCTAACTGAATAGTCAACGAGTCACCTACCCAAGATTTCAGTACCAAGACAAACTCAAGTCATTTTATTTTAATACATCTAGAAAAAGGTTCTTCAATAATGTAATATAAACAATAAAAATGATGTAAAATCCCATTCCAAGTTTTCTATGTACCTGAAATTGCCTTGTAATGACACCCCTATGTGTTTCACAAAATAAGTACACTAATGCTCACACATAAATTATTGTGGTGTATTATGTCCAAAAAACATGTGGAAATTTATAAATTTTAAACCTTATTATAAAGAAGGAATATTTTGATTCCAGGCCACTAAAAATACTACCTTTAGATCATTATATTTGAGCCCCGAAACCAGTCCAGGATAAACACGATGTCAACCCACTATGTTCCAAAGAGTTATCCATAGGTATACAATACCCCAAGCTACAAGTGAGACAATGGTACAAAGCCATAATGTCAACATAATAATATAAACTAATCCCAAAGTGGCATCTTCTGGGAAGTCACATAAAATGATTTAGTACGTGTCCAGAAGTGTTTATAAGGCACTCTTACATGGGAACCAAAGTATCAGCTATGAATCACAAAACCTATGAAAATACACACATTATCATGGACATTGGTCTTCAAACAGCCCTACAACATTTCAACATTAATGAAAATTACAGCTGACACACCCCTAATGCATCCAGAACGACGTCAAGATTCCAAACATGATCACCTCATTCAGAGGAGTATAGTAAGAGTAACCAAGATGATAAGTCAAAACACTAATGGTCGGCCCTTTTAGTAAAGCTATGATTCCCTTTCTGATATATCATCAGTCAAACCAAGATGCCTATACCACTTGAAAAATTAATGTTCATTTATTCCTTATCAGTGAAATTCTCTCAAGAACAAAAATGTTTCTAAACTGCTAAACGTACCTCCATAGTAATCAAAGTTGTTCTTACATAAAGAAACATATAAGTTAACATGAAATAAAATGATTTTCACCAATCCACTATCCAATATGAAATAAGATTTGGTCATAAAATCCAAAATAAAACCAACAAGAATGTCAAAACACGAGAGTCGAGATATTCCTCCAATGTAGTGTGACAAACATGATTTTCAATTTTTCTGGTCACTCTTATCTAGAGATAATCCGAAAACAAATAAAACAACTCAAAGATCATGATTCAATAGAAATAAAATGGATAGTTTATACATTAAGACTCAATCGGTACCACATATTTCAACATATACTACCTCGATTTTACAAAAGTAAATTGATCATCATGAGTACCATCAACATTTTATCCACCCTATGGAATCATGTACTGTGTTGACCTTGTAAAATTTACCTCAAAGGAAAAACACCTCATAAATCCATTTACTCAGATGATGGAATTTTGAGTAATCCATCACTCAAGATAATAGATGTTTACATAACCTCTAATGCTGATGACATTTCTTAAGGTACGTCTAATGTGCTTAAATGAATATTTTCCAGAATCTCATTCCCATAATAATGGGAAAAGAAATACATGAAAATTTATCCAATCAAGAGTGTCATTTTAGAACTCAAATTACTACTAGGGAAAATGATACCCAAAAACAAAATGCTCAAAACACTAGCACAAAATTTAAATTCTAATGGTGATACCTTCAACAAGCAGTCCTCTTAAGAATAACAAGTGACAAACTTATCTCTCGGAAATGCAGCAAAGATTCCACTTAGAACAAGAGGCATTTCCATTTATGTCAGGGTTAAAAAATAATACACCTATGGATGAATTCCCAGGTCTTTATTCAAATATATATCATGAAAAACATTTAAATTGCAATTATTTGAGGGTATAAGTTAAAGGCCTCAGATCATGCTCTAATTTTAATTGTTTTTTAATTCATTTTCACCATTAAATACATGATTTTTTTATGTAAAACCATAATCACTATTGTACCCAACAAGGCACTTTTCATATATACTAGAAGACCACTCAATTAAGAAAACAATATTGATATCATATAAATTCATTTTAATCCTATTATGAGACCTCCTAGTGTCACATTAATCCATCCAAGGATCATTAAATATAAATACATTTTTATTTGATTCACATCAGAAAGCACAAACTCCACATCAGTTTTTTTAATAAAGGAATTCCCCAATTAACCTACTTGTGTTCAGTTGAGCATTAAAAATTTAACTACCCATAAAAGTGAAAATATAACAGATTTCACAATATATGAACATTCCCATATATTACATGGTTATACAAAGGCTCAGTCTAATGGGTGGCCATCGACCAAACGATTAGGTTCCCATCCACCTCAACATTGGCATTTTTCCCCAATTAACTAGAAACATTCCATTTTAACATATAATATTAGCTTCATTTTTAATTTAAAAGATATATATAAACATTTTTAAAGGTACAAATATGGTTAATTAATATATGATACCCTGTTAAAAATTTTATTATTCTTATACACCTTAAAATTGATAAATGGCTCCTGCGTAAATCGAAACCAACAAATTTAGCACATAGAACCACTTTACATTTCAAAACTAGAATAATATAACAAGCACCAACCATGGAATATTACATATAATAATGTTATTATATAATAAATATATGATAAATAAACATTAATTATAACATATTACCTCAATATTTAAAAAAAATCATGTAATCACTCAAGGAACATAATAATATTTGGCAGACAACGTACTAATTCAGATGCATGTCATGGCATATGCATGCAATCTAAATTTCTAATTCCCTATAAGGATGAATGTTAACTAACTTATCTTCCGTTATGGAAAAGGATGAAAACCACAATTACATCAATGAAAAAATAATAAAAATACACCATTCACCTTAGGTTTAATAACATCTATTATATCATCAAATTTTATAAATAGAAATTCCCACCCCTTGAAACATGGTGGTTTACCATACATGGGGTGATCATTCCTATATATTAATACCAATAAAGCTTAATTATACTTCTATTACCATTTATACTAGATCAATATAGAATGAAAATGGAAAAACAACCTCTAATACAACATTGTAATGTCTTGTCTTGATATACCACTAAACCGATAGCCAGACCAGTTGTAACATTACATCATGAGTGTCTCCCCATACCATATGGAATGACGACTAGAAATAATTCGGTAATGTTTGTTCATTAAGGAGAATATTCTTTCAATATCATAGAGGACATTGGTAACAAATAGTAAAACTGATATAATAGAGGACACGTTATAATGTAATAATCAAGCAGTGGAAGACAAGTGTAAAAACATCTAAATATAGAAAATAGAATATGATTTTTTATAAAATGTATGCATGATATATGATGATACTTATCAGAAATAAAAAAATATTACTTGATTCTTTACATTTTAGCAGAATAATAAATTAAATACATGTAATCCCAAATTCAATCACCACATGCATCCTAATCATAAGACAAATCCTTTGATCCCAAATTGTAGATACAAGGAATTTAGAAAAAATAAATGTCAATAACCACACAAACAAGTAGTTTTACTCAGGAAACAATAGAACCCAAGATGATTCTAATATAATAAATATAATTATGTTAGTAACCATGGTGTCATGTTTAATCAATCATGTGCAATATAGAACTACTTGCGCTTGAAGATATATAACAAGTAAAGTAGTACTACAATGTTATCATCCTTCATATTTAAGTACTCATTCATGTCGATATACATTAATAAAAATATATCATTTAAAATCAATTCTTTTAGAAGCCTCGTGATCTATCCAAATCTCGGCATGCCCCATATAATATTATGCAAAACAGATTCCTTAGAAGTCCATATAAACCAAACAATTCTAGACTGAATCCATGATTGTGCATTATATTGGCACAGATTTAATATGTTATTTCATTCATAATTAAAATTTTAACATGTGACCAACCTTGATATTCATAAGTTTGAATTCAAGTATCACTCTAGTTGTAATTTCCACCAACACACTAGAAGTCCATCCTGATGAACCTCCATGGAACCCTGTATGACACTTAGATTGGAATAAGTACATTTCATTAAGCATTTCATTTGCGGTACCATAATTAATCCCAATGTATCACTCAAACCATGTAATCAAATTCTTCTTGAGCCTATCCATGGTAGTTCTTTAGGGATCCATGATTCCCTTGGCATTTGAGTCGGCATATAAGGGCCTTTTTGTTGCATCCATGGTTCACTCCCAGGTTAAACATAATATACCCTTTCATACCATCAATGGAGTATATCATCTGTTTCATGGTAAACTAATTATATTAAACACAATAATTTTTCTAAGACATTTAATGTCATTCTAGACTGAATCCAAGTTTCACTCATGGGACATATAATCAATAGTCCAATACTATATTCCATGGCGTTCTAATTTGAA
Source organism: Viscum album (assembly GCA_963277665.1). Classification (NCBI taxonomy): domain Eukaryota; kingdom Viridiplantae; phylum Streptophyta; class Magnoliopsida; order Santalales; family Viscaceae; genus Viscum; species Viscum album. Next base: position 1,213,419,502 of record OY728131.1, on the reverse strand, counting down.
TCCACAATTCATCTAACTAAATTTACCATTCAATCATTCAAAACAAGAAAAAAATTGATTTTGTATAAAAAGGTCAAAATGAAAAGAATCTAATACAACTCACCACCAAAGGGTGTCTAATGTATGTTCCATTCTCAAAAGGGACATGCCATTCACTAACTCTCATTATCACATTTATCATAATATTAAAAACATGAAAATTATATGATTACATGGATTAAACATCACATATCTAATTTGGCAGTATAAATAAATATAACAAAACTTTATTATTAATTCAATTGAAAATAATGTTCATGCATAGGATCTTTCATTTAAATTTTCACATTATCACTTCTTTATAACAATTATTTCACAATTAACAACATACTACAGAAAATGGTAGTATCTAACTCACATAGAAAACCACATATAAAGAAAACATTCTTAATAAATAATTGTCATAATAAACGTCAATGTTCATAGTCAATCCTCTCTTCAAAAATATGCACTTTTATTCAAAAATTTGAAGTCAAATCGATAACACAAATAACATCCCATGACATGGTGTTAAAATGAACACATAATGGTGTCCCAGGCCGAACACCATTGAATCCCCATTTAACAAGAAAACCCAAAGGTTTTATTCAACCTTAATAATATATCTCATGGAATAAATATAAAAACAACTAACACCGAAAATAAGAGATATAACATGAATTACATGATTAACAACAAATAAATGGCCATGTCCTTAATTGAAAGATGTGGGAAACTTCAATTTACAATACACAAGGGGCCATTGATTATCATTCCACATATCATCAACAATAATAATATATTTATAATGACCAAAACAAAACAATAATGAAATAACACTATCACTGATTTTTTGTTTGAATGTAGCACACCTCTGTTGGAGGTGTTTTATTATGAATACCATACTTTATCAAACAATAATAAATTTCATATATTTAAGAATTTATGTCATGATACGTTGTTTCATTAATCATGAAAACTCATAAATACAACTTATTTAATGAGGAATATATGAAATTCCTTATTTAATTATCCCATGCATGGACCCCTCATCATCCTAACAAAAAAACACTTGGCAATTTTCAATTTCTAACTGAAGAAACCATCAGCTCATGTGCACATTTTTCCATATATATATTTATGTATACCCTTAACCTAATGCTCATATGACTAATGATGTGAGGGAATATACACATGGAGGATATATATATATATACTATTTTGTATTCCCATGAGTCTTATTAATGCAGTAGATCTCACAACAACAATGTCTGGCACCCATATAAATTTAATGGTTCTCCAATAAGAGGTGTAAAACCTTAAATGGGTTTATAATTTTACCCTAAAATGATGGTGGTTGAATGAATCAACCAAAAATAGCTCAACATCCATAGTGGTTGTTGAAACCTAGAACAACACACCATGGGAAGCCATTTTTACAACCGTAAATCTAGAGAATAAAAAAACACACCAAACCCTAAGATATTGTTTTGAATGCACACCATAGGGTGATGATAGTATGGACAATTTATTAAAATAGTGAAAACTAAGAGGAGAATCCCATAATTTGAAGGACTGGATAGAGAATCTCCAAGAAAAATTGGAATAATCGATCCAATGAAGGGATATAAAGGGGGTGTTGTATGTGGCCTAGAGGAATGGGTATTTTTCACTGCATGACCAAGGAAAGGGGAATGAACACCACTAATTTAACATTTATAATTTTATAAATTTTTTTAAAATAATTTTTAAAAAAATGGGTTAACCAACATGGAATGAGAAGTACAGTTATCCAAACCATCTGTAAACATTATAGTGAATAGTGGGAATGTACTACCTGAAAAGGAAGACCATTCAAACTTGGAGAGAAAATTAGAATACCATGTGTGTCTGATGGCCATTCCACTATTAACTAGAAACAAGCCACATTGTTAGAACAGATTGTGTAATAGTATGTGCGCTGCCTGTACACCCCTCAAGGTTCACAAGACCCTTCTTTTCCAAGTATAAGGCTCTTGATACTACCTGATCTTCCTAAAAATGCTCATAGTCCTATATCCAAGTACTAAAAAATCACTTTTAAGCATTCAAACTATTAGAATTTAATTCTGAAATTCCACATTGAAAACACCCCTTCCAAATATTACCAACAATTCTAATTCTCTTCAAATTTCATCTTATTTTAATAAAATTAGTTCTTATATAATCATTATAGGTTTAATTTATATGATCTAAATTAAAAAAAATCCTCATGAATACTCATCATTTGGAATAAAAGATGAGAATATACATCGAATTATTCAAAGGTTGAAATTTATCTTATCCAGTAATTAATTATCCTTATGAATATAGAATTAATGATAATAGGTTTTATAAAGTATACGAATTCAATGTTGAAATAAAAAAATATCCATTTCTTTATCTTAAAATAAAAAAAATTCATTTTACCACATAACAAATTATTTTTTTTATGTTTCACTTCTTTAAGATAATGTTCTATATCACTCTCTATTAGTTTTATGACAATAGTTATTTTATTCTATTTCATGGGTTTCACATCACTAAAATTTTTTAAGGTTTGGAAACCTAGTTATCTGTTATTCAATGTGCACTTAATAGTTACGATCTAATTACATTCAAATTTATATTTTATGGACCATTTTATGGTGTTTGATTTCAACAAATGTGTTTTGAATTGTAAACCCCATGGTTTCAAATAACGAATCCAAAATTTGGGCACAAAATTTCGTAATATGGGGGGTGTATAATCATGAAGTTTTCTTTAAGGACGACTGTGTTCGATCATGTAGAAAACATGAAACACTGATTGTAAATGAACTCAAACATAATATTATTTAAATGTGACCACTATAAGATGGCAATTAAATTAGAAGGTAGGGATCGGAATAACTAGTATATATATATATTGTTTCTAATAAATAAAATTTTATTAATTATTTTATATTAAATAAGAATCAAATATGTTTTTTAAAAATTATTTTCATTTTGAAACATATGTTTCTTTAAAAAAATTATTTATTTGAATGTGAAAATATAAGCCTTATTTTTTGGAAAAAATAGAAATTGTATACAACAAAATGAACCAAAGTGTATATATAATAATATCAAATTCATATTGAAGTCAATTTTCAAAAAATTTCAAATAATATTTATTTTTAGTGAATTTTAAAAACTTCTAATTTTTAGAGAATTTTAATTAACTTTTAAATATTTAAAAATTAAAATTCTACTTTTATTATTTGTAAAATTTAAGTATTTAATTTTTATTTATAATAATATAATTACAGGTTTTTGAAATAACATTATACCAGAATTTATTTTGAAAACATTTAATATTTAGAAGTATCATTTTAAGATAAAATTCTTTTTTCATTGAATTTTATTATTTTAATTTTAATTTAAATCCAAAAAATTATTTGTTCTATGTTTTTAATAATTTATTGCCTATTTAGTATAAGTGTGTCCATATATTTTAAATTTCCTCATTAATTTTTTTTCAGTATGACTAGTATCCTAAGAAACTTTTATTACCACTATAGAAAAAGAATTTGGTTATTAATGTGAAAAATAAAATGATAATGAATATAAATAACCCAGACATTTAAATTAATTTAATGTAAATAATATATATTGTCCATAATAATCCAAAATTTGAATATATATCATTTTTTTAACTTTTTATGAGATTTTAACATTTACAACAGTTTTTTTATGAAAATTAAAAATTATAATATAATTTTATTAGTTCCTATAATATTTTTAACAAGAGGATAAATAGAAGATAATATTGGTTATAAATAGTAATTTCATTCCTAATTTATTATTGATAATAATTATATTTTTTTTATTTTTAGTGAAGATATAAGTACCTCAAACACATACACATTATTTATGCATTAATTATGTAATTAATGTAAATATAAAAAATATGATATTAAAAGTATTAGAAGTTATATAATTTAAATGCCATAATTTAAGAAAAAAATAATATAAAAAGAAAATATTTTAGTTGTTTTCATACATAGGAGAAATATTTAAATGATTTATTAATTTTTTTAAAGTAAATTATGTAAATAGTTATTGAAATATCATTAATGATATTTTATAATAAAAAATTATTTTATTAAATTTCTAAAAATTAATAACATTGAAATTTAATTGATTTATTGAGTTTATAAATGAGAATAGATTATTCATATTACGTCACAATTAAAAACAAATTTTTTCACCAAATATCATCCAATAACTTTTAATAACTTCCCAATCCCAAATTTTTATGCCTAATTTTGAACATAATACATATTTGAGTGGTCTTATGTCATTATGAAAATTATATTTCCTAAAGAAGTGGTAAAATTTTTAACAACATTATTTATCATTATTTATTCTTCCACCTCCCCCTAATACTGTTTAATCATGATAAATTAATAACAATACTATATTACATATAATAATATATTTTTTTGTTTATGGAAAAACCTATATCAATATTCTATTCCTTCGTATAGGAATAAAAATAATCATTCATGTGTATATTTGACAACTACATCATGAATGACAGGTAATTTTCTTACCTCATTGTATTGCATGTATGATGATAATGATTTCATTAATCTATATATTATATTCACGATATATTTATCATTATAGGGATATTATTTAACACATATTTTCTAATATTACCATAAACAGAAAAATGATAATGTAATTTCTTCTTATGTGTGGACTAGCACCTACCCAAGTAAATGTGACATGTTTTAAATCTACAAATCACATAGATGGTATATAAATGTATAATAAATTAATTTTTTATTTTCAGATGATAAACATTTAAAGTTAAAATGAATCTTTTTCCCCTTTACATAATCATCGTTAAGGAATAGGAGCGTTATTTATGTATACATATCTCAATGATTTTAACATAGTTTATTTCCATATAAATTCATCCATATAAATTCTAGAAATATAATATATATATGAAAATTATAATTAATTCATGATTAATATTTTGTTGATAAATTAATATTGATCTTTATAACCATTTTTTCTTTCCAATGTAATATTTGATTTATATACTGAATGTTGTAAAAACATCATACGACACAATAAATAAAAATATAATGGTATATTACAAGCTAAAAAGTTATATACAAGAAATAATAAACATTATATTTTGGTTATGGAAAAGTAAACATTATAAGGGGAGTCAGAATCAATGTAGCAGATACTCTCTTAATAACCAACTTATAATGATTCAATTAAAACACCATTTTTCTTTATTATAAAAATGTTTTATCTTATTTTATTATTTTATAATATGGTCATAAATGTTTAAAGAATGAAATTTTTTGTCACTTTTGAAAAAGATTAAAATGATTTTAGTATGAAATATTTTACATGATGTTTTGAATATCATTAATAAATTAAAAAATGGTTTTCTATTTGAACATATACAACAAAATCAACATTTACCACTTATGTAACCATTATTTTAGGTTAGTATTTAATTATAAGAAATTGTTTATTATGTGAAATTTTCGAAATTTGGGTTTAATGAAAAATGATATATCATTATCTTGAAATAATTTCTTATGGATGTGAAGAATCTTTTAATGATTCAATAATTTATATATTATCTTTATGTTATAGTATTGTTCAAATATTTATCAGGAATGGTGGTTCCATTACAAAATAAGTCTAGTAGGTTATGTTATTATGTGATAGTGAGTGATTCAATTATAATGCACAGTCATGCTAAACTATTATTGGTCTCTAATGCATTAGGTAAATGGAGTATGTTAAGGAATTATTGTTACCTTATGAAAATACTGAAACAAGGAATAAAAGTTATTCAAAATATTGTAAAGAGTTAATGTATTGGGTATATACTAAGATATTATGGTAAAATGAAACATTTATTATTCAACACATAACCGTGAGATATTTTAAAACTTAACTATGTCTATTACTCTAAGAATAAACATAATTGTTATTCAATTTTTAACATTGAGGATCAATCCATTTATTCAGGTGATATGGAAATTCTTCCCATGTTTTTAATATGTTCGTTATATTCATTATATGGGTTACAAAAGATTCATATTAGAAAAGAGTTTCTATTATTCTTGTCAATTTGATTTATTTCATAAGCTAACAAATAACCCAATAAATGTTTTTATTTTATGGATTTTAATATTTTTACCTGGAATAACATATTTCATTGTTTTTATGTCCTATATTGATCATTTAGTTCTCATAACACATTTTAATTTTTTTTCCGAGTGTTTTATTATGTGTAAAGGTAATGATGATGTCACGACCCATCCTCGGGGCCCGTGCTGTGACTACCCCAAGCCCTCCTTCCATAGGCCATTGGCTAGTGACCAGCACCAAAGGCGCAAATCCCAATAAAAGTGAATGAATTGCCTTAATATAAGAAAACAATCACCACAGAGCATGGAATCAGAAGTAAACACTATGTAAACTGAGTACAAAAGTAAGTGATAGAATGTAAATGGGCCAGAATACAAACCCAACTGAAAGTACCGTACAACTAAAAAGAGTGTACAATAGCTGAAAAGTACAGTAGAAACCACCATGTCGTCCTCCAGAATTACCACATGAAGGGTGGGTATAGATTGTCTCATCGGCTCCTCAGGTCCGTTCGTCCGCTCCATGTACATCTTGCCTGATAGTCCACCTCCAAATGCCATCCCGCTCCACAATCCTCAACCACAATCAGATCTGTCTGTCGTCTACAACCAACACAAAGTAGTGCCGACATACCCCGTCTAGGGGTGAGTATACGATACTCAGTAGGGACCCCGAAACCCCCAAAGTCCTCCTAGAATCCACAATGGATAATCCACAAAGTAAAGATACAAACACAGAGTATCAACCAACTCTACTTAGATATATGCCCATACATATACCTAAGTTTTCAATTCCTTCTTGGATCCACCACACGAGCCCATGTACAACCCAGTCCACATAGGAAAGCATAACCGAATCCACATAGGAAAACACAACCCAATCCACACAGGAAAGAACAACCCAATCCACATAGGAAAACACAACCCAATCCTCACATGAAAGAACAACCCAATCCACAAAAGAAAGCATGACAATCACATCGATGATAATTATTGAAAGTCAAGACCCATCTCACACCGGAATACTACTCATGAAGAGCGGTGGAGATGATAGATGTAGCCTCTGAATCATCTCCCCTAACGAACCCACGTAGGATCCAAGTACAGAAGGCATCGCTTCCGAACCCGCGTAGTGTCCTAGTAAAGTAACCATCACTGTTGAACCCACGTATGATCCAAGTATAGTCATCCTTAGTGCCGCACCCACATAGGATCCCTGTAGAATCGTCCTCATTGCCGAACCCACGTAGGATCCAAATACAATCGTCATCGTCATCGTAGTTGCATCCAGCTCTACGGTTCCCGCACACAGCACGCTCGATTCCGAGAGGATCCAATCCATGAGCCTAGGGGTCAATACATCAACTGTCATGAATTCCAATTTTTATTTATCACAAAGTTCCATCTCGTCGATAGGAACTCAACGCGATAGACGAAACGTCAATCGAACGCCCGGTCTGAGAGTTATTGGCTTTTTCGTCTCAGGAGCCCGGTTGGTTTTATGCTAAAACCAACCCAACCATACTCCAACTACGTCCAAACCTCGAGTGGAGTAACCCAAAATAATCGTCTCACTAAGAGGAATTCAATGTAATTGACGGAACATCATTCAGACGTCCAGTCATTAAGTTATAAGCATTCCCGCTCCAAGGGCCCGGTTGGTTTCAGGTTCGAACCAACCCGGCCATACCCAAACATCACCGAAAACTCAAGTGTAATAAACAAAAACTACCGTCTCGATCCAAGGATCCCTAGGAAACTAATGGTGCTTTGATCGGAGTTTTGTATCCCATGATATGGGCGTTTGGACTAACCTGGTCAGAAAATAGGGGGTTTGGGAATGGTACGACCCGGCCCAATACCCCCTGGGTCATCCCGAACCTGGTCGACCCGACCTAGGTCTAGGTCTAGAATGGTTGGGCGCGGCCCAGCTCGGATGCCGGCCGCGGCTCAGCTCGTGATCGAGTGGGGTGCGAAGGGGGCTCGACCCCCTTTGTTTTGGTAACGGCATCCCCCCTCCTGGTGGGGTCCGCCCTCGGAAAGTCCAAGGGGTATGCCCCCGCGGTTTCTTCGAAAACCACTGTTCATAATTATCAGTCGGGGTGAGCCATCATGTGACCTGAAGGGGTCCCACCGCCAATATCGCCGGCGGTAAGTTTTCCGGCTTCCCCTGCTGGACCGCCGCAGCCCGCTCCGACCATGGTACCTTCGACTTCACCGGCGCTGCGCGACGGCTCCGCACACCACCGTCATGGCCCACTTCAGCTGCGGTCATCTTTGTCTCCACGCGGTGCAATGGAACATCCCTGCTTTCACCATGATCTTCAACGTTGATAAATAATAAAACGAGGAGGAGAAATTGGCCCTGTTTGTGTGGTCTGATCTCCTCTTGTTACGTTGGTAATAATCATCCAAATTAATCAACGAAGATCATTAAATTGAACTTAAATGAAGATAACACTTAACTCGATGATATCTTTTACCAGCAGCGCAAAAGATAGTGTCGCAGGGTTTGGTTTCGAAGATGGCGTTGGCGTACATCCAAGGAAGGAATGACGGCTCACACTAGCGGTGAAGAGAAGATTAAAGGCAAGTCATCTCTCTTGATGATGACATCGTTCTTCGTCGAAGGGAGTCATTCTTCACCAGAGGATGAAGTTCTTCAAAGGGACATAGATCTCTCTCCCAAAATCCTCACACAAAAACCAACAAAATAAAATAAGGCCTCTCCTTATTTTATTATTTTTCTATGCAATTCAAAAACACAAAATTCAAAAAAACAACAAACTTAATTAATTAATCATGAGTTGTCTAATTAATTGGGTGTTATGCTGGAACGTTTAATGAGGGGTAGAGAGTGGAGTTACTCACATAAAGGGGGTGTTAGGGAGTTAGGGAATGTAGAGGGTTGGGATCATGTGGGCCCCACCTCACCTTAATCCTCTCATGGGTAGTTTGAAACTAGTGGATCCCACCGCAACTCCCAAACCTAGGATGTATCCACTTATAAAAAGAAATAAAATTATAAACCTATTTTATTTTACATTTTATTTAATCCATATTTTTTATCAACTCCTCTCGAGCAAACGCATCTTCGGTAAAGGTCCTCTTATGCAATTACCGGTGATGTGGTTCCATCGGTGCCCTCAGATTTCAATTCCGAATAACAGTTCAAAAGATAGAAAAACTCATTCGTTCGATCACTGAACGCCCCCAAGATAAACTGCGGAAATTGATTCTGGGCACACCAGGCCTCAGAATCAGTTTCCGTCAGAAACTACATACCTGTAAAATCCCAAAGAAAATAAGAAAAAAAATTCATTGAAATTTATGGGTCTTTACATTACTCCCACCTTAAGGATTTACGTCCCCATAAAGATACATCATAAACTAGGGAAACAAATGAGGGTACTGTGTATTCATCTGAGCCTCACAATCCCATGTGCTCTTCTAGAGGTTCCCATGCTTCCACCTAATGCGCACTAGAGGAATCGACCATCCACATAGGCCTTAATCATGTATATCCTCGATCTACACCAGGACCTTCACAAATGTCACCTCTTTATCAATTTCCATCTCCCCTTGATCAATGATATGTGTCGGGTCGTTCACGTATCTCCTCAGCTGAGATACATGGAAGACGTCGTGCACCCGGTGCAACTGAGGTGGAAGAGACAGGAGATAAGCCTCCTCGCCTATCTTGTTGATATCCTGTAATGGTCCGATGACGCACGGAGATAACGTGCCACCACATCCAAATCTTCGTAATCCACTTCGAGGTGAGACCCGTAAGAAAATATTGTGTCCATGCTCGAACTCTAGTAGTCTCTTCGTCCAGTCAGTATAAGACTTCTGTCAGCTCTGAGAAGTCCTGATCTCCTCCTGGATGATCTCTACCTTCTCCATCGTGGCCTGGACCATCTTGGGTCCTACAAGTGCTGACTCCCCAAGGTCTGTCTAGCACAGAGGTAATCTGCAAGGTTGGTCGTATAATTCCTTGTATCGTTCCATCCCGATGGTGGAGTGGTAGCTTTAGTTGTACGCAAACTCCACCAAAGGTAGGTGATCCTTCCAACTGCAACCAAAGTCGAGGACACATACACAGAGCATGTCCTTGAGATTCTGAATTGTTCTCCCTATATGGCCATCTGTCTGAGTGTGAAAGGCGGTGTTCAGGTGTATATTCATCCCAAAAGCCTCCTGCAACCCCTTCCAATGTCGAGATGTAAAGCGAGCATCTCGATTGGAGATGATAGATGATTGAACACCATGAAGCCGTACAATATCCTGAGTGTAGAGGCGTCCCATGATCTCCACTGATCCCTGCTCTCCGATGGGTAAGAAGTGGGCCAACATGGTGAGTCGGTCGACAATCACCCAGACGGAGTCATGTCCTCCAGAAGTACATGGAAGTCTCGTCACAAAATCAATAGATATACCGTCCCACTTCCACTCCGGCACCTCTTAGGGATGTACCATGGCTGCTGGTACCTGGTGCTCCATCTTCACCTACTGGAAGGTGAGGCATCATGAAACGAACTCTGCCACATCCTTCTTCATACCCAGCCACCAGTTCTGTCATCTTAGGTCCTGGTACATCTTTTCTGCTCCTGGATGTAACACTAGAGGGGAAGTGTGAAACTCCATCAGCACCTCCTCCCATAATGCAACTGGTACCATGGTACGTCCCCTGAAAAAGATGACATTTTCTCCTCCTATAGAAAATCCATCAGGTGCCTACCCTGTTGAAATCTATGCATTTTTCATCTCACATTCAACGTCCCCATGTTGTACCTCTTTGACCTGTTGAAGTAGTGGAGGAGTGACTGTGAGTGACTGTAGAAAGGATGCCCAATCTCTATCCATGAAGGATATCTGCAACATGGCTAGCTACTCCGTCTCCTCTCCAAGTAGTTGAATGCCTGACCTCCTGCTGAGAGAATCAGCTACTTCATTCCCCTTACAAAGAGTATAAACTATCTCAAAGTCATAGTCCTATAGGAACTCAAGCCATCACCACTGTCTCATGTTCAGGTCCTTCTATGAGAAGATGTACCTGAGACTCTTGTGGTCAGAGTAGACTGTAAAGATCTCGCCCATCAGATAGTGTAGCCACATCATCAAGGTGAAGACAACTGCTGCTAACTCTAGGTCATGTGTATCGTAGTTCTGTTCATGTTTCCACAACTGTCATGATCCATAGGCAATCACTGTTACTCCTGCATTTGGACACACCCGAGTCCAGTCCCTGATGCATCGCAATAAACTACGTACCCTATGCCCTCCTTCGGTAGCCTCAAGATGGGTGCACTGGTCAATCTAGGTCTCAGCTCCCAGAAGCTCTGCTGACATCTATCCGACCACATGATGGGTTTCCCCTTCTTCTTCAAAGATAAAAGTGGTGCTACAACTCTGGAGAAGTATGGCACAAATCTCCGATAGTACCCATCGAGACCTAGGAAACTCCACACCTTCATCACGCTCCTGGGTGGCTCCCAAGCTAGCTCTGCCTCAATATTCATAGGATCCACCACAACTCCAACCTCTGAAATGACATGCCCCAAGATGTGGACCTCTCAAATCCAGAACTACCACTTAGAGATCTTACCGTAAAGCCAGTGTTCTCAATGTGTATCCAGTACAACCTGCAAGTGGTAGGCGTGCTCCTCCCCAGTAGTCGAGTATATCAATATGTTTTCAATGAATACTACATCAAATCGATCAAGTTATGGCTGGATGATCCTGTTCATGAGACTCATGAACACTTTAGGTGTGTTGGTTACACCAACAGGACAAACCAAGACCTCATAATGGCTATACCGACACCTGAAGTCCGTCTTTTGCACATCATCATCTCGAACACTGAGCTGATGATAGCCTCACCTAAAGTCTATCTTTCAGAACCAGTGTGCTCCCTTGAGCTGATCGAAGAGATCTTCAATCCTCAGAAGTGGATACTTGTTCTTCACGGTCACCTGGTTCATGCGACGGTAGTCAACACATAGTCACAAGCACTCGCCCCCTTTTTGTCTAACAAAATCAGGGAAGCCTAGGGTGAAACACTGGGTCGAATGAATCCCTTGCCCTGCAAGTCCTCCAGTTGTACCCGTAGCTCACGTAGCTCTGCGGGAGCCATCCGATATACTGGAGTAGATATCAGAATTTTCCTAGGGTAAATGTCAATATAGAAGTCTACCTATCTGCGAGGAGGTAGTCCTGGAACGTCATCCAGAAAAATATTCGCATACTAATTCACTACAATAGGAAAACTCGGACTCCACACATCAACTGCTCCTAGGATGAGACTAGCCAAATGATGGGTGATCGGATGTCCTCTCATCTGCGTGAGTCCATCCGGCACTGTAAAGGCTCCCTTCTTACTGGTGAAGGTGAACCTTCTCCCATCAGTGCGGAAACACCGCACATGGCGTCTAATACAGTCGATCTGAGCATGTATTGTAGATAACCAGTCCATGCCCAAGATGACGTCGTAAGGCCTCAACGTCGCTACAAGAAGATCCCAACCGAAGATCTTGCCTCCTATAGTAAGCTCACACTGCCGGAACCAGTGCATAAACATCAATTCTTCTCCTGTAGAAGTCTCTAGCTGTAAGGATCGAGCTAACGGCTCTGTCGGAATCTCCGAGCTCTGAACAAGGGAAGCAAAAATGAAAGAATGACTTTCTCCTGTGTCTATAAGAACTGCAGAAAGGTTGGAGTAGACACATATAGTACCTCAAATCATCTCAGATGCACCATGGTTGTAGGTCTCCACTGCCTAAAGCTGATCCTGCCTCTGCCTTCCAACTCCCTATGGTCGAGGTGGACCTCCTAGTGGTGGTGGTGGTAGAGCCCTGAAGCATCGTCCACCACCTACTGCTCGACCAGATCTTATACCTCGTCCGCCTGCTCACTGCGGACGGCCACTTTCAATCCTTTGCCTCTACCTGGGTGGTCCCTCAAATGTCGGCTACTCCTCTGCATGGTGGGTTGGGCAGTCACAACCAACGTGGCCCTACCTGCCACATGCATAGGACTTTCTGCCTCTCGAATGACTGGCTCTACTTCGTGTTCCCCGCACCTCTGAACTAGTATCCTGAGGTCGTCTACATGATGGTCTAGTCTTCTAGGAACTCTGTGACATCTGTCTACTACCGTCTATAGAAGACTCGTCTACGTGTCGCCCTACGGTAGGCCTCTCTGCTGGTGTAGGCTCAGCAAGAAAGCTCTCCACAAGAATGGCTCGCTCCAGTACTCTTCCTGCATCGGAATACTGAGGGAGATCATCGATGACCTGATCTCATGCCTCAGTCCCTGCTCGAATGTCCGGGCCTAGAAGAATGGGTCTTGTCCCATGTCCGTGGAGTAGCACGAGAGATCAGTAAATCTCTCCGTGTACTGGGCTAATATAACGATTCCCTGCCACAACTATAGTAACTCTTGGATGCACAATGCATAGAGGGTGGCTGGAATGAACTCCGAGTGGAAGAGGCTCTTGAAGTCCATACATTGTAGAGATTCATTGTTATCCTCCGAAATTCCCACCTGAATGCTGGGTACAGGTAGTCTTGTCGGCTCCTCAGTTCTGTACGTCCGTTCCGTGTACATCCCACCTGATAGTCCACCTCCGGGTGTCGTCCCACTCCACAAGCCTCAACCACAATCATAATTTTCCATCATCTGCAACCATCACAATGTAGTGCGGGCATAGACCGTGCAGAGGTGAGTATACGATACTCAATAGGGACCTCTAGACCATTGAAGGCCTCCAAGAATCCACAAAGGATAATCCAAAAAGGAAAGATACAATCACAGAGTATCAACCAACTCTACTTATTTATATTCCCAAACATATACCTATGTCATCAATACCAGCTCGGCTCCAACACACGATCCCATGTTCAACCCAGTCCACACAGGAAAGTAGAACCCAATCCACATTGGAAAACACAACCCAATCCACACATGAATGCACAACCCAATCAACATATGAAAACACAACCCACTCCACACAGGAAAGAAAAACCCAATACACAAAGGAAAGCATGAAAATCACATCGATGATAATTATTGAAAATCAATACTCAGCTCACATTGGAATACTACTCATGAAGTGGGATGTAGATGATAGATGTAGCCTCTGAATCATCTCCCATGTCGAACCCATGTAGGATTCATGTACATATGTCATCGCTGCTGAACCCACGTAGGAACCTAGTACAGTAACCATCACTGCCGAATCCAAGTAGGATCTAAGTACAGTCGTCCTCGCTGCCAAACCCACGTAGGATCCAAGTACAATTTTCCTCGCTGTCGATCCCACATAGGATCCAAGTACAGTAGTCATCGTCGTCGCAGTCGCAACCAGCTCTATGGTTCCCGCACACAACACGCTCGATTCTGGGAGGGTCCTCTCCATGATCCAAGGGGTCGATACATAATCTTTCAAGAAGTCTAGAGTTTTTGTATCACATTGTTCTGTCTCCTCAATAGTAACTTAACGCGACAAATGGTGCGTTAATAGGACGCCCGGTCTGAGAGTTATTGGCTTTTTTGTTCCAGGGGCCCGATTGGTTTTTAGGATAAAACCAATCTGACCATACTCTAGCTGTGTCCAAACCAGGAGTGGATTATGCCAAAAAAACAACTTACTAAGGGGAATTCAACTTAATTGACAGCACGTCATTCAGTCATCCGGTTGTTAAGTTATAAGCGTTTCTCCTCCAAGGGCCCGGTTGGTTTCGAGTTCGAAGAAACCCAGCCATACCCAAACATCGTCGAAACCTCGAGTGTAATATACTGAAATGACCGTCTCGATCCAAGGATACCTACACAGCTAATAGTGCGTCGATCAAAGGTATGTCGCCCATGATATGGGCATTTGAACAAACCTGGTCTGAAAATAGGAGGTTTCGTCCCGGTCCGACCCGGCCCAATACCCCCTGGGTGGACCCAACCCGGGTCGGGGTCTGGACCGGTTGGGAGCAGCCTGGCCAGGCTAGCATGGCCTGGCCCGGCTAGGCATGGCCCGGTTTGCCTGGGCGTGGCCCGTCTCGGAAGCCGTCCGCGGCTCGGCTTGCGACCGAGCATGGTGTGAAGGGGGCTAGACCCCCTTTGTTTCAGAAACGGAGGCCCCCCTCCCGGTGAGGTCCACCCTAAGGGAGTCTGGGGGTTACGGCTACCGGTTTCTTCAAAAATGGATGGCCATAATGGTCGGCCTATGTGAGCAGCTGCGGGACCCATGGGGGTCCCTCCTCCTGGAGCGTCGGTAGCCGGTTGTCCAGCCGCCCCTACAGGACTGTTGTGGCCCTAGGTCACAGCCCGCTCCAACCATAGTTCCTTCAGCTTCATCGGGGCGGTGTGACGGTTCCACGCACCACCACCGCGGCCCACTCCAGCCATGGTCCACTTTGTCCCCGCGCGGTGCAATGGCACCACGCTGCCTTCACCTCGATCGTCAGTGTTGATAAAAAATAAAACGGGCAGGAGAAATCGTCCATGTTTGTGCGGTCTGATATCCTCCCATTACGTTGGTAACATTCGGCCAAATTAATCAATGAATAACGTTAAATTTAACTTAAATGAAGAAAACCCCTACCTCGATGATGTTGTTTTCCGGCGACGCGGAAGATGGTGTCACGAGGTGAGGTTTTGAAGATGGCGTTGGTGTACGTCCAAGGAAGGAACACCACCTCACACTAGCTACGAAGAGACGATGAAAAGGAACGTCTTCTCTCCTTGTGATGATGGAATTCTTGGTCGAAGGAAGTCATTCTTCATGGGTGGATGATGTACTTCAAAGGGACTTAAAGATATCTCCCAAAATCCTCACACAACAACCAACAAAATAAAATAATTCCTCCCCTTATTTTATTATTTTTCATTACAATTCATAAACTCAAAATTCAAAAACAAACTCACTTAATTAATTAAACTTGAGTTGTCTAATTAATTGGGTGTCATGTTGGAATGTTTAGTGAGGGGGAGAGAGAGGAGTTACTCACATAAAGGGGGAGTTAGGGAGTTAGGTAATGTGAAGGGTTGGGCTCATGTGGGCCCCACCTCACCTTAATCTTCTCATGGTTACTTAGTAACTAGTGGATCCCACCCCAACTCCCACACCTAGGATCTAACCACTTAGAAAAAGAAATAAAATTGTAACACAATTTTATTTTACTTCTTATTTAATACACATTTTTTATCAACTCCTCTAGAGCAGATTCATCATCAGTAAAGGTCCCCTTAAGCAATTACTGGCGCTGTGGTTCCATCGGTGACCTCATATTTTAATTCAGAGTACCAGTTCAAAAGATAGAAAAACTTGTTCGTTCGTTCATTAAACGTACCTGAGCTAAACTTCCGAAATTGATTTCGGGCACACTGTGCCTCGAAATCAGGTGCCGTAAAAATGAATACTCGTAAAATCCCAAAGAAAATAAGAAAAAAATCCCTTGAAATTTACGAGTCTTTACAGACGTAGCCAAGATGAAATATATAAACTTTTTCTTGAAAATAATACATATACCATTATAAATGTTTTACATTTTCCAAAAAAATTGTCATTGACTAGAAGTGTTGACTTTATAATAAATGATTTTTCTATTTATGTCTTAATAAATAACTCACTAAATCACAAAACCTAAAAAATAATTGAGAAAGAAAAAATGTGGGTTCTAGTTTTTCTTTCTCTATAATATGTAATTTATAATGACGGGACCTCAAAAACAACACTATCATCCTAGAAGAGAAAATTTACATTTCAAATCATGATATATTATCATTATGTATGATCAATTCAATGTTTTCTATTTTTCATCCATTATAGTTTGATGAGATATCCTACAATATTATCTTGCCCAATAATATTATATATGATTATTCAGTAGAAAAATATATATTGACATCAATCAATATAAATAATATCATAATATGGAATCATTTTTATGGTACAATAAATTTTATTCTATGTTTTATAGTGGATAAATTCAATATTCCTTTATCATATATATATATATTCTTTCCAACTTATTTGTTTTAGGAATTTCATTTCATTGTGTAGAATATATCTCTATATAAGTACAAAATATCAAATTATAAAGATAAGGCCTAACTTTATTTTATTTATCAATCAATATTTTATTTTTTTATCATTTTTATACTATATAATAACCTAGAATTCATCATTATGTTCTATGTTTTGGGTATCATATGAACTCTTCACCCAAATAAAATTGACATAACATATCCAATTATATATTATATAACACTATTTGTTGTATAAATTTTTTCAAATATACTCTAAACAAATAAATTATGTAAACTATGATAATATGGTTTTCCACCATATTTGTGTTATATTATTTCATCTAATACACATTGAATCCATTTAAAATATTCATATCCCATCATAAGACCCCAAAGATATAATATGTCACATTGGAAGATATGTTAACACATTATGTAATATCCACAAATTTCTATCTTAAACAAGAAAATTTTAGATACATTAATCTTAAATATACATACCTCTTTGATATATGTGATTGTTTATCCTCTTATGATAAACAATTAGGATAAATTATTCTCCATAAGAATTATAAATGATCCGCTAGAAATACAATGAGCCTTTACAATATGATTTAATTGACTAGTTAATCATAATGGAAAATACAAAATGTAATACAGTACTCATTATAGTCATTTTTTAGTTAATTGTATTATTTTGTATTTTACACGATAACATCAATATTTATCAATAATAAATAATGTGATTCATATATAAGGATCAGTCAGTCAACAAACAATTATATAATCCTTAATTATTCTTAAAATATAATTTAATAGATTCTATAAACATCAAAATTTGGATTAAAATCACATTCCATTATAAATTTAATAATTATGTATGTTAATATGTCACCATTATATGTTAAAATCAAACCCGGTCATACTATAATCCATGGTGTCATAAAAAATAAATATTTACTTATTCACCGTTGTATAGTAATGTTCAATTAATTTGACCAACAATTTTAATTATATTTCTGTTTAATGAGGGCTAGTACAAGACATTAATGGATGTGTACATATCATTGTCACTCATATCATAGTCACGGTAGGCTATGGTTACAAGTGTGAAAGATTATCTCTAAGTGAATGATATGATAATCTTACATTAATGGTCGTTTTTGTTAATGGGCACTATTAGTTATTCCAGTCATTATCTTTATTTCCTGAATTTTTTAATATAATTTTTAATAGAATCCAAAAATTAAATATAATTGTTCCAAAATACACCATCACCTAAAAAATAAAAAATCATATATTTAATGTACGAAAATATTTTTCTCAATACATTATAAATACCTCCATATACATGAGATACATTGGTATTCTCAACTCAAAAATTTAATTATCATTACATGGATGTATATACAAAATTACATTATCCGTAACGTCCTGATATATATATATATATATATATTAATTTAACTAAATATTCATTTAATAATATAGCGACTTAAAAACCCCAAAGTGTTATTGATTAATGGAATGAGTAATTAAAATGATAAAATAAATGATTTTATAAACATAAATTTGGTCTAATACGCTTAAAAAATGAATTTGATTCTACTAAAACTGTTTTATTAAATTATTTAATTTTTATATTTAATAGTTTTGAGGAATGACATGAAAATATTTTCTTTGAAAATATTCATGAAATAATTACTAAATTTATAAAATATATGAAATAATAGGGTAATTTATATGAGTAATTATATAGTAATTATTTTCTTCAAAAATTATTTATAAACAATATTTATTTTTCTATCAATGTATGCTATTTTTTTATTTTTTTAATCATAAATTAATTTATAAATTTATATTTTTCATTGTAAATAAGTGAATAATAAATTATCTAGTAAAAATAAATTATTCTATATTGATATAAAGTAATTTGAATATAAAATTACATATTTTTCATTAATATATTTTCAATGATTCTAATGTTATTTAATCATTAAAAATTAATTTACTAACTACTAGTGATTGAATTTAGTGAAATTTTTTTATTATAAATTCTATAAAAATATTAACATTCATCTAATTGTTTTTACAATGCATATATTGATAAAAAAATCAAATTATACTTGAATATGTATTTTTTAAAATAAATTCCATGTCTTTTCTGTGCATATATTATGTTTTATTTCATACAACATTATAAACTTAATTATATAAATTGGATTTAATATTTGAACTCAAAATTTTGTAATTATTTGATATTTCTAATAACAATTTTTAAATTAAAATAATTTAACATTATAAATGTTTATCACCATAATTAATGACAATATAGTTGAGGGAGGTTAAACTAGTGTGTATTGATTTAAATAAGAAAAAATATAGTATTATTTATATTTTATGTGTTTATATACAAAAAAATTATCTATATAATTTATCAGTCTTCTTTTGTTCTAATTATCAATGTAATTCAAATTTTATTTATTTAATGTTAATATTATTTAAAAGGGTGGAATTTCCCTCACTTATAAATGGGAACCTCTTATTCTCACGTGACCACGTTCATTTTGAACATTAGTTCAAACATTTTCATCACAAATCCAACCCCAAATCTCATCTCATAATACTATAGGTCCAAGTATTATTAAAAGTACGATCTATTAAAGATTAATGTGTAATGTATTGGATGATTCACAAAGAGAGGTTAATCAACATGATTGTGTTATTTTAATTTTTTCTTCTTCATCAACCATAAAATAATCCATATACTACTAAAAATTAAAAATTCAATATAATTATTGTAATTATATAATATTATTATAATTGAAAATCCATCATCTAAATTTGGTTGGTTCATTGATAAATTAAAAACTTTCTTGTGGGGACATGTTGCTTAGCGCATCCAAAGAACATCATTTATCTTCTTCAACCTCTTCCTCACATTGATGTTTATAAATATGAAAATAATTAGGTAGTATGATATTAATTACAGAATTATGATTCTTTAAATATATATATATATATATGTATATATCATTATTAACATTTTTTTCTTTTCAACCATAAAAAATTTATAGAGGCACATGTTTGTGTGTTCCAACTACATCCTTTATGTGTGAGGATTTTTAATCTTCAATACCAATATATAATGATCCATATAATGATAGATTAAATGAATAGTTTATATGTTTATTACATGTTTATTCTCATCAAAAAGTGATATGATAATTATAAAATAACATTCACTAACTTAATCCACAATTATAAGAAGTTATTATAGTAGTCCATTTAACTATCTATATAAACATTAATATCATGTTTATGTATGAATTTTTTATGGAATGATATGTACAGCTAAAATTATATAATAATAATGAATTTATAAATTTATTTCACATCATTGTATATATATATTTGTGTCCGGGTGTGTGTGATTAAATTAATAAAATGAAATCCTTCATTGAAATCAAAACATAAAAAAAGATATTTTTTAACATTCCATAATAGAAAATAAACTATTTCAATGAAATAAAAATTGAACAATTTTATTATATTAAATATATATATTATTCTATAAAAAATATTATTAATGTTCTAAAATAAATTCCAAATTTTAGGTACTAAATATACCAAATGAAATCAAGAAAGAAAAACATTATAATTAACCTATAAATATTACCTTTTTAATAATGTTTTTTTAATATAATGTTATGAATAAATAATAATTTATTTTTATATAGTAATATAAATATATATATTATTCTAAAACTGACGAAAAGATAATCTTAATATAGAATACCTGGAGGTTATCAAGTATCTAACTGAGAGGATGTCTATGGTAAATGGATTATTAAAACAATTTCTGTTAACAATATTATATCACTTATTAATTGAATATGTTAAAACAATGGTGTAAGTGTAATGATATATGATCAATATTTTTTTCATTTATAATTTTTTATCTATTTAACATGTTTAACACATAACACAAACATTGATTAGTTCAAAAAAATTATGATATTTATTTTGTTTTCTTCATCGCAATTTCATTTTTTTATAGGAATCATATTATAAAATAAAAACTATCTTATATGGTTGGATTTCTCACACAATAATATACAACGAGTTTTTTTTCATTTAATTCATGAAATTTATAAAAATGTATCAGTTTATTTCTCCCACAATCAATTGAATCATGTGTTTTTAAATTTGTACTATTTTTTATGTTTTTTTATAGAGATTATTTTCAATTTATACACCCATTATATTTAATATAGGCTAAGTATTTCAAATTTCAAAATTTATATAACAATTTCAATATAATCATGATATTTTAATAACATTTTTATGTTAAGTTATTACAAGTTTTTTTTATTTTTAATGTCACAATAATTATTATTTTAAATAATTTCATTCTAAGATTCAATATATTTTAAAAATAAACTATTTCCATAATCGTTATCATCTATGAAATATTTTATTAAATAATATTAAATTTTTCCATGAGGATATATTCCATAGTATTTAAAAATATATAAAAAAATGCTTTAAAATTAATCTTCAAAATAATTTCCATGCAATCCACTTTTGAGACATTGTACATATTTTGTAAAAGAATTTATTTTATGTTTAACACTTTATTAAATTTTACAAAAAACAATCTACTTTATTCATTAATAATATTCAATTACATTTTATCGTGGTTTTTAATGAATAAAATATTTTTTTTTCAATAAATTTTTCATCAATAGATTTTAATTAATGGAAAGGGAATTTCATCACATTTTTAAAAGAATATTTATAACAATTTCATAAACTTTTTGAATACAAGATCAAAATAATTTATTCTTTAATTTTATCTATTGAAAACAATTTCCAATTATATTTTCTACATTATTTATCTAAAGGGATTATAGTGACGCATTAATTTGAATTTAATGATTCTTATTTATTTCTGATAGTTTAGTTAACAAATTTTCGGATAAATGATGTACATATCAGTTTTATGATTAAAAAAAAATCTCCCAGGTGTTTTCTTCAAACTACACATGTTAGGAAAATATATTATAATTTTTTGTTATGATATATCCCTATAGTGAATTAGGTAATGATTTAACATTCATATATAATATCTAGGAATTAATACAGTAGGATATTCTACTATACATGTTCATTTAAACGAGATATTAGTATAATTTTACAAGATTCCTACAAAGTATTTCTATGATTGATATTAGTTTTAATGGTTTTCCTGATAAATGGTTAATTTCCCATGGCTCCAGATTTTATAACTATATAAATAATGTATTTATTGATGAAGAATCATTATATCATGAAACATGACCTAGAAATAATTAATTATTGTTTATAAATCCCCTATGTAATTAAAACTGATAATGTACTCAAACAATTAAATGCATCTTATACAATAATTGATTTACTAACTCTTATATTAACCCTTAGTAATTATTTGAACATACCCTTCTTATGCTACCATATCACTAGGTTATAAAAAAGTGTATCACATTTTTTATGTTTATATGGTTATCATGTGTTCTTAATTATGTATAAAATGTTCAATATTTTTCATGAAAAACAATTTCATTTTATAATGAGGAAAATTCCCTTTTTGAATAAAAGGTAATTGTTTTGTAATAGTATTTTTTTCATTATTTCTATAAAAATTAGAAACTAAAAGGTATTGTATTTATGAGGTAATTATTTTTTCCTTATAATGTTCTAAATTACGATAGTTTAAAAAATAATGTAATATACTTTTAACATATATAGTATGTAAATAACATGTCATCAACAATATAAATTGGTGATTAGATCTAGATCATAATAGTTTGTATCAAGTAAATGGTTAAGATAAAAATATAATTTCATGGTAATTTATGAATTATGTATATCATAAATAGTATATGAGAATACGAATGATCACATGTTCAATGGTTTACACAATTTTTTTTATGATTTCAAATTTGATTGTATCTTAAGGTGACTTATGATATATCTATATATGTTTGTTGAGTTATAAATATATCATTGATGATTATGTAACCCATATTTATAATGGTTGACATAGTGTTATGGTGATTTGGGAATAATATTATTATACATAAAGGGTTATATGTCAAAAAATATTCATAACCATTATTTTTAATACATCCTTTAATAATTATATAATTACAGTTTATTGTGATAATGTATTTTTGGTATCATTAAATTAATATGGTGAACATGAAATTATAGGATAGTATATGTGATTGATTTAATATTTTTGATATTATATGATTAATAAATATTGATTTAAATTTAAGAAGCAAATTTTTTTTGTCTTTATGTGATAGCGGTAGTGAATTTTTTTTAATGATTGATATATTTTATAGGTTATAATACATAGGTATATAAACTATTGGAATGTGACTTTATTTGTGAATAATACAGTTTAGAGATAAATGATTATATGATTTTTGGGGAATATGTGGTCAAATATTTTATATTTTTTATGTATCAAATATGGATAATTGTATAATAAATATTTTTTTATTAGATATTTATTGAAATATTTATTAAAAACCTTAATTATTTTTTTTTGGTTTTAGAGAAGAATGTAATATATATTTCTTATAAATGATTATTAGTATTTGGTAATTTATAAACCTGTGTTATTTTTTTGTTTTATTAAATAACTCAAGACATGAGAAATAACATTATATCACATAGTTGATTGTATAATCCAATAGAGGTAGAGTTGAGTTCATTATTTATAAAGTATTTTTTCACAAATATTCTATATGTGTAAAATGAGATGACATTGAAGTATAATTGGATATTATTTTAAATTTTTTTTATTTTTAAATTATTTTAATCTTTCATAATGATCATGGAAGATGTTATTTTTCAATATTGAGATTATTTTTAGTATATTTATAGAGGTTCATATAGACTCTAAATAAATTAAATGGTTTAACTATTTCATAATTCTACATGAGTTTTTTCATGTCTTTAGCCAGGTGGGAATTCATCCAAATAGGTAATATTGTGGTGGATGTATTTTTATCAAACTTATAGAAATTCAATCAATTGAATTGTGAGTATGTTCTCTTGAACACTCTATTAAAGTATTAGTATTTTATAAAATGACATTTGATGGGTATGTTTAATCAATACATAATAATTTTATTTCAATGTGTTGTTAATATTTCCATCACATAGTTACGTGCTTGTAAAAATAATTTTGTATTAGAAGCATATTCAATAATCAATTCTAAAACATAAAACATAATATTATCCCACATAATGGGTAAATTATAATTTTAATCGTGTACATCAATGTAAGATATGCAATTTTAATAATATTTAATTATAGATTAAAATCTGTATAAAGGAAATAGAAAACATTAATGGTATTTATTAAGGTCACGAGAGGGTCATGAAAAGGTAAACATATTGTTTTAAATGCAATACGAAGGTATTTTTTAAGCCCTTGGTCCAATATAATACAATAATCACGGTTTAAAATTCTATATCAGATTATGAAAAATCATTATAATGTTAATTGTTTACCTTTTTAATGGTAGTATTTTATTTTTGACCTATTTAATGTATTTTAAACAATTAAAAATTTACATAAAATTAAAATAAATACGCACAATAAATATTAATTCATAAAAATTAGTGATTTCTATATTTCTATATCTTAAAGTATATTATCTGTATATTAAATCTACTATGATAGTGAACTGATAATATTATTTAATGATAATCTATTAATAATATTCATATGACTATAATGTTTTTCTAGTTAAGTTTTAAGGGATAGAGATTTAGGTTACCAATATGATATATGGAGAGATTATTTATATTTTAGTGTTTAGAGAAATTTTAAATTAATATTTATTTTATAAAAATGACGACCAATGTTTTCTTAAAAATGTAGAAATTAAATATTTATTAATTATTATAATTTTTTTATCATTGTTTGAGGTGATTATAGAATGAAATTATTCTATAAATTTGAGAAATAATAATAGTAGAATATATATTTAGCTGAATTTATTCAATTGATTAATGTTATAATATTTTGAGATTATGAGGGATTAAATAGGATCATAATTGAATGAAGAAATCATAGATATTTTATCAAATGATTCTTTTGAATGAAGTTGTGATAATTCTATGTTTTAATTGATATTTCCCGAATAATTTTTAATACCAATTTTTTTTTATTTTTTGGAAATGTGGAGCTATAAAATTGAAAGAATTTTTGTGAATTTTTTAGAAAATCATAGAATCTATAAAACTGATCATTAAAAAACAGATCATATTCTTGTCGTTTTGAAGAAACATGGATACACACTTAGAGATATATTAGTCATTTTTCATAAATATAATACTATAGTTCATAGATTATAATATCATTAAATTTTTATTTTATAGATGTTTTTAATCTATCTAAATCTAAAGGATATAAATGAAGAAAATTAATTCATTCGAATAAATCTAATTATTAATGGAAATTTCTCATCCAATTATTAATAGTTTTTAATTAGTATGATATTGTATAAATGTAAATAGCATGTTGATAATCTAAGATTTGTGAATATACCTATCATAGAAACTTGTAAGTGACAATAATAAAATTTTAAAGTGTATTTACATATATGGGAGTTCAACTCATGTAGGAGTGTTTACACAAATTAAGAAATATCCATAAAATAGTTGTTCTTTATTTTAGTAACTTATTAAATTTATATGTATAATTCATAGAGTTAAATATGATAATATTGTGTCTTAAAAAATGTATAGTTATGTTTCTAACTGAATAATATTTTAAACAATAACCACTACTTATTCACGCCCCTCTTTGTGGTCAATTTGTTCATGGGGTATTTCTAGTATTATCAGTTTGAATTTTCATCAAATTAGATCCCCAAATCACATTTATTTTATAATGATTTATCCTTTAGATGAATTTTTTAAAAAAATAATTGCAAACAAATAAATTATATGGTAAAATATAATTTATTCTCTCTACTTATTATTTGGTCTTAAAGTTGTTGATGTTGTTATAGATGGTTTCCTTCCAAATGATAGAATTTCAAAAAGGATTTTTACTTATAAATAAAACATGTATACTGATGGGAATGTAATAAATAAAATTATAATTTAATTATTCAATAATTGATATATTTACATGAGGGGATTCAAAACTAAAAACTAAAAAAATTATCTTGGGAGTAGATTTTAAAGAAATTTTATCATCAGAATAGCGAAGATGAAAATATGGAGATGAAAATTTGTTGAAATTAAAATTACCAATGTCATAATATCTTATGAATACATTTAAAGAGTGAATGATATTTATAATAACATTTAAGTGTATACTGAATTTCTAAAAGACTCATGAATTATCAGACAATTCTTTTGGATCATTCCAGGTATTTTTTAAATAATATTTTCATCTCTACTATATAGATATGAACAAACTCGTGATGATAATAAAAAGATTATAATTAAATTAAAGTTAGAAAGAATTCATTATTTAAAATAAATGAAAATTGAGAAATTTCATTAAATATATTGATTAAGATGATGATAAAAAATAATAATTCTGATTTTCTAATATACAAGGACAATTATGTTGGGAGTGATGATGAACATAAATGAATCAGGTCACTTATAGCAAAAATCATTAGGAATGTGAAGGAAATATACAATGGGAAACTTCAACATAGATGATTTTTCTATGTGGATATTTTTCAAATGTCAATTAATTATATAAAAAGAGTTGAATTGTGATGTTAAAGATGAAAATACTCAAAAGAAGTAATGGGGAGGAAACCAAAATAAACCCCCAATGTTAACTAGGAATAAGTAGATGCCGCAACGAATGAAAAATGGAAATATTTCATATAGGGGGAAGTGAATGAAGTTTCATGTTGTATCCAATCAGATTCTGATGTTGATGATTAATCCAAAAATTTAATGGAACATATTTTGGGATTCTAATAATCAACATGTATCGAAGAATTATAAGATAATGTTTTTTATGAATCTTATGTAGAATTTTAATTTGTAAGACTATATTAAGAAGAATACAAATTTCATGGACGGTGTTAGTCTCCTTATGAACGGGTATTAATTGAATGAAGAAACAAATAATTAACTTGTAAAAAATAATTATTTTTTACATTTATGATAATAAAAATATTCAACATGAATTTTTTAGAAAATGAAATGATATGTAATGATCAAGATGATAATATAAAATTTAATGATGAAAATATTTATAAAATATAGTAAAATTATTTATATGATAAAAATATATAGAAGAAGTTGATATGTCATTATTAGTAACCCATGAGGATAATGGATAAATTGTCACAACATCGTGAAAATGTGAAACCATAGGGGTTTAAAACATTATCAGATATGTCTTATTAAAAACCTATTTTTCTATTAATTTTTAATTAGATTAATCAACTATTTATATAAAGGCTACTAATTTTTATGAGAAATACTCTCTATAACTCATAGAAGATAATTAACTCTTAATAGAAACTATATTCATACGTAATGACAATGATTCATTAAAACCTATCCAAAATTTACAATATTATTTAAAAAGATCACAGAAAAAATATTTAAAATAGATTTAGTGGACAATAGTGTTATTGTGGTATCATTTTTAAAGATAAATTATGTATCTCGTAAGAATATTGATTTAATAGGAAGAATATATGATGTAATGTGAAAATGTTCTCAGAATATGATGAGATATTCATGGAAGAAATAATGTAATTGTAGTGAAACATTTTATTATCCATCTAACTAATAATATATGGATAAATAATGATTGAGATATGGAAATTTGTTTCAATTTTTTCAAAACATCATTGTTATTTTTATTATATGGTTAAAAATAAAAATTATTAAATATAAAGGAAAATTAAAATAAAAAATGATATTGACCAATTATTATTGAGATTTATTTAATTTTTATTAAGATAATAAAATAATGAATCTTAGGTAGTGGAAAATCATTACACATTTTAGTGATTTGAAATATATAAGAATTTAATAATGGACATGGTAGAGGTATTTTTTTGAATAAAAATTCATTGATAAATAAAGGTAATATAATTATAAATATAGAATAAAACTCACTCTATTTCATAATTAATCTTAATGTAGAAGGGATTTTTCATAATCTATTAATTGCAATTCATCATTTTTGATAATGGAGATCGATATTATTTAACTAAAAACACATATGTAATACTTATTAAAAACATGGATGTATATCATCTAGAAGAAACAACTACCATGTATAAATCTCTTCCATATTGGTCATTTATCTAACTCGTCTTACATGAGAATGAATGATGTTAGGTAATTGTTCCATAAGAGAAATTCACACCTATGAAAAGTGTGTCTATGTAAAATAATTATGAATTAATGGTATATGACCTTAACTAACTGGGATGTTTATAATTGGTAGTTTTTAGATAATCTAACAGGGTTAGAACACCCATCCTTTAAAAAGAAATAGTATGGATATAATCATCACTATCACATCCACTCATTCATTCTAATCTGTTTGGTCCAATTATTTATCATCCAACCAATGTCACATGTATTTCATTAAAATTATAGATTATTTATCTCAAATTATAATTTACATTTTCATTTTTTTCTAATTTTATGTAATTAAATTTGATTAATACTTATAAATGTTATGTTGACTAGGAGATCAGCATATATATTTTGAATATTTGAATAGATAATTGTAGTGAATTTACATTCTATGCAATGAAAAATTATCTTAGAAGTCAATGAACTCAAAATAAATTTACTCCAACATATACTAAAAAATGGAATGGAATCATTGATTGAAAACATAGAAGATAATATTAAATAGAAAGTTTAATATAAGATGAATATTATCAACATTGTATTTATGGATAGAAGAAGAATGTAATATATTCCACCTTTATAATAGAATCATCATGAAACATGGGAAATCAAAACACAATTATGATATTTCATCAAATTAAATATTATAATGAAATATATAAATGTATTTTTATCAAAATATTTTATCATAATAATCCTTATTTATAAAGAAAATTTTACCGAAATGAATATAATAAATAATTTGGTAAATTTTATAAATAATTGGTTACAAGCGCAGTATAAAATTGATGTGTATACATGTTGATTATTTCAATGATATAATTTTGTTAACTAGTCTAATACAGAAATTTTTGATTCTATAGAATATGGATTATTTATAGATATGAAAAAAAATTATTTGAAATCTAGGTTATTGAACAAGAAAATATTGTATAGAATTTGGATGTAACTGATTTAGATTGGAAATTTGATGATGATGAAGAACATTATTCTCCTAATGTTTGGATTCAAAGAAAAAAAATCATTTATATATTGAAAATATATTAATTAATAAATACTCATTATTCTATACTTGATGAAAAATATGATTTTTGACCTAAATAGAAATCATTTCCCAAATAGAACTACCATCAGTTTCAATGGGTGAAGAAAATGAAGAATGTAATTTTTTTTCTATGTTTTAATAAAAAGATTAAATTGTATTGATATCATCATCGATTTTTTTCCATGGCATAAAAACATAAATTCTATTAGCACTGGGTGGTTATAAAAAAATATCAATAACGAAAAATATGTGCCAATATAAAATTCATAATTTGTTTTTATGGTCCATAGTAAAATTATTGTAATTGAATATAAATAAAAAATTTCTCCGGAATGGAATCCATTATAATTTTATTAATAGTAGGAGATCACAAAAATTTCATATTTAACGAAAGGATGTGAGGTTGTAATTCTATAATATATATCTAGAAAAGGATGATATTTATTGAACAACCTATGGTGATTAAACCTAACTTTGGTAGATGTATAGTATTATTATTGATAAATGTATTCTATAGATTAAAATATCATCTATGATTATGGTATTAAAATATATATATGTTTGAAAAAGATGCAGTTTCAAATAGGTGTACATGATAACAACATATAAGGGAACGAAGGATACATAATACTCTTATTATTATGATCTATTTTGATGACAAAAAAATATCAATGATACCAAGTGTATATATATGAATAATTATCAATGAAAACGATGCATAATTCATGGAGTTTATTATTTGGAGTTGTGAATAAATTGTTGGGATTTAATCTTCACTAATTAGATGATTTTATTTTATATTATTATGAAAAACATGCCAATAAATTATTGAAAATGATTATATTGAAGGATTAAAATGATGTCTATAATCCTGTGGTTTATGGATGAAAAAATATAATTGATAAGAAAAAGTGATTTTAATATATATGAGTTTAGTAGAATTATTATTATATAAATAATGATTATAGAATTAGGTCCAAAAATTAATTTCCATTGAATGAATGATATTAAATACAAGTTAATTTAAAATAATATAAATTCTATGATATAGTTCCACACCCCAACCTAAAAATTTAAAATATTAAAATAATTTTAATTATTTATATTCACATTTTTTATTGTGTTCTGGTCTTGGGAAAATTTATAATATTTGTTGGCTAGAGGAGTCATGAGAATGAGTTTCATATGGTTGTGAATAAATGTGTGGTAAACATGTGTGGAAGTCTCTCTCCAGAGAGTGTGATTTGAC
This sequence comes from Viscum album, assembly GCA_963277665.1. Taxonomy (NCBI): domain Eukaryota; kingdom Viridiplantae; phylum Streptophyta; class Magnoliopsida; order Santalales; family Viscaceae; genus Viscum; species Viscum album. The sequence continues at coordinate 1,213,388,568 of OY728131.1, read as the reverse complement.
ATGGCCGAATCATGGTTTTCTCAATCATTAATCTTCTAGGAGGTAATTGGGTGAGGGTGGATGACAATTGAAGTGGCCACTGCATGGTCCTCAAACGATCTGATAAACCATTCTAAAAACATTCCAGCTACATCTGTTCAAAATTAAAATAAGATAAATGAAAATTATATTAAATGACATAAAATTAAAAAGAAATTTTTATAACAATAATAATATTTTTTTTAATTTTTAGTATTATTATTATTAATAATTTATTTTTTATATTTATGTTATTTATTTGTTAATTTTATCATTATCTCCTTCCCCCTTCCTTTCAGCATGATCATCCCCTCTTCCCACATATGTCGTGTCACCCACACCCCCTTAGTCAAACTCCCTCCTGTGACCCCCTTAGATAGTGCCCCACTCCCCATATGGTGGCCTCCTCCTCGCAAACAACTTCTGGCACCCTCTATCTCTCATGCTACATCTTTTATGTTCTTAGTACCAGTCACATAATCCCCATCACACGCAGCTCCCCTCGAACCGTTGATCCTTTGGATTCTTCCTAGGTTCCCATGCAATTCTCTAAGGTAATGGACCTTATCCCTAATACTTCAATTTTCTGGCAATTTTTGAATTCTTTTTACCCTACACATTCGTCTAAAATTCTAGGTGAGGGTTTGTGTAACACCCAAAGCTTCAATGGTACATTTCTCTTTAAACAATATAATTACTTGTGTTATACCCAACTTTGAGTTATAGCCCACCATAATTAATCTAACTAGCTGTAATGAATAGTAACACCCACTCTTTTGGAATTTTATGAATTTTATTTTCCAAAATTGACTTCATTATTGGATTCAGAATTTCAAAATTACCTTTAGTTAGTTTTCTGGTATTTTCTTGAAAACATTAAATTTTTGATGAATAGTAAAATACATTTCATTATTGTCTAAAACGTAATTTTTATTTAAATAATTATTTTTTTTATTTTAAATTAATTTAAATAAAAACAGATTCATAAGACCTATATTAATTCTATATAATTCATTGGATTTATTTTATAATAAGGATAGATGCATGAAATTTTATAGGAATTTTTAACGTCTTTTACCCAACTTTTAGGCACGTTAGAAAATTTTCATAAAACAAAATTTTTCAACATCTATGAATTGAATTTCAAAATTCTTAGAGACATGATTGAAATCAGTATGTAATATTTGGATCAATAGGATGAAAATAATTTTTAGTGAATAATGTATTTGGAATTTTATTTAACATATTTAAAAGACTATATTGTAATTAAACATAAATATGATATTATAATTACCCTAAAACATGTCCTAATTCTATTGGATATGTGTTTTTCAAACAAAATATACCTTAAGAATAAAATATTATCATTTTTCATCCACTAGGATTAGAGTAGTACACTTATTATTATTTTATTTATAAAAGAGTTAAAGGTATTAAATTCAAATTTTTATAACTAAAACACCGGTTATATAGTGTTATACATAAGATAAATTGTACTATAAAGACTCAATAAAATGATAAAAATATTTCCAACTTAAAGGTATTTTATTTATAAATTTTAGAAATTAAATAATTAAATTTATTTATGACACAATGAGGATGCAGTAATTACCTTACTAATTAAAGATTTAAATAATTGATATTATAAATATCCATATAAATGTAAATTGATAATTTTGATGCATTACACTATATTTATAGGTTAGTAATAAATTTTACTGTGGATTAAATACATTTTTTTTTCTAACTGATAATGTTGTTATGACTTTCACAAGAACAAAATACCAATTAGTGTCAAAATAGATAAAACATAATTTTTAAAAAAAATACTATATTATTAAAATATATAATATTCCAAAAAATATTATATTTATCCAAAGAACATAGATAATGATAGATATTTCAATAATTAACCACTATGGGTTCACTAGTATTTTTATAGTATGTTCATTAACAATTTATTCTAATAGTACAAGAATACACAGTATTGGTTAAACTATATAACTAAGAGTTAAATATATATGATAACGTTAATATGGTGTCCTAAACCTCTGTAAAACATAATCGTTGAGATTTTTTTGACCCGGCCCCACCTTATCCTAGAAATAAATCCTTTTCGATCCATTTTAAACCAAATATGATTGAATAATAAACTAATATTTCAATTTCTTCCTAAAGTGACCCTCACCTCTGTTTTAAAGGGATACATTAACTTCTCCAAAATCTCACGTACATAGTCATTTGGCATGGCCAAACCCTACTCAATTATCCTCCCAACTACCCTCACTTCAACCTAGAGGCCTTAATATGATTATAAGGACAACCTAATGAGGCATTTAGATCAAATCAAAAGAAAGAACACTAAGAAGAGGTAATAATTTATTAACTATTTCAAAGTTCATTAATTCTTCCTTTCCACATTATTTGTTCTTTCTATACCAGAATATTAACTATAGTACCTCTTAGTTACTGTTATGTCATTATAAATATGGTACAATCCTATTAATTATTCTATACATCCTATGAATGAAAGAGTCACCATATGTGGGTACGTATGGCTTACCGTCTCCACGACGTGGTGTAGTTTGTTATTCAACACTGAATTATTTGGATTGGTATAATAATGAAAATAATTGATTTAAATAATAAATATAACATATTAATTAATCTGTATATATGATATAACATACAGTTACATAAGATTTTTCCATCAATAGAATGATTTTGTCGCTCGTGCATACATACGGATAACCATCTCCATGAACACGATGAGATTCATTTCCTATCGTAACAATTAACAATTTATATTTATTTTTCAACTAAAAATAACATTTAAAAACATAGTATCATTATTTATATGAATCAAATACATCCTATCCATAAAAAAATAACATACTTAACAAAACATATAAATGAAACTGAATCAGTTAACACCTGAAACTATAATATTACTGAAATATTATTGATAAATCTATATTATAATATTATTTATGATATCATATTTATTAATTTTGTTCTTTTTTAATTTAATAGCAATTATTACACCATTATACAGGATTTTAACCTACCCTCGACTAAGGAAAAGTAAATCGTAAGAGTTAATTTAACAATTTATATATTATTTGAGGATGTTTATACATAAGTATCTAATGGGACCTATTTATCATCCACATCATTGTTTCATAAAAATGTGTTTCAAAGAAAAATTACAATTGACTAGAACATGGGTTAAAGACATTTATTCATTTTTTAACTTTTTATAAAATGGTTTGAAAAGAATATTTTTGTTGTTTTCCAAATTAGGTACTTTAGGACCTTTTCAACAAATTAAGGTAACTATGTTTTTTAAACTTATCTGGCTGGTGTGACTATTTTTTCCATTATAACACCTTCAAAGAATTCCTTATATTCTTATAAGAATATTTTGAAATTAAAGATTTTATTTTATAAATATTTGACTTTTAAATTATTTCCAAATACAAAGAGATATTTTTCTCAAAACGTTTTTATTTCTTCTATGTCAACACCCATTGAAGGATTTTACACTAGTTTGAAGATGATTTATTATGATAAAATCATCCATATTGTATTGATTGTTTTGTGATATGTTTGAATGTTGATGTGTTCTTTTATACCATTCATGTTTTATGGTTAATGTAATAGAAAATTTTATTCTAGTTTTAATACAAATGTTTATGACATGTTTCAACTTTTCTATATGAGGAACACATTGGACTTAGTAAGTGAGGGATGGAGCCCGCTATATCTCCTTGATACATCAGTATGTCTCATGAGACAAAGTTGTGTCTTGGCACAAGTCCATTACAAAATCTTATTTGTAGTCATGGCATGAGGGCATGACTCTGTGGTTATGATGTCTCACATTCTGTATTCCATCATTATATAAAATTTTATTGAAATTAAATGTGATTATTAAACTAGTTGAATATTCCTAGGAATAAGTAAATGGAATTCTTGGTTTTATATTTTCAATATTATGTTTATGTTTATGATTAAAAGACTTGTTTTTTAGTCTTATACATTTCCTTAATTGTTTATACTTATTAATAAAATTTTCTGCTATACTGTTATCCTTACAGAGCACCTGATCTCACACCTTTATATGTTTTATTTTTACCAGTAAATTGAAAATTATATTGTTAATGGAATGTAGGAATATTCTGAGGGAGTTCAATGTGTCCAAAAAAGACACAATTTTGTTTTTTTTCAATTCATAATATATTGTAAAACTTATGTTTGTATATAGTACTTCCAATACTACTAAACTTATCAGTGTTTCGGGATTTGATCCATTGTGATGATGCAACTGTTATGTAATAATGCTCAGACTCTAGGTAATTAGGGTCGGGGCATTACATTCTGTATTAGAGAATGTTTAGTACAAACAATAGAATCTAGATTTATAAAAACTCTTATTATAGAATAATACCCTATGATAGAATTCGATGATTAGTATAAAATAACTTCGTAGAATTTTGGTAATTTAGATATTTGGTCTATTTTACAAGAAATGTATCCCTTTATAGATACAACCGGGTATAGGAGGCTCTAGAAGAGATTTATGTAGAAGTGATAACTCTGACATGGAGTTTCGGGCTTGACCTAGGGTATCCAGGTACATGACAACAGGCCTTGCTGGACTCTTGGTTATGACACACCCAGGGGATATGCTTAGGATAATTCCCATTTTCATTACAAACTATTATGAATTATTTATGATTAAATACTTCTTCAATGAAAACATTGTTTTATAATTATAGATTATATGCATAAACAGTTCAATTTTGGTTAGGTAATTTACTATTTTGTAATTTTGTATTGTGATTCGTAAACTAATATTATGTGTGTTATTGTTTAGAAATTTAGTATAGGGGAAAGACTAGAAATTGTATCAATGCACATAATCCTTGTTGAGATATTCGTCCTACTCAATAAAATTATAGTGGAGCTTGTGATGGAACTGGTGCTAGACAAAGTATTTCCATACTGGGACAACACACTCAAGTTATGAATAATTACCTTACCCGTATGGAGCACCCTAATCCAAAATGTAGATGATGAATAATAGAACTCTTAATGAGGAAATCCTCCAAACATTAAATGGAACTACAAATCCATTTGTAGCTGAGCACTGGATAAGATCCTTAGAGAAAAATATATCATGCTTAGGGATGTAGAAAAAGGGAAATAGATGTCATTCCATTTTATTGCCACACGGGAGATACAGATCAATGGTGGTCAATAATTGAAAACACAAACAGGGATAAAGATGTATAAAATATGGAATGGATAGAGTTTAAATAGATTTTCAAATAAAAATACTTTTCTCAAAACCATCAAGTGGATATGGAAAGACAATTTCTGTGTCTTAGGCAAAGGGAGTATGAAAAATGTCACAAAGTATGAGGCTATCATTATAAGTTTATCAAGTCATACAAAAAATTATATACATTACACAAGGAGTAAGATTGATCAATACTTTGATGGGTTAAAACCATTTCTCCATCGATCATTAGTCTCACAATCCTTCTCTTTATATGAAGATATGTTCACATGTAATATCAAGACACTGAAGTAATTTTCTAAGTCTTGCAACTATAAAGAAAAGAAAGATAATAAGAGATCTAGTGAACACTATGGAAATAGAAATATGGGGAATGAGTGAAATGTTTAATTTTCATCCGATATTAAATATGGGAAGAAACATCCTAGTACATGCTTGAATGGAATGGTAGTATGATACAAATGTGTAGAAAAAGAAACCAACCTCGTGATTTAGAAGGGAAAAATGAACTGTCAATGTAGAATGCATTTGTATTAATGAAAAGGGGAATTATGAAAAAGAATATCCTAAGCATCAATGAAACAAAACACATAAAAATCCAAGGAACAAGTCTGTACTTATGTGATCACAAATACAGAGTTTGAAGTTCCAAAAGACGTGGCAGTAGGTACATTAACCATTTTCTCAAATTTAGCCAATGCTTTATTTGATTCTGTATATAATGGCCATGAAATTCCATTTTTTTTTTAAAACATGGGAATTTTACGAGTCCGCAAAAATTTATAGTGCTTTATTCTGAGGCACGGTGTTCCCTGAATCAATTTCTAATGTTTTGTTTGGGTACATTACATAAACATATGAGTGGGATTTTATATCTTTTGAACTGGTGATCAGGATTGTAATATGAGGACACTATTGTGCTTGCAGTGCTGGTATTCACTAAAGAAGGCTTTCACCTCGATGACAGTTGTTCAAGAATGGAAGTTTGTTTTTGGGTTTCTAATAAAATAAAAAAATAGTGTTAGCTTATTTTTATTTATGTTGGTTAAATCCTCCAAGAGGAGGTTAGAGGTGGGGGCCACCACAGCATAACCTCACATGAGAGGTTAGGGTGGTGGGGAACACCCGAGGATTAAGCACCTCTTGTCATTTAGTGAGGTGGGGACCACCCGAGGATGAAACCATTGATCTCCCATTTATGGTTCTACCACCCATTAAACCCCTTGAACTCCATTAATTAATTTGTTCCTACACACAATAATTATATTAGAGGAGCCCACTTTAATTAATTCTCCATATGAATTGATGACAACCATTAAAATAACAGATAATATATTATTTCATTTTGTTTACAACATTATTTTGGTGGAACAGAGGAAGAGGAGAGCTAGGGAGAACCATCCTCCCAACGAAGAATGCAAAAAACCCTGGCGATGCTTCTTCCTCGGTCTTCTACCTAGGACACTTTCTGACGCCCAAGCATTAAATTGGGAGTTTTTGGTGAACATATCAAACGACAAATCAACATCTACCATTCCATAACATTGTCAATGAAAAAAATATGAGGTATGGGTTTATTTATGATTTGATTTTGGAATTGTTACGTTCTACGTTTTTCACCCATGGGTAATGTTTTTCCAATTGATAGTACCATAACGTGGAGTGATTGGGCCCCACGAACACGGCCTGACCCTCCCCCTTTGTTTTCCTCGCTTGTTGACGATGGAAGCAGCCCAATGGTACTGCTGTGAGATTGAACCACAGCGGAACAATGTCGGCTGATGACGGACTGGCCACGATGAAACAGGCAGTGCAAGGCTGCCTGGTCGCCAAAAGGGTACGGCACCGCCGTGCCGCATGGAAGGAGATGGGTGGCCAGGGCGTGCCAGGGTGGAATGGACATGGCGCCATCGCACCGCATGGAGGAGGATGGCTACTGTGTATGGGCGCGATTCCCTCACGCTGCGCAGAAGTGAACGACCGCGGCCAGGACAGGCCGCGACGGAGGAGACATGGGGGCCGGCGTTAGGCCGGCCGTCGGGGGTGCCCAACGTCGGGACACATGGCTAGCTGGGAGAAGCAGGACCCTACAGGGCCCCGCTTGTACTGTACCGGTGCCACCTGGCACCTGTTGGGTCCCCAATCAAATAGTTCAACTGTTCGGGTGTCTAGGGGTGCGTGCTTCCCCCTGGATGCGGCTTAGGCGGACCCCACGAGCCCCCGGGCCGCCTGGTCGTCGGGCCGCCCCCTCGGGCCAGGCCTCCCTCGAGCTAGGCCTCCCCCTCAGTCCGGGCCGCCCATGGTCAGGGCTTCCCCATGGAGTTGTCTCGAACACAAGAACCAGGTCTAGCCGGGACAGTCCGATGGGGTCAGACCGGACCCAGACCTGCTATGGAATGTTTACAGCATTCTGCCCATATCTTGGACTACGGGTGTCTGATAGAAAAACCGTCTATGGCGACATAATTTTTAAATGGGGATGGTTTTTTAATACGCCACTTGAGGTTTGGAACCAGATGGGGTACGTTCGGGTTGGGTTGGACATAAAATCCAACTGGGCCCCCTCGGACAGAAATACCAATTACTCACAAACCAGGCATCTAATTGATGCATCGTCTATTGTTTTGAGACCCCTATGACCAGGAGGAACTTTGAGATATTTATAATTATGACTTCGTGGTAGTTGGAGTATTGACCAGTAGCTCATGGAGTGGATCCTTCCAGTGGCTAGCGAACAGAGTAAAGAGACCTAGTTCCTAGATTAGACTTGACAACTTCTTGACCGATTTGACTCGGAGTGACTCGACTAGCCTAGTGGGGAGTGCCTCTGTGTAACATGGTAGACCCATGGTTGATATCACCTCTGTGTGAGCATGGAAGCCCCATGATACTCGATTGGAGGAGTACCTCAGCAGGCTACAAGGGGGAGCACCTCTATGTGAGCACAACAGACACGTGGTGGGGAGTGCATATATGTGACATAGCAGACCCCTGGTACTCAATAGGAGGAGTACCTCAGTAGTCCCAGGATAGTGGGAGGAACCTCTTTGTGACATTGCAGGCCAACTATACTCGATAGAGGTGGAGTGAACCATCAGCCAAGGTTCTGACAGTGTGACTTGGGTTGTTACTTGATACTACCCCATAGAATAAAATCTTGGTTTGAGATGAGTTAATGGCATTTGTTTTTTCCTCCTGAATGAGATGGGTTTCAGGATAACATAGGTATATTTATGAGCATATACCAACGTTATCGTTATCTATTGAATCCATACATTGTGGTTTATCCTTGTTGGATTTTGTGAGACCTTGGAGGTATTGGGATCCCTACTATGCAACGTTATACTCACCTATGAACGGGCGATGCCCATACATCATTATGTTGGTTACAGAATACGGACATCGCTGATCCAGGGAGAGAGTAGCATGACTGGACATGACCTGGAGGGGGACCACTTGGTGTGAAGGTGCACAGAGCGGACGGAGGGACGTGGAGTGCTGAGGATGACATATGTAGCTACCCTTCTGGTAGGAACCCTAGAGGGAGACCCAATTACAACTTTACTTTTATTCTTTTGTACTCGCATTTTTGTTGTTCCTGTACTTTCCTGTAGGGCTTGTATTTCCTACCCCAATAATTTTTAGCACTCCTTTGTATACGGCTTTGTTTAGTGAATTACATCTAGCATGTACTCTGTTGTGTGTATTATAGTTCATAAAGGCAATGCCTTCCCAGTTTAGGTATTTACACCTTTGGTGTTATCCCCAGCCCCTGGCATATGGAATGAGGGCTTGGGTTAGTCACGATACGAGCCCCGGGGGATGGGTCATGAAAAATTGGTATCAGAGGAGTCGGTTCTACTACAGAACATCGGACTCTGATCTTTATTTTCTATGAAGCAATAGTATTGAGGGTACTAAGTGTGGTTTTCAGTTCAGGGAGTTTAGTGTTGGTGTGGGCGGCCGACATATCCATACACTTGGTCTCTGACTACTGATTTCCATCATAGTTCACAAAAGCACTGATTGCGTGCTTGTATTTAAATGTTTTCTTATGTCATCTCAAACAGGTCATCTCACCAGGTATAGTCTTTGACTGTATCACATCTGTTTCATTCATGATACCTCCCCGCAGAGCCCCGAGAGTCATATGCTCTGACAGCCCACCATGTGACGAGGCCTCGGTGCAAGGCCATTTACCAACAGAGGCACATGTGGTACCATTTCACATTGGTCAACTGATGCCACCATCCCCAACATTAGATGATGCACGCTGTTTGAGCGCGTTGCATGAGTTCCAGCGCTAGAGGCCACCCATGTTTTGGGGAGAGATGGACCCACAATTGGATGTGGATTGGCTGGAAGCTGTGGTGAGAGTCTTCAGGCTAGAAGGGACACCATAAGTCTTCCTGGTGATCATTACTGCCATCCTCCATCAAGAAGAAGCAGGAAGATGGTGGAGCCTAATGCTCCAGGTGCACGATGAGGTGACACTACTCTGGACAGACTTCGAGAGACTCTTCCAGGTGGAGTGTGTTCCAGTGACCCTACAAGCGGTACAGATATAGGATCTACTTCATCTACAGTAGGGAAGTATGACAGTATCATAGTACTCATCGAGATTCACTGACCTCTCGTGCCACTCCATAGATATGGTGTGGTACCCATTATTCAGGGGTCGGACCTTCGAGTAGGGGGTCAGGTGAGAGATCAAGGCATCAATGATCTCCCTTAGCATCCCGATGCAGACAAGGGTGTAATAGAGAGCCCTTATAGTGGAGGGTTTCATTGCTGAGTAGTCACCAGTAGCAAGACCCACTACTAGTCGACATGCAGCTAAGTATTTTGCAGTTGGTAGTAGACATGCGACGTAGAGTTCTAAGAGGACCAGACCCATTGGTGGGAGACCACAAGACTCATGATCTGTTGTGTGGGGCACCTGGGGCAGTGACTTACCATCCAAGAGAAGGAACTGTTAATCAAGCGGTGGGTAGTGCCACATGGCACATGATTGTCTGACCCACCATTCAGATGATCAGTAGATAGTTGGGGGACCTCCCAGGCAGAGATAGAGGTTCGATCAAGGCAGTCCACAGGGAACCTGCGGACGTGGTATAGTAGCTTGTCAAGCAGCTGGTGGTGGACGATGTTACGAGGTTCTACCACCACAACCACTTGGCGGTCAACCCAGACCGCATGGAGCAGGTGGACAGAGAAGAGCTCAGATTCAGGCAGCTGAGTCATACGACCATGGTGCTTCAGAGATGATTTGAGGTATGATCTGTCTCTAATCTTCCTTGGTTTTTGTTCTTATAGACACAGGTTCTAGTCTCTCTTTCAAATCCACTGACCTCATTCTAAGATAAGAGATTTTTATGGGGTTGTTGGCTCGATCCTTACGGCTTGATACTTCAACAGGAGCTGACTCAACGATTACGTAATGGTTCATGCGGTGTGAGCTTATTCTATGAGGCAAGACCTTTGGCTAGTATATCCTCGTAGCGATGTCGAGGCCTTATGATTTCATCTTGGGTATGGACTAGTTATCTACAGTCAATGCTTAGATTGACCGTATTAGGAGAAAAGGGTGGTGTGTCAGCACAGATGAGACCAGGTTTACCTTCACTGATGTGAATGGAACTGTTGCAGCACATTACAAACATATGTGGAGGAGGGTGCATAAGATCACTCACCAGTTGGCTTGCCTTACCCAAGGAGTAGTTGATGTGGAGAGTCCGACATATCCTGTAGTGGAGGACCAGTATGTTGATGTTTTCCCTGAATATGTTCCATGAATACTTCCTCACAATGATGTGGACTTCTACATAGACCTGTACCCTGGGACGACACTGATAACTACTCCACCATGTTAGATTGCTCCCATTGAGCATCGTGAGCTATGGGTACAGTTGGTGGACTTACAGTGGAAGGGATTCATCCAGCATAGAGTTTCACCCTTGGCAGCCATGATTCTGTTCACCAAGATGGCAGATGAGAGCATGAGGCTTTGTGTCGACTACCATCGCCTGAACCAGGAGACCATGAAGAACAAGTAACCACTCTTGATGATTGAGGACCTCTTTGATCATCTCAAGGGAGCATGTTGGTTTGTGAAGATAAACCTCAGACCACGCTATCACCAGCTCAGTGTTTGAGATGATGATGTGCATAAGAAGACCTTCAGGTGTTGGTACAACCAATATTATTTCATGGTTATTCCCTTCGACGTAACCAACGCCCTAGCAGTTTTCATGAGTCTGATGAACACGATCTTTTAGCCTTACCTCGATCACTTTGTCGTGGTCTTCATCGAGGAAATTCAGATCTACTCGACTACTAAGGAGGAGCATGCCTACCATTTGTAGGTAGTACTGGACACACTCCAAGAGAACCAGCATTATTCTATGCTATATGTGTGCAAGGATTTGATTTTAGAGGGTCACTTCTTGGGAAACGTTATCATGAAGGATAGAGTTGTAGTACATCCAGCAAATATTGAGGCTGTACTTGCTTGGGAGCCACCCAGGAGTGTGGCAGAGGTATGAAGTTTCCTGGGCTTGGCTGGATACTACCAGAGATTCTTTCGAGACTTCTCCAATGTTGCAGCACTACTATCAGCCTTGATGAAGATGGGGAAACCATTACTGTGGTCGGAGAGATACCAGCAGAGCTTTCAGGATCTGAGACAAAGGGTGACTAGTGCCCTCATATTTACGCATCTAGTGGATTGTGTAGGGTACATAGTCTACTTTGACGCATTAGGGACTGGACTAGGGTGAGTACTGATGCAGAAGCGATCTGTGATTTCATATGGTTCTCAGTAGCTGAGACAACATGAGAAGAACTACGTTACCCATGACCTAGAGTTAGAAGTAGTGGTCTTTTCCTGAAGATATAGAGACACTATCTGATGGGTGAGTGTTTTATAGTCTAATTTTATCACAAGAGTCTCAGGTATATCATCTCCCAGAAGGACCTGAAACTAAGACAACAAAGTTGTCTTGATTTCATCCAGGACTATGACTTTGAGATAGTCTATACTCCTAGGAAGTGGAATGTTGTTGGAGATGCACTTAGTAAATGATCTGATATGCAGTTGCTAGGAGAGGCGACAGAGCAGCTAGCTCCTTTCCAGATTTGTCATGTGGACTGAGATGGAGTACTTTTCCTTCAGTTTCATACAGTCACTCCTCCACTAATTCAGCGAGTCAGGGAGGCACAATGTGGAGATGCTGATTTTGGGACCCGTTGTGCTCAGATTTCCATAGAATAGGAACTTGATGGATTTTCAAAAGGTGGGAAGCATGTCATTCACTTCAAAGGATGTACATTGGAACCTATTTCACTTCCGGAGGAAGTGTTGAGGGAGTTCCACATTTCCCCTCTAGCAGTACATCTAGGTGTGGTGAAGATGTACAAGGACCTTTGACGACAGTTTGGTGGCTACGTATGAAGAATGCGGTAGTGTAGTTTGTCCCATGGTGCCTCACTTGTATGAAAGTGAAGGCGGAGCACCAGGTACCAACTGGCTTGGTTCAGGCCTTAAAGGTCCCATAGTAGAAGAGGGATAGGATATCCATGGACTTTATGATGGGTCTTCCATGTACATCCAAGAGTCACAATTCAATATGGGTGATCATTGACCGATACACCAAGTTTCCCCACTTCCTAACGATCAGTGAGTAGGGCTTAGTATAGAGCTTGTGATGCCTATATGTGTAGGATATTGGGCATTTACATGGAGTACCTTCTTCTATTATCTCCGACCGTGATGCACGAATTACTTCCCGGCTGTGGAAGGGGTTTTCAGAGTCTTTTGGAACATAGCTTCGCTTGAGCATCGCCTTCTATCCTCAGATATATGGTCAGACTGAGCGGTTCATTTAGTCCCTCAAGGACATTATCCAAGATTATGTCCTCGACTTTGGTCACATCTTGGAGGATCACTTACCATTGATAGAGTTTTTCTACAACAACAAATATCACTCCACCATTAGGATGGCACATTTTGAGGCCTTGTATGGTTGACCATGCGGATCACCACTGTGCTGGATAGACCAAGGGGATTCAATACTATTTGGACTATATGATGGTATGGGCTACTATAGAGAAGGTACAGATTATCTGGGAGCGCATGAAGACTACACAAAGCAGATAGAAGTCGTATGATGACAGGAGGCGGAGACCACAAGAGTTCGAGGATGGTGACCACACCTTTCCAGGGGTCTCACCTTGATGATGTCTACAATTATATGGATGAGGCGGAAAGTTATCTTCGCGATTTATCAGGCCTTACCTAGTCCTCAGCGGAGTAGGAGCGGTGGCTTACCGCATAGCTCTTCTACCTCAGTTGCATCGGGTACACGATGCCTTCCACGCATCTCAGCTGAGGAGATACGTGCACGACCCTTCCCACATCACCGACAATGGAGAACAGGACATCGATGACAAGGTGACATTGATGGAGAGTACAGTAGAGACGGTGGATCGACAGGAGTGGGTCCTATGTGGACGTTCGATACCTATGGTGCGTGTTTTCTGGAAACACGGGAACCTCTAAGATAGAATATTTGAGCGGGAGGCTCAGATGCATGCTCAATACCCCCATTTGTTCACTTAGTTCGAGTGGTAGATTATGGGGATATAAAGCCCTGAGGTGGGGAGAATTTAAAGACCTAGAAATTCCATGGAATTGTTTTTAAATACATGGGAATTTTACGAGTCCACGAAAAATTTATGGTGCTCGATTCCGAGGCCCGATGTGCCAGAAATCAATTTCTGATGTTTTTATCTAGTACGATAAGTAAATGTATGATCATGATTTTATATCTTTTGAACCGATGCTCGGAATTGAAATGAAAAGGAATCGTTGAACTTGCAGCGCTGGTATTCACTAAAGAATACGTTCACCTTGATGGCAGTTGGTCAAGAATGGAAGTTAGTATTTGGGTATTTAATAAAATAAAAATAATGTGTATGATTATTTTTATTTGTGGTGGTTAAAACCTCCAAGAGAATGTTATATATGGGGTCCACCACATAATACCCTTCCAGAGAGGTTTTTTTGGTGGCTACCACCAAAGGTTTAAGCACCTCTTGTCAATTAGTGAGGTGGGGACCACCCAAGGATGAAACCCTTGAACTCCCATTTGTGGAGCTACCGGCCTTTAAACCTCTTGAACTCCCTTAATTAATTTGTGCTTACACACAAGAATTAGTTAGGTGGAGCCCCCTTTAATTAATTCTATATTTGAATTCATGCTAACTATTAAAATAATGGATAATCTATTATTTCATTTTGTTTACATCAATATTTTAGTGGAAAGGAGGTACAGAAGAGCTAGGGAGAACCATCCTCCCAACGAAGAATGTGAAAAATGCCAGGGATGCTTCTTTCTCGGTCTTCTACCCTGGATACATTCTGATTCCCGAGATTGAAATTGGGAGTGTGTGATGAATGCGTCGAATGAAGAATCGACATCTACATTTCCGCAAAATAGTCAATGAACAACAATACATGGTAGGGGTTGCTTTATGATTTGAGTTCAGAATTGTTCCTTTCTACATCGTTCACCCATGTGTAATGTTTTTCCAATTGATAATACCAAAAGATGGAGGGAACAAAATTCATGAACATGCCCGAACCTTCACTTCGTTTTCCTTTCTTGTTGATGAAAAATGCCACCAATGGGCCGACAATGAAGAAACCAGCGGTGCAATGCCACTGGGTCACCAAAAGGGAGCATCAGCATCGTATTGTATAGTAGGACAGATGCGGTTTTGGAGGCTCGCACAAAAAGGGACATGGCACCTTTACGTCTTGCAGAAGAGAAGAATCATGACCAGTGCGGGCCACAGCTAAGTGGCTGAGGCGGCTGGCTGCTCAGCCAGTCAGGAAGAGCGAGACCCCGTTGGGTCCTGTGTGAGCTGGACCGGCTCCACCTGGCGCCAGTTTGGGTCCCCAACCAAAATATTTAAACATTCGGGAGTTGAGAGGGCATGTGCTTCTCCCCTTGACGTGGCTTAGGGGGACCCCACGGGCCTTCGGGCCGCTGGGTCTCTAGGCAGGGCCGCCCACTCGGGCCAGCCATCCCCCTCGGGCCGGGCTGCCCTTGGGTCATACCACTCACTTGGGCTGGGTCTCCCCCTCGGGCAGGGTCGGACACGCGAACCGGGTCAGACCCGCAGAACGGGTCGGACCCGCAGAACGAGTTGGACCTAGATACCGGGTCAGAACCCGGTCCAGACCGGGTCCAGCTGGGTCGGTCCGACCAGGTCGGACCAGACTAGGACCCGATATGGCCTCTTTAAACCTTCCCACCCATATCATGGGCTATGGGTGTCCGGTCGATGAATCATCTACATTGATGGAAATCTTAGAGTGAGGTGGTTCATTTGGAATACCCCACATGAGGTATGGACAAAGTTGGGGTACGGTCAGGTTGGTTTGAACCTAAAATCTAATCAGGCCCCTGGGATGGAAATTCCAATAACTCACAGATCGGGCGTCCGTTTGACGCACTGTCTATTGCGTTGAGACCCCTATGATGAGGCAGACCTTTGAGATACTTCTAAAGGGGAATTCTTGATAGTTGGAGTATCAGCTAGTAGCTCGTGGAGCGAATAATTCCTGTGGCGAGCGGACAGAGTATGTAGACCTAGTAGCTGGCAGAGACATGATGACTTCTTGACCGATTCAACATGTAGTGACTCAACTAGACTAGTGGGGAGGGCCTCTGTGTGAAGCAGTAGACCCATGGTGGAGATCGCCTTTGTGAGAGAATGACAGTCCCACAGTACTCGACAAAAGGAGTACCTCAGAGGGCTACGAGGGGGAGTACCTCTGTGTGAGCATAGCCAAACCATAGTGGGGAGTGCCTTCGTGTCACGTAGCAGACCCACGATACTCGACAGGAGGTGTACCTCATCAATCCATGGATAATGGGAAATACCTTTTTGTGACATGGTAGGCCCAATGTACTCGATAGAGGAAGAGTGAACCATTAGCCAAGGTTCTAACAGTGTGACTAGGGTTTTTACTTGATACTGCCCTCTAGAATAAAATCCTGGTTTGAGCCGAGTCAATGAGTTTTGTGTTTTCTTCATGAATGAGATGGGTTGCTAGATCACATAGGTATATTTATGGGCATATACCTACGTTCTGTTTATCCGATGAATCCATACCTTGTGGTTTATCTTGGTTGGATTTTGTGTGTCCTTAATGGTCTCGAAGCCCCCACTGAGTATCGTTATACTCACCCATAAATGGGATATTCCCATACCTCTTTGTGTTGGTTACAAACGATGGACAACGGTGATCCTCGCAGAGACTAGTAGGACTGGATGGTACCTGGAGTTGGACCACTAGGTGTGACGGTACACGGAGTGGATGGACGGACGTGGAATGATGAAGAGGCCATCTGTACCTTCCATTCAGGTAGGAACCTCAGAGGGCAACCCAATAGCTACTTTACTTTTCATCTATTGTACTCACATTTCTATTGTACTGGTACTTTCATGATGGTATTTTGTTTCTGGCCCCTTTACTTTTCAGCACACTTTTGTATATAGATTTTTTAGTGTTTTACTTCTAGCATGTACTCTGTTGTGTGTGTTTCTGTTTATAAAGGAATTGCCATCCCATTTTAGGAATTTATGTCATTGGTGCTAGTTGTCATCCCCTGGACTATGGAACGTGAGCTTGGGGTAGTCACAATATAGGCCCGGGGGGATTGGTCGTGACAGTGTATAATTCTATTCTTTCACATCATCATATTTTACATGAAAATTAGATTCTTCCAATTTAATTTAACAATGTATTTTTCATTCCATACTATTTAGGGAAGTATCATTAAAAAAATGTTTTGTGAATCATTTACCATTATGTAATATAAACACGATTTATTTTCTTATATCATCTTCATTACCATGATTGAATTTGATATAATACTCGGTGTGGATTGGCTTTCACACCATGATGTGAATATTTAGTACAAGAAGAAGGAGGTTACAATATTGATGATGATAAGGAATACCTTATCTTTAGAGAAAAAGAATCACCATCTGATTCTCATCCACATCCACCCCCATTAGGTCCACTAAATTCAATTATTAGGGATGAAGTGAGTAAAATAACTATATTTTTGGAATGTAGTATTCAAATAGAGGACATACATAAATATGTGGATGTGTTTCCATAGGATTTACACATACATCCTCTAGAATGAGAAATTGAGTTTTCCATTGATTTAATTCCTCGTGCAAGGCCCATATTGAACACCCATTATATAATGGTCATTGTGGAATTAGTGGAACTAAATAAGAAAACATGAATAGAGTAATAAAGGATTTATTCAACTTAGTTTTTCACCATGTGGAGCCCTTGTTATATTTTTGAAAGAGAATGATAGATTTATGTGGTTGTTCATTAAATATAGGGAGATCAACGCTATAACAATAATGAACAAGTATCCACTACCACAAATTGATGATTTATTAGATCAAAATCTTGTAGCTCAATATTTTTTAAATTATTGACCTTTCATCTATATATCATAAGCAGTGCATGAAGAAGGGAGTAATTCTTTGGACAACATTTCATACCTGGTATGGGCATTATGAGTTTACAGTAATGCCTTTTGGACTGACTAATTCACCCTATATATTCATGGATCTAATTAATAGAGTTTTCTTGGAATATCATGATGACTTTGTAGTGATATTTATTGATGGTATCTTTTTATACTCCAAAAGTTGTGAATATCATGAAATTCACTTTCACACTATTCTAAAGTCTCTTAGAAGAAATGAATTGTAAGGGAAGTTTAAAAAGTCTGAATTTCATCTTCATGAGATTTTGTTTCAGGTCCATATTCTCTCTACGGATATTATCTATATCAATCCTTCAAGTAATAAGGCAATCCCTGAATGGATAGAACCATCATGTTTAACTGAGGTACAAAGTTTTGTTGGTTTATCATGTTATTATCAGTATTTCGTTTTGAATGTTTCCCGATTTTCTAACCCATTAACCAAGATCAAATGTAAAGGGTTAAATTTTATAGAAAAAAGTGTGTGCGGAATGTTTTGAATAACTGAAGAGAAGATTATTCAATGCTCATATCTTGATTATACCATCAAGTAATTGTGGTTATTATTGATAGTGATGATACAAAGAAAGGATTTTGTTGTGTCCTTTGGCAGAATGATAGAGTCATTATCTATGCATCACGACATCTAAAAATTCAAGAACCAAACTATCACACTCATGACCTTTAGGAAGAATCCTTAATATTTTCATTGAAAATATAGAGACACTATCTCTATGGTGAAAAATGTGAGATATATACCGATCATAAGAGTTTAAAGTATATTTTCTCTGTGAATGAACTCTACATGAGGCAAAGACGATGGCTTGAACCACTCATGGATTATGATTTCACTATACACTACCACCCAATGAATGAAAATAAGGTGGAAGATTCTTCGAGTGGAAATGATCATGGAGATTTGAACAAGATGAGAGTTAAAAGGGATCCTCTATTCATGGATCTAGTACAGATGTATATGGGAATAATTATGAAAGGTTAAACATAAATAATGAATAAAATGGTTGCCAAAATATCTTTACAAGAAAGGATAAAATGTTCTCAGACTTATAATGGGGAGTTTAAAAAGAAAATTAAATCTGTGAATGATTAGATATTGATTGATTTCATTTATAAAGATGGAATTTTGGAATTTGGGAATGAAGTTTGTGTTTCTGACATAACTGATATAAAAAGTGAATTGGTGGATGTTGAAGCTCCTTTCCATCATAGAGTATAAATGAATGAAAAGGGATATACCTTGAACCCAAAGTGATTCATATTTTAAAGAAACATAAAAAATTAACATAGGCATGAACAACGATTCATTTGCACTTGGGTCGTGCATATTCCACCAAGGTCATTCAAGTATACTTGCGCGCCACCCAGTGGTCTCGCAGGTGACTTGTGTGCCCTCTTTGATTTTATTCCTATGGTCTTCTCAAGCCTATAAATACCCCATCTAGGCCCACAATTTCGAGGATGAAAAATTCCAGAACCTCATATTTGAGATCCCAGCACCCTAGTCTCTTTTAAAAGCTTCCGAACACTAATAAGGTAATTTCGTACCTAGAAAGGAAGATCTAATGATGGGGAGGAAGGCCTACGTGTTGATACTCATCAACCCTTGCGTGCGTATGTGGCCAGCCCTTAATGGAAATGGCCACACTTGTGCGCCGCCTTACCCCTTCCACATAACATGCGCACCTCTCTTCTGGAAGTCTCTAGGGATAGTATTAAGGGCTTAATCCAAGCCTCTCCCAAGTTATACTCTAAGGATTGGTTGTCATACACGTACCCAAGTGTCGTGCATGTACACCTATGTGACAAGGACTTGCGCACCCACGTAGTACTTGCGCGCCCACACAGTACTTGAACGCCCCTCTCTTTTTGGGTGCCCTTCCTGCCCATTTCAACCCTTTTATACCTATCCACCTCTCCTCTTCGGGATTATGCCTTCAGAACACTCTCCAAAGCCATTCATGGCATGATTTCTTTATTGGATTCCTTATCTAAAAGGAATTATGTGTAACATCTCTTAAAACCTAGTGATTTACATATCCTCATGTCACTAAGGTCAGAGATTTCACTCATTCAACCTCATCCTTTAAGATGAAAAAATCCTTAACCTATTTCAGGAGTAATCCCTAGTCAAAATTCTCATTAATTTGGGCATCCTCCTTAAGACTAAGCCCCATGTCCTCATTAATTTGGGCCTCCTTTTCCTGAGTAATCCCCAAGTCCCCTAATCTGGGCATCCTCCTCAGGAGTAAGCCCTAGTCATAATTTTCCAAATCTGGCCTTCCTTTACAGGAGTAATCCCCAGTCTCAACTTTCCCAAAATATGGTCTTCCTCCTCAGGGGTAAGCCCCAAACATAATCCCCCTAACCTGGGCTTCCTTATTCAAGAGTAATCCAAAGTCTCAAATATGGGAATCCTACTTTGGAGTTATCCCTAAGTCCCTTTATTTTTTTAAATCTCTTTAACATGGGCCTCCTTCTCAGGAGTTAGCCCCAGTCTTAAATTCTCTTAACTAGTATTAATTTACTTTTGATCTCGGTTTCCTTCTCAAGAGTAAAACCCAATCATAAATTCCCCTCCTAATCTGGGCATCTTCTTCAGGAGTAATCCCTATGTTAGAGTATCCAAATCTCCATGAAGTACATATACCTTTATGGACACTGTTCCTGGGTTTCTTCCCTGAAGTAAATCATCATCATCATCTATTTGGGCAGTCATACATACATAAGCCCCACATCATTGCATCTTTCGTGGAACAATTGTTTGATATCAACAATACCTCTTGTTTCTCACATCGATCATGACTCACACGAGCATAGAGAGTAAAATTAATCATAACATCTTTATTGGACCCATAAATCATGCATAAAGATCATACTCCCTCCCTCGAACTATGTGGGTTCTGATTCCTTTTCTAAATAAAGGATATGTAGGTATCCCATCTTTGGGTACGATCCCAACTCTGAAATAATCCATGTACTTCTGAATGAAAATAAACATCAAGTGCCCCCCTGAGTGTTTTTAAAACCAGAATGGTCATCATATTGACCAAGGGACTTTTATGTATTAAAAGATATCATTAACTAAGAATCTCTAACAAATACAAATGATTCTATATCAATGAATAAACTCGAATACATATAAAAGATTCTCTAAATCTCAAACATATCAATCATTGATTGTCAGATCTAAAGAAAATCTCGTTTTATAATTGGTTATGTAATAAGGATTCATGAATATAACATTAATCTATAAAGATAGTCCCAGAGTAGACAACAATTTCCCTCAAAAAGGTGTGATGAGTTCGACCTCCCATCCTCTTGACCAATTCAAATTTCTAAACCTCATCAGTCCACAACTAATGAGGGCCTACCTTTGGAATGTAGGTCCAAATAGATATGGAATCATTGGATGTTTCCAGTTCTACGAATAAACCTGTTAGAAACCGATTGGAATGTTTGAACCTTTAATCAATGAGGTCATCAACAATTCCAGAGGGAACAAAAAATGGTGAACTTGACCTGAATCTTTAACCCAGTTAATGTGATGTTTTACCAATTTGTTAGGCACCTATATAAACTCAATGAGAGGGCCAACAATGAAATCAATAACATATGTGCTCATCCAAAAGATGTAGCAGCCGAACATATCTTGATTAAGTTTGTTATATCAAAAAAGAAATCTTTTCCATGATCTTCTACATTACATGAATGCCTTTTCATATGTTCACTGCTGTGAATACTTCTGCTGTGAAAACATCTACTGTGAATGCATCTGCTGCTACTCCTACTGGATCGTCATCCACTCTTAGGACGATAACACCTACTTGGAATCTTCAACGCTGGCTATCAAATGTGCTGCTAAAGGAGTACCACCAAAATGGTATTATTCCATCTTTTGAGGACACTAGACAAGACCTACATGTGAATAACTCACCATGGTCATCCGGACAACGATTATTAGTGATCAAGAAGCAGACGGTGCTAACTACTGTCTCCAACCGTTTCGGGTCATTATCCCCGGAACACAATCTGCATTCCCTCCTGTATTCTAGGGAATTAAATGAGGAGGTCCCTCAGGGCCTTAACTAAAAGATATATGAGTCCTTCCTGAGGGATCCTATCAACAATCACCGCCAGACTCGTGCGATAGTGCACACTCAACATGATGAGGGTGTCGTCTCCAGGCATTCGGCTCAGGTTCCTATAACCCAACCCGGAAAGATGAACCACCAGAGGAAAAAACCTTTTAACAGTGAGTAGGTTCTCATCTCTGCCGTTTCTGGATAATTCCACCAACTTAACTTGGTGGCAAGTATCGAGCAGGCACACACACCCGTCCATTTTAATTTTGATGTCCAGCAGACTTGTCGGGCATCAACACACCAATCCAGCCAGGCAATTCTGGTGGATTACTATTGACAGGGACATACAACTGTTTATAATTCATTAGCTAGTCAGTAGGATTCTCTAAATACATACAATGAAGCCCGCCAACCCAATGTAGTGGCAACTAGTAAACAGGCACATACACCAGCTTACACTCATCAATCCTGCCAGCAGCTTCGTATGTCCGTATTTAAGGTATCTTGTCAACCACATTTTGCAGAGTGCAATCAGTATGCATATACACCTACTAGTACAGATCAAGCCTACCAATAGTCTCATTTGGTATCATTCCAAGAAGTCAGTCGGAAAGCGCCAGTGACAAACAAGAGGCAGACTCAACTCTCTTCCCCCACACATGAGTACTGTCATAATTCACTGATAGGAAAATGAGGACATGAGTAGGCACATACACCTACACCAATAAAAAAATAGACGTATATCCCCAATCCAGCCAGTGAAGTCACCATGCACATTCTGTCAATGGTGAAAGAGCAGAGGAAAATCCCTGCTCATATTTTGGATGCCTTACAGGATATTATAACAGGGGAAAGACACATAAATCTATCCCTACCAATGGAGTGACACATCAACAGTTAACTCCGGAATGGACACAGACATATGTTCCATTCTAATAGGGTTGTGGGGAATACTCCCCCATATCATACAGAGATCCAAGTCAGGCACATGCACCTGATTTGAGTGGAGATAATCAGCCTTACCTGATCATTTCTTCTAAGAAGGCACATACACCTACCCATAATGGCCACATTCATCAACAAGTGGTTCCAAAAGTGAGTAATAAGGTGTCTATGAAGATGACCTGCTCAGCAAAGTCAATAAATGAAGGGCCAATCTGTAATAAGGCTTTACTCGATGCTGGAGTTCTTGTTGCACTCAGACAATTATCTGTTGCAACTCAAGATTCTACTCTATAAGTTCCCAATAGTGGGAAAATTTATTCTGAAGGTCTGAATCAGATACTTCCTCATGAATTCTTTATTCATGAAAATTCAGTCGATCTCGAAGTTTCATCTTCAGATGAGAGCTACAAGAACCCTATGTGTGGCCAGAAGATCAAGGATAAAAATGTTTCATCTTTTGCTATAACCCATCATGGTGGTCCTCCCCATGATGATGAATTTAGCTGTGAAAGTCCTCTTGGCAGTAGTGATTCACATTTCTTGGAAAATTCTCCAACAGAAAATATAGTGACGAGAAAGCCCTCTTATCTTGAGCCACATGAAAATGTGAAGCCAGTCATGTCTGATGCTTTGCCATTATTAGGTGAAATACATTCTCAACCAGAAGATATCACAGGGTGTAGGTCATTCTCTGAACCACCCCTACGTCATGCATCTTCTAGTTTGATCAATGATTTCTCTACCAATATTATTGAATCCTATGAAGCAACAAGGAATCACTAGTTCTGGTCTAATTAGGTAGAAGATTATTCATTGAATGATAAAGAGGAATTACTGAATATGAGAAAACAACTTGAAAAAAGTGAAGTGCCAGTTATGTTTTGGCCTTTGGATCATTCTTAGTATGACATTACAGAGACGTTGACAGAGGATATAATTCATGATATTTGTCTCAACAAATGGAAAAATCATTTTCATTTGAAAAAGAAAATATTATCTTATTATGAATATGAAAATCATGTTATGATAATATAAGGTTTACAATGCCAAATTTATTTAGCATCTCTCTCAATTTCTCGATATCTGGTGGCTGAAAAGCAGCAGAGAGCCCTTCAACATAATGCCTTGTGGAACTAAGAATATTGCACTAGTTAACTGCCAATTCCCCATCTGCTATTTATATTAGGGGATGGGGTGTTCATAGAGTGCTACATTTCGTTGTACTCTCCAGTCCGCAAAGCCCAACGAAAATGGTCTCATGCAATGTTATTGCCCATAGCCAGCCACCATCAATGGGTTTTGTTTGTAATCAAAAGCTTGCCCATGAACAGGCCTCAACTAGTTCCTCTAAAAATCAAGCATACAAAGAACAAGTTGTTGAATTACTCATGCATCAAGAAAACTAGAATATTGAACATGAATCTAGTTCGAAGCAAGCACATCATCAAGTGACAGAAGTGTCAGAAATCATCCAACGGTCTTTTGAGCAAGGTTATAAAAGTGGATACAGGTTGATGCATCCATCCATTTTCCAGACTAATGTCCATAAGATCAGGAGATATTTCAATAAGTTCTCAGATATAGAATGTCAAGAACCACCCGAGCATGACAGACAACAGACTCTTTTAACCCAACCCTCAGAATCAACAAATAGGATTCATGGTGTTGAGCAAAGACAACAGAAATAGCCCCAGTCCACCGAACTGGGGAATTTTTCCAATCCTAAATCTCTCCCTCAGAGAAAGCCAGTTTTCTCTTGATTTGGAAGAATCCTCATGAGGAACGAAGAACCAAATTATCAGGAGATTCCCTCCAAATTATGGTTCGTCAAGAAGTTCCCGAGGGATCGAATCAACAAAAGGCTATGTTTCATCAAGGAAATGGAAAAGGGAATTATCGTAGAAATGCTGATAGAATATATGAAATGCATTATGCATAAATTAATGTCATTAATGTCATTGTTGCGGATCCACCAGATGAGGTTCGCTCAGAGGGATCATATGAAGAGGTTCCAGCTCAAGAAGTTGTATGCACAGAAACAAATAAAGAATGTGTGCGTACACGAAAACAATGGATTAATCAGATCCTAGGTAATCCTTCAAGTAACCCACTTCCCCCTCTCTGAATAGTATCCAATAAGAGGAAAGGAATGAATCAAAGTACATACCCTTACATTGGAGAAGGCCAATCACTCTCGCTAGAGCAAAGATTCACACAACAAGAGGAAGATATGAAGGAATTGAGGAGGTTGAATGCAGAGCTACTTCAAAGTAGTCTTCCTCCTAAACGTTTTGGAGTCATTCATTTAAGAGAATTAGGTGCATCTACTAAGATGGATCATGAATATCCTCCTCTACCAGTACACCCTAATAGGTCTAATCCTACTGGTCATGTTCAAAAACAGTTGGCGATGCTCCCATCAGTTGCAGCACCAGCCACCACATCTGTACAATCTTCAGTCATTGCACCTGTTCAGTTCGAAGCCCAACCGGATGTTTCTCAAAAGATAATAACTACTATTGAGTCATTAAAAGATCGTTTGGAAGCTATATAGGTAAAGTCATCTCAAATTCAACCAGAAATGAGAGCTTACCCTGAATGGGTCGATGCAATTCCTCCCCCGCCAAATTTTGAAAGTACAAATTTCCAAATCTTTAATGGTTCGGGAGACCCAGAGCAACACATACAACATTTTTTTTCTTCTTGCGATCCAATGATGGGAACCCCTAAGAAGCAAGAAGCAGTTAATCTTAGGTGTTTGGTAATGTCATTACAAGCGATTTCTTTTGTCTGGTACACAAGCGTGTAATCCCGGTCAATTACAAGATGGGAGGATCTCTGTCAACGATTCCTTCTTCAATTTAGCTCATCTTTGCCAGAGACAAAATTTCTTGATCTTATAAACTGTAAGCAAAGGGAAAATGAAATGGTTTCAGATTTTAGTGCTCGCTAGAAGGGATTAACATATTCCCGAAGATTAGCACTCCCTCAAGAGGGATTGTTGCCAATTTGTGTGGTGAATTTTTGTAATGAGTTTTGCACATCGCTGATCCCTGTGAAATACATAACAGTGTTTTGAGACCTTATTTCAATCGCTCAACAAATTGAAGACTCTCTTATAAATACTTAGGATAATGCTCATGTAATTCCATCAGCTCCAGGAAGGATAATGGGTAATGTAGATACTGCTATAGTTATGCTTAAACAAGCACCTGTACCTGCTTCTACTTCAAGGCCTTCATCTTCTCGAAGGACTATGCTTCTTGAACGTCAACAAAAGAGGTTGTTTCATCAAGATGATCAAAGAGATCAAAGACAAAAACAATTTGGGGATTTGAAGAGAAAAGTTTACTCTTCCCGAAATGAAAAAGTTCCAGTTTACATCATTTCAGCTCTGGAAAATTATTTGGTTCAATTTCCAAGGCCCAAGAGTCCAAACACGGAAAGAGATGAAGACCGTCCCATCTATTGTCCATTTCATCAGATGTTGGGGAATCCCATTTATGAGTGTTTTGTTTTCAAGGACCTCCTAAAAAAAATGGTCGATTTGGGACAAGTTAAACTAAAAGGTTCTTCAGCTCATGTAGCATGTGTTACTGCTATAGATCCAGAGGAGGAGGGCGAGTGGCAAAAAGTCAAGAACAAAAATGCGCAAAAATATGACAATTGGGTGGTCAGAAAAATGATCAACCAAACTCATGACATTTTGAGAACGCAAATGAAGAAACCAATTGTGTCTTCTACCATGAATGCTTCAATAAAACCCTATTCATTAGAGGGAAAATCATCAAAGAAATAGCATGATTTAGAGAAAGAAGATGAATCAGAAAAAGATGAGTATGTGTCAAAGCCCAAGTTGTCTTTGACTTTGGCAGATTTTATTCCATCTACTTCAAAGCCATGGGCACCGCCCCACCAAATGGAACAACTTAAACAAGATAATCAAGTAGAGTCTTCATCGGATGAAGAGTTGATCTACGGTTCTGTTAATATGATTTAATTAACAGATCGATATGCCAGTCGTAGTTTCAATTTTGATGAGCCCAAATTCCTTGTATCAATTAGAGGAATCAGAGGATGTTCCAGAGGGTCAGGATATAGGGGAATACATGGATCTTTTAGAGTCCACTATTCTAATTCTACCCATCCTAGAACTGTGAGAAAGAAACTCGTGGTAGAGCCCTTCAAGGAGCTGAACAAGAACAGGCAAGTTCTTTCACACAAGGAAGACTCGTCCCTAGCAGAATTATTCTGGAAGATCAGTTGAAGGTTCCATATTATTCCTCTCAGCATGTAAATATACCTAATCGGTCTAATCATCCAATTCCAGGAGTGTTACCAACTCCTATCCCAGTACAAGATGCATCAACATCCAATGCATCAACTTCCAAGTCACCTACTAAACCACAAGTTACTGTTGGGAAACACAGACTTTTGTATCAAAAGTATGATGTATTGAAACACTTGGCCCAAGTAATGGCCAAGATATCATTTCTGGATGCCTTTAATTTATCAAAGGATCTTCGAGATGCACTAATCGGGGTTTTGTCAAGTACTCAGGAATTTGAAACTGAAATTAATGAGGTTGAAGCCTGCCATGTTGAGAATAATCCTGTAGAATGCCATGTAGTGATATCTTTCATAGATAAAGATGAAGATGATGTCGTTCATGGACATATCATACCATTATACTTATCTGGAAAGGAAAATGGTGTAGACGCCTAAAGAGTCATCATTGATAATGGTTCAAGAGTCAACCCCATCCCCATTCATACACTTCATCAAATGGGCCTCACAGAATCTAATTTATCTCCTTCTCATTTGATGTTACAAGGATATGATAAAAATGAACAAGAACCTCTAGGCGAGATTACACTTAGAACTCAGTTTGGAGATCTTGTATCTAACTAAGATTTCATGGTTATTGATCAAGACTCATCGTTCAACATCTATCTTGGATGACCCTAGCTACATCGGCATGTGGCTATCCCTTCATCATACCATCAATGTCTCAAATATTTTTTTGATGGTAAAATTGGGACATTATATAGTGATAAGCCCCAATTAAAGGCTTGTGAATCTCAATACAATGAGGTGGATTTCTACCACATGAAGGGAAATGTGGAATCCATAATAAAGGAAATTACCAAATTTAATGCTCTATATGGTTTGGAAAAGATTCCAGTAAACCCATTTATGCATGTGAGTAAAAATTATGTATTTCCTAGCAGTCAGACTGATAGGATAGACTCAAATCAAAATACTCTTATAGAAACATCCATAATGTCAATTACGACAATGAAGCAAGACAACATGGGAGAAATTGGTGACTCTCTAAGCAATCATGAAAGATCAAATGAGGATGTCTTCATTTCATCTGTTGAAATTCAGCAAGTCTATACTTCACCAATTAGGTCAGAGAAAGTTATAACAATGTCAGAGGTAAATGGTGATGTCGATTCTTAATCCATCATATCCACTTTATTACCCAAAGAATACCCTTCATCATTAATCGGGTTGGAAATGGAATATTCTTCTTCAAGAGGTTCAAATTTTAACATGTCTTCTAATCATGAAAATTCTACTTCATCATCTACTATGAAATTAGAAAGAGAAGAAATATCCCATTTTGAAGAAGAAGAAGAAGATCTCAGGGATTCTCCTCTAGAATTTGAAGAGATTATCTCTACCATCGTGGATGAACTCAGAGAAATAAATCTGGGTACAAAAGAAGATCCACTCCCCACATTAATTAGTGCGGCCATGATTCTTGAAGAGGAAGAGATGTATAATTACATTCTAAAGTAAAATAAAGATATATTTTCTTGGAACAATACAAGGATGTCAGGGATTGATCCAAATGTTTCCACTCATCGTTTGAGTTTTCCAGAAGTACATCGAGGATTCAAACATGCCGCTAGAAGAACTCACCCAACCTATGCTTCCAAAACTGAAGCGGAATTGGATAAGATCATGAAATCTAACTTCATCAGAGAAGTTCAATATCCCAAGTGGTTGGATAATATTGTCCCAGTGAAAAAAAAAGAATGGGAAAATTAGAGTTTGCATTGATTTTAGAGATCTTTATCGGCATTGTCCTAAGGATGATTTTCTAGTACCAATTACAGAACTCATAATTGAATGAACAACAAGATATGAAGCACTTTTCTTCATGGATAGATATTATAAATATAATGAAATCCAAATGGCTCTAGAAGATGATGAATCTACAGCTTTCAGATCCCCTCGGGATTTTTTTGCTATCAGGTAATTCCCTTTGGCCTAAATAACGCAGTCACAACATAACAGTGTGCCATATATCTTATTTTTCTTAAAGGTAGTGTTATGGTAAATGACCAAAACACCAAAATTTATTGATAAAGAGAGATAACATAAGTATGAAATAAGGAATTTTGTTAACATCCCTAACTAAAAGAGAGAGTAATTCAGGAGGATGATCATCCCTCCAAGTCATAGCATGTGAGAAACCCATATTGGCAAGCACTTCAGCAATCCTGTTAACTTCATGGTAGTTGTGAGTGGAAATGAAGTTGATCCCAGAAAGAGAGTTTAAACAATCAATCCAGTGAAAAGTGACCATCCATGAAAGATGAATAGTCCAACCCCAAATGGCCTGGATAATAATAGTGGAGTCTCTCTCGATCCAGAGGTTTTTCTAGTTGCGTCTCCTAACAGAAGAGAGAGTATGGATAACACTCAGCATCTCCGCTTCCAGCGAGAAAGTATTACCACAAAATCCATAAAAGCATCCAAGAGTCTGGTCACGGTGATTCCTCAAAATAGCACCACACCCCACTGGGCCGGGGTTGCCTTTTGAGGCACCATCAACGTTAACATTAATCCATTCTGGGGGAGGACGAATCCAAAACATTTCAAAGATAGACTTAGGATGAGGATAATTCCCTTTCACTTCAATCCAATGAAGGATCCGAAAATCAAGAACTGAGTTGATGCATTGATCTTTTTGTATCGAGTCCGCCTAATGGATGGCCATGAGAATTATAATTTTACCTGCATTGAGTTGAAAAGATTTATTACTAAAAGTAAAATCGTTTTGACCATACCTAATTATCATCAAACCCTTTTAGAGATGTTTCTTGAATGTTACGTGGATGATTTGGTGGATAAAACCAATCAATGATCTAATCAATTGGCTGATTTTGAAATCATATCCCACAAACTTCAGAAACATAATTTGAAGATGAACCCCTTAAAATGTGGTTTTGGGGTATCCTTAGAAAAATTTATTGGCTTTTTTATTCCATCGTGGTATCGAAGTAGATTCTGAGAAGAAAAAGTCAATCCTTGGTATGTCACCTCCTCGAAATTTAATGGAATTGAGAGGACTTCAAGGACACTTAGCCTATATTCAGCATTTCATCAGCAATTTGGCAGAAAAAAGTTTACCCTTCACCAAATTGATGAAGAAGGGAGTCACTTACAAGTGGACTAAAGAATTCCAAGAAGAATTCGATATTCACAAGAAATATCTCTTGAGTCCACCGGTGACAATTGCACATGTTGATGGAAGACCACTTATACTCAATGTGACAGTTCTAGAGCGATCATTGGGTGCCTTTCTTGCTCAGAAGAATGATGTTGGGAATGAAAACATCATCTAATATCTTAGTCGGACTATTCATGAAGCAGAAACCCTATACTCAAATATTGAGAAGTGCTGCCTAGCATTAATCTTTGCAGTTCAGAAGTTGAGACACTACCTGTAACATCACGAGGCTCAATTTGTATCTCTCAATAACCCGCTAAAATTCATCCTTAGTCATCCAATGCTTACAGGACTTCTGTAAAGGTGGTACGTTATTTTTCAGCAATTTGATAATCAATATGTGTATCAAAAGGCAATAAAGGGACAAGATTCGGCTATTTACCTAGATGAACACCCTTTAGTGGAATACACATCTTCAGATATTTAACTCCCTGATGAGGAAGTCTTCTCAATTCAAGATAGTTTTCAAACATGGGAAATGTACATCGATGGTGCTTCCAGAAGTCCAATAGGGAGGAAAATGGAAAATAATAAATTCAACAATGTTGGGTTAGGAGTTGTGCTCATTTCTCCAGAAAAGGCGGTGTTACCCTATTCCTTTTCATTGTTGGGAGTCGGTACAAATAATGAAGCGGAATACCAAGCTCTTATTGATGAATTGGGTTGGCGATTCAAGAACCAGTGAGTCACTTAAAGTTGAAATGTGATTCTAACAAGGTAATAAAACAACACAATGGGGATTACGCAATCAGAAAAGAAGAATTAATCTCATTGTATGATTACGTCAGAGAGTTAACGGTAGAGTTTCCTTCGGAACCGACATTTTCTTATGTCCCAAGATCACAAAATTTCAATGATGATGCACTGTATAATATAGCCACAACTCTGGAAGATCCAAATCAGGACGAGACAACCATTAGTATTGCCCACCATCGTACAATTTCACCTTATGTTCGAGCCAGAACAGAGGAAATAAATGAAATTAGTCCCATCTATGAACCATATGGTCATAATATAGGATGGGTGACACCTATCAGGGAATACTTTCAAAATGGAACAATTCCACCTAATAGATATGAGAAAGAACAAGTCCAGAGACATGTGGTCAATTTCACTCTTTATGATATCCCAAATCACATAGAGAAAGTTCTCTAAAAAAGGGGTTTTGATGGAGTTCTCTTCAGATGAATTGATGGTGAAGAGAAATGGTTGTCATGAAAAAAGTGCATGCAGGAGTTTGTGGTGCCCATCAGTCTGGACAGAGACTATCTTAGATAATTAGAAGGCTTGGATACATTTGGACATCAATGATACAAGATTATGTTGATTTCACAAAGAAGTTTCATTCATGCCAAGTACATTCCAACTTCATTCATCATCCCCAGAGTTGCTTCATACAGCAAAATACTCATGGCCATTTTCTACATGGGGAATGGATATAGTAGGACCATATCCTTCGGATACATCCAAGTAGTTTAAGTACATTCCTACTGATACTGACATTTTTTCCAAATGGGCAGAGGCAATACCCCTCAATGAAGTCAGTTCTAAATGCATTGTTTGCTTCATAATGTCTAACATCATTACCATATTTGTTGTCCCTCGTGACATATTGATGGACAATGCACCAACTTCTATTCATCTGAGGTGAGTAAGTTGCATCAAGAATAAATCATCAAATCCAAACATTCATCTCAGTATCATGCAGTGGCCAATGGCCAGATAGAATAATTCAACAAGACTCTGTCAAATATACTGATAAAGATGGTGGATAAAGATAAGAAATAATGGCTTGATAATCTCTTTCATCCTTTATGGGCTTATCGGACCACCACCCGCACTGAAACGTGGTCAACTCCATATTCATTGGTATATGGAATGGAAGCAGTCTTTCCAATTGAGGTTCAACTACCCTTGATCAGAGTAGACATTTGTGATCAGTCATCTACAGATGAACAATCTCAAAATCGATTGGATGAATTGGAAGAGTAAGATGAGAAAATATTATACACCCTGCACCACATGGATGTCTTTCAGAATCGAACAACACGAGATTTCAGTAAAAAAGTTCTTCTTCATTCATTCGTTCAAGGAGAATTGGTATTAGTTCTCATAACTCCAATGATACAAGGAAAGAAACCTCACATGTTTGAGCCAAAATGGGAAGGACCTTATTCAATACATAAGGCCTACTCCAATGAAGCTTATTCTTTAATCTCAATGTATGAAGAAATCATCACTACTCCAACCAATGCTAGATTTGTTAAGAATTATTTTGTATGAACACAAAATACACCAAGGGTCCATGCGTATGACTTTAAACTATTGGAATTTACATCCAACATAACGTTAAACTGTGACGTCCTAACTACAGGATATTAAACTGTACAAAAGTCCATTACGTATAGCAAGACATTAAAATGCATAACCAATGGTCCATGCATTCGACCATAAACAATTGGAATTTCTCTCGTCTAGAAAGACGTTAAACTACATAACCAAGGGACCATGCATATGACTTTAAACTATTGGAACTTACATGCAACATGAGGTTAAACTGTGACATCCTAACTAAATGACATTAAACTGTAAAGAAGTCCCTTCTGTCCAGCAAGACATTAAATTTCATAACCAACAATCCATTCATACGACCTTAAACTATTGGCATTTCTCTCATCCAGCAAGACGTTAATCTACATCATCATCTTTTTTCCATGCATATGAACTTGAACTATTCGCACTTTCATCCAACATGACATTAAACTGTATCCCTTTCATCATCTTATACGACGTTAAAATATACAGTTATGGTCCATCCATATGACCTTAAACTATTCACACCATCATCCAAGATGAAGCTAAACTGTATTATCCTTTTTCATCCAACATGACGTTAAACTGTGAAAAAGTCCCTAATACGTCCAACATAATGTTAAATTGTGTCCACTTTTGTCCATACTGCATGACATTAAACTATACAATCCCCCTTTCATCCAACATGAAATTAAACTGTATTGTCCCCATCGTCTTAGCTACATGATGCTAAACAGTACAACACCCTAATACTTCCTACATGATGTTAAACTCTATTTTGTCCATACTTCATGACAATAAATTGTGTAGCACCACCAGTCCTCACTGCAAGACTTTAAACTGCATAGTCCCTTCATATGTACTACGTGAAATTAAACTATGCATATTTAGGGTTGTTTCTACCTCTTTTTTCTCACACCGAGTACGAATCACGTGAGATTAGAGAAAACTTCAACTATAACACCCTCTCTTGGCCGCTAACCACGCGTAAGTCCCAACAACATTTTTTTTAGGTCGTTTCCCCCAAGAAAAACTTGATCACTAATTCATTATATAATTAAACTACACGTAATTTGATCCTTTCCTTCCAGGATGTTTACGTAGGCAACCTCCCAAGGTTCAATCCCAAAGCCAATCTTTTCACATTGGTTCACCTTTGTCCTTGCTACATGACGTTTAACTGTACAACACCATTTGTCCTGTATGATAGTAAACTACAACATTCATTGATGTCATCTCCTGAGAGGAAATCATTATTTACATTGATATCCAATCATGTTATATTTCAAAGACTATATGCCTACAAGGTAATGCCTAAACATTTTGTCTTGGTTCAAACAATCACTGCACTAAAGTCACCTTTTTCACTCTTCACTTGTACATACTCAATATATATGTAGGGTATTTCAAGAACTATATGCTGATTGATTACCATCCTTATGGGATATGTAGTATTGTTCATGTATCCCTCGAACATATCCCTAATTCTTTGGGCCTAACCCCAAATTTCACTATCAGTCACCAGGCTGAAAATTCCCTGTGAAAACACACACATTGTATTCATTATTATGGTTTGCGCTATATGACCCTATGCTAATATTTCCTATACTCTCATCCCACATGATGGTAAACTGTATTTCAAGTACTACGTATTTCTTGATTCTTATCCTTATGGGATACGTATTGAACTCCAACATTTCAATTCAGGAACTAGCCACAACATGATTACTGTTCGAATTGATCTATGTATCTCTTTCATGCATTGGACAATACCCATTTTCTTGTGTTATACTCCTAACCATAAATACTTCCAGATCTCCATAACCCTTTTTCTTGACTTCTGGTCACAAAATGTCCAATTTCTTAAAGTTCTTTTGCTTGACTATGCAGCATGTGCCCTTAGGTGGCCTTTCATAAACAGTCTACATAACAGACTTATCATCCAAAAGATACTATTATTTGACTATGAAACCAAGGCCCCTAGGTGGCCCTGCATAATTCAACCCTCTAATCAGTTTGTCAAATAATGGTAACTTCATTCTTTGAAGGAAAAAAACTTTTGTCGTTAGTTGTCTTAACGACAATATGTAGGGATCTGCAAAAAAAATAACCATCATTAACATATATTTCCCATACTCGTTTTCATGATCTGAAATTATTCAAGTCTATGGTTTATATTTCCCTTCCCTACGTTTGGGTCAAACCATCATATGAGTAACATTAATCTAGTTCTTAGATGATCTTTTCTGGAAATATCTTCTCCATATTCAAGTACCTCTCTCTATACAGCAAACTCTATGCTTTGGAAAATTTGAATCCCCATAAACTTCCACTGGTTTTTTAGCATTAGAAAAGTAAATTTCTGAGAGTTATTTTTCCTGACTAGGAAACACATGCCCTTAGGCGGCCTTAAATAAGTAGTATACATAACAGACTTGTCATCCAAAAGATACTATTATTTGACTATGTAGCCAATGCCCTTAGGCGGCCCTGCATAATTCAACCCCCTAACGAGTTTGTTAAATAATGGTAACTTCATTCTTGGGAACAACTTCTTCTAATTATTTTTATCACTTTTTTCATATCATTCCTCTGATTCAAAATTTCTTAAGCCATATTTTACATGTTTTCCTTTATACTTGAGTGTGGTAAAAAAATTTTAGATAATTTTTCAAGGAATGGAGTCAAATTTAACCCATTAGGTCAAAGATATTTAAACCTTAAACCTTAGCCTTTTTATGCCCGACGTTCATGTCTTTAAACTGCCCACAAAAGAAATCGGATATCTAAATAAAAGTAAATTCCCAGCTCAATTAAACATAAATTTTAATATGATTTAGGTAATATTGAGAAATTAAAAACTTTAAACATTTTATGGGTTACTTTTATAATCCTATAAAAAATCAAACTATGCTTCTTTTTCCTATTTACCTCAGAGTCACATCCCCATTTCTTTCGGATCCAACTCTAAGGGGGGACATTTTTTGATTCTCATTTATATCACAGTGTCTAAATGAATAAAATGGGAAATACCTTTAACCCAGTGTGATTCATCCATTGAAGAAACATTAAAAATTAACAAAGGCATGAACAAGGATTCATTTGCACTTGGGTCGTGCAAGTTCCACCAAGGTCACACAAGTATACATGCACGCCACCCAATGGTCGCCTGGGTGACTTGTGCTACCTCTTTGTTTTTTGGCCCAGGGTCTTCTGAAGCCTATAAATACCCCTTGTGGGCCCCCTATTTTGAGGACAAAAAATTCCAGAACCTCATATTTGAGCTCCTGACACCCTAGTCTCTTCTCAAAGCTTCCAAAGACTTCTAAGGTAATTTCTTATCTAGAATGAAAGATCTAATGCGGGGGAAGAATGCCTAAGTGTTGAAACTCATCAACACGTGCACACCTAGGTGGACCGCCCTTAAGGGAAATGGACACCATTTCGCACCGCCTTACCCCTTCAACATAACTTGTGCGCCTCTCTTCCGGAAGTCTCTAGAGGTAGTATTAAGTGTTTGAGCAAAGACTCTCCCATGTTCTACTCTAAGGATTCGCTGTCGCGCATGTACCCATGTGTCGTGCAGGTACACTTGTGCGACTGGGACTTCCGCTCCCACGCAGTACTTGCGCGACCCTCTATTTTTGGGTGCCCTTCTTGCCCATTTCACCCCTCTTACACATATCCACCTCTAATCATCATGATTAAGCCTTCAGAACTCTCTCTAACGCCATTAATGGAATGATTTCATTGTTGGATTCTTTATCTAAAAGAAATTTTGTGTAACATCCATTAAAAAATAGTGATTTACATATCATCTTGTCACTAAGGTCAGAGATTTCATTCATTCAACCTCATCCATTAAGATGAGAGAATCCTTAACCTAGGCCTCCATTTCAGGGGTAAGACCTGATCCATATTCTCATTAAATTGGGCATCCTCCTTAGGATTAAGCCCCATGTCCCCATGAATTTGGGCCTCCTTTTCAATAGTAAGACCCAAGACCCCTAATCTGGGCATCCTCCTCAGGAGTAAGCCCCAGTCATCATTTTCTAAATCTGGGCTTCCATTTCAGGAGTAAGACCCAATCTCAATGTTCCCAAAATATGGGCATCCTCTTCAAGAGTAATCCCCAACCATAATTCCCTTAACCTAGGCTTCCATTTTCAGGAGTAATCCCCAATATCAAATATGGCCATCCTCTTTAGGAGTAAGCCCCATTTCCCTTAATTTTTCAATTCCCTTTCACCTGGGCCTCCTTCTTAGGAGTAAGCCCCAGTATTAATTTCTCTTAACCATTCTTAATTTAATTCTGATCTGGGTTTCCTTCTTAGAATTTTAACCCAATCATAAAGTCCCCTCCTAATTTGGGAATCATCCTCCTTAGTAAGCCCCATGTTAGAGTATCCAAATCTCCATGATGTAAATATACCATTATAGACCTTTTTCCTAGGTTTTTTTCCTAAATTAAATCCTAATCTTCATCTATATGGGTATTCATACATACATAAGCCTCACATCATTTGATCTTTCGTGGAACAATTGTCCAGTTTCACCAATACCTCTTTTTTCTCACAACGAGCATGACTCACATGAGCTTAGAGTGTAAAAGTAATCATGACAACTTTCTTGGAGCCAATAATCATGCATAAACATAATACTCCCTCACTTGAACTACGTGGGTTCTGATTCATTTTCTAAATAAAGGATATATAGGTAGCCCATCTGCGGGAACAATCCCAACTCATAAATAATCCATGTCATTCTAAATGAAAATAAACGTCAAGTGCCCCACTGAATGGATTTAAAACCAGTATGGTCATCATAATGACCAAGATACTTTAAGGTATTAAAGGATACCATTTAATAAGAATCTTTAACAAATATAGATGACTCTCTATAAATTAAGAACTTCTAATACATAAATAAGATTCTCTAAATCTTCTACATATTTATCATTGATTGTTAGATATGAAGGAAATATCATTTTATAATTTGTAATCTAATAAGGATTCATGAACATAACATAAATCTATGAAAAGATTCTCGAAGTAGACAATAATTCCACTCAAAAAGGTGTGATGAGTCCGACCTCCCATCCTCTCAAACAATGCAAATTGCTAAGCCTCATCAGTCCACAACTAATGAGCGCCTACCTTTGGAAAGTATGTCCAAATATATATGGAATCATTAGTTGTTTCTGGTTCTACAAATAATCCCCTTAGAAATATATTGGAATGTTTGAACCTTTAATCAATTAGGTCATCCCCAATTCCATATGGAATAGTGGATGATTCTCATAGATCCAATTTCTCTATACACCCTGGTAGCACAAAAATGTATAATGATTTGAGGGAAGACTTTTTGTGTGACAACATGAAGAGGGAGATTTATGATAATGTTTCGAGATGTATGGATTGTCAATGAGTGATGACTGGATGACTACATCATAGGGGAGTCGTGGAACCTCTTCCCATATATGAGTGGAAATGGGAGAATATTATGATGAATGATGTCATGGGGATACCAAATACTCCTAGAAGAAACGATACAATATGTGTCATTGTTGATTGACATAACAAATCAGCACATTTTCATTCTATAAAAGATGATTTACAACTTGAACGTTTAGAAAAGGTATATATTAAGTATGTTGTAAGACTTCATGGTTTAAAAATATCAATTGTTTCTTATTGTGATCCCCTTTTTACATAAATATTATAGAGATGTCTTTAGAGGGAACTGGATACAGAACATCGGTTGATCACGACCTACCACCCTCAAACTGATGGAAAATCAGAACAGGCTATTCAAACATTAGATGACATGTTCCTATCATCCTCACATTACTTTCATGGGATTTGGTATAAATATTTTCCTCTAGAAGTATTTTTATATAAAAATATCTTCCATTCAATTATTTAGTTGGCACCATTGGAAGCATTTTATTGAAAGTGATGTCGCACAGCAAATTTTTGGGATGATGTTGGTAAAAAAACTCATAGGACTATAACTTGTTTAGGAAACCATGGAAAATGTGATGATTATCCGAACCCACATCAATGAATCTCAATGTTGGCCAAAGATCTATTCCGATAACTGGAGAATGAATTTGGAATTTTAAGTATGAGATTATGTTTTCTTGAAGGTATCTTCATGGATGGGTGTTATACAATTCAGTATGAAACATAAATTAAGTCTTAGGTACATCAGACCTTACGAAATTCTAGATCGAATTGGAGTTGTATCTTATCATTTATAAAATATTCCATGTCTCTCCAAAGTTCATGATGTGTTTTATATATCACTATTGAGAAAATGCATTCTGGACCCAACGTATGTACTCACCTATGAAATAATAGAACTAGAAAATGATCTGTCTTATTAATAAGAGCATGTCAAGATACTTGATACCAATGAACTAGTGTTGAGATACATGATGACTCATCTTGTAAAAGTTCCACGGAAAACCATAATATGGAAGAGGAAATGTGCGAACCTGAAGAACTTATGATGAAAAACCACCTGATTTTTTTATACAGTAGTATTCAATAAATTTTGAGGATAAAATTATTTAATGTTGTGAAGAATGTAACTCCCCAAGCATCCATGGAATATTTCTCTTTGAATAATAAAGTAACATGCATTGTACGCAATTCCATGTTCTAGCACACCACCAGCAATCATACTAGCCATTATGAATTTTAATACCTACTTTTTGAAATTATATAAATTTTATTTTTCAAAAGGGACATCATTTTTGGATTAAGAATATCAATATTACATTAGGGAAAATTTTTTTCTTTTTATGAAAACATTCATGTTTTGATGAATACTGAAACATAATGTGTTATTGTTTAAAAAATTATTTTTATATAAATAATTATTTTTATTAAAATTTATTTCAAGTCAAAATAAATAAATAATACTAATATTAGTTCAATGAAATTCTTTTGGAGACATTTTATAATATGATTATATGTATAAAATTTTATTGAACTTTTTAACATCTTTTACCGACCTTCTAGGTAGGTTAGAGAAATTGCAGAATACAAAATTTTACCACATCTGTGGATTGAATTTCAAATATATGAGAGAAATATATGAAATTATTATGTAAAATGTGGGTCAATAGGATGAATATATTTTTTTGGTAAATAGTAACTTGTAAATTTAATTTACCACAGTTAAAAGTGAATATATTAATTAACGTTAAAAAAAATATTAAAATTACCTTAAAACATGTCCTAATTATATTGGATATATTTTGTTCATCCAAAATAATCATTAAGAATAAAATACGACCCCAATTGATCCATATGGATTAGATGTGGACATTAATTATTATTTTATTTAATGTAGAGTTAAAATTTTTAAATTCAAATTTTCATAAGTAAATTTTTTTATAATAAAGAGTTATACATAAGATAAATTAGACTATAAAGATTCATTTAAAATTTAAAATTATTTCTTATATAATGGTATTTTATTTTTAAATTTTAGACATTATATTTTTAATTTTATTTGTGACACAATGATGATGTAGTAACTTCCTTATAAATGAATTAATAAAATAATTGATATTATAAATATCAAAATAAATTAAAATTGAGACTTTTGATGCATTCCACTAATTGTTTAGGTTAATATGACATTTTAGGGTTGATTAATTTTTTTCGATGAGATATAGTTGTAATGAGTTTTTCAAAAACATAATACCAAATAATGTCAAAATTAACATAAATGAGTTTTTAAAAA
Source organism: Viscum album (assembly GCA_963277665.1). Lineage (NCBI taxonomy): Eukaryota > Viridiplantae > Streptophyta > Magnoliopsida > Santalales > Viscaceae > Viscum > Viscum album. The sequence continues at coordinate 1,213,348,008 of OY728131.1, read as the reverse complement.
TACTATATTATTAAATAATAAAATATTTCTAAAATTCGTAGGATAGGAAAATAAACTTAGAAAAGGTTATATATGTCAATAATTAACCACTTGGTGATCTCCAGGGTTTTTATAGTATGTTTATTAACCATTAATTATAATAATAAAAGAAGAAACGTTAAAAGTTAAACTATTTTACTAAGAGTTAAATAAAAAAGATAAGGTTAATAATGTGAACTAAACCTATCTAAAACCAATTGGTTGAGAGGTTTCAGACCCCTCTAAACATTTGGATCTAAATATATTATTTTTGATCCATTATAAACAAAATAAGATTTTATAGTATACTAATATTTCAATTTTTTCCTAAAATGACCCTCACCTCTCTCTTAAATGGGTACTTCCCATTCTCTCAAAATAGAACCTCAAAATCCATTTGGCTCCACCCAACCCTAGTAAAATATCCTCCCAATACCATCATTTCAACATAGAGACCATACCATGATCATGAATTATACCTAGGGAGCACTTTTGATCAAATCAAAAGGAACCACCCAAAGAAGAGGTAATAATTTCAACACATATTTCAATGTAATTTTGATCTTCTGCATCATATTTCATTGTTGTTTCCATACCAAAATAATAACTCTAGTACATTATACTTAATGTGTTGTTATTATAAATATGGTACAACCATATTCAATAATCTATCCATCCTATGAATGGAAAATCCACTAGACATGCATACGTACAACTTACCATCACCATGCCGTGATGTAATCTATTATTCCACACTTAATTATTTCGATGGGTATTATAATGATTATAATTTATCCAAATATTAAATATAACTTGTTAATGATTCTGTATATATGATATAACATCTAATTAGATACGATTTCAAAATCAATAGAATGATATTGTCGCTCGTGCGTATGTACAGATTACCATCTCCATGAAGACAATAAGATTCATTCCTCATCATAACAAATCAATAATAATTTTCAAATTTTGATTAATTTTTTTAGGAACTTAATTGCGTTCTAGATATGAATCAAATACATTAAATCCATAACAAACACGACATACATAACAAACCATATAATATAAAATTAATCAGTTAACACCTAAAATAATGACACTACTAAAATATTATTAACAAATAAATATAAAAAGATCATATAAGATATCATATTAATTTATTAGGTTATGATATAATTTGATAACAATGATTTCACCATAATACAGGAGGTTAACCTACACTCAAATAAGGAAAATTACAAGGAAATTTTTAATTTTACAATCTCTTTATTATCTAATGTTTTTTATACATGAGTATGTACAGAGACATCTTTATCATCAAAATCCATTTTTTTAAATGTATTTCAAAATATTTGCACTATTTACTAATAATGTGTTAATATAATTTATACCTTGTTTGACTTTTAATAAATTTGTTTTAAATGAATCTTTATGCCTCTTTCCAAATAAGGCACTTTATGAATTTTTTAACAAATTAATGTAAAAATATTTTTTAACTTATATGGCATGTGCTGCTATTTTCCCCCATTATTACACTTTTGAAGCTTCCCTTACATGATTATAAGAATATTTTTAAAATAAATGTTCTGTTTTATAATATTTTTACTTTTAATTGATTTCAATATAGAAAAAGGTATTTCCCTCAAATTGTTTGGAATTCATCCATATAAACATCCCTCGATTGATTTTACACTTGTTTGGAGTTGATTTATAATGATACAATCTTCCAAATTTTATTGAAGGTTTTGTGATATGTTTGACAGTTGATGTGTTATTTTATACCATTCATTATTTATGGTTAAAGTATTAACATTTCATAATCTATTTTTAATACTAATGTTTATGTTATGTTTTAACCATTCCGTATGAGGAATGAAATTGATATAGTACGTGATGGTTGGAGCCCCCTATAGCTCTATGATGCATTGGTAGGTCTCATGAGAAAAACTATTCTCTTAGAACATGGATTTGAAAAAATATTATTTGCAGTCCTTCCACGAGGCCTTGACTATGTGTTTATGATGTCCGACATTATGCATTACATCATTATGAAATTGGTTATTGATAATACATGTGATAATTAGAAAAGTAAAATATCTATGTGAATAATTAAATGGAATTATATGTTTCTTAATTACCATATTATGACTGTGATTATGTTTAAATGTCTTGTGTTTTAGTCTTACACATTCCAATAATTGTTAATGATTATTTATGAATTTTTTTTCTGTATTGTTATCCTTACTGAGCACCTGAGCTCCCCCTTATTATTTTTTATTTTTTCCAGGATTCGAAAAATTATATTTTGACTGACCTGTAGGGATAGACTAAGGGAGATGAATGTGTCAAAAGAAGATTTTTTTTTGTTAATTTTCATTTCATAATGTAGTGTAATGCTTAGGTTTGAATCTAGTACTTCCAAAGCTACTAAACTGATCGGTCATTCAAAATTTTACACCATATGATCATGGCAATGATATGTAATAATACACTACCTTTGGGTAACAAGGGTCGGGGAGTTATGGTTTGATTCAGTTTTTTTTGATTCTTCTAGTTTTATTGTGTCAAAGGGGTTTCTCGGGACCCATTGGTATGTGTTTTGGAAACTGATAATGAATGTGATGTGGTTTTGGAAGATTTTCTCTACCATCATTATTTTGGGGTATGATTTTTGACATGATTATTTATTTCGAATCCTTAATTTGTTACTATTAAGTTTTATTGAGTCCCAAAATGAGATTATAAAGAGTTATAATCATCCTTGGTGGTGTGAACACACATGTATAAGTATATATATATATATATCCCTTGGGTGTATTACCTCATGGCATGGGGAATACACACCATTTATTAAAGAATATATATATATATATATATATATATATATATATATATATATATGGGTGTATGTATGTACATGTATGGAGAAATTCGGATTGGTAGCCATGGGGTTTTCAAGTGGAAAAATTTCTTGGCTTGGTCCACCTCCCTTGTTGACGAGGGTTACATATTCTATCACCGTTAATTTAAATTTCATAATTTCTCGCAATCTTTAATCATATGTTATATTTTTATTTATTATTTATATGCTTGGGGACCCTGTTACAGTTGTGAATAATTGTTTTTTTTGTTTTACCTAACCTGAGTTATCCTACAATGTGATTTCATCATATTTAAACATGTCTTCATCCTTATTTGAATGTATTGATGTATTTATAATGATTGATTGGATTTAAATGTTCAACCTAAAATTTTTTTCCATTAATATTTTCAGCGTGTAGTAATTATTTCCAATAGGTTCCTTTGAGTTAAGAATTCTTGCAAGATTTCTCTTAAATGTGCAGTTCCTTGGTTGAGTAATTGTGATTTTAAATGGTTTTAGAACATGAAGATGTTGAAATTTTTTGTTTTTCTAAAAAATAAAATTTTAATTTATGGTATTCAAGACCGTTTGGTATCCTAAACCATATTTTATGTTATTTTCATAGTTTTCATATGAAACTGAACTGAAAAAGAGAATATCAGTTTGGAAATGCATATTTCAAAATTTTGTTTTATATCCACTTAAAAATGATTTTGGAAATTTTGTGTCAGTATACCTAAAATGTTCTTTGTATGAGGCCCCCATGAAACTTCATGTTGTTTTGATAACGAAATGTGGTTTGAATATGAGAATGCCCAGTTGGATTCTTTGAACGACTTTTGAGAATTGTTTTATAGGATTGTTTGACAAGATAACCATATAGTATCATTTGATAATGTAATATATATATATATATAGTGGGAACACCTATAAGGGTGATTTCCCTTTTTGGAATATTGTATAGGTGTTCTCAATGTTTGGGCAAGGAAATTGTAGTGATGACATGTAATGTGAGTCACGCATGTTAGGGACTACTACATAAACAGTAAATTATTACCATGGGTTTCTTAAGTGTCTTTTAGAGGGTCAAGTAGTAGTTGATTATAAAACCTGAATAAACAGGTTGTTACCACTAAATATTTTCGAGTGGCCAGGTGGGATTTTTCACTTGGTGGGTCAGTTGAGGGTGTCCAGTTGGTTATAGACTTTGGAACATCACCATATGTCAACAGTTTGTTTAGGACAAAGTATGTCCTAGGGTATCTGTATAGATGGTTAAGAAACATCCCATATTTCATATATGTATGTTCTGTATTTCATTTGTGACACTTCTGGATATTTTATCTCATGGAACATTTACATCATTTTTATTTTAAATGACCAATTTTGGTAAAAATATAGTTTTATAATAATTCATTGAAATGAAATATATTTTTTTAATTGATATTTAAAAATGAAATGAAAAATGAGTTTTATTGAAAGTGAAATCTAGTAACTTGTTATGATAAAAGAGTATAAATACATATTTTTATATGTACTATTTTAAATCAGGAATGAATGTTTTTTATTTTATAGGTGGTGAATTAGGCCTGGTTTGTTTTGTAATTTCTACTAAGAATCACGGTTCTCACACCTACTCTATATTTCTAGTTTTAGGTTATCCCGATTTCACATCACTCTTGATGTGATCTTCATTTTGTGTTAGGTAGTGACCCATTAGGTCACATAGAGGTACATTTAGTAGTTTATAAGTAGTTACCTTAAGATTTTTTTTATTTTATAGTTTGGTTTGTTTTTTATTTATTATTTATTTAATTTTTAATAAGAAAAATCCTTCCATCTATTTCATTCTTGATACCCGACACCAGTTGACATCTTATGGGGATCAGGAATACCCATCAGGCCATGTCAAGGATCATATTTGGTGAATGGTTCATGGTTAACACAGATTAGTTCAAGAAAAAATGGTATTAGATGAAGTTCATTGTTATTTGTGACATCCAGTAGTTTGAGACTAGGAATTTTTGGACTCAGGTGGTATGTATTGAAAGAGAATCAAGAAAAACATACCCATTCTGATCCATGTGTTTCCATAGATAATATATTATTTGATTATATTGTTCTAGTTCTATTTTATGTGGTATGGAAAAGGGAGTGACTCGATGTTTCAAAATACACTTACATAGAGTTGTGACCCATGTGAGCCAGAGTGTGTGCTTTTAGAAACTCCTAGTGGTGGTTCTTTTCATGAATCATGGTATTTTAAATCATTTTTTTGGTATAGGTATGACCACAAACTCCCCATCTTGTTTCATGGGTGCACATGTTGTTTTTGTTTTGATTTTGGTTGGTGTGAATTTCATTTGGTTTTGGGGTGATTTCATGAGTTATAAATTGAGGATCTATTTTTAAAGGTGGATTTATAAAATAAAAAACTAGGGTTTTTTTGAGAATGGATGGGAAACCATTTTTAATGGTTGGATTTAAAATATTGATCTATATTCAAAACAAATTAAAATAGAAAATTATTTTTTAATTCAAGGGGGGTAAAATTTGGAAGAGGTTGAATTGGAAATATGGTGATTTTCAAAAGACCATTCATGGATAGTTTTGTGATGTTGTTTATGTTTTATATTGGTTGAGACTTTATTTATATTCTATTAGTATTGTGATGTGTTGGTATATGACTTTTAAATTTGGATGGAGATCTCTTTATTGGTTGAGAATTGGTTTGGTGTTGATTGAGTTTTGAATTTTTTTTGTTAGTATTATGCATCCTATAAATGTCAAGGATGTTTCTTGTGAATTTCGGTCATTACAATTTCCCAAAATCCGGGGGTAATGGTGATATTGAGTTAATTTTTGTTGTTGAATATTTAATGTAATGATTTAAGAGGGTTAGTGGTAATAGAGTGGCATGAGGAAGACCTAAGTGTTTTTATAAACTCTTGGAGTGATGCGAGGTCATGTCGTTTTGAGTTTTATTTTGAGGCCTGACATTAGATTGGTGACGTTTGGTTATTCTAGTATCGTTGGATGTTGGGGTGTTATGGGGAGTGTTTGAGACCACTTATATCTTCTGAATTGTGTTTGAGGAGGAAAAGGCGTGGAATGTGGAGGGGCTCTTGAGAGTTTTGGAAGGTCAGTGGAAATTGAAGGCTTATGATGAGTAGAATAATTATTTTGATTCATTTTATTTAGAGGAAGAATTAGAATATCAGTTTGGGAGGATAGTGGATTAAGTGTTTTTAGATTTTTTGGATTATTGAGTGTGTGATGTTGGAAATATAATGTCTCTTGTTGCTCATGAATATTCACTATCCAATGAGGAGTGTGTCCCATTGGAGCATGATTCAAAAAATCCTCCTTCTATTTATGGGTTTATGGTGATCCATGTATTCAAATAATTAGAACGCAACAACAAGAACCACATCATATTATTTCTGCAATATAATCATTCTATAGTGAGCTACCATCTAATTATTTACATTGAATTTCATTTCACAAATTTTTAATGAGAATTAAAATTTACTTTTGATGAAATTGATTATATTTAATTTTTGTTGTTACTATTGTGGTATGAGAAATTAATTTTCCTTATTAGAAAACTTTTACAAATATGTTTTAATTTATTATATAATTTAAAAATAACTTGTTATAACATTGTGGATGATACAATCTATTAGAACATAAAAATAGTAAATCTGGGATAAAGGAATAATTTTGGGATATTAATTTATTAATGCAACAAATGATGTGTAAATCGATAGATGCACTACCAAAGGATTAAAATATTATTATGAAAAAAAGTATATAAATTATATTTTCTTTTTTAATTATTAATTTATAAAACAATTTTTTAATAATAGAAAAAGGATCCTGAAAAAACATTTAATATCCAAAACCCACACCCAAAGATCTAGTTCTAAATTCATAAAAAATACGTTTCTAGATACATTACAAAAGAATTATATCTATTTCATATAATTAAAATAGAAAATCTAAAATTAAAAGTTATTTCACATTCATATAATTGGACCTTTTAAGATAATTTTTTTTGACAATTTGGATCATGTCATATCAATATAGACTCATAAACTACTGATTCATAACTATGAACATCAACTCAAATTTTATAGATCTTTTAGTTTTTAATATTATTCTATAAATATCACTCAAATAAAATCCCTACTAGAAATAATAAAATCACAATCAATCTGTAAAACATTCGGAAGAGGATAACACATGAAGGGTGTGAACTAATGGTTAGTACAGTTAAATGTATTAAATATCATGTGAATTTCATCAATGAAAAAATGTTCTGCATAAGGATGTGAATAAAAATTATATAGTATGAAGGAATCATAAATGAAAACATATCCATCAATAGAATGATCATCAAATATAAAAAAATTTAAAATCAATGAGTCGTAAAAATAAATAATCATGAGCACTGTGATCTAAATAAACCTAATTATAAAAATTATAAACACATATCATAAAATTAAAAAAATCGTACAATGGAGAATTATATTCCTAAAATCCTTTTAGAATTATTCTAATTTTAATAGCCATAAAAAATTCAAATAAATTAATTATCCAATGCCTGGGAGTGCTATCTAGGGGGACCCATAAATTTAATCCATAATGAGCTCACCATACACAATCTAAGCTACATGGTTTTTATACTATAACAAGGATACCTTCTGCTATCTAGGCTACCCCAATCTTAAGGTGTAATTTTCTTACCCATTGAAATGTGTTCAACCCATGAATAATTACAATCCATGATACAATACATGATTTACTTTCATATTTCCTCGTAAACTCATATATAAAATTATTATTCATTTAATAACATGATTTATCCCTTGAAATGAAATTACGTACACCAATATATTTTTGTAACGTGATTATAATGTTGAATAGAAATAGGATCTATAAATATAACTTTGAAAAATCAATTATCAATATAAGGAATTAATGAGGAAGTTATTAATACAAAATATCAACAATTTACGATAATTTATTACAATGGTTGATCAATTTGATGAAAATAAATACCCTTAAATGATAATTAAAATAATTCATGGAGAAAATATCATTTTCATTTCAAAGAAAATTGATAATACTTAAAACAACTAGAAAAAATATATTCATTGACAATAATTTTCTAGTAAAAAAATTAATTTAAAATTATCCATGAAATTGTTCAACGTAATATTTTATCAAATTAATATTGGATCATTTTTACATGTTTTATAATTTAATAAACATTCCATTAACAATAATGAATTTTGTGAAGTTCTTTATTTGAATGATGAAAATAATATTCTATTTATATAATTGAAAAAATATCAATCAAAATTGATTGAAAGCTAAAATATAAATAATTTTGAAAAATATGTTATTAATGGATCGGTTTAATGATGTTAAAAAAAATTATAGGAACATGGATTTGGAAGAAAATTGATTTCTGACTGAAGAGATAAATTATGTATGGAATTTATAAAAACATTTTCTAAAGCATTTTATATAAAAACAAGTCAAAAAATTGAACTATTTCATGAAAAAAACTGAATTTCCATAAGAAAATAAAATTCCTTATTTACTTGAGATAGGGGTGATAATACATTATCATTGGAATCAAAATCATATATAGTCCCAACAAACAATAAGATTGAAAATTATCATCTTTACCACATTGGTAATAATGAATCATAACCCCATTATGGAATTTAAATAGAAAATATAATATCAAGAGGATAAATGAAATCATGATATTAAAGGTTAGTGGGGATAAATAAAAACCTCATAAATTATTATTGGTTCTTAACACAACAATATGTCTTAGTGAGATATGTTTTTAAAGATCAATTTATTATTTAAAAACATTGAAACAATAAAACCCATGAAAGATATATCCTCAAATTTAAATGTTATTTCACATAAATTTAAAGGTAATAAAAATAAAATAAAATTAGGGGTAGTATAAACACCACATAATAAATTATGTGGTAAATATGGTGTAAATCCCATAGAAATAAATGTTGGATGAGAAAAACCCTTATATTCACTTTAATTCATCCTCTTTGTATATATAATACTAAATAAAAAATTGTGTTATTTAATTACATTTATGGGGAAAAAATTTGATTGATATTTCAATTATTTCACATATTATCTATTTATATAAAATAACATAAACTGTCATGACCCATCCCTCGGGGCCGACATCGTGACTACCCCAAACCCACCTTGCATTTTCCAGGGGCGGGCGACTAGCACCAAAGGTGTAATTCCCCAAAACTGGGAAGGTGTTTCCTTTATAAATCATGAACACACACAACTAGAATACAGGTGGGAAAAAAACACTATGTAAAAGTTGTATAACAAGTTTACTGAAAGGAAAGGGGTATAGAATACAAGACCAACTGTAAAGTACAAATACAACTGAAAGAAAGTACAACTACAAAGGGAAAAACAACTAAATGGTGTAAGCATTACTTAGATCGTCCTCCAGTGTTCTTACCTGAATGGTACGTTCAGATGGAATCCTCTGTAATAATCATCTGTTAGACTCCACCATGTACCGATATGTTATAAGGTCCTCCTCCGGGTATCATCCAGTCCTAGTGCTCTCGGCCTCCATCATTGTTGCACGTCGTCTACAACCAACACAACGAATTTCGGGCATAACCCCTATAGGGGTGATTATAACGACACTCAGTTGGGACCCTCATACCCTCAAGGTCTCACAAAATCCAAAAAGGATAAACCACAAAGTAGGATTTCATTGGAAAACCATTACTTGTGTATATGCCCATACATATACCTATGTTATCAAGTAACCCATCTCAATCATGAGGAAAACACAAAGGTCAAAGACTCTTCTGAAACCAGGATTTTCATTATTGAAACCATGGCTACTGGATAACTCTTCCTCTATTGAGTATAGTGGACCTATAATGACTCTGAGGCACTACTCACTAACCTTAGACTGCTGAGGTACTCCTCCTATCAAGTACCACGATTCTTCTGCCAAATCGGGTGCCCCGTCCGCTGTGGGTCTGTCACCAAACAGAGAACTCCCCCTAATAGTCATCAAATGTACTCCTCCTATTGAGTATCGTAGTTCTTCTGCCAAACTAGGCGCTCCATCCACCATGGGTCTGCCGCCAAACTGGGCACTCCATCCACTGGGCTAGTCAAATCTCCCCGAGTCGAATCGGTCTAGAAGTCGTTAGGTCTACAGCTACTAGGTGTACGTAGTCTTTATGCTAGTCTCCGAGAGGTTCTCCTCCTCAACCTACTGGTCGATACTCCAAGTTTCACTTAGTGTGAGGTGGATGTATCTCAAGATACTGCCACATCATCGAGGTCTCAACGGAACAGATTTAACGTCAATCAGACTCTGGGTCTGTGAGTTATTAGAATTCTAGTCTCAAGGCCCCAGTTGGATTTGTGTACGAACCAACATGATCGTGACTCAACTATACCCCGAACTCATGTGGGGTATACTCAAAGAGACGGCTATGCTCCACGAAAACTAGATCCGCTAACGGTTCGTCAAACAGACGTCTGGTTCCTATGATATGGGCCAAGAAGGTGAAGGGTCAGTAATGGGCCCGGGTCTGGTCCGACCCAGTCGGACCGACTCGGCCCCACCCAATCTTGGCCGACCTAGCCTGGGTTGATCCGGTCAGACCCGCGGGGTCTACCCGAGCCCATGGGTCAAGTCTGCCTGCTACGCTTTGACCCTGTTCGCTGGGCTCTACTCAGCGGACTGCGGGGGTGGTTCGGTTCGTTGGTCGCCACGTAGGCGGCTCGGTAATCCATCATGGGAGACTGGGCTGGTTCGACTAGCAACACCATCGGGGTGCAGTGGGTCGGTTCAGTAGGCTGGTGGTTTAGATGCCAGCGGGTAGGATGAGGGGGCATGGGTGGTCCGGTTGGGCTCTGGCAGGCTCTGGGCATACCGGGCCATCTGTGGCAGGAGCCGGGCAACGTGCTGGTAGGGGGCGAGGGGTGCCGGGAGTGCGTCGAAAGGGGCACAAGGCTCTGGGAGCACGTCGTTAGGGGCATGTGGCACCGGTAGCACGCTAGTAGGTGAACATGGAGAGCAACGACAGGGTCATGGGGAGCAGGGAGCGCGCCTGCAGGGGGTACGGGGTGCTGAGAGGGCACCAGCAGGGTCGCGGGGTTGTGGGAGAATGTCGGAAGGGGTGCGGGGCACCGAGAGCATGCTGGATGGGGAGCGGTCTGGCGGGTGCGCTCCTACAAGGATGCGGGTAGCGCACTGGGGCATCGCGAGGGTGGTGCAATTCACAGAGCTCACGGGTAGCGCGGACTTTGTTTGTCGCATTCATCATCTCCGCTGCGTGCACTACCTTTGATGTCGTTGCTTTTTCACCATGTCATAGGGTGTCACAAGAAAGTAGACCAACGGAGGATGTTGGGCCATGTTAGGTTGGCCCACATATTCGTGTTTAGAGTGGAAAACAAAAGGCTCAACAAGATAACCAGTTGATTAAAACCTGACCAAAACAAATCCTTTCTATCCGATGAAGTGGATTAAGAAAAAGTATAACAACTTCCAGAAATAATTCCCCTACCTTTGATTCGTTGGTAGACATTTGTTGACGTCTCAAAATTTGGTCATCCTTTCGAGGTGGAAGATCATGCCCCACCTCGACGAAGCCTGAGAAACTAGGTCGGAGGAGAAGAGCATCACTGACGTTATTCACATTCTTCGCATTCTTCATTGGATATCTTCTCCCAAGCTCCTCTCAAAACCTCTCAGCAAAGAAAATTATGCCAACGGAATAATAAGAGTTTCTTATTGTTTTAATGTTGGCACAAAATTCATATTAGTGAATTATAGCCCATCTCCACCAATTTAATTCATGTACGGTGGCACATTAATTGTTGAGGAAGTCAAGAGGATCTCCCTAATTAATTAGGGAGAGTTTGGAGGTTTTATCCTCCTCCATTAATAGGGGTTGGGTGGTCCCCACCCCTGTTATTTAATGGAGAGGTTATGCTCGAGTGGTCCCCACCATAATTGTCCTCCCATGGGTGGTTATGTGTGGGAGAGCCCCACCACCATAACCTCTCATGGGAGATTATGGTGTGATGGACCCCACCTCCAACCACTACTAGGTGGTTTTACCCTCCACTAAATAAAATAACGTTTTCACTTTATTTTATTCAAAAAAAAGAACCTTCCAAAACCATTTTTCATTCATGAAAGAATGCAACTATGTTGATGGTCTCACTAAGCAATCACTGGCACTGTGAGTTCAACGGTGCACTTAAAATTCGATTCCAGGCACATGATTGACTGTTATAAAATACCGCACATACGTTAACTGAATGTACCCGAAAAAATATTCAGAAATTGATTCTGGGAACACCGGGCCTCAAAATCAGGCGCCGTCTAAAACTACGAACTCATAAAATTCAGATCTTTTTAAAAAAATTCCCAGGGGAATTCTGGGGCTTTACATTCTCCCCACCATAGGGATTTACATCCCAGTAAGCTATAACTCACACTTATGGAATATAAGGGGTACTGAGCACACATCTGATCCTCCCACTCTCATGTTCTCTCTTAGAGGTTCCCATGTTTCTAGAGAACGTGCACCATAGGAATCGACCATCCATACAGGAACCACTCCTATTGATCCCCAATCTCCACTAGAACCTTTTTGAGAGTCATCCCATTATCGATGTCCAGTTCCGCATGGTCAATGATGTGGGATGGGTCATGCACGTATCTCATCAGTTGAAATACATAGAAGACGTCCTGCACCTGATGTAGTTATGGTGGAAGATCCAAGAAGTAAGACACCTATCCTACCCTACTAAGGACCTGGAAAGGTCCTATGAATCTCAGAGATAGATTACCACCTCGGCCAAATCTCCATAGTCCTCATCGAGTTGAGACCCATAGAAAGACATGGACCCCATCCTCAAACTCTAGAGGTCTCCATCTCCAGTCCGCATATGACTTTTGTCTCCACTATGCAGTCTTCATCTTCTCCTGGATGATCTTCACCTTCTCTGTGGTAGCCTATATCATCTCTGGTCCCACTAGTGCTGACTTCCCTAGGTCTGTCTAGTATAGTGGGGATCTGCACGGTCATCTATACAAGGCCTCAAAATGTGCCATCCCTATGGTGGAGTGTTTGATGTTGTTGCAGGGAAACTCCACCAAGGGCAGGTGGTCCTCCCAGCTTCGACCGAAGTTGAGGAAACATGTACAAACCATGTCCTCAAGGTTTTGAATGGTTCTCTCAGTCTGACAATAATTATGAGGATGGAAGGAGGTTCTCAAGAAAACTTATATCCCGAAATCATCCTGCAACCCCTTCCATAGCCGGGGAGTAAATCATGCATTGCGGTCGAAGACAATTGAAGAAGGTACTCCATGAAAACACATAATCTCTTTCATGTAGAGGTTTCCAAAGCTCTCAACTGACCCCATCTCTCTGATCAGTAGGAAGTGGAACGACATGGTGAGTTGGTCGACGATAACCGAAATCGAGTCGTGACCACTGGATGTACGTAGAAGTCACATCATGAAGTCCATGTATATCTCATCCTAATTCCACTATAGGACCTCTATGGGCCGAACCAAGCCTTCTGGTACCTGGTTCTCTGCCTTCACATGCAAAAAAATCTGGCACCATGAGACAAACTCAGATACAACCTTCTTCATACGTGGACACCAATGTTGTCGTCAAAGGTCCTGGTACATCTTTTCCACTAATGGATATACCTCTAGAGGGGAAGTGTGAAACTCCCTCAACACCTCCTCCTGAAGTACAACTGGTACCATGGTCTGTCCTCTGAAGAGGATGACGTGCTCCCTACCATTAGAAAATCCATCAGGTGTCTATATTGTGGATATCTGAGCACATCACATCTCGCAGTCAGCATCCCCAAGTTGCGCCTCCCTGAATCGCTAAAGAAGTGGGGGAGTGATTGTAGGAGATAGTAGATAGGCTACTCTATCCCTATACACAAAGGATGTCAGCAACGGGGCTAGCAGCTCTATTGCCTCACCTAGCAGCTGAATGCCAGACCTCCTGCTGAGCGCATATTCTAATACGTTCCACTTTCTAGGAGTATACACTATCTTGAAGTCATAGTCTTATAGGAACTCAAGCCATCGCCATTGTCTCAAGTTCATGTCCTATTGAGAGAAGATATACCTGAGACTATTGTGATCAGAGTACATGGTAAAACGTTTTCCCATAAGATAGTGCTGCCACATCTTCAAGGCAGAGACCACTACTGCTAACTTCAGTTCATGGGTAGTGTAGTTCTACTCATGCTGTCTCAACTTCCAAGAAACATAGGTGATCACAGCTCATTCCTGCATCTGGACACTCCCGAGTCTAGTCCCTCATACATCGCAGTTGACTACGTAAACTACGTCTTCCTCTGGAATCCTCAAGTTGGGGGGCACAAGTCAGCCTCTTCCTTAGCTCCTGAAAGCTCAACTGGCATCTCTCCGGCCACATGATGGGATTCCGATTATTCGTTAAGGCTTAAAGCATTAATGAAACTCTGGAGAAGTTAGGAATGAATATCTGGTAGTAGCCAGCCAAACCCAAGAAACTTCATACCTCTGTCACACTCCTAGGAGGATACCACGCAAGTACTGCATTGATCTTTGCTAGATCCACTGCAACTCTAGCCTCTCTGATGATGTGTCCTAAGAAGTGAACCTATCGAATCCAAAACTAGCACTTCGAGAGATTTCCATAAAGCTAGTTCTATCAGAGTGTGTCCAGTACTACCTACAAATGGTAGGCATGGTCCTCTTTAGTAGTCGAGTAGATCATTATGTCATCGATGAAGACTACGACAAAGAGATCGAGGTATTCCTGGATGACCTTTTTCATGAGACTCATGAACACTGCTGGAGCAGTGGTTCAACAGAAGGGAAAAACCAAGAACTCTTAGTGGTTGTAACGACACTAGAAATCCGTCTTATGTGCATCCTCGCCTTGAACTCTGAGCTGGTTATAGATTGATCTGAGGTTTATCTTCGAGAACCAGCATGCTCCCTTGATCTGAGCAAATCGGCCATCAATCCTCGGGTGTGGGTACTTGTTCTTCACAGCCACCTAGTTTAGGTGATGGTATTTGATACAGAGCCTCAAGCTCCCATCCACCTTCGTGGGGAATAGAATCCAGGCTGCCCAGGGAGAAACCCTGGGCCGGATGAATCCCTTTCCCTGTAAGTCCTCTATTTGTACCCGCATCTCGCGATGTTCAGCAGGAGCCATCTGATATGCTGGAGTATATATCAGTCTCTTCCTAGGGTATATGTCAATTTATAAGTCCACCTCTCTGTGAGGAGGTAGTCCTGGAACATAATCAAGGAAAGAATCCGTGTAACGGTCCACCACTATAGGATAAGTAAGACTCTACCTATCAACTACCCCGAGGGTAAGGCAAGCCTAATTGTGAGAGATCGACTATACCCTCCTCTGAGTAAGTTCGTCATGTGCTAGAAAGTATCCATTCTCGCCGGTGAAGGTGATCCTGGTCCCATCCGTGTGGACACACCGCACTTTTTTCCTCATACATTCAATATTAGCATGGACTGTAGATAATCAGTCCACACCCAAGATGACATCATAAGGCCTTGATGACACTATGAGGAGATCCCAGTCGGATCTATCACCTCCTAGAGTATGCTCACACTGCCGACACTAGTGTGTAATCATCAAGTCTACTCCAGTAGGAGTCTCTAGCAGTAAGGATCGATCGAACAGCTATGTTAGAATCTTCGAGCTTCGAACGAGGGTAGTGTCTATGAAAGAGTGACTGACACCTATTTCTATATGAACTGTAGCTAGGGAGGATTAGACATAGATCATACCCCAAATCATCTCTGGAGTGCCGTGATCGTTGGCCTCTACTGCCTGAAGCTGTGCTCTGCCTTGTCCACCCACTCCCTGTGGTCGGGGTGGACCACCTGGTTGTTGTGGTGGAAAAATCTCGTAACATCGTCCACCTCCAACTGCATGACCATCTCCTCTGCCACGTCCACCTTCGCCCTCTGGACCACCTTGATCGAACCTCTTCCTTTACATGGGAGATCCCTCAACTGACTGATGATCATCTGTACGGCGGGTTAGACAGACATGGGCCATGTGACCATGCCCGCTATAGGAGTATCACTGTTTTCTCAAGGTATTACTGGCTCTGTCTCCACTCTGGGTGCCCCGTAAAACCAATCCTGAGTCGTGCAGTCAACCACTTATAGGTCTAGTTCTCTTGGACCCCTACATCATCTATCTTTTTCCAGCTGTAGAAGACTCCGCTACATGTCAGCTAGTGGTGGGTCTCGCTGCTGGAGACTGATCAGCAAGATAACTCTCCACTAGGAGGGCTCTCTCCAACACCCCCATCTGCGTCGAGATACTATGAGAGATAAATAAAGCTCTGATATCTCACATGAGTCCCTGCTCAATGGTACAGGCCCTGAATAATGGGTCTCGACCTATATTAGTGGAGTAGCGCGAGAGGTAGGTAAACCTCACTGCGTACTATGCCATTCTCATGCTACCTAGCTATAGATGTGGTATCTCTTTTATCTGCATCACTCGAAGGGAGGCTAGAACAAATTATAACCAGAACAGGCTCTCGATGTCTGACCACAGAAGAGACGCATCATCATTCATATGGAGAATCAGGCTCCACAATCTACATGTTGCTTTCTCAAGGATGGTGACAGCATGGATCAACATGAAGTCTGCTGGCGTATCTAATATCCTGAATACTCTCACCATAGCCTCCAGAAAATCCTTAGCCGCCTGTGGGCCCATCTCTCCCCAGAACCTGGGCGGCATCTGGTGCTAGAACTCATGAAAAACGCTCAAGAGGAGTGCATCATCTACTGTTGTGGCCAGTGGAATCGGTGGTCCAATGGGAATTAGTCCCGTTTGTGCCTCTGCTGGTACCTCAACTTGAAGAAGGCCTTATACTAAGGCCTCGCCACTCGGTGGGCTGTCAGTACGTACAACTCTCGAGGCTCTAGCTGGTCGTCTGTGGGGAGTCATCCTGAAAGAAAATAGATGCAACACGGTCAAAAGACTATATCTGGTGAGCTATCATTGTTTGAGATAACATTAAGAAAACTTTTGAAAACATGCACACAATCAGTTTTTTCATGCACTGAGTAGAAATTAGAATTCAGGGTCCTAGTGGATGGATATGTCAGCCTCCCGCTCCAACACTGGACCCCCTGAACTAAAAACCACTCTTAATCTTCTTATCACTATTGTTTCATAGAAAAGAAATATCAGAGTCCTATGTTTTGCGGTAGAACTGTCGTCCTCTGATAACAATTTCCCATGAACCATCCCTCGGGGCCTACATAGTGACTACCCCATGCCCGCCTTCCATAGGCCATGGGCTGTCAACTGGCACCAATGTTGTAATTCCCCAAAATTGGGAAGGCGTTGCCTTTATAAATCGTAAACAAACACAACCAAAGTACAAGCAGAAGCAAACAGTATGTAAAAGATGTATAAAAAGTGTACTAAAATGAAAGGGGGCCAGAATACAAGCCCAGATGTAAAGTAAAAATACAACTGAAAGCATGTACAACTAAAAAGATACAAACATCTTAAAGGAAGAAGTAGCTCCTAGATCGTCCTCCGTGGTTTCTACCAGAAGGGTAGGTTTAGATGGCCCTCTTAGCACTCCTCATCTGTTAGTATCCAACGTGTATTGATATGTCGTAAGGTCCTCATCTAGGTACAATCCAGTCCTAGCGCTCCCGACCTCCACCAGTGTTTTCTGTCTTCTGTATCCAACACAACAAGGTGCTGGCATAGCCCGTGCCGGGGTAAGTATAACGATACTCAATAGGGACCCTGAGACCCTCAAGGTCTCATAAAATCAAACAAGGACAAACCATAAATTAGTATTTCAATGGATAACCTTTACTTTGGTATATTCCCATACATATACCTATGTAGTCAAGTAACCCATTTCAATCATGAGGAAGACACAAATTTCAAATACTCAGCTCAAACAAGGATTTTCATTATCAAAACGCTGACTGCTAGAGAACTCTTCATCTATTGAGTACAATGGCCCTATCGTGACATCAAGGCGCTACTCACTAAACTTATACTGCTGAGGTACTTATCCTTTCAAGTATTGTAGGTCTGCTGCCAAACTGGGCACTCCATCTGCTATGGGTCTGCCGCCAAAATGGGCACTCCACCTAATAGAAGTCAGAGGTACTCCTCCTATCGAGTACCAAAGGTATGCTACAAAACCAGTTGCTCTGTCCATCATAGGTGTGATTCCAAACTAGGGACTCCATCCACTGGGCTACATGAATCACTCCGAGTTGAATCAGTCAACTAGTCATTAGGTTTACAACTACTAGGTCTCCACACTTCGTATGCCCATCTCCAGGAGGATTTGCTCTATGAGATACTAGTCGATAGTCAAAGTGTCACGTAGTCTCAGGTGGAAGTACCTCAAAGTACATCCACATCATCGGGGTCTCAACGCAACAGATTTCACATCAATTGGATGCTCGGTCTGTGAGTTATTTGCATTTTAGTCCCGGCGGCCCGGTGGGATTCGTGTACGAACCATCCTGACCGTGACTCAACTATACCCCGAACTCTTTTGCGGTATACTCAAAGGTACGGCTTTGCTCCATGAAAACCAACGCCAATAACAGTTTTTAAAATAGACGTTCGATGCAAATGAGATGGCCCAAGTAGGTGAAGGGTCAGTAATGGGCCCATGTCCGGTCCGACCCGGTAGGACCGACTCGGCGCAACCCCGTCTGGGCCGACCCAGTCAGACCCACTAGGTCTGACCCGACCCATTGGGCGGGTCAGCCCGCTAATCTTTGACCCGGTCCACTGGTCCCGACCCAGCGAACTGCGAGGGTGGTTCTGTCCATTAGTCGACATGTAGGCCGCTCAGTAACTCGGACCGAGAGACTGAGCTGCTTCGACCAATGACATCGTTGGGCACCACAAGTCGGTTCAATAGGCCGGTGGCTGGGAGGCAAGCGGGTAGGCCGCACAGGGTGCGGGTGGGACAACAGGGCTCCAACAGGCTCTGGGAACACTGGGCAGGACGCGACAGAAGCTGGGCAGCATGACGACAAGGGGCGTGGGGCCCCGAGAAGCACACCGGTAGGGGCACGGGGCGCCGGGACTACGCCCGTAGGGGCGCTAGTTGCTGGGAGCATGCTAGCAGGGGCCTGGGGTTCCAGGAGCGTTCCAGATGGGGGTGCGGAGCACCAAGAGTGCGCCTGTAGGGGCGTAGGGCACTGAGTGTGCGCCGGTTGGTATTTGGGGGTGTGGGTTTCACACTAGGGCACTATGAGTGCGGCAAAGGTCATAGAGGTCGCGGGAAGTGCGACCTTTGATTTCCGCCTTCTTCGCCATCACCACATGTACCATCATTGATGTCGTCACTTCTTCGTCATGTTATATGGAGTCACAAGATTGTAGAATGAAAGAGGATGTTAGGCCATGTTAGGATGACCCACATCCTCTACATTTAGAGGGGAAAACAAAAGGGTCAACACGATAACCAGTTGATTAAAACATTCCCAAAACAAACCCTTTCTATTCGATGAAGGGGATTAAGAAAAAGTATAACAACTTCATTAAATAAAAACCCCTACCATTGATTCACCGGTAGACGTTCGTTGATGTTGCAAAAAGATGGTCATCGTTTCGAGGTAGATGATCACGTCCCACATCGAAGAAGCCCAAGGAAGTAGGTCGGAGGAGAAGAGTGTCACCGATTTTCTTCGCATTCTTCGCGTTCTTCGTTGGATGTCTTATCCCAAGCTCCTCTCAAAAGATCTCACCAAAGAGAATTATGCCAACGGAATAGTATTATTTTCTTATTGTTTTAATGTTGGTATGAAAATCAAATTAATGAATTAAAACCCAGCTCCACCAATTTAATTCATTTGCGGTGGCCCATTAATTGGTGAGTAAGTCAAGATGCTCTCTCTCATTAATGATAGAGATTTGGGAGGTTTTATCCTCCTCTATTAATAGTGGTTGGGTGGTCCCCACCCCTACTACTTAATAGAGTGGTTATGCTTAGGTGGTCACCGCCATAATTATCCTCCCAAGGGAGGTTATGCAATGGTAGGACCCACCACTATATCCTCTCATGGGAGGATATGGTGTGGTGGGCCCCACCTCCAACCCCTACTTGGTGGTTTTAACCTCCACCAAATAAAATAAAGTTTACATTTTATTTTATTCAAAAAAAGAACCTTCCAGAAACCATATTTCACTCACTCTAGAATGCAATTGTGGTGAAGGTGTCACTAAGAAATCCCTGGCACTACGAGTTCAACGGTGCCCTCAGAATCCGATTCTGGGAACCAATTTAAATTTTATAAAATCTCACACTTACGTTTACTGAACGTACCCGAACTAATCTTCATAATTTGATTCCAGGCACTTTGGGCGTTGGAATTAGGTGCAGTTAGAAACTACAGACTCATAAAATTCCCAGGTATTTAAAAATAATTCCATGAATTCTCGGTCTTTACATAAATAATAATTTTTAATAATGTTGTTATAGTCATATTCGTTTTATGTGTCAAAAATAAATTTGGTATGTCGAATATGGATAAAAGTGTCATTATTTACTAATCTTATGTAAAATAATAATAATTAAATAATTATAATATTTATACACCAATTAATATATTAAAAAATCATGGATGATGGTCATTAATATTGAACTAACATTACGATCCTAGAGATGGTATGTCATACATACCTATGAGTATCATTTCCATTATTCAATGATCAGGGAAGAAATAAGGTATAAAAGGTGACATATTTATAGAACAATACATTCATATAAAATAACATGTTATATATATTCATAGGGCAGTATTTTTCTTTGATAAAAAAATAATATTCGCATCGCTATGAGGAGGTTGTATTCCACACGTTTTTGAACGAGGTTATAACTTTTCTATTGTTTTAAATGGGGAGAATATTTTTTTTTATTTTTATAGATTGATAAATATGTAATTAGTTTAATAATAATGAATTTTATATCACAAATAACTATTTTATTACCTTCAATGTAACATGTATGTTGAAGAACCACTACATCGCTTCACATGGATGTAGTCTGTTGTCCACACGAGCAACATCATCTTCTAAACATTGATATGAAATGTAAAAATGGTATATATGATAAAATAAATCTATATGAATAATTATGTTATAAATATCATAATTATAATATATAAATATAATGTTAATCATTATTTTAAATCATGACAGTTGTTATTGTAATAACTAATGACATCGTTTCGTGAGGTGTTAATCTAATGTACAAATGAATAATGATTTCATACTCTATTTGATTGAATAGATTGTTTTTATGTAATAATATAAAAATTAAAAATAGAAATATATTTAGGATAATTTGTTTCCTATTTAATCATTTCATAAGAATAATTTAAATGTTTTTAGAAATAAATTAAAAATTCATGTTGTTAATCTTTACTTATTTTTTAGGCAACTCAATTATGTTTTTGAAAATTCCTTACATGGATTGATTATTCCTAGATTATGTAATATATCATTAGATGAGGTAATTTTTTATGTTATATGTATATTCATTTTTCATGATGAAATTATTTTGATTAGTGAAGAGAGGAAAAGAGGGGGAGTCCATATACAAGTGGGGTGAGTTGAAAAAATTAATTTTTCTAAAACAATGAATCCCACCAATTATTTATCCATTGCAATAAGTATATTTGAATAAAAATAGATATTTTAATTAATAAGGACTATATATGTCTATAAAACTGTATATGTAAAAGTTTCATGTACATTTTATCTTGAAGATTACTGTTTGATAACTATGTAAACTTGTTTTTACATTAATTATTGTTATTAATTTTAATTATTATCAAAAATAAATTTTGTAAAAAAGAAAGTACACGGTATTATAAATTATTAAATTTTTTTTAAAAAATATGGGAAAAATATTTAAAAATTAAATTCACTAATTTTGGTATATTTTATTTTATTTTAATCTTATAATTACAGTGAGAAACCATGTAACACCCTGACCCCAGTTACCCAGAGTCGGTGCATTATTACATAACATTAGCATGATCACAAAAATGATTAAGTATCAAAAGACCGATTAGTTTAGTAGCCTTGGAAACACTAGATATATTTATAAGTCTTACATTATATCATAAGGTAAAAAAACTACAACAACATCTTGTCTTCATATCCCCTCATACTATCCCTGCAGGTCATTCATAAATTACTTCTTCATAATCTTGGTAAAAATAAAACATTGAAATGGGTGAGATCAGATGCTCAGTAAGGATAACATTACAGCAGAAGCTTTCGTAGATAAGCATAAATACTTAAGGCAGTTTATAACTAAAATGAAAGCCTTTTAAAATTGAACTTTAGCTTAAAATAGAAAATATAAAATAAAATAATGTCATTTACTTACTCACATGGATATTCTACTAGTCTAATGATCACATGCAATATCAATAACAACTTTCATAATGATGGAATGCATAATGCCAGAGTATCATAACCACATAGCCAAGGTCTCGTGCCAAGACTGCAAATAAGATTTTTCCAAGGCCTTGTGCCAAGACACTAGTTTGTCTCATGAGACCTACCGATGCATCGAGGAGCTATAGCGGGCTCTACCCGTCACTTATTAAGTCCAATTCATTCCTCATATGAACAGGTTTAAACATATCATAAACATTCGTATTAAAACTAGCATACAAAATGTCAATACATTAACAACAAACCATGAATGGTATAAAAATAGCACATCCACAGTCAAATATAACTCATTCGATACAATATGGAAGATTTTATTGTATTAAATTAACCTCAATCAAGAATAATGAAGGATATTTACATTAAAATAAGCATTAAACTGTTGAGAGAAATATCCCTCTTTTTCTTGAAAACATTTAAAAGTCACACTATTTGTCAAGAAGCCATTTAAAAATATATTTTTGAATCAAAGTGTCCCCTACCACTTTGAAAATTTTAAAAGGAGTTATAATTTTAAATCTTTAACGTCCATATAAATAAATCCTTAACACCATTTTTTTAAAACATGGACATTAATGAGTATTATTTAGAAGAATAAGTGTTTAAAACATTTAAAAATGGTATTTTAGTTGGAGTTTCTAACAAAGAGAGAGACACTTGAATACAAATAATTGAGGTAATAAAAATATTTTAATATCATGAGAATAAAGGGATTCATGATATACTATGTCAAAGTACATTATATACATCACATAAAAGTGATTTGGTGTATATCAACAAAGAAGTATCAATGGAATGTAAATTGAGATGAAATCTATCATAAAGGTAGTACCCTTAGGTTAAGGATAAATCAACGACATAGTTATGTGTGAAAAATATAATTACAATAAATATGTTTGGATATTCAGTGTAAAAAAATCTAAGAACATTCACAAATAATCTTGTAAAGACAACACCAATGAATTATATGTTTAACTCAACAAATGGAGAATGAGTTAAAATTACTCTTATCAAATTCATATCGATGACTTGAGAAATTATCAATGGAGTTATTATGTGTATAAAACGTATATCCATATAAAAGGGGAGTGGAAATTATGACATAAGCAAATGAATAGTGATTCCACACATAATCTCAGAGTAAAATAATCAATGGAGTTTGCGTAAAGCCTAATAAATGGGAATTGAAATTTAAAATTCCATTATAGATTATGTAACTAATGAAACATACACCCATTAAAGAAGGATCATACAATGATGATGTAAATTCCCATAAATTAAAGTATAATACACAATGAATACAATTATGGGTAGTACACATACACCACATGCAATAAATAAGTGGTGAACAATGGAATTCTCACGAGATTAAGAGTGAGATAAGGAACCCATTACCTTGTACTTTTCCTTGGTTGGGGGAAGGTTAACCTCCTGTATAATGTTGAAATAATTGTTATTAAATTATTCATGAATCTTATACATTAATATGATATCATATATGATCTTTTAACATTGCTTTGTTAATAATATCTTAGAATTATCGTCATTTCGTGTGTTAACTTACTCGTTTTCTTTAATATGTTTTGTTACGTAAGCCATGTTTTTCATGGATAGGTTGTGTCTTATTCATATCCAAAATTATATAATGTTCTTAAAATTTATTTTTAAATCATCAAATGATAATTATAGTTGAATGGATATGATGTAGAATGAATCTCATCGCGTTCGTGGAGATGGTAGTCCGTACGTACGCACGAGCGACAATATCATTATTTTGATATTAAAATAATATAGAATTAGATGGTATATAATATATACAGAATAATTATCATGTTATATTTATTATTTAAATGAGTTACACATCATTATTATACCCACCCAAATAATATTATATTGACTATGAATTACACCACGACGTGGAGACGGTAAGCCGTACGTATGCACGTATGGTGACATGTTATTCCAAGGGTGGATAGAATACTGAATATGGTTGTAAAATATTTATAATAACATAAAATTATATATAAGATACTGGAGTTATTATTTTAGAATGGTAATAACAATGAAAGAATAAGTGGAAGAAGAATAGAACTTGAAAAGGGGTTGTGAAAACATTATCTCTTCTTCGGTTTCTTCCTATTGATTTGATCAAAAGGGCTCCATAGGTTTGCTTTATGATCAAACTAAGGCCTCTAAGATTTATTGAGGGAAGTTGAGAGAGTATTTGGGCAGGTTAAGGCCGAACAAAAAGGCTTTGAAGGTGTGAATAAATGAGAAGGGAGAGTGACCTTTTATAAGAGGGGTGAGAGGAACCTTTGGAAAAACTAGAAATATTAGTTTATAATAAATTAATATTCAGTTTATAATGGCTCCAAAGTTTATTATTCAAAGGTTAATGTTGGGATATGTAGAAAACCATTCAACCAATAGAATTTAGACAGGTTTGGGTTACTATATTAACCTTATCTTTTAGTTTTAACTCTTAGTTAATTAGTTTGACATTTACCATGTCACTTTGTATTTTTATATTATATAGTTATTAAATGTAATATATACATCCAAGAGACCTCCAAGTGGTCCATTAATGATATACCTATAAGTCCATAAGTCTCTTGTCTAAACCTTAGATTTTTAGGAATTTAATATCCATTAATAATATAATATTTGTTTTAAAAACTATTTTATGTCCATTTTGACATTATTCAATAGTTGATTTTTGTGAAACTCATAACAGAATGATTACGTCGCAAAAAGTCAATTAAATCAATCCTAATATGTCATATTATCCTATAAAATTATTGTAATTCATTAAAAGTCTTATATTATATTTATTTGGATATTTATAATATCAATTATTTTAATTTTTCACTATTATGGTAATTACTGCATCATCATTGTGTAACAAATATATTAACTTATTTAATGTCTAAAAATTATAAATAAAATATCATTATATAAAAATCTTATTATCTTACTAATGAATATTTAAAATCGAATTTATATTATGTATAACTCTATATTAAAAATGTTTTAGTAAATAAACATTGATTTTAACTCTTTTACCTCTTCTTTTAATTAAATAATAAAAAATGTCCTATTCTAATCCAAGATGACCTAAATAATAATATTTTATTCCTACGGTTTTTATTTGGTCGAGATACACTTGTCCCATTGAATTATGACATGTGTTAGGGTAATATTAATATTATATTTACCCTTAATTACCCTATTTACTTTTACACGTGGTAAATAATAGTAAAAAGTTACTATTCACCAAAAATTATTTTCATATAATTGAACCACATTTTACTTCTTGATATAAACTGTGTCTCTCAAATTTTCGAAATTCCATTCACAGAAGTGGTAAAATTATGTTTTATGAAAAATTTAGTTTTTTTAAACTACCACTTAGTAGTTTCACTATTCATCAAAAATTGATGTTTTTCAGAACAATGCCAAAATTTCACCTTAAGCTACAAATGTTCTTCCGAATTCAAAAATATCGTCTATTTTACAGAATTCTAAACATATAAGTTGCGTTAATTATTTTTATAATTAATTCCCGGTGTCACAAAAATTGTGCGTTTTTAAGAAAAAATATAAATCAAAAGATTGTCAATTGTTTAGGTCCAATTTCAAAATAAAATTAATTATAATGAATAACATTGGATAAAATGGTAAAAATATATTATAATTATACTTTAAAACAACTCAATAATATAATTTATCACTATATATTATTTTTATTTAAAAAGATGTTTTTAATTAAAATTTAGTAATTTTCAATATTCATCAAAATATAAGTGTTGTCCGAAAAGTTCCAAAATTTCACCCTAGGATAAATTCGATATTCCGAATCCAAAAATGAAGTCCATTTTGAGAGATAGAATTTATAAAATTTCAAAAAGTAGGTATTATTATTCGTAACGGCTAGTTTGATTGGTTGTGGTGTGTTAGAATCTCGAAGTTGCGTACAATGCACGCCATTGCATTATTCGAAGGGAAACATACCATGGAAGCTTGGGTGTTACATTCTCCCCTCCTTCAATAAATTTCATCCTCAAAATTTTTAAAATTGTGCTTGGGAATATAATGGAAAGTCCCACATCAGGAAAAGAGTCAATAAAACTATCACTTTAAAAGAAAGAAAGAGAGGTATAAAGGTCAAACAAGATAACCCATACTCGGATTCCATGTAGGAAAACATGGATATGGATGATAAACTAAGTGTCATGTTCTGATGGAGAGGGATAGAAATCATGATTAGGAGAAAGTTAACAATAAGAAAACCACAAACTTGTGTTGGTACAAATCACCATTAGTCTCCTAGTAGGAAAGTAAACAGACAACATTTTTTTGTTTTATGTTACATTACATAAGGATGATGAATTTATTTCTGATATTGACTAAGAATATAAAGATATATACTTACATTTTAAGTAGAGTTTCATTCTTTAATAAATTTCCACCACTAACTCATTTTTTTTAAATGATGGGTATTCCAAAAGACTTGGTCACACTGGAAGAGCTAGAATAAACTTATATAGAATCACATGATACATAGAGGATGAACTATATATTTACATTGTCTTTAGAGATTAATCAAAACCAAAATTGTTAGTACAATATCTAATGATCCCACAAAAGGATATTCCTTGAGGGAAATAAACACTAATATTAATTTCCAAAATTAAACCAACAATACCCCAAAGTTAAATAAACACCATTCAATAATCAATTGTCCTTAAAATCCTTTAATATAATCAAAATAATATTGAAAACCAAAACTTACTAAGAATGTAGTCTTCCACGTTAAATTGTATCTCCAAATGTCATTAATTACTCTTAAAGTCACATACATAAAAGCAATTAACCTAATAATTTCCATAAATAACCCAAATCATTATAAATCCACAATAGAAACATAGATAAAAATCCACCATTACTCCTCAAATGAAATCCCATTCTACTTATTTTCATTTGGCATATAGAGTTCTCAACAAAGAGAACAACTTCCAAAAAAACATTTATCACCTAATCACCAAATCATTTCCCTATACTAAGGGTATTCATTTGATAAGACATAATATCCTAAATCAAATTATTATTGATCAATAAAACCATTTAACTAAAAATAATAGTCACACTAACCAGGGACTTCACGTAGTCCAGTGGTAGGCGATAAATCCCAATCAAACTTTTGTTGTGGGTTCGATTCCCACAGCTCTATCCGACGCGATGGGTTGTTACACGGTCTACGTGTTGTCCTTTTTCAAAAACTATATTTTATAACATTACCAAAATGAGGTAAATTCCTCAAAATAACCATAACATAATTTAACCACAAATGTTATCTCATACCTTGAATTTTTATCCCAAATTATAATAATTTGAAATTTCCTCAAACCCAATGATCATATATAACCAAATTGTTATTTATAACAATATCCACAAGAGAAAATATAATACTTCCATAAATATCTTTCTCACATGGAAAAATTTAGGGTTAAATACAAGAGAAAATTATTCCAAAGTAAACCCTTCAGCAAGGATCAATAATAATTTTTATACATTTATCCAACCATTTATTTCCACATAGCTTCTTCTCTTACCAAGAAAATATCCTATAGAATAGGACATTCACTCGGGTAATGTCCAGGTCCCCTAAATTTATGGTAAATGACTGTAAATGGATTATTGGGACCATTTTTATCTTCTTCAATAGTACTCTTCATTTTTCTTTGGAAATTCTTCACCTTATGTCCTTCCTTCCTAAACGTAAAGCATTTATTTTTCCCATTGAGACACTTTCCTGGGTGTCTCATTCCACATTTCCTGCATGATGGGAATTGAGGATTTCTTTCTCCATGGTCTCCACTACTGGAGCTCTTATCATTCATCACCTTTCTATTCTTTGGTGAGTCTGGTAATTGGTTAATATATATTTCTGATCATATTTTTGGAAAATTTATTTGGCATAAAGACGATATATTTTACGCCTATCAACATTCCATTTTTTTGTTCATTTCCAACACCGTTCCCACCTTGTACATCATTCTCAAAGTCACTATGACTTCCTTGGAATCTAGCAATTGACTAAAACCAGAAAGCATTGTGTGAGTAATAGTTGTCATACAATCATTTAAGGATTAACATGTCACCATATTCTCAATTTGAAACACATTAGGATTAACCAAGGTCATTTAATCTCATCATATATATATAATACATTAAATCGGTTTGTAAAGAATATTTAAATTATCCTAAGCATATCCACCGGGAGTGTCATAACCAAGAGTGCAGCAAGGCCCATTGTCGTGCACCAGTTCCCGTTTGAGTCTAGCTTAAAGAGGTGTTTTTGGGTTTTACCTCTAGGTACATCTATGCCAGAGCCGCATCTACCTGATCGTATCCGGACCAAGATGTATTGCTCAGAAAACTCACAAAATCTCTAAAATACCAAAATTCTATGATGTTCTTATATACTAATACTCAATGTTCATCTTAGGTCTACGTGCTCTAATCAGAGTTTATCTAAATCTAGCTTCCAAGGTTTGTACTAAACCTTCTCTGATACCAATTGTAACACCCTGACCCCAGTTACCAAGAGTCGGTGCATTATTACATAACATTGGCATGATCACAAGAAAGATCATGTCCTGAAAGACATATTAGTTTAGTATCCTTGGAAACACTAGATATATTCATAAGTCTTACATTACATCATAAGTTAAAAAAACTACAAAAACATCTTGTCTTCATATCCCCTCATACTATCCCTGCAGGTCATTCATAAATTACTTCTTCATAATCCTGGGAAAAAAAAACATTGAATGGGGTGAGCTCTGATGCTTAGTAAGGATAACATTATAGCAGAATCCTTCATAGATAAGCATAAACACTTAAGGCAGTTTATAACAAAAACAAAATCCTTTTAAACATGAAAATCAGTATAAAATGGAAAATATAAAATAAAATAATTCCATTTACTTACTCACATTGATATTCTACTAGTCGAATGATCACATGAAATATAAATAACCACTTTCATAATGATGGAATGCATAATGCCAGACTATCATAACCACATATCCAAGGCCTCGTGCCAAGACTACAAATAAGATTTTGCCAAGGCCTTGTGCCAAGTCACTAGTTTGTCTCATGAGACCTACCGATGCATCGAGGAGCTATAGCGGACTCCACCCGTCACTTATTAAGTCCAATGCATTCCTCATATGAACAGGTTTAAACATAACATAAACATTCGTATTAAAACTAGCATGCGGAATGTCAATACTTTAACCACAAACTATGAATTGTATAAAAATAGCACATACACAGTCGAACATAACTCATTCGATACAATATTGATGATTTTATTGTATCACATTAACCTCAATCAATAATAATGAAGGATATAGACATTAAAATAATCATCAAACTATTGAGAGAAATATCCCTTTTTTTCTTGAAAACATTTAAAAGTCACACTATTTGTCAAGAAGCCATTTAAAAATAGATTTTTGAATCAAAGTGTCCCATAAAACATTGAAACATTTAAAAGGAGTATTAAATTAAAAACATTAATGTCCATATAAATAAATCCTTAAAATCATTTTTTTAAAACATGGACATTAATGAGTATTATTTAGAAGAACAAGTCTTTAAAACATTTAAAAATGGTATTTTAGTTAGAGTTTATAACCAAGAGAGAGACACTTGAATACAAATAATTGAGGTAATCAAAATATTTTAATATCATGAGAATAAAGGGATTCATTATATACTAATTCAATGTACATTATATACACCACATAAAAATGATTTGGTGTATATCAACAAAGAAGTCTCAATGGAATGTAAATTGAGATGAAATCTCCCATAAAGGTCGTACCCTTAGGTTAAGGATAAATCAACAACATAGTTATGTGTGACAAATATAAATACACTAAATAAGATTGGATATTAAGTGTAAAACAATCAAAGAACATTCACACATAATCTTGTAAAAACAACACCAATGAATTAGATGTTTAACTCAACAAATGGATAATGAGTTAAACTTACTCTTATCAAATTCATATCGATGAATTGAGAAATTATAAATGGAGTGATTATGTGTATAAAAAGTATATCCATAGAAATGGGGAGTGGAAATTATGACATATGGAAATGAATAGTGATTCCACACATAATCTCGGAGTAAAATAATCAATGGAGTTTGCGTAAAGCTGAATAAATGGGAATTGAAATTTCAAATTCCCTTATCAATTAGGTAACTTATGAAACATACAACCATTAAATAAGGATCATACAATGATGATGTAAATTCCCATAAATTAACGTATAATACACAATGAATACAATTATGGGTAGTACACATACACCACATGCAATAAATAAGTGGTGAACAATGGAATTCTCACGAAATTAAGAGTGAGAAAAGAAACCCCTTACCTTGTACTTTTCCATGGTTGGGGGTAGGTTAACCTCCTGTATAATGGTGAAATAATGTTTATTAAATTATTCATGAATAATATAAATTAATATGATATCATATATGATCTTTTCACATTTCATTGTTAATAATATATTAGAATTATCGTCATTTCGGGTGTTATGTTACTCATTTTCATTTATATGTTTTGTTACGTAAGCCATGTTTGTCATGGATAGGTTGTATATTATTCATATCCATAATGATATAAAGTTTTTAAATTTTTTTTTAAATCATCAAATGATAATTATACTTTAATGGATATGATGGAGAATGAATCTCATCGCGTTCGTGGAGACGGTAGTCCGTACGTACGCACGAGCGACAATATCATTCTTTTGATATTAAAATAATATATAATTGGATGGTATATCATATATAAATAATCATTATCATGATATATTTATTATTTAAATGAGTTACGCATCATTATTATACCCTCCCAAATAATAATATATTGAATAAGAATTACACCATGACATGGAGACGGTAAGCAGTACGTACGCACGTATGGTGACTTGTTATTCAAAGGGTGGATAGAATACTGAATATGG
The DNA here is from genome assembly GCA_963277665.1 of Viscum album. Classification (NCBI taxonomy): domain Eukaryota; kingdom Viridiplantae; phylum Streptophyta; class Magnoliopsida; order Santalales; family Viscaceae; genus Viscum; species Viscum album. The sequence goes on along the minus strand of OY728131.1, from coordinate 1,213,316,472 downwards.
TTGTACCATATTTATAGTAACATCACATTATATATAAGATAATGGAGTTATTATTTTATAATGGTAATACCAATGAATGAAGATGTGGAAGAATAACAGAACTTGAAAAGGGGTGGTGAAAACATTACCTCTTATTCGGGTTCTTCCTTTTGATTTGATTAAAAGGTATCCATAGGTTGGATTTCTGATCAAAATAAGGACTCTAGGTTGTAGTGAGGGAAGTTGATAGAGTATTTGGGCAGGGTTTGGCCGAACCAAAAGGATTTGAAGGTGTGAAAAATTAGAAGGAGGAGTGCCCTTTTATAAGAGGGGTGAGGGGAACCTTTGGAAAAGCTAGAAATATTAATTTATAATAAATTCAACTTCGGTTTATAATGGATCCAAATTTTATTATTCAAATTTTTAGGATAGTATAGGTCGAAAACCATTCAACCAATATAATTTAGACAGGTTTGGGTTTCTATATTAACCTTATCGTTTAGTTTTAACTCTTAGTTAATTAGTTTTACATTTACCATGTCACTTTGTATTTTTATATTATATAGTTAATAAACTTACTATATAAATCCATGCGACCTCCAAGTGGTCCATTAATGATATACCTATCATGAAATAAGTCTCTTGGCCGATCCTTAGGTTTTTATGAATTAAAATCAATTAATAATATAAAATTTGTTTTAAAAACTCTTTTATACCCATTTGGACACTATTCAATAGTAGATTTTTTTTGAAAATCATAACAGAATAATTACTAAGAAAAAATTCAATTAAGTCAATCCTAATATGTCATATTATCCTAGAAAATTAGTTTAATTCATTTTAAGTCTTAAATAATATTTATTTGGGTATTTATAATATCAATTATTTAAATTTTTCACTATTATGGTAATTACTGTATCATCATTGTGTTATAATTATATTAAATTATTTAATGTCTAAAAATTATAAATAAAATATAATTATATAGGAAATATTATTATATTTATAATGAATATTTACAATCGAATTTATCTTATGTATAACCCTATATTAAATATGTTTTAGTAAATAAACGTTTATTTTAACTCTTTTAACTCTTCTTTGAAATTAAATAATAAAAAATGTCCTAATCTAATCCAAGTGGACCTAAATGATAATATTTTATTCCTAAGGTTGTTTTTGGTCATGATACACTTTTCCAATAGAATTAGGGCATGTTTTAGGATAATATTAATATTATTTTTACCCTTAATTACCCTACTTACTTTGAACCGTGGTAAATAAAAGTAAAAAGTCACTATTCACCACATATTATTTTCATCTCATTGAACCACATTTTACTTCTTGATATTAACTGTGTCTCTCGGATTTTCGAAATTCAATTCACAGAAGCTGTAAAATTATGTTTTATGAAAAATTCAGTTTTTTTAACTACCACTTAGTAGTTTCACAATTCATAAAAAATTTATGTTTTTCCGAACAATGCCAAAATTTCACCCTAAGCAATAATTGATCTTCCGAATTTAAAAATGATGTCTATTTTACAAAATTATAAACCTATAATTTGAATTAATTAATTTTATAATTAATTCCTGTTGTCACAACAAATAGCGTGTTTTTGAGAAACAATATATATCAAAAGATTGACAATTGTTTAGGTCTAATTTCAAAGTGAAATTAATTCTAATGAACACCATTGGATAAAATGGTAAAAATATATTCTAATTATACTTTAAAACCACTCAATAATATAATTTGTCACTATAAATTATTTTAATTTAAAAAGCTGTTTTTAATTAAATATTAGTAATTTTCACTATTCATCAAAATATAAGTGTTATCCGAAAAGTTCCAAAATTTCACCCTAGGATAAATTCGATATTCCGAATCCAAAAATGAAGTCCATTTTGAGAGATAGAATTTATAAAATTTCAAAATGTAAGTATTACTATTCATAACGACTAGTTTGATTGGTTGTGGTGTGTTAGAATCTCGAAGTTTCGTACAATGCACGTCATTGCATTATTCGAAGGGAAACGTACCATGGATGCTTGGGGTGTTACAAACCATGTTTTTATAAAATATAATTATTATATAAACTATATGACTAATAATAATAAATTTATTAAAATAAAATATTATTTAATTATATATAGTTTAAAAATTAAGCTTAAAAAATCACGGAATATGGATCATTAAAATTAATTAAAAAAGAGAATATTAATGAATTTTAAAATATTTTTATAAGCCTCATTTAATCCCAAAAACAAACATATATTAAAAAACAAAATAAATTTATTAAAAATGTATATAATTCAACTAATGATAACATAAGATACCTAAAATCAAAATAAAAACATATTTTTAATTGTAAATTAAATAAATTATTTAAAATAATAGACTTGAAAATAATATGTATTTTTTAATATTCACCCAAAAAATCAATAAATTCAAAGAAATTATTAAAATCTAATCAATGTAAATTTTGATATTACACTTTCAAAAATTATATATTTTTAAAATAACATTTATTATGGTGTTGAAGTTTATTTATAAAATACGTGCACCATAAAAAGATGTCAATACTGTTATTTGAATAATATATAGTTTTATGAGTTAAATTGGATTTATTTTGGTATAATTTTAGAAAAAAATATATAATAAACATTAAACGATCAATTTAATATATTATTCATATTATTCAGTAATATAAATAAATTAATAGTATTTATTCTTTCTTTAATAAAAATATTTTTACGCAATAGAATAATTTTTTTAAAAAATAGTTCTCCTTATTTTTTAAATTTTTTTATTTTATTTTCTAAATACTTGGTCACAAATGAATTATTATATATAAAAATATCATCCATAGTTTCATAATTCATTTATTCATGTTAATGTAAATAATTCCAATGGACATTTCAAAACAGTAATATATAACATGGGGTTTTAATGTTTGGTGTCGCATATTGAGTACGTTTTCTAATATAAAAATATAAAGTATTAATGTAATGCAAGATAAAGAGGATTTTGTGTGTAATAGAGGTAGATTATAGTATTTCAATTCAATTATTCTAAAAATATATAATTTTATTAGTATTATAAGGACCCGACCTGGAAACATTACATAATATTGAATTAAATGAATAATTCACATTGATGATATTTTCAGGTTTAGAGTTTTAGAGAAATAGGTCATACTATTACATAACAACGTGAATATTAAATGTATACATTACTACTTAGTATCCATTTTTTCATAAAATAAATATTCTTAAAAGAAACATGTCTAGTGCCATGTTTTAGGCAACATGACTTTTCCATGATCCCATTCATGAACATATTCAAATTTATGTCCTGTGGAAAACATTTCAAAAACATGGGATGAGCATACAAATTTTAGTAAGGGTTATAACATTAATAAGGAAAACATTTTCCCGTAAATAAATACAAATCAACGAAACTATATTTTTCAATAATAACATACCTTAGGAAATCATAAGATTTTTGAATAACACACAAAAATTATATATCATAATGGCTACTTGTGGCATCCATATCAAATATACATTGTAGATATAATAGATACATAGAGAGTTACACTTGGAATACCCATCACAGTATATTCCATAAATCTCTTAGGAGAAACATCACATTTACCTCCGTTACATTACCCAATGCAATGGAGAGCTATCTCAGGCTCACCCACCCTATGTTTATCACGGAACCACCCATATACATAAACAATGACGAATAACCATAACATATTCTTAGCACATAAACCAAGCATAATGGAAAGATAACATTTTCACTTTTCAATCACAAAATATCATTGCAAAATAATGACATAATCAAGGCTATATCAAACCATTTTCAAAACCATTTAAAACATTAAATAAAGATATTTTTGAATCAAAGTGTCTCATAACACTTTTAAACATTTAAATAAATTTATAATTTGAAAAAAATTAATTTTCATATAAATAAATCCATAAATCCATTTTAAAAAATAGATATTAATGGTAAATATTTAGAAGAATAAATATTTAAAACATTTAAAATGATATTTTAGTTAAATAGTTTTTGACAAATTGAGATACACATGAATACAAATAATTGAAGAATAAAATTGAATCATATCTTTATAATATCATGAGAATAAAAGTATTCATGATATAAAAAGTCAAAGGATAGTATATACACCATATAAGAGTGAATTGGTGCATAACAACAATGAAGACTCAGTGGTAATGTAAATTGGAATGAAATCCATTATAAAGTTGGTATCCTAAAATTAAGGATAAATCAATCACAAAAATATGTTTGAAAAATATAAATACACCCAAAATAAGTTTATATTATGTTTAAAGTAATCAGAGTTCATTCACACATATTAGTAGGATGACATATTCAAGAAGTAAAAGTTGAACCCAATGAATCGAAATTGGGTTAAGAAGTTCCCGTGTAAAAATTCGACAGTCGAACAACGTCCCATTAAAATTAAAAAAAATGAGATGATGATATATAAAGGGTATATAATCACTTCTAAATAATGATTAAATCAATAAGGATATATAATAACATATCCCAAAACAATAGGATGTAAATTAAAATACATAACCAAATGAAATATTTTACAAAGAGGAGGGTGAAAGGTTCCCTTACCGATTTGGTAACATACATAACATATTCCAGATGAAAGAAGGATCATACAATGAAGATGTAATTAGTCATAAATGAAAGTTTGTTACACATATTTTACAGTCATGGGATCTACGTACACCACACAAAATGAAATAGTGGCAAATATAACATGAATCTCACTCGAATAAAAAGTGTGATGAAACCCTTTACCACAATGAAATCAACTGAGTTATATGACCAAAAGTTAACAACCAAAAAATGAATCACATATTAACATAAATATAATTATAATCATGCTAATATATATCAAATGGTAGTACAAAATAATCCACATTCAATTAATATGTGTCGAACAATAGAAATCTCTGGGAATTAAAAATGAGATAATATAATCCCTTACCGTGTGTCCGACTTGACCCGTTCGTTTTTTTATCTGATGAATAAAAAAATAATGTTAATTTCACAATTCATAAGAAAATTTTTAGTGTTTATTATAACTTTTATATTACTTATAACCAAGTTAAAAACGTTATGTAATCATTTATGTTAATAACTGTCATTTTGTCGTTATTTGGTACTTGAGTAATAAAAATAAACACATTATAATTACAAGTTGTTCATGTGGTAAGATATCGATTATATTCAGAATGATATTAATGATTTATATATCATATATATCATTTATATACAATATATAAATTTTTTTATAATAGTACATAACATTTAGAGGTAAGAAATGAAATGCTCTGTTCATGGAGATGGTAAGCGTACATACGCATGAACACACCTTCCATTACTATTTATTATTTTAATAGAATTTAAAACATGATGATACATAGTTATATTATAATTCTAGTATAATATCATACACAATATTATTAAATACATCCTTTATACGTCCCACAAAAGGGACTGATGACTCATATAACATTAATGGGGTTGTAGTTTGCACTTCCTCTAATGAGATTATTGTGATTACACATAATGGAAACAAAAAAGGTTGGCTATAAAAGAAAAATACATAATCATAAAGAAAAAATAAACATAATATATATCATATATAAATAATGTGTTATATTAATGTCCACAACGTGGAGGTTTAAGAGATAATCTAACATTCATCGTTTCATAAGGCGTTAGTTTTCTATCCACAGAAATAGTATGTTATTCTCCCATTAGATGGAGGTGTGTGTAAGTGTAGTTAAAATACTTCTCATAAAAATTTCCTATTATATTTAGGATACTGTTTTTTTATAAAATAAAATAACAAAAAGAGTATAGGGGTTGGAGAAGTAAAATAAAGGAAAAGAAGTTAAGAGAAACGGTTACCATTAATTTGTTTAACTTCCATTGATTTGAACCAAAAGGCTTTGTTGAAGTGTCTTCTGCCTAAGGTAAGGATTTTAAGAGGAGTAAATGGATGTAGGGAGCTTAATTGGTATGAGGTTAGACGAGCCAGAAGGCTTGATAGGTGTGAGGAATTGGATATAAGTGGTCTCATTTTACAAGGGAGAGGAGGGGCTCTTTAGGAAAGTGTGAAAATATTATTTTATTATAAACATATCTTCAGTTTCAAAAGGCCCTAAACAAATTAAATTTGAGGATAATATTAGTAATATTCAAAATAAAATCATCCAATAAGAATTGGACAGGTTTTTCATATTATTTTAGTCTTTATAATTTTATTTATTTAAATCATTTATTAATGAGGTAAATACTACATCATTATTGTGTTATAAATAATATAATTTATGTGACATATAAAAATTATAAAAAAATACAATGATGTATGAAATATTTAGAAATTTCCAATGAATATATATATTCAAAAATAAATTTTATATAACACCATATAAAAATTAATTTACTAAAAGAATTATGTTTCTGTCATTTTTTCCTTTATATTAAATTAATTAATCTAACGTTTCATTATATTTTATAAGTGCCTCCATGGGGTCTCAAAATAGACCCAAAGATGCCCATGGTCGGAAATTACAAATCAAATAAGGTTATGACAAGTTTTAAGGTAATTTTGAATTATAATAATATTCTTTTTATCTTGAATTACCTTATTTACCTTTAATCGCGGTAATTAAAAGTCAAAAGTTACTATTCACCACAAATTATTTTCATTTTATTGAACCACATTTTACTTCTTGATAACAACCATGTTTGTCAGATTTTTTAAATTCTATTCATAGAAATGGTAAAATTTCATTTAAATGAAAAAGTTAGTTTTTTTACTACTGCTATGTTATTTCACTATTCCTCAAAAATTGATGTTTTTCAAAAAAATACAAAAAATTCATCCTAATAATTATTTAATACTCCGAATTCAAAAATGACGTCTATTTTTTTAAATTCAAAACATATAATTGGAATTAATTAATTTAAATTAATTCCCGTTGTTAAAACAAATAGCGTGTTTTTATGAAACAATAACTATCAAAAGTTTGACACTTGTTTATGACTAATTTCAAAGTGAAAATGATTTCAATGACCAAAATTATATTAAATGGTAAAAATATTTTCTACATGAACATTAACACGAATTAAAAATATAATCTATCATTATAAATAAATTAGATTAAAACACTGTATTGAATTAAAATATAATATTTTCACTATTCATTAGAAAATGAACATTATCAGAAGAATTTCAAAAATTTACAAAAAGTAAATTTTGATTTCCCCATTCCAAAGAATGAGTTTTTTTGGTCAAATATAATGTATTAAAGTGACCAAAATTATATTTAAAGAGGGTTCTTCATTTTATGGCGGTAACTCGACATTTTAATGTAAATTATACTTAAAATTAGATTCATTTACATTTTAAGCCTCTAACTTTTATTTGATAAATGTAAATAAATTTAACAACCATGTATAATTATATTGTAGTTAGTTTTGTTCATTCCTGACAATACAATGTCTAGGAGATAACCACCATTTAAAATAATAATATTATATTATTTGTGGGAAACTTAAGATTTCAAAGAAACCCATTGTTGCATATTGGGTCTGCTATCAAACATAGAAACCCCATTAAAGTAAAATTAATATTTATTTCACAAATATTAATAAATATGAAAAATTTCAGGTTCTATATTTACCTAGGAAGTTACATCCATCCCCCCTTTAGGGAATTGTATCCTCACAATTTTAAAATTAGGCTTGGAAACATCATTAAAAATCCCACATTGGAAAAGAGTCAATAAAAATATCACTTAAAAATAAATAAAGAGATTACAAAGGTCACTCAAGACAACTGATACTAGAATTACATGAAAAAAAGGATATGGCGGAGAAAAAACCACCAGGTTCTGAAAGAGGGTGATGGAAAACATTATTAGAAGAAAGTTAACCACTAGAAAAACACAAACTTCATATAGGTCAAATAATCATTGATTCCCTAGTAAGAAAAGTTAACAGAAAAGGTTTTTGTATTAAGATACATTTAATTGAGGAATTTATATATGATATTAACTAAAAACATAAGGAAATACACCTAATTGTCATGTAGATATTCATATTTTACTATATTTCTAACAGAAACTCATATTTTATCTAAACAATGAGTATTCATGATGAATTTTATTCACATTAAGAGCGATATAATTCAACTCGAGAGAATAAAATAATCCCCAAAAGTTGAACTATATATTTCCCATGTATTTAGACATTAACCAAATCCAAAATTGTTAACACCAGATCAGATAATCCCCAAAAGGGGTAATCTTTTACAAAAACCAAAACTACTCTTAATCTCCAAAATTTGTCCAACAAAACTAAAATTTCAACAAAGACCATTCAATACAAAGATGTCAATGAAATTATTCAATGTAATACAAACTAAGATTGAAACCCAAATCTCAAAAGGACCTAATCAAATAGTCTTCCATGATAATTCTTAACATTTATCTCCAAATAACATCAGTTACACTTAAAGTCTCATAGTGAAAAGTAATTAACCTAATCACATATCCTACATGAAAAGTTAATCATTTACATAGGTAACCCAAAATCTAATTCTTCTTTATTCATAAATTCATCTAACTAAAATTAATTAGTCATACAATCCATGTACTTCATGTAGTCTAGTGGTAGATGATAAATAACAGTCACACTTTGGTTGCGAGTTCGATTCCCACAACTTTTTCTGACACGACGGGTTGTCACACAGTCCGCGTGTTTTCCTATTTTTAAAAACTGTATTATTTTATATAATTTCCAAAGAGAAATAATTTTTTTTGAAAATAAACATAAAATATTTTAACCATGAAGGTTTTCTAATAACTTTAATTTTTCTTCCCAAAAATGATTAAACCTATAATTTCCTAAAATTCTAGGATCATATAAACCCAAATGGTTCATTATAACCATATCCACAAAAGAAAAGATAATTATTCCTTCAATAAAATTTTCATATATCAAACATTCGGGTTACACATGCTATAAAAAGTCTTCTAATTTAATTACCATCATCAAAAGAGCCTTAATACTTTTAATCATTTCACAATCCTAAAATCTACTATACTTCTTGAATCACTTAAATGTTGACTTCTTACTCATTCATCATTATTTATGATCCATTAACCATTATTTTTCATCTTATTCTCAAATACATCGTTCCTAGATACAAAAATCAGGAATCATATACTATGATTCAATAAGATCAAAACATTTGTTAAGAAATAATCCATACCTTTCATTGGTCATTGACAGTTTCTTCATCCTCTACCAGAATGGCATTAGATATTGGTAAATAAATATTTGTATGATCCTACTGATCGAATTCCCGAAACATCTTTGTAGGACATGTGTTTGTATACTGACCATGCACACCAAATTTAAAACATTTAATTGATCCCTCAAAATGAACTTCTATCACTTTCCTAGAGTCAACTTGATGCTTCTGTTTTCCGTGGAAGGTTCTTGCTTTATAACATTCATTTCCACATCTATATCATCTTGATGTCCCTTTGAAACGTTTTCCTAGGTGTTTCATTCCACATCCTTGACTCATAGGTTTTTGAACATACATACCTCTATGATTATTTCCTGAACATCCGTGGGGATTTGTTTCTCACATATACGATTCCTTATAAAAATCACCAAGTATCAGGTGTTCAATAATTACTCCATATAGTTGGTTGAGAATAGACATAAGTTTTCTCATTGAAACTCCCATTTCATTCAATTTATCTTTCTGAAAACCATCACAATTTTCTTCACATTCACTGTTACTTTGGTGCCTACTAGATCCATCAATTTACTAAAACCAAAAAGGTCAGTGTGAGTATATCAGCAAATTCATCATATAATATATTATGAGGAGGGTAAAAACTAAGATATACTTATTCAAGTTATATTAAAATCATTTTCTTTATAAAAAACCCACGACTATTTCTAAAATCCTTACCATTATGGTTATGTCACTTATACATAAAAAATGCACAAACCTCTAAAGTTATCAAATCTGAGAATTGATACCAACTATAAGGACCCAACCTTCAAACATTATATAATATTGAATTAAATGAATAATTCACCTTTTATATCTTTTCAGTATTATAGTTCTAGAGACTCAGGCCATACTATTACATAAAAACATGAATATTACATGAATACACTATTAATCAGTATCCATTTTTCAATAAAATATAAACTCTTTAAAAGAAACATATCTAGTTCCATGTTTTAGACAACAATACTTTTACATGATCCCATCCTTGACCATATTCATCATCAAGCCCTCTGGAAAAAATTTCAAAAAACATTGGATGAGCATAAAAATATCAGTAAGGGTTATAATATAAGTAAGAAAAACATTATCCCATCAATAAATACAAATCAATGAAATTATATTTTTCAATCATGACATGCCTTAAGAAATCATAATATTTTTGAATAACACACAAAAATCATAAATCATAAAGGTTGCTTATGGAATCCATATCAAACCTACATTGTAGCTATAACATCTACATAGGGTGTTACACTTGGAATACCGATCACATTATATTCCTTAAATCACTTAGGAGAAATATCAGGTTTATCTCTGTCACGTTACCTAATGCATTGGAGAGCTATCTTGTGCTCACCTGCCCTTGGATTATCACAGAACCGCCCATATACGTAAACAATTCCCAATAACCATAACGTATTCATAACACATAAACCAATCATAATGTAAAGATAAAATTTTCACTTATCAATCACAATATATCATTTCAAGATATTGACATAATCAAGCCTTGATGAAATCATTTTCAAAACCATTTAAACCATTTAATAAAGAGATTTTTGAATCAAAGTGTCCCATATCACATTGAATATTTTAAATAAATTTATCATTTGAAAACATTAAATTTCATATAAATAAATAAATAAAACCATTTTGAACAAATTTATATTACTGATAGATATTTAGAAGAATAAATCTTGTAAACAAGTAAATGATATTTTATTTAAAGAGTTCTTGACAAAATGAGAGACTCTTGAATACTAATAATTGAAGAATAACATTGAATAATAACATTATAATATCATGAGAATAAAGGGATTCATGATATAATATGTCAAAGGATAGTATATACACCTTATAAGAGTGAATTGGTTCATAACAACAATGATGTATCAGTGGTAAACTAAATTTGGATGAAATCCATTATAAATATGGTATCCTTAAATTAAGGATAAATAAATCACATAATTATGTGTGACCAATATAAATACACCCAATATAAGTTGATATTAATTTTAAAACAGGAAGAGGTCATTCGCACATATTCATAGGATTACATATTCAAGAAGTACATGTTGAACCCAATGAATCGAAATTTGGTTAAGAAGTTCCCTTTTAAAAATTCGACAGCCTAACGGCGTCACATCATAATTCAGAAAATGATTTAATGAGATAAAAAGGTTATCTCATCACTTGGACATAATTTTTACATCAATAAGGATATATAAGAACATATCCCAACATAATAAGATGTAAATTAAAAGACGTAACAAAAAGTAGTCTTTTAAAAAGAGGAGGGTGAAATGTCTCCTTACCGATTTGGTAGCATAAAAACATACACCATATGAAAGAAGGATTTTATAATGAAGATGTAAATACTCATCAATGAATGTATTTTACACAATGATTACAATCATGGGAATTAAATACACTACAAAAAAGTTAATAGGGGAAAATATAGCCTGAATCTCACTGGAATAAAAACTGAGATGAAACCTTTTACCATTTTGTAATCAACTGAGTCGTATGACAAAAAGTTAATAACCACAAACTGAATCACAGAATACCATGAATATAATTAGAATAATGATAATATATATCAAATTTAAGTACACAATACACCTCATTCAATTAATATGTTGGGAACAATAAAAATATCACCGATTTAATAGTGAGAAAAGAAAATCCCATACCTTGTGTCCGACTAGACCCGTTGGTAATTTAATTTTCTAAAAAATAAACTAATGTTAAATTATTATTGCTTAATAAACATTTTAAAGTTTATAATTCCTTTTATATTACTTATTACCATGTTAGAAACATTACGTAATCATTTAAGTTAATAATGGTCGTTTTGTCGATATTTGTTACTTGAGTAAAAAAATGAACACCTTATAATTACAAGTTGTTCATGTGGTAAGATATCCATTATATTTAGTATGATATTAATGATTTAGATATAATATATATCAAATATATCCAATATATTCATGTATTTATAATAGTACATAATATTTAGAGGTATGAATTGAAATGCACCGTTCATTGAGATGGTAAGCTGTATGTATGAATGAACACTACTTCCATTTGACTTTATTATTTTAATGGAATTAAAAAATCATGATTCATAGTTATATTATAATTGTAGTATAATATCATATAAAATATTATTAAATACATCCTTTATATGTCCCACATATGGAATTAATGAGTCATATCACTTTGAGGGGGCGGTAGTCCGCATTTCCTCTAATGAGATTATCATGTTTACCCATAATGGATACCATAAAGGTAGGCTATAAATATAGCTACCCTGTCTTTTATTACATTACAATTAAATCATTTAAAATATAAACAATAAGATAATATTACACATATAGGATCCAATGGTTTAGTGTCTTGGGAAAACTAGGACCACACATGACAAATATAATATCAAGCATAAACATTTATTTAATTTCTTCTTCTCTATCTTCTTATTGGAACTTTTCCTCTCCTTAGTACATGTAGACACCGGAGGATATACATCAAAAGGGTGATCTAGAAGCCCAGTAAGTGGATAGATAATAAAAATATAGTATTGCGTGAGCATAATCATGACATAGGCAAAATATCATGAACACGAGAGGAGCATAATTAAAAGACTCGAAATGTGGCAATGCATAAAAATGAAACATCATGTATTAGGGGTTAACTACCACACATACTTTTGAAAAAATCTAATATCTTGTTCAAAAATAATTTCACATTTACTCATGATATTAATCACTTTATCCAATTCATTGGAGCTTTGTATAATTCTAGGCAGACCCGTCACTTTGAAACATTAATATTTCCCTATATAATACCGGGCGCACCCATCACATCCTAACATTATCATTATCATGATTGCCACAGAGAAAAAATATCAAAAGTGAACATAAATAACCAATGTAAAGGAATGGTTTTCATCTCATAATAATACATTAATAAGCTTTGGGTTCCCAAATGATAGAGGGAACAACATACTTAATACAAGAACCATCAACCATGAATGAGAGGTAAAAGTTGAGTTCTCAAAAGAAGAGTTCTTTTGGAAAACATTTTGATTGAAATAAACATTATTAGAAAACATGTATATCCCAGGAAATGTGAGATAATTATGAAAAAATGATCTTTTAGGAGTAACCATTTCAAAAATTGAGTGAATGAGGGAGAACCAGAAGGATGAATGTTGGGTTCGAGAATTTCCCCTTACCTTGTACCCGAATGCTTCCTTCTCTTTAATGTCCTCTTGAATCCTTCTATTGAGAACCTCCTTAAGGGACTAACCATGATATTTTTATAATACTAGAAGCTCCTAGATGTGGGGGAGAGGATAAGGAATGTGTTTGGGTAGAGTTAATAGAAGTATTGGAGCTTGAGAAGTGTGAGGAAATGACGGTGTGAAGGGTGGCTTTTATAGTGGTGGGGAGAGGGGTTTCCTTAATAGAAAATTCATTAGTTTATTAATTTCCCATAACACAAAGAATAGCGAGTCTTAAACGACCAAAAATAGTAATTTTATATTGTAATCCCAAACCAAGTTGGCTTACATCAGCAGAACATCACATATGACCCTATAATTAACTTATTTAGATTATTTTGTAAATTACGGTATTTCATTATTGTTCAAAAATTCAAGTATCTTAGAAAAATACAAAAAAATTACCCCAACCATTTTTCGACATGTAGAATCAAAAAATTAAGTCCATATTTAGAAAATAATTTTATTAATATTATTAATTTAATATTTAATTAAAATAATAAATTACTTAAAAATAGATTTTGAAATTAAAACTGATTTTATAGTGGTTTCAAAAAATACCTAGGTCCTTATAAAATAATATAATAATTTACGAATAAATATTAGGTAAATTAATATTCTCTTAAATTAAATAATTAATTATAAATAATTATTTATGACTTACAAAATACCAAAATGTTTACTAAGGACAAATTGTCACTTTCTATGATGTCTAAATTTTATTTAATTATTCATACGTAATGTTACTCTTATGTTGGATGATTTAATATTAATAACGGTCATATTACTATACATAAGTGTATATTACTATTCATAAGGGTTGGTAACTATTCAGAAAAAATTATTTTCATTTCATTAGACTCAAAATATCATCTTGAACACAACTGTGTATGTCAGATTTTCGAAATACAAAACATAGATGTGACAAACCTATGTTTAAAGGTCACTTATCACATATTAGTTCATTATTTTGTGTTTTCATGTTATTTTATGACATAATTATAAGAAGGGAATTTCCATTAAAAAACTTTGGGCCGTTACATTCCCCCCCCCCCCTTAAGAAATTTTTCCCCCAAAATTTCACTTTACACAAACAGGTGAGGGTACTTCTCCTTCATTGCCTCTTCTAATTCCCTTGTTTCTTCCTCAAACCTATGGTTCATCCAAAAAACATTGAAAATATGGGTTTCCTTATTGCGTAGAACCTTATCTCTCTGATCCATAATCTTTACTAGCTTCTCTCATAGGAGAGATCATCTTCCAGCTGCACCACCTTTGAGTTTAGTACATGTGAGGGGTCTGGTATGTACTTCCACAGTAGTGATACATGAAACACATCATGAACTTGAGCCATATTCAGTTAAAGTGCTAGATGATAATCCACAACTCCTATGCGGTAAATGATCTCAAAAGGGCCAATATACATTGGGATTATCTTCCCTTTCTTCCCGAATCACATGACTCTCTTCCATGAAGATATTCAAAGGTAGACTTTATCTCCAACATTGAGCTCCATGTCCCATTGACAGTTCTCAGCATAGATCTTTTTCCGACATTGAGCAGCTTTGATGTGTTTCTATATGACTTGAATCTTCACTTTCATCTCCTGAAAAATATCGGGTTCAAGTAGAAATATTTCTCCAACTTAATCCCAATAGGTTGGAGTTTTAAAATGCTTTCCATAAA
Organism: Viscum album; assembly: GCA_963277665.1. Lineage (NCBI taxonomy): Eukaryota > Viridiplantae > Streptophyta > Magnoliopsida > Santalales > Viscaceae > Viscum > Viscum album. The sequence goes on along the minus strand of OY728131.1, from coordinate 1,213,301,134 downwards.
GCGCTTCATACAGAGCCATCTGAATACTTGTGTGGAAGCTATTGTTGTATGAGAACTCCACCAATGGGAGATGATGATCCCAACCACCATTGAATTCAAGAGAGAAGGCTCATGTCATATCTTAATGCATCAAAATAGTCCTTTCAGACAGTCCATCAGTTTGGCGGTGATTGGTTGTGCTGAAATTTAATTTAGTACTCAAAACATGCGGAAGGATCCACCAGAACATAGATGTGAACCTTGGATCACGGTCAGAGACAGTTGAGAGTGGAACACCATGAAATCTCACCACATCCTTCACTTATATCTTATCATGTAGTTCAAGCAAGAGGTCTTCCCAAATAGCGATAAAAGGGGGAGTCTTGCTGAGTCGGTCAACCACAACCCATATTTCATTATTTCCCATTGATGACTTTGGGAGACCTGTGACAAAGTCCATATTAACATTTTCCCATTTCCACATGGGTATAGGAAATGGCTGCATCATACCCTTGGACTTTTTTCTCTCATCTTTGACTTGCTGACATACTAAGCACCTTGATATATATTCCTCAATCTCCTTCTTCATGTTATCCCTTCAGAAGTGTTCTCGAAGATCATGGTACATCTTGGTACTCCCAGGATGGATAGAGAATGTTGAGCTATGTGCATTATCTAATATCTCCTTCTTTATCCCGTGTGATGAAGGCAAACCAAGATGCATTCCAAACCAAATCACACCATCATCGTCAATATGGAACTCTTGTAGCTTCCCTTCCATTACTTCGTTCACACTCTTTTGTATCTCTACATAATCTGTTTTTGCTTCCATAATCTTTTCCTGGATGGATGGTTGCGCAATAATTTGGGCAAGGTAGGAGGTTTCCCCTGCCCTAATGATTTCATAATTCATTAATTTCATATCTATGATGAACGAATCTTTCTCAATCTGTAACATAGATAGAGTAGCGGGTTCTTTTCTGCTTAGAGCATCAGCTACCATGTTCTCCATTCCAGGATGATATTTAATAGAGCAATCGTAATACTTGATTATCTCTAACCATCTACTTTGACACATGTTGAGCTCCTTTTGTGGGAATATATACTTTAGGCTCTTGTGGTCGATGTATATGTCACACTTCTCGCCATAAAGGTAGTGCCGCCAGATTTTCACGGAAAAAATTGCGGCTGCCAGATCTAGATCATGCATTGGGTAGTTATACTCATGGATATTCAACTGTCATGAGTCGTAGGCAATCACATTATCATTTTTCATGAGTACACAACCCAATGCTTTCTTTGAAGCATCACTGTATATCACAAAACTTTATCCACTTTTCTGTAGTGTGAGTATAGCTATAGTGATCAGCCTTCTCTTTAGCTCCTTGAAGCTTCCCTCAAATTCTTTAGTCCATACATACATTACCTCTTTCCTTGTTAACTTAGTTAGTATGCTTGACAATCATGAGAAGTTTCTCACAAAACATTTGTATTACCCTGCTAATCCATGAAAACTACGGATTTCTGTTACACTAGAAGCCCTCATCCATTCCTCAATAACCATTATCATTTAATTATCCATATAAATTCCCTCACTTGTGATCACATGTCTCAAGAACATGACTTTATTCATCCAAAAGTCACACTTGATGAACATGGCGTACAACTTCTCCTTTCTCAATGTCACCAACACAAGTCTTAGAGGTTCATCATGTTCCTCCTTCCTCTTTGAGTAGATGATAATATCATCAATACAAAATACAAAATATTTGTCGTGGTAATGTCTAAAGACTCTATTAGTCAAATCCATGATGATTTTAGGGGTATTAGTATGTCCGAAGGGCATCACTAGAAACACATAGTGTCCTTACCATGTACAGAAGGCAGTCTTCTGAATATCTTCCTTCATCGCCTTTACCAGATGATATCCAGAACAAAGATCAACATTTGAGAAGTACTGAGCTTCTCTTACTGATAGAACAAGTCATAAATCCTAGGGAGAGAATACTTGTTCTTTTTGGTGATATTGTTGAGTTCCTGATAATTGATTCACAGCCGCATTGTTCCATCCTTCTTCGTCACAAAGAGTACAGGTGCACCCCAAGGTGATGCACCAGGGTGTATGAACCCTTTGTCTAGATGATCTTCCAACTGCTTCTTTAACTCCTCCAGTTCGATAGGAGTCATCCTAAATGGGCACTTCGAGATAGGTTTAGCTCCGAGTATTAGTTAAATTGAGAACTCTACCTCACAATCCGAGGGAATTCTGGGTAACTGTTCGTGAAATACATCTCTGTATTCCCTCACGATGGGCATTTCCTCAAGGTTGGAACATTCCTTCGACTCAACCATTTGGGCGAGGTATGCTTCTTCATAGGGAACCAACACCCACACCATTGAAATAATTTTCAAAGGATATTCATGATCTTCCTTCCATTTTCAGAGGATCATGGGATGGTTCAGAATATGAAAAGATATTTCCTTTTCCCAACAGTTGATATGTGCTCTATATAATGAGAGCCAATACATTCCCATTATAGCATAGAATTCCAACAAGGGAAGTATTACAAGATTTGCTGGAATAATCTTCCCACATACGTTAACATGAGGAGAGTCAAACACGTGGTTTTCAATGATTTCACCACTTGGTATTTTTACAGATATCTCTACATCAATGTTACAGGTCTTCAATTCTATAGTTCTAGCAATCGTTCATGATATAAAGGAATGTGTAGAACCATAATCAAATAAGAAATTTTCTATTCTTGAGTGAATAGGACGTGTAACTTGTATGACCTCATTATTAGGCTCTATCTCCGTAGTAGTGATGGCATAAGTCTTCCCTTGTTCCTTTGTCTTTGGTGCCTGTTTACGCTGATTACCCTCGAGAACTCATGGTGTTGTGCACTAGTTTGCATAGTTCCCTAGCTCCCTAAAGTTGTATCATTGAACCATGAGTGGTTCTCTCCATTCATTGGCTACATTCTCCTTTCCATTTGTTTCATTTCGACACTCTTGAGCATGGTTCCCTTCTTTCTCATACTTGAAGCATTTCCTCGTCCCTTTGAGGCAGTTCCCTTTGTGAAACATCCCAAAAATTTATACATGTGGGTCATTGATTTTTCTTCCCACTATTGTCATTAGATCCACCATCTTGAAACCCCAACTTTATTTTCTTATCACCAAAGCCATGGGACCATTCTCCAAACTCCATCTCTACTTTGAGAGCACACCGAAAAACTTCTTCATAACTCCCAATGTCTCGAATTGAAAGAGCCCTTCAAAGGTGTGGCTTTAATCCATTAAAGAATATATTAATTTTTCTATAATTGTTGATAACTAAACCCAAATCATACCTTGCGAGCCTTATGAAATTCACTTCATAGGTTGTGACCGATTCTCCTTCTTTTTGATTGATCTCTATGAATTATCTCTCCATCTTCATGAAAAGAGTTTTTGGGAAATACCTTTTAAGAAATATTATCTTAAAGTCTTCCCATTCCATCTCTTCAATTTCCTCCCATGGCATGGTGTTCTTAATCAAGGCCCACCATTGATCAGCTTCTCCATCTAGATGATAAACGTCTAGGGTCACCTTCTCTGTCTCAGAATAGTGAAGCACAGAAAAGATATTCTCCATGGAGTTGACTCACTATTCTGCAATTAGTGGATCGGAAGATCCACAAAACATTGGTGGTCATTGCTGCATAAAACATTTGATAGCTAGCTTCTCCCTCTTTGGTGAAGGAGGAAGTTCCCCATTATTATGGTTATTATTCATAACCATAGATAATTGGGTAAGCATCACCTTGATCTTTTGAACTCCACCTCCCAAATCATTAAGGATGTCGTTCAGGCAATCGTTGCATTGTCCCTCGCATGAGTTGTTAGCCTGATTTCTCATGGTTCCCACCATTTTCTAAAATAGAAAAGCAAAGAACAAAACATAGCTGAACAAGTCATAAATAACTTATACATTTAAATAGTTTATACCAAAAACATAACATATGGTATCCCTATGTAAATATTCTTGTGTGAATATTTGTACATAGTCTCATATTGTAGGTTTTCCTTAGGGTTCACTAATCCTAATTCCCAAATTAACTAAACCTTGCCTCTGATACCAACTATAGTGACCCGAAATTTTCTAACATTTCAATTACATCATTTAATTGATAAAAAACATAATAGTATTACACATAGAGGATCCAAAGGTTTAGTGTCTTGGGAAGACTAGAAACACACATAACAAATACAATATCAAGCATAAACATTTATTTAATTTATTCTTCTCTAGCTTTTTATTGGAGGTTATCCTCTATTTAGTAAATGTTGAAACCTTAGGATATACATAAAAAGGGGTGATCTATAATCCCATTAGGAATATAGATAAGAACAATATAGCATCGGGTGAGCATAATCACGACATCGGAAAAATAACAAGAACATGAGAGGAGCATAATTACAAGTCTTCAAATGTAGAAATGCATAAAAATGAAACATAATTTCTCAGTGGTTAACTTCCACACATTCTTGTGAACCTAGCTAGAATCTTGTTACCACATCATTTCACATTTACTCATGAGAATAATAAATTTACCCAATGCATTGGAGCACTGTATAATTCCTGCTGCACCCGTCACTTTGAAACATTCATATTGTGCAATATAATTCTGGGCACACTCGTCACAACCTAACATTATCATTATCATGATTTCCACATAGAACACATATCAAAAGTTAATATAACTAACCCATGTAAAGTAGTGGGTTTCATCTCATAGAAATACATTCATAAGATTTGGGTTCCCAAAATAAAGAGGGAACGTCATACTTAATACAGGAACCATCAACCATGAATGAGAGGTAAACGTTGAATTCTCAAATGAATATTTCTTTTGGAAAACATTTTTATTGACATAAACTTCAATAAAAAACAGGTATATCCCAGAAAAGGTGAGATTATTATGAAAAAATTATCTGTAATGAGTAATTGTATCAATAATGGAGTAAAATAGGGAGAACCCGAAGGATGAAAGTTGGGTTTGAGAATTTCCTCTAACCTTGTACATGAATGCTTCCTTCTCTTAAATGTCCTCTTGAATCCTTCACTTCAGAACCTCCTTATGGGCATAATCAAGGTATTTTAATGAGACCAGTAGCTCATGGATGTGGGGGAGGGGTGAGGGAAGATGTTTGGGCAGATTTTAGGGAATTCTTGGAGCTTGAGAGGTGTGAGGAAATGAGGGTGTGAAGGGTGGCTTTTATAGTGGAGGGGAGAGGGGTTTCATTAATATAAAATTCATTAGTTTATTAATTTACACTAGGACAAAGAATAACAGGTCTTTAATGACCAAGAATAGTAAATTTATAATGTAATCCCAAACCAAGTGAGCTTACATCTATAGAACATCACATATGACCCTATAATTAGCTTATTTAGCTTATTTTGTAAATTACGGTATTTCACTATTGTTCAAAAATTCAAGTATCTCAAAAAAAGCCCAAAAATTTACCCCAACCATTTTTCGACATGTAGATTCCAAAAATGAAGTCCATTTTTCAAAAATAATATTCTAAATATTATTAATTTATTATTTAATTAAAACCATAATTTACAAAAAAAAACATATTCTAAAATTAAAACTGATTTAATAGCACTTTCAAAAATTACGTAGGGTCTTATAAAATTATATAATAATTTATTAATACATTTTAAGGAAATAAATATTATTTTAAATTAAATAATTAATTATTAATGACTTACAAAATATGAAAATGTTTACTATGGACAAATTGTCACTTTCTAAGATGTCTAAATTTTATTTAATTATTCATAGTTACTGTTACTCTTATGTTGGATGATTTACTATTCATAAGGGTCATATTACTATTCATAAGAGTATTTTACTATTCATAAGGGTAGGTCACTATTCAACAAAAATTATTTTTGTTTCATTAGACCCCAAAAATCATCTTGAACACAACTGTGTAGGTCAGATTTTCGAAATTCAAAACATAAAAGTGACAAACATATGTTTAAAGGTATGTTATCACTAAGTAGTTGATTAAATTGTGTTTTCATGTTATTTTATGACATAATTATAAGAAGGGAATTTCCATTGAAAAACATTGGCTCGTAACATTCTTCCCCCCTTAAGAAACTTCACCCCCTAAATTTCACTTTACACAAACATTTGAGGGTACTTCTCCTTCATTTACTCTTGTGGTTCCCAAGTTGCTTCATCAAACCTATGTTTCCTCCACAACACTTTGAAAAGATGGGTTGTATTGTTACGTAGAACCTTATCTCTCTAATCCATAATCATTATTTGCTGCTCATCATAGGAGAGATCATCTTCCAACTGCACCCCCTATGAGTTTATTACATGTGAGGGGTCTGGTATGTACTTCCTCAGTAGTGATACATGAAACACATCATGAACTTGAGCCATATTCAGTGGATGTTCTAGATGATAGGACACAACTCTTATGCAGTAAAGGATCTCAAAGGGGCCAATATACCTTGGGCTTAGCTTTCCTTTCTTACTAGATTGCATGACTCTCTTCTAGGGAGATATTCGAAGGAAGAATTTATCTCCAACATTGAACTCCATGTCCCTTTGACGGTTGTCAACATAGATCTTTCGCCAACATTGAGCAGTATTGATGTGTTCTTAGATGACATGAACCTTCTCTGTCATCTCTTGAACATGATTAGGCCCATGTAGCTTTCTTTATCCAATTTCATACCAACAGGTTGGAGTTCTACATCGCTTCCCATAATGAGCTTCATACGGAGCCATCTGAATACTCAAGTAGAAGCTATTGTTGTATGAGAACTCAAACAATGGGAGATGTTGATCCCAAACACCATTGAATTCAAGCGAGCAGCCTCTTAGAATATCGTCAAGCGTCTGAATAGTCCTTTCAGACAGGCCATCAATTTGGGGGTGATTGGCCAGACTAAAATTTAATTCAGTACTCAAAGCATGTTGAAGGCTCCTTCAGAACGTAAATGTGAAATATGGATAACATTCAGAGAAAATTGAGAGTGGAACACCATGAAATATCACTACTTATTTCACATATATCTTTGAAAACTGTTCAAGTGAGAGGTTTTCCCAAATAGTGATAAAATGGGATGTCTTGATTAGTCTGTCAACCACAACCCATATTGCATTATTTCCCTTCAATGTCTTCGAGAGACCTGTCACAAAGTCCATAGTAACATTTTCCCCTTTCCACATGGGTGTAGGAAATGGCTGCATCATACCCTTGGACTTTTGTCACTCAGCTTTGACTTGCTGACATACCAAGCACCATGATATATATTCCGCAATCTCCTTCTTCATGTTATCCATCCAGAAGTGTTCTCGGAGATCATGGTACATCATGGTACTACTAGGATGGATAGAGAATGTTGAGCTATGTGAATTATCCAATATCTCTTTCTTTATCCCCGAAGATGATGGTACACAAATCTGCATTCCAAACCAAATCACACTATCATCATCAATATGGAACTCTTGCTTCTTCCATTCCATTAGTTCATTCACCCTATTTTGTATCTCCACATCATCCATTTGTGCTTCCTTAGTCTTCTCCTGGATGGATGGTTGCACTATCATTTGGGGAATGTAGGATGTATCCCCTTCCCTTATTATTTCCAAATCTATTCTTTGCATATCTAAGAATTTATGGTCTTTCTCAATCTCTATCCTGGATAGAGTATCAGGTTCTTTTATTCTTAGAGAATCAGCTACCTTGTTCACCATTCCAGGATGATAGTGAATATAGCAATCATAATCCTTTATTAGCTCATATCATCTACTTTGATTCATGTCGAGCTCCTTCTGTGTGAATATATACTTAGGCTCTTGTGGTCGGGGTATATGTCACACTTCTCTCCATAAAGGTAGTGCCGCCATATTATCAAGGAAAAAATCACTGCTTCCGGCTCTAGATCATGCATCCGGTAGTTCTTCTCATGGATCGTCAACTGTTGTGAGGTATATGATATCACATTATCATTTTTCATGAGTACACAACCCAAGCCTTTCTTTGAAGAATCACTATATATCACAAAACTTTCTCCACTTTTCGATAGTGTGAGTACAGGTGCAGTGATCAGCCTTATTTTTAGCTCCTTGAAGCTTCCCTCACATTTTCCATCCAGACATACTTAACCTCTTTCTTTGTTGACATAGTTATCAGGCTTGACAATCATGAGATGTTTCTCACAAAAAGTCGGTATTACCCAACTAATCCAAGAAAACTACAGATTTCTGTGACACTAAAAGGCCTCAACCATTCCTCAATTGCCTTTGTCTTTGAAGGATCCACAAAAACTTCCTCACATGTGATCACATGTCCCAAGAACGTGACTTGATTCATCCAAAAGTATCACTTGCTGATCTTGGCATACAACTTCTCCTTTCTCAATGTCGCCAACACAAGTCTTAGTTGTTCTTCACGTTCCTCCTTGATCTTGGAGTAGATGAGAATATCATCAATAAAAACTACAAGAAATTTGTCGAGGTAATGTATAAAGACTCAATTCATCAAATCCATTAAAATTTCAGGGGCATTAGTAAGTCCGAAGGGCATCACAAAAAACTCATACTGCTCATACCTTGAACGGAAGGCGGTCTCATGGTTCCCACAATTTTCTAAAATAGAAAATGATAGAACAAAACATAACTAAACAAGTCATTAATAACATATTCATTTAAACAATTTATATAAAAAACATAACATATGGGATCCTAAGTAAATATTCATATGTGCATATTTGTACTTAGTCTCATGCTGTAGGTTTTCCCTAGGGTTCACTAATCCGAATTCCCAAATTAACTAAACCTTGTCTCTGATACCAAATATAGAGACCCCAAATTTTCTTACATTACAATTACATCATTTTAAATATAAACAACATAATAGTATTACACATAGAGGATCCAAAGGTTTAGTGTCTTGTGAAAACTAGGACCACACAAAACAAATACAATATCAAGAACAAACATTTATTTAATTTCTTCTTCTCTAGCTTCTTATTGGAACTTGTCCTCTCCTTAATACATGTTGCCACCAGAGGATATACATCAAAAGGGGTGATCTAGAATCCCATTAAGAGGATAGTTAAGAACAATATAGCATGGGGTGAGCATAATCATGACATAGGCAAATGTTCATGGACATGAGAGGAGCATAATTAAATGACTTGAAACGTGGCAATGCATAAAAATGAAACATCATGTCTTACTGGTTAACAACCACACATACTATTGAACCAAGCTAGAATCTTGTTCACACATAATTTAACATTTAATCATGATATTTATCACTTACCCAATGCATTTGAGTGCTGTATAATTCTGCGTGCACCTGTCACTTTGAAACATTCTTATTGCGGTATATATTTCTGGGCGCTCCCGTCACATCATAACATTATCATTATCATGATTGCCACATAGAACACATATCAAAAGTTAACACAAGTAACCCATGAAAAGGAATTTTTTTCATCTCATAATAATACATTCACAAGCATTGGGTTCCTATAAGAAAGAAGGAACAACATACTTAATACAAGAACCATCAACTATGAATGAGAGGTAAAAGTTGATTTCTCAAAAGAAGAGTTCTTTTGGAAAACATTTTGATTTAAATAAACTATACTAGAAAACATGTATATCCCATAAAAGGTGAGATAATTATGAACAAATTATCTTTATGGAGTAACCATATCAAAAATAGAGTGAAAGAGGGAGAAACTGAAGGATGAAATTTAGGTTTGAGAATTTCCCCTTACCTTGTTCTTGAATGCTTCCTTCTCTCTAATGTCCTCTTGAATCCTTCTCTTGAGAACCTCCTTAAGGGCCTAAGCTTGGTCTTTTGATGAGACCAGAAGCTCTTGGACGTGGGGGAGGGGCTAGGTAAGGTGTTTGGGCAGAGTTTAGAGAAGGCTTGGAGCTTGAGAGGTGTGAGAAATGAGGGTGTGAAGGGTGGCTATTATAGTGGATGGGAGAGGGGTTTCTTTAATATAACATTCATTAGTTTATTAATTTCACCTCAGACAAAGAATAGAGAATCTATAACACAATTAATAGTAATTTTATATTGTAATCCCGAACCAAGTGGGATTATATCAACAGAAAATCACATATGACCCTATAATTAATTTATTTAGCATATTTTGTAAATTACAGTATTTCACTATTCTTTAAAAATTCATGTATCTCAGAAAAATCCCAGAAATATACCACAACCATTTTTTGACATTTAGAATCCAAAAATGAAGTCCATTTTTCAAAAATAATTTTATAAATATTATTAATTTAATATTTAATTAAAACTATAATTTATATAAAAAGTCATTTTTTAAAAATAAAACTGATTTTATAGCACCTTTAAAAATTACGTAGGGTCTTATAAAATTATCTAATAATTTATGAAAACATTTTAGGGAAATAAATATTCTTTTAAATTAATTAATTAATTATAATTAATTATTTATGACTTACAAGATACCAAAACGTTTACTAAAGTCAAATTTTCACTTTCTAAGATATCTAATTTTTTTTTAATTATTCATAGGTAATGTTACTCTTATTTTGGATGATATGCTTTTCATAATTTTAATATTACTATTCGTAAGGGTATGTTACTATTCATAAGGTTAGGTCAATATTCACCAAATATTATTTTTGTTTCATTAGACTCCAAAAATCATCTTGAACACAACCATGTATGTCGGATTTTTGAAATTCAAAACATAGAAGTGACAAACATATGTTTAAAGGTCACTTATCACTTATTAGTTCATTGTGTTGTGTTTTCATGTTATTTTAGGACATAATTATAAGTAGGGAACTTCCATTGAAAATATTTGGGTCGTTACAATAAAAGAAAAATACAGCATAATAAAGAAACCATAAACATAATATATATCATATATAAATATAGTGTCATCTTAATGGCCACCATGAGAGGCGGTAGGAGATAATTGAACCATCATCGTTTTGTGAGGTGTTAGTTTTCCATCCATAGAAACTGTATGTTCTTCACCCATTAGATTAAGGTGTTTGTAAGTGTAGTATGAATCCCTCTCAGAACAACATCCTAGTACAATTCTGATACTGATGTTGTTATAAAATAAAATAATAAAAATAGTATAGTGGTTGGAGATGTAAAATAAAAGAAAAGAAGTTATGAGAAATCGTTACCTTTAATTTGGGTAACTTCCTTTGGATTGAACCAAATGGGTTTATTAAAGTGCATTTTTCCTAAGTTATGGATTCTAAGAGGAGGATAGGGATGTAGGGAGATTAATTGGGCAAAGGTTGGATGATCCCAAAGTCTAGAGAGGTGTGAGGAATTGGCTAGAAGTGGTGTCCTTTTATAAGGAAGAGGACGGGATCCTTTGGAATGTGTGAAAACATTATTTTATTATAAACATATCTTCTGTTTCAAAAGGTAAAAAACGTTAAACTCAAAGATAAGATGAGTCATATTTAAAATAAAATCAACCAATAGGAACTGGATAGGTTTATCATATTATTTTAGTCTTTATAATTTTATTTATTTAAATCATTTATTAATGAGGTAAATACTACAAAATTATTGTCTCATAAATAATTTAATTTCTGTGATGTCTAAAAATTATTTAAAAAATACCATGATGTATGAATAATTTTTACATTTCCAAAAAATTTTGATAGTCTAAAATATTATTTATTTTACACTATATAAAAATTAATTTACAAAAATGAATTTTGTTAATGTCTTTTTTTCTTTTACATTAAATTAATTAATCTAATGTGTCCTTATCATTCATAAGTGGCTCCATGGGGTCCTAAAATAGACCCAAAAATGATCATGGTCGGCCATTACTCATCCAATAAGGTTAAGACAAGTGTTAAGGTAATTTGGAATTATTACAATTTTCTTTTTTAACTTGAATTAACTTATTTACCTTTAACTGCGATAAATACAAGTCAAAAGTTACAATTCACCAAAAATTATTTCCATTTTATTGAACAGAATTTTACTTCTCGATAACAACCTTGTATTTCAGATTTTCAAAATTAAATTAACAGAAACTGTAAAATTTCATTTAAATGAAAAAGTCAGTTTTTTTAACTACTACTTAGTGATTTCACTATTCATAAAAAATTGATGTTTATCATAAAAATACCAAAAATCAACCCTAATATTTATTTGGTATTATGAATTGAAAAATGATGTATATTTCGATAAATTAAAAAATTAAAAGTGGTTTTAATTAATTTAAAATTAATTTATGTTTTAAAAACAAATAGAGTGTTTTTAAGAAACAATAACTATCAAAATATTGACACTTGTTTATGTCCAATTTGAAAGTGATATTAATTAAAATAACCAAAATTGGATTAAATGGTAAAAATATATTCTAATTTATTTTAAAAACAATTAAAAAGATAATATAACCATATAAATAAATTATATCAAAACATAGTATTGAATTAAAGTACAATATTTTTCAATATTCATTAGAAAATGAACTATATCAGAAAAATTCCATAAAATTACACAAAGTAAATTTTGATTTCCCCATTCTAAAGAATGAATTAATTGTGTCAAATATAATGTATTAAAGTGGAAAATATTATATTTAAAGAAGGTTTTCCATTAAAAGGTGGTAAATCTGCATTTCAATGTAAATTATGCTTAAAATTATATTCATTCACATTTTAAGCCTCTAAATTTAATTGGATAAATGTAAATACATTTAACAAACATGTATAATCATATTTTAGTTAGTTTTTTTTCATTCCTTCCAATACAATGGCTAGAATTTGACTACCATTTAAAATAATAATATTATATTATTAGTGTGCAATGTAAGATTTCAAAGAAACCTGTTGTTGTGTATCAGGAACGCTATCGAACATAGCAACCCCTATAAAGTAAAATTAATATTTAATTCACAAATATTAATAAATATGAAAAATGTCATGTTTTTTATTTACCTGGGATGTTAAAATTATAACTTCATTCTATAATATAAATCCACCACAATCAATTATTTTTATATATATAATTTATGTCAGGGGGTAATTCTTAATTCTTCATGCAATTAAATAAATTTATAATGGATATATAACCAGAAAAGGGATTATATGATAGTCTTACTATCTATAAATTTTAACCAAAACTATAATGGGTTGCAAAAGTTAATATAATTCAGAAAATGAAGAAGCATTTTTTAATATAATAATACTAGAAATCTAATAATAATACTAAAAATCAAAAAAATTTATTCGTCAGATAACTTTCATTAAAATCAATTAAACATTTCTTTACTATATTCATATATAAATTATTATAAGGATTTGATTATATAATTTTCTATGATATTTCTACCATTATTCCTCAATTACAATGTCATATATTTTTTAAATAAAATTAATAATTACAACTACCAATGTCATACTATCTAGGACATCCCATAGACCCATGCTATGTGCTACACCTATTTCACCTTTTAGTTGTGGGATTCAACCATGTGGTGTTAGCAGATGTGATGGGTTTTCACATGGACATCAAGTCTTTATATTATAAACAAACATGAAAAAACATCCCTTCCTTAATGAAAAATCATGTTGATCGTAATGTTACAAATACCTAATCCCCATAAAACACCTCCAAAAAATTCATTAATTACATTATGTTATAAACCCTTAAAAAATCAATAGGGTGTCATTGAATTTTGACTTATTATTTTTATTCATATGATTAACCTATAATATGATCCATTACTAGTATGATAACCACATCTAAAAATGTAATAATCTACAAAGTAATGTAAAAACTATTATGACACAAATTATAACCTCCAAAATCACACACTCATAGACCTGATTATATATTAAAAAATATTTGTATTACTACTATTATATAAAACAAATTGATCAAATTTTCTCTATAAAACACACAATAAAAAAATAATAGTTTACTTAAAAACCCATAGAACATATAAGATCATTGTTTTAAATAAATAGGACTAAATCATAATTACATGTATTTATAAACATTAGGTTAATAAATATAAACAAAATCAATAATTATGGACACCATTTCTTATTTCAAATTAGTTCATTAACATCATCGATTTAAATCCCTTCTTGAAACAATTAATTCATAAATTTTTTTAATAACTTGTAAAATAGGAATATATAAGAAATGAGAGATAAAGTGTTATATAAGGGTGAATAAAACAATTAACATCTAAATATCATCTTGGAATAATTTGTGCATATGGGTATTATGGAAAAATCATAGTGCATGGGTGAATTATTACGAATCTAATACCCATCTATTCATAGATCATCAAATATGAAAACATAGAAATTAAAAATGTTATGATCATTGAGATGGTAGCTCATATGTACACTAGAGTATCCTTTAATTTTTTCAATATTCATTAAAGAAATTTGTTATTTCATATTTTATCTTCACAAAATAATAAATATATAATAAATACAATATTATATATATATATATATATATCATTTCACTTACTTGTGGTTGATATAATAAAAATAAAATCTCTATGATGATGCAATTGCATATATGTCCACAAATGATGTTATAACTTTTTGGGGGTGTGAAATGGAATGCTGAATATGTGATATAATATTTAAAAAATATACCTATTTAATTAATATCATTATTATTTATGTTATATAATATATATTTTTACATTAACCCTTATTTCCTTCCATGATAATTCTTAGTGAAAAAAGATTCACTTTTCTTCACGAGTCGGCATTCTACCACTCACAATATCAACATTATCATATCAAATATAGTTTGAAATTTAAAAGGGGTATATACAATATATTGAATCCACGTGTATAATCATGTTATAAATATCATATATAAATAGTATGACTATAACTATTCCCCACCATTATTTGTGGTATTTTATGTATAAATGACATTATTTCACGAGGTTGTAGTCATTCATACAAATGAATTATGTTTTCATAACCCATTTGATGGATATGTGTGAAATTTTAGGTCATAATTAAATATTAGTAAATATAATTATATTTATAATAATAAAATTATTTCATATTAATGGTATAATTGTAATTCAATTTGGTGGATAAATAAATTAAACAAAAATGCATATTGAAGAACATTACATCTTCTCTATGTAACTCATTTTTGTTTAAAAAATGGCCTTATTTGTATTTATTTATTCACAAAGAATCGATTATTGAATGAGCTTATCGTAGTTAATAATTTATTTTTGTGGTTATTTTTAGTGAAAAAATGATCTAGAAGTGTTAATATATAATGATATGGGGATTCCTTTTATATGTATTGTGAGTGGTATGTGTTTTCTTTTTTGATAGAGTCAATTGAAACCATGTTTTTCACTTTTCAAGTTATTCCAATAATAAATAATACTCAAAAATGGAATGTATTAGTTTGATATATATCAAATAAAATGGTCTCTTGGTATTTTATATTTCGTTGATCCCCACATGTTTAATACCTAACCACTAAGTATACTCATTTTTACCTTATTCGGTGTAATTAATTTTTATTGTTTTAACTAATCGCATTGGTCAAAAATTATGTGGACCATATTAAATGAAATAAAATTTTCTTATTAAAATTAATTAATCAATTTTTCCAAAATTATTTTGGTAGAAATAGAAAATTTTAACTTAAAATTAATCATGCAGTTGTGGAGGTATTATGATTTTTTACAAAAAATAATTTCTTTAAATGGATGATTCTATATTAAATCTATGATTAATAATAATAATAATATCATGAAATTAAATTAAATTTTTTAATATATAGTCTATAATTTTCATTTAATACATTCCCCATTGAGGGTTTTTTTAATAAATTAAAATGGAGAAACATTATTTATTTTATAAATGATTCTATAAAATCACATTTTTAAACCCAAAACATACTTATATTAAAAATAATAATAAAATTAAATAATAGTAAATAATGATATTAAATATTAAATAAATTATTTGATAAAATTTTATTAGATATTTTTTCTTGTAAATTACATAATTTATTTAAATTAAAATATTATTTAACAAACAATTGTAATTTTTACTATTCACTAAAAATATATATTTTATGAAAGATCTGAAAATTTCACTTAATGTGTATTTTTATATTACAAATTAAAAAATGAAATATATTTTTTCAAAAAAAAATTATAAATTTTTTAATGATTATTATTAAATTTTGTAAATGATAAATACAATAAAACAATTTAAAAAAATATACATTTTTAACGTAAAATGGGATTTATTTCTATTCCAGCACTAGAAATCTTGTAGGATGAATGATATTCATTAAGTTTAATATATTATAATTAAATATTATTAATATTAAATAAATAGTGATTTGTATAATTGATTTTTATAAGACACACTTTTGCACATCAAATTAGTTTTTCCGAAAAAGGTTTTCCTTTTATTATCAATGGGGTTTTATTTTCATTTTTAATTAACTGGTCACCAAATAATGATAATTTATACATGTGAAAATGAAATTTCTATTATTATTTAATCATGTTCATACACTCCATTCTGAATTCTTTGTTATAAAGATAATATATATAATGGGACATTTAATATTGGTGTAGAATGTTGAATACGTTTTCGAACATAAATATGTCACAGTTGTGTGTTTCATAACAAAAATTGTGTGTTGTGTGTAATAAAAGATGAATAAAGTGTAACATGTCTTTTACATCATCTAAATTAATTTTCTTTATTTAAAAAATCAGTATGTTAAAAAAATTCATATTTCCTTTAGATATAATGAATAAATAGTCTTTTTATCCTCATATATCTATTGTTTTATAGTCCATAACATTATATTCGTCATTAAGTTTTTTATGATAATTGGTCTGTGTAAATCCCAAAAATTATTTACACTTTTCTCTCATCTCCATATCATCAATTCACACCAATGTTATCCTTCATAGATACGATGTTTTTTATTATATTTTAACTTTTTATTTCCATTTATATCTTGTCATTATATTTTTTAGTAACTCATTTAATGTGGGTCTAAAAATAATTTATTTTTAATTTTAAAATTATAACTCTGAGAGCACAAATAAATTTTAAGTCCCAATTTATTTAATGGGGGAGAGTGTAACATCGTAATATTATAATATAGGAACAAATATTTGATAACATGTACGAAATGAAATTACATAAATCTAAATAATGTAAGACCCTGATAAATTATGATATATTTACTTTTAAATAAATTCAATACCCTTGATATCTTATGATACACACAACGCTGAGATCATATAGAACATGAAAATCTATTAAACTATTTTAATTAAACATAACCAATATGACATATCCATTAGGTTAGTGTGTATGAATTATAAAAATTATATGGTTTACAATTTTTTGAATTAAATTAAATGGATTCATATTGTTAAGAATTTAATTAAGAATAGTATGGATGAAATTTATATTTTCTAAAAATTACTATTATTAAAAAATATTTTTCAGTCATGCTTCACGTATATAATATAAATGTTTTTAAAATTTTATAAAATATTATTGAATAAAATTTTAATATTTTAAATATATATATATATCAACATTATTTTTTAGTCAAAATATTCGAGATTTGTTTTTTTAAATTACAATTTTATCGATAAAAAGTAACAATTACTTTTTTTGATAACTGTGTTACTGTTTAAAATAATTATAATGTTAAAATATAAATAAATAAGGTTTTAATTTATATTTTATTAAATTATATTATAACATAACAAGTTTACCTCGTTCTAATACAATTTATGTTGAATTTGATATAATGTTTTTAATGTTTTGAATGGTATTTATGAAAAGGTGTTTTCGAAGAATATGTGGGTTTATAATAAATATGAATTCGACCACATTTGTTGTTCAAATTTTAATAGATAATAATTTATGTTGTATAATATTTTCATATTTATTTTTTAAAATGATAAATAGTGAATATAGTTAAAATTACCTTTCATGGTTATGGTAATAATGGGTCTAACAAAGGGTTAAAATAAAAGTATTTATGTTAAAATGACTTAAAATAGTAAAAGAACAATTTTATATGCATACTCAAATAATAAAACCTCTATGGTATTATAATGACTTATTTGGAGGCATTTGTAATGAGCAAAACATGGTTATTTTAATATGTTATCAAATATTGAATGTTTTTCCGCCTCCTACTTATATAATCTCAACCACTATTATGCCTTCATCACACATACAAATCTATTTGGTTTATCCAAGATCTAACCATGTATATTTTCTACTTATATCCCAATATATTAGATTCCTTATTTTGATAAGGATTCCATATTAAGGAGTATTTGTGAGAAAATATAATGAATCTCTCTAGATATGGATTAATATTCTTACGTGTACTTATTTGTATTAGATCTTATTATGTGTCCATGAAATACATTTAATAAAATATAATATAATAGCACAATTATAACCTATATAATGATATTTTATTATAGCATTCGTATTATAGATCCATCTCACATTCCATAAAATGGGAAACAAGTCCATCGATCATGTGTACGACATATTACTACCCCATCAACCGATATAATTCAATTTAAATCACCATTATTCATGGTTGGATATAATTAGTATTTAAACCCCATTAATGATATTTAGGAAATTATTATTCCTCTATAATTTTGATATCAAATACACATTATAAATTTTGACTACAAAAGAGAATCAATAATAATGATTGTATTTACAACAGATAACTGGAGCACGAATTGATGTTATTAATTTTTATCTCACATGATTCGTGGAAGATATAAATGTTTAAATTAAAGAAAAATATTTGATATTTTAGAAATAAAATTAAATCATTATATATATCCTGGAGTCTAACATCATTGCTTCAAATCCATTTGAAATAAAAAACAACGTTTGTCCATACATCAGAACTATAGCCTCCAACTAGCGATGAATTTTTTGACATTTTATTATTACATGGATTGTAATATAGAATAATATTTTTAATATAAATTATATAAATAATAATAATAATTAATTAATTAGTGGTTAATTATACTTTATATAAATTTCATTTAATCCCTTGATAAAAAATAGATAAATAGTTCATATGTACGTTAGTCATACCATCTAAATGAATAGTGTAATAGATTTTCTATCTCTATATTTTATATATAACTATAATTAAATAAAACAATAATATATATGAAATTATAATCATGGTTAATGTTATAAATCTATTTTTAATAGTATTATTTATGTGTTAAATAAATGCGTGTTGTATTATATTATATATTTTTATACACATTCAAAATATATAGAAAACAATGGAGACTTCATTTCATTAAAAGAAACATTTACATTAACATGAAATGAAAATAATTAAGATTCAAAAAATTAAAAATGTGAAAAATTAAAAAAATAGTAATGGTAAATTTTTAAAATATGGATCACCATAATCTACTTGTATCATCACCCCAATAGAAAACCATATTTAAAAAAGTATAATATTAGAAAACCAAGAAACATTATAGAAAATGGAAATATAGAAACTTGAGAAGAATTTAATTTAATTTCCAATTAATAAATAAGTGGTATTTTTAGGATATAATGTGACCATTTTTATTGTAATGTTACAACTAGAATAGTGACCTACCCCTTGGGAATAGTAACATGATGGGTTGGAATAGTAACATGACCATTGGAATAATAATTTTACATAAAAATAATGAATTGTTTTAAAAATAATATTGATCGCGATTAATTTATGTCAATATAAATTTATAATCCAAAATGATAAATATATTAAATATGAAACTCACATATAATATAAGGACATTTTTAATAAACATTATTTTAATGTATTTAGAAAAAACCAATATTTTAATATTTTTAAAATTAAAATTTCATGTTTTAGAAATGAAATTTGATAAAATGAATATCGTTTTTGAAATAGTATCATTAGAATTTTTAGGGATTTTTTTTGGTAATTCACAATAATAATATAATTTTTGGGTAAATAGTAATAATACAATTTGTTTAATAACAGGTGTATCTTAAATTACATCACTAATGATATAATAATAAAATAATACATTCTAGAGCCTGTGTTTTATCCATGATATATATTATCTCAAAAATTAGTCTTTTAAATAAGATAATATGAATTTTTAATCCTAATAATGAACATTCAAAATCCTAATTTAAAATGCAAATTTTTAAAATAAAAAATTTACTTTCCTTTTATATTCCATATATATATATTATTGATATCTAGTTTTAATGGGGGTAAAAATTATTAATTCCATTATATTATATTAATATATTATTTCTAATGTAAATAATTCAATATTACCAGTTTAAACATTGATATATTTTTTATTCATTATTTTATTCTAAAACTAAACCCCTCTACTATTATAAATCACCCCTCTCCCACAATCAAAATCAACCCTTTCCACCCATTAAAAAGTCAATTATATACCAAAATCATCACTCACAGTCCTCACAGAATCATAGTGCTGTTTTGATTTAATCCAACTCCAAATAAAAATGAGTTATATTATCGTACACGGGAAGATACACCAATGAAAGATTATATTTTTTTAACTGTTCCATAGTTTTCTTTTTATCCTATCAATAATCCAAAATTCATTCAAAATAAAATATTATAATATTAAATTAGGAAAAATGATATAATTATATTACTAGAATGGAAATTTTATAAAAAAAATAATTTAAAATAATTTATGTTTTATACTAATTTCTCTTCATATACAGACTATATTCCCAATACCTGTCAGTTAACCGCCAAAGAGGATGTTTCAAAATCATTTCATATCTCCTTTCTATTGAATAGTTAAAATAAAATATTTATTTTATATAACTTTTGATCCTATGTAATTTGTTATACTTGTTTAATAATTACCATTAAAATATATAAGATTGATGAAAATCATGAATATTATAAGAAAAAATTATATCAAAACACATCAATTTATCCATAAAAATTATGAAATATAATAATATTATTATAATTGATAAATAGTTGTATTAATTACTAAAATTCACTTCTAGATAAAATTTTTAATAAATACTTGTATATTATTTATTTGTAACAAATATAGAAAAATAAATGGACAATACTGTTAAGGAAATTAATGAACTCAACTGTCTTTCTTTTGGTTATCCATATTTCATGCTAAATTTTACTGTGGATATTCTTTTAATGTTTTATTAACATAATATTATGGTTCTTTTATTTTATTTTATAGGTTTTACCAGTTTAGAACATTGTTTTTTATAAATATATTTATTTTTTAAAAATAACACTACATTAGAAATCACATATTGACACCTCTCGAGATTCCTTCTTCATCACTCAATATGGATAATTATTATACCAAGTATATTTTTGATTTTTTAATTTGGAAAAAATATATTGATTATTTTATGGATTATGAATTTATTTTGAAAAAAATTCCTTTCTAATGTTTTAATCATTAAAATGATTATAATATATTCTAGGTGGAAAGTATGATAATATAAATATTATCATGTGACTAGTGGGCCTGAGATTATATATCTGGACAAAGCATTGGAAAATGTGTCTTATATCATGAGATATTTTTTATAATGCATGTCCATGATTCATTATTGGATCAAGAATAATATTTTATTATAAATAACATATTTTTTGAGTGAATATGATCCTATATTTGTTCACAACAATGAGTGGTATTTGCAAATAGGACAGGATGTTTCATTTTTTAATTCCCAATTCGATGAATTTAACCACTATTTCCCTCATTGTGTTTATGATAATACTATGATTATTTTATGCTGATGATGATCATTCTCACATATATAATATTGATTAATGAAACTTATTCATATTATTACTGGAATTTTAGATCACCCATTTCTTATAGGTATATCCAACAATGATTACTTTTACTAAGGAAAGTAGAAGGGACACTATAATGATATAGAATATGGAATTAAATACAATATATATTTTATATTGTTTAATTATTGTCTCAACGCATTTATCCCAAGTCATTATATATTTTCGTCTTGGATTTTCCTATCTATTATGCTTTTTGTTTTAGAAATGATGTAATAATGATGTAAGAAAAGTATGGTTTCTATAGTTGGTATCAAAAAATGATTTATTTATGATTTTAATGAGGATTAGAATAAAATATTAAAAAAATATTTCTAATCCTATGTTTTGTTAACAAATTTTATAAGAATTATTTTATAAAAGGTTAAACATATAGATCTCATAAGATATGTCTTTAATGATAATTACTAAAAAATTAAATTATTTATTTATGATTAATTTAGTTACATTTTATTCAATAAATTACAATTACATAGATTGGTTGGAACCCTAATAAACCCGGCCAACAACCTATGTGAGGGAAAATGCATCTATTGTATGAAATCTATCACCAAATCAATGGGAGGTGGTGTTTAAAACTGTATAATAATTATAACCCAACTATATCTGGAAATGAATAATAGCATGAATAATGTGGAATGTCTTCCTTAACACAAGAAGGTTCATCTAATCATTTATTACATGAAGTGGAAACAACCACCACTGTTTAGTTGTACTTCTGACCCACTTGTCAGAAACAGTAGGATAACGTAATGGATATGAACATTTCTATTATCCTATTTTCTAAAAAGGCTATTGTGACTCTCGTGATTTATCATTTATTCGGAAAATTCAAACAATGGTTGTAATTGATAAATGAAACTATGAAAAATAATTAACTAGACTATATTATGTTTGAAGAATTTAAGAAAATATTTCATATCACATATTCCCCTTAAACTCTTTGACAAAATATAATGTGGGAATCACTAGAGCTAAATAAAATGAAATATAAAAATGGAATAGATTACGATAAATACTTTTCAATTATTTAAATATGCTGAGGATATATTATCCAAATACCCACATGTTAAAAATAATAGAAGAACAATAATGTAAATTTGGTCAAAGGTATGGTGAAATATTCAATTAATGGAGAGAAGGGCCTTAACACCCAGAGATATTGTTATTTTTTGAATTTATAACAACTTTTGATAGGTTTCATTTCTAGTGATTCTTGAAATATTTCATTGTATATAAATATATATTAAAACACTACATCAACAATTCCATTCACGTGGAACAAATTTGGATTCCACTACAAGCAATAAATACATTGCATATGTTACAAGAGACACTGTGTTTATATAAATTATAATTTTATTATGATATTTTAATATAATATAAGTATAAGATATATGTTAAATGTTCTTAAATTAATATTAATATCATATTTTAAAATAAATTTATATTTTTTTTGATGATATAAAACATATTGATAGATAATGATATATGTTTTGGGAAGGTCCATATTAGGATTCAAAAAATTTTCATTTATGAATGAACCAATTTTAATAATAAAATTAGTTATAGACACAATTTAAAATATAATTTGATAATAATTTATTTATTTTTTGTTTTAAAATATCAAATATATATTATGATTAATTTAATTAATTTTTTTAGATTACTATTTTTTGATGAATTGTGAAAATACTACATTTAATTTAAAACTACCTTTCCACATGAATAATTATTAATGGTAAATTATATTTGAAATATGTTTTATTGTAAAATAATTTAAATTATTAATATATTAATAAAATTTTGGTCAATATAATTAATTTCCCAATCAAATTGAATATCAAAACATAATAATATTCATTCTAATTTAAAAACATGTAAATTCACCCTATCCATATGGTTATATTTAATCTTAATTTTCTCGCATATGGGAATAGATTTTTTAAAAACTTATATACACCATTTTAATAAATAAATTTTATTAATAATATCAAATTATTTTTCTTCTGAAAATATTAATAAAAGTTAATAGAATTATTCACACTGGTTAAAGTCAACTAAAGATTAATTAGGGACTAAACATTAATCTGAGGTGCCTAAATGACTTATATTCTTCTCCAAAACCCAATTTATGGCCATATATAATCTATAAACATTATATTATATATATAGGATTATTTGGTAATGCTTTTTATAGGTAAGAGCATGTGAACATCTAACATGTTTTCAAACATTCAAATAGTGTCCCTTTTATTCCCAATAAAATCCTACCACCTCTGCCACATCCTCACACCAATAAAACCTCTTTTTTAGGCCAATATCTACAAAATATAATTCCAAAAACCCATACCTTCATCATTGAATCATTATTTTTTGGAATAATGAAATCCAAGGAATCCTTTTGGGAAAAACTAAATGGTGTTTCCCCATTAAGATGTAGTGTCTTCTCTCAAGTTATTTCTTTTATTTTTCTTCTCCACCGCCTCTACATTCATTTATCCATATATTTTTAAGAAAAATAGAATATAGAATATAAAATATACAATTATGATTTTATTATATGGTTTCAACATATACTTAAAGCTAAATCCATATAATTTTTGATAAACATCATGCTTTTGTTTACGGTGAACAAACACCTCCCTAAATGATGGTTGATCAATTTCATTTACCAACACTCATGGTGGAAATTAAGATGTAAAATATGTTAATATATTATAAATATTATATTTAAATATGAAATTATGATTATTTATTCATTTTTCAAACCATATCTTTTATTACATTCTATATGGTGTTAATACGATATTTTCATTTTAGGAAGTGTGGACTAAACCCCCTCAAATAGATCTAATTAGTTAATTCACTACATGGATCATATTAAGGAATACATTAGTGAATATATAAGACATATATGATATAACAATATTATTTATCAATGACATATATATATACTTATATGTCTTTGAATTTCATTATTTCAACATGATAATAAAAAAGACACGACTTTCATATGTATGTACAACTTACCGTCTCCATGAATGGTGTATTCCATTTCATAAATCAGTATTATATATATTATTATAATAAAAACATAATTTATATAAATTATATCTAAATAATGTATTAAATTATTTAAATCATGTTTTAATGTATCAGTACCAATGATATAACAAATTATGAAACATTCGATGAATAATGGGAATATTATGTGAAGTGAAACAATAATATAGATTGTTAACATATAGGTAATTTAATGTCATATTAATATGTTATTTGATAATATATATAAAAATATAGTTCATTAAAAGATTTATAATAAATTTAAATATTTTATACAGGTGTTTTTTAATGAGTATAAAGAGATTCGAGACACAAGGTAAGGGGATTTCATCTCACATTTTTTCTGTGAGATACATGCTATGATCACCATTAATTGATTTTGTGTTGTGTATATAATAATCATGAATGAATTATATATATATTATAAATAAATTTATGGGTATTAACATACCCATTTTATGACCTATCATTCATGGGTGTTAGTTTCAAAAGTTACCGAATTGGATAAATAGTTTTTGCCTAAATATTTCTTCATTGACACTTGCGTTTTGTTAGGCATGTAAATTATTTTCCATGTGTATATACATCCATTTTTCATTTTATATAATAAACATATAATTTTCATGATATATTATGATTCATTTAATTTTCTTGTTTCTTGCGTGGACATTATGATCCTACGTAATCAATTTATAAGAGTTTATTGAAATAATCTCGTTGCTTTTTGAGGATGTTTATATCAATGCATTCCTTGATGAAATCATATGATCCATCTCTCAAAAAAAATCATAGATATTTTTATCCCCTATATATTCATAAAAAATCATTTAATCATACCATTTTAAACTCTTTAGTACAAAATATATGATAGATAGTTTTTTTTAAATCTCAGCTTTACCACGTTTTTGGTGGGGAATGTGTGTAATTTGAAAAAAATGATTTCCAAAATAGGATTCCAAGAATATTCTTCAAATATCCTAGGATTATTAAATGAAAATTTTAACAATTTTTTCTTTTATAAAATTTCAATGTAATCTTGATTTCACTTTTTGGTCAAGTACATATATAACCTTTTTGCAATGTAAAAGAAATAATTTTTTCCCCATATAATCTATTCAAATTTACCTACTGTCATTTCTGTAAAGAGAATTTTTCATATTTAATGGGTTAATGGTTTTCGAAAAAAATTTCAGTTTCCTTTTATAAATTTTCATGAAAAATGGTCATCAAAAAAATTTCATGATTATTATTTAATTTTTTTAGAAAAATGATTTTGAAAACCCTTTATAGGTCATTTTAAAAAATTTCATGAAATTATGTTTTCAGAACTATTTTAATATCCTCTTATAGGTTTTAAAGTAAAATACTTTTGGAAACATTTTCATTCATATATTATATGTTTTTAATGAAATTATTATTTAATTTTTATCATTATTATTTAATATTTTATCATGGAAAATTGATTTCCAAAACTTTTTAAGGATAATATATATGTTTTAAATGTATTTTTAATTAATTTTTTTTCAAAATATATATTATATTTCATTATAATATTTCAAAGAATTTAAAAAGAAAGTTTTGAAAAAAAATCATTCCTTTTCTATATATTTTTAATGTGTTTTTAAAATAATATTATTATAAATTTTTTGAAGAATATTATATATGATTTTTGGGAGATGGTTTTGAAAATGATTTTATGATTTATTTATAATTATTGAATTTATTTTACAAGAAAATAATTTTTCCAAGGGTATTATTTAATAAAAATACTTTTTCAATCAATAATGTATATTTTCATAAATAAAATTTTTGATAAATATTTCAAAATTATATTCCATATAAGATGACATCTGTTGATGATACTTAAACTTTATGGGAAATGATAAAAATGTTCCATTCATATTTTTTCTCTAAAAGTGTTAATCATAAAGTTATGCTTTTTGTGAAACTCATTTCTATTTCTGGGTTTATATGTTCAAGAAATCCATTTTATTACATGGGTTGTTCTTATGATGAAAAGATTATGAAACCTATATCCTTTCCCACATATTATGATATTATTTCATGTTTATGATACCCATTTCATTTCATGGTTTATGATATGATTATTTATGATGTTCGGGAATATGTAGGTATAATTTTATTATGAGATATGAGAGACCTATATCCATTTCCAGTGTATTCGGTAATGATTTTTAAATAATAATATAGATTAATACTGTATTGGGAATGATCCTTGACAATTAAGATGGACATAGGTTTGGACAATGACTACCATGGGGGTATAAGGAGTAAAGGCATGCTACTTATATGGCTATGGAATTTAAATATTTTGAAAAATATTGTATATGATGTGAATCCATTCTAAAAATATGGACTTGGACATGATTCCATGGCTACTATGGAAATCATATTAAATGAATATGTGTATGCGAGAATTATATATTTTATTTCTATGTTATGCCTTATTTGATAGTGTTCTTTATTTTATTATTATTCAAGATTTATAAAATATAAATTCTTATTCTATGATTTATTTATACTATATTTGATATGTAGGGTATGATATTCTATTATCATGATCATGTCCTCGTAACCTTATTCTCATAATTATGCTTTTATATCTCCCTTATTTACCCTTACTATGCATTTGACCTCACCCCTTTTTTATGTTTCCTTTCCCCAGGTTATGAATAATGTATTTAGGTAGAAGTACCAATGTTAGAGATCTGCATGGGAGATGTTGATAACCATTCACCAGGATATAATATTTGGTTTCTATTATTTCAGTGATAGTAAACTATTACGGTCCTTGGGAATGTATTATTTAATTGTACAGAATATTCATCTAAAATGAGTTCATATACATTATTATTAACCCTAGGTTGCTTTAGATTGTATCAATATAATGGTTTATTAAACCATTAGAATCTTGGATGAGAACACATTTGTGAAATTCCAATTTATATTTAAAAGTAAATGTATACAGATTTCTCAAATGAAAAAAATACGAGATAACATTGATGAAAATATCATAGAATTTTGGTAATGGTTAGATTAAGTGGTTTCCTAGAAATACATCCATATATAGATACTACAAGTAGATGTGGCTCTGAAACAGATATACATAGATGTAAAAACTATTACATGATGTTACAGGCCATACATGGGGTAATCTGGTACTCAACAATGGGTCTTTCGACACACCTAGTTTGACACTCTTAGGAGATATTCTTTGAGTTTTCTCAAAATCATCATGAACCATTATGAAGGATTTAAATAAATTATGTCTGCGAATAACCTAGGATGAACCTATAGTGTTATAGATTAAGAATTTTGTGATGATTTATACATCCTATAAGAAATTATTTTCTAAACTATGTGGTTTTATTCTATGATAAGAAATGATCACACTATGCTTCGGGATTTATTCAAAGGAGTGAACTGGATGCATCTTGATCAAATTTGAATATGATGGAATATTTTTTGATGATCAATATTGTTGGTTGATTAGTGGAGATAGCGATTGTTTGATAATTCCTAAAGAGTTTTCATGGAACATTATTAAAAACATTTAACTTTTATCAACTCACAGGCTAAACAAAAATGATAAAGATGGATATTAATGAGAATTCTGGTATTGGATACCAAGGAGTAAATCAGAATCATTTTCCATTGTGTCAATAATGGGAATCAAATACCCTATGTAATTTTATTATAGGAACAATAATATATATTCATGGTGGAAAATATGGACCCAAAGAATGTGACTTAAATGGATACATTAGGAGTTTTTTTAATGTATTGGATGAGAATTCTGTCCTCTCTAAGACATCAAAGATGGGAATGTGTTTTAAGAGTTCTATAAATGGTCATTATATAGCTAATTATCCCAAGAGAAATGTTCCTAATGATGATCAAAAAATTGTTATGAGTAAGGGATACAATTATAATGACAAAGGGACAACCGATTAAATGTGATAGTGGTATTGTGTAACATGATGATGTATCCTGCTGAAAATTAAATTTTTTTTATTAAAGAAACACTTTTATGGAAAATGTTAGAAACCAAGAAACATGACTTCATGGACAAAAACCATCCAACTGAGCCCAATGGTCCAAAATAATTCAAAAATAAAATCACATATTTCTGGTGAAAACTTACAACTCAACCTCATCTAAAACAGTATCTGAAGATCACCTGGAATAAATAACCTGGAAAACTATTCCACAGACAAACACCATTCACAAGCGAACACCATTCATAGGGAGGAGAATAATTACCCAGTTCATTCATTCCTATGTCTCAAAGACCAAGCCAACTTACCATCATCAAAACTTCACAGATGGGTTGTTGGTCATCCTCCAACAACTATTCATATACCTAAACAACAGGTAAACAAACATAAATCCATTCTAGAATCAAAATCAATAGAGACCATCGAACAATAAACTCTTCTCAAATGATCCTCCATAGCTGATAGCACCCTGGTCACTGGAACCAAGGTCGGATGAACCCAACGCCATCTACGAGACCTCCACCAGCATCAGACGTGGAAGTAACCCAAAGAGGAAAGCATACCAAGAATCAAGAAATCGAACCACCGTCACCCAGGACTAGGAGGCCGACCACTCGCCTTGGTATCCTTGCTGATGAAAAGATCAGATTTGATCTAACCTAGAAATGCCAACTCGGGCTTGGATCTGGTCAGATCTGAACAACAGAAGGACCATCATCCGAGTACAAATTGTGGTGACCATAGTAAGCGGAAGAATCAAGTAGGGGTGGGGGAAACCAATGGTAGTGGTTCCACAAGAATACATACTGATCATCCAACCTCAAAGCTTGGATAGACCACATGAAATGCAGAGACTGCCAAATGCCAAACCTGTAAATGAAAAAAGAAGAAAAGTAGAGGGATAAGTAATGGAGAGGCATCACTGAATCTTCCAGCCCAATGCCAAAGAAGCGAGCCTCCTCCCTCCAGATCAAAGGTGAGGGGAAACCCTAGATCATGAGTGGGGGAGAGAACCACCACTCAGAGGCTGTCTTGATGAGGTATCCTTGTTGATGGAAAAATGATGATGTGTAATAATAAATCTTCTATGTATTTGATTAAAAAATTATGTTTCATGAAAGTTGAAATAGATAATATTTTTTTACAATGGATTTCCAGAACATGTTGAATGGTTCAAAATAAATAGATTTGTGATTTAATGATAAGGTGATATTTTGACTAATGGAAGGAATCCCATAATAATTTATTTGTGTTAATATAATTATTTATGAACAACTTAATTAGATGGTATATATTACCATGGAACAAATTAATGACAAGTTGAAAAGTAGTTCAAGATATCATAGATGAAATTTAAAACATCTGGTAATTATAGTGTATATCCTATAATCTATGGAAGAAGCTATAATTCCATATTTTCGTAATTATTTATTGTATATATAATTGTTACTAATTTCAAAGATAATTTAATTTTTGGGTATTCAAATGTTTGTAATATAGAATCCAAGAGTCACATTATGATATATAGGGGATCGATGTTAATAAAATTTCAGGTGTTTCTTTCAATGGTTTTGGATTTTCATCTTTTATAAGGGTTATAAGGTTATCCATTCCAGAAATGTTTATGTTATACATCATAGGATGTATTTATGTATTGAAATTGTAATGAAAACCTTGGTAAAAGTTATATCTAGGTATTAACCTTATTTCAATGATGTCCATCATATTTAGGGAATTATATTAGAATGATTCTATAAAAGGAAACAAATTATGTCAGGGGAAAACCAATGATGTCAGTTATGGGTTTGGATCGTGAACCCATCACCAAAGGAAAATTATGTCTTAATGCATAATGTTGGCCTATACGATTTACTGGTTAATGTATAAATTTTTTTTATAAATAGTTATTTATGATGAACAATTAGTGTTAATTTTTATTTTTATAAATTAATGTATTATGCATATAATTTTTTAATATTAATTTTAGATAAATAGTTTTTAATTTCATTATTTTTTGAGCTATAAGATCTGTAAAAAGTGTATTTTACCACTTCAGGCATAAATTTTAATTTCTAGATGTCCATTTCATAATTCAATGGATGAAATTCAAATAGATAAAATCAAAACTAATGATGGAATTTTTTTAGAGAAATTTGTCAAGTAATCTTATTTTCTTATATTCAATGGAAAAAACATAATTAATCATTATTAAGATAATGATATAAAGAAAATTTATTATCTGAATACATTAATTTTTTTGAACTGATGGCATTTTAAATAATCACAAATTACTGACATTGAGGCCCCAAACGTTTCTTTGATCATTCACTTGTAATTCATTTGTGACCTCAATCTCTTCCTATAAATATTTACACATTTACTCTATGTTCAATATTCTCTCCCAATCTATGTTCTCCTATGTATAATCCAAATTATATGTTACATTGCGAAACTGTTATGGTCCCAACATTAACATTTAAGGGGTTTTTTGTTTTCAATTTAATGATGTGGGTTTCTAAACATGAAACCTATATGAAATAAAACTATGATAAACTAGATGAATATTGAGGGGAAAACATTTTATAGGGGATCAAATGTAACACCCCAAGATTATGTGAATATTTTTTTAAAATAATTCAACTTTTTCATATATTGAATTCCAATGAAATTGGAAATTGTTATTTATATATATATAAACCCTTTTTCAAACATTCCATTCACATAGAAGCTGCATGGATTATGCTACATGCAATATAAACTGGAATACATTACAGGGAATATTGAGTTTCTACGAAACATCATTTTATTATTATTTTTTAAATAATACAAGTATAGAGTACCCGTTAAAAATAATGACATGAAATATAATAACTAATTTTAAAATATTTTTTCATGGTTTTATATAAAAAAACTTATTGACAATGAATGATGTATTTTTCGTTTATGACTTTTTAATGTTTAAAAATAATTTTTTTTTCAAGTGAACTGCTTCTAATAATGTATTTAATTTTATAAAAATTTTGAAATTGAATTTTATAAAACCAAATTCATTTTTGAATTTATAATTTTTAAATAATCTTAGGGTGAATTTTTTGCATTTTACTAAGAAAAATTATTTTTTTATGAATGGTGAAAATTCTACCTTTAATTTAAAATGACCCTCTCACTAATGTAATGTTTAATTTCAGGTTTAAACTTAATTTTTTAAGTTAAAGTACATTAATTAAGTATATATTAATAAACTATTTGTTTAATATAATCATTTTCAATTTTATTTTTTATTTAAAAAATTAATAAACATTTAAAATTCATTATGCTTTAAAAATCATTACATTCGTCCAGTTTATAGGATTATAATTAATCTTAATTTTCCAAATTATGTGAATTTAATTAAAAATTAAACATATAACATTATAATATTTATAATATTTATTTTCTAATAAGATGATATTAATTTTTTACCAAAAATATATTAAAAGTTATTAAAATATATCTTTGCGATTAAGGTCAAATTAGGTTTTATTAGAAACTAATATATAATCTATGGGGCCCAATTGACCAATAAATTTTTCAATGCCTCATGGTAGGGTCATATATCATAAATACATACATAAATATTTGTTTATTTTTTTATTTTTCTTAGGAAAGAGCATATTTACCCCTAACTTATTTGCAAAAAATCTATGTGAGTCTTTTTTATTCTATTTTAAATTCCACCACCTCTCCCAAATCCTCACACATCTAAAACCACATAGTTTTAGTAAATATAAATCTGATATATTTTTTTAAATACCTCTTTCCCCCATATAATCCTTCTTTGTATAGATGTCTATCCAAGAAATCCATTCGTCCCAAACCAAAAGAAGTTACCAGATTAAGAGTCAACGTCTTCTCTCAAGTTCATTCTTAAATTTTTCTATCTCTACCCCATCCATATTACTTTTTTTCAATACCTTTATAAAATCATGATTACTAACTATATAATATGATTTTATTAATATAATATCTCATCATAGACTAACACAAACTATCATCTAATGGATAATGAACATTTTATTTATATGTACGGAGAACTAATTGTTCAATATTTTATACCACCTCTCATTGTGGAAATTATTATGGACGCTCGTTTTATATATCATATATATTTTATTTATTTTTTAATTGTGCTTTTAAATTCATTTTACAACCCATATCTTCTTTTACATTCAATTTGGTGTCAATATGTTAATTTTTTTGAGGAAGGGTTGACTACCACCCCCTCAAAGGGATATGATTTGTTCATACTATACATGGATCATATGAAGGATGGTTTCAGTGAATATATAATTCAAATAGGACATATTAAATCTACCATAATAATGGTATATATATATACATATATTTATTTCATGTTATTTCTTTCTAAATGAAAATGGAAACATAAACAAAATTAATGAGTACATATAACATACTATCTCCATGAATGTAGTATTCCATTTCATACATATATATTCTATATATTATTATAATCCCAAATTTATTGTACATAAATTATATTTATAATATGGTTTTAAAATATTTAAATCCTGATAAAAATTACAAATACAAAAGTCCTAATAATGTAAGACAAGTGAAAATAATGTCTCTTAGGAAATCCTGTCTTTACCCTAACATCGGTCAAAAATATGTGTTCCTTCAAAACCATGTCTAATAACAGGGTTTCCAAGAATATTTTTCTAATATCTTTTAATCATTAAAATAAATTTTTACCATTTTGTGTTTTACCCTTTTCAATGGAATATTCTTGTCCCTCATCGATCAAGGAATTTATCCAGCTAATTTAAAGTGAAAAAGATTAATTGTTTAACCTCGTATGACATGTACAAATTTACCTGCCATCATTTATGTGAATATTAATATTCATATTTAAAGGGATAATATAATTAAAATATAATTAATGATATTGTTATATGTTTTAATGAAAAATGGTATTCCAATCATTTTCAATCATAATTTATATGTTTCCATGTACAGTTTTTTTCTAAAAATTTTCAATCACCTTTTATAGGTTTTGAAGGAAATTGTTTTCAAAATTATTTTAAGATTATTTTTTAAGTGTACAAGGAAAAATGTTTTGAAAAAAAATTTAATGATTTTTTTATAAGTTTTAAAGGATTTTTGTCATAAATATTTCGATATTATTTTAAATGTTTTCAAGGAAATATTTTTAATAAAATTATATTCCTTCCTTATAAGTTTTACAATTATATTGAATATTATTTTTCCAGAACATAATACAACATTATTTTTATGTTTTCTATGTATTTTAAAAAATTCCATCTATAATATTGATTTTTTTAAATGTTTTCAATTTGGATTCAAATAAGAAGTATTGTAAAAAAATTTAAATCGTATTTCAAATATTTCAAGGAAATCCGGTTTCAAATTGATTTCAAGTCTACATTAATATTTTTCAGGGTATTTTCATAGAAAATAATTTATAAATTGATTTAATGTATTTAAATTATTTTTATAAACAAAATTGATATATATTTTCACTAATAAAATATTTTTGAATGATAGTTCAACAATATTTTCCATCTATGATGACATCAGTTGGTGTTAATCATGCCTATGTAGGAAATGATATAAAGGATCCATTCATATTTATTCTATGAAAGGGTTATGGTTAATTTTATGGTATTTATTAAATATATTATTCATTCATGAGTTATATATTTATAAATTCCTTTTCTCCTTCACAAGTTATGTGTCTGATGAAATTATTATGAAAAATGTATCTTTTTACAATGGTTGTGATATGATTTCTTGTTTACCATACCCATTTCATTTCATGGGATACAATGTCATTATTTTTGATGTTGTCGAACATGTATGTATGATATCATTATGATATGAATGAGACCTATATCTCCCTCCAATGAATTATGTAATATTTATATATCAGGAGATTAACTATGATTGTATTTTGAATGTACCTTGGATACTAATATAGACATGGGAGTAATCACTGATTTCCAAGATGGTATGAGGAATGAACTCATTCTACTAAGATATCCTTGAGAGGGAACCATGACTACCAAGTTGGTTTTGTGAGTTATCAAATACTACTATTATTTTCCTGGATCTGGTTCCTTGGATACTTTATAAATCATAATATATACTTATGTGTTTTAGAAAATTCACTATTTTTATCTTATGTTATGATTTAAAGGAATTGGTTCTCTATTCCATTATTATTCATGTCTTAGGAATTACTATGATTTATTTAATTATTAATTTTTATGATATTTTCTATATTGGGTTTGATATTATATTATCAAGATCATGTTCTCACGCACCTATGATCATAATTATTATTAGGTATCTCAATTATTTTTCAATACAGAGCATCTGAGCTCACTGCTTCCATATGTTCCATTTCCTTATATTATGAATAAATATTTTAGGTTGAAGTAATAATGATAGAGATATTTATTAGATATGATGAAGACATTTTACAAGGCGAGAATATTTTTATTATATGTTTCCCATGAAACTAAAATATTACAGTCCTTAGACATATATTTTGTGTAATGAACTGAATATCCATCTAAATTGATTTAATATCCATTTATGTTATACATGGGTCCTAATATGAGAACTATGAACATAAA
Source organism: Viscum album (assembly GCA_963277665.1). Classification (NCBI taxonomy): domain Eukaryota; kingdom Viridiplantae; phylum Streptophyta; class Magnoliopsida; order Santalales; family Viscaceae; genus Viscum; species Viscum album. Next base: position 1,213,265,421 of record OY728131.1, on the reverse strand, counting down.
TTTTGATGAGATATAATGAATATGACCATTATTATGGAGGAAAAGAGGGAACCTCCTAATGAACAACCCATAGTTTAATACATCATCTCTAGTGAACATGTGCACTATTAAATGATGTGCACTAAACCTTGAGTCCTTGAAGTTAGTCAGCATCCACAATAACCATATCTAAACAAAAAAGGGTAAGATAATTCTATCATTAAAACTAAAGCGGGCGGTTAAAATTATTTAATAAATAGTGCAATTACTATTTACTCATGTATGGAAAAAATAATTTTTTGATTATTGTTCTAGAAATTCCATTATATAAACAAAATTTAAGGGAACTATTGAATAGTAGCACCAACGACATGATGTAGAGATATCTATAAAAAACATAGTGGTTCCATCACTGCAAAAAATTGTTAGACTATTATTTTTCCATCTTATGTGTGAATTTTATTTCATCAAATATCAAAATACATCCCATGGTGAAATATGGGTCTATAATGGGAATTCATTGGATCACATTATATAGATCACACATCAACTATAATGAAAGGAAAATGTGATAAAATATTATCAACCATTACATGATCCCTTAAAAATGAAAGGAAGATGGTGAATCAACTTTTTAAAATCCTTAAATAGTGTGATTGATATTTCTTGGAAATGAAGAATACATGGCTCTAATTGTTTACTCATTGGAAGGTATCAATATGAAATAAATTCCCATTATTAGGGAGAAAAAAGATGAATTTCCCAAATAGTTACATAGATTTCACCATATAGTGATGTAGAGTTCTCAATACAACTCATAAATGGAGTTAATACTATCACCAAATTATCGAAATGGATGTCCTCACTCACACTGGAGGAGTTAAATAATGTTTTATAAGAGTCTTTAGACAAAGTGTTCATGCCCCCTACTGCATTAGCTTGGTGGGTGCTGGTTCTCTTTTTCATGAATAAGGATTGATCAATGTGTATGTGTATCGATTACAAGGACCTCAAATAGATCCCCATAATGAAAAAGTATCCTATAAAATATTAATGACATTTTTTATCAAATAATAAGAGATCATCACTTCAAAAAGGTTCATCTTCATTATGGATATCATCAAAAGTTGGTGAAGAAGGATGATATTTAGAATACATATTTACGTACAAGGTATAGGATGTATGAGTTCATTTTGATTACCATACAACTGACTAGTTCCCCATTAAACTTCCTAGATTTGATGAATATCATCTTTAGAGACTTCCTCGGGATATTTTTGGTACTGTTAATTGATCATAGTCACATTTAATCAATATCATGTAAGAACATGAAAAGTATCAATAGATTGTGTATGTGATGTTTAGGAAGGTGGGAATATAATATATTTTCTATAATTGTGACACCTAGATACAAAATTTTTTATTTTTGGGGAACATGGTAACAATTGATGTAGTTCTTCTGGACCCTTTAAAAACAAATGATGTTAAGGAATAGACCAGACCCAATGGTGTCTTATAAATTTATATATTTTCCTAGATTAGATGAGTATTAATGATGTTTTTTGATAAATTTCTCTCAATTATATAGAATGATAATTATGATCACATTTACAGTGTTAAAGTATTTATTGATAGATAAATTTGATTAAATCATCAAGGATCTCAAGAATAGTTTAATCATTGCACATGTTCTCACACTACCATCAATTGGTGATGGTTTTGTGATATACCGTGACAATTAAATGAATTTCATGGAATTTTTAGTCATATAGAATGAAAATGTGTATTCCTACACCACACTACTATTGAAAATCCTGAGATGAACTATATAACACATGATCTATAGATATAATACTTGATCATTGCAATGATGATTTAGTTACAAAACTTATATGGTTGAAGTGTTACATATATTATAATAAAAGAGTCTAATGTGTATATAATGATAGGAGAAATTAATCAAGAATAAATTAAAATAGATATAGATAATTAATGAATAATATAACTCTATTAATTTCCATCCATGATATGTGAACAATGTAGTTGATTCTCTTAGTAGAAAATAATATGCTACAATATTCGTTCTGGGGATTGTAAATGTGCCCATATGTAATGATGTGAAAATGATGGATTTTGAAATCAGAAGATAAAGAGATAAATCTTTCCATTATAAAATGATTTCCCAACCAACCATCTAATAGAAGAAAAATAAAAAACACATGGATGATCTAGAGCTACCGAAAAACCGAAATAAGTTATGGAATATAGGCTAAATGAGTTATTTATTGATGATTATGGTTTAAATTGGTTTGAACAGACACTTTTTGTTCCAAAATAACATAATATAAAGAAGGATCTATTAGATTATACACATAGAGAATGTTTATACATCTATCATAGATGTACCATGATGTATCAAGGTACTTCATAAAACATTTGGCAGGACAACATTGAAAAGGAGATTACGTAGTATATCACTCAGTGTTTGGTATATCAACATGTTAAACAAGGGTGATAGAAGTCAAATGGTTTGATAAAATCATTTCCTATACCCAATGTGAAAATATGGTAACATCACTATATACTTTATCAATATACTTCTAAAGACATCAAGAGGAAAAAATTCGAAAAGGGTTACAGTGGACCAACTCACCAAGACATCACCGATCGTCAATATTCATGAATATTTATCACACAAAAAACAAAAGAATATATATGTGAAGAACATGGTGAGGCATCAAGGGGTTCTACTTTCTATCATATCAGATCATGATCCATGTTTCACATCTAGATTATAAATAATTCTTAATCAAAAATTGAGTATTGAATTTCATTTCCACACAAACTGCCACTCTGAAATAGATTGGAAATATATAGGGAATAATAAGATACTTTAAGACATTATAATATTGAAATATATGGAACTCAATGGTTTATCAGATCACAATATCCCATTGGTTGATTTCTCGAATAAGAATATCACCCAATAAAGAAATAAAATTACAGTATATGATGCACAATTTAAAAAAGCTATATAGAACATTGAATTGTTGATATGAATTTGTCGAATGATAGATACATTGACATAACCTTTTGTAAGATATGATATAGATGATTCAAGACATTCAACAATAAATAAAAACTACTCATCATCATAAAAATTGATTCATTGACAAATGATAAAGCGAGATGGAGTTAAATGTTGAAGACAACGTTTCCCATTGAAAAGAGTCATGTTGTTTTGAATGAAAGAGAATCATACCCTAATGTACATTGGAACCTTTGAGGTAGATGATCTCATAGGATAAGTGGACTATAATTTCTAACATCTACAATATAGAGATCATGTTCCTGACATTTTTCCTGTATCAATCATATGGATGTACATAACAGATCACTACAATTTGCTGAATCTAAAGGTGGTACAATAGGAGAATCACAAATCATAAGAAAAAGGCCCAGTGAAGATCTTATACCATAGACACAAGGTTCTATGAAACCAGAATACTACCAATGTAAAAGTGATGTGGATGAACAATAATTTTGTCGTGGAATCATGGGAACCATAGGAAACAATAAAACACAAGTACCCTAACCTATTAAAAATTGAAAATAATATTTGTAATTTCAAGGATTATATTCCTCAATGATGGAATAATGTAATTACATATGGGTTATTTTTCACATTCATTTAGGTAATAAATGTCAGGTTTGTTATATTATATAACAATATTCACATTAAAATATCGAGTAAAAGAAAAAGACAATATATAATTTATAAATACAATTAAATTAAATGGAAATGAAACAAATTAATATTATAGACATTATAGGAGGAAAAAAATTATAAAAGAGAAAATCTAAAATGGAACAACATATATCACAACAATCTACTAGATTCATCACTCCCATGGATGAAACTAAAAAAAAATATTCCTACAAAAGTGACAATTTAACAAAAATGAATTATATAATCTGGAAAGGTATATGGATTAATATTTAGAAAATTATTAAAGTTCTGTTTATAAGATATAATGTTATCATTATAATAGAAATATGGCCATTGTAATATTAATATGACAATTTGGAATCGTAACATGACAGATGAAATTTTAATTTTACATCAAAATAATAAATTCTAATAAAAATAAAATTTTCTTTGATTAATTTATGTTACTGTAAATTATATTCGTCCAAAATAATTAATATTATGAAATATAATCTCATTAAAATATATATGAAAGATTTAAATAATATAATTCCTAATTTATTAAGTAAAAATAATTAATTTTTAAATAAAAAATAAAAAATTTCTATCCGTTAAATTATATTTTAATAAAATAAAATCTTTTTTTAAAATTATAAAATTTATATTTTTTGGGTAATTTTTTGGTAATTTCTTTAAATATATCAATTTTTTGTTTAATTGTAAAAATACAATTTTTTCACATAACAAATGTATCTTATATTTCATAATTCAGGATGTAATAAAGAAGTAATACTTTAAATGTCCTAGCGTTTATCCATGATATATTTTATTTTCATATCTAGTGATTATAAAATTATAAACATAGTTTCAAAACCTAAAAAAATTTTCCAAACCTAATTTAAAAATTTTTTCTTTAAAAAAATTACTATATTTTAAATTCCATTTTTTATAAATTTAATAATTTGAATAATAACAGCTCTAAAATTTCATTAACAAAATATATTATATTAATATGTTATTAATAATTTTAAAAAATACTATTTCATTTGTTACCTTTGATATATAATTTAATTTAATATTTTGTCCAAAAAATACCCCCTCCTCATGTATAAATATCACATATCCCTTCCATTGAGAGAAAAATATTACCACCAATTAGAAATTAATATTTCAAAAACAATATATTCTCCTTTAATCCTATTATAATCCAGAGTGACATTCTATAGTAATATAACACCAAAAATAAATGTAGTTATAATGTCATACATGAAAATCTATAATGATAATGGACAATGATTTCTAACTCACCACTCATTTTTTTCACCTATCAATTTTACCATATTAATTCAAGATAAAAATACTAATATTCAATTTGGAAATGTTTAGATATTATATTAATGATTTTCACATGATGTAAATAATATTTTTTTTTTGTATTTGTGTTTTATACATCATTTTCTTAATATTTGGACAATATTTGCTATAATGGTTAGATTTATTCCAATAAATACAGTTCATATTCAACTCATATCAAATACAATAAGAATGGTTAAAATATTTTTTTTTTCTAAATTTTGATCTCTTTAAATTAATTATACAATTTAAATAATTACCCTGAACAAATTGAGAAATCAATGAAAAATGGTACAATTTTAAGAAAACATGATATCAGAAATCATCGAATTCCTCAACATAAATAATAAAATGTAATAAAATGATTATAATTTATAAATAATAAACATCAATTTTGGATCAATATTTTAATAAATAAATGCTTATTATTTAGGAGGATTAAAATATGTTAAATAACTTTTCAATAAAGGTAAGGGGATTCTTGATCTCATCACTCATTCATTGGGTTATTCCTCATTAATGCCAAAAATCAATATGGATATTAATTTAATGGTACTAAAATATATTTTAATTGTTGATTTATTTTATTTAAAATGATATACATGTTTTTAATTTTTTATTAAAAAATATAAATATTTTTCTAAAAGAAATCTTCTTTCTAAAACAAATCATGACTATTGAGATTGATTCTTCTTCACTCAAGGATAAGGATTATTATACCAAGTATGATTTCCCAATTTTTTTTGGAGACGGTAAATTTATTAAAAAAATCATTGATTGATGTAATTGTTTAGATACAAATTTTTATACATTTTTTAAACCTAGAAAATAATTATAAAACATTATATGTAGAATTCTTGAAATTGTATATATTATTCTGTGAGATGTGGGCCTAGAATTATATATCCATCAATTGAAATGGGTAATTTTATGTTTCATGAGGTATTGTTTCTTATTCATGAACATGTGATATATTGATTAACAAAGATGATGTTATATTTATTCACATATGTTATGTGTCAAAATTATATTAGCATTAATTTATCCATTATTTCCTTCATTATGTTGATGATAATCCTATGATTTTGGTACGAGGATGATGACTATACTCACTAATGTTATATTGATTCATGTAACTTATTCATTCTATTACTATGATTTTAGATCACACAATTCATTGTTATATTTACTCAGGATATTAATTGTAGTAAAGTGAATATTTGGGCCACTAAGAAGATATATAAGATTGAATTAAATAATTTTTATGTCTTATTTTGAAAAAGTAATATATGAGACTAATTTTCTAATGACACTGAACATTTTTATCTTGGATTTAAATATCTATTATATTGATTGTCATCAAATTATGTAATATTAATTTAATATAATAAAAGTCAATATAGTTGGATTTTTGAAAGTGATGGATACACAATCAAATTATATAGACAGAAATTACCGAAAAAATATATAAAAGAATAAAGGATATGTTATCACATGAAATCTGTTTTTTGACAAAAAATGATAACAAAATCGTGATAAATGACAATAAGTAAACCATATATTGTTTAAAATACATTATTATGGCACTATAATAAATTTCTAATAAACCTATACATATTATATAAGAGTTTTAAACACATACGGATGAAATCAAACATAATTTATGGGTTTCTAGTGTCTCTTTTATTTCACTGTGACAGATGAAATACTCTTCACCTATTCCGTTGTTTGTTTTAAATACCTTCCATTTTGATATGATTTATCATGAATACCATTATATTCATGTTATTTGATGTTTCATGTGATGTTATTTATTTCATTTGACGTATGATCCAAAAGTTAACAAAGTGGGAAGGGTTTTTTATAGTCACATTAGTATTCTGAAATGTTTATATTTATATCTAGCTTGATTGTATTATTTTAGATTTACATTATAAAATAATTATATTTAATTATCCACTTCAAAACCATGATTTTTAATATAATAATACAATTTATTAATTGTTGGTGCATGAATGGGTCATGCATTGTTTTAAGATAATACATCATTATTTCACTTTTCTATATAAAATTAGTTTTCTTCCGAATACATATTTTCAAAAATAATTTTCAAATATTCTAACACAATACAATTGATTTATGATATAAATTTTCACCAATTTTTCCTTCTAAAAAAATTCATATAAATAGAGACATTATAATCAAAACATTTTCTATCCCACTTTTAATGATATGGTGAATAAAATCATTATTTTATCATCTATGGATTGAAATGAAATTTATGTCATCATGAAAAGAAATGTTTTCACAGAAAAAATTAGATGCTTCTAAGGATATTATAAAATGAAATAATTTTAAAAATAATTTGTGATCTTATAATTTTAGAAAATTAAAATTTTAATATGAAATGGTCATTTCCCACACAAAAAGGGGTTGACTCACTTTTTTTATTTATATTATTCAAAAACATGAACAATTTAGATTACTTATGATCGACTAGGTATATATTGTATTAATGTAATTCTTATTATCCCTTTTTAATTTAATTGATATGTTTAACCAATTATGTATAATCTTATTACTATTCATCATATTACCCTTGATAGTTAAGGATTATGGTTATTTGAATAGGGTAATTTTAAAATTTTCATATGTTCGTTTTTCAATATTAATGTATATATTGATTATTTTTCACAAATTTCATATGAATAATTCATTTTATATGGTATGTGATGATTGGGGACTAGTTATTGATATCGCATTGATGCATTGATATGTATAATGAGGAATGTTAGTTGGTATCATGGAATAGTACTATTCTCATTGATTTAATCATTTATTTGAAAATGTCTTGAATGATTGTATTAGATGTCTGGCATTGCATATTCCACGATAATAATAATTTTTATTGAATTTAATATGATATTTCAATTTATTATAATATCTATAAATACTTCTATAGCTAATTCGATTATGTATATCAATTTACTCGATCATCAATTATTTATTCCATTCTATGATCAATTTTTTATATAAAATTGTATGTGGTTTAGATATTATTCTTCATATATAAATTATTATATGTTTATTCATAATATATTCTATTGTATTTTTACCCTTTTTTGTACTTTATTCTAATAATTTCTTATTCTTTATTTCACCAGGTTTTTTAGAAGGTTATTGTGATGGATATATTAGGATATACTAAATTGAAATATGGTTTTTTCATGTAAAATAAATTCTTCCCATCAAGATTCAATTTATTTTTATGATATTCTATTATAATAAATTAACTACATACTCTGGGATACTAGGGTCCTGGTTATTAAAATTTTAATATGGATTATATTGTTATATAGTAATTAATATGTTTCATAGAGAGATAACTTATTTAGATGAGGTATTTTTATGTTACCGTAATATGGGATGATTTTTTGTTTTTATTATTTCATTTCATTTGAATTATATATATTTTCTCAATATATACACGAGTGTTTCATGAAATGGGTCAACCAATTATAGTCACCAACCTAATTTTATCATTGATTTTACAAATATTTTTTCATAAACTTATAGGGATTATTTTCTAAAAAATAAGTTATTTAATTTTATTACAATTTATTGGGGTTTTATAAGAATTGTCATGGACCAATGGAGATTAATTCCAAATACATATTCATATTTAAAAATATATAAAATATAATTGTTGAATATGTTTATACTTCAGTATATTTCATTGGTGATATTTCCTTTTTATAATATTCTAATAAATTGATTAATTATTTTATTCATGGATTCAAAAAAATTGAAACATTAATATATTTAATTATTGAAAACTAACATAGCTAATGAACAAAACATTATGATACTTGGTGTAGTACCCCATGTTTTTGGTATGTAACCCTTTCTTGATTATTTTAATGGTTTTAATGTTAAGGGTGACGAATGGGAGAGTTGGGAGAACATTAAATGATTTTTTGAGGCAAAGGGGACGTCACACGGGCGGTGCACGGGTTGTCTAAACCATGTAGTCAAACCGTGCTTAGTTGATCTTGGAGGTAGTAGCTTCTGCATGGGAGGCACACAGTTTGTCTAACCATGCATCCAAACCATGTGTGAAGGGTCTGTCGAGACAGTGGCTATTGCACGGTTAGAGCACAGTTAGTCTAACTATGCCAACAAACTGTGCGGCCACTTAAATGAGATCTTATAAAACTGGATATCACTCATTTTTGCCTCTATGGTCTTTATTTAAGCTCCTAAGTGGACATAACTCGGTATTTATCATCTCTTATGGTCAAAGAGGGTTCTCCCATCATTTTGGAGGTAATCTGAAGGTTTCTCTTGGCGAATCGATGCCAGATTCTTGAGGTATGTGATCATTCTGCTTCGTTCTTGATCGGTTTCTTGGATCTACTTAGATCTACTTCCCCTCATCTACCGGTTTCTTAGATCTATTCCCATTATTGGTATATCTAAGTGTGTGGATTCCATATAAGATACGATTTGGCCTTGATTGTGCTAGGAGAAGAGATCTAACACTGGTTTTTGAAGAATCATCCTGGTTTTCTTGAGTTTTCTATGACCATTGTTGTTTTCATCAAAACCTTTGAGGTAGGGGGCATCCTTCTCGACTCCACCTAGTAAAAATAATTGTAATTCTTACAAATTGAGTGTGTGGTGTGGAATTGATTTTGAAAAACATAGAATAAATCTTCTTTAGTAATGATATATGGTTTCAGTGAAATAGTGAAATAATGGTGAATTGTAGTCCAATGAGATTTGGTTTCTTCAATTTAAAATGATTATTTTACATTATAGATTTGATGAAATTTATAATGGTTTGATGAAAAATGGGTTTTTATTAAAAAGGGTGTTTTATTGAAATGGTTTGACAATGAATTTTTTTTTGATGGAAATGGGTTTCAATAAGAAGGTGTTTTTAATGAAAGGGTGGTTTAGCAAGATTTGTGGGAATATATAGTGTTTATTAATATTTTTTTCAGGATGGATAAGGGTTAGGAATCTCATTCATTAGTTTTGGAATGGATAAAGTTTATTGACCTCCCCTTTCAAACATTCATATTGCATTCAGGATGGATAAGGGTTAGAGGTCTCCCCCATACATATTGGGATAAATAAGGGTTAAGATTCTTCCCCATCAATAATTCACATGCAATTGTGTTGGATAAGGATAAGATGTCTCCACCATCATGGATGGGATGGATAAGGGTTAGGGCATCTCCCCTCTTCCAGGTAGAATGCATGGATGGTTTCATGGGATTTTGGAATGGTTTGGGTGTGCCAGAAACGATTGTTTGTGAAATGGTTCTTAAGTTTGTTTGGTTATTTTTCTAGAAACATAACTTGCTAGAAAATTGGTTTCAATTTCTTGTGGAATACCATTGGTTATGAAGGTTTAACAAACTTTTTTATATTTTGTTATAAACAACTTTGGAGAAAATGTTTTATATAATCTGGTTTTATATAAATGGGGCTAACACTTCTTTCATAGTGGCATCAGTATGTAAGTCATTGGGGAAAACTTACTGAGTTTTGTACTCTCCCGTAATTTGGCATGTTGGTTCTTTTATAGATGCCGTATTCTGGGACACAGGTAAAGGTAAAGCATCATATTGCTAGTGGTTTGTGGTGATGCTAGGGAGATGTTGTGGAGCTTTGATTATGTGGAGCTCAGAGTCAGGGTGTATTTTGATAGTCTCGATTTCTTCATCTTATATGTACCTTGATTCTTAGTTTGGTCTTTGGTTGTTGTGTACATGATTTGGTTTGACATAATGAAGCTTTTTTAGTGGTCATTCTTTTGTTCATGTATCATATAGTGAGTGTTTGGTTATGCTTGGTTGGTTTATGTGTTATTTCTTAAAGCGTAAATCGTCACCCAACTTGTATTTGAAACACTTCAGCATTTATTTATCTCCACGGGCATCTTGGGGATGTCTCTTAAGGCCTAGTAATGACTCGTTGTACTCTCAATCCAATGCGAATTGGTGTGTCATTACAAATGGGATCACCTCATTTGGTCCTAACCTAACATGTTCTCATAGATGTTTTTGGTTTTGAAGTATACATTCATTATTGTCTATTCCTTGTGTCAAAATCCTAGACAATGGAAGTATTGTCGAAACTTGAAATATATAACATAAAAGGACATAGCTAGCCTGTTTATGCTGAACTTCAAGTTACCAGTGTGTTGGGTACATAAGTGTTTTAAATATACTTCTATAATGATGAAAATATCATTGTCATGGGTTTAGACAATGAGATAAGCATGACATGCATTGTAGAGGAATGAAATCCCACTATGATTTCATGTCTCATTGTGAGAAATAAATAAGGATTTTGTGAAAGGTGTCAATTTTTGAAAAATGCAGAAATTGTTTTCAAGTAAATGATTTTGAAAACATGGTATTTTGTGAATTTTGATAATTGGTTGATTTTAAAAAGTCATGAGGAATGTTTTAAAAAATGTATGAATATGGAAAAAGTCATTTTAAAAACAATGTAGTGATATATGATGTGAAAGAATTTGAAATGATAATCCATCAGTTAGTAGAGAGTGTGATTGACAGATGTTATTAATGATTTAGAAAATGGATCCCAGTAGGCATCATCAAAACCAACCTGAAGAAGCTGTGGAGAATGTGGTAGCACCAAAACTAGAGGTGAACCAAAAACTGGTTATGTGTATTTTCCATGCTTTTCATGCTGTGGATACAGGGAACCATAAGAATAAACCAAGACATGTGAATCATACCACCCAGTTCATGAAGAAGAATCCACCAAACCACATGGGTGATGCTGGACCCTAAAAGGAGGAAGTGTGGCTAAGTAAGATGAATTGTATCATTGATTTCATTGGCACACCAGTAGAGCTAAAAGTAATGTTGGCGACGTATAGGCAAGAGGATCGTGCATGTTAGTGGTGGGATTTAGCGGTGCATGAAAAATTGGATGAAGGCCTTACATGGGAGGATTTTGAAGAATTGTTCAACAAACAATTCTACCCTAACACATTCAAGATCCAAAAAAACGGACTTCTTTAACATAAAGAAGGGGAGACTATTTGTCCCCAATTATGTTTCTATGTTCATGAACATAGTCTGTTTTTGCACCAGAGGATGCAAAAAGTGTTTCTTTGAGGCCACGTATATTTGAATCAGGGATAAGGCAGGTGATTTGATCGAATATTGTGGTGCTCTATATTACAGATTATATAGAGATAGATAACAGAGCGACTATTGCTGAATGTGAAAACTCTGGATCGATTGATGGAGGTATGATGATACCTATGGGAAATAGTGGGAACTCAACAGCTGGGAACAAGAAGGAAAGAGACACTTATTTCCACAGTGCAAGTGGATATCAATATCAGATAGCGGGATCAGTGAACCTTCCTCCAAAACCCCAGAGAAAAGCTGGTTATTTTAAATGTGGTTCACTTGACCAAAAAAGGAGAGATTGTATGGAAAACCCTAGAGCATGTCACAATTGCAAGTATATGGGGCATCTACAGTGCTATTGTAGAAATGCTCCAAGGTCAGGTGCACATGACACTCCTCAGGCGTCGCAAGCATCATATGCTTCGACGGGATGTGGACAACAGAATTAGTCTCGTCATCATAAAAAAGCTAGCCATAGTGATTCTCGAAATACCATGAATCTTCCAATAGGGAAATCTCAGCAAGGAAACAAGTAGAATAGTCTAGCAACGAGTCAACTGTATAGAGCTGAGAAGATAATGGTACATGATTAGGCGGGACCATCTACGGTGAGAGGTAAGACTCTTTTGAATTCTACCCTTTTAGGTGTGTTCTTTGACACTGGTATATCCCATTCCTTCATTATTTCTCGTGCTATTTAATTTATATTTTTAAAACTGGAAATGATGCCTTCTATTTTGAAACTGAAAACTCCTCTTGGTGAAAGAGAATGTAAATCCTTTGTGTGTAGAGAATGTTCCATAACTGTTGATGTAGCTGAGAAAAATGGGACTTCTCGATGTTTGACATGGATGTATATGATGTAATATAGGGTATGGATTGTTTGACAATGTTTAAGGCTCACATTGAATGTTATAGGAGAATAGTTATTTTCACAACCGAGGATGATATCGACCATCTCTTCAAGGGATATAGGATTGTAATGAAATGTGAAAATATCTTTTTGGTACCAATGGTTAGATCTATCTCTTACCAATTGGAAGCATTGATTTTTACATCAACAAAAGAGATTTAAGAAAATCGTTATCCAGACCTTGTGGATCAATTCCTTGATGTCTTTCCCGTGAACATCATAGGGATACCACCTCTAAGGGATGTGGATTTTACGATTGATCTTCATACGGGGAAAAATCATATTTCGCTTCTATCTTATAGTATTGCACAAATAGATTTACAGGAATTGAAAGTGCAGTTAGAGGAGCTAGAAAGAAATGGTTTCATTCGACCAAGTACTTCTCCATGGGCAACATCGGTTTTTATTTTGTAAAGAAAGAAGATGAAACTATTTTCATGTGTGTTGATTATCATAATCTTAAATAAGTTATGATAAGGAATAAATATCCACTTCCATGCATTGATGATCTATACGGTCAATTAAGAGGAGCTCAATGGTTCTCCATGATTGACATTCGATTAGTATATCACCAATTGTGAGTTCGGAAAGAGGATATACCAATGACAGCTTTCAGAAGAAGATATGGAGACTATGAATATTTAGTCTGCCTTTCGATCTAACAAATGCACCAGAGGTCTTCATGAATTTGATGAATTAGATACTCCAACAATATCTGGATTCTTTTTTTGTGTTGTTTGTTGATGAAATTTTTCTGTATTCAAAAACAAGGGCTAATCATTAGGTGCATCTGAAAATAATGTTACAAATCTTGTTAGATAATTTTTTGAATGTCAATTTATCAAAGTGTGGTTTTTGGATACAAGAAGTACGTTTCCCTAGCCATGTAAATTCTATGAAGGGAATTTATATTGATCCTTAAAAGGTAGAAGTCATTATCTCATGGAAACCACTGAAAAATGTGTTCGAGATACAAAAATTTATAGGTCTATCTAGTTACTACTGACTCTCTATGAAAGATTTATCACAACTAGTATCAACAATGAAAGCTCTGACTAAGATGAATGTTCTCTTCAAATTGATGAAATAATGTCAGAAATCCTTTTAGGAATTGAATGTTCGACATACATTAGCACCTATCTTGATCTTCCTAGAATTAGGACAGGGGTATGTGGTGTAGTGTGATGCTTTGGGATCAGGGTTGGATTGTGTTCCAAGGGAAAAAGATCATGTGGTTTCTTATGGATCTCGGAAGTTGACTGTACATTAGAATAAATAACCAACACATGATTTAGACTTAGCTTCCGTCTTCCATGCATTGAAAACATGGCAACATTATCTCTTTGGTGAGAAATTCACTGTGTTTTACGGACCAAAAATGCTTGAAACACCTTTTCTCACAACAATATTTGAACCTAAAGGAAAGGTGGTGGATGGATTATCTCAAAATATTTGACTTTGACTTTATGTACACCCCGGGAAAAGGGAATTCGGTGGCAGATGCATTATGTAGAATGTCAAATGCTTAATTGGTGAAATAAGCTTCAGGTGAATGGAAGTTGATGTCGGTCTTAGCTGACATGCATGTGGAATGTGAAGACTGAGGTGATGTGACTGTTTTTTTTTCAGCTACACTTGTTCCAGATTTAGTAAAGATGATCAAATAAGAACAAACATCTGTTGCAGAATGTCTTGTTGTATGTTCAAAAATCAATGGTAGGGAGACTATTGATGGTTGGAAACTTGATGGGGGTTCAGTTTTGTGATTTAGATATCAGATTATTGTACCTATGGTTTTTTAGGAACAAATCTTTTATGTTTACCACCATTAAAGATGGATTGTACATCTAGGTACATAGAAGATGTATAAGTCATTGAAGGCGCAATTTTAGTGGAGCGACATGAAAAGGAAGGTGGCTGAGTTCATCTCGCAGTGCTTAACATGTCAGCAGGATAATGTAGAGCATCAGAGAACAGCTGGTATGTTACAGTCTTTACCTATCCCAGTGTGGAAATGGTATCAAATAACAATGGATTGTGTTATAGGTCTTCGAAGTTCGGTATGGGAACATGATTTCATTTGGGAGATAGTGGATCGCCAATCAAGTCATCCCATTTCATCCCTATTGGTGAAACCCATATGGTGGAAGATCTTTTAGAAATATATATCTGAGAAGTGGTAAAGAGGCATGGTGTACTAGGGTTTATAGTCTCAGATTGAGATCCAAAGTTCACTTCTCATTTCTCCAAATCATTACAGCATGACCTCGGAACTTAGTTTACTATGAGGATGGTGTATCATCCCAAGATGGATATCCAATCTGAGCGGATGATACAAACATTGAAAGATATGATGTAGTATTGTGTAATAGATTTTGGTGGCTCAAGGGAGTAGCATATATCCTTAGTGGAGTTCTCATTCAATAACAGCTATCAAGCATTAATACTCATGGCTCCGTTTGAAGCATTGTATGTGCGTCCTTGTTGTTATCCACTTTGCTGGGTGGAAACAGTTGAAACTTCACTAGTCAGACTAAGCCTTGTCCAAGAAACAATAGTGAAGATCCAACTGATTAAAAAAAGTATGGTAAAATCTTAGAGTCATCAGAAATCTTATTCAGATAACAGTTGAAGACCGTTGTCATTTTTTGGGGGTGATAAAGTCTTCATTAGGATATCTACAAGGCATGGACATTGTTGTTTTGGGAAGAAGGGCATGATATATTCTTAAATCAATGAAAATTTTGAGATACTGGAATGGGTTGGAGAAGTGGCTTATCAGTTAGCATTACCACCATAGTTTTGTTCGGTGCATAATGTGTTCAATTATCATAGTTGAAAAAGTATCAGCCTGATCATAACTATGTGATCAGATGGGATCACATTGACCTAGATATATATGGTTAATTAATACATATCCCATTACAGATTGTGGATATCCAAGAAAATGTTTTTTCTGGTAAAAATCATCACTCTTGTGTGGGTTTTATGGCATCATGGTCAGATTCAGGATGATACTTGGCAACATGATATGGAAATGAAAGAGCAGTGGTTGGAACTCTTTCAGTTGGGAGATGGTTTTCTACATTCCGAGGATGGAAAGACCAATGGTGGGGAGAATGTAGTACACCCAATTTCTGGTATGTAATCCTTTCTTGATGCTTTTAATGTATTTAATGTAAAGAGTGATTAATGGGAGAGTCAGAAGAACAAAAATGATGTTTTGAGGGAAATGGGATGTCGCACGGGTGGCGCAATGTTTGTTTAAACCATGCGGCCAAACCATGTGTAGTTGGTCTTCGAGGCAATAGCTTCTGCATGGGTGGTGAATGGTTTGTCTAACTGAGCATCCAAACCGTGTGTGAAGGGTCTGTCGAGGCAATGGCTAACGCAAAGTTAGAATAGGATTTGTCTAACCATGTGAGAAAACTATGAAGCCACAAAATGAGATCCTATAAAAGTGGATCTCACACTTTTTTCCTCTAAGTGGCTTTTTTATGCTCTTAAGCGGCCATAACTCAGGATTCATCTTTTCCTAAGGTCAAAGAAGGTTTCTCATCATTCTAGAGGAAATCTGAAGGCTTCTCTTGGCGAATCAAAGTCGAATTCCTGAGTTATGTGATTCTTCCTCTTCATTCTTGATTGGTTTATTAGATCTAGTTAGATATACTTCTCCTCATATCACGGTTTCATAGATCTACATATATTGTGGGTATATCTAAGTGTGGGGATTCGAAATATAATGATATTTGGTCTTTATCCTTCTAGGTGAAGATATATAAGGTGGGATTTTGAAAAATCACCTCAGGTTTCTTTAAAGATCTTCGACCGTTGTGGTTTTCATCAAAAACCATTGAAATAGTGGGATTTTTTCTTGACTCCACTTAGTAGAACTTATTGGCCTGCTTTCAAATTGATTGTGTGGTGTGGAATTGATTGTGAAATCATATAATAAATCTTCTTTACTGATGACATATTGTTTCAGTGAAATTGTGAAATCTTGGTGAATTTTTGTTCAAATTTATTTGTCTTCTTGAATTTAAAATATTTATTTTAAATTTTTTATTTTGTGAATTTGAAAATTGTTTGATAAAAATTGGATTTCAATTAAATGGGTGTTTAATTTAAATGGGTTGACATTGAAATGGTTATGATGGAAATGTTATTCAATAAAAAGGTTCTTTTGATAGGGTGTTTTGGCATGATTGATTGGAAGATGTGGTGTGTATTCATATTGCAGTAGAAGTGGATGAAGGTTAAGAGTCTCTCCTATCAGTGTTGGGATGGATAAGGGTTAGGTATCTCCCACATCAAACATTCATATTGTATTCAGGACAGATAAGGGTTTGGGGTCTCCCCCATCATTGTTAGGATGGATATGTGTTATGGATCTCCCCTGTCAAGCATTAATGTGCATTTGGGTTGGATAAGTGTAAGAAGTATCCCCCATCATGGTTGGGATGGACCAGGGTTAGGGAATCTCCCCTCATTCGGGAAGCATGCATAGTTGGTTGCATGGGTTTGTGGAATGGTTTGGGTGAGCCTAAATGGAATGTCTGTGAAATGGATATTAAGCTAGTTTGTTTATTTTTTTAGAAAAATAACATGATGGAAAATTGGTTTCAATTTCTCTTGGAATACCTTTGGTTATGAATGGTTTGGAAACTTGTTTATATATAGTTATAAAAAGCTTTTGAGAAAATGGTTAATATAATCTATTTTTATATAAATGTGGATAAATATTCTATCCTAGTGGCATAAGTAGGGATTCATTGGGGAAAACATATTGAGTTTTATACTCACCCTAACTTTGGTATGTTGGTGCTTTTGCAGATGTCGTTTATCAGGACACAGGTAAAGGTAAATCATCTTATTTCAAGTGGATTGCATTGATTCTTGGGAGATGTTGTGGAGGTTGGAGCTTCTTGAGCACAGATTCATGGAGTCATGGAGTCTTTTGAGAGTCGTGAGTTGTTTATCTGCTATTTACCTTGAGTCTTAGTATGGTACTCCGTTGTTGTGTACTTCATGTGGTTTGACATAATGTAGCGGTTTAGTTTTCATTATTTTGTTCATGCATCATATAGTGAATGTTTGGTTATTCTTGGTTTGTTTATGGGTTATTTGTTAAAGGTAAAATCGTCCCCCAACTTGTATTTGAAACCCTTCTATATTTGTTACCTACCTTTGGAATCTTGGGGATGTCGTATAAGGCCTAGTAATGTCTCGTTTTACTCCCAAGCCAATGATAATTGGCGAGTCATTACACATGAAAAAACTAATAATGATGTGACATAAAGATGAAAATATTTTCATTCAATATTGATTGAGAAAAATTTACATTATTAATAATTTTCAATCATATGGTAGTGATCTTAAATGCCTCAAGCAGTGTCAATAACACTACATCGATTTGAAGGAAAAATATATTTCTTCTATTCTGAAGAGTTTGTAAAATATATAACACAATATGAGTATTATAATCCAAGACAATGACTACATCCTACATGTTTATTGAATACTACATATGAAAATAACTCAGCCAATATATTCATTATTATGAAACTCTATTTTCGGGGAGATGAAATAATATGAAAACACTTTCCACTCTACACATATAAAAATTTTCTTCCAGAAACATGTGACATTATTTAAATTTGTGTTTTATCTCAACACAAAAAACATCTTATATAAACACCTCATGAATATTCGATAGTGCATAAAAATATCGATGTTCGTTATATATAATAAAAATAACAAGTATGTGACCTCTTGATTTATCCCATACTTTTTAAACTATCATAATGGTTGAATTTCATCAGTTCAACCAAAAAATCTCATTGAAATTGTAGAATAAGGGATAAGATTAAGTAGTTTAAATATGATTAATGAATATTATTTTATGAACACCATAAATTCATGAAATATCATACATGACCCATAGAATATTCATATAAATATTCTTATACATATTATGTAAGGAGCTATTAATCGAGCTATGCGAACCCAGAAATAAAAGATCAGAGGGGAAAGGGAAATTATGGGTTAGGTGGTAGATTTTATTCTTAATCTACAAATAATGGATCAATAATTATTTTTAATTTGAAACTAATATGTTATATTACTCATTGATGTGATATATGATAATAATATATAATAACAACAAAAATACAAATTTAAATATGTAGAAGAATATGTTTTCATGATTATAAATATAGGGAGCTAGTGTGGAATTAAATTATAGTGATTATATTTTACTATGACCATTATAGTATTTTTAGGACAGGATATAAATTAGGAGAGGAACATTATAAATTATGATATTGACTGATGATAATTTTCTCCCATATTTTTTCGACATTTTTTTACAATATTTGTGAATTCTTATTTAAATTTTTTGTTGGATCATATTGTTTATAAATTCATTTTGTGTGGAATAGTTTATGTCTAATATTGATTTTTATGTATTATATCTAGGTTATTATTAAGGCTTCACTCCCATTTCTATACCATTTTAGTGATAAAGAATTGGTAGATATAAATTGGTAATGGGTTCAATGGTCGAAAAACAAATCCCATAATAATAAAAATAGTACAGATTATTGAAACATATGTGAAGATAGAGTAGATTAAGAAATACCACCTATATGTCCTAAAAATTTAGAAAATACAATTAATCTCTTAGTTTAATATAATTACATAAAATACCAAAGGGAGAAAAAATATTTCAATAATTAATGTTTCATAAGATTCTTATTGTTTCCATTAAATTATCTTATGATGTTATTTTATTATCTTTAATGTGTATGTGTAGTAATTTAGTATTTTTCTTCATTGATTTTTTTTATAATTGTGTTACCATTAATAATTTAGGTATATTATCTTATCCTATGGATGTTTCACCACTCTTCAAAAGATGGGCCATTTTTATTCTAATTCACGGTTAGTGAAATAACATTTTTTCTAGGAATTTTACCCCATAAACATAAATGTTTTATGGTTTTTATAATTAAAATACAAGGAAATTAATTTTTATCAATACATACCAAGTGAATATGATAGAAGTATCCTCGTGATTTTTTAAGGATCATATTCTACACAATGTAGTATGTATAAATAAATAACAAAACTTTGTTAAGAACTTTTGGAGTTATTTCTAGGGATATTGTTTTTTCAATAATTTTTGAAAGAGAACTATTTTTTTAAAAATTAAATGAATAAATTAAAATAATTAAATTTTTAAATAGAAAATGATATCCCAAAATATTATAATTGCTTTAATTTTAATATTTATTTTAATAAATAATTTTCGAAACAAATTATAATATAAAAAATGTTATTATATTTTTAATGTTAATATATTATTATTATTATATAATATAAAATAATATATTTTTTATATTAAATAAATGATATCAATTGTAATGATTAATTTTAGGAATATTATTAATTTGTTTAAGATTTGGGAAACCGTTATTATGTAATAATATATTAAGGAATGTGAAGAATGAATATATATGTGAGGAGTATAATAAATCAGTAACCAAAAAATAGTTGATAATAAATATAATAGATAGAATTAATTCGAACATAGAAGTGGGGGAAACCTTCTTGAGAGAACTATAATCAATCGTACAAGATAATATAACGAATATATTTATATATTACTAGAAATATAGATGAGTATCAAACCACGAAAATATATTTTTTATAGCTAAATTCGAAGATGATAATGAATAACTTGTCATTACCCAAACACATGAAATTCCTATATAAAAGTATTTTTATATGGAAGAATAAGTAGGTAACCTGAAGTTGTTAATGTATTTTTAATACTAATAGTAAACAAATGAGAAAAACACTGTGGGTTTAACATCAAACCTAGAATTAAACTATATCATTTTTTACATGAAATATATGGATTATATCATTATTTCTTTTAGATATATTGTATTACAATGGCTAGATTCGACAATTAATATTTAGATTGCTACTATTAATCATCACATTTATGACGAAAAGGATTCCATATCGAGGAGTATAGGATAAAGCCACACATGTTTTTTATAATGATGAAGCCACACCCTATCTTACAATAGTATGTTACTGAAAAAATCATTGATAATGGTTATAAATGATTAATATTTTTAGTGGAATCACAATGATTATAGTGTTTGATTCACAAAACAATGTTTTTTTATTTATATTAGATTTATTAAGTATATTATTTCATTTGAATATATTACATTATTTGTTAGGACTTATTATTATTTTTTTGGAGATTGAATTCATTGGATGGTTTATGAGAAGGCAATCTAACCTAATGGAAATATGTGTATTTTCATTCATGCATGATGAATTACTATATTTATCTTTTATATTCCTTCCATTTATAAAAATAATATTTGATATATCTCCTTATATCAACCCATATAAATATTAATTACCCATAAGTTTTAGGATAATTGTTTCAAGTAATTGGTGGCATGGGTAGCGATATAAAATTATTATTGTTGAATTATGTGTAATGATACATAAGATTATTATTTTTTAATGTTTTTAAAACAATATTTATTTCAAATATTATTAAAATGGTAATATATAAATTATTAAATTGGTATAACAAATTATATTATGAAATCACCACTAAATGAAATTTATGATCACTAAATTATGAATAAATTAATAATTTTTTGCATGAAAATATATATTATATTTTATTATTTCAATATATTGAATGAAATAAAATTATATCAAATTAAAAAAATTATTGAATTGTTTTTATGAAAACATATAGATAATAAATGGGCAAAAATATTAAGTAAGGAATTATTGTTAAATTTAATCTATGATTTATTTGTTCATGATTTATTCATAAATTCTATATTACAAGTAATATATGGTGTTCCTGTTAAAAAAATTTAGGATATTCAAATTAGATATGTTATTACAGAATAAGAATGTATTTTAGAGTTTAATATCAAAATTTTATTCCATTTAAAGTTATTTATCAAAACCTTTAGCGATTCAATATGATTATAATGTTTTTTATCTAACCATTATTCCATTAATCATGAATGATTGTTTTCAAAAAAATTAATTAGAAATTTCAAAAGGAGTGAAAAATAAAGAACTATTGTGTGTGTATACATAGTCTAGGGTGATATTAGTGGGAGATGATGACAATTTCTCATAAGAATAATTGTGTTCTTTATATTTAGAATAAATTTTAGGTGAATAAATTGAAGGTATTAATCTGTAATAACATTTTTTCAGTATTTTTGAATAGTGATTAAATAAGAATTATAATTTTGTTAATAATACTTATTTTGGAAAATTTATAGATTAATTTTTCAGAATGGATATTGAGATAGTTTAAATACATGTAGGGAAATCATCAGTTTTAATGTGGAATGTTATAATTAAGGAAAATAATAGTTTATGTGTGGCTTTACGTTATTAGATAGAATTTATCAAAAAAATTTATATTATTTCTTGAAAAAATAGTTTACTTTATATAAAAAAAGATATTTTGTTTAAAAAAATTCAAAAACTATTGAATTGTTTTACATTAATTTATATTGAAACATGTCATTTAGTATTTAATTTTTTAATATATTCGGTAATATTTGATACAATATTTTTGAATACTTACCTTTTATTCATCAATATATTTTTTTGGTGAAATTTCTGTTGTATTATTTATATTATTAAAAATAAAAACTTTATTTAATTAATACTATATTTAAAAAATTACTATCACAATAATATAATAAATTCTGAGGGTTTACTATAGTTATTGAATATTAGATAATGACTTCTATGTAAAAACATCATGTGTGGCATAATATTTATGTTTTTTATACTCGACACTTGGAGTGGGAAAAAGGGATATATTTATTGTAATTTTGGTATACATGAGAGATTATTGTCACATAAAATATATTTATGAAATATTAATTCATAAAAATAACACATCAATTATATACATTCTTAAAAGTTCCCTAAATTTTAAAATTTTCTATAAAAAATCAACAAAAAAAGATTCCAAATCCAAAGTGGTTAGAAAACCCAATACATATACTAGACATTAACCTATATGATTATTATTGTAGTAATTTGTTTTCATCATGATAAATATTAATTCCAATTGTGAAAAGAATTATTTTCGACATAATTTAGTACAAAAATTATGTTGTAATTACTTATAAATAACCTTGAGAATCTATTGTTGTAGTGTATTAGGTTGATTTTCTACAATATATATCATCTAATTAAATCATTTATTAATATAATCATACTATTATGATATATCACCCCACAAAACTCTGACATTTTCAAAAATGTAAGAGATATACACCAAAAAAATTTGTGATATATTAATCATAGTAAGAGTATGATAGAAGGGTGAAAGAGGGAGAATAAATATAATTATATAAAACAAATTATGTGAAATATCATTTTATTATTATATTAATTAGAAAATGAATTATAAAATCATGATATAAGATATCATAATACATGGATATATGAAATTAATATAAAACATGAAAACATAATCATATGTGAAGGTTCACATTAATGAAAACATAATATAGTGAGATTAGATTATATCCCAAGAACCACATATTGTGTTGCAAGAGAAAAAAGTAGAAAAAATGTTTGGGGTGTGTAATTTTGGTAGCACACATCATATCCTAAAATATGAATTCATAGGTTTTCTATATATGGAAATAAAACATTCATCAATCACAAGTACAATAAAAAATTATAACGAAAATGGGATATAAAACCTATTATAAAAAATAAAAAAAACATGAATTATAATTAATCATGTAGGATAAATATGTCAGATAAAAATTTTAATAATATGGTTTAACTAATAAATGTAATTCATGAATAAAATATTTTGAACACAAGTCAAGGAAAAAAGAATAGATTTATAAATAAGATAAACATCGTAGTAGAGTATTTATAAAAATAAAACATATTAGATGATTTTTTTAATAAGGATCATAGTTTATGAATATACAAAGGCCCCATGTAAAGAATAAAAACTGGGGTCTTGTATATTGTTGATAATATATAATGTCTAAAAAAGATGGTAAAAGAGTATTATAAATCACTTCTTCAAGAATTTAAATATTTAAGAGTAGTTTCTATGTAATTTTTTAATTTCAAAATTTGGATACAATGAAAATGTGATAAAATATATGGAATAAAAATAATATTCAGTTATCAAATAATAACATTGAATTATTTTTTATATTGATGGGACCTTAGTTGGGTAATATTGAGAAGGGAAAGAGATATAAATTCTAATTGATAATTCTTGAGACGTAATTTTCATACCCTTTATTTGGTTAACCACATAATGAATATTAATATTATTGAATAAAAAATTACAATAAATATTCACATAATTTTTAAATCTTCTTCATACTTAATTTACATTCTATTACCCTTATCCATTTATAAATTAATAACTTATTAGATTCATTTAATATGTTTTGATTATTTAAACATGTTTGTCGAATAGCTTGTGATGTTATGAAATCAATGTGATAAAGGTCCTCATTATATATCACATACTCCATTAAAATCAATTAGATTTATGATATATAATAAGCATTGTTTAGAAAAATATTATTGATTATCATTCTTAACATTTAGATATTATATTAAAAAGGGATTTTTTTACTTTTTTGTTTTGAATGTACAACAGACCAAGACAGTTTATTTGTAGAATTATTTATTATATAATAATTTTCTCATTAATTAATATTCAATTGCATTAATATCATTATTTTATAATTATTATATATGATTAATAATTTAAAATCATCCACAACATTATTGATGAAAATTTTAATACACAATCTATGGTGATAATGAATTGATCATAATATTATTGAGGCATTTATTTTATAATTAATAATAGTGAGGGGGATAATGGATATAATATTAATATAATAATATTTAAATATAATAGTGAATTATTTTTTAATATATAATTATGGATCTAAGATATTTTTGGGAGGTAGAGGAATGGAAATAATAAAATAAGCGTAAATTATGAAATTAACCTCTTCCCTTATAAATACTCAATTTATATGGTTTTGTCATTTAATAAATATTTTTTAGGAAGAAAAACTCCAATAATAAATACAGGTACTGAAAATATTGAAATGAATATTATAGGTATTTTTTAATGGATATATTTTATAAGAAATAAGAATTTATTACAATAGGGTTTTATTTATAGGTGAATGAAAGTGTTATTTAGAATAAATTATTGATATAAAAAAAATTATTTGATGAATACGAAAATAATATTCATATTTAGAGAAATTTATCATAATTTATGAATTTTAGTCACAGCATATGTTTTCACACATCATCTCATACTGTAATGACATCAACCATATTAGTCAGTACCAGTGTCTGATTTCCAGCACTAGTTTTAGATAAGAGGATTTACATCCTAAAGGACTAAATAGATAAGTTGTCTTGGTAAAATTGATACATAATAGTGTCCATTGTAAAATTGGAATAAAAAATAACAAAATATATTTTCTAGAATATAATTATTCTTTCTTCTATAACCTTACATATCATTTAATGTACATATAAAAACCCAACCTTAAAATATTAAAAAATCCTTAATTTAATTCATGAAATAAGTTTCATTCACATTGCGGATCATTTCACGTAAGGAGTTATAGAATATTAGGAGATAATATATACTTATAATAACACATTCTTAAAAATAAAATAAAAAATTGTATCTATTTTAATCATAATATTAAATATTTAAATATAAAATGTTATATATTTGAAAAATCTATATAAAATGTAAATGTTGAAAATCCTTTTGTTCTGAATCTATCTGTAGATTTCCAAAAGCATTTTAGAGCTATAATTTCCCTCACCTATCATATCTTGATTTATAATGGGATCAGCCCAACATATATTGAACTATAATGGGGCTCACCCATCACATATTGATATATAATTGTATCAACCAAATATATATTGAGATATAATTGGTTTAAAAAAATAATAAACATTTCCCAACAAATATACCACGAATAAATGTCTTGATATCTCATTTCAGCAATTGATTAAAACACATTCATATTTCACAATTCCCAAAAATAAAAAAGTAATGAATGAAATAATGAAATCATATTTTTTAAAAATAACATTGAAAAAATATAATTATAACATTATAATAATAAATATTCATACAGGAAGGGGAAACCTCTATTTCTGTATATAATAACAAAACAATATTTTTTCATTTTCATAAACGAAACATTTAAAATATTTCTAAAGGAATGTCTCATACACATGAATATTATCTCTTTTAAAACCACATAAATGAAATTAACATTTAATAAACATATATATAAACTCATTAAATCCATTTTTGAAAATGTACATGAAATATAAATATTTAGAATAAAAAATCCTTAAATTCTTTAAAATAATGTTTTAGTTAAAGAGTCCCATAAATAGTGCTCAACATCCATTAAATGTGTTAGAATCTCAGTTATAATGGTTAAAAGTGTGTTATTAATATATTATAGAGACATATTCACATTTATAATAAATTATATTATATTTTTATAACAAATTTTCACCCATTTATAAAAAATAGTTTTGTAATTCTCATTGTTTCAGGTTCGTTCTTTACATTGATTCAATGGTGGCTCTTCAATGGATCTTTTGTTAAATGTAAGAGAAACTCCTGAAATTGAATGAAATGGTATTAACATGATTCCAAAACATTATTTTATTTTAAATAACATTTTTCAGATATTATTATGATTTCTTATAAAAATATTAATAATATTCGTTTAGTTAATTTGTGCGGTACTTTGATCATAAAAAAAATAGTTTATTTATTTAATTAAATATTATGAAAAAATGTTTAAAATAAAATAAAAATGTTGTTACATAATAAAAATTATAACTGTTACATCAATTAAAATAGCTGTTTTACCATCAAAAAAGGAATCAATTGATATTGAAAATACATCATCTATGTTGTTTGTAAATAGACACATTAGAGATAATGGTTATCCTTTTTTGGAATATCAGGGAGATGAGAAGTATTATGATTGTGAACTTATTTTTAATCCTGATAGAATTATAGTATATATAAGATAAATGAGTTTTCATGCCTCTTGGATAAGGGTAGGTTTTGAGTGTATAAGAAAACAAAATATAGTTGAAAATAAAAGGAAAGAAGTTGAATGAAGATTTTTACCTCTTGATTTCTCTTCCATGATAACATCCATAAGGCCCCCTATTTTATATTTTTGGAGATAACATAATGTACTAGACACGGGGAAGTGTTTTGGGTAGAGAATTTTATGGAATTTGGAAATTCCAAAATGTTTCAGAGGTGTGAGTAGAAGAGGGAAGAGGGTGGTATTTAGAGTGAGGGAGATGAGGGTTCTCCCATTATTTTAATAAATATTTTATTATTTTACTCAGGAATGGATATTTTGGTTGTTATTATGAGAAACATTTGTAATTAGTGATTTCATGTCTGAACCACGAGTGATTAAATTATCATAACATCATACATGTTTCAATAATTAACGTATATAGTATATTTGGTAAATTAGTATATTTCCATATTGATGAGAAATTCATGTATTTCCGAAATACCCCAAAAATTCACCCTAAACATTTCTCAACATCTATAACAATCAAACATACTCAATTTTTTAAATATAATTATATAAATATGTGAAATTAAAATTAAAATTATAATTATAATTTATTCGAATGAACCAGTTTTAAAATTTTAATTGACTTAATAATACATTGAAAAAGTAATTAAGGCATTATAGAAATATATTATAATCATAAGACAACAAAAAAATAATTTAGTAATAAATTTTATAAAAATTTATTTTATTTTAAATATCTAAATTATTTTTAAAATTGTTGATAAATATTTAATAATTTTTTAAAAAAATTCTATCCTTTCCCAAACATTTAGTTAATCATTCCAATATATAAATATATCATATTTTAAAATATTAGATATCTAAATTTTATTTATCCATTCATATGTGTGTTTAATATTATATTGTCTTATTAACAATTCATACATGCTATATTACTATTTTTAATGTCATGTTACTATTCTAAATGAAATGATTAC
The DNA here is from genome assembly GCA_963277665.1 of Viscum album. Classification (NCBI taxonomy): domain Eukaryota; kingdom Viridiplantae; phylum Streptophyta; class Magnoliopsida; order Santalales; family Viscaceae; genus Viscum; species Viscum album. The sequence continues at coordinate 1,213,237,099 of OY728131.1, read as the reverse complement.
CTAGAATACCATAATTTCATTTTACATTTGAAATGAATTCAACTATTTACTTTCAAACTGAATATAATTTATTTTATAAGTACCTAGGTTGTTACGTAATCTATACCATTGATAAATTTATTCTTTGAAAATTTTAATCACTAACTAAACATGTGAGGATATCATTCCCTCATAGATTTTGTAGATTCCCTTGTTACATCTTCAAGAACGTGGCTTCTAAAAAAACAAGCTAGTGAATTAGATTTTTCCACATCACATTCTCTCTACAATAAAGAATATGAATAGGTTTCTCTTCATATTAGAGTTTTAAGTCAGAATAAACTAATTTTGGGCTAAAAACATGATATGGATCTAGCACATAATTTCTCAAAATCAAAACATAGAAATTGTATAATACCTGATATAAAATCAAATGCAAAACTAAATCATAAGAAAATAGTCTATCATTTTATAGGATTTTATAAAGTCTAATAAATCATGGACATATCATTACATTTTTACCAAAATGAATAACACTTTTCAAAGGAGGTATTTAAAGGAAATCATTATCTCCAACCTCAAATGAAAAGAAACTTCTCAAGTTATTAGCATAAATTTTCTACATTATCTAAGCCATCCTAATGTGTTGCTAGATAATGTTCCCTTTCTCATCTACATCCTCTAATAATTATGTCCCCATTAATTTCTGTTTCCTGATCACAACCCATAATGTTGGAGTTCAACAACACATTCCATTTAATGCATAAAATTGTGTGATATGTGTACTAGAATGAAGAATATTTAAAGAAGAAAACTCAACTTAATGAATATATAGATCAAAATGTTCTTGGTAATATATTTTAGAAGGTTATAACATATCCCAAAATGTCTATATTGATCTCTTGGTCTGTCCATCAGATTGAGGATGGAAATTAGTGCTGAAATTAAATTCTACTTCCAATTACATATAAAGGCCTTTAATAAAATAGTGACCATGGGATCATGGTAAGATATAATGTATATCATAACTCCATCCAACCTAAAATTATCATTGATATGTTGCTGAAAAATCTTTTCAAAATACATAGTATCTCGAATTGGATGAAAATGAGTAGATTTAATCAGACATTCAATAATAACTATAACCAGATTATTAGATCGATAAGTCTATTCTAGTCTCGCCATGGTGTTCAAGGATATATTATCCCAATTCCACTATATAATTATAAAATGATGAAGTACCCCCTTCGAAAACTACTTTACTCCATTAATCTATTTAAAATTCATAAATTTCATAATAAAATAATCAATATATCTTTTCATTCCCACCCATTTGCAAAACTCTTGATGATATCTATACTTTATTGTGATTATCGGATGAACTAAAATCGATGAATAATGAGCTTAACATAACAATTATTTCTTATCCTGAGAATCACATGGAACAATTATTTTATTTCCAAAATAGAAAAAAAACTCATTATACATGCTAAACTAATGACACATACCCTTTCGAAAAAATTAAACATTTTTTAATACAAATTTTACTTTCTATGCATGCTTCATTCTCATTGATAGGGGTAGTTTTATTGAAACCTGAATTAAAAAAAAGGAATTTCATACACTAAAAACATCCAAAAAATTTATCAAATCATTATCCTTGGGATCATGTTCTAAATATAACATCTTCAATATAATATTACTTTTCTAAAATAAATACTCATCAACTTTTTTATTTTTCATGATGGTAATGAATTATTAAATAAAAATCCAAGATTAATTTTATCTATATTATCTATCTCATGTTCAATTAATTTAGAGAAAATATTTACACCAATCATTTATGGTCTGAAAATATTTCAAATTTTACTCCATACAATTTATGTGACCAACTTTTTAATACAAAAATTTGAAATTATCTCCAAATCATTAGTAGGGTAATTTAAATCGTGAGGTTACAACTGATGTGATGAACTATAAATTGACCAATCACTATGAATTTGGACACAACCAAGTCCCTTTAATAAGGAATCACTGGATCAATTAAATTAACCATTTTATGAAGGAAGGGTTTGAACTATATAATTCGCCAATTTTCATTTCAGTTACTGAAAACAAGTATCGTGTTATTTTGTCCAGATGAACATAATACCTATTCAAATAAACATAGTCATTGGGCTGGAAAATCATGTTAATTTTTTTCAATAAACATCATGAAATAGCATGAAAACCCAAGGAAACTACTAATCTCAATTATATTTTTTTTGTTCTTGTCCATTCTTTGACAATTTTTGTTTTAGCAGGATCAAAATTTATTCCATTATATGAAACAATGTGATCAAGGAATCAATTTTTTTACAACCAATATTCAAATTTGATAAATTCTACATACATTTTAATTTTTTTAAAGTTTGAAAAACTCCATAGATGTATTTCTTGATCTTATTAACATTTATAGTATACTATAATTTCATTAATAAACACAACCAAAATATTTTCAGAGAACACATGAAAGATTTTATTCATAAGATCCATTAATACAACTTGTACAATTAGTGAACCCAAACAAATAAATACAAATTCGTAAGGCCCATATCTGGTACAAAATGTGGTCTATTGAATTTCTTCTTCTTTTACATTCAACTAATGGGGTGTTTACCTTTGGTCACCCTTCCAAAAAAAAGTTCTCTATTATTCTTATCAAACAAATAATTTATATGTGGAAAAGTATACGTGTTCATAATGATGATCATATTCATGGATATATATTCAATGAAAATATGAATTGAACCATCATTTTAATTAACAAACAAGGAAGGAGCTCTATATGTTGAAAGTGATGTATATATGAAGTATTTTTCTAATAATTACATTAACTACTCTTTCAACTCTAAAAGATACATTTTCTCAATTCAAAAATGTGTTTATAAATTTTCTTAACATAATAAACTAAGGCAATATGAAACTCAACCTAATGATTATGATAAATAATTGGAAATCATAATGAAAAACATAATGATTCTTATTTACCATTGGCCGAACATTATTCTAAATAATTCCATTATTTTCAACAATAAGATTAGATGAAATATCATTTCCATATATTAAAATTTTCATGTCAACCTAATATGTTGAAAATTTTATGGGTTTATTATTGTACAAAAACTGAATCTCTTTCTGAAAATAAAATTCTTTCTACAAAATTGATATAATTCGTTTACCCTGAATCAAAAAACACATTGGTATATTTAGTAAAAACATGAAATGTACTTGCTACCAATTTTTTTAATTGATAAACATCCTCTAAATTAGTTGGAATGAATTTTTCCACATCATCCAACTTCCAAAATTGATGATTTATTACCTGATTGACTAATTTTTGTCAGAAATTACCAAAATGACCCAATTCATCTAGTTAAATCTCATAAACATTAGCTTCACATTGCTTTCCAAAATAATTGTTTTAATATTGTGACATAGGGAAAAAAATACGATATTTTTATCATTTCCTGAAATTTATAATATGTTATCTACGATGTTTTTTACAACCCATTTTTAAAGAAAGGATATTTATTTTCTTACCTCCATATTTATTTGATGAATTATTCCCCAATTCCTACCAACATGGAATTTTTTTATCCTTTTCATCACAAGGAACATATATGTCAAAAAAACACCATCTCAACTTTTTAAACACAACAACATAAATTTCCATTGATTTTGAACACACATCAAGCACATGATCACCATTAAAATGGTTTCAGATAGGAGTAAAATTCATTAATATTAATATTTGCGTCTCGAGTAAAATCATGTAAATTTGTGTAAAGTCTCATAATATTGGCTTCATAAACTACCAAAATATCATCATCATTCTTTTTTAGTGACATGATTTTTTCTTTATCCTAAATCTAATAGTTTTGAGAAAATAATTTTCCAGAAGAAGAATCATAAAATCACCTTATTTCAATGTATGAAGATCATTTTTTCTCTAGTATTCATAGCCATAGACTACCATTTATCAACTTCATATTAAAATTGATAAATTCATAGGGTTACCCCTTTGATTTTTGAACATCCCATGACCTATTTTCTAGACAAATGATCCACCTTTTAGCTTTTACAATATACGTGGTTTCATTGAATGATTATGGATGTTTCCTCATAAAATTATATATAAAAGACATGTTTCTTTGTAGTAGGTCGAGTACCACTTAAGCATTGATGCCACCAACATTTTTAAGTAGAGAGAACTCATCCAATTCGTTCAAAGATAGATCGATTATAATTCGAACCATTCCAAGGTACTGATTCAGAAGGATATCATTCTATCAGTACCTTTCAACTTCATCTTCCCTATATCATCTGTGAAACACTCTTATAAACAAGCATATCATATTGAATAAAAAATATAATTCCCTAAACTTCATATCTTTTAAAATTTCTCATAAATTAAAAATCATTTTCTGTATTCAATAAATATCATCCTAACCCCAATGGTTATTTAAAAATCCTATGATACGAATAATAAAACCCAACCTTAAATCATAACATAATCTTAAATTCTAGTCCAGAATATACATTGATTCCCATTGAGAATCTTTTTAGGTTTTAGGATTTACAAGATGAATACATAATACATACATAAAATACCAAATTCATACAAAGTGGATACTATTAAAATAGTACCAATTTTATCATAATATATAAAATTTAAAAATAAAACATGACTTCTTTGTCAAATCTCCATAACATTTATCTTGAAATGTTTCATTGTCTAATACATCCTTATAACTTTTGAAACAAAATTAAAAACACCACATGATTTCATTGAAAAATATTCATAAAATTTTACATGCCATTAATATTACCATTACAGATAATTAAAACTTTCAAAAAATATTTAAAATCACAGGATTATATTAAAAATCTCTATAAGGGAAATTAAAGAACGAAAATATTTAGTTCATTTAAAACATGAAAATACATTAAACTCCATTTTATTGAAAAATAATAATAATTCCTAGATAAATCATGTAGTCACATAAGTATATCATTACCATATCACAAATATTTTCACAATTACAAATGGAACAACCTTTTGGTATACATTAATCTCTGGTTTATCCAATTCATTGAAGAGTTATAATGGGTCTCAACTGTCAAATCCTGAGCAATAATGGGATCATCCCAACATATATTGACCTGTAATGGGATTAACAAAAAATATCATGATTTATAAAGGGATAATCACATAATAAACAATGTCCATGTAATATATCAATATTACAACTCTTGATAACCCATTTAATCCTATACTCACACCACATTCAGATTTCAAAATACCGAAAAATATAAAAGTTAAACGCATAATAATGAAATAATTTATTCAAAAATAACAATGAAAACATACTATAAAAACTTAATAATATTAAATATCCATGAATTTATGAGAAGACTCACATGCCTTATATATTAAAAAAAATTTTTTTAATTTTTATAAAACTGTAATTTAAAATATTTCAATTAGAATGACACTTACTAATGAAAAACATACCATATTAAAACTAATAAAAAATCATATCCATAATAACCATATATATATATTCGAAAAATAAAATTTGAATATATTGACATAATATTGGATGATTTATAATAATTAATCATTAAAATATTTGAAATAATTTTCTAGGTAATGAGTATGTTACCTCAGGATTGAATTGATCAAAATTTGTTAAATTGTTCTATATAATGGTTCAAAGAGTGTTTTGAGAATATATAAGAACCATATTAATATTTATAATACATTATATAGTCTTTTTATAACATCTTTCTACCCATTTATTATCCATATTTTTGAAATTTCTATTGTTTCGTATTAATTCATTACATGGTCTCCATAGTGGGTTCGCTATGGATTTCCTTGTTGAATGGAATAAAAATAAAATATATCAAATGAAATGGTATTATTATGATTCTAAAATATTATATTATACCATATATAATTTTTTTTATATATATGAGAATGAGGGATTCATAATACATTACAACAATACATCTAGATAATTTTGGTGGTTCATTGATCATAACAAACTACATTATTTATGTAATTCAATATTACCGATGAATGTTAATTAATGAATGAAAAATATCTTATATAGTACAATTTGAAGCTAAATAACCCATTAAAAAATTTTATGTCAACCCATGAAGGAATAAATGGAAATTAAATATGCAACTTCCATAATGTTAGTAAATCAACACATACCGGAAAATGTTTTCATTTTTAGAATAAGTTAGAGAGTAGAAGAGATTGATTATTATTTTATTCACAGACCTGAAAAAATTATAGAATATATAATATAATGGAGTTTTAATGAATATTGGTTAAGGGAGTGGAAAATAGTATAAGAAAATAAAAATAATTGAAAAAGAAGTAATATAAATGAAAGAGGATTTTTACCTCTTGATTTCTATTCCTTGGGGACCTTCTTAAGGCATTTATTTTTTACCTTTTAATGATACCATCTTTTATTGGATATAGGAAAGAGGCTTCGTATGTATATGGGAAAGAATTTGGACATGTATTAATGCTTGATAGGTGTGAGGAGAAGTTGGGTTTAGGGGTGGTATTAATTGTGGATGAGAGGAGTGTTTTTACAATATTTTAATAAATATTTAACTATTTTTCTCAAAAAATGAAATTATATTAAACAATTATACGGAAATTGTAATTAGATCATGATTGTTTATACCATGTCTAATTACCCCTAAATTAAATCATCCATGACTCAATAATTCATCTATTTATCTTTTTCATAAATTATCATATTTCATTTTACACAAAAAATAAAAGTATTTATGAAAAATCCTAGAAGTCCAACATAACCATTTTCAATGTGTATAAATAAAACAATGAACTCAATTTTATTAAATATAAATATAAATTTAATAAGTTTAAAATTTAATTAAAATCATAATTTATAAAAAAAATATTATTTTTAAAACATTAAGTGATTTTATAACATTTAGAAAATTTAAATAACGTTGAATAAAATTATAATATAATATTATGAAAAAAAATAATTCATTAATCAATTTAATGAAAATATATATATTTTTAAATCATTATATTTATAATAAATTTGAAAATAAATATATATGATATTAAATAACCAAAGCTTAATCTTTCATTTTCAAAACACTTATTTACTCATTACAATATATAAACATATAATATTTTCACATATAAGATACATATATTTTATTTATACATGTATTGGAGTGGTTACTATTCTATTGACTGATTTACAATTCATAAGGATCATATAAAAATTCCTATGGTAAAGTTACTATTCCATCAATGAAGATTCCTTAAACAAATTTTTTCATTTTAAAATTAAAATAGATTTAACTATTTAATTTATAAAAGAAAATTATTTATTTTTTATGTACCATTATGTGATAGTAATCTTCCTAGATTTATATGAAATGAAATAAAATAATGGTGAGATAAAATATTCTGTAAGAGTTAGGTACACAGGAATATATCATGATTAAATAAGAATAATTAAGATGGAATGTTTAATAACTAAAATTAAATTACATTTAAATAATATTATTATCATTATTAGATAGGTATTAATCAATATGGCATGGTAATCAATTGAAAACACATCAAACATCATCAATAAAATAAGAATGAAATACATCCAGGGAGAAAATAAATTCAAAAATCACATTGATAAGTATATATTAATTCATGTGAAAAAATCATATTTATTTTATAAAATGATATCTAGAATTTTAATAGTTCTTCATTCATGATATTTGAATGATAATTTGAAACTGATGTCTAGGTATACACCAGAACCCCATTTCACTAATTATACCCAATTGATTCATTACATGAAAATAATGATTCATTGGGGGAATATTGATATCTGTATCTAATAAAAATCATCATATACAAATTAATCCTCACATATCATAAAATTTATTTAATGTAAAAAAATTATACATTATCCAAACCATTCTAAATTGAATATAGAATACATATTTGGAATAATTTTCTTATAGAATCTTATTCAATTCCATTTAAAAAACTATATTTACAAATGATATATGTATTATGTAATACGTACATCCATGATAAAAAATATTGATATTTAAGAGAAATTTAATCTCCAATGATTCAAAGAATTTAAATATTTCAAGGGTAATATTATTATTAAAAAACATCATGAAATAGAATATTAAAATTTCACTGTTCAAACATATCATAAAACAACAATAGAAAAAATAGTCATTGTGTCTATAAAACATATTTCTAGTGAATAATAAGTAAAAATAAGTGATCATGTCATTGATAGATATAATTTTCTTGAATATTTCATTAAAACATTCTTATGTTAAATAACAATTTCATATTGAAAGTCATTTTTTGATACTAAAATTTTAAATTCTATTTTAAAGTTGAAAATATTTGAAATAAACCTTGAAGAAATAAAATTAAAAATTTAAAACATTTATATGTTATGATGGTGGGGAATTAATTTCATGTAGTAAATGTTAACAATTATTCAACTCAATATTTTAAAAACCACAAAAAATAACTACTTTTTTGAATAATACAGTAATACTCCATTCAAGAAATTGATAAAAAATAAAATTCTTGGAAAATTATATTTCATAAAGCATCATTATAATGTTCAAAATAATAAATTATTTTCATCACACTTGTATAAAGAATAAAAAAATTCATCCGAAGAGATAAATGATGTTGGATTTCATTAAAAAACATCTTCATTTATTTTAAATACCAATTAATTGAAAAATGGATCTTTTAATTGAAAATTTTATGAAGAAGTAGATGTGAATAAAACTAATCAAGTTTATTATGCAATTACTATATAATATTATTCAATTGTTGATTAGTTATAAATAGTCCATATTAAATGAGATTCTGAAATAAACCCATAAAAATATTATAACATTGATGTGAGAACTAATCAAGGAAACAACAATTTTTGTAAAATTTAAATGCAATCAAAAAATTTTAAATAAATTATTTTATATGCCAAATCATTAAACCAAAAATATAATAATTTCAGTGAGAATAATGAAGTAATATAACCTAATGAGGAGACACTGCGTTATTAAATTCATTATTACATGGTAATTTTTTTTATTGAAATCTCCGTATATGAAATAATTCAAATAAAAAATTAGAATAAACTAAGTTATGAATTTATTCTATATATTAAATTAAATGGGGAATTATATATACCATATAAATGATATTATATGCATAATATTACAACATGCCAAAGTAAAGAGAATTTGGGATAATGTCCCTGAGATGACTATTCCTTTTGGACGGACACTCATTAATCAAATATATATTTATTTTAAATTTGTTATTAAATTATTAAATAAATATATTATTATTTATAATACCATACACTATCATATTATATGTTTTTCATCATATTTTCAAGTAATATTTCAATATTTTCATTGAATCGGGTATTAATAATCTTGTTTTCTCAAGCATGATTCATCATTAAGGTTCAACATCTAGGGTAGGATATATATCAACAATGTTAATAATTAAATTGATGTTATAATTATAATATTTAGTCATTATATACCTTTTCTAATCATTTACGAAGGTCAGACATATAAAATTAATCAAATCGATTTATGGACCTGGAATATCAAAAGTACACATTAGTGTCGATAACATTCAATCACCGAGTAAAAGGGAAAGAAAAAGGGTCAAAAAATAGAAAAATATCATTTTAATTTGATATATATAATATAAATTCATTATTATTATCTTTATTTGTTTTTACATAATTTAGATGTTAAAAATGACTCACATCACTTCATAGTCTGGTAGTCGACCGTACACACGAGCGATGTTATCATATTTTAAATGGAATGGGATGTAAGAGGATATGTTTGATATTATAAGACCATATGTATTATAATATAATAAATAACATATAATGTAATGAAATCCATCATTATATAAATTCTATAAATGTTGTGATGGAAAAAATTATTTTATTCTGTGAGGTGGTAGTCCTCAGTACACATGATAAAGTGTTTCATTTACCATTTGATATAAGAGTAGATAGATATAGTTAATTACATTGAAATTATTAAAAATAATCATTTGGGTTATATAAAAGTTATTATATAATAATATTTTAATAAAATATGAATGAGGTGGAACATGAAAACAAATAACAACACTCATTTAAATATGTTACCTCTTTTCCAGACATCTTCATAAGGGTTTTAACAAAAGAATTAATAGTTTCTATACATGATTAAAAATAATTATATGAAATTATTATGGAATTAAAGAATTTATTTGGGACGATATTTTAATTTCCTATGTACTTTATATGTGTGAATTGGGGAGGAGAGTGGGTGTTATAAGATAGCGATAAAAAACATTGAATGTTTTAAAAGATAAAATTATTCCAATATTTTAATGACAAATAATTCATCCAAACGGTTCATTATATAACAATAAAGGTGATAAGGTTTAAATGTTTTCAGAAAATTGGTTATAGAAATGATTTATATTATTTTAACTATTATCATCTTTGATAAAACTCTATATAACCCATTTTTATCTTATCTATGATAATTAATTTTTTATACTTTTACAATTCATAGTGGTCAATAATTAATATTAAATTGTTAGATAATATAAATTATGATGATTCCAAACAAGAAATTAATTTTTCTAAATTTTATTATGAGAATTGATATCATCCAATTGAATATTATTCCCATTGACGAAATAAAAAGGCCAATTTCCAAAAAGAAAATTATCACACATATATACAGATTAAATATCAAAATTGAATGTGATATTAATTCATATGGCCCAAATTAGTATAATATTAATATATTTGAAAATAATTTTCGGTAAAACTAATTTAAAATATAATAATTTTTAAAATAAATTTAATGGAAAGGAATTAACAAAATTCACAAATCAACAAATGATAAACCATTTATGAAAACCCATACAAATTAACTCTATTGTAATATTGGTATTTTTATTTCAATATTTTTTTATTTTATAATATTTATTTTATAATATTGTTAATGATTAATTTCAATTATGTTGGTAAATAATGAATATATTGTCTTCTATGAAAATACATTTTTTCAAGAGAAGAAAAATTTATTTTTTCTTTGAAATTGGTTTTATTTACATTTATATAAATAGGTAACCAATTATTTTTTAATCACATGTATTCTATAAATTTATAATTATTTATTTATTCATATCAACAACCACGAATTTAATGGAATTTTTATAATAATATATTATATTAGATTTTGTTTAGACTTAGTGTCGCTTGTTCCGTAAGCTATTTGTCATGACCTGTCCCCAGGGGCCAGTGTCGTGACTACCCCAATCCCGCCTTCACTAGGCCATGGGCCAGTAACTCACACTAGGAAGGCATATCCCTAAAACTGGGAATGCATTGTCTTTTAACCAACAAACTCACAAAATCCAAGCAAACAACAAGACCACATCACAAAGAAAACTACAATGTAAATTGAGTGAGTATAGTAAGTAAACTGGCCAAAATACAAGCCCATCTAGAATGTATAAGTAAAAGTGAAAACTACTCTTGTGAACACCCACCAAAGAACTTACCAGAAGGTTAGGTACAACTCTTGAATGGTTGTATCTGCAGTATGCCTCTTCTAAGGTTTACCTCCAAGCCTCGTCCATTCCTGGTACCCTCGACCTCGATCAACATTGTTTGTCTTCTGCACAAGACATAGTAAGGTGCAGTCGTAGCCTGTGCAAGGATGATTATAACGATACTCATTAGGTAACCTGGGACCTCTTATGTACTCTCAGAATCCATAGAGGATAATCCACAAAGAAAGTCCACAATTACAATCACGAAATCAACAATCAACTCAACATAGGTATATGTGCATACGTATTCTAAAGTTACCAAGTATACCCATCTCATTCATGAGGAAACACAATCCCCAACTCTTTATCCAAAAGCACAATTGTTCCACGGAGGAGAGAATACCACGAAGCTAACACCACCAAGGTAAGTACAAAAAATTAAATGCCACATAGAAGAATATCACAATGGTATCACCTTATAGAAGCGTACCACAAAGGTAAAGGCTCATTTCACAACAGGTATAACTAAAGTGAGTAAGAATATTTGATTAGTTTTATTTCTAAAATCATCTTACATCATCAATAAGCTCTACTATTTACCCATACATGATCGATGGATGACCCACAAAGGATTTAAAGATGACCCACATAGGATCGAGAGATGACCCACACAGGATCCGAAGATGATGACCCACACTGGTTCTGAAGATGACCCACCTAGGATCTGAAGACTCCTCAAGTACATCTTTCCAATGGGTTCATATACTATGCATGATTGATTCATGGATGATCCCCTCCTCAAGAAATCATTTGATACATCAACTTCCACAAAGTCCCACGATGAAGTATCACAAAGGATCATCAGGTCACAACTGACCCAACCTGAAAGAAGTCGCGTCAATGAGATGCTTGGTCTCTACGTTATTGGCCTATTATTCCCGAGGGACCAATTGGATTCTCGTTAGATCCAACCCATCCATAACCTAACATAATCCAAAACTCAAGTGAACTATTCCAAAAGGTTCATCTCAATCCATGGATTCTGGCATCATAGATGGTTCGTCAAATGGTCTCCCTGTTCTCAAGATATGACCAAAAATGAGTATCTGGGTGTAGATGGGCATGGGTCCGGTCTGACCTGGCATGACCTAGCCATGGCTAACCCTACCTGGTTTGGGTTTACCTGACCAATCTAGGGTCTGACCTAGATGGGCAGGGCCACAGTGGGCCCAATCCACAAAGGGTGGCTCAGCCCGCTTGGTGTGGCCTGATCGGCGTGGCCTGCTCAGTGAGTCCTATTGGGCTCAACCTTCTCATCGCTACCTGTGGTTCGGAATGGTCTATCATGGTAGGCCCTACCCCTACGACCAACTATGGGAGGCAGCCCTCATGATTCTTATACAGTGCAGTTAGACCCTTTAGTGTTGGCCAACCCGACTGCGCCCCATTGTGTCATCTACTGGCATGCAGGACCCGCCGGTGCAGGTCCTGCTTGGCGTGATGTGGTCGGGTAGGTATCTAACACCCCCCATTCAATGGCGTGATTCCACCGCTACTCATATCGCTGCTGGACTAGTGTCGGCCACCCTGGTGTGCCGCCGCAGTTGTAGCCCCAACCCTCTCCTCTACTAGAGGGACGAGCATGCGACTCCCTGCTTCCACGCTGTCAGCCAGCATGTCGGCCGCCACCCTCCTCCGCAGCGACTGACGTGTCGCAGGATCCATTAGTTGTGCGGTTCTACCATAGTATCCATCGCGGCTGGATGGTGTGAAGATCACTTCCGTTTACCCTGCCAACGCTCGTCGATGGCACCGATCACTGGTTGACTTCCTCGGGTCATCTGGTGAGCTCTGGTGGACTATTCATCAATCCAAAGAGAACAATGTTCATCTTAGGATGTCACATCTACATCTATCCTCATCTGGTCAGGTTCCACTCAACCCAATGACCAGCTCGCGATGAAAACATCAATCTATATGGCAGTGGAGGGATCCGTCTATGTTTTTTTGGGTCGCGCCCAACATGTTAGTTCGATAACAAGCGGCTCAAGAAGATTGAATCAACATAAAAAACGAAATTAAGAACAATCAAGATCAACCCTACCACATTTGTTCATTAGAGATGGCATGTGGATATAGATGATGTGGCAGAACTTCTTGAAGCTTGGGTCCACGTTCCTCATTCAGAGGTCATTCCTCATAGGAGGATCTTTTTTGATGGAGGATGTTCTTTGTTGGAGGTTGTTCTTCCTTTAAGTGTTCTCCAACAAATGTTTTCTCCATGAAGACAATTTTCTAACCCAATAGGTCAAAGAAAGGGGGGATCCAACATAATTTTGTTTATGTTTATTAATTAATCAATTAATGTTGGCTTTTCATTTGGGGTGGGAGTCCAAGAGTTACATTGTTTTCAATGTTGGGTGGTCCCCACAACCAAATTTATTGAAAGAAGATGGAGGAGAGACAAATAAAACTATTGTATTATTTTTATTCCTCTATAAAAACTGAAATTTGACATCCATAATTGATGTAATGTTCTTGAAGTGATGGTCTCCTTATGTGAATATCGTTACTATGAGTTCAACGGTGTCCTTATATTTCTATTCTGAGCACCGGTTCAAAAGATATAAAATCATGCTGGCTTGTTTACTTAATGTACATTAAAAAAAGTTCAGAAATTCATTCTGACAACATCAGATCTCAGAATTATGTGTCGTTACTTTTCACAGACACATAATATTTCGATATAAAAAATTACCTAGAAAATATGGGTCTTTACATTCTCCCCTCCTCAAGGATTTGCATCCCAGAATTCCACAACACAAACTAGAGAAACAAGTTGGGGTATTGAGGATAAATCTGACCCTCCTTCCCTCATGTGCTCTCTTGGAGCTCCCGTGCTCCCAATGTACGTGCACTAGGGGTATTGATCTGCCAAAATGGACACTCTCCTATAAAACCTCAATCTCTATTGGAACCTTCAAAAATGTCCCCCATCGGTGATGTCCAGGCCGCCCCAGACAATGATGTCTGAAAGATCATGTACATATCTCCTCAACTAGGATATGTGGAAAACATCGTGCACCCAATGCAACAGATAGGGAAGAGATTGGTGGTATTCCACCTCACCAATGCTGTCGAGGACCCGAAAGGGTCCGTTGAACCACATGTATAACTTTTCACCCAAACCAAATTTCCGCAATCCACATCGAGATGAGACCCGTAGAAAGACATGGTCACCTTCCTCAATCTCTAGAGGTCTTCGTCACCTATGAGCATAAGACATATTCCTGATCTATGTAGTATTTATCCACTCCTAGATTATATGAACCTTATTTGTGGTAGCATGTACCGTCTCTGGTCCAATCAGTGCTAACTCCCATGGGTCCGTCCAATATAGAGGTGATCTGAAAGGTCGACTATACAATGCCTCAAATGGTACCATTATGATAGTGGAGTGATAAGTATTGTTGCATGTGGTATCTACCAAGGGAATGTTATCCTACCATATATGGATGAAATCAAGGATGCAAGCATGAAACATGTCCTCATGGGTCTAAATGGTCAGTTCTGATTGACCATCATGTCTATGGATGGAAGGCAGTGCTCAACTGAAGCTTTTTCTTGAACACCTCCAGGGACCACTTCTATATCATGGAAGTAAAACATTCATTTCAATTGGAGAAAATCATAGATTTAACCCCAAGAATCCACACATTCTCATGTAAATAGTAGCATCCCATGCCCTCCATAGGTCTCTACTCTATGATTGGCAGAATGTGGGCAGACATGGTGAGTCAGTCAATGATCACCCAAATAGAATAATGACCCCTGGACATGCATGGAATTCCTACAACAAAGTCCATTGAAATTAAATCTCACATCCACTCTGGAACCTCTCGTGGCTGAACTATGCCCATTGGAACCTTATTATCTAACATCACTTGCTGGTAAGGGAGTCACTTTGAGAAATATTCTGCCACTCCATTCATAATTCTCGACCACCAGTGATGATGCCCAATGTCCTGGTACAACTTCGCCAATCCTGGATGTACCGCTAGAGGGGATATATGGAACTCCCTAAACACTTCCTCCCGTTGTGCCATTTGTACCATAGTACGTCCTCTGAAAAAGATGATGTGCTCCCCACCTTCAGAAAATCCATCAGGTTATTGTCCTATGGATATGTGAGAACGTCAAACCTCACATATAGTGTCCCCAAGCTGCACCTCCATGACTCACGGAATGAGTGGGGGAGTGACTGTCAGAGACTGAAGATATGCTGCTCCATCTTGATCCATTTAGGATATCTGTAAAGTGGCATGCTGCTTCGTCACCTCACTCATCAACTATATACCAGTTATTCTACTAAGATTATCTTCTATTACATTCCCCTTCCCATGAGTATGTACTATCTCAAATTCATTATCCCATAGGAACTCAAGACAACGTCAATGTATCAGGTCCTTGTCCTTCTAAGAGAATATATACCTGTGACTCTTGTGATCATAGTAAACTATAATTGGTTTTCCCATTATGTAATGTCACCACATATTAAATTTGAAAACCACTGCTAATAACTCCAAGTCATGTGTGGAATACTTCTTCTCATGTTTTCTCCATTATCGAGTACCACACGCAATCAGTTCTCACTCCTATATTAGGAAACATCCATGCCTAGTCCCTGATGAGTTGTAGTATAATATGTATCCAACTCCCACATCTATTAACCTCAAGATGGTGGCACTCAACAGTATCTACCTCAGCTCTTGGAAACATTGCTGGCATATCTTTGACCACATGTTTGTTTTCCCCTACTACATCAACACTGATAAGGATTACCCAACACTAGAAAAGTTAGGCACAATCCTCTAGTAGTAACTGGCCAATCCTAGGAAACATCGCACCTCCGTCACACTCCTGGGTGGCTCCCAAGCTAGCACAACCTCAATATTTTTTGAATCCACCACATCTCTAGCCTCTGAGATTAGGTGTCCAAGGAAGTAAACATCTGAGATCCAGAATTGGAACTTCAAGAACTTACCATAAAGCTGGTTCTATCGGAGTGTGTCCATAACTATCTTCCGATGATATACATGCTCCTCCTCTGTATATGAGTATACAAGATGTTGTTGATGAATACTACAACAATGAAATCGAGGTATGACTGGAAGATACTATTAATTATTCCCATAAACACAAATGGGGATTGGTCATGCTGAATGGCATAACCAATAACCTATAGTGACCATATTGACATCTGAAGGTCGTCTTCTACACATCCTTGTCTCATACCCTGAGCTGGTGATATCCTATTATGATGTCTATCTATGAAAACCACTGTTCTCCATTCAATTGATCAAAATTATTGTTAATCCTTTTTAGTTGGTACTTGTTCTTCACGGTCACCTAGTTTAGGCGCAGATAGTCTACATAGTGTCTCAAACTCTTATATGCATTCTTGCCGAACAAAATCTGGGATACCTAATTAGAAGCACTGGGCTTAATGAACCCCTTTCTATGAAAGTCCTCATGCTATATTCGATGCTCTTGAACCTCTGCGGGAGCGATCCGATGTGTGGGTGTAGATATCAGTGTTGTCCCGGGGTACAAGTCAAAGTAAAAGTACACTTATTTGTGTTAAGGTAGATCTAAAACATCATCATGGAAAACATCAGCATACTATTCCACCACTACCGGATAGCTTGGCCATTCAACATCAACTTCATTGAGGGAAATGCTAGCCAACTGAGGTGTGAAAAGCTGCATCCTCAACTGGGTAAGTTTATCCTATGATACAATGATTCCCTTCCCATGGGTGAAGGAAAAAATTATCCCATCCCAATAGATACAAAACACTTTGTGCCTAATATAGTCAATCTAAGCATGAACTGTAGATAACCAATCCACACCCATGATGACATTGTAAGGCTTCAAGCATCTACTAGATGATCCTAGCTGAAGCTCTCGCCTCCTAGAGTAAGCTCACACTGTCGGCACCAGTGTGTAATCATCGAATTCTCTCCCATAGGAGACTCTAACCATAAGGATAGAGAATACAACCCCATTGAAATATCCATGCTCTGAACGGGGGTTGTGGAAATAAAATTATGACTTGCACCTGTGTCTATAAGTACTAAATCTAAGGTGGAATAGACTCAGATCATACCTCGAATCATCTTCGGAGCTCTGTGGAAAAAGGCCTCAGCTGACTAGAGCATAGCTCGTCCTTGTCCACCTGCTCCTTATGGTTGGGGTGGACCACCTGGAGATTGTGGTGGTAAAACCTTGAATCACCGCCCCCTAAATTCTGCACGGACAGCTCCCATTCCATATCCTCCTAGTGCATATAGACCTCCATGATCGAATCTTATCCCCTGACCGGGCTGTCCTTCGACCATATACTGGTCGTCTGTGTAGCGGTTTGAGCTGTCACAAGCCATGTGACCCTAACCACCGCACAAGTAACACTGCTAGCTCCTTTCCTGTCATTCTCTGTCTTGAGTGCCCCACAGAACGGACCCTATATCCTGTGGTCGCGAAACTGTAGCTCTGGTCCTCTAAGACCTATGTGTCATCATTCTGCTTCCATCTACATATGACTCTACTACATGATTTTAGATGGGTGTATCGCTGCCGGTTCCTGATCAACAAAGAAGCTATCAACATAGAGTTATCTCACTAACACCCCAGCCAATGTTGGGATGCTAAGAGAAATCATTGAAGCTGTAATATCCCGTCTGAGCCCCTTCTCAATGTACTGGTCCCTGAAAAAGGGTCCCACCCCATTTTAGTGTTGTAGTGTGAGAGGTTGGTGAACCTAGTTGAATATTGAGCCATGGTCATGTTTACCTACTACAATTGGATAAGATCTTGTATACACACTATGTGTAAATTAACAGGGACGAACTCTACCCTTAAAAGGTTCTCAATGTCCACCCATAGTAGAGTCACCTCATCATGAACATAAAGAATCATGCTCCACCATCTACTCACAGCTGTCGATATATTACTGACAGCAAGGATCACCATGAGATCAGTTGGTGTCCCTACAAATCAAAAAACTCTCACCACGACCTCCATTGAGGCCTAAGCTACCAATGGATCTATCTCTCCCTAGATCCTTAGTGGGATCCAGTGCTGAAACTCTTGCAACATGGTCAAGAGTAGTGCACCTTCTGTTATTGGGGTTGGTGGCATTAGTTTCCCAACATGTATTATTACAGATGATACACCACATGATGGTACAACTGTTGAAAGGGGGCCTAGCACCAAAGCCTCATCGCTCGGTTGGCTTTCGTCACATTATCTACCAAGAATGATAGATGGCTATCAGCTTGGAGGAATCATAAAAAGAAATATGTGAACCATGTTAAATAAGTTATACTTGGTGAGCAAACTCAATGAGATAGAAATGATTTTTTTTGAAAAACAAACATGCAATCTGTGTTTTTGTACACTGAGTCAGAAGTCAGAAGTCAAGGTCATGATTTATTAATACATTGGTCTCCACAACAACATTGGATTCAACAAAATAAAAACAACACTGATTTCACATAACTCTATTTCCAAATCAAAAGATCAGAGTCCAAGTTCTCTAGTAGAACTGAGTGTACTGATACCAATTTGTCATGACCCATCTCCTAAGGCCCATGGCATGACTACCCAAAGACCGCCATCCATAGGCCTTGGGATAGGGAATGGAACCAGAGTGGCATATCCCTAAAACTGGGAAAGGAATTTCCTTTAAACATGAAAACTCAAGAAATCCATGAACACAACATGAAACAAGCACAAAGTAAACAATATAGTAAATAGAGAGAGTACAGTAAGTAAAGGGTCCAAAATACAATCCCAACTAGAATGTACAGGTAAAACTGAAAATAGCTTCTATGAACACCTTCCAAGGATCCCTCAAGAAGGGTAGGTACAACGCTCATACAATCATCTCTACGGTACACCTCATCTAAGGTCCACCTCTAAGCCGCCACCAATCTTGTTACCCTCGACCTCGATCGGCACTATCCTTAATCTACTAAAGACAGAACAAGGTGTGGGCGTATCCCATGTAGGGGTGAGTATAATGATACTTAGTAGGGACCCCGAGACCCACAAATGTCACTTAGAAACCACCGAGATTAATCCATAAAGAATGAATTCAATTACAACAATGAATAAACAATAAACTCTACTTAAGTATATGCCATTACATATACCTAAGGTATCAGGTTTTCCAATATCGTTCTTGTGAGAGGAAAAATCCCAAATCTTTAGTTAAAAGCACAACTATTCCAAGAAGGAACGAATACTATGAAGGTAACCGAAAAAGGTAAGTACCACAAAGGTAACACCACATAAAAGAATACCAAAAATGTATCACCACACATAAGTGTACCACAAAGGTAAAGTCTCCTATCAGTCCATGTATAACTTATTTATGGATATATAGATTATTAGTTGTATTAATATATCATTTTACTTTTTCAAAAAGATCTATTGTTGAACAAAATAGTATCGATGGATGACCCACAAATGATCAAAAAATTACCCACACATGATCTGGAGATGATCCACACATGATACGAAGATGTTGACCTACATAGGATCTGATGATAACCCACACAAGATCTGATTACTGTTAATATACAGCCTGCTACAGGGTTCCCACACTATGCACACATGATTTTGGGAGGATCTGTTCCTCAAGCCATCAGTCAAAAATCAACTGCCACGAAGTCCCACGAAAAGAATCAAATAGTTATGTCACATCATATGATACCCAACGCGATTGATGACACATCAATAAGATGCCTGGTATGTAAGTTTTTAGTCTATTAGTCCCAAGTGGTAGGTTGTATTTGGGTTTGATCCAACCTAGACATACCCCAAAATTCGTCAATACTCAAGTGAGGTATTCCAAAGGTTCCGTCTCAATCAACGAATTAAGGAGTCACAGACGGTTCGTTAAACGGATGCCATGTTCTCATGATATGACAAAAAAAGGCTTATTTAGGTCTAGATGGGCCTGGTCCGACCTAGATGGGTAGGGATGTGGTGAGCCCAGCCCGCTGGGCCACTGTCCCACCCGACATCCAAAGGGGAAGGGCGCTCTGCATGGCCCACTATGTGTGGCCCATAGTTGGCTGTGGCCCCCTGTTGCGGGGGCCACCCTAGCCGCCACCTGGGCAAGGCACCCTCCGGGATTCCCGAACGGTCTAGTTGGATTGTATGGTTTTGGAAAACCCAACAACAAAAAGTGGTTCCATATGCTAGCACACGTCACCCACCGTAGGGTGTCTGGATTAGCATGAAATGGATGGATGGGATTCCCCCTAGTGGCACGACTGTGCCATTGCTCCTCTTGTGGTTGGCCGGGTGTTGGTCGCCCTGGTGCGCCGCTATGACTTGACATGTACAACCTTCTCCTCTACCGGTGGTGTGGACGTGCCCCACCCTTCTTGCATGCAGCCATCATTCCATCAACCACCCTCCTCTTTTGCGGCCGACTGGACGCATCATTCTTCGGTGGTGCGGTTACAACAGCGGCGCTATTGCGGTCGGCCGGTGGGCTAGTCACCGTCTTGTACCCTGCTTGTGATGGTCGCCGACACTGGTCACTAGAGGACTTCCTCGGGTCACCAGGTGAGCTCTGGTGTCCCATTCCTCAATCCGAAGAGATCCAAGTTTGTCTCAGGATATTGCCTTTGAATCTATCTTGTCATGGACTGGTTCCGCTCAACCTGACGATCCACCCATGAAGAACATATCAATCCATGAGGTAGCGGAGGGATCATGCCATGTTTGTTTGGTCTACACCGACCGCATTAGTTCAATAACAATCAGCTCATGAAGATAGAATCTACTTAAAATTAAGTAACAAGGAACAATCAAGAGAAACCCTACCACGTTTGTTTCTTGCAGGTGGCATGTGGAAAAAGATGATGCATCAACGCATCTTGAATGTTGGTTCCTCATTCCTCATTTAGAGGACGTTCTTCGTTGGAGGAACTTCTTCGTTGTAGGATGTTCTTTGATGGATGATGTTCATTCTTCAAGAGTTCTCTAGAAAAATTTTTCTCCACCAAGAGGTTTTTCAAACCCAATAAAAAGAAAAAATGGTGGAGAAAATATAATTAATATTCAGTTAATTAAATTATCAATTAATGATTGATCTTCAATTGGGGGGCGGGGTTACATGAGTTACGAAGGATTCAAGGTTGGGTGGTCCCCACCACCAAATTCAACAAAAAAAATAGTGAAGATGAAAATAAAACAATTGTTATATTTTTATTCCTCCTCAAAACTCAAAACTCAACATCCATCATCAACCTACTGCGGTTGATGTGAAGGTCTCATTGAGTGAATATTGTCACTGTGAGTTCAATGATGTCCTAGAACATCAATTCCGAGAACCAGTTCAAAAGTTAAAAAATCATGCTAGTATGATTAATGTACGTACCTTAAAATATGTTCATAAATTCATTCTGGCCACTCCGGTCTTCAAAATCATGTTCCATCAATTTTCATAGACTTGTAATATTTTCATATAAAAAAAATTTACATGGAAATCTGGGTCATTACACTATTGAAGAGAATAAATTTATTTAAAATGAAATATATAATAGATTCATGTAGTGCAACATTATACTACAAGATTAGTGTTGTGTGTCTTATAATTCCTAAAAACCACTATATTTTTAAAAATCATAGGGAGATACATTCTCCTAACATTTAATAAATTGTGTCCTCACTATTTATATATGATCTCAATCATCATTGGATTGGAAATTCGAAATACCATTATTGAAAACACAATATAGTGAAAATGTGAATAAAAAATATTATTCATAAGAGATAAAGGAGAAAAAAGATTATCTGGATTAACATATAACTAAGTTTTCATGTAGGAGAAGAATTCAATGATGGGATGATATAGACAATGAAGAGAAACTAAAATAATTACACATTGAGATAAAGATCATCGATGAAATAAAATTTAATGATTATTGGAGTGTTATGTACCTCAAATAAATAAATATGTGATGATTTTATATTTCATGAACCAGGTCAGCTACCCTAGTAACCCAATTACCGAGATGGACCTAAAATCACTTGAATGGTGTTCATGATCCCTTCAGGTCAGTGACTAGAACCTTTTATAATACAAAATACAAGTGGGGACAATTTCTTCCAGAGGAACGTGGATGAAAAGAATAAAATAGTTATCATATCAATATAAAAGTTCTATTTGGAGAAAATGTTCTAGAAGACAAAGAGGAATAAAAACCAAAATACTATATCCAAAAGTACTGAATAAGAAAACAACCCCAATTCTGTAATGACAAAACTCATTATGTCCAAAGCTAAACAACTGGACCCACCTCTATGATATCCCTTCTGTTTTTTTCGGGGCTAGAAAATAATTTCTAAAACCACCCAAATGGAAATGTAGTGAATTAGAATTAGCCCAGTAGGATACCAAAAAAGTTTCCAAAAAATATTCCATATATGGATTATCTAATAAAAAGAATTCGATTATAATGATAAATATGTTTGGAAATATAAAGCATATTTAAAAAAATAATTCTATATAGTTAAAATGATGGAAATAATGATTTTAATCAGTGAATTTACAATTTATGGAGTATTTAAAAACAATGACTTATGTAAAATATTCATATAATGATGTTTATATAAACTTAGTAGGTATGAAATGAAGTTAAAACCACATTGGCATACATTTATATTTCAAATATAAATAATCTTGAGAGAAACATGTCTAGTTACAAAAAGGCATGATAGTATTAACCAACTATAGTATTCCACACTCTCTGTGCAAACAGATAAAAATGTGTATACACACGTTCAAATGACATTGGCAAAATGATACTCATCAATAACCCTTCGGGGATGTGACCCGTTGGATGTATGTTTTAAAATGTTGTTGTAGCATAGAGTATATCCAAATAACTCAGTAACTACCTAAGGATTTCATGTTTTCTAAAATCAATGGAAAAATATTTTAATACTTCTTAAAAATACAATCAATCCCATTCTTGAATTTCAAAAATTCTAAATTTTTCCTTTTATATCCGAAACATCTTTTATTTATAAAAATACATTTTCGCAAGATAAAATCACCTGGATTCTATGAAATCATTTTAATCCATATTCATCTTTTTGAAATCTAGTCCAAAATAATTCCATCATTTTCACAATTAATTTTAAAATATAGACTAATAAATTTAATTGAAAATATTTTCATCAAAATCGACCATTAAAATTCAATAATTTAAATCAACTAATGTCTAGAAATAGGCTCCAATTGAATATAACATGTGGTTATCAAAATTTTCCTTCCAAAACCATTTCAAATCTCACAATTAACTATAATTGGGGTTTTATATAGGAAAATAAATTGTTTTATTATGAAATTTAATTTCAATTAGTGATTTGTTGTAACTGTGGAAATCAATGATAACAAATTTAGTAAATTGGAATGGAACCACCTACCTCTTCACGGAATAATGAAACTCAAAACAAAACCCATAAATGAGAATGAAGGTGAAGGATATCCTAAAAATATACCAATAATCAATACCACAAAACCCATGGAATAGATCCATAAATCCCCAATTGATCCATTGAAATACCAAGAGGAGATTATAAGGGAAGCACTGAGAACAAGGGAGAGCCCTTACTCAGGAACACTCATCATATACAATGATGATCTGAAGCTGAATGAATCGAACAGGAAGGTGGGGAGCCTCTGAAAACATCCTTGAGATATGTTTAGGATGAGATAAATGATGATCTCATAAATGGAATGAATCAAAACAACTGATCGGGTGTTTTAAAACTGCACATGGACCATGCCATGATGTGTATCCCTAGGTCACGATGTGTATTCCATACTTGATATGTTATGACATAAAACTAATCACCATGGACTAAAAATTACACTCTTTAGCTACTACTAGATGGGTTATTCAGGTATACGGCCTATTCCAGCACTCGTCATGACCGCCCCATTCAAAACCTAAAACTGACATAATGTACACAGTATGTACTTCAGGTACATGACATTTAACTATTTTATAGTCATCATTAAACTCATAAATACCACATAAAATGATTTTTAACAAAATGGGAAATTTGAAAATGAGGAAAAATAATATGATCAAGCTAATGGTATGTTAAAACCTACCCCACCATAAACAAATTCTACCCCCAGAAAGCCTATGAGGAAGCCTTCAATCCAAAAAAATGAGGCCAGCACTCAATCATTATTTACTCCCTATCCCACAACTCCTAAGAATCTGAACCATGCAACAAATTTAGAAGAACCAATGGTACCATTATCCGATTAAGTACCTTTGTCTCACAATAAACTATCATATCTAGTCGCCCGGTCAAGGGTAAGTTAGGCACGATCTCAAGATCACACTATCTCAAAACATGATATGGATTAGAAATATAAATTCATTGTTGCGATGCATGGAACATTATTGTATCGATATAAGAATTAATGGGAGTACGAAATGTTACACAACATTCCCCACATGATCAAATATCCCAAAAGTTCCCTTATGGTGAGGAGAAATCTTCTATATCCTCCCAAGGCATCGATGACCCAACTGGGGTGAAACGTTTATGAACACCTGATCACCAATTGAATAATAAAATGGTCGATGAAATCAATAATTAAATGTTATATATAGGATTTTTTTGTTAACTTATTCTGATGAATACGTTGAATTTTATCTTTCGTATACATAACCATGTTTGGTCCAACCAAATAACTCTCACTGACCATAAAAGAAACAATACAGATATATACAGGGCCAACCATACAAGGCCTAAAAAGGATCCATTCTGATAGCATACTAGTATATTTTTTATAAGAGAACTCAACCATCACCAAGGGATCATCCCAAGACCCACTGAAGTTGAGGAATATTTCACTAAGTATATCATCATGAATCTGTACACCTCTGTCTGTCTGACCATCCGACTGTGGATAGTAGGATGTGCTCAAATAGACTTGAGATCTTAGATCCTCATGAAGACCCCTAAAAAAGATAGAATTTAACCAAGAATATCATTTAGATAATGTAGTATATGGAACTCCAAAAAAGATAATAATATATTACCCATAGTGATTGTCAAACTCCTCAACTTTGGTCATATCAAAAAATGGTTATAAAGTGATTCGAACTGGTATGTTTGTCGATCACAACCCATATTGTATTCTTTATTCTATGGATACAAGGAAACCCAATAAATATGTCTATATAGATCACATCCCACTTCAAATTAGGGAATGTAAGTGGTTGATGCAAACCTGAAGGTTTCTGGGGCCAAAAGATCACATGCAATCACATATAGAAATGAGAGACAATATAATAAATTTTGTATATCATTCATGGACACAAGAAATAACACCTCACATCTTAGAATTTTTTTTGATATTATAGTACCCAACCCACTAAGAGCTATGAAAATATCTCAATGTATCCTTCTATGATAGTAATTGTATAACAAAGAGGATCTAATAGAAAAAAATATCTTATTGGAGAACAACCACTAGGAACCTGTCTCCCCTCCATAATGGGATTCTATAATGTTATGGAACTCATCATCATAATTGTTTCCTTGTTGAATCATCTTGAGAAGATCGAAGTTCAATTGAACATTCAATAATGAAACACCATCCCCTAACTCTTGAACTCTAACATGAAGCTATGAAAAAAGAGCCATCAAATATCACTATTCTAAAAAAATCACTTCTTAGGTTGGAGGGATCATAATCAAAGTGTCAGAAATGACATTACCATTCCCCAAGGTATAGTAAATGTCAAACTATAAAGACTACGGGTGCTCCACCCAACACCTCAGCTGAAGATTCAAATGTTTTTTAGAAAGATATAACTCTATATTTATGTGGTCTGAATACACTGTAAACCTTTCACCAAAAAGGTCATTGCACCAACTCTTAAGTGCATGCATAAAAGATGTGTGTTCTTAGTCATGGGTAGTATAATTATTATCATCTGAACGAATCTGATGAGATCAATATTCTACTACATGATCTCCCTGTATAATAACATAGCCCAATCTATAACCTAATGCATCACAAGAGACTACATAGCTGTGCTCAACTTTTAGATGATTTAACACCGATATTATAGTAAACTGATTTTTCTACTCAATAGAAGAACTATAAAATGTATCATCTAATGAATAATTAACCCCATATTGATTAAGAGCAGTTAGGAGAGAAGCCATCTTCCAAATGTCCTTCATAAACCTGCCGTAATATCTAGTTATGCCCTATAATCTCCAAATCCCAATGAAAATTTATTGTTTCCACCATTTCAAAACAACCTGAACTCTTTTAGGATCAACTGATACACCCTTCTAAAACAAGACATGTCCCATGAATTTCACAAACTGAATCTATAAATCACACATAGAAAAATTGACATAAAGGTAATGTCTTCTTAGAAAATTTAGAACTATTCTTAGATGTTTCACATGATCCCCCTTAGACTTGGAGCAGACCAGAATTTCATCCATAGAGACTAGAACAAAAATATCTAGATAATCAGGGAAAATATTGTTCATTAAATCCATTAAAAATTCAGGATAATTAATCAACCCACAGGGCATAACAATTTACTCAATGTGCTTGTACCTAATCTAATAGGTGGCTTTATGAATGTCAAAATAATTTATCCACAATTAATGGTTACCAGATTAAAGGATGATCATTGAAATCCACATAACTTGTTTTAGATGACCAAATAGTTCACCAATCTGAGGAAGGATATTATTGTTTAATATTGTAACTATATAGAGCTTTTGATAATCAAAAAATCAGTGATGGAAACCATTAGCCTTCATAGAAAATGGAATCAGCACTACCAAAGGTATATACGTGGAGGAATAAAGTATTTCTATATAAGATCATTCAACTGAGACTTTATCTTATTCAGCATATCTGTTTCCATGGGGTAAGATAAGATATTGACCAGTTGACTACCAATAATTAAGTCAATATATAATTTAACCTCTCTTACTATTGGAAGACTAGATAAATATGAATGTAATATGTTGGAAAACTCAATGAAAACTTGAGGAAGATAAACACCCCTATACTGTAGCTCTTGACAAAAATAAAGAACTGATATTAAATTCCCCAACACTAGATAATAAGGTCATGTTCTAGTCGATCGTGGGTCACATTCTCCTAGAAAAAAAGGAGGCACACAACTCGGTGTAGTAAAGAAAAACCATAGAAGATAACAATAAATTAGTGAATGGATTGAAATGAACCATGAAATCATGAATATGACATCCCTATATTTTATATAAATAACAAGAAAATCTATGGTATATCAACATCTAATCGAGGTAAGACACATGAAGAACTATAAATACCCCACTCTATCTTTGTAACATGGGTTGTATTAATATCCATTTCACAAGATAGTTGATCATTAGGAAGATTTATAAGTTTAATGATAAATATTGATATAAAAGTTTGAGATTCACCCGTATCAAAAATAGTAGTCAATTATGAAAAAGTAATTGTAGTGGTGCCTCAAGTAGTTGTTGGACTTGTGTCTGATTCTTCTAGTGACTCTTCCACAACATGTAGAAGCATCATTTAGGATTCTTATTATAGGAACCCATTTTTAATTGAATCATTTGATTTCACAACATATTTAGGAGGAGATAATGGTCTTATACTAGTATGGGATTAGATAATTGAATAATGAACCTCTTATAGTTCCTTGATCTAACTTAGGAGGCATAGATTATGAATTACTTAGTGAAAAACTTCCATGAATATCGTAGTGTTCAAAAAAGATAGAAAGTCAATGAACATAAAATTGGTGTTGTCGGTGGTCCTGAATGACTCTCTCATCAAGAATGACCATGAGAAACATCATGTTTTTGTTTTCCATTCAAGGAAACAATGTAGCCATTGGGAGAAAAAGGAACTCCCATCAACCCTGACTTGCTTACCAAATCCATCTCCACCATCATTTACCTATCCAAAACAATAGAATAAGTGGGATACTTCAGCACGACAACCTAATAATAGATATATAATCTAAGTCCCATCTTGAACATTTGAGCCCACATGCTCACATTAGATAATATATTAGGAGAAAACCACACTAGCTTAGCAAAGATATCTGAATACTCAGTCACAGTTCTGTCAGCATTGTGAACCTTGAACAACTCCACACCCTTATCCAATACGATTGACTCTAGAATAAAATAATTGGTGAAAATATCATCAATGCCTTAACACTGTAATCATCCATGTTTCCATATAGTCACCATTATGTTTCACCATATACCACTCAGTCCCTCTTACACGATGGTGGAACACATCACCCAGATAAATTTCACCATCTCTAAGAACACAAACATACATCCTATCTTGGCCAACCATCGCTTATAAAGTTAACGATTAGTGGAGATAATATATAATGGTCTCTTATTGCAAAGTAACTCTTGTGAACAATTATGAAGAACATCCCCTAGAGGATTTGTAGCTGGATCCTGAGTGGGAACTAGGGGTGGTGCATATCCCTAAGCATGAACTGTGTACACAATCACCTAAACTAGATTCATATCAACAATATAATTTTGTTTTATTTTTATATTAGCTACCATTTCTTGAATCAGATTATCACATATTCATATATTCATGATGCTACACAACATCAATATATAAAAGGACAACATTAGATCAATACTAAAATTGAGTAGAAAGAGAATAAAATTCTCAACATAATAGAGATACAATATTTGGATTTCAATATGTCTTAATCGCAATTGGTAAAATAATAGAACTAATCCACAAGTCACATTTCCCTAACCACCCATGGGGATAGATGGTTCAATGGGTTGAGGTCATTCATAACACTCGATCCCATCTACCTCCTATGTCTAGACATGAAGTTAGAAATGCATACTAACGTTAAGGAAAAATCTGAGCAGCCTCCTCGGATACCCATTTGTCACGAACAAACATTGGTACCATGGTAAATTGGTAACTGAGCCAGTACTGACATAAATTGAAGGGCATTCCAAAAACCCATGGGTTTCCTATTAGAACATGGCATCATACAACATACATTTGTGAATTATTTCTATAATATGGACATAGAAAAAAACATAGAAGTATGTATGCATAATGATAGGACCGATCCATTGGGAAAAAAATAATATAATACAAAGAGGCATAAAATTGAATATTCTACATCCCAATGTAATAAACAAGAAATTGTCCCCATGTTCCCTGAGGAAAAAACTCACCACATCTAAAGCTCAACATCTACATCCACCTCCAAAAGATCTCTTCCCATTCCATGATCCAAGAAGAAGAAAGTATATGAACACCTAAAGTAAAATAGTGGGGTGAGAGACCATGCCTATTCTTATTCCACTAAAGATTCCATAACTGATTACAAATATAGATTATCTAAATAAAATATTTCAATTTTTAACATTAACAGTTTTTGATATATAACTCATATTTATATAAATTATGATATACAGTTCAAATAATGAAAATAAATATTTTAGGCAATGAATTTATGAATGATGAAATATTTCTAGAAAAATGGATTCAGTAAAACATTCATATAATGTAGTTTATATAAATTTAGGAGGCATGTAAAGCAGTCCAAAACACATTGGCATATATTTATATATCAAATATAAATAAAAAATTAAGAAACCAAGTCATTTACCAAAATTTATGATATCAATAACCAGCTATTTGATTCCCCACTGTCTATGCGAACTCGATAAAATCTATATTCACACGTCCCTATGTCACAGAAAAAATGTGACTAATCACCAACCCATCAAGGATGTGGCCCACTACATATATGCTTTAGACGGTTGTTAGAGCATAGAATGTATCCAAATAAATCACTTAATACCTAAGGCTTTCATGTACTCTTATATGTTCGGATAACAATTTAATCACTAAAAATAAATATGATAAATAATATTCTTCCATTTCTAAAATTTGAATTTATTTCCATTTCAAATAAAAATATGGTTTATTAAAAAACATGCATATTTCCCATGATAAAACCACTGGTTATCTATCAAAACATTTTAATCCATGTTCATGAGTTTGATATCCACTCTAAACAAATTCTATATTTTTCACAATTCATTTTCACAATTGAAATAAAAAACATAATTGAAAATATTTCCATCAAAATCGACTATTTAAATACAAGAAATTAAATCGACTAATATTCAATAAACATGCCACAATCCAATAGAGTTTGGGGTGTTCTAAATTTATATGCCAAGACAATTTTAGATCTCCGAATTAAATGAATTGGGGTATTATAGAAGAAATCTAATATAGGTTTAATCAATTGAATTTAAATAATTAATAGAAATAAAACCAATCAAATCAATGTGAACCAACTTGGAAAATCAGAATGTAACCACCAACTTATTCCTCAAAGAACGACACTTGAAACGACACCACTCAATGATAATAAGGGTGAAAGAGAACATGAAACTACACCTAGAAGCCTGATCTATTAACTCAAGGCATAGATCCATCAATCACAAGATGACCAATTTGATATCTAATAGGGGACAAGGAGATAAACTCAAAGAATAGGGGACAAACCTTACATGAGAATCACACTGCAGATGTAATGAAGATATAAGGATGATTGAATTCAACTTGAAGGTGGGAACCTATAAAAACCACATAGGGATAGTCTAGGGTAAATAGAAATAATGATATGGTGAATAGAATTAGAAAAAAACCTATCATATTTTTTAAAACTGGATGAGAACTGGGTCATGACATGTACCCCCATGTCACAACGTGTAGTCCATGGTGGATAACATACACAAAAAACTCATCACCTCTTGTAAAAAACCATATATTTATCCCATACATGAACTGTACATCAGGTACATAGCGTGTACTAGTAAACGACATCACCTCCCTATTAACGTCCTAGAACCTTCACCAAGTACATGACATGTACCTATTCTATAGTCTACTCTAAACCCATAAATATCACATAAATGGATTTTTAACAAAATTTGAACATTGAAATGTTTGAAAACCTACTCGATCAAGGAAACATGATGTTATATTAAATACCATTATAATAATTTTGATATTAATATATTTGGATAAAATATTTGTTTCAAGATCTTTTACCAAATGTTGATGAATTATTTAACCATATATAAAAAGATGTAAATATATTTACTCAGTAAGATTCTATTTCTTAATCATGACTTCATCCTTTAGATGAGCGTCAATAAAGTTCTAGAACATCTATTACTATAAGAAAATACTATAAAAATGAATCGTTATACCTATATCACAAAACATAACATTTAATGGATAACAATATTCTTAATATAATGATAATAATTTCTACATATTTCTTATCATTCTTTAAATCCAATATAGATCACACAAGTTATTCATATCAAAACAATAAAAGTAAAACCACCTAATATTCAATGGAACTTATGGATAAAATAATCTAATAATTACATATTAAATATTAACCATGATATCATATTGTCCAGCAGTAGGTGTTAAACACTTACCACCTTCAGTTTTGGTTCCAAACACAATGATCGTTAATAAATTTAATTGGTATTCAACCGGGATCATCAATGTCTCTATTTAAATTAATCATGTAAAATTAACCATAATTTTTTTTAATATACTTTTTAGATAATTTATTTTTAATGGATTTGTGAAAGTAATGTTCTATATTGAAATAGTAATTTATATTAATGTATTTTAAATTTAAAATTACAATTTTTAGTAGTTTATTATTTTTATTATGTTATTTTTATTAAAATAAATAAATATTTTTTAAAATGGATTTCATTCATGAATTTATTTAAAATTAATTTTTGGATTTAAAATGTAAATTTTCTGAAAGTAGTTTTTTAAAGATGTTTATTGGTTTTATTTTAATCTAAATACCAAAGATTGGTTGTTTTTAATTTTAAAAATTCATTGGAAATTTTAGATTCATATGGATACAATTTAGTGATTAGATACATTTTTTGGAAATATGAATTGGAACTTTGAAAAAAAAAGTCTAAATTAAATTATTTATGAAAAAAATATAAAGATAATAAAATCACTCTAAAACATGAAAAAAAATTATTGGATGAAGGTAATTCCATCCCTAACAAATAAGAATTTAATTTTTTTTCTTCATGAATATTTGTTGAATTAAAAGGACCTATGTAATATATAAATCAATGAATGACACCAAATATCACTTTATTTGACGTAAATATTCCATATTCTTCCAAATAATTTTTTTTTATATCAATGAATATTATTGTAAATTTTTTTATAATAAATTTATTTCCATGATATAAATTTATTTTTTACATATTGGGACACTTATATGAGATTATAATATTTATTATATTTTATTGAATGAAAATTTAATGATGTCATATTAATTTATTAAAAATGATAGAATTTTAAATATAGCATTAACTAATAGATATATTTTATTATAAATATTTTTATTTAATTTAAAATATTTAAGATAATAATGTAATTTTATATTTAATTTATAGTGATAAATATGTATATGAAATAAATACACAAGACATATGTAGTAATTATTTTATTAATGAAAATATGAAATAAATGTTACAAAAAATATTATAATAAATATAATTTTACATAAATAATATGATCAAAGTATTATAAAATTAAATTGAACTCATTGGGATACAATAAAATTTTTATTCATTGTTAACTTGTTATAATGATATTTTCACAACATTATGTAATGAATTATTTCAAAATTAACAGTAATGATATTTAACAAAAGTTATTATTTATTTAATGATTTAAAAATAATAACATCTATAAAACTAAAAAATATTATTATATGGTCATTAATTTTATACATTATTTATTTATGTATTAATTTACCTGAAATAAAAAAAATTACTATATTTTGATATTAAAAAAGTTATTATTGTTGTTAAAATTAAAATAGGTTAACTAAGTGTTAATACAAAGGATAAGGTCACAAATAATACCAAATATTTGTAAAACATATTTTCTGAAAGCACTACTACAACATATCATCTTATATTTATATATAAAGATGTTTTGGGGCTTTGAATGACCATGAATTTTTTATTATTTTAAATTTCAAAAGTTATGCTCTCCTTAATTATAAAATGGATTCTCCTCCACCAATTATTCACATTAAATCGATCCTCCATGCTCGACCAACCCATGGAATGATCATTGATATACATCCCTAGTCAGATAATATTGGTTCGGGTCTTGTCTATGAAACATATCTATAGTCCATAAGAGGAAATCCAAAGGATGCCTACTAAGTAAGAGGTAGTCATATTTACAATCTATTTCATGATTCTTTCTTCCTCTACTTCAAATTCATGTGTTTTTCCATTATAAACAACAACTATATTATAAATATATTTTAATGTGTTGTTATAACTATGGAATAACCATATTCCTCCTTTTATCTATCTTATGAAAAAAAATCATTATGCATGAATACATACGACTTAATATCTCCTGGAAGTGGCATAATATGTTTTTAATAAAAAAAATTAATCTCTGAAATGATGGAAATAAACAGAAATTGGGATCATTATAACAAGATATTTATTTTTTTAAAACAATATATAGAATCCTCTTTCTAACCAATTTATAATTAATTGAATAATACAATCCATCGACATTTGTATAACATTTAACCTCCATGATGCAATGTGGTTAATTTTCAATATTCACAATTATAAAATGATTTTATAAATATATATAATGAATAAATTAGATATATAATATATTAATATAATAGTGGAAATATTTTATCTATATCCTCTTTATAAGAATATGGACTTCTTCGACAATACATACATATGGAAAATGAAATAGTTAATAACAGAAAGAAGAGTTATAATGAAATATTATTATCAAATCTGTGTTAATATTATATAGTAGGATAATATATGATTTAATATATATGATTAATTTTCTATAATATTTTAAAAATAGTAATTAAATGACTTTTCATGAGTATTAGATACACACAAATGAAATCAGAGTTTATGTAATGGTTGATATCACAATCTCATTATTATTTGAGAGTAATTATACATAAGTTTCTTCTAGGAAATATTTACCCTCAAAGACCATGTTTCTTAAAATGTTATCCAAAATATTTTTAATATTCTTCACTAAATTTTAAATTAAATTTAAACCACGAATTATGTTTTTCTTAATGGATTAAAATGATCAATTTTCCATTTTCCTAATGAAGAACTTTTTATGTTTTCCAAATAAAATGTTCCTTATCATAAATGAGATTTATGTATATTTATGATATTATGACTCCTCAAATCCAAGATTCATTAATTATATGAATAATGGATATTTTTATGAGAAGTATTACTTTTAAAATTCACTGGAATTTTATTAATATAAATTTTTTCCAAAGAAGAACTAACATTTTCCACATGAATTATTTTCAAATGAGGTCAAATAATTATTTTCCATATACAACAACATTATATAAGGTTAATGATACATTATTATGGACATTTTCAAGGATAAAATTCATATTGTTATTATGGATATTTTAGGTTTGTTATGAAATTATATTTATGAAACACATTTTTTTCCTTAGGTTTTCTTATGATGTTATATTGTTTATGAAACCCAATTTTTATATCGGTTTCAATTTGATGAATGATATATATTATTAGGCGACACATATATATGGATACTATTATTTAATTTGTGGGTACTATATCTTAATCGAATTTATTGGGTAAAAAATTATATATCATGTGATTGATAGGACGAGAATGGGTAGTAAAATAGGTTCAATAATAAATGGTTGAGACGAGGATCAGGCATGGTTTAATAAAGGATTTGGTCTATATAATGGTCTTCGAAGTAATCCATTAATAATATTGAAATTATTTTCTATTCTTATTTGTACAACAAAATTCAATGTTTATTTTTATGATCTCATAAAATATATTCATCGATTATATATAAACGATTATGAATTATCCCTTGACATGATATCATGATCTATAATATGCCTGATATAATATTCAAATTTATTGTTAATGTTTTAATGTCTTTTTATTGATATATGATTGATATATCATAGGTTTACACTTTTTAATAATTTTATATGACGTTTTATTTTGATTCTTTTCCCCAATATATGAAGGAAGGTTTTAAGTAAAACTTATGAAAAATGGTTCTTGTTATGAAGGAATACACAATAGACGATGTATATGTTTTACGAATAAGTTTTTTATGTTTCAATGTTATCAATGCACTCAACCTATAGTGTTCTATAATGAGTTTTTATGTAATTTAATGAATATGGTTTTATTTTGATGTAATATCTATGTATGAAAATTATGACCCCTTATTGGGGTATAAGATAATGGTGTAGTTGTCCTTCTGAAACTAGTTTAAGAAAAACCTATTATGAAACCTAAGGAAATGTATATATGAACATCATAGTCCTATTGTTTTTTAACAATCATTATTAAACTACTGTAAAAATTATGGTGTTCAAAATTGAAATTTTAGAATTAATTTCCCTTTACTTTGTGTTTTGTCCACATGTATATGTATTTATCAAACAATGTTTCTTTATTTTATTCACTGGATGTAACATGAATAAACTATGTAAATATTAAATACAATGTGAAATTTATGGATTTTGCTCTAGGGAAATAAAATTTTTAGGGAGAAGCAATGAAATTTGTTCATTGTTTTAATCATACAAATCTGCCAAGAAAGGAATCATACATGACTTCCAAATGATATAAGGAGGGAACAAAACTCTATTGAGTCCTTCACGAGACAACAACCACCTTCTCATAAAGGGTCATATGATCCAATAGTTGCTACAAAATTTATGATTACGTCTAAAAAAATATTTTTTGTTCTCTATTTTTCATAACAGAAAAATATAATATTAGAAATATACCTTTTTGAATTTGAAGTAATTAACTAATGTATATACTTCATAAATTTGAGGCAATGTGAGGAAATTAAATCTCTGCAAGGGTATGGGCTCAAGAACATATTTTTTAATGAATAAAATTCCATGTTTTCATTATATAAAGATTAAGAATTAGTTTATTGAGGTTAATCATAAGGGTGAATATTCTTTTGGGCCTTATCATGAATAATTTTTAAGATACATCAGTTATACATCTTGAATTGTCATCCATATTACGAGTATGTTTTATTTAATCTTTTTTCGACTAAATGAAATCATCCCAGTGGATTTGAACATAAAGGACATCAGTATCTTGGTTGAAATCCTTCAATTATTTCACAATTGAGATGGATATTCGATTTACCCATTAATATTATAGGATTAATAAGAATAGAAAATGTAATTAAAAAATTCAATAAAACATGTTAAATATAATATGATCTTTAATTAATTTTTAAAGAGTGGAATGGAACATGTAGGAAAACTTCATAAGGATACTAGTATAAATTTTATGTTTTTGAAAGAATATAATCTGTCAATTTTTTGTTGATGCGATCAGAAAATATGGATAATATTCTTAAAAGAGAAATGTATACAAGGAATAAAACTCCCACACATTAATGATTTAGGTTAATGTAAAATGGAAATTACACTATCATGTTCACAAATCCATGGGTTATTGATGATGATCAGCATGATAAAAATATTAAGGCTAAAGATAATGGAAAATCACATGTGATCATTAATGTTGATGTAGTGTATAGAAATGAAGAGATGAAAGGTACACATACCATTCAATCTAAAAAGGAAATGTTTCATTTTATTTTTGATTCACCCACACTATTATTTTTAAAGAATGACAGAAAGTTATTATAATATTAACAAAATAATTAGATGTTGAGTTTTATTTGAAAACACCAAATTTCATAATTGTCAGATCGCATGTTAATAATTCTTCTCCAGTTGATGCTCGTTGTAATGTAATTCAAGAAAATATTTTTATCATTTCATTAGATGAATATGATGATTTTTTTTATGGATTGGCTTTCTCTATATGGATCTCGTTGTTGGATTGAAATATCTATGTCAATATATATTATATGGCACAATTAAATAGGGTGGGTGTATGCTAGGATTAAATAATTGTATTTAAATACATGTGTAAGATTTTAGTTTAAGAGGTCTTTAACTAATACAATTCACAACCCATAAAAATGACTATATAGGTCATGGATCTCATTGATAAAATAAATTTTAATTTAATAAGTAATGAAAAAAAAATTATTGGAATTTAATACAATGATCAGATTACTAAAAATGTAACTGATTATAACTTACTGTTTTTGGAATCTATAAAGAAAATATATAATGAATGATGTGTAATTGAAACAATTACAATACAAATGAATATGAATAAAAATAGGAAAAAATACAACTCTCTATCTATTACAATTATTTGTAGAAATTAAATTAATTTCTATGCATTTATCCAAAATTTCAGGATATCATTACACCTAGGATAAAATTAATGCCTTACCAAAACCTTGGTATTCCCTTGATAGAATGATCAGAATGACTGTCTTCCTATCGATGGATGCCCTCGATTAAGAAGGTAATTGGAACATCTTTCTGTGGAAGAACTTAACGCACTTGATATGATGATCAACATCATGCCATCCTATCCTTCTAAGTCCTTAATAGTTTTCACAAATATCGACCACACAAAGAAGAAATAAATCACTTATAAAAATACACGAACATGGATCAAGTAGTTTACTTATGTATCTTCTAGGATTTTGGCAAAATCAAGAGAGAAGTCATAACATCTCTCTATAGAACTTGATGGATGAAAAAAAATTATTCTTGTTTTAATTACCTCATACTTATATACCTTAGGTTCCAATGGTCAAATTTCCTATAACTGTCATATTTCACCAAAAAGCTCAGAGCGACATGGATACCTGGCATTACAATAGTAAATACAAAGAGAATACACGACAAAATTTTTATTGGTAAGCAAATAATTCAATGACAACGTTTTAGTTAGAAAAAATTAATTACAATAGTTCGAAACAACGAGCATGGGTAACACGTAATTGGTATTGATATTTTGATAAGAGAGTAATGTATATCAAAAGTACAATAAATATCTTGGTTACTAGCATTATCATGATAAAAATTCATATCATGATTAAAATTTATAACCCTGATAAAGTTATTAACATGGCTATAATGCACAACATTTAATCTAGTTACGATTCTTTAATACAATTCATAATAAGAGTATAATACATATTATGGTTATGATATATAACCCAGTTAGGATTCATGACTACAATATAATACATATCATAGTTCGATGCATGGTTATGATGTAGTACATATCCTTACTATGATGCATATGGTTACAATGCATGTGGTTACTGTGCATGAACTCGTTACAATAAATTACCTGGTTATGATACATGTTGTTAAAATTCATTTCATTAAGATACATGTGATTACAATTCATGGCATAGTCATGATATAGGTGATTACGATGCATGTGGATACAATGCATAACCTAGTTACAATATAGGTGATTAAAATTGTAAAAAACATACATGATAATCAATATATGTGATTATGAAATGTGTGGTTTGGGATTTTTTTAAAAAATTAATTGATGGGAATCTTGAAAGACATTTTACTAAAAAAAACTTTTTTTAAAGAAAAAAAATACAAAACAATCAATAAACACTTATCTCCCCATTATTTTAATGACCTTTCTGAATATAATAGCAAGTGCTTCCAACTTCACTATTAGTTCAATAAAAAACACTATGTATCATATTATCTTTAAAATTACAATTGTGTTCTCCCCCTTAATAAGGACATATTCAAAATTACTGTTTTCAAAACCAATCATACCTTTTTATATTTTCAAAAATAATAATGTAATGTATTCATTTCCTACAAAATGGAAGAGGAATAGTGTATAAAACAATAAATTTTTTATGATACTAATTTTCAATACAAAAAGAGTTCATTTTCCCCTTTTGTATTTCCTAAACATAAAAAATATTACAATTCAACTTTTTGAACTCCTTTATGTCTTCTATGAGTTTGTTAAGAGTATCCTACTTACCCTTTAACATCATATCCCATTCACCCAAAACCATTTCTAACTTCTGGATTGTCTGTTGTAAAACCTTATTGATTTATTCATGGGATTTATGTATTACTTCATGATTTTTAATCATTTTTACCTTGTTCTTGAAATCATCCATCCTGAGTCTTTAGGATTTTTCTAGTATAACAACTCTATTTGAGAGTGAAACAACCTCATTACTCTCACTCTCAAATTTTTATTTTAAATTTTCAAGTACTTATAAGGATAATCTTTTTTATGTACCATGTATTTAAATATCCTCAATATTTTCATTCAAATAAGAAATCATCATTTGATAGAGAGAGTTGAGTTTATTTACCCAGTGAATCAATTCATCCATCATGTCCAGATGGTTCTTGAGACTATTATCATCATTGTATGACCATTTATCAAAAATTTTGAAAGCCTCATTGTGTTATGCGGAATGTTATTTGAAAATCATGAAACCGACTTCAACACATAGAAACATGTCTATCAGAACATTGACCATGTCCATTCTATCATTATGAGAAATTAAATGAATTTATATATTGTCTTTATCATTTGGAATGAACGGTATCAAATTCTCTATTCTGTTTAAATATTTTTTAATATATAGAATTTTGTTAATAGTTGTTGATATTTAAGAATACGTTTCTTTAGTTAATTATGGGAGATCACTGAAATGAGTCTCAATGTAGATCCCTAGAGATGGATGATTTAGATTCATATTGGATTATTCATATTCAATCTATGAAAACTGAATTAATTTCGTAGAGAAAACATTTTGAGAAGCATTCATGGAAGATTTAGTATCTGGAGATGGAAAATTAAA
Organism: Viscum album; assembly: GCA_963277665.1. Classification (NCBI taxonomy): domain Eukaryota; kingdom Viridiplantae; phylum Streptophyta; class Magnoliopsida; order Santalales; family Viscaceae; genus Viscum; species Viscum album. The sequence goes on along the minus strand of OY728131.1, from coordinate 1,213,196,384 downwards.
TTATACAACATCATAGGATTCCACAATATGGCTTCTCTTGTTTTCCAGTTATTTTTATTTCAATTCTATTTCTTCTTGACCTTTTTATTTTCCCCCTTCAAATTATTGGTATTTCTCTTCTTTCACTTCTTCCTATTCTTATTCTTCTTCTTCTTTACATTCATGAGAATAATATTATGTAGTCGATTGTTCAGAAGCTTGTTTCTCAATGCATTTTACAGCTAGATCTAAGTGAGTCTGATCAACTGGATCCCTTATTACAATTATGGTTGTTTCTTACTTAGATATTTTGAGTAGGGTATAAATTTCAATTGAATTATCCTTTCTTTTATTCATCCTCTTATTCTTCTATTCATCTTTCAAACCCTCTGGTGATATTACATTCAAAGATAATACATCAGCCTAATCAAAACCAAACATATGATCCCCTTATTTCCTACCATGACTTTTCTTTCTCCACTTGGAAATGACCTCATCAGATAAAACCTTTTGTTTATTTGATGCCTTTTGATATGCAGTATTATATACTATTATTTTATTTGATGTTCTATTGGGTGGATTCGAAGATTTTTACTACCTAGAACTATTTCCTTTTCATCCTCACCTTCCATATCCTTCTCAGTATGTTTTATTTCCAGATTGAATTGTATGTTGAGCCTTGTTATAATATCTTTAGTGATTAAGGTCTCATTTATGGAAGATAGATTTGACTTGATTACAACATTACACAAGCTCATGAATTCCTTCAAAACATACCGATTATGGTGGGAAACTTGATCAGTAGTGTTATTATCACAATATATTTGAGCTTCGTAATTGTCAGGAAGATAAACCCCATATGGTTAAAATTTCTCGTGTTTACCAAATAATCAAAACCATACAGAACTAAAACATTAAATGTTTCTTTGTCAACCTTTCATGGCACCAAAAACCCTTTCAAACAGATGTCTATGATTCTATTATCCCCTGGTAAATGACTCTCATTTTTCTTGTCCTTATTAATCTCAAAAATGGGCTCTTCATCTCTATAAATATAAAAAGTTACATCAGCTTCTGGTAGTTTATGAGATTGAAATAATGCATCACCCTCAAAAATAACACATAAAAACATATATGATTTCATTATTATGGTTTTATACTTCATGTAATACATTATAAATGAAATAATATGCATCTTGTATATCTCTACTAATTTATAAAAATGTAACAACCTCATCCTATTTCACATAATCCTGATCTGAATTCAGTCTTTCCACAAAAATGTAATCCCATAATTGAAAACATATAATCCTTTTGAAATATGAATAAGAAGTCTCATACAAGTCTCTAGAGAGTAACCTTTCACCTAAAAAGGTCATGGTAGAGTATTCATTTGGAGACATTTCTTTTTGAGATGAAGCGATAGATTCAGCCATGAATTAGTAACTCGCATGCTAAAATTATTCCTGATTATGAAAGATGAGTATATATATGATTATAAAAATGTTGTTAAGTACTGATTAAAAATAATATTGTCTACTTATAAATTACTTATACTAGAGAGGAAAAAAATCACTTCAATGTGGAATAGGTTTTTCTAAAAAGAAATTGACGGTCATGATTATATCTAAAAGATATAATGTACAAGAATGATTTCAAACTCATATGGTTTTCTTTAAAAGAAAATCTTATTCAGACTAAAACCAATTTGGAATGAAAGGAATGAATTGAGATAAAAACTTATTAATGAAAAAAAAATAAAGATTTAGTTATTTTACATGTCTGAGTATTAGGATAGATGTATTGGTTTCAATATATTGTTCATATGAAAAATATACAATCAATTTAACATATAATCATAATAAGATTTCAAAAATAGGTAAAATCAAATAGGTTAGTATAGATTATTTAGTACTATTATAATAATCTAATATAGATAGTACAGTATCGATAAAGTATTTCAATGCCAATAGGTTTTTACTGATATAGTATCACAATACAAATAGACTAATCTAGTAATAATAATTATGAAGACGACAGATTAAAATAATAAAAAAAAGTAACCAAAAAAATTTATACCGATAATTGTGAGACATAAAATCATAAAACAAAATAGTGTAAATCATATTCACATTTAACCAATATATAAGGAAAAGATAAATCAAATCTGATAAAGCAAAAAAACTGAAATGATTAAAACTAATAAACATAACATTGTATAACATATAGGATAAAACTGATAAAATTATGTATACTCACCCTTTGAAATGAAGTAACGTAATGTAAATAGATGGGTTAAATAAGAAATATATCTGAATGATGACATTATAGGAATCATAAATAGTTTCTCTTTTATGTATTCAACTCTATCAGAAGATATTGTTTTTGTGAAAATTTCAGTATGTTTTTCATAAGATCCAAAATGAATTTAAAAACAATATATCATTTTTTTTGTGTTCCCCAAGAAAGTGTTACCTAATATCTATGTGTTTTTCAAGTGGATGATGTGTAGGGTTTTTAGTAAGATTACTGGCTCTAATACTTTCACAATGAATTTGATTTGAGGAAAAATTCATGCCATATTTAGTGAGTGTGTGTTGCATCGATAACACCTGAATATAATAACTTATAGTATCTACATATTCATCATTATTATTGGAAAGTTCTAATGAGTTTGGTTTCATTCATGAATAAGAAACTAAAGAATATACTATGAAATGACATGTTCATGATGTACACTTTCTATCCATTCTAAAACAACCATAGCCAGCTTCTGAAGAACTTTTCAGAAAATCATTTCTAGAAAAGTTGAATATTCCTAAATCCATAGTTCCACATAATTAGTGAAAAAATATTTTCACTGCATTTAAATTATATTTTTTTGGATTAGATTGGTATATTTTACATAATCACAACAAAAAAATTATGTTTGGATGACTATATTTTATTTATAAAAGACATTATATCATACTGAAAAAAAGAGTTTGATCCACTACTATCCCAAATTCATCATAATCATGCGTATTTGAGGAACCAGTTTAAGTTCTAATACTTTTAGTGTTGTCATATCCATATTATTTGATTATGACTTTGATATATTATACTCATATGTATAAGTTACTTCTAGGTTATATATATATTTTAAATCCATAGAAGATTGTAAACTCACCTATCATACTCATTTAAAAGACATTTTTCCTTAGATTCCCAAAAGAATCAGTTATATATTTCTGAGTTTATCCGAATGTAATATCATCAATAAGGATTTCGATAATCAAAACATTTTTTCCATTTTTATTAAATGATTTGGGTTAGGAGTTTCTTTTTCAGAATTGTTTTGAAAATGAAATCTTGTTTTTCTATCATACCATGCTCTAGGGGATTGTTTAATTCCATACAAGCTTTGGTAAACATAAAAACATGATCCTGATTTTTTGGATCTATAAAACATAGAGGTTGATATAAAAAACCATCTTCTTGTAAAAAAACCATTAATAAAAGCACATTTTACATCCATTTGAAAATGTTTAAAATTTAATTATGCTATAAATTCTAAAAGAATTCGAATACTTTCAACTATGGAAACCATTAAATAGGTTTCAGACTTATCTATTCTCTCTAATTGATTATAGAACTTAGAAAGAAGTATTTCCATATTTTTATAATGTCTCTATTTTCATAGCATTAGTTTCTGAAAAAACATTTTACACTAATTATAGTTTTTTCATTAGGTATTTCAACTGGGGTCCAGAGTTGTGTCTTTTCAGATTCATGTATTTCATCTTGCATTGATTTAATCCAATATTCACCACAAAAGGCATCATTTGATGTTTTAGTTCCAAATTGAGATAGAAAATAAATTTTTTCTATTTTATTTAATCCATGAATTTCTTGTTCTAACAGGTTGATTTACATCAACAATGATATTATCACTATGATGATTCATAAGAAACAATTGTTGTGGGTTTTGTAAAACCTATTCATCTACATAAGATAGAAGTATTTATGGGGATAATGGTTCTTAAATATTTTCTTGATTAATTCCATTTTCAAAATAGTTATTAATCAATTGTTGATAATATGTTTCCGAAAGCACATTAGTTGATGTAGTTAAATATTTTTAAAAAATAAAGGGGCTAGTTTCATCAAATTTGACATGAACTATTTCCTCAACTTTAGAAATATTTTTTAAAGACTCTATAAACCTTATAATATATGGAATAACCTAGAAATATTCGTTCATTAGATTTTGGAGAAAATTAATGTTGATTATATATTGTATTTAATATGAATAATTTGCATCCCAATAGTCAACAGTAAGAAACATTAGGTTTTCAGCCAGTCCATAATTACTAAGGTGTTTTATTAAAAAATGGTCTAGTTAACACACAATATATATTATGGAATGAAATAATAAACAGGTAAACACAATAATTCTTAGCAATTGAGTATTCACTCAACATGGTTATTTCTATTTTCTAAGGAATAAAATTTCTTCTTACAAGAACACCATTTTGTTAAGGGGTTCTTGGGGCAGAAAAGTTTTGAGTAATAACATTCTTACTACAAAAGGTTTTAAAGTCAAAATTTGGGGATTCTACATTGTGATCACTATGAATAGTTATCAATGTTAGATTTTTCTCATTCTTCTATATGCTCTAAATGTTTTTAAATTGGAAAATGATATAGATTTATTTGCTGAAAAATATACCCATATAAATCAAGTGTTGTTATAATATAAAACAAATACATCGTATTTTCCAACAAGGCATCCAGTTTGAGTGGGACTGAAAATATCGATGATCACTAACTATAATAAATTATAAGATGAAATATAATTGATTGATTTAATGCATGTTTTATGTTTCATTCCACATTGACAAGAGTCACAATCTTTTATAGAATCATTACTTATATTTGGTCGATATTTAAGAAGTGGTTTCATTGAGAGTTGTAAATGGTTCATTACATTATAGTGTACTAACCTCATATGTCATAATTAGGATTGGACATCTATTTCATTTAAACAAGGTAGTTCTTGGCTCCAAAGGACAACTATTTCTATTTTGTATACATTCTCATTCTTTTTGGTATAAAGAATGAATTCAACCATGGAATTTTAAACTGAATATTTATTATACCTTTATCACATAATTTAATTATTCATATAAGGTAATTTTTAAGACTTTTGAAAAAAAAAATTGAAATAAAATTTTTTCCAAAAATACAAATATTACTTATACCAATGATATTTACCTGAGTATTATCTACGTAGATAACTCTTCCAATAATCATTTCAATAATAATTTCAAAGAAATCATTGATTATCGTCTTGGGTCGAGAACAACCTATATCCATGTACCATATTTTATGATTGTTTGTACACTTCTTGTTTTCCTAAAGAATACTATTATATTTCTCAGAACACAAAATTTTTTCAATTCAGAATTATTAGATAAATGAAATTTGAGGAATCCACATTTTAAAAAAAATAAGATTTATAAAATCTAAACAAATATTTATTAAGAGAAAAATTTATTTCCCAATGTCCTCGACATTGATATTTAGAATAAAATGAGGCACTTTGAGGGAAAAAATATATATACTATAAATAGGTTTTTGAGTTAGTGTAACCAATTCCAGAACTACTTCTATGAAGAAATTTTGAAGAATACATTTTATCAAATTTTATCCATCCCAATAATAATTTTGATATATGTTTCTTTAAAAAAATATTTCATATTTTTTCTTAATAATTAAATTACCATTCTCATATGAATTTTTTTTTGGATTTTTAGTTTCAAAATATTTTTTATTAAAATAAATATGTTCAAAATACTTAGAATGTTAATCTTTTTATTAATATAATTCTTTAAGGGGGTTGGAAATATATTCATAATAAAGAGTTTTCTTATCCATATCTTTTGAAATATCTGACACTTCTTTGTACGATTAAATATTCTAGAATTTTTCTTACAAATAATTTTCGTGAGTTTAGAATATTCATTCTCAAATAATTTGGAAAATCTATATACTTATTCAAACCAAGGTATATTATGCTCTATTTAGGAGGATTATTCATCTGAAGAGTAAGAATATTTCATATGTGGGTAATTACCTTTTAAAGATACATTTTTAAAAGATTTATCATTGTATACCTTAGTCATGAAGCAATGACATTCAATAGGAAGTATAGTGTTGAGTCTTTTATTCATCTGACTAGTGGATTCGTACACTATGGATTCATCTGATGAATCCCCACCAATTTCACTCCTTTTATCATTTTCATTCAATATTTTATTATTATTTGACTTGTAATATGGTTTTCTTGTTTTTTTCAGAATTTTTATCCTTCTTGTATTTTCTTTTTAGTAAAGGATAATGTGGTCTAATTTTAACATCTCTTTTACATTATTGACCTGGTACATATGATTCTTTCTTATCATTCTTATCATTGTTTTTTAAATATGTATTAAAATTCTTTCCTTCCATCAATCTTGTTCATACTTTAAGATTGATTGTCTAAATCATTATCTAAATGATCATTATCACTTGATTTTGATATAATAACGGTGTTCATTGCTTTGGATCTGGTTATCCTTTCCTGTGTCATATCATTAGATGTAGTTGTAAAAGCTACATTCCCATAACTATTATTTTTCTTATTGAAAGCAGAATATACTTTCATTATTGTTTCATGCTATAGAATGTTTCTGAATAACTCATCAAGAGTGATTTGAGTAACCTTTCACTTCTCAATAATAAATATCCTTGTTTATTCCAACTCATTTGAAATTATTTCAATTATCATTTCCATAAGTGCTTAGTCATCATGACCCTTATCACCCAAATATTTAACATTGTTGATGATTTGTCATAAATATTTGTTGCACTATGCGTACTAGTTATCCATAAAGAAAAAAACCATTGATATTCTCTTCAAAGCATTTCTCTTCTAGTTTCTATAACATTGGATGTAGAAAAATGTGTGACATACAATTTCTTCTATATACAATTGGATTCTTCACATGAAGATATCTGAATATATATATTTCGATTCATGTATCATAACAAGGTATTGTGTACTCTTTAATTTAGTTGATATTCATATTTCCCATTGATGGTGAAGGTTCTGATTTCCTTGTTTGGGATTTTGTATTCTACCACAGGCTTGAAAAATTTGTGTACTCTAGTATTAATAGCAAAAGCCTTCACTAAATATCTCCAGTAATCATAATAATTCCCATTAAAAATAGCTGTTCATGTTGGATTTAGGTTATCAATTGATCAAATATTCATTCTTACCATTTTTAAAACAAAACTTTTCCACTCCATGTATTATTGTAGTATGAAGTTATAAACCAAATATTTTTAATAGATATACAATTGTATTACATAATGAAATAAATAAATTTTATAAAATAGTGGTAAATCCCATTTGATTAAAATTATTAGATTGAAATATAGATGTATATGTATATTAAATGGCACAATACAAGAGGGGGTGAATTTTAGGATAAAAATTATTTTATTAAAACAATTAATTAAGAACATATTTTAAGAGGTCATGAACTAATACAATTCAAAACATATACAATTGACCATACAAGTCTTAGATTCGATGGATATTATAATGTCTAATACCACATGAAATTAGCAACAATAATATTCGAATTGAATAAAATAATAATAGAAATACAAAAGTATATGATTCTTCCAAAAATCATATAGAATCTATCAACACGATATGTAATTAATTAATTTTAATTGAAACAATCAAAATAGAAAAGAATACGAATACAAATAGTAAACAATAAAATTAACATTCTTTTACAAATTACAACATAATATAAATGAATTATAATTATTAATCCCAATGATTAGAGTATCCTTTTACCAAAGATAAACAATCCCTCTTACCACCGCCTTGGTGTGCCCTTAATATGATGATCGGCACAACAATCTTTTTATTCCTGTAAGGCCTCGATTATGAAGGTAATTAGAACCACTATATTTAAAATAACTGAAAAACCTCAATATGATATCCAAAAACATGTATTCATATCAATAGAATCCATTGATCATTTTCATAATGATCAGTCACACAATGTAGAAACTAATTCCTTATTTAAATAAAAGAACTTGCAACAAGACATTCACTTATTCTATCATCAAGGCATTCACACGAAGAAAGAGAGAAATCACATCATCTCTCTTTAGAACATGATTGAAGAAAAAGATGTGAATTCTGGTAGGAATGACCTCTTATTTCTAGTCCTCATGTTCCAATGGTTATATTTCCTCCAATGGTCATATTTCTATTTAAAACTAGGTGGGACTTGGACACCTAGAATTACAACTGTCAAAACAAGAAAAATACATGACATCATTTTGTTTTGTAAATTACCAAAAAAATGACATTATATTTTTAGGAAGGTATAAAGTACAAAACCATGAGAAAATGAGTATTAATAACAAGTAATCAGTTTTTAAGTTATGATAAGAGTGTAATAAATTTCAATAGTACAATAAATAACTTGGATACTAGGCATATCACTATAACAATGGACATCTTGATTACAATTTATAACATAGTTAAAATTCCTAACATGGATACGATGCATGATATTTAATCTTGTTAGGATGCTTGAATAAATTGAAAAATAAGCGAATAATACCTAACCAGGTACTGATACATAAACATGTTATGATTAATTACTATGATATAATTCATAACCTAGTAATGATGCCTGATTAAGATGCGGTACATAACCTGGTTACGATGCACATGGTTAAGATTCAAGTGGTTATGGTGCATGACTTAGTTAAGATACATGATCGGGTTATGATACATGTTGTTATGATGCATGTGATTATGATACAAGGGATTATGATGCATGCCCTAGTTATGATACAAGTGATTGTGATTCATATGGTTACGATGTATGACCTAGTTGCGAGACATGTGATTAGATAGTAAAATTACATAGATTACAAACAATATATGTTATTATCAAATGTTTTATTTTTTATTTTCAAAAAAAATTATTGATGGGAATTTTTGAACACTTTTTTACTGAAAACTCATATCAATTTTTTAGTACGGGATGTCACATTTCAGTTTCAAATAAAATATATTTTCATATATCAATTTATGGATGAATATAAATATTCAATTGAAATCACAACCATATTGTGGGTCATAATACCTATAAATGATTATTATCTATCTTATATGGTTAGGGAGAAACTCTTAATTAAGGGTTAACTTATGGTATTATAGTTTTTTGATGACTTCCCAATATAATTTATATGTCGTCCATTGAATCCTAAACATGATATTTCAATGGCACTCATATCAGGTTCTATTATTATATCCATGACTTCTTATAGAAATGAAACAACTGAGTTATAGTTATTGTTAATGATACTCCAATCAAATAATGACATGTTATTAATACACTATAGTGTGTCACCTTTCCAAAAACATTTTCTTTTTTTATTATGAAAGGATGATCAATGAGTCGCTACATTGATTAAAGGGAACATAACAAGATCAATATAAAGAAAAAATATCCTCTCCATTGTATTGATGAAATATTAGACCAACTATATGAATGTAAATATTTTTTTCATGATTGGTATTAGTTATAGGAATCATAAATTAATGGTAACGGATGAAGACATACACATGATGACATTCCATACAATGTATTAAAATTTTGAATATATATTGATGCCTTTTGGTATTAATATTTTCCCCACTATAATTATTGATTTAATAAAAATATTATTTAGAGGGAATCATTATTGGTTTGTGGTAGTATTTATAGATGATATTCTTGTATATTATAAGAGAATGTAATAGTATAAATATCACTGTATAATTTTACTAAAGACACAAATAAAGGATAATAATTATGAAATATTTAAAAATTGTGAACTTTATGTTCATAAAGAATCAACTTTTTGTTCTCATAATATTAATAGAGGGGATATATGTGGATATAACAAAGAATGAAGTCATTGATCATTGGACAAGAACAACAATGATAATAGAGATCCAACATTTTCTTGGTCTTGATGGATATTATCATTGATTTCTGAAATATTTATCATGATTATTGAATCCACTCCGCATGTTTAGACAAAAATGTTTTACGTTCATATGGAAAAAGGGATGTGACGATAATTAGAAGGTGTAAAATATATGGTTATTTAGTTTATGTGTGATCACAATATGATGCCGTGGTGAATGAATTGTGAGTGATGATTATTCATATATTAAGGGTATATGATGTGTTATCTAGAAAAAATATATTCTTATTGATTATTCCTCATTATAATTAAATATCTATGAGAAAACATATCAAAATCATGATTTGGATTTAGCTTTGGTAATCTTCTCATTAAATATATGGAGGTGTTATCTTTATAGAGAATGTTGTGATGTATATATCTTCAAAATAAGTTCATAAACTATATTATAAATCATAAAAAATTAATATGTTCAAAAAGATATTTTTGTAGTAGAATAATGATTATGGATTATCAATACATTACCACTCAGGATAGAAAACAAAGAGGTAGATTATTTGGGTCAAAAGGGGAATACTATGCTATCAATGATGAAGATAGAAAATGATCCAACATTTATATATTATAAAAATATTAATCTAGAAATCAAAATGAAATAGTAGAGGTCTATTTTTTTAAATGAATGCTCCAGAATATATAAAATTGAATATCAAAGAGGCACAAAAGGAAGATCTACAAATACAATTGAAGGTGAGAAATGTTACTGAGTTCAACATGGGCTGTAATAGAATAATAATTTTCTAAAATGATATTTTTATTTCTTTGATACCAGAATTAATGAAATGGTTGATGGATGAGTATCATATTTCATCATTCTCTATTCATATTGGAAGCACGAATATGTATAGGGAACTGAAGAAATATTTTTTTAGGATGAAATAAAGAGAGATATTATAGAGTATGTTTATTGGTGACTTGTTTTCTAAATAAATAAGGATGGACGACATATTTATAGGGGTTTATCAACCATTATCCACACCGTAATGGAAATGGGAAAAAATAAGCAAGGACATTGTCATCGAACATCCTAAAATATATAAATTCCAAAATGTTATATGGGTTATTGTTTATCACCATCTGAATTTGGAACACATTAACCCTATTACTGATTATTTATCTATTGATCATATTTCTAGAATACATTTTCTTTAAGTTTTGAGATTTTTCGGAGTACCACTTTTCATTATTTATAATCATGAGCCATGAATAAACATGATGTATTTGAGAAGTCTTCAATATGATTTGGATATAGATTAATGCTTCAAAAATTCATATCATCCATAGAATGATGGTAAATTTGAGAGGAAAATTTAAACTCAATAATACATTCTGAGTTACTACTATTTACATTTTTACGCTATTGGGATCAAAACATATCTTTGGTGGAATTTTGGTATGAAACCTTCTTTCACACCGGCATTATGATGTCTTTTTATGAATAAAAAAATTGTAAGAAGTATAAAACATGGGCATGTTGGACTAATGATGGGGAACTAATGATATTGGTACCTGATATAATTAACGAAATGTAAGATAAGTGTATAACTATTCAATAACATGAAAGAGATGGTCATATTCAAAAAATGTTTTGATGATAATCGATTAAATGACCTTTAGCATGATGTGGGTGAATATGAATTTCTGAAAATATCAACCTAGAAAAGGGTAATGAGATTTTGAAATAATAGAAAATTATTCCCTATGTATATCAGTCATTTTGATGGTCTTGATCATGTGGATAATATATCATATCTATTGGTTCTCTCATTGAATCAAATTCATGTTCATGATTTGTTCTATGTTTCTCTCCTGAAAAATAACATTCCATATCATTATCATATATGACACTGTAAATTTATAATATTATATAATGATATTTCTTGTCATAAAATATTGATAGTGACTCTATATCATGGAAATTAAATTCTTTGAAATATGGCAAGTCGCTTGGTTAATTTTTTATAACGAAAAACCGAATTTGTAGAATCTATGTGTGAACTTGAGGATGTTGTGGCGCACAATTATCCTAATATTTCTATATCCAAGTGATTAATTTCCTATGATAAATTCATTTAATGGTGGGTATAATGCAACACCATGATATTTTAAAAAATATTTCTCTTTACATATTATTAATTGTTAAATTTATTCCTCGAATGAAATAATGGCATTATATGAACAAAGATACACTATTAGAATAAAATCAACATTATAACATCGATTGAAATATTTTTTAAATAAATATAAAAAATAATATTTGAATGGAATATAATAGTCTAACTCAATATCATTGTATTAGTTGTAAAATCTCTTTAATCACAAAAAAAATTACATAAAAAAATTTATTATCATCATTTTCTCCGTGAATAAAAATTCATAGAAGTTATAGAAAATGAATTTGGTAAAATGAATTTAATTCTTAAAATACATTATTTCAAAATTATCACAATTTCATTTTCATTTGAATAAGTCATAGTTTTGTAATGAATATTGAAAATAATAATCATTATTGAAAGATTAATTTTCTTTTAAAGACATTATAGTATTCCCCGACACCAGTTACCCTGAATTAATGAATTATTACTTAACATTGGCATAATACAATAAATCATGTCCCGAATGACCGATCAATTTTGTAGCCTTGGAATTACTAGATACCTAAATAAGTTTTACATTACATCATGAAAAAACAACATTATTTCGCATTGGAATACACTTATATCTCTTTGCCTACTCCTGCAGGTTAATTGTAATATACTTCTTCACATCCTGGGAAAAATAAAACATAAAAAATTGGTGAGCTCAGATTCTTAGTAAGGATAACAATATAGAAGAAACTTTCATAAATAAAAATAATCATTTTAGGCAATGTTTAAGACTAGAAAAAAAGACTTTTAAACATAAACTTCAGCATAATATGGAAAGGATTAAACAAATAATTCCATTTAATTATTTACATGGATATTCTGGTAGTTTAATAATCACATGTAATATTAATAACCAAAATCATAATTAAGGAATGAATAATGCAAGACTTCATAACCACATAGTCAAGGCCTTGTGCCCAGATTACAAATTTTTTTTTCAGGGCCTTCTGCCAAGACACTAGTTTGTTTCATGAGACATACCAATTCATCAAAGAGCTATAGTCGGATCCACCCCTCACTTAGAATGTCCAATGAATTCCACGTATGAAAAGGTTTAAATCTAACATAAACCTTCATATTAAAATTTTCATATGATATGTCAATATGTTATACATAAACCATGAATGGTATAAAAATGACACATCTATAGTCAAACATATCACGAAACCTTAAATATAGTATGGAAGATTTGTATCATAATAAATCAAACCTAATAAAGATTAATATCATGTACATGATGTTGAAATAGTTGAAAATGAGTAGTAAAAATATTGGATAGAAATATGAAATTTTCATGAAAACATTTAAATGTCTCACTATTTATCAAGAAGATAGTTTAAAATTGATTTTTGAAGCAAAGTGTCCCATACCACTTTGAAACTATTAAAAAAATTTAATTTTAAAATATTCATGTCCATATAAATAAATATCTTCAACCATTTTTAAAACATGGACATTAAAGAGAATTATTTAGAAGAATAAATATTTAAAACATTTAAAATGATATTTTAGTTAGAGTTCCCAACCAAATGAGAGATGACTGAATACAAATAATTGTGGTAATAAAATTTATATAAAATCATGAGAATAAATGGATTCATGATAAACTGTGTCAATGTAAAATATATACACCATATAAATATGAGTTTGTTAATAACAACAATGAAGTCTTAATAGAATATAAATTGAGATGAAATCCCTTATAAAGACTGTATCATTAATTTAAGGATAAATCAATGACATAATTATGTTTTAGAAATATAAATACACTCGATTTGATTGGATATTCAATGTAAATAAATCAACAGTCATTCACACATATTCTTGTAAAAACAACACCAATGACTTGGATTTTTAACTCAATGAATGGAAATTGAGTTAATATTTCTATTATCATGTTCATATTGATGAATTGAGAATTTATCAATTGAAGTATTAAGTGAATCAAATGTATATCAACAGAAAATAGAGTGTAAATTACTACATATGTAAATAAATAGTTATTTCACAAATAATATTGGAGTAAAATACTCAATGAAGTTTTATTAAAAATGAATGAGTGGAAATTGAAATTTGAAATTCCATTACTGATTTAGCATCTTAAGAAACATACAACCCATTAAAGAAGGATCATCCAATTATTATTTAAATACCAATAAATTAATTTATATTACAATAAAAATATAATCATGTGCAGAACATACACCAAACAAAATGTAATAGTGGAAAATATTGGATGAATCTCACGGGAATAAATGTGAGATGAAAACCAATTACCTTGTACTTTTCCTTAGTCGAGGGTATATTAAATTTTTTTATAATAGTTAAATAATTATTATTTAATTATAAAGGAACCACATACATAAATTTTATATCATATATGATCTTTTAATATTGCATTGTTAATAAAAGTTTAGTAGTATCATTGTTTCGGGTGTAAACTGAATTGTTTTTCTTTATATGATTGGTTACGTAAGACATGTTTGTTATGGATAGAATATATTTGATTCATATCAAGAATAATATTAATTTATTAAAAATTATTTTTATTCATCAAATGAAAATTATTCTTGAATGGTTACGATGGGGAATGACATATCATCGTGTGGTAGAGACGGTAAGTCGTACGAACGCACGAGCAAAAATATCATTATATTAATTGTGAAATTGTATGTAATTTGGATGATATATAATATATAAAAAACATTATCATGTTATATTTATTATTTAAATCATTAATATTAATTATTATACCCATCAAAATAATGATGTGTTTGAATAACAAACTACACCACAACGTCGAAATGGTAACCCGTACATATGAAAATATGGTGACTTTTTCATTTATAGGATGTATAGAATAATGAATATGGTTTCACCATATCTAAATTAACATTAAATTATGTATAAGGCTCTGGATTTATTATTTTGGTAAGAAAAAAAAATAAAGTGGAAGTGGAAGAAATAAATAACTTGAAAGAGGTTGAGGAAATTATTACCTCTTCTTCCGGTGTTTCCTTTTGAGTTGATCAAAAGGGATAATTATGATGTATTTTTGATAAACTTAAGGACTCTAGGTTGATGAGAGGAAATATGAGATGATATTTGGTAATGGGTTTGGAATATTCAACGGTATTTGGAGGCGTGATTTTGAGAGAAGGGGAATTACCCATTTATAAGAGAGGTGAGGGTCACTTTAGGAAAAGATTGAAATATAATATTCTAATAAATTTTTTTCTGTTTCTAATTGATCTAAAATGATTTATTTCGAGGATATTGAGGTGATGGATAGAAAACCTGTCTACCAATAGGTTTTACTGAGGTTTATGTCACCATATTAACTTTTTTATTTTGGATTTAACATTTAGTTAAATAGTTTGACAATTAGCATGTCTCTTTGTATTTTTATATTATATGATTAATAATCATACTATAACAAGCCAAGATAACCCCATGTGGTTCATTATTAATATATATAACCATATATACGTGCTTTATATGGAAATAATAATTTTATTCATATTTTATCTATTAATAATATATTATTTGTTTTAAAAACTCTATTATGTCAATTTTGACACTATTTAAAATTTTATTTTTTAAGCCATAAAAAAATTATCTCTTACAATAAAATTTATTTAATCAATCCTAACATTTCATATTATACTATAAAATTAGTGGAATTCATCTGAAGTCCCTATTTAGTTTTATTTGGATACTTATAATATCAATTATTATAATATTTCATTGATAAAGAAATTACTACATCGTCATTGTGTCATGGATTAATTAAAATATTTAATGTCTAAATATTATAAATAAAATAAAATTATTTAGGAAATATTTTTATCTACTTAATGAATATTTATAGGTCAATTTATATTGTATGTATCCTTATATTAAATATTGTTTAGTTATTAATTTTTGAATTTAACACTTTTTTAGTCTTCATTAAATAAAATATCAATAAATCTCTTAAACTAATCCATGTGGAACAAATGGGATAATATATTATTCCTAAGGTTTTATTGGTCTAATTACACATATACAATAGAATTAGGATATGTGTTTTTGGTAATTATGATATTATTTTTACCGTTAATTACCCTATTTACTTATAATTGTGGTAAAAAAATTGCAAAGGTTACCATTCAACAAAAAAATATTTTTATCCTATTGAACCCCATTTTACTTACTTATATCAACTATGTCTCTATGAGTTTTGAAATTCAATTCACAGAAGAGGTAAAATTGTGTTTTATGCAAATTCTTTAATGCTCTTAGAAGATGGTTAAAAGACAGAAAAATGTTCAATAATGTTTTATACATATAATTTTATTATAAAATGAATCCAATGAATTTAAATTGAACTTATATAGGTATTATATATATATATATATTTACTTAAATAAATTAAAATAAAATAAAAAAATATTTAAATAAAAAGTCAGATTTAAACTATAAGACTGTGTTATTCACTGTTCATAAAAAATTGAATGTTTATAGAAAAATACCAAAAAATTACCCTATGTTAATTTTGGTATTCCAAATTCAAAAATGAATTCTAATTTACCAAATTAAAAACAAAAAATATTCATTAATTAATTTTAAATAAATTCACATTGTCAAAACTGAAAAGTATGTTTTTTAAAATGTAAAAACTATCAAAAGATATAGATGTGTTTATGTCAAGTTTGAATGTGAAATTAATTATAATGACCAAAATTGTATTAAATGATAAAAATATAATATAATTATATTTCCAAAACATTAAAATTCATAAATTAACATTATAAATTAATTCGATTGAAAATGTTTTTTTCAATTAAAATTTATTAATTTTAGGTATTCATCAAAATATGAGTGTTATATAAAATGTATCAAAAAAAATTTCAAAATAAATTTTTATGTCCAGATTATAAATAAGAATTTAATTTCATTAAATTTAATATATTAAAGTTTCAATCTGTTGGTTCAAAAAATGGTGATCCATTAAAAGGTGGTAAAATTGCATTTTTTAAAAATGCTCATTTATCTGAAAAATGAAATTTTTTTATATTATGTCTAAGAAACACATAATATGTATTCTAAAATTATATGGAGTATATAAAATTAAAAATTCAGTTAATATTATTCATTACATCTTTTTCAATGGATAGTTTGTTAAGTCGTGGTGCACTCAATCTCGGTGTTGTTTGTAGTGCAGGATATTTAAATACTATAAAGAAAATAAATTACTATAAAATCTTGGGGTGTTACATTATTCCCAAATTTTAGAAATTCAATCCTCTAAATTTTTAAATTGGGATTGGGAACATAATTGAATGTCCCACAATGAAAAAAGAGTCAATAAATCTATCACATTAAAACAAGGAAAAAGAATTACAAAGGTCACCTAGGATAACCCATACAAGGATTCCAAATAGGAAAACATGGATATAGAAGATAAACTATGTGTCATGTTTTGAAGAAGAGTGATTGAAAAATGATTAGGATAAAGTTAAAAATAATAAAACCACAAACTCGTGATGAGATAAATGGTCAATAATTTCCCAGTAGGAAATATATACAAACAATTTTTTTGTTTTATGTTCTATTTGTTAATGTTGGGGATTTTATTTATGAGATTTACTATAAAATAAAGATATATACTTAATTTTTATATATAGTTTTTTCATTTAATAATTTATTACCACTAACTCTTTTTTTTTCTCAAACCATGAGTATTCAAGATGACTTGGTCACACCTGAAGCACTAGAATCTACTTCATGAAAATCACATGATCCAAAAATGATAAAATATATATTTACCTTCTCATTATAGATTAACTAAAACCAAAATGGTTAGTACAAGACCAGATGACCCCCAAAAAGGATAATCCATTAGTGAAGGAAATAAAAATCATAATTTGTAAAATTAAATCAATAATGCCCAATGTTCAATAAATAAAATTCAATAAACTATTGTTCTTAAAATCCATCAATATAATCTTAAATAATTTTGAATACCAAAAAATTGAAGGATTTTATACGTTTTCTTCAACATTAAATTGTATCTCTAAATAACAACGGCTACTCTTAAAGTAACATACTCAAAAGTAATTAACATAATCACATTTTCTCTATGATAGTTTAATCATTTCCTTAAATTTCCCCAATCTATATAAATCCACAATAAAAAAATAGATAAATTTACACCATTACTCCTAGAATTAAGTCCCATTGTATTCTATTTTTCTTAGGCATATAGTGTTCCCAACTGAGCGAATGTACTCAAAAATAACATTTATCACTGAATCACCAAATCATTTTTCAATAATATTTATATCCATTTGATAAGACATAAGACCCAAAATAAACTTATTATTGATCAATAAAATCATTTAAATAAAAATAATTAGTCACACTAACAATGTACTTAACATAGTCTAGTGGTAGGCGATAAATCCCAATATCACTCTGGTTGTGGGATCAATTTTAACAGATTTGTCCTATGCAATGGGTTGTTAGATAGGTTTTGTGTTTTTTTATTTCAAAAATCATATTTTATATTGTTCCCAAAATGAGATAAATTCCTAAAAAATAACAACAACATAATTTCACCACAAATGTTATATCATATCTTGCATTTTCATCCCAAAATTTAATAACTTGTAATTTCATTAACATTAAAGATCATATAATCCCAAATGGTTATTTATAACAATAACAATAATAGAAAAGATAATTCTTCCTTAAATAGAATTTTCATCAAACAAACTACAATGTTACACATACAAGAGAAAAGTTATCCAAAGTAATCCCATCAATAAAGAACACTAATACTATTAATGATTTTCCATCCATTTATTTCCATTATCTTCTTTATTGAACAAGAGGTTATCCTATATAGTAGTACATTAACCCAGTTAATGCCTAGGTCCCCTAAATTGAGGGCCAAATAGTGTAAATGGATTCGTGGGATAATTTTTATTTTCATCCATAGTACTATTCATTTTTCCCCAACAAATTATTACATTATGTCATTATTTCCCACAATAATGAATTTCTTTGTTCCATTGAGACATTTTCCTTGGTGTCTCCTTCTACATTTCATGTATGATGGAAATTTATCATTTTTTTCTCCATGGTCTACACTGTTGGAGCTCTAATAATTTTCAGCCATTATCTTCTTTGTTGAGTTTGGAATTTGGTTAAAATGTATTTTGTTGATAATATCTTTTGAAAATTGATTCATTATAAAAACGATATCTTTTACACCTATCAACAATCCATTTCGTTGCTCATTTCCACCACCGTGCCCACCTAGTACTTCATGTTCAATGATACTATGACTTCCATGGAATCCATCCATTGACTAACATATGAAAGCATAGTGTGAGTCATAAAATTATTTATAGAATATTGTAACATCTTGGTTTCAATATACAACACCTTAAGATTAACCAAGGATATTTATTCTCATCTTATATTAAAATCCTTAAAATCAGTTTGTAAAGGAAATGTGAATTATCCAAAGTATATCTCATCAAATTTTCATAACCAAGTGTGCATCAAGACCCATTTTCATGTACCAGGATACCCTAGGTAAAGCCTTATACTCCTTCTTAGAGTTTTTACTACTAGGTACATCTGAACTAGAGTAGTCTCTACCTCCTCATATCCAGAGATGGATGTATTACTTGGAAAACCAAACAAAATACTTACATCACCAGTTTTTTGGATGTTTTTATGTTGTAATAATCAAAGTCAATTTTAGGGTAGTGTTTTCTAATTATAGTTTTTCTAAATCTAGCTCACATGGTTTGTACTATTCTTACTTTGATACCAACTATAATGCCCTGACCCCAGTTACCCAGAATTGGTGTATTATTACATAACATTGGAATGATACAAGAAATCATGTCCCGAAATACCAATCAGTTTAGTAGCCTTTGAATTACTAGATACATACATAAGTTTTACATTACATCATGAAATAAAAAATTTGCATTGTTTTCCATTTGAACACTCTTATATCCCTTATCCTATTCATACAATTTAATCATAACATACTACTCTACATCCAGGAAAAAAAACAAAACAAATGGGTGAGCTAAGATGCTCAGTAAGGATAAAATTATAGCAGAAACTGTCATTAATATGAATAAACATTTATGGAAGTGTACAAGACTATAATACAAGCCTTTTAAACATAAACATCAGCATAATATAGCAAAGATAAAAAAATAATTCCATTTACTTATTCACATGGATATTCTACTTGTCGAATAATCAGAAGTCATATCAATATCCAAATTCATAATGATGAAATTCATAATGCCATTCTTCATAAACACATTGTCAAGGCCTTGTGCCAGGACTACAAATAATATTTTTTCAAGGACTTTTTCTAAGACACAAGTTTGTCTCATCAGACCTACTGATGCAATGTGGAGCTATAGCGGGCTCCACCCATCACTCACTATGTCCAATTCATACCTCATATGAAAAGGATTAAACATAACATAAACATTCATATTAATACTAGCATACTAAATGTTAATACATTATCATTAAATGATGAATGGTATAAAACTAAAACATCCACAGTCAAACGTATCACAAAACATTCAATACTATATGGAATATTTTTATCATAATAAATCAATCCTGATCAATAATAATATCATGTAATAGATGTTGACATAGTTGAAAATGATATGTAAAAATTATTTAGAGAAATTTCCCTTTTTCTTGAAAACATTTAACATTACCATTATTCATTAAGAAGAATGTTTAAAATAGATTTTAAATCAAGGTGCCCCATACCAATTTGATAATTTTAAAAGAAATTTTAATTTTAAAACATTCATGTATGTGATTCCCCGAACATATTTTGTGTAATAATAATAGTTTAAATTATTACACTTGGATTAATTTTCATTTTATCTAAACAATGCCCAAAAAATAAACACAAGACTTTTTATTCATTTGAAACACTAGAAACGGGTACATTGTAACAATGCCTAAGGACCATAACTATCCAATAATTCTAACATGTATGCCAATATCAATCATCAGTAGACACCACAACACCACAATCATTCCAATAATGTAGTGGACTTTCTTCGGATCACCCATGACTAAGAACAATATAACAATAACCATAGAGATCGTACAGAGAAATAGAGAGATGAAGAGAACCATCATATGCTTCTTGGTGTTTGATGTTGGAATACTCTAATAACGTTTTTCAAAAGGCAACAACCCTATAGTTTCCATGGGCTATTGTTGAAGTTCAACGGCTATAATTATTGTCATAGGTTTTGTTGTGAATTAACTAAAAATATTTAAGAACAACATAGTTTTCAAAAATTTACAAACGTGAAATTATAAGATAACAACTTATTATGGTGAAACATTTTTAATTACACTTACGTGATTTTGAAATGTATTAAGGAATTCAAATCACTTTAAAAATATTTCAAATACTTTGTAAAGATTTTAATTTCATAAATAGTGTTTTAAACTATGTTAAATTTCGTTTTATTAAACTATGTTTTTTATTAAATTGTGTTTTGACATCTATAATACTTGTATAAGAATTTCTAGTTTTCAATTTACAACTTTTCATTTTAAAGGAAGAGTGTTTTTAAATAATATTAGAAATAATTTCAACTATGAAAAAGTCTAATTTGTATTCATTAACCATCTATTGTTTAAAATAAGTCATGATTAAAAGAATAATTTCTAAATTTTGATTATTTTTGTAGATACATTATAATATTAAAAGATGGGATTTAAAAAAAATAGAACCACTAGGTCTAGTCCCTTATATTTGGGCTGAGGGAGGCAGCTCACGCTTGGTGGATGAGCCTTGCCCTCATCCCAAGAAAAGGTAGACCCGAGCGTGGTCATAGGTTCCCCAAAAGGCACACGGGAGCAGGAGCACATGGGCAAGCCCCGTGGGTGTAAGGTCCCGACGAGGCAGAGGTAGGGCGGGGCCTCCGGGGGTGGAGGCCCGTGTATAAGGCCCCTTAGGTGTGTGCTCTGTGTTTTTTTATCCTTCATTCAAAGCCTCATGCTTAGAAAGAGCCGCAAAACCATTCACTATTTCTATGTGGGATGACTAAAAATTACCTGGGATCAAATATGGGCGATTGGATCACATCGCATGTGATCTGGGTCGTTGATCCAGGTCTTGTGTTCGACCCTCAGCAACAGCAGAGCACCAACACATTTTTATGAATTGTTCAATCAAAATTAGATCTAATATCGACAGTTTGAGACCATTAAAACACCACGTGAACCCTGGACCATCCAATCAAATCTCAATCAATCTATACTGTTCAATTCAACTATGAATCGTTCTTTTTTGTCATCTTCTTCAACCTCGTGCTAACCAGTTGGTCACCAATTGTTTCTCCTCCTCCTCCATCTTCAACTTTTCTTCTTCCTTGAGATCCCCCACCTTTCCCCATAGATCGGCCTGGACCTCTTCCCATATCCTTTCTCTTTTTTTATTATTTTTAAAAACATGATATATTACATTCTATTTTTCCCCAATATATATATATATATATATAAATGTATTACTATCACCAATTGTTTTTTATTCCTTTCATAATGCAATATGTTGGGTTGTTTTTCCTCGGTCAAATGTTTAGTCATTGTTTATTTTTTTAATTTTAAAACATTATATATATATATAATATGTGTATACTAAATATATAAACCATGTATTTTTCAATTTTAATTACCTATTTTCGTCCCCTCTACATGAAAACTCAACCCTGTTTCACTCCTGAAGATAGGAAAGGGATATATTTTTGCTACTTTTTTTTGTAAAACTCATATATTCTTACATATATATATTTATATATATATGAACATATTCAGTTAATTCTAAACCATAGTTCAAGTGTATTGTCAAAATATATTTTTATTTTATTACACATGAAAGGATTCTATGATTCGAACATGAAAAATCCTTCTTGAACATTTTAACATTTCATATATAAAATAAGTATTTCCCTACCTATTTAAAAATTTTGAAATCTTATATGGTTTCTTCAAATAAACTATTTTAGCTTTATTAACATTGATAAGTGATATTTTGTTTTGACATTTTGTTTTCCTTTCAATACATGAATCAACATGAAAGGGTTCTAGTCTATCAAGTATTAGTGTGCCATTTTTTATAATTTATGTTTGTGCAGTTATGTGTTGAAATATATATATAAATATATGTGTGTGTGTGTTTGTGTGTTTGGAGACATCTCAGATTCCATATAACCAATCCTTATTGGTTTAAAACATGATTATGAGGAATATAACGGTTGTTATAAACTTTTTAGTCTTTTTTGGGGTTTGTAAGATATCAATCATACACATTGTGTACATATATATGTATATAAATAAGATTTTTTCAACAGTTTCAAATCTAAAAATATACATACTTATTTTTCATACATTATTTCTCAAGAAAATGGTATGTTATATTTAATTTTCAAGTATAAATATACATTCATGCATGAGATCACATGTTTAATTACTTCTTTTATGCATGAAAATTTATCTAATAAATAATCCACACTTTGTGTTTTCCCAATTGTCACCTGAAATGATTTGGGTCATTTATAGTATACAATTAAATATTTTCACTTTGATTTGATTAAATGGGTTTCACAATGTCAAAGCATGTAAACAACATTTAAGAAAAAGATCACATTATTATGAGTTTAATGAATGTGTTGTTATTTCAAGTGATAACCCATCATTTTATGTGAACTAATTTTTACTACATTTGTAAGGTAATGTTGTTCTAGTTCATGCATGTCACTGTTAATTCAAAAAATAAAAACACTAGTTCTTTTTCACTCAATTAATATTTAAATTAATTTATTCGAATGTAGGAAAATGATTATTGATTAAGAATATATTTTTTCTATGTAGTATAAGCACTATGAAGAAGAGAAAATGGTAAGACATATGCGGAATGTATTGGACATAAAATGATGTGAATGGTGAGCATGGAATTATATTGTAATCCAATGCATTTGGTAAAGTGATGAAGTCTCATGATTTAAGTGGCATGATTTGTGTACATGATTCTAGCTTTATTTTCAAATATTTATTGTAGTTAATGACAATTATATTGGGTTTCTACACATATGGTCTTGGCACAGGACCTTGAAAAAGTCTAAAAGTATTATTTTCCTCATTATGGAATGCTAAATGGTCAACCATCTGATTATTGATCTATTGCTAAGAATCATCAATGATTATGGAAGTGAAATCATAAGGGCTAACAATTAATGAAATTAAAATTTTATACAAGGAAGAAGTCTCTAATGTAAAAGCCATATGAATTTATTTTTCAAGTTCTAATGAATCAAGATATGAATAATTATAATCACAACTATTATTCTAGAGTAGGATTAACCATGTTATGAATTATATACCCCTCATTTCATACCCATATGAACACTGAATCATTTATTATTAGAATATTTTATGTAAGCACAATTATTATACATGAGGTTGGTTTTTTAAAAAATTTCTACATGTAACCTCTGAAAATATTGATGATGTGCCTCGAAATGTAATTTCTTCCACTGAATAAGAGGTTTTTTTGATTATTTTCAAGATTTTTTATTTTTTTATAAAAAAAGGAATTTATTCAAATGTTTATAAACACCTTACTGGGAATATTTAGCTACCCTACATTTTAATGTATGTTTTACAGTATTTTGGAAATTTTTACCATGTATTGAGTACTCATTGTGATGACATCAATTTCATGCTTAACCCTATCAGGTTTTCAGAAGAAGTGCTTCATCAACATTTAATTTTCCAGAACCTAAACCGAAATGATCCTTTGTATTGGGAAAAGATGTGTAATTTTGGTATTCATATTTTTATGAAGAAAATTATACACCATGTTTCAGGCATAGAATCAATGATTCTGCGTTTGGGGACATGAATGTTGGTATCAGAGTATCAGTTTAGGAGACTCTAGAAAATTATTACAACCATAAATTACATGATTATGTCATACTATGAAAAATCATTCTTAATATTTCATATGGCTGACGAATCACATGTTATGTCTCTTACAACAGAAGTATTAGAGACTATATTGGGAAATTAATGTGATGAAAACTATGAGAGTTTTTAAAATATCCATCTATCATGCAAAACCCTTTACTGTATATCAAATTCCCCTCATGTTATCCAACTTCACTAAGGAGAAGTCATCAACTATATTTTAAAAATGAATTCTCAATTCTAGTTCTATTCACAACAAGGAAAATACATTGAGGTTTTGTTTAACTGTTTTACCCTAAATATCAATTTTTAGTCCCGAGAGGACTTCAGAGAGTTTGCACATGGGGGTAAACTCGAAGAGGAATACCTTTGTCAAATTTTGACCTACGGTCTCCGAGGACAAGTTATGGACTTTGAGGCTCTTAAAGATGAGCGTACTCATTTTCATTGTTGGAATATAATTCATCCCTATGCTTCCCAACATCATAAACCTCCTGACTTTCTCCCCTTGAACTATATATGTCCACATGCAGTATATCCTAGTTTCTTGTGTTGCATCTAGACCCAAGAGATCAAAGTGTTTTCAACTGCCCTGGGAATCCGTTTGATTGGGAACCCCATACATCACAAACACTGGTAGTACCACTAAAAATACATCATGATGATTATGTAACAACATGAGTTTATGAACATTGTAAAATGAATAATGTTATTCTTTATGTGTTGATATCATATTATTCTTTTATATATTAATGTATCTGTTGTAATCTGGTAATGCATTACTAAGTAAAAAATGTCTGTTGATTTTTTATTCATTCAGATTGAAGGCATGAGTTCATTGAAAAACCTTTTTTCACTTGCTACTGAATTTCTAGAATTCATAGTCACCAAGACATGTTCAGTATACAACTACCCTTTTTCCAACATGCGCTTTTCTTGCAGATGTATTTATAGAGATTCTCTTAGCCCAAATGTCTTTCAGGCCTACCTGGGAAACAATCATGATTATTGCTGCATAGAAACTATACAACTAGAAGAGTACAGGCGGAGAGGGAATCACCATGAAGGTATGATCCTTTGCTTGACCTTGTTTGATTACCACGATTCCTTGTAGAAGTTTTCTGAAGCTTCCTTGGGAGGCAACACTCGAGAAACCTATCAGTTTTAGGTCCTATGATTTAGTATGTATAGGATGCATTATGACTTCGATGTGTTCCTGTGTGAGGTAGTTCAAGATATTTATAGGGAGGTAGCCCACTCCAAAATCTCTGACCTCCACAACTCTCATGCCACTCTTTGGATGACCTAATGTATTATGCATAGGTCTGACCCTAACTACTCATGGTTTTAATAGTCCTTATATATTGTGGAATACGGAACTAATCAAGGGATCCACCAAGACATATCAATTGATTATTGTAATGGTTGTCCTAGTGGAGGGCTCCTCGAGTATAAAAGTCTCACTAGTTTTGCTAGTGGATTCTTACGGGTGTAAAAGGACTATGAGGGAATAATTCATTGAAGGTGGGAATAATGTGATACCCCGAACAATTTTTTTTTAATAATAATAGTTTTAATTATAATAATGATCTTAATATTTTTTATCTAAACAATGTCCTCCAAATAGAAACAATAATTTTTAAACATTTAAAACATTGGAAAATGATATATGGGATCAAGGCCTAGAGAACATAACTAGCAGAAATTTCATATGAGTAGGCCAATCAAAATAACTAGTGAACCCCAAAACACCACAAACATTCCACAAAAGTAGTGGATTTATTTTAGATCTTCCATGACTAAGAACAATATAACCATAACATCAGCAATCATATAGAGAGTTCACGGGATGAAGATAACCATATATTGTTTCTCGGTGATAGAATTTGGAATACTCTATTCACATTTTTATAAGGAAACAACCCATCCATTGCCTTGGGTGATCATTGAATTTCAACAGATATAATTATAGTAATTGGCCTACAAATAAATTTACTAAAAATATTAAGTACAACTTAGTTTTCCAATAATAACTAATTTGAAATTATATGATAACTTCTCATTATCATGAAATATGTTTAAATACACTTAAATGATTTTGAATTGTATTAAGGTATTCAAAACACTTTACATAAATTTGAAATACGTTATAATGATATTCATTTCTTAAAAAATGTTTTAAACTGTGACTAATTTCTTTTAATTAAACTATGTTTTTTATTAAACTATGTTTCGACTTCTATAATACTAATTTAAAAATTTCTTGTTTTTAACTTACAAATTTGTATATTAAAGGATTATTGTTTATATATAATTTTAGAAAAAAATTAAACTAAGGCAATGTCCAACTTATATTCATTAACCTTCTAATGTTTTGAAATAATTCATGTTTAAAAAATAATTTTTATACGGTGATTATTTTCATTAAGACTATATATCTTTGAAAGATACACTTTTATAAAAAATAGTCCCACAAGATCCATCCCTTTATAGCTGGGCTGAGGGATGTAGAACATGATTGGAGGGTGATCATAGCCCTCATCCCAAGCCAAGGATGGCATAAGCATGGGCATCGGTTCCCGAAAGGGCACATGGGATCAGGGGTGCATGGGCGCACCACCATGGGCGCAAGGTCCCAGTGAGGCAGAGGTAGGCCAAAGACTACGGGGGTGGGAGACCATTTATAAGGCTCCATTTGTGTGTGCTGTGTGTTTTTTTGAGCCTTTGTTCAGTGCCTCAGGCTTATAAAAAGCCACAAAACCACTCACCATTTTGATATGGGATGAGTATAAATCACCTAGGATCAAATATGGGTTACTCTATCACATCGCGTGCGATTGGGATCATCAATCTCGATCTCACCTTCTACCCTCACCAACCGCGGAGAACCACTTCATTTTTATGTACTGTTCGATCAACATTAGATATAATATCGAACGTCTGAGAGTTTTAAAATTCTACTTTAACCCTGGATTGTTCTATCAATTCTCAATTGATCCGGACTATTCATTTTATCTCAAGATTACTTCATTGTACCGTCTTCTTCTAAGTCGATCCATCCATTGGGTTTCCCACTATTTATCCTCCTCCTCCTCCACATTCATGTTCTTTTCTTCTTCCTCTAGATCCCCAACCTTTCTCCTTTGATCAGCCTTAACATCTACCAATATCCTATCTATATGAATTTTATTTTTATAATACTGATCTATTACATTAATGTTGTCAAAAACATTATATATATTTATATATAAATGTATTTTAATCACCCATTGTTTTGGACTCTTCTATTTAAGCAACATGTTGGGTTGTTTTTCCAAGGTCAAAT
Source organism: Viscum album (assembly GCA_963277665.1). Classification (NCBI taxonomy): domain Eukaryota; kingdom Viridiplantae; phylum Streptophyta; class Magnoliopsida; order Santalales; family Viscaceae; genus Viscum; species Viscum album. Next base: position 1,213,167,803 of record OY728131.1, on the reverse strand, counting down.
GTTATTTTTTTGTTTATTTTTTTAATTTTGTTACTTTATATATATATTATATGTGTATACTACCTATGCAAACCCTGTATTTTTTAATTCTAATTACATGTCTTCTTCCTCTAGAAGTGCAAGCATCCACCGCCCTGCCTGGTTGCACTCCTGAAGTCCGGTAAGGCATAAAATTTTCTATGTTTTATTTTTGAAAAACTCTTATATGTTTATGTATATATATAGAGATATATATATATATATCTGATCATATTCAGTTTATTCCAATGCATAATTCATCTAGATTATCAAAATATATTTTGATTATTTTACATGTGAAAGAAGTTATGCTTCAAACCTGAAAAATCCTTCTTTATCTTTTAAACATTTTAAGGGTTATATAATTTTTTCCCAACCTATTTTGAAATTTTTAAATATTATATGGTTTCATCATATAAACTATTTCGGGTTTACAAACATTTATCAGTGATATTTTGTTTTCAAGATTTTTATTCTTTTCGCTACATGAAACAATAGGAAATTGTTCTAGTATATCACGTTTTAGTGTGCCCTTAAGTATAATTCAGGTTTGTGTAGTTTTTTGTAGAATTATATTAATTTATATATATATATAAGATTGGTAACATCTTAGATTTCATAAAACCTATCCTTATTGGATTAAATCATGATTATGAGGAATATAACTATTGCAGGAATCAATTTAGTCTTGTTTGGGGTATGCAAGATTTCAAGAATGCACCTTGTGTACATATATAATTATATATATAATATTTTATCATGAGTTTAAACTTTAAATTAATACATACATTTATTTGAAACATTTTTTCTCATGAAAATTGTATGATAGATTTCATGTTCTTGTATAAATATACATTCACGCATGAGTAAACAAGTTTAGTTATTTCTTTTATGCATGAACATTTATCTATAAAATGATACACACTTTTTAATTTCCCAATTGGCACCAAATTTTTTTGGATCATTTAAATTTTATGATTTAATCTTTTTACTTTACATGGATTAAATAGTTATCCTAATGTCAAGGAATTTATACATGGTTCTAGAAAAAGTTCATATTCATAATATTTTAATGCAAGTGTAGTTATTTCATGGGATAACCCATCGTTTTATGTGAAAAAATTATTACTACACGTGTAAGGGTATGGTTTTTTTCAATTCTTTAATGTCACTGTTAAATCAAAAACTAAAAAATCTAGTTCTTTTACACTCAATTAATAAATAAATTAAAGTGAGTTATTCTATTAAAATGATTATGGATTATGAATGTAAGTTTTCCATGTAGTATGAACACTACAAAAATGAGACCATTCTAAGACATATGATTAATGTATTGGACTAAAAAAGATGTGATGGTTGTGACTATAATTATGCACCACTCCAATGTATTGGGTAATGTGATGAAGTCTCATGAGTTATGTGAAATTTTGTGTGGACATGATGCTAGATTTTTTCCCAAAAATGTGTTGTAGTTAGCCAAAATTATGATGGGATTATACCCGTATGGTCTTGGCCCTAGGCCTTAAAAATGTATGTTATTATACATTTTGTCAATATGGAATGGTAAATGGTCAAAAAATGGATTTTTGATCCATAGAAAAGAATATTATATTATAAAGGAAGTGAAATCATATCGCCTAACCATGTATGGAGATGGAAAGTAATACAATGAGGAAGTTTCAAATTTAAAAGCCATATAAATTTCTTTTTATGTTCTAATGAATCATTATATGAATGATTATAATTAGTTTTATCGGATTTTTGTAGTTGTTTCCAAACATTTAGAACTCTTTTGATGACATCAGTTTGAAGTTAACCCTATCATGTTTTCAAAATAAGTGCTTCAGCAACATATGAATTTCCAAAACCCTAAACTGAAATGATCCTCTGTATGGGGAAATGATGTGCAATTTTGGTATGCCAGTTTTTATAAAGAAAATTTCAAACCAATTTTCAGGCATGATCCACGACATCTAGGATCAGGCTCATAACAATTTTCATATAAATAAATCCATAATACCATTATTAAACATCGACATTGATGATAAATATTTAGAAGAATAAATATGTAAAAAATTTAAAATGATATTTTAGTTAGAGTTCTTAAACAAATGAGAGATGATTTAATACAAATAATTGTGGTAATCAAAAAATTATAATATCATCAGAATAATGGTATTCATGATATAATATGTTAATGTACAGTATATACGCTATTTAAAGTGAGTTTTCACATAACAACAATGAAGTCTCGGTGGCATATAAATTGAGTTGAAATTCATTATAAAAAATGTATCCTTAAGTTAAGGATAAATCAACTACATAATTATGTGTAAAAAATATAAATACACTCAATATGATTGGATATTTAGTGTAAATCAATCAGAGTTCATTCAAAAATATTCTATTAAAAACAACGCCAATGACTTGGATGTTTAACTCAAAGAATTGAAATAGAGTTAATATTACTGTTATCAAGTTCATATTAGCGACTTGAGAAATTATCAATAGAGTGATTATTTGTATGAAATGTATATCCACATAAAGGGGAGTGTAAATTACTACATATGTAAATAAATTGTGATTTCATATAAAATATTGGGGTAAAATAATCAGTAATGTTTTCATAAAACTGAATGAGTGGAAATTGAAAATAGAAATTCCCTTACTGATTTAGTAACATAAGAAACATACACCCAATGAAGGAAGGATCATCCTATGATTATGTAAATACCTATAAATTAAATTATATTAAGCAAAAAATATAATTATGGGCAGTACTAACACCATACAAAAGGTAAAAATGGAAATTATAGCACGAATCTCATTGGAATAAAAATGATATGAAAACCCCTTAACATGTAATTTTCTTTAGTCGAGGGTAAGTTAAACTCTTTTATAATATTTAAATAATTGTTATTAAATTATAAAAGAACAAATTACATAAATATGATATCATATATGATCTTCTAATATTGCTTTGTTTATAATATTTTAGTAGTATCATTGTTTCAGGTGTAAACTGATTCATTTTCCTTTATATGATTGGTTACGTAATCCATGTATATTGTGGATTGGATATATTTTATTCACATTTAAATATTTATTATGTTCTTAAACAATAGTTTTAATCATAAAATGAAAATTATTTTAGAATGGTTATGTTGGGAAATGACATATCATCGTGTTGTGGAGACGGTAAGCCATACGTACGCATGTGCAACAATATCATTATATTGATGTTGAAATCATATGTAATTGGATATTATATCATATAAACAGAATAATAAAAATGTTATATTTATTATTAACATCGATTATACTCATTTTTATACCCATCCAAAAAATGATTAGTTTGAATAACAAACTACACCACGACGTGGAGACGGTAAGTCGTATGTACACATATATGGTGAACTTTTCATTTATAAGATGGGTAGAAAAAATAATATGGATGTACCATATTTATAAAAACCTCTAAATATTTAGAAGGTAATATTTTTTTTATGGGTAGTAAAAAGAAAGAGGAAGTGGAAGAACAAAATTACTTGAAAGAGGGTGGTGAAATTATTACCACTTCTTCTGGTGTTTCCTCTTTAGTTGATCAAAATAGGTCCTTAGTAAGACATTAGGATCAATGTATAGACTCTAGGTCGATGTGAGGGAAGTTGGGAGGATATTTGGGTAGGGTTTGGCCGAGCAAAATTGATTTGGAGGCGTGATATTGATAGAAGGGGATGTACCCTTTTATAAGAGAGGTAAGGGTCACTTTGGGAAAAGCTTGAAATATTTTATTATAATAAAATCAATTTAGATTTATAAGGGAAAATGATTTATTTAAAGGATAAACCTTTAATCCAATTGGTTTTACACTAGTTCAGGACACCATATTAACCATATCTTTTAGATTTGACTCTTAGTTAAATAGTTTGACATTTACCACATCTCTTTTTTTTTATATTATATGCTTAATAAACATACATTAACAAGCCAAGTGAACCCAAGGTGGTTCATTGTTAATATATATAACTGTATCTATTTCCTTTGGATGAACCATATATTTTATAGAATATTATATCAATTAATAATATAGTATAATTTCAATAAATATAATTAGGACAATTATGAAATTATGTAGTATTTGATTTTTTAAAGCCATAAAACATTATCAATTCTAATAAAAGTTTTTTGATCAACCATAACATGTCATATTAACCTAGGAAATTAGTGTAAATCATACAAAGTCTCATTTTACCTTTATTTGGATATGTATAATATCAATCATTTTAATATTTTATTAATGAGGTAATTAATGCATCATTATTATGTCATAAATATATTAAATTAATTAATGTCTAAAATTTATAAACAAAATACCATTATATATAAAATATTTTTAGATTTATAATTAATATTTATTGTTGAATTTATATTGTGTGTATCCCTATATTAAAAATGGTTTAGTTATTAAACATTTAATATAGCTCTTTTTTACTCTTCTTTAAATAAAATAATAAAAAATGTCCAAATCTAATCCATGTGTTTCAAAGGGGATAATATTTAATTCCTGAATTTGTTTTTGGACGAATTGAACTAGTAAAATATAATTAGTACATGTGTTTAAGTAATTATGATATCAATTTTACCCTTAAATAACCAATAAAATTTTAACCGTAGTAAATAAATGTTAAAAGTAAATTTTCACCAAAAAATATTTTTATCTTATTGAACCACATTTTACATTCTGATAACATACATGTCACTCAGATTTTTGAAATTCAACTCACAGAAGTGGTAAAATTATGGTTTATGCAAATCCTCAAATGCTCTGTGATGGTGGGTAAATGATTGTAAAAAATTGATTAATATTTTATACATCTATTTTTATTATAAAATGACTGCAATGAATTAAATTAAACTTATTTAGATAAAATATAATATTTATAATTAATATAAATGTACATATAATATATAATTATAATAATAAATATTCTATTTTAAACTATAACACAGTGGTTTTCACTATTCATAAAAAATTGAATGTTTTTTAGAAAAATAACAAAATTTTACCCTAAGCTAATTATGATATTCTAAATTAAAAAATGAATACTATTTTAACACATTAAATTATTAGAAGTTTCATTATTTAATTTAAAATTTATCATTGTTGTCAAAATTGAAAATCATGTTTTATAAAAAATAAAACTATCAAAAGATTGACATGTGTTTATATCAAATTTAAATATGAAATTACTTTTAATGGCCTAAATTGTATTAAATAATAAAAATATATTTGTAGTATTCTTCCAAACCATTCAAATTCATAATTTAACACTATAAATTAATTTTATTAAATTTTTTTTTTCAATTAAAACATAGAATATTTTTGTATTCATTAAAATATGAAAGTTATCAAAAAAGTACAAAAATTTTATCCAAATTTTTTTATGTCCCCATTATAAAGAATAATATATATTCATTAAATTGAATATATAAAAGTATCATATATTGGCTTTAAGAATTTTGTTCCATTAAACGATGGTAAAATTGTATTTTTGGAAAAATACTTCTTTTATCCAAAAAAATGAATTTGTTCTTATATTAGGTATAAGAGACACATAATATGGATTATAAAATTATATGGAATATATAAAATTCAAAATTTGGTAAATAAAATTCATAATCACTTTTGACGGATTTTCTGGTAAATTGTGGTGCGCTCAAACTTGGTGTTGCAGGTAACACAAGCTATTGAATTACATTAAAGAAAATAACTTACTATGATATCTTGGGTTTTTGCAATTTTAATTATAAAATTATGTTATTTATTTATTGGAAACTATAAATAGTTATTTTTTATTTCAAATATTAAACATAATTTTTTGGGATAATCATTTTATACATTAATTTCATCTAAAAATATTTTAATTTTATAATGTTTTTTAGTATATTTTTTCACAAGAGTTTATTATTTATATTTTATATTTAATTATGAAACGTATATTTTTGTATTTCAAAATAAAGGATTAAAAATATGGAATTATAATTTCCATAGTTTGTGGATAGGTACTGTTTATTTTTATACAAGATGAATCTTAATATTGGTATATTTTTTTTACACGATAAAGGGTGAATTAGATAATTTTGGTAAAAATTTAATATCATATATACTATAAAATTACACTAGGGATTGAAAAAAATATTTTTGGATGATTATAATTTTTATTTTAACACTTAAGTATTGAAATTACATCGATTAATAGAAACTTTTCCATTAATATGTGTTATATAATATTTTAGTCAACGAAAGACACATCATGTCACATTTTTTTGTCTTAAATATGCCTTATGTGTCGAAATTGGGTTCAAAGTATGTCATGAATTAATATTAATATAAATATTTTATTTATATATTTTGTTTTTATGATATAAATTTATATTTGTCTTCTTGGGACACCTATTTAAGATTATGATAATTATAATATTTTATTTAATGAAAATTTAGCGATGTCACTATCATGTGTAAAGTAATATAAAATTTTAAATATACTTTTAAAAAAGATATATTGGACTATAAATATTATTATGAAAAATAAAATCATATATTTATCATTGTATATTATTAATAACTTATATTAAATATTAGTATATTAAACAATTACACAAAAATGATGTAGAAGTTATATTATTAATCAAAAATAAAATAAATATTATAAAAAATATTTTAAAAAATATATTTTAACGTAATTAATTTTATTAAAATAGTTTATAGATAACCTTGACCTAATCAGGTAATACTAAAATATATTTTTTGAGGTTAACCTGCAATATTGATATTTTTTATGTCTAAGTAACAAATAGTATCTAAATCACAAGAATGATATTACTACAAAATTATATTGTATAAAATTATTTAAAAATTATAAAACATCATATAATATAATAAATAATAATTATATGGTCTCAAATATTAAAATATGTTCAGTTATTTTCAAATTTACATCACATACGTAAAAATTACAATCTATTAATATAAAAAAATTTGGTACCATAGTTAATGTTATTATAGGTTTACTTAAGGATAATAAAAATTAAAATGTTACAAAAAACAAATAAACATTTCAAAATTATATTTTTTGATACTATTATTACCTTATATAACATTATCATTGAATACCTATAATTTTTGTGGTATTTGGATTTATATTGAAATTATTATTCTTCAAAATTCAATTAAATTTCCCCTTGCTTCAATTATAAAAGGGAATCTCCCCCTCACTTCTTCACATCTAATTGAGAGATAAAAATATAAAAGACCCAAAAATATTACTTTCTCAAATTAATTATTCACATTTTATATGTGCTGGTATTTTCGAAATACCATCTCTAGTGTCCCAAAGTGTAAGTGTAAAAGAAGTTCATCAAGGAAGTGGTAATCATCTTTATAATAAAGTTCAATATTATTTCCTATACTACCTCATATTCATGTGTTTTTTTCCATTCAAATGTAATAAATCTAGAATCAATTATATTATAATATGTTCTTATGATTATGGAACAACCATTATTCTACAAAAAACAAACACACCACACGTTCATAAGAACATCTTAATGTCTCAACACAGTAAAATAATATATTTTTCACGAGTAATTGATTTTTTAGGGTATTTTAATTTAAATAATATATAAATTAATGATAATTATAAATTTATTTTGATCCAAGAACAAAATATATACCCCACTTCGATAGTTATTTACAAATAAATGAATGATATCATTGCTCATGCATACATAAAACCTACTATCTCAATAATGAGTGGAGATTCATTTTTTAAATTCATGTAAATGTTTAGATATTTTATATAATTTTGTTTTAAATTATTTTGGATTATTAAAAGTCTTCCAAAATTAACGGTTCTTGATTTTGAAGACTGGTGTGCACGGAATGGAATTTTGAAATGTTTTAAGGTAGATTCAGTGAACATGCGAGCGGAAATTTATAAATTTTCAACCAGTTCTCAGAATTGAAATCAAAGGGCACCATTGAACTCACTCTGCCAAGAATCACATAATAAAGGTTTAATTTCAACTGAATTAGGTCTGGTGGAAAAGAAAGTTTTTCTGACTTTTTGAAGGAATAATTAAATAACATAATATGTCATTTTATTTTTTTACCACCTCTTGAGTGACGGTGGCGGGGAAAAAAAATGTGGTCGGACATTTAATGAGAGTTATTAATTGAAAGGTTACACATAGGTTGTGTAAACATCACTCATAAAATTAATAAGGGGTATTAATTACACAAATTAATGAAACCATTAATAAAAAAAGAGTTAATCTCTTTACTCCTCCTTTTAATAATTCAACTGTTGTAAAGGACAAAGATTGGTGGAACGTGGGGGGATTCTATCATAAAAAAGAGGAACTTTGACGAAGAACCAACATTCAACCTCTTTAATGAAGAACATAGGATTGACTGACATCGTTTAAGGAATGGTTCTGGGATCGATGAATTCCAACAGCTTCAACGAACGTGGATTCTTATTCCACAACTCAGAAATCCCCATCATTTTCAAGGTAGATGTTTTTGTATGACCAAGTGTTTTTATTATATCAAAACATCGTTCTTGGAAAAACATGACAAATGGGATCAACTAAAATTAGTTGATCTGTGTATTATATGAAATTTTGGGTGCTTATTGAGAGGAAAGAAGTAATATGGTTAATTATTATCTATGTGTTTTAGTGTTTACCACCCACATGATATGATTCTAATGTAGTGGGCATAAGAAAAAAAACAAGGCTTGAAATCTCCATCACTTCGGTCTTTTTCACGTTCCTTGGGGTGGATTTTCAACTCAACTATATCTTGAATTCAGGAGTCGTGCAGTAATGACATCAACCCTAGAGGTCCTTAAGTGCAATCAAAAGGAAAAATGGAACAACAAATATCACCGATGGCCCACTAAAGACCTGCCGAAATGGAGACCAGTGCTGGTGGGTGACGACGTTGGTAGGATATTTCCAGCCTCAGTGGAATGCATTTCCCGTTGGCAACACAACTGAAAGACGGGGTGAAAAACATCAGTTGGTCGCGATGGTAGGAGGCAGTTTTACATCGTGTGCCTTAGAGGGAGGTCATGGCTTCAATCTTTGGTGGAGGGGACCTAATCCCTATGGGTCGTGTTGGAAAGGGGTAGGAAACACATAGTGATGACATTACAAAACAAGTGAACAAATTTTATACTCAGGAAGGGGTAACCGACCTTATGTGGCCTATTGTGTCATGCCCATCTAATGCGGGTAGGGCCTGTACACGGTCCATCCCCCTCAGGCCGATCCAGACAGTTCGGGCCAGGCCTAGTCGTGGTGGTCCAGGTCAGGGCTGGTCGGGTCAGTCTGACTGGATTGGACTAGACTCAGACCCTTCTAGGCTCAGATACACTTAAAAGGATCTATCACACAAACTAGAAGTCAGATTGAAAAAATGGGTTACGGTGTTAGAATCCATAGAACAAGACGTTCCTTTGGAAATATTCCACCTATGATTTGGAGAAAGTTGGGGTACGGCCGGGTTGGATTGTACCTGAATCCAATTGGGCCCTCGATACTAAAATGCTTATAAGTCACAGACCGAGTGCCTGATTGACCACCAGTCTATCTCTTTGGAACCCTTACTATATGGATATCCTTTTGTTTACTATTTTTTAGAACTAATTTGAAGTTTAGGCATGGACGTTATCTTGAGGTTAATATTCTGTAGATCATAAGCACATTGAGTGAAATAAATCATGTGGTTGGTTGTCAATTTAATATAGACCTTGAGTATATCAGAATCTTATGGGCCCTATGTAGATCAACATCATAGTGGCCTTATATAGATCAGCATCATAGAAACACTATGTGGATCCACATCATAGAGACCCTATTTTTATCTAAATCATAGAAAACCTGTTTGGATCTGCATTATATCCACACTATGTGGATCATAAGTGCATGACCCAATAAGGACCCGCCATAGAGTGTCCCATCGTGGATCAATTACATAGGAACCTGTGTTGATGGACATTTGGACAAATCTTTAATTGTTATATTTTGGAAATATCATATAAAAATAAAATAATATAGCTTAAGGCTAATGATATTTATTCCTAATCTCTGAGTTGTATTCCTGGTTTGATTTGAGTCATTTGAATTCTATTTTTTGATTGAAATCATACTTTTGGATTTTCCATAGAGGAATTCTATGATAACATCGGGGGTCTCAGTGTCTCTACAAGGTAGTTTTATACTCAACACCGCAAGAGTATCATCCTCACCTTGTTGTGTCTTTTGCAGACTAGGAGTAGCTTGGACGATACATTAGGGAGCTAGGACCAGACAGTACATGGAGGTGACTGGTTGACGTGGATAGCTCTGGAGATGAGGTGTACCAACAGTCTAGTTAGGATCCTTGGTTTGTGATCTCAGGATTTCAGTTCTATTTTAGTTGTATCTTTTCAGTTGGGATTGTATTCCAACCCCTTTACTTTTAGTACACACTTTTACTACTATAGTTTTACCACATGGTATTCATCTAGTAATTTTCTTGGTTTGTGTGCATATCAGTTTAAATGAAACACCTTCCCATTTTCAGGGATATGGCTTTCTGGTTTTAATCGCTAACCCCTGGCCTATGGAAGATGGGCATGCTGTTGTCAAGGCCTGGGCCCTGGGGGACGGGTCGTGACAACGTGGTATCAGAGGAGTCAGTTCAAACAAAAAACTAGGTCTTTGATATTTATAACGGGGGAATAGTGTCACGTGTTTTGATCTTATTATTCTGTTCGAGGAGTCCAGTGTTAGTGTGGCATCTGACATTTCCATACACCAGGACCCTAAATTTTGATTTGCAACTGGGTGCATGAAAACAATGATTGTATGTGTTTGTGAAATGTTTTACTTTTTTTTCTATTTTGAGTCATCTAACCATGTCAAAATTATTTGTCATGGAACATTTTTTTCTTATAAGGATGCAACTACATAGACAGCTAGCAAGGATTCCATAGAGCATTCACAATAACAGACCACCGAGCAATGAGGCTTTAGTGCATGTCCCTCTTTTAGAAATAGCATCTTTGGTTGGTGCACCAGCAGCACCACTAACCATTGGGATATATTTTACATTAGCCCCACTAGTGGATGGTTCACACCGACTGATTTCCTTAGAAAAATTCCATTTGTAGTGGCCTCTATGGATTTGAGGCGAGACACATCCCCAGAAAGCTGAGGACTGGCTGGAATATGTGGAATGGTTTTTTCACATAGTTGAGACACTATAAGAGTATATGGTGATCCTAGATACTACACTTTTTCATGGAACGACAGGGAGATGGTGGATCCTCATGCTCTAGTTACATGACGAGGAAACCCTCACATAGAAATACATTGAGAGCCTATTCGGGGCAGAGTTTGTTCCAAAAACACTATGCTCTTGGTGTATTCAGGAGCTCATAAACATATAGTAGTTCATCCTAATAGTATCCTAGTACATGGAGAGATTCACTGACCTCTCTCGCTACCCCACCGACATTTAACAAGTCCCTTTTTTCAGGTCCCAGACCTTTGAGTCGGGTTTGCAGTGGGAGATCAAAGCGTCGATGATATCACACAATATTATGACGTGTGATGGAGTACTTGAGCATGCCTTATTAGTGGAGTGCTTCTTTGCTGAGAAGTCACCAATAGTGAGAGCCACCAATGGTGGATAGGTAGTTGGGTCTTCTGCACTAGTGGGTAGGCAGATGATACAGAGGTCTAAGTGGGCCAGACCTTCTGGAGGATGAGCCCAGGACGCATGGTCGGATGTGCAGAACTCACAAGGTAATGTAGTATATTATAGGAGAAGACAGTACATCACATGTGGGAGCCAGGTCCACATGGATTGAAACTGAACAAACCATTGTAGGGTTGATTAGTAGAAGATTGAGGGACTTTCGAGGCTGAGGAAATGATTAGAGCGAGGAGGACTATAGGGCAGCAGACGTGGCAGAAAAGTAGGTCATCCATTAGGTGGTGGGTGTAGATTTGAATTTCTACCACCACCACATTTAGAAGGTCCACCCCGACCTTAGGGAGAAGGAAGATATGGGTGAGCACAGCTTCAAGAAGCTAATTCCTATAACCATGGAGCTCTTGAGAGGATTTGAGATATGATCTGTGTCTACTACACACTAGCTACAATACATATAGACATGGATTCAAGTTACTCTTTCATTTCCATGAATCTCATTTGGAGCATGAATATTCCAGTAGTTATATTGTCTCAATCCTTGCAATTAGAGACTCATATGGGAGAGGATTTGATGATCAAACACTGGTTCCAAAAGATTGAGCTTACTCTAGGAGGTGAGATCTATGGCTGGGATCTCAAAGTTTCCGCATAGAGGACATACTAAATCATCATGGGGATGAACTGGTTATCAATGGCCCATGCATAGATTGAATATTTTAGGTGCAAATGCTATGTTTCCATGAGTATGGGATCATGTTTTCATTCACTAGTGAGTAGGGTGCCATTTCTGCTCAGGATTGACTTTCTCAGAGGAGGGTGAAATTGAACATTAATAATTTTTATAGCCTTTACCTTGGAAAAATTGACATGAGGAGTCTGAATTATCATGTAGTGGTGGACTAGTGTGTTGATGTCTTTCTTGAGGATGTTTCGAGACTACCTCCACATAAAGAAGTAGAATTCTACATTGACCTATACCCCTTGATGAAACTGATATCTACATCCGCATATCGAATGGCGGTCATGGATCATAATAAGTTGAGGTACAATTGGGTGAGTTATAGAGGAAAGGGTTTATATTTCCTAATGTTTCTCCATGGTAATCCCTAATTATGTTCTCCAAAAAGGAAGATGGGAGTCTGATTCCTTTTTAGGACTATCGGTGCATGAAAAAGTTATCTTTGAAGAAAATGTTTCCACTGATGAGGGTCAACGATCACTTCGGCCAGCTGAATGAAGAAAAGTGGTTTTCAAAGGTAGACCTCAGATTAGGCTATCATCAGCTCATGGTACGGGATGGGGATGTACTGAAAATAGCATTTAAATATTGTAATGGATGTTATGAGTTCTTGATAATTCCCTTTGGCATGACCAACACCCCAATAGTTTTCATGGTACTCATGAACATGATCATTAAGCCTTTTCTCACCCTCTTTGTGGTTCTATTCATTGATGACGTCTTGATATACTGGACGTTGGAGGGGGATCATGCAACACACCTTCAGATAGTTCAGGATACGCTCCAAGAGCACCAGATTTATAGGAAAATCTCGAAGAGCCAGTTCTGGATATGTGAAGTCTGCTTCCTAGGGAACATTGTCTTGGAGGATGGATTCATTGTGGATTTAGTGAAGATAGAAGCAGTACATTCTTGGGAGCCAACAAGGATTGGGACAATGGTGCATAGTTTCCTGGGATTGGCTGGGTACGACTAGAGATTCATACCCGAATATTTGCTTAGTTCTGACACCATTTTTAGTGTCGGAAAAAAGGGAAATCCCTTTGTATGGTTAGAGAGATGATAGAATAGTTTTCAAGAGGTGAGACAAAGACTGACGAGTTCCACCATCTTTAGTGTACCAAAATTGGATGTTGGGAATGTAGTATACTGTGACGCAATAGAAACCAAACTTATTTGATTCCTGATGTAGGAGCAAGGGGTGGTCACATATGGCTCATGGAAGTTGAGATTTCATTAGCGAAACTAAGATACACATGACCTCAACTTAGCAGCATTAGTCTCTGCGCTGAATATGTGTTGGAACTACATGATGGGTGAACGTTTTACAATTTACTATGATCACAAGAGTCTCAGGTATATCTTCTCATAGAAGGACATGATCCTGAGATAATGATGATGGTTATAGATCCTCTAGGACTATGACATTGAGATAGTATACAATCTAAGGAAGTGGAATGTGGTGGTATGCACACTCAACAGAGGTTCTGGTCTATAGTTATTGAGTTAGGTGATAGAGTATCTAGCCTCATTGTAGTTAACCATCATGGATAATGACAGAGAAGCTTACCTCTAGTCTATGACATTTAGTCCACTGCTCCATCATCGAGTCTGGTAGGCACAGCTTAGGGACGTAGACCGTGAGACCTGATGTGCTCATCTATCCCCAGTACATGGACTTGATGTATTTTCTAAAGGTAAGAGTATGTCAAAATATTTAGAAGATTGATTATGGTATCGGTGATGATTTAGGATGTGGTGTTGAGGGTTTTATACATATCTCCTTTAGAAATATATCCTGGTGTGGAAAAGATATAACATGGCATTTGAGGTCTGTACTGGGGGGTAGGAATGAAGAAATCAATTGCAATGTTTGTATCATGATGCCTCACTTATTATCATGTGAATGTCGAGCATCAAGTAACTGCAGGCTTAGCTCAGCCACTTGTAGTTACAGAATTGAATTAGGATGTTATATCCATGGGCATTGTTACATGGCTAGCATGTATGTCCAAGGGGCATGATTCCATATGGGTGATCGTAGACTGACTGACCATGTCATACCACTTCCTACCAATTCGATGATAGGGATCAGTAGTGAGGGTTGGATGAATCTAAAAAAAATAGAGTGTATGACTTTATGAGGTGACTTCAATGATTGTCTCATATCACAACTCTCATTTTACATCCCTCTTGTGCAATGGACTATAAGAGGCATCCATGTAATTTCCCGTACCTCTCTAGTCCATTCCTTTGTCCAAAAGAAGGTCAAGAAGTGTTCTAGAGGGTAAAATGGACTTTTCCCACACTTTTCAGAATTATGAAACTACACGCCGATAAGAAGCACTTGGTTGTGTTGCTTGTGTTTTATTTACTTGATTTGTGGATGGCAGGGATATGTTTTACGAACGATCGACATGTCTTGGTTGTGGATAGTTTCCTAGTAGTCAAGGAACTCATAAACTAATTCTTCTGAACGTGAAAACCTAAATGGGGTTGGGGTTGATTGTTGTATGCATGCTTTGTAGTAGCAGTGCCGAGGCACGTGCACTGTTTCTCTGTTTAGAAGCCATAGGTTGGGATGTTTGGTTGGTATATATATATATATATCTGTATCTTTTTTGTTTTATCACACCCCACCCATGTTTATCACTTAGTGCCGAACACTCCCATTTTATGGGAGACATTGTTTTTCCCATAGTTACTAGCTCATTCCTTCTCCTTCTCCGCTAGGATGTGATGTCTTGAGGCGACCTTACACCTAAAACTCCTCGGGTAGGTTTTGATTGGGGTGGCTTTAGCCCAAGACTCTTCAAGAATGTTCTATTGTTTCCCACGAATCATCAGGATGAGGCCCAGGTGTGTGTGGGTGAGATACGTGGTTGTGAGGCCCAGGTGTGCGTGGGCGGGATACGTGGTTGTGAGGCCCAGGTGTGTGCGGGCGGGAGACATGGTGCTGAGGCCCATGTGTGTGCAGGAAGGATATGTGGTTGTGAGGCCCAGGTGTGAGTGGGCGGGATACGTGGTTGTGAGGCCCAGTTGTGTGCGGGCGGGGAGAGTGTGGTAGCGTCAGGACGTTCTTCGTTAGGAAGAATAGCTAACTAAAGGGAAATGGTGCGGGGTACCCAATACTCTTGTTCTTATACTAATACTACCTGTTGTGGTTGTGTTTTGGTGAGTGTGGCTGGTGAGGATAGGTGGATAGAGTTCCTTTCAAGGTTTCTTTTGTTGTTCTCATGAGACATTAGGATGTCTCCTCACTTGTTCACGAGAGCTTTAGGTTTCCCTATTGTGTATACTTGTATGCTCACCCAACGTTTACTTTCAGGTTTCAAGGAAGACTACCAGGGCCGTGTGGGACCCTACTAGTTGGACAGTTGGACTTATTGAAGTTGTTGTTCTCTTGTTTTCTTTTGGTATTGTACATTGAGTTTTCTTGTACTTGTACCTTGTTATAAAGTTGTTTAAACATGCATGTGGTAATGGTTTGCGTTTATTTCTATATACTATCCCTTTTTCCTTTTTGGTGGTTGACTTGTCCTATTTCCCAATCATTAAAAAAATAAAAAGGGTAATGCCTCCCATATTTGTTAAAAACTCATACCCTTGGTGCTAGTCGCCACCCCGGGGCCTACTATAGGCGAGACTCGGGGTTCATTATCTCCCTTTCACCATTTCCAGCTCAGGAGGGGCATCATGGGTGGGAGGGGGTCATGACAGAATGGTATCAGAGTTGGATTCCTTGCACTTTGATTCCAGAGAAGAAGGTGTTAGAGGCTGTTTGTTTCAGATGATAGTGTAGTCCTCCTTGTTGCAGCAGGTGGAAGTGTCTCAGGGGGGACTCCGAGGTGGAAGTGATGTGGGATCGTGTTGATCAGGGGAACACTCTAGAATAATGGTCAGAGGACAGCCGACATCGGATGCTTTTCCATGGAAGGTAGTTTGTTCCAGAGGCGATGCGTGAGAGATTTCTCCATGAGTTCCATAGCTCATCCTTGGCAGTACATCCTAGAGTTTCAAAAATGTACTGAAGCCTGAAGGATCGGTTTTGGTGGCCCGGGGTGAAACGGGAATTGGTGGAGTTTGTGGAAAAATGCCTAGTGTGTCAGCAACTGAAGGTTGAACACCGTGTTCCCAGTGGTTTGTTGCATCCTTTAGATGTCCCTGAGTGGAAGTGGGATGACATCTCGATGGACTTTATCACGGGACTACCCATAGCTCCACGTGGTTATGATTCTATCTGGGTGGTGGTGGATTGTCTGACGAAATCGGCTCACTTCTTAGAACTCAAGGATTCGGGCCTAGTCAGTTCCTTAGCACGGAGGTATGTAGACGAGGTGGTGCGCTTGCATGGGGTCTCAAAGACTATCATCTCAGATCAGGATACTCGGTTTACCACACGAGTCTGGAGGGGGTTACAACATGCTTTTGGAATCCAGCTACGCCTTATCACTACTTTCCACCCCCAGACCGATTGGCAGACAGAGCGGACTATCAAGACATTTGAGGACATGCTGCGAGCATGCGTTCTAGATTTCGGAGGATCATGGGTACTACACTTTCCATTAGTAGAGTTTTAATATAACAACAGCTTCCACTCTACTATTGGCATGGCACCGTTTGAGGCTTTGTATGGAAGGCCATGTCATTCACCCATTTGTTGGGTAGAGGTTGGTGAGACAGGTGCTCTTGGGCCAAAGGTAGTGCAGAGCACCACAGAGAAAGTCCAGCTTGTACGTGAGAGGATGAAAGCAGCTCAGGACTGACAGAAGTCTTATACTGATTGTCGGAGGAGGCCCTTGTAGTTCGAGGTGGGGGATCTTGTGTTCCTGAAGGTTTCCCCTCGATGGGGGCAGCGGAGGATTTGGAAGGGGGTCAAGTTCTCACCTAGGTTCAACAGACCTTTTGAGGTGTTAAGGAGAGTCGGCGAGGTGGCATATCAGCTGGCCCTGCCACCTCAGTTGGAGAAGGTTCATGATGTCTTCCATGTCTCCCAGCTTCGTCGGTACTTAAACGACGACACCCACATTATCGACTGGGGAGAGTTAGATATGGGAGACGACGTGACCTTGGAGGAACAACCGGTCAGAATTAAAGATCGTAAAGATAAGGTGCTCCATGGATGAACCATTCCCTTGGTTCGTGTGTTGTGGAGGCATGGCGGCCTTGAGGAGAGCACTTGGGAGAGAGAGACCCAGATGCATGCTCAGTACCCAGAGTTGTTTTGACATGTGTTTTTCCCCTGTTCTTCTGAGCTTGTGTTGATGTTTTGTTATGTACCTTTGATATATGGAATTCATGGCTTGTCAGTTGTGATAAATTTTGTTCTTTGTTCTCTGGTAATGTGTAACATGTCCGGATGTGTGGGAAATGGAAAAACCTTACCCTTAATCGAGACGCATTAATGCGGATGCGATTAAACCCGTGCATGTGAGTCAGTGCCGGTTAAAGTGGATAATATCTCGACATAGGTGAAGGAATTTCCCAAACCCACATGTTCGAGTAGTGTGTTGGTTGTGTGGTGTTGGGGTTAGTACGAGTTGAGAAATCCTAATGTATGAAAGTGGGAAGACCCAATTATTAATCGAGATGCATTAATGAGGATGCTATTATACCCGTGCAGGAGATTTAGTGTCTCCTAAAGTGGATAATATCTTGACATAGGAAATGGAATTCCTAACACATATGATTAGGGTTGTTGGTTGGGTTCCTGTTATAACAAGAACCCTAAATGGTATCTTATTGTGTTTCCTCTAGGTTGGTTTTGAATTCTCGGAGATGAGAATGTTTTAAGAGGTATCTGATGTAATGGCCCGGACCTCTTCGGCCCATTCCTTTGAAAAAAAGAAGGTCAAGAAGTGTTCTGGAGGGTAAAATGGACTTTTCCCACACTTTCCCAAATTTTTAAACTACACGCCGTGTAGTTTGAGTACACACCGTGTACCCCCTTTCCGAGTATACTCCGTGTTGGAGCTGTGTCATTTCCATGTGCAATATATGAGTACACGCCGTGTGTCTAAAATACACGCCATGTAGTCCTAGACATGCATATCTTGTGTTTTTCGGGGTTGTGGGCTGACGTTGGGACCACATCGATCTAGTGGGGACCTTCTTCTGTTACAGATGCAGCCATACGATGTCATCCAAGGAATCTACTGGTTGTTATCTGTTTGTGTCGTTATCGACTGCTTCCGGAGAATAGTCATGTTCTCTGACATAATGGGCAGCGAGGCTGTAATAAATGGTATTAAAGGGATATTGATGTACGGGTTTCGGTGTGGTTGTGGTTATGGCGGTTGGCAGCGAGGCTGCAGGATTGGGTTTTAATGTGAACGGGTTATGGGTTATGATTAATAACTTAAAGTGTAAGAGTTAATGAATGGTGGGGTGTGGAAATGAAACGGCAATAATAATAAATGGTGTTGGTTTGTTGATAAGAAGGACTTGGTTGTGTTTCTTGTGTTTTCCTAACTTGATTTGTGGATGGCAGGGATATTTTTTACGAACGATCGATGTGTCTTGGTTGTGGATAGTTTCCCAGTAGTTAAGGAACTCATAAACTAATTCTCCTGAATGTGAAAACCTAAATTGGGATGGGGTTGATTATTGTATGCATGATTTGTAGTAGCAGTGCCGAGGCACATGCTCAATTTCTCAATTTAGAAGCCATAGGTTGGGGTGTGTGGTTGATATATATATATATATATATATATATATATATATATATATATCTGTATCGTTTGTGTTTTATCAAAACCCACCCATGTTGAGCACTTAGTACCGAACACTCCCATTTTATGGGAGAGGGTGTTTTTACCTATGTTACTAGCTCCTTACTGCTCCTTCTACCCTAGGCTG
This sequence comes from Viscum album, assembly GCA_963277665.1. Lineage (NCBI taxonomy): Eukaryota > Viridiplantae > Streptophyta > Magnoliopsida > Santalales > Viscaceae > Viscum > Viscum album. The sequence continues at coordinate 1,213,148,415 of OY728131.1, read as the reverse complement.
TGATGGCTTGAGGCGACCTTACACCTATGACTCTTCGGGTAGGTTTTGATTGGGGTGGATTTAGCCCAAGACTCTTCGGTTAGGTTCTACTATTTCCCAAGAATCTTAGGGATGAGGCTCATGTGTGTGCGGGCGGGATACGTGGTTGTGAGTCCGAGGTGTGTTCAGGCGGGATACGTGGTCCTGAGGCCTAGGTGTGTGTGGGTGGGAGACGTGGTTGTGAGGCCCAAGATTGTGCAGGCGGGAGACGTGGTGGTGAGGCCCAGGTGTGTGCGGGTGGGATACGTGTTTGTGAGGCCCAGGTGTGTGCGTGCGGGATACGTGGTTGTCAGGCCCAGGTGTGTGCGGGTGGGGAGAGTGTGGCAGCGTCAGGATGTTCTTCGTTAGGAAGAGCAGCTAACTAAAGGGAAATGGTTCGGGGTACCCAATACTCTTGTTCTTATACTACTTCTACCTGTTGTGATTTTGTTTTGGTGAGTGTGGATGGTGAGGTGGGTGGATATAATTCCTTACTAGGTTTCTTCTATTGTTCTCACAGGACATTAGGATGTCTCCTCACTTGTGCACGAGAGCTTTAGGTTTCCCTACTGAGTATACATGTATGCTCACCCTACGTTTACATTCATGTTTCCAGGAGGACTACCAGGGCCATGTGGGACCCTACTTGTCAGACAGTTGGAGTTGTTGCAGTTGTTGTTATCTTGTTTTCTTTTGGTATTGTACATTGAGTTTTATTGTACTTGTACCTTGTTATAAAATTGTTTAAACATGCATATGGGAATGGTTTGGGTTTATTTTTATACACATGCCCTTTTTCCTTTTTGGTGGTTAAATTGTCCTCTTTCCAGATCGTTAAAAAAATAAAAGGGTAATGCCACCCATATTTGTGAAAAACTCACACCCTTGGTGCTAGTAGCCACCCCAGGTCCTACTGGAGGCAGGACTCAGGGGTCATTATCTCCCTTTCGCCATTTCCAGCTCAGGAGTGGCATCATTGGTGGGAGGGGTCGTGTCAGTCCAGAACACAGCTAGGTTGGAGCACCGCCATCCTTCCTCAGATAGATGGTCAGATGAGGTGTACCATATATACACTCAAGGACATGCTTCATGCTTCTATCCTTGTTTTTTTCCTCAACTGGGAGAACCAACATCATGTAGCGGAGTTCTCTTACAACAACAATTATCACTCCACCATCAGCACGAATTCATTTAAGGCCTGGTACGGGAAATCCTTCAGGTCCCCACTGTACTGGAAAGACCCCGTAGAGACATCACTTATGGGTCTAGAGTCTATAAATTATACTACAGAGTAGGTTCATATCATCCAGGAGAGGATGAAGCTGCAAAGATCCAGAAATATTCTTACGCCGACAGGATATGGAGACCATAAGAGTTTGAGTAGGGAGACCATTTTTTCTTATAGGTATCTCCTAGATGAGGATTAGGGAGGTTTTTCCTAGGAGACAAACTATTTATGAGGTTCATGAGACCTTTCTAGATCTATAGTAGATTAGGATATGTGGCATACTGTCTAGATCCTCCCCCACCAATATACAGGTTGCATAATGATTTAAATGTGTCGTAGTAGTGGAGGTACGTGGAAAATCCATCGCATGTTATTGACTGGGGAGAGATATACATCAACGATGGGGTGGAATTTTTGGAGTTTTCATTGGAGATAGAGGATATATAGTATAATATCCTTCTTGTGAAGTCAATTTCACTGGTGCGAGTTCGTTGGCAGCACAGGAATCTCCAGGAGAGAACAAGGGAGCAGGAGGATCAGATAAATTCTCAATACCCCCATTTTTTCTCCTAGTTTTCATGTATATTTCAATTAAGAAAAACAATAAGGTGTTGAGAATGTTATGACATTGAAATTCCATATAATTTTTTAAATTATTTTGGATTATTATTATTATGTAAGAATTTACGGAACTTGATTCCAAAAACAGGTGTGCCCGGAACAAAATTTTGAACATTTTTAATGTACGTTCAGTACACATGCAAGGGGAATTTATATCATTTGAACCAGTGCTCAAATTGATATATAAGGGCACAATTGAATTTAATAAATTTTGATTTCCATAATGGGGGTTTAACTTTGACTGTCGTTGTTTTGGTGAAAAAGATAGTTCTATGAACATTTTAAAAGAATAATGAAATAATGTAATATGTTATTTTAATTTTCTACCACATTATGAGTGATGGTGATGGGGACCATGGAGGTGGTCATTAATTTAATGAGTTATATTAAAAGCTTGTTTACACATAGGTTGTATAACCATCCATTGAATAATTAAAAGGGTTTATTAATTAAAAAATTAATAAAACTATTAATTGAAAGTAGTGTTAAACTCATAACTACTACTATTAGTTATTCAGGTCTTGAAAAAGAGGAGGATTGGTGGAATATGGTAAAACCTATCACAAAACATGAGAACTTTGATGAAGTACCAATGATCAACCCCTATAACAAAGAACATAGGCTTGGACAATGTCATTTGAGGAATCGATCTGGGATCAATAAATGTCAGAAACTTCAATGAAAGTGTATTCATCATCCACAACATCGATATCCCCTACGTTTTGAGGTAGGTATATTTTTTAAAATCCATGTTTTTTATTTTATCAAACCCTCATTATAGGAAAAACATAATGAACAAGAATTAACCAAAATGAGTTGTTCCACGATTCGTATGAAACTACTGGTGGTTGTTGAAGGAAAAGTTTGAATGGGGTTAATCATTATCTATGTGATGTATTGATTCCCAAACACATGATATGATGCTAACGTGGAGGGATTAGGACAAAAAAACAAGGATCAAACTCTATGATGATTTAGTTTTTGTCTTGTTCTTTGGAGGAATATTTTTAACTCAATGAAATCATGAATCTGGGAGACACGTAGTGACGACCGCATCACAAGATGACCGAAGGAACAATCTGAAGGGAAAAAAGATCACTAGATTTTATCTGGTGGTCCATGGAAGCCCCGAAGTCATGACACTTATGACCAGCACTGTGGGAAATTGTGGTGGCCAACTGTCACTGGTCGCGGCTGGTAAATGGGGATTTTGGCATCGGCCTGCTGAGGTAGCAGTAAGGGGAATTCAATGATGGGAGGTCACATCTCTGAGTCGCGATAAAGGAGACCCATTCCCTATAGGTCCCAATGATAGGGGGAGGTCCACATGGCGTCGTCTTTACAAACTGAGCAGATAAATTGTTTTCTTGGGTAGGTGTAGTCGACCACTCGTGAATGGTGGTTCGCGCCCTACCAAGGTGGGTCAGGCCGATCCGCAGCCCAGCCAACTCACATCAGCCCAGCTGGTTCAAGCTATGATGGGTTATACTTAGTCTGAGTTGGGCCAACTCAAACTGGGTCAGGTTGGGTTAGTCCATTTGGGTCGGACCGGACCCTAAACATTTTTGTCACAGATACACATAAAAGGCCTTATCTCAAAAATGAGACGTCTGATTGATGAAACCGTGCGGTGTTGGAATCCTTAGAACAACACAGTCATTTTAGTATAGATCACATAAGTATTTATGAATGTTGGAGTATTGTTGGTTTCGATCCAACCTAAATCCAACTGTGCCCTCGGTACTAAAACACTTATAACACACATACCTACCGTCTGATTAACACACCATATGTTGCATTAGAACCCTTACGACATGGAGGTTCTTTGGGTTACTCCATTGTATATCTTTGTGGAAGTTGGGAAATGACTGATATCTTGAGGGGAATATTCTATGGAACTCAATTTCACCATGTGTGTGAAATCCTATGGCTAGTTTCCAATTTTATAATGACCTTATCTGAATGAACATCATTGGGACCCCGTGTTGATCATCATCATAGGAACATTGTGTGGACCAGCATCATAGAAAACTAGTGTGGATAAGCATCATAGAGACCCTATACGGTTGATAATCATGGGAACCCTATGTGGATTAACATCATAATGTCTCTATGTAGATCAACATCATAACGATCCTCTGTGGATCGACATTCTAGTGACACCATGTGGATTAGTAGTGCGCGATCCCATGAGGACCAGACTAAGAGCAGGCCATCATTAATTAGTGACATACTACCCTATTTGGATTGAAAATGGAAAAAATCATTCATGGATAAGTTATGGAAACATCCTAATGAAATAAAATGATATAACATATGAGAAAATAGAATTATTCTTGAACTCTATGTCATATTCCTGGATTGAGTTGAGTCATTTCTTTATGCTTTGATATTGACATCCATCTTTGTGGTTTTACATTGTAGAGTTCTGAAAGTCCTTTGGGGGTCTTGGGATCTCTACAAGGTATTTATATACTCACCCCTGCAAAGGCTTCACCTGCAAATTGATGAGTCTTATGAAGACAAAGAATAACACGGATGATACTTTAGTTATCTAGGACCAGATAGTACACATAGGTAACTGGTTGATGTGGATAGTTGTGGAGATGATATTTACCTAAACATTATTTTGGATCTTTGGGGGAGGATCTCATGAGAATTTATCCTTTTTAGTTGTATCTTTTATGTTGGTCTTGTATTCCAGCCCCTTTACATTTATTACGCACTTTTACTTCTGGAGTTTTACTATGTGGTTTGCATCTTTTTATGTTCTTTGTCAGTGTGATTATAGGTTTAAAGGAAATTACTACCCATTTTTCAGGATATGACTTTGGGGTTCTCATCGCCAACCCCTAGCCTATGGATGGTGGCCAAGGGGTAGTCACGACATGAGCCCCTAGGGATGGGTCATGACAATTAACCATTTAATATTTAATATATGAATGTAAATAATGAATATTAATGTAATAATTTTCATTAATATTTTTTTTTGAAATAATGGTATATAATATTATTCATAATAATTTGGACTTATATAAATTAAACATGCATATTAAAATGTAGAAGTTAAATCCCAAAATAAGAGTAATAATGAAATATTATTCACAAATAATTGATTAGATGAATTAAGAAGATCATATACGATATCATAAACATGAATATTTCTGTTGAATAATAAATTTACATTATTTATACTATTATCTATGGGTTACATATATTTACAAATGAAATTAGACTTAATATATGGGTAAATTTCATGATCTCGTTATTTTTTATAATAGTTTATACATAAGTATATGATGGAAATATTTAAATTCCATGTCTATGTTTTTTAAAAATGTATAAAAAATATTTTTATAATTCCATTATAAATTTTATTGTCATTATTACCCACCATTGATACTTTTATTAAATATATTTGAAGGAATAATTTTATTCTATTCCTAATGGAAATTATTTGATTTTTACGGAAAAAGTACAAGAGAAAATATTTTTCAACTTATATGGAAGGAATGAATTTCATATGTTTCATGATGCCTTAATTACATAATGTTTTCCTTAAAATATTATGAATTTATTTGAATTTAATATTTTTCATATTAAAATGTTACATAATTCAAATACAATAAAACTAATTCAATGAAGAATTGGTATTCTTACAGAATAATTATTGTCATGTGATATATCAAAATTATTTTCCATCAATGATAACAGTAATTGATGTTACTTATGAATTACTAGTGATTTTATTCAAGGATAATACCACTATAATTTAGATGGGTTTTTTATTAATAGTATTTAATTATATTTATGGAACCCATTTCTTTTCCATGTGTTATGTTATGATAGAATGATATTTTTGAAACAATTTTTCTGTATGGGTTCTGATATGATAAATTATTTTTGTCCATGTGGGACCTTTGTGTATGTGTTTCATTATGTGATGGGTGGGACATATAAATCTCTAAAATTTGTTTCATTTTTTTATTTTCAAGACTCAAACAAGTAGTAAAAACATTTCAATATTTTAGGGTTTGGATGAGGAGTGAACTTATTTCTATAAGGGTCATTTTCCTCTATAGTGGAATTAGAAGTAAACCTTGAAAAATAAAAAAATTATTATCAATTATTAGTTTAATTAATAATTTCCATGTTTTATGTTGTGATATAATTTAATATCATCTTTCAATATTTAAAAACATATATGCTTTTTCTCATGACATTGTGTCATTATTATTGATATACATGATATAAGTTCCAAATTGTTTTATGTTCTTATGTATTTTCGTTATTTAATGATTGATATTTCCATTTTCACCCATACTAAGTAACTAATATCACCCTTTATTATGTTTCGTTTCCATATGATATATAGGTTGATATTATGCAAGATGTTTTTAATAAATATTCTAGTTATGAATGGATAATCAGAAGACGATGTAGATGTTTAATGGATCAGTTGTTTATGATTCCCACTTTTCAATGGAAATGAACATAAATGGTAATCAAATGGTTTTTTAGGATATATAATGATTATTATCTAATTTCTATGAAATATATATATACGAAAATTATTGTATGTTCTTCTAAAACAAAATAATAATTATGTGAGAAACAATAATAATACTTGGATATAAACAAATCATAATGAATATTTTATAGGATGTATAAATCATGTCACCTTATTTTCAATATATGATTCCATAGGTTTTAAAATATCTCATTCAATGTCATCACCAATTCAAATCCATAATAATTCTTGTTAATGAAAATGTTATTTATGTATTGTATAACCCAAATAGGGTAATGATATTTTAAAAAAAATTCCAATTTTCATGTACAAGTATAATCTCAAGTAATGGATGATGTTACTTTTTGTGTTTGTACCAATGATTACAATTGTTTATCAACCATTTTCACTTTTAGTATCTATATAGGGATTTATTTATAATGTAAAACCACATAATATCTACCTTACTCAAATATTAGATTTATATTATAAACATATCCTCATGTGTATAATAAGGTTATGTTTCTTATATTATCCCAAAATATAGTTCACACGGTTTCTAATAATTTGACACAGATACCAACAATAATGTACCAGAACCTATTAACTTAGAGGTAGTTTCTTCTATATAAAATTCTCATAAGATACATGGAATCACATACCAAACTACTGAATATTTTATTAGTCTTGGTAAATATGATTTATACATCATTGTAATATTACATTTGAATAAAACTCACAATAAATTTTTTCATAAAATATAAGTATTCATTCTATAATTTCATTAAATGTCATTCATAATACGATTCCATTTTTCATGGAAATGGAAAAATAATTAGGTGATATTCAATTCCCTATATGGGTTAACTAAAAAAGAAGTCTTCATGAATGAATATTAGTAATTAACATATCATGGTAAATAACTGAACACAGTATCCATTTAAATAATTTGACAACCATGATAAGATAAGGAATAATCATTATATAATGAAGAAAAACTAATAACCCATGTCATTTAATCGATAAGTAGAAAATGAAAGGAATCCATAGATAATATCATTAAGAAAATCACATGGATAAATATAAATAAATTATTAATTATGGAAATTACTAATGAGTTGATGTTATTATATTATGTATCATCATACCACTACTTTCACTACCTTTCACCAAACTGTTAAAAAGTAATGGGTTGGTATACAAAAAAACCCATTTTCAAATGGTTAGACAACTGATTTATACCCTGATGCTCCTAATTCATTAATGGGTTCACTATAATTGTCCCTCACAGATAACATCAAGTCCTAAAAATTCATTATATATCAAATAATCGACTTAATTAATAAATCAATATTCCATATCAAAATATTTATGTATCATATAAGGAATATGGATTAACAATAATTTTCACAGTGAATAATGTAACACACAATGTAAATTACCATATGCATAAATGATATATAGTATAAATACTATTGTTTTTGTTATATAATATTTATATTTATTGGAAATTTAATCTCCAATAATAATAAAAATGAGAATATTTCAAATTAAAAAAAGTTTATGATTTCAAAAAGTAAATATAATGGTGAATGTCAAAAATTTCCATACTGAAATAGATAGTAAACCATATAGAGAAATAATTAACATTACTAATACAATGTATCCCCCATTATATCATATGTACAATAATGGGTTGATGTCGTCGATGAATGAAAATAAAATAAAAATTCCATTAAAAACTCTTAAGGAAATTATCTTTCTAAAAAAATTATATTTTTTGAAAATAAAATATGAAATTATATTTTGAAAAAAAACAATTATTTAAAAAACAATTTAATTTTAATAGGTAATCCTTAAATTCTTTATTGTTCATAAAAGTGGGAAATTTTTGACATTTCGTACACTTGAAATAAAATATAATGTTCAATTATTCAGTAAAATCCAAATATACATTTTTTTCGGTAACTACATGAACATTTCTTTCAAAAAAAATTGTACTAATTAAAAATGGATAATAATAGATTTAATAATTCATTTTGATAATGATAAAAAATATCGAAAATATGTTATGAAATTGTTGATTTTGATGTAACATGGTTTTTGATCGAAGGGGGAAACGAAGTATGATTATATTGAAAACAAGTCTCATTAATTTCAAATTACAATTTATACCAAATGGTTATATTACATTAAAAATCGTTAATAAATAGTGGATAATAAAATTAATTATTATTATTAAATAATAATCAAATAGATTCCTCCTATGGAAATTCATTTATCAACTATCCAAATTATAATGATATTTTGAAATATTCTATTAAAAAGTTCATAATGTCGAAGTGATTATTAATCAATGAATTCATTATGTCTATAATGTTAAAATACACATAAAAATATATGAAATAATATATATTATATTTGAATTTTTTTACACATATCATCTATGTATTACAAATATAACTAAGATGTAATATAACACATTGGGGGAAATTAAATTATTAAATTCATTTAATATTTGTAATTTTATAGTAAAATATAATTAGATGAAATAATTAAAATTATAACTTAATTTACTAAGTGATTGTCTTTTTTATAATATTACATTAAAATAGGAATTATATACCCCATATGAATGAAATTATAGGAAATAGATTCTAATATAACCCAATAAAGAGAAATTGATATATTGTCCTTTAACTCAATCATCATTTTGGTTGAACATTCTTAAATAAAATATATAATTAGTTTATTTATATTATAATTTATAACAAAACCATATTCATATATATAATATAATATATGAACATATTATAAAATTTTACCACCCATTTCATAATAATATTTCATTTTTTCATAATATAGGGTGTTAAAGGGTTTTTTTACCATGAATGTTTTTACATAAATGTTCTAGTTCGTAGTAAAATAACATAGGAAAATAATCACCCAAATTTAATTAAAGATATAAATATAATATTAAAAAATTATACAATTTTTTAGAATCATTTTTCAAGCATGTGAATGCAAAATTAATAGCATCGCTTCTGCCAAAAGGTATGTTGTACATGTGCTTGAGCGATGATAACATTCAATAAAAAATTTAAATTATAAGAATTTAGGAAATATATTAATATTAAAAAATAAAAATAATTCCATATATATTAAATATATTCATTAACTTTATCCACATTACATTCCATATAATGTTCCTGGGAAAAACAAATCACATAGCTTCCCAAGGTGGAAGCTCAGTGAACACTTGAGAAGCATTATCATATATTAAATATCAAGGAATGTATAAAGGAATATTTAATAATATAATTAATTAAGTATAATTATTTTATAAATATCATAAAAATATTCAAATACATCATTATATCCATTGATAAAATTAGGTATTATTAAAAAAATCACATAATTTTATGAGGAAATATTCTTCCATACACACGACCAATTGTTTCATATTTCATATAATTGAATAGAAGAAATATATAGGTAATAACATTAATATAAAAGATATAAATATATTTAAAATATTATGCATATTTTATTTGAATGTTATAAATTTATTTTATATAGTTAGATCGTGTAACAAATTAAAAATGCTCATTTAAAGAATTTGCATATTCTTTAAGAATCAAAGACGTGTTTGTCACAAATACAAACCTGTGTTTAATTTATGGTCAAGCCATGGATTAGAATATGTTTATAGGTGAGTAAGGATGTTATCCATTATGTTATGGGTAGAACAAAATGGCTTTGCACAAGATTAATGGGAAGGACAGTTGGTGGCCTTTTATTGGAGGGGGTTGACAACCATGATTTTTTTAAATTAGTAAATTACACAAATACTTTTATCAGGAAAAATTCTCCAAAATGGATAAATATCAATAAAAATAATATATTAGGTAAAAATATGTCCATTCAATGGGTATTTTAAAATTTTTATTTAATATGTATCATTTTATAGTTTTAATCCCCTACCAAAACTGTTTTTACCATAACTATGCTAATTAATTTTTACTTTTTTTAATAATAATTTTAAAAAATTAATACTTACTTTTATGATAATATAAATAATGATTATTAATAATATTTAATCAATTTTTTAAATATTTTTTTCATAGACGTAGATGAATAAAATTTAATATTATACCATTAGATGAGATGGAAAAACAGGTTTTTAAAGAGATAATTATTTTATGTATAGAATGTATTAATGTCAAATTTAAATATTGAATTTTTTAAATGACCTATATTTCAAACTCTGTAATATAATTAATATATGTTAAATTATTGGAAAATTTATAATAAAATAATTATATTAATATAAAATAAAATAAAATGTAGTATCAAATAAAAAAATATTTCTCTGTAATCATGAAAAAATGTAAAAATTAAAAAAAACCCAAATACTCAACATAAGGAAATTTTGATTAAAATTTTAAATAATTATTTTCATTTTAGCAAAATAAAATTATATATTTTTTGAATATTTATATTAAATCATATCGGCAGATTGTGACAAAACCTTGTTTTAGGGAAAGGTATTTTTTCAGAAAACCTTATTTTTTCTTTCAAATGATTTTTATTTTATTCCTAATCAATTTATAACAATAGAAATTTTTATAAATGTGTAAAACATATGATTTTTAAAATATTGTTACCTCAATGCATGCCAATAAAATTAATGATTGTTTTATAATATTATAATATATTATAGTTCATTTTAAATTAGGGTAGCGTGTTTCGTAATTTATATAAGAATCAAATTAATTTAAAATGGAAAATATAAAAAACTATCTAGGTGTAAGATACTAGTATAATATCAGTTTTTCATGTCATATATTCTATCTTTCCCCTCTTCATTCTTCTAAATTTTTATGGTTTAAAATGTATGTATCTTATAATAAAAATATAAAATATTTTACTGTCTTTCGATATTCACCTACGCATTTTGTTTTTTTTAATAAAAAACATAAATTATCAATTGATTTTAATGGTTTTACTAATTCAATCAAACCACATAATTCATATAAATTTTTATATTAAAAATATTTAATATATAGTTCATGTATAATAATAATTATTTTGTTAAATTTGGAAAAATAATCTTAAAAAAATTAAACATGTAGATACATTTTTTAACATAATTTTTGTAGTTATTTATTTTTATTTTAACACACATATATAAATATTTATAACTAATATAAATTAGTTAAGAGGATAATTAATTATTTATTAAAATAGTGTTTTACTATTATTAAAATCATGTTACTATTATAACAGTTTTGTTGCTGTTATAAATTTCACACTTCAACGATTATATAACCATTAAACAACCTTTAATCAAATATTATTTACATAATTATAAATTAAAAAATATTTTCAATGTATCTCTATAAAAAACATAAAATATTTTGAAATAATTTTTAAGGATTTTCATATTTTTCATATTGTTGATATTGTTTATGATAAATCAAGAAGATAGTGTTGTAATCAAATTTGAAATTATAATTTTTTTACTTATGCATCTTTATTCGCAAACTATATAATTGTTACATTTTTTGGGTATATTTTTTTATATGTATTATTCTATATCATTGAAATAATATAGTATTTGTCTTTATATGGTGCATGCAATTTATTTATACTATATCTTCTATCATAATTATAAGGACACATATTTGGGATGATAATTTAATATAATAAATTTTGAGTAACAAAATTTATAGCCATTTATGTCATTGTAACATGAAAATTTTATATTGGAATTCCACTGAGGATATATAAAGACACATGAGGTTGGGGGAGTGAATGTAATTTTACTTATTTTTTAAAAATTAATATTCATCCATGATAGTATTACCACATTTGCATTCAATTTTATTTTGGTTCTTAATGAATATTTATCTATTTTAATTTAACCAAATCATCATCTACCACATTGATAATTATAATGTAGATAAAGATTATGTCATACTTTTACTAGGTTCAGCTCAAATTCATAATACATGATAATATTGGTTTTTCTCCAAGAAAATGGTTTCTATAATATAATAAATGGTTCAATAAAATTATTGGTGTTTCTCACAAATATATAGTATCCCACATTGTATACAATTTTCTACTTACTATAAGAATTTCTTTCTATCATCATATTGATCATATCTTCACCACATCCCACCATTGTCGAAGATTAATATCATAATCATTGTGAATAACTAGAATTATATAGGTTCTTTGGAATCCCACCAATAATAGTAATATTATTAATTTAGCACCTCCTTATTATTAGATAACATGTTCATTTAATAAGTCACTACCTATATTTGAAAATATAACCATCTATAAATTAACATCATTTTCGATTGTCGATATTTCTTTGATTTCAATATAAATAATGTAGTTAGTACAAAAACTCAATATTACATGATTTTATAGAACATTCAACCAGGATTTATAAACAATAATCTTATAAGTCCATAACTCAAAAAACTATCCTAGTGAATATTAACAATATAAAACACCTAAAAATAATTCATAGTTTTATGTAAGATAAACATGGAACTATTCTATATATATGGAAATCACAATATAAAAATGATATTTAATGTCCTAAATGTATAATATTTATATCTTTCCTTAATTTAATAGTAAATGATTCATTCTTTATATTCCTATAGAGAATAAATACACTACACAATATGATGATAGGTCTCAATTTAAAATCACATTTGTAATCCACATTGTAATGCCCGGACCCCAGTTACCTAGAGTCGGTGCATTATTACATAACATTGGCATGATCACAAGAAAGATCAAGTCTCGAAAGACCGATTAGTTTAGTAGTCTTGGAAACAGTAGATATATTCATAAGTCTTACATTACATCATAAGGTAAAAAAAACTACAACATCATCCTGTATTCATATCCCCTCATACTATCCCTGCAGGTCATTCATAAATTAATTCTTCATAATCCTGGGAAAAATAAAACATTGAAATGGGTGAGCTCAGGTGCTCAGTAAGGATAACATTATAGAAGAAGATTTCATAGATAAGCATAAACACTTAAGGAAGTTTATAACTAAAAAGAAATCCTTTTAAACTTGAACTTCAGCATAAAATGGAAAAAATAAAATAAAATAATTCCATTTACTTACTCACATTAATATTCTACTAGTCAAATGATAACATACAATATCAATAGAAACTTTCATAATGATGGAATGCATAATGCCAGACTATCATAACTACATAGCCAAGGCCTCGTGCCATGACTACAAATAAGATTTTGCCATGGCTTTGTGCCAATACACTAGTTTGTCTCATGGGACCTACCGATGCATTGAGGAGCTATAGTGGGCTCCACCCGTCACTTATTAAGCCCAATGCATTCCTCATATGAACAGGTTTAAACATAACATAAACATTCGTATTAAAACTAGCATACGAAATGTCAATACATTATCTACAAACCATGAATGGTATAAAAATTGCACATCCACAGTCAAACATAACTCATTTGATACAATATGGAAGATTGTTTTGTATCACATTAACCTCAGTCAAGAATAATGATGGATGTTGACGTAGATGAAAATAATCATCAAAACTATTTGAGAGAAATATCCACCTTTTTCTGGAAATCATTTTAAAGGTCACACTATTTGTCAAGAAGCCATTTAAAAATAGATTTTTAAATCAAAGTGTCCCATACCACTTTGATCCTTTTTAAAATGAGTTTTAATTTTAAAACTTTAATGACCATAAAAATAAATCCTTAAAACCATTTTTAAATCATGGATATTAATGAAAAGGATTTAGATGAATAAGTCTCTAAAACATTTAAAAATGGTATTTTAGTTAGAGATTCTAACCAAAAGAGAGATACATGAATAAAAATAATTGAGGTAATAAAAACATTGTAATATCATGATAATAAAGGTATTCATGATATACTATGTCAAAGTACATTATATACACCACATAAAAGTGATTTGGTGTATAACAACAAAGAAGTCTCAATGGAATTTATGTTGAGATGAAATCTCTCATAAAGGTCGTATCCTTAGGTTAAGGATAAATCAACGACATAATAATGTGTGACAAATATGAATACAGTAAATATGATTGGATATTCAGTGTAAAACAATCAAAGGATATTCACATATAATCCTGTGAAAACAACACCAATGAATTGGATGTTTAACTCAACAAATAGAGAATGAGTTAAAATTACTCTTATCAAATTCATATCGATGACTTGAGAAATTATCAATGGAGTGATTATGTGTATCAAAAGTGTATCCACAGAAAAGGGGAGTGGAAATTATGAAATAAGTGAATTAATAGTTATTCCACACATAATCTCAGAGTAAAATAATTAATGATGTTTGCGTAATGCCGAATAAATGGAAATTGAAATTTTAAATTCCCTTATCGATTAGGTAACATACGAAACATACACCAATGAAAGATGGATCATAAAATGATAATGTAAATACCCATAAATTAATTTATATTACACAATGAGTACAATCATGGGCAGTACACATACAACCCATGCAATAATAAAGTGGTGAACAATGGAATTATCACGAAATTAAGAGTGAGTTAAGAAACCTCTTACCTTGTACTTTTCCTTGGTTGTGGGTAGGTTAACCCCCTTTATAATGTTTAAATAATTGTTATTAAATTATTAATTAATCATATACATTAATATTACATCATATATGATCTTTTAACATTTCTTTGTTTAATAATATATTAGAATTATTGTCGTTACATGTGACAACTTACTCATTTTATTTTATATGTTTTGTTTTGTAAGACATGTTTTTCATGGATAGGTTGTATCTTATTCATATCCAAAATTATATAAATTCCTTAAACATTATTTTTAAATCATAAAATGATAATTATACCTGAATGGACATGATAGAGAATGAATCTCATCACGTTCGTGGAGACGGTAGTCCGTACGTACGCATGAGCGACAATATCATTCTGTTGATATTAAAATAATATATAATTGGATTGTATATCATATATACAGAATCATTATCATGTTATATTTATTATTTTCATGAGTTACACATCATTATTATACCCACCCAAATAATAATATATTGAATAACAATTACACCACGACGTGGAGACGGTAAGCCGTACGTACGCACGTATGGTGACATGTTATTCCAAGGGTGGATAGAATACTGAATATGGTTGTACCATATTTATAATAACATCACAGTATATATAAGATACTAGAGTCATTATTTTATAATGGTAATAACAAATAAAGAATAAGTGTAAGAAGAAAGGAACTTGAAAAGGGGTGGTGAAAACATTACCTCTTCTTCGGGTTCTTCCTTTTGATTTGATCAAAAGGGCTCCTTAGGTTGGCTTTCTGATCAAACTATGGCCTCTAGGTTGTAGTGAGGGAAGTTGAGAGAGTATTTGGGTAGGGTTTCGCCGAATCAAAAGGCTTTGAAGGTGTGAATAAATGAGAAGGAGGAGTGACCTTTTATAAGAGGGGTGAGGGGCACCTTTGGAAAAGATAGAAATATTAATTTATAATAAATTAATATTCGGTTTATAATGGCTCCAAAGTTTATTATTCAAAAGTTAATGTAGGGATAGGTCTAAAACCATTCAAACAATAGAATTTGGACAGGTTTTGGTTACAATATTAACCTTATCTTTTAGTTGTAACTCTTAGTTAATTAGTTTGACATTTACCATGTCACTTTGTATTTTTATATTATATAGTTAATAAACTTACTATATACATCCAAGAGACCCCCAAGTGATCCATTAATTATACACATATCATTATATAAGTCCTTTGGACTATCCATATATTTTTATTAATTTAATATCAATTAATAATATAATATTTTTTTTAAAACACTTTTATGTCATTTTGGCCACTATTCAATAGTTGATTTTTGTGAAACTCATAATAGAATTATTACTTAGAAAAAAGTCCATTAAATCAATCATAATATGTCATATTATCCTAAAAAATTAGTTAAATTCATTAAAAGTATCAAATTATATTTATTTGGGTATTTATAATATCAATTATTCTAATTTTTCACTATTACGGTAATTACTGCATCATAATTGTGTCATAAATAAATTAATGTATTTAAACTGTAAAAATTATAAATAAAATATCATTATGTAGGAAATATTTTATATTTTTAATTAATAATTATAGTCAAAATTCCAACATATATAACCCTATGTAACAATTTTTTTTCTATAAGATATATGCTTGTGTCATTTTTGTATTCATTTTAACTTAATTAAAATAAAGTGTCCGTATCACTTACAAGTGGATTCATGGGGTCCACAAATCGACCCAAAGATGCCCATGGTCGACCATGTATCAACCAATAGGGTTAAGACACGTTTTAAGCTAATTTATTATTATTATAATATTATTTTTTTAACCCATGTTTACCGGATTTACCCTTTTACCATGGTAAATAAAATATTTACCGAAATAATTATCCAAAATGTCTAAAAGTAAAAGTTACCTATCTACAAAATTTGAACATCCTGATTCCAAATATAAAATCTATTTTTCCAAATTCAAAAGTCAGAAGTGGCAGAAATTAATTTTAAAATAATTCCCAAAAAGCGTGTTTTTAAGATATAATAAATATCAAAATATTGACACTTGTTTATGTCTGGTATAAATGTGAAATTATGTTCAAAGACACACATTGTATTACATGGTAAAAATATATTTTAAATATAATTTAAAACCACTCAAATTAATTATTTATCACTATTAATTATTTCCATTAAAAAGGTTGTTTTTAATTAAAATTTAGTAATTTTTTACTATTCATCAAAATATAAAAGTTATCCGAAAAGTACCAAAATTTCACCCTAGGCTAATTTAGTTATTCCAAATCCAAAAATGAATCATATTTTACCAAATTAAAAACATAAATGTTTCATTTATTAATTTAAAATTGATTCCTGCTTTCGAAACCAAAAGGCCTATTTTTAAGAAATAATAACTATCAAAAGTTTGACACTTGTTTATGTCCAATTTCAATGTAAAATTACTTAAAATCACCATCATTGGATTAAATAGTAAAAATATAATCTATTTATACTTCGAAACCATTAAAATTTATAATTTAACAATATAAATTATTTTTATTAAAAAAGTTGTTTTCAGTTAAAATTTAGTAATTTTTCATTATTCACCAAATTATGAAAGTTATCAAAAAGACACCAAAACATTATTTATACTAAAATATTATGTCCCGATTATAAAGAAGAATTTCATTTTGTCAAATTGAATATATAAATGTTTCAAATATTGGTTTTAAAACGGATTCACCATTAAAAGGCGGTAATATTTCATTTTTTTGAAAAATACTTCTTTTATCTGAAAAAATGAATTTGTTCATAAATAATGTCTTAGAATATAATAATATGGATTGAAATTATAAGGATAATATAATATTTAAAATTTAGTTAATACTATTCATAACTTCTTTTGAACAGTTAGTTTGGTAAGTCGTGGTGTACTTGAACTAAGTGTTGCGTAAAACACAGGCTATTGTATTATTCAAAGAGAAGTGTACCGTGGAAGATTGGGGTGTTACATTCACCCCTCCTTCAATAAATTTCTTCCTCAAAATTTTAAAAAAATTGGGCCTGAGAATATAATGGAAATCCCACATCGGAAAAAGAGTCAATAAAATTATCACTTTAAAAGAATGAAAGAGAGGTATAATGGTCAACCATGATAACCCATACTTGGATTCCAGGTAGGAAAACATGGATATGGATGATAAACTAAGTGTCAAGTTTTGATGGAGAGGGATAGAAATCATTATTAGGAGAATGTTAACAATAAGAAAACCACACACTTGTGTTGGGACAAAGGACCATTAGTCTCCTAGTAGGAAAGTAAACTGACAACATTTTTTTTATTTAAGTTACATTACATAAGGATGAGAAATTAATTTATGATATTGTCTAAGAATATAAATATATATACTTACATTTTTAGTAGAGTTTCATTCATTAATAAATTTTAAACAGTAACTCATTTTCTTAAACGATCAGTATTCAAGAAGACTTGGTCACACTGGAAGAGCCAGAATAAACTTCTATAGAATCACATGATCCGTGTAGGATAAACTATATATTTACATTGTCTTTAAGGATTAATCAAAACCAAAATGGTTAGTATAAGATCTAATGTTCCCTTTAATGGATATTCCTTTAGTGAAATAAACACTAATCTTAATTTCTAAAATTAAACCAATAATACCCCAAAGATAAATAAATACCATTAAATAATCAATTGTCCTTAAAATCCTTCAATATAATCCAAACTAATATTGAAACCCAAAACATAGAAGAATTTGATTATGTAGTCTCCCATGTTAAATTGTATCTCCAAATGACATTAATTACTCTTAAATTCACATACATAAAAGTAATTAACCTAATCACTTCCATAAATAACCCAAATCATTATAAATACAAAATAAAAACATAGATAAAAATCCACCAATACTCCTCAAATTAAAGCCCATACTACTCTATTTTCCTTTGGCATATAGTGTTTTCAGCAAGTCGAACAACCTCCAAAATATCATTTATCACTTAATCACCAAATCATTTTCCTATACCCAGGTTATTCATTTAGTAAGTCATAAGATCCCAAATCAAATTATTATTTATCAATAAAATCATTTTACTAAAAATAATAGTCACACTAAACCGGGACTTCACGTAGTCCAGTGGTAGGCGATAAATCCAATCGCACTTTGGTTGTGGGTTCGATTCCCACATCTTTGTCCGACGTGATGGGTTGTCACACGGTCTACATGTTGTCCTTTTCCAAAAACTATATTTTATAAAATTACCAAGATGTGATAAATTCCTCAAAATAACCATAACATAATTTAACCACAAATTTTATCTCATAACTTGAATTTTCATCCCAAATTATAATAATTTTTAATTGCCTCAAACCCAATGATCATATAAAACCAAATGGTTATTTATAACTATATCCACAAGAGAAAAGATAATTCTTCCTCAAATATCATTCTCACATGGAAAACCGTAGGGTTAAAAATACAAGATAATATTATTCCCAAATAAACCCATCAACAAGGATCACTAGTACTTTTTAAACATTTCCCCAACCATTTATTTCCATATAGCTTCTTCTTTGACCAAGAAAATATCCTATAAAATAGGTCATTCACTCGGGTAATGGCCAGGTCCCCTACATTTACGGCAAATGACTGTAAATGGACTCTTGGGACCATTTTTATCTTCTTCCATAGTACTCTTCATTTTTCTTAGGCAGTTCTTCACTTTATGTCCTTCCTTCCCACATGTAAAGCATTTCTTTGTCCCATTGAGACACTTCCCTAGGTGTCTCCTTCCACATTTCCTGCATGATGGAAATTGAGGATTTCTTTCTCCATGGTCTCCACTACCGGAGCTCTAATCATTCATTACCTTTCTTTTCTATGTTGAGTCTGGTAGTCGGTTAATATATATACTGTTGATCATATTTTTGGAAAATTTATTTGGCATAAAGACGATATCTTTTACGCCCATCAACAATCCATTTTGTTGCTCATTTCCACCACCGTTCCCAACTTGTACATCATTCTCAAAGTCACTAGGACTTACTTGGAATCTAGCCATTGATTGTAACCAGGAAGAATTGTGTGAGTAATAGTAGTCATACAATTATTTAGAGATTAACATGTCACCATATTCTGAATTTGAAACACATTAGGATTAACCAAGGTCATTTACTCTCATCTTATATATATAATAAATTAAATCGGTTTGTAAAGAAACTTTAAATTATCCTAAGCATATCCCCTGGGAGTGCCGTAACCAAGAGTTCAACAAGGCCCGTTTTTGTGCACTAGTTCATGTTCGAGTCTAACTCAAAGCGCTGTTTTCGGGTTTTACCCCTAGGTACATCTATGCCAGAGCCGCCTCTACCTGCTCGTATCCAGACAGAGATGTATTCTTCGGAAAACTCACAAACTCTCTACAATACCAAACTTCTAGGAAGTCATTCTGTACTAATCCTCAGAGTTCATCTTAGGTCTACATGCTCTAATCAGAGTTTATCTAAATCTAGCATCCAAGGTTTGTACTAAACTTCCTCTGATACCAACTGTAACGCTGCGACCCCAGTTACCCAGAGTCAGTGCATTATTACATAACATTGGCATGATCAAAAGAAAGATCAAGTCTCGAAAGACTGATTAGTTTAGTAGTCTTGGAAACACTAGATATATTCATAAGTCTTACATTACATCATAAGGTAAAAAAACTACAACAACATCTTGTCTTCATATCCCCTCATACTATCCCTGCAGGTCATTCATAAATTAATTCTTCATAATCCTGGTAAAAATAAAACATTGAAAGGGGTGAGCTCAGGTGATCAGTAAGGATAACATTATCGTAGAAGATTTCATAGATAAGAATAAACACTTAAGGTAGTTTATAACAAAAACGAAAGCCTGTTAAACTTGAACATCAGCATAAAATGGAAAAAATAAAATAAAATAATGCCATTTACATACTCACATGGATATTCTACTAGTCGAACGATCACATGCAATATCAATAACCACTTTCATAATGATGGAATGCATAATGCCAGACTATCATAACCACATATACAAGGCCTCGTTCCATGACTACAAATAAGATTTTGCCAAGGCCTTGTGCCAAGACACTAGTTTGTCTCATGAGACCTACCGATGCATCGAGGAGATATAGCGGGCTCCACCCGTCACTTATTAAGTCCAATGCATTACTCATATGAACAGGTTTAAACATAACATAAACATTCGTTTTAAAACTAGCATACGAAATATCAATACTTTAACTACAAACCATGAATGGTATAAAAGTAGCACATCCACAGTCAAACATAACTCATTTGATACAATATGGAAGATTTTATTGTATCACATTGACCTCAATCAAGAATAATGAAGGATGTTGACATAGTTGAAAATAATCATCATAACTATTTGAGATAAATATCCCCCTTTTTCTTGAAATCATTTTAAAACTCACACTATTTGTCAAGAAGCCATTTAAAAAGAGATTTTTGAATCAAAGTGTCTCATACCACATTGAAACTTTTTAAAAGGAGTTTTAATTTAAAAACTTAAATGTCCATATAAATAAATCCTTAAAACCATTTTTAAAACATGTACATTAATGAGAATGATTTCGATGAATAAGTCTTTAAAAAATTTAAAAATGGTATTTTAGTTAGAGATTCTAACCAAAAGAGAGACACTTGAATACAAATAATTGAGGTAATCAAAACTTTGTAATATCATGTGAATAAAGGTATTCATGATATACTATGTCAAAGTACATTATATACACCACATAAAAGTGATTTTGTGTATAACAACAAAGAAGTCTCGATGGAATTTAAGTTGAGATGAAATCTCTCATAAAGGTCGTATTATTAGGTTAAGGGTAAATCAACAACATAATTATGTGTGACAAATATAAATACACTAAATATGATTGGATATTCAGTGTAAAACAATCAAAGGATATTAACACATAATCTTGTAAAAACAACACCAATGAATTGGATGTTTAACTCAACAAATGGAGAATGAGTTAAAATTACTCTTATCAAATTCATATCGATGACTTGAGAAATTATCAATGGAGTGATTATGTGTATCAAAATTATATCCATATAAAAGGGGAGTGGAAATTATTACATAAGCGAATTAATAGTTATTCTACACATAATCTCGTAGAAAAATAATCAATGAAGTTTGTGTAAAGCCGAATAAATGGAAATTGAAAATTTAAATTCCCTTATCGATTAGGTAACATACGAAACATACACCCATGAAATAAGGATCATAAAATGATGATGTAAATACCCATAAATTAAAGTATATTACACAATGAATACAATCATGTATAGTACACATACACCACATGCAATAATTAAGTGGTGAACAATGGAATTCTCATGAAATTAAGAGTGAGTAAAGAAACGCCTTATCTTGTACTTTTCCTTGGATGTGGGTAGGTTAACCTCCGGTATAATGTTGAAATATTTTTTTATTAAATTATTCATCAATCATATACATTAATATGATATTATATATGATCTTTTAACATTGCTTTGTTTAATAATATCTAAGAATTATTTTCGTTTTAGGTGTTAACTTACTCATTTTATTTTATATTTTTTGTTACGTAAGCCATGTTTTTCATGGATAGGTTGTATCTTATTCATATAAATAATGATATCAAGTCCTTAAAAATTATTTTTAAATCATCAAATGATAATTATACTTGAATAGATACAATAGAGAATTAATCTCATCGCGTTCGTGGAGACGGTAGTCCGTACGTACGCACGAGAGACAATATCATTCTTTTGATATTAAAATAATATAGAATTGGATGGTATATCATATATACAGAATCATTATCATGTTATATTTATTATTTTCATGAGTTAAACATCATTATTATACCCACCCAAATAATAATATTTTGAATAACAATTACACCACGACGTGGAGACGGTAAGTCGTACGTACTCACGTATGGTGACATGTTTTTCAAAGGGTGGATAGAATACTGAATATGGTTTTACCATATTTATAATAACTTCAAAGTATATATAAGATACTGGAGTCATTATTTTATAATGGTAATAACAAAGAAAGAAGATGTGGAAGAAGAAAGGAACTTGGAATGGTGTGGTGAAAACATTACCTCTTTTTCGGGTTATTCCTTTTGATTTGATCTAAAGGGCTCCTTAAGCTGGCTTTCAGATCAAACTAAGGCCTCTAGGTTGTAGTGAGGAAAGTTGAGAGAGTATTTGGGCAGTGGTGTCCGAACCAAAAGGCTTTGAAGGTGTGAATAAATGAGAAGGAGGAGTTCCCTTTTATAAGAGGGTTGAGGGCCACCTTTGGAAAACCTAGAAATATTAATCTATAATAAATTCATATTCGTTTTCTAATGGATAAAAAGTTGATTATTAAAAGTTTAATAAGGGGATAGGTCTAAAACCATTCAACCAATAGAATTTAGACGGGTTTGGATTACTATTTTAACCTTATCTTTTAGTTTTAACTATTAGTTAATTTGTTTGACATTTACCATGTCACTTTGAATTTTTATATTATATAGTTAATAAACATACTATATACATCCAAGAGACCCAAAAGTGTTCCATTAATGATACACCTATCATGATATAAGTCTCTTGGACGAACCATTGATTTTTATGAATTTAATATCAATTAATAATATAATATGTTTTTAAAAACTCTTTTATGTCAATTTTGACACTATTCAATAGTTGATTTTTGTGAAACTCATAACAGAATTATTACTTAGAAATAAGTAAATTAAATTAATCAAAATATGTCATATTATCCTATAAAATTAGTTTAATTCATTAAAAGTCTCAAATTATATTTATCTGGGTATTTACAATATCAATTATTCTAATTTTTCACTATTATGGTAATTACTGCATCATAATTGTGTCATAAATAAATTAAATTATTTAATCTCTAAAAATTATAAATAAAATATCATTATGTAGGAAATCATTTTATATTTCTAAAGAATATTTATAGTCCAAAATCC
Source organism: Viscum album (assembly GCA_963277665.1). NCBI lineage: Eukaryota > Viridiplantae > Streptophyta > Magnoliopsida > Santalales > Viscaceae > Viscum > Viscum album. Next base: position 1,213,124,345 of record OY728131.1, on the reverse strand, counting down.
AAAATATATAACCCAATGTAACAATTGTTTTCTAAAAGATATATGCTTGTGTCATTTTTGTATTCATTTTAACTTAACTATAATAAAGTGTCCCTATCACTTACAAGTGGATTCATGGGGTCCCAAAATCGACCCAAATATGTCCATGGTCGACCATGTATAAAACAATAGGGTTAAGACACGTTTTAGGGAAATTTAGTATTATTATAATATTATTTTTTTAACCATTGTTTACAGGATTTACCCTTTAACCATGGTAAATAAAATATTTACCGAAATAATTATCCAAAATGGATAAAAGTAAAAGTTACATATTTACATAATATGAACATGCTGATTCTAAATATGGAATCCATTTTTCAAAATTTAAAAGACAGAAGTGGCAGAAATTAATTTAAAATTAATTCCCAAAAAGTGTGTTTTTAAGAGATAATAACTATCAAAAGATTGGCACTTGTTTATGTCTGGTTTAAATGTGAAATTATGTTCAATGACACAAATTTTTTACATGGTAAAAATATATTTTAAATATAACATAAAACCACTCAAATTTATAATTTATCACTATTAATTATTTCGATTGAAAAGGTTGTTTTTTATTAAAATTTAGTAATTTTTTACTATTCATCAAAATATAAAAGTTATCCGAAAAGTACCAAAATTTCACCCTATGCTAATTTCGTTATTCCAAATTCAAAAATGATGTATATTTTAAAAAATTCAAAACATAAAAGTTTAATTTATTAATTAAAAATTGATTCCTGCTTTCGAAACCAAAAGGCGTATTTTTAAGAAATAATAACTATCAAACGTTTGACACTTGTTTATGTCCAATTTCAAGGTGAATTTACTTAAAATTTCCATCATTGGATTAAATATCAAAAATATAATATATTTATACATACAAACCATTAAAATGTATAATTTAACAATATAAATTTTTTTGATTAAAAAAGTTGTTTTTAGTTAAAATTTAGTAATTTTTCACTATTCACCCAAATATGAAATTTATCAGAAAGACACCAAAACATTATTTATACTAAATTATTATTTCCCGATTCTAAAGAAGAATTCTATTTTGTAAAATTTAATATAAAAAAGTTTCAAATATTGGTTTTAAAAAGGCTTCTCCATTAAAAGGAGGTAAAATTTCATTTTTTTTGTTGAAAAATATGTCTTTTATCCGAAAAATGAATTTGTTCATAAATAATGTCTTATAATCTCATAATATGGAATTAAATTATAAGGATAATATAATATTTAAATTATTGTTAATACTATTAATAACCTCTTTTTAACGGCTAGTTTGGTAAGTCGTGGTGTACTTGAACTCAGTGTTGCGTACAACACACGCTATTGTATTATTCAAAGAGAAGTGTACCTTGGAATATTGGGGTGTTACACACATCCACATTAATTATTTATATATATTTTCAAAAATATGATTGTTCAATAGAAAATACTATTCGTTAACGGTCGTATCATCATACTATAATAATAACTATAAATCATATAATGGGATTGGGTGTTGTATATGGACCAACTCACCATTAATCTCAAATATATTTTTTTTTATTTGTAAACTATTATACACTATCTTCTCAAATGTGTATATTAGAAATAAACGACCTTGAATTCTTATTAATTCATTATCATCCACATTTAGATGAATATAGCTTCAGGTAAATATAAAAAGTATTCTCAAAATATTCTCCATATAGAATAATTTAAAAAATATGCATATCAAATATTCTATGTTTTATTTATTTTGAACACCATAGAAAATATTTAAGATGATGATACATTATATGAGTCCATTAATAATAAACTGTTTTTTCATTGGAATGGTAGGTTTGAATCTGTATACACCATTATCATCTCAAAAATAATTGATTAAACCTATCTCATATCATTTCATATTAATTTTGGCATTAATTAACATCTCAATATTCTATGAAATTTTGTATTAATTAATATTCCAAACTAGTAAATACACTTTCATAAAAAAATATAGGGGTTATTAAATATATAATACCATAATAACTAATAAGGATATCATAATGACATTAATGGACATAAATTTCTAATTGATAAAACATCATATTTTACATTAGTTATATTTATATAATTCTAAAAACACAATTTATAATTATGATTTAGTCAACCATTTAGTAAATAAATTCTAGCATCACTAATTTATCTTTCATACATTATACACCCTTCTTGGTGCATATGATGTTTATATCATTGTATAACATCACTTTCTCATATCAAATAAATTAATATTCCCCCAAATTAAATTATGTAATATCATTTTTATACACCATATTCTATTTTTTATATTTTATAGGAATAAATCATACAATTTAATGAAAATATGTCCACTGAGAATCATTAATCTTAACATCTACTTTTTTACACATACATGTGTTTTATTGATCGATACCTTTCTTAAATTTACAAAAATTGGAATGGGTCGTCTAATTTTACAATATATATTGATGATCATAATTATATTGGTATGGTTTCACCCAAATACTAAAAATGGATACCATTATGTTAAATGAAAAAAACTAATTTTATTATCGATGAAAACTATTCTTGGAAAAAACACCTCTTTTGATTCATAGAAGTTGTTATTTTTGTTTATTATCTTCATGAAATTTTGGAATTAATTTATAATAATTATAATCATGTTAAATTACATCCATAATTTCCATAAAATAATATAGTCATTTTAAAACAATCATCAAAACAACCAAAATATTTTGTAACACAATGTTAAATTATCAAAAAATAAAACCTACTTCTCTAATTTATTGAAATTTTTTAATAATTTTAAATAATGTTTTTCATGCTTTTATATCCAAAATAATAAACCATATGCTTATTTTAATTTTGTGCATCCATTAACATTGTTTAAATAGAAGTTCCCCAATTTCATCAAGAATATTTGACATGAAAATGAGTTTAATAATTATCACCAATAAATAGATAAGTCATTGTATTTTTCCAAATAGATCGTTATGGGTAGAAATACCTCCTATTTTTATAATATAATATCAATAAAAAAATATTATATTATATATCAAATTTTAGATCACTCCATTCTTATTTACACATCATGTATGGGTATCCTATATATTTTGTACTACGATTATACGCTAATACGTCATTCTATTTTTTCCATGTACACAATAACTTATACCTAACACATTGAAAATAAATAAAATAATATCATCACAAAATCTAAAAGGGTATTTCAATTTCCCTATTACAATTCCATTTTTTTGAAATAAATATAGAATATCATGGATTTTATAATCAAAATTATTATAAATGAATTTTTAAGGATCTCCATTATTATAAAACCAGAAAATATGGAAGAAAGGATAAGTTCATACAAAACAAGATTTCCATCATCAATAAAAGGAATGAATCATAATGATACAAAATAAAAAAAAAGACATCTTTCAAATCTGCATCATAATTATAGAGTCTATCATTATGATGACTCAATAATTTATATAACATCATAAATTTACTTATCTCAGGGACACACTCCCCATGTTTATGTCTTCCTAAAGACCCATGTAGCATCATATATACTCGAAGCATCGGTTTAATCAAGTCTATCATCATTGAATTGTTTATTACTCCTCTTGTCCTCTTTCTGAAAGGTTTTGAATCATCTTCCATGGAATAAATGTAACTATCATTGATATATCTATCATAATTACTAAAAAAATTATCTATTATTGATTCAAGTGGTCTAGAACTAGAGTTCCCATCCTATGGTGTATCATGTTATTTAATGGAATCTGATGTTGTAACCGAGTAGAGTACCTTACTTATAAAAGACTCATCATCACAGCCTTCCCATTTTATATCTCCCAATGGGCCCAAAAATTAACCCATATAATTTATATAATCATTCATATTCAACTATGATTTTCTTATAAAATTTTGAAAAAATCATATCTATTTTCCTATATATTTTGATCATCATTATCGTAGATGTCATTTTCTAATGAACTGAGGTTATCCCCAGCATTTTTTAGGAGGATAATCGTCATCCATGTAACCAATGGATTTTTAAAAATTTATAAGTGTATCAGATAATATTTGGGATCGAGTATCATCTTTTAAGAAATACATATATTTCAACCTCCAAGATGAATTTTTTTTTGAATTATTAAAGAGGCTTCTTCAAAACGATATATTTCTTGTGATATTTTACCTAAATGATTTAGATAAACATATTCCTCATATACAATTTATATTTTGGTTTTTTCTGGTGGTCTATCTAGACTATATCATACATTAGATGGACTTCCAACATCAACCACATTATCATAACCATATTTAGAGATCCCCTATTTTTGTGAAGATTCCATCTCACCATCATACAGCCGATAATAGTTCCCCTTGTTTTAATAATAATGACACCCATTTATAAAATATATATTGGCTTCACATAAACTTATCATAGAATGATCATGAGAAATTTTTTACCTATGATTATAATATCTGGTGTGACTTTTTTCCCTTTATACTTATTATTGGAAATTTCCATTTGTTTACCTCGTTCTACTTTAATGAGAAAAGGGTAGATTGTATCTATGGTGTTGTTAGTTAGATTGTTCCCAATATGTTGTCATCTTATGAAAAATGGTGACATTATTTCATATATAATTTTCAATATCAAATAACCATATAATTTATAGTTAACAAAAATAACAACAAGATTAGAGTAATTATCAACATTCATATGGGCATGGTCATAACACCCTTATCAATCTAATTCAGTACTACTATCGTTTTTATTAGAATCCCAACAATAGAAGCAATTTGAAATAGATTTCATGCATTCTAAGGTAACTAAATAAACCAATGATATTAATAAACAATTTATCTATTTAATATGTAAAATTGAAAGGGTTAAACTATGAATCGAATTCTGTAATTGAAAGAATACATAGATTTAATTTGGGGGAATCGTGTACCTATTCATATCACTTTATTTCTCTAGAGGGAGATATAATAAGAAATTTACCTCTGTCAATTATCATTTATGTCTTGCTTATAAAACATGAAAACATTGATAGAAGATGAAAATGAATGATGGACTTAAACTGTTAAATTAAAATGGGTAATACCATCAGAGTTATGATAAAAAAATTCAATGCATAACCATTTTATCAATATAATATAAAATCATTACTGTGTTGGTTATATACCCTATTCAAATAATCTGCATGTGTCCATTAACCACAGAGGAAGAAAAATTCATTCAATTAACATCCTGATTCATAATTATTCATCCCCAGAACATTGATGTATCATTTCCCACCAATTTTTAGGCCACATTATATAATATTTCCCCTAGAAGATGACCGAAACTAATTTCATTGGGAAAATACATAAAAAAATACATACATTATAATTATTAGCATGGTAACCCATATTTAAACACCCAAAACTTGTCCTTCCAATATTATCTAATAATTTCATCTCTACTCCCGCATATGGAAAATTAATATAACGTTGAAAATTGTTTCTCCACATTAATGTAATCATATATTCATCCACATAAAATACCAACATATTATAATATAGAGTTCATCCTCATCAATATTTTTTCGTTTTTGTGAGAATATATCTATTCCCTTATGAAAATTAAGACACGACCTAATTCATAGAAATGATCCGTAAGTAAATCTACTATATGTATACATGGCCTAACCATATTCAAAAATTATGTGTTATTGTACTACAGAGATAAAGCTCTTTATTCAGATTTATTAATGCGGAAAAATATGTATATTTTCTTCAAATGAGGTTTTCACAACCTGATTTTCAATAACTATAGAAAATATTCATTTATATGACACCAACACATCAATAATATCATGTGAATGAATAATTATTATGTTATTTTTAGATAATTACACCCCATGAGGTTTGTAAAAATCATTTAGCATAACAATTATGAGACATTGAGAATAATATTATGAAAATTTTATTTATTAGGCTTAAATATATTACATGATTTACTTTAAAACTAAATATATTTCAATGGAAGTACATTTTTTGGCTCTAATTTAATGGTTTAATTTAATTAATAATCACCATGGATTCTTTCTTCAGTAAAGAAGTTCCATACAATTATGATAAAATTTTCAATAAATTTATTGAATTAATACTACAAGTGAGGGGTGAATTGTTGATTATAAAATTTAATCATTCCTATTTTTAATATCATGATTAAAATAAAGTCAATTAGAAAAATTATCATTCATGGATACACTAAAATTTCATACAATGAATCAATGAGAATCTAAATAGAATGAACATCATAAATATTTTCCAATATAAATACAAATAAATTTTTACAATGAAAGGATATAAAAATTTTAAAAACCCCCACCATGTGTGTTATTCTAATTCACCCAATGTGGAATGAAATATTGTTGTTCCCACATTAGGTATCCCTGAATAAAAACATATGATAAGGTTTATACTCCAGTTCATTAAATCCCATGATCATCTCGAACAAAAAAATTTATATTATCCTATAATAGGGAGCCACCCAATCAACTCTATTGGAAGAAAGGTTTTATCCCCAACCTAAGGATCCCTCTATTGACACAACCAGATCATAAAAAATTACAATAAATAATAATATATAATTTAAAATAAGAAACTGAAGTACTTATTCTCTAACACAAGATATCTCATAATTAAAAACAAAATCTATCTTATTGATGAGATGCTGACAAACAGAAACTATAATATTTATATTTTGTTAATATTAGATCACATATTATATTAGAGGTTCTAATCCAATTTACAGATATCTATGTGAAAAACATGAAACTATTGAATTATATATTTCACTGAATTAGTTTCAACGACATGAAACAGAAAATATAAAAAAAAAATTATTTACATTTTCAACCCGTTGATTAATGGTCATCGGGTCTGACACCATTGGAAATGATTGTATAATGTTCATTCTAATATGATTAGAAAATCATTATCTTGTGCACATTGAACTTCTTCGTCAAATATACATTGAATAATCCATCTAATTGAAAATTCATGTATCCATCTAATTTATTTCATATAGCATCATCCAGTATACATTTTATATCTATATTTTGTATTTTTTTTATATCTCAACCTACTAGTCATTTTATAACACTACACAATGTACATTTTATTATCTATATATGGACTAATAGAATGTATACATCCGTTAATTAAATTTTCGACCCTATAAAGTAAAATATATTTCCTCTATTAGGTAAAATAATATCATTTTAATTATAAGACTTCCTATGAAATATTATACTTTTGAATAAGTAATGGTTTAAAATTGAATAAATTTAACTGTGTAAATTTAATTTTAAATGTATGATAAAAATTTATGTTTGTAGTAAAAAATATCACCATTTATAATACTATCCACAATAAAATATATGATAAAATTAAAAGAAATCATCAAAACCTAATCCCTAATAGAAACTTATCTAATTGGTGATTCATTGTTTTTTCAAATAGGATTTAAACAAATATTAGAATGAAAATTTTTAGAAGGAGAAAATTAAATTATAAAAACACTCAAGAAATATAATGTGATAGAATATATGAATTATAATAAAATCACTATTTATTTCTAGATTAATATTAAATTTTTTCAATAATTGGTGGAATTTTAATTATTAAAATGGTAAAATGATTAAAGTAATTATTTTCTCTAGGTGTCCTTTTTTTTAATATTCATCATATATATATATATATTATAAAACATATCTATTGTATTATCTTTTTCATATAATATATTAATACATTATATTCTAATCACCTAAATTTTTATTATATTGGGAATTGATAGTATCATAATAAGAAGATAATGAAATCTAATAAAAAAATTCCTTAAAGAATTATCCCATATTACTATTGTTATAGTATTCAAGTTTATAGAATTTCTATAATGTAATTTTTATATATGAAGAATGGCTATTACAATACTTTATATTCTGATCCTTTTGATTCATCATGTTGAGAGTACATTTAGATATCTTAACTCAAATTTTTTATTTCCTTTAAAATTTATCATGGCTTCTTATTTCTGAATAACCTAATGTTATATATTATAAAAATAATTTTTACCATAAATATCATAAAATTTTCCATGAATATATAATCACATAGAATAATTATCATCAAAAATATCTTTTACTCCATCAATTTTTTTTATTAACAACATAGATGTAGGTTTTTATAATTGAAATCTTTTTCGATATGGTACTTCAAGGAGATTTAGTTAAATCAGTAGAAACCTATGACAATATATTTTTATTAACATATGTGTGTGATTTTTTTAGTCAACTATAAAACCATGATTGAATGAAAATATTATATCTCAAACCTATTCATCATTATTGTACTTTTAATCTTTGAATAGTCTCAAAGTGGATTATTTTTAGACTATCTTTTAAATTTATTTGTAATGAACTATAAGGTTATTCACCAATGGATGATTAATATATCATGTATATATATGTGTATAATGTGGGGATGCTTATATAATATACACTTTTTTGTGATTTATTCTTCAAATATTTACGAAAACTTTATATTCTATTTGATAATTTAATTTTCCCAAGAACCATTTAGTTTTATTTTTGAGTTGAATATTTGATATAATCCAAAAAAACATGTTGTTCATTTTTTCCATTTTAAAAAACTCGGAAATATATTTATCATTACCATATTGAAGAATTATCACAACATCCTATTTTTTCATTTTTATGTTTTATGAAATTTATTTTTAATTTTTAAAATCATTATCATATTTTTATATTCCCCAAAAAAATTTAAACTACCATGTATTTTTTTAATAAGTTCCCTATTCCACTTATCTAATTCCTTCTTCGTATTAATGATTTTTTCTATTAAAATGTTAACTTCTATTAGTTCATGACCAATGATACGATCACCGAAGTTTCTTTATGATTTTTCTTTCAAAAAGTTCATTATGTCTTTTTCAGATACATCATTTCATGTTTTAAATGTAATTCTAGAAAATAATAGAGGTGAATTAAGAGAAATCCCCTTTTAATGAACTCTTTTTTATGAGAACCAATCTATTATCATGAATAATAATAATAATTTTTCTTTGTGAACTTCATACAAACATCAATGTAAATTAATCGAATTTTTTATAATGTGTCATTTAAAAAGGGAAATTCATTTTCCATTACATGAATATAACAATGTTTTTTTCACTTCCATAAACATATCGAGAACATGAATAAAAAAATATTGGAAAAATAATGATCTTTTGATTCTCTATTCATGTATGAATAACCTCAATATAGTTCAAAACAATCATAATAAGGGTGAACATATCCATATTTATTAGAATATGAAGGACATAAATTTCATGAAATTTGATAGTATCTATATTACAGTTCTATAGATTTAGGAATCCATGTATACGATGGATAAAAATACTAGGATTTTATGATAAATTTTATATCTTTTAAACATTTTAATTTTAAAAACATTATCATATTGACGATTATATATATATAATGGATATACTATTACATGATGTTTTTGTGTTATAAGAATATATTCAACTTCGAGAGGTATTCCAATCAACTCATCCATTTTATTATTATTCATACTATTATTTATTAAAAATAAATTAATAAAGTTATTCAATATTTTATCAATTTTATTCAATATTGAAGGGATATAAAAATATTTTATTATGGACGGGTAAATAAAATCACTATCAAATCTGGTAATATAGATATTTCCAATACATGGAAATGAATATTGGATTTTCATATAGATTCATACCTTTATATCAAAATATATTATACAATAATCGTTTTGAAAAAAAATTGAATTTAAAATATCCCAAATAAATAATAATTGGTTTTTATCCAAACATAGAATACTCATTGACATTCTTCAAAAAATCTGATAGAGAATGAAATGTTGGTGAGAGATATTTACACAATACGAAAGTGAATAAAATGATTCAAAACAATACATTTATATATATGAGAAAGTGTGAGCATTGGTATACAAGATGATTTTATTAATTGGATTAAATCTTTGGAGGGAATATGTAAAATATATATTAAGGAAAGTATTTATTTTGAACTTTTTGAAATTGTAATATGTATTTTTAGGAACATTGTGGTTACCAGAAAAATTCCATTCAAGTATAACATTAAAAGTTTTCACAATAGTTTTATAAAAGTACTCACATAAATTTTACAGTAAATTAATAAGAATATAGAGGATGTCTTCTATAAAACAAATGAAAATTTTTTCAGTCTATTTTCTTGGTGATTTTCTATCTCATATGAGTACGGTTTTCAGTGGAAATCATCACAGTTTTTATGAAGTGTCATATAATTCACATTCCAATTGAATGAAAATTATTTATATAATATGAAATAAGTTTGTTTACATTTTCTTAAAATAGAGGAAATTGGAAAATAAAAATTGCAAAAAAAATTCCATTCATTTTTATGTAGATTAATGTATAAGTATTTTGATAAAACAATAAGTATACTAATGGTAATTTTTAAATGATGAACCAAAGCATCTATTTTATATATTCAAATTTTTTAAATATAGGGGTTCTAAAAAAATACTCAATTTGGTTTTTGTTCTTGATGAAATGAATAAAAATGAATCTTCAATTTTTTTCCTTGAGGGAAATTTGGGCTTATTATTTTTAACATTTTTTATTAGTGGTTTTATGGGTTCACAGACAATGGAATGAAAACTATATCGTTTCAAAAAAAATTTATTTTTAGTAAATATATTTCCAAAATTAGTACGTTTCGGTTGAATCCATAACACATAGGTTTAAAAACATACATCTATTATATATTTAGCTTTAGATATAAAAATTGACTCATTATATTTATATAATATTGTCATGATACATAATCTTATCATAATAAGTGACATGTTCTGGATATACTTTTTCTGTCAATATTAATATATATGATGATGAAAAGTTCATTTATTGTAAAAAAAATTGAGTAACCCCATTAAGATAGGAATAATTTTTATTTTTTTGAAATCATGTTAATATGAACATAGAAAACTATTAATATTGGTGACTATCTATATGAAATATTAAATGTATTACAATCCATTTAATTTTATTAATAAACTATTTACCTAGATTCATTAAAATGAACAGTTTTGGATTTTTTTAGCAGTATAAAAAGACTGTGAATTTTCAAATGAGATATATTTAGAAAAAAAAATTGTACTCATGTTGATATATAAATAATCCATCTAGGTTTTCATAAATGTGACAAAAAAGAAAAAACTATATTCAACTATAATGATCATTTCAAAATCTGATTTCATATGTAATAAAGAGTATATAGGAAGATATTTTCAATATAATTATAAGACAATGTCAATGATATAAATTTGAATAAATATTTTATTTTAGAAAATATTTCTTATAAAAATATATAGAATATATTTCGTTATAATATAGTTTTTTGATGTAAAAATATGGTAAATCTGTCATATCAGGATATTAATGTCTGTTCAAACACATAAAGGACATTAGTATGTTTAAATACATGTTCTAGAAATATATATTTATCCAAAATAGGTGTTTGATCTATAAAAAATTGATCATGAACATATCTATTAAGAAATTTAATAGCATACATTAATAGGATAATGGTTAAATTTTAATATGAATATAGACTTCATGTGTTTAGAAATATACATGTCTTTCATTGGGTGAAAATGATTCTTCATAATATACAATTTCTTACTTATATAAACCCTCAGAAAAAAGTCATTATTTTCTTCAATCAATAACATTCATCATATTTTTTTATGAAAACACATTTTACTATGGTCCCATAGTGATCTATATCTCATTCAACTAATATACAAACTCTTTTCCATTACAAATATTTTACATCATATATTATTATCCTTATCGAATCATCATTAAATGAAGCCCTTTATATTACATACAATCACCCTAGACAACTAACTATATCTTGGAACGATGTTCTCCATTATACCGGAAAAACACCTCAATGAATTCATGGGGAAAGCAACTTTATTTAGTGACTAATAATGGTATCATCATGAGGTATTAACACTATATCATAGTGCATAATCATAAATAATTTTAAAAAACAATTACATTTTAATTTTAGGATTATGATATATTAACGGTAATAATTAGAAAATTTATTATAAAAATTAATAAGAAAATTAAAATGAGGATAGAATAGTAATTCTAAACAAACAACGGATGGTCACCCAATAGTGTTTTTCCTTATATAATAAAAAATTTTAAAAAGGAAATATTCTAGAACCATTATCCCATCTAACCTCATCATATCTCAATATATATGCACATAAATGTAATCCAGCTCAACCATGAAATCCCAGGACTCACCACCATTCTAAACCATAATAATCATTTGAGAAATACATGGGTACCCATGTGAAGTAGTGGAATGAGTATCTTTTTTATTAATAATATCTTTAGGGATCAACAAAACAAATAGTTTATAGACTAATATATACAGTGATATGTTCATGTAAGTTTCTCCAAATAAATAAATAAATAAACTGAAGAATAATATATAAAATAAACATAAAATACATTTTTCAGATCATTAGTAAATATTCCCTGACCACATACGACATACAATGTGAACCAATATACCAGCCATTACATTTTTTACCCTTAGTTCCATGAAATAGTTTTATCATATAATCATCAACCTATATTTTGGTGTCAATGATAACATCACAATGTCATGCGAAACAAAAATCCAAAACCCATCTTCCTACATTATATAAACAAATAACTTCCTTTGAATTCCCATATATGCGCTTTCATTATAATTAATCATAGTACTACATTATGAGAGTATTCTCATCTGAGGAAAATCCCAAAAGTATCACATATCATCCATTACAGGTTTTTACCTAAGAATAAAATAGGATCAACCCAAGGTATTTTTATAAATATAAGACAAATAATCCCTATATGTTTCCATAATTTAAATTTATCCCATAATTTCCCTATTAAAGTATAAAAAACTTATTCTATAAAATATATCCATCCATAAGACCTATAATTTTTTTTGGATTCCACCTGAACATACGAATGACTCTTACTAATTCAGGAATTATTATTATTTTGAATAGATGAATCACATCAGTATACCCATAGACCCAAAAATAATATATTATAATCTATTAATTATGAAACAAAATGGTTTTTCACAGCTCCATTTTTAGATAATTCTTGGAAAATTTATGATCCTAGTAACAGAGAAAAAATGAAATTATGAGGCCTTGAGAACCAAGAATGATCCATCATTTTTTTGTTTTTAAATATGTCATGTGATAGATTTTTGTGAAAAAATGGAATAACTATTATACATATTTCCAGATAAGTAATATGAGGGTACCGTTATGTTTGGAGAAGTGTGTGTACCCTAGGAATGACTTATGTGTTGTCGGGATGGATCTCTAGTGTGGAAACCAAAAAATTTAATAACCATAAGTATATCATTTTAATAAAATTATTATATTTAAAAATTATTATAGCTTATATACGGTAACTCAGATTAGAAATATGCGATTACTGTTGGGCTCATAAGGGTAAGCTTTCATTAGAAAAACCCTAACATAAATCAGTGATAATAGAGGGTAAAAAAGAATTTTTGGACGTTTTAAAGTAAAATAAAATAAATATAAAATATTTTTTTATACTTTTTAACATTTCACACCGTGGTAATTCTATGACTCAGTTATGGAGAAACCATTCTTCTATTATAAATGAAGGAGCGTGGAAATATTGTTTCAAATTGAAATAGTAGTTCTAAAATATGTTAACGAGTTAATGTGTTTTACTATTAATCTGTGATAGGGTCAACATTAGAATTGTTAGTGATGGAGAACTCCAAGGAGATACCCAAATGCAGGGAGGAATGTACACTCTTTCCTGTGAAGATGAATCAGAATTTGGGATTTGATCAAGCGGTGTATAATCGATGAATGCTAGTTGAAGAATGATTTATGTGGTAATGTGACATGAATCTATATATGAAAGCTATCTGAATCGATGTGTGGGTTGTTATTTCAAATATAGATATCCCCCATTATTTATTTATAAATGAATAATGTGGATCAACCCATTAATAAAATGAATACTTGATCGATCACTATTATGGGAGTTTTTTTTCTGTTGGAAGATTTTAGGGAAAATGAGTTTTCTATTTTTATACTCTTATCGTGATGACTCTAATAGATCAAATCGATCTCATAATGAACAAAAGGAAACAGTTTTCTCCTCAGGTGGCTTTTTTTGCTTCTCTTTGACAGGTTCGTAACATTCTTTATAGAATGATTAATGTTCAATTTTTTCACCACAATTTATTAGCACAAAAATCAGACATCAATGATATAGAACATGCATGACACGATGGAGGTGCGACGATGATATTGATGATCATATCAAGGTAGTGTGGGAGATATCATATGTTATTGGCTTCACACCATAAAGGTATCACGGAATAGTTTTGAATTCATAGTGATTAGTATTGCTAACCAACGACTCCAGAACACCCTCTGATTCAAAGAACGAACCACTTGAGCAAGTTTGTTGGCCGTTTGAAGAAACCGCCAGGGCATGGCAAAGGAGGGAATGACTGGATAGGAGACCTGCGTCTGAGCTATAGGTCATTAAATGAAAGCAGTCTATGGGACCACGTATGGGGGAGGAGGTTGGAAACCTATCACCATCCTTACATAGTGGGAATGCAACTGGTGCTGTGTCATGTGGAAGCTAAACCATCCAACAGTAGCAGGCCGAGACAGACCTTCAACACAGCATGTTGGATCCAGGATGAGTCATAACTATGACAGTTTGCTGGACCTAGCTCGGGTCGATGGACCCTATGCTGTACTGGACATGATCGACCCATTTTCTCTAAAACGCATATATCATCCAAAACATAAGTCTGATTGATGATCCATTTGCAGTGTTGGGTCCCTCGTTATGAGACAGTACTTTTGAAAAAATCCTTGTGAGTTTTTGAGGAATTTGATTGACGACCTAATGGTTTGTTGTATAGGTCCTCTTATTATAAGAACACATGAGGCGGAATCGGAATCTTTCATAATGTTTAGACTCCCAATGTCATGGGAGTAGGTTATTTTCTTTTGGGTAGCTTCCTCCAGGGTTTTTATTCCCCTGAGAGACTTGGGTGTGGGTTCATGGTGATTTTCATGAAGGGAGATTAGTTACTCCCATGTGGGACTAGGTTTTAGGTCCTTCATTTGTGGAGTTTGTACACACCTATTGGACTTGGGCATGTGTCCTCCATATCTAACGCACATAGAGTTGGTACACCCCTATTGGGTCGGGTGTGGGTCTTCTTTGATAGGTTTTGGTACTCCCATGTTGTTCTATGGTATGGGCCCTCCAAAAATGTACTAATAGGGTAGGAACTCCCTTATCATACTAGGGCTTGAGGCATCTACTGAGTGAGTTGTACTTCCCTACTAGTTATGTTAGGGTTCCTCAACATACAAAGTTATACTGCCCTATGGGATGAGGGTGTGGGTCCTTCATGAGTAATACTCCCCTATGGTATCAGGGTGTGGGTCCTCAATAATGTATTTTCACACCCTCATCCATAGTAGAGGTGGGAGCAGGCCCCCCATTGGAGTTGGAGCTCCCTCATCCATCAGACAGAATTGTGAGGAGCAGTCCCATCCACCTAAGGAGAACATTAACAAAATATTATCTTGTTCTCTCTATAGATTGAGGTGTGAGACACTCTTTTGGGGAGTGACATATGTTTCATGAGATGTTTAGGAGGAGGGATCCCTCATCTTTGTAAGGTGGTGAGAGAGGGCCTCTCCACTTTGGTTTCCTTAGTATTTCGTTGGGTGAAAGGCAACAATGACTGAATCTACAGTGATGTGAACTTTCGTTAGACCATGTAGGATTTTCTTGATGGATCACATTCTCTCAAATGTACCATTAGTAATGGTAGTTTTTTTCTTGATGCAGTGTAACTCTTAGACAGGTACCATCATGGATGGTCAACCTCATTGAGTGTGCTCTACAGGTTTTATGGGTTGCCTTTCGAACCGGTGATGAGAGACTTATTTTTTGGATATGAGGTTGAAACATTAAAAATTTTAGTATCTGAAACGAGTATATCTGGATGATCTTGGTATATTTTTGGGCATTTACCTGTGTGGAGATGACTATGCATTTATTTGTGGTTTTTTATGCCCATGTCATGTCTTTTTCATACAGTTGATTCCTTGATGCATTCAAGGGAGGGACACGAATAGATGGTTACTAGTGAGTTTAGATAGAAGAGGCGTACTCCAAAATCTTCAGATATCTTACCTTCACATACCCATAAGTTAGGGTTAATAGTAGACAAGCTTTAGGGACTTGGGGTTTTAATTATGGTTTTTCATTCTTTTGGTGGGATTGTATAATAGTGTGGTTTTCAACTATTTACATTACATTCTGTTACACTCTTGTATTTTTTTACATATTAGTCTAAATTCCATGATTCCATGGATTTTTAATTCACAACACCTTTGGTTTGGATTTGTAGGTGTGTGTGCCAGTACATAGGGAAATGCCTCACTCTTATGGGATATTCCTACTTCATGCAAGTCACCAGGCCCTGGACTATCTGAGGCGGACTTGGGTTAGTCACAGAATGGGCACCAGAGGATGGTTTGTGAAAATGTGGTATCATTGGAGGTCAGTTAGACCATATGAGCATAGTGTCGTGAGTTTAGTTTTGATTGAATAGAAACCATGTTTAGATTCTTGGATTTTGTCTCATAGTCCATAGGTTATAGTGTTAGTGGAAATGATTACATGTCAGTTTAATGTGACTCAGATAACCTGCATTTTGACTCGATGAAAAAGGATGATGGTCATCTGGGAATAAATGTACATGTATTATATATGAATGGGTTGTTTTTTCCATGTCCTTAATGAGTCATCTCAATAGGTATACTCTTATAACCGTGATACATCATGTTCTCCTTAACATGTGTTTATGACACTAGCTTGTGAGGTTTCCACATTAGGATTGGGTGTTTGGACCAATGCAAGATGAGGCCTCCTTAATGGGATCTTTTCATATAGCAATTTTTATTTAGAATTGTAATCAAGTGACTGTTTCTCATGATGATCCGTTAGCAGACCCAAATCTAATGTTTAAGGTGGATGCATCTTTCTAAAATACGTTTTTGTTGTATTTATTATTGCTAGATGAGGATGTGTAGGGTTTTAACATGTGTAATAAGCTTTTTAGGTAGCGATCGCCTGAAAAATAGGATCAGCAGGACCTACTGATAACAGGTTTGATACATAAGTCATAGAACCTTAGATTTCATCAGAAGTTCCAGGGATTTGCCTGTTCTCATAATAAAAATACATTGATAAACTTTTCGAAGACTGGGGAATCTCATGTTATATTTCCTCTTGTTCATGCTGTATTCATATAGGTTGTTGATAAACCACCAAGGATGATGCAACTGTGAGAGGTGATAAAATTTTCAGGTTGAAGACATTGTAGGAGAGATGGAGAAGTGGTAGGATGTGTTATACATTTTGCCTTGTAACCACCACCAACTCTAGGTGGTCCATACCAGAATCTGGAAGTTAGAGGATAGGGGAAGAGATAGTTTGAGGCTCTTTAGGCTTATGATCCTACGATTGCAAGGATGTTTCAATGTATGATTTGTGTCTTTCTAATTTAGCTACAATATTGATAGACACTTGTGATATGTATTTCCTTCCATTAATTTTTCTTGCTTGATACCTCTAGGTTATGGTTAAAACATTGAATTCATCCTCACATTTATGGACTCATACTGGATGAGAACAAATGACCACACATTGATGTCGATAGTGTGACCTGATTTTTGGAGGCCAGAGTTTCCGTTGGGATGTCATGGTAGTGGCATCGAGGACTTGTGATGTAAATCTCAATATGAACTAAATCCCCAATTCATGTTCAAATTGACTATTTTTAGGAAATTCATGTGGTTCATCGATAGTTATGTATCTAGATTTTCCTTAATTGGATATGGGAAATCCTTCTAACTTATGATGGACTCAGGTAGTGGAATATGTAGACAATTTCTATTCAGTTAGCTATGCTGTCCCTAAATTGAGTGGATTTTATGAGTCCCCATGTTTCTTAGTGGTATAATATTATTAGGTCATCTTCCATGAATATTTTCTAGGTTTACCTCTTTGTGGAGATTAAGACTTATGCATCAGTCTAAACGATATTGTGCACTGATATTTATGCCCATATAACCGATGGATTCCAAAGAGCTCCACAAGCTCAGAGTGGAGATGGTGGAATTCTAGAGGTAGGGCATAGTATGTCCAAATGATTCACCATAGGAATCACCTGATGATCTTTTTTGGTGACATATTAATTTATTGAGTGCCCGAGGGGGAGAATGAGAGGCACTTAAGGTTGGTCCAGGACCCACTTCAGGGGAACTAGCTATACACATTCACATTATGTGTCTATCTTCAATTTGGAAGGTCCTTTATTTAGGATAAAGAATAATTTAAGTTGTAGTTTTATTGAACTCGATGATGAGGAATGTAGATGATGATTCTACCAATAGGAATCCAATTAGCACTTACCGAGTAATGAATCAGAGTGGTTTTACTTGTTTCAGGTATCCTTTTCGGATTGAGATGGAACAACATATCTCCAGAATGTGATTCTTAACATTACACTCTAAAATGATTAAAATAGGAACATATTGGTCAAACTAACTATGAGTTATTACGTTCTGAGTTTTCCATATATAATACCCCTTATAGACATTTGAATGTTTGAGATGACATTGTTCTTTTCAAAGGATTCACATTTGTCGCAATAGATGCCTAAAGTGATGGGGTTCATCGGAGAATGTGTGTGGGTGTCAAGGAAACATGAGAATCTTAAGAGAATCTCATAAGTGTTGGAGGCTTAGTTTTTTTCTCACTTCTCTCAATTTTTTGAGTAAGCATAGTTTACATTTTTGAGGATATAATGCCTTCTGGTGGGGAGGATGTAAGAATTTATGTTTTCCAAATTACATTTTATTATAATATTCATGGAAAAATTACAATACCCAACATTGAGATGGTATGCGATTCAGACACCTAGAGTTCCATAAATGATATGACAAAAAAATTATAAGTTTTTAAATAGAGTGTGTGAGTGGTTTTCCTGAAAAAGAGTAATAACTCTTAAATGGGTGTCCAAATCAGAAATCTGAGGGCACTATTTCATTCAATGATGTGTGTTTACCCTTGGAAATACATATGTTTAGTTAATGAGGTTCTCTAGTGAGAAAAACCTAAAATCTCCTAATAGTAAATAAAATAATAAAATAATTTTTTTTTCAAATCCTTATAAATCAAAAATGGTAACTCGAATTGGAAATGTAATAGTACCATTGAAAACATGAGGCTGTGATTTCATTAGTAATACCCTAAGTTAGACTTGAATTATCAAAGGTAAATGTATATTTTTGGAATTTTTAAAGGATAAAAAAATAATAATAAAGAAGATTATTTTATATCCTTTTTGACATTTCACACTATAGTAATGATTCCACGCAACAATAGCACAATAAATTCTCTTCTCATAAATGAAGCAATGTGGCGATGCTCTTTCAAAGTGAAATAGTAATTCTAAAATGCATTAACACATTAAAATGTTTCTCTGTTACTAATTTCCATGGTCCAATGTTAGATTCATAACAATATATAATTCCTCTCAAGATTCCCTAAGGAGCGGAGGATGAGAAACTCTCACTGATGATGATTAATTAGTGACCAGGATTGGATCAAGTGGAGACGAATCAATGAATTTTGGGGTAATAAGGATCTACGCGACATAAATCTATGTATTGATGTGATCCAACATGAGGTAGTGTTTATTATTTCAAAAAATTTCCCCCTTCATGATTTCTAAATGATAAATGTGGATCAAACCACAAACAGGTTGACCTGCTGCACGATCATTCTTCAGGGAGGTTTTGATTATAGGATGATTTTGGGGGAAATTAGTTTTCTAATTTGTTAATTTTATATTGATCCATTTAATGGATTTAATAGAGGATGGAACGAACAAGTGCTAAATTTTTTACCCTCAATTTTTTCTTCTCTCTTTGATATTCATTTCATTATTCCCATAATGATGAAAAATCGATCATTGAGCAACCATTTATCGGTGCAACAATGTGCACCATGGATCCAGATATACAGGACATGACCGAGGTGTAACGACGATGGTGGTGATCTGATCAAGGAAGTATAGGAGATAGTTCACGTGAATGAATTTGCAACGGAAAAAGATCATGGCATAGTTTTGAATACCTAACAATGATGTGTGTGACCTGAGGACTCTGAAACACCCTATGGATCAAAAAAAGGACCTCCAGATCCAGTTCATTGGCAAAAGTAGGAAACCACTAGAGTGCGCTATAGGAGGCCACTATAGGATGGGAGACAAGTGGCCAAGCCATGGGTTAGTGACAACATGAGATTAACGGAAAGGAATGGGGTATGGTGGTTGATGAATTAATGGCCAGGTGACATTGAGGGGACATAGTTGTCGTCGCATCTAGAGGAAGCTGATCTAGCATGCAGTAAAAGGTCAGGCTATAGAAGAGAAGCCGAACCTGCAACCTAGTTGGTCAATTTTGGGTTGGGTCACCAGAATCAAGTCAATTTGGATGACTCCAGATCTGACCGGACCCTGACCCGACCATCCCATTTTAACTAAATAATATATATCAACATAACTGCAACTCTGATTGATGAGTTGTTTGAGATGTTGGGAACCTTGTGACAAGTTGGTCATTTTTAGATAATCCAGGATAATTTTATAGAGGTTGATAGATGGCTTAATGGTTTTATCTATAGGTACACCTGGTACAAGCACAAATGAGTGGGGATCAATGTCTTTTATAATGTTTGGAATCCCCATGTCATGATAGAAGGTTCATTTACATTGGTTAGCTTCCTCTGGGGGGGGGGGGTTACTCGCATTAGAGACTTGGGTTTTTGGTCCCTAATAGGATCATGGAAGCTGAGTTGGTACTCACATGTGGGACTAGGGGACATGTAGTTTATCCTTGGAGTTTGTACTCCCCTCTAGGAAAAGGGCACATGTCCTTTATATCTAACGCACATAGAGTCAAAAATCTCCTATAGGGTAGGGTGTGGGTCCTATTTGATAGGATTTGGTAGTCCCATGTTATTCTACTATGTTGGTCATCCACATCTGAAATAGTAGGGTCAATACTCCCCTATCGCATAAGGGTGCGGGTCCTCTAGTAACTGAGTAGTACTCCCCTACCAGGTAATGAGAAATTCGATAATATACGAAGTCCTACTCCCCTATGGGATCATCGTGTAGGTCCTTCATGATTCATACTACCCAATGGGATTGAGGTGTGTGTATGAAATTATGGAGTTTTACTCCCCCATTCGATGTAGCAGAGGAAGAGGGTCCACCATTGGAGAGGTAGATCCCTCTACTGCTGGACACAATTGGAAGGAGCAGTCTCATCCACTTGATGAGAACAATACCAAAATAGGAGATAGTTCTCCCTTGATGGATTGATGTGCAAGTCACTCTATATTGGATCAATGAAGGTTTCTATAGATGGTTAGGTGTAGGTCCTAAAATATTTGTATAGTGGTGAGTTAGGGCATCACCCTTTTGGGTTCCATAGTATAGTGTTGTGCAAGAGAGTGATGAGCCAACCTCCAGTGTTGGGAACTAGAGATAGATATAGAAGGATGTTATTGATAGAGCATGTTTTCTCAAGGTTACCATTAGGAATGGTATGCTTTTTTTCTGATGCATTGTACCTCTCAGATGGGTACCATTTTGGATGTCATATATCATGTTGTCAGTTTGTCTTGGTTTTATGGATTTCCATTCAAACCATTGGTGATAGTACTATTGCTGGATGTGAGGTTGGAAAATTATAATTAAAATTGTCTGAAAAATGTATATCTATAAGATATTTATATCTGTATGGCCATATACTTATGTGACGATGATCATGCATTTCTTTGTGGTTTTCTCTTGTGCTTTGTCTTTGTGGGTTAAGGGTGTTAAACTTGGAATTATTTTAGTCACCCCTACTGGGGCCTTCCCCGCACGTGTCGTGTCATGTGCATAAATTCAATGGTTTTATAGAGTCCTTGGAGTGATAGGACTGGATTGTACCTAATGAGATCAAACATATGAGGCATACTCCTAGAAATTCTAGCATCAACTCTTCACCTACCCTTCGGGTAAGGTTCTCAGCAATCAATCATCATGGATGAGGTGTTTACCTTGTGTTTTGTTATTGTTTTAGTGGGATTGTATACTGGAAAGTTTTTCCACCTAATACTTTACATTTTGATTCACACTGGTTTTGTTTTAATTAGTAGTATACATGAATAGATTATTAGAAATTTTTACTTCCCATCACCTTTGGTTTGTAGTTTTGTGTGTTTGTGTGGTTAGAGAGGATAATACCTCCCATTTGTTGGATATTCCTACTCGATGCAAGTCTCCAAACCCCGTCCTTTCAAAGGAAATCATGGGATAGTCATGACACGAGTCCCGTGGGATAGGTCATGACACTTTACATAGTTAAATCCAATTTAAACTATTCGGTAATCACTAATTATACCATAAATAAATAATTAATGAAATATTTAGGGTATGGGTTGGAAAAATTTAAAATCCTCTCACCTATATCTATATCCCCACTAACACACATTGTTATTATGGGTTCTATAGTGACAGATTGAATAATATCGACCCATTCATGAATCCACATTTTACATAGGGTAACAATTAATAGAGGGACACCATTGTTCCATTTTTGTTCTATTATGTCCTTCATGGCCTCAAATGAATGTCACATCAATCATATGTCTTCATCCTACTCCACATCATAATGCATTCTTGGTCAACCTGAACACCCATGTAACAACACCAAATTATAATAAAATAATAATGTACTTGATAACATATATAACATGATACACTTCCTTTTTTTATGATAGAAAATCATTAGTTTAATTTTAAAAATTTGTTCCATGCAAGGATAAGATTTATTAAAATACAATATAATAGTAGTATTATTATTTAACATGAATAATATAGCCTTACCAATGTAATGTTGGGTAAATATAGAAATTAATAACCAATATAAATATATTTTCTTACACAATTATATTATATATCTAATAATTATTAATAATTATAATCATCAGTTGAATATAAAAGTCATATTATATGAAATAATATATTATGAAAACATCTTAATGGATATTTTCAAGAATATTTTAATAGTATTATATACCAAATTTATAATATTATTATTTGAAAATAAAATTTATTTTTTAAATCACAATTCCATCATTTTCATATGTTTATTTTTTGGATGTTTCGACAAATATTTTTTTGATGAATAGTAAAATAAACTGAATTTTATTTGAAAATGTACCATTTAATTTTAATAATTTATAATGATAAATTACATAGGGTATTTTTTTTATAGTACAATTAAATATACTATAAATAAAGTAATCCAAATTTGGTAAATGGGAGAATTTTTATATAAAATTATATTATAAAATATTTTTAGGTTTTTGAAATGTTTCTATTTAAAACCCAACTTTCTCTCTATGTTGATTGTATTAATTTTAAATAAAAATATTCGAATTCAAGGAGATTAATTTGAGTAAATGGTTTCAATATTTTTATACTCATAATTTATAATTTATAATTAGGTTAAACTAGGTTTTTACTATAATGAATTGTGATAAGAGTAAAAAGTATTTATCGCGATTATAGTAAAAATGGATTTATTGGTGGTTAATCTTATTAGACAATGGTTAAACATAAGTTAAACATTTATAAACCATAATTTATGAATTTATTGTTAACCTATCCCAAAATATTTTTAAAATGAACCATTTCTTAGACTTTGGAATGATAATAATTATGAATTAATTAAATCATTTCATACAATTATATATACACGAGTTACCTCACTTATAAATGGTCACCCACTCCCCTCCCTTGTACACACCATAAAAACTATTTTTATGGGATAATATCTGACCAAATCAAATTAAAAAATATTTATAGAAATAATATAATTATTATTTTCTGATGAAATCCATCCTAGAATGGATATTGGTTGAATCCAAATAATGAACCCCAATGACTAAGTAACCTTCTTTGGTGATATTTTTTTTCATTCCCCAAATCCTTCAATTAAGAGTAAAAAATCAAAATATAATACACTCAATATATTACAAATAATGTAATGTTTTTATAATAAGTTCATGACATAAAACCACCCTCATATCTATAAAATGGATTAAAAATTCATCATTTTTGTGTACGGTGTACTACAACCTCGTGAACCATTAAATATCATTTTCCAACTACATCCATTCATGGATGTTTTTGATGATATATTGAAATTATATATATTAAATTAATAACATAATTATAACTATGGATTAATTATACTATATATATATATACCACATGGTAGAGTATAAGATAAAGTTCCTCATGTGCAGGTCATACTACCACCGCACGAAGTAATGTAATTCATCTTTCACGATCGTTTTTCAAAGATCCAATTAGGGTCTAGTTACTAAATATATGAGATATAAATGAAATAAATAAAATATTCATGTCGTATTTATATTTATTAAAAGAAAATATATTTCATTTACATTATTACACATAATGATGATAACTTCATTCGTGTGCATGTGGAGTATTACCTTCATGAAGCAATGTGACAAACATTTCATCACCAAATAACATGGAATATTTCTATAAGAATATTTATTAAAAAATATTATATATATATATATATGATACTTTGAAAATTTATAGAGGATAAAATATTAATTACCAAATTTCCATAATAATAATTAAAAAATTTATACATTACACATTCTTGCATATGACCTACCCTCTCAATGAGTGTAACATAATAAATTTTTCAAAAAAATACATCGTGATTGGATTAAAAAGTAAAAATGATTTAAAAATATAGATTAATTTAATGATATTTATTTTTTATATGATATTAAAATAACATATGTGTATGCATTCCATTTTTCATCAAAAATAATGTAGGACAAAATAAAACAATTAAAACCTAAAAGAATGAAAATAATGAATGATTATAAACGAATGTGTGATATAATGTTATTAAAGTATCATATATGATATTATAATTATTTAAATAATTATTTAATATGTTAATAATATGAATAAAATGGATATATATAATGTTAAATTTTTTTCATTCAAAAATAATCATGAGTTGGATATTCCATCACAATTTCATTTTATTGAGGAATATTGTAATTATATGAACCTTGTTTCATTTATAAAATTCCTATACATACCCCTGAAAATGGTAAATCATGCATAAATTATTATTTAATGTATTTTATCATTCAATATGAATTATTTCATTTATGGATATTTGAATTAAAATTTATGATGTTTTAAATAATTTTATAAATGAATTTCTTTTCATTGAGTTATAATATGTTATCATTGTTGTTGACTATTTATATAATAACTTTTTATTTTATTATGTCATATTTATAATTTTTTTATGTAGATTTACTAATGATTAACATAATAATTTTTTATCAATTACTAATTCAACATTAGTATCATTATTATGGACTGTTTCAAAATATCATAATCGTAAAGATTGTTTATACTTATATTTCCATTGATGAAAATTAGAAGATAATTTACTAATATACCCATATAATTTATAATATTATATTTTTAATTATACTATCATTTAATAGTAATAATTTTCCACTCCTAGTATATAAAAGAAATAATAATTTTTTTTGTAAAATCATATATAATTTCACTCTTCATTGTTAACAATTTTTGATCCAAATCCATGTTTTTAAAAAATGTTTTCAAAAATGTTTTTAAACATTTAAAAATTATCCAATAATATAATTTTACCTATGTTTAGAATTTTCATGATTATTTTTAAATTAATATTCATGTATTTTAACAGGTTATTTATATATATATACTTGTTAATGTACCAAATGAATGTTAATTATTAATATTACCACCTCATTAATGTAACCCACTATCAATACTAACATTTAATAAAAGAATCAATTTCATTTATACAATTTTATATCAAATAGTTTTATTTATAATAGTACGGAATTTCAATTTTTTTAAAAATTATTTTCAATTAAAATTAATTTCAAAATATTTTACCCTTTAAATAGTGATTTTCAAAATGAAACAGATGTTCTCCTTATGAATGCTTTATAGTTATTTTTATTTTATTTAAATTCATTATTGAAAATTAATTTATTATTTTCATGTATATTTTAATTTTATCATCCTTGTTCTTCCACAGGATTGTTTAGGTTTATTTTTACCAAGGTTACTATTGACTTCCACTTCCATTTTTCATATTGTTTTCATTTAATTTACATTGGAATATAAAGCTTCCTATGATCATTAGAAATTAAATTCCCTATAAATATCCATATTATATACTATGTGATTAGTTATTACATAAATAAAATATCATAACTATATGAAATGTTATATGTTTAATATAATTTCGTTAAATATGAAAATATTGATAAATTTACATCATTTTTCTTATACAATTTTTGATGATAATGAAGATTGATTCATAAATTAAATAGAATATTTGATACATGATGAATATTTTAAGCATATATTAATGGGGGGATCCCAATATTACATATCCCCATGGTGCATTGATATGTCTCATGAGATCAATTATAAAGCTAGAATTAAATGATTATTTACCTATAATTTAAGACTTTTTGTGAAATATATTGATATTGGTGGTATCATGTTCTTTTGAAATGATGTATAAAAATTAATAATTTCCCAAATGCATAATTTAGTTATTATTATCCATGTTATTTTCACAATAATAATTTTTATGGATTCATTTCATTATCATTCAATGATTAAATAGAATGTGTTATCCATTATTTACATCAACATGATTTTTTCCATGACATTTTCACATTTATATTTTCTTTAGATTAAAATGCTTCATTGTATATGGATTTCATGGAATATATGTTCTGTAATGTGATATTACATATTTTATATGCTGATTCGTAAATTATTGGTTTCCCTATACATAACCGGTAATAATTATTTGAGATCCCCCATATATTTTTTCGTTCTCTAGAATCTATGAAATGTAAAATTTTTTATATGAATATAAATTCTAGGTATAATATTTTTATCCTTAAAAAAAATTGTGTTGCAATTTTTTTTCCAATGTAATGAAATCCTGAATTATGTATTTAGTATAACTTGACTACGAAACAATTCGGTCCTTGAGGATTTGAGTCCTTGTATGTTAAGCCAATGATATAAAGTAGACAATACCACTGAGATTCTAATTTAATGGAAGATATAGTTAGTATTAGAAGCATTGTAGTTGTAATAATGGGTACTAGATTTATGATAACATATATTTGTGATCATAACCTTATGATTGTCATTCTGGATAATCATATATGAACATCTTTAACATTTATATGGAATATATTTTGTGTTTTTTCTTTTAAATACATACCTATTTAGATAATAAAAGTTGATGTGGTTTATGAAAATATGTACTTATGGTTAATATATTATAAATTTTTTTTATTGACTTGATAATATACTGGGGAAAAATGATTACCCTAACTGCACACCTAGTTTGATATTCCATATATATATTCTTAGCATAATTCAAATTTTCATTAAAAATTATTCTGATGTTTTTAATAGATTATGAAAAAGAATACCTATGTTATACATAAAAATATAAATTATAATATGATTATCCAAATTGATGTTTTTATCACATTAATTTTTTTTGTTTAAATAAATTGTTGGAATTCAATTGAATATTATTCACATTCCATATCCTAGAAAATGTGGTGGTCAAGAGAAACCAAATGAGATGATTAATTGATATAATGATATTATGATTAATCATAAACAAAATTCATGAAATATTATTAAAAATTATTATTTATACAACATATGGACTCACCAAATAAGATAAGGATGATCTTATCTAATAGATCAAGTAGTGGAGACCATGGGGAAAATGTTAAATCTTTTTAGGTTAAAAATATGGATGGGGAACCCAAAGAATTTTTTTCAATATAATGGTCAAATAATTTATGTATAGAAAAAAGATAATAAATAAATTAAATTCCATGAAATAATTCAGAGTATTATTGAAAAAATAAATCACATAGTAAGGACCTATTTGTAGTTACACTATAAATACAGAGAACCTTTAAATTATCAATTTCAATTCACTCTTTTTAATTCTAAAACATATATGAAGGAAGGAACTGTGATGAAATAAAATAGATGAATTATTTGTGTATTAATTACCAATAATTAAAATATAGATTTATTTCTCCCAATGGTAATTTTGTTTATGAATCAATAAACATAGAAGTATTGTGATAAATTTTAGAATCACAAGTGTATTCATTAACATTACAGTTATTAATGCAATCTATTTTAATTATTTGTAGATTCAAAACAAAGTATAACTCGAAGGCATGTGTACAACCATCGCATCGGGCTAGGCCATGGGGCATAAAAGTATTACTATTGGACAATAATTTTAAATTGCATAACATTAGCATGTGTAATGCTTATCTTGATATTTCATTAGTTATACATATTGAAACATGAATTGTGATGATGAAACAATGTTTTTACTTTTTCAGCTTTTCTATTAATTTATTATATAGGATAATGTGTGCTAACTATATTTCATTTAGAAAATAGTTATACACATGTTCAATGACATATCAATATTTTATATATCATATGATCCATTCAATGTGAATTTAAGTTCTTTAGGGAAAATAATAAATAATTTTTATAAATTCATTATTATGAGAAAGAGATGAATTTGAAATTGATCAAAGTGAAACCATAGATTGGATTTTAATTATAGAATTTAATGTATTAAGTATCAATATTTCATTATATTCAATGACTGTAAAACAATAACTAATATTTAGCAAAGGATATAAAAACAAAAATTGATTTTCTATGGAATTTTTATAGAATTAATCATATGTTCTTATCAATCATAATTTGTTTCAGTTATTATACCCTTAACATTTCATTGATCCATTTCTGTATTTTTATTAATGACCTTTATTATTCACTATAATGTTTTACTCCTTTCTTCCATTGCTATATCATATCTTTTGACCAATGTTCTCTTATATATAATACATATTATATCTAATTATATGTATACATTTTTCTTTCATTATCATATTATATATATAATTTACAAACTCTTATTATGGTTTTGGGTTATTTCAACAATTGAATTTTTTGATATTAAAAATTTTATTTCTGTTATCATGTATAAATTAAAACAACACAATTTATTAAATTTGGTGAAAGTGGTACAACCCAAAATTTTAGACAAATAAAATTTTATTTGACACAGTTTATTACATGCGACAATTAATTTTTTCCATTACATGAAACTTTTTTTTCTTCAATAACTTGTCTTACACACAAAGTCCATCTTTACTAAACAATAATATAAAATTAATTTTTTAATTTAATATGAATACCATTACCAAAATATTGGAATTTTCTATAGGAATTGGATTGGGAAATTTATTTAAATATTTAATTTACTAATTTATATTAGATATATATTTCATATTAATAATCATCATCATCATTTGAAAATAAATTTTATATTTATGAAAAAATATAATTGTTCTAAAAACATTATATAATAACCCATAGCGCACATAATAAGAAATTAATTTGAACCATTATAGAAAAATTATTATTAAATATAAGATTTATTTTTTTATAAATTGTTCTATAAATTACTTAGACTATATTTTTGGTATTTTTAAAAAATGTTAATTTTATGAATAGTGAAAAATTATGAATTATGAATTGAAAATTATCTTTACGTTTTAATATTTTATATAGTGTAAGTATAGTTATTATTTGGACTAGTGTATAATTTGTATAATTATATATATATATATATATATATTATTCTAATTTCGGCATTGTGATTATTTTCAAAGTGAATTTTGATATGCGATCTTAATTATATTATAATAATTGTCTCATTTAAAACAATTGTTCTCATCGCATCTAAGGGATTAATTTTTAATTAAAATATTTTCCTTATCTCATTTGAATTTAAATAAATAGAATCTTTTTTTAGAATTAGAATAATTTATAATTTCTAATTAGGATTAAATTATTTTTTAAAAAATATTAATAGCGAAGACATAAATAATTAATTATATTATAAATGGAATGAATGGATTTACCAAATTGATAAAATAAATGAGAAGGTATAAAAAATAATAATTTTATAGAGAAATAATTGTTATCCGTATTTTGACCCTATATATTCTATGATTATTAATTTCACATTTGTGTGAATGTTCGAATGAAAAAAATGTAGGTTGGATTTAATCCTTTCAATAAATTAAAACTCTTTCACTGTCATCATATATAAATTTCCCCCCACTCCTCCATTATTCAAACCTTCAAACCACCTTAAATTGTCAAATAACAAAAAAATAATGTCCGAAAATCCCTACAATAATTCAATAATTATTATTTGTGGCATAAATCCATCCTTGTAAATTATTTTAATCAATCATGTAGACTCCACCTAATGAATTGGTAATGTTCTTCACTGATCAATTTAATTATATTTCATTCTTCATCTACATAAAATATTTTTAAACGAATCTTATCTAATAAAATAAGGATATTTTGTAAAATTAAATGATTTAATAATAATTCCATGACCTAAAAAACCTCAATATCCATCCAATGGGTTATAAAATCATAATCGGTGTGTACTGTGGATTACCTATTCATGATTTGAAGTACTTCATTTTTCCATTACCACATTGCATGGTTTGGAATTATAATGAATATAAAGAATATATATGATATTTTAGACACAATAATACCACTATATTCATTATATAATATATATATTTTTTACATTTAATTTCATCGGTTATAAGATAATGTCGCTTTTGAGTAAGGCAAACTACCAGCATATGATGCATTGTGATTTATCTTTCACAGACTCTTTAAATGAACTATAATAACGAAAAATATTAAAATAAAAGGGATATAAAATAAATAATTAGTATATTAATTAAATATTTATTATTATGAGAATATAATATATATCATTCTCATTCTCCCATATAAATAAGGTAACATCATTCGTTTATTTGTTGAATACCACCTTCACAAAGTGATTTAACGATTTTTTATCACCTAACCACATGGATAAAACCTATATGTATATTATAAAAATAAATTTATATATATAATGTTATGATAATTATATATGGATAAATATTATATACCTCATTTCAATTATGATTCTTGAAAAATGGAAATGTAACTAATCAGTATTTATGACCTTCTATATCCATTATCTTAGTGTAATTCATATTTTATAACAAACATTCATGATTGGTTATTAAAGTAGAATTCATATAAAAATATTATAAATTATCATGATTATTATTCTTTATATGATATAACTATATAATATATGAATGAACTAGATAATTCATGAAAAAAACACCAATGAAAAAACAAGACAATTGAAATGAGTTTAAATAGAAACAAAGAAATATTATTATGTAATTACTAATAAGATGTAAAAATGGAACATATATGATATTATAAATATTAATATTGTTCTGTAAAAAATAATTAACTTTATTAATACCACTAAACATTATAATAAAACACATTTAATGAAAAGGATGCATGATAAAAGATATTTCATCTAAATTTCAGTTCATTGAAGAATATTGTAATGTTTTGGACCTAGATTATTTTATATGGTGTATATACTAACCCAATTATATTTAACATAATGAATAAATCATTTTTCAAGGTATCTTATCAGCCAAATTTTATACATTCATGTAATGGGATTTGATGTAAATGTAACCAAGTGGTATAGAATTTCATAACTCAAAATCCTATCATTGGATCATACTACATTATCATTATTGTTGGTTAAATATATTATGAAATTTGATTATTATATGAAATAGATCAGATTTTTTAAATTGGATATATATTTTATTCCCATAATTAATTGATTTTCTTATTTCCAAATAAACATTATGATAATTTTTGGGTTAATTTGACAATATCACACTCATAAAGATTATGAATTCTTGTATTTTCATGAAAGATAATTATTTCAAAATTTCATAATAATACCATTTACATTTATAAAGATATATTTATTCATTATTTTATTATTTAAAAGTACCATTTTCTAAAATTTTTTACTGACTATTAATGTGAACGTATTTTTATAATATATAGAATTCATTTCTCCCTTACATCTCAATATATTTTTCATCAAAACCCATGTTTTCTGAAAAAATTTCAAAAATGTTTTGATTAGTTAATCTTTTTTACTAAATTAATTTTTATTCATTTTTGACATTTTATAATTTTTTTGAAAGGAATATTCATGAAATTTTCTAAATCAGGAATTTTTTAAACTCATTATAATGTATAAAGAATTTTCTTTTTAACACGTATGACATCTATGTTATTACCAACACTCACGACAAATATTTGATTGAATCTAGCTTTTCATTTTTAAAATATAATTTTAATGAATGTTTTTTCCTAGAATTTTAAAAATTCATATATGATGATCTTATTTATATGAACATTTTATTTAAAATGTTTTATTCTTTGAATATTTATTTTCATAATGGAAAGGATGTTATCTTGATCAACATTTTAAATTTTTTTCATGTATTTATAATGGTCAATGAAGAAAAATCATTAAATTTATAGTAATGGGTACATGATGTATTATTACAATCGTTATTGGTCCTCTTGATGGGTTATTATTATTTTTACCTAGGATTGTATTGATATTTATTTCTTTGTTTCATTTTTTAGTTTTTAACATCCCTATGAGAGACTCACTTTAATATGATCATTTGAAATTACATTTCCAATAAATAACAATATTATTTATTATGGATATGATAATTTATTAAACATTATATCTTGTCTACATATGTTTTTTTACTTTTAGTGTTATTTGATTGAGTGGATAAATATTATTATATATATATATATCTTGAAGTAAATATTGAAATTTGATGATATGTAATATTTATTCATGGATAAAATAAAGTTTTCCATATATAGGGAATGCTTTGGAACTATAGGAATTGGTTGTGCCTAGTATTATATATCCCCTTAATTAATTATTATGTCTCACAATACAAATAAATAATCTAGTATTGAATAGGTTTTAACAATTTTATTAATATGTATTTTGAATATTATTGATAGAAGATGTTTCTTGTTCTTGAGACAAGTCATAAAATATTTTTGCATTTCCTTCTTCAAAATTCAGTTAATATTATTATCCCTTAGATTTTCATAATGAGACTATCCCTTAATAAATTTTATTATCGGTCAGTGATTAAAGGTAATTTTTATTTATTTATATTTCACTTTTGACTATGCATTATCGAGTTATTATAGTAATTTCATTGAATAAATGGTATATAATATTTGGTTATTTAAATTTCTATTTTCATAATTATTTATTAGAATCTTTAATTTGATATTATCTATGGATTTACTTATATTATATTTGGCTGAATACATAAAATACTTCATTAGTTTTTTACCATTCCTTAATTAATATTCTTTTAAATTTATAGTATCATCTACAGTACATATCCCTTATTGAGGTTTTTCTCCAACATTATTTTTTTCTATTCTGAGTAATCTATAAAGTGTACTATGATTCATATTGGAGGATATTCAAAATGGAATAATTTTATTCTTGGAAAAAATTAGATTATGTATTTTAAAATGTAATGAAACACACATTATTTACATTATTTTACCATGAATACAAATTATTTCCATTACAATGTGTTTTATAGATTATTGTGATAATTTAATAAAGAACACACCAAATTTGGGCTACAGGAGTCAAGGACACTATAACCCTACATGTCCAACCGTATCATTATGATATCACTCCTATAGACCCACAAGTCCATGTGTTCCAAGACCTCACTTATCACGATGTTATAGTATTAAAATTATTAATAATACAATATATTATTTACTAGTGTGATAGATATGTCAACCATATACACAATGTTCCACTAGGGCCCTCGACACTATTAGTAATTTCGATAGAAGTATTATTTTTTGTAAAAAAAAGAATAAAATATTAAAAGGTTCCCACCAAAACATATTGGTGGCCATGTACACAAATTTCATATAAAAAATTTCATGATAAAAATTGGTATATGCATAAAGACAACCTAGTACATTTGAATTCATGTTCCAATTTATGAATGTGAGCCAAATAAAATAACCAGACCCAACCAAATCATATCCAAACAAATTTATCTCAAACTAAATTACATGTCACTAAATCTAGAAAATAAAAAAATTATTGAAAATATAAATAAATATTCTATTTAATTATTAAATATTAATTACCATTTAAAACCTTAATGATTCCATTATGACATTGCATACACTACCAAACACATACTAAAGACCAGTTTCACACCCTGACCTCTTTTAAGGAAAAGTACATCACAAATTACATAATATAAAAAATTAAAATAGTAAAATTTATGGAAATGAACCAATATATATTTTTAATATACAATTCAACATAATGAATTACCATGTGACCTAGTGAATATGGTGTCTTAGGAATCCATCTTAATAAGAATAATAAAAATCCCTTGCGTATCAGGTGATTACACATTTTTTTGTTTAAATAACCACTGAAATACATCTTAGGGATCATGGAAATTAACAAGACAGGTACATGTAGAAAATAGATTCACAAAAATAAAATATATCATTAGTATAACTCATTCATAACAAAAACTTAAAGGGAATTAACGGGGGGAATAAGGTGGGATGTCCCTTAGCCAAATACATAAGAAGAAGGTGAGAAATGGAGAAGTTTACATCCAAACCATAGGCGGTTAAAAATAGATTTACAGTGTTAACATATCTAATAGTGATCCAATGGTTCCTACCTATTAGTGGGGATTTCCTATATTTGTGGACAATGAAAAAATCCAAAGCCTTAAGGTACTACCTTGATCTCTCCATTAACTTACCAATCTTACTCACACTTCTTAATATAAAATTTTTGGATATATAAAAAGATGAAATAAAATAAAAATTCATATATATTGTTTTTACCATCCACAAATTTGATAAAATCCATTTAATTCCATACCATTTTTGCAGACACAAGATCTTACAATCTTCCCACAATAAAAATTCTCATCCCTAATAAGTTTATGTGGCCATCAAATAAATATGGCATGGACCAGTAGGCTATTTTTTCCCAACAACAGGATAAGTCCCATCATTACCAGCATGTGTGATCCTAATATTAAACATCCTGATTAATGAGATAATGTTATTGAACAATGATCCAATACACGTGTTTAAAAAAACACCTTGAAAATAATCCAAAACTAATTATGCATCTTAATAAATAACGGTATCATTATCTAATTGATCATATATTATATGTTTCTCTATACATTAGTTGATTATCCAAATGATTTATTTAAATTCATGTCATTATTGCCCATTAGAATTGATTATCCCATCACACTTTAAGGAAAATCATGATTTAAAATGTGTGGTTTGTAATTTAATGCATCCAATAACATATGAAAACACCTATCATTCCTTCACTATCTGATCCTTCCCATAAATACCTGATTCTATCAACTAATTAACTATTATCCACTTGTGACTGTCTATTCATTATTGCATAATCTCATTCTTCTCTTACATTGATATTTCAGGTTTTCACTATCCATGCCTTCTTATATTGTGATACCCCGCAATGGGAAATGATACACCCTAAACCCAACAACGTTTAGGGAACCTCAAAACCATAATAATTAAAATACGGATAACCATAGTCCATCTGATATTAAATCCAAAACAATATATTCCATTGTCAATAGTAATGAGATAAAGTCAGATTTATTTCCCTCCTTGATAAATAATGACTATATTACTATATAGAGAGCAATATCATTAACTTATGTTCCCAAAAAACAATGTATTTAATAACCACAACCAATATCACAATCCCTAGAAAAATAGTAAAAAATTTTATATCACAATTTTCATTGCTGATCCCATTGAACAATGACCTGTTTATTAACGAAAGTAGTTACCGGACAAGGGTAAATACAAATATCTTCCAGAACCACCACAAAATATTCTAATGTCTCAAGAAATTTACTCCTTCTATGATATGATCTCAATGATTCCAATGAAAACCCATGATCTGATATATATTGATCATGAAACTATAGACAATTAAATTCTACAATATCAATCATCATATGTAAATATTTTTATTCCTATCAATTATATTGGTAAATATACGCCTAAAATATCATCTAAAATACTAATTATTCCTCAGAACAATCAAGTTCATTAGTGATTTGATGTTTCGTTTTCCCTTTTGTACCCATTTTGTTACATCCAATACTATTTAATGGAATCATGTTCATGTTATTACACTACCTGATCAAATTAATGACTCAATATCTAGTGAAGCATACATCCTCCAACAAATTTCCAACTCCATGTCCATGGAAAATGTTCCATGAAAATTTTTTCCCATTAAAATATGATATCTTTGGGAACTAATCATTAAAATCTTGAAGATTACTAGTACCATGATTCACATGATGACCACTTATCTATCAACATCATTTCAAACTAAAATTTATTACTCACAATATAAACATGTTATTAAGAATCCCACAAGAAAATGAAAAGGAATATAATGATTTTCATCAATAATTTCTTGTCTCAAACTCATTAAACACATATTCCCATCTAATATGGCCACTAGGTGTCCGAATTAGTCATATTCACAAAGATCAAGTCCTGGGAAAGGTAACAACTCACATAGTGACATAGAGTTATCTATCTCAAATCTAACACAACACCCAATATACAGAACTCCAAAATCTAGGTTCTCTAATTAACACATATATAAATACCTTCATGAGAAGTCATCACCACGCTAGGTCACTTATTCTTATGTATAATCCATTCATAATAATTATTCCATTAGAATCACTACATAGTGGTTTCTACTACCATGACCAACAAAATCACCCTGGATGACCCATGTTAATTAAGACCACTCCACTAGATCTTTTATGTAGATACAAATTCTGATAAATATTGGAGAACACTATATAAGTTTTTACAAGAATGTTAAATAAAAAACCTACCAAATATCACCCACTGGTTGTTAATTATATGGAATGAATATATTTAACTGACCACTCAGGTCACTACATCTACCCGACCCTAAGGGACTACATCATCACCATGAATTTCTATCACATAAAAATATGATCAATAAGAACATCAAATAGAATTTATTTTATAGATATATCGAACTAAAATAAGATAATACAAAAAAGTACATATTTTGGAAAACATCACAAATTTAATTCATGGGAATCCCATTTCCTATATAGGATATTAGTTAAAAACAAAACAAAATAATAATTTATAATTTCCCAGGATATTAAATCTATAAACCATAAATCAAAAAACTCATAAATCTTGTTCGTTTTTCTATGTAAAAATTACATTAACTATGAAATCACAAGCTGATAACATCAATCACATACCAATTTTAATGTATAATTCCATTTGAAATGTGGTCTTTGATGTTTAAGTCAATATTCCATCATAATACATGAAACACCCAATTGAATTATATATTCCAATTCGCAATAGTATAATATAAAATGGGTCATGAAACAACTGTATAATGTACCTCCACACCTACCCCCAGTTTGATCCTAGAACATCATTCCCCACTATACATCAAGGGAGACTCACAAGATGGTAGAATTTATATACTAACAACAAGGGTTTATGGAGTTATCATCGGGAAGCTATACCACATGTATCCATGTGAAAATTATGAAATAAATATCCAATCATCTCACTTATCAGCATTCCCACAATAAAAAAATTAATAGAGGAATTGGAAATCATGACATGGTTAATAATAAATCTTGTGAAGTGATCTCCAAATAGTAATTCCATAAATAAATAAATGGGTTCCTACAAGAATAGCCAAATTTACATGAAAATATAAAATAAAATAATTACACTAGCTCAATGAATACAAGGAGTGTCACCATATATGGATATCTAACCTTATATGTGCTATCAAAATATACCATTATATGTTATACCCCAACCCCAATCTAGACTACAACAACTATGTGAGAACATATAAGGTTTCCCTGTTGATTGAAAGCCTATAAAGGGTTTGGTTTAGAACCCTTTAGGGAACTAAAAATTCCGTCCCATGCCAACCATCATATGTAGTGATATATGAATATTACCTGATCAAAATGAATCAGTATATAATCTAATGAATAATAAATAAAATCACACAATAATACCTAATTTGTCTTGATTCTAGAATATATACAAAAGCATCATGTGGACTAAGCCTTCCCATGTACCATTTACATCATTATCAATCTTTAGTTACATGAACCTGATCAAACGAACACGATTGGATATCGATGGAGTTCCTTAGAGATGCTCATGATGTTGTTCCAACCAATAAACTAAAACAATGGTTTCCTATTAGCATATAAAATAGTACTCACAAACAGAAAATTTGGTAGCTTTCTTTATAAGTCAACAATTACCTCCACATTGAGGGATATAATATATACGAAATAGTCCAGTTACATAATTTACATTAACTTATAGGTTTTTTCTCAACTAAATGTCATTGCATAACAATGTAGTTTTTTTTTGGAATAAATATATTACCAACCCTAATATCATCTCACTTTTAAATTATTCAATGAAAATTCCAATGAAATTCTACTCAATTGGGACAATGTATAATTCGAATTGTAGGGTCATGTGTGGTCCATGATATTCCATCACGACCAATAGATGAAAAATGGAATGCTAGGTTTCATTTTATGGATAAAAAACCATATCATATGGAATAACCACTTGGAAACCACAACAATATCATCTTACCTCATCAATCCCAAAATTCATGTTTGAGGTAATATTTTTATGAATTTATAGATGTATAAATTTAATATAAGAGAATCACATATATGGTTTATGGGTTTTTTGAATTCAAAGGACCCTCACTGATATCCATAGCCCCTATATCTCACATCATTACTACACATCCTATGTTAAATAATAAATCCATATTTTCTTGTTCCAGAATCCACCTTCACACTAGTGATACTATATAAAATGATACCTAATAGGGTCCCCATAGGTCTCATTGTGGCCATAAAAATGACATCATAATGAAAATATATGGACATAAACATATGGAAATTCCAATATTTTAGGAATATTAAGTCATCCTGAGAACCCTCCCTATATGAACGTCTCTATTGGGTATCTCTCATAGCCAAGCAGTATTGTAATGAGTGCCATTTTGTCAACAATCATGGGGTTATTATATACCAATGAACTATATTGAATTTACATTCTCAACCATCAGTATAAGAGATTTCTAGTTAGTATACAATGGTTCATCAAGGCTGTTGGCACCTTCTGCGATTGAGTCAAATAATTTACTTTTTTAGAAAGAATTTAAATACATTTTTTATGTCACACAACAAAATGTTTTAGGTATATGACTGCCAAAATTTTATTATTAAGAGAATTTGAAAAAAAATTATTAATATGTTCCATAAAACATAGAAACATTTTTATATTTATTTTTTTCTATATGATGGAATCAACTACCTAGACCCACCAATGCATATCTAGACATGTCCAGCTCACACAACATTCCAAGAATATATCTTAATCCATGAAATCAAAAAAAATATTATTGTTGCATTCAAAACTAAATTATTAATTTTTTAAAATAATTATTAGGAAACCTAAAAATCATATCAACAGTCTTAGTACACAAAAAACACCAAACAAACACATGTCATGACCCACTCAAACCTCTTCCACCTTCAAGGAATCTTCCTCAACAAAAATAAAATATTACGCAATTTATAAAATTTTAAACAAAGGAAAAATATATATAATTTCATAAATATCCACAAACATCATTGAATAACTGAGAAATTAGGGGAAGATGGAATCTTTAGATGACCACTTCCAAGGATAGATTAAATCCATTTTATAATCAATAAATTCCACTATTATTTGATAAAATTATCAATTGTAACATATGTGGATACTTTGAATAAAAATAAAAAAAATTGGTTGAGGAAGAAAACAGAGTCAATAATATTCAATTGATTACTAAAAAACATATTCAAAACACTAAACATGGATGAGATTAAAGTATTTATGATGAAGAATAATTACCCCTACTATACTCATAGTAGGAGGATAAGGATGTGTGAATCCCCCTCCAATAATGAGGTGGGCGTAAAAATGTCATTTCCCACTTGAAATAGACAATATATGGATAGTGGTGTAGTGAAACATTTGGTAAAACTACCTACCTAAAAATATAGAGGCCTCCCCAAGACCCCATTTAATATACCAAAATCCCTACAATATCCAAAAAAATACATTTTTGTAGTGTTAAACCCATGAAATCTCAATTCAAAATACCATTTCAAAATATTTCATTCCTATAATTCAATGAAATTAAATTTTATTCAATTTCTTACGTAATATATGGGAACATGATTATATATAATTAGACGGCTTATGTTTAAAATGAGATAATAATTTACCATGTTCACATTCATTTAATAATAAACTATTAGTTTTTAAAATTCAACTTAAAATATAATGATATTATTATTTTGATAATTCATTATCATCAACTGATTTATTGGATAAGTAAATTTGATTTCCTTAATAATACGTTCAACTTATTCTGAACCTAAATTTTTTGAAATTATTTAT
Source organism: Viscum album (assembly GCA_963277665.1). NCBI lineage: Eukaryota > Viridiplantae > Streptophyta > Magnoliopsida > Santalales > Viscaceae > Viscum > Viscum album. The sequence goes on along the minus strand of OY728131.1, from coordinate 1,213,083,099 downwards.
CTTTTTGATATTCAAGCTATAAATTTTATTACATTGGTTTAATATAATAGCCAGAGAAATCATATTAAGACACATATTATCAATTTTTTTAATAAAATTGATCAGTTCTATCAAACAAAAATTGCATTGATTCCAAAATAGTGTCTGTTATTTTGTTAATGTCCTGATTTTACTTAAATGTTATTGAATAATAATTTAATATTAACCCAAATAGAGTATGAGTACTTTATTATTTTGAAAGAACACATTAATTAAAAAACAGATGTAATAATGACTTGGAATTCTCTCAACCCGTAAGTCAGAATGGAATTTTTTTAATAAAATATTGACATAAAACTGATTTATAATATCACAAGCAATAATAAAAATTTCATGCCAGAAATATTTATTAATCCAATATTCAATAATCACAGTTCCAGTAATTTAATGAAAAATTAGGTTTATTTTCTTAAGTTTCCCATTATTTTTATGGTGTCTTAAGTGATTAAATGCTGTTGGTAATTACTTTTTTATATAAAAATATTTATATATATATATATATTTTAAATTTATTATCATGATCATAGGGAATATTTTATAAATAAATGTTTTATTATTTTTATGAAAATAAAGAAATATTTTAAAATAAAATATAATTTTTTATATATTTGATAATAAATATACCCATGTAAATATTTTTTATTCCTCAAGAAAGTAATAAAAATATTGTCACTCTATAATACCTCTTTTTTGTGTTAGACTAAAAAAATACATGCACACTAACAAAAATACTTATATATTTTATATTTTAAAAATTCATTAAAATATTGACTTATTTTTCTTAACGTATTGAGATGTATCCCAAACATTGAAGGATTAAATCATTACACTAATAAATATATTAAAATTTCATTCATTGATTGTATATATAATGATTTTACTTTAGAGTGTCCAATCCTCCACTAACATATCCATGTTTAAAAATTAATTTCACTTTAATGTTCTATGTCCTTTTTTTAAGAATCTATATGTTTAAGGTATAAAATTATTCCAGACTATCCTCATAAAAAATTAATATACCTTTAGAATAATCACCAATTCATTTATGGATAATTATATTCATAAGGTAACCTTCATCACATAATTTACATCTGATATGGATAAAGGAATAATTATTATAATTTATCCATATAAATTAACCCCTACCATGAAATTAAAAAGAAATCACACCAAAAAATTTTCTGAATGAATCTTCATTAAATGTTACATCATTTCCCCTATTATATTCATTAGAAGAAAGTTTAATTTTGAGTCATATTACAAAAATATCCAATATCCTTTTACTCTATATTTCAAAGGATGATACTCAACTATTCGTCTTAAAATAAAATGAATGAGACTTTTGCATGCTAACATTATTTTATCCTGATGTAATTACGAGTTAAATTTTTTGATTGAAAATCTATGAAATATTATTATGTTGTAAAACAATAAATTTTTTATAAATATATACTCTATTAAAACTAATGGTATGATAGTTATTAAGTGAATATATAATTTTACAAGGTTATCATCATTGAAATTTCATTCAAAATGTTCATTTATAGAAACAAAATAGTATGGTTGAATTTGATACATTCCTATGGTATAACATATTACAGAATTTATTCTATGTTCTCCCTAATGATTGTAATTATTTACAATGATATCTTTTCCAAGAGGTAAAATTTAATAGATTTCATCTCAGACTAATATAATCGTAATATTTTTAATTTAAATTTTATAAATTCATTTATTGAGCTAGAAATTCAATTAATATCTATTTAAGATGAATGTTTAAATATTTAGAAATTATTATTTGAAAATTAAATATTGGAATTAGAGTGATATTCATTAAATAATCTCAATATTTTTGTTATTTTTAATAATATTTTGACAGTAATGTTTTATATGTAGTCATTTATTTAAAATATTGAAAACGATCCTTATCATTCAATGAAAAATAATATTTCTTTATAGAAGAAGATGAAATATATTTCTCTCATCATTAGAACATAAATTTATATTTACTGTTAAATTAAAATTTGATTCAACAGATACCTTATCCATGTATCATTGATTGGTATTTTTAATATCCAAATAGAATCCAAAAACCATTGGATATTGACTACTTCATATATGAGAATTTCATATAGATGTGTATGCATGACATGCACTCCATGTTCTTAATAGGTTCACACATGTTATTTTATCTGATTTTGTACTCTTTTAATGAATTTATTTACATTATTTTAAAACATAAATAATCTATTATGATAAACCATGTTTTAATACATTCATAATAGATCAACTAAGAACAATATTTATACTGACTTCTTTATTTACATTCATTCTATACATATAATGAAATTTATTCTTTCCAACAAAATTATTAAACCTATTAACAAGGTAAATAAAATAACTATCAAATTACACTATTGAAATTTTATCCAATTCATTTTTATCAATACTCATAGACTAATAATATTTTTGAATAAATTCACTTATTTTATCATTATTAGCAATAAAAATTCCTTATGGTGACGAAATTGACACCCATTATGACTTCATTTCATTCTATACATATATTTCAACTCAATTATCACAATTAAATATATTTCAAGTATAATAATATAAACTAATTATTGATTGATGTTTTGTATCATATTTAATATTTCTCATAAGTTCCCACTCATTGGAACAACATCATTAATATTCTCTATATTTAGTCAGTTAGAAAACAATCTATCCATATTCAAATCGAAGACAACAATATTAATTAACAGTATTGATTAATATGAGTAGTTATTGACCATGAATTAAATAAAAATCCCTATAATATTCATGAATAATTTTTTTATGATATCAAAAACATTAGATCTTACAATATTTATAACTTCAAATATAGCCAATGTATTATTAACCATATCAAAAAAATATAATATAATGTAGAGAATACTAACTATTGAAAAAAAACATTATAAACTCTATAGTTTAACCTATATCTTGTATTCTTAACTCTATTAATAGTTGTTCATTTAATGTAACGAATCTTATAGTTAACCATCATCACAATAAATTAGTCAAATTAAATACTCATAATCATAAAAATCATAGATTAGTGGTATGTCAGGATTTATCTTATTTTTAGTGACAACATATAAGCCTTCCATATCAAAAATACTATCTTCTTTATCGACATATTTTATGGATGATATATAGATATATATATATATCAATATATATATCATTCTCATATATAAAATATTTCATATTAATGATGATAGAAATACTATAGAGTTGTGGAAATGTAGTTTAGAAATAGTTAAACAAATGACAGCCCCAAACCATATTTATAAGAAGGTTAATTAGATAAAAATTCTAATAAAATTTATAGATTCATCGTATGATGTATGTAAATATAAAATAATTAAAAAGTCTTTGAAAATGAATAAAATAAATACAAATAACATTGTATATAAAATGGATGTATCAAAACTTGTAAAACCTCAGAAATCTAAGATAATCACATTCTATTAAGTTATAAATATTACATTAGAACCATAATTATGTATCCAAAATTAGAAACCATTCAAAAGGTATCTCTACAAAACATTGCAATCTCGTAATCTACCTGGTTATAAAAATACCCATTTTTAAGATCCCAAGGATTCCATGATCATAATGATTGAAAAAATATCTTACTCTTATCCTTGGGATAACTCAATAAAAAAGAACAGTCAAGAAAATATTGTTTCATAAAAATATTAAATAAATATAATAACCACCATGCAATCAAATGATCTATAAAATGATCAATAATAATTAAAAATAAAATTATGCTTAGAAATTTGATTTTTTAAAATATCAACATCATTTAAAAGGATATGATAATGAATTACCCTTTTCTAGAAGATATTTTGTTTCTATTGATATATATTAGAATAAAAATTCACAATGGTAAAATTTTACATTTATTGGGTCAATTACGATATCATCAAACATAACTTTTTATTCATTCAATGGATTCATCATATCAAATATTTTTCTTGCTGACACAAATTTTATCACCACTACTATGCTTTTAATATATTTCCTTAATTTTTTATTGGAATGTATCTATCCATTATAATTTTTTTACCATAAAATGATTTGATATTAATATCTCTATTTATAAGATTTTTTTACCTCTATCGAATAAAATTCATATGTCTCTATCTGATGTCCATTTTATACTTCAATCTAGAATAAATTATATACAACTATCTAGTTAAAAACAAAATATGATAAAATATGATGTATATATTCAACTATTAATTATTATTTCTATCTAGTAAAATAATCGTCAAAAATACTGTAAATATTTAAATATTGTAATTATAATACTTTATGGGTACTTTTATATATATGAATAAATTATGATATGAAAAAAAATATTATATGGGTAAATTGGAATTATTATAACTAAGAGTAAAAGTGGTGTCATTTGATTAATAGATACCAATGTAAAATATATATAAATTAAATTAAATACCTACATTATGATTTATTAAAACATGATAGAATTATTCAAATTCAATATAGGAGTCATTAACCACATCCTTTATCTGTTAATTTAAAACACTGAATTTAATTTTCGAGAAACGTATCTCAAAAAAATTGTAATAAGGTGGGACTTACACTACTTCATTGATGCAGAACTTGGGAAATAATTTATTCCACATCCCAGTATCACTTTCTAAGAGAATTAAAATATTTATTATTTTTATGCACCTTATTAGTATACAAGATGTGAACATTGGTGGCTTTTATTTAATTATTATCCTTATCATGTTTTTTCCGAAAAGAATACAAATTTTTTGAATATAAATAATAAAAAATTTATTTAATTATTCATCATTCATCTTCAAAGATGGTTTTTTAATATTAGAAATTATAGTCAATATTTCATTACGATCATTCTATTCCTCAGTTTCATTTATTACCATCTCATTTTTTTCTCAGGTTTGGAAATTGGAATAAAATGTTGTTTTTAACCTATTAATGCTATGTTGTTTTTTACCAACCACACATTTGTGGTATAAATTTTTATATTTCATACCTTTGTTCAACTTCAACAGCCCATTAAATTTTCTTATTTACTTCCCATTTTAGGCTAGCCCTGAGTCTCATCAATAGATTTTTATGAAACATGAAAACATTCTTCATTATATAATCTATTGAATTTCATTGTTATTTAATATTTCTATATTAAACATTTCAAATATTCAATTCCATTTTTTAGTTTTCCATGATGTTGAATTATTTACTACAATATAATAAAACATTTTTTAGTATGACATATATTACCTATTTTTTATTGTTTAATATTGTTTATCTATATACTAATGTTCTTTTCACAAGGGAGATATGACTGATACTTTTATTATTATTCAATTTAGGTTTCTTCCACTATTATATATTGAAACTATATTGAGTTTGTGAAAAAAAGTTATTCAATGTGGTTAACATATCTCTTATTATATGAACAAATATTTTTTATAAAATTAAATATATTATCCAGATATAGTATATAAGTCCTCTATATATAATATTCATTTTTTAGGATTATTTCAGCCCCAATAATTCTATTAATTGGATTATTTAAACTTGTATGTGTTTATATATTGTCAATAAATAATGTTAAAATTCATGATCCAATTAAAACACCAATAGTTGACAAAAAACATCTTAATTTTTCATTTTGATGAAATCTATCTATAATTTTATTTATTAAATCCATTATTTTTAATGAGTAATCCCTTACATATTGTAATCTAATTTTGGGGCATACTTATCATTGAAATTTTCATTTCCACTAATAACTTATTGGAGTGATTAAAATGATTTATTGATTTAAAATTTGCAAAAAAATTTACCATTGTCATGAATTTAGGGATAACATAGTTTTAACCATTACTATATTATCAACATAGTTGGATACCTACATCCATGGGGATGAGGTGTATATTTCTCAAAATTTTGTTGTTTATATTTTTAATTAAGATATGATCTATTTAATAGAGGTTCACCCATTACAATTTATGTTGATGTAATTTTTTATTCTACACCTTGGGGTTTTCCAATTTGAGTTTGTTGAAGATTATTTAGTTTAACCTATATATATAGACACTTTTAACTTGTATTATTCTTCTTTAGCCACTACATAGATCATCTTATCCTCCCTATAACTCAACAATATCTAAAACTCTATTAAATCTACTATTCTCTATTCATTTAATGTATTATAAAGATCATTAATTATTTTTTCATTAATATCTAATTATTCTTATATGGCCCAACTAATATTTCAATGTGTTTCACATAATACATAATTATTCTCAAATATGATATCAATTGTCTTATCTTTCTCATCAAGATAGAACTAAATTTTATTATTCGAATATTTTCTCTGATAATTTATAAGGATTCTTCAGTATCCTTTTTCTCTTTGATTAGAGAGTAGGTTTTTTGACCAATGTAACACTCATTAAACATTAATTTATTCAAAATCTTATATCAATAGAGAGTTTTATCATCTAGATATGGAATAAAGTGAATTATATGATGAAAATTTAATATTTATATTTTCCAAATCATTTAAACCATTAAATAAAGATGATTACCAAATATAATCACATATATGTTGTGAAACTTAAATTACTAACTCTACCAGAGTAACCTCCATCATATCATGGTTATTCTGTATTACTCAATAGATTTTTTATATTTATATCCATATCCATTTTCTTATTCAAATATGTAGTTATATATATGTCTAGTTATATAGTTTATGGATAAAAATACAATCCATACAACAGATGGTCATATTGATGAAAAAAATTAAATCTAATCTTCACCAACTAAGATAAATATACATATGTATATTAACCATAATACAACTAGTGGGAACCAAAAACTTTATTCCAAATTAAATTCCCCATAGTATTTGTGATTACATGTGATAGGGGAGAAATGAATGGCTTCAATTTATTTAGAATTTATATTTCTTTTGTAGAAAATTTATCCCCTTTAAATTTATATCAATGTTATTAGTTATTGATGATGGATATAATTATATTTAATTATAAAATCATGAACCAATTGAATGAATGTAATTATGATAAAAATCAATCATTATTTTTACATGGTTTGGCATGAGGGACTTTTCAATTCCATGATAGGTTGTTCTGTCAAATACAGGATTATCTAAAATAATCATCGTGACACTATAATGAGTGTTGATTCCCATACCAACATAAATTTCAAATATTTATAATTTTGTAGGCTACCCACATTAATTATATAACAAGGATCCTATGTGACTTGTATTAAATGCTACATTCTATTGTTATATCTTCCCACCATGATATCAATGTACAACCAAGCTTCCATAGGTTCCATATCACACACCGTAGTATAAAAAATTGTATCCTTAAACTCTAATTTAGATTTTTCTCACTAATATGCACATATTGTAACAAAATTCAACTAAAATTTTTACCTATAACACAACAAGGTCTCTGTTGAAATCAATCACATCGTACAAGACTATTCATTCCACTCTGGTACAATTATAACAAAACATGATAGGATTATATAAATTCTTCTCACATGTATTCCTCACTCATATTCATAATGAATTCATCTATGAAAACATTAAAAAAATAAATTCCATGTATAGAACACAATATATTGTTACATATTATAGGGAACAAGGATCATGGGTTTGGTTATATTCGCTGAACAAATTCAACAAATAAATGAAAATTTTATTAAAAAAATACATCCGTCCAAATTTCACCATTTATAATTTTTTGGGGTCTTTTTTCCTCTTTTATTGAATACATACATGGGAAACTATGTTTATGGAACATGGTTATCAATATAACATACATTCTAGCTCCCCACTATTTTTTACTCTCATTGGTTATACATTTTTAATCAATAGATCCTAATCATTCATATTGGACTTCATATATTTCAATAAAATCCAATATATAATACTTTAAATCCAATATAAATGCCCATATACCTGCTACAAACGTAATATAGAATCCAAATTTTCATTTTCATAGTTTTATTAATTCTATTAAAATGATGTATTATAGGTACAAACATCAGATGTTTCTTTTTTTCCTCTTTATCTATAATTTTGTTCAAAATATATATTTTAGTAAACCTTAAAATTTGTATCTTTTATTCTCATATAAAATTAATTTTAAAATATCCACAAATCAACTCATTCAATATATAAAAAATATTATATATAGAAACACTTATGCATTGTGGATACTACCTATATGACATGATAAGAAAAATATGGTTATATATATAGATCATTTTTATGCCTATACAGAATAATTACACATCAAAGCACTATCTCTCAACTCATGGAATTTATTATAGGACAACTTTAATACATAAATTAAAACTAGTGATTCATTGTATTTTCATCTTTATTATTCCTGATGTCACAAAAAATACAATTTCATCAATAAGTGAAAAAAATTCATTGAAAATAATTAAAAAATTTAGGAACTCCATTTCAATTCATTTTATTATAATATATTTTCATGTATGAAGATGAAATTATATTATCTTCTATTCTAAAATTCCAATCCATCAAAATTGTTTTGAGGGTTAAATCATGGTATAAAAACTTTTTCATCTTCACAGTTGATTTAATTTTTATCAGGGTTATATATGGAAATCTCATATATTATATAGTATAATTATTGATTGTTAATATGATTGGAAATAAAATTCTTCCTATTAAATGAAACATACCCTAATATCATTGAATGATAAACTATGTTTAGTGTACACACATAGGTCATATTTAGATTAAAAAAACAAAAATGAAATTCAATATAGTATTCATTTCCCATAATATTCATTATCTACTTTGGAAAATCATTTTTTAGTTCGAGTTTCAGAGATATGCTATATAGGGTGATACATAAAATAAAAAGACATATATTAAAATTGAGTCCTTTTGAAAAAAACACTATGCATGATAACTCTTACACTACATAAATATATCCCTTTTGATATCTTATATTCCAAAAAAATGAACCCAAAAAGGCCTCATTAATCATTAAATCATATCCACCCTCCGAAAAGATTCATCTAAGTATTTATATTCTCTATATATCTACCAATATAGTTTGTACCATTGACACAAAAATTGGGTTCACGATTAAAAAAACTAGAATAGTGGTTCCACTTAATTTTATGCACCCCTATATAAATGAATGATGCTACTGACTAGTATCTAGGGTCCGTGGAGTTATTATGAAGAGAACAAAAAATTATATCAGAGTGAAAAATACTAACTAAAATTAATACACAATCATAAAATACAAAAAAATTAATGTATACAGTTAAATAACACATCATAATGAAATTATATTGAAATATTAATGTATACATAGAACAATATAGATTATATCAACACTTGTTTGATATCATATTTAGAAATATAAAATTTATAATAATGTAAATGACACTCCAATACTAAAAAGACTAAAAAAATACAATAATTATAATATTATCAAACTACCTTAGTTCAATCCTAGTCACCACATGAGGATCAATATTCAATAAACAATCACAACACCAATTCCCTAAAAACAATGTGCATGTGAAAAACATGAAACTATATATATGTTTTGAAGGAGAACAATGGTTCTTATACAAGGGATTAAGAAACAAATCCTTAGTAGGAAACCAAGAATGATGTTTATATGGTCTACTACCGAATGAATGTTCATGAAAAGTTCCCAACATATTAAATATATAATTGAGTGAAATAAAAAAATTATTGCAAAAATATATGACACACCACCAATGGTGACCAACCATTATAAGAAAAAAATAAACAGTCATGATCATTAGGTCTATGACCTAGGTTAATATTACCTTATATGGATAGTGTAACTGAGTCACTAATAATTTTTCAATGACCATTATATTCAAAATTTCATAATTTTCCTTCACCAAGGAATAGAATATAATGAAATACGGTCTAAACACACACTAGTATACAATATAATTTCCTCATGAGTTCTATATCCTCTTATCACAACCAAGGGAATTATCCATCATAATATGTAATGGTTTCTGGTAGCTAAGTTCCAATAGTGATGGAGACTGAACCGAGCCTTCCAAATACTAAACAAGAATCAATAGAATTCTCATTGTACACCCTATGATATCATAAGATCCTATATAATACCAACTCAAAATCCATTCTAACCCCACCTGTATAATCGTAGATTTGATGGGAGATACATATAGAGATATATTTTATTATAACAATAAAAATTATCTACCTCCAAATCATAACATAGGGAACACTCCTTTGATTTACATAATGATTCCATGTTTCTAATGCCCTACCATGTAGTATATGTTGACCATATAATCCCTAAGAGATAGAACATGGAAGGTATTATTCATTTCATATAACCAATATAATCATAGATAAAAATTCAATAATGCCCCAAAAAAACTTGAGTAGACCCCCATACACGGGGTGTTTTATTAGAATCATCAAAATACATATATAGGAATATGTCTCTAGTTTCAAAGACCTCCATACTAGTGGAGGTATTTATTTTAAATTAATGATTCCCAAAATCCCTTTTATATTTCAAATAATTTAAATACCATCCTAAAAGAGTTTATTATACTATACCAGAAAATTATAGAATGATTAGATGAATGACTAATCCATTTATAATTTTTCACATCTCATCAGCTAACATGCACTTGTATGGTATCAAAGGTGACACCGATAATCATCATTTCCCATATACAAATAGAAAATTCCACACAGTTCCTTATATCACTGGGAAACTACATTGGTTTAATAGTCCTGATAATAATATCATAACCACATTGGCATCACTGGATACACAATACTAGTATCCCACAATAGATATAACACAAGGACCTTTTCAATCCACAAGGTACTATTATGCTGGTCTTCACACCCACCATATTCGTCAATCCCCTTGGGTCCCTCTACAAAGGTAATATAACCAAATTTGGATTGATAATTAACCAAAATCTCAATGAAATTGAAAAAATGTAACAAAGGCATATCGATTTCACAATAGGAACTATAAGGTATGATCAATTACAGGACATCAAAAACCTCATCTCTGAGGCTTTAAAGGTCCCAACAATACCTCAACACAATTATTTCATCGACTATTCATCCAAAATGGGTGACACACTCTCATTCCAATCAATTAATAATATCATAAAAATATAAAAAATCTCAATCAACATCTCCCATAAAAGAAACATTGATTCATCATTTGTAATAAAATCCTCTATATAATTAATAAAATCCTTTAAATAATTGTTCAATGGATAGAAAAACACAAGGACTCACCATAACTTTTCACAAAAATAAATCATTAAAATATTAAAAACTAAATTTAATTCCATCATTAGGTATAAAATATGGGAAACACCTCCAAAGATAGAATTCCTGTTGTGTACCTCAGTAATGAGTTGTCTTACTCCAAAAGTACTCACTAATTTTGTATCATAACCAAACTAGTGTTTACTCTTCAATGTATATGTTGGGCCTCCCACATTCATGTTGTGTAACCAATATGGGTTACATGGCCATGTACCAACACCCTACTCGACAAGCACAATTCTTACCCACACACCATGTACCAAACATAGTCATTGAGTTTGCACCCTTGTACTTGGACATGTACACAATAAGGTGTTAGGTTATCAAAAATATATAATATGCTATAGCCATGTACATTACCTGACCATATGCCTCAACACATGGGGTGTCTATCCAAGACCAAATCAAAACATAATCATTCTTCACATGAAATTATCCAAACACAAATATCTTGTAACTTTCATTATAAACCCTTTATCAAAAATATGATCAGACAACACATGAATTTTCACTATCCGACCCAATGAGGTTCTATTCATGACTCCCCATGTCCACCTACGTAGTCTAGGTGTATGAAAACAATGTTGAGTAGGCTATCACACATAAGTAGGACTTATCCTCTTGTTGATGTACGCACACACCCACATACAACTCCATTCAACAATGCAGAGATATATACAAAATCTAATAAAAATGCATGCATAACATTCTCTTAAACAAGAGTACACAATATGTACAAAAAATGTAAAACACAGAGCCCTACAAAATAAAACTATAAAAGCATACATCTAATTTAAAGGAGGGGATCATAGTCAAACACCCACTGGAATGATCCTCATACATGTTATGATGGAAACACTAGTTAGTCCATCTATTACCCTCTTACTTCTCTAGGTCCAACTGGGTCTTCGATGAAAGAAAAGTGGTTAGAAAAAGATAGAAGACATATGTGGCAGAAGCCCATATATGGGTGAGTATATGAATACTCTGAAGGAAACACAAATTCACATTCTAAAAATTTAGAAACTGAAAGGAATCAGTTAACTCAACATAGTATGAGGGAACCGAATTGAGAGAGAAGATCCATATCGAGGCCAACCTCGGCAATACCTGACTAGTCAGCTTGACATCCCAAAATTGATAAAAAAGTGACACATTTATTTATAGACCCCAGATCATACACAGATATAATAATTTACAAGTATCATGTTCCCAACCATAGATTTTCCTCGGTAAAAACATAATATTCATACTCAACACTCACAATAGTCTCATGAGTTTCCGATCTCATAAATATCAATAAGATCCATTTCATCCCCCAATAGCCCACAAAATAAATTGGGAAAGCATCGACATATCGATGTTGATGAGCCAACCCCAGCATCCCAGATTGAACTCAATTGGGAGATTCCACCATATACGACTTCTTCTCTTTGGATGGTAAATTGAATTGTAGAGTGTCTAGCACCACATAACCTCCCAAAAATAAATGGAATACTAGATCCTAAACCAAATTTCAAAATCTATATCTATCCTTTCTAAGGGGCTCCACACATTAGCAGGTCGACGGAGAACTATCTCCAATTCAGGAATCATAAGTAAAATTTAGAGGGACCCACTCCCCACTAAAACACAATAACGGGGGAGCACAACACCATAAATCTGAACATTCACCCTAGTACAACAAGGGATGACCACCCTATGAATCATGAGAATGAACCCTAACATGGTAGTGGAGAACCACTTTATAAAACGTGATAGGACACCCACGGTGGGAGAGAACCTTTTCGAGAGATGTAGACCAACACACCCTATAGGGGAGCACCGCAGTGAGGAAATGTGAGTTCACACCAACATTTGGGGAGCACTACACTTCTGTTAGAGGAACCGCACCACAGTTCAATAAGGGAGAACTGACTATACCATACAACGAGATGGGAGAGCCAATATCATGTCACGACATGTGATCATTCCAACTGTACTAATTTCATGTGGGAACCTGAATGCTAGTCCCTCAGTAGAGTTACAACCTCAGAGAAAACATACCAATGGTAATAGAGTCATACCCTTGATGTGGGGAGTCTCAAATATACCCTAGTAGAGAAGTATGAGAATCTTTCCCCCTGGTACTACAATGGTGTAGTTGACCCAACATCACTCATCATGAACAATAGATCTTCCATGTCGACATAACACCTCTCTATAAGAATAATTCTATATTCAAGCCACATTATATCATAAAATCCTTAACATAGGTCACCATCATATCCTAAGTGTGAAAACATGTAGAATATTCTATTTACTCACAATAATCAGGCAACCGGTAAAATGTGGGCTTTTCTCCACAACAGACCCGAAAGAGATCCATACAAACCATAACCCTATCCTGGAACACATCCGATTGATTGAACCATTGTGATCATGATTGAAAAACACCAAAAAATCACAATTCATTCATACAAAATGGACACCCAGTGAAAAAGTCATATTTCACATTAAACACCCCAAAACGACACTCATGGGCCTCCCACCCTGATTTCCATTTAAGTAACCAAAATTTATCTTCAAAGATCCACCTTATCATCAGGATCACAACGCCACTGACCGTGCATTAATTAACTGATCCATGCAGATGTTATGGAAAGCTAAAGTTGAATAATAATAATACATTAATATTATTTCAACATTCCATGTCCCCTTTCAATGATCCAAACTCGTACTATTCCAGAACCATGCTCAGAGGGTCCATATGGTCGCAAAGGTAATATTTCCCCAGTCAAAACTTGAATCTGATACTGGAATTGCATGTGATGGGGGCTAAGTGAACCCTGAGAGAAATCTAGATGCGCTAGATATTACTGCAAGAGTGCCGCCCCACCTAAAAACTGTCTTTGTATCCATACCAAAGCTCTACTGGACCACCGCTATTGACCTCCCCTCAACATAAAATGTCTGCGGACCACTAGGGACACCCCATAGATTTAAATTTAAATAATTAAGTAGATCTAGGATCCTCGGATCCTGATCTACAGTATTATAAGATCACATCAGTGTTTGAAACATTATTTCAAGAAAAAAGGATGGGTATAGGATTAAAACTCAAACTACCTACCATGCGGGGGAAATGCCAACACTACAGTGGCATAACAATGCCCAAGAAGCGCTAATTTTTTTTCTATACATGATCTATATAAAAAATGAACCATATAGGCACCTTGGTAGGAAGTTGGTTGAAGAGGAAGGGGGAGCAGTCTCTTGTGGTGTGCACCAAGGAGGATATGGGGAACACTATGTTTATTTTCATTTTAACCCTCTAATTTCTCAGTTTTAGCTCATCTTAGTCCAAGAACTAACATATCTTATGGTTTTTTGAGGATTTAAATGGTGTTCTAAACATAACCACTATGTCTTAATTTTGATATGAGACTCCATTCCGATGTTATTTGCTGTCGATGTCATAATAAAAAAATTATATAATTATTTTATTGATGGATATGCACCGAATAAAATTTTCTACAACAGGACTAATCCAATATAAGTAATACCATTCCAATGGTTGAAGGCATACTCTGGACTCATCTTTTTCCTTGATTTTTTGATCTGATCTACCCTTTAAGAGAATACCAATTTATTCCATGTGCATAGTATTAAAAAACATAATATTTTATTACAATTTATTTTGTGCACACCATTTCATGGAATCAAATGACCTCTTAACTCCTCGAATTATAATTATTTGTAGAAATATATCATATTTTTACTGGGGAAAATAAGAGTCTATGCATCATCCCCACCTTAATGTATTTCGTCAACAAAAACAAAAAGTATAGGAACAAGGGAAAGGACCTTAACACCACACTGGGACTCCCACACATGTGAGATCACCCGAGGTTCTCGGGTTGTAACAACCTCATACCAAAAAGTCCAAACACACCAAAAATGACAGAGAGTGTCTTCAAACATCACAGGTAGCATGGTCCCCCCACTAACACTCTTAACCTTTGATGAGATCAAAATAAAACAATAACTCTTTAGTGAACACCAATGACTACACTCGTTTTGTTTATAACCACCCCAAACGTGCCCCAATAGAATTCAACTAGAACTAAATGGTCTATTCCAACACCAACACGATGCTATAAAAAATACCACCTCGGCACCATGCCATTCCCTGTGACTAGTGCCATCACCAAACCTCACAAGGATTATGCACTCCCCACGTTTAGGAAATCCACACGCTTTACATAACATATCATGAAAGACCTTGCAATGAAACCTCAACTCCTCAAGGAAAACAACTCCACAAAATGTAGAACAAATAGGATTTCCCATGGTTACAATACCTTACGAAACTACCACTAATTAATGGAACTGAATCCTAAATCACAGGTCGAATGAACACATCCACCTACAGTGACATTATCCTTTTTGGGTGAAAATGACTCTCCGGTAAGGTTTGGGATCACACCTCATAGATGAATCTTAGTGGAGGAACTGTCCATCCTTTGGGAGAATATGAATGCAGGACATACCACAAAACAACCTCCTAGAACGTCCAACATACAAGTTGAGACCGATCATACGAGGAAACCGGCAAACATTAAGGGCCTACATAGACACCCACACTAGGTGTTACTAAGAATTTGGCATCCAATATGCTGCCATGTCTCTTGTACACTATTCAATGTGACTCAACCACAACACCTCAATATTGACTGCCTTGGGAGCACCAACTCACCCACGTAGTATTTCATTGCATAATAAAAACGAGTCTCACTGGGAGATGGATCCATCAACATCGTGGGTTCGAAGCTATTTCAAACAACTCCAAAACCAGCAGAGCCATCCATAGCTTAGTCTGACATGCATCCACCCAAACCCTCGGAAACCAGTATTCATGGTTCATGATGGGTGGAGGGTCCGCCAACTTTATAAACATATGAGAACCTACCTAGGGACCATTCCCGTAAAAGGATTCCTCATCACTCATTATGTCATACAACAAACACATATAAGTAACCCTCTAAGCCTACCATTGTAGAATCTTCTAGAAAAAATTAATGATAAACCCTGAATAATGATTATGTCTAGGATATGAATCAAAAAAGATAGGGAAAACCCAAAACCCTATCATATATGATGCATGTATCATTATTCCCTTATTACCGGTGTCCTAATGTACTTAGTCACAAGGCGAGTTATCATAGTTTTAGCATATAGATATATCTACTATAGTTAACAATATTATAGTTCTTGGCATGATTGCTGAACTCTAAACATCATAAGATGGAATTTATGAAACTTAAACCAAGATCAAGGCTAGACCAACTAAGCTTTGAGGTCCCAAAGGAGGAAAATCCTATGAAACCACTATGTCATGACCCGAACCTATGGGGGCTCGAGTCGAAACGCCCCAATCCCACCTCCATGGGCTCGGGGAAGGTATTCGGTGCTTAGTAGACTATCACAACTAAGGAGGTCTTAGCCTAAAGTACCCATACACATGCACCAAAATACACCTCCACAAAACATTTCATATATATTTTAAAAAATATGAAAACAAATATAATTTCTATCATTATCCCAATCCAATGAATATATAATGTATAAAAAATGAAAATACATGGCCCACTGAAAAAACTACAAAAGTATACATCCTTCTCCATAGGAGGGGATCCCAATAAACCACCCACAAGTAATATCCTACACATTGATCCAATGAAAATAGTACATTGTTTAGCTATTACACATTACCTACTACGGGTCCAATTGGGACTCCTTCCTTGGACATGTTGTCTGCACAAGACATAAGACTTGTGTGAGAAAACCCCACGAAAGGGTGATAATATGAATACTCAGTATGCGGCCCAATATAGCATACCCAAAATGGAATAATTTGAAGGAATTAGTTCACTTGACCCTGCATAATGGAACCCTGACCAGAGAGAATATCTATATTGAGACCAACCTAGGTAATATCCAACTAATCACATCGATTTCCATGATATGTCAAAAAATGACACAGTATTCGGGGTCACCCAGATCATACCTAGATATACACATATCCAAGTCTCATGGTCCCAACCATAGATTCTATAAGGTAAAAAACCTGAAGTTGAAACTCTAGTCTCACAATGGTCTCATTAGGTACTAACCCTATAGAGAGCAACAAAAGCCAATACATCCCCAATATCCCACAAAATGAAACGGTAAAGCATCGAAAACCCTATATTGATGAGCCAACCCCACCATACATTACGGAACACAACCAAGAGATACAAAGAAAGATGACATGCACCCTACGCATGGTCGAAATAACTATGGAGATTTGTACACCTTGAAACTACCATGTATTCAATGAAGTATTACCTCCTAAACAAACCCAAAAAACTGCTCTAGAGAATTTCTCAAGGGGCTCTCACCTCATTTTTTTGAGGGCGCGCTAACACCTAACTAGGAGTCATGTATAACAAGTGGAAGTTCCCACTCCCCGCTGTAACCCACGAATGGGGGAGAACCACATGGTAAACGTGAACATGTTCCCTCATATGATAGGGGAGTAAAACATTGTGAAACATGTCCCATGCCCTAACATGGTAGGGGAGACCACATTTTATAATGTGTCTCACACACATGCTGGGGGAGTATCACTACCAGAGACGTGTTCCTTCACCCACTGAGGATAGTGGAACTGCCCTCTGGTTTGATAAAGGAATACCAAATCAACCAATCTACTAGATTAGAGAGATCATTTTCTATCATTCAAGGCGAGTAGTCCAACTGTACAAACATCACGGGGGAACCTGAACACTAGTCCATCGGGGGAGTAACATCCTCTAAGAAACATCCCAATGCAATATAACGCACACAAATGATTTGGGGAGCCCCATATCCACCCATGTAGAGAGGTAAGGGAATCTAATTAATTGGTAACTTTGGGGAGTACCTAACCCAGCATCTCTTTTCTTGAACCAATGGTCTCCAACATTGGCCCAACACCACTCTATAATCAACCTTCTAGATTCATTCCACCTAATATCTCATTATCTGTAATACAGACCAACAATGAATTCGATGTGGAAAAACATACAGGGCTGTCTATCTTGTCACCACAATGGGGAATCTAGTGAAAACAATTTTTTTCACTACCACACACCTAAAAGGGTCCCCTAGGGACTCTTACCCTATCTCATAATACATTCTATGGGTCAAACCATTGTGATCCTCACATAAAAACACAGAGAATTCACTTTTCATTTTCTAAAATAGACACATGGTGAAACATTAATGTTTAAACATAAAACCCCAAAATGTCCCTTAGTGGGCCCACACTCCGATTTTAGTTTATGAAACAAAAATTTATCATAAAAATTCTACTAAACAAACTATTTCAGAACACCACTAATGTAATATCAATCAGACATGTTGTGCATAAGTTAAAGCAGGTCAAAATTGAATAAAAATAAATTATTATAATTATTTTAATGTGTTGTGGCCCTATGACACGATCACAACACATAAAATTCCCAAACCCTGCTTCAAGGGACCTTCATGATGAACGGGTCATGCCACCATAGATGGAACATGAAACATAAAGCTTTTTTCTGATTAAGCGGGTTCTAAGAACCCCGAGAGAAATCTGGCTTGACAAGCCACAACCACCCTTGCCAATCAGACTACCATTAGGGCAGCCGCTAGAGCGCCGCGATACCACAACATCGATAATCCCCTTGATGGAAAACTTATGCTAACCACATGGGTATCCCTAGTTCTTCATATTCAAATTAGAAGCATTATATCAGATCTTAAGTTCCTGATCTACAACACTGTGGGCTAAAATCCAATTTTCAATGAGGAATTTGAAGAAAAAACGAGCTATATTGTATTAAAACTCAAACTACCTACCTCACCGGCGAATCATGAAAGCTTCAAGTGTAGAACAATTCTTGGGACATAGTAGATCTCAATCTGGTGATAACATCTTCAAAAAAAACATATTGGCACATTGGTTGGTAGTAAGTCAAATAAGAAGGGGGAGTTGGCTCTTATAGTGCGCACTTAGGAGGGGAGGGGAAAAAAGATGGTTTTTTCTCATTTCAATCCTCTGATACCTCAGTCCCAACTCACATCTAGCCAGGCACTGACATATTTTATGTTGGGAATAGTGTAATAATGATGTTTTGATGTCAAATTTGTTCTCCAAAATTTGATGTGAGTATTTGTTCAAATGATTTTCAATTCTGATGTTAAAAAAATAATATTATATATTTATTTTAATGATAGTTACATCTAGAATATAATTTTCTACATTAGCTCTAAACCTAGAAACGTAATACCAATCCTAGGGTAAATGGCATGTTTTATACTCATAAATTGAAACCATTTTTTGATATGATAGACTATTTAATATAAAAAAAATTTCCATCATGAGATTTGAATCAAAATAGATATGTTCTTTCTAAAATTTCCTCCAAGAATAGTGGGCCACAGATTCACTCATCGTCTGATCTCCAAGATCTAGAATATATAATTTGAATTTTTCAATTTTTTGTAGGGATAAAACCAAGTTGTTTCATGACTCAAGAACAAATGTGTTATCAGAAGTTTCAATTAATAGAAAACATTCAAAATGACCGCAAACAAATTTTTATTCACAAAACACTTATTATTAACCATATATGGGTCTATTGAAACCAAAAAAAATAAAAATAAAATCTAAAAATGATAATAGAATTTTTGGAAATATATTACTTCTTGAAGGCTTTTAATTGCAACTATTCACTTGATGCTACAACACATTCCCACCACATGTTCTTCCAACATCAGATAGTCTCTGTGGAGTATCCCCCTTTATCCTCTCCCAATAACTATATATATATATCATCTCTCTGGTAATCATGACACAAGAGTGGGATGCTTTTTCAAAAGAAGCAGAGGGAAGGAAATGAGAAGGATGAGAAAATGTATACAAAATAAGAAAAATAAATGAATCAAAATAAAATAGACATGAACCTAACACCAATTTAGTCGATACAATTGTATTCCTCAATTGGAAAAGACCAATTCCCATATTATAGAATCAATAACTGAGCTACAATTTTAATCCAATGCCCCTTCAGAATATATCATAAAGTTAATGCACATGAATAGTAAATATTTTTTTGAATTAATATTATTCATTTAATGAATATTTAAATGTTTCAACATTCCACCAAACATGTCTTCGTATTTCAGAGCCAATATAGTGGTCAAAATATTTTATTATATTATATTCATTTAATGGAATAATTATGTTTCCACAATGGAACATGAAAAACAAAAAAAATATCTTCCAAATTCACAACCGAGAGAATCATTCATCTTTATTATACCTCATGTATGAGTACTCCATGGTAATGAACCATATATATTCATCCCTCTATCATTTTTTAAGATAGAACATGGCATACCTGGGGAGTTTTCTTGATCACACCGGGATTGCGACAAGTGCACATCGTTAAGTATTATCTAATAAAATTGATTTCACCAAATTATTATATTATAATTTTTGTAGGAAAATGGGAATGACCAATGTGTATGTTAAAGGTCCATACATCTGTAGAAATAAAGTAAAATTAAAAATTCAAATTTTACCCCTCTAAACAATGATTCCAAATTAAAGTCTCATCCCACCCTACAACTCCCACCAAATATATAAATATTCCTTCAATGAAACATCTATTCATATAGTCCACCAACAAATAAACATAACTGAATGAAGGGAAATTATTATTCCGAAAATGATATAAAGAAGGATGAAAAAAGATAACATAACTCTATGTGATCCTATATCACCATCCAAATGAAAAAAATCTTTACTTTGAGTAATAAAAAGAGATGATCAACAAAATTAAATTTAAATATTCATCTAAAAGAATACCCGATCGATATGAAAAAGGAAAAACACACAACATAAATGGTTTTCAAATAAAATATTTTGTTATTTTTTATTTGAAATATTTTATTTATGACCATTCACTCTATCTGTACATAAAAAACCGGTGTCATTTCATAGGTTTTCCCAAATAGTTATATTAAATGAAAATAATTGCATCCAAAAAATTTAATTATCATATGATATCATTATTGAAATTGAATTTTTTAACAGATTTCAGAAGAAATTTTAGAAACACCCAATATGAAATTTATTTTTTCGAGTTAATGATGTTTGAAAAGTGACCCATAATGTTAAAGGGAAGATGAAAAAATATCAATAGAAACATAAATTTGTAAATTTAAATTTATAAATAGGTAATAAAATGTATTTAAGGAATAAACAAGAACCATGTGTGACCCTATAACCCATAATGTTTTACCTCCTCCATATATCCTCATCCTCTTAGTGATAAAACCATATATAACCATTCCTAAGCACGAGACACCAGGAAGTTTGAACCCAATGTCCATGTGGTAACTATTCTATGTAATTTGTTTGTTTCGATAGTTCTGTATAATATTATAAATAGTGTAGTAGGAAAACATCATATTATTGAATTTTCCCGAGTCCTTCATCCTAGGAAATAGGGTTTTCCATTCATTATTCCCATCTCAAATATCACAATTCCCACATCGATCAATTTTTATACACAATACACTCGACATTCCATAAATTATAATCCCTATATGAAATTGGAAAATAGTTGACATAAATTAAACTATGACATTTTAATATTCATCATAATTCATTTCAGAACCTTATTTAATAAATAGTCATTTATTGTGTCTTAATTTCATAATAATTCCTCTCATTATACATATGTATATTTACACAAACACACACATATATACATATTTCTCCTTATGAAAAAATTGACATGTTCTATTGATAATTTATTCACATACATATATTTATATACGTGTATACATATTTTAATTACATCGACTATAATAATATAATTGAATGAATCACAACTATGACTGTAAATACTGAAGAATGTGCATATGAAAAAAATATCACACATCATATCATCTTATGTGTAGCCTAATTATATCCATGTAAATCATACATCTACTAACTGGATTTTTTATTATCTCGGTTATCCTGTCTTGGGAAACCCCATAGTTATGGAGAATTTATCTCTTATATTTTACATCTATATAAATATCCCCCCATACATTCATGTTCTCCCCAAATAGCATGACATGCATGTGGGACTCTGTGGTGATTCCTAGGATAACCTTGGTCACTTTTCTCCCTTTATTGTGTTCATCCATAAACTACCATCCTATCCACCTAACAATTTCTATATAATTATTAATATTACATTTATACTCAACCAAAAAATATATAACATCATACTTATCTAGGATAACATGGTCTTATTTTTCCACCATACACTGCAAGTATATATAACCCAATCTATCAATCAAGAGGTCTCTTGTGTTGAGACCAATTCAACTAGAGAGTACAAGATGATATAGATGACTAAACCTATGAAACTAGCTACCAGCCCCAGCTATCAACTATCTCTTTGAAATTAATATTTCCACCACATTATATGACACTATCACTCCACCATTTGTTATAATTCTCATGGATACCATATTTTCATGGATATCTCATCTTAACAGATCAAAAATGTCATTTCTCGAAAGTTACCATCCACCAACATGAGGACGGATTATTTCATTATTTCAATAATCCACACAACATACATATAAAAAATAATATTACCCATCTAAAGATCTAAAAATACTTGTATCTGAACTAAGGTAATTAATAATTAATAATACTCTATACAAAATATTTTATTGGATTTGGATGATGAGAGCATCCTCTCATTAGGATTTTCATGACTAGACTCTACGATTAAATTATTAATCTGTGTAAAATACTCTATACCACTGAAAAATTATGATTATTTGCGGTTTTTTGGAGCTTGGGAACATGGAATATTAACAAAAACTAATCCTCTAATACATTCTCATATGTCTCACTATGGATCCTCATCCGTCTCTGAAAATAGTACACATGGCGTGTGTTAACCATACAAGCATAAACATCTTACATTATATGTAATATCTACTAGATTATAAGATAGTGTTATTCTCCATACCCTTTAAGAGGGAATGTCCAATGGGATTTCATATAAACAGAATCCTCATAAATTCTTTGATCGTTTCAATGATACATAAATGATAAACCCGCTGTCTTTCTTCCCTAAGGTATCCTAATAAGTGATCAATACATACCATGATATGATGGGAATATTTATATGTGTAATTTTCTCATGAATGATATTCTATTGACACAATCTTTTATGATGCATGTACTATTTATCCCTACAATATATTTCAATGTATTCCATGTTGGCATGATTTTTAATAGAGACTGATTCTATGGATACATTGATAATACCAATAATATTGGGTTCCATTCATGAAATTTTTACCCGAAAATCATCGACACCATTTTTATAAGTCCCAACCATTCATCATAATGTAGAAAACCAAACATTTTCCCAAAGAATTAAATTATTTGATACAAATATGTAATGAATTTACCTAACAGGACTCACCTAGCTAGTGGAAGGATGATCCACCACAACATGAAGCCTAATTCTTATAATATAGGGTTGGTGAAATGTAGTGACATGGAAAATATTATTGGCAGGCCTTTGACTTAGTGCATAAAATAACACAAAAAACTATCTCATTGAATAGTACAAAAGAATAAAAAATGCTATATCATATAGAGTAAACCCACACATGAAATAACATACTAGTAACAGATCAGGGTATGAAAGAATAAATAATATGTGTGTATGAGAAAATATAGGGTCAACTAGAAATGAAGTATTCAAAATAAATCAACAAGAATAAATGATATATGTAAAATATCAACAAATAATATCATATCCTGATCAATGTACGCATCCTATATGACAGTGTATCAGTATTCTATGCCATTTTACAACCAAAATATATGATATATATATAAGATATTTTAGATGTTGTACAATCCCATGCATTGGTACATAATTACGAACATAGTAGGAATCTTCAAAAACAACAATGATTGTGATAAAAAGATACAAAATGCTCAAATCCACACAAAGAATGTGGTAAATTAAATGTAAAATATTTATATGGTAAAAATGAAACCGAGACAAGAGATGATGGGGATACCAACCTCCTAACTCATCCAAGACAATGAGTATTTCGGCGAATCCAAAGGTACCTACCCAACTCCCTATATCACATTTTTCAATCTGAGAATCCCATGTTGAGGACACGCACCCTTCCACTAAAACACAACACATTAGGGAAAAATCTCCAATAGAGTTCCACATAATAGTATTATAGGGTGATTCCACTTTAAAGATATAGGACCCATATCCTATACTGATATAGGGATTCCACTTAGTAAATAAAGGACTCGACCCCTAGTGCACCAATGGGTTGGACACCAATCCTAGAGGACACAATCCCTTGTACTGTAGAGTGAATTCCACTATGTGGTCATAGATAGATGACCCACTCCAAATTATTATTATGGTGACAATAAAATAATGAGGACACCACCATAGAGCCACATTGGTGATCCACATTGTGGGATGAGGGCCCTTTCCTTGGTTCCATAGGGGGTGTCGCTCAAATAGTACATGGACTATAGTGGACCGACACATGAATGTGGTGGGGGGTTTCCAAACATTAATTCACTATTTTTTATATTACCTAATCTTTTCTGTTAGTCCAGAATTTCAGAAATGAATATTCACTCTCTCGAAACATTATGTTGAATTTGAAATCAACATAAAACACTACAATTGATTTTAGTGTAAAAAAAGTATAGGATATGTTCCTCATGGGCATGAATCATAGTCTAGAACAAGGCGGTGTGCTTGGTGAATGTCCATGAGAATAGTGGATGATCTCTACCAAGGGTCACATGGCTTGTGACTTCACACTGTCTTTTTTCTGAGTCCTCAACTAAACATGATTTTCAAGAAATGAAGTGATATATCGATTTTAAGAGTACGACACAGTTTGTCACGGCCACCCAATTCCCAAAATGTGTTATCCATTATATAACTAGATACTTTAGGCTATCTCATCTACCTCGTTAGATGCCTACCCTTTCACATGTACTAGGTCATTCACATGTAACTCTGGGCATTCTATTTTACTCTCGCTGGTGGTCCAGGGTGTGCCTAGCAATCACATTTTCTGGGAGTCTGGAGAGGGTCATCGGTTGTATGATCCCAATAATTTGACATGTGATTCTTAAAATCCATGAACACCATAAACACATTGGCTGTGGGACTACGCAACATGTGTTATTGTACTAGATTTTTTGTAGTAACATTTTCAACAAAATCATATATTTATTCAAGTTTACATATTTCACCACTGCTGTCATTATTTATATCTACAAACTCGCTTGAAGATTGAAATCTATAGATCTAAATTTTTTTCTATATTTAGTGGATTATTTTCAGCCACATGAACCCTTAATGGATATTTCTAATCACTTTATTAAATCTCTCAATGTCGCTTCGAATCTATGATCCATAGTGGCCTCACCATTAACCCACATATAATTTTGGATCCTTCCTAAAATCACCAATTCTTTATTAATTGATAAAAAACATCTATGAATCAGGGGTGTTTGAGAATGCATGAACTATCCCTGAAATGTTTGAACCATAACAACATGGTCTAATAAATAATAAAATATGAATATAAGGGGAATAGAAAATAATAAAATTGAATCCATGGTTTTTTATGTGTTATTTTCCACTGACAAAAAAGGTGAGGTATCTTGGGTGGTAGAATATGAAATTTAATAATTAATATGATGAATGTAAAAAATAAATTGTGGTGAACCTGAGAAAAAAACCTTGATCTTGTAAAGCTATTAATAATACATTCTATATATTTTAATCAAAAGAAATATAAAATAAAATTCATACCTAGACATAGTATGGATCATTTCAAAATATTATATTCCCCAATAATGAATATGATACACTATTTTCTCTTCAAATCAATTAAATGATCAAATCAATTTTCATCCTCATATTCGATACACTAATAAATGACCATAACATCATTCTAAAAGGTCGTAGGGATATTCTAGTAATCCTATAAAAATTTTACAAAAAAAATTTATATATTTATTATTTTTGGTAAATTAAAATAAAATGAAATATTTTTTTTATTTAAACACACTCCCCCATGACAACATCACTTAGAATGTTTGATTCCAAACTACCTTAGGTCATTCCTCGGGAAAATACCACATATTGGAATCAAAATATGTTTCAAATTATTTATATGAGGTCCCAAATAGTGGGAAAATGGAAAAATATAAAACGTTGTGGGCACATGAATTTTGGAAAATTATTACTCATAATATAATAACTCTAGTGTATCGACACACACAAACACCATGTCAACTATGATGATAAATCCAACATATGCATATAAATATTAAATAGATTCCATCATAAATGTAATGTCATAATATAACATAATTAATAATTTTTAAAAAATTGTTAAATTTGAATTGCATAAAATATAAAAATAAATATTTATTTTGATACATATATTGAGTAATTATTCACCATTAATTTATTATATAGACATATTTTCATAATCTAATATTGAAATTATTTTTCATTTGTATTCATTATTTATCCAAATGGTTAAATTAATTTTCAAAATTTTTGTTAATACTCTAACTATAATGTTAAAATTATAATAATAACATTTCAAATAAACATATAAAATATTACAACCCCATAAATACTACTTATTCAAATCCTTATTTATTTACTCAATGCAATATTGTGGTTATTTATACATAATATAAAAAATTATAATCATAATTTTAATTAATTGTTTATTTTTGAATGTATTGTTCTCTTATAGGATAATCAAATGATTCTGAGATCCACTTAAATATGAAAATATAGTTTTTTAATTAAATGTTTTTAATACCCCATTGTTCTAATTAATTATTCTAGAGTGTATTTTTACTTATGATGTAATTTTCTATATTAATTAAATAATAAAATATTTTTATGTGTTGAATATATTTTATTTAAAATATATCCTATATAATATTATTTCACAAATATATTTGTGACAAAAACTAATGATATGAATGTTGGGGTTGTTACCTGAACGTTTCTTCTTAAATTCCTTAAAATGTTACTAAAACAATGTAGGATGTGACAAAAAACTAACATATCATTGATCATTCCAAACACATTGTTGTATATAAACCCATCATAAAAAGTATGTTATATCTAAAAACATCATTTTAAAATATAAATTAATACTAATTTTATTCAAAATACACTATATCATTATTGAAACATTTAATATTTCATGAACATTACAATAAAATGAGGCAGGTCAATTAAGAGAAATATAATACAAGAAGATCATTGAAAAATCACTTTGATGTCATTTAATCTGAATGGTGTAATGAACTAAGTACATGAATTGGTTATTTGGGAAGGGTCCTTAGTATATCTTTTAATATTAGATGCTCTATAGGTGTTGGAATTTTTAGAATGGAATGGGTAATGGTACATTAGAGTTTTTCTAATCTAAGGGTATTTACTATTTTAATGAATTTATGGTAATTAATGAATTCTGTTTTTGATAATAATGGTGTTAAATATGTGTCTATAGCCATAATTTAATTTATATAGTAAGGGGGGGTCATGCGGGATATTTGAATAAATTTGAAAAAATAAAATTTTAGAGTAAAAAAGTATGTAACATGTGTTAGATTATTATGATTATTTATGGTTTCATTGTTAATATAGTTAATATATTGAGTATGAATTGATTTTCAACTACTTCATTATGTATGACTTTGTTATTAATGCAATGATCACTCTATGAATTCCTTGAGAAATACATTACATATTAAGACCTAGTTTTGTATGATTTATGTTATCAAATATCTTTTCAGATAATGAATAACTAAATTATTTTTTTTGAAAATAATGTCTCATCTTTTGAGCTTATATATAAATAAATTATTCATTATTAATTTTTATTAAATCGTTGCACATTTTATGAATTTTGGGGAACACTTACTATGAGTGTACAAATTTCTTATAGTAACAGTTTAGAAGACATAATTTTAATGAATTAAATCATAATTATTACTACTGAATTAGTATTTCGGAAAATTTAGTTATTAGAATTAATTAAAAAAATATAGGATTTAGAATTCTTGTTATTAAACTAATAATTCAAGTAATTTTTATCAATATGATGATAATAAATAGTTTTTCCAAAATGTTGCAATTAATATTTAAATTATTATAATAATATTTTAATGAAAAAATGTTTCAATACATGAAAATATATCTATAAATTTGACCAAGGAGATTCCCAGTCACTTGATTATTATTCTAGGGACATCTCCCCGATTTATTATACAAATTAAATGATTTTTAATGAAATATGATTATATGATTAAGGATAACCAGTTAAAGTGTATAGTCTTCAAAAATTTCTTTTATCATAATCATATTCTAAAAAACAATTTTTTTTATTTTCTTAAATAACATTTATATATGATGATTATGGATAAACAAATATAATATTGTTTTCATGTGGTGTCCTAAAAACACCATGTTGGATGTCCCTAGAAATTTCATATTTATATATTCAGTATACATCATATAATGAACATGTATGTGAAATTTCCTGATTACTGGACAATGAATATAAAATCATGGGTTATCCATTCATTGAAGGATCTATATGGGGTAGTAATTTGAGTGAAATAATAGATCTAGTTGTGAATCGTGTTATTTTTTTGGGAATTAGTGTTTCTGAAGAATAATTATTCTTTTTCTGTATTTTTTATTTTTTATAAATTATATTTTTTAGGCATTTCAGTATGATATTGTTTATTTTGACCAATAAAATGGATGCTAATGGAGGTTCTCTGATTGTGTAGTAGTGGTTGACTACAATCACCAGTAACATTGGATTCATAATGGGGCCATTGTGGACATTTGTGAATAAGGAATAATAGAGTGGAATTTTTTATACTTGTTTTTGATATTTTCCAACATATATTAAGTAACATAGGTTGTTATTGTTGAAAACTATATAGAGGATGTTTACACTGTAGAGACCGCAATCAGTGGTGAGGGTGAGAGACCCCCATATTAGAGCAAATTGATTTTCTTATTTATAGATGGATACAAAACAGATTATGTAATGAAATTTAAAAAAATTTTCTAGTGTGTCACCGTAGTCCTATGGTAGACATTCCAGTTAGATAAATGTATAACTTGAGTTCCATGTGTTTCAGAAAATTGATGGGCAACCATCCTATATGATATACATTAGATTAATTGAGAAACATTATCACAACCATAAATATGTAAATATTCAATGTGGGTTGATGATAATATGTTGAATAGATATTGTAATTTTCTATGGATGAGTATTTATTTAATTTTTTGATATTGCGGTATATTTATGGATATTCTACAGTGTTAATGGTGCTTATTGACTACAATGTTCCTACACGAGACCAACATAATTGTTTTGGGGTTGTGGTAATTTTATGTTCTTTGGTTGAAAAATGAGAAATGGTTTGGAATATATAATAGTATACAATGTTGTGTGTATGGATCATAGGTCAAATGAAGTTATTTTTTTAGTAGGCTCGGTGTATCCTTAGTGCTGGGTTGATGGATATTAATAGATATATTTTATATTTATATATGTTATCTTCCTAATATTGATTCATCTATATATTTATGATCCTCATGACATGGAATATATTTTTTAATTTGTATGATTATATATTTTGTATTATTATCATTTTCAAAAATTTATTTAACAATGTAATTAATATTAATATTATCATTAAATATAATTGTATCTAGCCAATCACCCAATAGACCCATGTTTTTTGTCGGTTGCCATTGAAAATGGTGAGGCATGAATAGGTCATGCAGAAAAACACCCGTCAGAGCACCTGTTTAATATTAGGCCGAAATGAACTATAAAAATTTAAAATAATATCGTAGTTCATACAGGGTTATGAATGAGTATTTTGGATGTAATGTAGTGTTATTGTTTTATTATTGAAAGATGGGGATTAATATTTAATAATGGGATGCGGTTATTTTATGGGGGTGTTATAGAGAGATATTTTTTGAACGAATTTGAATATTTTATGGATTTCCTGATGTTTATTTTGTATAACTCATATATGAGAATAAATAAATTTTACTATATAAACAAGGACTTATGTTCTAGTTTTCAAGGATATAGATAAGTTATTTCATTTGGATTTATTTTGAATTTATATTTTTTATTCTTTTTTATAATCATGTCTCTATGATGAAATATGGGTAATCTATGTATCATATTTTGAAATATGTAATAAATGGTATATGTGTGTTTCTTATGATTTTTTGATGTAACCTGGAATAAAAATAACATGTTTGGATATTTAGATTTCCAAAATTTGAAGAATAATATTTTCTCATGTAGTCTCTTATTTTAATTATACTAAACTATATCGGGAAAGGTAAATGTTTTATAAAAAATCCCCTTTATATATTAAAGTGTCTGAGACAACCTATATGATGTTTTCTTATGTAACATATTTTTGGAACTATTATCATTGAACTCAAGTATATGACTCTTGTTATAATTATAATTTGGGTCATTCATGGGTTTGATTTGCGGTACGTGATAAGATATTTGTATGCAAGGTAATTATGTCTGATTATAAAGTAATTTTGCTTATTAGGGGATTTTAATGGCTAGTGGGTCATGATGTTTATATTAAAAATAAAAATTAATGATAGCTATGAAATTCTTTTTTATTGTGAAATAGTTTTGTATAGTGGTGGGAAGGATTGAATGTAACACAAAGAGTCTTTAGTAGATATGAAATGTAATGATTACAATCTCTAGATGACCTTAGTATAAGTGTTTCAAGGCTTGTATCGAGGATCTCGTGAAGTTGATATGAGAATAAAATTAATTACATGAAGATATTTCAACCAGAAATAGGAAGAGAACACATTTATTAACCCATGTATAAAATATATATATTCAGTTCATTCCTGGATTTAGTAATGAAAATTAAAATATTGGTGTTGGACCAAGGGGAGAATAGTTCATCTATATAGATAGTAGAGTTTAAAATGAATTTATTGGATTATCAGTTATCCAAATGCTAGGTCTTGATGATACCCTAAAGGGTTGTTAGTTGAGATGTTCCATAACTAATCCAGGAATATTTTCATTAGTGAAAAGAATCTATTATTGGATGATTGTACATATTAAGCCATCACTTTAATGAATACCAAAGGAATGTAGGACATGATTCCAATTTGGCAATTTAGATAGGTTTTTTATTGGACCTCACTAATACTACAGAGTATTTTAAAAAGTCATAAATATAGATTTGTTAAATTAAAAAATGTTGGTCTAGGAGTATGTAGTCAAGATGATTCTTTACAGAATGTATTTCCATAATGAAGATGTTACATGATAATGGATGATTATTTGTGGCCATGTGAGGATAATATATGTGTGGAAAATATATGAGTCAAAATAGTGTTTTTGGATATCATCATTATGTTATGTAAGATGGGTGTTGTGAGATAGGGAAGGCGATTTGTGGGTTGGGGAGTGCCCAATGAAGTATTAGGTATATTGAATTTGGTATATTGGAGAATACATGATTTTGGAAAAGAATTGAATCTATTTAGTTTTGTCATAATATTTTTGTAATGGGTTATTAGGAGGCTCTGGTATACATATGAGTTGGTCAAAATGTGGTCGGGATATCTTATAGATGACCTATTATAATATGGGTAGGATCTAGTGTCTTAATTATGTTGAATAGTTATTTAGGTCTGGTTTGGCCTACATTCGGCATTTATCACCGATTTAGTAATAAAATTTTTACCATTCATGAGATTATTGATGAAGGTAATAACTTAACAATGGACTGAATACATCCAATTATCATTTGATACCCTCTTGAAATATCTCTTGATTCCACCATTATTAATTCCGCCTAATGATGGAAGACCACTTATTCTCTATGTTACAACTTTAGAGCGATCATTTGCTTCCTTCCTCACCCAAAAGAATGATGCGAGGAATGAAAACCACATTTACTATCTCAGTCAAACTATAATTTACGTGGAAACTCAATATTCTAGTATTGAAAAGTGCTTCCAATTATTAATTTTTGCAGTCCAGAAATTGAGGTACTACATGTAACAACACGAAGACCAATTTCCGTCTCACAATAATCTGCACCAATTTATCCACTATCATATTATTCTTATATGGATTTTAGCATGCTGGTGGTTATTTTCACAAGTTTGATATCCATTTTGTGCCTCAAAAGCCAATAAAATGACAAAATCTAGTTGACTTCCTTACTGAACATCCATCTGCAGAAGATACATCATTTAATAAGAAACTTCCTGATGAAGAGGTATTCGCTATTCATGATAATTCTCCAACATGAGAAATTTATTTTGATGCTGCTTCCAAAATTCCAATAGGAAAATAATGAAAAACCCTAAACTCAACAAAGTTAGTTTATGAATTGTCTATATTTTCCCAGAAATGGAAATATTTACTTATTCCTTCCTATTGTCAGAAGGGGCACCAACAATGTGGCATAATATCAAGCTCACATCACAGGTTCAAAATTGACCCTTAAGGTGATAATGGATCATTTAGAGGTTATATGTGATTTATAATTAGTAATAAATAAAATTAATGGGGAATATTATATCAGAATAGAATAGTTAATACATATTTTTGATTATTTCAAAGGGTTAATGGATGAATTTCCCATAGATAATACATTGTTATATGTCCCAAGATCACGAAATTTTCAAGCAGATGAACTCGCTAATGTCGCAAAAAACATGGAAGATCCAAATCGAAATTAGACAGTCATCATCATAGACCATCGATGTGTCTTTTTACCATATGTTCAAACCAGAATGGGGGAAATTGATAAAATTAAGAATATTTTTGAACCATATGGTCATACCATGGGACGAATAACATCCATTGTATAATATAATTAAAATGAGATAATTCTACCAGATAAAGATGTAAAAAACAGATATGATGATTGTCACAACCCCTTCCCCACAATGTGTACCCCACATGGTCTGGGAGTTTGAGAAGGGAGAAAATGACCCCCGAGTCCTGCCTCCAGTAGGCCCTGTGTTGGAAACAATCACCGTGGGTATAGTAACACACAAATTGGAGGCATTTCCCTCTAAGAGAACACACACAGAAGACATAGATAATATAGTCACCAACCAAATCCAACATAGAACTGATGTATAAAAGAAAACCCAAGTGCACATATGTAATGCCATGAAAAATTACTGCATCTGAAAGGAAAACTGCAAGTACCCAGCGGAATGTAAAACAGCTGATGCCATAATCCCAAACAGCTCCTGCAACACCAAGCTATTAGAAATCATCTTGATCTCCAACCTACTCCAAGTAACCTAAAAAAAAGTTTATAAATATGTAGGGTGTGTATAACATTATACTGAGTGGGATCCTCCCTGAATCCTCTCGTGCAAAAATAAAGAAAGCATGCTAAATCACAGTGAACAAAAAGTGGAACTAACTCGTCACCTAACAGGTATACTAAGTTCCAAACCTCACCATGGATACACTCACCAAGTAACACATACAAGAATATATCATATAATATAGATTATCAAGGGTACCCCGCTACTACTTCACCTCTAGTTTTCCACTTTTCCCCAACTTATCATGTCCTAAGGATCTCTCTCCAAAAGGGATTGCCCGTAGACACCTGGGATAAGCTCTACAATCTCAACTCGTGCACCACAAAGGATTTACCGCAGACACCTGGGCGAAGCACCACACCATCTCCACAACCAAAATTATCCAGGTAGATTCCAGGATCCACCATAACTCGCATAACATGTATCATACGTCAGATATTATACCTCTATCCATTACCACCCATACACCAAGTAAGGATCCTCAAGCCATCACATCCTATACACATTATACCTATAGTAATCCACATGATATTATATCCAGAATATATGTGTGTGAATAACCACAAATCATTACATCCCTCTACACACATACAAGAGGGGAAACTAACCACTATTCCTAATGGCAGAAGTATCACCCAAGAGAAGAGAGTGAGGCCAAAGGGGGTAGTCATCCATTCATCCTCCCACTGGAATGTTGGAGAAAACACCCCCCAGGGCTCAAAATCCCCGTGATGCCAGTTGCCCCTACTGACAGGGTGGAGTAGCGTATAGAAACATAAAAAGGTACAGAATATATTATCTCTCACAGCCACACTATGGGTATAACCTGTTCTTAGACACAACTGCAGCTAACTTCTCTCGAACTCTTGGCTTCCACTTCTAATACTGGGTATCCCATAAGAACACAACCTTTTAAAGAGCTTTTTTAGGATACTTCATTCCCTTTTTATCGATTCCACTGTACGTTAATTAATTCTTTAAAAATGAATTTACCATGAAACTATCCACATTAAATTTCATTAACAACACACCCAAAGTCAACTATTTCCATTAACACTTTTCAACCTCATCATTATTTTCTAGCAACTCCAACCACATGGGTTAACACCATTTATTCAATTATTCATTACAGAATTACTTTTCCATATTCCCAAGTATTCTAGAAAATCGTTCAACGCCACTAAACACAAGGGGGATCAACACGGTGAGTATATGTACTACCCGTCAAGTCTTTTCTGCCTATAGTAAAAGTGTAGACCCATCCTCCCTTGAGAAGGTAGAAATGGAAATCACGTGGCATACCCCATGCATCATTGCCCCTTTTGTGAGGAGGGTAAGAAATACCACCTTCCTTGAGCAGTGGGGAAAAGTAAAGCTAATAAACAACCAAAGAACCAGAAAGCAACCAAAAATCACATCCATCCCATTCCATCATCCCCGGTGTCCATACCAACAACACATGCATAAACTGATGCTTCTCACCACTCTAGGTGTCATCCGCTGCCACAAACCAAAAGGCCTCTATGCCTCCACATATCACAAAAACCATCCAAGATCACATTGGAGCACTAGCATCACAAATGAAACCAATATATATTGGGCTCTTGGCCCTTTAACAATAATGATTGTAACTCAGAACCCTTCAAAAAATTATCAAAAAATCAAATATTCAAACCATCTTCAATTAACAGATTTATAATCTGTTGGTTCCAAAATCAGGAACCTAACTAGTAAGCTATCAAAAATGAATAAACATTCTTACTACGCCAATTTGATTAACATAAAATTCCATACAGAACCATATTTTTTTTTCATGAATCTTTATACTTAGCCAAACAATTATCAATTAATACCAATTTATTTTATTTAAGAATTTCCATCAAGAACGAACTACAAATCAAAGAAAACATAGATATCACACTATCTAGAAAAACATGCGACAATAACATACAATCGATATAAATTTCATTATCATGTAAAAAATATTTATTATGCCAATTCTATTTTTCATCCAGAGGGATTAAACAAGAAAAAAATCAGTTTCAGGTAAAAGGAAGAGAAGCAACGAATCCCCTACCTCATGGTTTTTGATGAAAATCCCAAAAACGAAGAATGCACAAGAAATTCGGTTTGATTCTCCAAAAACCTGCCTTAGATCACTAATCCTAGCAATATTAAGACCAAAACACAATATATTTGGAAACCACACACTTAGATCTACCCATAATGTGTGTAGATCTATGAAACTGAGGGAAAAGTAGAAGTAGATCAAACTAGATCTACCAAAGCCAACAAGAATGACCACATACCTTATGAAACCGGCATCAATTCGCCAAGAGAAGCCTTGAGATCACCTTTAAAATTCTTGGGAGAGGTTCTTCTACCCTCAACGAAGGACAATCCAGATTTATGGCCACATATGAGCTTAAAAAAACCATTTCGAGGAAAAATGAGTTAGATCCAAAATTTTAGGATCTAGATTTATGTGCTTTTCTAGTTATTCCGGACGGTTTGACAATCCTTGTTATAACCGTGCGTTAGCTTCTGCCTCTAACACTAACCTCACACGGTTTGTCCGCACGGTTTAGAAAAAACAGTCCACATCCTTTGCGAAAGCTACTACCCATTAGGTTTCCTTAAAAGCCCACCCAAACACACCCCAAAGTCACCTTGGCCACCAAGAACACCTCCAGCACCACATTTTCACAATGTAAGGGACTGGAGAAGTCTGGGCCAATACATCAGATTCCTCTCAAAACATTCTCATCCTCAAGAATCCAAAACCCACATAAAGTGAAAACGAAATAGGTTCTAAATAACCACCCCACGAGAGACCTCTCAAAATAGAACAAGCCACAAAAGAAACATGGGAGCCATCACATAAACCTGAAAGTTTCATAACAACAAAAGTTACAACGATTAATGAAGAAAGTCAAACATCAAACAACTCTAGGTACTGGACATGCTTTTGTG
The DNA here is from genome assembly GCA_963277665.1 of Viscum album. Lineage (NCBI taxonomy): Eukaryota > Viridiplantae > Streptophyta > Magnoliopsida > Santalales > Viscaceae > Viscum > Viscum album. Next base: position 1,213,046,055 of record OY728131.1, on the reverse strand, counting down.
ACTCACTTTCACAGGTACTCTCCTCCCAGCCAACGTGTCACCACAAGACATGAACTAAAGAGATAGAACGCATGCGCAACACCTTATCCTTGTTGTCTTGGATCTCTATAGGTCGCTCCTTAAAGGTTTCATCATCATTAACATCGATCTCTCCCCAATCAATGATGTGAGAGTAATCATGAAGATAACGATAGAGTTGTGATACATGGAAAACATCATGTATCTGAATCATATGAGGGGGAAGTGCCACTCAACACACCACAACTCCAACATGATATAACACCTCAAAATTCACAACATTCCATGGAGAAATCTTATATCCACGACCAAACATTCGCTTCCCTCAACAATGATTCACCTTTAGAAACACATGATCCCCAATATTAAATTATAGGGGCCTCGTTCTTTGATCAGCATGTTATTTCTGACGATCTTGCGTTGTCTTCATCCATTCAAAAATCACCTGAGCCATCTCTATTGTATTCTGCACTAGTTGCGGTCTGATAATTGCTGACTCTCTAACCCCAATCTAGCACAATTGAGAACGGAATGGCCGACCATACAAGGCTTCAAAAGGCACCATACCGATGGTGGAGTGAAAACTATTATTTTAAGAGAACTCCACCAGGGGTAACTGCCTCATCCATGAGCCTCCAAAATCATGAACATAAGAGTGTAACATTTCTTCAAGAGTCTGGATGGTTCGCTCTGTCTGACCATCCGGTTGAGGATGAAAAGCAGTGAAAAGGTAGATTTGAGAACCAAGATCATGTTTGAGACCTCTCCAAACCCTCGAGGTAAAACAAGGATATCGATTAGAAATGATCTTCCTTGGGACTCCATGAAGTATCACCACCTCTTCTAGATACTACCTCGACAAAACATCAACTGAGATCATCTCCTTTATCATTATGAAGTGGTCTGATTTTGTAAAACGATCCACTACCACCCAAATAGCACATATCCTCCCAGAGTTTGAGGTAAACTAGTAATAAATTCCACTGAGATGTCCTCCCAATTCCACTAAGGAATATCTAATGGCAGGAGAAGACTACCAGGGACACAGTGTTTGGCCTTCACCTTCTGGTAGACTAAACATCGAGACACAAACTCTGCAGCCGCACGCTTCAGCCCAAGACACCAAAACTGGATCCTCAAGGATCAGAAAAACGTTGTCACGCCGGATTATAAAACTAAGGGAGAACTATGGAACTCTCTGGGAACCATCTTACACATCATAAATGGGTCAAAATTTCTTCCATGATACTACACTGGGTGTTTTTCATCTTCAATCCAACCATCAGGGGCCTCACCACAAACAACTCAGTCTCTCCAGACATCCACCTCTTGATCACCCAACTGGGAATCTCCCACCTTCTGCATCAGGGATGAATACACCATAATCTGGAAAAGTCATCCTCAACCTCTTACTTCTTCCATATCATGATGCAAATCTGACAATTCTTCCATTACTCTCTAGGAATCACCATATTCACGCACAGAATCACTATGTGACTTTTGGCTCAGTGCATCAGCTACCAAATTTCCCTTTCTAGGTGTATACGATATTTCAAAGTCGTATTCCTACAAGAACTCCATCCACCGTTGATGTCTCAAGTTCGAGTCACACTAGGAGAAGACAAACCTCAAACTCTTTTGATCGGTGAAAACAAAAAAGCACTCACCATTGAGGTAATGTATCTAAAAAATCGGAGAAAACACCACGGCTATCAACTCAAGATTGTGGGTAGCATAGTGGCATTCATGGGGACATAACTGCCAAGACCCATAAGAAACAACTGACTTCTTCTGCATGAGAACACAGCCTAACCCCATATGTGAAGCATCGTAGAAAACATCAAACTGTACTTCTTAAGCTAGAAGATATGAGACTGGACCACTTACTAACTTCTTCTTTAGATAATAAAAAGCTTCCAAACACTGATTGGTCCATATGAAATGATGATCCTTCCTAGTCAAAGCAGTCAGAGGAGTCGCAACTCGAGAGAAATTGGCTACAAACCTCTTATAGTAGCCTGTAAGACAAAGGATACTTTGCACCTCTGGAACCATCTTGGGGGATGCCAAAGACACAACTGATTTTATCGTTGATGGAACCAAAGCTACTCCCTGCTGGGACACAACATGCCCTAAGAAACAGACTTCTCGAGCAGAAAAACCACACTTCGACAACTTCCTGAATAGATGATGTTGGTGAAGAACTCAAAAACTGGATCGTAGATTCTCTGAATGATCCAATTCAGACTTGGAGTACACAAATATGTTGTTGGTGAAATCTACCACGATCATGACCAGGAACTCACGAAACACAGCATTCCTCAATCCCATAAACCCTTCTTGAGCATTCGTCACGCTGAATGACATTAAAAAGAAATCATAATGCTCATGAGAACATCATAATGCATTCTTTGAGATATCCTCAGTCATTACATGAATCTGATGATATATTGAATTCATGTTAATCTTTGAGAACCATCTTGAACCCTTCAGTTGATCGAATAAATCATCAATCCATGGAAGAGGATAGCGATTATTTATTGTCAAATTTTTTAAGAGATGATAATCGACACATAACCGAAAATTGCCATCAGCCTTCTTCACAAACCAAACTTGTGCACCCCATGGTGAGACACTTGGTGGAACAAAACCGCACTATAACAGACCATCAATATCTTTATAAAACTCTCGCAACTCAGAATGGTCCATCCTATATAGAGACATAGAGATAGGAGATGCTCCTAGCTGTAGCTCGATCCCGAACTCAATCTCTCGTTAAGAGGGTAATGAAAAAACCTCTTCTGGAAAGACATCATGGTACTTCTCTATGAACCAAGGAAAAGTTAACTGCTAAACCTTTGATGAACCCAGCATCATCTCAGCCCCCATGGACAATAAATATGAAATGTTCCTATGACCCATACGAGGGTCTCGCTCACCAACAAACACCACTTTCTCTCTATCCACATCAAATAAAATGACCTTCTTCCTAAAGCTATCAACAATATCCTATACTAAATAAAACCAATGCATGATGAGCATAACATCATATGGTTTTATTTGTATACATTAGAAATCTCCCCAAGAGCGGTGTTGGCCCAACACTAGCTCACAGTCTTTATATACTTCAAACAAGTCAGCTCGACCTCCAATTGGCGTAGTCAACGCCAAGGGCACTGGAAGCATCTCTACCTCAAGTCCTAACGAATGGACATGTGTAGGTGATATGAAGGAGTGTATCGATCCTAAATCAAACAAGGCATACACCATGGTAGATAATAACAAATGGTTACCTCGAACGACATCAAGCTCATCTGCTACTGGAAACAATGGAGCATAAAGATGACTACGAACTCTTCTATGGCCTCTCTGACCCTGATGACGACCACCACCATGACCGTGCTCTGCTCTCTAAGGATGGGGAGCGTCATGGGGATGTCCGCTGCCTGCCTCATCTACGCTTTTGTAATCTAATTCTAGTGCAACTGGCTGCTGCTGCCTCTGCTAGAACTACCTCAACGGAGGAACTTGGAGTGTAACACCTGATGCACGATGACCACTCTGAAAGGTCGGGCACTCCCGCTACTGATTGCCATGACCACCACAAGAAAAACAAGCACCTAATCCCTTGGCATAGGCCTAAGAGTTGCTACCTCTAGAGAAACAAGATGTCAAGGGATGGGACCTACCCTCAGCTGAACAGAAACTCTTCTTCCCCGAAAATAGGGAACCCCAGACCAAATCCCTTCTTCGTGAGGGATAAGGAAGATCCCCCTCTCATGATGATCCTATCTCGGCCAATGTCCTCTCGACATCCTATGCTCTCTCCAGCACCTCAAGATATGTCTTCAATATAAATGGGGTGACCTGGCACTGGATCTCAGGACACAAATTCTCCTTGAAATTCCCAGCCATGGCCTCCTCATCTAGTAACAGATTAGAATCATATCGTAAAAGGTTCCAGAAACAGATTCCAAACCCTCAAACGGTAGATCTCCCTTGTCGAAGGGTAAGAATCTCCTAGTGACTAGATGAATTCGTAGTCTACGAAAGGAACTCGACTCTAAACTTATATCGTAACTCTTCCCATGAGATCTATGACTCCTCACGATCCCCAAGGAACATGAACCACCACTACCTTGCTGCTCTAGGTAGCATCTTCACGGCTATGGACACACAGTGCTCCTTTTGAGAATGGATCAAACTAAAGCCTATCTCGACCTCCTCTAACCAGTCTTTCGTGACTGCATCAGAAACAGAGCCCTCATACTTTTGCAGACTCTTGCACTGAAACTCTCAAAGTATCTTTCCCCAAGTGTTTTCATTGTCTACCTCTACCCGGCATCGATCTTTTGGAACAACCTACTTGTCATTTTTTGTGGAAACCTGATGAGGACGTCAACCATGAGACATAACAGTAAAATAAAAAACTGTTAGGGCTCCTAGCCTGAAATATGGATGACTCAACATTAATTAATTTATTTTTTTCATTCATTCATTTTATGTTAACATATCCCAATGTCTACCCATTCAAACACAGGCAGAAATAATAATGATGCACGATCATTTCCTAGGTCTGTACAATGCAACTAGTATCATCTTATTTAGTAGAAATTGTAAACTTAAAGGTCCGTAAATTAGATCATAGGGGGCCCTAAACACTTATTTCCCAGCCGGTCCCTTTTGTTTACCACACTTTCTAAACATGAATGACATCATTGCCCTACCAACCCAGGCATCCTCAAATGTGCCTAACTCCAAACTCCATCCTATCCCTCAACCAGACCACTTATACCACTCTTTCATAACCTCCTCCCCACAGAGTGTACCTATCATGGTCCGACAATTTGAGAACGGAGATAATGACCCTCGAGTCTCACCTCCAGTAGGCCCGGGGTTGGTGACTAGCACCGAGGGTATAATAACACAAAAATGGGGGGAATTACCATCTGATAGAACACATGCAGAAGAGAGATATAAGATAGAAACCAACAAAATCCCACTTAGAACTGAAGTATAAAATAAAACCCAAATGCACATATGTAATTTCATGAAAAAGTACTAAAATGAAAGGAACAACTGCATGTACCCAAAGGTAAGTAAAAACAGCTGATGCCACAAGCCTGAACAGCTCCTACAACCCCATGAATGTAGAAACCAACTTGATCTCCAACCCACTCCAAGTAACCTAAATACAGTTTATATATACGTAGGGTGAGTATAACAATATACTTAGTAGGATTCTCCCTGAATCCTCTCATGAAAAAAATAAAGAAAGCTTGCTAAAGCCCAGTAAACAACAAGTGGAACTAACTCGTCACCTAACTGGTACACTAAGTTCCCAACCTCACCATTGCTACTCTCACCAAGCAATGTATACAAGAATATATCATATAATAAAGTATATCAAGGGTATCCTGATACTACTTTCCCACTACTTTTCCACTTTTCCCCAACGTCGCATGTCCTATGCATCTCTCTCTAAAATGGCTTGCCCGTAGACACATGGGCTAAGCTCCACAATATAAATCTCATGCATCACAAAGTCTTGCCGGTAGACACCTCGGCAAAGCACCACACCATCCTCAAAACCAAAAGTAACCAGGTAGTTTCTGGGAGCCACCATAGATCTCATAACGTGTATCATACGTCGGGTATTATACCTCAAGACATTACATCCTATACACTGAGTAAAGATCCCCAGAAAACCACAAACTATACCCATTACACATATAGTAGTCCATAGGATACTATATCCAGAATATATGTGTGTGAATAACCACAATCCATTACAGCCCTCTCTACACATACAAGAGAGAAAACTAACCACTGTGCCTAATGGCACAAGTATCTACCAAGAGAAGAGAGCGAGGCCAAATGGGGTAGTCAGCCATTCATCCTCACAATAGAATGTTGGGGAAAACACCCCTCCATGGTTCAGAATCACCGTGGTGCCAATTTCCCTTACTGACAGGGTGGAGTTGTGTATAGAAACCCAAATAGTACAGAATATACTATATCTCACAACCACACTATGGGAATAACCTGGTCATAGATACAATTTTAGCTAACGTCTCTCACACTACGGGCTGCCACTTTTAAGACTAGGTACCCTATAAGCACACAACCATTTAAATATCATTATTAGATTACTTCATTCCCTTTTTATCAATTCCACTCTACGCTAATTAATTATTTGAACATTAATTTACCATGAACCAACCCACGTTAAATTTCATTAGCAACACACCCAAAGTAAACTATTTCCTTCAACAATTTTCAACCTCATTATTTAGTTCCAGAAACTCCAACCCCATGGGTTAACACCATTTATTCAATTATTCAATATAGAATTACTTTCCCTTATTCCCAAGAATTCTAGAAAATCATTCTATGCTACTAAACACAAGGGGGATAAACATGGTGAGTATATGTACTACTCATCGAGTCTCTAATGCCGATAGAAAGAGCCTAGACACATCCTCCCTTGAGAAGCTAAAAATAGAAAGCACATGGAATACCCCACACGTATTCACCACTTTTGGGAGAAGTGTAAGCAAGACAAGCCACCTTGAGTAGTGGGGAAAAGTAAAGCACATAAACAACCAAAGATAAAGCTAGAAACCAACAATCACATCCATCCCATTCCATCAATTGTGGTGTCCTCCCCGACACCACATGCATAAACCAAAGCATCTCACCACACTATGTGTCATCGGCTGCCACAACCCAAAAGGCTTATTTTCCCCCACATATCAGAAAAAAAATCTACGATTACATCACAACACAAGCAGCAGGAAAGAAAAAATCTCATCAATTGGGCTCTTGGTCCTTTGACAATCAAGATGGTAACTTAGAACCCTTCATAGAATTATCAAACAATCAAATCATTAAAAAATCATGAATTAACATATTTATAATCCTTTGGTTCCAAAATTAGAAACCTAAGTAGTAAGCTACCACAAATGATTAAACATGCTTACTACGCCAATTTGATTAACATAAAATTAAAACAAGAACCAGATTTGTTTTCGTGACTCTTTATCCTTACCCAAACAATTTTCAATTAATCTCAATTTACATTCTTTACCAATTTCCATCCAGAACGAACAAATATTCAAAGAAAGCATAGATATCACACTATCTAGAAAAACATGAGGCAATAACATACAATCGATATCAATTTATTTATCTGATTAAAATATTTATTAGGTCAATTACATTTGTCATCTCGGGGGATTAAACATGCTAACAATATAATTGCACGTAAAAGGAAGAGAATCAACGAATCCCCTTCTTCATGGTTTTTGACGAAAACACCAACAAAGAAGAACACACAAGAAAGCCGGGTGGATTATACAAAAATCTTCCTTGGATCTCTCCTCCTAGAAAGATCAAGACCAAAACTAAAAATATGTGGCATCCACACACTTAGATATACCCATAACCGGCGTAGATCTATGAACCCGATGGAAGAGGAGATTTAGATCTAATTAGATCTAAGAAACCAAATAAGAACGATCACATTCCTCAATAAATAGTCTTTGATTCACTAAGAGAAGCCTTCGGATCACCACCAAAATGATTGGGAGAGGTTCCTCTACCCTCAAGGAAGGGTAATCCCGAGTTAAGGTCACTTAGGATCTTAAATGAACCATTTAGAGGAAAAATGAGTTAGATCCACAATTTTAGGCTCTATATTTATGTTCTTGCACAGTTATTCTGCATGGTTTGACTAACTGTGCGCTAACTGTGTGTTAGCTTCTGCCTCTAACACCATCCCCGTACGGTATGGCCTCACGGTTTAGATAAACTATTCGCAGCCTACACGAAAGTTACATCCCTTCAATTTTCCTTAAAGGTCCACCCAAACGCACCCCCCAAGTCACCTTGACCTCCCTGAACTCCTCCAGCACCACATTTTCACAAAGTAATAGACTAGAAAGGTCCAGGCCATTACAATGAGGAGTAGCCAATTTCAATCTGTATGAAAGTCCAGACCGCCAAAAGATCCTCTACAAGTGAGGATTTTATGGAATACTTTTCTGATGTATTGATGGAGAAGAAAATGAAACTATCATGAAATAAGTACATTCAAGAGTTTTTGGTGCCCTCTAGTCACATGACAGAGTGTCTGATCCAATCTAATATCATAGATACTTTTTCCCTTCATCAACACTGGATTGTAAATATTTTACTAAAAAATGTCATCCCTGCCAAGTACGTGCCAACATCATTCATTAACACCCACAGATTCTATATATAGCTAACATCTCTAGGCCAATTTACACAAGTGGAAGGGATGTAGTAGGGCCTTATCCACTAGCCACAGCTAAGAAGTTCAAGTATATTACCAATACAACAAACTCCATCTATAATTGGGCTAAGGTAATACCACTGATGAAAATCAGAGCCAAAAGCATTGTTTGATTTGTCAAAACATATATCATCCCCACATTTGGTTTCCCTCATACTATTTTGACAGAAAATGGCACCAATTGTGGTTCTTGTAATGGTAAAAAATGTTATATCTGTAACATAATATCAAATCCAACCATTCATCTCACTATCATGCGGCGACCAATGGACAGATAGAGGCCTTCAATAAGTCCCTATAAAATATACTTCAAAAGATAGTGGATAAATAAATGAAATCATTACATGATATAGTTTTGAATGATTTGTGTTCTTATCTGGAACCTACCCATACTACTACCCAAGAAACTTATCATACCTTGGTATATGGAACCATAGTAGTTTTTTTAGTTTAAATGCAAATGAATTCACATAGAGTCTCAATCTGTGATTTGTTGTCTATAGAAGAGAGGTCTCAATAAAGTTTCAATGACTTTAAACGATTTGAAGAGAAAAAATTGAAAACATTGCATCCTATAGAAGACTAGAAGAATAGAATAGCACGATCTTTTAACAAGAAATTTCACTTCTGTTCATTTATTCATAGAGAATTTTTATTACTCTCTAGGGATCCAATGATTCTAGAAATGAAACATAAAAATCATAAGTCAAATTGGGAAAGACCTTATTCCATACATAAGGTCTATTCAAAAGAATCTTGTACATTAATCTCAATTGATTGAGAGTTTATTACAACTCTAAACAATGATATATTCTTGAAGAAATATTTTTTGTAGTTGTGCTCATTTTTCCTCACTTCAATACTTTCAACTACATAGTACAACATCCCCACTATAAGATTCATAGCACAACGTCCTCACTGCAAGATTTTAAATAGTACAGTACAATGTCCATACGACAAGACTTAAAACTACACAGCTCCCATGTCCTTGTTTCAAGACATTAAACTACATAATAACTATAATATTCTATCCTCTATGATGTTTAAATATGTAGAATCTTTGTACTTGTCACATGATGATAAACTACATGAAATCATTTGTAAAAGTAACGTTTTTTATATTTGACATTTGATGCTTCCATATGAAAATATCATTGATATCACAACTACTTTATTGTATTACAAGAGTCCCTACCTTTCATATATCTGATTCATATCTTCATACTGACCTTATTTCACGAAGTACATATTGCTTGATTCTCATTTTTCAATGTGATACGTAGAGACACCTAAATCTCCAATTTTGGGCCTAGCTACATTCACAAAATCATCTTAATTTTTTCTCCCCACATATATAAATCTAATCTATATACAGTGATTTATTAAGATATATTATTTTGTCCTTATACCATTTTATGACTTTAGATTTATTGTTCTCTCAGTATGTGTCAAAATCCCCCATTCTTCTTTTCAAACTCGATTATTATGAAGAATTTTTGTTTAATGAACTACATACAGCTGGATTATCATCTCTTTGAGATACACAGGGATACCTAGATCTATAATCATCGGCCAAACCCTGATAAAAATCCATTTACTTCATATATAAGAATGAAATATCCATAGGGTATGTTTTAAGATCTATGCACGACTTGATTCTTTCACTAACAAGACTCATAGTAACACATGGGCTCTATCCCTTAATATAGTTACAATATTACTTTCCTTTCACATCGGTTTATCTTCTTACTTATCATATGACATTAATCTACATGGAAATATTGCACCACAATTCTTCACATGCTTCCCCTTTTCACTGTAAAAGAAACCCTTACTGCTCCTTGTTTCTTACATCGAGCATAGCTCACGTGGGCTTAAGAATTGGGAAAATGGATTCTTTATATAAATAATATTTCTAAAGTTATTATGGGGTAATAAATTCCTTCACTGTATGAAATAAAACTATATAGTATAATGTCCTAATTGCATGACATAAAACTGCAGATTGCAATATTAATTTAGAGGAAGCATAGAAAGACTATATTTTATATATGAGTCAGAACTAAGTAAATAAAATTTAAATCTTGGCCAATATTGGTTAAAATATTTCTCATATGAATTGGTAATAAAACCCTTCTATATTTCACAAATTAAATATTGAATATTTCAGGATGCTTATAATATTTCATACAGTTTCTGTTGACAGAGTTTCTAATTCCTGAGAGCTCATTTTCCTGACTATACAGCATGTGACCTTCGGTGGCACTGCCTAATTTTCCTACATAATAGTACATTCAGTCATTAGATGACACTATTTGGCTATGTATCATCTGCCCTAGTTGTCCCTGCATAATACATCCACTGTAATTTGTTTGTCAAATAATGGAAATATCATTCTTGGTTATAGTATCTTTGTACCGAATAATCATTAATGATAATATACAAGTATCTATATTTTAAAACAATTACTCATGTATACTTGTCCCATTATCATTCATAAAGTCTGAAATAATTCATGAAAATGGTTTACACATTACCCTCACCATATGGTCAATAATATATGAAATAACCTTGAAATCACATAGCCACATATTATATATTGTTTCCATTTTTGGTCCTAGTTGTGTGACCTAAAACTGTAGACACCATACCTCTTACAGTTGGGTCAAACCTCCAAAAAAGTCATATTACTCTAATTCATAAGACATCTTGGGTGGGTATACGCTTTCCATATTTAGGTACCTTTTTCCCGAAAGAAAACATTATTCTTCAGAATATCTGAATCTCCCTAACCATTCTCCGGCTTTTTGTAATAGAAAGTCAAAATTCTATGTTCTCTTTTGTTTGACTATACAGCATTTGCCCTTAGGTGGTCGTGCATTAGCTTCCTACATGATAGGACCATCAGTCATAAGATGTCACTATTTGGAAATGTAGTATATGCGCTAGTTGGACCTGCCCAAGACTGCCCCCATCATATGTTTTTCAAAAAATGGATACTTTGTTTTTAGGAGAGACATCCTATAATGCCTTCAATAATTTTTCATATCATCCTATGGATTAAAATATTTTTCCCAAATAACAATTTAACCTTTTCCCTTCTATTCCTCAACATGATAGTATAATTACAAATAAATTATCATAAAATTGGGATAATCTCATAACTTTTTTTAGAGCTAATGACAATGAGTTAATGTCACACAATGTCCTCACTGCATGACATAGAAAATCATAGTACCAATGTCCTCACTGCAAGACATAAAACTACACAGTACCAATGTCCTCATTACATGACTTAAAACTGTACAGTACCAATGTTCTCACTGCATGACTTAAAATTGCATAGTAGAATATCTGAAATTCACCATTCTGATAAATCATAACCATTCCTCAAACACCAATTTTTTTTTATAGAAACGGTTTTCTTATACATGACATATGTCGGTTTAAAATAGACCTTTCATTCATAAAATTACTCTCCTTAGAAAAACCACCAACATTGATCTTGAGTCACCCTTATCTTATTTTCCCCAATCGCTGAATAGAAAAATGATAAACATCAATGAGATCTTTAGTTTGACTATGCAGCATGTGCCCTTAGGCAGCCTTCCATAAGTTGCCAATATAACAGGCCTGTCAATCAAATGAATACACTATTTCGCAATACAGCATTTTCCGCAGTTGGCCCTTCATAACACAACCCCTATAATGGGTTTTTCAAATAATGGTAACTCCATTATTTGTAAAGACACTAATTATGTTGATACATGTTTAAAATTTGGTGACCATTAAAATTTTGGCTCATGATTCCCCTTTAAGATATTTATAGAATATTAAAGAAATTCATAGGCACAATATTTTGTTAGGGATCTATTTCAAAGATTATGGTCAAAGTTATTCGACCATAAATATTATCCCATTATAGTGCTGCATGCATGACTCTAGAAAAAAAATCAACAAAAGTCTTTGTTCTAATTAGATTGGGAACCACAAAGGGAACTCTGAACAAAAGTCGAGTCCCAACACACTAAATGTGCATTTTGTATGGATTAGTAAATATTGAGTAATAAAAAATCAATAAATATAATTCTTGTGGGGTTATCCATATAACCCTATCAAAAAATTCAAACTATGCTTACTGGGTCCAATTGTCTAGGTAAAACAAAATTAGTTATAGAAAGTAAAAACTCAAATGATTAAAGACTAAATACTTTTCATTTATGTTAAAGTTTCGTAGAGGAGAATCAACAAATTGGAGTCTCCCACTTAGTGATTACAAAAGTCATTCTACATAATTCCTCATTTGTTTGACAGCCTCTTGATCCCCATCAACTACTTATTGAATTTTCTCTATTTGAATAGCCACACTCTATTATATATAATGAAGTTCTTCTCTAGCATCTTCAATGGATTTTGCACCAACCTTCTAGAATACCCCTAATTAAATTTGAAGATTGTTAAGCTCCCATATAATGATATCTAACACTAATTGAAGGCGCAATTTCTCAAATATCTTTTTTCGTAATTTTATGCTTCAATCCCTTAATCTTTCTATTATGATTAGTCTCAGTTTGGGACAATGACGCTTGGAACACTTCAATATTGATTAAAAGTTTGTCTTTTATCAAGTCCTGTCAAAATTTTTTCTCTTTCTACCACTTCTAGATAATCTCTTTCACCGCAATATGAATTCACGGTATTCAAAACCGCCAAATCCTACTCAGTTAAACAGAGACGAAAGTCATGGAATTCATTAAGTCAGTTCCTCAAGGGGCATCTCATATATTATCTTCCAAATGTTTTTCTTTTCATTGCAATGAGCAAGCCGAAGAGCCTTCCGATGTTCTGGTTCTGATTCATAATAAAAATCATATGAAGGGGTATATTCTAGGAATAATTTACTTAAAGATGTTCTCTACTCTATTCCTTCTTGAACAATGGTTTCTCCATCTTGTATTGTTGTTTGGGATGATGTAGAGGATTCACCTACAGACCTAGCCATTTATGTTGTGATCCCTATATAGAAAATCATAAATTGTGGTTATGATTAGATTTAAGAGATTAAAAAAAGTAAATGTAATCATAATATCAGTTTCTCATACCTATCATTAGGTCAACAACTTGAGAAGATTACTCCCCATTATTCTCAGTTTCTGCAATTTTGTTTGATTTCACATGATGTGGATTGATATCTTTAATATTCTATGAATTTTCATAGTGAATCTTATGAACACATGCTATCTCAAGACCACATTATCCAATGTATCATCAATGTTGAGTTTGAAGTTAATATCAACACTTCCATCATGTACTTTTGCGGTAGAAGTTTCATTAGATGGAACTACATATTTCAATCGACCATGATTAACAGGTTAATCATATGAAGAATAGCAGGGTGGATAATTAGAATTTACATCTAGTTGAATTTATATAAGGAACTCCAAAATCTTCAAAAGAATTTGATATATTAACATATTCTAATAATTCATCAAATGATAGGCCGTGTTTCTTCATTTCATCCAATGATATTTCAAATCCTATGTTAGTCTCTCCTGTGGGAGCACTTCGCATGATTGCTTCAAAAACTTCCTCCAGCAACCTTTGATCCTGAGTAGTATCTTCAGTAAAAATGGGGGGGGGGAAATGTCAGTTGTTTCCAAATATTCTTGGGCATGTGATGAACATAAAATTATCATTTAATTGACGTTAGATATTATTGAATTTGATCCCTTATGATGTATTATTGATTTACCAGAAGCATCATCTTCTCTAATATTTGGAAGCAGAGAAATCCTAGGAACAAATGATGGTTCCTTTGGCTTTATTTCCACTTCAGGAACCCCAAGATTTGCATGAATTTGTGTCATTTTAGAAGCACATTCTACTATGCCTTGAATATTATCAATAGTTTCTTTCAATGAAGAAATAGAAGAATCCCTGGTAATCTTAAAAGGTTTGAAATCTTTTTCATTAATAATGAATAAAATTTATGACTATCCGGGATACATACCACTAGTAAAAAATCATTTAAACATGGTCTCCTTTCTTCACATCTTTTGATTCTTCACCTTTTTGGGAGGGCATGCATCATCATATATAAATATAGTAATTGGAAAATCTAGTACACAATTTATTTCTTACATGGCATATTGGAAATGATATATTTACCTAGATTCACGGGATGACCCAATAGATCCCTGAGCAGTGCCTCCAGTTCTATACTATGGTGATGAAACATCAATTTTTTTTAATTACCCAACTATAAGATAATAGAATATTTCACCTAAGTAATAATGTTTTGACTAAATTTCATGTTTCAATTTGGATGAGAATGTGAGAGAAATAAAACTTATGTCATTAGGATCAACAAAGGTATGCCACTATTCATTTAATGAAGGATTTATCACTTTGGTGGTAACAAGATTTACCATTTCCATTAACCTTTTTGTGGTAGGAACATCCACATGGTTTCAACATCACAGTATAGATTCTTCCATGTTTGAACAGTTTCATGTCATATATATTCGTCATGTATGTACAAGAATTGTGAGAAAGATCCTATGACCTAGGAGTTTAGATTCTTCACAACACCCACAGTCAAGGAAAAAGAATTAGAAAATGGAACTCGCTTCTATTCGGTGACCAAATCATATTGATACGACTTTTTTACGTATTAATGAAGTGGCTCTTTTAATTATAGTAGATGATTTTTTCTGGCACAAGGTCTCTTTGGTGAATTTGGAGCAACGTCACCACCACCCTCTCATTCTTGTATGTCAGCCCCTGATGATGAAGGGTTATATTCCAAACTATGGGGTTCATTCCTACTACATCTCATTATCCCCACTCAAGTGAAAACATGATTAAATACCCCTTAGGGTGAGATGCAATCTAATTTTTAGAAAAGAAGATAGTCGATCTGCTTACTAAATCAGCAACGAGTAGATTTAATATTGCCCCAGTCTTCTCGGCAGGTGTCAACCACTATAGTTGTCAGGAAACCAAAGGGTTGTGCCCTAATATGACATGCATGATAGGGGATACAATATTATTTTGTAGAAATTAGAATTAATATGCAAATATATAAGGATCGTTGGCCTCACATATAATTTCTCCATTGATTCTGGTGGCCAACATGCCATCTCTTCAAGCTAGCATATATACACTCAATTCCAAAATGGCAGTACCATAAACAAAAAATCACCATATAGGTAGATTGTGATAAATAAATAAATGGAATTTCTTAAACATTCTCAATCTGGAATTGATGTAAAAAGAAATCAATGAAAAAGGTGAAATACCAAAACAAGGTTTGAACAGACGATTGAAAATAACATCCAAAAATATGTACTCCAATTTGTACAAAATAAGTTCTAATGTGAGTAGTAATAAATCCCCACAACACTTGAAATGGTCTTGATACCATAAAGGGAGACTTTCCATTGTAGATATTAAGCAAACTCCTATGAATCTTTTCCAAAAAAAAGAAGCCAACCCTACTATCCTTTTCTCTACCCGCATCGCAATCATAACAAATGTTCATGGCCCTACACATCCTTCAGAGTCCCGGACTCATAATAAATACATGCTGAGCCACATGGCTAAGAATCTTGACAGATATGTCCTTGTAAGAATTTTTGGTAGGATTTGATATCCTCATTTATAAAATTCACTTTTCTCCAATGTTGGCCAAAAAGTGTTAATGTTACTCTATTATCTTCCATTGTACATATAGTCAGATGGTTGTAAGTGGGACCATGCCCCTTCTTCATTATTAAAAATATTTTCATCTATTCCATGAGCTGAATATACCTCTGGGTGTGAGTTTTAGTGGTGATTAAATTCTTGAGTTTTTTAGATATCTTCATCAACTCACGAACCAAATTTGGTGTCTTCTCCATTTCATTCCATATTACCTTTAATGGAATTAACACATCATACATGTAACTAAGGATTGGAGATCAAATAATCGTGTAAACAACCCAAACGGTGATACATACATCGAAATTAGTTAAGTGGATGGAATTAGTCTTTGGGATTCAGAGAATTAATTATTCTAGCATGAAACCATTGTTCCAATACACGTAGTTTTTTCCAACCTATATAGCCTCATAAATCCCAACGACCCTGAAATCATCTTCAAATTCATCACATGTCATTAACACCTAGTATTCCCACTTCCATGCAGGATTTACACATCCACCTGTATAGAAGTCTCAATTTCTCATCCATCCCTCAGACTAATTTTTCTGAGACTCTTGAAAGTCTGAAGAATAGAAGTGTGGATGCATCTCAGGAGTGTGTGCCTTCAAATCTACAGCACATAGTCAATGATGCGTAATATGATATTACTCTACAATCCCAACATTATAAAATGATCCCCCAAAAGAATCATTGTCCAATGAAAAGTTGGTATATCCCTAAAACCAATAATATGGGGTATAGTTATTTGGATCTAGAATGTTATAATCCATGTAATGTTTCCGGCTATACAAAGGTATATGGGTGCTTCAAGGAATGTTGAAACAATACTTCTTCAAATATTTTGAAATGTCTGGACATGTGGTTTTGAAAATTTCAACGTAATCATGACAAATGACATTCATCATATCATCAATCCTATTACGAGTGAGCTCATTAACAATTACAATTCTTTTAGGAGCCACTGAACCTGCAACAAGGATATAGATCATATTTTAAATGTACGTTCATTTTTGATGTTTTACAAAATATATTGGAAAATGTATTAAGGTGCGCTAATTTAAAACTTCGCGCTCATGTATAACTATGGTTACATGTATGGTTCCCCACTTATAGCACATAGCTAAAAAATGTATAGAACAAGAAGAGTGAAACCTAAGTTCTTTAATAGAAGAAAACCTACACATAAAGAGCTGAGAATTCCAAGGATGATAGACATTTCAAGGAAGTGATCCCATTATATATAGGTGACCCATGGAACCCTGCACTCTCGAATACTTACTCATAGAAAACTTGCACGCCCATGTCTACTTGGGCACCAAAACATGTGTGGCCAAAAGTTTTTTTCTTCATTATATTTTATTACCTTACCTAATTATGCGATCCCCTTTTTGTTTTCTAATCCAACACTAATGGGGGGATTTTGTTGATATCCCATTATGTAAATGTGTCTAATAATATAAAAAATGAATCCATTATAATGAAATGGGGAAAATACATAATGAAAAGTCAGGATTTTCATAGGTATGAGTTTTTGGTTGCCCTAGTCTCGCGAAAACTCTGTAGGCATGAAAACAACTAGCACTTCCCCATAAACCATGAAACCCACTTGCATTCCCCCATATATCGCACAACCTACTTGTTCACCCAACTCATTTTTCCCATGGTAACTTGTTTGACTATAAATAGAACCTTGAGTGAACATTTATAAGGACAAATTTCCATGAACCCCAATTGCTGATCTGGTCTCCCAAGTAATTCTCCCTCATCTTTCGATACATTCAAGGTAGTTCTTAAACTCATTCAGTAGATGATTTAAGGGAGTATCATTGGACATATGTCATTTTTTATTTTGAAAATCATAACACCAGCGCACCTAAAAAGCCCAACCTCCCCAATTCATAAATACTTGCACACCAGCCATTCCTCTAAAAGGAAATTGAGCGCCCCACTTTTGGGATCACCTATGAATACTCTTGAAGTAATGAGAAAGGCCTCAATGATGAATTACCATATAGGTTTTTCGTCACATTAGTGAACATTTGGTCTCCCAAGTCTACTTGCATGCCCTTACATGCACAACATTACCTACTTGGGTTCCACTCTTTGATTCACTCATTCTCTTCAATTATGTATCCAAAAATCCCTTAGCAAAGTTATTCATTGAAAGGATTCTTCTTATATGTCTTAATTTTCTAAAAGGGATTTTATTGACACCTGCACCAAAACCTCCTACATTATCAAACCTTTTAGAATGAAAAATCAGCATGTCTCCAATTTGGGTTTGTATTTCCACATATAGAGGTTTCCCACATTTGATTCACAATGGGGTCAGTGTCCATTGAGTGTCTGTGAGTTTTTATATCTATATTCACATTGAACTTTCTCCTGGGAACAGTGTTGGGAAGTTTCCGGTTATGAGAATGAGGGTTTGGGTTTCGGCCTCGGCCTTCTCAATGATATGGAAACTTCAAATTTCAGGTAGGGAAGGTATGGTTCACACTAAATTTTCATCATTTTAAATAATGGTGAATTCTCCCTCCCCTACAAGGATCAATTTATGGGTATCCATCCTGCTGTAATCCTCTAACCTTCATCCCTTCATCCTTCAATTGGACCCTTTCCCAATGTAAATAGAAAAGAGGGAAGGCTCGTCGCCTCACCCTCTTCTATGGTCACCATGACCTCATCCACCCTCACCACCATATGTGCTCCCTCTTCCACCAGGGGAGGAGGAAAAATTTGAAAGCGTGAATGCCTTTTTTGAATCTTGGATATCCTCTTGTTTCACAAAATAGGCATGACTCTCCTAGGATTAGGTATTTTTCATGGTCACAACATTTTCAGAATCTAATGAACTACGCAAACTTTGATTCCTGTTCAAACCAGGATATGTGGGATGCCCATTCAAGGCCTGAAATCACCAAATATACTCATTGGGAATCCAACACTAATTCTCTTAATAAGGGAATCCTCCTTAGTAATACGCCCCAAATGAAATCCCAAATCCTTATGGAATCCTTTTCCATATGTAAGCCCAAACTCGTTTCTCTCAAAGGACTATACCCCCCTATGAGACTAATAAAACTTCATGGGCTTCAATTCCAATATATATGGGATACGTAGGACACATCCTTGAGGTTAAAACTCAATACCCTTAATCAAAATTGTTCTACTTGAGTTATATTCCCAATAGGTCCTGATCCTACATGGAAACACATATTATTTCCAAAGATCATTGGTATGCTTCATTATATTTCCCACACGATGTTTTGACTAAGCACCTTCCACATAGATGTCCATACCACAAAACCTTAAACTGTATGGCTAGGCCCTTACCACATGACCTTAAGTTGTATGATGTGTCCCATTTAGTGGCACCAAACTATGGGTGTTCTAATTCAATTTACAAGGAAACATAGCTAGCATATTTTATGGGAATGATCCAAAAATCAAAACAAACCTTCGTCTCCCTGGATGACAATAAATTATGGAGATCCCCACAGAGTTCCATAAAAACAAGTATCATCACAAATATTATTAAAATAATCTGTAAACATTATATTAGAGGATACCATTGATGGTAATCCTATAATACATATAGATATTTCCATTAATGAAGATCCTTGAATTCGTACTGATGATTCTATAATTTTACACAACTTAAAAAGTATTTGTAAATTCAAAGGGAAATTTATTATTTTCATGGTTAATTAATAAGGATTCATGAAAATATCATAAATTTATAAAGAGAGTCCTAGAGTATACAATAATTTTCCCCAAAAGGTGAGATGAGTCCAGCTTCCCATCCTCGCAAACAATGCACTTTCTTAAGTATCATAACAGTCAAACATAACGAACGCATGCCTTTTAAAAGTATATCCCCATTGGATAAAGAATTGTTTGATGATTCCAATTCCACAAACAAATCCAATGGAAACCGCATTGAAACAATTATTCTTAAAAATAGAACCAAATTTCATGGAACTACGATAAAACCCATCACATGTACAAAGAAAACTACTGGTAATTAGTAAATTTTCAAATTAGTAATAATTTATATATGTTGAATTGAAATAAATTATTTTCAGAATATTCAAATAAATAATATATATCAATTTTTTAATCATTGAAACAATTTTATTCTAATGGAAATTAATCAAACATTAACCATCATCATTCATCTCAATTTCCCCCAAAATAAAGACTTATTGTTTTATAATCGTATATTTGTTGAATTTTGAAAATCATCCATAATCTATTATAGTATATAATATTAATTCATTTACATAATTACACAAAAATAATTAATTACAAAATGGAATCATTGTATCTTTTAGTATATGAAATACAACTTTTCAACAAACAAATAAATCAATTTGAAATCAACAAATGTATCTTATTACATATGATTTTAGAAAGATAAATCAAGGTTAAATTTAAGACTATTTCTTTGATGGAATAAAACCTTTGAAATATATATTTCAATGAAAAACATATATATTTCATTTCATACCTCATTAATGTCATTGCATATACATATGGAAATAAAAAATGTATATCCTTCAATTACATTTTCAAAAGTGTAATGAAAAAATAAATTATATAGGACACATAATATCATTTGTTTATAGAATTATCATATGGTATAGAGGAAACCCAATTAAAAATATTTATTACAAAATTGAGTTTTAAATCCATTTTCACAGACACAGAAGAATAGAATGACGTAGACAAAAATATATATATATAAACCCTTTTATAAACATAATTTTGATAAGAAGAAAAAGGACTGTTAATAAAAAATTGATGGAAGGATTCATACATATGTTACTTGTTTGAAATTACGACCTTATAAAATTAGGTTATTGAAATATAAACATAAATAATTAACAATAACTCATCAAATGAGTCACCAAACCATTATAAATATGATCTCCACCATAATAATCCATTTTTACATCACCATACATCATGTTTAATGAATATTGAATTTTTTTATAGATATAGAATTTTTAGTGAATCATAAAATAAGATAATACATTATCAACGAAAAAATCTTAATCTCCTAACATATTTTTACTTCCAATGACAAACAATACAAGTGTCTCAAATAATTAATGGATCACAAATATTTTTCATTCCATAAATTCAATAAATACACTAACTTTCTAAAGAATTCAATTTTTATAAACCATTCAAATTGTTTTCAAATTAATATTTACAAACATATGTTAATTATAAAAATGATAAACATGGAGAAAAATAAATTAAATTACTATATTTTTTTAAAATGAATCAGTCATAAATCCCATTCCTTTCAAAATCAAAATAATAACATCCATTGAGTTTTAAAAAATTATATACTATATAGAACCTCGAATTTTAAATTCCTAATGCATTTAAGTAAATTTATATATATTCTTATAATAATGTTAATAAATATACAAATATTCTATATTCAAACAACCGAAATAAAAATCAATATATTAAAATATAATGTAGTAACTAACTATAATGATTACCACCCACAATCAGTTTAAAATTTATTGAATTTTCTCTTGGGAAACACTATATATTGGAAACAATCTGTAATATGTGAAATTTTGAATATAATTATTAGTAATGATGGATAAATCCTAATATTCATCATTATGGTCAATAAAAATAAAAATGTAACCATATAATGTGTTTGAAGACCCGATCAACATAGAGTTTCCATTGTTCCCTATGTTCACAAAATTATTTTTTAGTAAATAATATCTCTAAATTAATTATTAGGTTTTGATGATACTCCCATAACATATGAACCAAATACCGACTAATGATTTTATTAATTTTGGTGATGAATTATCTTTATTTACCCATCACCCTATTCCTTAATCAGCTTTCTACAAGTCTGGAGGTAAATTATAAATAGAAATGAGGTTACATTCAATTCCAAGAGTATCTAATTATGAGGAGAATAAAATAACCATTATAGATAACACTATGTAAATGGAAAAATAAAATAAAATATATTATAAAAACATCTACTAGATTAGCAACAATGTCAAAACATGAAAAAAACACAATAGGAGGGAAACATCATGATATAAATCCATAAAAGTGAAATTTTTGACCCAGATATATACACATATAACATTAATCGATATATTACACCACCTCTATTATACTCATTAGATGAAAATGGCCCACAATAATGATAAATTATTTGATCATACCTGTAATAAAGACCATATAATTATGATACTACCTACACATAAGGGTATGTATCTTGGGTGTTTGGGAAATCATAGTAAAATAAAACCATGGATCATTATAATTCAATTTAAAGTTCATTATCTTAATTACTGTTAAAATGAATATATAACGAAATTATAGTTTTTCAATTATCCTCCTGGGAAACAAATAATGATTATCTTTATTTAGAAACCTCTTTAATTTAGTAGAATCATATATAGAAAATATATAAGGATTTTTTTAAAATAAGATTAAAATTAATAATTATGATATAGAGATATTATATCAAATTTATTTGGATATAATGATAATTTTAATGTAAAACATGAAATATGGTATTTTAAGTAGATTATAATGTTAAATGATGATATTGGTCATTGGTAATAAATAAAAAAGTAAAACATGACCAGATGATTTCATCTCATGAAATGAATGGATCATAGGAATTAATCATTGAATTTACAAAGATGATTAAGCGCCTAAATCAAAAAAAAATTATCAATGAGAAATACAAATAGGATCCAAACCATGACACCCTCCATGAATATTCAGAAAAAAATCCCTTAAATATTTCATTTTAATTAAAAAAGGATTATATTTTGTGTATTAATCTATTAGAGAGGAACACTGATATCAATTTCTATTATATATGAACAATTCTTCTATGTCTAAAAACTTAAAATATAATAAAACAAAAAAAACATTCATATGAAATTTTAAAAAAATTAACGACATCAATGTTATATCCTCATTGATATTTTCATTATTAATAAAACACCATAAAATATCAATAACTTGATAAAACAAAAAATACACATCTATAAATTCTAAAAACTTTGTGAAAATCATGATAAATGTGTTTTATCTGAACCAAATTCAGATAAAAACTATTAAAAATATAATTGAAAGAAAAAAGGCCATAATGAAATTTTTTCAAACATCTTATAGAGATAGAATATAGATATTTTATATAATACATAATTAATAATGTGAAAATATTTTTATAGAAACTGATTTTTTAAACCATAATTTCATTAGATTTTGAAGAGTATATAATATGGATGGAATGATTTCATCAACATATATATGTAAATCCATACAAGTATAATTTACATAATAATAATTCATAAATCTAATTTTGAAATAACATCGGTATGATAAAAACGCATGGAAGATTTGTAGGAATAATAAAAAGTAAATAATAGCAATAATTTTGGGGGTAGATATAAATATTGATTGAGCAATCCAAAAGTGGAGATTATATAAATAAATTAAATAGAGACATAAACCATGGTGGGATGACGAAAATATTACTTAATGAAAAAGAATTAGATTAAGTCAATATGGGAGTTTCTCTATCCCATGATAAGGAGAAATTCATGATAAGAAAAACCAAATATAATATTGTCAACCAAAACATTATATACATTCTGAAAAGTTGATGAAAACTAACGAATAAGTAAGTTATAGTGGGGTAAAGGACAACATATAATATTTTTCATATAAAATATGAAAAAACCATGGTGAGAAAACATGATGTTTTATGTGGAGGAGAGAAGATATATTGATAAGGATACCCATTAATGTGAAATATGAAAATGAAGAGAGAAAACCCAAAAATTGGAGATTACATTTTCTCATTTAAATTTTTTATTACCAAATAAAAATAACATTGTATTACATTTGGTTCAGCCAAATAGTATAGAAAATCATAAACCATCCTCTTGAAACATGTCAAAACAATTTTATTAGTATACTACATTGTTGATTTTAACCATGAGTAGTCTATGAAAGATATTCTAATATAGAACTATAGGTGTTATTGATCGACATATTTTACCTTAAACATACACCAACCATGTTGGGATACTCTTATGAAATAAAATGCCACAAGAATACTACTTATCTAAGTGCCATCTATTCTAATAAAACACATCATCAATAAAAACCTAACCCTCAATATATTAGGGTTTTCTACTGGATTACTCCTAAAAGAGTAATAAATGTACATTAATCATATGAAATGGATATTTGTGTTTGAGATTATCGTACATTTTTTCTCTTGACAATGTTTCATCCATGCTCAATCCATGAATTGTATAACAATTCAAAAATCCCAATTATGATCCACGTATTTTCCATGAAAATACTACAATAATATTTTATTTAAATTGAAATGTATGGTTTCCAATATTCTCCATATAATTAAATTTCCAACCACTTATACTTTCATTACTCCCTCCACAAAAATATACAATAATGAGAGGATATATATGGTGACTTCATGAATCATACATCTTATATCCCCATGTAGGAAACTAGTACAGAGGGTATAATAAACCTTTATATTGGATGAATTGCCCTAGAATATTTTCATGTGTATGAGAGATATAATACATAGATGAGAATAAAAACATTTTCAAACATACTAGTATATAAGCACCAATATAAAACATTAAATATAATTCATAACTAACTATTTAATGTGAATTACGAGTACTAAATAGAAATATATAACAATGACTATGATGCCCAAACTACTCCTTTATGAAAAGGATATAACAATATAAAAAATCATTGACCATTTCCTACTGATCAAATGAATAGTTTAAATATTCCTTTATTGAGAATCACAAAATACTTAATATGATCATCCTCAGATCCTCTCACAATAAAGATAATGAATTATTTCTAAATCATAGTACAAAACAATGAAATTAGCACATAACCTAATCATGTATAATATGTTTCGTACATCACCATGGATATATCACACCATGTATGAAATACCAATGAGAATATAATATAATAAAAAAATACCAAATTACCCCACTACTTCTTTCCCATAGGGTTTCATCTCTTCCATAATATTAGATAACATGAGTCATATCTCTCAAAAATTGGCTACCCTGAAAACACAATGAAATATTATCAGAACATGCACCATGTGTATCAAATAATCAAATCATCACATATACATCATAGAATATTGTAACTAATTAGTTTTTTAGAGCCACCACAATCCATATGACATGTATCAAACAAAAATTATTATAAATAATGTCACAGTAGACCATACATTGAGTATGTACCACAAGAAATTATAGAATATACATTCCATAACTATAATAATCCTTTGGATACTATATTAGGTAATACTAGTATATGAAATAACAAAAATACAATGCATCCCTCTATACACATATATGTTAAAGCTAAATTCCATGTATAACAACACATATAACTAACATGAGAACAGAGTGGTGGAATTTGGGGTAGTCATCCATCCATTCTTCCATTGGGATGTTGGGGAAAACACCCTCCAAGAATCCATTAGGTGTCAGTTTCCTTTACTATAATGGGTGGGGTAGAATTGAAAATAGTTGTATATTATTGATATAATATAGATCAGAACCACAAAATAGGTATAACCTAGTCATACACTCAGTTGTATGTAATTTCACTTGGACTCCAATATACCATAACAATGTCCTGATATCCTATAAGAATACATGAATTTAAACGATATATATTATTTACACACATTAAATTTATCAATTAAATTTATTAATTATTATATTATTCATTAATTAAGAATTAATATAAATCAATATTATATTTATTTAATAATCAATGAAAATTCCACATCCTACCAAAATAATCCAAACTGAGTCCCTATTTTATTAAGATTATCATCTTTGAGCATTTTCACTCTATTATCATCCAACCACGTGGGATATGAATTATTGCTTAATTATTTTCATAATTCCTTTGAATTGGAACACTTCAAAAACCATCATTAGATACCATAAAGAGGAAACATGTAATCAAAATTATGCAGCTACAATAGAATTTTCATAATTGTATACATATAAAAAAAGAAACCAGAAAAAGAACCAATAATAATAGTCATAAATGGGATTTCCATATTTTGCACATCAAATCAAAGGGTAAGCATATATTTTACCTAGATCATCACCATAGGTGTAATCCATAATACTCACTTGTGTATATCGTTGATTCCCACCATCATAGGCATTAAATACTACAACATCATCTTTTCCTCCCAAACCACATATCACTTTACCTATCATAGGATTTGAAATCTCATGCTCAAATCACATCATGGCCTCCTGTCCCAATATCAATTCATCCATCTTAGGCTTAGGCATATTTTTCTCTTAAAATATGGAATATATCCAAATAATATCACAAAAATATGATAGAAATAATAAATTATAGGCAATATGGTAGTTGGTCCATCAACAAGGCATTTAGCCTTCCGTCATAAGTTATCTCTCATGGATCCAATACAATGCACTTGACCATCTCAGGTAATAGTAATCTCCATCGTCGTACATATTATTTTCAAACAATCAGTTATCATTCCATTTTGAATTAACCGATTCACTAGTTAAAGGATCAGACATGATGAATCCAATAAAAAAATCTATAATATACTATCAAAGGGAAAAAAACTCATTGCATTTATTCTTGTTTTAAAAGACCCTAATAAGTACCAATTTCAATTATCATTAATCTAATTATTATCATCAAGAATGATAATCCTTAAAATTTTATAGAAATTTCACTAATCACATAAAAGTAAACATTTAATAAAAAATTCATACATCAATTAAATATTTTATAATGGAATTAACATAGACACTAGATTACAATAATGAAAAATCTAAAAATATTATTAATACAATTAATTAACTATTAATTTTATATTTATGTATTTTATTAATATAAAAATTCTACATTAAGCATTACATCATGATAAAAATGTAAATTGTAGTTATCATACAATCTAGAAATTCAAGTGTATAACTATTATCACCATACAAAGAAAAAACACGATAACATGTTATCAAAAATAATTTTATTAAATTGGTTAAATAACTTTCAATCATTATAATTTCTATCCAAATGGATAAAAAATAAAATATCTTGAAATATATATAGATTAGTTGATAAGAATTCAATCCCCTACCTTAACGGATTCTACATTCATCAAATGAGAATAAAAGAATGTTATAGATCTCAAATCAACTATCCTACATGAACAACAACCCTCTATGGATTCCGCACCACAAATACACCGAAAAGGTTCCCAGAAAATCACACTAGAACAATGGAATTAAATAACCATTGAATGGAAAGAATAAAAAAGGATGGAATTTGAATTAAGTGGTAGACACCCCTAGAAAAGTAAGGAAAAAAACAACTTGGACAACCATAGATCGAATAATGTAATCCAAGGATTTACCTCCAAGGAATAAATCCAAAAAAATATAAGGGAGAGAAACTAATTTCCTAGAATCTACGAGTATGAATGTACGTTTTGAGAAAAACTAATTCCCTCTCTATTATTTCCCCACATTGTATAAAATTCACACCACATTTTACCTTTACACATTGCTTAAAAATTGTGTTTCAGTTATCCTTTGAAAAATGTTTCCCATATGGTAATTTAATCCATAATATTTACACACCATGAAGAAGTTTGTGAATAGTCCATATCAATACATGGTCATTTAATAAATGAAATGAAACACATTTACATGTTGTGTATTCTCCATGATATCATCTTATATTTTCTTAACCCATACAGAATCACTCAATCCCTCATCCTACCTAAATAATACTTATAAAAATTTAAAGAACTTTACTACATGGATATATGACCATATATTCGATAGAAGTCAAAATATTATCATTATTAAAAATAAAAATGTAATTTGATAATAAAATATATAGGTCTCATCCAACAAACCAACATGGAGACACCTCTTAAGCACATCACCATATAAGCGGCTCAACCATGTAATCATAGGAAGAAGGGAAAAAATGCGACAAAAAAGCTATTATACACTCTCCAGGGGGAGATATATCTCAAAATATATTCAAGACACTATAAGGAAAATTATTTTAAAATCTCGTAATAGGAAATGTCAACATATATAATAGATCAATGTTATAAGAGATGAGATAAAAATCATACTGCTTGGGAAACTGAGTGTCCATATGAAACCCACATTCAAAGGTCATCTCCTTCATGCCACCATGTCTCCTCAATAGAAGAACCTTGGGGAAAGTATGTCTCTAAAAATCCTCCTACTAGATGTTTTAGATCTCCATTATCCTCTCCTTGATGATTATATCCTCTTGATAATCGATCTTCCACATCTGATGAAATGAGAGTTGTCATGATGATAATTATAGAACCGTGACACGTGAAAAAAATAATGAATATATATCATGGGTAAGGGAAATTCAATCTGATTTTACATGGATCCAAAATTAACCAAAACCATTAATTTGAAAAAAAAATTAATTTAAAAAATCTACATATTTCCTAATCTTCATAGTCCACCATGATGAGTCACCATTAAGAACACGTGATATATAATGTAAAACACCAAATGTATCCCCCTATGATTGGCATAAGACTTATGATGATTTTGTGCTAAATTAATCCACTCATAAATTACATTTTCTATCTCTTCCATATATTGAATGTGTTACATCATTTGAATTAATATTTGTATGGCCCCAATCTAAAATAATAGATAATGGAATTTTATGCTATAAAAAATATTAAAATGGATGAATACCAATGGTGTAGTGGAAAATGTTATTATTTGAAAAAACATCAATGGGAATTACAAATATATGTACCCCCAAAACCCATAACAATGGAGTGAAAAATTTAATCAATAGTGTTGATAGAACACTCTATATAATTATTTGTTTATCGATGGAATGTTTTCTTATGGAATAACTGTTAAAAAATCATAATGAAGAGAAATCCACATCATGGATGTAAAATAAGGATATCGACACAAAATGATCACCCACATGACTATTTGTAGTCATAACACATCCTACTAATTCATCCACTATAAAGATTCCATAGAAATTTACTCATTGATTGATACCAATTTGGATGATTTTGACAAATGGTTCACTGTCACCCATGTAGCATCACTACCACATTGATAATGAGTTAACCTGATAAAAAATCTATTGAGATGGCCCCTCACATCCACACGGTATATATTAATGTATTTAATAGACCAATGGGAATACAATTAATGTCCCTCACCACCTAGAAGTCCAAAAATTGAGAATCAAACATTGCAACTATATGTTTCAAACTAAGACACGAAAAATAATCTTTTAAATCAATGTATATCATTTTCATGATCAAATATATCAAAAATGTTAAACTATGGGATAGATGATTAATTGTATCATGTGTCACTCAATGAATGAAAAACCACAGATAAAACAACATCTTGTAGTGGATAACACATACTATCAATCCCCATCATCTATAAAAAAATATATCTCTCTCCTGACCACAATATTAGAATCCCCCAATAGGGACTCCGTCAACTACTTCACAAAAGAAAAATTTACCATCATTTGGAAAACTAATCCAATGTTTCCAATATCTACCATCTATATTTTCATCATAGAGATTCATTCCACCACACTATAGTAATTTATATATTCATGTATGGAATCACTTAGTTACATTCCACATAGCTCATAAGATATAACATTTAATTTTTTTTGAATATATGAAATCCTTGTATCATAATATGCGACGAATTCCAACCACCAACACTATGAAATGTTAATAAAATTATTATATGATACATTCTCTAGGATGCTATGGTCTGTAAATACCATTACCCACTATCTGATGAAGTAATGTGCCAATAAATTAAAAAATATCCAAATCTCCACAATCATAATATCATCAGTGGCATATTTATTCTATATATATATTAAGTTAAATGTCCAATACTATACCAAAAATATCTTTTACATCAATACATAGCCTAATTCAATATGTTATGTGTCGCAGTTGACCTCAAACATAACTCCTTCCACTGGAAAATAATAAATTTGATCACTGAAAAACAACTCCTTCATTTACTAAAAGGATTATAAATTTGGTCAATCCATAAGAAAATTTAATCCTTAAAAGTAAAGGATATAAAAGGATTCATAAACATAGAAAAATAAAATATGATCCTCAATTAGTAGAAGGAAATACCATAGAAACCTTTTACCCTTTCCACTATATTTAGTGATACCAAATTCATAATCGCTTAAATCGTCGACGGTTCCACATAAACTCTCTATTGGGTATAACAATGGCCCATTAAAGAGATATTTCATGGAAAATACTTACACATATTAAAATTACATAATATATTCCCATGATGATGAACTCCCAAAATAAAACATATATTTTCTTTATTCTCCTTATAGATCATGGACTACACAAGAAAGTCATTGCAGAAAATATTAAAGAACATTTCATGGATCTCTCTAAAATTAACATTCATCTACCCCATGAACACATAGGAATAATTAATCACATTTAAAGGAATAAAAATAAACTAATAAGTGATGTGATTATGATGGTATGAATCTTTCTGAATATCCTCATCCTTTCTGACATTTGATGATATCTTAAATGCATGTTAATTTTAGAGATCCAATATTATCACATCATTTGATAGAATATATCATAAAACCATAGAATAGGGTTTTAGTTCATCATTATAACCAGGTTCATGAAATTATAATCTCTTCCATCCACAAACCACAATCCTCTTTCATTATGTACAATACTGGTGTAGAACAAAGAGACTCAATAGTTCTAATAGAACCTCAAATTAATAGAACATCTATATGGACTCATAGATCTTGAAAATCATAGGTCATCATACTATATAGTGTCATTGAGACAATAGACATTCATATATGTAGCTTTATCTTCTGTCAATGGGGTACAACTACAACCAAATAAGGAATGTAATGAAGATTCAATTTACGAACCCTGGGAAGCATCAAATTCTAGACTTACTCAATAAACATTACATATCAAAAACTCCCTCCTTATAAAATCTATGATTTTTTTCATAAAATACAACAATTATATAAAATGATTGACTTCATATGGATATATATGAAAATATTGGAGTCTGTCTAAGATTGGTGATACACCAATATTCAGTTATAGTTTCTACATACTTCATACAGATCATCTCGACTATCAACTGAAATTGTCAATTTAATGGCTAGTTAAACCATATCTACCCCATGTCCCAAATCATATTGAATGGTTAGTGATATAAAGGTTTTTTACACTACTAAATAAAAAAACTCATGTTCCCGTGTAGATAATGAGTAAAGGATACCTTTAATTATTTTTGGATTTCCTAGAACTAGTAAAGATAAAGAATAAAACTAACCAAGAATTACTTCATTTCCACATGGACCCTTATAATGACCACCATCATAGCCATACTATACTCAACAAGGAAGTTGTTTATCCCATGGATGTAATATTCCAACCCCATCTCCACCAATCTAATTATAAACATGAACATCATGCTACTTCTCCCATAGTTGACACTTCCTAAATGTTTAAACCTGAAGTGGAACACAATAAAAATGATTACATATTAGAATGGTCGAGAACATTGTCTACTAATGAAATTCACATTCAAAATGAAAACATTTTTATGATTCCTTAACAATTTATTGAGATAATCCACCAATAGAAAAACAAGATGATAAGGGATGAGGCCAACATAGGAAAGACTAAAATCCCATCTTTCCTACAAACTAGGAACATCATAACATATCATTAAATCAAGAGGATTCCTGAATACACGTATAAATTGACAATCTATTTATAACATGAATCCTCTAAAATCCTTGTATCATTCTATAACCTCATGATACATCTTTAGTACAAATATAATGAACAATAACTACATATTTTGATGAAAATCTGCTTCAAAATGCCTCTCCTTGGCCTCCTCATCTATAAATTGGTCATAATCATATCATATAAGGTCTATTAGATGGATCCCAAAATTTCAAATACTTAAACATACCTATAGAAAGATTTTTATATAATATTTAATACTCGCCATTGTATTTAGAGAAGGAAAATCGCCTAAAAAATATACTCGGTAAATCTCCCATTAGACTTCTATATCGTCATAATCCTCAAGGAACAATAAAAACACTGCCTTAGTGGTTCAGATTGAATCATCATGTCAAATGAAAAATAATAAACCATTTGAGAAAAGATAAAAAAACGCATCACAACCACAACCAACCAGTCTCCTTTGATTAAATCCAAATAAAATCCATTGTACTTTTTCTGAATTTCAATTTAAAACTATCATAGTTTCTCCCTCATAGACATTTCTTCGTCAACCTCATCCCAATATTGATCTACTGTCACATGCTGCAGAACATCATTGGAGTAATATTAATGATGTATTCGACCTAGAATGTCAAATAAAAAAACAATTCATGGTCATATCTACTAAACATGAAATATTGAATACTAAAAAATTATAAATTAATTGTATTTATGATATTGTTTATGGTTTTTACCTATTGCAAGGATTAATCATATCAAACATATGAAAAATAAAATATGGTGAACAATCCTTTATTAGGTCACTACCCTATAATGGGATTCATCTAATTTTTTTGGAAAAGTAAACATAATGGTCCATGCATGAGATAAATGGTGGCATTGAATACATGTGACTTTACCAGTCTCTTTTATTTATGTTATTGACAACAATTATCTGACATTGTTTCCCCACAAAACCTTTCTACCTCAATTTTACCAAACTCCAAACATCATTCCTCTCCATGAACATGTATCCTTAATACCACTCTATCAACCACCCCAACAATGATAATGTAATATGTGGGGAGGCATAGTGTCTACCTGTGTCACGTATCCAGTACACCTCATGACGGAGACCTGAACTGGTGGTACGATAAAAATGTATATTTGAGGCACTACCCTCTAAGAGGTAAATGATGAATAAAGAGGTAACGTTGATACAAAAATAATAACTTATTCATACATATATTTAATGAAATACCAATTGATAATATGCAAATTATTATATAACCAACCAATAAATGTTAACTAATTGTAGAAAAAGGATAAATATGACAATGATTTTGAATACAAAATAGATCTTGTTATACCACGTGCTTGTAATATTTGTCATAATCTCAAAACAACACAAGATTCCATGAAAAATATTTGATAGTATGTAGGGTGAACCAAATTGAACACTATGTAAGATCCTACCAAGATCATCTCTATAAATTTTAATAAAATCATGTTAAAGCACAATGAAAATTTTGAATATGACTCATAACCTAAATAGGTATACTAAATTTTCACCCTCACAAGAGTTAACTATAACCTTGTATTTCAAAAAATAGTGAATGTAATATGATAATGAAAAATCATGTGTTCCTCGCTCCTAATTACCCACATTTATACTATTCTTATTGGGAATTTCATATCATAAGTCATCTCTGTCCAAAAATATTCCTTCTCAAAGACAACTGTGCATTGAATCACATATTTCACCATGTGCATCACGTCATCACATCAACTTGTATATTATCCAATTTGGTTGTATGATTTGTTAATGCTTGTATTTCATATATCAAGCACCAGTTATTAAATGTCATAGAATCACAAATCATGAATAATGTGAGTACATAAATAACTAACAAATATACAAATAATAACTCTAATAATATTTTGGATATTATATATTGTGTAACATTTGTGTGAAAAAAAACCTAATCCATTATATACTTCAATACAAAAATATGAGGAAAATAAACATTCATGCGTACTGGCACATTTAACTACGAGAAGAAGTGAGTGGGGACATAATGTATTGTTGGAAATCCTTCCTCATAATGGGATATTCGGGAAACAATATCCTAGAGTCCAGTGGGTCTCAATTTCTCTGAATTAAATAGGTTTCGTGGTGTATGAAATAAAAAGAATAAATAATAAAATATTGCTCACAACCACAATATGTTCATAACAAATTATTAGACTCAATTGAATCTAACATCATTTTTCCTATATGTATCTACTACTAAGACTAGATATCCCTATGTACCCATCAATTTAAAAGAGAAAAACTAAATACCAAATTTATTATAATTTTTTCCATTATATAAATAATTATCTATTAAAATGATAAAATTAATCCAAATTATCATTCATTAACATTATATTATAATTCCATGCACTGAAATCATAATCCAAATCGAGTCATCCATTTATCAAGATTATAATCCTTCATCAGTTTCATTCTAGTATCACTCAACCCCAGTTGTTAAGAATTATACATTAATTTTTAGTACTATGAAATATTCAATAATATTTAAGACGTATAACCTATTAAAATACTTAGAGGATAAAATAAACCAAGAACATCTATATTCCATAGGAAAATGGGGATTGAAATGTCGATAAAATAAGAATAGAAACCATTAAACAATGAATTGATTCATGAATGAGAATCACATATCACAACATATCATTGATGGGTAAGCCTGGATTTACCCCATTTCCTCATCTCCAATTCCATCCCCAATCTCCTTGTGTTTCATTTTATGCATGTCTCTATAAATTCATCAACTACTACTGTAACATATGGTCCTCACTTCCCAGATATCACAATAACTATCCCATGCTGAGAAATTCTAGACCCATATCACATCTGTTTCTCCCCACCCCATATCAGATCATCAATCATAGTATCTGCTATATTTATATCATATCAGATGACTCATATACATTGAACATTTAGAAAGTATAAAAAATAAGAAAAATAAATTAGGGATATGTGACCTCAAAAAGGAATTTAAAATCCACAAATATATTAGCACACATGGCTACTAGCCAAGGGTCAATCCATTAAAAATCAATGGAGACACATTTAAAATCAATTAGCTTTACCAAAAATTAATTATAATTCCATATTTAAATAACTGATTCACATTTCACATGATCCAAATATAGGAAACCTAAATATTCAATCAATATTAAGGCAATAATGTCTTATTCTCTCTTAGAATATATTTATTTAAAAAAACAATTTATGTATCAATTATGATTAACAAGACATTTATTAGTATCAATATGCATTATCATGCATCAAATTTTATTATCAATTCCATTAATAACATGAAAGACAATATTAATTTGAATATTATTTCTATAATCAATTTTATTAGCATAAAATTATTAAATCCCTGAGATAACATAAATGTGTCTTGAATAATAATATATATGATAATTACTTATCAATAAATTCTATATTTCTATTATATATGAAATCTAATATGCTATTAAAATAAAAAAATAATTCTAAAAATTATATTGTAGATATTCGACTATATAAATAATATAGTGCTAAACTATTATTATGGTACAAAGATACAAAATCATTAACATGTGACAATAACTAATTTTATTAAGTACATTTAATAATTATTATTCCGGTTCAACTTCCATCCAATGGATAAAGAATGATTAAGATAATAATTTTATAAATAAAAAAATAAAATCAATTAACCCAGAAATATAAATCATCATCATTCATTTCATGATAATGAAACAAAATCGTGGATCATTAATTACATTTCTAGGATTATCTGCATCCTTCCAAGGATTACACACCATAACCACAATAAATAACCCATAAAACCAAATTAGAACAATGGATATCAAGATCCACATATGGATGATAATAAAAGTGAGGATATGAGACTGATCATGGATAACCCATTAGAAAAAGTAAAAAAAACATACCTTGGATAACTATAGACCAATGATGGTATTCTAAGGATCAATACTCCTAAATGGAATGAAAAAATATAGAATGTAGTTCCTCAGATCCCTGGTTATTCAGGAGGTGAACCATATGTTTTGACAAAACATACATCTCTAGGAATTTACATGTTTCACTACAAATTTAATTAACAAGTTTTGTAACCGATACAAACCCTATATTAATTTGGGATCAGATCATTCTAAAATAAAATTTACCCCTAATCATTTAATCCAAAATATTTTCATTTTGTAAAGAACCACATGAACCATCCTTAATTATCTAGAAATGTATAATATAATTTGTAAAAAAAATTACACTTAGGGTCTTCTCTATTCATTAATATTTTAATATCTACACCCCTCTATTCTAACTCTAAGCCTACTCTATGGTCAAAAGGCCTCAAAAACATGAACAAATTTAGTGTACACAAATCCATTATATTTCTACATATCCTCTCAGATAAAGTTAATTGAAAAAATAATATTTTTTTAAATAAAGATTTATTTTTGATTAAAGAAAATCTTTTATACTAAAAATTCAGTTTAATATTTTTAAAAAAAAATATTATTTCTAAATAAAAACATCAATATTACATATACATGTGGGTACGCGAAAATAAAGTCAAATCCCATAATTATTTAAAAAAATTGACACTGTTGTTCCACAATCAACATCCACATTATAGTTGGTATTAAATCAATTTTAAATTTCAATCAAAATGTCAAGAGAACATAGTGCATCTATGAACCATCATGCCTCTATCATTTGAAAAATCATCAAGATATCAATTCTAAAATGTATGTTGATCTTCAAAATATACATTAATTATGATAAACTAACATAATTATTAAAAGATTATTCATTTTAAAAAGTATAACTATTTTATAAATTTTAAAAACTAAATGAAAACACATGTATGATGGATTATTAAAAACAGAAATAAAAAATTTCTCCCTGAACATATAATGTTGGTCACCATATCCAATATTTTGTCTCCAAATAATATGATAGATGTGTATATGGACAATAAAAAATGATCAGATGAGTTTATTGTGTAGAAATATATATCTAAACATGTTCTTGATTTACATTAGAAAAAATATAATTTTTGAATGAAGGTAAAATTTCATATTTCAAAATATCTATTTATTTTTTTACTTATCATCTTATTCATATATTTCTTTATGAAATTATTCATGTATTTTTACATAGTAAAAACATAACATTTAGAAATTTTATAAAGTTTCCTTAATATGTGGATTATGTCTTTTGACTTTTGGAAAATGAATAATTTTTCATAAGTGGAATTCTATCAATTATAAATAATTAATCATTATATATTATTTAAAAAAATACATGAAAAAACACCACATGATACCTCACCAATATAATGTAAAATATAAAAAAATCCTATAAATGAATGAATACCTATTCAATCAAGAAATCACTTTATAACATGTGTTTTTATCTTGAATGGGATGATAATGTCCATCAGTGAATGACCTCCACTGTTCGAACAATATTACATTGAACTAGTAATCAACATCCTTCATAAATATTTATACCATTTGTAACCAACCATATTTAGCAACCAAACACATGTTACCAAAATCTGTGA
Source organism: Viscum album (assembly GCA_963277665.1). NCBI lineage: Eukaryota > Viridiplantae > Streptophyta > Magnoliopsida > Santalales > Viscaceae > Viscum > Viscum album. The sequence goes on along the minus strand of OY728131.1, from coordinate 1,213,008,434 downwards.
ACCACATGGCCCATAGAATGTTATCATATTTTCGTGGATATACTATAGTTCCATGGGAACCAATGTATCATGAAAACCATTTAATCTTATTGGACGCCAATGAGTAAATTGTAACGTGTAAATAAAAATAATTTACAAAAAATTATTTTCAAGGTATATCATATTATAAATTCAAAGCCTTCGATAGGCTATGTTGCACAAAACAATGAGATAAATCAAGAAACATAATATTATTATTTTAATTTTACCAATATAACATCGCCATTAAATTTTATGTTATAATTTTTATTACTTAATTTAGTAAAAATATTTGGTATATAAAAATATTTGATGAATTCATTGGTTACAAATGAATTAGAATCGAAAATATAAACAAACTGAATATAAAAGAAATATTTTCATCTTTATAACCATAAAATAAAATTTTTAATAATATAAATTAATTAAAAATAATAAAATTAAAAAATTAAATTAATTTTTTATATATTTAATACTATATTTTTTATATTCATCCAAAATATTTTATTTTTATAACATAATAAAAACACCTATTTTAACTTTAAAAACTGATACTTATTAAAGGCTGTTTTACCTCCCATTATTAGAGAACCTATTTTAAATCCATTTTGAAACATTTATGAATTATAGGTCAAAAAATATAATACATTTTTTAAATTTCAATATAACATTTTACCTTTGTTTTTTTGTTAATTTTTTGATAAATTTCATGATTTGATTAATTGTAATAATTATTGTATTATAATTGAAAACATATTTTCAATCTAAATATTTGTACTATTAAATTATACTTTAATTTGGTTTGAATGTATAATTATATAAAATTTTAATCATTTTAACCTTTTTAGTTCATTTGAAGAAATTCAATATTTAATTAGGTTATAAAAAAATTTCATGCATTTGGATTTTTTTCATTAAAAAAATCATTTTCCCTTTCCATCAATGGGACTAATTTAAAATTAATTACCACAAATTATATATTCTGAATTTTGAAAAATGATTTCCAAATTTTATAAAATTGTTTAAAATTATTTAAAAAAGTTTATTTACTATTAGGTCACTATGTATAGTAAATATTGCATTGTATGATTAACATAGTTAAATATATATGAAGTAATTAAGGGAAAAAATAAAACTATAAAAATTGGTAAATTACAATAAAACATGTCTATATCTCATTTGATAAAATGGTGTCCACCAAAATCATCCTTTTACAGATATTATAACCATTTTAATACACATGAATGGGAAAATTACATTAATTATACATTATTTTCATTGAAGATAAATATTCAAACTCTTATTTTTATATCTATTAAAATTTTAATATATTGTTATAGTAGAATATAAATAAGACTATAATTAGTCAGTTTAAAACTGAAATTATTCTAATCCTATTGGTTATCTATATTTAGTTATTTGAAATAAATATTTTCTTTAAAGGATTATACAATGATGACAGATTGTGCTTTTAATTTATGGAAATATTACATAATTCACATTAAGAATTTAAAAAAAAAATATAAATTGATATAATTAATTAAATAAATGATTTTGATATATGAAAATGAAATATTAGGTATTTAATAATGAATTTTTATTAGATATCATTATTTTTTGATATTTTGTAAATTTCATGTGTTGAATATTATCAAAATTGATGTTAATAGTAAATTAAAGGTAATTATATTTTATTTAATGTTATAAAATTGAAAAAATATGATTTGGGAAAATTATTAGGATAATGTCAATAATTTCATCCATGTGTCATTTGAGGTTATTTTGGAGTTTTATATTAACTATAATAACCATTACATAATAAAAACACATGTTAACACAGTATGAATTAGTAAGATTAAATAAGGCATAAAACAAGAAACATTAGTGTGAGAATGAAAAGTAAACTCGACTAAAAATTATTGAATGAGATTATATTAAACCATAATCATCATATATTGAAAATAATTCACTTTATATCAAATTATAATTTAATCTTAATTTATCTATTTTGAAATTTTGAAATTATTAAAAATATCTCCTTAACGAAATTATAAAAGGGAACCTCTTCCCTCACATACTAACAACACATTGAGCCTTATAGATTTACCAAAACCTAACCATTTATCATCCAAAAAAGCTTATACATGTTTTGGTTTTTTATTCAAAAATTACCTACAATAAACACCTTATGAAGAGATTCAATGATATTCAATCGAAAAAGATATAATTATTTTACCTACTCATTCATGTTCATTTGTACCTCAATATCTTCGTCAGATTTTTTTCATTGTAAAATAATAAAAAATTTAATATATATAAATATATTTTATTATGATTCTATGAAAACCATTTTAAAAAATTTATCCACCATACTAAAAACTAAATATACTTACGAGCATATGTACGACTTACCGTCTCCACACGATGTTGTAATTCGTATATAATCACCACATTAATTGGATTGGTACAATTATGAATCCAATATATATAAATGATAAATATCAAAAGATAATGATTCTATATAATTAAAATATAATCTAGTTCATTTACATTTCATTTGTCAGGAAACGATACAATTTCTTGTGCATATGTATGGCCTACCGTCTTTATAGTGCAATGAGATTCATTTTCCAAGATAAATTTAAATAAATGATTATAAAAATGTTTATATGGGGTAAATATACTAACTATTAATACAATATAATTATGTATATGAAATATATATATATATACATATCTTATTTATTAAAAACAAAACATACATGAGAAAAAATGCACAGGAAATTGAAGCAGTTAACACATGAAATAAGGTTAATAATAAAATATTATTATCAAGATGATATAATATTGTATTATATGAATCATAAATATGAATATAGTTCCAGTATATGTTAATTACATTATTTTTACCATTATACAATAGTTTAAACTATATTCACTAAATGGAATGTGTGAGTTTAGGGAATTTTTTCGTGTTTATTACTATTTGACAAATGCATTATACACTACTTATTTATTCTGTGTGGTGTATATATAACCAATGAATTTTTATTATGTTAATAATTTTTATTAATATAAAAAATTTGTATACGTATACTTTTCATTCTTTCTTGGGGTATATGATTCTACTAAATATAAATTGGAAAGTATTAATTTGACAGTCTCATTACAATTCAGGGTTGTTTATATTTATGTATTTACTGGAAAATAATTATCATATATGTCTATGTATGTTAAAAATGATTGAAAATTTATTTTCACTATTATCATAATTTTTTAAATTTGTCATTTCACATGTTTTAATTATTATAAATGGGATTTAACGTAATTTGTTTTCAATTTCCAAAAAATGTATTTTATAACCATTTTCGACCAAAATAATAAAGGAATGTTTAAAATATTATATTTCATGAGATGGCTTTTCATCAAACATCACACTTTAATGTCATTATTATAATTTTAATAGTCTATAAAAAATTCATTTTAAAATTATACTTTCAAAAAATCTCATCCTTTTAATTAAATAATATAACAATAAGATGGGTATTTGTTGCAAGAATTTTCAAATGATTTTATTAGAGTCTTTTCATCATTCTCAATATCATTTGACAGATAATATGATTGAATGTTGTTGAAATAATATGATACCACCATCCCTTGATGGATTAGATAATTGATTAAGGATGATCTCATATTATAACATCTACTGTCTTTATTGAAGGGTTTATGATTAGTTTGATTACGGATGAGTTATTATTAAAACATTCATTATTTATTGTTGAAATATACACATTTCGTATTCTAGTTTTTTAATATGATTAATAATATTATTTATGTTTCAAACTTTTCATATGATATATTCATTAGGTGTAGTTAGTAATTGGTAGGGCCCAATATATCCCCTTGATTCAATTGTTGGTTTCATGAGAAAAACTAGTTTAGGTATTGGATGATATCATACTCGTTCATGTATTATGCATTTTATAAAGCCTTTAGAATATGTTTGTGTTTTATAACATTATGAATACCCTTATTATCAGAATATTTATTGATATTCATTGTTATTATTCATTTTTTAAAAAATCCATTACATTAATTATATGTAGTGGTTTTATTTTCATTTATTCATTCCGCATTATGCTCATGAATATGTTAAAATGAGTTTTTTTTACAAATACAACATTACATATAGTTTATGATTATTTTCTATAATGTATTCCCTTGTGAAATAACTATTACTGAGAATCTAAGCTCACCGATTTTAATTTTTTATTTACCCCAGGATTCCCAAATGTGAATTATGATTGATATAAAGGGTTCAATAGAAAGAACAATGGTGTTGTCATAGGATTAACTATGTTATAATTTTCTATTTTAATTGTAATGTATGCATCAATTATTTAATCTAGTTTCCAATTCTTTTAAACTAATCAACATTTTGGTATTGAAGCCTTGTATCTGTGACAAGTAATAATGTCAATCGTTAGCTCTAAGCTCTTGCTTTTAGTGTAGAAATATTTTTTATTAGTTGAATTTTAGTAGAAACTACGGAAAATATATTTAAAAAATAGATATTGGATAACATAACGATAATATGGACCATGATGATATGTATAGATGAACATCCATGAATTTCGATAAGATATATAATAGCTGTATATTCTTAGAAAGATTATAATTTTGTATACTACAAGTCTATGTGGTTCTCATAATGTTGTACCTAGGGACAACTACATTGACAAGGGGTGTCAACCCTAACTTGAGGTAACCTATTAAAAAACAATTGGCCTTACTATGCACCAGATGATACATTTCTAGGGGATATAATTATGATAATACCCATTTTAGATAAAAACAATTATATAGTATTTGAATATATAATGAAAATCCTAAACATGATTAAATAAAAGTTTTTTTATATTTAAAATATATTTTCATGATATTTTATAAATGAATATATGTTATTATCACTATGAATATTGTTACTCACACTCTAGTTTCTGGTTTTATCTAATATCCGTAATCTGAAGTGTCTATGTTATCTTTGAATACAATAGTCATGGTGGTGGAACTAAGAAACCAAATAGGATATTTATTGGAGTAAATGATATCATGTTCATGCCTAATCAGTTTTCATGAAATTTTATTAACAATAAATACCATAACCAAATCCAATAATCCCCAAATAAGAGAAGGATGGGGATTTCAATCATCATTAGTGTCATAGAAAATGTATAAATTAAGGATAAATTCATATAATGTGACAAATGTGAAATGACACACCTATGAATGAATCTTGAATGAATGTGAAACTTCTTTATAAATGTGAAAGAAAGACCTAAATCAATGAATTCCGGATGGAAAAAGAATAGCACGATGGAAGAAAATAAACTCATCAGAAGAATCTATTTGAAGTTAGTTTCCAAAATTTTGGGGAACATAGGCATTACCTAAGTTATTGTCCTCATTAGTAGAATTAAATCTAGATCACATATGTACCTATGTGGAAATAAATAGAGGAAGTATTTATGTACTGGGGTTCTATTTAAAAAATATTGAAAAGGATATTTAGTTATTAAACTTATTTAAAATATGATCAACTTATTTATTTAGGAATTTATATTAATACAGTTTTACAAAAAGGAAAACCCACTAGCTGGTAACAACATACCATGACTAAAAATGATGAAATGTATAGACCCAAAACATAAGGGTGACATGGGTGTAGTTCCCATTAGTAGATTATGTGAATTTTTTGGTCAACATTATATTTTAATTTAGAATATATAATGGATAATGAACATTTTAGTTTTATAGAAATTTCTTTAAATAGAACATCATGGGATGGGAATATGATTTAGTGATTAAGTGGTACTGATATTTTTTAAGAAGTTCCAAAATTTGGAATCCTATAATAGAAATATAAAACACAATATTTTAAGGAATAAAGGATAAATTGTATTTTGGAGTCATATATGATTTTATTATTAACATAAAAATATTTAAGTTACGTATTCAAATTTAATGGAGAATATTGTATTAAGGAAATTATATTTTTAGTTTAAAACATAAAGATTGTTTGATGTTATTTAGAACACTATATGATCAAATAATTCAATTTTTTTGTTATCAATCTCATTATAGAATATATTGAGTAATTATAAATATTTTATAAATAAATATTTTCATATTTTTACTAAATAAAAATTTTGGTTATTAATGTTTTTTCCCCATCTTATAGAATTTTATTATTTTTTGTAATCTGAGGTCATGATTAATTTTTGAAATTTATCATCCTTTTTGAATAATGAATTAGGATAGAAGTATTTTGGATGAATCCTAATATTGGAAAGTATTAGTTTGAACATTGGATATTAAAATTTAATGTTAATGTGTGATTTAGTGAATAAATTGTTTATACAATTTCTATTGCATTAAATAATTAAATACATAAAATTATTGGGGGATCTTATGATTCATTAATGCTATTCTGGAAAGAGAAATTCAACTAGAATATTAATTTCATATCATAATAGATGATGTGGAAATTTAATGAAGCATAACTAGAAGATATTATTATTCTTATGAAATGTAACGGAATCATGTATGTGCTTATCGAGATATTAAAATAATCAATCAACTATTTGAATAAACATGGAAAAAATTACCTTCTGTTAATTTTTAACTTGAAATTAATGTCCTCCTTAAACCGTTATAGAATTACTATATTCTGATGGTCGACTTCCTAATGATAATGTCTGTAACACAATTCATCAGATCTCAATTGATTGTTCTCTACAACATTTCATGGTCTTTAAATTCAAATAATATTATCCTTTTCAGAAGATTAATTTGATGGTATCCTTTGAATTTTCATTTCCCTCTAATTTAGAGGATGTATTATTAACCAAATTTCTTATGTGGGTTTCCCATTGACGAATTTTTATCTATCAAAATTTAATTTTCAATAAGAAATATAAAATTTGGTGAATGAAATATAATGATTCTAGGGAAGAATGTAACACGATAATATTTTAATTTTATGTCTCCATATAAATTCAATTTCATGGATTACTTATATTGCACACAACAACAAGATTAATAAAATTAAATAATACTATTTAAATGATACCATTATAACATAGTTATTAAAATAAAATTTCTGAATTGTATTAAAAAACTATTAATATTTTTGTTTTTAAAAAATATAAGATAAATTCACTAGTTAACAGTAAATTAGATATGAAAATTTAAATAAACTGAATATAAAGGAAATGTTATTATTTTCATTCTCCCAAAGGGTTGTTTATTTCATAAATTAAATTAATTATATAAATTAAATGATATTAATTAGATATATTTTTTATATACTTAATAATATAATTTTGACATTAATCTAATAGATATAAAGGTATAACATAAGAACAAAACCAATTTTACTAATATGAAAATATATTTTTCTAATTGAAATTTTATATCCTTTTAAGGGAGAAACTCTCATAAATCCTATTTTGGAATCATTTATACTTATTATTTGGGAAATAATTTCTTCCATTAAATAAGAATATTAACATATACATTATATTATTTTTGGATGTTTTTTTATATGATTAATTTATTGAAGAACAGTATTAAAATATTTTATTTTTATTGAAAACATATTTTTCATCTAAATAATATATACTGATAAATTGTATTATTTATTATTAATAATGTACATTTATATCAATTTATTATCAGTTAATCCAATATAGGTTATTGGTATCAAATCAAAATTGAATTTGGATATAAAAACATTTCAATCATTTGAAAAAATTTCACATTAAAAACATATTTTCTTATTCTATCAATAGTGTTAAGTTTATATTAAATACTGAAACCTCTATTTTTTATTTTAAAAAATAAATTTGATATTTGAAATAATTAGTTCCAAATTATTTAAATAGGGTTATTTATTTTTTCTCATTATGAATAGTCACATTAGTATTTTTTATTAATATTATTAAAGGTAAATCATATAATAAATGGTAAAAATAATATTATAAATATCAGATAATTAGCCGAACAGATGTCCAAAAAAAATTGGATAAGTGGGTATTGGAAAAATTAATCTCTTTTTAGAAATTATAAAATTTATAATCCATTTATACGAGAGTATGAAATTTAATTAATGTTATTTAAAGATATGTTAAAGATGTAATACTCTTATTTTTAATAAATGTATCATTTTTAAAATTGTATAATAATGAATATAAAATTTACTAAGAATAATGAATGGAATATTAAGAAGTTTATCAAAACCCAGCTAATTTTTTTTTTAATTTTTTAAAAATAACTAATTACCTTATTGGATTATATAATGATGATGGAGTAATTATTTAATTATTGGAAATATAAAATAAATTATTTTAAAAATATTATTATTAATATATTTTTTATTATTTATGTAATATATGTATTTTTAAGAATACCTAGATAGATTAGGTATATAACTTGTTTTTTGGTTCTAATATATTTTTGTGTTATGATATTTTTAAAAATTAAAGTATTAATTAATATCAAATTTGACGTTAATTATTATTAAAAAAATTTAAATGGAATACAATTCAAAAAAATATGTCATTTAGAAGAAATATTTTGATAGTTTTATAAATTTCATCCATGACTCATTTGAGGTTTTTGGATATTTTTAATAAATATATTTACTCTTTAGTAGTAAAACTAATGCCTTCATAGTAAGAGTAAAATATAATAAATAAGGGTTAAAAACATTAAGGGTAAGAATGTGACCAAAAATTCTCTGAAAAACTATTGTAAAATAATATTTAGTCTCATCGTCCATTTATTTTTTAAATAAATAAATTCAGATAAATAATTATATTTAAAAAAATTAATGTATATTGATATTTTGAATGTTTTTGAAAGTTCCCCTCACCTCAATTATAAAAGGGAACCCCCTCCAACACTTCCTTACAGCACATTGATCCCTATAGATTTATCAACACCTACCCATCTCTCCTATAAAATTCATTATCCAATTTCTATAGGCAATGCAGTTACAATAAGTCCGACTATAGATCCCTTAAGAAAATAAAAAAATGATGTCAATGGAAAAAGTGGCAATTCTTTACCAACTCATTCATGTTCATTTATTATTATAAATAATCTTCAGATGTTGTTTTCGTGTTAATGTGATAAATATAGAGTCATCTACATTGTTATATATTAATATGATTATTTTATAACCATATTTATCCTTTTATCCATTCTATGAAGAACAATAGAAACACATGTGATTATTTAAAACATACAATCTCAATGTTGTTGTGTAATTTTTTCAACACCAGTTAAATTAGATGGGATTAATTATTAATATAATAGATTTAAATAAAATATAGAGAATTATATTTATTATTATAATAAATATACCATCCAATGTTTTACAATTTCACCATTAATGTAATCGTATCATCTCTTATGTGTACTTATGAACTACCATCACCACAATGTGAGGATATATTATTTCCTCATTACAATACAAGAATTATTGTTATATTGTATATAATGAGTAAAAATAATATATGATAACTAAATTTCATTATATAGATGAAATATATATAGATATCATATTCATTTGAATGGTTGAGACACAATAAAACATGCAATGTGATTTGAAGCAGTTGGAAACTAAAATTGAGGAAATACTGATATATTAATAAAAAAAGATATAAGAATATTTTATTTGATATCATAAAAATTTATATAGTAATATTATAAATTATTAATTTTTTAACAATCATAGATTATGATAAATCATATTAAACAAAAGAAAATAATGTTGCAAGAGGCTTTTTCCACACTATGATTTGTATAGTACATTTGACTTATACAATAGTAGTTTATTTTGGGGGGTGTATATACAATGCAGGAATATAACTTATGAGTAAAATTATATGGATTATTGTATATTTATGTTCGTATAATTTTCATTCATTCATTGGGCACACGATTCTTAAGATTATTAACTGTTAAGTGTTACTTTCACAAAATCATTATAAATTGTTGCTGTTTTACATAATAATTTGATGGGGAATACATATAATCCATTTCAATGTTTCCTAAAAATAATTTCAAAAAAATATTTTACTAACATCTAAAAATTTATTAAATCTTTTATAAATATTTTTAAATATTTATAAAACGTTTTAAATGTAATATTTTTGTCATTTTCCAATTGAGTTACTTTATGATTTTTTTGTTAGAAATAAAGACTATATGTTTTTAACATATACATAATTAGAATATTTTTCCACATTCCTGACACCGTAATGTAGTGAATCTACCAAAACATTATTACCTTAATCTTTTTAATGAAAAGGTGTTCTTTTATAATTTTATTGTATTTTAATAAAATTATTTCAATGTTTGAGGGGTATTTTTATGAAGAAAGTTTTTATTATTTTATTAGATTATTTTCATAAATTTCAACATAAAGTGTTGGATCTGATTATTTATTGTGGTAGATATCTTATTATACCATATAGAACATTTAATTGAAATTATTATGGTCAATTTGGCTATAGATGGTATATTTTGTTACAATTCATGGTTTACAGTTAAATTATTTAGATTTCATATTCAATTTTTTCAATACAAACATGTATGTTGTTTATGCATCACTATTTTCATATGAGTAATGAATTGGACTTAATATGTGTTAAGATTAGTACTCTATATCACTTAGATTCATTTTTATATCTCATGCGAAAAAATTAATTTGGGTATTGGTTTTCGTCATACCCATTTATTGATGGTGTCTTCATAGAATCCTAGAATGTGTGTCTATGATGTCTTACATTATGAAGTCCCTAATTATGAGAATATTTATTGATATTCTACATAATTATTTTATTAGTAGAATATCCTTGTGATTTTTTAAATTTAATTAATTTTTTTCTTTATTATTACAATATTATACTAAACATGATGTTTTAATGGAATGTGTTTCAATTATACACTATACCTTTTGGTTAATTTTTATTAATTAATAATAGATTCCATTGTAATATTACCCTTATTAATCTTATGTGAAAACCTGATTATTAATTTATATTTTTTCCTTGCTACAAATATATTTATTCTCATTGATATGCGTGGTTAATCTAGGGGATTAATGTTTTATTATTATGATTGGCTATAGTGTATTTTTTTTATTTCAATTGTAATGAATGCTTCAATTATGTAATCTTATTTCCAAAATTGATAAACTGATTAGTACATTGATATTAAAGTCTTCTATCTATTCTAATTTAATAAATCAATGCTCTAACATCAGGCTCTTTCTATCGGGGATGTTTCAAATTTATTAATAAAAAAACCACTTACAAAAAAAACACATCATAACATTCATAATAAAAACTAATATATTTTATAATTTTGATACGAGTCCTAAAATATTTATAATAATAAAAATGATATATTTCACACTGCTTGAATACCACTATTTTCTATAACCATAATAATATACATTCCAGGTCAATAGTCCAATCCGTATCTAAATATCTAAAATATAGATAAAATATTGATCATGAGTTTACATAACTATTACACTGTAGGTTGTGTGTCATATAATAGTTTTTATTACAATATTTGATTCCACAATAAATATATTTAATTTAAATTATATTTAATACTAATTACTCATTAATCAAATGCATTTAGAAATAAAACATTTTTTATTTTATAAATATTTAGAAAATGATCTGTATAAATTTTCTTTCAAACCCAATTAACATTAATATAATCATTAAATTGGAAAATAAAATTAACTTTCAATTTAACATATGAATATATTTTATAATTTTAAGGACATAATTCATTAAAATTCCTGATTATATAAAATTAAATATAATATATTCCATGATATATGTTATAAACATCATCTCATAATGTTAAACATGAAAATAGGTGGTCAAAAATGTCATAAATTAGTCATATCACAAAATTAACTAGGACATACTATATACAACAAGAATCTACTAATATAATATAAGATATATTCCTGAAAAACATGACAGTATTTGGAAGATCTTAGTAGAAACCCAACTCCTAAAACCCCACTTTGGTATTTGAATGTGACAATCCCTTTTCCATAGCATGAAAATCACTAGGGGACTCTAACTAGTATAGATATAAAATATCATAGTTCTCTCATCCCTTGTACCCATATATTATCCCATGTATCACATGTTCGAATAATAAAGCACCTAAACAAAACCCCATTATAAATTACATAACCATGAGAAATTACATGCAATTACATCATTTATCAAAAATCCAAACGGTATGATAATAAAATCATTACAAAATATCTATAATTAGATAAAAATTTTAATTATGACTTCATAAATTAAGACACCATGATGATAACCATGATAAGACATATTTTAAAAAATATATATTTTTAAACTATTACTAACTTCATTAGACACAAAAAATATCAATATAAATTTGTAAAACATCATTTACACATAAAACATACATTTTATAAGTAATAATTTGTTATTAATAATAAGGCACTCTATTTAATTGAATGTTTTATTCAAAACACCTTTATAAAAAAATACCCAATATTAGTAATTTCATATTAATTTTATCAATCAGCAGGCATGCACATATCCATACAAAAAATTAACAATAAAAATTTTTAATTAATCCATTGAAATAACCTGGTTATGATATTCATTCAGGGAAAACATTTTGGAATTACAGTTAAGTGAATAATATAATAATTTATTGTGGTTGAATTGAAGATGTGAATATAAATTATTATTAATATTTAAAAATAAATAATATTCATTGATACACATACATTGAATGGATTAAATAAATTTTTTTCAATAATAAGAATTAGTTTAGGTAAATAAGGGAGTTTTACCAGCCATAAAAATTGATAACATTTAGATTTAAAAAATCCTATGAAATTGGTCTAAAAACCACCACCACCACATTGTCTTCGTAAATAAGAAGTAAAATATTAGATAAATAAGATATATTTTCCATAAAAAGGTAAATAGGATGGTTAGTATGAAGCACGATGAAATTGAGGATATAGAGAAAAATATCAAATACTAATAGTATTAGTGAGGATATGGATCCAATTATCTAGGTAAAATATGAATATAATAATGAAACCATAAATATTGGTTTATTATAAGATTGAAGGATGTTTTGGAAATAGAATAAATTTTATGTATGATGTTTTGTTTGATTAAAATATATTATCAAAATATACACTATAAATTACCCTTATAGCAAAATCAGCCTATAATAGTCATATGGTTAGGAATATTGATAATCATAATCTTGTGTCATCCATACTAATATATTTACTAAAGAATTTAATATATTTTATTTAATTTTTCATGACATACACATCCAACATATAATAACCATGGATCATGTGGTCTAGTGTTTTTTTAATATTAGATACATCAATAAAAAAATTGAAATAAAAACACAATATCATTTTTTATAACATAAAATGGATTTATTACCCATATATTTTCATCAAAACTACATTTCATACTCATTAGGAAAATAAAAACGTTCTTGGGTGTTTAAAGAAACTATGTTAATGAAGTAATGTGATAACAATGAATATGTTGATATTAAAAGTTATTACAATATATCTTATAGAGAATGATTTTATAAATGAAAACAAGATTTATTAAAATTTAATCATAAGATAATGAATTAATAATTATCATAATATATGATTTAGTAATATTATGAATTTGGAAAAAATAATCTTTATATTATTTTCATATATCATGGTCACCTTTATCAATATCATTAAATTATTGGAAAGGAACGATTCCCACAACAGTAGTTCACGAGCCTCAGTCCTGATGCACCATGATTTATAATGAAATGGAAACATTTCCCAATTAATTGGAGAAATATCACTACACACTCGTAATAATGAAAAATAATATGTATGTGAGCCACATGAATTAATGTGTCACATCATAAAACCCCAATGAATTAAAATGGGTATTTTATTTCATTGACATGGTTCACTAATTAATAATTAATGATTTCATCAATAAACATGTCAATATATACCCTAGAAAAAATAAATATCTTTCCAAACAAGTCATTAATTTTTCTCCTCAAATAATAATAAATTTTTCTACACATATTTTATTTACTCCATATAATAATTTTTTGAATGGGTTGGACAATTGTTTTCCAAATTTAGTGATTTTTTGTGGAGTTGGGTGAATGACCACCAATTTATATAATTGGAAATGGTGTAGTCACATAAGAATAGAATTTTAAAAAAATAATTCTTAAAATAGTAGATTATTACACTTGAAATAAGAAGTGATTAATAATCCAATTATTTTAAAAGTGAGTTTCACAACCCTTCTGGATAAAAATTGCGGCTTGTACCATTTTATGAATAACCATGAATAATATTATTACATAGATTAGAAGATGTTATATTTTTTTTAATATTTATCTAAATAAAATAAATTCCATTTTCAATTAATAATAGTTATTATTAAAATGTTATTAAAATATTAGAATAAATGTATAATATATGAAAACTTGAAATCATCGACAGGAAGTCTATTATAAAACCAAAAAAGATTCTTAATGATAAGTTCATATATGAATGTAAACAATTGAATTATTTCAGAAACTATTTCCTCATAAAAAAATAAATACACATTCTCTTTTATATTCTTTATAAACTTATATATACTTTTTAGTGACTTATTTTAAAAAATAATTAATATAAAAATTATATATAATATTTATATTATAAAATTGGTTATTAAAAATGACATTTAAACTATCATTTGATCATTTTTAACATTAATTATTTAAATAATCATCATTCAAAAAATAATATAAAACATTTTAAACATTATTTAATCGAACAAATAATTTAAATATTATTCCATAAAATATGATTATCATTATAAATTTCAATAACAAAAAAATTATATAGAAACTAGATACAATGATTTACATTTTATACTTTATAAAAACATAATTCAAAATTAAAAACAATAAAATTTTCTCCAAACACATGGAAATATAAAATATTCAAATTACACAAAAAAATTCTAATTATATATGATAAATATATCAATTTAGACAACTATTCATCCACTTTTTTATATCACATTCATATCCTCAATGAAAATTTTTATATCACTCTCTAAAATAATAATTTCCCTGTTAATTATTATATCATATATTCTAAATAAAAATTAAATATTTTTTTTAGATGGAGTCCAAGAACATAGTGAGGGAAAAAATAAAGTCATATGTTTCAAAACATTGATTAATCATGTATCTTTTCTTATAATTAAAATTAATAGATTGATTTCTATTAATATAGTTTAACATGTTTATTATTTTTTAATAAATAATTATTTATTATTATAATAATATCATTTATTTTATTTTATTTCCTATACTCTATTATTGAAAAATAATTTTTTTATCATGGAAAAATATATTATTCTTCTTGATTATCCCATAAAAAATTGTGTGTGTCTTTGCGGTGTCAAATAAATTTTTTCAATAATATTAATTTTTATTTATTTTTTAATATTTCATATTAAAAAATGAACAGTGAAATATTTTTTCTAAAAATTGATGTTAATGTAAAAAAATAATATAAATTTTTAATGTTTTTTAATAATTTAAATTGATACCGTATTTAATATTTTGGATTCAAAATATTCATATCCAAAATACAATAATAATTATTGCATTGTATAAAAATATACTCATAATATACATGTGAAATTTGGTAACAGATTAAATCTTGAACTATTGCTAACATTACAATTCAAGAAAACATTTTTGATAAATAACCAAGAAAAAATATTTAAAATGCATTAAAACATTATAGGGAAACTCGAATAATAAAAAATGATTATTAAAAAATTCATGGTAAGGGGTGAATATAAGAATGATGATGACATACAATATTATGGAAAATAATTTAAAAATGTAAAATGTGGATATGAAATAAAATAATTTGTATACATAGGTTGAGATTTATTCATTTTAATGATGCAATTAAAAATAGAATGTGATTGATGGAAGAGTTTAATTTTTTATAAAAGTGATTAATTTACAGATTATGAAGATAAAGTAAAAATATTAAAAATGTCGTATTAGGATAATAAAATATTATAATATTAATTTGAAAAAAAATCAACTTGTTGAAATATAACATTAGTCAAGAAATGTGTAACATTTTAACAAAAAACACAGATAGAGAAAAATCGTTAAAATGAATCTCAAAGACATAGAAGAAAATATAATTGAATACAACATTACAATTTTGTATAATATAAATCACATAGATTTAAATTGGTGAAAAAATTAAATCAAGTCTCAATGAAGAAAGTCTGATTGAAAAATACCTTAACATCATATTAGAAATCCTTCTACACATGCAAATATCATCATTCATTAAAAAGTTTATAAATAAAATTATACCCAATAATAATATTGATATATATTTATTTTGATAATATCTATTTATAATCAAGTTTATTTTATTTTTATTATAGATTCTGCTTACGCTAGAGAGGTACGGTTGGTTAATTACTTTTTGATATAGTAAGTTTGTTTTTTATGGTCAATGGATTAATAATATAGTTTCATAATCACCATAATTTAGTAATATTTTTTCAATCATTATTATATTAATACATAATTTATGTATTTATTTATGTTCTCTATGAATGGACAGAATTTATAAATATAATAATTAATTTTTCATTTTTAAGCTAAATTTACTATGATATTTTTTTCTAATATTACATAAAGAGTGTAGAAAATTACAATTCTATAATGTAAATGGTTTTTTTATGTTAATATTTTAATATTTTAAATACATTAAAAATTAAATTTATGTCTGTATGTATTTAAAATTGAAGGGAAATGTCATCTCATGGAGAAAGCAGTTCACCTGTTCATGTAGACGATGCACTGTTTTTCATATAATTGATAGAAATTAAAAAATAATATTTCACATCATTTTATAATAATAATAATATTATTAATATTATAATATATTTATAAATATCAATTTTTAACTTACATTAATGGTGGTTCGGAAAAACTAAATGTGTCACTTTGTGGAGAGCGTAATCTGCACAAACCCAGACACTAATAAAAATTATATAATTTTCATTGTATATAGAAGATAGAAATTTATGTTCATAACATTATTATAATAACAATTTATAAAACTAATTATGATGAGTTCATTATTATACTGTGATTATCGATAGTTTAGAAACTAATGAATAAAAATGAAATGTTAATAAATATTTGTTACCTATATTGAGACCATACAAATCCTCATGAAAAATGCCATAGATATGTGGGAAATATGATATATCTTTTTTGAAGAAGGGATATATTGATATAAAGAGAAAATATTTAGATTAAACATGGTTATATGTTCAATAAAATTTTATAGCAGGAGTAGAGTAATAAATGGGTGGAAGTGATCCTCCAATTATATGTGATAATAAGAGATATTTACATTAAAAAGAATAGAATGTTTGTGGTAAGAAATAAATATAATGAAATATAGGTTATTTAGGTAAAGAAACGTTTTTAATAAATATAGGTAATACATTAAAATAATAAGGATTCTTGTTAGGTCTAATGACCATGTTAATTAATGAAAATTTGAGTCACAACAGACCAATAATTATAAAACATGCCGCTCTTAATTAAATATTTGACACAAAAATTTTATTTGTAATAAAAATATAAGAGGTTGATTCCTACTAAATATATACTTGTAAAATACCTATTTATAATGTATTTATTCTGAAATATTTCATAAATATTAAAAAAAAATTTAAAAATTATAAATAATTTAAAATAATTATGTGTTTTATAATTTTAATCATAAGGGGAAATAAATATATTGATGGATAATGATTATTATGATATTAATTTATTTGTAGTAAATATAATTTTGTTTTTCACATTTAAACAACTACATATAATTATTTTTATGAAATTAATATCTTATTAATCAGAAATACCTAAAACAAATTTCTCCAATAAATTAACCATTATTTTAATCTTGAAATCTTGTTCATGGGTTTTCATAGTTCAATTAATATTATAAGATGCATATTTTTTCTAGAATATCATATTTGATTATTTAATTGTTTTATGTCCATGTAATTCATTTTATAATATTAAATAATTGATTAAAATTATAATTTTCATAAATACCAAATTTTTAACTAAATATCTGTATTTTGAGAATTTTTTTAATCAATTTACACTATGTATAGTTTAATATTTAAATTTCAATAATGAGGATAAATATTTCCAATTCTACATAATATACTTATATATTTATCAATTAATTTGACATGCACATTATAGGGATTGATTTTTTTTCAAAAGGTGTTTTTTGTCATTTCGTTTTTAAGACTATTTTGTACAAACCATCCAATTGAAATATTTTAAATATATTATATATAATATTGAAATATTCTCAATGTTTAAAAATCATAAAATATATTTACTAACAAATCATATTATAAATTTATCTGTATTTATAATTTTTTTAATGTTAGTGGGTATATACCTATTCTAAAATCCATTGGAGTTATATTCATTCTCCAATAGAAGACATTATTCACTTAAATTTATTTATCATTATCCTATAGAAATAATAAATGATTGTAAAATTAATTCAAATTAAAAATATATTATCCCTAAAAATATATGATCCACAATATCATATAGATGACTAGAAAATAATTATTTTTTCATAAAATTTAATGGAAATGTTATAAATAACAAGTTACTAAGGCACCCATGAAGGATTTTAGATTCATATTAGATAATTAAATTTGGAATTTTTAATTATAAATGGTCATATTTTATTTTGAATATATTTTTACAAATTCTAGAAAATAATAAAATTGTTTAATTGAAGATCAACATTCTATTTCAAAAGATGAGTCTAATATTTGTAGGAAGTTATTACGAATTAAAAAAAGTTGATTTCAAAAATCATAATATTAATTAAAATAAATGATTAACTAAAAAATTAATATATTATAGAGAATAATGTCTGAAAAATTAATGGTAGATAAAATAAGGTTCATAAAACCAGAATATATAATCTAATTTACGGTGGAGTATCAGTGAAAATAAATTCCACAATCATATCAATAGATATTCATTTCATAAGTCATTATTTATTAACATATTCTAAGAGGTTTTGGAGTTTTACAAACCTCCCAAATAATTATATTATTACAATCACATTGATAACTAATTAGTTATATGTACATAATAAATAAAATTATTACCGGTTCCCTTGTTTGAGATCTATCCTTTAATTTCTTCATTTTATATAAATAGTTTAACTATGAAGAGAATAAATTACAACATTTAAAGAATATTTTATTCCAATTAATGAAATAATGATATATCTTATTTTATCAGTTTCTAAACATTTAATAAGAAAATACTATCCGTTATCATTTTTTTCATGTTATAAATCATGAGACTCCAGAATTCCACTTCATTGATGTTTTTGGGATTGAAATATATTCATAAAGTCTTTTATAATTTTTGACAGATGGTTTGACATAACCATATGGTTTCTCAATATAACTCTCATTCTATTAGGATGAATTATGAGTTAATTTCAATTAATTTTCTCTCTTTCTTATGATTCCTTATACTTCCAACCACCACTAAACAAAACATTTTTCGAATGAGTGATATGACATTTAAAATCTGTTGATAATATAACAATAAAAAAAATTAGAGATTAAAATTCCAAGTGGTTATATATTTCCACAATGTTACATTATTACTTTATTTCACCCTGTTTTAATAATGGTTATTTCTAATTTAATTTTTTTGGGTAATCTAATACATATAAACCTAACCCATAAATATTTCTATGAAATAACTATTTTATATTGGTTTTATAAATCCATAGGATGGACTAATTCTTATCACATAAGAGTTTAAAACATGGTGTGTGGTAATGCACCCTTCCACATAAAATAAAATAATGGTATGGATATAATCAATCAAATATTTTTTTGGGATTTTAAACCATGATATATTTTTACTAAAACCACATCAGGTTTTAACATTGAGACAATAATGTATAATAATGAAAACGACATAGTCTCTACATTATCCAAACCTCATGATCTTATCATATGATTATGCATATAATTATGTGTTTTTAAAATTTTATATAATTATAATATATAATAATTAAAATACTTTCATATGGTACAAACTATAATGTCATATTCCTTAAACATAAATTTTCATGTGATTTTTATCACACTCTCCCAAAAAAATATAATCCAGATTTCATGGATCCTAAAATCATTGTTATATTAGATTCATAATAAAAAAAACAATTATCATAAAGATAAAATCTTAATTTAATTACTCAAATGGTACTCCTACTCTCATAATTACTCTAAACATCCATGGGAAACACTGGGAAAATTTAATAAAGGATATAATGAACTGAAAATACATTTATGGTAACTATCATTGAAATAAATAAAAACATGATTTAAAATAGTAATATTTTTATATCATAAAAGGAATTATATTAATCATTAAATCATGCCATTAAAAAATGATATCACAGGATGTTATAATAATAATGATCATATTATAATGGAATGGAGTCATAAAAAATTACGGAAAAATCTGCGTTATATTAAAAGATTATTTCAAGGCTCTCTACCTTGTTAAAATTATATAGTTAGAAATGATATTTATAAAATACCAGAATTATAATGTCCAACTAGTCACACACCATGGTATTTCATGAGTTAGAAAATTTTAACAATTTATTAGAGAAATATGTATACAGACACATGATAATAAAATAGCATACATATGTTTCCCATAAGGATTAAATCATTATATTTGAATCACTCATGGTTATAAATTTGTTTTTTATTACTTATAGTTGGTTTCATAAGGATGGATTCATATTTATATCCATAATTATTGAACGGTAAATCCTATTGAAATTAAATGGTTATCCAATGATGTCATGAATAATTACAGGAAAATACCACTCCAAACATATGAATACAAATATATTCATGAAATCATATAGAAAATGGATATAGTATTTATGCAACAATTTACACAATTGTTAGATGTATTTATAATTTAGGAAAAATATGAATAATAAATAGAATGAATTTAGGAAAATTCAAAAGAAATGAAATTTAATAAAATCATTCATATAAGGAATGATTATTTAGATCAATGGAATCATTTAGTGATCATTTCCATATATATAAGGGAGTTTCATATTCCATAATTATTAATGAAGAGGAAATTATCATTTTAATAATACTAATGATCAAGAATATTATATATATGAATAAATTTTTTTAATGATTTTATAATATTTTAATGAAAATATGAAATTCAATTTCCCATATCATTTTTTTAAAAAAGGTTTGTTATTAAACCATGACATTTTGAATTAAAATTTTAAACTCTTGAATAATAATGAAGATGTATCATAAAAAATGTTTACTATTGTATAATGATGCATTCACACAAATGATTTTAAAATAGTTTATATTTTTTTAAAAAACTACTTAAACATAATCATTAATAAAAATTATATTCAATAAAACTTAATGAATTCTAGATAGTTGAAAAATCATTTTTCATAAATTAATATAGAATTAATTAATTTTGAATAATTTTAAACAATAAATTTATATAATATTATTTTTAAAAAACCATAAATTAAACATTTAATGACCAATTAAATATTTTTTTGATATCAAAATCATAGTATGGATGATAAAAACATTCAATGAAAATATTTGAATAGAATTATATATGTATCTATAATTATTATAAAAATAAATTTTATTATCAAATCACAGATACAGAAATAAATAAACTGGGTGTGTAGTTTAGGAATATTCACATTAAAAGATGTATTTAAAAAAGAAACATGGTCCAAAAAATAAAAAAATTGTAATTATGGAAGAAAAAAAATTTATTTTAAAGAAAATATGTCATATATAAAAGTAAATTACATGGTAAAAAGGTGCCTTTTGTTATTTTTGTCAATATTAAAATCATGGACCTGTATAAAGAGTAAATTAGTCATGTATTGAGTCACATTTTATGAAAAAACCTTTTATATGAATAATCATTAAAAGAAACCAAAAATATATTGAACTAAATGAATGTTAGGATCTTATATCAATTGGTAAACATATCCTCATTATAAATGTAAATTGGTACAAAAAGTACTTAGTGTCTTAATGATAGGATTTTGATACAAAAACTACATACATGTATGTTTGAAAGAATTGTGATAACTCATAAAACAAATTGTGTTATTATATTATGTTAATTAAATATATATTCAATAACATAATTAAAATATATTGAAATTTGAAATTTATATTTAATTTATTTTTGTGTTTCTATTAAATATATATTATACATACATCATTCATTTAGGGTTTTTATGCAAACAACATCATACCTATTTTGAACTATTGACTGTGGGGAATTTTTTTTTAAAATATTATCATAATATACATAAAATAATATTATTATGTAAAATAATATTCCATTATCAAATAGTCTAAAATTTTAATTAGGTTCTCCATGAATGGACAAAATTTAGAAAAGTAACATTAATTTTTCATTTTAGTAATTAAAATTACTAAAATTTGTTTTTTCTAACATTCCTTATGAAATCAATAATCTTCTAATTTAGTAATTATAATGGAAAACCCAGTTTTTTTAAATTAAATAAATTTTAATGTGTATTCCTGTCATGTGATATAGAAAATCGATAAATATTATCATGGCCTAAAGTGGGTAGTCTGCATGTATACACATACAACACTAGTGATTCTATAGAATTGAATGAATGTATAAAATAAAAAAAATTTAAAAATAATTAAACTTTATAAATATGATATTATATTAGTAAGTAATAATTTTGAAACATTTTTTATTTGTGGTTACGAAAAAATAAAAGCGTATCTTTTTTTAGGCGGGAATTGATGAAAAATGATTAGTTACAATTCTTGATTTTAATTGTAGATCGAAGAGGTAAAATTATGGATTGAAATTTTTATTTTAACGTATCAATGGACTAACTATAATGATTTTATTTATAATATATATTTATTTTTTAGAGGATATAATAGGAAATAACTCACAATAAAAATATGTTTCCTATGTTGGGACCATGAACATCCTCCTAGATAAGTCCGTAAATTGATGGTACATATGATTATTTTTTATGATATATGAAAATATATATTTTAATTGATTAAAATTATTGTAAATTTGGTTAGGATTTAATGGAATATTTTTGATATGAGTGTAATGTTTAAATAGTGTTAGTGATCCCTCTTTTATAAGTGAAGATAATGGATTATTCCATCAAAAATAATGGATAGGGGTGTAAATGAAATGGACTAAAATTTAGGTGAGGGAAATTTGATTACACACATAATATTATATTAGAACAAGAAATAATTATTTCTGTATCGGGAAATAGACTACTGTATTTTATAAAATTTGGGCCACTCTAGATCACTCAATTATAAAAATGTAACTCTTAATTTAATATTTGTCATGTTAATATTTTTATAACTAAAGATAAAAATGGAACCAGTGAAAGAAAAATTACATACTGAGGGAAAAGTTTCTATCATTTAAAATATTAATTTAATAAATATAATAAAATTTTAAATAAATTTAAACACACATGACATATACAAATATTCTTATTAAATAACGGTGTGTTTTAAAATGTAAACAATTATATAGAATTTGTTTTTTATTTTTAAATATTATCCTAACAACAATTGATTGGTTTTTTATAAAATAAGTATATATAAATTAAAATCAATAGATAATTTATTTTTTTATAAATTATTTATTAAAAATAAAATACCTAATATAGATTCTTATATTAAATTGACCAAAATATTTTCTAAAAATGATGATAATGGGTAATGTAAGTTAAAAATTTATTATACAATGTATTATGTAACTCCTAACATCAATATTTTATCACTATAATGGTTTTATGAACATCCAGTTCATTATTGTATATTGATAAGGGCGTCCAAATTATAATTTATGTAAAATCTATATTTTCTAATTATAATTTTTATTATAAGAAAAATGTATAAATTATTAACATTATATTTTTTATATTTTAATATATATAATAATGATAACAATATCTAAATATATTTTTAAAAATTATATACTTATTATTATATTATAAATACCTAATAGATATAAATAACACTTTTATTGAAATTAGGTTTAATAATCATATATTTTTCAATACTATTTTATACATGCATTTGAAGATAAATCACTTCAATATATTATATCATACATTGAATCATAGTACTGTTTTATGGTAAATAACTTAAATATTTTGACATGTCATAGTGTTTATTTTAGTATGTGTGAAAAATGATATCAAAATTAAATTGATTATGTACATATATATATATATACTAAAATCCAATTTCATTATAAAGGTATCTACTAATAAAATTTAATATAAAACATTGATCATTAAGTTCTATCCCAATCATGTTCCAATTGTGTAGGTTTACTTAGAGTTATGATTAGGAACCAATGTTCTATTAATCTGGGTTTCATCAATGTAATGATCATATGAATACCATCGAAATCAGACCCTCTGTATGAATGGTAAGTCTATATGCACACTCTAAACATAAAATAATTGTGTATAGATCACTAGATGAGGCTATCTCAAAGTGATATTATGGAATAAAATTAATACTAAATATTCTATATCGGTGATAAAATTATGTACCAATAAATAATCAAAATATCATATTTTCAAAATATTAATTATATAAATATATATTATCATAATTAAGTATCAAAAATAAAAACCTAGTATTATTGATTCTCAAATGAACTATTCACGATTCTAGGATTAAAAATTATTACTATCAATAATGAAACAATAATAATGATGAAATTTACATTCCTCTTCATTCTATATGTGATAAACAACTGATGACACCTATACAAACAACCAATAATAGCATGAATCCAAAATAATAAAATTAAAACTACAAGCCTTAAAAATAAAAAGTAATCAATAATAAATAATGTATAATTTAACCCTTCATCAATAATGAAAAAAATAACATTGAAGCCTATAAAACCTAACATTGGAAAACCATAACATTGAGGTTTCTAGGGGGATCCCAAGAGACAACTCTAAATGAAAAAAATTCCACCACCAACATGATCAAATGGAACCAATTTGATGATGGCCATAATCCTATATTACATGTTGGAATCATATATTGTCATATTATTTATATGTGAATGTCTCCTCAAAAATAGTTCCATCTCTAAATGAATTTTGTTATAGTGCATATATCATGATTGAAATACTGGAAAAAAAAGAGCTGGAATTTCTTAATAACTAATCCTAACATGATAGTACCAAAACCATATACAAACAACAACAAAAAGTTATCTATACCATTTAAGAAAAAATTCTACATAATGTATCATCCATATAATATGCATCATCAAAAATAAAAAATATAACTACAGAAGGAAGTAAAACATATATATAGGTGTGGTTTGGACCAACACATCTATAAATCAATGATGCAACATCATTTTTGGGTGTAAGAAGAATAGATAATCCAATTATTTAATTCATATTCACTATTAAACGCCCTAGAATATAGTAATGTATATATACCCTTCGATAGGTAACAATTATACCTCCAAATTGAATTCAAACCAAATTACCATATTTTAAATCAAAATAACATAGTGCACACTCCAACCATACAAAAACATCATTATGATTCAATACTATATTCCACAAAAACCATAATTGTATACGCACCAAAATCTTATTTTACTTTTTCGAAACTGATTCATTGTAATGATAAAAACATGAAGTCTCCAACATTCATAACAACATAATATTTTTATAAGGGATGATAATATAAAATATATTGATGTATTAATCAATGAACATTTGTAGAAAACCACTAAAGGGTAATAAATCCAACAAATATAGCTAGATCAAGAATAACAATACTTAAAAAGTGAAAAGTTCACAAATGATAATTGGTGGAAACTGTAAAATGATGGTGGAAATGTGAATCACCCGGGGAGCACACCATTATACTAATAATATGGTATTATCATATTTTATTCATTAATATTTATTATAATTTCATTGATTTTTCTATTCATTATTTATAAATGATATATGGATTCATTTTGACACAAGGCGTTGAGATGGTGTGAAATTATAAAACCCAGTGTGTCCAAAATAATTGGTTGGAATGTATTTAATATTAAATATCACATATGGGAAATATTATAGAAAAAATGGAATAATATATAATAGTGGTACATATAAGGCCCTAGCCTTAAACATTACTTAATCTTCAGTTATTACAAGATTACACATTGAGAATCTATTCAGGTTTAGAGTTTTAGAGAATTAGATCATGAAACGTGCATTACATTCCACATTTAAACAAAGTGGTTACATAAATGATAGTATTCATTCTTCCCATCAACGAAAAAATATTTAAAATAAAACAAGGATTCTTTCTTGACACATCCTTGACACTATCATCACATCATGTACCTTTCCCTTGACCTGTGAAAAACATTTCAAAAACATGGGATGAGCATAAAAAGCTCAGTAAGGGTTATAAAAATATGGAAAGGAAACATGAGTTCGTATATACATAAGAATGAAATAATACTTTACCCAGAAAACATAGTCACTTTAACATACCTCATCAAATCATGAATAAATCATAGAAATCATAAGACATAAAAGGTAACTTGAGGAATTCATAACATTCTTACGTAGGGAGTAACCCTCTTGGTTACGTTTGGAATACCCATCACAATATATTCCCTAAATCTCTTCAGAGAAACCTTAACGTTTCACTCCTTCGCGTTACCCAATGCATTGGAGAGCTATATCGGGCTCACCCGCCCTTAGTTTATCATGGATCCACCCGTCTTCATAACAATTCCCAAGAACCATAACATAATCTTATCACATAAAACATGCATAAAGGAAACATAACATTTACACCTTTTAATAACAAGATATCAATACAACACATTGATATAAATACATTATGAAAACCATTTTCAATACCAAAATAAAATAAAAGTAAAACATGGTATTTATTTTTCTTTTAAAAAAATACGTATGGCTTGTAGAGGAAGTCGAAACTCAAATAATGGTCACGGCGGTGGAGAAGTCATTGTCGCTGCATACGTATGACAAAAACATTCCCTATTTTCATTTTGTAAAACTCTTCATATAAAAAAAATTCATTTTGGATAAACGTAAAAGTCAACGGGTTTTATACACCGTATAAAAGAAGGTTGTGTATAAAACAAAATATGCCTCAATGAATGGAGATTGAGACGAAGTCCCTTACAATGACGGTATCCTTGGATTAAGGATAAATCAATTACATAATTATGTGTAACAAACGAATACACCAAATATAAGTGTATATTAAGTGTAAAATAATCAAAGGTCATTCACACATATTCAAAGGATGACATATTCAATAGCTACATGTTGAACCCAAAGAAATCGAAATTGTGTTAAGAAGTTCCCTTGACAGCCTAACAGCGTCACATCAAAATGAGTTGATGAGAGATAAAAAGTGTATCTCATCACTTGGACATAAAATTTACATCAACAATGACATATGAGAACATATCCCAACATAACAATATGTATATTAAAAGACCCAACAAAAGAAGCTTTTTAAAAAGAGGAGGGTGAAAGATTCCCGTACCGACTTGGGTATCTTTCAAAACATACACCCCATGAAAGAAGGACAATACATAATTTACGTAAATACTCATAAACAATAGTATATTACTCAAATGGTAGAATAATGGGCAGTACATACACCACCCAAAGGAAATTGTGGAAAATTTAGCATAAATCTCACGGGAAAAAAAGTGAGATGAAAAATCCCTTACGAAAACTCGGCAGCCTAACGACACCATATAAAACATACAAAAATGGATTGATGAGATCAAATAGGGTATCTCATCATATTAACATAATGGTTATAGAATGAGGAATATAAATTAGCATCCCCTAACATAACAAAGAAGAGCTTAAATGAAGTGACATAAAGGAGAGTACTTGAAAAGAAAGAGAGAGGTTAGATCTCTTACGAAAATTCGGCAGCCTAACGGTGCCACTCAAAACATCCAAAATGGATTGATGAGAGAGAATAGGGTCTCTCATCATATGAATATAAAAATTAAATTAAGAGTAATATAAAATAACATCCCAATAACAAGAAATATGATCTTTAAAATGAATGACATAAAATAGTGTACTTAAAAAGAAAGAGAGGAGTAGGATCCCTTACCTCGGGTCCGACTTGACTCGATCGTTCGTTAACGACTTGAATAATAAACTTGAGTTAATTTCTACTTGATTAAGAGCCTTTTTCAATTTCATTATTCCTTTTATATCACTTATTTCCATGTTATAAATATTGTGTAATCATTTAAGTTAATAATGTTTGTTTTGTCGATATTTGATTCTTAAGTCGAAAGTGGACTTCTTACAATTACATGTTGTTCGTGTGGTCAAAGTTTCTTTATATCCAGAATGAAATTCCAGATTTGGATATCATATATATCATATATATCTAGAATATACATGTATTTATAATATCAACTAATCATTTAGATGTAAGAAATGAAATGTACCGTTCATGGAGACGGTAAGCCGTACATATTCATGAACGCTACTTTCATTTCTTTTTCATATTAATGGAATTAAAACTAAATGAGAGGTTTGTATATTTTAATTCAAGAATTATATTCATCATTTAGATGTATCATTCATCATATATATCCATTATATACATGTACTTATAATAGTACATTACATTTGGGGATAAGAAATGAAATGCACCGTTCATGAAGACGGTAAGCCGTACGTACGCATGAACGCTACTTCCATTTCTATCTAATAATTTAATGTAATTAAATAATAATGATATAGAGGTATATTATAATTCCAGTATAACATAATATATAATATCATTAAATATATTCTTTATGCGGACCACATATGGTATTTATAAATCAAGTCACTTTGAGGGGGCGGTAGTCCGCACTTCCTTATATGAAGATATCGTGTTTACCCAAAATGGAAACCATAAAGGTATGCCATAAATGAAAAATACAGAATATTAAGTAAAACATAAACATATTAGATATTATATATAAATATATTGTCATCTTAATGGCCACCTTTGAAGGTTTTAGATGAATGTTGAACAATCATCATTTCGGGAGGCAGAAATTCGCCAACCACGGAAACAGTATGTTCTTTAACCATTAGATGTAGGTGTGTGTTAGTGTAGCTCGAATCCTTATTTTAACAACGTCCTAGTATATTTAAGATACTGGATTTGTTACAAAATAAATGAATAAAAAGAGTTTAGGGGTTTGGAGAAGCAAAATAAAACAAAAGGACACAAGTGAAGACATTACCTTTAAATCGGGTAACTTCCTTCGGTTTGAGCTCAAAGGCTTCATTGGAAAATATTCTGCCAAAATTGAGGCTTCAAAGAGTTTTAGAGGGATGTTTAGAGACAAAATTCTAAATGGTTGTCTGAGCCAAAGGCTTTGGATGTGTGGGTAAGGAGGTAGAGCTGGGGGCCCTTTATAAGAGGAGAGGAGGGGCACTCTTGGAAAGGTATAAAATGTAACTTTATTTTCAAATGCGTTTCGGATTTTAATGGTCCCACATTGATCTCTTTCAAGGATAAGGTGATAAGGGTTCGAAATCCACCCATACAATAGGTTTTGGACATGTGTAGGGCTTAAAGTTTACATTATCTTTCCATTTTATTTAAATCGTTCAATAATGAGGTCATCGCTGCATCATCATGATGTCATAAATAATTTAATCAATTTAATGTCTAAAAATTATAAAAAAATACTATGATGTAGGAAATTTTTTTAGACTTCCAATGAATATTTATAGTTCAAAACATCACTTATTTTGACAAAAGTAAAAATATTATACTTAGGTGATACATTCTTTGTTACATTTAACATTCTTTAAAAATAAAAAGATAAAAAGTCACTTTCTCAGAAAAGTGATTCTATGGGGCCCCCAAGTTTGGCACAAGGCATCCCATGGTCGGCCATGAGACAACCAGTAGCCTTAGGACACATTTTGTCGTAATTTTTTATTATTATGATATTATCTCATTATCTTTAACTACCCGATTACTCATTAATGAAGATAATTAAAGATAATTATCGTCGTTACTATTCATAATGGCAAAAAAACAAAATAGTCTTAATTAAATAATTTGGACCTTCTGATTCCAAATATTTAATCCATTTTACCAAATTACAAACACATAAATTTCAATAATTAATTTAAAAAAACTTCCCGTTGTCAAAACAAATAGCAGGTTTTTTACAAACAATATTTATGAAAAGTTTTGCACTTGTTTATGCCAAATTCCAAAGTGAAATTAATCCCAACGACCATCATTGAATTACATGGTAAAAATATATTCTAATTACACTTTAAAACAAATTAAAAAGATAATATAACCATATAATTAAATTATATGACAAAGCAGTTTTGATGTAAAATGCAGTATTTTTCACTATTCATTGAAAAATTAACATTGTCAGAAAAATACCAAAAATTAACCCAAGGTAAATTTCAATGTCCCAATCATAAATAATATTTTTATTTTGAAAAATACATCTTATAAAATTTTCAAAAATTTTATTTAAAAGGGGTTCTCCATCAAAAGGCGGTTAATCGACCTTTTAAAAAATATTTGAATGTTTACACTTAAAAACTGGATTCATTTGCATTTTTAATCCTCTAACATTTATTATAAAGAGTAAAAATATTTGACAAACATATATAATCATTTTTTAGTTAGTTCTGTCCATTCCCGCCATTACGACGGTTAGGCGTTAACTACCATTTAAAATAATATAATTTTATTATTAGAGTGCAACACAAGATTCTCAAGAAACTCGTTGTTGTGTATTGGGTACACCATCGAGCATAGCATCCCCTTTAAAGTAATATTATTATTTTATTCAAAAATATGGATAAATATAAATATTTCATATTCTTTATTTACATGGGGTGTTACATCCTTCCCCCCTTTTGGGAATTGGTCCTCGCAATTTTAAAATTGAGCATGGAAACATCCTTGAAAGTCCAACATCAGAACATGGGTCGGTAAAACAATCACGTTAAAATAAAGAAATATAAGTACAAAGGTCACCAGAGTTAACCCATAATAGGATTCCAAGTATTAAAATATGGACATGGAGGGAAAAAAACAAAGGGTCTTGTTCGGATGGAGATTGATAGAAAACATGTTTAGGAGAAAGTTAACCATAAGAAAATCACAAACTTGTGATGGGTTAAACGGTATTCGATTCCCCAGTAGGAAAAGTTAATAGACAACATTTTTGTTTTAAGTTACTTTTTATTGAGGAATTTATTCATAAGGAAACATAATCACTTATCATGTTGACTTTCAACTTTTATTAGATTCCTTACACAAACTCATATTTTCTCCAAAAGACGAGTATTTAGGAAGACTTGTTCACATTAAGAGTACTATAATCAACTTCTTGAGAATCACCTAATCCACAAAAAAGAACAATATACATCCCATGTATTTATACTTTTACCAAAACCAAAACCCAAAAGGTTAGTAAAGGGTCAGATAATCCAGAAAAGGATAACCCTTTATAAAATGAAAATCTATTCTTAATCTCCCAATTTTGTCCAACAAAACCCAAAGTTCAACGAGGACCATTCGATAAAAAAATTTTCCATAAAAGTCTTCAAAGTAAACCAAACTAAGATTCAAACCCAAATATTTAAAGGATTTAGTCACATATTCTTCCAAGTTAAATCGTAACATTTATCTCAAAACAACATCAGTTGCTCATAATGTCTCGTATTGAAAATTAATTAACCTAATCACATATCCTCCAGGATAGGTTAATAAATTTCCATTGATAACCCAAAATCAACTTACTCTTAATTCCTAAAATCATATAACTAAAAATAATCAGTCAAACTAACCAGGGACTTCACGTAGTCTAGTGGTAGGCGATAAATACCAGTTGCACTTTCGTTGTGGGTTCGATTCTCGTAGCATTGTCCGACGCGACGGGTTGTCACACTGTCTATGTGTTGTCTTTTTTCAAAAACTATATAATTCTTAAAACAATCCTCAAAACGAGATAAAATATTCAAAAATGATCATAACATATTTTAACCTCAGGTTTATCTCATGCCTTTCATTTTCCATCATAACATATAATAACCCATAATTACCTCAAAAGTAAGGATCATATAAACTCTAATGGATACCTTTATAATTATTACCTGAACTTCCACATCGATTGGTCATCTCGTACATGATACATTACAGATCATTCCAAGGTTCAAGTGGTTGATCATGACTCCTTGATAGTTGGTTGAGGATAATCACAAGAGTTCTCATTGCAGCTCCCATATCATTCAGTTGCTTTCTCAGAAAACTGTCACAGTTTCCTTCACATCCACTATCACTTTGGTGCCTGCTAGATCCAGCAATTAACGAAAACCAAAAAGGTCAGTGTGAGAATATCAACAAAACAATCATGTACTAATGAGGATGATAAAAACTAAAATATACTTACTCATTCACTTTATCTAAAACTAGGACTCTTTCTGAAATCCTAACCATTATGGTAATGTCACTTATGCCTAGAGGATACCCTAACCTCTAAAGTTTTCCAAACCGACCTTTGATACCAACTATAAGGCCCTAGCCTTAAGCCTTACTTAATCTTGAGTTATTACAAGATTACACATTGAGGATCTTTTAAAGTTTAGAGTTTTAGAGAATTAGATCATGAAACGTGCATTACATTCCACATTTAAACCAAGTGGTTACATAAAAGACAATATTCATTCTTCCCATCAACGGAAACATATTTAAAATGAAACATGGATTCTTTCTTGACAAATCCTTGACACTATCATCACATCATGTACCTTTCCCTTGACCTGTGAAAAACATTTCAAAAACATGGGATGAGCATAAAATGCTTAGTAAGGGTTATAAAAATATGGAAGGGAAACATGAGTTCATATACACATAAGAATGAAATCATTCTTTACCCATAAAACATGGTTACATTAACATACCTCATCAAATCATGAATAAATAATAGAAATCATAAGACATAAAAGGTAAATTGAGGCATTCATAAAATTCTTACGTAGGGAGTAACCATCTTGGTTACGTTTGGAATACCCATCACAGTATATTCCCAAAATCTCTTCGGAGAAACCTTAATGTTTCACTCCTTCGTGTTACCCAATGCATTGGAGAGCTATATAAGGCTCATCCACCCTTAGTTTATCACGGAACCACCCATCTTCATAACAATGCCCAAGAACTATAACATAATCTTATCACATAAAACATACATAAAGGAAACATAACATTTCCACCTCTCAATAATAAGATATCAATACAACACATTGATATAAATACATTATGAAAACCATTTTCAATACCAAAATAAAAGAAAAGTAATACATGGTATTTATTTTTCTTTTTAAAAAATAGGTATGGCTTGTAGAGGAAGCCGAAACTCAAATAATGGTCACGACGGCGGAGAAGTCGTTGTCGCCGCATAAGTATGACAAAAACATTCACTTTTGTCATTTTGTAGGACTCTTTGTATAAAAAAAATTCCTTTTGGATTAATGTAAAAGTCAAAGGGTTTTATAAACCGTATAAAAGAAGGTTGTGTATAAAACAAAATATGCCTCAATTAATGGAGATTGAGACGAAGTCCTTTACAAAGACGGTATCCTTGGTTTAAGGATAAATCAATTACATCATTATGTGTGACAAACGAATACACCAAATATAAGTGGATATTACGTGTAAAATAATCAAATGTCATTCACACATATTCAAAGGATGACATATTCAATAACTACATGTTGAACCCAAAGAAATCGAAATTTGGTTAAGAAGTTCCCTTGACAGCCTAACGGCGTCACATCAAAATGAGTTACCGAGAGATAAAAAGTGTATCTCATCTCTTGGACATAAAATTTACATCAATAAGGATATATGAGAACATATCCCAACATAACAATATGTAAATTAAAAGACCCAACAAAATAAGTCTTTTAAAAAGAGGAGGGTGAAAGGTTCCCTTACCGACTTGGGTATCTTTCAAAACATACACCCCATGAAATAAGGACAATACATAATTGATGTAAATACTCATAAATGATATTATATTACACAAATAGTAGAATAATGGGCAGTACATACACCACTCAAAGGAAATTGTGGAAAATTTAGCATAAATCTCACGGGAATAAAAGTGAGATGAAAAATCCCTTACGAAAACTCGGCAGCCTAACAGCGCCACATAAAACATACAAAAATGGATTGATGAGATCAAAGAGGGTATCTCATCATATTAACATAAAGTTTATAGAAAGTGGAATATAAAATAACATCTCATAACATTACAAAGATGAGCTTAAAAGAAGTGACATAAAGGAGAGTACTTGAAAAGAAAGTGAGAGGTTAGATCTCTTACGAAAATTCGGCAGCCTAACGGCGCCACTCAAAACATACTAAATAGATTGATGAGAGAGAATAGGGTCTCTCATCATATGAACATAAAAATTACAGTAAGATTAATATAAAAGATCATCCCAATAACAAGAAATATGATCTTTAAAAGGAATGACATAAAAGAGTGTACTTAAAAAGAAAGAGAGGAGTAGGATCCCTTACCTCGGGTCTGACTTGACTCGATCGTTTGTTAACGTCTTGAATAATAAACTTGAGTTAATTTCTATTTGTTTAAGAGCCTTTTTCATGTTCATTATTCCTTTTATATCACTTATTACCATGTTATAAATATTTTGTAATCATTTAAGTTAATAATGTTTGTTTTGTCGATATTTGATTCTTAAGTCGAAAGTGGACTTCTTACAATTACATGTTGTTCATGTGGTCAAAGGTTCTTTATATCCAGAATGAAATTCCTTATTTGGATATCATATATATCATATATATCTAGAATATACATGTATTTATAATATCACATAATCATTTAGAGGAAAGAAATGAAATGTACCGTTCATGGAGACGATAATCCGTACGTACGCATGAACGCTACTTTCATTACTTTGTCATATTAATGGAATTAAAACTAAATGAGAAGTATGTATATTTTAATTCCAGAATTATATTCATCATTTAGATGTATAATTCATCATATATATCCATTATATACATGTACTTATAATAGTACATTACATTTGGGGATAAGAAATGAAATGCATCGTTCATGGAGACGGTAAGCCGTACGTACACATGAACGCTACTTTCATTTCTATCTCATACTTTAATTGAATTAAATAATAATGATATAGAGGTATATTATAATTCCAGTATAACATCATATATAATATCATTAAATATATCCTTTATACGTACCACATATGGTATTAAAGAATCAAATCACTTTGAGGGGGCGGTAGTCCGCACTTTCTTAAATGAAGATATCATGTTTACCCATAATGGAAACCATAAAGGTATGACATAAATGAAAAATACAGAAGCTTAAGTAAAACATAAAAATATTAGATATTATATATAAATATAGTGTCATATTAATGGCCACCTTTGAAGGTGTTAGAAGAATGTTGAACAATCATCGTTTCGGGAGGCAGAAATTCGCCATCCACGGAAACAATATGTTCTTTAACCATTAGATTTAGGTGTGTGTATGTGTAGCTAGAATAATTATTTTAAAAACATACTAGTATATTGAATATACTGTATTTGTTACAATCTAAATGAATAAAAAGAGTTTAGGGGTTTGGAGAAACAAATTAAATCAAAAGGACAGAAGTGAAGACATTACCTTTAATTCGGGTAACTTCCTTTGATTTGAGCACAAAGGCTTCATTGGAAAGAATTCTGACCAATGTGAGGCTTCAAGGAGTTATAGAGGGATGTGGAGAGTCAAAATGGGCAGGTTTTGGCCGAGCCAAAGGCTTTGGATGTGTGGGTAAGGAGGTAGAGGTGGGGGCATTTTATAAGAGGGGAGGATGGGAACTCTTGGAAAGGTATAAAATGTAACTTTATTTTCAAATGAGATTCGGATTTTAATGTTCCCAGATTGATGTGTTTCAAGGATAAGGTGATAAGGGTTCTATATCCACCCATACAATAGGTTTTGGACATGTTTAGGGCTTATATTTTACATTATCTTTCCATTTTATTTAAATCGTTAAATAATGAGCTCATCACTGCATCATCATGATGTCATAAATAATTTAATCTATTTAATGTCTAAAAATTATAGAAAAAATACTATGATGTAGGAAATATTTTTATATTTCCAATTAATATTTATAGTCCAAAAGATCAT
Source organism: Viscum album (assembly GCA_963277665.1). NCBI lineage: Eukaryota > Viridiplantae > Streptophyta > Magnoliopsida > Santalales > Viscaceae > Viscum > Viscum album. The sequence continues at coordinate 1,212,971,762 of OY728131.1, read as the reverse complement.
TTATGTAGACACAAGTAAAAATATTTTAGTTAGGTGATACATTCTTTGTTACATTTTACATTCTTTAAAAATAAAAAGATAAAAAGACACTTTCTCACAAAAGTGATTCCATGGGGCCCCCATGTTTGGAAAAAGGTATCCCATGGTCATCCATGTGACAAACAGTAGCCTTAAGACACATGTTGTGGTCATTTTTTTATTATTATGATATTATCTTATTATCTTTAACTACCCGATTACTCATTAATCAGGATAATTAAAGATAATTACCGTCGTTACTATTCATAATGTCCAAAAACAAAAGAGTCTTAATTACATAATTTGGACCTTCTGATTCCAAATATGTAATCCATTTTACCAAATTACAAACACATATATAGCAATAATTAATTTAAAAAAACTTCCCATTGTTAAAACAAAGAGCGGGTTTTTTAGAAACAATATTTATGAAAAGTTTTGCACTTGTTTATGCCTAATTCCAAAGTGAAATTAATCCCAACGACCGTAATTGAATTACATGTTAAAAATATATTCTAATTACACTTTAAAAAAATTAAAAAGATAATATAACCATATTATTAAATTGTATGAAAAAGAAGTTTTGATGTAAAATGCAGTATTTTTCACTATTCATTGATAAATGAACATTGTCAGAAAAATACCAAAAATTATCCCAAGGTAAAATTCAATGTCCCGATTATAAATAATATGTTTATTTTGAAAAATAGAGCTTATAAAATTTTCAAATAGTGGATTTAAAAGGGGTTAGCCATCAAAAGGTGGTTAATCGACCTTTTAAACACTATTAAAATGTTTACACTTAAAAACTGGATTCATTTGAATTATTAATCCTCTAACATTTATTGTAAAGAGTAAATATATTTGAAAAACATATATAATCATTTTTTAGTTAGTTCTGTTCATTCACGCCATTACAACAGCTAGGCGTTAACTACCATTTAAAATAATTAATTTTATTATCAGAGTGCAACACAAGATTCCCAAGAAACTCGTTGTTGCGTATTGGGTACACCATAGAGCATAGAATCCCCTTTAAAGTAATATTAATATTTTATTCACAAATATGGATAAATATAAATATCTCATATTCTTTATTTACCTGGGGTGTTATAGTACAAATCCAATATTTATGGGATTTTTTGAGTAAAAATGGTGGTTTAACACTAGGTATAACCTATCCTTATTGGGAATGGTACATTTGTGTAAGAGTCTTCATTAGCACAAAAATGAATAAAATAATTCTGTTTAAATTATAAACATAGTGGATGTTTTTCTTTTAATGGAAAATAATGTCAGAATTCCATAATCAGCTACATAACCTGGTAATCTGATGTATAGTGATTTGTGATAGATATAGAGAACCCTTAAAGATGGATGATAATGGAATCAAGGATCCATAATCAACATGTGTAGATTTCGAGGGATCATTTTAATGATGACGATGCCACGATCATTCTTCATTAGTGTCTGAACCGAATCAAATTATGGAGTTTTATTTTCATTTTGTTTTACCATTTATTTATTTCTATGATAAACATGATCCAATCTATAATAATTTTTTCCAACAAATACAATGTTATGTGGGATTTATTGTAACACCCCAAGCTTCCACGGTACGTTTCCCTTCGAATAATGCAATGTCGTGCATTGCACGTAACTTCAATATTTTAACACACCACAACTAATCAAACTAGCCGTTATGAATAGTAATACCTACTTTTTGAAATTTTATAAATTCTATATCTCAAAATAGAATTCATTTTTGGATTCTGAATATCAAAATTAGTCTAGGGTGAAATTTTGGTACTTTTCGGATAACTTTCATATTTTGATGAATAGTGAAAATTACTAAATTTTAATTAAAAACAACTTTTTTAATCAAAATAATTAATAGTGATAAATTATGAATTTGAATGGTATTAAAGTATATTTAGAATATATTCTTACCATGTAATAAAATGTGGGTCATTGAACATAATTTCACATTTAAATCAGACATACACAAGTGTTAATCTGTTGATAGTAATTATCTTTTAAAAACACGCTTTTTGTTTTAACAATGGAAATTAATTTTAAATTAATTTCTTCCACTTCTGTGTTTTGAATTTGGAAAAATGGATTCCATATTTTGAATCATGATGTTTAAATTGTGTAAATAAGTAAATTTTATTTTTAGACATTTTGAATAATTACTGCGGTAAACATTTTATTTACCATGGTTAAGGGTAAATCCTGTAAATAAGGGTTAAAAAATAATATTATAACAATAAAAAACTTCCCTAAAACGTGTTCTAGCTTTATTGGTTGATACATGTTCGACCATAGTCATCTTTGGGTCGATTTGGGGACCCCATGGTGCCACTTGTAGGTGATAGGGACACTTTATTTTAATTAAGTGATAATGATTACAAAAATGACACAAGCATATATCTTATAGAAAAACAATTTTTACATAGGGTTATATATGTCCAATTTTCGACTATAAATATTCATTAGGTTAATGGAAATGATTAACCTATAATAAAGAATATGTTATTAGGTTAATTACTTTTAAGTATGTGACTTTAAGCGTAGATGATGTCATTTGGAGATACAATTTAACGTGGAAGACTACATTCTTATAAGTTTTGGGTTTCAATATTAGTTTTTATTATATTGATGGATTTTAAGAAAAATTTATTATCTAATGGTATTTATTTAACTTTGGGGTATTGTTGGTTTAATTTTAGAAATTAAGATTATTTTTTTCTCTAATGGAATATACATTTGGGGGATCATCAGATCTTATACTAACCATTTTGGTTTTGGTTAATCTCTAAAGACAAGTTAAATATATAGTTTATCTTACATGGATCATGTATTTCTATAGAAGTTTGTTCTAGCTCTTTTATTGTGACCAAGTATTCATGAATACTCATTTTTCAAAAAAAAAATAAGTTAGTGATAAAAAGTTATTAAATAATGAAACTCTACTTAAAAAGTAAGTATATCTCTTTATGTTCATAGTCAATATAATAAATGAATTCCTCGTCCTTATGTAATGTTACTTAAAACAAAAAAAATGTTGTCTGTTTACTTTCCTACTAGGAGACTAATGGCCATTTGTCCCAACACAAGTTTGTGGGTTTCTTATTGTTATCTTTCTCATGATCATGATTTCTATCCCTCTCGATCAGAACTTGACACTTAGTTTATCATCCATATCCATGTTTTTCTTACAGGGAATCCGAGTATGGGTTATCTTTGATTGCCTTTATACGTCTCTTTATTTCTTTTAAAGTGATAGTTTTATTGAATCTTTTTTTCCGATGTGGGAATTTCCCTTATATTCCCAAGCACAATTTTAAAAATTGTGAGTATGAAATTTATTGAAGGAGGGAAGGATGTAACACCCCAAGCTTCCATGGTACGTTTCCCTTCGAATAATGCAATGATGTGCATTGTACGCAACTTCGAGATTTTAACACACCACACCAAATCAAACCAATCGTTATGAATAGTAATACCTATTTTTTGAAATTTTATAAATTCTATATCTCAAAATAGACTTCATTTCTGGATTCGGAATATCGAAATTAGCCTAGGGTTAAATTTTGGTACTTTTCGGATAACTTTCATATTTTGATGAATAGTGAAAATTACTAAATTTTAATTAAAAACCACTTTTTTAATCAAAATAATTAATAGTGATAAATTATGAATTTAATGGTTTTAAATTATATTTAGAATATATTTTTACCATGTAATACAATGTGGGTCATTGAACATAATTTCACATTTAAACCAGACATAAACAAGTGCCAATCTTTTGATAGTTATTAACTTTTAAAAACACGCTTTTTGTTTTAACAACAGAAATTAATTTTAAATTAATTTCTGCCACTTCTATGTTTTGAATTTGGAAAAATGGATTCCATATTTGTAATCAGGATGTTCAAAATGTGTAAATAGGTAACTTTTATTTTTATACATTTTAAATAATTACTGCGGTAAATATTTTATTTACCATGGTTAAGGGTAAATCCGGAAAATAAGGGTTAAAAATTAATATTATAAAAATAATAAATTACCCTAAAACGTGTCCTTGCCTTATTGGCTGATACATGTTCGACCATAGGCATCTTTGGGTCGATTTGGGGACCCCATGGAGCCACTTGTAGGTGATAGGGACACTTTATTTTAATTAAGTGAAAATTAATACAAAAATGACAGAAGCATATATCGTTTAGAAAAACAATTTTTTCATAGGGTAATATATGTTGGATTTTCGACTATAAATATTAATTAGAAATATAAAAAGATTTACTTGATAATTATATTTTATTTATAATTTTTAGAGATTAAATAAGTTAATTTATTTATGACATAATGATGATGTAATAATTACGATAATAGTGAAAAATTAAAATAATTGATATTATAAATACCCCAATAAATATAATTTTAGGATTTTATTGAATTGCAATAATTTTCTAGGTTAATATGACATATTAGTATTGATTTAATTAATTTTTTTTTAAGTAATCATTCTGTTATGAGTTTCCAAAAAAAATCAACTATTGAATAGTGTCAAAATTGCCATAAAAGTATTTTTAAAACAAATATTATATTATTAATTGATATCAAATTCCTAAAAATATAAGGATCGGCCAAGAGACTTATATCATGATAGGGATATCATTAATGGACTACTTTTAGGCCTCTTGGATGTATATGGTATGTTTATTAACCATATAATATATAAAATATAAAGAGACATTGTAAAAGTGAAACTAATTAACATAGAGTTAATACTTAACGATATGGTTAATATAGTCACCCAAACCTATCTAAATTCAATTGGTTAAGTGTTTTTCGAACCATCCCCACCTTAAAATTTAAATGATAAACTTTTTAGCCATTTTAAATCGAATATGAATTTATTATAAAATAATATTTCTAGTTTTTCCAAAGGTGCCCCACACCCCTCTTATAAAAGGACACTCCTCCTTCTCATTTATTCACACCTTCAAAGAGTTTTGGTTCAGCCAAACCCTGCCCAAATACTCTCTAAACGTCCATAACTACAACCTAGGGGCCTTAGTTTGATAAGAAAGCCAACCTAAGGAGCCCTTTTGATCAAATCAAAAGGAAGAACCCGAAGAAGAGGTAATGTTTTCACCACCCCTTTTCAAGTTCCTTTCTTCTTCCACTTCCACTTTCTTTGTTATTACCATTCTAAATTAATAACTCCAGTATCTTATATATACTGTTATGTTATTATAAATATGGTACAACCATATTCAGTATTCTATCCACCCATTGAATAACATGTCACCATACGTGTATACGTACGGCTTACCGTCTCCACGTCGTGGTGTAATTTTTATTCAATATATTATTATTTGGGTGGGTATAATAATGATGTGTAACTCATGAAAATAATAAATATAAGATGATAATGATTCTGTATATATGACATACCATCCAATTATATAATATTTTAATATCAACAGAATGATATTGTCACTCGTGCGTACATACGGCCTACCGTCTCCACGAACGTGATAAAATTCATTCTCTATCGTATCCATTCAAGTATAATTATCATTTTATGATTTAAAAATAATGTTTAAGGACTTGATATAATTCGTTATATGAATAAGATACAACCTATCCATGAAAAACATGGCTTACGTGACAAAACATATAAAAGAAAATTAGTAAGTTAACACCTGAAACGACAATAATTCTAAGATATTATAAAACAAAGCAATGTTAAAAGATCATATATGATATCATATTAATGTATATGATTAATGAATAATTTAATAACAATTATTTCAACATTATAAAAGAGGCTAACTTACCCCTAACCAAGTAAAAGTACAAGGTAAGGGGTTTCTTAACTCACTCTTAATTTTGTGAGAATTCCATTGTTCACCACTTAATTATTGCATGTGGTGTATGTGTACTGCCCATGATTGTATTCATTGTGTATTATAATTTAATTTATGGGTAATTACATCATCATTTTATGATCCTTATTTCATGGGTGTATGTTTCATATGTTACCTAATCGATAAGGGAATTTGAAATTTCAATTTCCTTTTATTCAGCTTTACGCAAACTTCATTGATTATTTTACTCCAAGATTATGTTTGGAAAAACTACTCATTCGCTTATGTCATAATTTACACTCCCCTTTTCCGTGGATATAATTTTGATACACATAATCACTCCAATGATAATTTCTCATGTCATCGATATGAATTTGATAAGAGTAATTTTAACTCATTCTCCATTTGTTGAATTAAACATCCAATTCATTGGTGTTGTTTTTAAAATATTATGTGTGAATATCATTTGATTGTTTTACACTGAATATCCAATCATATTTTGTGTATTTATATTCATCACAGATAATTATGTCATTGATTTATCCATAACCTATGGATAGGACCTTTATGAGAGATTTCATCTCAAATTAAATTCCATTGAGACTTCATTGTTGTTATACACCAAATCACTTTTATGTGGTGTATAAAACGTACTTTGACATAGTATATCATGAATTCCTTTATTATCTTGATATTAAAATGTTTTTATTACCTCAATTATCTGTATTCAAGTGTCTCTCTTTTGGTTATAAACACTAACTAAAATACAATTTTTAAATGTTTTAAAGACTTATTCTTCTAAATATTTCTCATTAATGTCCATGTTTTAAAAATTGTTTTAAGGATTTATTTATATGGTCATTAATTTTTTAAAATTAAAACTCTTTTTAAATGTTTCAAAGTGGTATTGGACACTTTGATTCAAAAATCTATTTTTAAATGGCTTCTTGATATATAGTGTGACTTTTAAATGTTTTCAAGAAAAGGGGGATATTTCTCTCAAATAGTTTTGATTATTCATTTCATCTATGTCAACATCCTTCATTATTCTTGATTGAGGTTAATGTGATACAGTACAGTCTTCTATATTGTATAGAATGAGTTATGTTTGACTATGGATGTGCTATTTTTATACCATTCATGGTTTGTGGTTAACGTATTGACATTTCATATTCTAGTTTTAATACGAATGTTTATGTTATGTTTAAAAATGTTAATACGAGGAATGCATTGGAATTAATAAGTGATGGGTGGAGCCCGCTATAGCTCCTCGATGCATCGGTAGGTCTCATGAGACAAACTAGTGTCTTGGCACAAGGCCTTGGAAAAATAATATTTCTATTTTTGGCATAAAACCTTGGCTATGTGGTTATGATAGTCTGGCATTATGCATTCCATCATTATGGAAATGGTTATTGATATTTCATGTGATCATTAGACTAGTATAATATCTATTTGAGTAAGTAAATGGCATTATTTTATTTTATTTTTTCCATTTTATGCTGAAGTTCAAGTTTAAAAGGCTTTCGTTTTAGTTATAAACTGCCTTAAGTGTTTATGCTTATCTATGAAAGCTTCTGCTATAATGTTATCCTTACTGAGTATCTGAGCTCACCCCTTTCAATGTTTTATTTTTCCCAGGATTATGAAGAATTAATTTATGAATGACCTGCAGGGGTAGTATGAGGGGATATGAAGACAAGATGCTATTGTAGTTTTTTTACCTTATGATGTAATGTAAGACTTATGAATATATCTAGTGTTTCCAAGACTACTATACTAATCGGTCTTTCGAGACTTGATCGTTCTTTTGATCATGCCAATGTTATGTAATAATGCACCAACTCTAGGTAACTGGGGTCGGGGCGTTACATGTATTTTTTTCTTGGATTATTGAGAACATGATTTTGAAATATAATGGATTCGTTTATCATTATAATAGGGAAGAACCATGATCAACCTAATCATCAATTAAGGGGTTTCCATCTCAATTTGGATTGTGCATTTCTTCCTTTAATCACATTTCATCAAGGTATTTTTCATCATTCCCCATAGTATGTGTTTTCCTAAATCACCATAATTTTTCTAATCTAATTCTTAGTGTAACAATATAAAATCGTAGATCTGACATCAGTAGGGATCACGGTTGGTGAGATGGTTGATGCGGCAGCTGATCATACACTGGTTGTTTCATATTTTTCATTCCTCATTGGTTACGATGAATGGTGATGATCTCATTTTATAATTTAATTGAAGGCCCAAATCATTTTTAATCATTGATGGTTTGAGAAAACAACCTTGTACATGGAGTTTCATGGAAAATCGACCATCAGAATAGATGATGTATGATCAACTAATGTGATCCAGAGAAACGTGATGGGTTCTAGAATAACCTGACATGCATGGTGTGTTTTCTCCCACACAACATATCCTGATGCGTGTACATGGGACATCATGTGTAGTCATACATGGGAATGGATATATGGGTTGAAACTATGTAATGATTCACATAAAGAGTAAATTGTTGGACCCTATATGCAGGTACATGGTCTGTATCCCATTCATAGACTGTGTACACTTCTCTATGGAATGGGTTAAATGACATTGGTTGTTATTCATGGGATGAACCCATGGAAAAGGGAAAATGTGTTTTCCACTACTACATGCTTTATACACTTGTCTACATGGATATATTCTCTTATCCTCCAATAATTAGACATGATTCATTAGGGTTTTTCCCTTTATCATTTCCATATTGGTCAGTGAGAATCTTTTCCTACTCATAGGACTATGATCCCATCAATAGAACATCCGGGTTAGATTTTTGGGAATCCCCCTAAGAGTCACAGAGTGGGATCCTCTATCCATCATTCTTCCCTCTATTTAGTTAATGGTATCGATTTGACAAATACTCTATGGGCATAAATCCCATACTTAATAGGTTAATCTTTGTTAAGATGCTGGTATCACCCCATGGACCATTATGTGATCCTCATTTTTGTATAGTATTTTTTTTCGAACAATTAGTGTTTATTCCACCAAAAGAAACCCGATGAGTAGCACCTCTCAGAATGACATCATCAAATCTATCAGACTCAAGAGTGTGTTTTCCAAGATGAGTGCTTCATGAAATCTGAAAATTGAAATCCAAAATATGGTATATTTTGATTATGGAATACCTCTAAACTATGTTTCTTGTACTAAGTATATCTAGATATTATTTTTACATGTACTGTAGACATATGATTCTTTATAGATGACTGCACTTTCCCATGCTATATTGATCTGTGATATCATGGTATCTTATTGAGTATTGTTATATTGACTCAGGCACATACTTTTCCTTCATGTTTTTTGTATTGTGTAAACTATTTAAATTTTGATGGAGTCTTAGGAGGTCAAGGAAAAAAAGGTACTTTGGGAGACCAGAGAGACAGAGGTGTCTTCCTATGACTTTCGGATTGTAGTTTATAAACATTTTCATTCAGGTTGGACAAGGGTTATAGACTACTTTGTGGTCATATTTTATTTGGACTCATTTACCTTACCCTATTTCTTGTCATACTATATTTATTGGATATAGATGTATGAATGCTTTTGATACATAGTAGTTTTTACATTCAATCATTTTTGTGGCATTGTAGATGTGTGGGTGTGTGTGTATATATGTAAATGGAAATTCCCCCCCTCCCCATTGTTAGTAATATTACTACCCGGTTCTACTCAACCGTATGTGGAATATTGAAGGTATGAATAGGGGTTAAAATAATACCCCCACTAGGATGGGTCATAACAAAGTAGTATTGGAGTGGTTTGTCCTATACTAGGACTGGTACTATGTGAGATTGGTTTTGGGAAACAATGTTATGGGTTTCATCTTTGAATGTTATGGTAGGGACTCTAATGTTTTTGTGGTGGATAGGGTATCCATACAACATATCTCTATTCACCTTATTTTCAACATGGTACATGAGATAATTTGTTTTGGGGAATACAATGGTGCATACATCATAAATGAATGAGTTGTGGTCTCAAAGTCCTTATTGAGTCTTCTATACATACCAACTCATTGACTATGTAACATATTATTTAAATTCAGGATTCCTCTAGGTTGAATAACATTTGGGATTTATAATATAGATCATTAGGATTACTCCCTCAAGGACGAGGATTCAATACATTGATCAGTTCACAATATGTTGCCAAAAGGTGGTAGATCAACTATACTGACACCTATATATTAGCACATAGTAACTGTAGTACCAATAGATGATATTCATAGGCTCAAAATGAATCATGTGGTTAGTGGTAGATACAAATTGGGATCCATGTTTGGAATATCCCATAAGTAGCTGATGACTGTATTGTGGAGGTGAGCAGTGTTTTCCATCTAGTCGGGACACCAACCAATCTAATGGTGTTCCTTGCGGCAAACCATCATCATGGATAAGCAGAATGATAGTGGAGTTTGTTTACCCAGACTTACAATGGGGATACTAGTTCTTAAGATGATTTTGAGAACTTATCCATTGAAGAGTTATCACCAATTTTATTGAGGGTTGTGTTTATCCAGGAGCTTATTCATCTGAAACTGTGTAACAAGTCAGTGGATGATTATTCATCGATATGTACCAACCATTCCATGTACTCAATGTATATGGTACAAGATCAATTCTTCAATCCGTATAACATTGTGTGAGGTCTTCATAGAGACATATAATCTAGTTTTATCTTTCTATTTTTTTCTTAATTATGCTAGGATACATGAGTAGGATTTAATGGATGGAATCTTTAAGGTTGAGTATATACAGCCAGTGACAATTAGTAGTGGTAAATATAGAGCAATGACATTGGCAGTACCGAGCTAATGTTAATCTTAGGGACCTAGATGTTGGGGTAATATCCATATGGGGTGTCATGATATATCATATTCATTTTAGTGCTCACATGTGGGTCCTTTTAGCCTGCAAATATGAGGTGTTGTTCATGTGTTGACAGGGAAAATATCACTAATGATTGTCCAACCCTCTGTATATCTAATAGGTAGATTATGGATGGACCACTGATCTAGATAAAATGACATATGTTAGGAGACCTTCAGGGTGGTAGATGATGAATAAAATCTATGAGAGAATATTGAGCGGGTCAACATTTTTAATTGAAACCACAACTACCCCTAGGTGGTCCATTCAATACTCTGGCAGCTGAAGAATAGGGGATATGAAATCTAATAGAAATGATGGACTATGAACCAGGGCCACCAATATGGGTTTTTGGTATGGTCTCTTTATTTTCTGCTTTAGAATTAGTAATGATAGATAGAGGTTTTATCCATTACTTTTGTTACATCATATCATAAATGGGACATTGAGAGTATGATTGAAACATTAAAATTACCCATATACTTAGAGACTCCTAACAAGGAAGACTCAAAGATCACATATTTGTTCCCATAGTTTTACCTGAATCATGGAGGTGGGAGATACTATTTTAATCACTTGGTATTATCATCGAGGTCTTAAATTTCATTTTTATATGGATTTTTATCTATAGTTCATTACGATGTTGATTTTTATAGGTGAAGGGGGTAGTGCTCCCACAATGAAGGAACTGGGTTTTACTTTTTCGAACAAAAGAAAACCCAAGAAGCATAGAGTGGACTCATTCATAGAAGGTTATGAACAATTACTCGACATTTGGACAGCCAAACCAATGGTGCACTTGATTTTGATAGTTCCCAATTTCTAGAGTGGAGGTAGAGTATGGGGACATCTTTCATGAAAATGTTATAGGGTTACCTCCTTGTTGAGAAATACACAACTACATTGATCTACACCATATAATTTTACTAATATCTACATCATCATATCAGATAGATCCTATAGAGTATCCCAAGCTGAGGGTGCATTGAGAGGACCTTCTATGTTAAGGCTTCTTGGATCCTAGCATTTCACCCTCGGAATCCAATGTGTTTTCCATGATGGGAGACTATACAATGAGGTTATTTGTGGAATAACGGTTCTTGAAATATGTGAGAATGATGAAAAATAAACAACTACTAAGGATCAATTACCTTTGTGATCAGTTCATAGGGGTATAATGGTTCTACATGGTTGAACATAGTTCTGTTATCACCAGTTGTGATTATAGGATGAGGATGTACCAATGATTGAATTTTGAGGTCATTACATTCACTATGAGTACTTGGTGATGCCCATTAGTGTGTCTTTCTCCACAAAAATATTCATTAGACTCATGAACCATATGGTTCCTCCATATGTAGAACTATTCATAGTTGTATTTTCAATGATATCCTTATGTTGTCAGCATATAAGGAGGAGTACATGAGACACTTAATAATGTTACTGGATGTTCTTGGATAGCACCATCTATATTGGAATCTATTTAGTCGTTGTTCTAGATTCAGGCGGTTCACATTTGGGACACATTGTCACAACTGATGGAGTAGAAGTGGTCCCCACTAAGGTAATGGTGGTGATAGCATTTGATCAAACTATGAGAATGATATAGGTGTAGTGAATCTATGGATTGGTAGGATACTACAAAATATCAATAAATTATATTTCCAAGATATAATCACCCATGATAGGTTTTAGTTAAAAGGGAATGCCTTTCATGTGGATATAAAAGAAAAATATTTATTTTATGATGTTGAGGCTGAGTTTGATGGTTGCTCCCACCTAGAGACTTTTGGAGGTTGTTTTTGATTATTTACTGTTATATGATGCAACAAGAACTTGTCTTGGTTGTGTTTTGATGAAACGTAAGATGCGATTTTCATTGTTTCACTCATGATGAGACCAAATTAGTAGATTTATTGAACATAAGATATTGAGTTATCAGTGTTGTATTCACTTTGTTTATGTGGTGGCACCTCTATATGAGTGACTAGTTTTTTATCTACTAAAATCACAAAAGTATCATGTATAGAATCTCTCAGATGCATCTAATCGTGAGATAGATGTGATGGATATTAATCCTCCAGAACTATTACATTGATATTTTATATACTTCAGGGAAGGGGAACATTTTATAATTTTTAGTGAATAAGAGATCTAGTTCATAGTTGCTTAACGGGGAGTCAGAGAAAATAACCTCATTAAAGTTATCATTTTTGGAGGTATATAGAGAAACATACATCTAATTTATCATTTTCACCCCTCCACTCACAATGTGAGTTTCAGAGGAACATCTTATGGTAACTGACTATGAGACCCAAAAAGATCAGATATCTACAAATCATTCTCCTAATGGATTTTATAAATGTGTGAAGACCATCATTATTTTCCGAGATGTTCGATGGTACTAGCTTCATTGAAGGAGGAGTCTTTAAGGAAGTTTCGTACGTCCACTTTGGTGGTATATCTAGGAATTTAAAGATGTATCGGGATCTCTAACACCAGTTTTTGTATCCATGGATGAAGAAAGAAGTTGTAGAGTTTGTCAATTCTTGTCTCACTTTTCAACAAGTGATGAATGGGGACTATGTTCAATAAGTTTTGCTTCAACTTCTTGAGGTTCTCAAATAAAATTTGGATATTATATCTATGTTCTTTATGATAAAAGTTCATGGACATCATGGGGACATGATTCCATCAGGGTGATCATTAATCGACTCACCAATATGGCCGACATCCTAGCCATCCAAGTATAGTCTTCATTTCAGATAATGGTATGTATATGATAGCAGGATATAGGTCGACTCCATGGATTTACATTTAGTGATTGTTTATGATCATGATTCTTGCTTCACATCCAGGTTGTGGAAGGGATTACAAAAATAATTTAGGAGCATGTTATGCTTGAGAACAACATTACACCCACAGTCTGAAAACTAGACATAGCGGACCATTATTTTTTAAGAGGACATGTTGAAAGATATTTTATTATAAATTTCCTGTATTTGGGAGGATGACCTACATATGTCTGCGTTCTTGTACAACAAAATCTACAATTCGACTAGTGGTATGGCACTATTAATGGATTTTTATAGGTGATTATATGGGTGACCAATTTTCTGGACTGACCTAAGAGAGTCCTTCGTCATAAGACCATAATTTGATCTAGCTATAATAGAGAGTCTGCATACATTGAAAGAGGTGGTGAAGAGTGAAAATATCCATTATATGTTTTAGGCATACAGGTAGAGGTGTCCATTTGATTTCTAGGATGAAGACCATTTGATCCTTTGGGTTTTTCTATAAGGTGGATTATATATATTTGGATGGGGTAGAAGGTATTATTCATGGTTCATTGGTCCTTTTATAGACTATATTGAGTTGGTGAGGTTTTGTTATGCTTATCTCTACCCCAATAGTTTTATAGGGCACAATATGTCTTCTACATGACATTGATAGGGATGTACGTGTGTGACCCATCACACATTATCAACATGGGTGTGTTGGACATCAAGGATGTAATGTCTTTTGTTAGTTACCTAGTGGTTATTATGGATTGGTATGATATGATCCTTCATGGGTGATTTTTTCCTTCAGTGTGTGTCATATAGTAGAATATGAATCTCATTGAGGGCACTTGGTAGTGGGAGGCTCATAACCGTGACTAGTACCAATATCATTATTAATAGACATTGTTTTAGATTTTTTGGGACATAAATACAAAAGGATTGGAGAATTTATTGTTTTATATTTGAAAGTTTATTATTTATAAATATTTTACAGATTAATTTGGTGAACAGGAACTGAGATGGGGCATGATTCATATTCATGGTGTTTCCGAAATAAATGATTGAAATATATTAAAATATTAAATAACATTTTCATGTGGTTTTCCTACAAAAGAAAAATAAAATCTATATGGGTTAATGGATTAGAAATATAAAGGAACTATTGAGTTTATAATGGTGGATTTACACTAGGTGATACATAAATTCTGTAGGCATAGGAAATTTTTGGAAATATCATCAGAATCCCAAAAATGAAGAATATTATCTCAATAATTTTAGATTATTTCATTTATGTATGAAATGAATGATTTATATTTAAATGGACTATTATATTATAATTATAGTGTTATTCTCATAAAGTTATAATAACATAGAGAGTTATTGGAGAGAGATATTGATAATTCTTCCCGATGAATGAAGACAAGATTACAGATCGACGATAGACATACAAAAATATGGAAGGATCTTTCTAATTATAATGACACATCAATTTTTCTTCATCAACAACATTTTTGAATTTATTTAGGGAGTTATTTTTATTTTACTTTCCCCATTCTATAATTATATGATGAACCTGGACCAATCAATCCACAATTTGGCCCACAGAACAATTGTTATGTGACATAGGTTATTTTGTGGTGTTTATCCTGATATAAAAAATGAAATTTATGGGATTCATTTTTTTAGAACTTGAAAGACTATGTTGAATATGAAAAATTATTGGGATTATTCCATCTCAATTATATTTCTTCCTTTCACACTAGATTAATAATATTTCATGGTATTTATTGTTCCTCAATACTATTTGAATTTTATGGAATGATCAATAATCACACATCTTATTCTAGGTAAAATGATCTAAAATAATAGATTTTACTTTAGTACAACTTGATTAAGGTTCTACATAAGTTTGAACAGTGGATCAAATGATTGTGGCTACCAATTTTTCATTATTCAGCGGTAATGATAAATAGTGATTATATCATATTCCAAGCTGAATGGATGTCCTAATAATACCAATTCAGTGATGGAATGACGAAGTTACCTTAGATATAGAGTTTCATGAAATAAAGACCATAGGAACTGAATCTGGATGATTGAATAAAATGAGAAAGAGGTATAAGATATGTAATATGAAATGATGATATTCACGACGTGTATTCCTTATCTACAAAGTGTGTATCCCCCTTGAAGAAATCGGTGGGTACCTAAATGAGCACACGATCATAGGGTTGAATACACATGTTGATGACATTACATGTACTTTAAGACAAGGAATGAAATATAACATGTACATAGATTACCCCATGTATTGGTGAATAAGAACAAATAAATGGGTTGACACAGTGTATTGGAACATGAGAAATGTACACAAGCAGACGTTGCATGCAGGGACCTATCATATAACCCATTTACATGCAGTGTCCACTTCTACACAGCATGGGTAGAATTACAGGGGGAATTATACATGGGAAGTACCTTGGTTCATGGGACATAATCTGATCTACTTCTAAATGAAGTGTACCCCATTATTCATCTCTTGATTATATTTTCATCTATATCCTAGACATGATATATTAGGTTTTTTTCTATTTATCAATGCCTTGATTGTTTGTGTGATTCATTTCCTCGTCCTAGGAATAGACCCCTTCCGCATGACATCAAGGATAGTTTCATTTGAATCGTCATGATAGGCCATGATATGGATCCACTTGTTATCTTCATTCCATAAGTGGACTTCTTCATATTGACATGACCAAAACTATGTGGGTTCTGACCATCTACATTTAGGGTTAATCCAGATTGTGTTTTTTCAGTCTCCCCAGGGAACTATCAATGATCTTGATCATTACATCATATTCTCTTCAAACTATCAACATATCATTTCATGGTGAGAATTGATGTGCATCACATCTTGGAAAGTCATCGTCGGTATTATTATACTCTGGAATGTGTTATTTTGAATGAGTGGTTCATGTAATCTTTCAACAGAAATCCTAGGGTAGTTATACTATTGTCATGAATTACCACTAGATTGTGTATCTTTTATTTAGTATATTTTAATATTCTTGTTATATTCACTATTGAAATATACATATATATAGCTAACAGTGTATTCCATATATAAATTAAAATTTTCATTTGGGGTATCATACTGAGTATTGTTATACTCACCACTAAACAAAATTTTCCAAAAACATTCATTTTTTGTGTTGATGATTCGACTTTTGATGGAGTCCATGGAGGACTATGATTAGAATGAAGTACCCTGGGACACCCTGAGATGAGAGGGGCGAATCCGGGTTACAAAGTTTTCTATTAATGCGATGGATCTTATTCCCATGTTGGTAGGAAATTGTTGAACCTCTATGACGAGTAAGATCAGAAAAAAACCATACACATGTGGAGATAAGCCACATCACTTTTTTACTTGATTCACTAATAAGGGCTATGTTCAAGGAGCATATGATAACTAGTTTTCAGATGTACCATATTCCACTAAGCATCACAAGATGTGGATTACAATGGTTCTGGCATAGTCACTATGTCCTAGGGTCACTTCATTTACAAAAGTTCAGGGATAGGTCATTGCGTCCCTCGGGTGACTCCCATTGACTCCCCATGGATCACTGACCTTAGTGAAGTCCCACTCGGTTTATAGACATGAAGGTCTCTTCATCATTGCTAAAAGAATGCATCCTTTGTTGTATGAAGATTCTCTGTTGAAATCCAACTATCACGCGTAAACTGATCTCCCTTTGCACTGAAGGTTTTAGGTAATCTTCCACAATTCGTGCAGCTCCAAGACAACTGGAAAGCTTCAACAATACCTAGTGTGCATGTCCAAGCCGGCGCACAAGTTTCAAGGACGGTGTGAATGTTATAACTGGTGTGCAAGTCCACTTCCAACACTTGAGCGACACACACCTCTTCAACCATAAACATTCACAACCCACATTCTTCTTCTCCCAAGCCGATTTTGAAACACAAAGGTCACCTATCACGCAACTTCAATTCTGGCGCGCAAGTATCACCAAACACCTGGATGACTCTAGGACATGAAGCAAACAACTACCACACTACTCCACCTAGTGTGACCCACCACCACTTGTGCGACCTCAACACCTGCGTGACAAGAGCTCTGAAATTTCTCTTGGTCCAATATTCAAACTGAATAAGAAGGGTTTCTCTTATATTTATAGGCATTCAGATACCCTACGCAGTGGTGCGTAAGCCTTCCCTCGGCATGCAAGTTTCGGCACGCAAGTCTTTTGTCGCCCTAGACACTAGCGTGTCCAACCCAAAAACATGGTCGCCCCTACTTCTTTTTCCATATTTTGATGATCTGGTCATGAAGGAAAAATGGCGCACAAGTTTCCAATCCTTCTATGCCCCGACACACAAGCTCTTTCTTGGCGTACAAGTCACATGAGTGACCAATCAAATACATTAACGACCCTATTTTCTTTGCCATATTTTTATGTTCTGATCTTAAAAAACATATGGCATGAAAATTTCCTATTATTCTAGTCAACGACACACAAGTATCTTTTCCAATACACTGTTTCTCCATTTGTTGATTCTTAGGCCCAAATTTGGAAAGAACTGGAGACCAGTGCCACCTTCAATACTTGTTATCTACTTATTCTGTATGATCACTTTTCTAGCACAAATTTTGACTTTCCACTGAGGGTTGACAACAAACACAAATCTTAATCCAATACATGCACAGAATGTCCATGGGTCCAAAACACAGGAACCCAATTCATGATTCATCTCTTGTTTTCTACATCGAGCATTGCTCACATAGACTTAGAGTTCAGGCTGAGTTGATACTTACATTTTTGGTTTGCATGTGCACCTATTGAATTTATTTCATGATTGCCAAAAAACCCAAAGGGGGAGATTATTGGACACAACGAAGTTTTGTGCAAGAATTGGAGTATGTTTTTTGTTTTTTTTTTCAATCCTATGTGGCTGTTCAGAATGTGTGATAGAAAAGTGATCATACAGAATAAGCAGATAAAAAGTATTGAAGGTGGCATCGTTTATCTCTTTGTTGATTCTCAGGCCCAAAATTTGGCAAACACTATAGACCGAGGCCACCTTCAATCCTTGTTACCTGCTTATTCTGTATGACCACATTGCAAGAACACATTCTGACCTTCCATAGAGGATTGAAAAACAACATAAACCACAATCCAATTCATGCACAGAACATCCATGGGTCCAACAATCTTCTCCTTCGGGTTTTTTGGCAATCAGAAAATATATTCAATAGATCCACATGCAGAACAAAAATGCATGAATCAACTCAGCCAACACTCTAAGTCTATGTAAGAAATTCTCGTTGTAGAAAACAAGATATTAAACTTGAATTGGATTCCCATGTTTCAGAATTCTCAATGTTTCCCAAGAAATTTCCTTACAGTGACATAGTATCATTAAATATTAGCTGAGTTACTTCTCATCCTTTGACGCTGAATTTATTCCTTTATCCCCCATTGGAAAGAAACCCAATGATCAGTACTTGTTCATTATTCAACCCCCTGGATAGTATCTTCCCCACAAACCAGAATCACAACCAGAGACAAATAAAAATCAGTTAACATGACTGGGGATAGGGGTATTTCGTAACCTTCTTATGCACGAGGAGGTGGCGGAACACAGAGGTTCAACCGATGCTTCTCAAGAACAACCGCTGATAGTGGCTTTGTCAGGATATCAGCCACTTGCTCATCTGTTCCCACCTGATCCATTCTAATCATGCCTTGTTCCACTTTCTCTTTGATAAAGTGATACTTAATTTCAATAAGTTTTTCATGATAATGGTGAACCAGATTCATTTTAAGAACAATTTCACTCTTGTTATCATAGTAAATCACCATTGGTTGCTTCACCTCATCACCAATGTTTGTTAATTTCTTCTTCATCCATATTTGTTGACTGTATGCCTTTGTGGTAGAGATATACACAACTTTAGCAATACTAAGTGAATTAATTTTATATTTGTTGCTCAACCAGCAAACACATTTATTCCCAATATAGAATGCTCCACCACTGGTGCACTTTCTGTCCAAAACATCGCCATCCCAGTCAGCATCAAGAAATGATGATAATTCACTATTCCTTCCTACACCAATGTATAAAACCACAGTTTTGAGTCCAATGAATATACCTCATGATTCATTTTATAGCTGAAATATGTTCTTTCTTTGGATTACTCTGAATGCGGGCTGCAAAACATGTGGAAAAGAAAATATCAGGCCATGTTGCTTTCGGTTACAGTAGGCTCCCATTGATCCTCCAGTATGTGGTGGGATCTACAGAGGACCCATCCTCATGCATTCCATGTTTAGTTCCAACTATATTCAGAGTTTACATTGGTTTGGAGTCCTACATATTGACCTTCTTCAATAGATCTCTTGCATACTTTTCCTGTGAAATGAAAGGGTAATACTACTTTTGAATCAATTACAGCCCCATGAAATATGTGATCTCCCCAATCATAGACATTTCAAATTCTGATTTCATGTTATTGGAAAATTCATCCAAAGATTTCTTCTTGCCACCACCAAAAAAATGTCATCAACATAGTCTAGAACCATGAACTAATCTTTTGGATAAATACTCACATACAAATTGTGGTCTACTCCTCCCATTTTGAAATCCAACATCTTGAGGTACGAGACCAGTCGGGAATACCATGCACGTAGGGCCTACTTCATACCATATAGAGATTTATTCAGTTTGCAGACCTTTGTTTCATCATATCCAAGAACAAAACCCACTGGTTGTTAAATGTAGACTTCTTCTTTGAGTACACCATTCAATAATGCTATATTGACATACATCTGGTATTCATTATATCCTCTTTAGAGTGACATGGAAAGGAAAATCCTAATAGACTCCAGTCTTGCCACTGGAGAAAAGGATTATTCAACATCAACACTTTTAATATTAGTGTATCCTTTAAATACCAATCGTGATTTATTTCTAATAATACGTCCATGTTCATCAAACTTATTTTTTAAGATCCACTTTATACCTATCACTTTGTGACCTTCGGGTCTCTAGACAAGATCCCATGTCTGATTCTTCTCAATTTGATTTAATTATTCATTAATGGATTTCAGCCATGATTCATCCTTTATAGCTTCATCAAATGAGGATGGCTCAACAACTAACAGAAATGCATATTTCATGTAATTATGCATTCTTCTTGTGTGAGTGGGTGCACTCCTGTCCCAAATTATGTTTGAGGGATCAATCTCAGCTCTATGATTTCTCTTGTGCGGTTCAGTTGCATTATCTCTAGCCACATTTTCTTCTTTAGATTCTTCTTCTGTGTCAACATCATGATGCGAATGCTGAGAGTATTGTACATATTCTTCTATTTCTGTATTGGTATTTCCCCATGTTCACTTTCTCTCACATCAGCATATGAATTCCTTTAAGGATTTATGTTTTTCTCTTCAATTATTTTGACATCACTTCTTTCCACAATCCTTCCTAATTTCTTGTTGAAAAACTTTTAGGCTTTTCTGTTTATTGAGTATCTGAGGAAAATTCCTTCATATGCATTTTCACCATACTTCCCTTGATTTTCTTCTTTGTGTCTAATGAAGCATTTACTTCCAAAAACATGAAAGTATTTCAAAGAGGGAATCCTTCCATGCCACAATTCATATGGTGTATCCGTCTCACCCATATATAGTCCTGTCGAATTTTGAATATACATTGTAGCTTGAACACCCTCTTTCCAGTAATGTCATGGAATATGAGTCCCAATCAGCATAGTTTGTGCAAAGTTGATCACATGTCGATTCATACATTAAACAACTTCATTTTTGTTGTGGAGTTTTCACAGTAGCTACCTCATGTTGTATATCAGGCTTTTCCATATAATTTTCAAATTCAGTGGACATGTATTCCCCTCCATTGTCAGATCGCATCACATTGATTGTTCATCCGATATCTTTCTCGGTGATTTGCCGATATGTTTTCATGTAGTCATTGAATTTTTTTCCTATGAATGATGATCACACATTCCATTATTCTGTAATAATCTATGAAAAGGACAATGTACCTTTCTCTGTGAGTTCCAAAAACATTTATCAGCCCACATACATCTGTATGAATCAAATCAAGAAGGTGAGATTCCCTTTACTCCATTGGATGATATGAACTGCAGAATAGCTTCCCTCGATTGCAATAATCACAAGACTTTTCATGCCCATGCTTCAGTTTGGGAATGTCCATGACAATAAAATAAAGATTCAACATAAGAAACATTTACCCTCTGATACTACTTAATGGACCCCGGGACACCCTGAGAGGAGAGGGGTGATTCAGGGTGACAAATTTTTCTTTTAATGTGATGGATCTTGTTCCCATGATGGTAGGAAATTTTTGAACCTGTATGATGAATAAGATCAGAATGAAAACATGAACAAGTGGAGAGATGACACAACAATTTTTACTTCGTTCACCACAATGGGCTACGTCCAAGGAGAATACACAAACTGGTTATTGAATGTACAAAATTACACTAAGCTTTACAAGTTGTGGATTAAAACAGTTCGGGTACAATCACTCAGTCCTAGGCTCACTACCTTTACAAAAGTTCAGGGATAGCTCATTGTGTCCCTCTGGTCACTCCCGTTGACTCCCCCTAGCTCACTGCCCTTGAGGAAGTCCCACTCAGTTTATAGACGTAAAGGCCTTTTCATCATTGCTAAATGAATGAATCCTCTGTTGTATGTAGATTCTCTGTTGAAATCCAACTCTCACCTGTAAATTTATCTCCCTTTTCACCAAAGGTTTCGGGAATTCTTCCAGCTTTTCTGTGGCTCCAAGTCAACCAGGAAGCTTCAACAACACCTGGCACACATGTCCAAGCCGGCACACAAGTTTCAAGGATGGTGCACAAGTTATAACTGGTTCCCATGTCCACTTCCAACACATGTGTGACACACACCTCTTCAACCTTAAACTTGTGCGACCCACATTATTCTACAACCAAATCGATTTTGAAACAAAAAGTTCAGATGTCGCACAACTTCAATTATGGTGTGCATGTATCACCAAACACCTGCGCGACTCTTGGACGTGCAACAAACAAATGTTTCACTACTCCACCTTGCATGACCCACCACCACTTGCGTGACCTCAACACATGCGTGACGGGAGATTTGAAATTTCTCTAATTCCAAACATCATACTGAATGAGGAGGGGTGATCCTCTATTTATAGTCACTCAGATACCCTGTGCGGCGGCACACATGCCTTCCCTCGACGTGTAAGCTTCATCCCCCAAGTCTTTTATCACCCTAGACACTTGAGAATCTAACCAAAAAACAAGGGCTCCCCAACATCCTTTTCTATATTTTGATGATCTGAACACGAAGGAAAAATGATGTGCATGTTTCCAATCCTCTGAGGCACCAGCGCGCATGTCCTTTCTCAGTGCACAAGTTACTTGTGTGACCAAAAAAATACTAGTGCGACCCTATTTCCCTTTCCATATTTTAATGTTTTGATCTTGAAAAAAAATGGCATGTAAGTTTCCTCTCCTTCTAGTCAATGGTGCACAAATCTCCCTCCCAAATATCTGTTTCTCCATTTTTTGATTCTCAGGCCCAGATTTGGAAAACACTAGAGACCAGTGCCGCCTTCAATACTTGTTATCTACTTATTCTATATGATCACTTTTCTAGAACACATTATGACCTTCCACATAGGATTGCCAACAAACACAAACCATACTCTAATTCATGCACAAAACATCCAAGGGTCCAACACAGAAGGTGCGTTGTGAGACCAAAATGAATGAGCTAAATTCATACAATATTCAATTAAAAATCCTAGTACATTTATAAACCAGTTAGTCTTGTGTTAAAAAATTTTTTATGTTAGTATTGAATTGCGCCATGTTTTAATTAGCAAATTATTTTTTTATACACTGTGTGTGGGATATAGATGAATTAATTCATCAGTTACATTGTGGTTTTTTATATTTAATCAATTTTTTTGGAATGGATATGTGTTCTTCTATACAGGTGAATAGGGAATTCCTCCCATGTTATGGGTAGGCCTTCTTGATTCTAGTCACCAATCCATTTACTACTTATGGTGGGCTTTGGGATTTGCAACAAGGGCCCCACTAGGATAGGTCGTGACATTAAAATTTAGGATTTTTTAATAATATTCAATTATATTTTAAATATTACATCATGTGTTAATAATTCAATCCACAATTCCTAATTATTCATTAGTAGCTATAGGGATTGTTTTATGGTGAGACATATGCAGTGCTTGTAAAATAAACAACCATAAACATTGTTCTACAATACTATAACATAATTGAAGGGTGGAAGTATTGTAAAATCCCCCAACATGATAAAACTCAATGAATAACAAAAATAGATAACTTCATCAATAGTGATAAAATAAATTCTCTGAATTTTTATTAAAATAATTCATCATGAGGACATGGGGTTTCAATTGGTGTCATATGGATGGATTGAGATAGTATCCAAAGGAGTATGGTGACCATAAATGAATATTCTCAAGAATCATGTGACAATTTTTTATTAGAATTAACTTTCCCTATGTAAGTTTCATAACTCTTGTAATGGTGATTATAATTGATATCAATTCAACATTAGGTATATTACATACCATCCAATTTAATAACGTAAAAATGATTCATTAAATTTTTCTTCAGTAAAACCTATCCCCAATAACATTTATTCTAAAATTATCTATATAGAGATAACCTGTTTCTCTGCTAGTATTGTGGAACATCGATATTTTACACTTTTTCTGAGATAGTTGTTCAAATAGTTTCATTTTCATCATGTATTTAGTTTTTTTCCCTTTAGCATTCATCATTTACATATTAATATCATTGAATTTTTGGTTGTGTTATTCAATGCTGAATTATTTTTTGTAATAGTATGTTAATGTCATTTATGTTAAAAATAAAATTTCATTCTTACATTTATTGTGATAAGGAATATTTAAATGGCCATCTATAATGCATGGTTTATTTTTATTTTTTTGTTTTTTATATAAAATGAATTATTGACATTATATATTTATGTTTTCATATTTGGTATTTATTTTTTGGTGTTATCTTTATAGTTTATTCAAAATAAAATGTTTAATTTCTTATAAAAGTTAATTATATTTTTTAATTAATGTTATCAAGAATGGGAGTATTAATGGTAGGGTTTTACGGTCTATTACAATCTCATCAATAACAAGATATGAGTCTTCATGTTGTATGGACCATAACTAATAGAATTAATAAATGATTTTCAATATATTTTGGAGTAATATTATATTTCGATAACATTAGTATGTAAATGAATAAATATTAATTGAGATTAGTTGATGAATTATGTTTAGGAATCAATCTAGGGATACATAAATGTACTGTGATTCTAATATAAGAACATGGTATATTAAACATAATTTTTTTATCATTTTTATTAGAATGGTATGTTTATAGGATTCTTATTAAGAACCCATGTCACATATGGTTGTACTAATTATATGTTTTGAATTTTTTGATTGAAAAATGATGGGTTTAGTATAGATGATAAAACAATTCAATAACTATGTGTGGATCTATAGGATATTGTTCAATTGGCTCATATTTATATTTTCTAAATGATTAATTCATATTATATTGATACATGGATTGGTAAATTTTTTCAGACTGATTTTATTGAGAATATATTTAAGAATGACAGATCAATTTTTTATTGTTAAATAGAGTATAAAAAAGAATTAGTTGAGATTTAATTTTTATATATTATGATGATGGATTTTCATTTTATATTTATAATAGGTTTTTTATATCAAATATATTCTTTATAGTAGTTTAATAATCATTATATTGATTGAGTTATATTTTATACATCATGATATCATATCTACTAGAAGTATAAAATAGTTTTTTTATCAATGACTACATAATAATACAAAATCAATTATTGACTAGTTCATAAGGGAGATCTAGAATATGGGAATTTGGTTTATAACTCAATAACATGTTATGATAAATAGATATTACATTGATGACAATGAGTTTAGTGTGAGAATTTTTTAGATGTCCTTATTCATAGAGATTTTTTTCATGATTTTCAATTATACCTAATAAAAATACATACTTCTAGTTTGATAAAGAGATGAGGGTGTATATGAGTTGTATGTAGAATAATCATCGAATTATTTTATGTTTCATAAAATTGAAAAGGTTCATTAATGATAAAATATAAAATTAATCTATATTGTATTCTATGATGAAAAATACGAGATCTTTTGATTTTTTTATTTCTGATTCAGTAGTTATCTGTTTGGGAATAAAAAAAGTGAGCCTACTTAAACCCTTGTTTTTGACTTCACCAAAATAATGTGAGACTTAGATAATGTACTTTATGAATATATTTGATCTAGTGATGGAATGTTATTTAGTAACATGGATTTTAATCTTTCTTAATGAAATACCATATGATTACATTCATTTAATTTATTTTTATAATCTATAAAATGTTCCATGAATATTTTTGAAATAGTTTTTTTAATTGACATGAAAATAAAACATATGAGTATGATCATTAAATAGATCATCAATATGTGAATATAATCATTCAATCATTTTCTAGTTTTTTCTTATTGGTATAGGCATATATAGAAAATATCCCAATGGTTATAAATGTATTTTTATGTGGTTTCTGAAAGTGGTATTCATCTTTAACTCCCAGTCAAAATAATATGTTTATTCCAAAAAAACTATTTTGGTACCTATAAAATATATTTGGATCATTATCATATGTTTTCCATTAATATTTATGTATTTTTAGGTCAAATATATGACTCACTATAGAAGGGTTTTATTCATTCTAGTGTTTGACATTGTAGAGAACCATTTTTTCAAAAATATTCATGATAGTTTGATGTTGTTTATTTATTATTGATATATGAAAGATATTATAGGGAATAAAAAACATTCAGAAAAATTTAATGATGTTATGTTCGCTTATATAATGGGATCTGGTTAGTTTTCGAGGGTTTGTATAAGAGTTTGTTTATGATATTTACAGAAATCATTTCCATTTGCATCCTGTTGAGGGTTCAACCCTCAGTGAAACAATTATAACAAATTTTTAATCCCACATATCCTTTTCTTTAGAGGTGTTTATATTGTTACGATTTCGTTAAATTATGTTTAAAAAAGTGGTTATTCTAAATAGTTAAATATGATCCTAGTTTGTTCATTTTTAGTTCACAAGGATATACTATGAATTTATAAATTTCCTATGATTTTATTAGGTTATTGAAAATTGTGTTTAATTCTATACTTTAATAGTTTTTCATATCTCTCCTTAATGATATTTTAAACAACTATATGTCACATCAATTTTATAAAAATAATTAATGAGGGTATTTATTGAAACCCAACGAATAATATACAAGGATATTACATCATTTTTTTAATGTTAAATTAGGTTCTTTTTAATCATGTAACACAATCATATTTTATGGTTAATTATCTTTAATGTTTCCAATAATGATCATACCATTTATAATTATTCATATAAATACCCTACATAAAACCTATATTCATAACTTGGGTGAAGGAAACATAAGATATGGAGATCATTGATGCTCAGTAATGATAAAAAATAGAGATATTTATGTATTACATGAGAGTAAGGGGTTTTTTACATCACAATAACATTCAAAAATCATTCCATTCAGGTCATATATCAAATTATATTATCATGGAAAAATTATATGCATTTCATAGTAATAAAATCATTATTATATCAATGATCTTGATCCATTATAGAATTATATTTTAATATGATATGGAATTTTTGGTATACAAATATTGATATATAAAGTGATTTTGATATTTTATGGGGCTTACTTTCGAGGACATTATAATAGTCAATGTCTGTTACCGTGATGATTTCACTCTACGTTCATGCCATGTATTACTATACTGTGTTCACTACCCATTCTAGACATGCCTATCTCATGAGTCATATAAATATTTACCCCTGAATTTAAGGTATATATATTTCCCAACCATTACATAATGAAAACAGACACTTCTATGGAACATGATCATAATCGTTAATCATATCATAAACAATAAAATGAAATGTGTATCAGAAATGATTCATCATATAATGACATGGGGAAAAGATAAAGGTTTCATAATAATTTCATTATAGAGTAACCGCTAAAATAAATTCTATATCATAATAATTTTATGATGGTATAACATTTGTATGTGATAAAAGATTCATAGATATCATAACTTCAAAAATTTGAGCATTCAGAGAAATAATTTGAATTTTATCCCTACATAATATCCCTTGTAAATCATAGGAGGCTGAAACATATGCCATATTAAATTTAACAGTATTCTGATGTTCATTGAAAAAATTTATTGAGTAAAAAAATACAAATCTAAAATTCTATTTTAATTTTTTTTTCTATTTTGAAAATCCATGGAAACATTTAAGTGGTGAATTTAAAATAAGTGAAAAATCTTTTAAACATAAATAAATTTTCAAAAAAATTTAACAGAATATTTCTCTTCAAACATGTAATGAAATATTTAGAATAATTTAAAAAATATTTAAAATAGTAATAAATTTTAAATACACTATTCCATTGAAATATAAGTAAAAGATCATTTAAAATTTTAATTTTTTTATGATTTTTGGAACTTATAAGATTTATCACCTAAGAGATAAATAAATTTAGATTTTCTGATGAAAAGTTTCTAAATTATCTGATCTTACAATGATTCGTACAATGTTTCGAATAATAGAAGAAATTATTAATGACTATAAGTGAAGAAAAATATTAAGAATTCATGAGAGGTTGGTCATGGGATTTTAAAATTAGGGACATAATCATAGAAAATCCATATAAATGATAAAATTTAGAATAAAATCATTACAACAATGGTAACATTGAATCATAACTCCATTGATGTTATAAAATATACTGGAAATTTTATTTTAAGGAGGAAAAATAAATTCATCACATTAAATATTTATTGGATTTCATATACACCTCACGAAAAAATATTAGTTCATAATATAACATACGTCTCAACAAAGTACAATTTGGTAACAAATGCCTTAATAATATGATAACTTATAATCCAAAATATCATTGAAATATATATCCAAAAAAATACATAAAAATATATTTTTAAAATATTTATATAATAAATTCATTGGATTTGTATACACGTCAGACAATTATTATGTGGTGAATATAAAATTTGTCTCACAGAATGTAAAAGAGAGACAAGAAACCCTTATATTATTTCTTTAAATCCATCATAGAGATTTGAACCATATTTATTATGAATATAATTTTATTAGTCCGCTATTTCAAAACCACATTAAAATACATGACACCATATATTATTTTCATATTTCCAATTATTAACCATTTATAAAATGTAATATATTAATATTTTATTTTAGTTAATAACCGCATTGTTTTTCTTATCTGTCTTGATATGTTATTTTTTCATTCTATTAACTTAATCATGGAAAAATAGTCTCCATAATGTTAACCATGATATTAATATCATGTAAATTCATAAAATATGTTTTATAAATTAATCACTAATTTTTAGTGATAGGAAATGAAATAAACAGTTAATAGAGAGGGTATGCAATACATAAGAAGGAACACAATTTTTCATTTTGATATCGAATTAAAATAAAAAAAAGTAAATGGAAAATATTATCATTAAAAAAACTGTAATTTAAAATAATTCTTTGTTTTTATAAAACTGATTCATAATAAATTCTGTGTAATGGATGAACAAATCATATCACATGGTTAGGTAATTGATTGTGTACACATCAATGATGCCGTCATGTTCCAAAAAAATGGACACCATAGATGTAAGTGTGGTATAATAATTCACTAAACATAATGGCATCATAAATATAATAAATATACTATATAAATAATAAGTCCATCATTTTTAATATTTTTAGAGGTGTAAATGGAAAAATGAATGATATCAATTGGTAAGGATATTGTTCGCCTTACACACGGATGAGTATTTTGTACCCTATTTGTGAAATTTAGTGAAATTATAGGTTGAAGAACTAAAATAAAATATTTTATTATATGGATGATACATGGTTATTATAAAATCAGGTAATCATAATAATTTTTTTTTATTTATGATGAAAAAAATTCTCATTGATGAATGCTACATAATCATTGGGTATCCTCATTATGTTTTCACTAAATTCATTAATGGTTTGATTTATGTACAAAATATGGCATATAAGATGATGGATGGTAGGTTGAGAAGTCTCATTAAAGGTTTCTTTAGTCCAATTTTCATTACAGGTGTGATTAAATGGGGAGAATGACTGCCCTTTTATAGTTGAAGAGGACTGGAATTCTTGTATATTGTGAAATATATTTAAAATTGTGAGGTATGTGATACCTCATGTTCCCCTTAAATTAAATAAAAATAAATGGAATTATTTATAAGGCAGGGAAAAATATCAATAACCAAAAAATAATATTAATATTATAATTTCTTTTATTATTCGTTTGATTTAATCAATTTTACTATTTTAGATTTTTCACAATAATTTATTTTCTAACCTTGTAATTTATCCATTAAGAATAAATTAAAGATACAATAATTATAAAAATTAGAACCACTAATAACATATATCATACCTTATTTATAAAATAAAATTCTCATGTGTCTTGTAATTTAATTTTAATAAAGGCACACAGAACCTACCAAAACACTACTTTGATTTTAACATCTTTAACAAGGTTTATATTATTTAGTGGTTCATATGATCATTATAAAATATAAATGGTGAAATAATGGACCATATTTTCAATATAATAACTTTTAGAAATTACTTGGATAAAGAAATTCTTCACACTAATTTTCAATAATTTTATAAATTATCATTTATTTTAATATAACATTAATGTCAATTTTTACAATATTTATTTAGTTTTAATTTAAATAGATAACAAATAATGGAATTAAAATAAATTATTTTAACATATACTTTTCATGTTATAATCATGAAAAAAAATAATTCAATATTTCTTTCAATTTACATAACATTTGTTATTTCTTTAATAATTCATTCTATTTACTTATTAATTAAATAATGCCTCTGTTGGAATTTCATAATCATTTCAATAAATTATTTAATATCTTAAAATTTTAAAAAAATACTAATCACAATTAAAGAGAAATTATTTTTAAAAAATATATATATATAAGCTAAATTATGTTTTTTCCATACCCCTAAAGCTTTATAAATTTAAATTTTATGGATGTTTTCATTTTTTAATTACATAACTTATTATACAGGTCACTATAATAGAATATTAATATAATACTTAATAAAATATATTACATGTTTTTCAGATTCTATATAAGCCCACCATTAATTGGATTTTATGAAGTCATTGGTTCATTTTCCACATTATCTAATTTGTTTAATCAACTGAAAAAAATATTTTTAAATTAATCATGGTGATTAATTTTCAATTTTTATAATAATTATGGTCAAAAATTAATTTTACCTTATTAGAAAATATAAATTATTTTTTTTCCAAATATGAAATCCATTTTTCAAAATTCAACTCATAAAATTGGCATACTATCATTTAAAATTAATCTTAAAGTTTCAATGAGAAAAATGGGTTATAATGTGAAAAGTTTCAAATGTTTAAAATGATTTTTAAATTAAAAATCAAGATGAAAATTAATAAATTGTACTAAAATGGATTAACTGAAATGAATTTGATCATAAATTAAAATATCAATGATCTAAAAATTATTTAATACTTTTAAATTTCATGTAAATATTTCTCATGTTGTGATTTTGATAATTTATTGGTTGAAAACATACTATTGGAAATAAAATATTTTTTTAGAAAAATAGTTTCTTTTATATTAAAAATGGATTTATTATTAATTAAAATTAATATTCACCAAAATATTAATTTTATAAATATGTATTAGAGTCATTTTAAAATTTTAGTTAATCTTATTCATGACAATCATTATTGAATCAAGGTGATTACTATCATATAATATTATTTCAATAATTTGTTTTTTATGGTTAAACGGGTCCTTGTGTGTAATTCACGCTAAACTCAATATTGAATGTAACGAATAAAAAACATAGTATCACATGTAAATCATGTTATACTAAATTTATGTTGTAAGGCAATATGAAATCATTTTTTCATATAATGTTATATATTAAAAATATTAATTACAACAATAAAAATACATTTCATAATATATTTGGGTTTTAGATATAATCCCATTTAAATTGAATTTAAACCTTGATATTTGACTCATTTTAAAATGGTTTAACATTTGAAAATATTCCTTCATAGTATACCAGATTTATAAATAAAATAATGAAATTTCATAAAAATTGGGAAACCTAGAAATAGTTTGGTTATCCAAATAAACTCATAACTATGATTCCACATATGGTAACATATATGGGATGTTAAAACATGGATATAGATGAAAATATTTAATAATTTCATAGAGTGATATATATCACTAATCAAAAGAAGGTGATAGATCTATATATTGGTAAAAACCACAAAACCATTAATAATAAATAACTAAAGGGACCATTTGATTCATAAAAAATAACAGTAAAATGATTAAAATTTTGTTTCCATAAACATTTCCAAAAGATGGAGAATTTTTAAGATATGATATTATTACATGATTTCATTTAATTTTAGCGGCACAATATTACACTTTAGTTATGCTTTGATTAGTTTCATCATCATATATTACTCCATGAAATGAATTTTTTTTCTTCGTGAATACATAATGAATCATAGGATCCATAGATTGAACAAAAAATTATTATAACTATTTCCAATTATAAAAAAATTAGAACATGTTATCCAATATGAATGTATATAAATATATTATAGACATTAATTAAAATATAGACCATCAGTTATTGTTAAATATAAATCATTTCATCACTGGTTATAATTTTTACCATTCTGAAAGATAATTTTTAAGTATATTAAAAAAGCCACAAAAGGTTTTAAAAATGTTTAACATTGATCCCCCATATATAATAATATATCTATAGATTTCCATATATTAAACATTTTATTTTCTTAATAATTTATTCTCTTGAAACATGGTAATGACCAACATTATCAAAAATATTTATTGAATATTTACAAAATTCATCATTTTATTCGGGATATATAGATTATTGAATAAATTCCATAAATCGAGAAAATGTTATAAACTGCTTCCACAATATCATAGACAAATTTTTCTATAAAAAAATAATCACAACAAATGTTGACATAATTGTCAAATTTATTGTTTTTACACACCATTTATTTATCGAAACAGAAAACCATTTTCGCAAATTTAGGAACATATTAAGGGTTATATTCATATTATCGAAGTATTTAATTTTTATTAGAACCCTTTCTTATATATCCTTACAATTTAAAATGATCTTTAAAATCCATTATTTAATACTATTTTTGTATAATACCTTAATACATCTTGTTTGAGTAAAAATTATTAATGATGAGAAAATAATTCTTTGAATCCTAACACATCAACAAAACAATCCATCCACATTATTTACAAACTATTAACTGGGATTCATTGCCTCATTCAATAAAAATTATTCAATCCATATATCATTTTTAGTATAACCCTCCCTATAATACACCCATTTTAATTCCCTTCAAAATATTTCTCATTAGGACATTTATTTTTATAATACTTATACATTTAACAATTAGATCATTTATACATTGATAATACATTTGGGAGAGTAATATGAAATTCATTACATTAACTGAACTCTTCATTTTTCTATTGTAGTTACTTGATTTGTACAATTATTTTTCCTAGTCAAGGAATTTTCTTGTTCATCAATGAAATCTTTTTTGAATCACCCCTTTATTAACCAAAAAAATTAAATCTTATTCATTCTATTGTTTCCAATACTCAAACTCTCAGTGAGCTCCTTAATCACTTTTTTTAGTTAGTATTCAAGTTGGTTGATTTACACATTGTTTGTCATATCTTGTGAAAACTAATTTGGCATAATCACTACGTAATTAACACCATTCATCATACTGCATGGCCACTCAGTTAATAATATTGAAATACATTTAATTTGTAGCGACTTCTGACTAATTCATTCAATATACATATATATGAAATCATAATGTGATAAAATATAATCATAATGAAAAATTACATCGTCATAAATCATTATAAGGTCTCCATAATGAAAAAATATTTTTAATCTATGAACAAATATGGTTATCCCAGGTCATTCATATTCATCTTCATTTTAAATCCTTCATAATTGATTGTACACATTTGTGAATTTCTAAAACATATCCCCCTAGTGTTTGAGTCTTGATGTGTAGTAATCCACTCTATTGTAATGTTTTTCATGATTGAATCCTGCCCAATACAATGTTTTCATGTTTTTTAACACTACGAATATATGTTCCAAATAAACATCCACTTATAGTATCATGACATGGAAGTACTTTTTCGGAATCTACTCACACTATCTATCATCAATATTCAATGATATTTTCTTATACTTTAAGTAATGTTTATACTTACCCATAGAGACATTCCTATAAATGTAATTATAAGTACCTATATGGGTACCACTATGGTTTTCTCATCCAATTTTTTAATGGTAGAATAATTTTTTTTATTGAAACTGTCTATAGTTACATGGGGATTAACTTATATGCATATTACATTATATTTAACGACTATTCCTTACATTACTCAAACACACTCCTTAAAACCATAATATATTTGTGATTTTCGAATCACGGAACATAATATTCTAATATAGTGAGCGATTGTTAATATTTCCCAAAATGAACTTCCCATTTAGTGATACTCATAGAACTATGAAAAATAAAATCTATCATTATATCCTAGGGAAAGGAACATATGAAATTATGATTTCGAAATCATTTAATGGGAAAAAAGGGAGGTCTATAATATTAATAAGTGAATAAGTGTATCATAACATGCACATAATAGTTAAAAATTACACCCTACATATCAATTATCTCAATCCCAAATCGTGGAAAAAATATAAACATTCATAAAAGAATAAGTATACGGGAAATCAAATCGAATGATCCTTGAGAGAATAATATTCGTATAAGGGATGAAATTTTTGGCATAATCATTAGAATAAAAATCATTATCATATCTTTTAGTGACTACAACTAAGGTCATCATAGGGTTCAATGTTAATTAATATAATGAGTTCACTTCACAGTCCATCCCACTATTATTATACTAGGATCACAGTTCATTAGAACCATGTCTGTCAAAGAAGAAAAATATATATATATATATTTACTCAATTAAATTGAAAATGATATAGGCCCCACCCATTAAATAATGAAATAATACATATTTTTCCCACAATATGATAAATATTCATCAAATCAAAATCTATATTGTGAAAAGGGTATCAAAAGCATTTAAAAATATTTTAATGTGTGGAAAATAGATAGGTCACATAATAATTTCATCATTGAGTAACAAATGATAATATATATGTTTCATTTTAAATTTTATCCTCATATAACCCATATTAGAAAAAAAGTGCTATAACGATCTTTCCATCCAAATATAAACCATTTACGTAAATATTAAAAAATCTATACAAGGAACATAGTCACATTTAATCATATTTATCACTATTGGATGCTATTTTAGATTAAAAATAACATTGAATCATCATAAAAAAATATATTGTGGAAAATACCATTTTATCTTGGGAAAAAATTTCTAAAATATAAAATATTTTGATAAACTTTTAATTTTAAAATATCCTTCATCATTTATAAAGGAATAATTGAAAAATATATAAATCACCTTTTAAACATTAAACCCATTTAAAATCATTATAATTTGAAAACACCTCTAAAAATTAAAAATGATTATTTTAAAAATGTTTAAAAAGTTTTTAAAAAATAATAATTTTAAAAGTACTTTTCATTTAATATTACTGTTTAATTTCAATGAATAAAATTCTATTTTCTTGGAGAATATGTATTTCTTAGAAGAATGATTTTTAAATGTTAGGAAAAATAATGTTGGATTTTATTAAGAATATTTTATTAATTATAATAATTAAAAATTAGTGTAAAAATGATACCATTACGTGAAAATATAATGAAAAAATAGAGGAGAATAAAAATAAAGAAAAAAATTTAGCGATATATCATCAAATTTATACAATGGATACATAATCATAAAAAATACTGATAAAATTGGAGCTTGTAACATAAATTTATTACCACAATAGAAACACTAAATTAAAAGACACACTAAGGAGTAATATAAAATGGAACATCAAATTTAAGGATGATAAATAAATTTACAATATTATATGTCAATGGGGTTTCTTATAAATATAATGAATGAATATAGGTTCATAACAAGACACACGTCACAAAGAATGAAAATTTAGGCTAAAATACCTTTGAGATTCCAAAAATTTATCAATAAACCCCATGAAAGAGGGAACCTAAAATGGATATCTAAAAAAAATTCATCATTACAATCATAATATATATCATATGAAAGTATATATGAAAAATTTAAAAAATATGTGGTGAATATGAATGTTTTCCCATTGAAAGTAAAAGTGAGACTGAAATCCCTTGCATTAAGACAAGAATTTCATCATACTCAGTTAGGCCTACTATATATTAAGTATATTATTAGAATAAATATATTATCGAACCACACACACATATATTTATATCATACCATATATTATTTTGTTACATGTTTTATTACCCTTTTATTTAGAATTCGATGTTTATGTAACATTTTAGGTAATAACGTATTTGTTTGTTGTATATTTTTCATTTGTATTATATTTGGTCCACATAGTTTGATCCGGGTTACATTATATAAATGATGTTAAAAACTATATAAATATAATGTGTATTCATTATATATGATTTTAGAGTAAATATAACATTTATTAATAGGAATGTAAATGCTTCATTCATGGTGACTGTAGGTTGTACGTAAGTAGGAATAATATTTTTCTTTTACTTTTCATATTAAATGTAATAAACTAAATGAATATTTTTTATAATATAGAATAATTATAAAATAAAATATATCATAAAATACATTTTAATCTTATTTTTAATAAATTCATTATATTGCATGAATTAATTATATCTCTTTGTGATGCGATATTCCACCGTACACATTAGCAACATTATCGTATTCCTGGAAAATGGAATGCATAGTGATATAATGGCTCTAAAATTATAATATATTTTGAAATATCATAAATATAATATTTAAAAATTTAACACATCATAATTTCCATCCACTATAGGTGATAATGGATAAAAAAAACTACATCGGTTCGTTAAGTAGTTGTCTCTCCTACACACAAATAATGATTTCTCAACCAATTTAATAGTAATGTTATGGTTTGATGTCATAAAAATAACAAAAAGACATCAATTTTATTGAAATATACTGAGGTAACTATATAATCACAACATTTTATTAATTTATTAGTATGGAGGAATAAATAATATGGAAACTCACGTTGATGAACATGACCTCTTCTTTGGGTATCTTACTTATTTTTATAGTAATGACTTTCATGGTTATATTTATATCAAAAATAAGGATTATACGATTAGGTTATGGATTTAAAAATTTAATTTTTATTATTTTGGGCATTAAAAAGGATTTATTTTTGTGAATAATGGGATATAGTGATTGTTTGTTTTATAGTTGATGTGTATTGGCATTCCACTAAATACATAAATTTATTCACAAATAGGAGTAATAACTTACCACTTGTAAATTCCAAAATGGAATAATATTGGATTCGAGGGATTATTTGGTTGAGAAATACCTCCAACACAAAAAAATAAACATATATTTTATCATTTCGTTCCTTTGTCCTCATGTAGAATCAATTTTACACATTTTGTTTTTACCACAGAAACTTGTTTTTGAAACAAGTTAATTTTTCATTTTAGAATATCTTAATTTTATAATTGTTATAAAATATAAAACCCCTGATTATAAAGATAATATATAATTTATTATATAAACAATCACATGTTTTGGAAATTAATTTTAACATAGAAGCATGTAACATGAAAAAAACTACTTTAACCCGAACCATGATAATACGATTTTTTTATTTTGGGGTCACCATGTTCATTATAAAAAAAATAAATTTTACATAAAGGGATAATATTTTTTATTTATTAACATTTAAAAATATATTAAAAAATTGATGGTTTTTAAGCAATTTAATATAGTATAATAAAATATCATTTACTATAACACAACATTAATATCAATTTTTAAAATGTGTAATTAATTTAAATAAAAAAAATAATGAAAATGATTTAATAAATAAATATTATTTTCACACCACTATAAAAGCATATTTGAATCTAAAAAATTAATTTATATCCACAACTCATTCAGTTTTCACACCTTGTAATATTTTTTGAATATTTTATTTTACTTAATTGTTAACTATATACTTCCAAGAATGGGGTTTCAAAAGAACTTAATGCTATTATATGAGCTAATTTTTTTAATTTTTTTTAACATGATATGAAATTAATTTAAATTTATATATAATATTTATAATTGAATATATAACGTCTTTCTCATAACAAAAAAAATTATAAAATATTAAGGTCAAGTCGGGTTTCCTTTTTTCCTTTTTATGTCATCACATATTTTATATGTCACATTGGTGGAATAGAATCCATGTATCTCAAGAAAAATGTATTTTATGGTGATATTGTTCGAAATATCTTTATCTAATGTGTTATTAGAATATTTTTATTTTCTTTACACCTTATATTAATATATAAATCCTCGATATTCTTATTTTTACATAAAACTTGTTAATTAATTTTAACTGAGTTCATTAATAATTTTCAAAATAAAATAAATTTACCGTTATCAGATACTATAAATTATTGTAATTTAAAATATAGAATCATTATTTTCTAAATCGAAATAACAAAAGAGACATTTTTTATTTAAAATTAATCACTTATATGTTATGAAAAACCTAGTTTTTAAATAGAAAATATCCAAAGCATAAAATGATTTTATATCATAAGTCTATATGAAAATAATTACAATGGAAAAAATTGAAATAATAATTATAAAATTTACATAATTTTACCTTGAAACTAACACAAAATATAATTTATCATATTTATGAATTAAAAAAATAGTTTTAAGTAAAAATTCATTATTTTTCATGATTCCTCAAAAAATGAATCTTTTTTAAAAAAAAGACCACAATTTATAATAATATAATTTTTATAAAATTATTTCAATAATTATGTTTTCTTTTCAAAAATTATTTTTATAAATGGTAACCAAATAATTTTAATATTAGTCCCCCATAAATCTTTAAAATACATTTTTTCAAAAAAATACAGTTTAATGTGTAATATTGGATTTAATTTTTCTGTATTGACTATAAAAAACCTATGATGATTTAAATATATTAGAATGAATATATATTATTTATAAATTTCATTAATATAATTAACTAGGGGATTCGATTAATTTATTTTTATAAATCTTATTTTTGGACATTAAAATTTTTTTAGGAGAATAATATCTTCTATTTTAAAATGGGTTCAATTTGTTATAAAAATTAAT
This sequence comes from Viscum album, assembly GCA_963277665.1. NCBI lineage: Eukaryota > Viridiplantae > Streptophyta > Magnoliopsida > Santalales > Viscaceae > Viscum > Viscum album. The sequence goes on along the minus strand of OY728131.1, from coordinate 1,212,932,335 downwards.
TATCTACCATGTAATTCATTATATAACCATTTATAAACAATGTTTTAATCATTTATTTATTCATATTCATACCCACTTTTCAATCATCTAGTTGATAACTATCATATAATAAAATATTAAAAACTTGTCATTCTTTGTTTAAACATGGTGTTTCTTTTAATTGAATATATACATGGTATTATATGAAATGAAATAAAAAATTAATGTTTCATGAAATAATGTGTCCAAAATATGTTTCATTTTTAATGAAAACCAAAATAACATTTGTGTTAAACATTAAATATTAAATAGGTCTGTTTAAAAAAACATATTTCAATAAATCATTGCGTGTTGTAGTTTTGAGAATTATTTATTGGTATATATTGAATGATAAAATGAAAATTTAGATTTATAAATAAATAAAAATTAATTTTTGGCCATGTTTGAAGATGTCATATTGAATTTATTTATCCTTTGAATCTAAATGAGGATTTTTTATTAGAAGTTGCTAATATAATTTTATTTTTTCTTGGTTTTCCTATTCTAGAAATATATTTTAAGATGTTATTGGTTTAATTTGTTAATATCTATACTCTATTTTCCTCACCCAAAATTATGGGTCATGATTTTTTATATATAGATAAGTCTTAGCAGGATATCAACTTACGTTCGAAAAATATTATTAACTCAATTTGTAATCTTTTATAGTCGGATGTCATTATTTTTTGGTCTACTCTGACACATCTCATATTTTTATAGGATATATGAGTATATAAGAAAAATAATCAATATTTAAGATACAAAAATATATATGAATTCGTAAATATTTATATATTCCTCTATAATTGAAAATATGTCGATTGTATTTTTGTTGAGTTCATTGAAAAAATTTACATAGAGAGTGATTTTTATTCTATATAAAACCCATGAGATTTCACAATATATTACCCTTGATAAATTTTATCCCACACTAGTGATGTAGGGTGAAATAAATTTAGTATTATATTTTTTTAATTTCAACAACTACATGGAATAATTTTTTTTATTACAATTTTAGTTGAATGGTTTATAATGACATTTCATAGAAATAATGTGATCAATGAAATATTATTATTATAACAATTGATATGTTATTTTAATATGGATATTATTAGTTATGAATTATTATTATCTCAGATAATTGTTCACACATTATTGATATGAAATTTAGAATCATCATAATTATGGTACAGTAAACTTAAATTATAGAGTGACCAAAATATTAATGGATATATTATTCATTATAGTTTATTGGATATGTAACATAATTATTTCTTACCTTAAAATCAATAGATTTATTAGGCTTATTAAAATTTTTTTATCATGATATCCATCAAATATATTGGGAATTTAAAATTATAAATTGAAATATATATAATGTCTTAATAATGAAATTTTATTATCCTTGGATGATGTAATATGTCGTTCAGTATGTATCTTGTTGTTTTATTAGAAACTTGTTAAAGATTAATGTTAGTGTGAACCCAGGTACTTTGAATCTTAAATAAATTTCATGTCTTATTAATGTTCATCATTATATTTAATGGATTAATATTCAATATATTCACATTATATAATTTCTGGTAAAAAATAGTTGAATTTTAATAGAAGTATTTTCCATATATTATATGTTTTTATTTATAAGATAATTACTGAAAGATTCAAAATTTAAATTTAAAAATTTTATATATATTTTGGTTTCAAAATATAGAATTGGGCTTAGGGTTAATTACTTGATATTCTACACAGTTTCAAACAATTGGTGGATAGTGAATGTGTCATTTTGACAAATATTTTAATATTTATGACATTATAATTAAACATCAATGGTTTTAAAAAATATAAATCACATTTAATATACCAAATATAGATTTAACTATTGAAATTAAAAATCATAAAATATTTTTTAGAATATAAAATCTAATATTGGACCTTTTGATTTCTAAGTGATTTTTTATTTCTAACTAATAGTATCTTTGATAATATTTTTTTTAAAAAAAAATTCAAGGTTATATTAAGTGATGGGTTGGTATTAATGTCACATTAATATAAGTTATTTAATCCTATGAAACTAAATTCCATGAGGAGAAATTATATACAATTTTTTTGTTTAAATTATATTTTTATCCTTAAAAATCAATTATTATAAAAAATTCTTTTTGTTCGAAATTATAAAAATATATATGAATTTATCCATAACAAAATAAATTAATTGAATACATTTCGTTATTTTTATATTTTTAAGGATATTGAATAATTATGTTATAAGATCATATTTTTCAATATAAATAAATACCATATATAAAAATACTGACATAATCCCAACTATTATATTGATTAAAATGTTAATATATATTGGAAAAGGACCCTTGATATCACTAAAACTTATATGTCATCACATTTTATGAGAATATTTCAATATAATATAACAAATATGATAAATATGGTGGAATATTCATTTTAGATGAATATATTATCTCAATTTTATCAATATTTAAATAACTTCAAGACCTATCACCTATAAAATTACATGTCTTATCCTCGCATATGTAAACATATTTATCAATTTATCATGACCAAGATCTTATGAAATAATATCCCAAATATCTTAATCATTTTATCTTGTTCTTGGTATTAACAAAATACAAAACTAATAAAATATATCGTATAAGATGATAGATGATTTCCAAGGAAGAGGTAAATGTAGTAATCATGTATTTAATGTGTTTCTATTCCGCCACCTGCATAACTTCATTTATAAAGAAAATAATTTTATAATATATATATATATATATATTTGAAAAATATTTATATAAATATATTAATAATATAAAAATTTACATGTTCATTTGAACCAAGGGAAAAGGTAATGTTTTTAGTGTTTACATGTGAAATATTTCATCCATGGATGACATATATCATTTTTAATAACATCCTTACAAGGAAGTTCATATAGATAAATTTAAAAAATATTATATTTATGTAATAAATATATTCTCTAATTAAAAAATATTATCTACTTTTTTAATCCCATATATTATAAAAAACTTCATTCATGTGTATGTTTGTGCTACTAACTCTATTAAGTTATGTATTTATTTTTTAGAACATCCTTATATTGATGGTTAGAATAGAATATTTTTTGTATTAAATATTATTTTTTAATTAATTAATAATAAATAAAAGGTAAAACAATATTCCATTTGACAATAAAAAACCTACCAAAGTTGATTTTATATATAATGAACTGAATAATCCCAAAATATTCAAGGATAACATAAAGGATTATATAACTGAGTTAAAAAAATTTAAAATGAAAAATAGAATAAAAATAACTGAATAAATATGAAAAATGTTCTCAATAAATTGAATAATTAAATTACATTTACTATCCAATAAATTAAAATACATGTGTGGTTAATGAGGGCTCCAGGTAAGAAATTTTTTAAAACATGTTTTTTAAGGAGTTCCATAAATATTTTTATTCTATGACCATATTAATTAATTATTTTAAATAATTTTCTTAACTATACTCTGAACATTTTTTGATTTTATATGAATCTATATTTTATCTCTTTTTACAATGATTTTAATGGGAATATTTCTATCGATTTATATACTTTCCATTATTGAAATTAATAATAAATGTGTAAAATTAATTTTTAATTTAATATTTAATTCAATTTTAGATTTATCTAGCTATCAGTACCATTAATCATTATATGGATGATTTACAAATTTTGGGTAATTTTTCATTTATAATATGTGATGATTAGACATTATATTAATCATGATTTGGAAATAGTGTTATGAGGTAAAGAGAAAGACTATTAATGATTTTTAATGTAACATTTATTATATATTTTTGATGATAATGGATGGTCCTAGGATATATCCCACAAATTAATTAGGATAATAGTTACTATCTAGATATGTAATGACCCGGATATTTCGTTTAAATTTTTTTCTTAAACACATGGGAATTTTACGAGACCTCAAAAAGTTATGATGCATGATTCCATGGCCCGGTGTGGCCGAAATCATTTTCTAAAGTTTTTTTCAGGTGCATTCAATAAACGTATGAGCAGATTTCTATAAATTTTGAACCGTTTCTCAGAATAGAAATATGAGGGCACCATTGAACTCATAGCGCTGCTATTCTCTTTTGAAAACATTTACTTTGATGATAGTGAGTCCAGGATAAAAGTTTGTTTTTGGGTTTTATTTAAACAAATTAATAAAATAAAGTGATCTACACTTTATTTTATTGAGACTCCATGTGAGTGTTGGTGGTTAAAATCTTATCATGGGTGTTGCAGGAGGGCCCCCCACACAATAACCTCCCATGAGAGATTATGGTGGTGGGGCCCTCCCGAACTCAACCTCCCATGTGAGGATAAATGAGGTGGGGGCCACCTCGGCTTTTAACCACTTAAACTCTCCATTAAAGTAGAGAAAAATCTTGAGATTCACATTAATTTAGGGGAGCCTCTTCACTTTCCCTATCATTTAATTTTGTCAATCCTCTACAATTACGGGGGAGTATACCTAGTTAATTACTCCATTTTTAATTGGTTCCAACACCCGAATTAATACATTCCAACACACATGAATTAATGAAGAGGATCCTATTCAATTTAATTCCCCCTTATGAGTTTGTTCCATTGAAATAATATATTATGTAATCTATTATTTGGCACAACTAATTCACCTGGGTGATTGGAGAAAAGGAGTTCTCCAACGAGGAATATCCCTCCTAATGAAGAATGAAGAACGAAAATAGTTGATCCTTCTTCGAAATCTTCTACAATGATTCAACCGTAATTAGACGTCTTCAACAACCAACTCCCGCGACTCCGTCAACAAACAAAGAATGACGATTCGAAGGTTGGAGGATTAAATTATTTTGAGCGCCTTGATCTTCCCTCCTTTTTGGATCATGAAGGTTTTTGAGAATCATTCTTATGAATTGTTTTCTATAACCATAAATATGGTGGATATAGGCCAACCTAAAATGGCATGACATCCTCCTTCCAATTTTCCTTCGTGTGGCGTTCTTTAACATGGCGACATAATTAAGATGAGGTGACAAAGGCGGCAATGAGAAAGGTTGCGCTACCCGCGGCCTCCATAAACTATGCAGAACCTGCGGCGCAATGATGATATTGGCTGAACACCGCCGTCACGAGCCATACTGAACCGACCTACCAGGCTGCCACCTGGGCAATGGCCCAGGGTCTCCCGTATGGCCCGACTGCACCCTGTGCAGCCCTCCCGCACCACGTTTGGCCCGCCCAGCGCCCCGCGCGGCCTCCCCGCACCCCACATGCCCTGCCTAGGTCCTGACCAGCTCCCTATCGGACGACTATGCCGCGCACATCCTTCTGAGGCCTCACGTTCACCCTGTCAGCCTTCATGCACCCTCCCAGCCATCCAATGGCTTTCCACGCCTTGCGTGGCCTGCCCGCTACATCCTCCGGGCCCTGTCCGGCTGCCACTAGCCTCTCGACCTCCCAAACTGACCTGCATCATCCCTCGAGGTGTCACTGGCCGAACCGGCTTCGCCTTCTGGACTGAGCCACCCGAGCTGTACCCCACACGGTACTGGCTGAATAGACCCAAGCCACCGGATCGAGCCACAAACACGACAGACTCCATACCGAACTACCCCCGAGGTATGCTGGGGTGGGCCCAGTAGACCGAGACGAACCTTGCGTGCTGACCCACCCAACGGGCTGGGTCAGACTTATCTGTTCTGTCTAGGTCAACCCATACCAGTTCGGCTCTGACTAGGTTAGGCCGAGTCGGTGCGACCGGGCCGGACCGTACCCTGGCACACTACTGACCCTTTACATCCTTTGGCCATATCATTGGCACTGTACATCCATTTGAAGAACCATCAGTGATGCTGGTAATCATGGAGCATGGAATTCCCTTGAGTATACCCAATTGGAGTTCGGGGTAATGTTTAGATATGGTCAGGTTGGATCGCAGATGAATCAAATCGGGCCCCCTGGACTAAAAAAACTAATAACTCAGTGGCTGGGTGTCCGATTGATGCACCATCAGTTGCATTGAGACCTCGATGATGTGGCATACCATTGAGATACTTTTACATTGGACATTGAGATAGTTGTAGTATCGAACTACAGATCAAGAAGCGGATATTCCCGTAGAAGAGCCATCATAGCATAGAGATCTAGTAGCTGGATGAGACCAGATGACTATTGACTAATTCGACTCTGTGTGTTTCAACTAGCCCATTGGAGAGTGCCTTGAGGTCATGGAAGACCCATGGTGGGGATAGCCTCTGTGTGACACGGATACCCATGGTACTCAACAAAAGTATTACCTCAGCAGGAAATGAGGGGAAACACCGCTATGTGACGTGGCAGACCCACGGAGGGGAGTGCCTCTGTTTGACGCAGCATATCCCCAATTCTCAATAGGAGGAGTACCATAGTAGTCCAAGGATAGTGGGAAGAGCCTCTATGTGACAAGGAAGACCAACTGTACTCAATAGAGGAGGAAAAATTCATCAGTCGAGGTTCCGACAGTGTGATTGGGGATGTTACATGATTATGCCCTAGAATAAATTCAAGTGTAATTTTGAGTAAGTATCTTTTTTGTTTACCTCATGATTGAGATGGATTACATGGTATCTTAGGTAACTATATTTTCATATACCTAATTGAGGTTACCTGTTGAGTTCATACTTTTTGGTTTATCCTTGTTTGATTTTGTGAGACCTTGAGGGTCTTGGGGACCCTACTGAGAATCATTATACTCACCCCTGCATGGTATTTTCCCACACAACATTGTGTTGGATACAGATGATGGAAAGTGTTGACCGAGGTTGAGAGGACTGGACTGGATGGTACCTGGAGGTAGACCACATAGAGGAGATGGATGGACATGGAGTACTATGGGGGCTTTCTATCCAACCCTTTAGGTAGGACTCCCCGGTGGATGATCTGACAGCTGTTTACCTTTCTTCAGTTTTACTTGTTTCCAGTTTCCTTGTACTTTATAGTTGGGCTTGTATTTCTAGCCCCATTAATTTTCAGCACTTATTTTGTACACGGTTTTACTTAGAATTTTTATTCCATCTCGTACACTATTTGTGTGTGCATATATATTATAAAGGAAATTTCTACCTAGATTAGATATTTATGCCTTTGGTGCTAGTCTCCAGCCATTGGCCTATAGAAGGCAGTATTGGGGTAGTCATGGCATGGGTCTCAAGGATGGTTTGTGACAAATTGATTTCAAATGAGTCAGTTATACCACAGAACATTGGACTTTGATCATTAATTCCTATGAAGAAATAATCCATTAGGGTACCAAGTGTTGTTTTCAGTTCAGGGAGTCCAGTGTTGGGGTGGCAGACGGAGTATCCATTCACCAGGACCATGACTTCGGATTTCTAACTATGTGCATGAAAAAAATGATTACATGTGTCTATTAAAAAGATTCATTTAAGTTAGATCCACTAGGTCAGCTCACCATGTATAATATTTTGACCGTTTCACATCTTCTTCTTTCAGGATACCTCTCCACAGATGACCAGTTAGAGCCCCGAGAGATGTACGCACAGATAGCCCACTGAGAAATGAGGCCTCGATATAGGGATCTCTTCTAGTGGAGGAATAAGCTATACCACTACCTAGGGGTCCACTGATGCCACCAACCCCAGCAGCTGATGATGCACACCACTTGAGCGCATTGCATGAGTTATAGTGCTAGAGGCTACCCAGGTCCTGGGGAGAGATTGACCCACAGGCGGCTGAGGATTGGCTGGAGGCTATGGTGAGAGTCTTGAAATAGGTAGGGACGCTAAAAAACCTTATGGTGACCCTTACCACAAGTCTCCTTCATACATCAGCAGGCAGATGGTGGAGCCTGATTCTCCAGGTGCATGAAGAGATGACGCTGCTATGGACAAATATCGAGAGCCTATTTCGGATGTAGATTGTTCCAGCCACCCTTCATGCGGTGAAGGTATAGGAGTTACTACAAATAAAGTAGTGTAGAATGGCAGTTCCTCAGTACTCAGTGAGGTCCATCGACCTCTCGCACTACTCCACAGATATGGTGTGGGTCCCATTCATTAGGGCCCGAACCTTCGACCAGGTTCTCAAGTGAGAGATCAGGGCTTCGATGATCACACTCAGCATCCCAACGCATACATGGGTGCTAGAGAGTGCCCTCCTGGTGGAGAGTTTCCTTGATGATCTATCTCTGACTGTGAGACCCACCACTAGTCAACATACAGTGGAGTCTTTTAAGGAAGGCAGTAAACATATGACGGAGAGGTCTGAGATGACCAGAACCATGGGTGGACGACCGCATGATTTAGGATTAGTTGTGTGGGCACCTGTGCTAGTGACATACATGCCCAGATCATGCAGTGTTACTCATGCGGTAGGCATGTTCAGATGGATCTTGACTGTCTGACCCGTCATTCAGATGATCAGCAGATGGATGAAGGACCACCCAGGCAGAGATAGAGTATTTGATCGAGGCGGTCTGTAGGGAGCAGGTAGACGTAGCAGAGGAGCTGGACATGTAGCTAGCAGTAGACGATGATTTGAGGTGTTACTGCCACCACAACTATGAGGTCCACCCCGACCATAGGAAGTAGGTGGACATGGGAGAGATCACCTCTATGTAGCTGAGGCATATGATCATGTTTCTCTCGAGATGATTCTAGGTATGATCTATGTATACGTAACTTAGTATTAGTTATTATAGACACATGTGCCAATCACTCTTTCATTTCCACTTCCCTCGTTTGGAGATCAATGATTCTGACAAATCCATTGGCTCGAACCTTATGGATAAAGACTCTTACGGGAGTACACTCGATGATCACGTACCGGTGTCAGCAGTGTGAGATTGCTCTAGGATGCAGGATCTTCGGCTGGGATCTCCTCATAGTGGCATCGATGCCTTACGACTTCATCTAGGGTATAGGCTGGTTATCTACATTCCATGTTCATATCAACTATATTAGGCACAAAGTGTAGTGTGTCCGCACGGATGAGACAAGTTTTACTATCACCGGTGATAATATAGTCATTGTATCATAAGACAGACTTACTCATAGGAGGGTGCAACTGATCTCACACTAGTTGGCCATCCTTACCCTTGGAGTAGTTGATGTGGAGAGTCTGACATATCCTGTAGGGGTGGATCAGTACATGGATGTTTTTCCGGACGATGTTCTAGGACTACCTCCTCGTAGAGAGGTTTAATTCTATATTGACATATACTGCAGGATGTCACTGATATATACACAAACATATCGGATGGCTCCCGCATAGTTTCTTGAGCTATAGGTACAACTGGAGGACTTGCAGGGGAAGGGATTATCCAGCCTAGTGTTTCTCCCTGGTCAACACCAATTCTGTTTACCAAGAAGGAAGATGGGATATTGAGGATTTGTGTCGACTACCGTCACCTGAACAAGGTGTCCGTGAAGAACATGTACCCATTCTTAATGATTGAAGATCTATTTTATTAGTTGAAATGGGATGTTGGTTTTCGAAGATAGACCTTATATCAGGCTATTATTAGCTCAGAGTTCGAGATGAGGATGTCCAAATATGGCCTTCAGGTATTGGTATAGAAACTACATGTTCCTGGTTATGACCTTCGGTGTATCCGATGCTTCAGAAGTGTTCACGGATCCCATGAGCAGGATCCTCCAGCCATACCTCGATTGCTTTGTCATAGTCTTCATCAACGACATACTGATATACTCTACTGCTGAAGAAGTGCAATCTTACCATTTTTGGGTAGTACTCGACACACTCTGAGAGCACCAGCTTTATGGTGATGTCTCGATGTGCTAGTTTTGGATCCAAGAGGCTAACTTTTTGGGGCATGTCATCTCAGAGGCTGGAGTTGTAGTTGATCTAGCGAATATTGGGGTGGTACTTTCTTGGGAGACACCCATGAGTGTGACAGAGGAACGTAGTTTCCTAGGATTTGATGGTTAGTACCAGAGGTTTGTCCCAGACTTCTCTAGAGTCGCAACAACACTATAAGCTTTAACAAAGAAGGGGAAACCCTTTGTATGGTCGGAGAGATACTATCATAGATTTCCAGAGCTGATGTAGAGGCTATCTAGTTCCCCCATCTTCAAGCATATAGTGGAAGGCATTGGGTACATAGACTACTAAGACACATCAAGGACAAGACTCTAGTGTTTCCTAATGCAGGGGTGAGTTGTGATCGCATATCATTCTTGGTAGATGATAGAACATGAGCATAACTACACTACCCAGGAAGTATAGTTAGCAGCAGTGGTCTTCTCAATGAAGATGTGTTAGTACTATCTTAAGGTTGAACATTTTACAATATACTCTGATCACAAGTGTCTCAGGTATATCGTCACTCGGAAGGATGTGAACCTGAGACAATGACGTTGGCTTGAGGTCCTCGATGACTATGACTTTGAGATAGTATATACTCATGGGAATTGAACATTTTTGTGGATGTGCTCAGCAAGAGATATGGTACATAGCTACTATGAGAGGTGACAGAGCAGCTGTATACTTTATAGATTTCTTATTTGGACAGAGATAGAGCAGATTTCCTTTAGTCTCATACAATCACCCCTCCACTTCTTCAGCGATTCAGGGAGGCATAAGATGGAGATGTTGACTGCGAGACCCGAGGTACTCAGAAATCCACAGGGTAGGTACCTGATGGATTTTCTGATGGTGGGGATCAAATCATTCTCTATAGAGGACATACTATAGTTACAGTGTCACTTTAGGAGGTAGTTTTGAGGGAGTTACACACATACCCTATAGTGGTACATCCAAGGGTCTCGATGATGTATTAGGACCCTAGAGGACAACACTGGTGGCCAGGTATTAAGAACGCGGTAGCGGAGTTTGTCTCTCGATTCCTCATTTGTTAGCATGTGATGGTGGTGCACTAGATATAAGCAGGCTTGGTTCAGCCTTTAACGGTCCTACAGTGGAAGTGGGATGGGATATCCATGTACTTCATGATGGGTCGTCCACATACATCAAGGGTACATGACTCTATTTGGGTGGTCATCGACTGACTCACCAAGTCGGCCCACTTCCTACTGATTAGAAGGCTGAGTTCAGTAAAGATCTTGAGAAGCCTTTACATGAAAGAGATTGTGCAGATACATGTAATAATTTTTTCTATTTTCTCCATTCGTGATGCATTATTCACTTCCAGGAAATGGAAGGGGTTGCAGGAGGCCTTCGGGATGCAGCTTCATCTGAGCACCGCCTTCCATCCTCAGATAGATGGTCAGACCGAGTGGACCATTAAGACCCTTGAGGACATGTTGTGTGCTTGGGTCCTTGACATCAGTCATAGCTGGGAGGATAACTTACCTTTGTGGGAGTTTTCATACAACAACAACTATCACTCCCCCATCAGGATGGCACATTTTGAGGCATTGTATGGTTGACATTGCAGATCGCAACTATGTTGGAGAGACCCAAGGGAGTCCTCACTAGTGGGACTAAAGATGGTATGGGCTACCATAGAGAGAGTGAAGATCATCCAGAAGTAGATGAAAACTGCACAGAGTAGGAAGATGTTTTATGCTGATAGGAGACAGAGACCTCTGGAGTTCGAGGATGGTGACCATGTAATTCTATGGGTCTCACCCCAATAATGTTTATGTAGATTTGGTCGAGGATACAAGTTAACTATGAGATTTATCAAACCTTTCCAGGCCCTCAATAGTGTAGGTGAGGTGGCATATCACCTAGCTCTTCCACCTCAGATGCACCAGGTGAGTTACATCTTCCATGTATCTCAGATGAGAAGATACGTGCACGACCCTACTCACATCATCGACCATATAGAGATGGACGTCGATGATGGGGAAAATCTCACAGATGTTATAGTGGAGATTGAGGATCGACATTAGTGGGACATACGTGGATGGTCGATACCTCTAGTGTGCATTCACTGGCAGCATGAGAACCTATAGGAGAGCACGTGGGAGCGGGAGGCTCAAATGCATACTTAGTACCCCAACTTTTTCATATAGTTCGAGTTATACCTTATGAGGACGTAAATCCTTTAGGTGGGGAGAATTTAAAGATTCTTAAATTTCATGGATTTTTTTTCTTAAAATCATGAGAATTTTATGGGTCCGCAAAAACTTACGGTGCATGATTCTGAGGACTGGGGTGCCGGGATTCAATTTCTAAATATTTTTTCGGGTACATTCAATAAACGTATGTGCGAGTTTTTATAAATTTTGAATCAGTGATCAGAACAGATATCTGAGGGCACCATTGAAATCAAAGTGCTAGTATTCACTTAATAAAACATTCACTTCAACGATAGTGAGTCAAGGATAGAAGTTAATATTTTGGTTTTCTTTAAAAAAAATAATAATATGAAGTGAGATGCACTATATTTTATTGAGCCACCATGTCGGTGTTGGTGGTTAAAATCTCCTCATGGGAATTGGAGGTGGGGACCCACACCTTAACCTCCCATGAGAGGTTATCGTGGTGGGGCCCACAATAACTCATCCTCCAATTTGACGATAAATGAGGTGGGGACCACCCGAGATTTTATCCCCTTAAACTCCCCATTAATGTGGAGAAAACTCTTAAAAGTTACATTAATTTAGGGGAGCCTCGTCACCTCCCATAGCATTTAATTTTTCCAATCCTCGACAATTAAGGGGGAGCCTATATAGTTAATTACTCCATTTTGAATTGGTACCAACTCTCCAATTAATACGTGACAACACACGTGAATTAATGAGGAGGAGTGTTTTTAATATAATCCCCAATTTTGAATTTTCGCCAATGAAATAATAGATTAAGTTATCTATTATATGGAACAATTAATTCACCTGGGTAATTGATGAAAAGGATTTATCCAATGAGGAACACCCCTCTCAATGAAGAATGATGAACGAAGGAAGTCAATCCTTCTTCAGCGTCTTCCTCGAAGCTTCAACTGTCGTGGGACGACTTCAATGTCCAACTCACATGACTCCATCAAAGAACGAAGAATGATGAATCAAAGGTATGGGGATTAAATTCTTAAGACTGCCTTGTTACTCCCTCCTTTTTGGATAATGAAGGTTTTTGAGCTTTGTTCTTTTGAACCGTTTTCTATCACCATTAATGTGGACGATACGAGCCCACCTAACATGGCCCGACACCCTCCGTCAATTTTTCCTTCTTGTGGAATTCTTTGGTTGGGAAACATATCAACGATGAGGTGATAAAGGGGGTGACGACAAAGACCGTGCAACCTGTGGCCTCCGTGAACTTGCCGCCCCCACGGCGCACTGGTGCTCTCGGCCGAACACCACCAGCCCGCACTAGCCCAAGCCATGCCGAAACGGCCTGCCTGGCTGCCACCCGACTGTCGGAATGCCTGCCCACACCTCTTGTGGCCTGCCTGAGCCCTGTGAAACATCCCCAACGACTTGCTTGGCACCCCACATGGCCTTCCCTGTGACTCGTGTGGCCCCATGCATGGCCTTTCCATGCCCCTTGCGCCCTTCCCATGGCCTGCCAGGCGCACTGCCGGCCTGCCCCTACCCGGCGCGTCCTATCATCATCTCCCGCGCGCCCTGCTGGCCTGCAAGCGTCCTACCAATGCCCTGCTGGCCTGCCCACACCATACAGAACCATGCCCGACCTTCCCAAGGCCTCCCGCACACCTTGTCCAGCTGCAGCTGGCCACCCGACCTCCTAAGCTGGCCCGCGACGTCCCACATGGCATCGCTGACCGAACTGGCTCAACCATCCAGACTGAGCCACCTGAGCCGCACCCCACGCAGTTCCGGCGAACCGACCCTGACCACTGGACTGAGCCGCCTACACAGAGACCTCTGGGCAGAACCACCCCCTAAATCCACCGGGCCAAACCTAGCGGGCCGACCGGGTCGACCAAGACCGTGTCGGCCAAGACTTGGTGAGGCTGAGTCGGTCTGACCGGGCCGGACCAGACCCATGCCCACTTCTGACCCTTTATTTCCTTTGGCCATATCTTTGGCACCAAACGTTCGTTTGATGAAACGTCACCAACGCTGGTAATATTGGAGCATGATGGTTCCTTGAGTATACACCACTAGAGTTTAGGGTAATGTTGAGAAATGGTCAGGCTGGATCATACAAGAATCCAAACGGGCCGCTGAGACTAAAAAAATTATTGCTCAAAGGACGAGCGTCTGATTGACGCATCGTCATTTGCATTGAGACCTCTATGTTGTGGCAGAAATTTGAGATACTTCTATGTGGGACTTCGAGACATTTGGAGTATCGACCTGTAGATTGTGGAGCTGGTCCTCCCGGAGATTAGCAAACATAGTGTAGAGACCTAGTAGCAAGATAAGACCTTATGACTACTTACCGATTTGACTCAGAGTGATTCGACTATCCCAGTGGGGAGTTCCACTATGTGACATGGCAGACCCATGGTACTTGACATGTGGAGTACATCAACAGGCTATGAGGCGGAGCGCCTCTGTGTGATGTGGTAGGGCCATAGTGGGAAGAGTCTGTCTGTGACGCAGCGACCAACGGTACTCAACAGGAGGAGTACCTCAATAGTACAAGGATTGTGGGAAGTTCCTTAGTGTGACGTGGAAAGCCCACTGTACTCGATAGAGGAGGAGTACTTCATCATCCAAGGATCTAATAGTGTGACTGGGGGTGTTACTTGATACAACCCTAGAATAAAATCCTGGTTTGATATGATTTATTATCCATTGTTTTTACCTTATAATTTAGATGGATTACTTTGTAACATAGGTTTATGTATCAGAATATATCTCAGTGAGGTTTTGTGGGGATTTCATACTTTGTGGTTTATACATGTTGGATTTTTTGAGACTCTGAGGGTCTCAGGGTCCCTAGTGAGTATCTTTATACTCACCCCTGCACAGGCTTTGCCCGCATCTCATTATGTTGGATCCAGATGATGGATAATGCTGACTGCGGCTGAGAGGACATGACTGGACGGTACCTGGAGGTGGACCACATGGAGGAGATACCCTAAGATAGAGTTCTATGGAGGATTTTTGTCCCACCCATCAGGTAGGACGCCAAGGTGGATGATCTAGCAGATGTTTACCTTTCTTCAGTTATACTTGTTTTTAGTTTCTTTGTACTTTATAGTTGGTATTGTATTTTTGGCCCCTTTACTTTTCATCCATTAATTTTTATAAATTATTAAATAGTGTTTTTATTCGATATAGTACTCTTTTTTGGGCATGCTTACAGTTTATAAAGGCAATGAATTCCCAGCTTAGGATTTTATGCCTTTGATGCCAGTCGCTAGTCCCTGGCCTAGAGAAGGCGGTTTAGGGGTAGTCACAGCACGAGTCCCGAGGATGGGTCGTTACAAGATAAATCATGAATTAATGTGGTTTATTTTTCAATAATTAATTATAGGAGAAATATGAGTGAACACAAGTGAAAATATAGATTTATGATTATAACTAAATTGGTTTATTTTATTTCTATGAATTTTACTAATTTTTTGGAAAATTATTGATTCATCATGTTATTTGGGTTGTTTTATGAGCTTACTTTTTTTATTAAAAAACATTTTCATACTTTTTGGATTTTTCTTCAATAGATTAAATAGTTTTTCTACATCTTATACTAATATTTATATTCTAATTACATGATTTAGATGTATTTACAATATTTTATGAATGTTTAGGAGCTATATTGAGGTCAATCAATACGTTTTGAAATTTTAATTATAATGAAAAATGTCTTTAATTAATGAAATAATTGTGTTATCATATGCACATATTTTTGTGGATAAAATGTAAATTTCATAAAATTTTCACTATTTTGTAATATTTTTCCTAGTGATCCAAAAATAAAACATGTAAATGATACCGGTAATCAATTAAATAAAAATACACTCTATTAATGTCACTTATTTTTGAATGCTTACTTTTTGTTCTTTTATAATTTTCATTTAATGATATGTATAATGAATTGTTTTCTAACACTAGATCCCAGTGTTCAACTCTATAGTATTATAGTACATATAAATGATTTTTTTAATGATTTTAGTGTTTATGATAACAATATTAAAAATAATATTTTGAATAATATCTTGGGATTATATTTTCTTTTGAGGTTTTAATTCTTCATTTTTCAAATAATATACTATTTTGGAATGGTTTTCAACTTCGGTACGATTGTTAATGGAGTTGGAATAATGAATGTGAATAATATCCTTTCAAATTAATAACCTAAAATGTATGGGAAGTGAAAAAATTAGTTTATGATAATTTTATATGAATTACTAAATCAAAAAAATTATGGATCCTGAGAAACATAGTGGCCAACTTTTCTACATAGGTACATATAAAAATGGATCATTTCGGGAAACACAATATTATCCAATTGTGCAGAAAGTCAACACCTTGTGGTAGATTAAGTAAGGTAAAAAATTTCATAAATTATATTTTTTGATTTATGTAGTTCCATGTTTTAAATGGTAATTCATATAGTGAATCATTTTGACAGTGATGTTTATTTGGGTTAGTATTTAGTTAAAAATAAAAACAAGGAAAATGAAACTCATACCATTGAGTGTAAAATATTTAAATTTATGAATATTGAAATTTATTATCTCAATTTTCATTAATATATTTCAGGTAATAACATTCTGGTGTTGATGCATTGTAAATAAGATTATTATTATTATTAGGAAAATAATTTATCATGATTTACTAGGTACACACAAAATTTTATACTTGAAAAATTTTAGTTAAAATGATAGTTTTTACATCGTGTTTTACCCATGTTTATAATGGAGTTTCTAATCTCATCAGTTTAAAAGTAATAATAAATTGTTTTGATGTGCCATGAATGTATGGATAAATTTTTCAGGCGTAAACATATATTACGAAATCATGATTACAATGCATTAGAGGTGAAAAAATAGAGAAAATATATATAAAGATTCTATGATGTAATCCAAATTTTTTTTACAAATATGTTATGATTTTTCATTTAATTTTAAATAGTATGAATAATTTTAAACCAGAGTGTTATTATTAGAAAATTTCTTCATAATACTGTGGATTAATGTTCAAATCTGACCAATAATTGGAAATTAAACAGTATATTGTTTGGTAAATTTGATAATTTTATGTAAGATTCTTCATTATGATAATATGTATTTGACTTTATTTACTCTAGTAAGGAATCAACTATATCCATCAATAATAAGTGATAGAAATTCATTTACATCAAATATAATAGATTTATCAAAATGAAATGGCGATTTAAAGTTCTAGTGTATGTATTATATTTTGACAATTAATCTCATGTTTCGATATCATCATTAAAAAATAACGAAATATTACTTCATAAGGACAAAATTTTAAAAATTACATGGCCATTATGTGTATTTATTTATAGCATTTCTGGTGAAAAAATCCCCAGATTTATTTATTGATCGTATGAATATTGTTTTCCATGAGGATTTTGATAAATTTGTGGTTAAATTTTTATATTTTTTTGGTATTATTATAAATTTTACTAAGATCCTTTGAAAACTGTTTTTATTTTTCTATAGACCATAAAAATAAATGATTTTGAATTGAAAATTTTTGAAAAAGGAAATTTTTATTATGAATTATTTCATTATATATATATTTTAACTAAATATGTAATAATATATTATACTGCCATGACTAATGTGGGGAATTAATTTCCAAGAATAATTAATTTCGCAAAGATTATATTATTTCATATAAATTATAATCATTAATAATTGTTTTTTTGAATCATTTGTAGTATGCTACCACCCATGAAATGTCAATTCAAAACAGATTAATATTTATTTATATAAAGGTATGTGATTTTTGTATTTAGGAATTTAAAATACAGTAGGTTTATAAAAATTTATT
Source organism: Viscum album (assembly GCA_963277665.1). Lineage (NCBI taxonomy): Eukaryota > Viridiplantae > Streptophyta > Magnoliopsida > Santalales > Viscaceae > Viscum > Viscum album. The sequence continues at coordinate 1,212,914,394 of OY728131.1, read as the reverse complement.
ATTCCACCCATAAAAAAATAATTTCTTTATTATTTATCATGATGCTTCATAGAAGGGATTTTGTTACGTATTTATGAAATTCAATTCAGCAATTATATATGTATCATAGCTGTAGAAACCCCATGTGAAGAATTGCCAAATTCATGAAATTAATTGTCACGACCCGACCATACCCGGTCTCGAGCTGCAACTACCCCAAGCCCGCCTCCATTGGCCAGGGGCTGGCGACCAGCGTCGAAGGCACAATAACTCGGGGAGGCCTTTTCCAAAGTACCTGTACACACACACGCAGCACACATAATGAAAAAGTTCAGAGTAAAATAAAAAAAGTAGAGTAAAGTGTAGATACTATATATATACCACAGAATGTGCATCGACCTCTAAAAGTAAAAAGAAAGCGCTGAGAGTAAACTGAAAATAAATGCGGAAAACATGCGCCCAACTAGAAAAGGGACACTACCCAGAAACTGGTAAACAAAGAAACAGCTGGAAGGGTCCCACATCTAGAACCCGACTCCGACCACCGCACGCGGTCCAAGTTTCCAAGCTCCTAAGCTCCTCGGAAGTCACGCTCCACCTGTCTGTCGTCTTCAAGGGAACACCATGTGCGGCCAAAGCCCAATCAGGTGTGAGTATAATAATACATAGTAGGATACCCCAAAGGCTCTAGGGGGAAACAATGGAGGTACCAAAGGGTGAGCAGTAAAGCGAGCAGGAAAAGTATAGGAGTACAACCGAGAGTGCAGTAAATAGTAATAGTAAAGAGTCCAGCTCAACCCAACAAGGGGAAAGAAGGTAGACTCCTCCAGACACAAGGAGCTAGAAATGGTGAGAATATGATCTTCTCGTCGACTCTTCGCTACCTATAGCGGGAGATTAGACTCATCGAACCATGAGAAGGTAGACATGGAAAGCATGTGGCATACCCCACGTGTCTTCACCTCTCCCAGAAAGAGTGTAACCAAACCCAAGGAGTGGGTACTGGAAGAAGGTATATACAAATATATATGCTCTGTGAAAAATCCCAAACAAGTATTTAATGGGATCTTCATCCCATAGCTCAGCCCAAGAAAGTGAGTCACTAACAGTCCCAGAAGTAAACACCATCAATGCCCAGCATCCTGCACGTTTACCCCGAACTGCAAGTCAGGGGCTCAAATCACCGCACCTCGACACAATCTGCTTTGGGTGGCACTGACTCGCCCACACGGTTTTAGGCCGCATCACAAGGACGCTTATAGGTGGGGGAATGTTCCCCTCGTACTTGAGAGTTCTAGGTTAAGTCAAACCACACCTCATCACTGCCCCATAGTCGAGAGGTCTCCTCAAAGTCAAATAAGTCCCATCACTGACGCGTACAACCAAGGGTCCCGCTCCGGTGATCGTGGAGGAAATCCACATACTAGCCTAATAGAAAGGATTGAGTCAGTAATGTCAACGAGTGTCCCACTACCAAACCCTGCTAGAGGGTAGTTCATAATATGATATCGGGTGACCCACTGCCCAGCCCTGCTGGAGGGTAAACCCTAATAAGATATTGCATGACCCACTGCCCAGCCCTACTGGAGGTTAAACCCTAATAAATCATCAAGAGACCCACTGTACAACCCTGCTAGATTGTAGACCTAGAATAAGTCGATGAGTGACCCACTACCCTGCCCCGATGGAGGGTAAACCCAGAACAAGTTGACAGGAGACCCACTACCCAGCCCTGCTTGAGGGTAGACCTGATTCAAGACGACAAGCAACCCACTTTCCATTCTCTACTGGTGGGTAGACCCTCAAGAGTCGTCGGGTGACCCACTTCCTAGTCTCTTCTAGAGGGTAAACACTAAGAATTCCATGAGCAACCCACTGCCCAGCCCTGCTGGAGGGTAAACCCTAAGAAGTTGATGAGCGACCCACTACCCAGCCCCATAAGAGGGTAAACCCAGAACTGCTCTGGCCATCCCTCCTGGACGGTACAACACTAGCCAACCGAACACGGAGTGGGTTTCATGCAACCACCCGACTCTAGAACAAAACCAGGGGAAACCAGTCAACCCTGCTGATCTAAACATTCGATCACAGAGCCAGGAAAAAAACTCAACCTTGATGGTCAACAAACGAGAACAAAGGGACCCTCCATGTCACGAGAGGTCAAAAGTACTCAAAGAAAAACATGGTACAGACATGGGTCCCACACGACGTGTGGCCCCAAGTCAACCCCAACCAAGAGTACAAACGTTCTCAGGTACCAACATCCCATTGTACCTCCCATAGTTCCTGTATACTCCCAGAGTATTCCACATTCCAGCCCAAAGGCTATCGTGCACATGGCACCCAGCGTCAATGAAAAGGCATAACGTAACAACTCCAACCTGCCACCTTAATGGCTGAGGCACCTTTAACCACATATCTATAAACACCAACCTCACTCTCCCAGTAGTGCACGCGATCACACACCAAAGGTCCGCTACAAATATGGCAGAAGAACCACCAACATGGCACCTTTCATATTCCCATATTTAATAAGACCGTGTGTGAGGCTCCGCACATCCAAACGAATAATACTGTTGTAATCCTCGTGAAAAAACTTGCGAGATAGACTACTTACTCGCCTCAAACAGATATCTGAAGGAAAGGTCTCCAACACCGCTTCACGCCCGAACGGTGTCCCGTGATCCCGAGCATCGGCCCCAAAAATAGTCGGGTGCATCGCACCATTGGGATCCCCTCGGTTAAACACGTCAAAAGAACTACTCACATGAGTGCAACGGATATCTGGAGAAAAAGGTGCAAATTGGTGCACCGCACACAAGTGGTGCTTCGTGGGACCCGCAACCCGGTCTCAAAATACAATGAACAGATGACACCATTGCGATCCTCTAAAAAAAGTACAGATGTTTGGCTAATGACTCGTCCGAATCAGACACCAGATGAGGGAGTTGGAATTCACCGTCAACTCCCAAAATGGCCAATGTGGGGCCCACACCTCCATGAAGAATTAAATTGGGCGGATTGCAACATTGTAATGCCCTCAGGAAAGCACACAGAATCGACTACTCGCACGCCCCAAAAAGCCGTCTAGTGAGAAATGTGTCAAATACTGCTCGCAGCTCGAAGGACGGGCCGTGGGGCCCATGCCTCATCTCCGTTCCCAATGCCTGAAACTGCCCTAGAACGATCCGCCTCGATGACAGGGTCACAACGCCATTTACAGCGTGCAAAACGGACTCCGGACGTGTCCGCGCCTCCCAAAACAAGAATTCCCAGGAAGCATGCTAAGCTGCTTTACGCCCGTGTCATGCCCCCGAGCCTCTCGTCTCGGAAGTTAAAACTCCCGAAACCACATCAAAAATTCCTCCTCGATGTCAGGTCCATGCCGTCACAGATGATGCACAAAACAGACGCTCGTATAAAAAGTTACAGTCATCCAAAATTCTAGGGGGGGGGATAACCCCTTTGCCGGACCAGGTCGGTCCGGCCGGTCCACCCTGCTCGGGCTGGCCTGCTCCAGCTAGCCCGCTGATCCACGGCCCAGCCACTGGGCCCAGTACAGCCAGACCCACGGGCCACCACACCGCATCCCGCCGCCTCCTGTGAGACCTGCACGCCTACGCGGGCTCCTCCACCGACCGGCCGACAAGGCCGGTCGCGTCCACGCGGAGACCCGCCATCCGCGGGTCCCTGTCTCCCCGCGAGGTTGCTTGCATATTACCCCGATCATCCCCTTTGTCGGCACCCTTGGCTAGAGCCCTCTACCGGTGAGCCCGAGCCTCCCCGCATAGGAGAGGTGCCACCCGGCCAACCAAATGGTCGGCCTCCTCTGCCGACACCGAGCCCTCCGCCTGCCGGAGCCACCGCCTGGAGCCGCTCCACCGCCGGAGCGCGCTGGAAATCGGCCTCGTTGCCGGAAAACATCACAGGTCCACCGGAAATGATCTGGTGGTTCAAAATTCGATCCGGATAGCATTAAAAAAATCTCAGAACATGATGTACACAACTATGGGCTTGGATCGAAGTTCAGGCAGCTATTCGACAAAGTAAAATTAGGACGAACATGGTGTGGGAAATAAACCAAAACAAAAAAATGACTACTACCTCGCTGGGCTTTGCCCGGAGCTTCGCGTCGATCCGCTGGCATTACCGCACCTTTTCGGGGTCACCTCGCTTGAACCACCTTGCCAGAGCGGCCTCACCGATGATGGAGGAGATGGGAAGCATGGGGGGAGAAGAAGAAGAAGAAGTGGGGAGGGATGCGTTTAAGTAGAAAATATTTAAACGCCCACCAGATAGCCCCGAACCCAAAATTTCAGCGGGGTCGGGATTAAGGCTCCTCTAGGCTAAATACCACTCTATAAGCGCGGAAACAGTCTCAGAATATTAATCCTGGGCCCCGTTCAAAAGTTGCAACAACTGCACCCGAGGAATCCAAATTACGAAAATGCCCTTGGGGCCATTTTTCACCGACGGGCTGCGCCCGCAAAACATACACCCCTCCTGGTGTAAACAGAACGTTTCGAGCTCAACGGTTCCCTCATTTTTCCATCTTGAGACAACGTTTAAGAGATACGTGGTTTTCACCATTAAACGAATAATTTAATTAATTTATTTATCTGTTTAACGTTCCGAAAGAGAGCGAGGCATCCAAACATCTCATGCCGACAAGTTTTATGTCATTCCAAAGGTAAGCACCCCATATCAGACCCTTCTGTCCACTGAGATCTCTGATCCGGATCACCATTTTGTAGTTATCCCATTTATTTGGCGTCTCCAGTGTGAACGCACTGAAAATCTAATTTCGGCCACTTCGGGGCTCGGAATCACATGCTATCTGAGGGCGCTGCTCTGGATTAACGTCAAGAAATATTCCAAAGTCTTTATCAGTAAAAACTGGGTTCTTATATTCATAATATAGGGATAGTTTTCTTTAATAATATCTAAGATTATTCTCTATTGGAATACATTTTATATATAGATTGATTATAAAATACTGAAATATAATTATTATCATAAATAATGTTTAACATGATCTAAATATGATATAAAATACTAACAGTAGATTCTTGATAATACATCCACAATGATCAAGATAAAGTAAGCATGATACAAAATTCTGTAAGCATAATCAATATTTTATCATTAAGAATAAAAAAATAAAATATGATTGTTTTATAGCCAATTTAAATAAATGGAAATTATAAGGTTATTATCTAAAAAAACCATTTAAATTTAGCTCAAATATAAATTCTTTCATATTTTAATAATTAAATATAAATGCTCATAAACAATACAGTTTATTATAAAAAGGAATAAAATTTTTAGATGAAACATAATTGTTTCAGTGTATTATTAAATAATATTATTCCATAGGGCATGTATAGAGGATATGTGTACTATGGTTTTTGAGATTAAGGAAAAAAATTTGAGTGTGATTCACTGATCTACATTTAATGTTCATCACTATTTGATTGATATGTATATACTCCTTATGGAATGTAATTGATGCGAATGAATGAATGCAAAATTTCAAATCGTAACAGGAAATGTTTTAATTTTTATCATGTTATTTCCTAATAAAAACTATCAACCAAAATTACTCAATCATTTTTTTCATATATAGAGAATATAAAATATATCCATGTATGTCCTAGTTGGAATACCATAGAAAACAAGATGTAATAAAATCATTTAGGTTATTTTTTTCTCATTTTTCCAAATCAATGCATTTTAATAAATATTAGGTAATATTAATTAGGATTACCTATATACAAACTATTCTAAAGATATTATCATGTTCAATGGAGTCCCAATCTCTACTGAATCTGATCGCAATCCAAATTATTTCATGAAATTTTTTCAGAGGTCATTACAAAAATAGGGCACTGAGATATATTTTAGTGTAACATTTATTCCCCTATCAATTGTGTAGTTATAGAAGAATGTTAAATTGTTGGATACATTATCTGATCATGATCATTGGACTATCAATGACGTAATGATTATTAACTATAATTAAAGTACTTTTATAAAAAAAATATTTTTAATCTCATTGTAATTCTATGACCATTTCAGGAATTATATATAAAATTATATCAAGCTGTATAATATTTGGAAAAAGATGGGAAATAATAGTTTTAGGAACTTGAAATTGAAGAATATAAGGATAAAAAAGCAATTAATATTTTAAATGAAATGATAGATTTCAAATGGGTGCATAAAGTATATACAAATATTGAATGGAATGATATTTTATTTGATGTAGGAATCCATGTTTTTCATAAAAAATATCCTTGGAATGGTGTGATAAAATATAGTAGAAATCAAATTTTATGTATTTCTTTTTATTTTTACATATGAAATTATTGAAAAATTTGGATCATTTGAAGAGAATGTGACTTTTCCATTGACTTTTACTTAATTAGATTATATTATTAATGTTTCATTATTAGGAAAATGATTGGCCAAAGAATTCAATGTTTTTATCCCTCTTATAGTATGGGTACAAAATAATTTTATTTTATGAATAGAATTAAAATTAGATTCACGATTAAAAATAAAAGGCCATGTATAAAAATTTTACTCCTCCCCATGTCAATGTTTTAGGGTTGAACAAATTGATGGATGAATCAATATTAAATTTTCAAAAAGGTTGTATGATAATATCCTAAATTGTTATTAATGAATAAAATTATGATGGAATATATTATTTAAGGAAATTGAATTTAAACAACCATTTAATGTTACTATTTATTAAATATAACGAATTATTAATTTAAATATTTATTTAGTATGTATTTTACTTTAATATATTAATTTTAGTAAAATATTAGTAAGAAAATATGTATTTTTTTTAAAAATAATAATCCCCATTAATTGTATTATTTTATTATTTTTAATTTGAAAAAATTTCAATATATTTTGGATATATATATTTAATTCATAAGATGATTTTATGATATTTTTCATCATAATTTAATTATGGGTAGACTAGATTAAAAATGAATAATATTAAAATCTTATCAATTTAACAAAATTATGGTGATACATGAATGAAAAAAATTGTGAATCCTATTTAATATATATATAATAAATGAAAACATGAATTTGAAAAAAAAATTATGAATTTAGAATCCATTTATTTTTTTAGAAGATTCTAAGGCCTTACCCAGAAATGAAAGGCCCTAAATTAAGATAAAAATGTCCAATATACTGAATTCTAAAGACCTGAGTTTTTTTCAAATCCATTTTCAAATGGGGTAAAAAAGTAACAGGGAGATTGTCGTACCATGTGAAATCAGCATCTTCAATTCCTTTGTTATCCAAACCATCTGTAATAGAATTCTCCTCCCAATAGACATGAGTAATAATGTGATTCAATGTCCGAAGGGAGTCCAAGAAATTTATCCAACGATTATGGAATTTACAATATATATGATAAGGGAATTCCATAATGGCAGACACAATACTAGTCGAGTCACTTTGAAACCTAAGATTATTCGACCCACAATTTTTATCCTGCTCCACCGCCCCAATAATACCCATCATCGTAGCTTCCAAAGAGGAAGCAAACCCACAGGATCCATGAAAGCAACCAATTACCTGACCCATATGATCCCTGAAAATAGATCCATATCTAGAAGGCCCTAGATTTCCTTTCAATGCACCATCAATGTTAATTTTCAACCAACCAAACAATGGTGGTTTCCAAATTAATTAAAAATTATTATAAGGGGGCCTGAAATTACCTTTAACACCAATACGAGCAAGCCCATAGAAATCATGCATAGAATTGGCACAGAAATGTTTTTTAGGGAGGCTAACCATGCGTGTTGCAGAAAGGATTCTCAAAATAGAAGAAGTAATTGAAAAAGGTTACATTCCATGAATTGAATTATTTTTTGAAGACCATATATAATGAGGTAACTCAGAGGAAACAACCTGAAATTAGTCCAATAACTATGAAAAAAGAGGAATGTATTTCCATCTCTGAATGAAACCAGTGATAGATGCCTTCAGAGGATGTGAAACATCAAAGATACTTTCAAGAGCCTTCCACATTGAAGCAGCATTAACAAAACAAAGAAAAATATGATGTGCATCCTCCCTGTGTTGATGAAAAAAAACACAAGAGGATCATAAATAGATACCACAATGCTGAAGGTAACAATCAGTAGGTATTTTTCTATGAGCAATTCTAGAGACTAAATTTGAATGAGATGGTCTAATGAAGTTTTTATGAAGGTTCCCCATCCAGTGATTGGACAAACTAGATTTTAGAGAAAAATAATAATAGAGATTGGAGGAGAGAATACCATTAACCACAGGTTCCCAATCCCAAAATTCATTCTTGTCAGAAAAATAGTGATTGCTAACAATGTTGACAATGTGATTTGGAAGACCATCCATGTTCTCCAATTGATCCTTGATAGCAAATTCAAGATCAATATCCTGTTAATCCATTACAAGATCAAGAAGGGGGTTTTCAGTCTATTTGCTTTTCGAAAAATTTAGAGATGAGCCCTTTGAAACAAGCCATCTAGAATGAGAATCAATTAAAGTAAAGATGTTCTTGAAGGCCGGCCAAACAGATGATACCAGATGATTGAAAGACCCCATCTTTAGTCTATTCAAGAATTTACTCTAAAGAAAGGTCAATCCCTCCGAATTGCTATTAAATATTTTCCAGATGAAAGAGGCTTCCAAAGAATCATTAAAGAGAACCAGATATTTAATACCCAATCCACCAACATCATAAGGATTGCAACAATCAGCCCAAGATATAGTAGCCAGTTTACTTTAAAAGATATTTCCACTCCAGATAAAATTCCTAAGAGCACCATTGATACAACTTATGAGAGAAATGGGCCATTTTTAAACCATGATGGAATAAAAACGTTTGGAGACAATAACTGATTTAACCAAATAGACCCTCCCAGCCCTAGAAAGATATTTTCCTTTCCACATAGAAACGTGTCTTCTAAAATTGCTTACAATCTCAGAAAAATAACAATATTTTGGCTTTCCCTAGAACAAAAGAACCCTCAATTAATTTAAGGGGAGGAAACCTTCCATGAAATTAAGAACATTTATAATGAAAGACTTTCTCTGATCATTGATACTCTTGCCAAAGTAGACAAATGATTTCTCCCAGCTAATTTCTTGACCAGAGACAGAGGCATAATGTAAAAGTGATCATTTTATGTTCTCGATATTTCCATTATCACCTGATGTGAAAATGATAATGTCATCTGCATACAAAAGATGAGTCGGGGCCATAATGCCTCTCCCATCATTTATTGTTTTCAATTTCCCATTACCTGCCATGATAGAGAGAAGCCTGCTAAGATAATCCTCTATAATAGCAATGATAACTACAGAAAGAGGGCCACCTTGTCTATACCACCTAGAGCAATCAATAAAGCCATGAGGATATCCATTTATAAGAATTGAAATACAGGTAGAACATAAAATTTTCCTGATCCAAGTGATAAAAACACCATCAAATCCAAACATCATAAGTACTTTACAGATAAAACCCCAATTCATGGTGTCAAAGGCCTATTTGACATCATGATTAAGGGAAATGTTTCCACACCTAGAGGATTTCCTGAGCAGATTCACACATTCTGAGGCATTGACGAGTCAATTTTGTATCGCCCTTCCCTTGATAACTCCAAACTAGTTGGGTGAAACAATTCTGCTGGCAACATCCGTAAGCCTTAGTGGAAGCTGTAAAAACTTATAAAATAATTTTTTATCCACATTCCATTAGAAATGATATAAAACAATTTTACTAATAAAAATATTTCTAAATGATCCGACCCTCTCCCCTATAAATGGAATTATCTTCTATTTATATATTCATTCTTATTGAGAATTTAAATTCCACCAATATATACACAAAATAACAATCAAAAAATAATTCCCAGGACCTTTTTTTTTAATTAAGAAGAGAATAAATTTAAATATTATTACGTTTTATAACAATGTGGAATTTATAATGAAGTGGTGAAACTCTACCTAATGCCTTCTCAATTTCTATATTATTAAAACACCATAAAATACATTATATCAAAACTAAAATAATTTAATAAATATATTTATTATAAAAAAAGTAATTATGTTGATGGTACATTATTTTTCTAATCACATTCTGTTAAATAGAATAAGAAAATAATTTCCATGTGTATGTGGGGACTTCCACCTCCATAAGAGATTTATCTCATTTTTCATCCCCAACCCTTCATATATATTTATAAATACTAATTAAATGATTATATATTTTATTTATGAATTTATTATGATTATTTAATGATATATTGTTATCTATCATACTTATTCACATCCATTAGAAAAATAAAAACATCATTAATGTGTATTTCTCTCTTATCAGATCCATGAAATAACATAATTCATTTTACAAGACCACTAAATATGGATGATTTTGAAATTATATTTAATGTGTTAAAAATTAATTTCCATATTATTGTTATTTTGTAAATTTAGTTTCATGAACTAACTAAATTAATTCATCAATCATATGTTTAATTCATCCCACAATATTCAAAGGGTGCTTCTATGATTTCCCTTGGGTAATAACTAATGCCATGGAATCAATATGCATAAAATTAAAAATTACCAATAAGTGAACATATCATGAAATGAAACAACTAGAATTACCTATCCCAATGATGGATATCTAGGTCTTAATTAAATAATTAGAATTAAATTCCATTTGGTCTACTCAAATACCCTCCACTGAAATGGCCCTGAAGATAAATCTCTCAATACTCACATATATAATATAACATTTTTAAATGTAAAAGAGTATATGAGATAATATTTTTCATATTCTAAAAATCATAATAGAAAATAAAAAATTAACAAAATAACATCCTTTTAACAATATGTATTTCAAAAATCCTGATATAAAAAATAGTTTTATGAGTAGTTGAGAGCATGCCCTAGAAAAATGTCTGAGATTTAAAACTCCTGAACATAAAATTCCTAGTTGTTATACCAGGACAAACCATGCACATGAAAATAGTTAAATAAATGATGCATTTTTTGAATTATTCCTATACACTATTAAAAAATATTTGAAATGAATATTCACATAAATTACAATATAATATCATGAATAAATTTAAAAAAATTAAATTTTAATATATAATAGTGAACAATAATAATGGAGGAATTTTTTAGAAATTATCCATAATTAGGACAACCATATTAAGGCAATAATTAAAAGATGCATTGAAATAAATATACTTTTCTATAAGAATTAATTAACAATTTTTATAATGAAAACTATTTTCCAAGAAGAAATAAAATATAATAGAATAGTATTAACAAGATAAATTAGGTATAGAATACCTCATATAATATATGTATTAATAATATTTATCATGCCCCCTATTATTTATTAATTTATAGAAACAAAATATGAATATAGGTGGCATTCCCAAAAAACTACATAAGTATAAATTTTTCTAGGTAACCCTCATCCGATATTATTTTTAGCAACACATGTCCCCAAGAACCCTATGAGGATCGAACAATTATGAAACCCTAATTTTAGAATTTATAATTCCACCATATATAATTTCAAAATAATATATTCTTTTAACAATCAATAATATTATAAGAGTATATTAATTATATTTATCCAAATCATTTATGATTTATATTATGAGAAAAAAAGATGAATTTAACCATTAATATTAAAAATCCATTAATCATTAAAATTGAACGTACTAACAAGACATTATCTCTAATTCATTTTTAATCCACCTAAAACTGGTGTTCAAGAACTTTTACACTGCATTATAAAATTTTCCAATGTTTTTATTATCTTTGAAGGTCATTTTAAGGAACTAATTATCCAATTAAAAAATAAATACACATTAATGAATATATTTTCAATCCAAAACACAATTTTAATCTCAAAATTAAATTATGTAATAAATGAAGGTAAATTTTTTATTGAAAAGTGGTTTATTTTTTTAAAATGTATAATATTACCTTGATTCTAATTGATGCAATGCATTTCAATTATATATATATATATGAAAAACACAGGTTTTCATGGTATTTTGCATAACAAATATTTAATATTTTACTCAAATATTAAAATAATTAATAAAAAAAATATAAAATCACAGTAATAGTATTTAAAGTCCATTATCAAGAAGAATCCTACCTCAAAAATAGGTAAATTCATCACCTTTTATTGATGTTGATTTAATAGGCTGTGAATAATATATTAAATGAACTAGTTAAAATTCATTGGATGGAAAAATATATTTTTTAGGATTTTAAATATCATTATAAAATCATAGGAAGGAGAATAATATTGTAATAGCAGAACAAAAGAAGGATATAGATGATGTTGAAACCAATCTAGAAAATTTATCAATTTGAATTTTCATGGATGAATATACAAAATACATGGAAAATAACTATCCTAAAAAATTAATAATGTACAAAAATAATGAAAAGTAGGGATATATTTTATAATAATCCCAAACATAATTACATGAATCACATGAAATCCATACTAGGACTAGTTTTTCTAGAAAATAGAAGTGGATAAACATCCTCAATGTGACTCAATAACAAATACAATAAATTTAATTACCCCCATCAAGATGATTCCAATAAGACTATCCAAAATTAGAGAATCTAAAATCCCAAACATAATTCATCACCCAACCAAACATTAATCTCTTTTCCCACTATCTTACTCACTCACAAGGTAATGTTAATCCCTAAGGGACTCCATGATTATTCAAAATCAGTGTCTAGAGAAAACAGGATATGGTAGTCTTACAACCGTATTTGAATTAATATAAATCAATAAACTTCAATAGTATTCTAGGATAGTTATTTAATATACAAATATCATGTCTCTAAAACTATATATATATATAACCAAATTTTTTACCAAAAATTGAATTCTTCAAAATAGGAGACAAAAAATGGATATTTGATACTAATACATGGTATCCAAAACATAATGATAGGAACATTAATAATGTTCAATGGTGGTAGAGAACACTCCAAAATAATCATAGTGACTAATATATTATAGTGATAAAAGTTGTTTAATATGATAATTAAATCTAATATGACTCCATAAATTATATCCAATCGATTATATAGTTTTCTAGAAAAACATTATCAGGTACCTATAAACTTAAAAACGTGTTCATGAATGTAGACTAAAAATAAAAAGGGACAAAGGAAACCCACTCAATTCATATAATTCATATTATTATATAACCTAGAGCCCAAAAATACAATGATGGAAATTACTCAAATTAACACAAACCTCCATGATTAAAATAATATTTTTAAATATGGATGAAATAATGATATATCATCTAAAAAACACACTAGATCATATTTTGATATTCACCTCTTGTGATATAGTACATTGACAAAAAATAAGATGTGATATGAAACCACATATTCTAGGTTGGCTCATCAAGATCATTTTCATAGATATTTCCCCACTAATTACATCTTCCATTGGATCAATGTTAGACAAAATAAACTTACAAACAATCATTAATATAAAGGAATAGATTCTAAATTTAACATTTGATGAATCTATAACCATTTAATCAAGAAAAAATATTTTAATGAAAATATTATTGAACCCATATAATATTTCATATGAAAACCCATGCACTAAAGGATCTCAATTCCTAACCACTTAAGAAAAAACTCAGGGACATCATAAAACATGAACTCCTCACAACCCACTAGAACATTTCAATGTGAAATACAATTAATTAAAATTTTAAAATTTAAATCATGTTTCATAAAAATTTGAATCATCATAAATTTAAAAATACACGATAAAATGAAAAACCCAATGTAATAAATGATTATTACAAAAACCTAGATTATTAAATAAATGAAAAAACTAGAACCTAAATTAAATTCCAAAAAAATTGAATGGATTATTTCAAAATAATGTAAAAAAACCTAATTAAAACATTTTTAGAAGGATGAGGGTGCACTTAAAAGCATCATTCCCATTTATAATAAAAAATCAAAACATATTAATTTTTAATTTGCATACACCTTTTAAAAAATAAAAATGATAACCAAAAAAAGTATAAAAAATATTTTTATTTATAAACTAACAAGTCGAAAAGTTTTTTTATTCAAACAACATTAACTAAATAAAATATATATTTTATTACAAGTTTGCTGATGTTTAAAAATTATATTTCAAATATAGATAAAAAATATCATACTATATATTTATTGTTATATTTTAAATTAAGAACCATGATTATTTTTGTTAATTTATAAGGATAATTATTAATTTTAAATACCTGTTTAATGTCTTTTACAATTTAATAATTATTTTACAAAAAAATATTCTAAAATAAAAATATTTTGTCCCCTATCAATTAATTATATTAAAAATAATTTAGCAATAACTAAAAAAAATCATTCTTTTCAAACACAACCAATAATTAATAGATTCAATAAAATTACTTTCTAAAAATAATAGATTGATTTTTATAAAAATATATGATTATAAAACACCTTTATAAATTCTTAATTCAAAAATTACTTTACATGTTTAAAAAAATGTAATCTAAAAAACCAAATTAATTACTATATTAAACCCAAAACACCCATATGTGGAACTAAGGTATTTTAATCACTTTAAAAAATGGGCCAATTTTTTACATTACAATCCCTGACCTTACGTTAAACAAATCATCAATCCTTCACATGGGTTCATGTGGCACGTAAGCTTTCCACAAAATGCATGTTATCAACCAATTTCTTCCATCAAAATAAGGATCTCCTTTAAATAATAAAAACAACAACAATGTTTTTTAAAATATTAATAAGATGAAAAATTTCATTAGAAAAAAAATCTCTGTAATCATGACTTATTTCCAAAAATCCCACAAAACTCAAGGATAAAAATTAGAAAGATCTTGTGACACTCTTCCTTATCTTATTTCATACATCACAACATTAATATCACCAATATACTAGATAATAGAACTAAAAAATTGTAACTCTTGATCATAAGACACTAAATATACTAGGATATGATAATACTTATTAATCAATAAACAATATATACTAATCCAAAAGTAGCTGAGCTGTCCCACGACATACATGGTGCATCTTCCATATATCCCTATGGTGGAAACTAGTTCTAGTGTTTGAAAGTGTATACTTTTTGAATTATTATATCTAGTAGATAATTTAAACTAATAGATGAATAACGGGAATCAATCGATCATTTATTGAATCCACATGGGAAATAACAATAATTAAAAATATATAATGTAAGAAAACATTTCCTCAGATATCATAAATCACCCCCAATGAAATAACCCTTGAGATTCATCACTAAATCCCTAGATTTATAATACAACATATATTAATTTCAAAATAAATAAATTTTAAAATTTTAAAAAAAATTAAAAAATAATTATTATTAAAAGGATAATAACTCATTTGACTCCTTATTTCCATAGGTCACTATCCAATATGGAGATAATTTGTTTTACAAAAGTGGTCAAGAATTAAACCATGAACATGGGAGTGGGATAGAAAATGAATGTCTTTTAAATTAATTATCATTATTATAAGAGAAATAACACCACTATCTTGGAATATAAAATTATTATAAATTATATAATAGTTTGAAATATACAATTAAAATTATGTTATTCATTAATAAGTGCTAAAATTATATATATTTTTTACAGAATTAATTTACAAACATTAATTTTTTAATTTTATAACAATTAAAATATTAGAATGGAAAAATATATCAAATGGTTTAGACTACTATATTTAATCACATAAATTAAAATGATTTTCAATGTGATATAATTAAAACATACCTTTTGTACCCTCTTTTCATAAAGATATTGACTTCCAAAAAATATAAAAATTATAGTAGATGGTGGTTCCATGATAATATTGGTGTGAAAAAAACTATATAAATAATAAATTATAATATTTAACATTGGATTCACAACCTATGATCCCTAAATCTAATATAAATTAGAACGTATACATCACAAACTAGGTTCATGACCTCAAATACTGATGAATGTCCAATTACATATCATTGTGCAGTGATGGTGGTACAATAGACATAAATCACATGAATTATTCATTATTGGGGTACCTCATCCATATATATGTTAACCTACTAAATATATAATGATTCCATGAGATCTCACAAATAATAAAACCATAAAACCATAATAAAAAATATAAATAAGTGATATTAAAAAATAATGTAAATACATGACAACAAATAATATCATAGGATAATATTCAACCCAATTATCTAAATCTATGATGAATAAGATTCAATGTAAACTGAAATAATTTTATACTTTTTACCAATCATAGTTTGAACAATTTTACTAAAGGTTATAATAAGAGAGCATCATTAATTCATTATAAGTCACATTATAACTTATATTTTCATGTGAGTTTACGATATATTTGATAATATTCGAATGTTTTTAGTAGTTTTGAGTAACTATTTAAAAAACCCAATATTAAAAATAATACCTGAAAAATAAATTATAATCCAATTATAAAAACCTAATAACCATTTGAATATAGAATGTCATTTATAAATTCAATTAGTGAAATTTATCATCACACTTTGTGTGTGATATTAGTGGGAATATGTTTTATAATCATGAATCCAATTTGAGTAATCTTTTAATTTGATATGAAAATTAACCAAAAGCTTCATTAAATATTAGATAATTCTAAAACATATTTAAAATTATCATTTTTTATCAATAGAAGAAATTAAAAATAAAAAAAAAATCCAGGTTATACAATTTAATGTAAAAATATAAGGACATAGCTATATAAAATAAGAAATATTCATATAATATTATTAACACAATATAAATATTTTTGAAATACATAATTATATTATATATGTACCAAAATCATGAAATATGAAAACACTTCTAGTATAAGTCTGGATTGAGTGATGGGATGGTTTTGTTGATGAATAATGGAAGATATGGGGATGAAATGTGGAAGGATTCGGAAAATAAATTGTATCCCAGGTACAAATTTCATTGAATATTCATGTAATAAAGCCTAAAATCAATGTAGAATGATTTGAGGGAGTAATCCATACGAATATGGTTACATATTTGTCAAGAACATCATTTGATAAAATTATAGAGTTTGGGGTGTGAGTGTGGTTAATGAATAAAGTGCGGTTAAATTTGAAATTATATTGTTTTAATAAGTTAGATAGTGTGGATGGTTTGAACATGTAGTTTGAAAAACTATATTCTAATCATGTACCTCATACTATATAACTCCCCAACCCTAGTTACCTATAGTCAGTGCATTATTACATAACATTGGAATGATCAAAATAGATCATGTCACAGAACAACGACTTGTTTAGTGGCTTTGGATGTACTTTATACATAAATAAGATTTACATTACATCATGGAATAAAAATCATTATGTCAACATTGAACACAACCATATCCCTTAGCCTATCCCAGAATGTCAATCATAATATACTTATTTACTTCCGGGAAAAAACAAAACATAGTAAAATTGTGAGCTTAGATGCTCAGAAAAGAAAAACATATAGCAGAAACATTCATAAACAATATTAAACCATTATGGTAATGTATAAGATTAAAACAAAATCCATTTATACTTAAACTTAAATATAATATAGAAAATATAAATCAAATAATGCCATTTACTTATTCAAATGGATATTTTACTAGTCAAATAAACAAATGTAATATCAATAGCTAATTAAATAAGGATGTAATTTATAATGACGAACATCATAAACACATTATCAAGGCCTAATTCCTAGACTACAAATATGATTTTGTCAAGGCCTTGTGCCAAGACACTAGTTTGTCTCATGATACCTACCAATACATCAAGGGGCTATAGTGGGCCCCACCAATCACTTACTATGTCCAATGCATTCCCCATATGAAAATGGTGAAACATAATCTAAACATTAATTTTAAAACTAGCATATAGAATGTCAATACTTTCACCACAAAGTAATAATTCTATAAAAATATCACATCCACAGTCAAACATAACACATTTAATACAATACAGAATATTGTGTTATAATACATCATCCTCAATAATGAAAAAAAATAAATGATGGATATTTACATAAATGAAAATAATCAGTAAGACTATTTGGGATAAATATCCACTTTTTCTTGAAAAATTTTAAAAGTCACACTATTTATCATAGTTGTCATTTAAAATATATTTTAGAATAAAATTTTCCCAAAAAAAATTGAAACATTTAATGGAATATTAATTTTAAAACATTGATGTCTATATAAATAAGTCCATTAAACCTTTTCTAAATCATGGTCATTAATAATAATGATTTAGAAGAATAAATCATTAAAACATTAAACATGATATTGTAGTTAAAGAGTTTCTAACTAAAAGAGACGCTTGAATAAAAATAACTGACGAATAACATTAATAATAAAATTAAAATATCATGAGAATAAAGGGATTCATGATATATTATTTCATAAGATATTATATACACTATATAAAAGTGAATTGGCACATAATAACAAAGAAGTCTTAATGGAACATTAATTGAAATAAAATCCCTTATAATGACAGTATCCTAAGGTTAAGGATAAATCAATGACCCAATTAAGTGTCAAATATATAAATACACTAAATATGGTTTTATATTCAGTCTAAATCAATCATAGGACATTCACACATATTCTTGTAAAAACAAAACCAATGATTTGGATGTTTAACTCAATGAATGGAAATTGAGTTAAGATTACCCACGTCAAGTTCATATCAATGAATAGTGAATTTATCATTGGAGTTATTATGTCTATAAAAGTTATATCCCCAAAATGGGGAATGTAAATTACTACATAAATTATTAAATTTTAATTCCACACATAACCATGGATTAAAATAATAAAATAAGTATGTGTAAAACCCATGAGTGTAAATTGAAATTTGGAATTCCCTTACTACTTTTGTAACATATTAAATACACTCCCCATGAAAGAAGGATCATACAATGAATATTTAAATACTGATAAATTAAACAATATTACATAAATAATACAACGATGGGTATTACATACACTACACAATAGAAAATAGTGGCAAATATATCATGAATCTCAAGGGAATAAAAAGTGAGATGAAAACCACATACCTTGTACTTTTCCTTAGTAGAGGGTACATTAACCTTTTTTATAATAGATAAATGATTGTGATTAAATTATATTTGAACCAAATACTTAAATTGGATATCATATATGATCTTATAAAATTTCATTGTAAATAATATTTCACATGTATCATTGTTTCAGGTGTTAACTGATTCATTTTCCTTTAAATGTTTTGCTATGTGTGCCTTGTTTGTTATGGATAGGATGTATTGATTCATTTCTAGAATGATATTATGTTCATAAAAATTATTTTAAATCATAATGTGAATATTATTCTTGAATGGTTATGATGGGAAATTAATCTCATCACGTTCGTGGAGATGGTAATCCGTACATATGCACGAGCGACAATTAAATTGTATTAATTGTTAAATAATATTTAATACGATGGTATAACATATATACATAATCATTAACAAGTTATATTTATTATTTATTTAAATTATACTCATTATTATAACCATAAATATAATTATGTGTTGAATAAAAAACTTCACCATGAAGTAGAGACGGTATGCCGTACATACGCACGAATGGGGACTTTGTAATTCATAGGATGGATAGATTAATGAATATAGTGGTACCATATTTATAATGACATCCTAGAATTTAGAAGTAACTATAGGTATTATTTTCGTATATAAAAAAATGAAAGGGGAAGTGGAAGAAGAATAAAACATTGAAAGAGGTGGTGAAATTATTACCTCTTTTTCAGGTGCTTCCTTTTGATTTGATCAAATGGGATCCATAAAATGGATTTCAGGTCAAAAGTATGGAATCTAGGATTAAATGTGTGTAGTTGGGAGGATATGTGAGTAGGGGTTGGCCAAGAGAAATATATTTGGATGTGTGTGTTGGAGATTAGTGGATGTAACATTTCATAAGAGAGGTGAGGGTAACATTAGGAAAATATTAAAATATTATTTTATTATAAACTAATATTCAGATTATAATTCCTCCAAATAGATTTAATTCGTGGATATAGTGGGGATTTTTATAAATAATCTCAACCAATAGGTTTTATAAAAGTTCAGAAACCATAATATCCTTATCTTTTAGATTTAATTCGTAGTTAAATATTTTATCAGTTACCTTGCCTTCTTGTATTTTAATTTTACATAGTAAATAAACATACAATAAAATTACAAGAGAATATACACTAATTCATTAATGAAATATCTATAATTATATATGCCCTTTGGTAGAACTGAATGTTTTTAGGAATATTATATCATTTAATAATATAATATTTGTTTTAAAAATACATTTATATACATTTAGAAACTATTTAGTATTTGGTTTTTGTGAAAGTCAACAAAACATGATTAATTCAAAAATAAATTTAAATCAACCCTAACATGTCATATTAAACTATAAAATTTGTATATTCCATCATAAGGGTCAATTTACATTTCTTTTATTATTTATAACATCAATTATTTTTGCCTTATTTAATAATGTAATTACTTCATCATCATTGTGTCATAAATAAATTTAATTATTTAATATCTAAAATTTATAAATAAAATAACTTTATGTTTTAAATCTTTTAAATTTATAATGAATATTTATATTATCATTTATCTTATGTGTATCCCTATGTTAAAAATGTTTTTGTTATTAAAAATGAGTATACCACTTTTAACTCTTCTTTAAATAAAATGTAATAATTGTCCTAATCTACTCCAAGTGGATATATAATAGAATTGTTTTTAACTAAGGTGTATTTTGTTTGATATACACTAATCCAATAGAATTAGAAACTTGTTTAGGATAATTATTATATCAATTTTACCATTAATTAAACTATTTACATTTAACCGTATTAAATAAAATTCCAATGTTTCTATTCAAAAAAATTATTTTCATCCTATTGAACTATATTTTACTCACTAATGTTGATTGTGTCTCTTAGAGTTTCAAAATTAAATTCTCAGAAGAGGTAAAAATATGGTTTATGCAAATTTACAAATGTGCCTTGAAGGTTGGAAAAAGGCGGATAAAGTTTCAATAAAATTTTATATATCTAATCTTATTATAAATGACATAAATGAATTAAATTATAATCAAATTGGAATTATATATCTATTTTGACATTAAATTAAATTTTAAATAAAAATAAATATATAAATAAAAATTTATCTTTAAATAATAACATAGTGTTTGTTATTATTAATCAAAGATTTAACATTTTGAGGAAAATACCAAAAATTCATCCAAATATAATTTTGAAATTATAAATAAAAAAATGTTGTATATTTTACCAAATTCATAAAATATAATTTGTATTAATTAATTTAAAAAATATTTCCATTGTCAAAACCAGAAATCTGGTTTTTGAAAAGTAAAAACTATCAAAATATTTATATGTAGTGATGTCCTATTGAAATCTAAAATTACTTATAATATCCACCATTTGATAAAATGATAAAAATATAATCCAATTATACTTAAAGACCATTAAAATGTATAATTTTACACTACAAATGTTTTGGATTTAATAAGTTGTTTTTAATTAATATTTTGTATTTTTTACTATTGATCAAAAAAAGAATGTTTTTAGAAAAGCACCAAAAATTTGTCGAAATTAAATTTTTGTGTACCTCTTATAAAGAATAAGTTTATTTTATCAAATTTAATTTATAAAATATTCAGATAATGGATTTAAAAAGGTTTCTCCATTAAAAGGTGGTTAGATTTCATTTTTTGGAAAAACACATCTTTTATCTGAAAAATAGGATTTGTCCTTATATTTTGTATAAGAAAAACATAATATGGATTTTAAAATTATATGGAGACTATGAAATTCAATATTTAGTTAATATTATTCATAACTAAATTTGGAATGACATGTTTGGTATGCCATGGTGCGCTCGAACTCAGTGTTCCGTGTAGTGCAATTTATTGAATTACATTATAGAAAATAACATACTAAGAAATATTGGGGTGTTAAATTCATCCCCCTATTGGAAATTTTTTCCTCCAAATTTTAAAATTGGGCTTGGGAACATAATTTAATGTCCCACATTAGAAAAAGATACAGTAAAATTGTAACTTTAAAGGAATGAAATAGATGTACAAAGTCACCTAAGAATACCCATAATAGGATTCCATGTATGAAAACATGTATACAGAAGGTAAATTAAGATTCATGTTGTAATGGAGTATGATAGATAAAATGACTAGGAGAATTTTAACAACAAGACAACCACAAACATGTGATGGGTTAAGCGGTCATTATTTTCCCATTAGAAAATGTAAATCAGAATTTTTTTTGTTTTGTGTTCCATTTCATAAAGTTGAAGAATTTATTAATGATATTGACGAAGAACATAAAGATATATAGATAAATTTCAAGTACAATTTCATCCTTTAATAAATTTATACCACTAACTCATCTTTTCTCCAAACGATGAGTATTCAAGATGAATTGGTAACACCTAAAGCACAAGAATAAACTTCTAGAAAATCACATAATCCACAAAGGATAAAATATATATTTCTATTGAATTTAGAGATTAATAAAAAAACAGTTATTATAAGATTGGTTGATCCCCAAAATGGATAATCCTTTAAAGAAATTAATACCAATCATAATTTCAAAAATTTATCCAATAATACCCAATTTTCAATAAAGACAATTCAATAATCAATTGTCCTTAATATCCTTCAAAATAATCCAAACTAATATTGAAATGCAAAACATAGAATAATTTGATCACGTAGTCTTTCATAGTAAATCATATCATTTATCTACACATATCATCAACTAATCATAAAGTATCATACTGAAGTGCAAATATCCAAATCACATATTAGAATTGATATGTTAATTATTTACATTAATAACCTGAATCTCTATAAAAATTATATTTTCCAAGATTAAAATACAATATTACTCCTCAAATTAAATCCCATAGTATTCTATTTCCCATAGGCATACAGTGTTCCCAACAGAGTGAACCTCTTCCAGAATAACATTTATCACATAGTCACGTAATCATTTTCCTATACTAATGGTATACATATGATAAAACATAAAATCGAAAAATAACTTATTATTTATCAATAAATCGAGTTAACTAAAAAAATTAGTCACAGTATCCAGGGACATCACGTAATCCAATTGTAGGTGATAAATATTAGTCGCACATTGGTTGTGGATCCTATTCTCATTGCTTTGTCAGACGCAAGGGGTTGTCACATGGTCTGTGTGTTGCATTTATTAACAAACTATATATTATAACGTTCCAAAAATGATATTAATTCCACTAAATAACCGTAACATATTTTAACCAAAAATGTTATCTCATACCTCTCATTTTCATCCCAAAAATTAATGACCTGTAATTACCTAAAATTCAAGGATAATAAGAAACCAAATGGTTATTTATAACTATATCCAAAAAATAAAAGAAAATTATTCCTCAAATATCATTTTCATATTAAAAAAATCTGGGTTACACATACATGATAAATATCGTCTAAATTAAACCCATAAACAACGATAATTAATACTTTTCAACATTTCTCTATCCATTTATTTCCACATAGGTTCTTCTTTTACTATTCTCTATCCTATAGAATAGACGAATGACTCGGGTAATGCCTAGGTCCCCTACATTTATGAAAAATTATTGTAAATGGGGTTTTAGGATAAATTTTATTTTATTCTATATTACTCTTCATTTTTTCTAAAAAATCCATTACTTTATGTTATTCTTTCACAGACATAAATCATTTCATAGTTCCAATGAAATAGTTTCATTGGTGTTTCTAAAAACATTTCTTGCATGATGGAAATTAAGATTTATTTTCTCAACATTCTCTACTTCAGGATCTCTTATCATTCCATTTATTTCTCTTATTTGTTGAGTTTTTGAGTTGGTTATTTTATATATTGTTGATAATATTTATTGAATCCTACTTTGGAATTAACATGATATCTTTTACTCATATTTAAATTCCATTTCGTTGCTAATTTCAACCATCTTTCCCACCTTGTACATCATGTTCAATGTTACTAGAACACATTTAGAATCCATCCATTGTTGAAAACCAGAAAGCATAGTTGGAGTTAAAATTTTCCTTCAATCCTTTAGATAATATCATGAAACCTTATTTCCAATCTGAAAACCATAAGATTAACCATTTTCATTGACTCTCATCATATATAAAAATACTTCAAATAGGTTTTTTTAGAAAACTAGAGAGTTTTGTTCGGCGAGGATCGCCGATGGAAGTGGTGTGCGATAGATGATTCGTTGCTGGTTGTGATAATCTGTGGAACGCGTGTTTTTTGCGGTTCCTTGATGCTGTGAAGGAGACGACGGGTTCTCGCCGGTGTTGCTCTGGATGGTGCAGGTCCGGTGGGTCTCGCCGGCGATCTGACGGGAGGTGTCATGGGGATTCGCGAAGGCTCGCATCTCGAGTGCGGTGCGGATAGGATCGAGACGCGTCTGACAGTGACTCAGTAATCGATTGGCCTCAGTTTTCGTGGTCGGCGCGTGAGACAACGTGTCGGGGCTCGTGGCTCAAGGTGTGGATGGAGGGGGAGCGGTTATTTGAAATTTGAATTTGAAGTTGACGTTGAATGTTTAAAGCTTGGAGTATGAGTTTCTGAATGGTTACCGGTTTTCCTTAAACCGGCTTCGATAAAATATTAAAAAAAATGATTTGCGGTAGAAAACTAGAGATATCCTTTGTATATCCCCCAGGAGTGTCTTAAACAAGAGTGCAACAAGGCACATTGTCATGCATCAATTCCAATTCTAGTTTAGATCCAAGCAGTGTTTTTGATTTTTACCCCTAGATACATCTGTTCCATATCCAATTCTACCTTGTCATATCCTCATAGGGATGTATTTCATGGAAAATTTACAAAATATTTACATTACCAAAATTCAAGAGAATTATTATATACTAAACCTCAAAGTCTATCTCCTGGAAATTTTCTCATATTAGTGTTTTTCTAAATCTAGTTTCCAAGGTTTGTACAAAACATTCACTGATATGAACTATGATGTTACAAGCCTAGTTACCTAGACTCGGTGCAGTATTGCATTATATTAGAATGGTTGCAAGAGATCACTCTTGAAACAATGATATGTTTAGTATCTTTGGATGTGAAAGACTTATACAAAAGATAACATGACATCATAAAATAAAAAAACACCATTGTTTCCCCATTGAACACACTCATATCCTTTATCATATCCCTACAAGTCAATCATAATATACTTCTTCAAATACTAGGGTAAATAAAGCATAAGAAAGGGGTGAGCTCTGATACTCATTAAGGATACCAATATAGTAGAAACATTAAAAAATAAGTATAAACATTTAGGGCAATGTATAACACTAAAACACCATCCTTTTAATCTAAAACATCAGTATAATATAGAAAATATAAATTATATAATTCCATTGAAATATTCACATTGATATTCTACTAGTTCAATAATAACATGTAATACCAATAGCTAATTTCATAATGACGAAATGCATAATGTTAGAGAACATAATCTCAATGTCAAGGCCTCGTGCGAAGACTACAATTATGATTTTGTTAAGGTCTTATATCAAGAAACTAGTTTCTCTCATGATACCTACTAATGAATCAATAGGATATAGTGGGCCCCACCTATCACATACTAAGTCAAATTAATTCCTCATATGAAAATTGTGAATCATAATCTAAACAGTTGTATTAAAAATAGTATACAAAAATGTCAATACTTTAACACTACACAATTAATGATATAAAAAGAGCACATTAATAGTCAATCATAACTCATTCAATACAATATAGATGATTATATTATAATAAATTAAAAATCAATCAAGAATAAAATAAAATTAAGGATATTTGCATTGATGAAAATAATTAGTAAAACTATTTGGGATAAATAGCCCATATTCTTGAAAACTTTTAAAAGTCTCACTATTTATGAATGAAGTTGTTTAAAAGAGATTTGTTTGATTCATAGTGTCCCATACCACATTGATAATTTTAATGTAATTTCAATATAAAACATTAATGTCCTTATAAATAATTGCTTCAAACCATTTTTAAAACATGGAAATCAATGAGAAATATTTATAAGAATAAGTCATTAAATCATTTAAAACGATATTGTAGTTAAAGAGTTCATAAAAAATGAGAGATGAATGAAAAAATAATTTAGGAATAACATAAATCAAAACATTTTATTATCATAAAAATAAATGGATTCATGATATAATATGTTAATGGACAGTATACACAACATATAAAAGTGAAGTGGCACAAAACAACAAAGATATCTCAATGGAACGTAAATTGAGATGAAATCTTTTATAAATACCATATCGTTAGATTAAGGGCGGATCAATTACATAATTATGTGTGAAAAATAGAAACAAACTCAATATGATTAGATATTATATGTAAATTAATCACAGGTTATTCACATATATTCTTTTAAAAACAAAACCAATTACTTAGATGTTCAACTCAATGAATGGAAATTGTGTTCAGATTACCCTTACCAAGATCATATCAATGAAATTAGAATTTATAAATGGAATTATTATATGTATAAAATGTATATTCACATAAAGGGGAGTGGAAATTACTAATTAAATAAATAAATAGTGATTCCATACATAATCATGGAGCAAAAAAATCAATGATGTATGCGTAAAATAAAATAAAATGAAATTTAAATTTATATTCCCTTACAGATTTGGTATCATACGAAACATAAAACCCATGAAAGAAGGATTATACAATGAAAATGTAATTATCCATTAATTAAAGTATATAACATAGTGAATAAAATTATGGAATGTGTATACATATTACAAAAGATTATAGTGGAAAATATAAGATGAATCTTATGAGAATAAAAAGTGAGATGAAAACCCATTTCATTGTATTTTCCTTAGTAAAGGGTAAATTAAACTCATTTTGTCACGACCCCCTCCCCACAAAGTGTACCCCTCCTGGGCCGGCAATGTGAAAAGGGAGATAATGCCCCCCGAGTCCCGCCTCCAGTAGGCCTCGGGTTGGCGACTAGCACCGAGGGTATAATACACACACAAATGGGAGGCATTACCCTCTAAGAGAACACATGCAGAAGAGAGAGATAGAATAGAATCCAACCAACTCCAACTCATAACTGAAATGTAAAAGAAACCCAAATACATATATGAAATGTCATGCAAAAGTACTACAACTGAAAGGGGAAACTAAAAGTACCCAAAAGAAAGTAAAACGACAGCGACCACAAGCCCGAACAGCTCCTCCTCCAACCGCAAGCTAGTAGTAACCAGCTTGATCTCCAACCTGCTCCAAGTGACCTGAAAAACAGTTTATATGTACATAGGGTGAGTATAACAGTATACTCAGTAGGATCCTCCCCAAGACTCTCGTGCAAAAGTAAAGAAAGCATGCTAAATCCCAGTGAACAACAAGTGAAACTAACTCGTCACCTAAACAGGTATACTATGTTCCCAACCTCACCATGGCTACTCTCACCAAGTAACACATACATGAATATAGCATATTGTAAAGAATGTCAAGGGTACCCCGCTACTACTTCCCCACTGGTTTGCCGCTTTTCCCCAACGACATACGTCCTGTGCATCTCTCTCCAAAGGCTTGCCCGTATCAACATGGGCCAAGCTCCACAATCTGCACCACGTGCACCACATAGGTTTGCCCGCAGACACCTGGGCTAAGCTCCACATAACCCTCACAACCAAAAGTAACCAGGTAGTTTCCGGGAGCCACCACAGCTCGCATAACGTGTATCATACGTCGGGTATTATACCTCAAGCCATTACAGCCCATACACCGAGTAAGGATCCTCAAGCCATCACAGCCTATACACGTTACACCTATAGTAGTCCATAGGATACTATATCCAGAATATATGTGTGTGAAATAACCACAAGCCATTACATCCCTCTACACACATATATGGGTAAAACTAACCACTGTGCCTACCAGCACTAAGATCTACCAAGAGAAGAGAGCGGGGCCAAAGGGGGTAGTCAGCCATTCAACCTCCCATCAGAATGTTGGGGAAAACACCCCCCAGGGCTCAGAATCCCCGGGGTGTCAGTTGCCCTTACCGACAGGGTGGAGTAGCGTATAGAAACACAAAAAGTACAGAATATATAAGTAACTCACATCCACACTATGGGCATTACCTAGTCTTAGATACAACTGCAACTAACGTCTCTCAGACTCCAGGCTGCTACTTCTAAGACTAGGTATCCTATAAGCACACAACCAATTGAAGAGCTTTATTAGATTACTCCATTCTCATTTATCAGTTCCACTGTACATTAGTTAATTCTTTAAGCATTAATTAAGATTGAACAATTCCCCATTTAACTGAAATGGCGTCACTTTCAATACAACTGCTCCTTTTTAAGATTCACATCACCTTTAAATTCTAGCATCTCCATCCCCGTGGATTTTCACCATTTAATCAAACATTCAATACAGAAATACTTTTCCACATTCCCAGGCATTCTAGAAAAACATCCTATGCTTCTAAACACAAAGGAGGCTCAACACGGTGAGTAGATATACTACCCGTCGAGTCTTTGCCGCCTATAGAAAGAGCATAGACCCATCCTCCATCGAGAGGCTAAACACGGAAAGCACGTGGCATACCCCGCGTGTCTTCGCCTCCTTCAGAATGAGGGTAAGCAAGACCAGCTGCCTTGAGCAGTGGGGAAAAGCAAAGCAGATTAACATTCAAGAAAACTACAAGCAACCAGCAACCACATCCGTCCCATTCCATCACCCCCGGTGTCCTCCCTGACACCCATATGCATAAACTGATGCATCTCGCCACACTAGGCATCATCCGCTGCCACAACTATAAGGCCTCCATGCCTCCACATATCACAACAACCATCCAGGCTCACATCACAGCACAAGCAGCAGGAAAACAAACATCACAAAATGGGCTCTCGGCCCTTTAACAAACAAGAGGGTAACTCAGAACCCTTTTTGAAATTACCACATAATCTGTTCTCTAAACCATATTGAATTAACAGATTTGTTATTCATAGGTTCCAAAGATGGATACCTAATCAGTAAGCTATCACAATTAAATAACCATGCTTACTTCCATAATTTGATTATCCTCAAATTAGAACAACTACAACAACGACAACAACCAGATTAATTTACATGCCTCTTTATCTTTAGCCAATTAATCAACAATTAATTCCGGCTTTACGTTCATTATCAATTTCAATCATGAACGAACAATAAATCAAAGAAAACATAGATATCACTATATCTAGGAAAAACATGAGGCAAACCGTTATCACGGTATAAAGCAACAGCATGCGATCAACCAATTCTTTTGATCTGGTTCAAGTATTTAATTAGGTCAATTTCATTGTGATCCAAAGGAATAAATCATGCTAATTCTACGATTGCACATATAAAATTAGAGAAGCCATGAGTCCCCTACCCGAAGAGTTCTTGACGTCCCTTATCCACACAGCAGGTCACGATCCTCCCCTCGCGACAACTTATGTGGAAGAAAGATCGACACTGCTTGGTTGCATCCAACAGAGCGGGACTGATCCTAGGAGTAAGGGTTGTCTGTGCAACTCCTAAGGAAAGGATTGAAAGGTTCTAGCGCCTCTTAGTTAAGAACAAAAGGGAAGGAACAAGGGAGAATGATATCTCGTCCCTTTTTTAAGATTTAACGAGGTGACGGTTTAAGATCCGGTTAATTCTCCATTAAAAACGGATCGCATTAACCCACGCGGGTTGACCAAGTAAAACATTCCAAGCCTTAGGAATAATTAATATTAGGATTTATGGCATTTGAAACGGCCTTATGAGCCCTTAAAATAAGGCTTTAAATGTATTTTACGTCAAAGGAAACGTCAAAAGGGGCAAAACTGTAGGAGTCTGGAAACACTGTTCACCCACCGTTACTGTACATGAAACTGATCTGTCTCACCGATCTGTCTCACCGATCTGTCTCACCGATCTTTCTCACCGATCTGTCTCACCGATCTGTCTCACCGATCTGTCTCACCGATCTGTCTCACCGATCTGTTACTGTTCATAAAACTGGAAACACTGTTCACAGAACTAGAAGAATTGGCAAAGTGTTGGGGATAAGTCCACTAGACCTCCCGGAACACCTCCAACACCAACATTTCACAGAGTAATGGACCAGAGAGGTCCGGGCCATTACATTAGATACCTATCAAAACATTCTCGTCCTCGAGAATTAAAAACCAACCCAGAAGAAAAGAGGGGTCCGAACAACCAACCCATAAGATACCTCTCAGGGGAAAACCACCATGAGTTGTTCGAAAGCTGGAACAAAACTATGACATCCGGGAACAAACAATCCATACCCAAACAATTCATTCACAACATCACATCAAAGGTACATAAATAAAACATGAAAGGTCCAACCACAGAGAAAACATCATTACATGAAAGGAGTTAAACATTAAACAACTCTGGGTACTGAGCACGTATCTGTGACTCAAGCTCCCAGGTACTCTCCTCCATGCCACCGTGTCGCCATAAGACATGAACTAAAGGAATAGAACGCCCACGCAACACCTTCTCCTTGTGGTCTTGGATCTCCACAGGTCGCTCCTCGAAGGTTGCATCATCATCAATATTGATCTCTCCCCAATCGATAACATGAGATTCATCATGAAGATAATGACGGAGCTGCGATACATGAAAAACATCATGTATCCGACTCATCCGAGGGGGAAGTGCTACTAGATATTCCACAGCTCCAACACGAGCTAACACCTCGAAAGGCCCAACAAAACGGGGAGAAAGCTTACTTCCGAGACCAAACCTTCGCTGCCCACGACGGGGAGTCACCTTCAGAAACACATGATCCCCAACATTAAACTCTAAGGGTCTCCTTCTTTGATCCGCATATGATTTCTGACGATCTTGTGCTGTCTTCATCCTCTCACGAATCACTTGAACCATCTCCGTCGTATTCTGCACTAGTTCTGGTCCGAGAATTGCTGACTCTCCGACCCCAGTCCAGCACAATGGAGAATGGCATGGCCGGCCATACAAGGCTTCAAACGGCGCCATGCCGATGGTAGAGTGAAAACTATTATTGTAAGCGAACTCTACCAAAGGTAAGTGTTTCACCCATGAACCTCCAAAATCAAGAACACAAGAGCGCAACATGTCTTCAAGAGTTTGGATGGTTCGCTCTGTCTGACCATCCGTTTGAGGATGAAAAGCAGTGCTAAGGCATAGTTGAGAGCCAAAAGCATGCTGGAGACCTCTCCACACCCTCGAGGTAAAACGAGGGTCTCGATCAGAAATGATCGTCTTAGGAACTCTGTGAAGCCTCACCACCTCCTCCAGATACTGCCTTGACAAAACCTCCACTGAGCTTGACTCCTTGATTTCTATGAAGTGGGCCGATTTAGTTAAACGGTCCACTACCACCCATATAGCATCATTTCCTCCCGGAGCTCGAGGTAAACCTGTAACAAAGTCCATTGAGATGTCCTCCCACTTCCACTGAGGAATCTCTAAGTGCTGGAGAAGACCACCAGGAACACAGTGTTCGGCCTTCACCTTCTGGCAGACTAAACATCGATACACACATTCCGCAACTGAACGCTTCAGCCCAGGACACCAAAACTGACTCCTCAAGGATCGATACATCTTCGTCACACCAGGATGTACAGCTAAGGGCGAGCTATGGAACTCTCGGAGAACCGTCTCGCGCATCGCCAAGGGAACAAAAAGCCTATCATGATACAACACTCGGTGTTGTTCATCCTCCGACCAACCATCAGGGGCCTCCCCACAAACAACTCTGTCTCTCAAAACTTCCACCTCTAGATCACCCAACTGAGACTCTTCCACCTTTTGCATCAGGGATGACTGCACCGTCATCTAGAAAAGACAACCTCTTCCTCCAACTTCTCCCATATCAAGATGCAAACCTGCTAGCTCTTCCATCCCTCTCCAGGAATCACCAGATTCACGCACATCATCATTACGTGACTTTCGGCTCAGTGCATCAGCAACAACATTTCCCTTCCCAGGTGTATACGATATTTCGAAGTCGTATTCCTGCAAGAACTCCATCCACCGACGCTGCCGCAAGTTCAAATCCCGCTGAGAGAAAACATACCTCAAACTCTTATGATCGGTGAAAACCAAAAAGCGCTCTCCAATGAGGTAATGTCTCCACAACTTCAGCGCAAACACCACGGCTGCCAACTCAAGATCATGGGTGGCATAGTTGCGTTCATGGGGACGCAACTGCCGAGACCCATAAGAAACAACTGACCTATGCTGCATGAGAACACAGCTTAGCCCCAGATGTGAAGCATCACAGAAAACATCAAACTGGACTCCCTCCGTTGGAAGACAAAGGACTGGAGCACTTACCAACTTCTCCTTTAGATACTCGAAAGCTGTCTGACACTGATCAGTCTATATGAACGCTTGATCCTTCCTGGTCAAAGCTATCAGAGGAGTCGCAACTCGGGAGAAATTAGCCACAAACCTCCTATAATAGCCTGCGAGACCAAGGAAACTTCGCACCTCTGACACGGTCTTGGGGGCTGGCCAAGACACCACTGCTTCTATCTTCGAAGGATCCACAGCTACTCCCTGTTGGGACACAACATGTCCTAAGAAACGAACTTCTTGAGCCCAGAACTCACACTTGGACAACTTCCCAAACAACCGATGTTGGCGAAGAACTCCCAAAACAGCTCGTAGATGTTCTGCATGCTCTTCTTCAGATGTGGAGTACACAAGGATATCATCAATGAAAACCACAACAAACTTGTCCAAGAATTCACGGAACACAGCATTCATCAACCCCATGAAAACACCTAGAGCATTTGTCACGCCGAATGGCATTACAACAAACTCATAATGCCCATGACGACAGCGGAAAGCAGTCTTCGGGATATCCTCATCCTTTACACGCATCTGATGATATCCTGACCGCAAGTCGATCTTTGAAAACCAACTTGCACCCTTTAGTTGATCGAATAGGTCATCAATCCGCGGGAGAGGATAACAGTTCTTTATTGTCACTTTGTTTAAGCGACGATAATCGACGCACAACCACAAACTGCCATCAGCCTTTTTCACGAACAAGACTGGTGCACCCCACGGTGACACACTTGGCCGAACAAAACCACACTGCAATAGACCATCGAGCTGAATACGTAGCTCCCGTAACTCAGAAGGGGCCATCCTATATGGAGACATAGAGATGGGAGACGCTCCTGGCTGTAGCTCGATCCCAAACTCGATCTTCCGTCGAGGGGGTAAGGATACAACCTCTTCTGGAAAGACATCAGGGTACTCTTCTACGACCCTAGGAAACGCCAGCTGTTGATCCTCTGAAGAACTCAGCATCATCCCAGCCATCATGGATGATAAGGATGAAACTCGTCTATGACTCATCTGAGGATCTCTCTCACCAACAAACACTACTTCCTCTCCATCTTCATCAAAGAAAACGACCTTCTTCCTGTAGCAATCCACAATAGCCTGCACCGAATACAACCAATCCATGCCGAGGATGAAATCATATGGTTTTATTCGTAAACATAGGAAATCTCCCCAAGAGAGGTGCTGCCCCAACACTAGCTCACAGTCTCTACATACTTCAAACAAGCTAGCTCGACCTCCAACTGGCGTAGTCAACGCCAAGGGCACTGGAAGCCTCTCTACCTCAAGTCCCAAAGCGTGGACAAGGGTAGGGGATATAAAGGAGTGTGTCTCTCCTGAATCAAAAAAGGCATACACCAAGGTAGAAAACAAGCAAAGGGTACCTCGGACGACGTCTGGCTCGCCTGGAGCTGGCAACGCTAGAGCATGAAGCTGACCACGACCACCTCCATGGCCTCTCTGACCCTGATGACGACCACCACCACGACCGCGCTCTGCTCTCTGAGGACGAGGAGCGTCATGGGGCTGTCCTCTGCCTGCTCCATCTACCCTCTGGTGATCTAAAGCTGGTGCAACCTGTTGCTGCTGCCTCGGCTGGAACTGCCTCAACGGAGGAACCTGGAGTGGAGCGCCTGGTGCACGATGACTGCGCTGAAAAGTTGGGCACTCCCGCTGCTGATGACCACATCCACCACAAGAAAAACAAGCGCCTGATCCCTTGGCATAGGTCTGAGAGTTGCTACCTCCGGAGAAATGAGATGGGAAGGGCTGGGACCTACCCCCAGGTGAACGAAAACTCTTCTGTCCTGAAAACCGGGAACCCCGGACCACAGCTCTGCTTCTTGAGGAATCATGACGATTCCCCTCTCGTGACGATCCGGTCCTAGCCAAAGTCCTCTCAACAACCTCTGCCCTCGCCAGCACCTCAAGATACGTCTTCAGCATAAATGGGGTGACCTAGCGCTGGATCTCTGGACACAAAGCCTCCTCGAAATGCCTCGCCCTGGCCTCATCATCTGGTAACAGGTCTGAAGCATATCGTAGAAGGTTCCTGAAACGGATTCCAAACTCCCGAACACTGGAGCTCCGCTGTCGAAGGGTAAGAAGCTCCTGGCGACTGGATGCCTTCGCAGTCGAAGAAAGAAACTCGACTCTAAACCTGTCTCGAAACTCCTCCCATGAGATCGCTGACTCCTCACGATCCCCGAGGAACAAGAACCACCACTGTCTCGCTGCTCCACGCAACATCGTCACAACCAAGGACACCCAGTGTTCCTTCCGAGCACGAATCGAACTGAAGCCTATCTCGACCTCCTCCAACCAGTCTTCTGTGACTGCATCTGAAACGGAGCCCTCGTACTTCTGTAGACTCTGGCGCTGAAACTCTCGGAGTGTCTTCCTCCAAGTGTCATCGTCGTCAACCTCTACCCGGCGGCGATCTGCTGGAACAGCCTGCTGGGCACCTTCTGCGCAAACCTGACGGGGATGCCGACCTGGAGCCATACCTGTAAAATAACAATCGTTAGAGTTCCTAAGCCTGGAATATGGAAGACTCAACATTAATTAATTAATTATTTTGTTTTATTAATTTTAGGTTACCTATCCCAAGGTCTACCCATTCAAACACAGGCGCAAGGAATAATGATGCATGATCCTTTCCTAGGTCTCTACCCTGCAACCAGTATCACTTTGTTTAGTAGCCATCGTAAACATAAAGGTCCGTGCAACAGATCATAGGGGGCCCTGAACGCCTATGTCTCTGCCAGTCTCCAGTGTTTACCCCACTTTCTAAACATGAATGACACCGTTGCCCTACCATCCCATGCATCCTCACCTGTGCCTAACTCCAAACTCCATCCTATCCCTCGACCAGACCTCTGATACCACTCTGTCACGACCCCCTCCCCACAAAGTGTACCCCTCCTGGGCCGGCAATGTGAAAAGGGAGATAATGACCCCCCGAGTCCCGCCTCCAGTAGGCCTCGGGTTGGCGACTAGCACCGAGGGTATAATACACACACAAATGGGAGGCATTACCCTCTAAGAGAACACATGCAGAAGAGAGAGATAGAATAGAATCCAACCAACTCCAACTCATAACTGAAATGTAAAAGAAACCCAAGTACATATATGAAATGTCATGCAAAAGTACTACAACTGAAAGGGGAAACTAAAAGTACCCAAAAGAAAGTAAAACGACAGCGACCACAAGCCCGAACAGCTCCTCCTCCAACCGCAAGCTAGTAGTAAC
Source organism: Viscum album (assembly GCA_963277665.1). Taxonomy (NCBI): domain Eukaryota; kingdom Viridiplantae; phylum Streptophyta; class Magnoliopsida; order Santalales; family Viscaceae; genus Viscum; species Viscum album. The sequence goes on along the minus strand of OY728131.1, from coordinate 1,212,878,443 downwards.
CAGCTTGATCTCCAACCTGCTCCAAGTGACCTGAAAAACAGTTTATATGTATATAGGGTGAGTATAACAGTATACTCAGTAGGATCCTCCCCAAGACTCTCGTGCAAAAGTAAAGAAAGCATGCTAAAGCCCAGTGAACAACAAGTGAAACTAACTCGTCACCTAAAGAGGTATACTATGTTCCCAACCTCACCATGGCTACTCTCACCAAGTAACACATACAAGAATATAGCATATAGTAAAGAATGTCAAGGGTACCCCGCTACTACTTCCCCACTGGTTTGCCGCTTTGCCCCAACGACATACGTCCTGTGCATCTCTCTCCAAAGGCTTGCCCGTATCAACATGGGTCAAGCTCCACAATCTGCACCACGTGCACCACATAGGTTTGCCCGCAGACACCTGGGCTAAGCTCCACACAACCCTCACAACCAAAAGTAACCAGGTAGTTTCCGGGAGCCACCACAGCTCGCATAACGTGTATCATACGTCGGGTACTATACCTCAAGCCATTACAGCCCATACACCGAGTAAGGATCCTCAAGCCATCACAGCCTATACACGTTACACCTATAGTAGTCCATAGGATACTATATCCAGAATATATGTGTGTGAAATAACCACAAGCCATTACAGCCCTCTACACACATATATGGGTAAAACTAACCACTGTGCCTACCAGCACTAAGATCTACCAAGAGAAGAGAGCGGGGCCAAAGGGGGTAGTCAGCCATTCATCCTCCCATCAGAATGTTGGGGAAAACACCCCCCCAGGGCTCAGAATCCCCGGGTGTCAGTTGCCCTTACCGACAGGGTCGAGTAGCGTATAGAAACACAAAAAGTACAGAATATATAAGTAACTCACATCCACACTATGGGCATTACCTAGTCTTAGATACAACTGCAGCTAACGTCTCTCAGACTCCAGGCTGCTACTTCTAAGACTAGGTATCCTATAAGCACACAACCAATTGAAGAGCTTTATTAGATTACTCCATTCTCATTTATCAGTTCCACTGTACATTAGTAAATTCTTTAAGCATTAATTAAGATTGAACAATTCCCCATTTAACTGAAATGGCGTCACTTTCAATACAACTGCTCCTTTTTGAGATTCACATCACCTTTAAATTCTAGCATCCCCATCCCCGTGGATTTTCACCATTTAATCAAACATTCAATACAGAAATACTTTTCCACATTCCCAGGCATTCTAGAAAAACATCCTATGCTTCTAAACACAAAGTAGGCTCAACACGGTGAGTAGATATACTACCCGTCGAGTCTTTGCCGCCTATAGAAAGAGCATAGACCCATCCTCCATCGAGAGGCTAAACACGGAAAGCACGTGGCATACCCCGCGTGTCTTCGCCTCCTTCAGAATGAGGGTAAGCAAGACCAGCTGCCTTGAGCAGTGGGGAAAAGCAAAGCAGATTAACATTCAAGAAAACCACAAGCAACCAGCAACCACATCCGTCCCATTCCATCACCCCCGGTGTCCTCCCTGACACCCATATGCATAAAACGATGCATCTCGCCACACTAGGCATCATCCGCTGCCACAACTATAAGGCCTCCATGCCTCCACATATCACAACAACCATCCAGGCTCACATCACAGCACAAGCAGCAGGAAAACAAACATCACAAAATGGGCTCTCGGCCCTTTAACAAACAAGAGGGTAACTCAGAACCCTTTTTGAAATTACCACATAATCTGTTCTCTAAACCATATTGAATTAACAGATTTGTTATTCGTAGGTTCCAAACATGGATACCTAATCAGTAAGCTATCACAATTAAATAACCATGCTTACTTCAATAATTTGATTATCCTCAAATTAGAACAACTACAACAACGACAACAACCAGATTAATTTACATGCCTCTTTATCTTTAGCCAATTAATCAACAATTAATTCTGGCTTTACGTTCATTATCAATTTCAATCATGGACGAAAAATAAATCAAAGAAAACATAGATATCACTATATCTAGGAAAAACATGAGGCAAACCGTTATCACGGTATAAAGCAACAGCATGCGATCAACCAATTCTTTTGATCCGGTTCAAGTATTTAATTAGGTCATTTTCATTGTGATCCAAAGGAATAAATCATGCTAATTCTACGATTGCACATATATAATTAGAGAAGCCATGAATCCCCTACCCGAAGAGTTCTTGACGTCCCTTATCCACACAGCAGGTCACGATCCTCCCCTCGCGACAACTTATGTGGAAGAAAGATCGACACAGCTTGGTTGCATCCAACAGAGCGGGGCTGATCCTAGGAGTAAGGGTTGTCTGTGCAACTCCTAAGGAAAGTATTGAAAGGTTCTAGCGCCTCTTAGTTAAGAACAAAAGGGAAGGAACAAGGGAGAATGATATCTCGTCCCTTTTTTAAGATTTAACGAGGTGACGGTTTAAGATCCGGTTAATTCTCCATTAAAAACGGATCGCATTAACCCACACGGGTTGACCAAGTAAAACATTCCAAGCCTTAGGAATAATTAATATTAGGATTTATGGCATTTGAAACGGCCTTATGAGCCCTTAAAATAAGGCTTTAAATGTATTTTACGTCAAAGGAAACGTCAAAAGGGGCAAAACTGTAGGAGTCTGGAAACACTGTTCACCCACCGTTACTGTACATGAAACTGATCTGTCTCACCGATCTGTCTCACCGATCTGTCTCACCGATCTGTCTCACCGATCTGTCTCACCGATCTGTCTCACCGATCTGTCTCACCGATCTGTCTCACCGATCTGTCTCACCGATCTGTCTCACCGATCTGTCTCACCGATCTGTTACTGTTCATAAAACTGGAAAAACTGTTCACAGAACTAGAAGAATTGGCAAAGTGTTGGGGATAAGTCCCCTAGACCTCCCGGAACACCTCCAACACCAACATTTCACAGAGTAATGGACCAGAGAGGTCCGGGCCATTACACATTTATAATAGTTAAATAATTATTTTTAAATTATATGAGAATCATATACTGAAATATGATATCATATATGTACTTCTAATGTTGATTTATTAATAATATTTTCAGTAGTATCAATGTTTCGAGTGTTAAGTGCTTTGTTTACCATAATATATTTTGTTACATGAGTCATGATTGATATGTATAGGATGTATTTGATTAATATATACAACAATATTATCTTCTTAAAAATTATTTTAAATCATAAAATGAAAATTATTCTTGAATGGTTACAAGGGGAAATGAATCTCATCGCATTCGTGGGGATGGTAATCTATACGTATGCAAGAGAGACAATATCATTCTATTAATGGTGAAATAATATGTAATTGGTTGGTATATCATATATAAACAATCATTAACATGTTATATTTATTATTTATGTCAATTATACTCATTATTATACCAATACAAATAATGAAGTGTGGAATAGAAACCTACACCATGACGTAGAGACTGTAAGTTATAAGTACACATGTCTGGTGACTTTGTCATTAAAAAGAACGATATAATAATTAATATGGTTGTACCATTCATATAAAAACATTACAGAATGTATAATGTATTGGAGTTTTTATTTTGGTATAGAAACAACAATTAAAGTGGAAGTGGAATAAGAAAAAATCTACGAAAGAGGTGGGGAAATTATTTCATCTTCTTCAGGGGAAACCATTTTATTTGATCTAAAGGGTTCCTTATATTGGATTTTTTATCAAAGTATGGTTGTTCGGTTGAGGTGTGATTTTTTGGGAGGATATTTGAGTAGAGTATGGGCGAGACAAATGGCTTTGTATGTGTGAATTTGAGATAATTGTAAGTACAATATTATAAAGGAGGTGAGGGTAACTTTTGGAAAAGGTTAAAATATTATTTTATTATAAAATTATATTCAGTTACAAATGGGTCTAAATTAATTTATTTCGAGTTTAAGGTGGGGATGGGTCAAAATATTCTCATCCAATAGGGTTTAGACTTGTTTATGTCACCATATTAACATTATCTTTTACATTTAATTATTTGTAAAATAAATTAACTTTTACCATGTTTACATTTATTTTAATATTACATAGTTAATAAAAATAAAATAATATTATAAAAGAACCTCATGTGGTTCACTAATGAAATATCTATCATTAAATAACTCCTTTATAAAACAGTATGTTTTTAGGAATATTATATCATTTAATAATATACTATTTGTTTGAAAAACACATTTATGTCCATTTTGACAATATTAAGTATTTGGATTTTTGAAAGTAAAAAAAACATGATTACTTCGAACAAAATACATTAAATCAACCCTAACGTGTCATATTAACCGAAAAAATTAATATAATTCATAAAAAAGTTCAATTTATAGTTATTTTAGTACTTATAACATAAATTATTTTAATCATTCATTAATAAAGTAATTACTGCATCAACATTGTGTCATAAAGAAATTTAATTTTTAATCTCTAAAACGTATAAATAAAATAGTATTAAAAATTAAAAAAAATTATTTTTCTAATGATTATTTATAGTAAAATGTATCTTATGTGTATCCCAATATTAAATATTTTCTTGTTATTAAAGATATAATTTAACACTTTTAACTCTTTATTAAATAAAATATAACAAAAGTCATAATCTATTCAAAGTTGATCAAAAGGATTTTTTTCATAAAGATTATTTTGGCTGAAAAAAATTATCCAATATAATTATGACATTTTTAGGGTAATTATAATATAATATTAACCATTAATTACCCTATTTACATTAAACTGTGGTAAATAAAATTAAAAGTTACTATTCACGTAAAATTATTTTCTTCCTTTTTTAACCACATTTTATATACTGAAGTCAACCATGTGTCTTAGATTTTTGAAATTAAATTCATAGAAGTGTTAAAATTTTGTTTTATGCAAATTTGCAAATGTGCCTATAAGGTGGTTAAAAGATGGTAAAAATTTCAATAAAATTTTATATATCTATTATTTTTATAAAATGACTTCAATGAATTAAATATGATTGAAATATGTATTATGTATATATTTTTACATTAAAATAAGTTTTAATTAAAAGAAATTACTTAAATAAAATTTCATCTTTAAACAATAACAGAATATTTTCCACTATTCCTCAAAATTGAATATTTTAAAAAAAATACAAACAATTCACCAAAAGATAATTTTGATATTCCAAATTCAAAAAATGATGTCTACATTACCAAATTCAAAAAAAATTATGTTTTATTAATTAATTTTAAAAAATAATCCTCTCATCAAGACTAGAAAAGTGGTTTTTGAAAAGTAAAAACAGTCAAAATATTGATATATGTTTATATGCAATTTAAATGTAACATTAATTCCAAAGACCAATATTTGATTAAATGATAAAAATAAAATCTATTTATACTTCAAAACCCTTCGTATTTAAAATTTAACACTATAAATTATTTTGATTAAAAATGATGTTTTGAAATACAATTTAGTATTTTTCACTATTCATCAAAATACGAATCTTATCTGAAAAACACCAAAAATTATTCCAAACTAATTTTTTTGTCCATATTTAATGTTGGAGTTTATTTTTTCAAAATGAATATATAAAATTGTTCAATGTATGATTTAAAATGGTTTTTCCATTTAAAGGTTGTAATATTTCTTTTTTTTAATACTTCTTTTATCTATAAAATTAAATTTGTTATTATATTTTGTCTAAGAAACTCATAATATTGATGTTAAAATCATATATAGTATATAAAAGACAAAATTTTGTTAATATTATTCCTCACAACTTTTAAAATTTCAAGTTTGTTATGTCGTGGTACGCACAAACAAGAACTTTCATGTAGCACAAGCTATTTAATTAAATTAACGAAAATAACTTACATTTAAATATTGGGGTGTTACATAAATGAGGAACTGGAAGTGAAAACATTTATATGATACATGGGAAAAACAAATATTTTATTACAATTTTGTTGGATCTACTAAAATATATTGGTGTAGTAAAATATTTCATAAATGGTTTATGCTAACAACTGTCCAACCATGTGTTTGGGATGAAATTATATATTTTCAAAAATTCAGATTTTGTGGACAAAAAAATTGTGTGAAATATAAAAAAAATCATTGCATAAGTAAAATAATAATGAAAAATAGGGTCGTGGAGTGACATGATTGAACTATGGCCAAATTATTGATTATTAATATCCCATTGTTATTTTTTATATTAAAAAAAAATCAATATGTAAACACACAATAAGAACATCAACCATTTAGTAACTAAATAAATCACAAAAATATATTAAATTTAATGAGTAATAATAATATAAAAATATTATAATCATTATCACAAAATAAATAATTAATATAAGCAATTATTCTTGTGTATAAAGGCATGTGTGGCCTTTCAAGAATTGAGGTAATTCTTTTTTATTTAAAATATTTTTTATCCTTTATCATTAATGTAATTCACTTCCATATCCAAATTTGTTATCTAGTTTCAAGAATCTTCTTCAATAAACTCCAATAATTTTTGTTATCATTTTTAAATACCATTGGAAATAATTAAAATTTTTTAAAAGGAATATGTTTAATCTTTTCCATACATGTAATTTTTATATTACTTATAATTGGGTACAAGGAATTTATATTAATTTTGTTCAATGGAAATCCATTTACATACAAACTGAGAATTCATTATTATGATTCAATCACACAATAATTTATAAGATTACTAGTATAAATTAAATATAATTTTTTTGTTATAATTTTTATCATTGAGATTTCAATGTAGATGGATATTTATTAATTTTATAATTTTATTTAAAATCAATTAGATTATGAGTTAAAAAAAATTATTATAAGAAATTTCATGTTTCTGTATTTTTTATTCATGAAATAGATTTTTGATATAATAGATAAATATTAGTGGCCTCATGATACTTTATTCCAACTAATTGAGTAATGTAATAATAAATACATAAATTATGATTAGAATAGAAATATTTTATGTTATTCCATCAAGGGTGAAATACATGTTAATAAAGGTGATGAATTAGATTTTGTATGATACCATCATTATTTTTGTACATATTATATGAGTTTAGTGGTCTTTATTAATAATGGTTCAGTTCCCATGTAATTATGTTTTATTTATTACCTCTATGTATATTTTCTAAAAAATAAATATTTTTTATGGGTTTTCTTGTCTACCAAATGAGTAATGGGGGTTTTATATCACTTAATGATACTTTTATTCACATCCAAGATGTGAAAATTGGTTTAAATTATCATAATAGTTTCTATAATCTATAGAAATGTTAGTGATCCAATAATTAAGAATCATCATGAATTTTGTAATTATTTCTTGAATTAAACAAGTATATTAACAAAATTAAATATTTTTATGGAAATGTTTGACACTGTTTTTAGGGTTCAACCATTTTATGTAATATTATTACTATTTCCATAAATCTTTAAATGATAATTATCATCGAAATGGTATAATTTATTATTCCTTCTATGCAAATAAAATTTTCAGTTAGTTCTATTATAATCTAATATAGTTAGTATCATATACACCTTTAATGAATTTTCATTAGATCTGGATTTGGGTATTCTGTTCTTGGGTATTATAAGTTGGTTCCAAAAGGTATTTTATTGTTAAATGTTATATATTGGAAATAAGAACTTATATTAAAATTTTTCATAACTAGAGAAAATGGAAACCCATGTAATATTAATATTATATAAATTTTATTTTTTTAATAATATTCATATTTTTATTTATTCTATTGATATTTAATATAATAATTTTATTTTAATTTTTAGTATAAAATGAAATAGTTTTATTCTATCAAATTTATTTCACAAAATATGTGGTTTTTATATTGTTTTTATATAAATTTAGGAATTTTAATTTTTGGAAATAGAATCCATTTTATGGAATCCTCAATTCAAAATTATTAGATGTGGTATTATTGATATTTTTAAAAAATAGATTATTTTTTGTGAATATCTAAAAATTTTGATGTCAAAAATACTACAACTTTTATGAAATTATAATTTTATATGAACTACTTTTATATATACATATAACCAATATTCTAAAATAAACATATATATATATATATATATATATATCAAAATTGAAATGAATCATTTAAAATAATATTTTGATTTTAGAAACCTATACTATTCATTTTGAATTCTATGTAATGTTTAATTTTAGATAAAATCAATTCTGTGTTATTTTAAATTAATTATTCTATTAAAAATATGAATTATGTTATGTATTACCCTTATGTTCTAAAAACTATTATTATTTATCTACAAAAAATTAAATGACTAAAGGATCAATTTTATTAATTATTTTGGTGTAAATTTAATTTATATTCCCCTAATGAAATTTTTTGAGAATTTATTTTTCATTTTCATTTACACAATAATAAATAATTTTACTCTCACTAAATATGGATATTTATTATTTTAAATGTTTTTTCACATTCTAAATCAATGATACAAATAATTTAAAAAAATATATTTTTATATAAAAATTAACATATGTTACAATTCTGTTAATATAGAATTGGTTAAAATGGATATTGGTGTGATAAATAAAGGATATAAAAAAAATATCAGTAAAAATTACAGATAATAATATTTTATTAGTTTATTTTGAAAATAATTATCCCATATTCAATCTTGGCAGCCACATTCAATTGAAAAAGAATTTATTTAAATTAAATGTTATGAGTATTTAAAAAATTATCACCCCTATTACCAATAAATATTTATTTCACAGAAATCATTTACATATGATATTGAAATTAGATCTACCATCCCATGAATAATAAATTATAAACTCAGATACCAATTTGATAGATAATTTTCACTCATCAAAATAACAAACAAATAAGTCTTAATGTTTAACAGAAAGGATGATACCTAGTGATGAGTTAAAATATTTTTACTAAGATAATTCATCTTTCATTCCACTTCCACCACTTCGTTTTTTTATAATAAAATATATAAATATATGAGCATATTTAATATACATAAATATTAATTTAACTTTTATAAAACAATTTCCCCTATCGATTCCAACTAAGGGGAAATAAAAACGTTTTTCATTTAAATGTCCAGACTACGTCATTCTGTGATGGAATGTCTACATTTTCATAAACATCTCAAATTTCTAGTTAAAATTATTATATAATGAAAATATATTAAACTTTTTAAATAATTATGATTCTATAAAATTACGATATTATCTACCATTTCTTCTATAATCTTTTGCAAAAAGGAAACATTAATCATGAGTATTTGTGCACTACACACTATAATAAATGATGTATAAATATTTTCATTAACAACATATATGGATGTTTGAAAATTTATATTATATATATCTATATAATAATGTTAACAAAATTAGTACTATGAAAATGATAGCACCATTACCAATTTATGCACATCTAAAAAATCGATGTAGTTTTTGATATTATGAATAGAAATTTATCATAACATTTGAAGTGTAGTAAATAAAAATATAAAAAATTATCATTATAATAATTGATATAAATGAAATGAAAATAACATTGTAGACATTATATTTTTTTAATTAAATCAAGAACATGACTTTATTAATTTGGAATGTAAAATCTATTGGTTGTATATTGGGGTTTGAGGTTAAGGATTTTTCATTAAAACCATGATATACTTTTTTTCTAATATTTCATTTCCAAAATCCATATTAAATATCATGATTAAAGTAATTTCATATATATTCAACATTGATGGGTTTATGTTATTTTTATCTACATTTTATTCTATTCACAAATAAAATAATTGAAATAATTTAATGTTTTCCATAAATTTTTTTTTAAATCTTCTAATTGAGTGAAAAGAGAACTTTTATATAAATTACAGAACTGTCGACCTTTCCCTTCATCATGAATTCTTGAACCCCATAGCATCCCATTCGAAACATAATGTATTTGTTTTTGTAAACTGATTTTACATTTTCAGGGAATGTATCATTTTTAATGAGTTAAAAAAGAATATTTCATCTAATTTGTATATATTATGAAATTTTATTTTGATCATGAGTTCAAATGAATATTTTAATATAAAGTGAATCCATAAATATTTTTTAGGTAACTACAGTTTATCATTATAAATGATATTTGGTGAGACCATGATATATACCAAAAATTTGTTATCTACTGATTTATTCATTAGAAAAATAATGATAATAATTGACTAATAAAATTTTATACCATTATGCGTGAAACATGAGTAACCAAGGGTGATAAATAAAATGTCTCCATATACACTTTTTATATTTTTATTGTATAATTATATGTATTGTTTTTTTATAAAAAATTCTCGTTTGATTATGTTTAATTTAAGTGTTTAATGCATTTATTTGAAAGAAAAAACATTATTATGAGTATTAATGTTTTAAAATGGAAATAAATTTTTTTCAATATGTAATACTATGGATTCCAAGATCATTCCAAATTTTAATTTTTTTTATATAATATTAAGGATATGTTGGATCTATTTAACTATTTACAATTCAGTTGTGATGAATATAATGTAAATATGGATTTTTTTCAATAATGATCATTTGATTTATATTCAGAAATGGTTTCGGTGGAAAAAGTGTACATTGTGTGTATTTTTATACTATCTTATGCAATAATTTTATTTTAATTCTATAGAACACTAAACATAATTTATCTTTGGAATTTAATAATGTAAATTTATTTTTATTACACACATAATATTGTTATGGTTATAGTAGGAGTTGTAATAGTTTATATCAAATCCAACGTGTAAATAAAATATTTGTAGCATTAGATCAAGATATTTTGGTTTTAGATTTTTAGTCATGTTCCAAAACATTCAGTTTCTCACATTGAATATTCAATAGATAAAATTAGATGACATTTTGATAATTGTTTTCAATGACTACAATTATTTCATAGATAATGTTAACCATAAATAAATTTTCATTCATATTAATATTCATAGATATATTTTAATGATTTATAAAAAATATTATTATATTATATGTCATTTCAAATAAAAATACATAAATTTATTGAATCTATTTTTTTTTCATGGAATATATTTTTTATGAAAATTTAAATTTTCAATGATTTATATTATTAATCTTATAAAATATAAATCAAAAATACAATCAACAACTCAAAATGTTAGGGATATTTTTTAAGATTTAATATAATGATAAGATTTTATTAATGAAAAGATAATAATATATATTTTGAAAATGCAATCACTTTTTTGATATTATCATGATATAAGAATGAATTAAAAAATATTGTGTCAAATTTTATAAAATCTATACATATTTAGTATGTGAAAATAATATTGAAAAATATTATGATAAATTTATAATACCAATTTTAGAATATGTATATCTTTGTATTAGTCCATTTCTAATAATTTATTTTATTATTTTCACCTATTAATTACATCTCAATGTGAAACTTAGTAAGTCATTTTTTTCAAATACATATAACTATATATTTAAATTCATAAACAAAAAACATTCATCGATAAAAATTGTATACATTATTTTATTGAAAATTAAATTTTAATACATAAAATGTCATTTAAAAAATCACATTATTCTAGTTAGATTCATTTTTTAAAAAATAATATTTACATCCTCATGAAATTCAATCATGTTGAATTGTTTTTTCACTTTTAATTATAATATTAGAATTATATAAAAATTACAATTACTTTTTTATTAAATAATCAAATTAACTATGTTAAAATAACCTCAACATGGTATAAATTAAATTAGTTAACATGTTAATAATATGGGATTATATATCATTATATTACTAAACATTATCCATAATCTCATTGCATGATTTTATTTCAACTCATCTAATCACCTTATTATATTTACGTCCACTTTTCAATAAATAATTCATTATATTATTTAACATTTATGAAAAAATACAATTGATATTCCCCTCTCCAATGTACAAATAATCATTCTTCCCTCAACTCTTTACAAAAATTCCCATATATCTCAAAAATAATCTGACCCAATAAAATCTAAAATTGTCTCCCCAAATCCTAGAGATTTTTATCAATAAATTAATAAACTAAGATGGTATATGGTCAATCATAATGGAGGATTTACGAGGAAGAGGTGTATTTTCAACCATGTTAATTCATGTATCATCCTCCTTACAACTCCATAATGTCATTGAAAAAACTATTATAAAATTAAATATGTGTCATTGATATTTTTACATGTTATTTTTTTAATCTATTTTATTTTTCCATCAAATTTAAATCAAATTTAAAATGAAATTTTTGTCCGTGCGTGCGTGTAGAATACCACCCCCAAAGATGATATTTCATGTTTTTCATCACCACCTCACAAAGATGGATTTAAATGTTTATTTAAAAAGAATATATGATAATTTTGACATAGCTATTATTTTAAATTATACAATATTATCTAAATTATGTCCAATTTTTCATTGGAAAGTGGAAACTTTTCTATGGTTTATGTAAAGAATCCCAACTCTATGTAGTGATATATTTCATATTTACACACAAATTATCATGGATTATTACCAAATTATATGTAATGTATAAAAGTGAATAATAGTTTTCAAATTAATGATATATGGACACTTTGACCCGGGTCAACCTATTAAAATTGTTTTTGATATTGAATAATAAATTAACTCAAACAATCTAAGGTTGACATAATCAATATCATAACTAAATAAAAGCTTGTAATTAAATTTATTAAAATGAATAATGATAAAGTAATAAACCTGATATTTTTCTCATGAAAATTATATATATATATATATATATATATCTAGAAATTTAATTATGTAGGTATAATGTATGGACTCAAGGTAAAGGATATCTCATTACAAATTTAATTTAATTATTCCCTTAGAAAATATAATTTACTTATATTTTTTTGTTTTTATAGTTACCAAAATTTTCCTCCCCATACTCCAATGAATTTTTAAGGGAATATTATAATATTTTTAACATTTTTTACAATGGTTTAAGAATGAATTATTTAATAATTCAAATAAGGGTAGGTTTTTATTTTCTCATAATGGTGGGAAAAGAATATTTTATTAAAATTTACCACAAGATCGTCTTTTACTACCATAATTTATATTTTTAAAATTAATTTATCCCCTTCAATAATTCATTATTATTTAAATTTTATATAATTTCAATTCTACTTGTGAGTAAATTTGATTAAATAAATGTGAAAAGAAAATACTATTTAATTATTTTATGAGTTAATTTGGACATGATTTCGAATGAGTGTTTTGATGAAACGTATAAGAATTTATTGTTTCACTGTTTAATGGTATATATAAATTATTTATTTTAACTGTTTGGAAATGAATATAACCATATAATGTACAAAATAGTGATTTTTTCACTAGTCAAATAACAACTATATTTCTATGAGCATTTATTATTACATAATGGATGAAATATGAGGGAACATGGGTGATGAATATTATCTACCATGATAAGTTATTTTTTTATGATTTTTATGATTTAAAATTGTTTTTTTGGATAATGTTTGATTTCAATATTTATTTTTTTATTTATGAGCTCAAATTATTTTATTTGAAAAGGAATACTTCAACGTATTATTTAATATCATTCGTTGGAATAAGTTGTATTACATCACATAGTGTTATTATTTATGATCACACCATGAATTTATGTGATTTTAGAATATTTGAATGATTTTTAATATTTATTGTAAGTTTCCTTATATAATTGAAAATAATTAACATGAATGAAGATAATGTATCATAATTTTATTGAATTATTAACTAACAAAATTGTTTTTTGGGAAAAATAATATGCATTACATTGATGTGTCTATCATATTATGAATGAATTTTCATAAGTATATGATTCAATAAGTATAAAATATCATAGAAAAGTAATAAATTAAAATATTTTCTATTAAAATCAAAATTATGTGCTTTATTGTAGGTTCTGTTATGGTCTTTATTAGAGGAAATGTGTAATGAATATGTGTTTAGCATAATATCCTAGTATCCAATTTATGGGTATGATAGATATTATCTTACTGTGATTGGGTATTATATTATATAGGTCATTGTTGAATTTTTGGAAAATACATTTTATTTTTTCCTATCAGTTATTCTATCTTCATGGATGCCTTATTACGAGTTTATATGGAATATATAGGAAAGAATAAAGGAGGTTTAGGGAATAATATTCGAGTCTATAATTATTTATATAATAAATAGATATTAATGGGATTATAATTCGATTTTGGTATACATTTATTCAATTCCATGATACTTCTCCCTCATATTGAAGATAAAACTATGATGAAAAATAAAAAAAATTGATAACATGATGAGGCCATTTAAAATTATATATTAGTATATTTTAGTATTAGGATTTTATATTAGTTTATATATCTTATATTATTTGTTTTAACTTTTTTATTGAAATTCCATAATTCAATGATTTATATATGTATCCCTTTTTAACACATTTATATTATAGTTATATTTGTGAGGTGGTTATCAGGTAGTCAATTATAAATTATTCCCATTCTTTTACATATGATTTATATTTTCAATGAGTTCTACTGTCATGTACTACATTAATTTTGTACTCAACTATCAATTTTAACTCATTATATATCAATATATTTTAAATTTTAACATCAATTATATGTTTTTCGTAATAAAAATTAGTTTGATATTATTTTATTAAAATTTTTTACACTGATCTAAAATATATAATTAATTCCTTTATAATTCAATGGTTATTTTTATTCATTTCCTTCAACAATGCCATGTGGTATTTGTGACCACATTATACCAAAATAATGTATTAAAATATGATAAATATTTAGCTAGATTAAATTTACCATCCTTAAAATAATTGGTAACAATTCATGTTATATAGGAACAGAAGGGATATTCATGTAGTTAAGAAATGATAACATGATTCCACATATTTTAAAAATATATTAATGAAATACTATATCATTTATTATATTCATTGTAGTGTTCATTTTCCATGAATCAAAAATATATTTGTGAAAATAATGGTTTACATAATAATCCATACACAAATTTTTATATATAGTCAAATTACACATAACGTTTTTCGCATAATGGTTATGTTATATAATAAAAACATAATGTTTCACCATAATATGATATTTATCCAAATATTATTTTAAAAATTAATTCAACATTGAAGGATAGAATATTAGGGATATTTTCTACCCTTATTTCCTATATAAATTCTGATACTAATATTAATTGTTTTGAAACATTCAAGATTTATAAGTTGCATATAGAATCATACATTTATTAAGGGCACCAAGACCTTGATAATGTAATTTTCCATTTAATTCACCCTCTATAAATAATTCTTGTAAAAATTATTTTTTATTTTAAATTGTGTCTCTTTATTTATTTATAAGAAATAATTTTATAATCTTTGTAATGATTATTGATGTTCTATTACTGGGTTGTGTTATTCATTATATTTTATTCTTTTATGACGAAGGATAACATTATCATGAATGTAAAAATGATATAAATATATTCATGATGTCTAATTTAATTATGATTTTTGTTGATAAAAACTCATCAATAACATATACCACCTTTTTAATTATATTTATTCTTATTGGATGAATTAGTGTTTTAAATAAATAATATTATAATAACTAAAGTGCATGTCTATAGTATAATAACATTTTATTTAAATAAAATCTATTTAATCACATATATTTCAACATTTGATTCCCATATCAAATTAGATATTGATATGGGAGAAATAAGTATATATTTTTTTATGGTTTTTGATTAATTATATCTTTTTTCAAGTGAAATATTTTTAGGTATCTTGTTATGAATTTATATTTAATTTTGTGTTTTACTTGGTTTTATTCACGAAATCTAATATCAATACCAGATAACTTGTGACAGATGTTAGTTACAAATAAGAGTTCACATACACACATTAGTCCTGATTTATATCTCAAACACATTTTATCAAAATGACATAAAATTAAAATATTATTTTCAAATAAGACATCCCATTTTTAACAAAACGTATTTCTTCTTTTAATTTTTATTCATTTTCAAAATTAATAAACTACCAAATTATTTAGGGGTGACCATGGGTTGATGTTATACTATAAAAATTCTATTATGATGTACTTTTTTTTGATTCATTTGATAGTAATTAGAAACATAATGATGGAATATTAGACCATTTCCTTGGAATATTAAAATCGCATTCTTATGTGATACTTTTTCCTTTGTAAAATATAATTTTCATTTTTAATGCCAAAAGGAATATGATTATGGAATTATGGAAAAAAATCTACAACATAAATGACTGATATTTATAACAAATTATTTATTAATTAAAATCCTTTATTGATGACCATCACAATTAAATGATGAAGTAGGATGTAGACATAATTCAACCAACGATATTTTATATTTAATTACTTTAAGATAATTTGTTGATGGAGTAATTTTATTTGGTATGATCAATTTAATACTCTGTTGATGATGTTTCTAATGTATTAGAGATTTTTTTCAAGGTTATAGATTATAAATATTTAAATAATTGGTTTGTTAACATTTTTAGTAATAAAAAGCAATTTTATCACCAACAATTTGATAATAAAAAGTATGTACCATGTGTCAATGTTGTTAAGGACTATAAAACTAATTTTTAGTTCAAAATTGTTTTTAATATATTTAGTTTCTAATATTCACACTATAAAATAAATTCCCAATAGCTATGATTTAAGAGACATATTTCAAGAATTAAATTTATGAGCTACATATATTTTTTATAATTTATTCTACCCAATTATCAATGATTCCTAAATTGTCAAATAAATCTCATTAAATGTTTTTATTAATGTTTAATTAAAAAACGATCCCTTCATAGATGAATAAGAATTATATGATTGGATAACTCATTTTGAGGAGAGGATATAGGAATCAATTGTGTTTTGTATTGAAGTAGAAATAAAAAATGTTATAAAACTATTTTTCATTTTAGAAAAATTATATAAAACTAAAATTAAAAAAATTATCATGTTGTTAGGTATTCTTCAGCATTTGACATCTCTTATCAAGTCAAAAATGACGGGTAAACTCTCTACATTCTCTACCCTCAACTGTTTCATGAACATGTACCATTTTTAACATTTATAGAGGATACAATATTTATGTTTATTCTATTTGGGTGATTCGACTCTTGGAACCCATTTATGGAGGTCAATATAAAAAATATACTGTGGTTATTGATTAGTAAAACCAAGACTTCATTTGATGAAGGACAAAATAGATCAAATTCAAAACTAGGGGTAGTCAAAATTCTATAACTACATGTGGATTGGATAATGTTTTATCCTCTCTATTTACATTATTGTTATTCGGTTTTCTATTACATTTGTTATAGTTTAATAAATTATTTTCATTTTAGTTATGAATAACATAGTAGATACGCATAAAATTAAAGGATTCCATTTCAAAATAACTATTAGCATTCATATAACAATTTGTTTAATTATCAAATTATTTTAATTTTAAATTTTTTGAAAGAGATTCTAGTTAAATATTGGTGTTCGAGAGTGTCAAACATGGGAATTTTTTTTTATTTTTCTAAATTTTTATCAACATATTATTTTAATGATTATTCATTATCACTTTTCACTATTGGATATTTTTTAGTTTCATTGTTTTCTAATAAAATGGTTGTTTAAATGATATTTGATATGAAATTTGTTTAAATAACATTGATTTTTAACAATTTATTTGTTCAAAACATCATTAAAATCCATTCCCATTAAACATTATCTGATAATAATTTTCCAATATAAATAGGTATACTAACCCCCCACACACAATGAATAATTAATCATAAAACCCTTACATTCTTAATAGAAACCCAAATTTTTTTAGGAACCATAAATAATGGTTGTTTTTATTTCAATGATATTGTTTGTACAAATTTTTTTTATTATTATTGTACTTCATTATATAGAAATATTTTTTTTCATGAGAAATATATTTACCTAAACCAATTATTTTCATATAGAATAAATTTATTATCTTACATGTGTAATCCATATTAAATGAAAAATTGTTCTTATATAATTTTAGTTATAATATTTTTTCATGAATATTTCATTTTTGATAGCGGGGGAATGTAAATTAGTATGTTTTATTGGGGAATCAATTAATTTTGGTTGGTTTTAGTTGTGTCTTACAATTTCTTATAGTAAAGAGTGAAAAATTATATTTTTCATTATTTGATTTAATTCATTAAAATAATCCTTTTATTTATGTTATTAAATAAGAATAAATAGAAAAATATATATGATATTTAATTATTTGTTATGTTTTCTTCCATGAATCATGTACCATTGAAATTTAATGGCATGAAGGTTCAATCATTTATTAAATTTCATTTAATACTCAGATCTAATGAAATGTTATAAATCAAAATAAAATTAGGATTAAATCCATCATTGAATTAACTATTTTATTAATAGACTGTTTCATTAGAAAAGTAAGTGTGGGGTTTCCTATTTTTTTAGATTTCAATGGGGGTAAATTTCATATGTTATCGAATGAATCTTCAATCTTTTTTATTTAAATTTTTACAACTCGTATATTATTCCATTGAAATTTAGAATTATTTTTTTCAAAAAGACTGTTTTCTTTGAAAATAATTTTAAAATTAGTCATTATTGAATAAAAATTCATCATCATGTGATTTCAATAAATATTATTTTTCATAAGCCTATATTGGTACATTTATTATCTAATTATTAGAATAAAAATATATTATATTCTCTTCATAGAATAGAAGTAGGGACTTTAATGCATGGAATGATTTCATTGGGTCATTGATAAAAAATTATGTTTGAATGAAATTTACTTTTTGACCATGTAATGAAATGAAATTGATTTCATTATGGATAGATGATGGATTAAATATTGATAAAATTCAACGAAACTTTATTTATTTTTTTATAAGTGTGTATCGATATTCAATTTTTTTTAATGAATGAGTAAATATATTTTGTAATGACGAATTGACCAGATCTAGAATTATCATATATCATCACCCATTCATTTGTTTTTTATATTTGTGTACAACCTATTATAACATTAGTTATTTTTTATTTATTCAAATGAAATTTCCCATTTATTATTCTAAAATTTATAAAATATTGAAATTTGTAAAAAAAAATAGTGAAAAATATATATTTAGTTTTTTTATTATAATAATTTATAAATAAAAAATATTTAAATTTAAATTTTTGGGAAGTTAAATATTATTTATCATCATTTCATTCAATAAGACAAAGAGATGGATTTCTTTAATTGATGAAAACATGAAGCCTAAAAATTGGATACTCTGGGGTAGATACAATTAATACCATTTGGTAAGTAGTTTATAGGTCTATATAAATGACTCCAAATTAAATAATTAAACTTCAAAATAAAATATAACTTGAATTCATGTTTCCCAATTAAATTTCAGGCCAATATTCAGTCATCCATGGTTACAGGTGGAATTTTAAAATGGATGGAATATAAAAACCTTTCACAAAAATATTACATTATTTTGTAATCATGAAAAGAAATTTATACATATGTAAAATTTACATGATATTTTGAGGTATAATATTTTGGGAATAAATAAAAACATTTATGGTGACCAAATTTTTTTATAATCAAGTTAATTGGGTTAAAAATGTATTTCATCATGAATGATATAATTCTATTGAAATTATATCATAGATCACTCTTATAAAAAGTAGTTCACACTAAAAGTAATGTTCTTACAATCATTCAAGAAACATATGACAAATAATTAAATTTCCAATTATAGGGGGATGTTACCTTGAGGAATAATTTTTCCATTTTCTTCTTCCATGTCATCTATTACATCTAAAACCTCTATATAATCAATCATGTTAGTTTCTTTGTATATGACCTCAAGATCTATTTTTAACTCTATGGGGAGTAGAAAAAATATCCATGATTGTGTTATGTTTTTGTTTGTTTTTATAATATGCATCTTTTCTCAAGGATATTATGGTCACGTATCAATAGAAGGATACTAAATTATAATTATTTTATTCATAATCGTGATTATTTGATTATTTTATCGATTTGGCCTCTTCAAAATCATTTCTTTTAGGAGATTATTATTATGGGTTGAAGAATTTCATTATATCCATAATCATAAAAAAAAGAGATTGAATTTTTTACTTCTAATATCTATTATTTATTATATAAAAATTAAAAACACATTTATTTTAGTTCTTATTTTACTAGAAATTATAGAAATTGTCATTGGAGAAAAATAAATCGACTGGAAAAGGAAATTGGATAATTAAATCAATATTCAATTTAAATAATGCGAGATATACAATTCAAAATATATATACCATTTTTTTATGTTCAACATGGAATTATTAATGGATGTTTTGATGTTATCCAAAACCTTTTAAAGTGATTCTAGTTTAACACTATGTGACCATTACTTGGGATGGACATGAATTTTATGTATATAATGATTCATCTTAATAACATAGTATTTATTTCTTTATATAAAATCAAACTGCACACTGTTATCAAATTTGATTTCCTATTTTTGATAACTTGTTTTTTGTATCATGAATATAGGATTCTATAAGTGATAACCTAATTTTACAATTATACTATTCTAATTGTTGTGTAAAATTAATAATTAAATTTGATAAATTTAATACTATGATTATTTGGTGTCAAATTGCAAATATTTTTAACTAATTACAAAAATATGAAAATGATTTATCAATGGCAGAAACCATATAAGAATTCCAAAATTCATATGTATATTTAAGAAGGCCTAATGAGTAAATTTTTTACATTATAATCTTTGGAATAATATATATAATAATTTTGATGTTTTAAGATGAGTAAGTGCATGATTCTATGGATTAAAACTTCTATCTATAAGCACAATAACAATATTAAATATTTTAAATCACATGAATATAGTTTTTCTGTATTATTGGATAAATCAAAAATGGAGAAATGGATGGTAAATATGAGTCTCAAATTTATTCTATAATAATGGATCTACCTTTAGGGAAATAAAATATTTTCACATTAGGTGTTTTGATTAAGTGTAGTCATGGACTATTAATGATTAAATTATTAAATTATTCATTTATTTATTGGTCATGTTTACATTCCATCTTTATGCCATCACATTTATATTGAGTCCCAATGGTTATTTGAATAAATATAAGGATTCGATATATAGGGTCCATGGTGTAAATCATTTGATAAATGAAAACGGATTGTGGTTTAACGATCGGTGTGCTTGGGTGTTTGTAGATCTATTTAGTGACATCAACCTATAATGATTCTTCAACGTTAATCAATCCAAAAATGAGGTTGGATTTTTTCTACCATAACATTATATCCATCATGATTAACCCATTATGATGTTGATTCAATCACTATATCAATTTGATTCATTAATCAATCATTGATTTCTTGGTAAGGTTTTATCATACAAGTAATAAAATCTGATTATAT
Source organism: Viscum album (assembly GCA_963277665.1). Lineage (NCBI taxonomy): Eukaryota > Viridiplantae > Streptophyta > Magnoliopsida > Santalales > Viscaceae > Viscum > Viscum album. The sequence goes on along the minus strand of OY728131.1, from coordinate 1,212,856,778 downwards.
TAAGATTATTATCTTCATTTAATGATTCCCCACCATTAGAAATTGGCCTACCATAACAATGGAATAGTTTCTTTCCCCATGATTTTTTTTTCATGTCTCCCCTCTTTCTTTATGAATTAATCATTGATTTTCCATTTGAAAGGAAGTTTGAAAAATATTATTGATCAAACAATGAATAATAATATTTTCTGCAAAAGATGGATTCTAGAGGATTATAGTCAGGATTAAGTGTAATATTTAGGGAATGGTTTTGGTGAGGTGATGATAATATATGTTCATAGAGAGGATATGTTGTTCTCATACATGGTTTTGAAAATACGCAGTGCATGATATGTAGGTTATATTTTCTAATAAAATGGTGGCCATAATCTGGCCAACAGTGATATATATGGAGGGGTCATCTCTAGATCAAGGTTCTATTGACATGGTCTGAGGATAAATTAGTTGATATGATGGTGTAGGATAACAAAAACACAATAGGAAATGGTTTTGGATAATCTATACATACATTTTGGATAGTCCAAATAACTGACACACAACGGTCCCTTGGTTGTGGAATATCAGGTTTCTAAAAAATAAAATTTTGTACTCCATGTGGGACCTACCACATATTGTATGACACATATATAGATAATCGGTGTATACCCCTAGGGTACTAATTATTCTACACATCTAGATACAACGACACAATGGTAGTTCATGGGAACAACTAGGTACTCTGAAAAGTCACAATACTTGGACCTCACAAGGGCTTGTAGGCCTGACCAATGTTAAAGGAAATTGAAAAAAGTTCACAAGAACTAGCCAATGTACATGTGTACATCAGGGGTTGCAAATACACACTATATATTCCCTGGAAACATAGTGTAAGAATTCATGTTTTGGTTAGGGACATCATTCACATCAGTGTTGATGAGTGTATGAATGGTGAATCACCTTAGTCTATACCTATAATGGTTTCATGAGGCATCATGTCCATAGAATATGATTTGATCCCTTAAATGATAGTATTCTCAGTTAGTGAGCATAATCCCACCATTCATCTAGTGGTATGATCCTCTATCATGAAATTATTATCATGGTTTGTTTAGGAACCCAATTATTTTTATAAGGTATCATGATCCCCATCATATTATTTTATTATGTGAAGTGTCGTCAATCCAACAAAGGACCAGGGTGAAATATACTATCATTGTATCAGTATCGTTAGTGTTATATTGTGTAATTAATCATCTGGATTCATGGAATGAATTAATTTTTATTCTAATTCCCTCAAAACATGACATCCATATTGGGTTCACTCGAGTTATAGTTATATTAAATCCCTGACCAAAATCCTTGAATAGTAGTATGGTTATGAATTTTCTTTGATGGGATTTATTAATAATTTTTATAACATGGTTTTTATTATTCGTTGTCATATTCAATTTTAAATTCATTGGTGAACACATTTTTACTAATCTCATGATATTTTTTCGATTTGTACATTCCATTAAATGTGTGTATATACACACCATAACATAGGATATTCTCATAAAAGTTATTTATTACAAATATAACAATTAATTTGGTGGATTCCTACATAGATTAGAAGATTGTAGAGAATATATGAGCTATATAAATAATGTGTTGGATTTGAAAATGTCCCCTTATTCTGAGTAGTTGGATGTAATCACATATTATTGGTACTATTTAATATTTTCCTTAATCCTTTCATGTACATGTTTTATTATCTAATTAGTGATATAGAATTATCATGTGTTCTAGTATCAGTTTCATTCTACATTTAATATTTATTTGTGTATTTGGACATGTTTTCAGGCGTACATATAACATAGAGTATGTTTCCCAATGTGGGTGATTTGACTACCTGGATGTGGTCAGCATAACCTAGCCTATTAGAAGTAACATTGTGGTGTCACATTATTCATGTTTTAAGCCTGATGGGAACTATTATTTTAGGTCATGAACGAGTGGATTCTGAGGAGGTTTCCCTATGACCTATTTTCGGAAGGTGTCAAGAAGTGAGGTTTGATTTAGAAACTAGGGAAATGTCTGAAAGGGTATAATGTTGGGATCTCAGGATATGGGGACAATGTTTGTGTACTAGATGATATATCCATTCAACATAACACTTATAAATGACTTTTCGAATCAATACATGAAGGAACTCATTACATGTAAAAAATATGTTTATTCATCATAAAGGAATGGGTTATGGTTTTTATTCATTATTGATTCATCTTCCAATATATCCTATTAGATATTGGACAATATGGTCTTTTCTGAGATGCCTCCAAAACTAAAACATGGTTGGAATATATACTATAATCACATGAATCATCCATATAGTGACAAGGTTTCAATACCTATTCATAAACAGGATATGGTACATCTGATTGTTTTTCCAATCATACCACCACCCCTTGACTAGAAAATTTATCTAGTAGTGCCAAAAGAGAATGGTTTTAGTATGAGAACACTATATGTGTTTCAATGGATGATACCACTTAGTTTTCATGGAAATATTGCCAACAATTCTGGTAAAATATATATCAACATAGTTATATTTCTTTTTCTCCTTACGATGACCCCTCAAGATGTAATGGTTTCACTTGAGGGGAGTAATCTTCAAGGATCCAAGAAATGATTGACCAGTTTAGTGAAATAGAAATATGATGAGGTGAATTTTTCTTATGCTATGTTAATGATTATTTTTAGGTATAAGTAATATATATCCAAGTAGATATTATTTTGCATCCTGGATCATTAGTATGGTAGCATGATGGTAGTAGAGATTTCATTTATGTTCAATAACATCTCGATATAATGTATAGATATTGATTAAAATGAACTAATTCAAGAATGAATCTATGTTCATAGTATAAAATATGATATAATGGTTTGTGCGGGGTATCATTGCATTTGGTTTAATTTTGGTGTGATCAAGAAATCATTATTGTTGGACATATTATTCCTATTTTTTTACTTAAGGCTCTAATTTCTAAATAGAACATTATTCATGTCATATACCCTCTTCTCATTTTATATCCATGACCTTATTCAGTCTTTCCATAATATATTTTTTCCCTAAGGTACCTTATTTTTTCAATCGCTTCTAATAACATCCAATCTCATTATCAGATTTCACTGATGTCACATAACATCTAAATCTGATGTTGATAGCTCGCTTAAAACAACACAAGCCTCTTGTGGATTCCTTCGACCCATTTATATTTAGTTTTTGGGATTAAAAATAATTGTCTGTTTTGGGTGATCTATAAAATATGATTATTAAATATTTATTTTATTTATAGGATTACTTGATATAGGCTTAGGTTATAACCCCCTATGTCTAAAACAGTTCTTGTTTTATTCTATTCTAGAGGTCCTTCAATTTTTATTCGTAATGTGACTCCCTGACAAGAGATATTTTGGTATGGTTCTCCTAACTCCCTCTACCTTTTCGAAATACATCAATTATTTTGATTTTAGGGAATCTTATGTGTACTTATATATATTTTAACATCAGACAAATATCTATTTTCTACCATATTTATCTTATAATTTTCTTTTGGATCGATGGATCAAGATATGAGTCTCATTATATTTGGATCGATGTGGGGTAACCGTTTCAATATAATAATCTAATCATATATGAATCATATTGTTATTTCTATTATTTATGAAAAATATTGTGTTGTTAGAGGTCGGCATATTCGTATCAGTGAGATGAATTACCTGTAGTTAGAGGCACAAATTGATTGAAATGGAATGGTTCTCAAAATCTCTCTGAAGAGACATGCCCTTATTGACTGAATTAGTGATCTAAATGTACTGTTGATTTTTCCAGATGAGGTCATGGAGCAACAAGGGCAGGTCATCCTACAGGGGTTCCCCTTGATTATTTTTTCTTCAGAAGGAACATTTAAGGGAAAAAATTCATAAGGGGGCATGGATTTTTCTCCATGATTCTAAATTGGTCACCTCTTTCGATCATATGGTGTAGGTAACCAACATAAAAGGTATAGAGATATTTTATCATATCCTAAGTGAAGGAGTTTCTTGAGCCTCCACCCAGGTAATGGGCACAATACAGACTCCGTGTATTACATCAATACCAGACAAATTTAATTCATTTGTTACCAGAAACCAATAGAAAATGTTATTTGAATTCTTATTTTTTAATAATTATTCCTATAATTTTATATTTTATAATGTTGTGTCATTAGACATAATGTCACAATATTCAATTTTATCATTCATGAAGATGGTGAGCATATGAATTAAAATTTATAACAGGTTCTAGATATTAAAAGGTTATATACTTTGAATGATAGATTCATATATATGTGGGAATTAGGTATGTCTAAATGGAATACGATGTTTGTTCCATTTATGTTAGAAAACATGGTTCTCTGGGACTTGATACATGATGTTTAGTTCCCTTTGAGAGATAATGAATTACATTCCAAATCTTTTTTAGAGTGAAAACGTGATCAACACACATTTATTACTTCTAGGGATGTATCGGGGAACAAAAATCATTGGAATACCCCTAAAAGCATTCTGGTTAATAAAAAATAATAAAAAAATAACCATAATGAATAATTCATCCTTCTAAATCCAATGGTAACTAGATCAGCTATAAAATTAATGATAATAATGGAGGTGTCTAGACTACACCCAATGAGGGTTAAAAAATGCGGTACTTTATGCTATCTAGAAACAACTTCCATGAATGATAATGTTAGTCTTCCTATTTTAATCAAATATATGGAAGTTATGTTAAATGAATATATTAAATATTATCCTTTCAATTGTTAATGTTTCTAGAATATATCAGACATAGATAAAAGTTTCTATTAATGATGCACAGTCTGATTGGATCCAAAATTATGATCAGATATTGGAATATAGAATCAATAAGAGGAAAATTAATCTAGATGAATATATCAATACATGGGACAAGATGATAATTACTTTTGAATATTATATAATGTACAATTTGGTAATAAATTTAGCTTCACTGAAATAGTGAAAATATAAAATGTAAAATTTAATTAATTTTTTTGTTTGTAATGAGTTTTTTTGTCTTCTTTCTTGGTTTACAATACATAGATTTCTACTCTCATGTTTAGCTCAATTATTCTTTCAACTTCTCTGGTAATATGAATTTTTGATACTAGTAATTGGACAACTGGAGTTTATAAATCAATAGTTGGAAGCCAATATACAAATTGGGCTTCTAAGAGAGCTAGGTGATTCCAATGAAAGTATCCGGATAGAGGTTCTACATAATATGGTTCATAGTATAGTTCTATTCGGTTGAGGTATATGAAGTGATAAAATTTTGACAAGGGGGACATATCATGTGGGATTCTTCGAAATTCCATGTAGTTATTAGAGAGATTATTTATATAAAACCTATGAAGAGGTAATAGATGTGGAAAGATATATATGTGGAGGACGTTATGATAGTTGAGTTAGGAGAGTATAATGAGGTGGTAATAAACATTATTTGTTCCCACAATCATGTAGAGGTGGTCTTACCATGTCATTGGGTGTAGGTGGTTAAGAATTACGATACTTATGGGTAGAAGAGGAAAATTATGTAGTTGATAAAGGGATGATTCAAGTAATAATATGTGACTTATCTATATTACCTATATTACTAACTCACACATGGTTGAGAAACTATTTCCTTCCAACAACCATTTTTTCTGGATATAGTTATTATGGTAGAGCCTTTAGATGAACCCTTATTCTTTTACACTAAAACTATTGGATATTTAAGGATAAAAATGTTATGATGATATTGTGTCATGAATCATGGAGGATATAATTCTTTTTGGAATCCATTCATAGTAGATATGAGGACATATTATGCATTTCTTGGTATGGACTATTAATCAACTATTCATTCACTAATTGACTATTTCAACCATAGGATTCTAAGTGTCCACATTTATTAGATGATTTATTCCATTTCTAATAAGAGTTAAAATTTTATAGTATAAGAAACTCCAATGTTTATGAGGATACATATGATTACTAATCAATTTTCTAGTATTTTCTTAAGTGTGGCATATGATATGGGCATCTGGTTTCCTATAGTTGGTAGAGACTGTGAATACATATTCATTGAAATTGTTCTAAGTTTCAATTTTCATGAATAAATCGACATATGAATATATTTACACATGGATACTACCCTGGTATCTTATACTTTATATTTGGTAACAACAATAGAGCATCCATAGTGGAAGGTGAAATTGGAGGATTTATAAAGAAATTACATTATCAGAAACATTGTTTATCTCTAGGAATCTTATGTAATTTCTGGGAAGAAGGTGGATGACATATTAATTTTTTATGGATTAAATTATTCTAAACCTAATTACTATGAATAATATGAATTCCATAACAATAATAAATTACCTTGTCTACTAGTTGATCATGGTGAGATAGTTCTCTATGATTAAAATCAAGTTGGGCTACTAGTAGATCTTTGTTCGGGGTGAGAATATAAAGATGATAACAGTATTATTTTACTATATTTAATTTGAGTACATGTTGATGCTAATGAGATCGATTAATTCCTTAGTGGTGATATTGAGACGTATGAACTAGATCATCTATCTCTTCTAGAATATTTCAAGGTAGATTATTTCAATCACAGTATTTTTTAACTATCATCTGAGATGGAGTACATGAGACGCATGATGATGCTAAAATATATACTCTGAGAGAACCATATTTCTGGGAATATCATGATGTGATAGTTCTATATGAGGGAGGTCTACTTATTGGGACATGTCCTATCAGTATGGGGTGTAGTAGTAAACCATGAATGTGAAATATTGGGGTCTAACACAGACTTTATCTTTATTATGAAGCTAACATGGGTTGGTAAACTACTACTGATAGTTCATTCAGGATTTTTTCACCCTTTAGATATTTACACTAAATTAGTAATCCGTTCTTGTGGATGGCTATGTACTAGAAAAATTTTCAGATGTTTTTGTAAACGCTAATGAACACACCCATCTTGGGATTTCCATAAGTGTATTTTAGTATATAGGGTTATAAAATTTCATTCTACTTGTCCTTGGATATTTTTTAATATAGATGAATTAATTGATTCCCTATTTATACCGATATCTATGATCCCATATCAAAAACAAACAACCTATGATCTTGAGCAATATGTTAGTCTTCGACCTAAAGATGTGGTGGAACTACCATATGTGTGAACAATTTATTATTTATTCAAACTTAAAAATACACCATTATAAATTTTTCAAGTTTGATCATATTTAGGTATAATGTTGTCGTATTGGGTTCTTTATTGATTATGAAATATCAAAAGTCAATACTCTGGGGAAGGGTAACTGGTGGTATATTTTTATAGATTGAGATCTTGTTTGTTCTTGTTGAGTGAGGAATTAGAGAAGTTACAAATGGTTTACTTTTCCTTAATGTATGAAGATGGTGTGTATTACCTCTAGATGATGTATTTTAATCCACTACATCATTTATGCTTTAGTTTTTATCATTTAATGTACTCAAATATCTACTGGATATCTTCATGATGTATTTGATGAAGGTGGGGTGTGTGTATTCTTTTTCATATAATGGAAATTTATACTAGATAAAATAATTGGGGATTGTTTTAGGAAGTTTCATACATCCTCGGCAATGAAAAACTTGTGTGGAAATGATATACCAGTATCATTGGTGTTAGTTTTGGTGGTTTAGATGAATAATGGTGTAGTAGAGTTTGTCTCTCGATGTAACAGTTATAATCTAGATAACATAGAGAACCATGTTATAGATGGTTTTTCTAAAACACTTGTGGATACAAAGTGGAAGTGGGATAATATATATACATATATTGATGTGGACTCAATACTCGACTTGAGAGAATGATTCAATATAGGTTTTTATAGACCTTCTCACCAAATCGACAGAATTCCTAGCCATATGGGAGATGTGTTTAGTAGATATATTCAGAAACCATTATGTGAATAATAGTTTTCAGATATATTGATATCCATCAAAAATGCAATAATTTCATGAAACTCAAATCACATAACAGTTTTGGAGATTATTTGATGATACATATGCATCTCTATAGCTTTTGAGAACGGTGTTTCACCCCTAGAATGATTTCTAAAATGAGTGAAATAATATTATTCTATATGAAATGCTTCTATATTTCATGCTATAATTTTTTGTAGTTTGTAGGATCAACTACTGTAATTTAATTCTTCAAGAACCAATTGTAACAAATCCAATATCACTAAGGCACAATTTCAGGCCCTGTAAGGTAGACACTCTTGGTCACCACTATTATGGACTAAACCACATCAGTTACAATACAGAGACACAGAGTTGATGTGAGCGCTAAAATGATTGTATAGATCAACCAGTAGAAGATTTATTCTTCCAAGAGTGGTCATATGACTTATGAAGACAAATTATACAAGACATTGGTTTTCAATGAGGGAGAACATATATTCCTAGATGTCCCACCTTGAAATGGAGTAGGGATATTTGGATAGGGAATAATGTTACCTAAAATATATTTTTAACATTAAAGAAAATGTATATATTTACTGACTTTTTATACTGATTGGAGTTACTAACTCTATTAAGCTAGTTACAAAATGTCTTCCACATGTTGAAATTGGGGAGGTGTTTTTATAGACTATTTCATAATATCAACTAGTTTGGTCTAGACATCAAGGATAGATATAAAATCACATAAGACATTCTATATAAAAATGATTTATAGGTTAAGATACTTTGTGGGTGATTAGATACATTGGTGTTTGAATGGTTGTAGAATCATAATATTTATGAGAGAAAATAGGAGTTGTAGAAGTCGATGTGGGATCAGTACCTTCTCCTACTGCAGTAAGATTATAAATTTCTAGATGAAATTACATATATTTGTGAAAATCGAATGAATGCATTTAATCCTTTTAAAATATTAGAAAATTAAACTTAGTGTTTTCAATTCTATGAGGGAATTAAGCATGGGATTATAGCTTATTAAGAGTCATGGAATTAATATATTAATATATATATATATATATATTATCATATGTGCATATTTTTTTTAAAAAACTAATGGAGTAAATCCTATATGTTATATCAATTAAGAAATAAAATACCTCTATTGATTCTATAATTCTGGATTTACCTTATGAATATATATATACATTATGCATATTTAGGGTTTTGAATAGGTTCACTCTTGGGTTGATAATGATTAAACAATTAAATTTATTCATTTATTGGTTTTCTTTTCACATCTAACCCACCTAGAAAATATAAAAATTATTAAAAATATTTAGTATAGGCCACATAACCCTATGGATTTGATATAGAAGATTGGGGGTGGAAATCATTGATAAATGAAAATTAATATCGGTTTGATTATTATTGTTTTAATGTGTTTTTTGATCATTCCCACAACAACACTATAGATCCATACAACAACAATTATTGAAAGAATTTCAAGACTTTTTTTATTTATATATCATTAACAGATGTTTTTTATTCTCCCATGATAGGAATGATTCATTCATTATAACAAATTAATTTATGGATCGATTATTTTTCTATTTTAGTGCATTGTCTTTATAGAAATAGATTGTTTAATAATTTTAATATTAATTTTTCATGAATATTTTCCATAAAAAAGTTATTAATTACTAAAAATCATCCATGGATTTTTATTAATTGTTTTGTTTTATTATTTTCTCCATATTCATTATTAATTATTTAATTGTATTATATTTTTATTGAGGATTTATAAATACCCAGAAACTAATAATTATGGATTTCATAATGGGGGAAATAGATAGTTTCAATAAGTATATATTTTTTATCATGATAATCATTGAGTGTATGATTGAGTTAAGAATATAATGATGGATGATGAATTTCTATATTGGAAGTCCTCAACTAATATTAAGAAAACATACATCCTAGTAAATTCGAATCAATTTCTTGATCAATTGAGTTTTTATAATCCAATATATTATTAATTCTTAGGTAGTTTGAATATATGATACATGATATATTGGTTCAATTAATTCTTGAATTAGTTGTGGTTTTATGAATAGTAGATATGAATTGAATTTGTGAGAGTTTCTTGAAAAATTTATCATATATGTTATATATTATAAATGAAAGAATCAGTGCAGTTCCCAGGATGTGGCAGCTAGTTTCTCACATAAAAAACAACACATGCCTTATAGTAATATTCATATTCCATGGGACCATTGACTACTGACTATGTATGTACCCATGATTTACCAAAGAAAATACATGGAATCATAAATGGAATAAACAGCGGTATATAGGAAAAAAATGTTACAAAAAAATAATTGGTACACATGCTCAGCCGGAATACATGGTCATGACCCAATGTCTATGAGAATATATTAATGTAGACTAGAAGTAATAGTGTATCAAAGGAATTCCTTCTATATCCTTCACATGTCGTGTATTTTTTATATATTATTTTGAGGCCTATATTTTCATTAGTTTAGAACAATTCCAAAGGGGGTTTCCCCTTGATATATACATATGAGGATATATTTTTTCATCACATCCTTATCATAAGATGTAATCTTATAAATAGTAATGTTGTATAAATGTGTTTATTATCCCTCTATTTGATGCAGTCTGTGTTGTGCTATTGTTTAATTCTTTCCAATGTTAGGTCCATAATCCCAATAATGATTGTTCGAGTTAGTGATCCCCATCATAGGGGGTTCCTTGGGTTGTTTATAAGAATTACAAATTGTTCGTGGATGTGATAACCTATATGTGTCTTTATATCGTTAGAAAATCGAAATGTTATTCATTATTATATTACCAAATTTGAATGAATTCATAGATGATAACCATCTATTTTAAAAGATTCATGGCGTGACATATCTCATATACGTGTTATAGTGAATTCTTGAGTAGAACATTATGATGTTCGTATGGTTTTCTTATTTCATTGAAAAATAGTTTCTACCTATAATAATTTTCTAATGTTGTTATAATCTATTTTATTCTAAATAGAGTGTCGTGGGGATGATGTGATTAATACTCTCATGATGAATCAGGTTTAGTGTTATAATGGTTTTCTAATTAGTATGTATATTCTCAACCCTGTATGGGATCTTTCCAAACATGTCATGAGTAATATGAAAGATTGGACATTCAACAAGGTACGTGTTGGATAAGGAGACGATGGATTATTTTTGTCATTAAAAACTATTTTAAATATATAATGCTTTAATTGTTATTATCCCCTTAATTCTTATTATGTTATCAATTTTTTATAATTTTGGTGTGCTTATATTAATCACTTAATTCTCTCTCATGCTTGGGTTTTACTCTATGGTGGGATATAGCTCTATCAAATAATTTTGGTAGCTTTTTTACATAACCATTATGTATAGTGTGGGTATTTTGAGACATGTTTTGGTCTTTATGTTCTTTATTCAAATTCAAACCATGTATATTATATTATTACTCAGCACTGGTCATTTTCCCTAAATTAATGGATGTTATCTTGGGGTGGCACATTTGACTGGCAGTCTGGTAAGAGGGAACTGAAGTTCTGATTTATAACATAGGGATACTATTTTAATAAGATATTCATAATCATTTTTTCATAATGATATAACTCCAAAAAACTATTCTTGTTTAGTAAGTAATAAATCGGTCGGGGATTTTTTTAACAATTTGGGGTGATAAGGTTATGATGGGGATGTGGTATATTATTTATTGAATCCATGTGTTTGGAAGATATAAAAGAATATTTTTATGTGTGATAGCTTCATAAATAATATAAAGATAAATAAAATATAATTTATTTGGGTGAGTATGATATTAATGTTGATATGAGTTTTGATCAGTGGATAGTGAAAAATTCATGATCGTTGAGAGAAGGTATTTCATGGATTGATCATTCCATTACATCCAGTTCATTCAAAGCATCATTGAATTGAGAAATTTATTTGGGATTAACCATTATATATGGTAATTGAATATCCCATTTTATTACATTAATTTTTTTTTATGAGTGGATTTATAATTCAGATATAGTTATTGTATAATTTTAAATATTAGTGATGCTTATGATTTTTAATGTGAAATGAATTTGATATATTCATTATGTAATAATATGAAAAATGGGCTAGATACTTTATATATTTATAGATTTTTTTGGATTTATGATTATCATAATTTTGTACTGAGAATTTAATATATATAATAATTATTTTTTAATAATTATATTTTTCAATGTTAATATTATCACAATAGGTTTACTAAATTTGATGAAATATTACATAAATGATAAATAAAATATGGTTATAAGGAGAAAACTATATAATTTTTTATTAATTAATAAAATTTTTGTTTTTAACATCATAGTTTTTGGTAACTATCAATTTTGTGGACATCATGGGATAGATAAGATTTAATAATATCCTAAACAGGAAATTTTAAAATCCACTTCTTATTTCCTTATAAAATGATATTATATATAAAATTTACAAGTATCTATGTGCTGACATAAAAAAATATTTATATGAATTAATATAATTCTATTGTATATATATCTACCATGTGATCTAGAAAGTTATAAATTTTATATTTTCATGAATCAATGTTAAAATTATTTCATGGGAAAAAAATTCACTATGACAATTCATGGTTTATAGTTGTCCAAATAACAACATCATGGTTGGTTAAACCATGTTGTGTTGATAATCAAAATTTAGTTCATTGAATTGGGGAAATTATTTTTTCTATAAATAAAAGATATAATGTCTTGATTTTTGGTTTTACATTAAACTACTTAAATTATGGCACTGTGTTTGGAAAGAATTACATATTTTAGGAGTAGATTAATAAAATATAGGATGAAAATTAGAATCCACATTTACTCTCCCTATATCTCTCTATCTTAAAATACAATATATTTTATGAATCATTTGGATTCATTTTTATAAATTTATGTGTCCACGTAACTTGATTAACAAAACATGGATGTTAGATGAAATGGTTTGAATATATTTAAATCAAATCCCTTTAGTAAATTCTTTTTTATTCATTTCCTATATTCATTTTTGGTGTTTTTTGGATTTATATATAAATATTAATTGATATATGTTCATAGTAATTTTTTTATTATTTATTTGAAATTAATAATCATATATACAAAATAATATTATGTGCAAGATATTGATTTTGATAAATTGAGTTTTTTACAATGAATTTAGGTACATATTTAATGATTCTTACTTATATTTATGTGTTATTTTAAATTTATAATTCTTTAGTTTTTATTGGGGAGTACAAAAAAAATAATAGTTCAGATAATGTGGGCATGTGATTATGGATAAATATTTGTTAAATTATTGTTTTGTTAACATATAATATGAAAATATTGTTATTTTTTGTAATAGTTGGATGTGGAGTAATTTAATGGAATATTTTGGAATAAATGATGTAATATAGATTTACATAATTTGATGATGTATTCTTAACAGGTAAATATATTTGGTATTCCGTAATTTCATTAAGATCATAAATAAAAATGTATTCAGATGATGTAATCCAGGATAACTGAATTTTGTGGTGTAAACTGATATTGATTGGATATATAATTAAGATGACTATTACATGAAATAGAATTAAAATAGGTTATTAAACGAAGAGATCTACATGGGAAATCAGTATAGTCACATAGTAAAGGGGTGTTCTTCCTTATAGAGACCCAGTTACCATTGTTAGTCGACCTTAATGATCAAAATCGATGGAAATTATATTCATATCAAATAATATTATTCTTGAAATGGGATGGGCATATAGACATAACAATTGTGTGAAATGATGAACTATAAGGAAATTTTTTATTCTGAGACACTTATGAGGTGTCTAGGTCATAATTAGGAATAAAGAGCCCCTATAGGTACCCTTAATTCAATATTAACTATAGTGACTGGGTGATATCTGTTGTTAGTAGAATATAATGAGATTAACCCCATGTTCTAGAGATATTATTATTAGATGGATAATTCAATATGATAAAATAGAAATGAATATAATTTTGATATTTTATTTTTTTATTTAAATCTACCATGGGATGGTTTTGATAGTTATATCAGAAAACACTATGTTGTACGTTAAGTGTAACTAGTACAAGTTGTCCCATACTATGAAAACTCCCATAGGAGATGTTATTGTTACTTTTGTGTTCATCTTTTAGCTGAGAAAACTACCATAAGGATTGTTGATAATAATTTTACTTTATATTCTCGAATCCTATGTTAGTTATATTCTATAGAAAAATCATTATGATGTACATAGATACACCTAAACATTATACATATAATGTGTTGATGTTTGAGGACATGGACATAGTTATAAATGATGTTTTTCAAATTTTCTTATTTTATATGCATACAGACTCAGAGTATTTGTGATATTATGGTTCACATGATCCATGTGACATTGTCTGATATATTGTTATATCACATTAAATATGGTATTGTTGGTGGTTTAATAATTTATTTACAATAATTATTTACATTATCAAAACATGGAACATTATAGAATCACTTCATTTATGGTCATGTACACACCATGTTGGTGGTGACATGCACTTTTTTTAATAAAATATAGATCCATAAATCATTTCCCTTGGGATCTCAATCATCCCTCAAAATTATAAAAGTTCATCCTAGGCTAAGGCTTGAGATTACTTGTTCATGAAGGAGTAGTTTTGAAGGGACATTGATATTAGGATAAGGTGATAATGGTATTTTATAAGATCCTCTTATACATTAATTTTATAAATTATTTATTAATTGATTTTTTATATATGTAATCATCCTATTGGAAGATAGGTTTGGTATATCTATGTGACTTGTTTTCATTTGTTATAGAATGTTCATTTTATTTGTAATTTCAATGTATTCAGTTGTGTTGGATGTATACTTATTCTTTTGGCTTATAAACTTTGATATTATGGGTATTTTAATATCCTTATAATTTTTTTCTATTTCATAAAACATGTCATTTTTCCTTTTGATTTGATCAATTATAGGGGATTTAGGTAAAATTTATAAATATTTCGAGGGTTCCTATGATGCATATCGTTGGTGAACAGTTTTCAAAAACTATGTGCCCTTTTGGAAACATTGTAATTCTTGATAGTGAGGATTATCATGTTTATTGAATAATTAGACAAACCATGTACCCATATATTAGTAACCATCAACCAAAATGTGGGGGATCATTATTATTTTAAAATATATGTATATCTATGAACCCATTCATATCTCACAATACATGTGGGTTTCAATTATTTTGATTTTCTGATTATAAAAACCCATTTAAGATCTCAAAACAACCTACTCGACCCTAACTCAAATTCCAGGGATGATAAGGATCACAGGAATAATTTTCTTCTCTTCTAAACCCTCCTTTCATAAATCATAGTGTCATAGGAAGATCCATTCCCTCTTAAAAAGTGGATATCTACTAGTTCAATATTTTCCAATATCTTTGTCCTTACACATTATAGTTTGATATATCATCACATATGTGATAGTTATAATCTTATATCAAATGGATCATGATTATATGATTTATTTATTGTTCTCTTTCACTATAGTTAATCACTGGAAGATCATATTTCCCATATTGATATTTGATTACCTGATTACAGGTGGGTGCTTATGTTAGATATTTTTATATAATTGTATCATTTATTTTCTTAATTTATTGAAATAGATTTTATTTGGTTTATAAACACCCAATAATATATTATTTTAAACTGGGATTATAAATGGGTTGGGTTTTAGTAAAACCCACCAATTCCAAAGATATTAGAAGTTGGGGATTATTTTTAAATAGATGTATTTGATTAATTGATTTTAGATTGTATTTTTAGATAATAAAATAAATTTAATAGTGTTAAACAAATTATAATTTTTTTATTGGAATGAATTTTGTTTAAAAACCCAATTTTAGTTTTTCAAACTGAAATTGATATTTAAATTTATTTGGGGTTACTTAATTATAAATGTTTTTTGATTTTCTATCACTAGAAATTCCTTTTTTATACAGAAATATTGAGAAACATTGAGCCACATAACATTGTGGATTATTTGGGACAAGAATTTTAGAATAATTATTCAATAGAAAAATATTCACAATGAATACAATTTCAAAGACCATTTAAATATTAAATTATCCTAAATGGGATATTGTTGAGTCTTATTAATATTGATCTTGAGGGACATGTGTACTCATAATTAAAAAAACATTTTATTGAGATGCATGATGATTTTATAACATGAAACTATAATAATTTAGGGAATATGGCCATGGTTCTTATTATGATTATGTTAATTATAAATTGAATTGTTTAAAAAAACATTTCTATTCCTGACTATTTCATTATAAAAATAAAATGATTTTAATATTCACATGTTGAAATAGAACATATACACACCTTTTAGAATCATTTTTTTATACAATAAATCCGAGGGATATCCTATACTGATGTTTTTATAAACTATGGCTAATATAGAAATCAGTATAGATCAATACATAGTGTTCTTTTAGACGGTAGTGGTATATCTTACGATACTTTTTCATACACCTATAAAATTGTTAAACTATAGGAATAAATATATACCCACAGTTTCGAGAGTCGTGGGTATAGAATTTCTATTCAGTAATAATATAGACACGATTAGGTGAACAATGAGTATATCTACCTACCCCCATTTTTTACCATAATACCTTCTTGGGGATCTTAAACCTATAAATAAAATACAAACCACATTACACATTTTATTCAATACATATATAGTGTATTTTTCATTCATCCAACTACATTTAATAATTTTCAAACCATTTACAATAATATAACATACATATAAGTCTATACAACCAATCAATTCATTTCATTAATAACATACACATGTCTCATTAATCCTTAATAAATAAGGTAAGGGATAAATATCTCACCCATCTATAGTATTCTCATCCTCATTACCATCAACGAAATCCTTTCCACCTAAAACATCATCTATAACAACATCATAATAATCATCATTTTCATTGTAATCTTCATAACAATCACCATAAATTTGACTGAAACTATAACCCTCATTAATATCACTCATGGAATCATAAAAAGACCACATTGATTCTATAAATGAATCAAAATTAGTAGAATACTCTGATAGAAGTGATGGGATTGTTACTAATATGCAGAGACCTGGAATTTCCAGGTATTTATTTTAAATATAGGTGAATTTTACGAGTCTGTGAAATTTAACAGAGCATGATTCCATGGTGTGCCCATAATAAATTTCTGATGTTTTGTTTTGGTACGTTCAGTGAACATACGATCGGTTTTTATAACTTTTGAACCCGTGATCAGAATTGAAATATGAAGGCACCGTTGAACACACAATTCTGTTATTCTCTTAAATCAACATTCACCTCGATGGAAGTGTGTCATAAATAAAAGATAGTTTTTGGGTTTTCATGGAAAATAATTTAATAAAATGAACTACACGTTATTTTATTTCTTATCCACCAAGTCGAAGTTGGAGGATGGGTCTACTATAACTAAACCTCTATATGGGAGATGAAGTGTGGGGAGCACCCGACCATAACCTTCCCTTACAGGTTATGGTGGTGGGACCCACCCAAGCATAACCTCATGTGAGAGGGTACGGTGGTGGGGGCCTCCCAGAACTAAACCCCCATTTTAATTATTGAAAATCTCCCAACTCCCCTCATTAATGAGGGGGATCCTCTTAACCTCCTCTGCACAATTAATTCTGCCAACGCACATTCCATTAATGTTCCAATCCTCTCGACTAATTAAT
This sequence comes from Viscum album, assembly GCA_963277665.1. NCBI lineage: Eukaryota > Viridiplantae > Streptophyta > Magnoliopsida > Santalales > Viscaceae > Viscum > Viscum album. The sequence goes on along the minus strand of OY728131.1, from coordinate 1,212,838,839 downwards.
TGAGCACATCAATTAATTATTTTTAAACATTTTTTAATTTTGTGCCAACAATTAAATAATAGATAAACTTAATATATTATTTTTTCATAGAATATTCATCTTGGTGGATGTTGGGAGAGGATGACATAGGGAGAAATCTCTGCAATGAATAACTTCTTCCACAAAGAACACCGGCGAGGAGCATCTTCAACATCATCCTCAGAAGCACCATTCAGAGGTAACCGACATGGGACGTCTTCGATGCACGACCTTCCCTCATCATCATCATCAATGAACCGACACACGAGATTATATTGAAAGTTTTTCAGGGATGCGACGATTGACAACAACTCTGTGTTCTTCCCCATGACTCTGTTACTGAACAACGATCATGATAGGGAATTTTTTTGACAGTTATATTTTTCCTTTTATTCATCCCTACTATAGAAAATAATAATTGTGGATGTTTTTCCATGTGGGATGGGAAATTTTTTTTGTGGAAAGATATGGGGTGTAGGATTTATTTATCTTCTATCTACATTTATTGTTAGTTCTTTACAATTCAAGAATGAATTTATCTTCTTGCTACCACCAAAAACACGGAGGGTGCAGGACAAACCAACATGGCCCAACCCATCTATATTTCTTGTTTGTGATGTTCTTCGGAATGGCGACGAGGCAAAGATACATCGAATGCAACGAAGGCAATGGTCGTGCTCTGTACGGCCTCCACGACTGGTGTTGCCGACCAGCCGCGCCACCCTCTGGCCAAACAGGCCCCGCACCACGCTGCAACATAGGCGAACCGGCCTCGGCTGTGCCACACCCCGGTCGTGCCACCCTATTTATGCCCTTTTCCAGACTGAACTAGCTAAACCACCCCCGGCCATCTCGTCCCCCAGTCGAACTTGCTCTGGTTCCCCAGGCTGAACCGCGGTGCACTCCCAGCTACCCGCGCCTCCCATCCATCCACACCCTCCAAGCCTCCCACACCCTCCCAGCTGCCCACTCCCTCCCAGCTGCCCTCCCCTCCTGGTGGACCGTGCCTCCCAGCCGCTCGCACCCTCCCCGCCGCCCTCGCCTCCCGGCCGCCTTCGACTACTAGCCGAACCCGCTCCCGGTCAAGTTAGCCTCTCGAGTCCCCGGTCGTAGTATGCCCTCATGGAGCCCCAGCCGAGCAGGCCTCTTTCACCCCTTGTCGCGCCCCAGCCGAGTATGCCTCTCGCACCCCTTATGGTGCTTTGACTGAACTGGCCAACGGCCTCGCGGCGCCCTCCAGGCCGAACTACCCTCGCGCTGAACTATGGCCAGTCCGTACCATTATGGCTGGTTCACTCCCTCTCGACCTTCCACGACCCCTCATAGCCTGCTGGGCTGGGCCGAGTGGGTTGGGATGAACCCGACCAGCTGGCCAACATAATGAAACATGCCAGTCCTTTCAAGTCAAGCTGGGGTGACCCATACCGGGTCAGCCAAGACTGGGTCGAGTGGGGTCAGTCCGACCAGGTCGGACCGGACCCAAGCCCACTACGTCCCTTTACCTTCATTGGCTATATCTTTGGCACCAGGCATCTGTTTTATGAAACATCACCAGACCTAGTAATCTTTAGCATGATAGTCCCTTTGAGTATACCCCACTATAGTTTGGAGTATAGTTGAGATATTATCAGATTGATCGTGCACGAAACCAACCGGGCCTCCGGGACTAAAAGGATAATAACTCATAGACCAGGCGTCCAATTGACACACCTTTAGTTACGTTGAGACCCTTATGGCGTTGAAGAACATTGAGATACTTCTTCATGGGACTTAGTGACAGTCGGAGTATCGACCATTAGCTTGTGGAACAGATCCTTCTAGTGACGAGCTAGCAGAGTGTAGAAACCTAATTGCTCACTGAGACCTAATGACAGCTGACCAATTGACTCATAGTGACTCGACCATCACAGTAGGGAGTGCCTTGTTGTGGCGGCAAACCCATGGAAGAGGTGCACCAGGTTGTGTCGGCAGCCCTGTGGTACTCGACAAGAGGAGTAACTCTACAGGCTATTAGGGGGAGCTTCTGGTTGTGGCGGCAGACCCACAGTGGGGAGCACCTTGGTGATACAACAGGCCCACAGTACTCGATAGGAGGAATACCTCAGAATTCCAAGGTTTGTGGGAAGAGCATTGGTGTCTTGGTAGGCCATTTGTACTCGACATAGGAGGAGATCTCTAACAGAAGTGGTTTCGATAATGTGAATAATAACTTGGCTGAGATGAGTCAATAAAATTTGTGTTTACCTAATGATTGATATGGATTACTTGATAACATAGGTATATATATATGGATAAACCTAAGTGGGGTTATCTGTTGATTTCATTTATTATGGTTTATCTTTGATAGATTTTGTGAGACCTTGAGGGTCTTGGGGTCCCTACTGAGTATCGTTATACTCAACCCTACACAGGCTATGCCCGCACATCATTGTGTTGGATGTAGATGATAGACATCACTGACCGAGGTTGAGAGTAGCAGGACTGGACGGTACCCGAAGGAGGACATTACAACGTTTTGGTACACAGAGGAGATGGACATACATGTAGTGCTGAGGAGGCAATCTATTCCTACCCATCAGGTAGGAACCTTGGGGGTTGACCCAGTTGTTGTTTTTCCTATTTCTCTAGTTGTAAATGTACTTTTAGTTTCTTGTACTTTCTAGTTGGGCTTCTATTCTGTCCCCTTTTTACTTATTGTACTCACTTGATGGTTATTCATTTTACTCGTAATCATTTCTTGTTGTGTGTGTTTACATGTTATAAAGTCAATGCCTTCCCACTTTTAGGGAATTAAGCCTTTGGTGCTAGTCATCAGCCCTTGGCCAATGGAAGGCGTACATGGGGTAGTCATGACATGGCCCACAGGGGACGGGTCATGACAAATTGGTATCATAGGAGTCGGTTTTACAACATAACACAGGTCTCAGATCTTCATTTCATTGAAGCAATAATGTTAACAGTAGTGAGTGTGGTTCTCAGTTCAGGGAATCCAGTGTTGGTGTGGTGACCCACATATCCATACACAAGGACCCAGACTTCGAATTTTCGACTTCATACACAATAACAGTTATTGCGTGTGTGTTTTCAAAAGTTTTCTTTAATTCAGCTCAACCAGGTCAGCTCACCAGTTATATTCATTTTATCATGTCACATATGTTTCTTTATGAATGCCTCCCCACAGATGACCAGTGAGAGTGCTGAGAGTTCTAAACATAGATATCCTACCAAGCAATGAGGCCTTGGTGTATGGCCCTTTACCCACGGAGGCACCAGCAGTACCACTCATCGATGGGCCACCGATGCCACCAGACCCAGCAGCTGACAATGCATGCCACTCGAGCATGTTTCACATGTTCTAGCACTAGATGACACCCAGTTTCAAGGGAGAGATAGACCCATAGGTGGCTGAGTATTGGATGGAGGCTATGGTGAGAGTTTTTCGATTGGTAGGGACACCAGCCTACCTCATGGTGGTTCTTGTTGGAAGCCTTCTATAGGTAGCAGTGGGCAGATCGTGGAGCTTGTTTCTCCATGTTCATGAGGAGATGATGATTTTCTAGGTAGACATCAAGAGCCTATATTGGGAAGATTTTGTCCCAGTGACTCTTTGCGTTGTGCAGATACATGAGCTACTTTGTCTATAGCAAGGCAGCATGACTATAGCTTAGTACATAGCGAGGTTCACAGACCTATCACACTACTCCAACAATATGGTACGAGTCCCTTTCATTAGGGATCGGACCTTTGAGTAGGGCTAAGGAGAGAGATCAGGGCATCAGTGATATCACTCAACATCCCGACAAAGGATGGAGTTTGAGAGAGACCTCCTAATAGAGAGTTTCCTAGCTGAGCAGTCTCCAACAGCGAGATCCGCCTCTTGTTGACATATAGTGGAGTCTTCTGTAGCTGTTAGCAAAGAGATGTCATAGAGGTCTATGAGGAATATACCTATATGTGGATGACCACATGAAATATGATCATTTGTGTGGGGCAATTAGAGTAGAGACCTATATTCAAGGAGCGGGCAGTGTTTCACTTGAAGTGGGCAGGGTCACAGGGCTGGTGACTGTCCGACCCACCATTCAGATGATCAGCAAACGATCGAATAAGTGCCAGGAAGAGACATAGATTCTATCGAGGTGGTCCATAGGGAACATGCAAACGTGGAAGAGGAGCTGGCTAGGTAGCAAGTGGTGGACGATGTTTTGAGGTGTTAACGGCACCACCACCAGGAGGTCCACACCGACCACAGGGAGTATGTGGACAGGGGAGATCACAGGCCCATGCACCTGAGGCCTATGATCACAATACTATGGAGATGTTATGAGGTATAATCTATGTCTATCCCACCATAGCTACTGTTCTTATAGACATAGATGTTAGTCACTCTTTCATTTCCACTACCCTCATTCGGAGCATGGAGATTCTGATGGAGCCGTTGGCTCGATTTTTACGGCTAGAGAAAACAATGGGAGAAAACTAAACAATTAAACACCGGTGAAAGTTGTGTGAGAATACTCTAGGAGGTGAGAGCTTTTGCAGGGATCTACTAGTAGCAGCGTCGAGGGCTTACAACGTCATCATGGGTATTGAATGGTAATCTATATTCCATGCTCAGATTGAATATATTAGGCGCAAAGTGTGGTGTTTCCACATATATGGGACCTAGTTTACATTCACCAATGAGACGAGATGCTTTGCAGCAGAGGACAAACTTACCTGGAGGAGAGATTAGTCGATCACTCATTAGATGGCTTTCCATACCCTCTGAGCAGTTGGAGTAGAGTGTCTGAGTTATCCTGTAGTGGTGGACCAGTACACATATGTTTTCCCTGATGATGTTCTAGGTCTACACCCTCACATGGAGGTTGTCATTTACAATGACTTGTACCCTAGGATGACACTGACATATACTCTAGCATATCGAATGGCTCCTGAGGAGCTTTTCAAGCTGCAACTATAGTTTGGCGACGTGGAGGAGAAGGGATTCATCCATCCCAGTGTTTCTCCCTGGCTAGCCCCAATTCTGTTTCCCAAGAAGGCGGATGGTATCTTGATGCATTGGGTTGACTACCAGCACCTAAACCAGGTGACTTGGAAGAACAGGTACCAACTCCCGAGGATTGACGACCTCATTGATCAGTTGAAGGGAGCACAATTGTCCTCTATGAAAGACCTCAGATCAGTCTATCACCAGCTCAGAGTTCGAGATGAGGATGTGCATAAGATGGCCATCATATGTCGGTATGACCACTATGAGTTATTGGTGATATTATTCAGTGTAACCAATGCTCCAGCAGTGTCATGGGACTCATGAACATGACCTTTCAACCATACCTTGATCACTTTGTCGTAGTCTTCACCGACAACATTCTGATCTACTTGACTACTAAGGAGGTGCATTCCTATCATCTTCAGATAGTACTGGATACACTCTGAAAGAACATTCATTATGGTAATTTATTGATGATCTAGTTATGGATCTGAGAGGTTCATTATCTGGGACATGGAATTTGGGGTGATGGAGCTGATGTAGATCCAGTGAATATTGAGGCGGTGCTTACTTAGGAGCCACCCAAGAGTATGATGGAGGTAAAGAGATACCTGGGATTGGCTGGATATTAACAGAGGATTGTTCCAGACTTCTCCATTGTTGCAGCACCACTATCATCCTTGATGAAGAAGGTCCAACCTTTTGTGTGGTTGGAGATATTCCAGTAGAACTTTTAGGAGCTGAGGTAGAGGCTGACTAGTGGCCCCATCTTGAGGCTTCCACTGGAAGACATAGGGTATGTAGTCTAATGTGAAGAATTAGGGACCATGCACAGATGTTTCCTGATGTAGGAGAGAGCAATGATCACGTATGGTTCATGATAGCTGAGACAACATGAGGAAAACTATGCTACCCCTGACCTAGTGTTAGAAGCAGTTGTCTTCACCATGATGATGTAGAGACACTATGTGATGGGTGAACATTGTACCATGTACTCTGATCATAAGAGTCTCAGATATAACATCTCTCAGAAGGACATGAACTTGAGAAAATGACGTTGGATTGAGTTCCTTTATGAAAATTATTTCGAGATAGCCTATACTCTTGGGAAGGGGAACATTGTTGCATATCCACTTATCAAGAGATCTGGTATATAGTATCTAGGCGAGGTGATGGAGCATCTGACTGCTTTACAGATAACCATTGTGAATAGAGGTGGATCTACCATATTTCAACCTCTAACAAGAAGTTCCCCATTTCTTCAGCGAGTCAGGGAGGCAAAAAATGTGGATGCATTCTATGAGACACAGTGTGCCAAAACATCCAAAGGGCATGCACCTAATGGATTTTCTGAAGTTGGGTAGCATTTCATCCTCTTCAGAAGACGTACCATGGTACCTGTGTCACTTCAGGATGATGTGTTGAGGGAGATCCACAAAACCCCTCTAAAAGAACATCCAGGAGTGGCTACGATGTACTGGGATCTCCGACAACAGCACTGGTGGCCAGGAATGAAGAAGGTAGTTAAAGAGTTTGTCTCTCAGTACCTCACTTGTCAGAAAGTGAAGGGAGGGAATCATGTACTAGTAGGCTTGGTTTATCCTTTAGAGGTCCCAGAGTGGATGTGGGATAGGATATCTATATATTTCTTGATTTTACTTCCACATACATTCATAGTTCATGACTTGATCTGGGTGATCGTTGACTGACTCACCTAGTCGGCCCACTTCCTATTTATTTGATAGCAGGGTTCAGTAGAGAGCATGTGATGCATTTATGTGTATGATATTTTGAGGTTACATGGAGTAACTATGAAGATTGTCTCTAATCATGGCACATGTTTTATTTCCCGTCTATGGAAGGGGTTTCAGAAAGCTTTTGGGACATAGCTTCGAAGAAGAGTTAATCTCCTCTACGGATTCTATCAAACATATTTATTCTTCTAATACCCTTTTTTAGTTGATTCATTGTTAAATATTAAATATAGTATAAATTTTATTCTGATATTTTTTTATGAATATGATAAAATCATTCTTCATTTTCTATCAATACAATGAAAAATGAAATCACCATGCGTGAGTATGTACGTCTTACCATCTCCACGTTGCGCTTTAATATGTTTTTCATCACGAAAAACCCCAGATGGGTATAATGGTGTAATTAATAAAAATATACTATTTTAATAAAATTATATTTATTTTGAAATATTATACTTCATCAATATCTATAGCATTCAATAATAGTGGAAAGATTTCATCACTTGTGCATACATACTGCCTACCGTCTTCAAAATGTGATGTGATTCATTCTACATGACCATCATTAAACAATGATCATATTAAAATGGAGGGAATAAATATGATATAAATTATACTAATATAATTTTTTAAATTATATAACTATAACCAAAGAAGTGGAGCATGATTTTATTTGAAAAAACATTCATATGTACGAAAAGTAGTTAATTTTTGAATCACATGCGACAAAGATATATTACTAACAATCATATTATAATATATATATATATATATTATGATAAATATTAATAGGATTATAATATAAGTTTTTAAAAATATTCAAATCATTATATTGGATGTTATGATACATACGAGGCATATCATACCTAAGGTAATGTGTAATTTTTCAATATCATTTTTATCTGAGATGGTTTATACATAAAAATTTATTACGGATATATTTTTCATCCATGTAAATGTTTTATAAAAATGTTTTCATAACATGTTTAATATTCTTCTATGAATTTTTAATGTAATTTTTAACAATATTTCTCTTTTACTATATTGTATGGAATGAATATTTCTTTTGTTTACCATGCATGAACTTTTTGACATTTCTAGAAAAAGTACACGAAGAATGTTTTTATCTTATACAAAATTATTGTATTTTATTAAAGATTCATTATGAATTCATTCAAGGTAGATTTCATTACTATATTTCATGTATATTATCAACTAAATCATTATAACTCCCTAAGATGTGATAGTAAGTTATTTTTTTAATGATATAAAATAGCTTATGCTACACACAACACTGAGTTCGAGCGAACCATGACTTACCAAACTAGTCATTAAAAAAATGTTTATGAATTTTATTAACTGAATTTTTTATTTTCTATACTACATATAATTTTAACATCTATAAAATTTATTTCTAAGACATAATATATGAAGAGAATCAATTTTTCAGAAAAAAGAATAAATTTTTTTAAAAAAATAAATTCTACAACCTTTTAATGATAAACACATATTAAATAAAATGTTTGAAAATTTTTTATATAAAATTTTACAAAATAAAATTCTTATTTATAAGTTGGAAATTCAATTTTAGTTTGGATAATTTTTTGGATCTTTTTTGATAAGATTCATATTTTGAAGAATTGTGAAAAGTACTAAAATTTAATTGAAAACAAATTATTTAGTAAAAATAATTTATAGTTTTGAATTATAAATTTTATTGGTTTTTAATTATAATTAGATTATGTTTTTATCATTTAATCCAATTTTTTTTATTGTACATAATTTTACATTTAAATTCGATATAAACACATATCAATCTTTTGATAGTTTTTACTTATCAAAATCACTCTATCTGTTTTTGATGAAAATAATATTTTTTAAAATTAAATAATAAAACTTCTTTGTTTTTAATTTGGTAAAATATATATCGTTTTTGAATTTGGAGTATCAAAATTAACTTTGGGTGAATTTTTGGTATTTTCTGAAAACATTCAATTATTGATTAATAGTGAAAACCCACGCGTTAATGTTTAAAACTGAATTTTATTCGAATATTTATTATTATTATTTTAATTTATTTTAAATTAAAAATTCTTACATCATATTTATATTAGTATAATTTAATTCATTGTAGTCATTTTATAATATCATTAGATGTATAAAAGTTTATTGAATTTTTTAGACATCTTTTACCCAGCTTCAAGGCACATTTGTAAATATGAATAAAATGTAATTTTACATCATTGGTGAATTGAATTATAAATATTTGAGAGACTTGTTTGACATCACTAATTAATATGTGTTCAAAAAGATGGTAATAATTTTTCGTGAATAATAAAATTAGAATTTTATTTACCACAGTTAAAAGATAATATGGTAATTAAAGGTAAAAATGATATTACAAATACAATAACACATGTTCTAATTCTATTGGAAAAGTGTATATCGACCAAAATTAACCATAGGAATAAAATATGAATATTTTGGTCCACTTTTATTATATTAAGAAATTTATTATTATATTATTTAAAGAAACCTTAAAAGTGTTAAATTCAATGATTAATGACTAAACTACTTTTAAAATATAATTATATATAAGATAAATTAGTCTATAAATTTTCTATAGAAATATAAATATATTTATTAAAACATGGTATTTTATTTAAAAATTTCAGACATTATTTAATTAAATTGATTTATAAGACAATTATGATGCAGTAATTACCATATTAATGAAAGATTAAAATAATTGATGTTATAAACATTAGAATAAATGTAAATTGAGAAATTTGATTCATTATCCAAATTTTCTATGTTAATATTTCATGTTATGGTTGATTTATTCTATTTTTTAGAAGTAGTCAATTTTTTTGACATTCAAAAAAACCAAATACTATATAGTGTCAAAGTTGACATAAATGAGTTTTTAAACAAATAATATATTATTAAATGATATATTATTTATATAAATATAAGGTAATTAAAAAGGACTTATATGATGATATATATTTCATTAATGATTCACTTGAGGTTCTATTTTCTTTTTATAGTATGTTTATTGATTATTAATTATAATAATACAGGAATACATGGTAAAAGTTAAACTATTTAACTAAGAGTTAAATCTAAAAAAAAGTTAATACAGTGACCTAAATCTGTCTAAAACCTATTGGTTGAGTGGTTATCACATCATTCCCATATTATACACAAATTAAATCCTTTTGGAGCCATTGTAAACTGAATATAATTTCACAGTAAATTAATATTTCATGATTTTCTTAAACTGACCCTCACCTCTCTTATAAAAGGGTACTTCCCCTTCTCTCAAATCACAACTCCAAAGCCATATTGATCTGAAAAACCCAAATAAAATATATTCTCATCTAACCTCAGGTTAACCTATAGGGCCTAAATGTATCATAAATCCATTCAAAGGACCCCTTTTGATCAAATCAAAAGGATCCACTTGAAGAAGATTTAATAATTTCATTACCTCTTTCAATGTTCTTTTATTTTTCCACATCATCATTCATTATTGTTTCCATAGAAAAAAATAACTCCATTAACATCTACATACTATGATGTTATTATAAATATTGTACAACCATATTCAATATTCTATTCATCTTATGGATGACAATGTCACCTTATGTGCCTATGTAAGACTTACCATCTCTATGTCGTGATGTAGTTTGTTATTCTACAATTTTTTATTTTGATGGGTATAATAATGAGTAAAAATTGAGTAAATAATAAACCTAAAATTTTAATGATTCTATATATATAATATACCATCCCATTACAAACTATTTCACCATTGATAGAATTATATTGTAGCTCACGCGTACATACAAATTACCAAGCCAACAACGTGATGAAATTACATTCCCCATCGTAACCATTAATAAATACTTTACATTTAATGATTAAAATAATTGTTTAATTACATATATCATAATTAATATAAAAATAAATTCATTCATTCCATAAAAAACATGACATATGAAACAAAACATTAAAGGAAAATAGATCAGTTAACACTCAAAAAATGATTCTACTAAAATATCATTATCAAATAAATATTATAAGATCATATATGATATAATATTTATGTATGTGGTCCTTTTTTAATTTAATAAAAATTATTTCACCATTATTGAAGAGGATAACATACCCTCTACTAAGGATAAGTACAAGGTAAGCGGTTTTCAACTCAACTATTATTTCCGTGAGATTCAGGCTATATTCCCACTATTTCATTCTGTGTAGTTTATGTACTTCCCATGATTTTATTCTTTGTGTAATATAATTTAATTTATGGGTATTTAAATATTCATTTTATGATCCTTCTTTCATGATCTGTATGTCTCTTAAGTTACCAAATCTATACGGGAATTCTTAATGTCAATTTCTACACATTGGGTTTTAATCAAACATTATTGATTATTTTACTCAAATATTATGTGGGAAATAACTATTTATTTATCTATGTATCAATAAACACTTTCCTTTATGTGGATAAACATTTGATTCACTTGATAAATCCATTGATAAATTTTCATGTCATTGATATGAACATGATAAGAATAATCTTAACTCAATCTCCATTCATTGAGTTAAACATCAAAGTCATTGGTGTTCTTTTTACAAGAATATGTGTCACTGTCCTCATATTTATTTAAACTAAATTTCAAATCACATTGTGAATATTTATACATTTTACATATTATTATGTCATTAATTTATCCTTAACATAAGGATACAATATTTATAAGGTATTTTATCTCAATTTAATTTCCATTGATAATTCATTATTGTTATGCACCAAATCACATTTATACAGTGTATATAATGTGAATTGACATAGTATATTCTGAATGCCATTATTTTTAGAATATTATAATGTTTTTATTACTTCATTTATTTTAATTCAAAGGTCTCTCAATTGGTTAGGAACTCTAAATAAAATATCATTTTAAATGTATTAAATATTTGTTCCCCTAAATCTTTCTCATTAATGTCGATTATTTATAAATTGTGTTAAGGATTTATTTATATGGACATGAATGTTTTTAAATTAATATTACTTTTAGAATATTCAATTAGTTATGGGACTCTTTGATTCAAAAATATTTTCAAAATAAATTCTTGATAAATAGTGAGACTTTTAAATGTTTTCAAGAAAAAAGTGATATTTCTCTTAAATAGTGTAATTGATTATAATCATCTATGTCAATATCATTAATTATTGTTGATTGAGGTTGAGTTATTAAAATATAGTATTACATATTGTATGAAATTATTTATGATTTACTATGCATGTGGTCTTTCTATACCATTCATTTTTGTGGTTAAAATGTTGACTTTTAATATGATAGATTTAATACAAATTTTTAGATTTTGTTTCACACTTTTCATATGGGGAATGAATTAGACATATTAATTAATGATTGGAGCCCACTATAGATCCTCAATGTATCAGTAGATATCATGAGACAAACAAGTGTCTTGGAACAAGGCCTTGAAAAAATCTTATTTGTAGTCTTGGCACGAGGCCTTGACTTTGTGGTTATGATATCTGAAATTATAAATTTTTTCATTATGAAATTAGCTATTGATATTACATGTGATTATTAAAATTATAGAAAATCCATGTGAATAAGTAAATGGAATTATTTTAGATATCTTTTCCGTATTATGCAGAATATTCCGTTTAAAAGGCATCTATTTTAGTCGTATACATTTGCTTAAATATTAAAGATTACTTATGATAGTTTCCACTATATTGTTATCCACACTGAGCATCATAGCTCACCCCTTTCCTATGTGTTACTTTATAGGATGTGAATAAGTATATAATGATTAACCTAATAGGAGAGTCCAAAGGATATTAGTGTGTTCAAATGGGACACAATGTTGTTTTTATATAAATCATGATGAAATGAAAAACATATTTATGTATCTAGTACATTCATAGATAATAAACTAATCAGTGATTTGAGACATGATCTCTTGTAATCATTACATTGTTATGATATAATGTAATGACTCTAGGTATCTAGGTTCGTTGAATTACAATTATTTTATTTTATAAATCTATGTCATTTTGGAAAAGTAAAATGAAATTTTAAAAAGAAATGACATTTTTCTAAAGAATTATGTCAAAGTGTTTTATTTAAATTACATTCCATATAAGATTACATTATTTGATTATAGTTATATTTCTATCCATATTATTACAATTATTTGACTTTGGTTTATGGTGGAATGTTATTTATGAATTTTATTTTTTATATTGATTATGGTGGAATAATGTTTTAGAACCCCAATCTATTCCATGGGTTATGAAAATATTTATTATTTTGTGGCACATGTAAGAATAAATTCAATATGGGATGGTTGGTACATATAAATACCACTAATACATTGGGTAACGAATTATATCTCATGAGATAGAAATGACTAGAAAGGCATGAAAATTCGGTTCTGTAATATAAGGTTGGGACGGTAAGTGTGTCGTGTTTAGTAATACATGGTTGGAACGACATGCAAACCTAGTTCAGTAACGTGCTTTATCAACAATGATGGTCTTCGTAGAAATACCTTGACTACTATGGAAACCATATTATGTTCTTTTTTTTGCAGTAGGCCCATGTTTTTTCTGATTATATTTTATCATGGTCGTTATTCCTTTATGATCTATTCCTTAAAAACTATTATGATTTATTTCATAACTCACGATTTATATATTTAAAAAATTTTATCATTTTTTTACATGGTTTTGTTTTTGGTTTGTTTTATGTTTTATATGTTCACCATTACTAAGAATTTGATGTCACCTTTTTTAGGGGTTCCATTCACCAGGATATAAATAAAATTTTTAGCTAGGAAAACAAAAGGGTATGGTCATTATATGATATGTTGAATATATGTCATGAATATAGATTATCATATTCTATTCTTTCAAAAGAACTAATCTAATACAGTCTTTGATAATCAATTTTTTCATGTATTATGTATTCCGTAAAAGTAATGTAATGTCTTTGTACATCAATCATAGGTTGTTAGAATTTCTAAAAATCTTTTTGTTAGATATTTTAGTGTATGTTATTTCAACTAATTTGGGGGATCATGTACAAATTACATATCTATATAACATGGTGAAATCTATATTTTGTAAAAAAAAATTAATTTTAATGTTGAATTATTTAACATTCAGTTATATAGTTGAGTTATTGTATATATTTATTTATTTAGTTAATTTTTATTTATAAATGTTGTTCTTAATGTTTTTTGTATTAATAATTTTTTTATTTAATGAAATTCTAAAATGTTCATGATGGTATTTATTGATTAATGTTTTTGTGATGAAATGGTATCTAAAATATATTTCATTCATATTTTTTTGTCATTTTTATGTGTGTTAAATATAGATTAATGTTTTTATTATACTTTTATGAAAAAGTAGTTGATGTTGATCTATTAAGATGGGATACAAGAATAGGTTATGGACAATATTATAATTTAATAATAATAGATAACTGTGTATAATAGAATGTTAGTAAACTGATGGTGATGAATGTACATTAATTTATAATAAGAAAAAGAAAAAAATAGTGCTAGGTAAAAAAAATTCACATAAATCAAGTGGTTTGAAATATAATTTTTATTTTTTTGATATTTTCGTAATAATGATGATATGAATCATTGAAATGAAATGTTTAATTGATATTCTAACTTTATAAATAATATTATGTGAACTTTTATTGGTGGTTAATGTGATTTTATAAAATTTTATGGTAAATGTTTTTTATATTTTATTGAACAATTTATATGACTTTTTAACTAAGATATAACTATATAATGTGATATGATAAATGTTACTAAATTATATATTATTGATTAAATTATATTATTCTTTCAAATTAATATTATATTTTGATATTAATATGGTATGAAGGCAAGTCGTATTCCCAAAGGGATGTAATATTCTCTGTTGATGATGAAGTGAGAAACAAGAAATAATAATATTATTATCAATTATTTTTATTGAATGTTTTTTGTAATATATCTATTTATATATAAATATATATATATATTTATTTAAATTTTTATATGTTTTAATATATTCACCGATCATATTATTATATTAGGAAATGAATGAAATGTAGTAGGATAAATTTATAAATAACAACTAGTGAATATGAAAATAGTCATTATTAATTATTGAAATTAGCTAAATGAAATCATCGAAATAGAAATTTAATTTTATTTCCATTTGTGACGTATTACGAAATGAAAATGAAAAACTCAAAATAAATCAAGAATTATCTCATTTTCTATTATTTTACCGTTAAATATACACATTTGATTTGGCATGGTAATATAACTTAAAACTCAATATCTAATGTTGATAATAAAATTCATAATATGGAAGATGATCATATTGATGAATAAATTCATGATGTATGTGAGAATACATTGAGGAAACTAAAATTATTTTTTTTATAGAGATTCTGAGGACCAATATTCATTGTATACAGTCTATATATAGTGTTCTCAATAGTTTTGATATACGTTAACTTTAAATAATGACATTGGAAGAGTGTAAAAATATTATCCAAAAAACTTGAGCTTATAAACGTGAAAATTTTAGAAGGAAAAAGGCATTGAGATTCCAATTATTAGGTGACTAAAATATTAAGACCAATAGGATTGGGGTATCAAAGATCCATGCTTTCCACAATGATTGTGTATTGTATATGAAAGAATAATAATATATATCAAGATATCTTAAATGGGGGATATCCCATATAAGATTGAGGAAAATGTAAACGTCTATTCATTCTTTGGAACTGACATCAATCCCCATACGAAAATAAATTTTTTATATTCTAATGGAATCATCTCATTAGTATATCATGCAATTTTGATTATCAAACTATGATTCATTTTGGGGTACCAAAATCAAATATCTTATTAAATAAATAAGGTACTTCCATGAATTCATTGATTGGAGTGTCCATTTGTGAATTCAATTGATTAATAATGGTTATGATGGAATTTTGATGAGTGTGCCTCTAATAGTGACTTATGTGACCCAGTTAATTCACCATAGTGCAAGTGATTTGATAAAAAAATCATGATATTGGATGTGATGTTAGAAATCCCAGATTAGGATTATGTAATGATAGAATGATTTTATATCAGTTCCTATGTAGCCAATATAGTTAATGGCCTACTATTTTAATAGTTTAAACTTTTACCCACATGTATGTGTGATGAAAAAATATTTTATGGTAATCAAAATGATTTATGGACAAAAATAGATATGAAATGATATAGATTCGAATTTATCACATTGGATTGATGATTTCAATCTACTATTGGAGATATTATTTAATGTTTTTTATGTATAAAATTATGAGTATATAATTTTTTGTGAAATGATAATTTTCACTATAAATTAATTTTCATAATATGGAAAATTATTTGATATAGTGTTAAGAGATATAAATCATGTCCAATTTGTGAAAAATATATTTTATATTATCAATTTAAAATATAATAAACTCAATTTACATGGTTAATCATAGATTTTTTAGAATTAATCATCCTAATTGTATATTGAGAAAATAATTTAATTCATTACATGATTAAAATATTCCACCATGACAATTTTTAGTTGTAGAATATTATAATAGGTTGAGAAATATTTATTCCATACATGTAAATAATAGAATCTCTCATCATCAAAAACTATCAAGAAGAAATAATATATCATTTTCAAAATACATTTTTGGTGTTTTCTAGAGATAAAACATATCATGAACATTATAAATGTTGAGAATAACATATGTGAAACAATAATGGGAACATTATTCGATATAAATGGAAATACAATATTTGGATTGAATGAAGGATTTGAATTGATGTAAATGGGAATAAATTAGGAGTTATCTCCAAATATGAAAGGAACTGAAATATATTTACCCCTGGCTTGTCACACATTAAGAATGATTTAGAAGAATAATTTTTTCTTTTATCTTTACAGGATTCTACTACCCACTATTTATTCATCAAATGTAATGAATTTTTTATCATCGAAGGATTGTGAATTTATAGGTTTGAAATCTCATGTATGTATTTTATTCATTTGTGAACATGTACCTGTCGTACAACATCATAAGTTATCGATAAATATCATAAAGACTAAAATTTGGTTATGTAATTTTTTCAAATCCATTACTTGCAATGTCATTGAAAAAACAAATTTACAAGTGTCAGATAATAATGATGATCTGATTCATTGTCAACAGGGAATTTTTTTCCACATATATTTTTTGATATAATGGTTCATCTAGTGATTGATTTTGTGAACAACATTAGAAAATGTGGGCCTGATTGTATACTCTTGTGTATTTTTTGAATGATATATTCAAATATTGTAGGTAAAAATTATAAATTATTCTTTACTAAAGGTCTATATTATTTAAAAAATATTGAATGATTTTATTGACTTTTGTAATTATTATATTTATAAATTCAAGCATATTAATCTACCTATATCTAGATATATGATTCTTTTTAGTGATGGTAGAGGGATTCAAGGCTTAAAGGTAAATTTATTTCCATACGATGAAGTGATGATAGAAAATTTATACCACTTGAAAAATAGAAATGAAGTTCAATAATTTATATCATAAAATATTTAATAATTAATGTTAAAATATCCTAAAAGAAATAATTTTTTTTGATGATTGATCATAAAAAAATTTGATTCATCGTTTAAATAGAGATTCATCACATATATATCTACATTAGAGGCATTAGAATTGTTGAAAAAGGGGACATCTATTATTGTGATCATATAGATTAGTTTTGATATTAATGGGTACAAATTTTAAATAGTGAATATGCATAAAAATAATACATTTTAAAATAGTGGTGTAATGGTCGTTTCTGAAGCATTGCAGTTTTCAAGTGAAAAAGATGAAAACTAAATTTTGCATTAGTGCCATATTTTGGAGTTCTTAAAGAAAAATTGGAAATTTATTTTATTAAATTTCAATTCACTGTGTTTAAGTGTATTTTAAATTCATGTAATAGTAGTGTGAAACATGATTAATATGGGTTTATTCTAGTTGATTTTAAAAGATTTAGTTAAAATTAAGAACTATTTATCACAAGAAAAACATGCTACGAAAACATTTAATATGACGGAACCATAGAATGTCTTATGGTAATTAATTTTTCAAGGGAATAGAATCCATTTGGATGATGAGACTGATGAGGATGTTATTTATTTATATGAATCACCTTCACCTATTACATGTTTTCCAGATTACAGTGACTATAATAGGAACTAATAATATGTAATATGAAATGATCATGCTAATGGGTTACAAAAAAATACAAATCAATTTCAAAATAAATTTGGTAATTAATTACACAATATTTTTTTTTTAAAAAAAATGTGTAAAATCAATATTACATAATAACTATTGGATAGTTAATTATATAAATTTTATTATTTATATGATTTTTTGTTAAATTGTTTTCATCTATAGATTTGGTAAATCATTTTTTAAATGAAATACCCAATGTACATTTTTATATTTTAGATTAATTGACATATATGAGAACACCTTTAAAATATTTGTATTTAAATTTATAAATGATTATATCCTAAAGTATGTAATGTTTATATTTAATAGTTTACCTTTCATATTTTTTTGGTAAAGAATCACAATATCATCCTTATATTTTACTTACATATGCATGATATTTTTTATATAAATATCTCTCCTTTCCTAAATTTTTCATTTTTTAATTGCCTAATTATATTTACATAGTCAATAAAATCTTTACATTTTCATGTTACAATGATAGATAAAGATACAAAGACAGAATAAAATCAACCGGGTTATTTTTATTTTTTCATATTATTAAATATCTATTAATATATTTATTTAATGAATGAAAATATTTAAATAACAAAATGTAATTGTAGGAAATTTGATGAGGCTTTAGTGGGGGTGTATTTTAATATTAGTATTTGGAAATCAAATTCTCTAGTTTATAAACATTTTTTACACATTTACCAAAACTATCACTTTCTCACAAAGACTATAGATTACATATTAGTTTTCATCATAATAATAATTCAACTAGTTTGAAATCCAACAATGTTTATATGAAATTTCAATATACACAACCATTTCAATATTAGTATTTTATATCTTCATTGGAATTCTATTGACAAGGTTTTGATAGATCATCTTTTGGAGGCCATAATGGAAAAATAAATCAATATATTTATTTTATACCATTCTAAGATTATGGTATATTTTACATCACTAATATTTATGTTATAAAATTATAGGTGTCATTTGTGTTTGAAGAATCAAAAGTACATAAGAAAAAATGTCTTACTTGAGTGTTGGTTAGAAGGATGTAATTAAACAAAATTAACAATAAATTATATTTTTGGTAGGAGAAAAAATGAAATCACATGGTAATGATTGCATTTTTAGGTTAAGCTACATAGAAAAAAATTTACTTCCCTACGAAATGATGAAATGTTTCAAGTCTGATAATGAACATGTATTATATTTTAAAATTTCATATATATATATATATATATAAAGCTAACTACATAATAGTTTACATATTATAAAATATGGCTCAATAAAATCACATCAAGGAATCCTATTATATAATGTATACCAATATACAATATTATGAGAAGTGAATCATTTATTAGAGAAAAAATGATTGTGGAAATGATTGAAGACAATAAGATCTCACTCCATTAGTGGTTATGATATTATCCAATTTGGTACAATATCTTTACCCACCCGGCATGAGAATTGGAAAATACTAAGAAGATGAAAAATGAATATTATATTATAGATAATTTTGAGGACGTATCTGAAAGAATTGTATGTAAATAATTATTATTTTTAATGATTTTTTGTCATTTTTAAATTTAAAACAATAAATTTTCATTTTCATTTATCATTTTAGGATGAACATCATGATTAATCGAAAATTGGAATTAATTTACATGAGGTTAGGATTGACATCATTTCCACTACATTAGGAAATCAAGAACACACCAACCACATAATATGATATGTTGAAGGTGTTAGTATTTAGAAGATTTTTGTTCATAAAATTAAACAATTGTGAGACCAATAAATAGAATTCATAAAAACATTTTTAAATGTTATGAGAAAGTCCATGGATGTTAAAATTCAATTAGTTACGAAGCAGGCTTTGTCAGAAGAATTAACAAGATAGTCATAGTTGAAGTGCCCAGATCAGTGTGAATCACTGAGAGGGGGAGGGTGTGAATCAGTGATCCCTTAAAACTTTTTACTAATTGATTCTTAATCAATTAAACCTCTATGTCTGGTTAAAGCCTCGATCCACTCTTCTTGTATCTCTCAACCTTTCCCGAATGATGCAGTAATGAAAAGGCACAGGACACAAGGATTTACAAGGTTCGACACCAAAGGCCTACATCCTTGCCATGCTCTCCCAGCATGGATTCTCCCATTATAATATGTTAGTATTACAATGGTCGATACAGCTTCCCACCGTATCTCTCCTGAGTCCCACAGGAGGGTCTTTATACTGCGTCCCACAGTGTTACCAGAGTCCCACTGGCTTGCTCCAGAATCCCACTGAAGACTTCTTCTCCCTGAGTCCCACAGGGTCTTCTCTTGGCTCCTCGAGTCACACGAGTAGCTCTTCTTATCTTTAAGCTTCTTCAAGTATCCTCAGCAGCCTGGGATAAAAGCTGCTAGCCTTGCTCTGTACCTCTGCTCACTTGTGGTGATCAGGTATTCTCGTATTGCTCAGGCTTTATCTCCTTCTTCTAAGGATGACCTGGCTTCTCTCCAACTACTGAATACTCAGAAAACTGATATCTTTAACTTCAGTCTGGTCCAGTCTCACTTCACTTCAACTTCATGCACTGAGTGCATGGAAACTCTGCTTCCTCATGCACTGACTGCATGGCCTTCTCAATACTTCAATATCTTCTGTCTTGGACAACTCAGATGCACACAACCAGATTTGGCTTTCTTCACGTGCGCACGTGCATGCATGCATGCATGCACTCCCCTTTTTCTCCTTGGTGTGATAAACCCACAAATGGGTGTAAATACTTTTAGCACACACACCTTTCTTCTTCCTTCACACTCTTTGTTCTTTTTGTTTAAACACTTTAAAGTGTGTTCAACTTTAGTGTGGGTATCCTATTCTTCTTCTTCTAAGTGTGTACACACTTAACTTTTTGCACACACATAGGTTCGGCCTTCACTTGTTTTGCACACACAATTTATTCTTCATTTTGCACACACTTAAGCTTGGCCTTTCACTTCCTCTTGCACACACACAAACTATTCTTTGTTCTTCAAAGTGTGCACACACAAGGCACTAAAGGCCTCGGGTCTTCCTCTTGTTTTGCACACACACAAATGTGGTGGCCTTCCACCTTTGCACACCCACTGCCCGTAGGGTGTTCTCCCAAGTGGCACACACGCAAGGTGCACTCCTTCACTTGGCACACAAGCACAAGTCTTGGCCTCGGGTCTTCTCCTTCCTCAAAGGAGGCGCGCAAGTCCTCAAGGTACACAAGGGTGCCACTGGCCGCGCAAGAGCACAAGGCCTCTAGGCCGCACAATCCTTGGGTGCAAGGAACCGTGGGCGCGCAAGTGCTACCGCACAGGGGGCGCGGTGCACAGAGGGAGCGCGCAAGGTCGCGCAAGCTCCTCTCCTTCCTGTCGCTCAAAGGATTAGCACGCAGGGGACACCTTCGGGCCAAGGATGGCACCGAGATCTTCAGCCGCGCAAGTAATTTGCGCGGGGCTTCAAAATCTTCGTGAGGCAGAGCACTCACGGGGCTTCGGAGTTTCAGCACATCAGCAAGATTCTTTGGAGCCTTGGGCTCTTCTTTTATAGGCAAGGAGTGCCTCTGCCTTCCGCGAAGAGATAACTTGAATCCCAGAGATTTTCAGGTGTTCAAGATTTTCCAAATCTTGATTTCCTCTCTGTTCAAACGCGGGTTCTTTTATTCTCCCTTTCTTCACGTCCATGCGACTTAGAACGCATGCATGCCTTCGGTTTAAATACTTTGAGCACAAACCAAGGGCCTCGCACCTCCGGTTTCTTCGGCCTTCATCGAATTTTCTCTTTTGTTGCATGCAGGCTCATTTTAATTCATGGTCGTGTTCGGTGTGGAGAGATGAGCTCAATGGAGACTTCGGCTTCGGCAATGGTGGCCGGGAACTCGAAATCCGTCGTCGGGGAAGCCTCTGGTTCGAAGGAGGCTGCGGGTGGCTTCGGGGTGTCCTCGGCTCGAGCTCGAGGTAGAAGATGGATGGGGAGCCGTCTGATCGAAGATTTGAAATACATCGGACGGTCGGATAGATCGCGGCACGCGGCAGATGAATCGTGCGGTGCAGATCAAGCGCGAGATCGCTCGGACGGCCTGGATTCACTCCGGGTGAATTTTGCGCGTCCCACGTCGAAACCTCTCGCGGTTTTCACACGGCTTATTACCCTGGCGCTGCCTCTCAACGCTCAGTTGAACTTCTCCCCTCCCGGTGCCGCCCCGCACCGGGTTCTCTCTGCGGGCGCGCTATGCGCCCACCTTGCTCCCTGCGGGCGCGCTCCTAGCGCCCACGATGCATACTCGGGTGCGCTCATGCACCCCTGTTGCGCTCCTCCGGGCGTGCCCCAGACGCCTAGCGGTGTGTTGGGTGCGTCCTGCCGCCCTGGACTCGCCCCACGGGTTCCCCCTTGGGCGTGGCGCCTTAGGCCCACATGTGCCTTGGGGTTGAACCCTCAAGGTGTCCACGGGCTGGCCAATTTTTTGGCTAAGTAACGAATAAGACTTTGTCAAAAACAAAGTCCTCCATGAAAAATGCCAATTCTAAATGCCAAGCCATCTTCCTCTAAGCCATTCTTCTTCTACAATTTTCTTCTTCTTCTTAGGAATTCCATTACTTCTCCTCATATGATCTTCACGTAGGATATGGAATTCAAAAGGTTCTTCTTCTTCAACCGAACTCCTGAATTACTTAAATTACACATGTTCTTCAACATTCTTCATTGATCTAATCAGAGATCAATTGGATCATCTTCATGTTCACATGCACTAAGTGATAGTGCATGGACTTCATTAATCCACTTCATCCACTTAGAAGTTTTGGATGGATCCATTCACATCCTCATGCATTGTCTTAACAATGCATGGCCTTATAGAGCTTGTTGTGACGTTGTATCCAGTTGATACAAGTTCTTTGAACTTAAAGAGCAGCTCAACAATCGTCAGATGTCCATGGAGAATGTTTCAACCACAATTTCCAATACCACTTAGTGAATCTCCTAAGTGACATGCATCTTAGTACCATGGCCATTCTCCTTCACCACCATCACCATCACATCCTTTGACATTCACATCTTGACTCCTTGACATCCATTCATTCCAAGACAACTTCATGCCTCATTGAAAACAAATGCAACACAATGCACTTCAATCTCCCCCTTTGTATTTGTTGTCAATACACTCCTTCAGCGCATATGAATGGGTCAATATGTGTGCCAATATTTTCTCCCCCTTATTGGCAATCAAATGCAAAGGTGTGGTGTGGTTCACTTTCAAAAATATCTCTTCCTCCTTTTGAAAAGTAATTTCTTGAAAAACACTGAGAGAGGGATGATGTCACATGTTCTCTTTAGCAAAGAACCTTTAGTAAATCAGCTCTAAGTCTACTTGGGCTAACCCGGTGTAGAAAACAAGAGTGACATGACCAAGGAATTCAAAGCTATCCATCATTCACTGTACATGTGAGATCATGCTTCAGGGGTTTGAAATTTTCAGATATTCAATGAATTGCTAAATCCTGCACATACTTCACAAAACTCATTAGAAAGTTCAGTGCAAAGATAAAGCTCCCCCTTTCAACCATTTGTCTTCAATCAATACTCCCCCTTAATTGTCATGATGAATGCAATTAAGAATCAAGGGATGAAAGTATGATTGGAATACCTTCACTTTTCTCAAGATGATATTAATCTCAGAACATCATCTTCTCCAGATTGGCTCCCCCTCAAGGGGTGCACTCCATTCTGTCCAAACCACTCTCCAGATGAGAATGATCATCATCTTCAATTCCCTGCAATGTCAGCACATGTATATACCAAGAGTTTAAGGGAATAAGATGGAACCTCCTTGGTTCATCAATGTGAACAACAAGGTTGAGAAGATTCTCTCAACTGAGATGTCCCATTTTCACCAGTCTTCACACTTGCACATTTGATCTTCATTGATGATTGTTCTGGTGTGGATCTCAATACATCTTCATGTGAAATCTTTTGTTTCCTTTTTGCCTTAGCAATTGCCAGTGCTTCATCTTCAACTCTTTTCAGTTCTCTGGCAAGTTGCAACTGATGTGGCCATATGACTAACAAGTCATTTGGAAGTGAGGCCTCAGTTTTGGAAATTCCACATGGTTCTTTTGATACTGTTAATCTACCTCTCTTAGGCAACTTATTTTCAATCAATCCCTTCTTCTTCTGGATTGATTGTCTTTTGGAGTTCAGTCTGCTTCTATTTAGTTTCAGGGATTCTTTACAAAGGTCCATGATATGACCTTTCTTTCCACAGTAGAAGCATGTCTTCTTGGTGGATCTTCTTGATGCATCACCCTTCTTGGATTTGAATTACAAGGACTTCTCTTCCTTTTTCATAATCTTCTTGGGAGCATCTTCCACTTTCTTCTGCTTACTTCCCAAGGAATCTCTTTTAGCCAGGTTCAGTGATCTTCTCTTCATTCCTGCTTTGGATACAGTTGGAGATTGACATGTATCATTCTTTTGACCACTTTTGTAGCCATCCCAGATGTTGTCAAGCAATCCAAATCTGTTAGCAGTAAACAGATGTCTCTGGACCTGTGGATGTTTCTTCCTTCCTTCTGGCTTGCTCCCCCTTGGCATGGGCTTCCTCTGTGCTTTGGCATTCAGTGGATTGTACCAACAATCCTTTGCACAATGCCCATACTTGTTACAACACCAGCATTGTCCCACGAATCTTGACCTCTTCAGTCCTTCTGATTGTAGGGTACTCTTCTTGACCTGTTGTGCTGTTTCAGGAGAACTCTGCTTCTTTGCTGCCTTCATCCATACTTGTTTGGAATTATTTTTCCATCCTGCACTTTTTGTGGAAACACAATTAGAAGCATCAATACAAGATGGGATGGATGGTACCTTCCTTTTAGAAGATGTTGCACTATCATTAGAGGATGTCTTTCTCTTAGAATCATCCTGCTCAATGCTCACTTGAGTGGCAACATTTCTTCTTTTAGCTGACTGGGAGGATTCAGCTTTGGGTGATTGCAGATTTTTCAATATCACCTCCAGTTCTAAACACTTCATGTTGAGGGAGTTCTTCTCATCCTAAATTGTTCTTAGCCTTCCTTCCCATTTCTCTTCCAGCTGTTTTATCTGGTCTTCATGCACCTGCTTCATTTCAAGCAATGAGTTGTCAAGCTCCTTCACCCTTTTGACTTTGACTTCTAGTTGAGCATCTCTGACAACCATTGACACTTTGTGCCTCTTTTCCAGTGCATGGACAACATCTTTGACTATTATCATAAAGAATTCTTTCTCAGAAAGGCTTCTTTTCAATTCTTCAGCAGTGTCTTCATATCTTTCATTGCAAAGAGATACTGTTTCATCTTTGGCATTTACCAGCTTTCTGAGAGTGTTGGTTATGCCAACCCTTTTAGCCAGCTGATCTTCCATAGCATTGACTTCTTCTTCTAACTGTGATTTTTCTTCTTGAAGATCATGGATGCATGTAGCTATACACTTTTCCACTTCCATGGGGACAGTCTTTTGAAGATATTCGATTGCACTTTGAAGATCTTTCATTGTTCCAACTTCATCACAGCTAGGACAGGCTTTCTTCATCTTCTTGGCCTGTTTTTTCTTTCTATTTTTCTGAGTCTTGGAAGATATCTCCATTTGAGGCTGGTTGCTCATTTCCTCAAATCTGCACTTCATAAAGACTCCCTTGGATCTTTTAGAGTTAACCTCCCTCTGATACCAATTAAAGTGCCCAGATCAGTGTGAATCACTGAGAGGGGGAGGGGGTGAATCAGTGATCCCTTAAATCTTTTTACTAATTGATTCTTAATCAATTAAACCTCTATGGCTGGTTAAAGCCTCGATCCACTCTTCTTGTGTATCTCAACCTTTCCCGAATGATGCAGTAATGAAAAGGCACACGACACAAGGATTTACAAGGTTCGGCACCAAAGGCCTACATCCTTGCCATGCTCTCCCATCATGGATTCTCCCATTATAATCTGTTAGTATTACAATGGTCGATACAGCTTCCCACCGTATCTCTCCTGAGTCCCACAGGAGGGTCTTTATACTGCATCCCACAGTGTTACCAGAGTCCCACTGGCCTGCTCCAGAATCCCACTAAAGACTTCTTCTCCCTGAGTCCCACAGGGTCTTCTCTTGGCTCCTCGAGTCACACGAGTAGCTCTTCTTATCTTTAAGCTTCTTCAAGTATCCTCAGCAGCCTGGGATAAAAGCTGCTGGCCTTGCTCTGTACCTCTGCTCACTTGTGGTGATCAGGTATTCTCGTATTGCTCAGGCTTTATCTCCTTCTTCTAAGGATGACCTGGCTTCTCTCCAACTACTGAATACTCAGACAACTGATATCTTTAACTTTAGTCTGGTCCAGTCTCACTTCACTTCAACTTCATGCACTGAGTGCATGGAAACTCTGCTTCCTCATGCACTGACTGCATGGCCTTCTCAATACTTCAAGATCTTCTGTCTTGGACATCTCAGATGCACACAACCAGATTTGGCTTTGTTCACGTGCGCACGTGCATGCATGCATGCATGCACTCCCCTTTTTCTCCTTGGTGTGATAAACCCGCAAATGGGTGTAAATACTTTTAGCACACACACCTTTCTTCTTCCTTCACACTCTTTGTTCTTTTTGTTTACACACTTTAAAGTGTGTTCTACTTTAGTGTGGGTATCCTCTTCTTCTTCTTCTAAGTGTGTACACACTTAACTTAGTGCACACACATAGGTTCGGCCTTCACTTGTTTTGCACACACAATTTATTCTTCATTTTGCACACACTTAAGCTTGGCCTTTCACTTCCTCTTGCACACACACAAACTATTCTTTGTTCTTCAAAGTGTGCACACACAAGGCACTAAAGGCCTCGGGTCTTCCTCTTGTTTTGCACACACACAAATGTGGTGGCCTTCCACATTTGCACACCCACTGCCCGTAGGGTGTTCTCCCAAGTGGCACACACGCAAGGTGCACTCCTTCACTTGGAACACAAGCACATGTCTTGGCCTCGGGTCTTCTCCTGCCTCAAAGGAGGCGCACAAGTCCACAAGGTACACAAGGGTACCACTGGCCGCGCAAGAGCACAAGGCCTCTAGGCCGCACAATCCTCGGGTGCAGGGCACCGTGGGCGCGCAAGTGATACCGCACAGGGGGCGCGGTGCACAGAGGGAGCGCGCAAGGTCGCGCAAGCTCCTCTCCTTCCTGTCGCGCAAAGGATTAGCACGCAGGGGACTCCTTCGGGCC
The DNA here is from genome assembly GCA_963277665.1 of Viscum album. Classification (NCBI taxonomy): domain Eukaryota; kingdom Viridiplantae; phylum Streptophyta; class Magnoliopsida; order Santalales; family Viscaceae; genus Viscum; species Viscum album. The sequence continues at coordinate 1,212,811,422 of OY728131.1, read as the reverse complement.
AAGGATGGCACCGAGATCTTCAGCCGCGCAAGTAATTTGCGCGGGGCTTCAAAATCTTCGCGAGGCAGAGCACTCACGGGGCTTCGGAGTTTCAGCACATCAGCAAGCTTCTTTGGAGCCTTGGGCTCTTCTTTTATAGGCAAGGAGTGCCTCTGCCTTCCGTGAAGAGATAACTTGAATCCCCGAGATTTTCGGGAGTTCAAGATTTTCCAAATCTTGATTTCCTCTCTGTTCAAACGCGGGTTCTTTTATTCTCCCTCTCTTCACGTGCATGCGACTTAGAACGCATGCATGCCTTCGGTTTAAATACTTTGAGCACAAACCACGGGCCTCGCACCTCCGGTTGCTTCGGCCTTCATCGAATTTTCTCTTTTGTTCATGCAGGCTCATTTTAATGCATGGTCGTGTTAGGTGTGTAGAGATGAGCTCAATGGAGCCTTCGGCTTCGGCAATGGTGGCCGGGAACTCGAAATCCGTCGTCGGGGAAGCCTCTGGTTCGAAGGAGGCTGCGGGTGGCTTCAGGGTGTCCTCGGCTCGAGCTCGAGGTAGAAGATGGACGGGGAGCCGTCGGATCGAAGATTTGAAATACATCGGACGGCCGGATAGATCGCGGCGCGCGGCAGATGAATCGTGCGGCGCAGATCAAGCGCGAGATCGCTCGGACGGCCTGGATTCACTCCGGGTGAATTTTGCGTGTCCCACATCGAAACCTCTCGCGGTTTTCACGCGGCTTATTACCCTGGCGCTGCCTCTCAACGCTCAGTTGAACTTCTCCCCTCCCGGTGCCGCCCCGCACCGGGTTCTCTCTGCGGGCACGCTATGCGCCCACCTTGCTCCCTGCGGGCGCGCTCCTAGCGCCCACGATGCATACTCGGGTGCGCTCATGCGCCCCTGTCGCGCTCCTCCGGGCGTGCCCCAGACGCCTAGCGGTGTGTTGGGTGCGTCCTGCCGCCCTGGACTCGCCCCACGGGTTCCCCCTTGGGCATGGCGCCTTAGGCCCACATGTGCCTTGGGGTTGAACCCTCAAGGTGTCCACGGGCTGGCCAATTTTTTGGCTAAGTAACGAATAAGACTTTGTCAAAAACAAATTCCTCCATGAAAAATGCCAATTCTAAATGCCAAGCCATCTTCCTCTAATCCATTCTTCTTCTACAATTTTCTTCTTCTTCTTAGGAATTCCATTACTTCTCCTCATATGATCTTCACGTAGGATATGGAATTCAAAAGGTTCTTCTTCTTCAACCGAACTCCTGAATTACTTAAATTACACATGTTCTTCAACATTCTTCATTGATCTAATCAGAGATCAATTGGATCATCTTCATGTTCACATGCACTAAGTGATAGTGCATGGACTTCATTAATCCTCTTCATCCACTTAGAAGTTTTGGATGGATCCCATTCACATCCTCATGCATTGTCTTAACAATGCATGGCCTTCTAGAGCTTGTTGTGACGTTGTATCCAGTTGATACAAGTTCTTTGAACTTAAAGAGCAGCTCAACAATCGTCAGATGTCCATGGAGAATGTTTCAACCACAATTTCCAATACCACTTAGTGAATCTCCTAAGTGACATGCATCTTAGTACCATGGCCATTCTCCTTCACCACCATCAACATCACATCCTTTGACATTCACATCTTGACTCCTTGACATCCATTCATTCCAAGACAACTTCATGCCTCATTGACAACAAATGCAACACAATGCACTTCAATAGTCTACACAGCCTACCTACTGTGTCCAACCTATCAACTCAGATCATCTATCTCCTCCCTCGGACCAAACCATATATTGTTAGTTAAATATAAGAGATCCTGATGAACATATTATTGAATTCATATTAATGTATTTTTTTATGATTTTGTGAATATTTTTCTTACCCATATAGGTAATGTTATAGATTTAGTAAATGTTATTATTGGTCCTACATATCTACTACCTTCCCTACCATAAAGGTTACCATGTTTGGGTGTTATATGGTTTTTTTTACATTTTTATTCCATCCTTCTTCTTCAAATTTCATAAGAGGTATAAATTTTTTTAAATTTTAATTACACCTAATCAAAAATTACGTATATTATTTTCTAACATTAATCTTATATTAGAGTATTTAAAATTCAATGAAATGGAAGAAAGGTAAAAATTATTTTAGTAACAATCAATTATAGAAAAATTACATATTTTTGATGGGGGTGGAATCCTTATTTTAGGTTTATTTGTCCATGTATAGTATCCATATGTTTAGGATGTCGTCCAACATATGTTGAAGATACTATTCATTGAGATTATTTAGAAAATTTTCCAATGATATAAATTATTTTGAAGAGATCAATATGAATGTGTTTTATTTGTTTTCTATGTATGAAAATTGATTTTTCCATTTTTATTATTTAAATAAAAATGGTTTAAATTGACTATCTATATTACTTTTTTAACTAGGTATGTACCCATGCTTCTTGTTCAAAATAACATCATAGGTTTTTATGGTTTTATAAATGTCGAACTCTTATCAATAGTTGTGATATATGTGTCAACTAAAAATAGAGTGGTATATATATGATAGTGGTTATTAATAATGAATATTGGGTGTTGGGTTTTTACATTTCATTAAGGGTAATAATAGGAAAATAATTATTCATAAATGTTAATTTTAATTTCAATTGATGTGAATTTTTTTCTATAAAGGGCATTGATTGTTGGGAGTATTCTTCCTTTCTAAAAACACAATATATTGGTTTTACTATTTATTAGGTGTTGTTCATAAAATATATTCAATCATATTAGAACAATAAGTTTATTTGTTCTTTTTATTCTCATTATGTTTATTTGTCAATATTTAAACTTTTATTATTAGTTATATATATATATATAAATTTAGGTCATTGAATTTTTTTAACAAAGATCACTTGCCAATAGGGAATCCAAATAAAATCAACTATGTGAATGAAATGAAAATTACATTTTTTATTAGATATTATATTTATGTGTGTCTATGTGTGTGTTGGTATTTTATATCATGATAATGTTTTATTAACTACATTTTCATCATCATCAAGGAAATATATAATTTTGTTATTATAATCTACGATTCATGTATGATATAATCACAATTGCGGTATTGACTAATTTATATTAGATTATTTATATTAATTACATTATATTTTCTTTCACGGTTATCTATTTTTTAATATTACATCTTTCAACATTATCGTAAACATTCAATAATGAAAATTCATACATGAAAGTCAGACATTACTATCTTCAATCATTGTTTGGGAACAATTTTCTAACTGTGATTATGATTTTTGGTTTGTATATTCAAATGTTTCTGATTATTGTTCCATTATCCTAATAAAAAGTGTTTAAAAAAGAATTATTTTTTTATTTGGTGTATTCATATAATGAAATCAATGGAATTATTCAACAATAACTAACAAAAATCCAATTTAAAATTATAGGTTTGTTTTTTTAATTACACTTGATAATACAAAGGCATAAATAATTTTGTTGATTAACATGTTAAAATTATGTACTTTTCATAGCTTTTTTGTCACCGATAAATGAAATTTTATAGTGTTATTCTATTTTTCTACTATATATATTGTTATTTTTTCTAGTTTGTATAATGTGTTATTTTTAAAAAAAATACTTTCATCATTGGATATCATAAAAATGCAAAAAATAATTTTAAAAAATCAATGGTTTTCAGGGTGGGTTTCATAGATAAATTAACACCCAAAAAGATGGATGTTCACATTTTTTGCATTTGTTTTAAAAAAATATCTCAAGAAACCTTTTTTACATCAACTTTATATATGTTAGTTAAAACCTAACACTTAAATTGAGAAAAAAAGTTAATGTTAAATGAATTTTTTCACTAGTGAGGCCATTATCCAAATTGGAAATTAATATATTTTTTCAATTGTCCCTTAAGACATTATAGAAATTGGATATCATTCCATTAGTCCATTTCGTAATTATTCCATTATGAACATTGGCTAGATTTCCATTATTCTATTAGTCTAATTGCTCATTATTCCACTAGGCTCATATAATAATTGTCCATTAGCCCATTTGAAAGGGGTATTTCTAGACATATATTAAATAGATTAATGTCAATTATTTTTAATTTTTATTATGAAGATCTATAAACCTAAAAATATTAATCTAGATATTATTTATATTTTTTTAATAGTATATGGATCTTCTCATAATCTGGTGTTATAATGGTCTACAATGTGTAGAAATAAAGCACTATTTTTTTTCATTTCCAACACATCCAAAAAACAAAAATTCAATTCAGGTAATAGGAAATAAATTGACAAGGAAATCCATCAAATAAGAATAATACATTATTCTCATCACTCTTCCAATAATAAATCATTCTGTGATATTTTTCTTGAAGGCTGTTGAATATTAGTACACACTCTAATTTAAAACAGGTTTATTATTCCAACTAGTATATAACTCATTCTTATATTATCACCATAACATCATAACAACAATAAATAAAGATTCCATATTCGATTCACCATGACGTAATTTAAACCACCACTAAAAATAATATGTTATTTAATAAGAATAAACCTATAATGTTGAAATAAATTTCCAACATTTTTATACCCATATCTTCACCCATGATTTTCCATGATGTCATTGCTGATATACCATTGTGAGACTTGTTGCATTAGAATGGTATCATTTTATATGGATATAGTTCCGATGAAAATTCTATAATTCCTAACATTTCTTCCTATCTGCATATTTTTATCATAATAATCAACTATTATTCTTGTTTATATCATCCCATAATTATTCATATGAGTCTTCATACATCTCCTACTAGAAGATCCACCTGAATAAGACGAAACAAAAAAAATTAATAACTATATAACAATTCAACTGGAAAAATTTTATGGGATATAATTTGACACATATATAATAAAAAACATTAAAGTGTTTTCTTATTAGTCTCTGGTAGATCTATGGGCTTTCCATAATCACAAGAATTTGATGGACGTTCATGTGGCAATGAATGATCAAGGTGATCATCATTCACATGATTGGAATATGATAGAATAAAGTCACCAATTCTATGATGGATAATAATAAATGGATGTTGTGTAAATAATATAGGATATGGGTAGTAGGTATGTGGATACATCATAGGATATGGTTAAAGTAATGGTTGGGACATTTGTTGATGATGCGTAGTCTATGAAGTAGAGGATATATAAGATGATGAAGGGGAATGTCTGGGAACATACCTAGAGGCTAAAGGGGAGGATGGAATGTTGTGGTAGATGGGGTGTCCGCTAGTTGGTTAACATTAGATTTGGTATGAAAATTGATCCATCTAGATATAGGATCACCCAACTCAGAAAAATACTACTAGGCAGAGCAGCATTCATCAATTGTTCAACTGAATGTCCCTAAAAATCATTTGATGATGAATAATAACATTAAACAATATGAAATGAAAAAAATAAATATTATAATTATTATTTTAACTAAGAGAACCGGTGGAGGAAAACTAAACTCACACATCTATCAATCATAATGAAATAATCTCATCATTAAAACATATTTATTTCATTATCTATTCAGAAATGAAAAAAAGAACCTTTTTTAGGAAAATTTTTTTATAATAATTCATAGACCATATATTTCAAATAAGACATAAAAATTTTCCTAAATTGTTTTAGCAACAATATTTTAAAACTAAGTAATAATTTTTTTAAAACTCATTTATAAAATGTTTTTAGTTATGAAATAATCTACATAATTGAAACGAATGAAAAAAAACTAAAGCAAAAATATCATTCTAAAATGAATGAAATTTATGATATTTATAACAAATTCTACATGAAAAACCCATACCAAGGTAAAATAAATGAACTGTGAATATATATTGTTACTTCAATATATTATAAACCATTATGTCCATATAAACATTAAATATCACAATGGGACAATTTAAGTCATCAAATGAAATATTTTGGCCATCAACAATGGGGGAGTTAATGGGGTCCATTTCATCCCCACCACAATGAAATATATTTCTTCGTATTACATTATTAATGACATTGTATTGTAGTCTTAGATGATCTATCAAAAAAAGTATAACTCCTTTAATAAAAAAATATATAGACCGTCGATATATTGGATTCAACGTTTGTTAATAACTCATAAATACATCATAATCAATAAATTTACCATGAATCAATATTGAATAAAACTATATAAATTTCATACTTGTGACTCATCCATGAGAGTTTTACTCCAATAATATTATTTTCTCCATGAGTCTAAAATGAGACACATTTTCATATCAAAACCCAATATACGATGAATTGGTATAGTATTATCTCATATCTAATAATGTTATTCTAGTATGTTGTGTTCTTTTTCACACCACTCTATCGTTATTAACAAATTTATACCAACAGACAATAAATGATTTTCATTCTCGAACAAATAAAATTGGACCAAACTCAAATTCTATTAATTCTTGAGAAAGAGTGTCTATAAGTATAATCATTACCTGAAATGTATATGAATAATATAATTAAATTTATATATGTATTTTATGCTAATTAATTTAATGGTAATACCTTTGATTTCAACCAGGATGGAGACTCATTTCTATAAAAACCATATTTCTTTTTTAAAGGTGAAGATTGTTGAACTATACATATAATTTTATTTTTTTTCCTAAATAAAATATTAATAAATGATTAACATATATGATGAAACCATATTTAATGAGATAACATAAACATATTTCAATTTTATACATGATAAAGTCATCGAACAAACAATTGTTAGATATGACAAAACAATGTGTCATATCTTACTCTTCATGGGTTATTGTAGCCAATGTATGTCACCCAGAAATTCCTACTATTTTTGGAATATATTTAAAAGTGTTCTGAATTTCATTATACTACTCAACATCATTTCTCATTTGATGGTTATGTATTATTCTCATATCAGATAAGTAAATTCAAAAAAATTCCATACATTCTTCAACTTGATGAAATTTCACAATGGAACAATAATGATGACTCTATTTTCAGACATATTAATTTATTCTACATATATTCTATATATTATGATACATCCATAAAAATAATTAGGTCCCCTAAGATGTGTTTCAGTAGGAATATGAACTATTAAAGTCACCATTCATGTGAAACCCAATGTATGAAAAATTTCTTCCAAATCCAACAAAATTAATTGTTCCTCTTTCTATATTTTGATGAAGAATTTATGGGGTAATGATTTATCATAATGGTCTATTATAAATTAATTAATTGATTAAATTTAATCATTATATTATTGTATATCAAATTAAGTATTAGTGTCTGAATCATTTATTGTTAAATAATGTGATAATCACGTGTATTTAGGGATTTTTATTTCGACACACTTCAATTGAATCATTATGATATATTAATAGATTAACAATCATGAAAATTTTTATTATATAATAATTATAGAATTTTTTTTCTATAAATATGTTTTCACATAATATTGTAATGAATATGTCAATTTTTTTTAACCAATTCAAAGATGATGCATTTCTGGCTTAATACCACATTTTAAAAAGTTTTGGTAAGACCTGTAGTAATCTATGGTCTTCCCCATTATATTAAAAATAATTGAATAATATATTTATAATGTATTTTTTTCAATTTTTATTATGTGTATAAAATCATGATATAAATTTTTAGACCAATATGGAAACTCAAAAAAAACTTCTTTTTTCTAATATTATGTTGAGTCACAGTCAAAATCCTTCCAATGTTTTGGTTTCCTCTAAAAATTTAATAAAGAAGAAAAAAAATATTTATATTTATTAATCACATTAGTTCTTGTCATTTTATTAAGTGGTTGTTTAGTTTCAATAATATTGTTAATCCATTAGTGACACCTTAATTGTAGACGATCCCTTAAAAATAATCAACAATGACCCATGAAATTGAAACTCGGACATTATTTAGGCACTAGTTAATAAGTATTCGCTGTAAAAATAGAACTTTTTATTTTCTTCTTCATTCTTAGACTAAACATCATTTCATAAGAAGGTAAATTATTTATTGTCCATTGAAGGGTATCTCACATCTAAATAATAGTTTTTGTAGAAGCATTGAATACACACACACCTGTTTCCAAATGATTCGTTAACCATATTATTAAAGGTTTCTAGTATGTGTCGATATCATTTTCATGATAAAAAGGATCATATATTATTATAATCAAGAAAATAACATGTTTTTTTTATGAAAACGTAAATTTTAAAATTTATATTTTGAAAAAAAACTACTCATGTTTTGTGATTAGTATAAATATAACCAAATAGATTAAAACAATAACAGGATAGTCCCAACAAAACATTACACAACTTTGTTTCAAATTAGAGATATTTTATATTAAATTACCACCCTGATAATTCATATTTTGGATGAACAAATTAATTATTACCTATAATTATCATAGAATAATTGTATTAAATATTTTATGTCATTTCTTAACATTTTAATATATTCTAATGAATGAGAATCAATGGAATGTTCAACCTGAAATTGTCGGGAACATAAGATGGTGTTCGGTCTACATTTTCTTCCCATTAAGATGTGATGAATTCGTTATAGTTATTACTGTCAGTTGTTTACTATAAAAAATAAGTTTAATACATTCTAGAAAGAAAGAACATTTTTTAGAAAATATGAGGATCATAATAAACTTTAATGGGTCGTAATGATTTTAGGTAACATATTCTCCATCAAGAATAATATCCCTAAAAAATATAGGAATAAGAAAAATTATGGAATTGTGAATTCGGTACATGGTTTTTAAAAGAAATAACATCATAAAAAATTACAATATTTTCATATTATAACATTCATGATATCAAAGATTTCTAAAATGATCAATTAATTTTTTCACTCACTCAAAATCAATATATTATTTATTTTAGTTGTGTTTATTCAAAAAAAATTCTTCCTGAATTTTAATATTATCTCTCCCAGGATGATTCACAAATGGAAAATGATAAATTATCAAATTTTATATATCAAATCATTTTTCTGTTCATGAACAGTAATATGTTTTTCCAGATCTCCATTGTGATACCAAACATAGTAGTTTTTTTAAAATAAAATTTTTTTATATGGTTTCTATATTCATCCTATCCTAACCATGGTCTTCCTATAAAATTAAAACATAGGAATTGTATATAACCTCTATATGAATCATTTTAGAATATAAATTTTTTAAAAAAAATATCCAAATTATTTTGATAAACTGTTCATTTTGCATCCGTATTTTACATCCATCTGCTATAAATTTTTTATAGAAAAAATAATGTTTGATTCAATAAATAACATAAACAATAATTATAATTATAACCAAATTTAATGAGCAAATAATTTTATAGTGTAGAGGAAATTAAAAACCAACAATACGGAACCAAAATCAATAAAACACATGATGTTTGTAACCATTATATATTAATATTTTCTATCCACCAACTAACTTGGATTATCATAGGAAAAAACCAAAGAATAATAATACATTTTAAAAAAACTTACATATATTTGAATACAAAACATCTATGGATTACAAGAATAAAAATGTGTATTTATTATCCATAGAGGACACCTCATTTGAAAACAACATTGTTTATAACATTAAGTTAGAAAAGTATTTTATTTAATGATAGAATAAATTATATTATTCAAATAGATGTAAAGTATAGTTTACATGATGATTTGTTATAATTTATGATGTATTTTAATTTGGGAATATCCATCCAAATTATAAAATTAATGCATTCTATAATAGTTTATGAAACCCATCCATCACTACACCACTAATGAAATTTATTAATTGAGTTAATGTGTAACAAGTATTATTTTATTTCCATTAAAATTATTGTAAATTATTTGATAACTAATAAATATAGTATAAATAAAATTATGAATCTTTCATAATTGTGTAAAAATTTATAAAAAAAATAATAATAAAAGTTAAAACTATGGTCCATAAAAAAATTTATTAATGATAAAAAATATTTTAAAAATATTATCATATGAAAAGAATTGTTTTAAAATTAGTGTGATATAAAATATCATCTATTATAAAAATTATAATTATATCATGATAAATATATAATTCTCCTTAAATATTTATTCATAACAAAGGTTTAACATTATTTAACCTTTAAAATATAATTATTTTATTATTTCATAAAATATTTTATCATTTAATCCATTCTAAGTCATAATAAATGTTAATAGTAAACATGTTTTACAGTTACAATTAATAAAATATTTAATTTATGAAGAACGAAACATTATAGATAATGAAATATTCTTGATTTACATCTAAAAGTGTAATCATTTATAGCATGGTAAATTTTTTTAATTTTTGGGATAAAAAAATAAAACAAATCGTTTAACTATGGTTATTTATATATTAAATTAAATTTATGTAAATAAATCATGTACCACTGGGATAATAAAACCCATATTTAACCCATATTGTTAAAATTTATATGATTCCCAATAATAAAATTATCCATGCCCCTAAAATATCCCAACAAAATAATATGAAATTTATGATAATTTCATAAGAATTCATATTATTGTATTCAAAATAAATAAATGATAATAAAAATATTAATTTTAATAATATCAAATAATATATTTTATCTTTATTATAATAAGAAATTAAATCCACAATGATATTGGTTTTTATAACACACTCTAGCTGAATTAATTGAAAAGATAAAAATGAGAATAACCAACAATCTAAGAGAGTACGTATTCAGATCTCCCAAACCAGATGATGAAGAAGGTCATTATAAAAAAATATGTGAAAAAATGGAGAAAATATGAGAATACATCCTTCCACTACATGTTTGAGGGGTGAATAATAAACCAGATGGAAAGATAGATAACCTATCAATCATTGCAAAAAATGCTTGAAATAGTGTAATAACACCTTTCCAATGTGGAAATGTCACTAAATATGGGAATGAGGTGTAGAAATAATTGTATTATTCAAGGGGGTTATAGATTTAAATTTTAATGGGAGTAGTACCAAAGTCTTGCGAAGTATTTTATGGAGCTATAACCATGAATTTTGAAAAACTTTTGGTATAGATCATGTTATACCATATTTTCTTTTTCAAACAATCGGTATTTCATTTGTAGGAATATATGTACCCATGTTTTCTAAAAATAATTGGTATATTTGTTGGGGTATAGACCCATTTTATAGTAGGATTTCTGTTTAATCAATTTTGCGATCAATTTCCATTATTTTGTAATCAAATCATGATTTTGTTATGAATATCTAATTGTGTCACTATTCCTGATGTTATTTAAAATGGAAAGCATTTTTTGGTTATTATTATGGAATAATTCAATGTAACACCTATTCATATTTACAAGGGTTATGTATCTCACAACTAAACTTTTTATTCATTTATTTTCTTATTTACTTCTTCAAAATTTGTGTAAATGAGTAGAATTACTTGGATATTGTGGATGTTTAAGATTCATCAAGATTGAAGTGAATATTATCATTAAATGTTATTAATTATAATATGTATATTATGATATAAAATTTTTGTTTTTTATATACATTCTTTATTTTTATTAATTTATCAATTTACAATGTTCAGTATGGTGTCATGGATGTTTATCATCCCTTGTTTTGTACAAATTTGTTCTATTTTTATTATATATGTTACCATATTCATGTTTTGTAGTAGTATGGATTAGGGACACCCTTTAGGCTATGTTAATTATTGGTTATGTTTTTTATTACTAGGGTATTTGCGATGCTATATTAAAAATAGTTATTATAGTTTCATTTTTATCATCATTCCATAATGTTGGTATGCATTTTGGAATATCATTTAAGGACGTGACTTGTAATTATGAGTGATTGATTTTTAATGTATCATAATATGGATCTTTAAGTAGCCACAAGTGGTTTGAAAATGATATCTTGAGGAATTATTTGATCTAATTGTATACTTTTATTTTATATTGATTTTGATAAGGTCAAATCCCAATAATTATATCTTTTCTAATAGGTTCAATTTTCCCATTTATCTTAATAAATATGTTTATATAAGTACACTTCTATAAGATTCAATGTATTTTTGTTATGAAGTGGAAAATCATTAAACCAAGAAAGAGATTGAATATCATTGATGTGGAATCATATGGGGAACCATAGTAAGTGGATCCTACTATGGAATAAATTCATTATGAAGTTAACATATGTGGTGTCTATGCTCTGGGATAGAAACCTACACCCATTCCAATTTGGGGTCTAATTGTGGAACCACAGAGGGATAAATCATTGAATTATGCATTGGAGATCCTTCTCCAGAAGATTACAGTGTTCCATGGATTAAATGATCCAAAATAGTATGGGTATTGGTTGAGAAGTATAGAGCATCTATTTTGATTCTTGGAAACTCCAAACTCAATTATGGTAAAATGTTCCACCATCATTCTATAGGTACTTATCAAGAGATGATGGACATTAAAGTGATAGTGATGAAGCATTAGGATTTATAGAGGGAGGAATTGAATTTTTTATTCATATTTTACTTATATCCAATTTTTATTAGGATGTTCAAGGATGTAGAATATCAAAAAATCAAATCGGCTGAAAAGAACATGACATGTTACACCAACTAGTTTTCCATGATTTTGAATGTTTAAAATGTGACTGTATAAATGGAATGATAAAGACTCAATGGTCTTAGTTGGGTCTTAAACATGATATTTATTATTAGGTTTTATTAAAATATATTTCTTTTTATGATGTTACAATGGATATGATGTCTGTGGTAGATAGTGACAAGGATGGTATGTCAGGGATGGAAGAAGTACATTTTTCTATTAGTGGACCTTACGTGAGTTCAACTTATTTAATATATAATCATAATGATTCTTTTCAGGGTTCTCTACAATGAGGTTCTCCTAGAGCCAATACAATTCTGGGAATATGCCCTTGGAATTGCTTATAGTGTCATGTTTGGGAACTCAAATTTGGGTTTCCATTGTGGAACACAACATATGTATTGACTATGACTATTTAAGTAACATGTAGACGTTATATTATATATTTTCCTCTCCCTATAGTTGAATTAGATCATCATCACCTAAAAGTACTAAGGTGAAATCAGATGCTACAAGAACAATGGTGTTCCAAGAATAGGCATTTTGAATGAGTATTATTACTAAAGTAGAAGAGTTTCCAAATTATGATTATATAGGTATAATGACTATGAGAGGTACCATTTATATAGTTTCATATTTAGATATGTATTAATCTTATACTAGTGTGTCTCACTCATATATATTTACATGTGTTTTTAAAATTCTATATCATCTTATATAGCATTTCTCATTAGTGATGGATATTACTATTACAGAAAAAATGAAAATTGGGTAGGTTCAGCAGTTTCCTTATTTTATTTCCAATTTTTCATATATTTATAATGCTTTTAATTTATTTTATTGAAATGAAACCTCATAATTCCATATTTTGGATGGATTTATTATTTGATAACATGATCATATTTTATTTTTTTCTTCATCATGCCTCATTTACTATTTCGTTTGGCATGTGATATATCTTTTAGGAATAATGAGACCTAAAATCAAGTATAAATAAACCTTATTATCTGGATTCATATAATTTAATATTATTTATAATTTTATATGGATATTGAATTTGTGGATATGATCGTCATATAGTTTTCATCATTTTCCCAATGTAGTTCCTTTTGATTATTCTGAATTCCCACCAATTAGGGTTGAACCATTTTATATTGATTTAATTCCCAATTTTTAGATAATATATATAATTAATACCATCTGGATCCATTGAAAATTAAATAGTTTTATAATAAAATACTTTATCACTATGATAAATAATTTATAAGCTCAGGTGTTTCACTTGGGGTGGCCCATGTCCTGTTATATATGATAACTATTTAAACACCTCACATATGTGTTGATAACCCAAAATAAACCTGATTTATGGAAAATAAATATTATTGCACACCATGTATTAATGATATATTTAAAAAAATTAATGGGATAAGTGGTTCTCGAAGATTGTTATTTGGTTTGGTTTTCAGTAGTTAAGAATAAAGAAATCTGACATTCCAAAACCCACCTTCCACAAGATGTATGGCTTTTATGACATTCAAATCCTACAATATAGGGCATCCAATGTTCATTTAGTCATCTTCAATTTGATCACTATGTTCATAAAATAGTATCTTGATATGTTCATTTTTAACTTTTTGTATGACATGATTATTTACTATTAGTCCATGTATAACTAGGTGCATAATCTGAGAGAATTTCAAGAATGTGTGAAAAAACAATACTTTATTCCATGAAATATAATTGTGGTTTGTAGATTTAATATGTTAATTTCCATGTACTTTTACTCTAAAAACAGTTTAAAATGGTCCCATGATGGTAAATGATTTTATGAAATTCGAAAAACAAAACATATTGTCATGATTCAGATATTATTGGGTTTAGAAATGTATTATTTCATGATTTTAAATAATTTTTCAAATAAATATTCTATGATAACTGCTCTCACTCAGAATGGAGTGTTGAATTCTTGGGATGATAAACTATTGGGTTATTTTATTGAGAATAAAATCCTTTTGGATTCATGGAAATTGTCAATTATTCAAGAGGTTGGGAAGGGATATGTTTTTTTATATGACACAACATTATGGTGATTGGGATGGGTTATTATACAGGGTGATCGTGTTGTAGACTATGGATCTAAATTAGTTAGGACACAAGTGAATAATTATCCATCCAATGTCCAAAAACTCGTAGTTATGTTTCATGTTATTAAAATATTTCATCAATAAATTTTTAGTGAATTTTTTAATAATATATCTAGAACAATATATAGAAGGTTATATTTTGCACACTAAAATATTTGAACCCCCACATGAGATGTCGGGAGGAGTACAAAATGTCTTTTCATTTTATAATTGTATATATCTTATAGAAATGAAATTTAATTACAAATTATTTTAGTAGGAAACATCTTCACCAATCCATGAAGGAATCACCTGAGGAGTGGATCCTGATTGAAATATTTTCACTGATTCATTTTGGAGTTCTAGAAACAAGGACTACGGTTTTATTTGATATTTTTCAATTATCCACCTCTCTTTTCTAAGAGAATCTTTTGGAATAGTAGATTCATTAGGAATTCATTATAATTATGGACTCTCTTTATGTTGACAATATCGTTGGTGAGTGGTCATTGTCTCTATAGAGTGCTTTATGTTTCAAAAACATATATGTTATACTTTATCAAGATGTAATAGTAGTGATGCGAGATATATATAATTTCAAATGGTATTTCACCCTAATGACCACATCTGTGTTTTATGAAATATGTGATAGATTTAGGTGACTATGAGTGATATGAAAAATTGATGATTTTCTCACATTTCTATAGATATTATTAGATCATGCACACACATCGAAGAACATTGGGTTTATATAATCCACTTCCAGTGCCAACATTGATGTGGAAAGAGATATCATTGGAATTTTTTCTTGTGTTACCATTTACACCACAAATTAATAATGTGATGTCGGTTGTTATAGACAGGCATACAAAATTCATCCACGTTATACCCATTCCTGATACAACAAAATTTGAGTAGTTAAGAAATATCTATGTGAATATTATTTTTCATTTTAATAGTGTTTTATATGATATAGTCTCTGAAAGATGTCCCATATTTTACATTTCTTATCTGATTAGGAATTTAAGAAGCACTGTGTAACGTCCCGACCCTAGTTACCCAGAGTCGGTGCATTATTACATAACATTGGCATGATCATGAGAAAGATCAAGTCTCGAAAGACCGATTAGTTTAGTAGCCTTGGAATAACTAGATACATCCATAAATGTTTACATTACATCATAAAAAAAACATCTTGTCTTCATATCCCCTCATAGTATCCCTGCAGGTCATTCATAAATTACTTCTTCATAATCCTGGGAAAAAAAATAAAACATTGAAAGGGGTGAGCTCGGATGCTCAGTAAGGATAACATTATAGCTGAAGCTTTCATAAATAATCATAAACACTTAAGGCAATTTATAACTAAAACAAAAGCCTTTTAAACTTGAACTTCAGCATAAAATGGCAAAGGTAAAATGAAATAATGCCATTTACTTACTCACATGGATATTCTACTAGTCGAATGATCACATGCAATATCAATAACCACTTTCATAATGATGGAATGCATAATGCCAGACTATCATAACCACATAGCCAAGGCCTCGTGCCAAGACTACAAATAAGATTTTGCCAAGGCCTTGTGCCAAGACACTAGTTTGTCTCATGAGACCTACCGATGCATCGAGGAGCTATAGCGGGCTCCACCCATCACTTATTAAGTCCAATGCATTCCCATATGAAAAGGTTTAAACATAACGTAAACATTCGTATTAAACTAGCATACGAAATGTCAATACTTTCACCACAAACCATGAATGGTATAAAAATAGCACATCCACAGTCAAACATAATTCATTCCATACAATATGGAAGATTGTATTGTATCACATTAACCTAAATCAAGAGTAATGAAGGATGTTGACATAGATGAAAACAATCATCAAAACTATTTGAGAGAAATATCCCCCTTTTCTTGAAAACATTTAAAAGTTACACTATTTGTCAAGAAGCCATTTAAAAGTAGATTTTGGAATCAAAGTGTCCCATACCACTTTGAAACTTTTTAAAAGGAGTTTTAATTTGTAAACTTTAATGTCCATATAAATAAATCCTTAAAACCATTTTTTAAAACATGGACATTAATGAGAAAGATTTAGATGAATAAGTCTTTAAATCATTTTAAAAAAAGGTATTTTAGTTAGAGATTCCAACCAAAAGAGACAATTGAATACAAATAATTGTGGTAATAAAAACTTTGTAATATCATGAGAATAAAGGGATTCATGATATACTATGTCAAAGTACGTTATATACACCACATAAAAGTGATTTGGTGTATATCAACAAAGAAGTCTCAATGGAATGTAAATTGAGATGAAATCTCTTATAAAGGTTGTATCCTTAGGTTAAGGATAAATCAATGACATAATTATGAGTGACAAATATAAATACACTAAATATGATTGGATATTTAGTTTAAAACAATCAAAGGACATTCACACATATTCTTGTAAAAACAATACCAACGAATTGGATGTTTAACTCAACAAATGGAGAATGAGTTAAAATTACTCTTATCAAATTCATATCAATGACTTGAGAATTACCAATGGAGTGATTATGTTCATCAAACTTATATCCACAGGAAGGGCAGTGGAAATTATGACATAATCAAATGAATAGTGATTCCACACATAATCTTGGGGTAATATAATCAATGAAATATGTCTAAAGCCAAATGAGTGGAAATTGAAATCTCAAATTCCCTTATCGATTAGGTAACTTTCGAAACATACACCCATGAAAGAAGTATCATACCATGATGATGTAAATACCCATAAATTAAATTATATTACACAATGAATACAATCATGGGTAGTACACATACACCACATGCAATAATTAAGTGGTGAACAATGGAATTCTCACGAATTTAAGAGTGAGTTAAGGAACCCCTTACCACGTTATTCAACTGAGTCGTATGGCCAAAAGTTAATAACCACCAAATGATTTACAGAGTAACATGAATATAAAGAGAATCATGATAATATATATCAAATGGCAGTACACAATACACCACTTCCAATAATTTAGGGGCGAACAATAAAAATCTCACGGAATTGAAAGTGAGATAAGAAAATCCCTTACATTGTACTTTTTCCTTGGTCGATGGTAGGTTTACCTCCTGTATAATGGTGAAATAATTGTTATTGAATAATAAAATAATCATTTACTTTAATATGATATCATATATGATCTTTTATCATTGATTTGTTAATAATATCTTAGAATTATCGTCATTTCGGGTGTTAACGGGTTCATTTTACTTTATATTCTTTGTTATGTGAGCCATATTCGTTATTAATGGTATTTATATTATTCATATCCAGAATGGTATCAAGTTCTTAAACATAATTTTTAAATCATCAAATGATAATTATACTTGAATGGATACGATGGAGAATGAATCTCATCGCGTTCGTGGAGACGGTAGTCCGTACGTACGCACGAACGCTACTTCCATTTAATTTTTATTTTAAAAGAATCGAATCCAAATGATACTTAGGTATATTACTATTCCAGTATAATATAATATTTTATATATGTTACTTAAGTTCATTAACACCATCCTTTATACGTTCCATGTGTGGTATGAACGAGTCATATCATTTTAAGGGGGCGGTAGTCCGCACTTCCTCAAATGAAATTATCGTATGTATATACAACATGAAAAGAATAATGGTATGAAATAAAATGGAATTACAGAAGCTTATATATAAAATATATATCATTAACATCATATTTAATTATAGCGCCATCATAATGGCCACCATGAGAGGCGGTAAGATGTATTTGAACAATCATCGTTTCGTGAGGCGTTAGTTTTCCATCCACAGAAACATTATGTTCATCATCCATTAGATGGAGTTGTGTGTATGTGTAGTTTGAATCATTCTTATAACAACATCCTAGTATATTTAGGATACTGGTGTTGTTACAAAATAAAGGAAATAAAAAGAGTTTGGGGGTTGGAGAAATAAAATAAATGAAAATAATTTAAGAGAAAACGTTACCTTTAATTTAGGTAATTCACTTTGGTTGGAACCAAAGGACTTGTTGAAATGATTTCTGCCTAAGGGGAAGCTTCAAGGAGGAGGAGAGGGATGTGGGGAGCTTAGTTGGGCAGAGTTTGGACGAGCCAAGTGGCTTGAGAGGTGTGAAGAAATGAGAAGGAGGAGTGCCCTTTTATAAGAGGGGTGAGGGGCACCTTTGGAAAAGCTAGAAATATTAATTTATAATAAATTCATATTCGGTTTCCAATGGCTCCAAAGTTGATTATTCAAAGGATAAGGTGGGGATAGGTCGAAAACCACTCAACCAATAGAATTTAGACAGGTTTGGGTACTTATATTAACCTTATCTTTAAGTATTAACTCTAAGTTAATTAGTTTCACTTTTACAATGTCTCTTTGTATTTTTATATAATATTGTTAATAAACTTACTATATACATCCAAGAGACCCTCGAGTGGTCCATTAATGATGAACCAATCATGATATAAGTCTCTTGGCCGAACCTTAGATTTTTAGGAATTTAATATCAATTAATAATATAATATTTGTTTTAAGAACAATTTTATGTCAATTTTGACACTATTCAATAGTTGATTTTTGTGAAACTCATAACAGATTGATTACTTCGAACGAAGTAAATTAAATCAATCCTAATATATCATATTATCCTAGAAAATTAGTTTAATTCATTAAAAGTTTCATATTATATTTATTTGGGTATTTTTAATATCAATTATTTTGATTTTTCCCTATTATAGTAATTACTGCATCATCATTGTGTCATAAATAAAATAAATTATTTAATGTCTAAAAATTATAAATAAAATATCATTATGTAGGAAATATTTTTATCTTTCTAATTAATATTTATAATCTAAAATCCAACATATATAACCCTATGTAACAATTGTTTTTCTAAAAGATATATGCTTGTGTCATTTTTGTATTCATTTTGATTTAATTAAAATAAAGTGTCATTATCACTTACAAGTGGATCCATGGGGTCCCAAAATAGACCCAAAGATTCCCATGGTCGACCATGTATCAACCAATAGGGTTAAGACACGTTTTAGGTTAATTTAGTATTATTATAATATTATTTTTTAACCCTTCTTTACCGGATTTACCCTTAACCATGGTAAATAAAATATTTACCGCAGTAATTATTCAAAATGTCTAAAAATAAAAGTTACCTATTTACACAATTTGAACATCCTGATTCCAAATATGGAATCCATTTTCCTAAATTCAAAACACAGAAGTGGCAGAAATTAATTTAAAATTAATTCTCGCTGTCAAAACAAAAAGCGTGTTTTTAAGAGATAATAACTATCAAAAGATTGGCACTTGTTTATGTTCGGTTTAATTGTAAAATTATGTCCAATTACCAACATTATATTAAATGGTATAAATATATTCTAAATATACTTTCAAACCAATCAAATTCATAATTTATCACTATTAATTATTTTGATTAAAAAAGTTGTTTTTAATTAAAATTTAGTAATTTTCACTATTCATCAAAATATGAAAGTTATCCGAAAAGTACCAAAATTTCACCTTAGGCTAAATTAGATATTCCGAATCCAAAAATGAAGTCCATTTTGAAATATAAAATATATATAATTTTAAAAATTAGGTATTACTATTCACAACGGCTAGTTTAATTAGTTGTGGTGTGTGTTAGAACTCGAGGTTGTGTACAACACACGCTATCGCATTATTCGAAGGGAAACGTACCGTGGAAGCTTGGGGTGTTTCATTTTAAATTTTTAATGTCCCCATTTAGTCAAAAAGTTTGAAATAATTTATTTAAAAAGGGTTCACTATTAAAAGTTGGTAAAACTACAATACTGAAGATGAATTTGTTCTTACATTATGTCTAAGAAACTCATAATATGGATTCTAAAATAATAAGGATTATATAAAGATTAAAATTTAGTTAATAATATTCATAACCTTTTTTGAACGGCTTGTTTGGTGAGTCATGGTGCGCTTGAACTCGGTGTTGCGTGTAGTGCATGTTATTGAATTATTTTGAAGAAATAACACACTATGAAATCTTGGGGTGTTACATTCTCCCCTCCTTCAATAAATTGCGTCCTCGCAATTTGAAATTGTTCTTAGAAAATAAAAGGTTGAAAATAGAAAATATATTTGTGGGAAAACCCACATCGGAAATTGGTTTACTAAAATTTAGTCTTAATATGAGGAAAAGAGAAATGAAAGGGTCACCACCAAATTATGATCTCGATTAGGAGAACATTGGTGGCAATTAGAGACATATAATTGGAGGAAAAACGTAAATATTTATAGGTAGTGATTGAGGTCATCAATCACAAACATGTGTATAAAATTGAGGTCCTTAAATTCATCAATCTATGATGATTTGAAATACCATCGGTTCAACAAAACATAGGGTATTAGGATAAAACATTTTTGACGATTCAAAATATCTTAGTTGAAATCCCACATCGAAAAATGAATTAATGTGGCCTCTATTTAAAATAAAGAGTCGAAAGTATGAAGATTACCGAAAATAACACATACTAGGGTTCCATGTAGGAAAATATGGATATGAAGGAGAAATCTAACCATCAATTATCTGATGGAGAGTGGTAGAGAACATGGCTATGAAAAGGCCAACAACCCCAAAGCCATAAATTAGTGATGATTTAAGGTACCATCTAGGACAACATTTTTTTTAAAGTTAAATTACATAAGGAAGAGGAATTCATTTATGATATTGACTAAGAACATTATGAGATATACTTAAATTTTAAGAAGATTTTCATTCTTTAATAAATTTCCACCACTAACTCAATTTTTTTTTAAACGATGAGTATTAAAGAAGACTTGGTCACACTGGAAGAGCTAGAATAAACTTCTATAGAATCACATGATCCATGCAGGATAAACCATATATTTACATTGTCTTTGAAGATTAATCAAAACCAAAATGGTTAGTGAATGATCTAATGATCCCCCAAAAGGATATTCATTGAGATAAATATGCACTAATCTTAATTTCTAAAATTAAACCAACAATACCCCAAAGTTAAATAGATACCATTCAATAACCAATTGTCCTTAAAATCCTTTAATATAATCCAAACTAATATTGAAACCCAAAACATAGAAGAATTTGATTATGTAGTCTCCCATGTTACATTGTATCTCCAAATTACATCAAATACTCTTAAAGTCACATACTTAAAAGTAATTAACATCATCACATATTCTCTGTTATAGGTTAATCATTTCCATAAATAACCCAAATCACTATAAATCAACAATAAAAATGTAGATAAAAATCCACCATTACTCTACAAATGAAACCTCATTGTATTCTATTTTCCTTGTGCATATAGTGTTCCTAACAAAACGAACATCTTCCAAAATAACATTTATCACTTAATCACCAAATCATTTTCCTATACCAAGGGTATTCATTTGATAAGACATAAGAACCCAAATCATCTTATTATTGATCAATAAAATCATTTAACAAAAAAAATAGTCATACTAACCAGGGACTTCACGTAGTCCAGTGGTAGGCGATAAATCCCAATCGCACTTTGGTTGTGGGTTCGATTCCCACAGCTTTGTCCGACGCGATGGGTTGTCACACGGTCTACGTGTTGTCCTTTTTCAAAAACTATATTTTATAATATTACCAAAATGAGATAAATTCCTCAAAATAACATAATTTAACCACAAATGTTATATCATACTTTGTATTTAAATCCCAAATTATAATAACTTATCATTTTCTCAAACCCCAATGATCATATAAACCAAATGGT
The DNA here is from genome assembly GCA_963277665.1 of Viscum album. Lineage (NCBI taxonomy): Eukaryota > Viridiplantae > Streptophyta > Magnoliopsida > Santalales > Viscaceae > Viscum > Viscum album. The sequence continues at coordinate 1,212,788,756 of OY728131.1, read as the reverse complement.
TATTTATACCTATATCCACAAGAGAAGAGAGAATTCTTCCTCAAATATCATTCTCACATGGCAAACTGCGGGGTTACAAATACAAGAGAAAATTATTCCAAAGCAAACCCATCAACAAGGAGTGCTAATACTTTTTAAATTTTTCTCCAGCCATTTATTTCCACATAGCTTCTTCTTTGACCAAGAAAATATCCTATAAAATAGGACATTCACTCGGGTAATGGCCAGGTCCCCTACATTTACGACAAATGACTGTAAATGGACTCTTGGGACCATTTTTATCTTCTTCCATAGTACTCTTCATTTTTCTTCGGCAATTATTCACTTTATGTCCTTCCTTCCCGCACGTAAAACATTTCGTTGTCCTATTGAGATACTTTCCTGGGTGTCTCTTTCCACAATTCCTGCATGATGAAAATTGAGGTTTCTTTTCTCCATGGTCTCCATTGCTGGAGATCTTATCATTTATCACCTTTCTCTTCCTTGTTGAGTCTGGGAGTTGGTTAATATATATGTTGTTGATCATATTTTTGGAAAATTGATTTGGCATAAAGACGATATCTTTTACGCCTATCAACATTCCATTTTGTTGCTCATTTCCACCACTGTTCCCAACTTGTACATCATTCTCAAAGTCACTATGACTTCCTTGGAATCCAGCCATTGACTAAAACCAGAAGGCATTGTGTGAGTAATAGTAGTCGTAAAATCATTTAGAGATTAAAATGTCACCATATTCTCAATTTGAAACATATTAGGATTAACCAAGGTCATTTACTCTCATCTTATGTATATATTACTTAAATCGGTTTGTAAAGAAAATGTAAATTATCCTAAGCATATCCCCCGGGAGTGTCGTAACCAAGAGTGCAGCAAGGCCCGTTGTCGTGCACCAGTTCCCGTTCGATTATAGCTCAAAGCGGTGTTTTCGGGTTTTACCCCTAGGTACATCTTTGCCAGAGCCGCCTCTACTTGCTCGTATCCAGACAAGGATGTATTGCTCAGAAAACTCACAAAATCTCTACAATACCAAAATTCTAGGAAGTTCTTTTATACTAATCCTCAAAGTTCATCTAAGGTCTACGTGCTCTAATCAGAGTTTATCTAAATCTAGCTACCAAGGTTTGTACTAAACTTCCTCTGATACCAACTGTAACGTCCCGACCCTAGTTACCCAGATTCGGTGCATTATTACATAACATTGGCATGATCATGAGAAAGATCAAGTCTCGAAAGACCGATTAGTTTAGTAGCCTTGGAATAACTAGATACATCCATAAATGTTTACATTACATCATAAAAAAAACATCTTGTCTTCATATCCCCTCATACTATCCCTGCAGGTCATTCATAAATTACTTCTTCATAATCCTGGGAAAAAAAATAAAACATTGAAAGGGGTGAGCTCGGATGCTCAGTAAGGATAACATTATAGCAGAAGCTTTCATAAATAAGCATAAACACTTAAGGCAATTTATAACTAAAACAAAAGCCCTTTAAACTTGAACTTCAGCATAAAATGGCAAAGGTAAAATGAAATAATGCCATTTACTTACTCACATGGATATTCTACTAGTCGAATAATCACATGCAATATCAATAACCACTTTCATAATGATGGAATGCATAATGCCAGACTATCATAACCACATAGCCAAGGCCTCGTGCCAAGACTACAAATAAGATTTTGCCAAGGCCTTGTGCCAAGACACTAGTTTGTCTCATGAGACCTACCGATGCATCGAGGAGCTATAGCGGGCTCCACCCGTCACTTATTAAGTCCAATGCATTCCCATATGAAAAGGTTTAAACATAACGTAAACATTCGTATTAAACTAGCATACGAAATGTCAATACTTTCACCACAAACCATGAATGGTATAAAAATAGCACATCCACAGTCAAACATAATTCATTCGATACAATATGGAAGATTGTATTGTATCACATTAACCTAAATCAAGAGTAATGAAGGATGTTGACATAGATGAAAATAATCATCAAAACTATTTGAGAGAAATATCCCCCTTTTCTTGAAAACATTTAAAAGTCACACTATTTGTCAAGAAGCCATTTAAAAGTAGATTTTGGAATCAAAGTGTCCCATACCACTTTGAAACATTTTAAAAGGAGTTTTAATTTGTAAACTTTAATGTCCATATAAATAAATCCTTAAAACCATTTTTTAAAACATGGACATTAATGAGAAAGATTTAGATGAATAAGTCTTTAAATCATTTTAAAAAAGGTATTTTAGTTAGAGATTCCAACCAAAAGAGACACTTGAATACAAATAATTGTGGTAATAAAAACTTTGTAATATCATGAGAATAAAGGGATTCATGATATACTATGTCAAAGTACGTTATATACACCACATAAAAGTGATTTGGTGTATATCAACAAAGAAGTCTCAATGGAATGTAAATTGAGATGAAATCTCTTATAAAGGTTGTATCCTTAGGTTAAGGATAAATCAATGACATAATTATGTGTGACAAATATAAATACACTAAATATGATTGGATATTCAGTTTAAAACAATCAAAGGACATTCACACATATTCTTGTAAAAACAATACCAACGAATTGGATGTTTAACTCAACAAATGGAGAATGAGTTAAAATTACTCTTATCAAATTCATATCAATGACTTGAGAATTACCAATGGAGTGATTATGTGCATCAAACTTATATCCACAGGAAGGGGAGTAGAAATTATGACATAATCAAATGAATAGTGATTCCACACATAATCTTGGGGTAATATAATCAATGAAATATGTGTAAAGCCAAATGAGTGGAAATTGAAATCTCAAATTCCCTTATCGATTAGGTAACTTTCGAAACATACACCCATGAAAGAAGTATCATACCATGATGATGTAAATACCCATAAATTAATGTATATTACACAATGAATACAATCATGGGCAGTACACATACACCACATGCAATAATTAAGTGGTGAACAATGGAATTTTCATGAATTTAAGAGTGAGTTAAGAAACCCCTTACCACGTTATTCAACTGAGTCGAATGGCCAAAAGTTAATAACCACCAAATGATTTACAGATTAACATGAATATAAAGAGAATCATGATAATATATATCAAATGGCAGTACACAATACACCACTTCCAATAATTTAGGGGCGAACAATAAAAATCTCACGGAATTGAAAGTGAGATAAGAAAATCCCTTACATTGTACTTTTTCCTTGGTCGATGGTAGGTTTACCTCCTGTATAATGGTGAAATAATTGTTATTGAATAATAAAATAATCATTTACTTTAATATGATATCATATATGATCTTTTATCATTGATTTGTTAATAATATCTTAGAATTATCGTCATTTCGGGTGTTAACGGGTTCATTTTACTTTATATTCTTTGTTATGTGAGCCATATTCGTTATTAATGGGATGTATATTATTCATATCCAGAATGGTATCAAGTTCTTAAACATAATTTTTAAATCATCAAATGATAATTATACTTGAATGGATACGATGGATAATGAATCTCATCGCGTTCGTGGAGACGGTAGTCCGTACGTACGCACGAACGCTACTTCCATTTAATTTTTATTTTAAAAGAATCGAATCCAAATGATACTTAGGTATATTACTATTCCAGTATAATATAATATTTTATATATGTTACTTAAGTTCATTAACACCATCCTTTATACGTTCCATGTGTGGTATGAACGAGTCATATCATTTTAAGGGGGCGGTAGTCCGCACTTCCTCAAATTAAATTATCGTATGTATATACAACATGAAACGAATAATGGTATGAAATAAAATGGAATTACAGAAGCTTATATATAAAATATATATCATTAACATCATATTTAATTACAGTGCCATCATAATGGCCACCATGAGAGGCGGTAAGATGTATTTGAACAATCATCGTTTCGTGAGGCGTTAGTTTGCCATCCACAGAAACATTATGTTCATCATCCATTAGATGGAGTTTTGTGTATGTGTAGTTTGAATCATTATTATAACAACATCCTAGTATATTTAGGATACTGGTGTTGTTACAAAAGAAAGGAAATAAAAAGAGTTTGGGGGTTGGAGAAGGAAAATAAATGAAAATAATTTAAGAGAAAACATTACCTTTAATTTAGGTAACTCACTTTGGTTGGAACTAAAGGACTTGTTGAAATGATTTCTGCCTAAGGGGAAGCTTCAAGGAGGAGGAGAGGGATGTGGGGAGCTTATTTGGGGAGAGTTTGGACGAGCCAAGTGGCTTGAGAGGTTTGAAGAAATGAGAAGGAGGAGTGCCCTTTTATAAGAGGGGTGAGGGGCACCTTTGGAAAAGCTAGAAATATTAATTTATAATAAATTCATATTCGGTTTCCAATGGCTCCAAAGTTGATTATTCAAAGGATAAGGTGGGGAGAGGTCGAAAACCACTCAACCAATAGAATTTAGACAGGTTTGGGTACTTATATTAACCTTATCTTTAAGTATTAACTCTAAGTTAATTAGTTTCACTTTTACAATGTCTCTTTGTATTTTTATATAATATTGTTAATAAACTTACTATATACATCCAAGAGACCCTCAAGTGGTCCATTAATGATGAACCTATCATGATATAAGTCTCTTGGCCGAACCTTAGATTTTTAGGAATTTAATATCAATTAATAATATAATATTTGTTTTAAAACTCTTTTATGTCAATTTTGACACTATTCAATAGTTGATTTTTGTGAAACTCATAACAGATTTATTACTTCGAACAAAGTGAATTAAATCAATCCTAATATATCATATTATCCTAGAAAATTAGTTTAATTCATTAAAAGTTTCATATTATATTTATTTGGGTATTTTTAATATCAATTATTTTGATTTTTCCCTATTATAGTAATTACTGCATCATCATTGTGTCATAAATAAAATAAATTATTTAATGTCTAAAAATTATAAATAAAATATCATTATGTAGGAAATATTTTTATCTTTCTAATGAATATTTATAATCTAAAATCAAACATATATAACCCTATGTAACAATTGTTTTTCTAAAAGATATATGCTTGTGTCATTTTTGTATTCATTTTTATTTAATTAAAATAAAGTGTCATTATCACTTACAAGTGGATCCATGGGGTCCCAAAATAGACCCAAAGATTCCCATGGTCTACCATGTATCAACCAATAGGGTTAAGACACGTTTTATGTTAATTTAGTATTATTATAATATTATTTTTTAACCCTTCTTTACCGGATTTACCCTTAACCATGGTAAATAAAATATTTACCGCAATAATTATTCAAAATGTCTAAAAATAAAAGTTACCTATTTACACAATTTGAAAATCATGATTCCAAATATGGAATCCATTTTCCTAAATTCAAAACACAGAAGTGGAAGAAATTAATTTAAAATTAATTCCCGCTGTCAAAACAAAAAGCGTGTTTTTAAGAGATAATAACTATCAAAAGATTGGCACTTGTTTATGTTCGGTTTAATTGTAAAATTATGTACAATTACCAACATTATATTAAATGGTATAAATATATTCTAAATATACTTTCAAACCAATCAAATTCATAATTTATCACTATTAATTATTTTGATTAAAAAAGTTGTTTTTAATTAAAATTTAGTAATTTTCACTATTCATCAAAATATGAAAGTTATCCGAAAAGTACCAAAATTTCACCTTAGGCTAAATTAGATATTCCGAATCCAAAAATGAAGTCCATTTTGAAATATAAAATATATATAATTTTAAAAATTAGGTATTACTATTCACAACGGCTAGTTTAATTAGTTGTGGTGTGTGTTAGATCTCGAGGTTGCGTACAACACACGCTATCGCATTATTCGAAGGGAAACGTACCGTGGAAGCTTGGGGTGTTTCATTTTAAATTTTTAATGCCCCAATTAGTCAAAAAGTTTGAAATAATTTATTTAAAAAGGTTTCACTATTAAAATTTGTTAAAACTACAATACTGAAGATGAATTTGTTCTTACATTATGTCTAAGAAACTCATAATATGGATTCTAAAATTATAAAGATTATATAAAGTTTAAAATTTAGTTAATACTATTCATAACCTTTTTTGAACGGCTTGTTTGGTGAGTCATGGTGCGCTTGAACTCGGTGTTGCGTGTAGTGCATGTTATTGAATTATTTTGAAGAAATAACACACTATGAAATCTTGGGGTGTTACACACTGGTATCTCATGTTTGATTTTCTATGACATAGAATCTATATAAGGGTTTCCAAATAGAGAGGTTATACAAAATCTTGGGAAAAACATTCTTGTATTCATAGTTTATTTTTTAGAGGATAGGATGACCATATGGGACATAATGAGTTGTATTATAACATCAATTAATAATGTAAAATTATAATATCTCATTTTTAGGGCATTTACATAAGTTATTGAAATTATTTTATTTGATGGTAAGAGATTAGTTATGTTTCTATGATTTTACCAAAAAATATCTAATAGAAGAATGATAATAATAAGTTATTTCATTAGTGAATGTTGATGTAAATTATTGAGAACAAATATTATGATGATATTCATTATAGACCATTGGAATTATTTGTGGATGACTAGGTGTTCTTGAGAGATAATCCTTAGTTGGTTCACTGATTCCTTTTAATGTAAGGGATTATTTATCCTAATTTTTTGAGACCTTATGTGGGTTTTTAGAAGTTGTAAAATGTTATTATAATTCATAATTTATTCTACATCATACATCAATATTTAATTTGTTCAATGTATCACAACTTCAAGAGTATTATTCCCACCCATCCCATGTCTTGATCTAGGAGGATCATGATGTTGATACTGACTTTTCATTAACAAATAATTTATTCATAATTGTTTAGTCTAATAAAAAGGTACTTCCTAGAAGAAAAATACATTTTTATGTACTATTGATGCATGGTTATGATAATAATGAGACAAGTGGGAGAGATGAACTTATTATAATGTAGTGGCCTCAAATTTTTGAGATTGTATCATTTTAGTAGATTTTTTTGGGATAAAATGTTTTATTTTTGAGGGGCAATAAAATTCCATTACATTTATTAGGTATTGAAAGAATATTTAGGTTAAATAATTTATTAGGAGTTCTTTGGTAGAAATATGGAAATATTTGGAGGGTTTCATGGTTGTTCATGGTTGGTACATCATTTTTACAAACCGTTTTTTTGAAATTGGGAAAACCATAAAACCCTATATAATGAATGTTTCAATGGTTCATTGATTATTTTCAAATCCATGATCCAAACTAATAAAAACCATGAACACTATTTTAGGTTTACACGGTATGTGTGCATGATTTTTCTTATATTATGTCCAGGTCCAGCTAATTTTCTGTGATTATTTCCAATATTCCAAAAATTCGTCTAAAATTCTCCAAACCACTATTAAAGATCCAAAATACCCTCACTAAACCATCATTGTAATTATAGTTTATTTATGAATCTAAAATATAATTGTTTCTCCTAAAACTCACTGCTTTGAAAAAAAACGTTGGTGGAAGATCTGACACCTCCCTGAAGTGTGGATCTCCACCCATTAAATTTATTCTAAAATCTCCTACATTCCACAATCAAGTCTTTTTTATCATCAAATTTTTAAAGGATGTAAAAGTAATTTTGATATATATTTATTCAAGGATATGTTTCATGATATATATTTCCTTCATTCATTGTTGGTGGATTGTTTCAAGGGTGTTTGTTTTTGATTCAATGAATAATGGTTTATAGTTTTATTTCAGATTTCCATATAAATTAAAATTTTATTTGTGGAATTATTTTATTTATAATTAATCTATAAAATGGAATCCCAATATGAAATTATTTGGAATTGGAATTCTAAATGGCATGTATATTATTAAAAAACTACAAATTCATCATTTTTTGAAAATGATGAGTATTTGAAATTAATTGAATGTTCATGAATAATTGAGAATTGATTTTATAAAATAGAATAAATTTAATTAATGAAATAATATTATAGGATTCAAAGGTAAAAATCATGAAATTATGGAAAACCCATGTTTTGGAATTGAATCTATATGGTAATATTGAATTTTAAATTGAGAAATTTAATTGTATGTAATGATGAATTTTAAAAGATATGATTTTCAAATTTTATACTTACTGATTGAACAGATGATGTCATTGGTAGATAGTGGGTTATTTATAAGAATAATTCTAGAAATACGATCCTTATTATCTATTGATGATGAAAAAAACTTGAATAACTAAGTTGAGAATATCATATCACCAAAAGGATGTTGATTAGTGAAATTCAACTTGATCCAAAGGGGAATCTGTACAAATATTTATTCAATCAAAAATATGATAACCATGAGGATGCTATTATTAGAAAACATCATACATCAGATATGATGACCATGGTACATATTTATATTATGTTGATATTATATTTCTTTTTTATATAACTATTTATTCATTTTAGTTTATTTATATAAAGCATTTTAAAAGATGGTTTCAGTTAATCCATTATTGAAACGTTTTCCTTAATTTTGAAAAGAAATCTGGATTTGTTAATATGAAATTATATCTCTATACCCGTACATATTTAAAATTAGAAAATTTTGTCTTTTACTAGGCAATGTTTTATATAAAAGTTGTTGTGAATGTATTGTTACCTAATTATAACACCCTATATTTTCTCCATTGATTATTTATATTACCTTCGTTATGGTAAAAAAAAATGGATACATCCACAAGGGGGTGTGGGTAGATGTTAATGATCCTTTGGATTTAATGTGATGTTTCACATGGGGAGTTAGTCATTATTCTACGTACCTAACGATTTAATATTTTGGGTTTTTATATACTAGTTTCTTTCAGTTACATTCCCTTTTTAGAGTATTGTTTATACTGACTTATGTCATAACCATTCACTGTTTTGGGGAAAATTTGTATCATATCAATATGATTCTTGGTGATATTTTCCAACCCATACAAATTGTGAACAACCTTTTTCATATGTACTTTAAGATCATGTATCGTAGTACTAGGGGTTGAATTCATGTTTGTGACATGTATTTCATCAGCAGGGTACCACCTTAAACCCTAACCACTAGTAGGTGTCCATATTGGTTTGGGAAGGTTTTCTAGAGGTTTAGTTGAGACTATTTTTCATGGTGTAAATAATTAGTATAGGGTAGTAGGTAATTACAATATAAATTATATTCGAGTATAGATATCAACCCTCCAACTTTCTCTCTTCACATCCCTATTTTATAAAGTGAGGGATATCCTTACTATTATAACCTTAACATCCTCCATGATTGAATCATGTTTGTTGTCATCTTTCAAGTCAAAAATATTCATAATACACAAATAATGAAATTTTATTCCATTTAAACATTCACAAAATAATCTAAAAATATTATTTATCTTGAATTAAAAAACCACAATGATTTTATAACGTTTTCTAATTGGATGAAATGAATCCATTCACTTGTTGTACAAACATTGACATAAGAATATTTCATCATGATGTGGCATCTAATTCAATATCTAAAATACTTGTAAGTGAATTTAATAAAAACATATCTTTTACAATCTTCTTTCATGAAATTTTAAAAAAATATTAATTATTTTTATATTGGAACAACACAAAAATAGAACTATAGTATAAAAGAATCATTATCCCCAATTGTTTCTTAAATCATTATTCATATACCTTATATACACTACATAGCCACTTAAAATTCATTCAAAAGAAGTGAATGATTTTAATATATATAAAATGAAAATAAAATATTTTAAATATATTACTAAATAGTACCCATAGTGGTGATCATGAGAGTAAATAAATGGAACATATTAATTACTCTAAATACATTTTCTTTCAACAGAAATTCAAGGATACCTATTTTTTTAGTTTATTCTAGTTATTATTTGTTATGGTAAATCCATTAAAAATACCCAGTGACTATATTTAAACTATATCCCTCTAAATCAAAACTCTATCATGTCCCCTTTCACTAGTGAGGTGACCTAATCTAGTCATGTTTACGTATTAGATCATTGAATATAATTATTTATTAACTATCATGATATATCACACCCCTAATCCTATTATATTTGTTTTCTAGAAAGTTATCTTCATAAAAACTACATATAAAGTTTTTCATACATATCCATTAAATAATATTCTCCCTTGTTACCACTATTAAAACACTAATGCTAATACACTTTATCATAACTGTTGTAATGGAAACTTAAGAAATGGTGATCTTGGATTATCAATAAGGGTAAACATAAATGATTGAATCGAGGATCCCATTTTATAATAATATGGGAAAAACATATGATAAATTAATAAAGGTAGTTTAAATAATATAAGAGTATTAAAAACAATATAATATATATCATAAAACAATATTCATGGAAACAGAATTTTAAAAGATATCTGACAATATCTATTAGGGTGTGGAAGGATGAGTTAATAACCAAGATTGGTAATAAAAATATCATTATTATATATCATAATATAAAATTGTGGAACTGAGATAATAATATAAATCATATCATATGTCTTGAAAACTACCAAATAATTCTTATCATATTATTCTCAGATAAATTAATTCATATAACATAGTATATTAGGGCAAACCACTTGTATCCTTGAATATAGTGGACATGGGAAACATATTGTAATCACATTTATATATATTGATATATGACAAATTAACAAATTAATTTGTGGAATATAATGGACCAACCTAAAATATATTGATTTACTATAAATATTTTATCTATAAAAACATGCATCTATTAACAACACTATAATCACAAAATAAATCTTTGTGAAGAAATCTAATTAAAAAACACCAATAAGGCATTATCTGACCCATATAATGAATGATGGATGATGGAATGTATAAACAATATTCACCATGTATAAACAAAATTATTAAAGGATTAAGATGAAGATGAATGTTAAAAATACAAAATAGATACAAATATATCATTAATAAAATATGAAATATTATTTTATGTTATAATATATTATTAAAAATGGGATATTATGATAATAATTGGATCATATATTAAATTGTAAAATGTTGAAAATTATTATAGATTAATAATTTATAAATTTTTTAAATATATTAGAATTTTCATTCACACTGAATGTATTTTAAATGTAATATTAGTTTCACATTTTTATAAACATGGAAAAAATAGTGGAAAATCACAGTAAAATGATTAATAGAAGAATATTGTTGTATAGAATTAATATTATATTAAAATATAACCCAATAAAATAATTATGATAGTTAATGATTTCCATATTATAGAATTTAAATAATAAACGTATTAGAGAAGGATTTACAACTAAAAATAATGTATATTAATTTTGTTGAATTTTTCCAATATTAATACTTACACTATTAACGAAAAATATAAATTTTTAAAAATTAATATTTATAGAAAAATGAATATTTAACATTAAAAATTATTGAATATAATTCATATCAATTTCTAATTAAATAATTTTGAATATATTTTTTTATCCTTTATATAATTACATAGTATTCTTCATTAAATATTTTTCAATATAATTTATTAATTTATCAATACAAAATATGTTAAAAAATTTATTTTCCCAAATATAAAATATTATAATGTATACCACATAATATTAAAATTAATTTCTCAAATTATAATCATTTTATATTAGCAACAATGTTTTATTCAAAAGGTAATTAAATTTTATAAAAAATAAATATAATTTTTTAATAATAAAATTATATTATTATACAAAAATATTTTAATGAAATATTATCTATTTGGAATCATTCCAAAAATATATTTATATTATTTGATATTTAAATTTTTATAAAGTATATATGCCTATTGGATAAAGACATTTCTAATAACCACATATCTATTGATCATATTTCAATTAAACATATCTTCAGGCATCATATTTCTAACTAACATATATGTAACAACCATATTTAATTCATATATATATAATTTCATAGATTCATTAGAATAATTCTCCCTAATAAAATTCATCTGAATCAACATGACTACTATAATTAAATTTCTCAACATTATTTCCATTTTTTTGATCATCGTGATAAACTTGAATACAAACAATGAAGACATTGATTATATGTTTATACTCTATTTATTTTCATGTGGTTATATCCCTCTTGTAATTTATTTCATTTTTTTCATATCACAATATAATAAATTATTATTGAATATCTTTTATTTTATTAATTTATAACTATAAAATAATGTTTTTTTTTGTTTTTTTGGTATTTTTTGTGAAAAAATATATTCCACATATTGTCTATTTAAAGGAAATATACATAGTAACCTCATGTAGTGCTACATAATATATAATATTATAAAATTTCTATATAAAACATAATTTCTCTGATTAAAAAATATATCTTGTTCAATATAGTTTAATAATTGGGTTTCCATATTTCATTGTTGAACATATTATTCTTCTATATAACATTCAAATTCAATTGTTCATGTGTTGTAGTAATTAATCACAAATATCCCATAAATTTAGATGATTTTCATTAAAATATAGTACATGTCCTTACTTTTTATATCCATGTACAATACATGTTAAGGTCCAGGTATTTTCGTACTCAAAATTATAATATAGAATTAATCAGGCACATGGTATAGTTTTTGATGAGGTGTAAGAGGTAATGATATTATATCCAAAATATCATGGATTTTAAATGGGTCAATTTTTGTAGGGATTGACATTCCACTTTTCTAAAATCATGTTACCCTCTTACACTATGATATTCAATGGAATAATTTATCTTTGATGTTAAATTATTTATTTCATCAATGATTAATATCATATATCCTCTATAAATGATACATGATTTTTTTGTGTAATTGCATAAATTGAATCTCCACTTATATTCATAGAGAACGATCATGTAATATTGGAATACACATTCAATCATCCACCAAAAACTTTGGAGTTCTTTACCACATCATATACCTAACCTCATATGATGCCATTTGAATGTTAATATAGATGCAGTTGGTAAATGTGAAATCAACCATAGAATATATCTTATGAAAAATTCATTATAAATCCATTGAATATTGTTTCATCCATAAATTTAAGGTTTGAATGTTCCTTTCATATAAGCAATATATAATATGAGGACAATTGGTGTCAATGTTTAATATAGTATCCAGTTTAGGTTGAATAATTCCTTTAATAATTATGGAAATCCACCATTCTAAATTAGATATTATTTTGAGTTGTATTCCATGAAAACAAAAAACGTTTTTATGTGTATCATAGAGTTTATAATTTGATTCAATAATTCTAAAATATACATTATTTTAAATGAATTTTAATGAATATAAACTATAATCTGAATGGAATTATAAAAATATAATGGCTATGGGACACCAAACAATAAAATAAATTATGATGTTCACTAATTTCCCTATAGGTATGTGTAACGTTTCTATCAACCCCTTATACATATGATATTGTAACACTACTTATTATCATACCATGATTCAAAATATATAATATGTAATCTATTATATCAAATTTTTCAACTATAAATAGTTCTTCATTACTCCATAAAACATTTTAATTTGAGGATGGATAGAGAATGACGAGTTATGTGAATCGTAAAATAAAACATTCATTAAATGTCGTAATGATGGAATATATTTTTTACCTAAATAATATTATTCCATCATCATAAAAAAGGGACTCTAGAATATTTCCAAAAATATTATATACACTGATATCATCCTATTATGCTTATACGATTGATACATGTCTGGTTTGTTGATTATTCATCTAATAAATATTAGATGACCCTAAATAACATATGATTTCATGGCCTATCTATTGTAAATCATGGAATAATGTTTTTTCTATTCTCACCCCGGATAATGCTACATGATCCTTCTTATATATATAATGTTACTCATTGTTCTCCGCCTATTGTGGTGTTTTATCTAAAATTTCTAGTATTTGAAAAACTTGAAACATATCCTTTGGATCATATTCATTAACATTTATGAGAATATATTAATTCTTCTCTTATAATCAATATATATATTAAATTTTTTATCACAAAGATAACCACATTATATAATTAATGAATATATTACAAATTTTATCTTAATAATATTCATTATATAATTTTTCTCATTATTCATTAATACATGTGAGATATATTTTTCCTTAAAGACAATGTTATTGAAGAAACATTGCATTCCCATCTTTTGTGTATCTCAAAATTTTAAAACCTCCTCTATAAAACATGGAAATCTTTGTAAATTCATGGTTATAGAAATTATCATGATCTCATTGAAATTTTTACCACCTTATTTTATTTTGATAAAATTGCATTAATTTCTATTTGACATGATTAGATGATTTGACATATAAAATAAATTTCTCAAAAATAAAAAATTTTACATAAAAAATATAAGAAAAAAAATATCTATAGTATAGGTACTATTGTGTCCCATTATTTAATCAGATCATTCATTGATTGATAATAACATGTTCCCTTTATTTTGGTAAGAAGACATACGAAATATACTTTCATCATTCCTATTTCACTGTTGATAAATATTCATATATTTTTTCTATTCTAGGACCTCATCATGATCCAAAAATGATTATCACACTTCTCCATCCTATTGGAATAGTTAGGAATATCATCTATAAATGCTACTAAAATTTTATATAGATCATATATAAAAATTTTATTTAAAATATATATTATTATAGAAGGAATATATTCAAATCTAAAATTATTAACTATGATATCATAGTCACCATATCTTATATTTAAGATTTTATTTTGTACATACTCTCCTTTCACCCCTAATAGATGATATTTATAAAAAGGATAAACATATAAGTTATACAAGACCCTCAAAGGTGATCAAATAAGTCATTAACTTTTTTTAGAAGCAATATTTTTTTTGATTTTTATTCTATTGTGTTCATAATAAACAATGCATGTAACCATTGATCCATATTTATTTATGAAAAATTGGAATGGATAACGACATGGTGAGCACATGTATATATAAAATAAATATCAGTATTTTATTGGAATTAATTTATTAATTTCAATAATTCAATCAACATATTTTTATTTGGATTCTTAACAGTATTTTGATAATATATATGAGTTTTTATTTAAAAGTCCACCTCATTATTAGGGTCTAGACAAGAATATTTTTAAATAAATAAATATTTTCATAAAATATAGAAATATATTCAATATAAATATTTTCTCAACCATTTGATAAGAATACCCCTCATGAAAAAGTATTATAACCATCATGATAAATTTATTTTCCATTATTAACTTATATACATCATTATAAGAGTAATTAGTTGTAGTTATGATAGAGATATGATATCTGATTTCAATATCTAGACAATTGGTAAGGGGATTATATAGAGGGATGAAATTATTTCCTAAAAACACATCAAATATAACCAAGGGGGAAATAATAATATTTTTTGGACCACATATCCACAAAATTATATCATGGAACTGTTGTAGGATTATCATGTAATTAGTATAACAGAAACACCATTCACAAAAAACTGAATATCTAACTATTGGGTAGTGATATTATTCCCATTGAAAACATTATAGATATAATAGAGTGTGCATAACTAGAATCAAATATCAACATTAATGAAATATTGTGTTTGATGGGTGTATGAATGAGCACTTTCATACATTAACCACTTTAACAGTTTAGATTGTATAGAAATTAAATTCTCACTTATCATTTCAGATTTTTTGAGTTGGTTTTAATTTCTAAACACATGGTTTGGTTCCCTTATTATTCCAATGAAAAACTTTTTTTCATTTATTAATTATGGTGTGTGTGTGCTTCATTATTTCAATCCCTCCCTATATCCATTTCATTAATTAAACATGTGAAATATCATCTTCATTCAAGTTCATAATGACATTATCTATCAAAAGTGAATCATTTAATTTTTTCTTTGATACTATTCTCTCCAAGATCCTTCCATACTTATTTCATATTAGAAGACTAATTTTCATTATTTTTCTATATTTATCAATTTAATTTACAAAGTAATTAATTTATAACATGTTTTCCCCAAAACGAAAAGAATACTGAAGTATTAAATGTATATTTATAATTATAGAGAATATCATAAAATTTATTAATAGATAAAAAAGTCTATAATTGGAAAATACATTCATATAAGGTATTTTAAATAACAAAATAAATGTTTTGATTTAATTTTTTTGACAGTGATCATAAAAAATCTATATCATGGATGTCATCTAAAGATCGATTGTTATGTAGCAACGAATTATTACTCTCTGTTTCCATATATAGGGAATCCTTTTCCATTGATCTTCCTCACAATCCAAATAATAAAAAACTAAATTTGTATTTTTATTATCTAATTAAAAATTTATATAAAATAAATTTTCCATTATGTTAATCCATTATTGAAAAATAAGTTTGTTTGGAAGGCACACTAATTAAGGGTATTCATTTCACCAAGATATATTTTTTTTTGAATTTTTAATTCTATTACACATTAATTTGTTTATCATGATTTATAATATTATTCTGGGCTGTATATAGTTTAGATAATGTTGTGAGAACTCTTTATTCCCCACCTCCAACCACTCTTGGGTTCTCATTGGGATAGTCATTAATATGTCCAATAAAGTCATTTCAAAGTTCAATCCTTCTTGTTAAAAACATTGAATAATACAAAATAGTTAGTTTGAGTGTAAATAAATAATTTTATGAATAAAAATTCATTTGATATTATCAATCAAACCTTTAATTCTCTAAATTTAGAAACATATAACTCAAGAAATAATATTTTTTGGATCATCCTTTGACACATTTCATTATAAGTTGTTTTGGTTTTTATTTTCTTATTTTAAACCTCAAAAACATTTAACCCCTAATTAATTAATACAATTAAAACCTAATCATGAAAAATAATCATATCATATCATTTCACATGATTATTAAATTTAACCCACCACAAATAAATCCCTAGAACATATAAGGTTATAATCATTAGAGATATGATATATAATATTTTTAGTAATTTGAAATATCAACTATAAAGAGTATTCTAACAAGATAACATTTTCAATACACTAAACAAATTGATACTCTTTATTACCTAGGAATATAAATATACTAAAGAGTGTTCTTATATACCAAGTATGGGTAAAAATAATATTCATAACATGATAAAGATTAAGGATCAGAATGTGAGAATATGAGTATGAGAACCCAATATATTTACTTTTACATGACTTGTTATAATTATAAAATGTAATGAATATATAATTAAACATGATTCATGGAATTATTTTTTTTCATGACATAGGAAACGAGTCATAAAAGTGTTGAAACATGGTATTTTCATTACAAAACGTGAAATCATTACTGGGGAATATTATATATCCATAGTGTTTGTAATATATATACGAATAGAATATATAAAATATTTAATGTCAAACCAATAATATAATAATATGATAGAGTTATATTCTAACAACATTAACATACTATAGTGGACTTTAGTGAACAACTCATAACCCATAAGATAGTGTAATTCTATTAACCAACCTTATCCCATGTTGATCTCATCAGATATTAAATATTACCCAATAATTTTTTGGGATATAATAGAATAGTCATTAATATAATGATAAAAATTTTCTATTTGATCCATTATAAAAGAAAAATATTCATAATTTTATCATATCATAATTGACTCATTAAGAGAATCATGATCCATGATAACATCAATAAATCAATATAGTCATCCAACCTTAGATGGAATATGGATGGTTTAAAAAAATATATTTCTAGTGAATCATATAAATGATGAACTATATTGAATACACCATTATAATGGAATTATGAAAATTCACTAAAAAAATAAATAAAATTCATTTTATTTTAATAATTTTATTTCTATTCAAAAATTCAAAAAATAAATGGAATAAATTTTTATTATAAAAAAAATGAAATCATAGACTGGAATACTATTATTAAAACCAATTTTAAAAAAATATAAAAATAGTTACTAGGTATGATTTCTTGAAATGAAGAATCTTTTTAAAATTTTGAAACCAATGTCAATGATGGTGGAAATAAATACCAATAAATTATGTTAAAATAAGATTAATTTTTTATAAATTTACTGTGCATTAAAAAAAGAATATAATAAATCATAAAAGTTTTTTTAAGTAAATTTTTAAAAATAATACATATATACAAGTATGAGAATGATTAATTAGAGAAAATAAAAGTTAATTCTAGTTTCCCTTTTGGAATCACTTTTGTTGAATTTTGTACCCAAGGTGTAGTGAAATATCAGTTGAAAGAAAGACTCATAAAAACTAGAGGATATGGATATATATGGTTTTATAGGGAAATTATATATATATTTTCCGTTTATAGAATATCATATTTATTAGTCTTTAATTCAAGATTATATTAGGAAGAAAGACATTACATTTTTTTGTAGACATCCATTAATGTCTATTATCCTCCTGATAAATTTTCCCCATCTTGACATAGGTTCCATAGAAAATATTGATTTAGGCTTCCTTCAGGGAACAAGAATCTATGAAACAACTATAAATGATTTGGGTAATGGGAACTATAATGTTACTTAGGTGTCAAAAATATTCGTTGTGTGGTGTGGGAGGGGTCAATGAGGTTATATTTTACTATTGTGATTTTTGAGGCATTTTCCACCTATATGATTTCCCAATAATGTAATGTTTTCATTTGAAATTGAAATTATAAGAAAGTGTAAAATATTGGAGATGAGTTATGTTTTTTGATAAATACCTAATCCACACATTTAGGGATATATTTTTATTAAATTTTATGATTTATACACTTTTTTTGTCTCAATTAAACTAAAGTTTCTATTAATCTGCTTAGTAATTTTTTAAGTAGATAACATAATAATATGAATAAAAATTATAACGTCTCGACCTGACTTACCATTCAACCAAGTATCCGGACCGCTCTCCACATGGCCTAAATTGCATCTCCCCAAAGGCTAGAGGTTGCTGACTCTCAGCGAGGGCCTCGGTGATTCCGTGGGGGAGACTTTTACCTCATTACCAACGTATCATAGCAGAATTACATCATACAATAGCGGAAGAAGTTAACCAATAGACAACACATAGACATTAGAAATAGATAACAAATAGAAGGATCTGACATATGTTATATAGGATGGTGCAAGTCAATACAATACAGAAAAAATATACATAATACCAAAAATAAATGAAAATGTATCCCCTGTTGCATAACAAGCCTGAGCTTGGTCCCGTGCACTCCAACACCGAGCATCATGTCAAATACCTGTACTTTTCCCTTTCCCCTTCTCATTACCTGAAATCAGATAATATGCTTGGGTCCAAAAAAATGACCCAAATAGGGTGTGAGACTAAATCCTTGTAGGAAACCACTAAAGATCTGTTCTAATCTATTAGTGAATATATAAAATAGACAATGTAATATGGAAAGAATTAAATAGAGGAAAATTGAATGATCAGCCCATGCTTGTGATTTGGCTTGGTATCGCTTCAAGTGTCCATTCCATTCATTAATAACTTTATTTATGGTTCAAAGCATTCCTTCATCCCATTACTAGAATACCCAAATCGAAAACTAGGCATCGCTCTAGGAGAAAATCCACCAACACCCTACAAGCTCATTCTGGAGAACCTCCTAGGTACCACGCCTCACTCTAGGTGCGGTATAGTCCGTCATCTGAGCCCGACCCTGGGATCCTATAAATAAGATCTTGGTATCTCCCATGACATATCATTCCCTATTTAGCCTGTGCCTGGAATCTCATACTGGATCCATGATTCACTAAGCATTTCAGTAACATGTCTCGTATGAGTTCATCTATGGAAACTGACATTGGTTCCATGGTTCACCCATGACTTTTTTTTACATTTTATGCAGTTCAAACATTTAACTCTTGTGGGCTAGCTATTCAATAATTAGCATACAAGGATCAAGGGTAAAAACTCCATCCCAGACCTGAAAACATTTAAATTACTATTTTATTATTTTTCAATTCCATTCATACTCAGTTTACATTTTTAACAACCCACAAGGGATGGAAAATGCATGTCACATAGGCATCCTAGGTCAAAATCCATAAAATATCCATTCAAGGAAACTCACCCAAGGGGTGGTTCCCGTATAAGGTGTACAACCTAAATCAAGCATATACCATCCTATTTAGATTACCTATAACATTCTAGGTAATAAAAGGGGTAATATACAGGTTCATGCGACACCCCAAAAGTGGGCGCGTGACACTCCAGTATATATTAGCAGGTTGAAAATCAATGAAAAGCACAAGACCACCTACCTTAGGCTCGTACTAAATAGCTCGTCCAGTATCGGGCTCTAATTCATCTTGGTATTGAATAAATATGAAGAACAGACGAAGAACAGGAATTTAGGGCATATGAGCTTTAATCCAACCTGTATTAGCTATAACCAGAAGAATCAAGTAGGATTAAAAAGGAATCGAGGACTTACAGTTATGGATCTAACAGGATGAACGACGGTTGAAATGGAGATCAGATAGTGGAGAAGGATCAAATCTCTTTGTATGCTTCCTTGAGAGCTCTGAAGGCCCTCCCCTTGATGTCTGGTTGAATAGAATAGGTTTAGGGTAGGTTTTATAAACTTTAATAAATTTAATTAAAAATTAATTAAATTTTCAAAACATAGCAGGTCACATAGTTAACCCATATAGACTGGAAAATTGTGAACAGACCGTGTGGACCTTACTTGAAGTCAAGGGGCAACCGCATGGCCACAGCGCATGGTTTCCTCAAATCGTGCGCAGGCCGTGCTCCAGCCTCTGCCAAGCGTACCCTAGGGTGAACAGTTTACCTAGGTCGTGTGCATGCGATTCGCAAACCGTGAGCCAGGCCATTTCCAGCATAAAACATCGTTCTGGGCTCCGAACAAGCCCCAGACACCTCTGTAACTCCCTTGGTCAAGTTAGGCATCAACATTAGGCCTCAATAAAATAGTTAAACTGAAAAAGAAAAAGGATCTATACCTCCTATGAAAACCCAGGTTCTTAAAAAAATTAACATTTCCCCTTACCATTTTTCTGAATGATTATTGAAAATTTTGATTATATAAAATAAAATAAAATTTCAATGTGTGGGAAATTTATCATATAAATAAAAATTGAAATTTATAAAAATTAGTTATTTGGGAAATATATTTTTATATTTTTTATGTGTTCATAATAATATATTTTATCCATTATCAATTAAATCAATGTTAATATATAACTTATTTCTTAAACATTACATTTAATTCTTTCATATAAAATAATAATTTTTTTTATTATGGTATTAATGGAAAATACTAACATTATGTAGATGCTTTAATTACATAATCTTAACAATATCAATTGAAAATTAGTTATTTATCATGTGATTATTTAATTTTATAAATATATTTGTATAATAATATTTATTTTAATTTTATAATGATTCAAAATCAATTTTTAATATTAATATATATATCTATATCTATTAAAATTACTTTAATAAAATATTATTTTTTACTTCATTCTAGTGTAATATTATTTTAAATGTGATACTAAAATATATATAACATCATTACACATACTAGATACATTCATACCCAATAACCATTTCTCTAATGACTATATTCCCAATGACCATATTTCCAATGAATATATAATGGTGATATAAATAATGGAATATTTTATTTTCTATATATAAAAATTTATATAATCAAGAGAATCGTTAAACTATTCTACTATATCAACCCAATCCAATATAGTATATTTCATATTAAATAGTTATTTTTTGTAGATCCAATTAGGGGGAGCATCTTTAAACGATTCTAGATTTATATGGATTAAATGTATGTGGTCTTTTAATATACAATTAATTATTTATGGTATTAATTTCCATCATTATGTATCAAAATTCATTCTAATAATTAATTATTCTGTATCATTTATTTATAAATTTTATCAAAAAATACATATTAAACTAATGGGTTGACACTATAATAATAGTTTTCCCATTAATTTAATTTTCAATATCTCCACCATCGACATTAATCCAAATTCTAGGCACATGGGTTGATTATTCATAATTTAAAACATATATGTACTAAAGAATTATTGAACAAGTAATTATATTATTTATTATTTATTTTATTACATCATGTAGATGAAAATAATAGAACATAAATTATTGATCAATGATGTTAAGAAAATAATCTCATTGTAATTCCATTTTCACCAAATCAATAACTTAATAACAAAAATGTTGGTTATAAATGATTGTAGACGCCGGAAAAGTCCGTTGCTCCCAAACGAAGCTCCGGATGCGGAAAGCGAGGTCATATTTGGAGTCGGAAGGATGTTTCGGAGGGCCCGGAGGCCTTGCGCGGAATTTCAGAGGCACGCGCGCAAAGGAGATGTCCCGCGCGGAAAACCCCCGGGATGCGCGCAATGCGCCGGCTCGGCGCGCAATTCTGCGCGCCGCGGGTCCGCGCGCCTCCCTTACGCGCCGCGCCCGATTCCGCGCCCGCGAGAAGAATTTCGCGCTCGCACCCTGGATTCCGCGCCCGGGGTTGCCTATAAATACAAGGCGACCCCCAACGTTTCAAAGGTGGCTGGAAGTCGAAACGTCTCCCGTGCGCGCAATTCAACCCCTTCCGCGCGCAATGACGAACTTCAGGTAACCTCCTTTCATTCGCGCAAGAAAGCCTCGGGGTCCGCCTTCGCGCGCAATCCCCGCTGGCTCCTTTCATTTGAATAAAAACTCACCCTAAGGCCTTTGCGCGCAAAAGAACCCGCTTGCGCGCAATTGCCCCCGGGGTGCGCGCAATCCGGCCTGATTGCGCGCACCCCCCCTTCTTTCAAGTGGCCATTCGTTAAAGAATGAGCCGTTGCCCCCGCGCGCTATCCGAAGCCCGGTGTGAGCAATCTCAAGCATCCGCGCGCAAGGCGCTGGCCCAATTGCGCGCCAGCCGCCCCGATTGCGCGCCGGCCCGCAGTATTGCGCGCAAAGCTTCCTTTTTGCGCGCAATCTGCCAGGGTCGTCCCCGTTGACCTCCTAAGGTTACCCGCCTGTGTGGCACCCGATGATTCTCATCCCGGGTGCCCGCACCGTGCGTTGTCTTCCCGTGCGGCCCTCCAGGCTTGCGCGAAGTGACACGCACCTATGTCCAGCATGACGTTAAACTGCATAGATGTCCAGCATGACGTTAAACTGCATATATGTCCAGCATGACGTTAAACTGCATACTCGTCCAGCATGACGTTAAACTGCATATACGTCCTGCACGACGTTAAACTGTACATCGTCCGCGCTGCAAGACATTAAACTGCCAAGTGCTTCGTCCGGCAACCTATGCCCAGCATGACGTTAAACTGCACACCCGTCCAAGCTGCACGACGTTAAACTGCCTAGCCCCCATCGTCCGTGCTGCAAGACGTTAAACTGCCAAGTGCCTCGTCCTCAACACATGACGTTAAACTGTACTTCGTCTGGCAAGACGCTAAACCGTCCGCAACCTGATCCCGTGCTCCGCACGCAGGGTCTCCCCCGGTTTGGACGTGGCCCCCACCCGCTCGTCTCTGCAGGGATGTCGGGATTGTCCCCCTTTTGGGACGATTTAATGGGAGTGGCTTTTCCCTACGGGGGCAGGGTATTACAAACCCCTAGTTTCTCGTGGGAGGCTGCACATGTGTATCTCCATTGCACCTCCCCACTGCCGAAGCCAGTAGAGGGTCTGACTGGGATCGAGGTGTCTTTTGCTTTCGGTCCAAGTCCCTTCCAACTGAGTTTTGCAGTATCCGGGCTGCCCCAAGTGCGTAAGTCCTGACAGAATGAACTACGTGGACTTTGATCCCTGTCTTCTATACAGGGTACGTAGGAAGCCTCCCTGAGGTCCAAGCCCACCACCTGGTCGTCCCGGTCGTATTTACGTCGGTTCGTCCATCAGTGGACCCCTCCAGGGTTCACGCTTGCGTTGATTCACCTATGAATCCGCCCCTGTGGGAGACCGCCCGTGTGTATCTCCACGGTGCCTCCCCACAGCCCCCCTTTTCCATTTCCCCTTTTATCGTCCAGCATGACGTGAAACTGTGACCCACCCGGCCGTTCCATCCCCCTCCGTGCGAGGTGGTTCGGTTCAATCCTCCGCCCGGCGGCCTCGACCTCTTCGTGAGTCGGCTTGCCGACGTCCAGCATGACGTTAAACTGTATGCCCGAACTACGTTGACTTTGATCCGTGTTAACGCGCGGTACGTAGGAAGCCCCTCTGGGGTCCAAGCTCTTTACTCCATCATCCATCCTGATCCTTACCCGGGCCGCCACATCCCGGTGGGGTCATGCCACTTCACTTCACTCCACGTTACTTGGGAAGCCGCCCATGTGCTGGCCCCAGCGTCGGAGGTTCCCCGCAAGGGGTTCTGTCATCTGATCCACTTTTCGTGTTGATCGGTCCGATGCCGTCCCCGCTGGACGTTAAACTCGCGGCATACCCCGTGTTAAACACGGGAAGCTGAGGAAAACCTCAGGTGACACAGTTCCCCGCACCTAGTACGGGATGCCTCAGGCCATCGTGCCTTCGAGAAGCCCTATTAGGGACGGAAGACAGACGTGCAGAGCCGCAGTGTTACAACACGCCCCCAGCACCCAGAGCCACCCGGCCTTCTCACCGCAGGTTGCTGCCCCGCCCAGACTCCTTGGAACGTCCGGGCGGAAGCAGCGTAATTAACCGGTGTCCATGAAGATATGGCGCCGGGAACGAGATTCACGAACATTCTTAAGTCTATGAGGGAGACCCGGATTAGGCGACAAGTTCCGAGGAGACGTCCAAGGAAGGAGAAGCCGACATCCCATCATCCCGGTTTCGATCAAGGAGCAGACGCCCCTGAATAAGGGACGGATGCCGCCCGCCCTTGGAAAGCGGGACTGCGGGACCACAAGCCGCGCGCCCATCCCCTCGGGTTGACGGGTGCACGCGCGAACGCGTCCTGGCGGAACAGCGTAACCCGACGCACATCCGCACCGAAACAGAAAAATGGTGAACCCGACGTGAATCTCTTCTCCTCGATACGAAGACCGATGGCTTTCAGAGGTGTTGGAAGACCGGCGTGTTGCCCGGCCAAGCATTCAGTCTTACCCGCCAGGGGCTGGGGAAGGGACATCGGGCACTCCGTCTCGCAACGTCGAGGGCCTGGGTTCCCCCCACGGAAGGCGTCGTGGCGCTAATGGTTGGTTGTCGATTCCTTTTTCCTGTCAGTATTAATGGGTCATTCTCCCTGCTTTCAGAAATCAGGTCGCCCGAACTAGTGCCCGAACGCCACCCGCCCACTGGCGCAGGGACAGGGGAAACACCGACGCGGCTACTCCGCGCGGTCCCGCCCGTTCCACAGCCGTCCCAGCAGCCGCAATTGCGGGACAACCACGCCCTCTCTCCCCCTCGGAGGTCATCCAGAGAAGGGTGATCAACACCCTGGTGCGGAGATACGAGGAAGAGGGAGTCATCCCCACTAGGGACATGGCTCGCCTAGACCTTGAGGAGGCTGCGCCTCGCCACCACCGCCGCCCCCGAGGGCCGCGCAGGGAGGCACCACCGCCTACCTCAACGTCCAATCGCTTCGGGAGTTTATCCCCGGAGCGCTCTGACAGTTCCCTTCCCTATGCGGATGAAGTGGAAGATGCCCAGGATCACCCTATCCGAGGTCCGCTCCAGGGATCCACGATAAGGGCTCCCGCCAGGCCACGGCGACATCGCCGCCAGGCCCCTCAAGTCGAGGAACAGGCTCTCCACCTGCCCGCGCCGCTCATCCCGGCTCGTCTGTCTCGACGCCAACGTCGGGCACGAGCGGAAGAGGATGCCCACCTTGGGGCTCTAGCAACAGCGGCCGCATTGGCCCAAGCCACTGCTGGCTCCAGTCGCCAGGCCTCTGTGCATCCTGAGCGGGGGAACTCCTATGCCCGACCCGGATCGAGGCCCCGACCGCCCCAAAGGCAGGTTGGGTTGACTCTCCCGGTTGCTGGCACTGGCAGTAGCCACCGCGGACCACCTCGCGGTAGCGCTATTCACCGGCAGGATCTACTCTGTGTGGCCGATCCAGGAGGCATGGGTCATCCCACCTCCCGATCCCGGCCCGGAGTCCTGCCCGGGATCATCTCTCCCCGCGTCCCCTTTGATATCTGTCCCGGTGCCCCTCGCACCTTGGTTCCCAGTCCTCTCGGCCCCAGCACCAGTGCGGCCGGAAGACGCCAGGACAGAGATCAGCCCTGCCCCGAAGAACCACCCAGGGGCAGGAAGGCAAGGCGTCGACGCCGAGGGAAGAATGTTGCGGAGTTCCGGACAGAGATCCGACCGGTTTGCTTCTCTGACTCAGAGGCAGAGTACGATTCGGCGACAGAGCCCCTTCCCCAATCCCGCCAGTCAAGGGCAGGGGTAGGAATGCGGCACGTCAGCCTCGTGCTCCCCGAGAGCGAGATCGATGTGATCCCCGCGTCTCTCCGAAGGTATATCCGGAGTAACGAGGGCCTGGTAGACCCCCAAGGATCAAACTTGCGGTTGGTACCGGCCCCTCCGGAAGTGCCTTCTGTCTCGATCAGAGAAGCCGGAGACTTTTTCTGGGGACCGACGGTCGAACCACGATCTGGTGCGCCCTCGGCGAGCACCGATGCTACGGCAGGATGTTCGCTCGCCGGCCCGTCCTATCGTGATGTGGTAGCTGGGGCACCGCCACCCTCAGGGGGAGGCCCGGGATATGGAGGCCAATCGGCCTGCTCGCCGTATTCACCGCCGGCCAGCCCGTCGGCCCGACGGCCCGCCTCGGCACCACTACCAGTTCCCCGTCCGTTCCCAGCCATGGAAGAGGACCGAGGAGATCTGGGTCCCGAGTTTGAGTCGTGGAGCTTCTGGACCGTCCTTGCAGAGGGCCACTTCCCTGAGAAGTTTTGGCCAGTCGCAGGACCGGGCTTTGATGCACCCGAATCGCTCACCCCGGATGAGTTCGAGTGCTTCCGCCGAACTCTCCGGGAGACTCACTCCCGTCTTCACTGCCTACAAATGCCATACCCCGGGAGTCAACTACACCTGGAGGATATTGGTGAGCAGTGCCGTCAAATTGACTTGGCCATGCTCCCCGCGGTTCGGCACCCCGGGTCATTTGGGCACCACGAGGCCCTCCAACAACGATGCGTTGAGTGCTTTCAAGTACTCCGCAAAGTTATCGAGGAAGCCACTCCCCACGTGTATATCCGTGGATGGGGGCAGTACGCAGCCCTACGCTTCAGTGTGATTCGCCGACAGCCCGATTCGTTGGGTGGCCCTGAGGGTATATCCCCAGGGACAGGAACAGTCAATATGGCTGACCTGTCGGGAGAGGGGAACGACTTGGAACTTCTCGACGGGGGCTTCCCCCCCGAAGACAAGCCGTCGTCAGACCCATCAGTGAGAGTTACTCGTCATCAGAGGAACCTCCTGGGGCTCCCCGCACCCACTGAAGCACTGACGTTGAGCCGAAACGTCAGCAAAGGAAAAGAGCACAGCGAGGCTATAAGGCCCGCCGACCCATCTGCCTCCATGCGGAAGGCAGAGGAGGATCCCGAGAAGGCTACGCTACGTCAGCAGCTCGCCGAACAGAAGAGGCTGGTTGACCAGCTCCTCGCCGAGCGCGCTGCAGAACGGCGGCCTGACTACGGTGATCCCAGGCCAGGGCAGCAGGGACCGGAACAACCACCCCTCGATGAGACTCTCCCGGGCAACCGTGATTACGCCGTGTTCGCCGACAGGAGAGAGGCCATTGCCTACGGCAAGAGGGCGCGGTATGTTTCGCCACACCCTCCCGAGCGGCGCGACTACCCGGGAGATCCCGCTCGGATTCCTCCCGCTGCCCCAAGGGCCGCTCCGCCAGCCATCCCACGAGCTGCCGAGTTCGACGATCCGGTCGACGACCCGATTGAAGGGCCATGCAATGCGCTCGTGGTTAGAGATCCTCGCCAGGACTGGAACCCATGTCCGGACGATCCGATGGCGGCACTCATTGCCCGCTTGGAAGCCTTGGAGACTCGGCAGGTGGCGATCCCACCGGACGGCAAGCCATACCCAGCATGGGTGGATGACATGCCGGCGCCTCCGGGATTCGGGAATCCCACTTTCGCCCCCTTCAACGGGACCGGAGATCCGCCACAACATTTGGCCCATTTCAACTCGAGGTGCGGGCCTATGTTGGGGACTCCGGCGCAGCAAGAGGCCGCTAAGCTTCGCTGCTTTGTCCAGACACTGGAAGGGCCAGCATTTGTCTGGTACAGCCAGCTCCCCGTCGGGTCGGTAACCAGCTGGGAGGACCTCCGTAGACAGTTCCTCTACCAGTTCAGTTCCACGACCCGGAAGACGAGTATCGCAGACCTCTTCAAGTGCAAGCAGAGGCCTGATGAGCGAGTCGCGGACTTCGTCGCCCGATGGAAGGGTCTCACGTATTCCCTTGACATGCCATTGACTCAGGAGCAGTTGCTGACAATGTGCGTCGGGAACGTCAAGACCGAGCTGGTCCCTTCCCTGATTACTCAGAATTACCCCGGAGGGTTCAGGGACTTCTCAGACAAAGCTCAACGTCTTGAGGAAGCCCTGCAACAGGCCAGCCAGGCACACCCGCTGCCTCCTATGATTCCTGCAAGGAGAGTCAGCAGGGCTGAGCCCGCTGCTGTGGCCCAGATAGAGGCTCCCAGGCCGTTGGAGCTGCTGCCGGTGAGGCCAGCTCCACCGCCTCACAGGAATCCGCCTCCACGGGCTCAGTTCCCGGCCCAGCAGCGGCAGCCTCAGAACCGGCCGGCCCCTCCGCGTAATGTACCGCCACAACCCAGGCGAGATAATCAGGGTCCACCTCCTCGGCAGGCCCCTCCAGCCCCTCGTCAAGACCGCGCTCCCAGGGGCCCGCGACACCTGACGTACTCATTCCATGAGGATCAGGTCCCCGGTTATTTCCGGAGCGCCCTGGAGCAGAGGATTGTGCGACTGCCTGAGTGTTGGAAGCCAGAGGAGGCACATCTCACGGATAACCCCCGCTACTGCCCCTACCATCGGGCCCTGGGGAACACCATCCAGCGGTGCTATGTGTTCAAGGACTGGCTCCAAGACCAGATTAACAACAATGTAATCAGGTTGGGCCCAGCTCCAGCGCAAGTGGCGGGCGTGTTCGTGGGATCAGATGACGATAGTGGCAACGAGGACGAATGGCAGCTGGTCTCCAACCGCGGATCCCAGAAGTATAATAACTGGATGGCCCGCAAGACGACCATTCGCGCCCAGGGAATCATCCGTGCGCGCTTGAATCAGCCTGAGCCCCCAGAACCTGCGGGTGCTGCTTCGGCATCGTCGTCCCAGTCTGCCTCCTCCAAGAGGAGCAAACGGCGGCAGCGCAAGAAGGAAGAGCGCGCCCCGCCAGTTCCGCCACTATCCCGTACTCTCGGCGATTTCATGCCCCCGGGGATGGGGGTCCCTCCTCGGATCCGCCCGGTGATGGATGATTCGTCCGACGACGGTATTGGGTACGCTTCGGTTAACACCGTCGAGCTGGTAAATCCCTTTTCGGTTCCCGACGTTGAAGAACACCAGGTGGACCTCCCTAGCGTCCCCGGTCGTCGCCACCGTCGGAAGAACCGCAGCAGCAGGAGTCGCCGGGGCACAGCCGTCGGTACCTCCGGCCAGGCCGTGCACGCCACTGAGACTAGGCGGCAGGCTCAAGATCGAGCTCAACGTGCGCAGGCTCCCCATCCGGGGATGACAGATTCGCCTCCGCCACTGTTTGTGGTATGGGACCGGGCAGAACCGCCTCAGCCGCGTCGCGACCAGCTCCGCCCTGCCACAAGTCCATCCCGGCCTCCTGACTCCAGTACGGTGACCATTTCCCGGACTGCGACCAGTGAACAGCGAGATGCGCCAAGTACCAGTCGGCCGCCGATCCAACCGGTAAGGCCCGTCATGCCACCAACCGCAGAGCAATCTCCTGCAACCAGGAGCTCGCGCTTGGCCAAAAAGTATGATGTCCTGAAGCACTTGGCCGACATCCCAGCAAGGCTCTCCATCCTTGAGGCTCTGCGCATGTCATCTGAGATGCGCGAGGCACTCGCTGAAGCCCTGAAGAGCCCCCTCCAGTTCGAGACAGAGGTTGCGGCTGCAGAGGCCTTCCACGCCGAAACGATCGAGGACGCCGAATGTCAGGCAGTTATCTCGTTCTCTGGTAAGGATGAAGACCCTCCTATACAGGGACACATTCGTCCGCTGTATGTCACCGGCCAGTTCAACGGCCTTGAAGTCCGGCGCTGTCTTGTCGACACGGGGTCCGGGATTAATCTGATTCCATCTCGGACGCTCCGGAGATTGGGGTTGTCTGAGGATGACTTGATTCCCTCCGACCTCAGGATCCAGGGGTACGACCGCACCGAGCAAACCCCGGTCGGCAAGATACGTTTGAAGACCCAGTTCGGTGACTTGGTTGCCAACACCGAATTCATGGTAGTCTCTCAGGACACTGCGTATAACGCATTGATGGGCAGGCCATGGCTTCACCTTCATGCGGCGGTTCCCTCGTCATACCACCAATGCCTCAAATACTCCCTTAATGGTCGAGTAGGCGTGCTTCAAGGAGATGCCTCTCCTTTTGCCTCATGTGAAGCCCGCTATCTGGACGCGGACTATTACAAGAGCAAGGATAAGCAGATCCTGGCAGGTGAGGTTGAGCCTGTCGCTGTTGCAAGCGATCCCTGGGCAAGTCTGGATGACGCTTACGTCCTCCCGATTCACCGGTTGGACGTCGCCATGGTCTTGACGGTCCGCGAGTCTCCTGATGAGACGGCCGCGACCGCCCGCGCCAGCACCAGTGGCCCAGCAGGATCTGGTAGCCCCAATGCAGTTTCCAACGCAGTCTCTCCCGTGGATGATCCCTCTCCGAGTGGAGAGGGTATGGAAGACGCACCCCCAGCCTTTGAGGAGGGCGTCCCCGCCACGGTCGATGAGTTAATACAGGTGAACCTTGGAACCGAGGCAGATCCAAGACCCACATTGGTTAGTGCCGCCATGCCCTCTGAGGAGCGGCAGCAGTACGTGGACTTTCTCAGGCAGCACCGTGATGTGTTCGCTTGGGGCTATGACGAGATGCCGGGGCTAGATCCTCAGGTAGCCGTCCACCGCCTAGGTCTCCCGGCGAACCATCGCGGGTTCAAGCAGCCTCCCAGGAAGATGCACCCATCCCATGGTGCCATGGTTGAGGCCGAAGTTGACAAGCTTATCAAAGCCAACTTCGTGAGGGAAGTTCAGTACCCCAAATGGCTGGCCAACATTGTGCCGGTCAGGAAGAAGAACGGGCAGATTAGAGTCTGCATCGACTTCCGCGATCTCAACCGCCACTGTCCGAAGGATGATTTTCCCCTTCCAGTGACAGAGCTGTTGATTGATGCCACAGCAGGGTTCCAAGCCCTCTCCTTCATGGATGGATACTCCGGATACAACCAAATTCGGATGGCCCCTGAGGATGAGGAGTTCACTGCCTTCAGGGCCCCCCAAGGTACCTTTTGCTACCGGGTCATGCCCTTCGGCCTGAAGAATGCAGGTGCCACCTACCAACGGGCGATGCACCGCATATTCAAGCCAATCCTCGGCACACTGGTGGAATGCTACGTCGACGACTTGGTTGTCAAATCACGCCAGCGTCAGGACCATCTCAAAGATCTTGAGAAAGTGTTCAGCTTCCTCCGGTCTCGCTGCCTGAAGATGAACCCGTTGAAGTGTGCCTTTGGGGTCACCTCCGGAAAGTTCCTTGGATTTGTGGTAAGATACCGGGGTATTGAGATCGACCCAGAGAAAATCAGGGCGATTAGCCAGATGCCTCCCCCGGGTACCGTCCGGGAACTGCAAGGGTTCCAAGGCCACTTAGCCTATATACGCCGATTCATCGCGAATCTGGCCGGCAAGTGTAAGCCCTTTTCTCGGCTTATGAAGAAGGGTGTCACCTATGTATGGGATAAAGAATGTCAGACCGCTTTCGAGGAAATCAAGCAGTACCTGCTTCAACCTCCGGTCCTGATGCCGCCCGTATCCGGAAAGCCGCTGGTCCTTTATGTGACCGCCCTGGAACGGTCCCTGGGTGCCCTTCTCGCCCAGAAGAACAACGAGGGAACAGAGAATAGCCTCTATTACCTCAGTCGCATGCTCCTCGATGCGGAGGTTAGGTATTCCCCCATCGAGAAGAGCTGCCTGGCGCTCGTATTTGCCGTACAGAAATTACGGCACTACTTGCAGCACCATGAGGTACAGTTGGTTTCTCGGGTAGACCCGTTGAAATATATCCTGAGCCGACCTATGTTGACTGGCCGTCTAGCGCGGTGGGCTGTGATTCTCCAGCAGTTCGACATCAGGTATGTGTCTCAGAAGGCCATCAAAGGGCAAGCGTTGGCAGACTTTCTGGCCGCTCACCCGACCTCCGCGGATCAGCCGCTGGATCTAGGCTTTCCTGATGAGACCATTCTCTCGGTTGATCGAGCCGATCCATGCTGGCAGATGCACTTTGACGGTGCCTCCCGGAGCCCCACCGGTAGAAGACTCGATAATCCTAAGCTCAATAGAGTGGGCTTGGGCATCGTCTTCATTACCCCGGAGCGAGCCGTGCTGCCATACTCTTTCCTGTTGTCAGAGGGCTGTACCAACAATGAGGCGGAATACCATGCCCTCATCACCGGCCTCGAGTTAGCTCTCGAGATCGACGTGCCCCATCTGTGTGTGAAAGGGGACTCCGAGCTGGTCATTAAGCAGATCAATGGCGACTATGTTGTCAGGAAGCCGGAACTTGTGCCATTGTTGGAGTGCACCCTCCTTCTGATGGCCCGGTTCCCTTCTCGGCCAGAAATTGTCCATATTCCCCGGTCGCAGAACGGTCGAGCAGATGCTTTGGCCAGCCTGGCTGCGTCACTTGCGGAACCTGAACAGGACAACCTGATCGTCCGCGTGACGCGCCGCAGGCTCATCGCTCTCGTTATCCCGGAAGAAGATCGCGGCCCGTTGGTAAGTAATCTCACCACGGTTGCCCCTATGCCCGGAGCCCCGAGTACCCCAGATATAGCAGTCGGATCAGCCCCTGATTGGAGGACGCCTTTGGTTGAGTACCTCCAACATGGCATTCTTCCGTCAGATCGGGCCGAGCGTGAGCGAGTTCGACGTCGCGCATCGCAGTTCGTCCTCCAGAGCAGTCCCGGCCTGGAGCAGATCCTCTACAAACGCGGATTTGATGGTGTTCTCCTCCGTTGCCTTCAGGGAGTTGAGATCCCACGAGTCATGCAAGAGGTTCATGCTGGTTCATGCGGCGCCCACCAAACTGGGCCGAAGCTGTCCCACCAGATTCGGAGGTTGGGATACTTCTGGCCCTCTATGATCCATGACTGCATCGAGTACGCCAGGAGGTGCCATGCGTGCCAGGTTCACGCGAACTTTGTGCATCGGCCGCCGGAGCCTCTCCATACCACAAGGTATTCCTGGCCCTTTGCAGTCTGGGGACTGGACGTTGTGGGACCTTACCCGCCGGCGACAGCTCGCCAGTGCCGGTTCATTCTGACCGCCACGGACTTCTTCTCCAAATGGGCAGAAGCGATTCCGCTCAGAGAGGTCAAATCCTGTTCGATCGCTGACTTCGTGACCTCCAACATCATCTATCGATTTGGAGTGCCTCACGCTATCCTCACGGATAACGGAACCAATTTCCGAGCAGCCGAGTTGAAGAAGTTGTACGCCAAGTATAACATCCGCTCGAACCATACATCTCGCTATCATGCGCAGGCGAATGGACAGATCGAGGCGTTTAACAAAACCCTCTCTAACATTCTGCAAAAGATGGTTGGTCAGAACAAGAAGAGTTGGCCGGACAAGCTCCCCAACGCCCTCTGGGCTTATCGGACGACGACTCGCAATTCCACCCAGATGACCCCTTATTCCCTGGTGTATGGAGCTGAGGCCGTCCTGCCCATCGAGATCCAGTTACCGTCCTTGCGCACTGCGGTCTACGACCAGCAAGCGCCGGACAGAGTTGCTGAAGCCCGTCTAGTCGAGTTGGAAGCACTGGATGAGAATAGACTTCGCGCTTTGCACAACTTGGAGAGGCATCAAAGCAGGATGGCTCGAGCTTTCAATAAGAAGGTTCGCCTCCGCTCCTTCCTACAGGGTGATCTAGTGCTAGCCCTAAGAGCACCGATGATCCCCGGCAGGAAGCCGCCCAAGTTGGAGCCCAAGTGGGAGGGACCTTTTGTTGTCCACAAGGTCTATCCCAATGGCGCGTACTCCCTAGCGACTATGGATGGTGAGCGTGTCACTCCTCCCACCAACGCTAGGTTCCTCAAGCAATACTTTGCCTGAGTGTCACCACGTCCTGCACGACGTTAAACTGCATTCGTCCAGGCTACAAGACGTTAAACTGTTTAGCATTCGTCCGCGCTGCAAGACGTTAAACTGCCAAGTGCTTCGTCCCGCATGACGCTAAACTGCACTACGTCCGAGCTACAAGACGTTAAACTGTTCAGCATTCGTCCTGCATGACGTTAAACTGCCTCTCCAGAACTACGTATGGCTTGATTCCCATCCTTATGGGATACGTAGGACCGCCTG
Organism: Viscum album; assembly: GCA_963277665.1. NCBI lineage: Eukaryota > Viridiplantae > Streptophyta > Magnoliopsida > Santalales > Viscaceae > Viscum > Viscum album. The sequence goes on along the minus strand of OY728131.1, from coordinate 1,212,753,966 downwards.
AACCCTCGTGTTTCAGGCCCAGCCCCATCCTTCGGGAATTTCCATCCCATCTCGGGCCCTTGGCCCAGTTGCCCCGGGGTGTGCGGCGTATGGTGTGAGTGCGGGGCTATGCCCTCATTCACGTCGGTTTGTTCGTCACGCTGTACGCCCCCCTCCACGTTTGGGGATGCCTTCTGCTCCCCCCTTCTTTTTTCCTCATCGTCCTGCATGACGTTAAACTGCCTTTCAAGAACTACGTATGGCTTGATTCCCATCCTTATGGGATACGTAGGACCGCCTGGACATCATGTTTCAGGCCCAGCCCCATTTCCCGGGAATCCCTATCCCGCGTTGGGCCTCTGGCCCCAGTTCCCCTCCTTTTTGTGCGAGGCGTATCGCGTGAGCGGGGGATTATGTCCTCATTCGCGTCGGTCTACTGGCCGCGCCGTACGCCTCCCCCGTGTGTGGGACTACCTCACACCCCTCATCGTCCTGCATGACGTTAAACTGCCTTTCCAGAACTACGTATGGCTTGATTCCCATCCTTATGGGATACGTAGGACCGCCTGGACGCTTGTGTCTCAGGTCCAGCCCCGTCTCTTGGTTGATCACGGGGACCTGCCCCCCTTCGGTTGCTCTCAGGGTGAGTCCTCCGACCCTTTCCGAAGATCTGTTAACATGTTTTGGGGTGCTTCGGTCTATGACTCGTAGTGTCAGATTCAATCCCGACAAGTCCTGTGTTGCTTGTCAGGCCTCGCGCTTCCTCTTGTTCGAGCCTTCACTCAAAGGGATCCTCGTTAGCGGTTTGGGTACGATGCCTCAGTGCTCTCCCACCGCTCCGGGTCGATTTACCGGCGGGTCTTGGGCCGCAAATCGATATGAATCCTGCGATTGAGCGGTTGATGCTCGTTTGCTTGCCCCGTCTTAGGCTGACGCGATCGGATGTTGTGTTGCGAGTGCGTCAGCAACGTCCTTGATCGCCATGTCAGCTCTCTCGGGCTCTGAACATTGGTTGCGCAGTCCTCATCACACTCCGCCTTTGTGCGTTGTAGTGGGATCTTGACACTCTCTTCATACCGACCTCCGGTACGCCTCTACACGTTAGGCAGACCAACCAGGGTAATGATGTCGTTCGAGGCTCCCATGATCTGAGCACCAAGGATATATGCAGATATCCTCCCTAAGGGCCATGCGTAGCTGGACCCTCGTCCCCATAAGGAGGAGGGAGTCGCCCGAACAATTGCGTTCTGGGCCCAGTATATCTGGAGGCTAGCATCTCTGCCCCTCGGGTGATGGACATACGCAGACCCCCATCCCAATACTCTTCTCCTGGAATCGTGCGTGACCGCAGGGCTGGGTATGCTCCCACCTCCGCCGTGTCCGCCGTACCGCGGTAAGCGGATTCCTCCATGGTCCGAACCACACGACCTTAAACTGTGTTGTCTGGTCCTACCACACGACCGTAAACTGTGATCGTCTTGGCCGCCCGACGAGAAACGGCACTGCATCGTGATGTCCTCCTCAGGGGACACTCATGTTGGGCGCTGGTTAATGACCACGCCATTCATCAATGCCTTCCATGGCTTGATTATTGTGGCGACGCCAGAGATTTCTCAATCACGGGCATGTCGCCGCACAAAGAAAAACCATTCATCTTTAAGGACAAACAAGAAATATCAAATGCCGCTCCTTTTGTGTGCGAGGGTCAGACCCGCACTCTTCCCCGCGCTGGTGCCCGATTGTGTTGCACCGCGCTTCAAGAACTACGTGCGGCTTGATTCCCATCCTTATGGGATACGTAGGAACGCCCGGATGTTTGAAACTTCGGGTCCAGCCCCCCACCTCTTAGAGATTCCCCCTTCTCTGGGGAATCCGCCGCCTTCAGGTCACCCTCAAGGCGTGTTCCCCGACCCCTTGCCGTGGTCCACCGGTGTCAAGAGTACTCTGGTTTATTGCCAGGAGGGTCAGGATCCGCTTGGTCAGGTTTCCTCCACTTTTCAGGCTTCGTGCTCCCTTTCATTCGGACCCATCGTCTACGCCCTGGGTGGAGCCCCCGTGAACGGTTCGGACACAATGCCTCAGTGCTCTCCCACCGACTCGGGCTGGTACCCCCAATGGCCTCGGGCAGCAAATCGATATAAATCCTGCGATTGAGCGGTCGATGCTCGTTTGCTGCCTCATTCCACCAACGGTTGGTGCGATGTTGATGCTGCTTTTCCGCCACGGTCGGCAGTATTCTCATATCGTCACGCCGGTGCTCCCGGTCCTCGAGTGAATGGCCGCATGATTCACATTTTCCACCTCCCATTCTGACCAGGCGAAACCTCGACACTCTTGACACTATCCCTCAGTGCATCTTCGCATATCCAGGGGATATGACCACGATGTGGCGTGCTTTGAGCCCTTATGGTCCGAGCTCTAAGACCTTAAACTAAGATCTCTCCTTATGGTCCGAGCTCTAAGACCTTAAACTAAGATCTCCCCTTATGGTCCGAGCTCTAAGACCTTAAACTAAGATCTCCCCTTATGGTCCGAGCTCTAAGACCTTAAACTAAGATCTCCCCTTATGGTCCGAGCTCTAAGACCTTAAACTAAGATCTCTCCTTATGGTCCGAGCTCTAAGACCTTAAACTAAGATCCCCCCTTTATGGTCCGAGCTCTAAGACCTTAAACTAAGATCTCCCCTTATGGTCCGAGCTCTAAGACCTTAAACTAAGATCTCCCCTTATGGTCCGAGCTCTAAGACCTTAAACTAAGATCCCCCCTTTCTGGTCCGAGCTCTAAGACCTTAAACTAAGATCTCCCCTTATGGTCCGAGCTCTAAGACCTTAAACTAAGATCCCCCCTTATGGTCCGAGCTCTAAGACCTTAAACTAAGATCTCCCCTTATGGTCCGAGCTCTAAGACCTTAAACTAAGATCCCCCCTTATGGTCCGAGCTCTAAGACCTTAAACTAAGATCTCTCTTTATGGTCCGAGCTCTAAGACCTTAAACTAAGATCTCCCCTTCTGGTCCGAGCTCTAAGACCTTAAACTAAGATCTAGCCCTTATGGTCCGAGCTCTAAGACCTTAAACTAAGATCCTCTAGCCCTTATGGTCCGAGTTCTAAGACCTTAAACTAAGATCCTCCACCTTTATGGTCCGAGCTCTAAGACCTTAAACTAAGATCCAGCCCTTATGGTCCGAGCTCTAAGACCCTAAACTAAGATCTACCCCAAATGGGGTCCTACGTCCTGCATGACGTTAAACTGCACTCACAGAACTACGTGTGGCTTGATCTCCAGCCTGATGGAGTACGTAGGAACGCCCGGACATTTCGACTCGGGTCCAGCCTCAGGGATCGATAAGTCCCGCCCCTCCTCGTCGCCGGCCGTCTGGCCTGACTTCGGGTAGAGTGGTGCAGTTGTGATATTCTCCCCGATTCAGCTCGGGATGCCCCATCGCAATGATGGGAAGCGACAGTTTCCTCGTCAGAGAGGTGCTGTCTGAGAATTGAGGTGACTCACGGCCAGATTAGTGCATCCGCCCAATACGCTTTCCCCACGGTGGCGCAATTTTGAGAGCGTTGGATTCTGTCCGAACAAATCGTCACTTCGCCCCACGCTTCGCATGCCCTGTTGATCTGGATTTTCCACCCTTGTGTCTGAAGGAACCCCAAAGCGGTATTCATGATGACATGTGGTCCGCCTCCTGCAATATGAATGATGGCCTTTTTCGGTCCGTCTATTGCAGTTGTTATGGTCGATCCACTGTCCGCCTACCGTCTTGGGCATTTCCTGGAAGGCCGATCGTTGTGGATGTCTGGATTCGGGACATGCGATTCACCCTTTCTCATTTCCCTATGTTCGGATAAAATCTCAACGCCCCTAGCATTGTCCCGCTCGTGTGTTGGAACAGGTTGGGGGGATGGTACATTGATTAGGTCTGAGGTCTCCTTTCTTAGGAATGACCTCCCTCTTTTCTCCAGAAACCCAGCGCCCCTATTTATAGGCGAGGCCGGGCCCGCGCTGCGCGGAAAGCGCTTTGCGCGACCGCAGCGGCGAATTTCGCGACCGGTGCCCCTTTTTGCGCGCCTAAGTCCCGCGCCGCCCAGGACTTCGGCATTCCGGCGTCTCCCTCGGAACCCGATCGTTGCGACCTCTCGCCGATCAGATTCCGAGGGGGGGCTTTTGTAGACGCCGGAAAAGTCCGTTGCTCCCAAACGAAGCTCCGGATGCGGAAAGCGAGGTCATATTTGGAGTCGGAAGGATGTTTCGGAGGGCCCGGAGGCCTTGCGCGGAATTTCAGAGGCACGCGCGCAAAGGAGATGTCCCGCGCGGAAAACCCCCGGGATGCGCGCAATGCGCCGGCTCGGCGCGCAATTCTGCGCGCCGCGGGTCCGCGCGCCTCCCTTACGCGCCGCGCCCGATTCCGCGCCCGCGAGAAGAATTTCGCGCTCGCACCCTGGATTCCGCGCCCGGGGTTGCCTATAAATACAAGGCGACCCCCAACGTTTCAAAGGTGGCTGGAAGTCGAAACGTCTCCCGTGCGCGCAATTCAACCCCTTCCGCGCGCAATGACGAACTTCAGGTAACCTCCTTTCATTCGCGCAAGAAAGCCTCGGGGTCCGCCTTCGCGCGCAATCCCTGCTGGCTCCTTTCATTTGAATAAAAACTCACCCTAAGGCCTTTGCGCGCAAAAGAACCCGCTTGCGCGCAATTGCCCCCGGGGTGCGCGCAATCCGGCCTGATTGCGCGCACCCCCCCTTCTTTCAAGTGGCCATTCGTTAAAGAATGAGCCGTTGCCCCCGCGCGCTATCCGAAGCCCGGTGTGAGCAATCTCAAGCATCCGCGCGCAAGGCGCTGGCCCAATTGCGCGCCAGCCGCCCCGATTGCGCGCCGGCCCGTAGTATTGCGCGCAAAGCTTCCTTTTTGCGCGCAATCTGCCAGGGTCGTCCCTGTTGACCTCCTAAGGTTACCCGCCTGTGTGGCACCCGATGATTCTCATCCCGGGTGCCCGCACCGTGCGTTGTCTTCCCGTGCGGCCCTCCAGGCTTGCGCGAAGTGACACGCACCTATGTCCAGCATGACGTTAAACTGCATATATGTCCAGCATGACGTTAAACTGCATATATGTCCAGCATGACGTTAAACTGCATACTCGTCCAGCATGACGTTAAACTGCATATACGTCCTGCACGACGTTAAACTGTACATCGTCCGCGCTGCAAGACGTTAAACTGCCAAGTGCTTCGTCCGGCAACCTATGCCCAGCATGACGTTAAACTGCACACCCGTCCAAGCTGCACGACGTTAAACTGCCTAGCCCCCATCGTCCGTGCTGCAAGACGTTAAACTGCCAAGTGCCTCGTCCTCAACACATGACGTTAAACTGTACTTCGTCTGGCAAGACGCTAAACCGTCCGCAACCTGATCCCGTGCTCCGCACGCAGGGTCTCCCCCGGTTTGGACGTGGCCCCCACCCGCTCGTCTCTGCAGGGATGTCGGGATTGTCCCCCTTTTGGGACGATTTAATGGGAGTGGCTTTTCCCTACGGGGGCAGGGTATTACAAACCCCTAGTTTCTCGTGGGAGGCTGCACATGTGTATCTCCATTGCACCTCCCCACTGCCGAAGCCAGTAGAGGGTCTGACTGGGATCGAGGTGTCTTTTGCTTTCGGTCCAAGTCCCTTCCAACTGAGTTTTGCAGTATCCGGGCTGCCCCAAGTGCGTAAGTCCTGACAGAATGAACTACGTGGACTTTGATCCCTGTCTTCTATACAGGGTACGTAGGAAGCCTCCCTGAGGTCCAAGCCCACCACCTGGTCGTCCCGGTCGTATTTACGTCGGTTCGTCCATCAGTGGACCCCTCCAGGGTTCACGCTTGCGTTGATTCACCTATGAATCCGCCCCTGTGGGAGACCGCCCGTGTGTATCTCCACGGTGCCTCCCCACAGCCCCCCTTTTCCATTTCCCCTTTTATCGTCCAGCATGACGTGAAACTGTGACCCACCCGGCCGTTCCATCCCCCTCCGTGCGAGGTGGTTCGGTTCAATCCTCCGCCCGGCGGCCTCGACCTCTTCGTGAGTCGGCTTGCCGACGTCCAGCATGACGTTAAACTGTATGCCCGAACTACGTTGACTTTGATCCGTGTTAACGCGCGGTACGTAGGAAGCCCCTCTGGGGTCCAAGCTCTTTACTCCATCATCCATCCTGATCCTTACCCGGGCCGCCACATCCCGGTGGGGTCATGCCACTTCACTTCACTCCACGTTACTTGGGAAGCCGCCCATGTGCTGGCCCCAGCGTCGGAGGTTCCCCGCAAGGGGTTCTGTCATCTGATCCACTTTTCGTGTTGATCGGTCCGATGCCGTCCCCGCTGGACGTTAAACTCGCGGCATACCCCGTGTTAAACACGGGAAGCTGAGGAAAACCTCAGGTGACACAGTTCCCCGCACCTAGTACGGGATGCCTCAGGCCATCGTGCCTTCGAGAAGCCCTATTAGGGACGGAAGACAGACGTGCAGAGCCGCAGTGTTACAACACGCCCCCAGCACCCAGAGCCACCCGGCCTTCTCACCGCAGGTTGCTGCCCCGCCCAGACTCCTTGGAACGTCCGGGCGGAAGCAGCGTAATTAACCGGTGTCCATGAAGATATGGCGCCGGGAACGAGATTCACGAACATTCTTAAGTCTATGAGGGAGACCCGGATTAGGCGACAAGTTCCGAGGAGACGTCCAAGGAAGGAGAAGCCGACATCCCATCATCCCGGTTTCGATCAAGGAGCAGACGCCCCTGAATAAGGGACGGATGCCGCCCGCCCTTGGAAAGCGGGACTGCGGGACCACAAGCCGCGCGCCCATCCCCTCGGGTTGACGGGTGCACGCGCGAACGCGTCCTGGCGGAACAGCGTAACCCGACGCACATCCGCACCGAAACAATGATAAAAAATGTCAATCAAATAATTTGTAATTAAACTATTTTTAATGTCATATGGGTTCATTATTTAGAGATACAAAATAATTTAACAATATTAATAAACGTACTTTTATAACAAAAATTTAATATTGGTGATAAATCCAGTATATCAATATCAAGAATTTTATTATTTCATAATAAGTAATAGGTTTTATACATGAGTTATAGATAAATATATGTCGTTTTTACGGTTTTAATAATATTTATTCTTGATAATCAATGAACTGATTTTTTAAAATGATTTAAATAACCATTATATATTTTTTGTAATAATACACAAAATCATCCCAATATTAATTATAAATTAAAATTAATAGTTTCATATTTTTTATATTATAATATAATCTATAATCCTTTATCTCATGGGTATTATGGAATATATACATTACAACTGGCATGTTACTTTTTTTGGGTCCCATTTGAACCTGATCCATGAATATAAGACATATATAGTATAATATAATGAATCAATAAAATACATTTTTCAAACATCAATCTCTTATTATTTAATTTTTTGAATTTTATCTATATCATATTTAATCATTATGAGCTTAAATGTTTTCATTATTTCATCATCAATATATATTAGTTATGTAAATAAAAACAAATATATTTAAAAAATCATTATGATATTCATTTTTTCATTTATTGTTTATTTCGAACAATATTTTATTCACCATTTGTTTCATTCCTTTTATATATCTTAAATGTATACGGTCTGAAGATTTATCATGTCTGGATTTTATTTTAATTAAAATTCAATGTACACATTATACATCAATGAATCATATAGAAAATTTCTTTCATTAGTTGTTTCATAATGGATTTTGTCACTATTTTTAAATTTTTTATCTTTAATAATCATTACATAAAAAATTGATATTATTTTGATTCTTTTATTATAACAATAATATCTTTACTTTGAAATTATGATCTAATGAATATATATCCAATAAATGAATTACCTAATTTTCTCCGTTTCAATTAATTTTTTATGATATAGTAAATAATATATTATATTAAAAATATTTTGAGGATGTTATTTTCTTTTTAAAACATTTCATTTAATTATGTTTTATTATTATAGATCAATAATTATAAGATAGTCTCTTTATCAATGCAATTATCACATAACACCATGAAATAAAAAAAATTCATTTTATTATATACACCATTGGAGACACAACAACAATCATAAACAACTCATAAAATATATTGTTTAATATCTCTTCAATAGTTTGTACAAAACGCAACCCTGAGTTTAAATAAACAGTAATATTATATACCATTATAATATATCCATTTAATTTTTTTGGATTAATATTAATAAAAAAATTATTAAATTTTTTAAATATTAATAAATAATATAATCATTTAAAATTAAATTAATTTTTTCTGAAAAATAATATTTTTTTCTAAAATATCATTTAGTTTCACATTTCTTATATAATATAAAAATTATTTTAATTTCAAATTTTAGATAAATAATTTGAAAAAGTGTTTATTATTTTTAAGATCATCATTTTGAAATTATCATAATTCATATTTCTTATAATTTCATGAAAATATTCATTCTTCAAAGAATTAAAGAAAAATAATATTTTTATTCGAAACGTTCTTTCCATTTAAACAATTTAAGTGAAATTATATTTTAAATTCTTTATGAAAATTTTGTAAAATTATATCAAAATTTATTTTATATTTTTCATTTCAATCCATTTAATATTAATTTGTATCATTAAATCTGTTTATTCATTTCGTAAAATTCTCTTAGGAAACCCACTTTTTCATTTTTTTTCTGTGTGTAACATTTTTAATTGAGGTATTCCACATTTGAGAATTGATAATGTAAAAAATTAATACCAAATATAGAAGTATAATACATAATATTATATAATAATTGTATATAATATTTTAACAAAAAATAATAAAAAATATAGTAAAAACTAATTATCATGGTTAAAGTGAAAATGGGTTTACTAGAGGTTGAAATAAAATAATATTGTCTGTAAATAACTGAAAACATGTTTAATATATATTTTATGACTATATTGTTACCTTAAAAATCCTAATCAAGGATTATAATCTATTTTGAATAATTTATTCATGGCTAAAACGATATTGAACCAATTTCTTTTGGAACATTACATATGTGAAACTCAACATTGTTATAGTTGGCCACCCCATCTCCTCTCTTATTCACTCCTTCAATCCCATTTTGTTCAATAAATACTTTCAAAAATAAATTTATATATTCCATAAACAGATCTTATAATACTTTTTTACTCATATATCTATTATAGGAATACATTATTTATAATCCGTATATAATTTTATGAGAAATGGTAAAAGTCGAAAATTTGTATTTTAATTCCATTACTTCTTAACACTCCAAAAAACCCTAACTAATTAAAATATTAATATACCATAATATAATTTATACCTAAATTTTTTTATTTGGATATAATTTCTTATTTTCATCTCCTCTTCCCAAAATGTGAAATAATTTCATGTCTCAAGTATACGGAGAAATAAAAACACACGAAGTGATATAACATGTTTTTTAGAAACACCTCTCACAGTTTGTTATGATGATAGATATAAATTATAAATATTGTATTTATAACATTATTATAATATATTAGTCACAATATCTTATACACCATTTTCTATTATTTTACATTTTGGACACGATAATATCAGTCACGTATAAAGTGGACTACCGCCTCCCAAAATAATGTGATTCATTTTTCACTTAGTCATTAAATTGAAGTTAATATACGTAAAGTAAGTCAATATATCTGATAAAAATGTAATACTAATGATATGGATTGAATATTTATCATTCATAATTGATAATATTCTATTTCTTTATTACCTTTTCACTCACTGGATGATGAAAACATCGTTCTTGTATGTGTGGGCTTCCACCTTCAGAATGAGTTATTACTCAATTTTCATAACAAAAAAATAGGGCTAATATAAATATAAATATATATATATATATATATATATAATTTTTTAAATATTTATAATTATAAATTTATCAAATATCACATAAATAATTTCTGCAATGATATCTAAAAAATTTAATCTTTTCATACACATACATATGGATAACTGTCTCCATAATGGTATCATACTTCATTTCTGAAGAACCACCATTCATTATTGGTATTAAAAATAGAATAATAATATATATATGATAATAATTTCATAATTATTAATATTTTTATTATGATTCTATATAATATGTCCTTTAATATCACCCTTCATAACAATTGATAACAGAGAAAATAAGAAAATTTATACCTGAAATAGTGAAAACAAGGATTGATTATTAATAGAAGGTAGGTACAATGTTATAAAATGAAAATATATTATTTTATAAACACTAAAATGGTAATTTTTAAATTTAATTAAAATTTTAAACTATTATTCAGTAGGACAATGTAATTTCAACCCAATGGAAACATGAGGTTAGTGCCACCATCATAATATCACTTTATTGTGGAATTTTATAATGTTATGTAGCTAATTTATTTTATATGGGTTATAAAAATAATATTTTAAATTTAAAAACATGGACCTTTATTAATTTAGTTTATTATATCTATCAATGTGAATTATTTTATTGATAGGGATTTGACAAGAAAATTTCAATGTGGTATGGTATTTCATATCTCAATTTCTAACTATTTGTTTATATTAAATAATTATTTTAATTGATATTGTAATATTCTGTGTTTAATGATATTTTAGAAGACTATGTAATATATCTACTTTATTAATTTTTAATTACATTTCATACAAATAGATCTCTTCACTCGTTATTTTTCACTTCAAAAACATTATCTTTATAAGGTTTAACTTCACAATCAAATTTTTATAGGGATTTCTTACTCATGAATTTCCATTATAAAAAAATAATTTTTAATTTATTATCAAAATCATTTCATTTTTTCAATTCTATATCATTATTCTTTTTTCACGTACTATATTAATTTATCACTTTTTGGAAGTTACAGTTATGGAGAAATTTTCCTAATAAGATACATGTTCATCTCTATCTTCAGTAGAAAATACATTTTCTTCCAAAATCATGTTTTATAAGAAATTTTTTAGAAATTAATATTTATCCATTTCAAAATAATTTATTAAATAAATATTTAACAATATTTTATTTAAAAAATTTATTTTTAAAGTAATCATCATGATTTTTACAAAAAAAAAAGTGGAAGGATTTTTTCTCTTAACATTACAAATTGAAATAGATTCTTAAAAACCTATGAAACTAATTTGTAATCATTATTTTATATGGTTCATGTTTTATTATAAATTTAATTTATATTCAAATTAATTGGAGCATTTTCTTCAAATATTCTCTCAAAGAGAAAATGTTTTTTACATCAAAAATTATTTTCAAGATCTATTATTACATTTTTTTGTTCATTGTAGACAATAAAATGTTATTATAAGAATACTATAATATTTATATATTATATTAATACCATAAATATTGTTTATTTTATTTTGGATTATGATAATTTTGATCAAATAAATTCATTAAATTCACTCTCTTTATTTTTTTAGCTATTAACATCCCCCTTAAATATTCAGATTCATCTACTAATTAGATGTAAAATTTCCATTAAATATCTATATTATTTCAAAATAGAATTGATAATAATTTAATCACATATAATTTCATTTTTTGGTGTTCCATATTGAAATTTATTATTTTATTCAGGGAAAAATTATAAAATTTATAATCTCTTCTCATTATAATTATTTTCTTATAAAGATAAATGTTCTTTAATTAAATCAATCATGTGATATATTAGGAATTAATTCGATATAGAGTGATGATTTATTCCGTGAATTATATAGCCACTCAATGTATTGGTAACTACATGAATAAAATCTGTAATGTAGAATTAAATTGGATTTTCTAATAGTCTAATACCCTCTCTTGAACGGTCTTAATAAGAGAGGTATCATTTTTCAGAGAATATGACATCAAATCACTAAGCATTTCATTAATTAAAAATTATATTATTATTATTCATATGGTATTATGTAGGGACCAAATTATTTATAGAATAATACACATTCATATAGATTAATTTTTTTGAGTATAATATTAATTTTATATTAAATGGGGTGTTTTCATCGAGAGTGTACATGACATGCAACAAAGGGTTTCTATGAAATCATGCGTTGCACACAACACTGAGGTATACCGAACAATAATAAAAAAATAATATTATTATTTTAAATGGTTGTTAACACTATGATGTTGTATTTAATTTAATAAAAATAATTTTATATATTATGATTATACAATTTTTTTTTGTGATTTTACATTTTTCAAATGAATTTTAGAGGCATAATAAGAATATTAATCCGATTTTATGTAAAAATTTTAAAATATTTTTAAATGCTTTTTTACCCTTTTGGATGGAGAAACTTTATTAAACATTGATTTTGTCACATTCAGGAGTAATATTTCCAAAATTTCTTCTATATAATTAAGACACCATAATTTCCTATGGATAAATATTTGGAAATTTTCTCATAATGTTCATTTTTTTAATTAATTGTGCAAATTACTGCATTTTAATTCAAAGCTGCATTTTTATCTAATTATTAATATTAAAATATTGTAATTTTAATTGGTTTTAAAGTGTAATTATATTATATAATTATCATTTAATCCAATTATAGTCATTTCAAGTAATTATACATTGAGGGTGGACATAATCACATGTTAACATTCTGATATTTTTTTAATTTTTTAAAACATTGAATTCTAGTATTGACAAGAGGAAATAATTTTAAATTTATTTCTAATAATTCCATGTTTTCAATTTGTAAAATAGTTTACATATTTGGAAAAATAAGGTCCAAATTTTTTAAATAAGAACCTTTTATTTTTTATCATTATAAATAATAAGTTTAGTAATTATTTTTATTTACCATCGTTCAAGGGAAAATAAAAAAAATATGTTTAAAATAATATTATAAAAATATTAAACAACTATTAAACATCTTGTAAACCAATTATAAGATATATTACCAACCGTGGTCATTCTTGGTTTTTTTAGAACCCCATGGAGACTCTTTAGTGTGATAAAGTCCCATTATAACAATTTATATAAATTAATAATAAATATAACATAAACATGTATCGTTAACTAAATAAATTTTAATATATGGTATTATAACTGATAAATTAGACAATAAATTTTCATTATAAATCCTTGAATATTTCATAAATCATCGTTTTTTCTTATAGTTTTTTTACATTAAATAAGTAAATTTATTTCCGACAAAATGATGATACAATGATTACGTTATTTTAGATAGATTCAAATAGATGTTATTATAAATATTAAAATAAATGTAATTTAAAAATTTTGATTTCATACACATATTTTATATAGGATTATGACACATTATCTTTGATTTATTGTCATTCTTTAAGTAATCATGTTGTTATGAAATAAAAAAATCAATTACTAATTAATGTCAAATTTGACATAAATGTGTATTTATAATAAATATTATTTAATTAAAATATTTAATTATCCTAAAAATAAAATATTCAAGAAAAAAATTAATATAATATTTAAATATTAATTAATGATCCTCTTTTAGTTCTCTTGGAATTTTATAGTAAATTTTTATCAATAAATTATGAAAATACTGGAAGACATAGAAATAGATAATGTTTTAAACGATGGGTTAAAGATAAAAGATCTGGCTAATTTTGTCACCTAAACATGTTAAAAATCTACTATATTATATGATTTAAACACATTACCATCTTATCATTGGAATATATAACTTTTTAATTATTGGAATTCGAAAATCAATTTTATAATAAAATAATACTTCAAAACATTCTTAATGTTCCCCACCTATTTCTTATAAAATGCATTCACCTGTACCAACTTACTTACTTCTCTTAGGCCTTTTGTGTCATCCAAATTAGGCCCAAATAATCTCCCCAAATACCAAGATTTCTCTTGTAGGTGATAAATTTGGTATAAAAAAATACTTTTCACTAAAATCAAAAAAAGTTACCAGATTTAGAGGTAACACCTTTTCTCAAGTTCATTTAATTTATTTTACAACTTCACGCCCTATTATTTTCTTATTATATAAATAAAAAAACCACTAGTATAATATGTATAATATTATTATTTTATGATAATTATTCTTACAAAACTTATACACCCCACTCTCTAATTTATATGAACAAACATTTTCTTTGTACGGTGAACTACTGCCTCATGAAATGATGATTGTTCAATTTTCTCTTACAAACTATGATGGTTGACATTATGAAAGAACTATATTTATATAATATATATATTTTATTTATATTTTATCTATTATTCTATAATATTTTTTTAAACGCATTCCTTTAATCTTTCAATAATGTGTAAATATAAAAATTTCAATTGAGGATGTGTGGATAAATTCCCCCTCAATGAGATATAACTCAATCATTCCATTAATAGAATGTATAAAAGATATAGGTAAGGAAAATTTGTAAATTATATAAATAGATTTTATATTATCTTAATATATACCTATGTTTTATTTAGTTTTTATTCCTTTATTATGACAATGGAAATTAAGGAAGCGTTTCTGTGTATGTATAACCTACCGACTCCCTGAATGGTGAATTTCATTTTTTATATCAAAATGATAAGAAATATTAAAAATAAATTTATATTCTGTATATATATTATATTTAAATCATTATATCTATTCTAAAGATAATGGATTATGACAACATGGAAAATTTTTAATTATAACATATTTCATTTTTTGACTGAAGTACCAAACAACAAAAAAACGACAGATATGAACTCATATAATTTACCAATAGTTATTTACACACCGTTGGTGTTGTGGTGGTAAGGGTTTGGGAGGGTGAGGGGCAGGTCACGGGGTCAATTACTCGGGCTTGCAATTTAATGTAATTTTATTCCATTCGTGTGTGCCGCTTTTGCGGTTGTACCCATTTAAAAAAATTAATTAATTAATTTACCAATTTTTATAACATGGTAATAAGTGATATTAATTGAATATTAAAAATTACTAAGGTTATTAATCAAGTAAAAATTTACCTATGTTTTTTATC
The DNA here is from genome assembly GCA_963277665.1 of Viscum album. Lineage (NCBI taxonomy): Eukaryota > Viridiplantae > Streptophyta > Magnoliopsida > Santalales > Viscaceae > Viscum > Viscum album. The sequence goes on along the minus strand of OY728131.1, from coordinate 1,212,738,874 downwards.
CTGTAATATAATGAATAAACAAGACAAGTCATACTCATTGTAGTGAAATTTCAAAACATAATTTTCACTCACTGGGCATTACACATATTTCATTGATTATATTATTCCAAGATTATATTTGGAATCATATTTATTAATTTATGTTTTAATTTACACTCCCCTTTTAGTGGATATCTAGTTTCAACACATCATTATGCAATTTATAGATTCCTAAATTAATTATATTAACTTTGTGAGAGAAATCTTACCTCAATATTTATTCCATGAGATAGATATTTTAGTAATTGGTTTTGTTTTTCATAGAATATGTGTGAATTCACATTGATTATTATACATTTATTATCCACTAATATTGAGGGTATATTTATTTTTCACATTTAATTATTACATTTTTATCTTTAATCCAAGGATACGATCTTTGTAATGGATTTCGTCTCAAATTATATAACATTGATATTTATTTTTTTATGCACCAAATAAATTTTATGGTGTATATAGTACCCTAAGATATATAATTTATCATAAATATACTTATTCTAAGGATATTATTTGTTTGTTTAAAGTTATTATTTTAATATTTTATTCAATTATTTCAATTTTTGTAAGAGATAGTTTAACTGAAACATCATTTTGAATTTTTTAATGATTTATTCTCCTAAATAATTCTAATTAATTTCCATGTTTTTTAAATGGTATTAAGGATTTATTTATATCTGAATTAATTTTTTATATGTTATTTTATTATAAATGTGTAAAAGTGGTATGTTAGACATTGATTAAAAAGTATAATTACAAAATATTTTAAATTGTTTTGTAAACAGATTGAAAATTTCAATATGTTGAATTGATTTCTTATGATTGATAAGTGCAATTTTTCTAATTACAACATTTATGTGTTATTATTATGTAACGATACTTGTAAATTTGATGTGTTGTTATGTGATAAACCAAATATATATGGTTCTGTGATAAGCTATGGGCCGACGAGCCATATATATCTTTTCAATGCATTAGGTAATGTGATTGAGGTAAATGATAATGTTTCTCCTAAGAAATTTAGGGAATATAGTTTGATGGGTATTCCAAACGTAACCATAAAGGTTACACCCTATGTATATGTTAAAGCTAAAAATAAGTATGATATTTATTCCATATTTTGTCTTTATGTTTTATAATTTCTTTTAAATTGTGTAGTAATAATAATATTACATGATGTAAGCTATGTAGTTTATGTTTTTTGGGTAAAATAAATGATTTTGGGAAAATGGTTTCGTGGGTGTTATATATTCATGGGATAAAAATTTTATTCTTTATTTTATATTCCTTTCTAAGAATTTTTTTATTATACCATGTTTTTGAAATAATTTTCATAGTGTATAAGGAAGGCTAAGAGAAAGGAATAATTCAAGAATATTTTTATCAAGAAACTAATAATTTATTTATTTTAGGCATTTTATTATTATGAGAAAACATTGGATAGTGTAGAAGAATCTATTTTTTATTTTTTGAGATGTAATGTATTAATTATGTCCAAATTCTATAAAACTCTAAACATGGAAAGATTCACAATGTGAATTAAATTCATATTTTTAACTGGACTCAATATTAAGTATTATTAAGGTTGGGGACTTATAGTTGGTATTAGATGAATGGTTTAGAAAACACTAGATATTAGGATGTTTTATTAAGTGATTGGGATATGATCATGGGTTTATAATTTTAATGTATATTATATGTTCAATGACTTGGAAACCCATTTTTAGGAATATGTAATTTTAATGTGAATAACTGTATTTTTGAGACCTTCATCATTAAAAAATTTAGGGGTTATTAGTTTTTGGGATGCAAAATGTGAGTTATGAAATAACAATTCAGGTTAAACCTCGTTATGGTATTTTTTTCTAATTTTTTTAATTTTATTAATTATATTAGAATTATATATTTTTTGATCAATGGAAACACACAGACCGTGTGTCAACCCGTGAAATCGGACAAATATGCCAGAATCAAACCCAAAAACTTTGAGTGATTGAGATTTATAGCCTACCACTGGCTTATGTGAATTGCATGGTTAGTATAACTTAGTATTTTTAGTTATATGACTTTAAAGTTTAATAATAAGTTCATTTTGGGAACTTATGTTATATCCAAATGGATATCCTTAGTATAAGAATATGATTTTGGGATTAAGTGAAAACAATTTTTTGGTATGATGTTATGTATTTTAGAAACATTGTATGATTACGATAAATTGAATACAATGGAATTTAATTGAGGACTTATGTTTGAATTATATAATGGGAATAAGATATGATTTTAACTATGGACTTATGGGGAATTAGATTATCTAAGGAGATGATTAACCAATAATGGAGAAAATGTGATTTGTTTAATTAATTTTTGTGTGAGACATTAAGAGTGGTCGGTGTTATTTGCAGAAAAATGTTAATATTTATCATGGAAAACTATGTGATCAAATAGTTCTGATTTTCAGGTTTCAATATTAGGTGTATTATTTTTAAGGAATTTTAAGGACATTTATCTTTTGAACAGCCTATAAAGAACATGGGTATTACTATTTAATTTGGATATTAAATGTAAGCCATCTACTTTTAAAGATAAAATTTTTAGGGACAATATGATCTTGTAATAACCAGTTTTGTTTTAGATAATTTCTAATTATGGGGAAATTATATAGTTCATATTTTAGGGATTATTATATTATCTTGAAAAAAGATGAGTATATGGTAGAAATTTATCAAAGGATGTAAATAAACATGAAAATTAAGTATGTTTACTTATGTTATTATTCAATATCATAAACAAATTCCACAACCTTATGATATTTATATTAAAAAAAATCTATTTATTTTTCTTATTTTGAGATCAATAATTGTTTAATTGAACAAAAGATTATAGTTTCCTAGTTTTTTATTTTATCCATGTCTTGTTTCTTATTAACCTCCATAAAAGTGTGATGGTTAGTTACTCATTCATATCCATTTTTTTCTATATAGAATCCATGTATGTGTTATATCATTTTACATTTTTACATTTTTAATTTATTTTAAGAATATTGTTTTATTGATTCCTTTTCCGATGTGGGAATTTCAATAACGTTTTTTAGCCCAATATTAAATTTGGGATGGGGGGGAATGATGCAATGGCCCATGTATGTATTGAATAATATATTTTCATTTATAATATTTTTTTTGAAATTAATAATAATATTACATTAAATGGGATGCTTTTTCTGATTGTGTACTCAATACGCTCAAAGGGTTTCTCTGAAATTTTACTTTGCACACAACACAGAGTAATACTGAAAAATAAATCCACAATAATACTATTATTTTAAATAGTAGTTAAAGCCTAGCATTTTTATTGAAGATAAATAATATAATTAAATATATTATAATTAAAATATTTTTTAAATTATTTTACATTTATCTGATGAATTTTAGAGTCTTTAAATTGGAATGAATCCAATTTTTAATATAAAAAAAATATTTTTAAAAGCTTGTGTTAATGCCATCTGATGGTGAACCATTTTTAAATATTGGTTTTGTCAATTTTATGTGTTTTGTTAGGAAAAATAAACTTATTATACATATAAAGACATCAAATTTTATTTTGGATATTTTTTTTATTTTCTAAAAAAGTTAATTTTTTAATAAACAAAAAAAATAATGCATTTTAATTCAAAACTAAATTTTCATATATTTTTTAAATAGTTATATTGTTATTTTTATTTTTTTTAAAGTGTAATTGAATTATGTGTTTATTATTTAATCCAACTGTTATCATTGCATGTAATTTCACATTGAAATTGGATGTGAACACATGTAAAAAATTTGATTGTTTTTTGCTACTCAAGACCCTACTTTCATGTTTTGACAGCAATAATTAATTATAAATTAATTAATGAAAATTATATTATTTTAATTGATAAAAATGGATTCCATATTTGGAATCAGATGGCCAAAATTTTGTAAATTGATACCTTTTATATTCAAACATTATTAATTGAAACTTCAGTAATTTTGTTTTATTTACAATGGTCCACAAGTAAATCCAATATATAAGGGTAAAAAAATATAATAATAATATAAAAATACCCTAAAACATGTTATAATCCAATTTTATCATATATTTCTGACAATGAGAATTCATGGGTTGATTTTAGGACCCCATTGAGCCAATTGAGTGTGATACTGACATGTTATTAGAAATAATTTATTGTAAAGAAAAATATAACATACACGTGATTCATTAAATAAAATAATTTTAACTAAATTTATTTATGACAGAATGATAATGCCATGATTACCATATTAAAGAATGAATAAAATAAATTATATTATAAATATTAAAACATATGTAATTTTAAAATTTTTTATATTCACGAATTTTATGGAAGATTATAACATATTATCACTGATTTAATGCCTTTGGTTTAAAAGAGTAGTGTTTATTATGAATTAAAAAAAAATTTAAAATAGAATCAAAATTAACAAAAATGAGTTTAAAAAAATTACAATTTTATTAAATTATATGTTTTTTGTAAAAATACAGGACTCGTCTATAGGACATATATAATATTGAAAATTTAATTATCTATCCAATTGTGGTTGTGGTTTCATTTTAATGAGACTATAGTAACCATAAATTATGAAAATACAAGAATACATGGTAATGGAAAATGTTTTTAACTAAGGGTTAAAGCTAAAATATATATATAATTTCATAATTCCCTGACCCCAGCTACCCAGAGTCAGTTCATTATCACATAACATCGGCATGATACACGTAACAATGTTTTTATTTACTGATTAGTTTAGTAGCCATGAAATTTCTATATACATTCATAAGTTTTGCATTACCTCATTAAATAAAAACATCTACAAAATTTTTCCCCATTTACAAAACTAATATCCTTATCATATCCCTACATGTCAACCATAAAATACTTCTTCACATTCTAGGAAAAATAAAACATTGAAAGGGTGAGCTCAAATTTTCTGTAAGGATAACAATATAGTAGAAACTTTCATAAATAAGCCTAAACATTTAAGGGAATAAATGAGACAAAAACAGAAGCATTTTAATTATAAACTTCAGTAAAATATTAAGAAGATAAAATAAAATAATTCCATTTACTTATTTACATGGATATTATACAAGTATAAGAATCACATACACTATCAATATCCACTTTCATAATTATGGAATGCATAATTCCAGACTTCATAACCACACAGTCCCGGCCTTGTGCCAAGAATACAAATTATATTCTTTCAAGGCCTTATTCCAAGACACTAGTTTGTCTCATGAGACCTACCAATACATTGAGGAGCTATAGCGGGCTCCACCCGTCACTTACTAAGTCAAATGCATTCCTCATATGAAATGGTTTAAACATAACAAAAACATTTTTATTAAAACATGCATATGAAATGTCAATACTTTATCCATAAACCATGAATGGTGTAAAAATAACACATCCATAGTCAAACATATCATAAATCCTTTAATACAATATAGAAGATATGTATCATAATATATCAACTTTAAACAAGTTTGAAATCCCTCAAATGATGTTGACATAGATGTAATGAAATCTATTTGTAATAAAGAACTATTTCTATTTTGAAATCATTTAAAATCCACATATTTATAAAACAAAACATTTATTTTGAAAATATAGTTATAATATTATAAGGGAAGCTTTGATGATGATATAATGGTGGAAAATATCCACACATGTCGTAGAAGTTAACAAAAGTCATTCTTACATTAATTTTGTCAAACTGGTCATAAAGTACCATCTTTGGAAATTGACGTAATCATTTTTTTTAAAACATATATAGTCAAATAATGGTATAAATAACATTAACCCATAGTATATTAAATATTAATAATATTTTGAATTTCATTTTTAAGAAAACATGAATGTGGATGATAAAGAGGTCCCAATACATACGTACGTAATAAAAACCACGGATAAGTAAATAGATTGTAGAATTAACCCTTACCTTGTACTATTCCTTGGTTGAGGGAACGTTATACTCTATTATAATAGTTAAATAATTTCTATTAACCTATATAATAACATTATACATAAATATGAAACCATATATGGTCTTCTAATATTGCTTGTAAATAATATTTTAGTATTATCATCGTTTCGTGTGTTAACTGATATATTTTCCACTATATGCTTCATTATATAAGCCTTGTTTGTTATTGATAGTATGTATTTTATTAAAATACTGAATTATATGAAGTTATTAAACATTATTATTAATCTTCAAATGTATATTATTCTTTAATAATTACGATGGGGAATTAATCTCATCGAGTTCCTTGAGACAGTAATTCGTACGTACGCACGAGCAACAATATCATTCTTTTGAAGGTGAAATAATATATAATTGGATGGTATATAATATATATAGAATTCATATAATGTAATATAATTTATTTAAATAATTTATACTCATTATTATAATAATCCAAATAATTAATTGTTTGAATAACAAACTATACAACGACATGGAGGTGGTAAGTCTTACGTACGCACGTATGGTGACATTGTCCTTTATAGGATATATAGAATAATGAATATGGTTGTAAAATATCTTTATTAACATAAAAATATTTATTACATACTTTAGTTGTAGTTATTTTTTATTAAAACAAAAAATAAAGGGGATGTGGACGCAGAAAAATACATAAAAGAGGGTAGTGATTTTATTACCTCTTCTTCAGGTGTTTTTTGAGTTGATCAAAAGGGATCCTCAGGTTGGCTCTTTCATCAATGAATGGACACTAGGATTATGTGATAGAAGTTGTGAGGATATTTGGTTAGGGATTTTCTGATCCAAATGTCATTGGAGATGTGATTTTTAGAGAAGTGGAAGTACCCTTTTATAAGATAGGTGATATTCACTTTTGAAAAAGATGGAAATATTATTTTATTATAAAATAATTTTCAATTTATAATGGCTATAAAATGATTTATTTTTATGATAAGGTGGGTATGGGTCTAAAAACTCTAAACCAATAGTTTTTATATAGGTTTAGGGTTTCATATTAAACTTATATTTTAGATTTAACTCATTGCTAAATAGTTTGAGATTTACCATGTCACCTTGTAATTTTATATTACATGGTTAGTAAACAAACTATAACAAACCAAGAAAACCCCAAGTGGTTGATTATTAATATATATAACCATATCTATGTACTTGATAAAAATAATATATTTTTAGGAATATTATATCAACTAATAATATATTATTTGTTTTAAAAATTCAATTATGTAAATTTTAAAACTATTTATTATTTGTTTTTTTGTGAAAATATTAATAGCATGATTACTTAATATAATCATTTAATAAACCCTAAAATGTAATATTAAACTATAAAATTAGTGAAATTCATAAAAAGTCTCAAATTAAATTTATTTGGATATTTAAAATATTAATTATTTTAATCTTTCATTATTAAGGTAATTACTGCATCATCGTTATTTCAAAAATAAATTTTATTATTCAATGTCTAAAAATTATAAACAAAAATCCATTTTTTAGGAAATCATTTAATATTTCTAATTAATATATTTATTAAAATAGATAACTTATAGAACCCCTTTTAAAAATTATTTTACTGAAAGATATAATTTTTTGTCAATTTTGTCTTTACTTTAAATTATTTAATATAAAGTGTCATTATCACTCTCAAGTGGCTCAAAGGGGTCCCAAAATCGACCCAAGTATGACCATGGTCAGACATGTATCAGATAATTGAAATAGGAGACATTTATTGGTAATTTAATATTTTTATAATATATATGTTTACCATTATTTACCAGATTTACCCCTTTAACCATGATAAAAAAATATTTACTGAAATAACAATTCATAATGCCCAAAATTAGAAGATATATATTTATACAATTTAGACATCCTAATTCAAAATATATAATCAATTTTTTCAAATTAATAACACAGAAGTGGAAGAAATTAATATAAAAATAGTTCCCATTGTTAAAACAAAAAGCATGTTTTTAAGAAATAATAACTATTAGAAAATTGACACGTGTTAATGTCTAGTTTAAAAGTGAAATTACATACAACGAAATAAATTATATTCAATGATAAATATATAATCAATTGACACATAATAACCATTAAAATGTATAATTGAACTCTATATATTTTTTTTATTAAAAAATTTGATTTTATTTTTAATTTACTATTCATTTAAAATTTATTGTTTTCAAAAAAGTACCAAAAATTCTCTTTAAACTAATTCTGATATTCCGAATCCAAAAATGAAGTCCATTTTTAATGAAAAAGATGATAAAATTTTAAAAGTGGTTATTACTATTCATTACGGCTAGTTTGATTGGTTGTGGTGTGTTTGAACTCGATGTTGCGTGCATCACAAGCTTTTATATTATTCATAGAGAAGTGTACAGTGGATGCTTGGGGTGTTACATTCTCCCCTCTTTAAAATAATTTGATCCTAGAAATTTCAAGAATATTTCTATATATAATGATTTGAATGGTTCTTCATCATATGTTCATTGGGTTCCCACATTACCTCTTCCATCTTATGGTTTCTCCATAGAACATTCACTAGACGAGTTGTTCGGTTTCTCAACACTTATTCTATTGTATCAAGAATTCTGATAGGCTCTTTGTAATATAACAGATCGTGTTCCAGTTCAATTTCTTCATATGTGAGTACATGAATTTGGTCAGGCATGTATTTTCTCAACAGTAATACATGGAACACGTCATGATCTTTAGAGATTCTTGGAGGCATTTCCAAATGATAATCTACAATTCTAATTACTTCTAAAAATTTGAAAATTCTTATGTACCTCGAACTCCATTTACCCTACTTACTAAAATGTTTATCACCCTTCCATGAAGTTATCATCATGAAAACATGGTCTCCTTCATGAAATTCCACATCCTTCTTTCAGTTATCGGAATAGAACTTTTTCCTAAAATTGGCTGCTTTGATGTGGGTTTGGATAATCATTACTTTTTATTTTATTTCCATAAAAAGTTCTGGACCAATTAGTTTTATTTTACGAACATCATCCCAACAAGCTAGTTTGCGACATATCATTCCATTTAATTCTTTATATGTTGTCATATGAATACTTGAATGGAAGCTATTATTATAGGAAAATTATACTAGAGGTAAATACTAATCCTGCATACCTTCAAAGTCAAAAGAGAAAGATCTCAACATTTCTTCTAAGGTTTTAAAAGTCTATTCTGATTGTTCATTGGTATTACGGTGGTAAGTAGTGCTCAAATGAAGAGCTATGTCTAGGGCATCTAGAAGACTTTTCCAGAGACCTAATATAAATCGGGGATCATGATCAGAAACAATTTATAAAGGTAGACCATGATGCCTTAAAACATCTTTAATATATAGTATTTCCAAACATTAAAGTGGTAAATCTTCTCATATAGAAATAAAATGGTCTAAAATGATAATGTAATTTACCAGGACCCATATTGCATCATCCCTTCAAGGAGTCTTTTGTAGCCCCAAGACAGTGTCAATCGTATTATCATCCCATTTCAACTCAGTTATGGGAAGAGGTTGCATTACTCCTCTAGGATGTTGTCTTCCATCTTTCACTTGTTGACACACCATACATCATGACACATAATCATAAATCTATCTCTTATTTTTGTCCCACAAAATATGATCCTTTAAATATCTATAGATCATAGTGATATAAGGGTTTATAATGAAATTGTATCTATGTGCATCATCCAACAATTCCCTTTTTAGATTAGGTATATCAGGAACACAAAGTCTCTTTACAAATTTCGAAATTCCATCTTCATATATGAAGTCACTCAACCTAAATCATTCAAAACATTAATTATCTATTGAAATTACTCATTGCCAGTTCGAGAACTCTTTATTCTTTCTAGTAATGATGGTTTGGAAATAATTTAAAAATGTATTAATGTTTCAATTACATGGTTATTCCCATATCCATATTTACTAGATACATGAAAATAGGATCCCTTTCAACTCTCATCTAGTTCAAAACCCCATGATCCATTCTACTCAAAGCATTTTACACCTTATTTTCCTTTACCGAGTAGTAGTGTATAGGGAAATCATAATCCATGAGTAGTTAAAGACATTGTATTTTCCTCATGTTATGTTTTTTCTCTGTGAAAATATACTTCAAAATCTTGTGATCGGTATATATATCACATTTTTCACCATAGATATAGTGTTTAAAGATCTTCAAAGCAAAGATTACAGATTCTAACATAGGATCATCAGTGGGATATTTGTTTTCATTAATTATTAGCTACTCTGATCCATAGGCAATAACACTATCTTTCTACAGAAGGATACAACCATGTCCATTTGTTGAAGAATCACTATAAATAAAAAACCCATCATTACCCGATGGTAGAGTTAAGATAGAAGCATTGTCAAATCTTCTCTTCAGTTATTCAAAAAATCTTCACACTCTATTTTCAAATAAAATTTATCCCCTTTACATTTGAGTGTGGTTAATGGGTTATCCTATCAGGAAAAATTCTGTTCAAAAAATCGATAATAACCAACTATACAAATAAAACTACGTACCTAAATTATACTCTTCGGTGTGAGACATTCTTGGATTTCCTTTCTCAATAAAGGATCAACCAATATTCCATCCATAGAGACTATATGGCCATGAAATAAAATCTCTTGAAGAAAGAATTCACACTTGATAAAAATCACATATAATTCATTTTTATTGAGGGTTTTTAGAATAGTGTGCATGTGACTTCCCGGATCATCATAGCTTTTTGAGTATACCAAGATATCATCAATAAATACCACTCCGAAGTCATCAATATATTCCTGAAAAAATCTATTCATTATATTCATGAATAAAGTGGGTACATTAGTCAATATAAGAGGAATTACTTTAAACTCATAATGCTCGTACCAGGTTTAGAATGTTGTTTTCAAAATTTCTTCATTCTCTACACAAAACTGATGATATCTAGATCAATGGTTAATATTTTGAAAATATTTAGGTCCAGGAAGTTGGTTGAATAATTCATCAGTTTGAGGTAGGGGATACTTGTTATTTATTGTAATAGGATTGATCTCCATGTAGTCAATCCAAAACCAGATAGATCCACCTTTATTCTTAACAAAAATGATAGAGGATCCCCTTGGAGAAACACTAAGGAGAATAAATCACTTATTACTAAATTCCAGAATTTTTTTCATTAGTTACACTACTTCCACAGTGTCCATTCTATAAGGGGACTTCGATATGGCCTTGAAGATATATTAAATCAATGGAAAACTCAATTTCTCATTCTAAAGGATGTCTAGGTAAATCCTATTGAAACAGATAAATATATTCTTACACAATAGTTACGTCCTCTATTAAAACATTCTATTACTCAACCATAGATATTTCATTTTATTCAGCCCAAATAAATAAATTTAGTAGATGTACTAGGGGTGGATCTAGATATGAATCAAATGGTGGTGTTTCATCTCAAATGATAAGGTACTCCTAAATATCATCAAAAATTGTATCCTTCTTCTTCTTACAGTAAAATTTTGCATCATATTCTGAAATCCAATCCATACCGAGGATTATATAAAATTCAATCATGGCTATGAATATGAGATCATTAGATAAATAACATTTATATGACCTAATGGTAACGAATTTACAAAACATTGTTGTCATGATACGTCCCTAAGGAGTTTTGACAAACAAATCCAATATTATGTCAAATTGAAAATATCTAAATTTCATAGAGAACTGAGAAAATATGAAATAATGTGATGATCCAGAATCAAATTAATCTTTGGACAAACATGAAGAATCTATTAAATTATCTTCTACTACCTCTTTCGAAGCATCAACATCAGAAGTAGTGATCACATAAGCTTGGTATTGCTCCCATGGCCTTTTATGGTGTATGTTTATTTTTGAACAAAGGAAATTCATTTTTATAATACCACATTTCTCTACATTTTTTAAATTCAATATTGAAATCCCCTTTCTTCCCCTTGCAATCAAGAGTTTGCTGGCCATTTTCACCACACATGTAATAGAATCACATTCCCTTTAGGAAATTACCAGGGTGTTTCATCCCACATTTACAACAGGATGGATATTAAACTTTTCCCTTCTTACACTTATTTCTATCTCTAGAGTGTTCATCTGATATCTTCTTATCATTAATTGCATTGAAGTTTTAAGATGTAGATAATTCCATTTCTTTTTAGATAGCACAAGAGACGATATCTTCGTATGATGAGAATGATTGTGAGAATAATGCTCGATAGAGAAATCATTTTACCCCATCAAAGAATCTATCCATCTTACTCCTTGGGTTAAGTATATATTCTATTTCATTCCATTCTATACATGTAATGTTAGCCTCAAAATATGCGTCATTCTCATCTTCCTTTATCCATAGACTCAGAAAGTACCTTTCCATATCCGCTCAATGGTCATGAGGAAAGTATTTTTATAATAAAATCTATTGAAACTCCATCCGTTCCATGTTCTGTACTTATTCATCTTCCATTCTGTTTTAGATTAATTACCACCATTGATCTGCATCACCCATGAGGAGATAAACTACAATGATTACTTTTTCCATTTCGTTAGTCCCTGAAGAATGAAATATATTCAGTAAATAACTTATCCATTGCTCAACTACTAATGGATTTTTACTACCATTGAATTTTGGTAGTTATTTCCTCCTGAAATAGTCTAACATTGATCCTTTTCATTGTGGATCAGGGTGCTCCATACGAGTTTGGTTAATATTCATAACCTGAATGAGTTGTCCCATTATTGTGATAAGCTTAAAAGAAGCAGTTTAATCACCAGCTCCTCAATAATTATACTGAGTACAGGGTAAATCCTTATATGGATTACGTGGGTTGATACGATTTACCTTCCTTCCACTATATTTTATTTCAAAACAATGGTATACCCTATTTTAGTTTATGAAACAAAATACATATTTCCTAACTTATAGAACAGTTAATGTAAATTGAACAATTTATGGATATAATCCATAATCATAAAAAAGATTTCATAGAGGATGTATATACTCATAAACCCGTCATAATGGTTTTAATGAAAATGATAATTATCCTATGAATATATCTCGGGAGTGTCGTAAACTAGAGTACAACAAGGCCCATTGTCGTGCACCAGTTATCATTCGAGTGTAGCTCAAAGCGGTGTTTTTGGGTTTTACCCCTAGGTACAATTATGCCATAGATACCTCTACCTGCTCATATCCATACTGGGATGTATTTCCTGGAAAAATCAAAAAATCTCAACATTACAAAAATTCTGGGAATTTCATCTATACTAATCCTTATAGTCTCTCATAGGGTAGTGTTCTCTAATCAGAGTTTTTTCTAAATCTATTTTTTCATGGTTTTCAATAAAATTTTATGAAACCAATTATAACACCTTGAACCCAGTTACCATGAGTTGGTACCTTATTACGTAAAATTTTCATGATAGATGGTATGATGACCTGGAAGACTGGTCAGTTTAGTAGCCATGGAAGAACTAGGTACATCCATAAGTTTTATATTAAATCATGAAATAAAAACATCAGAAATAGTTTATCCCCATTGAACTAACTTATATCCTTAGCCTATCCCTATAGGCTAACCATAATATACTTCTTCACATCCTGGTAATAAAAAAACATACAAAGGGGTTTGCTCTGATGATCAGTAAGATTAACAATATAGCTGAAATATTCATAAATTAGCATAAACATTTAAGGAAATGTATATGAAAAAACAAAAGCCTTTTAAACATAATATTCAAAATAATATATCAATGATAAAATCAATCAATTCCATTTACTTATTCACATGGATATTCTACTAGTTGAAAAATCATATGCAATATCAATAGTCACTTTCATAATGATTGAATTCATAATTATATATATCATAACCACAAAGTCAATTCCTAGTACCAATACTACAAAAAAGATTCTGTCAAGGCCTTTTTCCAAGACACTAGTTTGTGTCATGAACCAACCTATGCATCGAGGAGCTATAGTGGGCACCAACTGTTACATACAAAGTCCAATTAATTCCACATTTGAAAAGGTTTAAACATAACATAATCATTCATATTAAAACAATCATATGAAATGTCAATACTTTATCCATAAACCATTAATGGTGTAAAAATAAATCATCCAGAGTCAAACATATCAAAAAATCTTCAATACAATATGGAATATTTGTATCATAATAAATTAAATTCAATGAAGTTCCAAATTTATCAAAGGATGTTGACATTGATGAAATGAAAACTATTTAAAATTAATACCTCTTTCTATTTTGAAATCATTTAAAAGTAACATTATTATAAAAGAAATAATTTATTTTGAAAATATTTATATAAGTTTGTATGGGATTCTTCAATAATGATATTATGACAGAAAATAGCCGCACCTACCGTATAAGATAAAAATACATTCTTACCTTAATTTTGTCGAAAAGGTAATACTGTACCTTGTTTGGAAAAATAATGAAATTATTTCTTTCGAAACATATATGGTCAAATAATGGTATAAATGAAATTAACCCATAATATAGTAAATAGTAAATATGTTTTTAATTACATTTTTATGAAAACATAGATGTGGATCATAAAAAGGTCCCAATAGATGCTTATGCCTTATCAACCTCGGATAAGTAAATAGATTCTAGAATTAACCCTTACCTTGTACTTTTCCTTGGATGGGGGTATTTTAACCTCCTGTATAATATTTAAATCATTTTTATTAAATTATACATGGACTATATAGATAATTATGAAATATTATATGATACTATAATATTTATTATTAATAATATTTTAGTATTTTCATCGTTTAATGTGTTAAATGATCTGTTTTCCTTTATATGATTGGTTACGTAAGCAATGATGGTTATAGATAAGATGTATTTTATTCATATCTAGAATGATATTAATTTCTCCATCATTATTTTCAATCATAAAATGAAAATTATTATTGAATAATTATGATGGGGAATGAATCTCATGACTTTCATGGAGACGGTAATCCGTACATATGCACGAGCGACCATATCATTCATTTGATGGTGAAATCATATATAATTGGATTGTATATCAGATAGACAGAATCATTAGAATGTTATATTTATTATTTACATAATTTATACCCATTATTATACCGATCCAAATAATTAAGTGTTTGAATAACAAACTACACCACGACTTGAAGACAGTAAGTTGTACGTATGCACATATGGTGACATTGTCATTTATATGATGTATAGAATAATGAATACAGTTGTACCATATTTATAATTACATCACTGTATATTGGAGGCACTCTAGTAATAATTCTTTATGGAAACAATAATGAAAAAGGATGTGGATGAAAAAAATAACTTGAAAGAGGGTGGTGAAATTATTACCTCTTCTTTAGGTGTTTCCTTTTGAGTTGATCAAAAGGTCTCCATAGGTATGATTTCTGATCAAATTAAGGACTCTAGAATAATTTGAGGGATGATGAGAATATATATGGGTTGGGGATGGCTGATACAAATCGCTTCAGATGTGGATTATTAGAGAAGGGTAAGTAACCATTTATAAGAGTGGTGGGGGTCACTCTAGGAAATTCTTGAAATATTATTTTATAATTAAATCATTATTGGTTTCTAATGGATTAAAAATGATTTATATCAAATAAATGTTTGGTGGGAGGACCAAAAAATTGCAACTAAATGGTTTTAGATAGGTTTAGTTCACCATATTAACCATATCTTTTATATTTAACTCTTAGTTAAATAGATTGACATTTTCCATGTCTTTTTGTAATTTTATATTATATGGTTAGTTAACAAATGATAAAAAACAAACCAAACCCCTAGTGGTTAATTATTAATATATATAAACTATCTATGTCCATTTTCCAAGACTTATATATTTAGGAATATTATTTCATTTAATAATATAGTATTTTTTGAAAACCACAATTAAGTCAATTTTGGAACTATTTAGTATTTGGTTTTTGTAAAAATCATAACAGCCTGATAACTTTGAAAAAAAATATTTTCATAAACACATACATCTCATATTATCGAAGAAAATTAGTGTAATTAATCAAAAATATAAACTACATTTATTTGGGTATTTATAATATCATTTATTTAATCTTTCGTTAAAAACTTAATTACAACCTCATCATTGTGTTATAAATAAATTTAATTATTTATTGTCTAAAAATCATAAATAAAATACCTTTACATAGGAAAATGTTTTTTATTTTTAATTAATATTTTTAGTTTAAGATATAAATTTTATAACCCCTTGTAAAAATTACATTACTATAATATATATGTTTTTGTTATTTTTGCCTTTACTTTAATTTAATTAATATAAAGTGTCAATATCACTCTCAAGTGCCTGCACGGGGTCCCAAAATCTACCCAAGGATGTCCATAGTTGGAAATGTATCAACCCACAAAAATATGACAAATTTTAGGTCAATTTATTATTATTATAATATATTGTTACCCTTATTTACCGAAGTTACCGCTTTAACCACGGTAAATAAAATATATACTGAAGTAAATATTCATAATGTCTATAAATAAAAGATACATATTTACACAATTTGGACCTCTTATTTCCAAATATGGAATCCATTTTTCCAAATTAAAAACACAAAAGTGGCAGAAATTAGTTTTAAATCAATTCCCATTGTTAAAACAAAAAACGTGTTTCTAAAAAAAATAACTATCAAAAGATTGACACTTCTTTATGTCCAGTTTGAAAGTGGAATTAAATCCAAATGAAATAAATTATATTATATGAGAAAAATATAATCTAATTATACTAAAAAATAATTAAAATTTAGAATTTATCAATATAAATTATTTTGATTAAAAATGTTGTTTTTAATTAAAATTTATTATTAATCAAAAATTGAATGTTTTCAGAAAAGTACCAAAAAATCACCCTAAGACAATTTTGATATTTCGAATCAAAAAATGAATTCCATTTTGAATGATAAAATTATAATATTTCAAATATTAGGTATTACAATTCATAATATCTAGTTTGATAGGTGTTGGCCTGTTTGAACTCGAAGTTGCATACACCACAGGCTATTGTATTAGTCAATGAAAAGCGAACAGTGGAAGATCGGTTATTAAATGTTTTGGGACCGAAATTTGACAAAAACCAATTGATTGAGAAGAATCAGAACCATTATCATATTATCCTATAAATATATCTCTTTTAATAGTTATAATTTGAAAATAAATTTTTAATAAAATAATATTTCAATACATTCTTAAAGTCACTCTCTTCCATCTTATAAAAGGCCACCACCACTTCCTACTTATTCACACCTATCAAGTCCCATGGCTCATACACAATATTCTAATATATTTCCAAAACATATCTATGTTCTACTTAAAATCCTTAATGTTGGAATATGAAATTCAATAAATCCGTTTGGCTCAAATCATAAGAAGTTACATGATTTAGAGGTAACATCTTCTATTATGTCACTTTTTATTATTTTCTTTCTTCACACCCTAAGATATTCTTATTCATCGATTACATAAATAACCAATATCCCCAATACACTAGGATAATTTTATTAAATTAATGATAACTACACTTACACACACCTTCATCTAATGGATATGAACATATTGTTTCTATGTACATCGAACTACTGCCTCATAAAACGATGATTATTCAATTTTATTTCCAAAATCCTTTCTAAGTGTCTATTATGATGGCACTGAATTTATATATGATATATATTTTATGTATATTGTCTCTATTATTATGAAATTTATATTTACAACATAACTTTATGTTTTCCATAATGTGTAATTACTATAATTTCATTTGAGGAAATGTGGACTACCACCCTAAAAAAGTGATACGAATCATTCAAGACATACATGAATGTATAAAGGTTGTAGTTAATGAAAATATGTAACATATATAACAATGATATTATAGTTTAATTTTAATATACCTATATATCATTTTGTATTCATTCCATTAAATAGAAAATGAAATGAAGGTAGCATTCATGCATATGTACGATGTACCGTCTCCATGAATAGTGAATTTCATTTCTTATGTACAAATGGTAAGGAATATTTTCAAATCAAATATATGGAATATAAATTATATTAAAATCCACAATAATATTTTAAAGATGATAAATTTGGACCGCATGGTCAATTTATAATTTTAACATGTTTATTTTTGACTGAAGTACCAAACGTCAACAAAACGTCTGATATGAACTCAAATAATTAAAAAATTGTTGTAATGTGGTAATAAGTGATATAAAACTAATAATAAAATTTAATAAGGTTAATAATCTAGTATAAATTAAACTATTTTTATTATTTTTGAATACAAATAATGAACGAGACAATTTGGACTAAATGTATGGGAATATATAAACTCAATTTCCACTCAATGAGTTTTACACATACTTCATTGATATATTATGACTATATTATGTGTGGAATCAATATTTGTTTATTTATAGTGTTTTTTTATTTCCCATTGTATTGATATACTGTGGTAACACATAATCACCCCATTGATAATTTCTTATGTCACTTATAAGAAAATTGTAAGGGAAATATTAACTCAATCTTAATTCAATGAGTTAAATATCCATGTCGTTGTTTTTCTTTTCCAGAAAATATGTTTAAATGAAACATGATTTTTTTTACATAGAATATCCACTAATATTTAGTTTCTTTATATTTTTTAATAATAATTATGTCATTTATTTTTCGGTAATCAAATGATATTGAATTTGTAATTGATTTTATCTTAGTTTACATTACATTGATACTTATTTGTTATTACGCACCAAATAAATTTTTGGTGTATATAATACCCATAGATATATATAATATCATGAATTTATTAACTATCATTATATTATAATTTTTTTTAATTTTTTTTATTAATTATTTTTACAACAGTATTTTTCAAGGGGTAAAGGACTCTATAACTGAAGAATCGTATTAAATGTTTTAAAGATATATTATTCTTAATCGATATCATTAATATACATGTTTTATAAATTGTTTTATGTATTTATATATATGGTCATTAATGTTTTTGGTTTTTAATTTCTTTAAATATTTTCAATGTGGTGTTTGACAATTCGATAAAAAATAACTTTATTAAATATTTTCAATAGTTATGTGAAATGATTTAATATTAAAATATCTTGAATTGATTTCTTATGAATGATGAGTGATATGTTAGTAATTTAAATAATTTATATGTTATGATTATGTAATAGTATTTGGACATTTGATGGGTGGTTATACAAAAAACAAAACATGGTTACTTTTATAATAATCCTAGTTCGGGTGGCCCCGTGAAATCGCTCCAAGGCATTGGGTATCATGATGGAGGTAAATGATAATGATTATCCTAAGAGATTTTGGTAATATTACGTGACAGGTATTCCAAACCTCACCCTGAAGGTTACTGCCTATGTATCTATGAAGTATACAATGTACGTATGATAAAGTCTCAAAATGTTTCCTTTATGATCAATGATTTTTATAATGGTTTGTAGTAATCATAACATTACCTGATATAAGGTAAGTATTTTTTGTTTTATGGCTGAAAAAAATATGATTTTGTGGAAATGATTTCATGTCTGTTAAATCTTAATAATCTAATGATTTCATTAATTATTTTTTAATCCTTTGTGATATTTTTATCCCAATACAATGTTTTTGAACTGATTTTCAAACGGTATAAGGGAGGATAAAAAACTAAATAACTCACAATGTTTTTTATTCTAGAAACTAATACTTGTATTATTTTTAGATTATTGTTATTTTGAATGAAAATTTTGTTATACTAGAAGTGTCTATATTGTAATTTTGTAGATGTTTTTACATATTTAGGGCATATTAGTCTAAAACTATATACTTAAAAAGATCCTCAATAAGAATTAATGTAAAATTATTGACTGATCTTAAGATTAATTAATGTATAAATGATGGGACCATATATCTTTATAGTTTTATTATATAAAGACTAATTTAATTAAATTTTTATTAATTAAATTTAATGAAATAATAGAAAATTACCTTACATTATTGGTTTGGCCATACCCAGTTATGATAGTGATGTTATTGAATAAATGAAACCTCTGATACATTTCTTACCATGTCATATTGATTATTTATTTTCTAATCATGACTGAAAAATTGTTTACATGAAATTTTTTGTTCAATTATTTACCTACCCATATATTTTGTGATTTTTAATTCATGGTAGATTATATTATACTTTACCCTTACATAGTATATGATGTCATTATTATTTTATCACATTTCATATGAATCAATGAGTTTTACTGTTATTAATATTAAATGATATTCTATATATAATAATGTTATTCTTGAAAAAACTAATTTTTTAATTTTTATTTCAATTGTGGAGTGGGAATAATTTGTATATATAGTTTAAAAAGACTACTAAAATATCCAGACCATCATGATGAGATTCCTAATATTTAATGCTAATTTATGAAAATTGACACTATCTTCTACATAATGGGGATGGAGTTTTGACACCCCACGTATTTCAAAAAACTTATTAAATTTATATCAACATTATTATCTATGCACTAATTTTATTGAAATGTTTTATTTTAAATACATTTATTTTATAAGGATGTCCTATTTTTTGAAACATTATGCATTATTCATTGTTTCATAATAAACAAATCATATATTTTCATTTATAATTTATAATTTTTATTGGTTCTGGATATTATAATCCTTATTTAATATATATATTTTTAGCCACTCGTTAATATTTCTTTATATGTTAGAAAACATAAAAATTATGTCATGTGGACATCACCTAATCTATACTAACATAATGATCATTGCAAAATTAAAATTGAATTATACAACATATGGATTTGGTTTGATAGGTCCATGCACGTAATCATGGATGAAATCTTAAAAATATTTAAACTTATTTATCATTTACTTATTTTCCTTTGTATTTTTCCATTATGAAATACCACACACATATATTATTGATCACCTATTGAGAAAACAATTTCCATTGATGAATGAAAACCTTTTAGCAATTAAATGGAGCTATATAAAATATTTCTTAGATCATGATTATATAGATTGATATCATTTATCTTTGATTTGAAATAATATTATTAATATATATATAACTAAAATAAATCACCATTTTTTATGTATTGATCATCATTGTGTCATATCTCACATTTTTTGTGTAAGTCTTTCTATAAAAGAATACGGAATGACCAATGTAACAAAATGTTATAAACCGAAGAGATTATAACCCAATAAATCCATTAATATCAATCCTAGTAATATATTATATATTATGAAACTATTTATCTTTGATAAAACCTTAAATATATGTGATCAATAAATTATAATCCATATAACAATATCCTCATATGGATTAATATTTTTCAACACTTTTTATTTAACATCAGTTGGGTAGAAATATCATGATATCATACTATATTTCTGTTACAATACATTATAGAATAAATAATTTTTTTCATATATCTATACCTATTTATCAAAGTGATTAATCCTTTTTTAGGAGGTAAAATTGAATATTATCTTTTCTAATTAGAAGAGGGTTCAATTTAGGTGCCCAGGTATTATAGCAGTACTAATCACCGAGGGGCCCTTTTGACCAAAAATAGGATTTCAAGCCTTGTATTCGGGACACATGGCCTTGGGATTTAGGGCTATGTAATGGGTCTCCCTCAACCCATTCTAAATAGGTCTTCACATTAAATAATAAAATTTGGATTCATCCAAAACCTTTAAAAAATTTAATAATAACCATTATTTTATTTAAATATTAAAAAGGAATTTCATTTCAAATAATAATTTTCTTTTTGTTACTGATTTAATTGAAATTTTTTGTTTTTAAATTGGTAATTAATTAATACAATAGAAAATAATCACAATTTATTTACCCCATATTTGAGGTGTTTTTTATTGAATGTCAATTTTTTTAATTACCACAATTGTTTATTCTATAAACTCATAACATACATTGAAGAAAAAATTTATTACATTAATTTGGGATTTCATTTAGTATATTATTTATATCTTATGAAAATAATTTATTCAAAATTAAATCATTATTCATTTAAAAATTATGATATCTTCAACTACATATCACCAAACTTGTCCATTACATTTTGAGTTTTTTATTCAATATTTTTGTGTTTCTCTCATAACAATACAAAACTTTTAAAAAATTATTATAATTGACTTCAAGTGTTATATTATATTTCAGTTTAGATTCTACAACCATAGTTACTAAATTGTATGTAAAATTATTCCATTAAATTATAGTAGTGATCTAATATTTAATTATTCCATTAATTTCATCTATATTGATCACATGTTTATTTTTTTTTCCTGTTTTTTAATATTATCATTATCAAAATTTTATAAGATTGTAATTAAAATAAAAAATATAATTTTTTTAAAATATATTACATTAAAGAATAAATAATATAGTTTTCATGTACTCATGTTACTATTAAAAACAAATCTCATGTAAGGAAACATCCATTTTGACAATCATTTTGAAAACAAATTTTTTTCGAGTTATAATATTATTTAATCCATTTATATATATACCATTATTAAAAAAATAGTATCAGCCTATTCAAATTATTAAATCCATTTATTTATCACCCCCCTAGTAGAATCCACCTCTCTATAGTAAGATGTTATATTGTGAGATTTTATGTTATGATAAATCATTTCATTCGATATTTGTGGGGTTTTAATGGGTTTTAAAATCATTATTCTCATCCTCTATAAAAACGGTCACTAAGAAATATGATTTAAAATATTATCAAATAAAAAGTATTGAAGTGGTATTTTATATTCAAATTTAACTATTTATATCCAAATTAATTAAGTATAGGAAAAAATCATAAATTATACGAAATAATCATCAAGATATTTTATCACTAAGAAATTATTATTAGGATTTACAAAAATATCAATTGTGTTTATCCCATCAATCAAAACAGAAGTTATTTTGATGGTTTCTCCATTCTAAAATTAGTTAATGAATACTATCAAGTGATATAATATTTGGCCCACATTCATTAATAAAAAATTATATTAAAATTATTAAGAAAAATATCCTTAAAAATGTGTCCACAATAATGATATAACTTTTGACACAATAATAAAAAATTAATTTAATCACTCCCTTTTAAAAATATACTAAAAAACCTATAGTATTTATCTAAATCCCATCAAATTTATTCCATTAAACCTAAAATTTTATCATATTTCCCATTGATTCATCAATTATATAAATATGATTTTTATAGTACATCTCTGAAAAGTTATTTCTGGTTTTTATAAAAATTTATTAGAATGTAATCATTTTATTGGAGTAATTCTAGTTTTATAAATATCCATGTTTGGTGGAATTTATATTGAGAATTTTACCCATTCTATATGTCCTTAATGAATATTATATACCATAATTATATTGTTATTCATTATATTTTATAAGAATTATTGTAACATATACCTTTTTTAAATTGATAAATAATACCCATAAATTGAAAAGATTTTATGGTTCAATATAATTTTCATTTAATTATAAAAATTTGTTAGAAAAAAAAAATTAAAGAATCATTCTATGATACCAAATAATTTTAATGATATTTATAATTATACTATTGAGGGTTAGGGTGAGAATAATATTTTGATAATGATAATACCATAAATCAGTTTCCACCTTTTTTTTATTTTATTCCATATTATATGTTGTGATACCTGATTATGTCAAAGTCTCTTCGAAATAGATTTAATATTATAAACCAAACATATTTCATTATTTTCGATGAATTTGAATGATAATCATATGTTAAATTATATATTACTATTTATTTTCCCTTTAATTTTTGATAGTAATCATTATAAATATTTATTGATAATCACCATCTATAATGGTTCACAACCTTCACTGTAGTCGTATATCCACTAACCATACATATATTTGGAAAAAAAATTCAACATCATCTCTAAAAAATGAAAACTTACACACCTTTAAAATATAGTGATAATAATGAATATAACATTTTAAATTACATAATGAATAACTCATTACATACATTGAAACTCATATTCACCTTATTTTTACCCTTTTCAATAATCAATATTTTCATCTCATTACAAATTTATATCATTTTATATCATAGGTTATATCTTATTTCACTATAACATCTACTTATTTATGAATATTATGTAATATATCTATGTCTCTTACCTTATGATATGATTGGTTGTAGTTGATAATTCATTTTCACATTGTTTTATTACAAGTAAATCTATTCAAAAAATGTAAACCTAATATACAATATTTTTACAATAGTATATATGTTTTAAATATATATAATAATTGAATTTGAATGATGCATTGAACTATCCATGATATGGTTCTTATCCTGATAATGTACTGTATATATACACCATTAAAAACTCAATCTATTTTATAAATTAATAATAATATTAATAAATGTTTTTCATTCCATCATCTATAATAAAAAATAATTTATTGAAATCCCCAAATAAAATGTGGATTTCATAAAATATTCATCTAATGTATCCATATAATTTATAACAGATCTACATTTATTCTCCAATTATGTAATTGTATCATTTTTATGCTAATTAATATATTCAATTACATTTTCATCAATTAAAAATATGTAGGATTCTATAAAAAACTACAGCCAAAGAAAAAACATCAACATATTATTATTATAAAGATAAAAATAACTTACAATTTAGAAGTGATTATTTTGGTGAGAATAATGTCACAATATCCTATCACCATTTACCCCAGGTCTACAAATTCTCTTAGTTTTTACATATGAAACCCTCTCTTTGGGGTGATTGAATCGTCCTCTATTATTCACCTTTCATTGGTTAATTCATGCACGGTCTGTAACAACATGGGTACATATAAATTTTTAAATCTAGAATTTAATTTATAATTTCATTATAAATGTAAATAAAAACAGGGTTATTTAATGAAATTATGGTCTCTACATTAATTGAATAGTAATTAAACATTAGAAATTATAAATAAAATTCAATAATATTATATATAAAAATATGATATGTTTATATCATGGTATAAGTAAGTTTTTCATGAATAATATTAAAATATTGTTTGGTATTTTTGTATTTCATATGAATTTAATTAAAATATAATAATTAATATGTTTAATAATATAATAAATATTTTTTAATTAAATAGAAACATAAATTATTATTTTATTTTCATATATCTATAAGTTGATTTTATGAGTCCATAATTATTTTTTCAATGTGTTATACAGACATTTATAATTTTATAATTTTTATATTTTGAATAAAATAATATTTTAATTAAAAAATTATATTCCCAAATTTAGAAAATTTCATTCATAAAAGTGAGTTCATTTATAAATTCTAATCATCATGATTATTTAGGGTGATTTTTTTTATTTTTTTGAAATATGTGACTATTTGGTGACTGCTGAAATATAACAATTTATGATATAAGCTAAAAACATGAATTATTGTGTCATAGATAATGTAAGACCATAATCTCAAAATATGATTTATTATATAAAATTATTTATCCATAATTCTCAAACTATTCATGGGTTTGGGATAAAATAATAAACTAAAAATTTAAATAATCAAAAAACACCCCTCTCATCCACTATAAATACGAACCATCACTAACTCCTCTCCACACACCCGAAAGGTGGGTATCTTATTTAATTTCATCCTAATTTCCTTCCTAATACTCTAATAAACATCCAATACCTATTGACCTCTCAATAAGTCCATAACATGGGGCCTTAAAGATGTTCCCAAGGTGAAGAATTCAAGATGTAACATCCTTTTTCTTTGATCTTTTATTTTATTTCAATTTTTTAATTTTATTATTTTCAGCTCATATCCCATCACCCAAGTGACATGATTACTATATTGTACTAAATATACATTAATTTTATTTTGTTAAATTATTATCCATCATCCAACCTATCATTTTTTCCTCATATTGTAATGAAATTAAAACATTATCTCTGATGAGTCGATTTACCGACAATTTGGACGACATGTTTTCATTTTTTTACACCATCAAGGATGGTCATAAATCCACTATAATTATTAAATAATAATTTATTATACATATTAAATGTCATATCATAATTTGGAACCAATATATAAACAAGATATTAATGAAAATGGTATATCTCTTGATGGTCATAAAATAAACCACCAAAATAAAATAAATTATTTTCATTAATATATTATCTAATGAATCATACTCACATATGAAATCAAATTGATATATTGTACCATTTAAAATCCCGGATATGTATTATTACCCTTTCATTCCACTTCTGGAGGTTTTATTCGATTCAACATGAATATCCATAATAAACAGAACATAGAATTCATGCAATGAACGCCACCGAAACGATTGAAATAACAAAATATTATTAATATTTTGTGAAAAAATGTAATATAATGATCATATATGGTAGTATAAACATGATAATAGTAATTTTATGAATAAAAAACTAACTTTAATCCATTATACATTAGGTTTGAACATGATTAAAGTATGATGAACCGTAGTTAAGGGACTTTTCATTTGGAATCATTGTTTAAATTTCCATTTTTACAACGTCTAATAGATTTTTTTATGATCAAATTTTTAATATTTGATGATTATAATTTTCTTCATTAGATTTCATTATGATTTAGGTTGGATCTTATATACACATTTAATTAAATTGTTATTGTCATGACCCGTACCCTAAGGCATGTGACGTGACTACCCCAAGCCCACCTTCCATTGTCTAGTGTTGGCGACTAGCACCAAAGGTGTAAATACATAAAACGGGGAATGCATTGCCATTATAATCTAAAAACACACACACAATAGAGTATGAGATGAATGTAAACTCTAAGTAAAGCTGTATACAATGAGTGCTGAAAAGTGAAGGGGTTGGAAATAAAGCCCAACTGTAACGTATAAGGAAAAAAGTATCATAGAAGAAAGGTGAAATAGCTACTAGATCATCTTCCTAGAAATCCTATGTGAAGGGTAGGTTTAGATAGCCTCTATAACACTCCACGTCCATCTGTCTCCTCCTTGTACCATCATGTCGGGTGGTCCACCTCCGGGTAACTTCTAGTCCTCGTACACTCAGCCTCAGTCAGCGTTGTCCATCGTCTGCATCCAGCGCAACGTGGTGCGGGCATAGCCCATGATGGGGTTAGTATAAATAAACTCATTAAGGACCCCAAGACCCTCAAGGACTCATAAAATCCAACAAGTATTAACCACAGAGTATGAAAACAATAGATAACCACACCTAGGTATATGCCCATACATATACATAAGTTATTAAGTAATCCATCTCAATCACAAGGAAACACAAGAGGTACTGACTCAGCTCACACAGGTATACAAATTTTGTAGAGTGATAGAGATGATCAACTGTAGTCACTTAATCATCTATGTTGTCGGACCCACACAGGATCCAGGACCAATAGTTGGAACTGTCAGACCCACACAAGATCTCGGAATATTAGTCAGAGCTATCAGACCCACACATGATCTAAGACCAGCTATGCTATCAGACCCACATAGTATCCATGCGTAACAATTATTTCGGACCCACATAGGATCCAGGAACATAATTCATAACTGGCAGACCCACACAAGATCAAGGAATAGTCATCAGTGCTGTCGGACCAACCCCTGATCTAGGAACAGTCATCAAGGCACAACCAACCACAGGGTTCTGTATAAAACATGATTGATTCTGGGAGGGTCCGCTCCCCAAGCCAAGTGTCTCGAAGATCTTCCACGTCACAGGGAAATCCAAGAAATATGTCTCCATGACACAGAGGCAAGGTAGCCAAGCCATTTTCCAAAAATTTCACGGCATGTTGGAATAAGGCATGTGCCATGTCTTCAGACCTTGGGTACTGCCCATGTACAATGGCCCGTGTCAAAAGGATGGTCATGTAGAAAATTAAGTACAAGCATGTTCTATGTGTACATGTCGTGTCTACAGTCCCTGGGTACTGCCCATTTGTAATGACCAATGTCGAATGTCTGACCATGTAGAAAATTAATTACCCGACTTGTGGTATGGTTACACTCAGTGTCCAAGAAACTGGGGTCAGCTCTATGTGCACTAGCCATGTTCCTGTACATGGCCTGAACACATGTTCTCAAAACAATGTAATGGGTACACATGGTATCCCATGCCACATGTCATTCCTGGATGTGTGGTGGAGTACATTCCACGGTACTACACCTTGTGTCTGTGTACCCCTGAGATACACACTGAGTCTAATGAATTCGCTTCTACCAATCTGCGTAGAGTACAGGTCATGCCTCTTGGCCATGTAATTCTTCCCATGTCCATGTATTTCCCAGATTACACGCCATGTCTTGAAAAGCCACTTCTACCATTCTATGTAGAGAAGACACACTGTGTGCCTGGGGTCACACATCGTGTCTTATTTGTCCAAAGTCTGTATATCAAGCCATAGAACACCCGTATTACATAGTGTCTTCCTGATAAGTACATGCCATGTATTCCAGAATATTCAAAAAATGGCTCCTATGGCTAGCACGCCTCACATGAAGTTTTATCTTCATTTTTATGGTGTGATAATCGCGAAATATAATACACTAGGTCACCCCAATGTCTTGTAGTCATCTCCTATGTTTTTGGGCCTCCAATTGGCTCCGAATGAACTACTGGATTATCCCCCTCGATGAGTGGTCGTTGTATGGTACTTTCCGTTCCGGTCTGATCTGTCACCTGCTATCATCTTCGCACCTCCACTCGGTCATTGTGGTCTTGGGTCTTCAATTTTTGATCGTTGCATCGCTCAATGGTCATGCAATGATCTGTTGTTATTCAACCTTGAAGAACAAGAAGAACACACCAAATATTCACAAGAATGGTGGATGGATCACGCTGTGTTTGTTTGGCCTGGTCCTTCCGTGTTTGTTTGGTAGCAAGCGGGTCAAGATAAACAATCATGGATGGAAGATTCAACATTTCTCAAAACAGAACAAACTGCTAGCTCGAATATATAGATGTTGAAAATGAAAATTAAGATGTTGATTACGATGTTGTCATCATTCATCAAGGATGGACCTTCCTCCCTTGTTTCGGCCAGTGATCAAAGAAGAAGATATATGTCGTCTGCTAATGATGCCTTCTTCATTCGTCGATGGTCATTCTTCATTAGAAGTAGCATTCATCATCGAAATACTAATCCCATGTTCACCACTCTCCCAAGAAGAATGCCATCCAATGTTAAAAGATGTTCCCAATAACATATTATAATAGCTATTATTTCATTGGCAAAAAATTGAAAAGGATGAATTTAATTATTTGGAAATTCTTTATTAATTAAATGGGGTAGGTAGGAAACATTAAGTGTAGAGGAGATCAAGAGGCTCCCCCTCGTTAATGAGGGGAGTTCTAGAGTTTAAGTGGTATTGGGAGGTCCCCACTGCGTTAACTCCACATGAAGAGCAGTTTTAGACCTAAATTGTGTCCCACCACCAAAACCTCTCATGTGATGTTAAGGTGTTGTGGCCCCCACCTCCAACCTCCTCTTAGATTTTTTAATGAACAATAATAAAAATAAAGCCACAACATTATTTTTATTATGTTTATTCATAAAAACCAAAATACTAACATTAATTCTCAACCAACAATCATTGAGGTGAAAGTATTCATAAGTGAATACCGGTGCAATGTGTTCAAAGGTGCCCTCATATTTCAATTCCGACCACTAGTTCAAAAGGTATAAAATCCTGCTCATTGGTTTTCTGAATGTACTCAAACAAACATCAAAAATTGATTCTGGGCACACCGGGACTCAGAATCTAGCGCCGTCAGTTTCCACGGACTCGTAAAATTCCCATGTATTTTTTTAAAAAAATCAACCAAAATTATGAGTCTTTACATTCTCCCTATATCAAGGCATTAAATCCCCATAAGCTACAACTAAAAACATAAGAAACAATTTTGGGTACTTAGCACACATCTGAGCATCCCACTCCCATGTCCTCTCCTAGAGGTTCCAGTGCTACCAACGAATGTGCACCAGAGGTATCGACCGTCCACATAGGACCCACCCCTGTCGATCCTCAATCTCCACTGGATCCTCCGTAAACGTTGTCCCATCGTCGATATCCAACTACCCATGGTTGATGATGTGAGTGGGGTTGTGCACGTATCTCCTCAGCTAAGATATATGGAAGACGTCATGCATCCAGTACAACTGAGGTGGAAGATCCAGGCAGTAAGCCACCTCGCCTACTCTACTTAGGACCTAAAAAGGTCTGATGAATCTTAGAGATAACATGTCTCCTTGGCCAAATCTCAGTAAACCTCATCGAGATGAGACCCGTAGAATCACATGGTCTCCATTATCATACTCTAGAGGTCTCCTTCCCCTATCAACATATGACTTATGCATGCTCTATGCAGTCTACATCCCTTGCAGTATGATCCTCATCTTCTCCGTTGGTGCCCGTAACATCTATGGTCCCACTAGTGCTGATTCCCCAGGGTCTGCGTAGCATAATGGAAATATGCATGATCAACCATACAAGGACTCAAAAGGTGTTATACCAATGGTGGATTGATAGGTTTTGTGGTAGGAAAACTCCATCAAAGTTAAGTAATCCTCCCAACTAAGACCGAAGTTTAGGACACAAGCACGTAACATGTCCATGAGGGTCTGAATGGTCTGCTCAGTCTGGCCATCTGTCTGAGGATGGAAGGCGGTGCTCAAGCTAAGATAGGTCCTGAAAGACTATTGCAACCCCTTCCATAGCAAGTAAGTAAATTTGGCTTCATGATCAGAGAAAATAAAAGAAGGTACTCTATGTAGCCGCACAATAATTTGAACTTAGAGGCATCCCATGCTCTCTACCTAACCTTGCACTTTGATCGGTAGAAAGTTGGTCGACTTTTTGATTTGGTTGACGATCACCCAAATTTAGTCATGACCCCTGGATGTACGTGGAAGACTCATCATGATTTCCATGCTTATCTCATCCCACTTCCACAGTGGGACCTCTAATGGGTGGAACAAGCCTCCTGGTACCTGGTGCTCCACCATCACTTGCTGAAAAGTAAGGCATCGATAGATAAACATCGATATTGCCTTATTCATACCTGGCCACAAGTGATATCATCTGAGGTCCTAATTCATCTTTGCCACTCGTAGATGTACAGCTAAAGGGGATGTGTGGAAATCCCTAAACACTTCCTCCTGATGTGACCCTTATACCATATAACATCTTCTAAAAAGGATGACATGCTCTCCACATTCATAAATTCCATTGTATTCGTGCCCTATGGATATCTGGGCAAGTCGTGTCTTGCAGTCAGTGTCCCGTTACTATGCCACCCAGACTCACAAAAAAAGTGTAGAAGTGACTGTATGAGGCTGTTGAAAGGCTAATCCATCTCTATCCACAAAGGATATCTGCAAAGAAACTAGGTGCTCCATCACCTCTCGTAGTATTTATATACCATACCTTCTGCTGAGTGCATATGAAACAATGTTCCCCTTCTCAAGAGTATAGACTATCTCGAAGTCTTTGTCCTGGATGAACTCCAACCATCAGTGTTTTCTCAGATTTAGGTCCATCTAAGAGAAGATATACCTGAGTCTCTTATGCTCAGATTACACTATAAAACGTTCACCCATCAGATAATGTTACCAAATCATCAATGTGAAGACTACTACTAACAACCACAGGTCATGGGTAGTGTTGTTTTTCTCATGTTGTCTCAACTCCCCATAACCATTTGTGATAACTACTTGCTCCTCCATCATGACACATCCAAGTCCAGTCCCAGATGCATCGCAGTAGACTATGTACCCTATGCCTTCCTCTAGAAGCCTCATGATGGGGGAACTATTCAGCCTCTGCCTCATCTCTTGAAAGCTCTACAGAAATCTCTCCGACCACACGAAGGGTATCCCCTCCTTCATTAGATATGATAGTGGTGCTACAACTCTGGTGTATTCTGGCACAAATATCCAGTAAGAACCAGCCAATCCTAGGAAACTACGTACCTCCATCACACTCCATGGCGGCTCCCAAGAAATTACTGCCTCGATCTTCGCTAGGTCTACCGCAAATCCATCCTCTGAGATAACATGAACCAAGAAGTGAACTCTAGGACTCAAAACCATCACTTCATGAGCTTACCATAATGCTGGTTCTCTCAGAGTGTGTCTAGTACTACCCGTAAATAGTAAGCATGACCCTCCTTAGTAGTCAAGTAGACCAGAATGTCATCAATGAAGACCAAAATAATGCAGTCGATCTATGGATGGCGGTTCATGTTCATGATTCCAATGAATAATACTAGAGCATTGGTTATGCTGAAGGGAATAACCAAGAACTCATAGTGGCCATACTGACACCTGAATTTGATCTTCATCACATCCCCGCCTCGAACTCTGAGCTGGTGATAGATTGATCTGAGTACTATCATCGAGATCCATCGTGCTCCCTTCAGATGATCAAAGAAGTCATCAATCCGTGGAAGTGTGTAATTGCTCTTCATGGTAACCTGATTCAGGCGATAGTAGTCGACACAAATCCCCAAGCTCGCATTCGCCTTCTTGGCAAGTAGAATCGGGGATCCCCAGGAAGAAACATTGTTCTGGATGAATCCCTTCCTATGGAAGTCCTCTAGTTGTACCCTCATCTTGCGAAGATTAGAGGGAGCCATATGATATGCTGGAGTAGATATCGGTGTCATCCCGGGGGTACATGTCAATATAGAAATCCACCTCTCGGTGAGGAGGTAGTCCTGGAACATATTTAGGAAAAACATCCTTATACAGGTCCACCACTATAGGATATCTTGAACATTCTATATCTACTGCTGTGAGGGTAAGGTAGGGAACCCGATGAGTGATCAGTTTCACCCTCCTTTAAGTAACTTTGTCCTGTGCTGCAAAGGCTGCCTTCCCACTGGTGGTGGTGAACCTGGTCCCATCTGTGTGGATACACCACCCTTTTCTCCTAATACAGTGGATATGCGCATGGAATGTTGATAACCAGTACATAGATAATATGACGTTGTAATGCCTTGATGCTGATACAAGTAGATCCCAGCTGAAGCTCTCGCCACCTAGAATGAGCTCACTCTGCCGGCACTAGTGCGTAATCATCATGTCTACGCTCGTATAGGTATCCAACTATTAGGATTGATCCAAAGTCTCCATGAGAATCTCTGAGGTCTGAACAAGGGTAGTAGGAATGATATAATTACTCTCACCTATGTCTATAAGAACTACATCAATGGTGGAGTAGACATAGATCGTACCTCGAATCATCTCTGGAGTGTCGTGGTAATAGGAATCAGCAACCTGGAGCTAAGCTCTCCCTTGTCCACTAGCTCCCTATGGTCAGGGTACACCTTCTGGTGGTGGTGGTGGTAACACCTCAAAATGTATTCCACCAACAGCTCCTTGACCAGATCCTCTTCCATGTCTATTAGCTCCATGCAGATTCCTTTCATCGAATCTATGTCTCTGCCTGGGTGGTCCTTCGACCGTCTTCTGATCATCCGAACATCAGGTTCAATAGACATGAGCCATGTAACCCTATCCACCACATGTGAAACACTGTCTGCTCCTCACATAAATGTCTTTATATTTTTTGATTCACACAAATGAACCAGTGTCATGAGGTCATCCACTAGATGGTCTGCTCCACTTAGACCTCATCGAAATCATCATGCTGACTGCTATAGAATTCTCTGATCCGTGATATGAATAAGTTGTTCTCTCTACCAGTGACTACAAACAAGGAAACTCTCCACTAAGAGGTATCACTCCAACACCCCTCAAAAATCGAGATGCTGAGGGAGATCATTGAAACTCTGATCTCTCCCCTGATACCTTTCTTGAAGGATAGGGCCCTGAAAAATTAGTCTTACACTCTATCTGTGGAGTATCATGAGAGGATGTTGAACCTTTCTGAGTACTGAGATACTATCATACTACCCTGTAGTAGATGTAGTAGCTAATATATATGCACCACACATAGGGTGGCTGGGACAAACTTGGCCCGAAACAGGCTCTCGAAGTTTCCCCAGAGGAGTGTCTCCTCCTCATGCACCTGGAGCATCAAACTCCACCATATGCGTAATAATTCCCGAAGAAAACTAAGGGAAAAGATAACCATAATGTCAGAAGATTCCCCTACTAGTCTAAATACTCTCACCATAGCCAACATCCAATCCCCAGCTGCCTGCGGGTTTGTCTCACCCCTGAACCTGGGTGGCCTCTAGCACTGGAACTCTTTCAATGAGCTCAAGAGGCATTCAATATATACTACTAAGACTAGTGGTATCAGCGGCTCAATGGGTAGTGGTTCCGCTACAGCCTCTGTAGTGATGGGGCCCTGCACCGAGACCTCGTCGCTCAGTGAGCTGCCATCTCGTACATCTCTCAGAACCCTGGCTAGCTCTTTAGGTGGAGGAATCCTGGGAAGACATTGGTGCACTATAGTTAAAAAGTTATACCTGGCGAGATGACTCAATGAGATCACAAAAAACTCTTATATCACACATTCAATTAGTTTTTTCGTGCACTGAGTCAGAAATATGAAGTCAGGGTCCTGGTGTATGGATATATCAGTCGCTGCTCCAACACTGGACTCCCTGAACTAAAAACAACTCGCTACACTTAAAACTATTGCTTTAAAGAGCTGAAAGATCAGAGTCCTATGTTCTGTGGTAGAACCACTCCTCTAGTACCAATTGTTCACGACTCGTCCCCTAGGGCCCGTGCCATGACTACCCCAAGCCCTCCTTCCATAGGCAAGGGTCTGGAGACTAGCACCGAAGGTGTAACTCCAAAAATTATGGAACTAATTGCCTTTATAAACTAAAATACACACACAACATAGTACGAGCTGAATGTAAACGCTATGTAAAGCTATATAAAATGAGTGATTAGAAGTAAAGGGGCCGAAAATACAAGACAAACTGTATCATACAAGGAAACAAGTACAAAATAAGAAAGGTGAAACATCTACAAGATCGTCCTCCTTGAAATACTACCTAAAGGGTAGGTAAAAATAGCCTCCACAGAACTCCATGTCTATTACTCTACTCTGTGTATGGTCATGTCGTGTGGTCAACCTCCAGGTACCATCCAGTCCTTGTACAATCAGCCTCGGTCAGCACTATTCATCATCTGTATCCAGCACAATGTGGTACAAGAATACCCCGTGCAGGGGTGAGTATAACGATACTCTGTAGGTACCCCGAGACCCTCAAGGTATCATAAAATACAACAAGTATAAACAAAAAATTATGAAAACAACGGATCACCACACATAGGTATTTTCCTATACATACACCTAAGTTATCACATAATTCATCTCAATCATGCGGAAACACAAGAGTTACTGAATCAGCTCACATAGGTATACAACTTCTGTAGTGTGATAGAGTTGATCAGATGTTGTCACTGATTCATCTACATTGTCAAACCCACACAGGATCTAGGACCAGTATTTGGAACTGTCAAACCTGCACAAGATACAGGAACAGTAGTCAGAGCTATCGGACCGACACATGATCCAAGACCAGCTAAGCTTTCAGACCCAGACATGATTCAGGACTAGCTATTCTTTCAGAATCACACAGGATCCAGGAACAGAAATCAGAACCGTAGGACCCACATATGATCCATGAATAGTCGTCAGAGCTGTCGGACGAACACATGATCCAGGAACAGTCGTTAGTGCATAGCCATCCACAAGGTTCCGTACGAAACATTCTTGATTCTAGGAGGGTCCTCTCTTCAAGCCAAGTGTCTCAATGGTATGCCACATCATATGGGGAAAATCCAAGCATTATGTCTCCAAGACACAGAGACGAGGTGACCAAGCCATTTTACAAAAATTTCATGTCATGTTGGAATAAGACACAAGTCGTGTCTTCAGACTTCGAGTACTTCCCATGTACAACCGCTCACGTCGAAAGGATGGTCGTGTAGAAAAGTAAGTACACAATGTATGGTATGGTTACACACCATGTCTACAGACCTCGGGTACTTCCCATGTGCAATTTCCCATGTCGAAAGACTGACCATGTAGAAAAGTAAGTATCCTGCGTGTGGTATGGTTACACACAGTGTCCAAGCAACTGGGGTCAGCTCCATATATGCTAGACATATGCTCATACACGGCCTCAACCCATTTTCTCCAACTCATGGAACTGGTACATGGGGTATCCATTTCCACTAGCCATGCCTGGACGTGTGGTGGAGTACATGCATATGTACTCTACCCCGTCTCCGTGTACCCTAAAGATACACACCGGGTCTCGCAAATTTACTTCTTCCGATCGGTGTCAAGGTACATGTCATGCCTTTTGGCCATGAAATTCTGAACGTATCCATGTATTTCCCAGATTACACACCATGCCTCGCAAAGCCTCTTCTACCATTCTTCATAAAGAAGACATGCCATGTGACTGGGGTCACGTGATGTGTGTTAATTCTCCAACATCTATATCTTTAGCCACAGAATGCACATACTACATGACATTTTCTTCATTTTTACACACCATGTATTATGGAATTTTCCTGAAATGGCACCTCCAGCCATCGCACCTCCCGTGATGCTCGATCTTAATTCTAATGGTCTGTTCATCATGAAACATTAGACACTAGGTTTCCCCGATGTCCCATAGTCATTTCTTGTGTTTTCGAGTCTCTGATCGGCTCTGAAAACATGACTTCATTCTCCAGCTCGAAGAATGGTCGAGAAACAGTCCTTCCCGTTTGGGTCTGACACATCACCTGCTATCATCATCACTCATCCACTAGGTCGTTATGGTATTTGGTCTTAAATTTGGTATCGCTGCATCACTCAATGGTCTCACAACGATCCATTGTTCTTCACACACGATGAACTCGAAGAACACACAAAACATTCACAAGAACGGCGGAGGGATCGGGCCGTGTTTGTTTGGCCCAGTCCTTCAACATTAGTTTTTTAGTAAGAGGGTCTAGAGAATAAATCATGGATGGAAGATTCAACATTTCCCAAATCAAAACACACCCCTACCTCAGATTTGTTGATGTTGAAAAAGAAAAGGAAGACGTTGAGGATAGCGTCATCTGCGTTTTTTATGGACGACGCTTCCTCCCTTGTTCTGGTTGGTGATCAAATTAGAAGATATCTATCATCGGTGGATGATGTGTTCTTCATTCGTCGATGGTCGTTCATTGTTGGGAGGAGAAATCTTAATTGGAAGCCTTTTCCCATGTTCTCCCCCTCCCAAGACAAATTCCAACCAATGTTAAAAGACGTGCCAAATAGTAGATTATAATATATGTTATTTCGTTGGAACAAAATTCAAAAGGATGCATTTAATTAATTACTGTGGATTAATTAGTTTAATGGGGTGGGTTGACACAATTATTTCTATATGAGATCAAGAGGATATTATGCATTAATGAGGGGAGTTCTAATGTTTATGTGGTCTTGGGTGGTCCCCACGACATTAACTCTACATGAAGAGGGGTTTTAGACCTTAGGTGGGCCCCACCACCATAACATCTAATGGGAGGTTAAGGTGTGGTGGACCCCCTCCTCCAACCTCCTCTTGGAGGTTTTAACCAACTAGAATAAATATAAAGCCACACCATTATTCTTATTAGGTTTACTCATAAAAACCAAAAAACTAACTTTCATTGTCGACCAACTGTCATCGAGGTGAAAGTCTTCTTAAGAGAATATTGGGGCTGCGAGTTCAACGGTGCCCTCTGATTTCAAATTTATGCACTTGTTCAGATGTTATAAAATCCTACTCATATGTTTACCGAACGTACCCGAACAAAACATTAGAAATTTATTTCGAGCACACTGGGCCTCAGAATCAAGTGTCGTTAGTTTTTAGAGGCTCGTAAAATTCCCAAGTATTTAAAAAAAATTCCACAAAAAATCTGGGCTTTACAAGTATTTTTATGTTCGAAGTTGATATTAATGGTTATTCCATGTGTCATTGTGAGTGTACCACCATATGTAATCTATGAGGGATAAATCAAAAGGAATTTGTAAGGGTTACTTTGAAATGCATCCTTGAGGGTTAAAAAACATATGGTTCCGATTATGGTTAAAATACTAATTATTTAATTTCCCATGAAACCTCTATTGTTTTATTTATGTATTAGGAAAATATATTATTTTCAAAAAGTAATTATACCATACATTATGGGAGGGATACATGTCTTTATGAATGTGATTTCATATTTATAAAGGTATATATGACATAATGATTTATTTCTATATTTTTATGTCACTTAATTAGTGTTTTGTGATCAGATCATGAAATATAGTGTTTTTCAAAGTGTTTACACAAGTTTCTGATAAAATAAGAAAAAATATGATTTTTTTAAAAAGAAATTAAAAAAGATTTCATTTCTTATTAATAACATATGTATTGTAGAATAAATGTATTCTTTTTTAGCATTTCGCACAATTTTTCTTAATGGTTAATATGTATGAATTATTTTCTATAAATCTTAAAATCTAAACACATAATATCATTAATAATATAATAATTTTAATTCGAAATAAATTTTATCTATTATATAATATTGATAATAAGGTACTAATACTGTTAAAAATCCATTTAAACATTTCTCCAACATGAATTTTTGTATAATACAAATATAAACCTTTATTTTGAGATCATGTAGTGTAAGGTAGTTTTGGTATTACATTGTACTTTTTTAATGGTCACCATTCAGGGAGGTTATATAGATGTATGTTGTTTACTCCCCTAGTACACACTTATATAGAGATGAATTTATCGTGTTTTTCCATGATATATATAAATAGTGGGGGCCTTGTCCCTATAATTATTCATAAATCACATTGTAGTCCTGATATTACTTCTTCATGGTAGGCTCCAACTCTCTACCCCCCCTGCCCACCCCACTGAATATCTTTTTTTTGTACATTATTAATCCATTGGATGATTCCCTTATCTCATGGGTGTTTTCTGGATTCTGGGATATCATGGATGGCCATTTGGGATTGGTATATCTAAAATCAATGTAACAAAATAATTATGAGGATATGGATAGTAGTCGTAATATAGGTTTTGTGTCTAAGATGACTGACAATGATTCCTCAAAAAAATCCAACATATAATAAAATTATTGTTCAAGATTCATATTGATTATTATTATAATATTCATTATACCTCTATACTCAGTTATTCATCGAATCATATAACTTTTTTCCCGATGTTATTTGAACACTTATCAAGTCTATATTTTATTAGATTCCATAATAGAAATCTCTTTTGTGTTAGTGAGATTCCTCTTATTGATCGTTCTTATGAATCATTTTCTTTTCCGGTATTCATTTTTCAATGATAGTAGGTGGTTTTTTATTTTCATGGTTTTGGATAATAATTAACTTATTTAGTGTTTCCGCATTGGTGTTCTAGAATCACATATAGTCATCAAGCCATTTCATCAAAAAAAATTCAAATACATTACACTGAGTCTCTATCCACTAGGTGGAATGAAAGTCATCGGATATATGGTTATATCATTTTAGTTTCCTTGGATATTCTAAGATGAGTATTTTTACTTTGTAAAAACATTACCATTTCATAGTGGTCTTTCAAAGTATTAAATAGCATGGGTACATCTTGGTTTCCCACCATGTTCAAATGTTATTCGAGAATTTCACCCTATTGTTTTATTTCTCATAAAAAAACCAAATAATTTTTTTCATCATAAAATTAAAAAAAATGTTTATTCAAAAAATATATACAACATTTGTATATTCATATTTATCTACATTTTCTATTAATTCAATAAATTATATATTTCATTACAGATATTCTCCCAAAATATTATCTATGATATTATATAATGGACAATCAGAATTATATAATATTTTACTAATAAGAAATGTGTTTTTATTAGCTAATGGATCATCCTAATCAATATATGTTATAAAAATCGAGAAACTAATCCATCCTTCATCACAATGTGGATTTTATGTGAATTAAAATACTTTTTACAGGTTCCTCCAAATCTAACTTTTTATTAATATTCATTTATTAAAATATTAATACTGAAACCCCCTTTTAATATCAAAAGGTATTTTAAAATAGAAAAATAATTGATCTCTTTGAATATGTCTCACAAACAATTATTCGCAAAAATTTAACATACCATAGCCACATTTCCTAATTTTTTGATTTAATTTCTAAAATTAGTCTCAAACAATTCTTTTTAATTCTATACTACAAAGGCATATATATATATATATATATTTGAATGAAATGATTCTATATCTCATAATTGTAAAACACTCTTTGAAATTGAATTTTTTATTTTTTGATACTTGATTACCAATATATAACTTATGTTATTCACAAATAGTTATTAAAATTATTATATTTTCATTTATAGGAATTTATATTATAATTGTTGTTAAAATGTGAATTCATATTTGAGGAATTTTTGAAACGCATTCATCGATATTGTCGTGATCATGTTTTAATTATTCATGAATATTAAAAACTTTTGTAACAGTTATAATTCATCTTTAAATCATGAACAAAACATGATCTAAACCACATTCAGTAATCCTATAATTCATTGGTTTTAGAAGTAGATTCAACATTGTTTGAAAAAAAAATCATGTTTTCTTTATCAAGAGCCTAAAACTATTTGTTACCACGTAAAACACCAATTTTCATCAATTACTATCAAATAATATTAAACATTTTATATTTTCCAGCACTGAACATATTTTGAAATCTTTTTACAACTTTTTCCACATAATTCCATATTACAAACACAAACATCATGATTTTTCATCACTACATATGTCACGAATCGGTATAGAATTAAATGAAAAATGACACCTAACTCATCCCTAGGGATAGGCAATGTGAATGCTAAATCCACACATACTAGAATATTGTGCTACAACATCAAGGAACTCATTTTGAATTATTTTCTAATTAATCAAAACTAGAATCCACAAAACATAAAATGAAAAACTCATATAAACATACGTGATTAAAAATTTATATATAACATCACATTCAACTTCTATAATATGAATAAATAGTGATAAATTATCTTGAGTCATATTTCATCATTATAAATTCCAAATTTATACAAAATGAATAAGAAATGGAAAATGGGATTGATTAGAATACTACAAGACTCATGGAATGAGTACCAACAACCTCTATGTCACATACATAAAACAATATAAGATATGAAAACCTATGTCTAATAGAAGAGGACCCTAAGGAATAAGGAGAGGATTAACATTAATGGAGTTTTCTTTATGATACAATACTTAATCAACCAAAAATTCATGCCACATAGTGTGGAGATGGGGGAGGGAATCACATCTGTATGGGGAAGTAAATATTTGGAGAAATGAGGGTCAATTTTTTTTAAATAGGTGAAGGTAAAAATTTTAAATTTATTTTGATTTAATTTTATAGATATGTTTCTTATTTTGGTCACATTTCATTTTAAATCCAATAGAACCCATGTGGGTTCCTTTTTCCTTATAAGGTTTATTTCACATGACTTTCTGCAAGAGGGATCATGTCCATGATCCTAGACACATGGGTTTGATAGTTCAAGTTTCATAGATTAATTATTTTTAGGATAATGGAATACATTTTATACTAACCATTACCCACCCTCTATTTTTTCAAATATGTCTATTTCCAATGAAAACACTCAAAAAATATTTGGAGGATAAGCGATAAAAAAGTTAATCTATACCAATAGTTTGAAATCAATTAAACTGGTACATACATTATATTATTAAGTACCTAATCTATTTTTATATTATTATTTTAAAAATATATTTTATGTATTTCATTTTAATTATTATGTTAAATATATATTGAGGTGGCTTTAAAAAACTAGATGGTTCATAAATGATTTAAATTAAATTAGAAAAGGATAGTAGATTATAATTTCTTAACAACATTTGTAATCAATATAAAAACATTTCTTTAGTACTAAAATGTTTTATCTCTTATATTATGTTCAAATATTATAATTAAATTATATATTGTCATTCTGGTTATAGGGTATTAAAATATTTATTGACTTTTTATTGAATAGTGGTAAAAAAATTAATCATTATATTTATTATAAATGCTTATTATCATCCTACTTCTTAAAAAATAAAGTGATTTAATATTAATAAAATTATGGATAATGTGATATTAGTAATTTTTAATGTTTTAATTTTATAGGAGAAATTAAATTAAATTTCATATGTTTTATAAAACACCTATTTTGTCTAATTGAAATTAATGTAAACGATTTTCAAACACATTGATTTGTGAATTGGAATATTATTTTAAATTAAATGACATGGATGGATATCATAAGTCCTACGTCATTTTATAGATAAAATATCTAGTGTATTTTATAAATGATTTCGATATTCCCTTCAGGTTTAATAAATTGGTTATATTTTTTTAGTGGTCAATATTTTTGACATGGTGTACAATTGAAACATTTATATCATACCATGTTGATGTTTTATAAAAACCAATTGATGAAAATGCAATGGAAATTAAATATGACACCACCATGAATGGAAAGGTCTTACCATACTAAACAAAACAATGAACATTATATATATAATTATATTTATATATATATATTAATATAAATATGAAATCTTGGGTCAAAAAGTATTCACCAATGTGAAATAATGGAAATAAAAGAAGGTTTCATCTGATACCTATGTGGTATGTAGTCAAGACACTATTTGATTTTCAATAGGCTTCCCTACTATAGTAACATAAATATATTTAAGCTCCCATGTATATTTTTTCACATTATCTGTCATTATTGATCCATTTATTCACTTAAAATAGATTATTTATCTTAATTATTGTATTTTTATCTACGTATGAGGAATTAAAAATGTTATTAAAAAATTGATCTTTATTTTGGTTTTTAGTTATTGGCTTCCAAAATTTAGAATGATAGGGCTCGTAAATAGAATATGAATGAAAACTAATATACAATATTTTATTATGTATCATGTATCCAAAATAAATTTAGGATTATATTATATTGGGCACATTAAATATTTATTTTCATTGATGATTATTAACATCATCTAACTAGACTTAATTAATTTGATAACACATGGACTAATACAACTTCTATTGATGTTAATGAATAAGGGATTACCCATAATTAATGAATAATAATATTTATTGACCATTTTGAAGTATATGATCATTTTGGATCAACATAATTTAGGTTATATAGTTATAAACAAGTTTCAACTATGTTTGAACAAAAAATATTTTTGAATAATTTACTTTGAGTTATAACTACTATATATAATTCATTAAAATTAAATGAAATGATAATATATATTAGTGATTATTGTAAAATGGAATTCCCAATGAAAACCCTTATCTTCGGTGTGAATATATAAATTAACAATATTAAGTCATCGATAATTATTAATTTGGCATCATTAATTGGGGAATATTATGAAAATAATATATAATACATTTTAATTAAAATTGTGTTATTGAAATAGATGTCAATAATAATATGATACATCATACAATAACAAGACTTATGAAAAATATTAGTAATATGTATGAACTAGTCTCACATAATTGGATATATTTTCTAATATATTAAAATGTTATAATGAAATTATATGTTGTGAAAGAGTGTCCATATAAGAGAATTTTTTATTACCTTGTTATAGCCCATAAAAATAACTTCGTCATGTATATTAATAAATTTATTTATTCTACATTTATGTCGATAAGGAGGTGGTTATTTCTAATAAAATTTGTTTAAGTCAATGGTCCTGCACACCAAAATCTTATGCTAAAATCATAAGATTTACATTTACAGTTTTCATATCAAAATTTTTTATAAAAATCATTTAACCCATACAAAATCAAAAAAAATTCCATCACCTACAACTGTGAAGGCTACATAGGACAATAATATAAGATAATTTG
Organism: Viscum album; assembly: GCA_963277665.1. Lineage (NCBI taxonomy): Eukaryota > Viridiplantae > Streptophyta > Magnoliopsida > Santalales > Viscaceae > Viscum > Viscum album. Next base: position 1,212,694,568 of record OY728131.1, on the reverse strand, counting down.
GACCAAATAATATCAACATGGGCTTTTAATCATATAGCTCATAAAAATGATCATCACCTTTTGTAGCTCTCATCATCTTTCATTTCACATTAGGTCATCAATATCATCCTGGTGATGTCATTTGTAGAAAAATTCATAAAAATTCATTAATTATAACATAGGGAAAATGAAAATTAGTAAATGTAACCTCAAATAATTAGAATGTGTAAACATATAAATTATGAATTGAATTATATTAATGATCATAATAGTGTATAAGGGTATTAAGACAAGAACAGGGTGAATGAGAAAATAATAAAAGTTATCATACCCATCAATATCAGGATTTTCAAATTTGATGACATTGAACTGGAATGATTCATCATTATCAATAATTATAAGAAATGTGACATCAATCATGACCGAATTAACCATCATAAAAACGTTTCACGTAATTACTGCATTTAGGGAAATGTGGAGCATTATTTTCATTAAAAATAAAATATGAATCTAATTTAAATAACCTTATGACTAACATACAAAATAATAATTACCTAAGGGGTTGGAAAACTATTTGTGTAAGGAACCGACCTAAAAGGATATTCTATATATTTTAATACTATAATTAAATTTCATTTCCCATATATCATTTTTGTCTATAAATTTAGATAATTAGAAATGACGCATTCATAATTAACTAATACCTTAAAGGTGGACACATATAAACAATATAATATTTTTTAGTTTTTTAAATCAAAACATGTTTTTTGTTCCAGATTAATATTCAAAATTTTCCTTTTGGATCCCATATGTGTCTTTAGTTATTAAAAATTATGTGAAAATCATTTTAAATATTTGGATTATCAGAAAAGAATAATTATGAGATATGAATTAAATGAAACTACCTACCATGTGAAAAGATATCAAAACATTTTCTCCAAACATTCATCTTTACATCGAAAAAGGAATCATCTTATCAAAATGATAATTATACTAAAATTTTAAAATCAATAGAATATTATGAAAACTCAAAATAAATCATAATAGATATAATTAGGTAAGATGGGACATCATTTTTCATACAAATTATTAAAATTTGATAACAAAGATTTTCAACATCATACTTTATATTACTTTATTCATTATTGGTTATATCCTAAACACCAGTCATTCATTTTTCACAAAACTACACATAAGGGGTAAATAACATAACAAACCACACATTGTTAATCACGAAACCTCCAATAATTTGTTTATATGTGAATAAAAAATGAGATGTTTTCTTTTAAAAAAATTTAATTTTCAAACAGGATCATTTTTAGAAAAATGTATTTTCTATTCATGATCAAACCTAGTCCATCATAATGAGTTTTTGTAAGAGGGATTAACGCTATATAATATTAGTATCCAAATACAATATGGATGAATTGTTCAGTTTTTTTGAAAGTTGGTTTCTAGACATCGGATTTTAGAAACATGTTTCTTGAAACACCAAATCATACTATGAATCACCAAACATAGAATGTTTTAGTGAGAAGCATTAGTCATCAGAGTCATCATAAAGATGATGTAGGTTATTATAAAAATAATATATCTAATATATATTAGCATGATGTTCAGATTCATCAAATTCCACAATAGATATACATTATAGGATGCATAGTGAATTTTTTAGAATAATAAATCAAATATATAGATCATCATACCAAAAATAATTATGGGGAGAGATTTTTTTATAGTTATTTTTTTATCTATTTTCATAATAGGAAAAAGAAATAAGTTTCTATGTAATAATTTTAGATTTCTATAACTGAGGAAGTCAATATTTTCCATAATTTGGAGTTTTATGTAAGTGAAGTACAAATATGGAAAGCCTTCATAATTTCTAACTGAAATCAGAGAATTCATTGATTATCATAAAGTTATCATAAACCATGAAAACTTTAATGGTTAATGGTTTCAATGAAATTATGTAATTGTAATTTTTTAATCAGTTCAAATTACCCATAAATAGAAGAGCCGATCCATAAGTACTGAAAAATAAAATCATTCAGAAGTCAGAATTTTTAAAGATGGTGTATTTTGATGATTTTAAATATTTTGTAGGGGATTCATTATCATATACATAAAATCATAATGATAATTACATAATATTAATAATTCCATAATTATAAGGATTTTAATATTACTAGATCTGTGGAGGATGATAAATTAGATCTGTAACATTAACCAATTCATCAAATGAAATCCTCATAGTGATAACACCTCAAAAGTAAAACATCTGAGTGATCATTATAAAAGATTATAATCCATCATAGAATGATCTTTTTTAATAAATAATTTATTTTTCTAAATGTTTATTATTATCTTGAGAAGATAAAAGGTAGATTTAATGTTTTTATTCATATAATATTCTGACCCTTATAATTCTTCTTCAAAGAAAGTACATTGTAATGAGTAAAAAAGATTAATTTATCATAATGAGTTGAGAGAGATAGAAATTTCAAATTGATCTGAGAAATAAAGGAATATGTTAAGTATAAAAGGAATATGATGTTGAGGAATCTATAGCAGACTAAAGAAAATATAGTTTTTTATAATGTCTAATCATAGATAAATACCAATAAGGGTTGAATTAGTAAATGATTATTTTTAAATGTAATTGAATTTCAAAATTTAGATAATTTAAAATGTTGGAAAAGTTTTTATGTTTCAATATTTTTATTTTATGTGAATCCTAAAATAAAAAACCCTTCATTCAATTTTTTTTAAAATTTTCTTTTGTGCATAAAATGTAATGTGTAAGGAATTTCAAATGAGTTCCTTCGAGATTGAGATCTCATTAGTCAATCAAATAGAGGAAGATCAGACTATGTTATTAGTATAGTTTTAGTACTTCTCATTAAGGAAAGTAATATCATATTGATACATTAAAATTGATTCTCTCATAATTAATTTATTAGGAAAAAGCCCATTATATTCATGTTTATCATACATAGGAACATTTTTGAAAATAAATTGAACAAAATTTCTTTTAATTTTTCTTCATGTAAATTTTATTAAAAGATAACATCAAAAAATTATTGGAGTAAGAATAATATTTCTTATAAAGGTATATAAAGTGTCTAATGGGATTTGGAAGTTCTTTTTGTTTAATTTTTTGTAACATAAAATTTTAATTGCCTCATAAGAGTGGTTATAAAATGATCTAAGTTCTACCCTGAGTCTGAACATCGTAAATCGTGTGTCCTTTTCATGATTATCTATTTTTCAAGAATTATTATTTACAAAATGATAATAAATATATGAATATTATCATGTTATAGGGGTTATGTTTATGTTTTTTTGAATCCTATAAATATCCAATTTTTGATTAACCCCCCACCCCCCCATTATGATTCGACCAATTAGAGATATAGTTTGTATTCAGTCAAGGATCAATTTTTTAATAATTTAAATGGATACTATCAATTCATTTAATATAATTAAAATTCCAATATTTGGTGTAATAACATATTTCACATAAGATAATTAAGCTATTTTGTAACTATTACCCTTTGGCATGGATTTTTTATGTTACTATAAATGGTATTCCACCTAATGAGAAGGATCACATAGTAACTTCTATTGATGAAGGAAATATAATTTTTTCGGAAATGATAGAAATTATTTCTATAGGTCTTTATCGAGAAATTATTTCATTATGGTGATGGGTCTCAAAAAATCATATAGTTTGTGGTACATAATACAATGTATTTCAAATCAGATTACTAAAGTGAATGAAGCAATGATTCAAATATAGCATATAATTTATAGAGACATCAAAATGATAGATGAATAAACAATTTTTTAATATGTCACTAGAATAAATGAAATTGTTTGAAATATCACAGGATTCATAGATGTCCAGGAAGACTGTGTAGTTATAAAGAAACATATGAGAATATTCAACATACGTATGAAAAAATGTAATATATTTATGATAAACATGATTTATCCCTAGATTAATTTCCTACGAAATATTTTTTCTTAAGTAATGAGAAATGAAATAATTATAATGAATACGATAATAGATTAAATGGTTTTTTATTTTATGAGAAAAAAATTCATGATATTGATGATGTTAATCCTTGTGAAACTTTTGATAAATATGATGAATATTAGAAGGAAACCACGCCCTTTATATCTACGGTCAAGATAAGAGTATTAATAATTTATATAGGTAAAATTCATCTTAAATATTCTTAGTGTGGTTCAATTAGAAATTCCACTATGAATTTTATTAAATAGAAATGAGGTGAATATCTAGAGTAATCTGATTGGAAATATTTATGGAAGATGTGAAAAATTAATTTATAAAGTTGAAAACTCATCAAAATATATAAAAATATATCTATTGGTTATAATAGAAGTATTTAGAGTAATAATGGTGAATCGGATTCAACTAAAAATGTTCTTCTAATGATTAATGTTAAAAAAAATCACAACCTTCACTGAAAAATATTAATGATTTTTTTCATTAGAATGTGAAGATGGTAGAGAAAATCATATAGAGAGTATAAAATCAGAATAGAACAAATCTCATGTCATGTGAAAAACAATATAATCAAGAATGAAATAAGAGTAATGGAGAATGATTTTAGAGATGTTTTTAAATGATGAAAATATTTCATTATTCAAGAGGAATAATACATCCATGAGATAAAATGTTACAATAATTGTTCTAATTAATAGAAAAATATTGTTGAAGATCTCAAAATGAATATGGAGCCTAATGAAGATTACATTAATAAGATTAAATAAAATATTTATGAGTTTGAATGTACCTTGAGAAAGTTGAATGATAATTCAATAGTTTTAGTTGATACATACATTTATTATAACAAGTCTCAAAACATGAATCTGTAGAAATCATAAACTATAAAAAATAAACATATAACTTATTATTCTAATAATTCATATTCTAAAAAATGTGTTAGGAAATCATGGGTGGATGAAGGATGTGAGAAACATATCACACATTCAATTATTGAAAACTAAATTCGACAGAAACATGTTTCATGTCCGATTAATTTTTTAGTGGAAAGAATTTATCAACATCAACAATGTTTTTACATATTAAGATCATTATTAAAAAGAGACTCCTGATATGTTGGTTCATGTTGGTGTTTTATAATCTATATGTTTAAATAGTATAATTTATTTCATATCATTTCACTTCCTAGAATAATGATTAAATATTGTGAAAGAAATGGTGGAGTAAATATTTGTAACTTTCCTAACATAGAAGAATATATAAAATGAATAACATAAGATGTTAGAAAATTTAAACCAATTTTTTGATTAATTTAGGGAAGATGTTTTTGGAAGATAAGATAAGGTTTTTTTTCATCTAAAAAGATATATGACAACCTATCTATAATACAATTCCTATCATAGAAACAAAATGGTTGTTGTAATGAAGAAATTTTTTGAATGATCTTTTTTTTGTTAATACATAATGGAATATATGTAAAATTAATGAACCATTCATAGTTAAAAAAAATTTCCATCGCATATGATAGGTGACATAAAAAATTTAATCATTTTGAATGTTTTTATGGAGGAATAATTAAATTTTGTAAATATGAAACCTCAAAAATCAATGGAATCAAAACGATTAAGATTCAAGTAGAGAAAGTTATATCTCAGTATGTTTTATTTTATTATAGGATAAAACATAATATCCATCGTTTAATTCATATTTTTTATAAAGGAAAATAAGTTATCTTAAAAATATATTTTTTTATCAAATGTTGAAAATATATAAATGTTATTATTGGAGGTGAAAAATGGTGGAATTATCTTTTAAATAGGAGTGTATAATAACTCATGTAACTTGTGTAATGAGGATAACAATAAATTTTACCATTTAAACATGTCCCACATAGGTTCAAAAAAATGAACAAACATTATTTAGTTCATTTTATCCATTATTAGTCTAAATTCAAGATAAGATATGAAGATGTTCCTAATCATTTTCAAAAAGTGATGTTGACTAACAAAATTAATAAGGGAATTGAAAATCAATCTACCAGATATCTTGAACATATTAATTATAATATATGTAGACTGATGAGACATCAATAAAAGGTTTATATATATGGATTTACATATATTAAAATTTTCAATCACATGAAAAGAATCATATTTATGAGATATAAGTAATAGGTTATAGAAATTTTTAGTTTTTTCATAAAACATGTTGAGAAAGAAATGGGGTTCTATAAAAATAAGTTGAGAACATATTATGGTACATAATTCACCAGAAATACTTTTGAGACATATCTGAGAAATCATGGTATCTAGAATCATTATATTCATCCATATACTCCAAAAAAATATAGATGAAAAAATAAAGAAACAAATTGGAGGAAATAGGGATAAGTATGTTAGTAGAACACAAAAATTTAATGTGTTATTGGATAAAAGATGTTAGTACTACTATATATGGTCAAAATAGATTAATATTGAAACCAGTAACAAATATGACTTATTATACAATATTTTTTAACAAAATTCATTTATATTATTACAATGTGGTTTTCAGAAGTCCATGTATACAAAAAAAATTCATATTGAGGAATATTTGACGAAAAAGTTTTTGAAGAAATGGTACAAGATTTTCAAATAATAGAAGAAGTTAAAATTATGAAACAAATTGTTAAATTTTTTGGGGGAACTCATATGATGTGAATGTAAATGAAAATCAAAGTTACAAAAAAAATATTATGGGAATGCTAAAGATGATTAACTGAAGATTTCAATAAATAGTGAATGTAATAGATTAAATACATAACAATATTAACAGAAATCATATTGTAACATTCCAATAATTTTTATATTTTTCTTTTTGATTAAATTTAATTTTCTTTATTTCTTACAATTCACACACCCTCGAGTTTAAATAAAACAAAATGTAGTAATGTTATTCATAGTGACTTAAATTATAACGATTTTATAGATTTAATATAGAATATATATATTTTATATTTCCAATAAAATATTTTCAAATTTTGAAAATACATTTTATACATGTAATATAATAATTAAAATAATATTATTCTGAAGAAACAATAATTTTATAAAATAATTTTTATTGCCGTTTATTGAAAACCAATTTTAAATAAAATTTGAGTCAATTTTATAATTTCATATGAAAAAATAAACATTTTAATTGTTTGGGGGATATTATTATTTTCATTGGCTTAATATTTGCAACATTACAGAGAGGGTTCATTTTCTGATGAATTTTGAAGAATACTAAATTGTAGTTAAAAACATAATATATATTTAAAATTATTTTGAATTTATTTTTAAAGTCATACTAGATCATAAATATTTATATTTATAAAATTGAGGTAATTTTAATAATTTAATTAATGAGATTGGATATAAAAACAAGATTAACCTTTGAACTTCTTTTTACATATTTTCTCACCACATCTATGGGATAATTGTAATACCTAACTAAACCAATTAATTTAATTGAATTTGGAAGAATCAATATATAATGATTAAATTAGTATGGTGTTTAATTTATAAGATGGAAAATATTTATTTTTTTCAATAATGTTACTATAAACATTAAAAAAATTATTTACCATATTTAAGGGTAAATTAGATAATTAAAGTTGACGTTAATACTATAATATTATAAGGATAACATAAAAAATTCACAAATTTCATTGGATTAGTTGTTTTAGAAAATAATCAACCTAATTCCAAAATGAAAAACTTTTAATGCCACATTGGATATAATATTAAATTTATAGTATTTTATTTAACTATAAATTAAAAATTCACTCACATTTTTTACAATTATACAATTTTATTATTGTGTAATAAAAAAGAAAAATTTGACTATAAATATTAACATGAATGATAAAATTTATATTTAAGTAATTATAATTTATTTCAAAATATTAATGGGAAAAAAATTATCACATATGGCGACACAATGATGATAGATTAAATTATTAAAAAATTGAAGAATCTAATAAGTGGTAAATTAAAATATAATTACAAATATAATTTTAGTTATTAATTTTCTTCCACGAATTTTGCTGATCAATTTGACATGATATTAATGGTCGATAAGTCGTGTAAATAATTCATATTTTTGGTTTGATTATTGTATAAGATAGTATAATGAATAGTATGTAAATTTACATTTAAGATATTTTAAAATATTTAATATTTTATTAAATGATATAAAAATATATTAAATTAAATATTTACCGACTAATTGTAATAGGTTTTAAAATTTAATCAATTACTCATTTATGGGTCATTTTTTATTTTTATACTAATTATATTAACCCATAGTATATAAATTTATATGATTTCACATTAGTATTTTAAGGGGATAAATATGGATTACATAAAAAAGTATATGGACAGAAAAAATATCAGAAACATGTTAAAAAATATTGGATGAATAATATTTTTACCTTATGAGAATATTATTTATTCTGAGTTGTTTAATTGACACTTTTATATGAAATAAAATTATATATTATTTCAATAAATGATAGTTACAAAATACCACTCTCTTTGTCTGTAATATCTATTATATTTGTACAAGGTTAATAATCAAGAGTTTAATTAATATAAATGCCAGTTTTCATCATGTTGATTTTAATTTCATTATGGAATTTTGTTTTTATTTATTTTAAATTATAATATTACCTTAAATTATTCTCCAATGATAAAACAATATTTATTTATTTAAGAGACACCAAATAATTAATATTAAAAACATAATTTTTGATATATTTTGATGAATTAATGTGTCTACTGAATTTGCTAGATCTATATGATATAAGATAGATGATTGAAATCATTTTATTAAAATTAAATCTTTTCTCAATTTATAGGACATCAAATTAAATTAATAGTACTAAATTTGAAAATATTGACATCTTATTGAATGAATTTATCATTGAATTATTTAAATATCTCCAAAAAGTTAGATAATAACATGGGGATATAATATAGTATAAATCCACATCTAATTTCCATTTATGCCTCATTTGTTAGTATTATTATCTAAAATTGTCTAATTATATTTTAATTTATTGAGGATTTCAAAATAGTTCCCCTCACCTAAATTATAAAATGGATCCTCATCCCTCACTTACTCACACAACTTTGAGACTTATAGCTCATAAAAACCTTCCCATTTATCCTACCAAAATTCTCAGTCATTTTATGGAGGTCTTGGTCTTCTAAAAATACCTACCCTAGTGTCTTGAATAGTATTTCCAAGGGTAGACCACTAAAAAAGAGGTAATGTTTTATCCAATTATTTATGTTCTTTCCCTCTTCTATATCATTTTCCTATTATGTTTCCAAACTAAATTAAAAAAATAATGTATCATAAATATGTGGATACTATATTATGATGTCGGGACAAATATATTCCTCCTTTAATCCAACCTATAAAAAAACATTATCATCATGCATGCGTATGTAAGACTTGTTGTATTCATGTTTTGGTGTAATTTGTTTTTCATCACAAATTTATTTGGATGGGTATAATGATGTATATAATAGTTATGAATAATAAAAATGGCATGATATATTTTATATATAACTAATATACCATCCAATCACTTACCACTTTACAAATAATAGAATTATATCGTCCAACCTGCATACGTACGACCTGTCATCTTTGTGATGTGATGAGAGTATTTTCCACGTTAACCAGAAAAATTATTATAAAAAGGAATATAATTATTAAATACAACCGATTTTAGGATAAAATAATTCAACTAAAAAAGGATCTATATCCTATTCAAATTGAAAAATACATTCATGAAAAAACATTTATTACAAAATGAAACAGTTAACACAAAAAAGGTTAATAATGAAATTATATGAACAAATGAGTGAAAATATAATATAAAAGGCTCGTATATGATATTATAAATATAATTATGTTTATGGAATTATTTAATAACATCTTAAAACCAATTATATGGTAAGTTAAAAAAATTTGACCCAAAATGAAATGCACGTAATAAGACTTCATCTCAATCTACTTTTAAAATATATTTTATTGTAACACCATGAGTTTTTTAGGGACCTTTTTTTAAATAAATTAAATATTAATTTTTATCATTTGATTCATTAAATCAAAAATTTAATTTAAATAGTTCTAAATTATCAAATTTTACACACATTCCTATCTTGGAATATATTATACACAAATTATACATTGAATATGATATATGAAACTCTGACTTGGTGTGTGATACACGCAACACCAACATAGCGTACAACACAATTAGAAAAAAGTTTATATGAAACATGTTATTAATGTTACAAATATTTAATGATATAATTATAACTTACACATTTAATATTGTTGTAACTACTTTTCATGTGTTTCCTATAATGTTTTAAAATAATAATACATATTAACAAAAAAAAGATTTGATTTTTGGTAAATTATTTTTATGGTTTAAAATACCATTTTCTTAAATGATATTTAATTAATAAGAGAAATTCATTATGAAATATATAAAAATTTAATGTGATAATATAAAAATAATTTTTTAATTATGAACATATTTATTATCTTTGGTTTAATTTTTGAATTTTTTTTAGAGGCATCATTTTTTGGCTTATACTGATAAATACTACTTTTTAGTTAACAACACCCTTCAATATTTCATTAATTAATAATTTTAAATGATATTTTAATTTTTTTAATAAAACATTAGATAAATTTTACATCTAATAATATAATAATATTCACTATAATTAATTTCACATTAAAATTGAATATGAAATCTAAACAACCTTTTTATCATTTTTAATCTTTAAAAACTCGTTATTTTATCCCATATGCGTGATTAGAATTATTCATAATTTATATGATTATATGTTATGAATATAGAGAAATAAATTTAAATAAAAAAATTAATTATTATATTATGATTATAATGATACCTAGGAAATATTTGACCAAATGATTAGTAAAAGTGATTAAATATTTGCACATCGATTAAGTCAAAATAGAACGTTGTTCGGGACTAAACATTAAATTTAAGGTCCAAAATGACTTATAAAATGTATAAACCCATTTTATATCCATATATAGTCCATAAAAATTTTATAATTGTGTTTTTGGGTTATAATGACAATTTTTGGTAAAAACGTGTGTACACCAAAATTGTTTCTATAAAATTCCATGTGCATCCATTTCCTTCCATATAAAATTCCTCCACAAAACCCACTACCAAGAACCTCAAATAACACTTATTATAGTATAATACCTACCAAATAAACTTACATAAATCCCTATATTCATTTTCTAACACTTAACTTTTGAAGAAGGTGATCCAAGGAGTATTTTGAAACAAACTAAAAGGAGTTACCGGATCAAGAGGAAACCTCATCTATCATGTCCGTTATTTTATTTTATTTATCTTCCACCTCCATATTATTTATCCCATTCTTATATAATAACACCAGTATCAAATATATGCAAATATTTTTACATGATACTCATTCACCCTATTCATACACAAACCTTCATCTAATGGATAATGAACATACTATTTATGTGTATGACGAACTACCGCCTAACTAAATGAAGATTGTTCAATTTTAATTACTACCTCTCATGGTAGGCATTATAATATAAAATATGTTTATATATTATATATATTACATTTATAATTTCATTATACATTATTAATTTTTATTTATAACATACATTTATGCTTTCAATCTTATATAAATATGATAATGTCCTTTTAGGAAAATGTGGACCACAACTCACACCATGTGATATGATTTATCCATACACTTATGGATATTGTTATGGATGGTATTGATGAATATATATGATATATATGATATAATAGTTGTAATTTAATAATGATATATATATATATATATATTACTTTATTTCTCTCAATGTGACAGTTAAATAGAAATTGTGTTCAAGAATATGTACGACCTTCCATCTCAATGAATTGTGATTTCCATTTCATACTAATACATTATATAAATAATTATAATACACATGTAATATATATAAAATATATTAATTTCATTTTCCACATTATTTAAAAATTATTTGATTATAAGGTTCAAAGATAAAAAAAATTAAGACGCATGCGAATAACAATGTGAATATTTTCTGAAATGAATCTATAACATTGGATCGTTATCATTAAGGTATATAAGGTCATAATAAAAACATATAAAGTATTAGATATATTGATATGGTTCTTGAAAATATGTATAATAAATTTATATTAATTATACAAGTGGATTGAGTGAGTATGATGAGAGTCAAGAGACATAGTAGGGAGATTTCATATAACATTTTATTCGAGTGAGATAGGTAAAATGTTCACCAATGTTTTCTTTTTTTTTTGTATGTCTATATTTATAATTATTTTATTATATTTATATTATATCAAAATTTATGGGTATCAACATATCCGTTTTATGTAATTTCATTCATGGGCTCTAGTTTCAAAATTTTACCAGATTGGTAAAAACTTTCTCCCAATTTCATTCATTGATAACCATGTTTTTTATGCACTTAAACACTTTTCCAAGGTGAATATACATATATTTTACCTATAATTTCATGAATCACGTTAATGTAATTATATTTTAAAATTTATGTAATTTCACGTTCTTATATTGAGAGTGTGATCAAACATTACCATGCTATATTAGTTTACTCTGACAGTCTCTTGGCTTTTTGAGATTTTTTAATTTATACTTGATTTGGTGAAATATTTAGATCAATATCTCAATAATAATCATCAATTTTCATAAAAAATATTTATTTTTTTATATTCATGTACTAGTACCATTTTTCAAAAACGTGGATGTTATCTTGGTTTTTTTGTAAAGCATGACAATCTCTATCTAGTCATAAGTCTACTGTATTAAAAAATAATGTTTTCGAAAATGTTATCAAAAACATTTTATAAAACGTTATCAAAAGATATTTTATTCCAATTTTCATAGAAATTGGTTTTTTAAAATATTTTACTGTTTATAAATATTAGTTTATATGTTTCAAAATCTCTTTTCAACGAAATGATTTGTCAAAAATGTTTACTATTTTAAAATGATTTTTCAATGATCAGGGATATTTTCTTCAAGAAATGTTTTCAAATGATATTTAAAATTTATTTCTCATGTAGGATAACATTAATTGGTGTCACTCATTGCTTTATATGAAATTTATTCAATATTTTGATTCATATTCATTTTTTGAATGGATTATGTTTTGACAACATGATTTTTTTGGTAAATCGTTCCATATTAACAGGTTATATTTATTTGAAACCATCTTCTATTCGTGGGTTATGTTTATGCTAAAATGATTATGGAAAATGTATACTTCCATAGGTTATAATATTATTACATGTTTATAATACCCATTTAGTTTCATGAGTTATGATATAATTATTTATACTCTTGTAGAACATGAAGGTATGATTTGCTGATGATACAGGTGGGACCTATAACTCCCTCCAATGCATTGGGAATAGATTTATATCTCAACAGATAGACTAAGATAGAATTGTAAATAAATATTAACTACTAAGATAAAAATTTGACTGAACAATTACATCCATGATGGTTTGAGGAGTGATCTCAACCAACCAATATAGCCATGTTAGTGGACTATGTCTATCAAGATGTTATGGGGAGTGAACCTCTATAACCATGATGGTCATGGTAGATATTCCTTAGCTAATATTGAAATAATATTATATGATTATGTGCCTTCCACAATTAATTTTTTCATTACTATGTTAATCCTTCATGGATTATCTTCTCAATTTCCTTATTATATGTACCTTGTAAAATTACAAGCTCTATGGATTGTTTTATTCATAAAATCTTTCATATCAAGTGTATGATATTTTGTTTTCATGATCTTGTTCTCATGCCATTATTCTCGTGATTTTTCTCACATGTGTTTCTTGTTTACCCTTACAAAGAATTTTAGATCACCACATTTTTTTTCTTTACTAGGTTATGAAGACATGTATAATGTATGCTGTTTTTAAGAAGGGTAACAGTAAAAAAGAACCTAGTGGGACCTAATATAGCTTATTCATTTACCTGTATCTATGACTCCATATTTACAATGGAACTAGATTATTATGGTCTTCAAGTGTCTATTAGTGTAATGTTTTTTGTATTTCACAAATGTAATGTATCATTAATGTATGTAAAGGATGATTCTATATAGATGATATTATTGGAATAAATTAGTAATTCATTATAATCTAGGATGATTAAACCTTAATAAGAACCCTAAAAAAATATATCACGATATGAATAAGGATGAGTCAACATTTAGGAAAATTCATTAGAATATTGGAAAAGGATAGAGTGTGTGGTTTCCTAGATATATATCCATGTATACATACTACAAGTGGATGTGTATATGTCACCAATATTCCTAGGGATATCAACTCTTACAAGATGATCTCATCCTATCTCCTGGTAATATGGCACCCAACAACATGCCTTGTTGCACACCTTTTTTAACTCCTAGGGGATAAGCATTGGAATTTCAGAAACACATCAAAAACTATCTTAATGGAATTAAATAAAATTTGTATTTTAATAAATTAGGATAAACCCAAGGCATCATCGGTTATGGAATATTTCATGTTTTAGACATCTTATAAGTGATTATTCATGACTATGTGATTTCTCATTATTATAACTATTTTTTAATATATGATTTTGGTATTATTCACAGTTTGGTACTCAAAGGAACTATGTTAATAGTGATTTTGATTGAAAATTAAATGATTTCATTCCTTTGAAACTAAATTATATTTGAGTTCTAATGAATAACATCAATTATATTATCATACAATATTATCAAGTTATAAATCATGGTAGACTCTCAAATGAAGAAAGGAAGTAACAAAATTACATTGAGTCATTTATTAGGTAATGTCCACCATCATACATACGCTATTATGATACTCTTATTGTTGAAAAATAGATCAGTAACCCAAAAAATATATTCTATGTTCTTCAATGGTCAGTTAATGAGAATGCCATTCTGGCTATCTATTAGTTATAAGGAGATGCTAACCGGGGGTGGAGTCTAATAAAGAATAATATGTAGCCATATGAGATTGAATACATAGAATTAGACAAATTCAAGAACATATTTTCTTAATACGAATTTTATGTATATTCTTCATTGTAAGATGGATAAAATAGTTTTATGTGTTCAGTAAAAGGGATCATGAATATATTGGTACATATGAGGCTAATTTCATACCACTTTTATTGTATTCTTCATGAATTATCATTTATCCCGAATATAAATTTGATAGGTTCATCATTCATGTAATTCCATGTCTAAAAAGGGATTCAGACATATGATGCATTAGTATGTTTGAAAATATTGTGCATTTTTCATTCAACGTATAAATTGATGTTGGAATCGCATATCAATCTCCAGGTTTGGAAAAGAAGTGGAAGATTGAGGTTACCAGAAAATTCTAATAACCATGGGGAAATAAAGATGTGATATCATTTATTCTCTATGTGTGGGAATGATCCTAGAGGAAATTTACTTTAGGGTTCTAGTATTTTTTTTTCTAAATGGGAATTCCATTAAGAATTTTATTACTGAAGTAATGGGAAGAGGTTAGCACAAAATGGTAATGGTAAAAAAGATGCACAAAATACACCTCCCATGATTCGATGCTAAAAGTTAAAGGATAATGTTGATTATTCTATCCACTTCCAAAACCAATGGGATGGTGATGATTTCAAACATCACAAACCTCTAAAGACAATGGTCAATGGGAAATTTCATGAAATAATAATTTATTTTAAGGGGTTTGATAAGGACGCCATAAAATGAACACATACCATCCACTCTAGAACAAAAAATTTCATATTTGATTCTTTATATAGCCAATGTTATATATCTATATAATGTATTAAGAATGTTAATATTCTTACCAAAAAATTAAATATGTAATTATTTGTTCCAACCCATAATGGTATAATGATTTTTAATCATTTATATGATTCAACTCTGATTGAAGTTTGTGTGAATTTGATTGATTTAAATTTTTTTCATTCATCCTTTGGTCAAATTTGAAGTAAACATATGCCTATATTTTATTTCAAAGCATAAACCTAACACCAATTTTCAATGAAGTGATTTTGTTTTTGATATTTCAAACCCTCATATGATCATCTATCCATGTGAAAATAATTATCAAATTCTAATGGATATTATATCTATTTCTTGTGTTATATGTCTAATTCTGAAGACTTGTTTATCTTGAATGGTTGGGGACACAAGAGAAATCGATGATATTCTTATTCTTTCGTATTTTTTTGATATCGTTCTTGAAGAGTTTCTTATTCTTCTAGAAAAACATGAATTTTTTTTCTCCAATGAACTGAAACCTGGTTCTAAACCAATATAAAAGACTCTTTATAGAATTGCCCCAATTTGGTTGCAGGTATTGATGAAGAAACTCTAATACAACTTTGATAAGGGATTAATGTTGCCATGTACATCACCTTGGGGAGCACCAGTTCTTTTTGTGAAAATGAATGATGGATCAATGCGACTCTGAATTGATTATCTTATAGTGAACAAGATCACAATCAAGAACAAGTATCATCTTCCCCATATTGATTACTTTTTTGTTCATATGAGTTGAGATCAATATATTTCCATGGATTTCCATTGTTTTGAATGACAAAAATTAAGGGTAAATAATAAAGATATACACAATATGGAATTCCGTACAATGTATATTCACTATGAATATATAATGATTTATTTTGGTCTTACTAATTCCACTTCTATAATCATGGATTTAATGAATAGTTTATTTTGAGATTAACTTGAAATTTTTGGGCTAGTTTTTATAGATGATATTCTTATATATTCAATGAGAAAGGAAGATCTTGAAGAAAACATGATAATTGTACTGAAGTCCCTAAGGATGGATGATATACAAGAAAATTTAACAATTAGTTAATATTGGATAAAAAATATTCCATTTTTGGGTCACATAATCCCAAGAGAGTGTATAGTAGTAGATCCATTAATGATGGAGGATATTAAATGTCTACCTAGAAAAAACATTTTGAATGAGATATGTATATTTATTATCATAGCTAGATATTATTGATAGTTTTGGGAGAATTTATCACAACTATCTAATTATATGACCATGTTAACTCGAAAAGGATTTATTTTTTCTTGTATAGAGAATGTGAGGACAAATTCAAGGAAGTCATGAGATGGTTTCTTAGTGCACCTATTATAACATTACTCTGTAGTGGTGTAGGTATTGTAATCATTATCGATGCATCCAAGAGAGGATTTCATTGTTTTATTTGGAATAGTATCATGGATATATCTTATACATCATGATAGCTAATTATTAATGAGTAGAATTACTACACTCATGAATCGAAGATAGTAGTGGTAATTTTTTCGTTAATAGTGTGGAGGTATTATATTTTTGAAAAAAAGTGTGATATATATTTATTAATCATAAAATTATAAAATATATATTCACAAAGAAGGCTTTGAACGTACATCAAATATGATGGTTATAATTGACAAAGGATTATGACTTCTCGATACATTAGCACCTTGGGAAAGTGAATAAGGTGGTTGATGCTTTGAGCCTGAAGGATCATGCTAGATTTTCAATGATGAGGATCACAAAAGATCCAATATTTTTTGGATTTCAGAAGAATTTATCTAGTAATTGTAAAGGAAGGAGAAAAATATTATCTTTATCAAATGAATGTTCATCCCTCTATCCATGTAAATATTAATGAGGTACAAAAGGAATATGTTGAGCAAAAAATGATTCTCAAAAATGATCATGATTTTAAAATTGAGGATGATGAAATGACGATGTTCATGAACTATGTACATGTGGCTTTAAAAATAGATTTAAATAAGGTTCTATTGTAGGAATATTGTACTTATTAATACTCTATTCATCTTAGAAGTTTGAATATGTATTCGGACATCACGGGACCCTTATGGTCATATGGAATGATGAGATATATCATAGAGGTTGTATCTTGGAGCATGATTTTCTATCAAGTTAAGGTGGAAATAAAAAATATAATAGTGATGTTCCAAACATTACCCAAACTAGAATATAAATGTGAGGACGTCACAACTGATTTTGTCAATGGTGTACTAAAAACTCAGAAGGGGTTAATGTTATATGGGTGGTAGTCGATCCTCATACTATGTTAGCTCAATTCATCATTATTGGTGAAGACTTATATCATGATCATCTTTCCAGTATATACATTAAGGATGTTGTATGGTTTTATGGGGCACCACATTCAATTTAATTATATAGAGATCTAAGGCTTACCTAAATGTTCTAGTAATGTCTTTTGAAAGCAATTGACATTGAATTCAGTCTCTTTACTAATTATCATCCTCCGAAATACGGTTAGTTGGAACAAATGATTCAAACCCTAAAGGATATGATGAGATATTATTCCATGGATTTCAAAAGTGGTTGGGATCAAAAAAAATTCCTTTAGTTGAGTACTCATCAAAATTTAGCTCTCACTCATGCATTTAGATGGTATATGAGTATGTGCTTTATGGGATGATTTTTATATCTCTATATTTTTGGGATGAAATTAAAGAATGACATCTATTGGGACTTCAGATCACTAATGAAATGAACAAGAGTGTTAGAAACATTCATCAACGTATCCAAGAACCTCAAAATTGAAGGGAAATTTATTTTCATAACCCTTAGCATGATCAAGAATTTAATGTTGGTGAAATATGTTTTCTACGTATATAACCTAGAAATAAAATTTTAATATTCAGTATAACAGTGAATCCCTATGTATATCTATCCCTTTTAGATTCTTGACTATATAGGTACAGTAACCTATTTCTTAGAACATCCTCTAAAATTCCCCCTATTATAATATTTGATAAATTTATCTCTCTTGATAATCTTCATACACAACCCTTCACATGAACTAAAATCATATTTCATACCATTGGAGTAGGATCTTTCTTATGAAAATGTCATGTTGAAATTCTAGTTAGATCTGATAAAGTTCTACAAACAAGACCACTCACTTGGTCAATCTTTTGTGGATAAATCATCAGTTAGAGGATGATATTTTGTATATTAACTATATGATGAAGTAGAAGTATCCCCATTTTTTTACTCAAGTGAAAAATATCATGATTGAAATTCAACTTAATGGGTTATAATGTAAAACCATGAGTTTTCTGGTCTTTTGTGAATAAATTAAATAATAATTTGTGACATACAATGAATTCAGTAAAACATTACTTCTACATGACACAAACTCATTGAATGTTACATGAAATACCAACATTAAATATGTGACATGCATCAATGAAATTGAATATTTAACATGCAAGACATACTTGGAGTAAGATACAAGCAACACCGACTTCACGTACATCACACACAACATATAGTTTTTGTGAAACCTAATTTTAAGGATATTAGTAATTAAATGAGATAATTATAACCTATAATTTATAAATATTAATTACTACTTTTCATATATTTTTTATAATTTTTTTACATAAATAAAACATATTGATATTGAATGATAGGATTTTTTGTAATGTCTTTTAATGTTTTAAAATACCATTTTACAAAATGAACTGATTTTAGTGATAAAATTAAATTTTGAAAAAATGTAAAATTTTTTATTGATAAAAGAAAATTCATTTTTTTAATCAAATCATCGAAATAATAATAGGGTTAATTTTCTAGATATATCTAGGATACATCATTTTTTATGAATAGTGAAACTTATTATTTTCAATTTAAAAGCAGTCATTTTGATTAATTGATTATTAATGATAAATGAAATAATAAATTTAATTTAAGTCCCAATTATATAAATATTACATATAATAATGATCGATAATTCACTAGAATCATGTTCACTTTGAAATTGAATATAAATTCTTAACAAACGTTTTAGCGGTTTAATATTTTAAATAATGATTATTTTGTAAAGTCTACGTGATTAGATAATTTTGTCACTTATGTGATTTTAATTTGGAAAAACACTTACCCAATATAATTCTGTATAATATTTAGTGTCTCAGAAAAAAAATTATTTTTTGACCAAAATTATTAGTAAAAGTGATTAAAATTATTCACAGCTATTAATGAGAAATTAAGCTTAATTAGGGAAAAGACCTTACAATTAAGGGACCAAATGAACTATCCACTTGTAAAACACACATTTTATATCCATATTTATTCCATAAAACTTCCATTATTTAGATCTTTTGGTTTTTTGTGAGTTTTTTAGGAAAGAACATGTGTACACCAGTCTTCTTTCAAAATAGTCCAAGTGAGACCCTTTCCTTTCATATAAAAATCCGCCACCTCTCCCAATTCTTCACACCTCTAAAATCAATTATATTCAGAAAATAACTTCCCAATAAACATGAAAAATACATCTATTCGTCCGATAAACCTTAGTTTAGGTATATGTCAATCCAAGGAATCTTTTTATCACACACTAAAAGGAGTTACCTGATCTGGAGGTGACATCTTCTCTCAAGTCTTTTCGTTTATATTTTTTATCCACACCTCCACATTATTTTTAAAATATTTTTATAAATAAAAGTTAACCTATATATATTATAATATTTTTATTTTATGTATTAAACCTACATTTACACACACCTCTATCTAATGGATAAGTAACATGTGGTCAATGTGTACGACGAAATACCACATCCAATATTAAGATTGTTCAATTTTACACACTGCCTCTCATAGTAGCCATTATGATGGAAACTATATTTATATTTGATATATATTATATATATAATGTCTTATAATTTCTATATTTTTTATTAATAACATACCTTTATGGTTTCCATCTTCTGTAAATATGATAATTTTTTTTGAGAAGTGTGGACGACCACCCCATCAGAGTTATAAAATTTTTTCATACACTATATGTTTTGTTTTAAGGATGTTCATAGATAATATATAGGTTATATATGATATAACAGAGTTACAAAAATAATCATATATATATATATACATATATTTCTTCTACTTTCTTTCTCTCAGCACAACAATTAAACTGAAAGAGCATTAATATGTATATACCACCTATCGTGTCAATGAATGTTGTTATTTGTTTCATACTTATATATTCTATAGATTACTATAATAAAAATATAATTTATATATATTATATTTATATAATGGTTCAAATTTTTTAATCATGATATAATTATAAGGACCAACGATATAAAAAATAAGGATACATGCGACTAACAAAGTGAATATTACACAAAGTGAAATATTAACATAATATCATTAACAAGAGGGAAATGTAAGGATAAAATAAAAAAATTATGATATAAAAAAAATTATATAGTTCTGAAAAATAATTATAATAAATTCATATTTATTATATAGCTGGATTGAGTGAGTTCGATGAGTGTCAAGACACAAGGTAAGAGGATTTCAACTAACTTTTTAATCTCGTGACATAACTGCTATATTCGTCACTCTTTCATTTTTCATGGTGTATTTAATGCCAAATATTTTGATCTATTTATCTCATTATTAAATTTATGGGTATACGAATATCCATTTTATTAACATTTCCTCATGGGGTTTATGTGTAAAAAGTTACCAAATTTGTAAAAGGTTTTCCCTCAATTTACCTTCATTGAGAGTTGTGTTTTGTTATGCATCTAAACAATTTTTTTTGAGGTTTATATAATTAATGTTTACATGTTATATCCTGAATCTACATATTTTCATGATATTTTATGATTCCTGTAAATTATTTTTTTTACATGGAATGTATGATCCATTTTTTCCATGTTATAAGAATTTATTGAGACAATATCATCGCTTCCGAAGAATGTTTACAAGTGTGATTCCTTTGATGATAACTTATGACCCATCCCTCATGAAAACTCATTATTATCCTTATCCCTTATTTATTCATGATATATTCATGTATTATAACAATTATTAAACTCTATAGAACATAAGATAATGTTTTTAATTAACTTCTGTTAATCTATCTCTGGTTTAAAATATTTTATATTCAAACCCCATGTTTTCAAAAATGGTTTCAAAAATATTCGAAAAAGATATTTGAAGACCATTTTATAGGAAAAATGTTTTTAAATGTTTTTATTGTTTTCAAATCATCCATTATAATTTATAAAATCTATTTTCATAAAAAATGGATTTCAAATAGATTTTATGTATTAAATAGAATTCTCATTGATGTCTGGATATTTTCCTCATGAAATATATTTAAAAGTCCATCGAATATTATTTATCATAGAAGATAAAATCTATTGGTGTTACTCACAAATTAATGGGGAATTTATTTAATCATTAAAATTATATTTTATCTTATAATGGATTACATTTTTAGTTTGTGTTTTTGATGGATACAATTTCCCATTCCTGGGTAATATACATTTTGAACCCACTTTTTTCACAGGTTATGTTTTTGATAAAATAATTATGAAACAAGCCACTTTACACATGTTATAATATAATTACATGGTTATAATTCGTATTTAATTTTTGGGTTATGATATTATTATTTTTGATATTGTAGAACATGTATGTATAATATCATTGTGGGATGGGTGGGACCAATATCTCCCTCTAATGAATCGTGTAATGATTTATATCTTATGAAATAGACTAATATGTTCTTGGAAATGATCCATTACTACTAATATGTCCATGGGATTGAACCATGACTACCAAGATAGTGTAAGGAGTGAACCCATTCTACCATGAAGCACATGGGAGTGAACCATGACTACTAAGATGATGTGGGCAGTGAACCTATAATTCCAAGATGGTCATTGAATATATACCTTCGCAAATATAGAATTCATATTATATGATTATGCCTCTTCCAAAATTCTATTTTTAGTTCCAACATTATGATTTTATGGCTTATATTCTCTATATCCTTTTTATTCATGTCTTATTAAATTCTATGGTTTTTTCATAATTCATTTATATGATCTTTTATATGTAAGGTATAATCTTCTCATTTAATGATCATGTATTCATACACTTTATGTCATAATATTTCATACAATTATTCCTTATTTACACCCACTTTTAATTTAAGCTCACCCATTTTTATGTTTTCTTACCGACGTTATCTATATATGTATAATGTTTCATGTTTTTAATAAAGGGTAAATATAAGAACCCATGAATGAAATACATGGAAATTACATTTATTTGGTGGAATACCTAATACATTACTCAAATATATTCCCAAAGACTGTATTAGGTTTGTGTATTTGAAAATTAAAAAACAAAATACTCTAAAATGGTGAATGATCTCCAAAATCTCCTATAAAGGTCCTCTCATATTTTTCCCACCTAAAACAATTCTTTATATCCTAGGGAGAAAAACATAAAAAGGGTAAGCTCAAATTATTAGAAACGGTAAACATGGAGAACATAAAAAAACCATAAACTTTTGAAAATCAAAACATGAACATAAATTTTAAACACCAAAATATCATGTAATGAAATAAATCATGGATGTACATAAGGCACTAACCAAAATGGAATGATAACTATGATAGAATATAATTAGAATAAAACATGTAATTATAGAAATCAAATATTCTCATTATATGATTTCTATAGTAGGCAAAGCATTGCTTCCTGACATATCATAGTTGAAAAAGGTCATTACTAAACTTGGTTTACATTACGTTAGAGCCATTTATTATTGAAATAGATTTACTTTCTATTCTATTCATGTCTATCTCATTGGATATAAATCATTACCCAATTAATTGGAGTGACTTATATATCCCAACTAGCACATAATGAAATAATTATTACATGATCCACAAATACATAAATCATTCATCATAACAGAGCACATGAAATAAAATTGGGTTCATAAACATCATTCCATAAAAATCATTATAAAATAATTAGATTTCATAAAAACAAATCCATCATAAAAACAATAAAATAAATGAAATAATATGAATATAAACATAACCATATGTCGTCTTATATGGAAATTAATTTTGATAAAACACCTGTACTTAATTCTTAAAGAAAATATCCTTTCTTTTTCAAAATCATTTTCTTTTCTCAAAATTTCATACAATGTTAAAAGAAATGAATTTAGTTGAAAATAATAATTTAAATTGGTGGAAGAAGCATCATGGAGATAATGCGTTTTGAAAATGAAAAAACCTTTTCATGTCATATATGTTAAAAAACATTATCCTCATACTTTTACCAAAAACGTAAAAAAGTACCTTGTTGGATTAACAAAAGATTGATTCATTACATACCACATAGTAAATGTAAAAAAAGGTTTAAAATGAATTTAAATATAAATAGAATAATTTTAAACAATTTAAGAAAATATTATTATAAATTATGGTCATTGGTGATAAATATATCCCCAATAAATATTCATGAATAAACAATCTCAGAAAAAAATGAGATTGGAAAAGTTATCCCTTACCTTGTACTATTCATTAGATGATTGTGTGGTCACCTACTTTATAAGGGTTAAATCTTGTTATTAAATTATTCCATCACCATATCCATATTTATGATATCATATAAGTTCTTATTATATAATTTTGTTAATATTATTTCAATATTAAGATTATTTCGGGTGTAAACTACTTAATTTTCCCATTTCTATTTTTCCAGGTAAGTCATTATTATTATTAATAGGATGTTTTTTAATTCCATTAAGTTAATAATTATTATTTTAACTCATAATATAAATTTTATAATCATTATTTAATCTTTAATGTAGATAATGAATCGCATAGTGTCGTGACAACGATATGCAATATGTACGCATGAGCGATGAAGTCATTCTCTTACGGGTTAATAGGTATGAAATCGGATGGAATATTAATTATATATTATAATAAACAAGTTATATTTTTTATTTAAATACATTATATTAATTATAATTAAATCCTAAAAAATTATTTTTTTAATAACAAATTATACCACGATGTGGAGACGGTATGCCGTACATATGCACACATGGTTATATTGTTATTTGTATGATTGATAAAAAGAGTTATAAGGATTTCAAATATTTATAATAAAATATCTTCATTTATAATATAATAGAGTTATAACATTATTATGGAATCAATATAGAAATAGGAAGTAGGAGAAGAAAAAAAATTGAATTGAACTGTTAAAGCAATTACCTCTTCTTTGTTGGACTTCCTTAATATCTCATCTTAGAGAAAATAGGGATGGAATTTTTGGAAAACCAAGACCTAAATAAGTTAAATAATAATTTTTATAAGAGAATTTTTTATGTGTTAGTCCAGCTATAAGGATCATGATGGTTTCAAGAAATGTGTGAGGAGTTTTTTTATAAAAGAGGAGAAGGGGAACTCTAGGAAGTTATTGAAATATTATTTTATTATAAAATGATTTTTTCTTTAAAATCCCCAAAAATAATATTATTAGAATTAAAGATGATTATAGAGTGAATTTATGACAAAAAATTTGGTTTTAGACTAATCTCGGTCTCAAATTTAACCTTAACCTTTAGCTTTAACCCTTAGTTAACTAATTTAACTCTTACCAAGTCATCATGTATATTCATACTATACGGTTAATATAGTACTATAAAATGGAAATAAAACCCCATGTTGTTTGTTAATGAAATATAAAACATTACATATGTCATTGGGAAGAATCTTATACTTTTAAGATAATTTTATCATTTATATAAATTATATTGGTTTTAAAAATCATTTTTTCAATTTTTATACTATTAATATCATGCCTTTTTAAAATAACATAAAACCTCGATTATTTCAAAAATAACTACATTAATTGACATATTACAAGTCATAATCAAACATAATGTTCATGGAAGGAATAAAAAGATTCCAAATAAATATATTTTAACATTTGTAATATCATTTATTTAAATAATTCATTAATAATGGAATCCCTACATCAACAGTGTGTTCTAAATAAGTTTATTTATTTGGGATATAAAAATTGTAAATAAAATTCTTATGATGCAAGAAATATCATTATCTTTCCAATGATTAATTATATTCTAATTTATCTTTTGTATACCCCAATATTACTGTTTTTTATTAAAAAGATATAGGTTTATCTCATATATCTTTTTTTACTTTAAATTAATTCTTATAAAATGTCATATTGACATACATGGGGATCTATGGGGTCCCGAAATCAACACAAGGATGCCCATGTTACGAAATATATAAACCAATTGAATTTGAACATGTGTAAATTTTTTTAACAATATTATTGTTTACCCTTATTTATCATATTTACACTTTAACCATTATAAATGAAATATTTACTAAAATTCCTATTCATAAAGTCCTAAAATAAATGGTTCTTATTTAAACAATTTAAACCATCAGATTCCAAATATGGAATCCATTTTTACAAAATCTAGACATATAATTTTCAGTTATTAGATTAAAATTAATTTCCATTTTCAATGCCAAAAATATGGTTTTTATTAAATAATAACTATAAAAAGATTAATGTGTGTTTAAGTACAATTTCAAAGTGAAATTACTTCAAATGAAGAAAATTGGATTAAATGATAAAAAATAACCAATTACATTTTAATAAAACTTAAAAATATAATCTAATTTAACAAATAAATTTCATGAAAAAGCAGTTTTTAATTAAAATGATGTTTTTTTCAATATTATTTAAAATATGAATTTTATCATAAAAATACAAAAAATTAAACATAAATAAATTATTATTAGCATCTATGAAATAAAATTATTATTTTTACAAATATAATATATAAAAGTGTTACAAAATTTTAAATTGGGTGCGACATCAAATGGTGGAAAAACTACATTTTTTGAAAAATTATTCTTTTATACAAAAAGGAACTTCTTCTTATATCATGTGTAGAAAATACATATAAAATAAAAAAACTGGATCATACTATTCATAATATCTTGATTATATCCCATAGTAATATTTCAACAATATATCTTTATTTAGTGAATATCTGTAACATGTACAAATGTAAGATTTCGAGGAAGATTGCTCTAACGTGTAACACAATACAAAAATAATGTTGTGTATACTAAAAGATAATATAGTGTTTCATATAGAACAAGATAATATTGGTGTATCATAATATAGAAGACATGAAAGAAAATATATAGAATATATCCCATAAAATCTTTGGGTGTTACCCCTCATAAAAGAATATCAACCTAAAAATTCATCGGGGTTATAAATGGTTTATTTCGAGAAGGTTTCTAATGGAAACCCACATAAAAAATGAATAATAAAAATTAATTTTAAAAAGGAATTTCTAAAACATAATGGTTACCCGAAGTAACTCATCATTTCATATACTGATAGGATAACATATGTGGGAAGTGAAAACATGTATGTGAAAGAGAAATCTATCAACCATGTTCTGATGGAAAGGGATAAATAATAAGGTTTAGATAAAGTTAACTACAAAAAAATACATAAATATTTGTTGATTTACAGGACCATATGATTCATCAGATAATAATGTACTAGGATTAAAAATTTTGTTTTCAATATCCTTTTCCTAATAATGAAGATTTTTTGAATGAGAAGAAATACTTCGATGAATTTAGTACTATTGATCATTCCCTTAAAAATTCCAACTTCATCTCTTTTTTAAAGAAATGAAGATTGATTTTTCATTCTTGAATTATTAGCAGATCAAGAAATATAATGATATGTCATTCCATCTCACTCAACAAAAATGTTAGAACACGTTATAAAATATGCATAATTCAACCTATAGTGTGATAATTAATTTATCTAACTACCATAATACTGAAATATAAAATATACTATCAATAAATGTATAACATTACAATACTTCCAAAAACTAAAAATATAAAACTTTATAAAGAGGTGGACTAAATTGAGTAATCATATTTCTCTCATATATCATTTGGCAGTTCATGATAGTCACATTCCAAACATGTTAATACCATAATTAGGTATTGTCTTGAAACATCATAATAACATGAAATACTTTAGATCAATAGTGAAAACATACATAATGATAAAATTAACTCTTTCCACACACACAAATTCCCATTATTCTATATACTCAAATAATGATATCACTTTGTACTTATATCAGTCATGAGATAATCAATACTATCAAACGTCTCATTATCTCATTATCCATTCATTTTTCACATATCATGTTACTTTCAAAAATATTTCAATCAAATTTTATGGTTATAGGTACCATTCAATAATGAAAACCCACAATAAACCAGTATATAGATTTTACAATATTCTATATTACTATAAATTAGATTCAATAACACTACTCCATAATGACATTACATAAACACTTAATAATTCCACCACTTCATTGTCATACTCAATATCACCAGTAGTGATCTTATATGAATTACCAATGTCTTTTTCCTTAACTAGTTTTTAACATCTTTAATCATTAACCCTTGGATTATGGAATTTGTTACAATAATTCACCCTTGACTTTCACTTGTAGGATTTATGTTTTGGTGGTGCATTCTCTGTAGTCATTTCTAAATTCACATCATTAAAAACCTATTTCCCATTAAATTTTCACTCAACTACTTGATGAACTTATTTTCCACACTTAAACAATTTTTTTCCCTTTAAGTTAATATCCACCATGTGTATTTCTACATATTGATCATAATGAAACATCCAACTTCTTTTCACCATGGTTTTGAGACTTTTCCTTGAGAAACATATTTCATTTCTTGACAAAACCATGAGGTGGATATACACATCCAAAGTCCAATAATACCTTGATAGAACAACAAAAAATATCTTCATAGATACTGAAGGCACTTATAGCTAATTCCCTTGCATGTCTTGGTTTTAATCCACTATAGAATCGATCGACTATAATTTCAAGTTGGATGATAAATCTAATAGCATATCATGCAGGGCTTATTAAATTCGCCTTGTATGTACCAATAGATTTATCATCCTTTTTATTAAACTCAAGGAAATCATTTTCCATATTTTGTTGATGAATATGAGGGATGTACTTATTAAAAAATAAGTTCTTGAACTCTTCCAATTCCGTAGATTCAATTTCTTATTTCGTCCTTAAATTCTTAATTAGATTTTACCACTTGTATTTTTCACCTTCTAAATGATTAAAATAGAATTGACTTTTTCATTCTCTAAACATCAAAGGATGGAAAATAACATTTCAATGGTTCTGATCCATTGTTCAGCAACCTGTGGGTCATAATATCCACATTAATAAGTTGGACATTTCCTAATGAAGGACTCAATAGTATATTGTTCCGTTCTCATCCCTTTTCAAAATACAAAATCATCCATATCTTGTATAAGTATAGAAATTAGATTTTGAATTTCATGTCCTCTAACATTTATTTTTACTTTAGGCAATCATTTCATTGCCCAACACATTGATCATTAACATGGTTCTTTCAGGTTCTAATTGTCATCTAAAAAACACACACAAATAATGTTACAAGGAAAATCATACAAAGAATACTACATAATCAATGGTAAGTACATTCAATCAGTAAAATCATAGGTTTAATCCTAGGTTATTCATGATCATTAATATAATTCTATGACTATAACCTATAGTTAGACTTACCTTAAGGACATCCCTATACATACCTAATAAATATCTCTAGGGATCTCATAAAATTTTTCGAATCCAAGTTTCCTAAGGTTGACTAAACCTTCACTCTAATATGGAATTTAAGGAACCATGACTGATATACGTGGAAATTACATTGATTTTATGGAATAAATAATACATTATCCAAATATATTCCCAATTTCTGTATTAGTTAATGTATTTGGAAACATGGAACATAATCATCTAACTTGGTAAAATATCAACAACATCTACAAGAAAGATCATCCCAATTTGTTTTCATACATAAAAAAATTCTTTATATCCTTGGTAAAAAAAATCATAAAAACGGTGAGATCAAATTCTATGTATGGGTATACATGGATAACATAAACCAAACCATATACATTTGATTATAAAACATGAACATAAAGATTAAACACCAAAATCATGAGTAATGAAATAAATCATGGACGTGCATAAGGCATAGATCATAAAGGAACATTAACCATGATATAATAGAATTATCATAATACATGTAATTGTGGAAATAAAATATTTTATAATTTTATTTCCATAGATTCAAAGGCATTACTACCAAGGCCATCAGAGTAGACATAGTCAATTAATGAACTGAGATTACATGTTGTTCCAACCATGTATTATTAATCCTGATTAACATGTCATTCAAATCATGTCTATCTCATGAGAAATAATATTTTCCCAATTAATTAGAGGGACATTTAGGTTCCACTAATCTCATATTCAAATCATTATTACAAGTTACCTAAACACCTAAATCATTCCTCATAGCATAATCCATTAAATAAAATGGGTTTTTTAACATCATTCCATGAAGATATATATAAAATAATTGGATCTCATAAAAATTAATCCATAATAAAAAAATTCAACTAAATATAATAGTATGGATAAAAACAAAACCACATGAAATATTATATGAAAAATAAATTTGATAAAACAGTTGAACTTACTTCTTGAGGAATATATCCTATTTTTTAAAAATGTTTTTTTTTTCAAATTGTCATGATCTTTTATATGAAAATAATTATTATGAAAATAAAATTTTAAATGTGTATAATAATCTTCCTATAAACAATCCATTATGAATATGTAAAATATCTTTCATGCATATTTGTTAAAAAACATTCTCCTTGTAATTTTCCTAGAAAACTCAAAAAGTGCCTCCTATAGTAAAAACAAAAGACAGATTCCTTTCATAGCACATAATTAAAGTCAAAAAGCGTAAAATTTCATTATATATACTTATAATAATATTAAAAAAATTATGATTTTTTTAGAAAATATGGACATGGATGATAAATATACCCCCAATAAATAATTATGAATATACAATCTCAGAAACATTGAGATTGAAAAAGTTATTCCATACCATTTTTATCATTAGTGGAGGGTCTGATCACCACCTGTATGATTTTTATATCATTTTATTAAACTATAGCAGGACCCAATGCCTATTAATGATATCATATATGATCCTATTATATCATATTTCTATAGTCTTTCAATATTACCATTATTTTGGGCGTAAATTAATTTGTTTTCCCATTCTAATTTTCCTTGTAATTCATGTTTTTTATTCAAAGGATGTATTTTATTAATGAAATTAAGTTGATAATTAGTATTTTGTTAAATAATATAAATTTAAAAATCATTCTTTAATTTTTATCACGGAGAACACATCTCACCATGTCGTGCAGATGGTAGGTTGTATGAACGGACAATCGAAGGTGTCTTTATTTTGATGGTTAAATAGTATATAATTGGATGGTATATAAATTATAAATAACCAATATCATGTTATACTAATTATTTAAATAAATTATACTCATCATTAAATTCATTATAACAATGTATTTTTTTAAAAACAAATTGCACAATGACATGGTGACAGTAAGTCGTCTGTACGCACACATGGTGATATTGTAATTCATAGGATGAATAAAAAGAGGGGTAAGTTTGTATGATAATTATAATAACATATCAGCATGTATAATTTACTGTATTTATTACTGTAGTAATAAATAAACAAAGAAAGAAGAAGTAGAAGAAGAAAATCAATAAAATTGAACTGTAAATTAATTACCTCTTCTTTGTTGGACTTCCTTGGGATCTCTTATTAGGGACACTAAAGATGAAATTTTTGAAAAAAAATGATCTCTAGAAGATAACTATGAATGTTCAGGGTATAATTGGTCAGTTTTTGGTTGAGATATAAGGCTCAAGGTAGTGTGAAAAATTGAGGAAGGAGATGCCTTTTTATAAGAGAGGAGGTATGGAAATTTCGGAAGGTAATGAAATATTATTTTATTATAAAATTATTTTTGGTTTCAAAAGGTTCAAAACAATTTTAACTTGAATATAATATGAGTATTTTTCTATATCCTATCAAAAAATAGAATTTATATATGTTTAGGTCTTAAATTTTACCTTAACTGTTATCTTTAACAATTAGTTATCTAATTTAACTCTTATCATTTCATCTTATATATTCATACTATATGGTTAATATAGTTACTATAAAATTACAATAAAACCTAAATTTGTTCATTAATGAAATTTACAGAATTATCTATGTTATTTGTTCGAATATTAGATTTTTAGGACTACTATATCAATTAATAAAATAGTAATTTTTTAAAAACAAATTATTGTCAATTTTTATAATATTCATAT
The DNA here is from genome assembly GCA_963277665.1 of Viscum album. Taxonomy (NCBI): domain Eukaryota; kingdom Viridiplantae; phylum Streptophyta; class Magnoliopsida; order Santalales; family Viscaceae; genus Viscum; species Viscum album. The sequence continues at coordinate 1,212,662,102 of OY728131.1, read as the reverse complement.
CATGAATTTTTACAAACCCATAGAAACATGATTCAATCAAAACAAAATCATTAATTAAAAGATTCTAAGTTAAAAAATCCAAAAAAAATATTTCAGGGAATAAATAGTTGAAAAATTAATTTATTTTTCATATTTATAATCTCATTTATTTAAATCATTCATTAATAAGGTAACAACTACATCATCATTGTTTCATAAATAATTTATTTATATGTTGTCAAATAATTATGAATAAAATTCAATGATATTGGAAATCTTTTTATCATTCCAATTATTACTTAAAGTAATATTTATATTATATATAACCCCATATTAAAAAAATTTTATTAAAAAGATACATGTTTATGTCGTATTTATAATTACTTTAAATTAATTCTTATTAAATGACATTTTCACATCGAAGTCATTCAATGGGGTCATAAAATCGACCCAAGGATCCCATGGTCATAAATAAGTCTTCAAAAATGATTCATATATGTTTTATGGTAGTTTATAATATCATTTGTAACCCTTATTTATCGAATTTACCCATTAACAAGGATAAATAAAATATTGACTGAAGTTACTATTCATAATGTTCCATAATAAAAGGTTCTTAATTACACAATTTTGTCATACTGAATCCAAATATGGAATCCATTTTTTCAAACTAAATACACATAAGATATAGAAATTAATTTAAAAATAAATAACATTGCCGACCCAAAAAATGAGTTTTTATGAAATAATAAATATCAAAAGATTGACATGTGTTCAAGTCAGATTTAGAATTAAAATTACATTAAATGAAAAAAAATATAAATTATAAAAACATAATATAATTTCACTTTAAAACCAATTAAAAATATAATCTTATTATACTAATAAATTAGATGAAAAGCCTGATTTGAATTAAAAAGTACTATTTTTCCCAATTCATTAAAATATGAATTTTATCAAAAAATACCCTAAATTCAATATAATTAAATTTTTATTCCCCAATTTAAAATAAACAGTTGATTTTCTATAATATATGATATAAAAGTGTTAAAACCTAGATTTAAAATGGGTGTTCCCTCAAAAGGTGGGAAAATAACATTATTTTAAAAAGACTTCTTTTATCAAAAAATGAACTTGTTATTATATTATGTATAAATATATATATAATTAGAAAAATAGTTATTAATATTCAAATGTTATCATTTATATCCCATAAAAATATTTTAACAATATATTGTTGTTTTGTTTTACAATGTATGGAACACAATGCAAGCATCGAGGAAAGTCGGTCTTGTGTGTAATGCAAGCCAAGAATAGTGTTGTGTATACTGCAAGATAATATAGTGTAGCATATAGTGATAGATAATATGTATTTAGAATACAACAAAAGACATAAAAAAATATATCCCATAAAATCTCGGGGTATTACATTCGACCCCCCTTATAATGAATTTCTCCCTCAAAATTCATTGGTGTCATAAATGCTTTATTACATGAATGTTTCATTTATGGAAAGCCACTTCATAATTAATAATACTAAAATTTTATTTTAAAAATGAGTGATAAGAAACCTAACGGTTAACCAAATTTACTTATCATTGGGATTCAACAAAGGAGAATATATCTTGGATGTAAATACATGGATATGAAAGTGAAATTTAAAAATCATGTTCTGATGGATAGTGATGGAGAATAAGGTTTGGATAAATTTAACATCCAAAAAAGAAATAAATATGCAGTGATTTAAGGTACCATATGATTCATTAGATAATAACTTACTAGGATAACATTTATGGTATTCATGATCCTTTTCCTAATGTTGAATAATTTTTTCATGAGAAGAAATAATTACATTTTTTAGTACTTTTGTTAGTTTCCAAAATAATTTACACTTCATATAATATTTAAATTAATGAAGTTAAATTTTTTCATCTTGATGTGTTAGTTGATCAAGCGATTGAATGATAGGTCATTCTATCTTTTTCAACCAAAATGTTATAATAGATTATCAAATATGCATTAGACTACCTATAGTGATATAATACATTAATCTAAAAAACATATTACCAACATATAATGTATACTATCAATAAATGGATAACATTATAATCCTTCCAAAAACTGTAAATATAAAAATCTATAAAAAGGTTGACTAAATCAACTTAATATTTGTTTTCCATATCTCATTTGGTAGTTCATGGTTCTCATATTCCAAAAATGTGAACACCTTAATCATGTATTGTCTTAAAACATGATAATAAAATGATTTCTCGTAGAACCTTAGTGAAAAAATAAATTCTGTCAAAATTATCTATTTTTATATAGAATAAATGAAAAAAATTATATATACTCAAACCATGATATCTCTCAGTCTTTATATAAATCATGAAATTATTTATACTATCAAACATCTCATTATCACCTCATCCCTTCATTATGAGCATATAATGTGCATTTCAAAAATATTTCAATCAATTTTCAATGTTTCTGATACAATATAATTTTGGAAAATCACAATAAATTAATACATAGATATTCTAATATTCCACAATATTATAAATGAGATTCCACAACACTGTTCTGCAATCCCATTACGTAAACACGTTTTCATTCAAACACATTGTTGTCATATTGAACAACTCCAATAGTGATCTCTTGTGACATATCATTATATTTTCCTTAATAGGTTACTAACATCGATCATCATAAACCCTTGTACTAGGGAATTGGTTAGAATAATCCTCTATGTCATTGAACATGTAGCATTGAATTGTTATTGGTGTATTATTTGTAGTTTTTCTCTATTTGATCATTAGAATCCTTTTTCCCATTATATCAGCCCCCAATTTCTAGAGGACCTTCTTTTCAACACATGATAAATTTGATAGACCCTTTAGTAAAATCTCCACTATTCAACTTTCCACACTTTGAGTATAAAAAATCATTTCACTTATTTTCACCGTAGTTTTGAGATGTTCCCGTTTACCCCATCTTTCGTTTCTTCTCAAAACCATGAAATGGATATATATTACCAACATCTATTTATACCTTGATTGCACATCATGCAATATATTAATAGACAATGATGTCTCATATAGCTAATTCCCTTCGAATACTTTGTTTTATGCCACAAAAGAATTGATCAACATTACGTTCATGTTGTATGATTATTCCAAAATCACACCTTGCATGTCTTGTAAAATTAAAGATATATGTACCAATAGATTCATCATCCAATTACATAATCTAAAGGAACTCCATTTCCATCATTTTTTAAAAATAATATTGAATTAATTGCGGAAAAATAATTTCTTGAACTCATCACATTCCAGGGATTCATTTTTATCTTTTTCTATTGTAATCTTAATTTCAGTCCACCACTATTCTACTTCACCATCTAAATGATTGAAATCCAAAATTAATTTTTCATGTTCTAAACAACGAATTATGGAAATAATATTTCCAATGGTACCGATCCATTTTTCAGCAAAAAGTGGATCAGACCTCCCACTAAAAGAATGAGAACTTTTCCTCATGAAGGACTCAATTGAATATTTTTTTTCCTTATTTTCATATTTAGTAGTCGAGAATGATTCATAGCTTGTGTAAGTATAGAAATTAGATTTTTTATTCCATATCCCATAACATTTATTTTTCTATGAGAAAAATCATCACATTTCCTTCTGCATTGATCATTAACATGAATCCTTCGGGTTCCATCCATTGCCTAAAACCTAAAATGAATATTTTGAGAGGAAAACATCTTAGTAAGAAAAAATTATAATTAACATTTTTTATTTTAAAAATCACACATATTCATCTTAATCTGAGTATATTGATGATCATTACAATAATTCTAGGACTTTAACCTAACGCTAGTCTAAAACTTAAGGAAATCCATAAACATAACATAGAAATATCACTTGGGATCACATTAATGTTTCGACATCTTGGTTTCTAAAGTTTGACTAAACCTTCTCTTTGATTCCAAATCTAACGACCAATTTTTTTGTTACATTAAATTATATTATTATTTTGGAATACTTAATAAATTACAAAAATATATTCCCAAATAACATATTTGTTTACTTTCATCAAGAAGTTAAAGAAATTATCTTCAAACATGGTGAATTATCTTCAACATCTCCATTAAATATATTCCACTTTTGTTTTCATACATGAACCCTCTCATTAGATCCAAGTAAAAATAAAACCTGAAAAGGGTGAACTCAAATTATAAATAAGGGTAAACATGTATGACATGAAACATACCATAAACATTTGAACGTAAAAACATGAACCTAATGTTTCAACACCAAAATTTGGTGTCATGAAATAAATATTGATAGTACATAAGGAATAGTTCATGAAGGAACATTTACCATGGGAGAATAGAATTGGAATAAAACGTGTAATTTTGGAAAACAAATATGAATATAAAATAATTTTATTGTAGCCATGTAATTTCTTCAAAGACCATCATATTGAACAAAGACCATTACATAACTATGTTTACTTCCCATTAAAGCTATGTATTACTGAACTAGATTTACTTGTCATTCTAGTATTGTTCATATCATGAGATATAAATCATTACCCAATTCACTAGAGGGAGATATAGGTCCCAAACATCTCTAAATTAAATCATTATTACGTGTTCCATAAAAAAATAAATCATTCAACATAGCATACCCAAGAAATAAAATATGTTTCTGAAACATCATTCCATCAAAATCAATAAAAAATAAATGGATTTAATAAAGATAAATAAATCAAAAAAACAATAAAATAAATGTAATAATTGTTATAGAAACATGACCTTTATTAATTTTAGATATAAAATAATTTTGATAAAACACTTGATCATACTTCTTGAGGAAAATATCCTTCAATTCTCAAAAACTGGTTCATTTCTCAAAATGTTGTTCATTTTTAAAAGAAATAAATTTAATTGAAAATATACTTGTAAACGTGTAGAGTAAGATTCATTGAAATAAGTTGCTATGAATATGTAAAAAATCATTCATTCTGACTAAGTTAAAAAAAATCCCCTCTTACTTTTTATGGAAAAGTAAAAAAGTACATTATTTGGTAAACAAAAGAATGATTACTTCCATACCTTGTAATAAACATTAAAAAATTGGTAAAATTACTTTAAATATACATAGAATAATATTAAATAATTTATGAAAACATATTTATTTAAAATGGACATGGATGACAAATTTATCCCAAGTATATAGTTATGAATAAACAATATCGGATAAAAACGAGATTGGGAAAGTTGTCCTTAACTTGTAATTATGGTTAGTTAACAGTATGGATACCTAATTTATAATCATAGAATCATTTAATTTAATTATTTTAGGACAATACACAGATTTATGATATCATATATGATCATATTATATTAGTTGGTTAATTGTATTTCAATATTACCATTATTTCGGTTGCAAACTACATCATTTTTGTATTCTTGTTTTTTTGTGTAATTCATTTTTGCTATGAATATGATGTATTTATTCATTAAATAAGGTTATTTATTATTATTTTCACTCATAATATAAATTTTATAATCATTCATTAATTGTTAACATTGATCATGAATCTCGCTGCGTTATAGAGAAGGTAGTTCGTACATACACACAAGCGACAATATCAATCACTTGATGGTTGATTGGTATATAATTAGATGATATAATAATTATAGCAAATCGTTATTATTTTATATTAGATATTTAAATTCATTATAATCAACAATATAATGATCCTAAGAATTTATTTTAATTGAACTACAAATTACACAAAAGCGTAAGACGAAATGTTGTACTTAGGAGTGCATGGTGATATTGTTATTCATAGGATGAATTTAAGGAGATTAAAGTTTGTACCATAATTATAATAACATGTCATAATGTATAATATACTAGTGTTATTACTTTATTATGTAATAAAATTTTAATTTAGGATGTATAATAAGAAATGATATTTAAATGAATTATTAAAGTAATTACCTCTTCTTCATTAGACATCCTTTGGATCTATTCTTAGGAAAAGAAAGGAATATCTTTTTAGTAAAACCAAGACCTTTGGAAGTTAACTATGAATTTTTTTAGGATAATTTTTCAGGGTTTGGTTGATCTATAAGGCTCAAGGTGGTACGAGTAAATGTGGGGTGGGATTCATTTATATAAGAGGAGAGGATGGGAAATTTATGACTGTATTGAAATGTTATTTTATTATAAAATGATTTTCAGATTGAAAGTGTCCAAAACAAATTTATTTAGAATATAAGAGGATAATATATTTATCCCATTTAAACCAATAAGTTTTAGACTTGTCTACTTCTCAAATTCAACCTTTTCTTTTAGATTTAACACTTAGTTAACTAATCTATGTCTTTCCATGTCTTCTAGTATATTCATACTATGTGGTTAATTTAGTCACTATAAAATTCAAAAATATAACCCAATGTGGTTAATTAATGACATTTCCAACATTATATAAGTCATTTAGATGAATCATAGATTGTATGCACTATTATATCATTTTATAAAATTGTATCTGTATTATAATTACATTTATGTCATTTTTTGTACTATTCATATCATGACATTTTAAAAAATTTATAACAAATTAATTATTTCTAAAAAAATAATTAATCCAAATATAAAAAGTCATAATCATTAATATAATTTTTAGGTGGAAAAAATGTACCGAATTAAATTAATTTAAATATTTAAAATTTCATTTATTTAAATCATTCATTAATAAAGTAATCACTACATTATCATTGAGTAATGAATATATTTATTTATATGGTCTCTAAAGATTATAAATGAAATATATTAATGTAGGAAATATTTTTATCTTTCCAATTTCTAATTATAGTCAAATTTATCTAATGTATAAAGACAATATTAAAATTGTTTTATTAAGAAGATAAATGTTTATGACATATGTTTCTTTATATTTAAGTAATTCTTATAAAAGGTCATTTCCACACACATGTTGTTCCACAGGGTCCCAGAATCATCTCATGTATTCTCATGGATAGAAATATCTCATCAAATAGGATTAGACATGTGTTAGGGTTGTTGAATAATAATATTATTTAACCTTATTTATCATATATACCCTTTAACCATGGTAAATAAAATATTTACTGAACTGACTATTCATAATCATCTTAAATTATAGGTATCAATTAAACCAATTTGAAATCATTGATTCCAAATATTGAATCCATTTTTTGAAATTCAAAAAATATAATATGTATTAATTAATTTAAAATTAATTCCTTTTTTAAAAACCAAAAAGTGGGTTTTGAAGAAATAAATACTATCAAAATATAGACAAGTGTTTATGTCCAATTTAAATATGACCATACATAAAATTTTGAAAAATATATTAAATAATAATAAAATTTTTTAATTACAATTAAAAACGTACTAAAAATTTTATCTTACAATATAAATAATTAGATGAAAAGGCAGTTTTAAATAAAAATGTAGTTTTTTTCATGATTCATTAAAATATGAATTTCATCAAAAAAATACAAAAAAAATATCATAAGTAAATTATTATTTATGTCTTCCAAAAAGAAGATTATTTTGTCAAATATAATATAAACAAATTTTAAAACCATATTTAAAATGGGTGCGACATCAAAACGATGCAAAAATGCATTTTTAAAAAAATACTTCTTTTATCAGTAAAAATGATCATGTTCTTATATCATGTCATTAAAATACATTTATATTTCAAAAAAATTAATACTTTTCTTATATTATAGTTTATATCACATAATAATATTTGAACAATATATTGTCGTTTAGTGATACATGGTATAGCTCGTGGAATGTCACTCTTGCATGTAACACAAACCAATAAAAGTAATGTGTATACTACAAGCTAATACGATGTTTCAAATATAAAAACATAATATTGGTGTAGCATAAAACACATTAAATATAATAAATAAAAAATAATATTTCCCGTAAAATATCAATGTGTTACATTCTACCCTGCATAATATAAATTTCGACCTCGAAATTCATTGGGGGTATAAATTGTTTTTTAATAAAAAGTTTCATTTATAGAAACCCACATCATAAAAATGAATACAAAAACATAATTTTAAAAAGGAAAGTTCGAAACATAATGGTTAACAAAATTAACTCATTAATAGGTTTCCACTTATGAAAACATTGGTGGGAAGTGAAAACCAATATATAGAATAGAAATATAACGATCATTTTCTAATGGATAGTGATGGAGAATAATGTATGGAGAAAGTTAACTTCTAGGAAGCAAAAATATGCAATGATTTAAGGTACTATCTGGTTCATCATAAAATAATGTACGAGGATAACATTTTCGGTTCTCAAGATCCGTTTCCTAATGTTGGAGAATATTTTCGTGGGAATAAATTATTACTTTATTTCATAACTGTTGATCATTCCGTAAACAAATTCCACTTAATATCTTATTTAATTAAATACAGTTGAATTTTTCATTCATCAAGTGTTATTAGATCATGTGACTGAATGGTAGATCATTCTATTTGTCTCAACAAAAATGTTAAAAAATGTTTTGAATTGTGCATAAGTCCACATAAAGTGAGATAATATGTTAATTAAACAAAATTAATAATGCAATATAACTTATACTACACATAAATGTATAACATTACAATCCTTCCAAAAACTAATAAAATAAAACATTAGAAAAAGGATGGATAAAGTGACTTAACATTTTTCTCCCATGTATCATTTGGTAGTTCGTGGCTATCAAATTCCAAACATATCAATAAAGTAATCATGTAATGTCATGATACAAGATAATAACATGAATTACCATAAAATCGTAGTGAAATCACGCATTATGAAAAAATTAACACTTTTTCCACACACAAAATTCCAAAAATAATATATACTAAAATCATGATATATCTTTGTCCTTATATCATTCATGAGATCATTAATACTATCAAATATCTATATATCACCTTATCCCATAATTATGGTCATATCATGTGATTTTCAAAAATACTTGTATCACATTTCATGGTTACTGGTACCATATAATTATGGAAAACCACAATAGACTAATACATATATATTCTAATATCCCATAACACTATTAATGAGATTTCAAAACATTATTATTGAATCCCATTACATAAATACTTAATCATTCCACAACTTCGATTTCATAATCAACATCGCCAATAGTGATCTCATGTGACATCCCATTGTCTTTTTCCATAAGTGGATGTTGATGTCGATCATCATTAACCATTGGATTAAGGAATAAGTTATAATATTGTCTCATTTCCCAGAATTTTTATTATTGAAGTGTTGGTGGTGCATAATATGTAGTCATTTCTCTATTAACATTATTAACAACCTTTTTCCCATTACACTATCACTCAACTACAAGTTGAACATCTTTTCCAGACATGAAACATTATCTAGTTCATTTAATTTAATCTCTACCAAGCTTTATTCCACACATCATTCATAAGGAAACATTTAAATAATTTTCATCATTGTTTTTAGTGTTTCCCTTGAACTCCACCTTTCGTTTCAAGTCAAAACCATGAGATGGATATATAACATCAACTTCCAATTCTACCTAGATACCACAACACACAATTTCTTCATACAAATTGATGTCTCTTATAGATAATTCACATTAAGGATTTATGTTTAATCCTCTGATGAATCTCTCAACTATAAATTTATGTTGGACGATAAATCTAGAAGCATTCTAGGAAATTCTAGTAAAATTCACCTTTTATGTACCAATAGATTCATCATCATTTTTATAAAATTCAATGAAATCATTTTCAATATTGGATTAATGAAAAAAATGAAGTTAATTGTTGACATATAAGATTATTATCTCATATGATTCCATGTTTAAAATTTCATCTTGTTTCAATGTATTGTAAATTTGAGTCCACAACTGTTCTGCTTCACCATCTAACTAATAGATAGAAAAAAATAATTTTTTATGTTTCGAATAGTGAAATATATAAAAAATCAATTCAATGGTACTAAAACATTGTTCAAAAACATGTGTATGAGAAGACCCACTTAAATAAGGTAAATGTTGTCTCATGGTGGACTCAATGGAATATTTTTCCCTTATATGCTCTGTAATGTCCCTGTCCCGGAAGCCACTAAACCGATGCTCCAAGCTAGGTGGTTACATGACCTTAATCGCACCTCCCCGTATGCAAAAGGTTTCCGACTAGCAGTGGGGGTCTATATAGTCAATTGGGGAGACTACACCCCTATTTATCAGAGTAAGCCACAACAAAATAACAAAATAGCCGAAACAATAACCAATAAACAAGGAACATGTATAACAACCAATCACAACAATAAATATTCCATGTCATACTACAAGTGAAAAGTGTACAAAAGCCCAAAATAAAGACAATGACCAAATCCCCGAAATTGTCCCGAATCAAAGTCTGGATCCTCCACCATGTGCTACCCATATCCACTTGACTATATAATAAGGACCCTTTCCCTTCTTATGACTTGCAAACATGATGTATACTCGGGTAACAAACGGCGGCCCGAGAAGGGTGTGATTACAACTCAGTAGGACACCACCAACAATGTCTATGAAATATCCAGTATAAACAGATAGTCCATGAAAAAGGAAAATGAATAATAAATTCCAAGTAATTATTTAAGGTGCCTTTAACCAATTTAGAGCCAAAACCATTACCACTTCCAATACCATTCATTTCACACCAATTATCATCATTTACCATTTCATCACATTTCCATGGGTCAATCACATACATTATGTTACATGGGTCTAAGACCAACTATCACATGCAAGAGGGTAAACACATCGTTATCCTATCTCACTAGGAATATCTCCCTCATAGAAACCATATCCTCACTTCGAAGCATCAGTCCGGGTGGATGCAACCATTAGGAGAATAGACCCTCAGCCCATTTCCTAACCCGTGCATTTAGGGCGGTGTTTAGAGCCTCGGACTTCACTCGACCTATGGGCGTAGATCCTCAAGTCGTACCCCACTCTACAAAGCCATGTTCACATGATTATATTTAAGTAACCATCAACCATCAAAACAGTTTCCCTTCAGTGAACAGTATTCACAACAACCCATATGGGAATTCACATTATACCTTAACACATTAACATATTACCATTTCAAATGATTTAACCATTCACCCAATTCCCATGTGTTATGCCCATCTCACTAAGCATTCAATCCTAGACCCATTACCTATCCTATTATGGTCATTAATCAATTTACATATTAACCCATTTATCCTATTTATCATTCCCATGGATCAACCATTTGTGCTAACATGTTTATCAAGGGATCTACAATTGATTAAAATAAGGTAACTTGTTTAATATCAATCCCCAAACATGGGAAGGCCATAACATCCCATGGATGGCCCTATATTAGGTCAAGTCAATTGAACGCATCCCACGGTGATCGTGAGGGTTCCTGTTTTCTATTTAAAACACCATTATCACCAAACATGCCATGGTTATCCAAAAAATAACCAAGGGAAAATAAGAACACAACTAAACATTCACAAACACCCAAATAACCAAGGGATATCACTTGTAGACCACCTACCTCGAAACCGCAGTTGAACACACTCTCTATTATGTCCTTAGACCTCGATCCAACCAACCTTTATAGATTCAACCTAAAACTAACCCAAAAGATAGGGTTTTTGAGTTTTAGAAAAAGATGGGAGAAACCACAAGCCTTAGTCTGATGAAGAGAAGGTTTGAGAGGATTATACTTACAAAAAGATTCAATCCACAACCAACAGCGCCCAAAATGACCAATAATCGAAGAAGAACCACCCTTGGGATGCTTGGGTCGAATTGGTTCGTCCTAGGAGGAAGATGGGAGGAAGATAGGAAAATACCGAGTGAGGTTTAAAAAGACTGGAGTGAAAATTTAGTAATTTTTTCAAACATTAAGTTGCCGCACTATTTAGCCGCACAGTTTGGAAAAATGTGCGCAAACCTTGCACATGCCACTACTCGAAGGAGGAGGATCCACACGATTTAGCCGTAGGGTTTGGAAAACTGTGCACAAACCGTGTGCTCACATCTACCTAGAGGAGGGAGGGTCACGTGGATTAGCTTGGGGAGGGTGCATGGTTTGGCTGACCATGCGCAGGCCGTGCGTCCTGGCCTGTCTTGCCTAGATTTCCTTCCTTTCATGCCCTGAGCCTCCGGAACAACCCCAAGGCCTCTCACACCTGCGGAAGACATCCCTTAAGGTCCAAAACAAGGGATTCATCCAATACATAACGAAAATGTACCTTTACAAAAAACAAAACAGGATCTTACAACCTCCCCACCATATAACGGATCGTCCTCGAGCCGAGCTTCCAAGCCTCATTCCTCCACCGAATAGAAGAGTCTGGGCCACTAATCCCGCATATTTGATTCCCTCTTGCATGTTTCTTCCTGAACATTCCCATGTTGATATATTACTTGCACTAATGGCACAAACCTACCTTCAAAAACCATTTTACTATGATCCACCACACGAACCTGATGCTCCTCAAAGGAAGCATCAGCCTCAGGCTCCACATCCTCAGTATCAACCTTGTGAGATGGGTCTGGGTGGTACCGTCGAAGCTGTGACACATGAATCATAAAATGCATCACATCATACCATTGTGGAAGAGCCAATCAGTAATTCACTGGTCTGATCCTCTCCACAATCTCAAAAGGTCCCACATACCTTGGCACCAAATTTCCCTGGTTATAAATCTGATGGTGACCCAACAATTGCGACACCCAAAAGAACACTTTTTCACCCACGCCAAACTCAAGAGGTCTACGCCTTCTATCTTCATATGACTTCTACCTACCCTGGTCCATAGCCATCCTCTTCTGGATCAACTTAACTCTCTCTGAAGTCTCTGTCATGAGACTTGGCCCCAACAATTCAGATTCACTGGCCTCTATCCAACACAACAGAGGTCTACATGGCCTCATGTAAAGTTCCTCAAACGGTTCCATCTGAATCGTAGCATGAAAAATGTTGTTGTAGGTAAACTCAACTAACGATAGGTGCCCATCCCAAGAACCACCAATGTCCAAAAGGAAAGATCCTAACATGCCTTCCAACACAGGGATCATACGTTCTGTCTGTCCATCCTTCTGTGGGTGGAATGTGGTAGTCAAAAACACTTGTGTACGAAGCGCCTTCAACAACCCTTTCTAGAAACATGATGTGAAATGTGGATCACGGTCTGAAACTATGGTCTACATCACACCATGCAACCACACTATTTCCCAAACATATAGCTCACCGAAATGGTCGACTATAGAGGTCTCTTGAATCGGTAAGAAATCACCCACTTTAGTTAACCAATCCACAAACACCCATATTGCATTATTCATTAATGGCATCCTCAGAAGACCCAAAAAAAATCCATTTTTACATCATCCCACTTCCATTATGGAATGGGATATAGATGTAACAAACCTCTTGGGCATTAGTGCTCATCCTTCACCTGCTGACTGGTATGGCATCGTGCCACAAAGCCTGCAACTTCCTTCTTATTTCTAGGCCACCAAAACTGCCTTTAGAGATCACAGTACATCTTGGTCAAACAAGGATGCACTGCCCACTTTCCATGTTTTGGTTGTACATAACAATTCCTACCGAACACAAAACATGGGAAGAAACATTCCCCACAAGCCTTCCTCAACGCAACCATGACACAAGCTGAAAAACTCCTCAAGAATTTAACGACATTAACCATTCTTACAACGATAACTTCATGGGAAAAAACATAGGTGGAATCACCTAACTCACAACACAAGGAAACTTAACACAAAACTTCTCATCGTCACGGGGAAACCAATTGTCACCTCATCTGCCCGATCCATTGCACAACTCATGACCCTCAATAATATGGTATCATTTTATTTGCACACAACTCTAATAGTGACCAAATGCGGTATAACCCAAAGGAAAAGACATGACCCTTCTAACCACATTTACTGAAGATCTCACCCCACAACTAAACACCAAATTCAAAACAAAACGCTCAGCGACTTAACCAGTTAAACCCTGCTAAAGCTCTCTACTGGGGCTAACTCACCCAAACAGTGACCACTCAGGTCCTTCCAACCTGAAACTATTGTCACATCATCAACCAAAATTTTATCCGGTATGGTCCTCTCCACCATTTCCGGTTACTTGGCACCTCCTCCATCGATGAAGGACCATCAGATCTCATCCCAAACTCCCCATTTCCTAACAAGTTCTAATTTACCGGCCCTAAGCATCCATAGGAGAATTACCCTACCTTGGCATCCATCCACACCATCAAAACCATTTGGAAGACATTCATACACTATCAATTCAAGGACTAAGATCATAATGATCTCACTTAGGTTCAACTTTGCTTCGAAATGCGCTTTCTGTTACAACATAACCCCATAAGTGGTCACTCTCACCTCACCCATTCATGTTTACCATCTCAGGTCGGACCACCTTCGACTATCATTCCCCAGAACATCCAACAAGGCCATTTCCTGAATTCCAGCAGAATTAATTATCATGGCATTACCACCCTCCAAACTGTCATCAACTTCACCCTTGGCATGATACCACATCACATGACTAAGGTTCTCCCAACTTCACGGCATCCTAAAACAACACAAGGACGATTGACCCATGTGTAACCCAAATCTCTGTTGTAGTTATAAGACATCAACTTCTATTGCCACAACCTGTTGTTATATCCAACCATATCCTCCCACGACTCATCACAAATCATAAAAGTTTCACTTTGAACTACCCTATGCTCAAGACAACACTTGGCTCATTTGTCACCACATCAAAGTCCAACATGCCTCTCCAAGGAACCTGACTTTCACCTCACCAGTTCCTCATTGCTACACTAGTGCCACTATGCCGTATCGATGTTCTATCTTCCACATTCATGGCCGATTTATCACTCCCCACCTTAGGAGTGTTGTTACCTTTCCTCACCAAAAATGATTCCAACCCCCGCATCTTAAAACCGATCACAAACCGAACCCCAATCATAGACATGGACATCCAGCCTTAATCCCAAAAAAAGGAAACGAACGTCACCTAGTGCACGTTCTCAGCCTCCAAGAATGGAAACCAAGGAATTGTCAACATTCGACCCTTCCCAAGGTGTCCACCCTAAGCCATTGAGGGTTTACATCCCATCATCAAACTCCACACATATCTTTTCCTTGTGTGTAAACTCCATGATGTCCTTCATCCAAAAAACCCCTTCATGTATCTTGGGGAGAGCCAGAGCTTCTCAACATACCCTAGACGATGTCAAGATTTTGGGCATGCTTGTCACTATCAAAGGTATGCAAAGAAGTCGTCGAGGAACACCACCACCGACTTACCCATTTCTGATTCCAAGCTATGAGACACAATGACCTGCCAAGAATCTCATGCCTCCCTGTCGAACGGGCCACATCAACACTTAACCATCACCACTCAGGTGAAATCGCCAACCAGGTTTAACCATCGCTCCAAAAACAACCCATTTATACACAAGTTCAGACACATGACCCACCCTTACCTTGGGTGTCACCATCGAGCGAGAGTATATAACCATACATTAGCATCCCTAGTCTTTCATGTTCAAAACAACTTCCATAACTTCATTAATCCTCACTAAAACAGGTGAGTCATGCATTCAAGCGATACAACCATTCGAAAAAAACCTTACCCCTTATCACAAACACTAGGGTGCCCTTATGAAAGAACCAGGCACAACTAGACCACCAAGCTTCAAACTTATCCTTACGCCACAATACTGCACCACGCAGTACTCAATGCCCCACTTTCAAGGTCCAAAACATCCATAGGTGTGACACACACAAAAAATAACTAGAATCCTTGTCTGACATATCTCATAGGACACCGTGAAAGATGAACGACACAACTCCATAAACACACCACCCGGTCCATAGCATGATCGGGAAGGCATCACAATCCAATCCGAAAATCCTTACTAGGTCACTCTCAAGGCCTAAACCCATGCATTCATGGGGATAACCGACAACACCAAGGAGACCCACATTAGCAGTCAAACATTCTCATTCCGAACTTGTCATTCTCATGGTACTTCGAAAGAATGACCAGAAAAATTTAGCAACAAATGGAAAATCCCACAAGATCAATCCTTAAACAAACCATTCTTCATTATTTACACCAATGACCATCATCACACATAGAACATCACCCCCTACCATACCTACAACGGTCATGGTCAAAATTGGTTACCAACTTATTCAATCACAAGTCTTTTATCAACACATCTTCAAACCATTTCCTCTTTCACAACACGATCCTTTCCTCTTAGGCACATTTCCCATTTCACAATAATTTTAAATCATCATTTTATCACATTTACACCTTTCATTAGGCAGAATTCATTAGGAATTTTACCATCACTATGAAACCCCCTTTTTTCTTTTGGACACCAAATCAACCCTTGCAATTTATCACAACCCAAAACATAAACCCGGTTACAAAATTTCTCATTTTAATTCATTTCATTCACCCACTTGTTTTATTTCATTCATCTCATCATTTCTTGATTTCATTAAATGTATGAGGCTTCCTACGTTTCCTGCCTCACACACCCACCCTGTGGGTGTACCTAAAACAGTGAATTTCAACTATCTTCCTAGGTGCCTATAATGATCCATGAATGCAATTCCTCACGCCGTTAAGGCCACAAGTAAGATATCATAAAACAGTCACATAAAACCTCACGTGTATCACCCAATGGTGAAGTATCATCAACTGTAACAACAAAAACCCATGAACAGCAATTCCCAACATTGGTGACTTGGGTTTCCCCCATACCTAGGTTAGCTACTCCCAAGCACAAGATCATTACCAAGGCCCAACACGTCTTAACCCTTGGATACCAATCCCAAATAACAAGACCTTAGAGAAGGAGAAGAAAGACCTCCTCTGATACAAATTTATAACGTCCCCGTCCTAGAAACCACTAAATCGTTGATCCGATATGGGTGGTTACATGACCTTAAGCATGCCACCCCATACACTAATGGTTTTCGAGTAGCAGCGGGGGTCTATGTAGTCAAGTGGGGAGACTACACCCCCTATTTATCAGAGTAAGTCACAAAAAATAACCAAATAATGGAAATAAAACCAATAATCAAGGAACATGTATAAAAATCAATCCCAAAAATTAATATTCCATGTCATACTACAAGTGAAAAGTGTACAAAACCCCAAAATAAATACAAAGACCAAAATCCTCAAAATGGCCCCGAATCCATGTCTGGATCCTCCACCATGTGCTACCCATTTCCACTCGACTATCTAGTAAGGACCTTTTCCCTTCTCCTGACCAGAAAACATGATGTCTGCTCGGTTACCCAACGGTGGCCCGAGCAGGGTGTGATTACAAATCAGTATGTCCCCACCAACAGTGTCTATGAAATATCCAGTATAAACAGGCAGTGCATGAAAAAGGAAAATGAATGATAAATTCCATGTAATTATTTAAGGCGCCTTTAACCAATTCAGAGCCAAAACCATTACCACTTCCAATACCATTCATTTCACATCAATTATCATCATTTACCATTTCATCACATTTCAATGGGTTAATCACATAAATTATGTAACATGGGTCTAAGGCCTACAATCACATGCAAGAGGGTAAACACATCGTTATCCTATCTCACTAGGAAAAACTCCCTCATAGAAACCATATCCTCAACTCAAATCCTCAGTCTGGGTGGATGCAACCATTTAGAGAATAGACCCTTAATCCCCTTCCTGCACCCATGCATTTAGAGTGGAGTTTAGAGCCACACTCTTCACTCAACCCATGGGTGTAGATCCTCAAGTCACACCCCACTCTACGATTCCATAAGCACATGCTTATATATAAGTAAACATCAACCATCCAAAACTGTAGCCCTTCGCCGAACACTATTCACAACAACCCACATGGGAATTCACATAATGCCTTAACCCATTAAGATATTACCATTTCTCCTCATTTAACTATTCACCCAATTCCCATGTGTTATTCCCATCTCACTAAGAATTCAATCATAGACCCATAACATATCCCATTATGGCCCATAATCAATTTACACATTAACCCAATAAAAATGTTTACCATTCCCATGAATCCACCATTCTTGACAATTTGTATATCAAGGGAACTACAATTTATTACAACAAGGTCACTAATTTAATATAAATCCGAAAACCCGGGAAAGCCGACACATCCCATGGATGGCCCTAAATTAGGTCAAGTTAACTCAACGCATCCCACGGGGATCGTGAGGGTTCCCATTTTCCATTTAAAACACCATTATCACCAAAAATTCCATGGTTATCCAAAACATAACCAATGTATAACAAGAACAAAACTAAACATGAAAAAACACCCAAATTACCAAGGGATATCCCTTGTATACCACCTACCTCAAAATCGCAGGTTAACACACTCTATATCGAGCCCTTAGACCTCGATCCAACCATCCTTTAGAGAATCCACAACAACTCAGCGAAAACATAGGGTTTTTGAGTTTAGGTACCAGATGAGAGAATCCATAATCCCTAATCCGAAGTAGATAAGGGTAGAGGGGATTTGACTTACCCGGAGCTTCGATCTGCAACCAACGACGTCCAGAACGGCCAAGAATCGAAGGAGAACCACCATTGGGAAGCTTGGGTCTAGTTGTTTCTTCCTAGGGTGAATATGGGAGGAAGAGATGAAAATCATGATGGAGGTTTAAAAAGCTCGGGGTGGCTATTTTGTAATTTTTACCAACATTAAGTGACAGCGCGGTTTAGCCGCACAGTTTGGAAAACCGTGCACAAACCATGTGCACGCCACTACCCGAAGGAGGAGAAGCCACACAATTTAGCTGCATGGTTTAGGAAACTGTGCGCAAACCGTGCGCTCACTGTTTTATAGAGGAGGGAGGGTCGCACTACTTAGCCTGTACAGGCCGCACAATTTGGCTGACCATGCGCAGGCCATGCATCCTAGCATGTCTCGCCCAGTTTTCCTTCTTTTCGTTCCCCGAGCCTCCAGAACACCCCCAATGCCTCTCACACCTTCAGAAGACATCCTATAAGGTCAGAAATAAGGGAATCATCCATAGTATAAGGAAAATGTACCTTACCAATAACCGAGATCTTACATTCTTATTTGGAAGTCTATAATGTTTCATAGCTTGTGTTATTATAGAAATTTGATTTCGTATTCCATATCCCATAACATTTTTTAGGAAAATCATTCCATTTCCTAATGCATTGATCATAAACACAGTTCTATCAGGTTCCATCCATTGCCTAAAACCCAAAAAGAAGTGTGTTAAAGAAAAAAAACATACTAGGGAAATAACATAATCAAGGGAAACAACTTTCAATCTCTAACATCATAGGTTTAATCCATGTTTATTCACGATCGTTATAATAATTCTAAGACTGTAACCTATAGTTATACTTATCCTTTGGGACATCCAAATATATATCATAGAATTATCTCTAGGGATATGATAAGTGTTTTCGCATACTAGATTCTAATGGTTTACCAAACCTTCACTATGATTCCAACTTTTAACGACCCAAGCTAGACATTCATGGAAATTCCATTTATTTTTCACAATATTTAATACCTTACCCAAATATATTCCCAAATACTATATTGGTTTAGTGTATTTGGAAAATAAGATCGTAATCTTATAACATGGTGAAAGATCTTCAATATCTCCCCTAAATAACCTCCCCTATTGATTTCATACCTAAAAAAATTATTTATATCTGGAAGAACAAAAACATAAAACGGGTGGGCTCAAATTATTAATAATATTAATCATGGAGAATATAAGAAAACCCACATAAATATGAATGTAAAAACTTGATGAAAATGTTTAAACACTAAAATCATGAGTCATGAAATAAATCATGGTTGTATGTAAGGAAAATATCATAAAATAACATTTACAATGATAGAATATAATTGGTATAAAACATGTAATTATTCCAAAAAAATATGCACATAATATGATTTCCATAGTTGCCAAGGAATTGCTGCCATGAACATCATCGTGGACAAAGTCCATTACTGAACCAGATTTAGTTATCGTTCCATCCTTGTATTACTGGACCATATTTTTATTTTGTTTTAGTAATCTCTATGTCATGATATATATATTTTGTCCCAATGTATTAGAGGGTCATATAGGTCCCACTGATCTCATGGTTAGAACATTCTTACATGTTTCACAAAAACATAAATCATTCATCATAGTGTAACCCATGAATGGAAATTGGTTTCTTAAAAATTATTCCTTAATAATATATACTAATTAAATTGATTTAATAAAAATAAATCCATCATAAAAACAATAAAATAAATCTAATATTAGGGATTGAAACATAACCATGTGTCTTCTTAGATGGAAAATTATTTTGATAAAATAATTGAACTAACATCATGAAGAAAAAATCATTTATTTTTTAAATTTTTTTTCTTTTCGCCAAATTTAATGCAATTTTAAAAAAATAAATAATTTTAAATTAAACATGTAACTGTGTAGAGTAAGCTTCATGGAAATAATGAATTATGATGATATAAAAACTTGTTCATGCTCTATAAGTTAAAAAGACATTGTCCTAGTTCTTTTTATGGAAAAGTCAAAAAGTACCTCTTATGCTAAATAAAAGAATGATTCCTTCCATACCATGTAGTAAAAAACAAATAGGAATAAAATGAAATTATATATACATAGGTTAATATTAAAAAGTTTATTAAAACAACATTAGAAATCATAGAAATGGATGATAAATATATCCCTAGTAAACACTTACGAATAAAAATTTCAAGATAAAAATGAGATTGGAAAATTTATCCCATACCTTGTAATTGTTTTTGTCGAGGGTATGGTCACTAAATATATGATAGTAAAATCATATTATTAAATTATACATGGACCATATTCATATTTATGATATCATATATTATCCGATTATATGATTTTTTTAATAGTATATCAATATTACAATTATTTCGGGTGTAAAATTCTTTATTTTCCCGTTCCTATTTTGTTGTGTATGTCATGTTTGTTATGAATTGGATGTTTTTTATTAATAATATTATCTATATAATTGTTATATTCAATCATCATATAAATTTTATACCAATAATTAATCCTTAATATGGAGAATTAATTTCTCTGTGTCGTGAAGATTGTAGGCCATACATACGCACGAGTGACGATATCATTCCTTTTTTGATTAATTATTATGTAATTAGATGATATATTAATTATAAAGAATAATTATCCTGTTATATTTATGATTTAAATTCAATAAATGAATCACTATCTCTATCCTAATATTTAATTGTTTTGAATAACAAATTACACCATGGCATGGAGATGGTAAGTCGTACTTACGTGCGCATGGGGATATTTTTTTCGAATGATGGATAAAAGGAGGTATAAGGTTGTCCCATAATTATAATAAAATATCAAAATGTATAATATACTGTATTTATTACATTATTATGGAATAATAATATAATGAGGAAGTAGAAGATGAAATAAAATTGAATTAAATTATTAAAGAAACAACCTATTCTTCGTTGGACTTCATTTGGATCTCATCTTAGGGACACTAGCGATGGAATTTTGGGGAAAACAAGTCCTATAGAAGTTAAATACGAATTTTTATAGGATAATATTTCAGGGTTTTGTCAGTATAGAATTCTAAATGTGTTATTATGACATGTGGGAGGATATTTCTTTTTATAAAAGTGGAGGTGGGGCATTTTGGAAAGGCATTGAAATATTATTTTATTATAATATTATTTTTGGTTTCAAAAGGTGAAAAACTAATTTAATTAGAATATAAGATGAGGATTACTCTAAATCCTTTCAAAAAGTAGGTTTTAGAAAAGTTTAGGTCTCATATTTAGCCTTATCTTTTTTCATTAAATCATAGTTAACTATTTTAACTCTTACAATGTCTTCTTGTATCATCGTACTATATGGTTAATATTGTTACTATAAAATATAAATTGAACAAAAAGTGGTTAATTAATGACATTCTCAACATTATCTAAGTCATTTGGATTAATCATATATTTTTAGATCTATTATATCATTTAATAAAATATCATGACCTTTTTAAAATCCAAAAAAAACATGATTCATTCAAAAAACATCCTTAATTCAATTAAAAAAATTCATAATAATCCATAAAATTCATGGATAGCATAAAATGTTTCAAAATAAATTTATTTTAATATTTATAATCACCATTATTTGAATGATTAATTGATAAGGTAATCACTACATTATCATTGTGTCATAAATAATTTTATTTATGTGGTGTCTAAATATTATAAATAAAATATCATGATGTAGGAAATATTTTTATATTTACAATGAATCTTTATAGTCTAATAAATGTTATGAATAACCCCATTTTATATATTTTTTATTATGAAGAAAAATGTTTAGGTCATATTTCTCTTTACTTTAAATTAATTCTTATAAAATTTAATTTTCACATCAAAGTGGTTCCATGGGTTCCCATAATCAACCCAAGGATACCCATGGTCAGAAATATCTCATATAATAGGATTTGTAGAAATTTTAAGGTATATTAATAATATTTTTGTTTTACCCTTAATAACCAGATTTACCCTTCAACAAGGGAAAATAAAATATTTACAGATGTTACTATTCATTTGGTCAAAAAAATAAAAGGATCCAATTAACACAATTTTAACCTTATAATTCAAAATATGTAATCCATTTTTTCTAATTCAATGTAATCAAATTGCAAAAATGAATTAAAATTAATTCTCTTTTTAAAAACTGAATAACATGTTTTTAAGAAGTTATTAATATCAGAAGATTGACATGTGTTTAAGTACAATTAAAAAGATAAACTACATTCAATGGCCAAAATTGTACTAAATGAAAAAAAATAATCCAATTACACTTTAAATAAAATTAAAATGTTAATCTATCAGTATAAGAAAATTAAAAGAAAAGTCAGTTTGGAATTCTTATGTTTTACTTTTCACTATTCATGAAAAATGAATTATATAGTAAAAATACATAGAATTATACGAAAGTAAATAATTATGTCCCAATTCCAATGAAAAAGTTTATTTATTAAAATATAATATATTAAATTGTTAAAAACTATATTTTAAAATGGGTTCACCATAAAAAAATTGGCAAAATTTCATTTTTTTAATAATTATTCTTTTATCTGAACAAATGAACTTGTTTTTAAATCATGTCTATAAAATATATATAAAACAAAATAAATTAGTTAATACATTTCATAACAGCTATTTTATATCCCATAATATTATTTTATCAATATATCAGTGTTTGGGGAAACAAGTTATGGCATGCAATGCAAGTCATCTTGGAAGATCATTTTTTCATTTAACGCAAGCTAATAATTTTTTTATGTATACTGCAAGCTAATACGGTATTTCATATAGTACAATATAATATTAATGTAGAATAAAAATTGAGATATAAAAAAATAATAATATATTCCATAAAATCTCAGGGTGTTACATTTTACCGTTCTAAAATGAATTTGTCTGTCTAAATTCATCATTGTTATGAATGATTTATTTCATGAATGTTTTTTTTATGAAAAACCACATCATAAAAATGAATAAAACAACATTATTATAAGAATTATATTTAGAGAAATAACAATAACTCCTAGTAATTCATCATTTCTTTTCCATATAAGAGAAAATATATTGGAAGTGAAAATTTGGATCTAGAACAGAAATATAACCATAATGTTCTGAAGGGTAATGATAGATAATAAGATTTATAGAATTTTAACTACCAAAAAGACATAAATCTATGAATATTTTTATGGACTATATGATTAATCAGATAATAATGTACTAGGATAAGATTTTTGGTTTTCAATATCCTTTTCCTAATGGTGAAAAAAAATTTCTTAAGAAGAAATACTTACTTGAATTTAGTACCATTGATCATTCCCTGAAAAATTTCCACTTCATATATTATATAAAGAAATAAAGTTGAGTTTTTCATTTTTGGTGTGATATCATATCTTGTGATAGAATCATAGGTCATTACAACTATCTCAAAAAAAGGGTTAGAAAAAATTATCAAATATTCATAAGTCCTACTATAGTGAGATGGTACATTAATATAACAAACATAATACTAGAATATATTGTATACTTTCAATAAATGTATAACAATAAAATTCGTCCAAAAATGGGAAATATATAAATATATAAATAGGTGGACTAAATCAACAAACATTTTTATCCCATTTCTCATTTGGTATTCCTTGGTTGTCACATTCAAAACATGTTAATACCGAAATCATGTATTTTCGTAAAAGAAGATAATAACATTAATAACAATAGAAACTTAGTGAAAATATATATTTTTTCAAAATGAACTCTATCCACACAAAAAAAATTCAAAAAATTCATTATAATCATACCATGATATCTCTTTGTCCTTATATCAATTATGAGATAATTAATACTATGAAACATATCATTATCTCATTATCCCATCAATATGCATGTATCATGTGTTATTAAGAAAAAATTCAATAAGTTTTCATGGATACGGAAACCATATAATTTTAGAATACCAAAATATAATAAAACATACATATTCCAATATTCCGTAATACTATAAATGGGATTCCACAACACTATTCTATAATCCCATTACATAAAAACATAAATATTCCACCACATTATTATTATACTCTTCATCTCCAATAGTTATCTCATGTGAATTACATTTGTATTTTTCATTAATATGTTCCTTGCCTTGATCATCAATAACCCTTGGATTAGAGAATTGGTTAGCATATTGCCAAAATTCATTTCACTTGTTGCATTGAAGTATTAGTGGTGAATTCTCTGTAGTCCTTTCTCTATTAACATTATTTTCAACCCTTTCCCATTACATCGGTCCTCAAAATCTCGATGACTTGATTTTCCAAACATTCCATAATTTATAGTCCCTTTATGTCAATCTCCAACATGCTTATTTCAACAACTTGAGCATAAGGAATCATTCAACATGTTTTCACCATTGTTTTTAGATTTTCCACTGAACCACATCTTTTGTCTCCACTCGAAACCAAGAGATGGATATGTAATACAAATATCTATTTCTACCTTGATAGCACAATGCACAATCTCTTCATATCTATTTTATTCTCTTATCGGTAATTCCCTATGATGAATTGGTTTTAATCCACTTAAGAACCGATTAAATTTACATTCAAGTTAGATGATAATACTATAATAATACCTTGAAAGTCTTGTAAAATTTTCCTTTTATGTTCCAATATATTCTTCATTATTTATCATATGCTCAAGGAACTCCTTTTATTATTTTATTGATGAATACGAGTGATGTACCTATTGAAAATATGTTTTTAGTATGGTCTTATTCCATGGATTCAATTTCATCTTGATTCCTTGTATTATTAATTATATTCCACCGTTGTTCTACTTCACCTTCAAAATGATAGACAACCAAAATGACATTTACATTTTATGAATAGTGAAACATGGAAAATATCAATTCAATGGTACTGATATATTTTTCGGCAACAAGTGGATGAGAAGACCCACTGAAAGAATGTGGATGCTTCTACATGGTGGAATCAATAGAATATTGTCGTTTTCTCTACTCATTTGAAATTCTAGAATGATTAATTCCATGTCCAAGTATAGAAATTATATTTTTCATTCTATATCCAATAACTTTTTTTTGTTCATGAGGACAACAATTTAATTTCCTAGTGCATTTATCCTTAACATGGAACCTTCTGTTTCTAACTACTATCTAAAACCCAAAAAGAATAGTTTGAGAAGTAAAAATAATACTAGGAAGACAACATAATCAATGGGAAGTACATTCAATCTCTAATATCATAGGGTTTTTCCTAGATTATTAATGGTCATTATCATAATTCTTGGATTGTGTCATATAATTAGACTCAACCATATGGATTTCCCTAAACATAGCTTAGAATGATCTCCAGGGGCCTCAATCAAGGTTCTGCATACTTGATTCGAATGTTTGACTAAACCATCACTCTGATAACAACTCTAACGAACCAAGAATTATGTACATGGAAATTACATTTCATTTATTGAATAGTTAATACATTAAAAAATATTGAACCACCCCATGTTTTTCTAAAAATAAATAGAAATGCATGGATATTTGTATTCAGTAGATATTTTTAACCAGCCTTTGAAGATAATTTTTTCAATTCTATGTTTTTAATTTCTAGAAATAGTCATCTATAATTTTGTTGAGTAAGTTATTTGGAGTATGATGAAACCAACATGTTTTTTTGGTGAATAGTAACATACCCTTATGAATAGTAATGTGAG
Organism: Viscum album; assembly: GCA_963277665.1. Classification (NCBI taxonomy): domain Eukaryota; kingdom Viridiplantae; phylum Streptophyta; class Magnoliopsida; order Santalales; family Viscaceae; genus Viscum; species Viscum album. Next base: position 1,212,635,610 of record OY728131.1, on the reverse strand, counting down.
TGATATGACACTAATTAAAAGTAAATTTTATTATTGTTTTATTTTCTTAAGGCATTAATATTATTAAATCCTGGTTAATTTTTCAATATGATATAGAAGTTGTTATAGAATTAGAATTGTTAATTTTTGAATTACGTATTATTTTATTTAAAAATTTCATTAATAATATTTTCAAATGTAAATTCCAAAAATGGAATTCATTTTTGAATTCTAAACGTTGAAAATTGGTTTGGGTAATGTTCTGGGATGTTTTTTTTTGAAATTCTTGTTTTTCCATGAATATTGAAATTCTATAAAATATAGTATAATCAAATTATTAGTAAAATACACTATTAATGAAATCATAAGTGATGAAAGACCACATTGTTCAAACTCACATGAAATTATTTATATTTTAGGTCACATGAACTAAGAATATTCACAATCATGGGAAAAAAATTTATAATAATGATTAAAATATTGAAAAATACCCCCTCGCTTCCATTATAAATTCCACCCTCACCCCCCTCACCCCCCTCTTCTTCCCAAATCTCTCAAGCCTTGATCCATGCCAATGTTCTACCCAGTACACCTCAAAAAGCTATTCCCCATGTCCTAGAGCTGCTAGTTTCTCCAAAAACCAAAACAGAAGCCCTTATGAAGGATCTCAATGAGAAGAGATCAAAAGGTAAAACATCCTTTTTTATTTTCCTTATTGTCTTTAATTTTATGTTATTATTTTCATTTTACATTGGGTTATGTTTGGATATTTCATTCCATAACCCCCTTACTAACCATGTTATGTAAGGGTGATGAGATACCATCTTTCTCTAATGAAATTATTTTTTTAAGAAATTTTAAGAGATGTCGTTAAGCTGCAGAATTTTCTTGAGAAATTTATCATGTTCCCTTTTATTTCAATATTATATTCTTTTCTTCTTATTTACTCACCTACCCTTAAACAAGAGTTATTAAAGCTCTAGAATCTTGTATATTATGGATTTTCTCATTTTCATTGTAAATTAATCCTCGATATTCTTCTCTTCCCCACTTGTTCATGGAATTAAAAACATTGTTTGTGATGTGTCTAATTACAAACATCCTGATGATGTGATTTCAATTGGAATTAATTCCTTAAAGTATAGTTATGAAATCATTCAATGGTTGAACCATGATAAAATATATTTATTATGTCTCATCAACGGTTTTGGAATTCTTTTTTACACATTGTTTTAATTTATAAAACAATATGAGGTTGTTATTAGTGAACAATTACTAAAATGATCAAAACAAAAATTAGTAATGTTTTAATATTTAAATCATCCAATTTTAAGAATTAAAAATGATAAATTTTATAATTTATGTTACTGGATATATGTAAATACTACTCCATTCCAAATTTAATGGTTCACTTCCAATCAACAAGAACATCCACCATTATCCAATCAGGGAAATCATGTAAAAAACTCACCCAAAAACAAGGAGCAAAATACTAAAAATTAAAGGGTGAAATGAAGTTATGAAATGATAATATAATATGTTATAAATAAGAAAATGTTTTGGTAAAATACTAATTACACTTTTTTAACTGCTATACAGTAATTTTAGACATGATTTATGTAAGAAAAACCCGAGGTAAGGGAATTCCTAACCTAATTTCCATTCTTTGGGTTAACATTCTACTTCATTATTTATGTGGTATTAAAATTGATTGTGTAATGTATTTTGCTTATATTATGTTGAATTATGTAAAGATATAGTTTATATATGTATTCCATCAACTCTATTAAGTCTCTCTCTAATTTTATGATATTTATAAGGGGCATTTTTTTTACATACCTCTTTTAAAATTTAGATTTTTGAAATTCAAAAGAAATGTTTTTATGGAATTATTCATGTTATATGATTATGTTTTGGTTATTGTGAATTGTTTGTGTTGAATGGTGGGATATATATCTCCCTTAAATGAATTGGGTATGTGTATATTCGAGGTTGGTCTTATGGTTACACCAAGTGTAACTGTGATGGTTACAAAACTTTTAAGGCAGCCATGAGGTTTACAAAATTATAATTTAGACGCGAGGGTTACAAGATTATATAAGTAATCCCCCAAGATACCTTTATGATTATATTTATTCTCTCATGTTTTCTGTGGATCATGTGTAAATCTCATGATATAGAATGTAAGTATATAGGGGTGACACACATGTCTTTCGAAAAGGCATTCATACATTACGAGTATTCATAGTCTAATTTGATATTTCCTTATTTCCCATACCTTACTAATCATTTCTACTCATACCATGATTTTAAATGAATTTCAAAAGTTAATGGATCTGTAAGACAATGAAAAAATCTTGGTTAAGTGATTACGAATTGTCAAATTATCACGTTTTATGTTTTAATGATTAATATTAAAAAAACAGAGACTATTTTTATGGTATCTACTCCATAATAATGGGTAATGTTAGGAATGTGTTATGTCCTAATTCTCTATAACTCTAAAACTGAAATGATGCTTAGTGTAAAGGAAGTGTTTTATTGAGAAAATTCATTATCATGTATCTAATAAGGTCATGTCTTTATAGTTGGTATCAGAGGATGATTTAGATATCAACAGGGGTTTGGATGATGTCAAAAGAATATCTTAAATGATTTTTACTCTATGATTAATTTGAAATGGTTTAACATTTAAATATTTCCACGTTGCTTCATCTATGATATGTTTGATCATAATGGTTGTCCGCAGATTGAACAGGGATACTGAAGAGGAGAGGTGTTGATAGAATGACATCCTTCTGGATCTACAATCCAGAATGGTTAGGATTGGAACCAAGAAGTTTATGATAGTAATGAATCAGCTAACAGAAACAATAAATGGTGGTGGAATACATGCAAGAGAACACATAGAGTTACCACAACAGAATATGAGATTAGTGGAGTGTTTAATGAGACAACACCCTCCTGCATTCAATGGATCATTTTACCCAGTAGCAGCTGAAAGATGGATTAAATCCCTCGAAAAGAACATTGAAGTTATGGGATGTTCAGACAATAAAAAGGTACAAATTTAGATTTATCTTTTTAAAGGGGAAGCTGATCAGTTTTGGTCAATTGAAAGGAATATCAGGGGTAGAGTGGATTTTGATTCCTTAGATGGTATGAATATAAAATTATTTTCCTTCAAAAATATTTTCCAAAGGTGGTGCGACTTAGTATGGAGACGAAATTACTTGAATTGAAACACTAGGAGATTATTAAATGGTCTTGTATGAAGATAACTTCACTTGAATGGCGAGCTATGATCCAAATCATATTCTGTATAATGATAAAAAATTCAACCACTTTTACTCATGACTAAAACCAATGTATCAATGCATGTTGGCCTCCCGTGAATTGGACAGTTATTAGAAAATTGTCTGATGTGTTTAGAGGGTAGAGATTGAGTTTTTTGATAACCATGTGAATTTTGGAAATAAGGAGAAGAAGTGGTCTAGATGGAATGATATGGGTAAGAATCTATCAATGTGATCTGATGGCATGAAAATCCTATTTCCATTTTGTGAAAAGTGTTGCAAGAAACACCCTGGGAATGTCTTAGAAAAAATGGGATGTGTTTTAAATGTGGTACATTTAGACATATAGCCCAAGATTTCAATTTAAATGATCATATGAATAATCATAATAAGTAGACTGTAAAGTTTTTTAAATGTGGATAAATGAGTCATTATGGAATTACCTTCCCAAAGAGAGATATGAATGAGGCAAAGAAGCTGATCTACAAGCAGAAAGGTGTAGTGAGATCCTTTATGACAACATCAAAAGATGTCTGGCCATCCAATATAGTTTTATCATGTACTTTTTTGTTAACTTATATTTTTATAATGTTTTGTTCGATACGGGGTCTACATATTCCATCATCTCTATGAAAGTTTATGGTAAATTAGAAATATCACCTCAACAAATGAGACCAGATTTTTTTTTAAAAATTCCAGTGGAAAATATTATTGCAAAGAAAAATTATAAGAATCATTCTATTGTGGAATTTGGAACTACATTACCTGCAATCCTTGTTATTTTACCCTTACATGAGTTTGATGTTTTCTTAGTATGGAATGATTTTCTGTTTATCATGAAAATATTGACTATAGATCTAAATAAGTTGTTTATTGGAATGAGTTACGGTTTGTATACATGATTGAACTCATACAATTGAAAACATATCAGGAATCTGAGAAGCTATTGATAGATAAAAATGAATGTTATCTTGCTCATATTGTTGTAAACAAGGGAACTATTCAGATTAATTATGTTCCCATGGTAAATGCATCCTTGATGTTTTTCCTGGTGAGTTACCTGGTGGCATACCTAATTGAGAAGCTAAAATCAAAATTGTCATAGTTTCTGAGGCTAGGCCGATTTCAAACCCCATATCATATGGCTCTAAAAGAACTTCATGAATCGCAAAATATGATGCAGGATTTTCTTGATAAATTCTTAATTCATCCTAGTAATTCACCATGTGGATCACCTATTTTGTTTTTTAAAAAGAAAGATGGTTCCATGAGACCATTCATTGATTATAGAGCTTCGAATTACATCACTAATAAAAAAAGTATTAGTTTACACATATTGATGACTTGATTGATCAGCTCCCGGGAGCTCAGTACTTTCCCAAGATTATCATGAGAACGAGATACAATTAGGTGAATGTGAAGGTGGATGAAATCCTAAAAATAACCTTTTGTACAAGATATGGCCATTATAAAGTTTATGTTATTCTGTTTGGATTTAATAATTCACCTATTGTATTCAAGAATCTTATGAAAATAGTATTTCATGAGTTCTTGGATAATATAATTTTTTTCTTTATTGATGACATTATTTAATTTTTTTTAAAATAAATAGGAGCTCGAAAACATTTAAGGGTTGTTTTTCAAACCTTAAATGAAAATAAACTGTATGGAAAATTCAAAAAATGTGATTTTTGGTTGCAACAGATTTCTTTTCTTGGGATAATTGTAAATAAGTATGGAATAATAGTTTATACTTCCAAAACAAAGGATGTTGATGAATGGCCAATACCCACAAATGTTACACATATTCATAGTTTTATTGGATTAACAGGTTATTATAGATGTTTTGTTAAGAACATTGCTAAGTTATCAAGCCCAATAACATTGTTAATATGGAAAGGGGTTAAATTTTTTTGGACCAAATAATGTGATTTTTGTTTTTAGGAACTGAAGAAAAGATTTGGGAATGCTCTTGTTTTGGCCTTATCTTCTCGAAATGTTGAGTTTTTCATCTACTGTGATGCTTCCTTGTAGGGGATTGGTTGTGTTTTGATGCAGAATGATCAGGTAATTTCCTATGCTTCGAGACAACTTAAACATCATGAGCTACATTATAACACACATGATATGGAATTAGAAGCTGTGTTTTTTTTCTTTGAAATATAGGAGGCATAATTTATACAGAACAAAATGTTAGATATACTGACCATAAATGTCTGAAGTATATATTCTCTCAGAAAAAATTAAACATGTCGTAGAGAAGATAGCCTGAACTGATAAAGTATTATGAATTTGTTATCAATTACTACGCTGAAAAATAAACAATGTGGTAGATTCATTTAGTCAGAAACATCATTCATCATTAACCATGTTACATTTGGAACATGATCCATTGATTTATGATTTTATGAATTTTTTATTAGAAGTTTTTTGGTGTAGGGAATAGATCTGTTTTGTATTAGGTTTCAGTGTAGTCTTCATTTTCAGACAGAATGAAGCGAGCATGGAAGGGAGACCGTGAGCTACAGAAAAAGGAGTAATTGGTTACAATTGATATGTAGCCAGAATTTATCCTTGATAAATATTGTGTTTTAAGATTTTGAATAAGGTTGTCTGTGCCTAGTGATTCTTAGTTGATGAAATATTTTTTTTATGAATCTCATAGTTCTTATTTTGCAGTTCATCCTCGATGTACAATGTTGTATGAGGACCTTCGGGAGTATTATTTTTGGGAAGGAATGAGAAGTGATATTACAGATTTTACCATGAATATTTTGACCTCTCAATAGGTTAAAGTAGGGCGGCAGTTACCGATGGGAATGATTCTGCCTTTTCCAGTGCCACAGTGGAAATGGGATAATGTATCAATGGGCACTGTGGTGGGACTACCAATGAATTATTGAGGTAACAATGAGATTTTTTTTATTGTTGATCGACTGAAAAAATCTACACATTTTCATTCTATTCAAGATACAATGTCTTCAGATAAACTTTCTCGATTGTACCTTAAGGATATTGTTAGGTTACAAGGAGTTCCTATTTCCATTGTATCTAACAAGGATCCCAGGTTCACTTCTAACTTTTGTAAGGGACTTTAAAAGTCATTGGGTACAATATTAAATTTCAGTTCAACTTTTCATCCTCAATCAGATAGGCAGTCAAGAATGGATGATTTAATATTTGGATGATATGATTTGACCTTGTTCAATTGAAAACTACGGATTTTGGGATAAACATATTTCTTTAGTTGAGTTTTCTTATAATAATAGATTTCATTTAATGATTTAGATGGATCCTTTTGAGGCGGTATAAGGGAAGTGGTGTTGGACTGCACCGTTTTGGGATGAAGTTGGTGAAAAACAAGTTTATGGGGTGAGGTTTAATAGAATAAGGGGCATAGAATGTGAGGATGATCCAGCAACACATGAGGACACCTCAGAGCAGGTAGAAAAGTTATGCAGATTACAGAAGAAAAGACTTCTCTTCCGAGGCAGGTGACTATGTTTTCCTTAAAATCTCTCCTTGGAAATGTGTTGTGTGTTTCAGTAAGAAAGGATAGATATGTTCATGGTTCATCTGCCCTTTTGAATTCATGGAAGAAGTTGGAACAGTTGCAAATCGAATAACATTTCCTCCGATTTTGATTCAGGTACACAATGATTTTCATTATTCGATATTTTGAAAGTATGTGACAGATTCATCGCATGTCTTGATCCAAAAAGCATTTTAGCTGGAAGAGAACCATTATTATGAAGATAAACCAGTTCATATTCATTATCTAATGGTACTTGTATTGTAGAATAAGGTAATCAACTAGGTAAATGTTTTGTGGAGAAACCACATGGTTGAACAAGAAACATTGAATTCTGGAAATGCTGTGAAGGAAAAGTACCCTTAGTTGATTAACAAGTAAATAAAATTGTGACGACACAATTTCTAGAAGGTGGGACTAATGTAAGACCATAATTTTTTCTAAAAATAAATAGAAAATCAGAAATATTTGACTTAAGTTGATATTTATAACTTTACTTTAAACATACTTTTTCCGCTTATATGTTTTGAATTTCAAGAAATTATCATCTACAATTGTGTTCAGAATGTTATTTAGTGTATGATGAAAAAACATGTTTTTTGTGAATAGTAACACACCCTTAATAATAGTAATATGATTAGTAATATGACCTTAATGAATAGTAAATTTTATTATAATTCTATTTTCTTATGGATTTAAGATAATAACATCTTGGTTAATTTTTCATCGTTATATAGATGTTGTTATAGAACTAGAATTATTAAATTTTGAATTAAGTATGATTTTATTTAAAAATTAAATTAATAATATATAGAAATTTATTTTCAAAAAATGGTCTTCTTTTTTGAATTCTAAAAATCTATAAATGGTTGGGGTATATTTTATGGATTTTTCTGAACATCATGTTTTTTTGATGAATAGTGAAATATGATAAAATATCGTATCATCGAATTATCAGTAAAATAAAAAATTTATGATATCATAAATGATGAAAGGCCACTTGGTTCGATTTTAGATTCCATTATTACTATTTTAGGTGACATGAACTAAGACTATTCATAATCATGGGAAAAAATAATATAATATTGATTGAAATAATGAAAAATACCCCCTCTCCTCCACTATAAATACCACCCTCACTCCCTTCTTCTTCCCACACCTCTAAAGCCTTGAGACATGCCTAAGATCGTCCCAATACACCTCCCAAGGTTCTTCCCAATTTCCTAGAGATGTTGGTCTCACCAGAAGACCAAAACTAAAGCCCTTTATAAGGATCTCATTGCGAAGAGATTAATAGGTAAAACATCCTCTTTTATTTTCATCCCTTCATTAATTTTATGTTATTATCTTCTTTTTAAATTGGATTGTGTCAGGATATTTCATTCCATATCCCCCATAATTGTCCCTATTATGTATGAGTGATGATATATCCCCTTTCTATCATCAAACTATTTTTATGAAATTTTAATAGATGTCGTTAGGTTGTAGAATTTTCTTGAGAAATTTCACATGTTTTCTTTTATTTCAAGATTCCATTATTTTCTTCTTCTTTCCTCACCACATATTAACCACGAGGGATGAATTATCTAGAATCTTGTATATTTTGGATATTCTCATGTTCATAGGAAATTCATCATCAATCTTATTCTCTTCCCCACTTATTTAATGGAATTAAAAACATTGTGCCTGATGTGTCGAATTACCGACAGCATGGACGATGTCATTTCAATTTGCATTAATTCATTAAATTAATGTAACAAAACCATTTTTATTTTTCAACCAGGTTTTAATATATTTGTAATGTCCCATCAATGATTTTGTATATTTTTTTACAATTATTTATAATTTATAAAACAAAATGAGGGCGTTATTAGCAAAGAACCACTAAAATGATCTAAAAGAACATCATTAATGTTTTAACATATGAATCATCCTCATGTAATAATTAAAAATGATAAATGTTATAAATTATGTTAATAGATATATATACATACAATTACATTCCAATTATGGAGTTTCACTTCCAATCGACAAGAACATCCACTGTGAACAAATCATAGAAATCATGTAAAGAACTCACCCAAAAACAGTGCAAGGAGGAAAATACTAACAATGAAAGAGTGAAATTATTTTATGAAATGATAATATAAGTAATTATAAAAATTAAAATGTTTCATTAAAATACGAATAACACTATTTTAACCATTATAAAAGTATTTTAAACATGTTTGAGGTAAGTCAAACCCGAGGTAAGGGAATTCTTAACCTGGTTTCCATTCATTGGGTTAACATTCTACTTCATTATTTATGTGGTATTAAAATTAATTGTGTCATTGTTTTTGATTATATTATGTTTAATTATGTCTATTTTAGGATTATATACATATTATATCCACTATATTGAGTCTCTCATTTATTTTATGATATTTATAAGAGAAATTTCATTTAAAAACCTCTTATAAAATTCAGTTTTACGAAATTCCAATGCAATGTTTTTATGGATTTATTTAGGTTGTATGCAAATTTTTTGGTTCTTGGGAATAATATATGAGGGAGGGTGGTACCTGTATCTTATTATATTTCATTTCATATGTGTTTTTTGGAGGTTGACCGTATGGTGACTTCAAGTGTAGCTACGATGGTTACACAAATTGTAAGGTAGCCGTGAGGGTTACAAAATTATAAGGTAGCCGTGAGGGTTACAAGATTATATAAGTAATTCTTCAAGATACCATAATGAATATATTTATTTTCTCATGTTTTTTTTGTATCTTTTGTAAATCTCATAATACACAATGTTTTTATATATGGGTGACAAGCATTTCTTTTGAAAATTCTTTCATACGTTACGAGTATTTTGGGACTATTGTGATCTTTCCTTCTTTTCCATCCCTTACTGATCTTCTGTGCTCATACCAAGTTTATAAATTATTTTCAAAGGTTAATGGATTTATATGAAAAAAATGGAATCAATTTTAGAGGTTGAATAATTTTAAAAGTATCTTGTTTTTCTTTTTAATGTTTTATATTTTGAAAAAAATGAGACTGTTTTTATGGTATCCACTCTGTAATAACGTGTAATGTTATGAATGTGTTATGTTATAATTCTCTAAAGATCTATAAATGATATGATACTCAATGTAATGGAAGTTTTTCCATGACTAAATTCATGATTATTTATGAAATAAGGCTGGGTCCTTATAAATATATTCCAAAAGACCATATTAGTTTGGTGTCTTTGGAAACTCGGAACATAATCTTATAATTTGGTGAAATATCATCATCATCTCCCATAAAGATATTCCAATTTTTTTTCCTACCTAAATAATTTATTTATATCATAAGGACATGAAAATATAAATATAGTGAGCTCAAATTCTCAGTAATGGTAAACATGGAGAACATAAAATGAACTATAAACATTTGAATGTAAAAACATGAAAATAAATTTTATACCCCAATATTTTGAGTCATGAAATAAATCTTGACAGTAGGTAAGACATAAATCAAAAAGGATTATTAACCATGATAAAATAAAATTGGAATGAATCATGTAAAAATAGATGAAAATATTCATATAATATGATTTTTATAGTAGATAAGGCATTACGATCAAGACCATTATAAAGGACAAAGTCTCTTACTGAACCAGGTTTAATTATCATTACAACACTGTATTATTGAACTATATTTTCATTCCATTCTAGTAATGTTTATATAATGAGATATAAATCTTTCTGTAATGTATTTGAGGGATATATATAAATCACCCATCTTATAATGAATTTATTCTTACATGTGACAGAAAACCATAAAATATTCATCATATCATAACCCATGAAATAAAATGAATTTCTCAAACATTATTACATTAATATATATATAAATTAAATGGATTTTATAAAAAACAAAATGATCATAAAGACAATAAAACCAAACTAATAATAGGGATGTAATTATAAACCTATGTCGGCATAGATGGAAAATAATTTTGATAAAACACTTGAACTTAATTCATGAAGAAAATATCATTTATTTGTCAAAACAATTTCTTTTTTCAATATGTCGTGAAATTTTAAAAATAACTAGTGGACAATAAAAATTTAATCTTGTCAATGAAGATTATTGAAAATTAGGTGTTATGAATTTGTAACAACTCATTCATGTTGTATATGTTCTAAAATATTCTCCTCATACTTTTTTTTGGAAAAGACAAAAAGTACCTCTATGGTAAAAAAAAGTATGATTCCTTCCATACCATGTTGTATAACTCAAAAGGTGTAAATATGACTCTGAAAATAAATTGAATAGTATTTAAAAATTTATGATTTTGTTTAAAATAATTGAAATTGATGATAAATATATTTATAGAAAATACTTATAAATAAACAATCTTAGAAATATTTTTGGAAAAGTTATCTTTTTCTGGAACTTTTCATTAGTCAATGTTATAATAACCACCTATATAATGTTTAAATAATGTTATTAAATTATAATACTACCATATCTATATTTATTATATCACATATTATCTTATTATTTCATTTTTTAATTGTATTTTGATATTACCATTATTTCGGGTGTTGCTTTGTTTTCACATTCCTGTTTTCCATGTATGCCATGTTTTTTATTCATTGAATGTATTTATTAATGAAATTAAATTTATAAATATTTTTTTGACACATAAAATATATTTTATAATCACTCTTGAATTTTTAACATGGAGAATGAATCTTATCGCGTTGTGGAGACGGTTGCTTGTATGTACACATGAGCGATAATATCATTCACTTAATGGTTAATTAGTTAGTAATTGTATGATATATTAATTATAAAGATTCATTATAATGTTATATTATTCATTTAAATAGATTATACTTGTCATTATAAAAATCCTAATAATATATTTATAAAAAAAATTACCCCGCGATGTCGAGATGGTAAACTGAATGTACGCCCACATGGTGATATTGTTATACGTAGGATTGATTAATAGATGTATATGTTTATCCCAAAATTATAATTACACCTCAGAATGTATAATATACTAGACTTATTGATTTACTATGGTTAAAAATTTAAATAAGAAGTAGAAAAATAAAATAAATTGTGTTGAATTGGTAAATATTTACCTTTTCTTTATCCGACATCCTTTGGATATCTTCTTAAGGACAATAGGGATGAACTTTTTGGAAATACAGGACCCCTAGATGTTAACTAAGAATGTTGATAGGAGAATTTTTGTGGGTTGGTTGGAGCTAGAAAGGTCATGGTGGTGAGTGAAAATGTCAGAGGAGATGCCTTTTTATAAGAGGTGCAGATGACCACTTGAGTAAGGTATTGAAATAATATTTTATTAAAAAATGGATTTATGTTTCAATGGTTTATAGCTAATTTAATTCGAAGATCAGATGAGTATAGTTATAAATAATCTCATATAATTTTTTATAGACATTTTTAGGTCTCAATGTTACCGTTATCTTTTATCATTAAACCATAGTTAACTAATTTAACCCTTAACATGACTTCTAGTATATTCATACTATATGTTTAATATAGTTACTATAAACTACCAATAAAACCTCAAGTGGTTTATTAATGACATTTTCAACATTATATAAGTCATTTGGCTGAATCATAGATTTTTAGAACTATTATATCATTTAATAAAATAGTATTTACCTTAAGATCTCATTTAAATCAATTTTTGTACTATTCATATCATGAATTTTTAAAGATTCATAAAAACATGATTCTTTAACAAAAAATCCATTAATTAAAAGGTAAAAAGTCATAATTATTCATATACTTCAAGTATTACAAATAATATTGAAAATAAATTTATTTTAATATTTATAAAAGAATTTATTAAAATCATTCATTTATAAGGTAATCACTGCATCAACATTGTGTCATATATAAATTTATTTTTTTTGTGTCTATAAATAATATATAGAATACCATGATGTATGAAATATTATTATAATTCAAATTAAAATATATAGTCTTATTTTTCTTAGGTATAACCCCATATTAATATTGATTTATTAATAAGATACATGATTATTTCATATTTCTCTTTACGTTAAATTAATTTGTTAAAAATGGCATTTTCACATCCAAGTTGTTCCTTGGGGTCCTAGAATCCACCCAAGGATTCCCATGGTCGGAAATATCACATCCTATAGGATTTATACTTGGTTCGGTATAGTTAAATAATATTATTTTTTAACTTTAGTTATCAAATTTATGTTTAAACCTTGATAAATAATATATTTATCGAAGTTAAAGAAATAAACCTTTTTACATAATATGAACCTTTTAATTCAAAATATGGTATCAATTTTTCCATATTAAAAACATTGAAGTTATAGTAAATAATTTAAAATTATTTCTTACTATCAAAACCAAAAAGTTTGTTTTTAAGAAATAATAACTATCAAAAGAGTGACATGTGTTTAAAGCCAATTTAAAAGTGAAATTTCTTCCAATGTCCAAAATTGTATTAAATAATAAAAACACGACGCAATTAAACTTCTAAAAAAATTAAATATATAATTTAACTATATTAATAAAATACATGAGAAGGTAGTTTTGAATTAAAATTCAATAATATTCACTATTCATTAAAATATGAATTTTATCAGAAAAATAGAAAAAATGAAACATATGTAAATTTTAATTTCCCAAATCAAATAAAGAAGTTTATTTTTTCAAATAAATTATATAAATGTTTTAAAAACTAGATTTTAAATGCGTGCTCCATCAAAAGATGAAAAAATGACATTTATTGAAAATTTCTTCTTTTATCTGAAAAAATGACAATGTTCTTCTATCATGTCTAGAAAATACATATAAACTAAAAAATGTGGTTAATACTATTCATAATGGCTAGTTTATATCAAATAAAAACATTTTAATAATATATTGTTGTTTAATGAAACACAACATGGTGTAAAACACAAACTATCTAGGAAGTTCACTCTTCTATGTAATGCAAGAAAAGAGTAGTGTTGCATATAATGAAATCTTATACAGTGTGGTGTATTGTTAAATCCTAGGTAAATAAAGTATATTACATTCTCATATTTATTAAAATTTTTGAATTAAATATTTGTTTTATTTTAAAGGATATTCTATATTCAATGGTGTACTTGACAAACACTTATGGGTTTCTCTAATGTCTTATATTGCACACAATGCTGAGTCATAATAGGAAATAATAATATATTATTATTTTAAATGGAGGTTAAAGCCTATCTATTGTAATGGTAGGAATGAATACAACTAAATACAAAATTATTATACAAGTCTGTTAAATGTTTTACCATTTATCCAATAAATGATAGAGACTTAAAATGTGAATGAATCTAATTTTAAGCACAAATACTCTAATATTCATTAAATAGGCATTTTAACACCTTTTGATGGAGAACCATTTTTAAATATATTTTTTTGACTTTTATATGGTAAATTTGACAAAATAAAATTCCTTTTTTATATTGGGACATCAAAATTTACTTTGGATGAATTTTTGGTATTTTTGGATAAAGTTATTTTTAAGGAATAGGAAAAAATATTGCACCTTAATTCAAACCTTCTTTTTAATATAATTAATTTATATGGTTATATTATCTTTTAAAATGGTTTTAAATTGTAGTTAGATTATATTTTAACCATTTAATCTAATTTAAGTCATTATAAGTAATTACATTTTGAAATTGGACATAAACAAGTGTCAATCTGTTGATAGTTATTATTTCATAAAAACACGATTTTTTTGTATTGTAAACGTAAATTAATTATAAATTAATTCATGCAAATTCTATGTATTTAATTTGTGAAAATATACATCATTTTTGAAATTCGGAATATCAAATATATCTTAGGATGAACTTTTGGTATTTTTTTAAAAAACATTTATTTTTAATGAATAGTGAAAACACTAATTTGTAGTAAAAAAATAGGATTCTTCAATTAAATAATATTTTATGGAATCCGTGAATAGAATTTTGAAAATCAGACATAAAATGATTTCAACAGTAAGTAAAATGTGGTTGAAGACATAAAAAAAATTAGTGAATAGTTACTTTTTTACTTTTATTTACTACAGTAAAAGGTAAAAAGGGTTATTCAAGGTAAAAATAATATTATAATAATACTAAATAATCACAACATGTTTCCTAATCCTATTTTGGATACATTTCCGACCATGGGAATCCTTGGGTCAATTTTGGGTCCCCATGGAGCTACTCAATAGTGATAATGACACTTTATATTAATTAATTTAAAGTAAAGAAAAAATGACATAAACAAATATCATATTGTGAATCTATTTTTACCGAGGGATATATAATATATATCTTAAACTATAAATATATATTTTAAATCTAAAACGGTTTCCAATGTCTTGTTTTTTTTATAAATTTTAGACATTAAATGAATTAAAAACCTTATGACATAATAATGATGCAGTGTTTACCTCATTAAGCAAGGATTTAAAAAATTAAGTTCATAAAAATTAAAACAACATCCATAACCAGTCCAGTTCTTTTGGAATGATTTTTTTTTGAACATGGGTCACCTTAAATTTAACAATAATTAGTTTTGAACATTTTTAAACTAAAAATAATTATATAATAAAATAATATCTTCAAACTATCCTAAAGAGCCTATCTGCTCCCTTATAAAAGTTGTCACATCTAACCAATTAATCACACCTATCAAGCCTATGGGATCATCCAACCTCTACCCAAATACACTCTCAAGATCTATATCTTATACTTAGATTCCTTACCTTTGGTATAAGAAACTTAAAGTAATCTTTTTGGTTCAAACTAATGGGAGTTACCCGATTTAAAGGTAACATCTTCTCATAAGATATTTTATTTTATTTTTCAACTCAAAACCCTTAACTCTTGTAATTCATTTATTTTATAACAAAACAAGTATAATAAACATACTAGTTTGTTTTAATAATAATAAATCTAACTAAAATTACAAACAACTCTATTTAATGTATAAAGAACATACTGTTTCTGTGGACGGTGAACTACTGCCTCATGAAATGATGATTGTTCATCCTTCTCCTACAACCTCTTATGGTGGAAAGTTTGATGGAGCTGTAGTTGTATGTGAAATATATTATAAATATATTTTATATATAATTTTGTTTCTTTCATTATATCATACCTTTATGGTTTCCATAATGTGTAAAAGTTATAATTTAATTTGAGAAAGTGTGGACTACCACCCCCTCAAAGTGGTATGACTCGTTCATGCTATATGTGGGAAGTATAAACGATATAGTTAAGGAAATTATATATTATATTATATTTCAAATATAAAATAACTATGTATCATTAAATTCTCATTCCATTATATATGAAATAGAAATGAACGTAGCGTTCATGCATATGTATGGCTTACCGTCTACATGAACGATGTCTTTGATTTCATATCTATAAATGTTATTTACTATTATAAATACATATATATACTGGAAATATATTATATATATAATATCTAAATCATTAATATTATTATTAATGTAATGGAATTTTTACCACATGGACAATCTGTATTTATAACATGTTAATTTTTCACTCAAATTCTGATCATCGAAAAAATGTCCAATATGAACGAAAATAATTAACTAATTGTTATAAAAAGGTAATAAGTGATATAAATATATAATAAACATGAAAAGGGTTATTAACCATTTAGAAATTAACTAATTTTTATTATTCAGGATGAAGATGGAAAAAACGAGTGATGTAAGACACAAGGTAAGCAGTTTCTCATCCCACTTTTAAATCCCATGACATTTCCCTTGTTCGCCACATATTTATTACAAGTGGTGTACTATATACTTACATTTGATATTTTTTATCATGATTAATTTTATATTCATGGTATTCTGTTACTCATTTTGTGTTTATTAACATTTTTCCATACGACCCAATAGATTACATCGTGGTAAGTGGTTTTCATCTCTCTTCTTATTCCTGTTATATTCATTCTATATTGCCACTATTTTTTTGTGGTGTGGGTACTTCCATTGATTTTACTCTTTGTGTAATATTAACTCATTTATGGGCATTTACATCTTCATCTTATGATCCTTATTTAATGTGGTTTATTTTTAGTACATTACCTAATCTGTAAGGGAAATTTTCACCCACCTCATTTTAAAATACTTCATTACTTTATGTCATTTATTTTACATCTTCATGTGTTCTGATATGTTCTTATATATTTATATTGCTGTTAATATTATGTCCAAGGGTTGAGATACCATTTTTCTCTAATCAACTATGTTTCTGAATTTTAATGTGACGTTGTTAGGCTATCGATGTTGTGTAAGATGACTTCTTATCCTAATTTCAATTCTTTGGGATAAACATCCACATCATGATTATATCATGATATGAATATGTGTGATTGAAATATTATTTTTTACCCATATTAACCAATTATATTGGTTGTATTATTATTTTTTACAAGTAATTAATGAATTTATTATTCCTTAATCTAGGGATACAGTTATTATATGATATTTCATCTCAATTTAACTTCGATTGAGAATTATTTGTTGTTTTGTTCCAATTCACTTTTATATTGTGTATATAATGTCCTTTGGAATATAATATCATGAATACCATTATTCTCATTATCTTATAATGTTTTGATTAAATTTTATTCTTCAATTATTTGTATTCATGCATCTCGCATTTGGTTAAGAACACCATAACTAAATTATTGTTTTTAACGATTTATTCTTATAAATATTTCTCATTAATGTCCATATTTTCGAAATAATATTAAGGTTTTATGTATAATGAAATTAATGATTTAAAATGGTAACTCCTTTAAACGTTTCACTATGGTATGAGAGCCATTGATTCCATAATTTCTTTATCAATTGTCTTAAATGCTCTTAAAAATGGTTTTCTTAATGCATTGATTACATCAATATCATCAAATGATATATTATAATTGCAGTGTGGAATTGTTATATTTCCTTCATACTTGTTTTTTGTGTTATGATTTATAATGGTACTTGGATAATTTATTGTTGGTTGCATGATAAACCAAATGACGGGTGGTGTCGTGATAAACTAGGACGGGTAATTACGTTATAACCTCCAATGCATTGGGTATGGTAGTCGGCCGTATGGCTATTCCATTTAGTGATTTGTGTGGAAGATGATCGTATTTTTATTCCATTTATGGAAATTTATGTCTCATGTTACCTATATATGTTATTTTTTATTTTAATTGGGTTTATGGTATTGTTTTAATTATTAAAGGGTATGAAATGATCTTTTTTCATAGAATAGTATTTAGTATTTCATAAAGGTCAAAGGTATTACATAGGATAAAGTATTAATAATTTACTTCTTGTTTTTAAAAACTAATAGATTTCTTTCTTTGTGAATCCCTTACTGAGCTTTTTTCTCATCCCATTTTTTTTGAAAATGTTATTCACAGGGCATGAAGTGGAATAGGTTCAAGGATTAGATTAACAAAAAGAATTGATGTTTAAAACATGGACATAGACATGTTTCTTTTAGAGAGATTATATTTTGTGAAATAAATGGATACTGAGTAGTAGTGTCTACATGTAATATTCAAGATGATGTGTAATAGTTATGGATTAATTCTTTAAAACTCTAATCCTGAAAAGATCCTCAATGAGAATTATTAATTTAGCCAATTATTATGTAATTTTTAAGGTTGGTTCCTTATACATATAGTGCATGATTACATTGGTGTAGCATAAAACACAAGAAATAAATGAAAATAAAAATAATCTATCCCATAAAATCATGGGGTGTTACAACTCTTTTCATGAAGAAACGAGTGGAATATAATGTAGGTCATTTTTTGAACTAATTTTTATGTTTCTATGTTTCCAATGGCAGTAGAGTAGTACAGTCTTCCAGAATCAATTTGGGTAATGATTAATGGATTAGGATAAAAAATTTTAATGTTAATGTATGTCAAAAGGGGTGGTTATATTGATTTTATACACCTACCTTCTTTTATATATTGTATATATAACCCCTTTCACTTATAATGTTATTAATTTATTTATTATCATATTTAGTTAAATGTTATTCAATCTAAAAGACTAATATTCAAATTTTCCAATTGGTATGGGACTCTTAGAATGTTATATTAATTATTTATAACATATCTCTCTTCATGTAAATATTCTTGATATTTTTTTTTATTTTAATTATTCATGTACATCTGATTTAAAAAAAGATTTTATGTCTATTTTTAATTTCTTTCCAATGGTTTCAAAAGGAATCATTTTATGATTTTATGTAAAAGGCTTTTTAAATAAAACATCATATTAATTATTTATATGATTTATTATCCTAAATATTTCTCACTCATGTACATGTTTTCGAAATTGGTTTTATGGATTTATTTATAATGATATGAATATTTTGATAAGTAAACTTCAAAATTGATATAAAATTATTCAATGTGGTATGAGACACACTGATTAGAAAAAAAATTAAAATAATTATTTTATAGTTTTGAGGCTTTTGAATCAATTATTTCGAACTAAAAAGGTATTTTTCTCAAGAAATTATTAATTACATTTTTAACGCATTATAATTTTTTTCAGTGTACATTGTTGGAAATTGATCATGATTGAGGATTATCTTTTATGATACCATTTACCATGACTCATTGAATGGATTACAATTTTGTTTTGATTATGGATGTACTGTTTTGGTACCATTCATTGTTTATATATAATGATTCCTTAATGTAGAATATAGTTTTAATAAAAATTTTAACATTTTTTATGTGACACTTTATTAATATAATCTATCAATTGGACATAGAATGTGATGGGAATGGCTCTCTATAACACCTTATTTCATTGATAGGTATCTTAAGAAGAAATTAGTTGGTGATAAACCCTTCACATTGGTTTAGAAATAGTTTCAGATTGTTATCTGTAAATAACACGAGACAAATAATATAGTTTTCTACCAAAATTCATAACCAATCATGAGGATTGATATAGAATGTAACAATCATGAGGATATATCTGGAAAATATAGATATTCATCATTATGCATTCCATCATCGTGTGACTAGTTATTGATTTTTGACTAGATTAATTTACTAGTAAAATATCCATGGATATGATTCCATATTTATTCATATATTCCATTGTATACTGACACAAATTGAGAATTTTAGCTCCACCATTTCATATGTTTTATTTTTACCCAGGTTTCCTTGAATTTTATTACGACATGTATATAGGGTTATAATTGAATAATAATGGTGTTCTAAGAGAAAAATAAGTTTCATTTTATTTTATGATTTTTATTTTAAAGTGAATTTCTTGTATATAGTTATTTTACCAATACTAAAAAACTATTTATTCCACCAAGTTTTGATTCCATTTAATAATTTCATTTTAATTAAGTAGTATATGGAAGTCAAGTTTTTGGGGTTGAGACAATACATTTGGTATCAAATAATGTTTAGTAAATACCATGGGAACTAGAATTAGGATAACATATATTTGGGAATAAAAACCTATGTCTAACATTGAGGCTAAGTCAAAGTATAAGATATAATCATATATATTTTGTAATACAATGGGTATCCTATTAAAAACTCACGAATCATATATTAAGACAAAAATTTGTCATGATTTATACATCATATAAATTATTCTTCGAAACTATATACTTATAAATAGTGTTAGCATATTTTTATTTAGGTTTTGGTCAATAATTAAGATCAGTAGGATTATACAACTAATGTCTATACTCTTGATGATGAATATAATATAAGATATTAACTGATCGATGTTGGTATTAAGGAATTAAAATATGAAGCATAGTTTATGGTTTATAAATTAAGTATAGCTATTAATGTTTTTCTGGTTTTTGATTCAATAATTATTTTATTATATTCTAGTTATAAGAACCATTATATATATAATTTTTTAACTAATGTACTTATTCTATATGGAATTGGATGAATGAAATTTTACATTATATTTTTAAGGTGATAAATGTATTTAAATACATTATATGTGATAAAAAGAACTAAAATAATTTTTTTGAGTAATCTGATGCTGAGATTGATTTTTTAAAATTATATTTCATTAAAGACTGATAATTTGGATAGATGTATTGTGAATGAGTCCTAAGGTAAAAACATATAGAATCCACTATGATTGACATTGAATACATTTCTTTGAGGTAAAATTATGTTTTTCTATAATGATAATTATTTATAACCATTCTAGAATATATAAATACTTAAAGATTGATGGAAAGATCAATGGAAATTTTGATAAAAGTTATTTTCACATAGAATTTAACTGGAATATCAAACTTTTGATTAAAAATATAGATTAGAAAAACAATACCAAATAATGACATTATTAAATGGAAAAAATATGTATGATTTATTATGATTTTGTATTGATAGTAAAAAATCCATCAACACTAGGTAAAAGGGTCTTATAAATAAGTTTTTTTTCTATTATATTGATTTTTTATTATATTAATATCATTTTTCATAACTCTAGTGTATGAAATTGTGGACATCACCTTTCATGTAAACCTGTTTTCTATAACTCTCCCTTATAACTTCATTCTTAGATTTCTCTTCCATGTCAGTGTTTTCACAATCCATCAACGTCATCTTTTTCAAAAACCTAATTTTGGGGTGACCATCAAATTTTATTTCCATCTTCTTTTGTGTATGTTTTGTTTACCAAATTTCTGATTTGGGTTTCCATCAAATGAATTTATAAATACAAAAAAATGATTTTTAAAGTTAAATTCAAAATTAAAAGGACAAAATTTATTGTTTGAGGTTAGAATATTACACCCAATGTATTTATCATATTTTTCATAAAAAATATAATTTTATTGACATAATACAATTCAATGAACATAGGGATTAAAAAATTATTTGGTCATATTTTTCATAGTCAGTTAAATTATATCACATTTAAAGAACATATATAGTAAATTTATATCTTAATGACTCAATAATTTTTTTAGAGTAATAAGATATATTTTATAGGCATAATATATTAAGGAATACAACATTATAGAAAGAACCTATATAAAAAATTTATCACCTTTAATGAGAGATACAATTTAAAATATATTTTCTGAGACTTCTATAATTTTTATATGAAAAAATAAACTACACATTGAAAGGGGATATCAAAATATATTGTGGGTGGATTAATGGTATTTTTCAGAGATATTTTATTATTAATAAATACTAACAAATAATATATTATTGTTTAATGTTGTATTTCAATTTCAAATTATTTTAAATTTATATTTAAATTCACAATATATCAGTAATAAATATATTAATCCATTTTATGTCATTGTTGTAATTTTTTATATTAAAGTTACATATAAAAACCCATTAATCTTTTGAAAATATATTTTACACGTCATTTCATCGAAAATTGTGAGATTGGGTTTCAAATTAATATATTCAAATATATTAATTATCATTGAGAAAACATATATATAATCTTGAAATATTTTTTTTATTTAGAATGTAATAAGATCACCATACTTTTTCGATATTTTGAATTATAAATTTATTATAAAAATATATCATGATTTAGTTTGAATTAGGTAACTAAATATAAAAATAACATAATAATAATATAATGTTTCTCGAAAACATGTAGTAATTTCATTTGTTGAATGGGTTTCGGCTGAAATTATCCATTGGCTGAAATTATATTCATTCAAGCCACTATGGTATGAATATTAAATTTTTTATCTTTTAATTAAATATAACTTAAAATTTTCACTCACATTTTTAATAAGTATATCATTTTTAATAATGGAATATAAAAAATATAATTTTGAATATAAATATTTATTTTGAATTTATGTTTTTTATTTTTAAAATGATAATTTATTTATAATTTTTAATGATAAAAAAAATAACATAAATATTGACATTATAATTATGTATAAATGTTTAAAATAATGGAAGAATCAAATAAATGATATTTTAAATGTTAATATAAATATAATTTTAGTGATTTAATGACATAAATGATTTATATTAAAGAATTTGACATTATAGTAATGATTTTGAAGTATTGGTTCAAATTTATCTTTTTCGTTTGATTTTTTTATTTGAAAAATTAGTGAATATTATAAAATTTATCATTTATGATATTTTAAAATAAATAATATTTTAGTAAATAATAAAATATATATATATATATTCATCTGTATAATTTTCCTAAGTCTTTTAATTAAATCAGTGAATCATTTAGTGTTCATTTGGTATTTTATAGAAATAATATCAACCTATAATGTATAAATTATATGTTATCATGATAAAAGTTAAAGTGGTTAAATATGGGTTAAAACATAAGGATGAAAATTGAAAAAAATTAAAAATAACTAAAAAATATATTAAATCAATAATATTTGATACATAACACGTTACGATTTATTTTATATTGTATAAGAGATACCTTTTATTAAAAAATTATATATTTTTTAAATCAAAGCTAGTTAAAAAATATCAATCTCTTTGTTTTTTTCCCATTTTTGTTTCAAAAAAGGGTATAATAGTGATATCGATGAACCTAACTCTGTATTATTATAAAAATTATATTAGTGTTGTATATTTTTTTAAAAAAATGGAAACAAAAAAATTACCTTAAATTCTTCTCTAATGCTAAAATTGTATTTATTTAATTTATCGAAAAGAAAAATAAATTTTATTAAATATGTTCAATTTGTTATACTTATATTGGTTACTATTTATTATTATTTTTTATGTCTATAAGATATATTATAGATGTGTAAAATAGTTATATTATAATTCCCACACTTTCTTAATGTATTTAAAGTCAAATTCAATTATTAGAATAAAATTTGAAAATAATTTTATCTTATAGATGTAAATTATTATTAAATTATTTTAAAATATATAAAATGTAAACTAATAATATAGTGATTTGATATGGTTGAACATGTATTCGAATTTTAATTTATTGGACATTTTTATGTATTTGGATCCACTATAGTCTTACTATACATTAATATTTTGTGGATTGCAAAAAGTTCCCCTCAACTTTATTATAAAAGGGAACATAATTTCTCACTCAACTCACAACATGGAGAATTCTAAATAATACAATACCTGAAAATATTTATTCCAAATATTATTAGTTTTGTTTAGGAGGTCCTGGTCTTCAAATAGGACTAACCTTACTATCTTAAAAAAGGATGTCCAAATGAAGTCCACCGAATAAGTGGTAATTATTTTACCTATTCCTTTATGTTAGTCTCATATTCTATTTTTACTTCATATTATATTATTATACATAATTAATAAATACAGTATCATCTATTTGGTTAAATTTTATTATAATTATTGGAAAACCATATTCTTTCTTTTATCTGCCCTATGAAAAACAATATGACCATGTCTGCCTACTAATCATATACCATATCCACGTTATGGTATAATTTGTTTTCCTTAACTAGTATAGATGGACAGGTATAAATATTATTATAATGGATATAAATATTAATGATTACAGCATATTGACTAGTTATGATTCATATACCATACAATTTATTACAACTTCACCACTAAAAGAATGATAGTTTCACTTGTGTGTATGTACGTCCTACCCTCTCCATGAAAATATGATATTAATTATATATGTTACCAATAAAATAATTATTATAAAAATGTATAAATTGTGTAAATGTAATATACATGAGACTAATATAATTCGTTATATTTTTTATCTATATCCTATTTAAAATAATTGATATATTTATTATAAAACATTTATTGGAAAATGATATTGTTAAAACATGAAAAAATAGTAATGAGATACTAATCATATCTAATTCATGTTATTATATTATAAAAGGAACATATATGGAATTATAAATACAATTCTGCATCATGTTTGAGTTATTAAAATGTGTAAAACCATTAGAAATCATGTTAAAATATATTCACCCAAAAGGAAACACGGGGTAAGAGACTTTGTCTAACTCTCCTTTCATTGAGGCATAGTTGGATATTATACACCAACCTACTATTCTATTATATTATACAACCCCTTTCAATTTATACTTAATTTTTATATTTTTAATAATATTTATTTAAAATTTATTTTATTATGGGGAATAAAATTTAAATTTTCAATGTTCTGTAGGAAAACCTAAATGATTAAATAAATAGTTATCACATATGGTTTTCCATGTCAATATTCTTGATATTACATTACAAATTTATATATATAAATATATAAATGTATATTAAAATAAACACTACATCTATTTTGAATATCATTAAATATTTTTTAAAGGATTAATTTTATTGTTTTGTTTATGGCACTCCTTAATTAAAACAGAGTTTTAAAATTTTATATGATTTATTTATCTATTTCATTAGTATTTATGGAAATGTTTTCAAAATGGTCCTTATGGATTTATTTATAAGATCATTAAATTATTTCAATGAAAATTTTATAATTTCTCTCAAAATTTTCAGATTGGTATGGGATGTTTTAATTGGAAAATCATTTTTAAATGTCTTCTTTTATAAATATGTTTCTTTGAATAAATTATTTTAATATAAAAGGTACGATGTTATCATGAAATTTTTAATGATTTTATTACATAATTTTCATGTATTTTGACATCATTAGTTGTATATTATTCTTAGTTGAAGATGATATATTATTATACATTTCCATATTTCATTGAATATTTCATGATTTAATTGGACTATGGATGATTTATTTTGGTTCCATTTAGAGTTTATGGTTATTTTTTCACATTTAATATTCTACTATTAATATAAATGTTAATGGTGTTTATGATTCCATTGATTCGTATGGGGAATTCATTGGACATAGAGTGATGGTGGGGGTCCGTTTTAGCCCCTTGATTCATCGATATGTCTCTTGAGATATAATTCGTTAGTGGAAAACATATCATGTTTGTTTCCTATTTGTTTTAAACTTTTAGAAGGATAGATATTGATTCAAATCAGATGAATTAAAACAAGAGACCAAAACTATCATTACGATAGATCACAATAGTAACTATCATGATGATATGACTTAATTTTGAAGGCATCCAACATTATCCAATCCAATATTTTGATATTAGTTTTTGATATACCATGTGATTTTTTGAATAGTTGAATATCCAAGGTTATATTTCCCAGCAAATGTGATTATTTATATTGCATCTGTTTCAGTTATTTTCCATTCATGTTTTTTATTCCATATATACTCATTTCATTCATTGTACTCTTACCCTTATTAAGAATTTTAGCTAAAATATTTTATATGTTTTATTTCTAACCAGGTTCCCATGAATGTTATTATGGATAGTATGAATTTTTAAGATTTGGTAATAATTCTGTTCTTAATATAAATTCTTTTTAAAAACTCTTTTTTTATTAAAATGTGTATTTCATTTATTTATCTATTTTAACAGGACTACATAAATGTTCTTTACTTTGGGATTTTATGCTTTGTAATTAAGACAATTTCGTAGAGTAATACAGTGGGTCTGGATTTCTGGGGTTGGGGAATTACATATGTAATGAGGAATGATCAAATAAAAAACAAACATTAATACTTCAAACCTAATTAAAACATTTTGACTTTGATGTTATATTTGATCGTAGAAGGAATGTGTATAGACTAAAAGAAAGATGATATTTTAAAAATAGTCTCCTATTATCTCAAATGTTGAACCAAAATAAGCATCATAATATCATAAACCAAATAAATCGGTGGATTAAATGAATAAGTAGTGGGATCATATTGAAAAAATTAAACTTGTGATATTTTTCCACTACTAGATAATTAAAATGTCGTAAGAAATAATTTGAGTAGGCTGAAAATTGTGAATAAATTTTTTGAAGTATTATGAAATAAATATAGGTTTTCTCTAATGATTAATAATGGGACTAAGGTTATAATTTTAATGAATCCATTTCACAATTACATGGTTATAACCAATTATAATGTTATTAGGAGTGGATGATCACCATAATTTCAAATTATATCATATAGATGTAAATTAATCATTTCATCATATATGAATTGAAGAATAATTTTACATTTAATAAACATTTGGTTTCCTACTTTATGAGGGTGAATGAAATGATAGATAATTAAATAATGCATCAATTGGGATTAACTAACTATTCATGCATGGTATTCTAAACTCTAGAATTTTTAAAAATTTAGGATTTTTATAAACGAAATGTTGATGAAAAATTATATATGAAATACATTGACAAAGTATCTCTAATTTTATTTTTTTATATAGATGGAATACTTTTTTGGGGGATATAGACCATGTTTGTAAAAGTATTGCTTGAAAAAATGTTGTAGAATTTTTAAATGTCAATATTTTGATAATAAGATTTCTACATTGGTTTAAAAGTAAAAAAACATTTTCCTACATCATGAAAAGTATTAATTGGAATTTTTAAATTTTTATGGCATCGATGAATCCAAAAAAATTGAACTCCAATCCCTTTGAAAAAAAATTAAAGTAACGATATGTCTAGAAATATTTTCTATCAGAAATAATATCAGAAGATGATAAGAATTATAATTTACCTTATATTTTCAATAAAATGATATTTTTTATTGTGTAACATTGTGTTGTAGGTATCAATAAAATCCAAATGAATAAAATATATTAGAAAAAAAACATTATGAAAAATTTGGAAGCAAAATACATCTCATAGGTTTTTATACAAAATAAATAGTGAGATAAAGTCTCGTGGTAATACTGATGGGGATTGGGATAGAGATCATAATGATATAAAATCAACCGTAAGAAGAACATTTTTCATGGGTTATTATTGAGTGATATGACATAATAAGAAAAAAAATTAACTTTACGGATAAAAAAATCTGATAATGTTGGATGTTGTGGAAGAAAGTGTAGCATGAAGACTTTAAGTTATGTTTTATAAACCAATAGAGATACTTTATTATAATAATTGTACAAATTAACATTCTAAAAATACTATCCAGCATTTATGATCAATATAAATTGATATAATGATTCACATTATGGTAACCTAAAATTTTTATTATCATAAAATGGGGGCGATAAATTGAAAATTGAGAGGAAAATATAAAATTGGCGGTGATTTTAACATTACATGGCTGAAATTTTTTGTTCCAACATGGGATTAAATTATTTAAATAACATTACATTATCTAGTTGTGTGGTATCATGATATTCTCCTTTAAAAAATTCTATGGTTTTATATTAATCAAAAAACAAGATTTTTTTATAAAATTTGAAGAGATGAAACATTTTTTTAATGAGTGTTGTCAAAAACCCAAAGGGGTGACAGAATAAACATTCTCATGACTTGTTTTTAACAAAACATTAAATTTTTAGATGAACAAATTTTTTTAAAAGAATGTTTTAATTATATAGGGTCATACCTAGTACATCATAATGAGTCTTAGTTAGAAAGATGAATGTTGATAAATGTTAAGATTCGATCAAAAATGGGGAGAATATTTTTTGAAAGTCTATTTTCAGACAGAAGATTACAGATACCGATGATCCAACAAAGAAGCATCAGAATCAAAATGATTGAATGATAATAATTGGTAGTATGAGTCGTTATAAAGATGAATTTGTTGATCAGATATAAGATTAGACGTAGATTCAATAGTATGATGTTCATATTCATCAGAGACGACATATGATAGAAATTCATAATTTGTGCAGTGCATTATAATTATTAATTAATCTAATTTATAGTTCATCAAATTCTAAGGAATAATAGAAGAATTTGTTGACAGTTATAAGTTTTCATATTCCATAAAATGACAATGAATCTTGTTACTAAGATAGAAATATCGATGTTTCTGGGTGAATAAGTAGAAATTTATCTAAAGAGGATGTTATAAATAAGTGATCGAAGGAGTAATAATGTATTCTTACCTTCTCAGCATCAACAGAGGATTTTTTTCTAGTCCTGATGCTATCAGAAATAAGAAAATATATCATGATAAATAATTTTTAATAAATGGGGAAATGTTAATGTCTATATTAGTTCCTGAGAATCAGACACATATGATCCGGTCCATAGATAGTAATCATGTAATGTCCCAGAAATTCCAGAGAAATTTTTTTCTTAAATACATGGGAATTTTACGAGTCCATAGCTTTTGACGGCACTTGATTTCGAGGACAGGTGTGCCCAGAAATATTTTGTGAGGTTTTGTTTGGGTATGTTCAGTGATCGTATGAGCGGGTTTTTTTATCTTTTTAACTAGTGCTTAGAATTGAAATCTGAGGACACTGATGAACTCGCAGTGTCAGTTATCACTTAAGGAGACCATTAACGCAGTTGCATTTGGTCGAGAGTGGAAGTTAATGCTTTGGGATTCTTAATAAATAAAATAAAATTATATGTGACATAATTTTAATAGGGTGGTGCTTAATTTATCCAAATGGAAGTTGGATGTGGGGAACACCCCCACACAACCCCCCAAGGGAGGATTTTTTTGGTGTGGCCCACACGAGCTCAAACCCCTCAACTCCCTTTGAAACCCCTTTGAACTCTTAGAATTCCATGGTGTAATTATTGTCAACTATCCACCATTAATGAAGAGATTTAATTCAATTTTAATTCAAATATTTTTGAATCTATCCCACCACATTTAATCTAATGTGTTGTCACATTTAATGAGAGACAACTCTTGAGTTGTTGTGCCATAAAAATAATAGGGAACTATATCTATTGTTTTGGGCTTAACTTTGTGGAGAACTAAGGAGAAAGAGGGAGATCCTTTTTGCCATGAAATACAAGAAGAAAATATCATCCACTTCGTCAACTAGGGAATGAATGTGAGGCTACACCCACGAAGACCATCCTTCCTCCTACCTCTTCCTCCGTGTCAAGGTATAAGAAACTGCCTACAAATAATGCCACCAATAACAATGATGTTCCCTCCGATGTTGATGGAACAACATCCGTTTTCTACAATGCCGTCTTTCGCGACTTTGACAACATTCTTCGAAATCAGGGTAGGGTGTTGTTTTGAGTTGTTTATAATTCTGAACTTTATCATTATAATTACAAATGTAAATTTAAAACTGTTAACCTCATAATGAGGAGGTTTTGGGATGCATGAACACGGCCAAATCCTCCCCCATATTTAATGGTTTTATTGGAAATGGAGGTGGAGCCGGAAGGAAGTGGTGTCGTTGCACAACGCCTGAGTAAGGAGGCCAGGGCCATGTAGGTTGCAGCGGTCGGGAGTGGCGGCGGCGACCAAAGGCTGTGGCCAGGTCGTGCTGCAGTGGTGGTAATCCAACACCATCATGCTAGCCACGTAGGGGAAAATCACATCCCCCATCCACAGGCCGCTCTGGCTGAAGAACCGGCTAGCTACTGTCGGCTGGGCTGGAGGACCACAGCACCTGCAGGTGCTAGGAGGTGGAAATGTGGCCTGAAACTACACGGCGCTCGGCGGGCAAACCAACGGGGTGGGCTGAAGAAACGTCGGTGCCACTTGGTTCCACGTTGGATGAACCGCGGCCCGTTGTGCATGTTGTGTGCACGCTAGACAGAACTATCCTGCTAAGGCCATCCGGACAGGGGAGAAGAGGTGGCGCTAGGTGACGCTGGGTAAACCAAACAGGCCCGCAACATGGTTCGGGTACACGGGTGGGTCATGCTCCACCAGGTCGGGATGACCCCAAACCGGGTCGAACCCGCTGGACTGGGTCGGGCCGACCCGCCACCCCATTGGGCTTGACAGGCTGGGCCCGTTTCATATAAAATTCAATAACTACTTGACCGCACATCCGATCGACACACCGTCTACGAAACTAGGATCCTCGTGACAAGGCAGTACTTTTTCAATACTCTAACTAAGTTTTGCACATCTTTGGATAATGGCCGGGTTTGGAATGATTGTAATTCCAACCGGGCTCCAGGAATGAAAATGCCAATAACCATCAGTACGGGCGTCCAATTGATGTGTCGTCTGTCGAATTGGGGACCTAATAATGATATGGAACTACATGATACATCAAATTAGGACTTTGTGACAGTTTATGTATCGAAACTTGACTCATGGAGCGGACCTCCCAGAATCGAGCGTGTTGTGTGCGGGAACCCTAGAGCTGACTGCGACGAGAATTGTACAGGAATACTACGTGGGTTTGATAGTGACGACTATTGTACTAGAGTTTTACATGGGTTCGACAATGATAATTACATCACATAAATATTATGTGGGTTTGATAGTGATGACTACTCTACTGGAATCCTCTGTCGGTTCGACAGTTCTGGCTTCTGTTCCTGTATCCTATGTGGGTCCAACAGAGTAGCTGGTCCAGTATCCTGTGTGGGTCCAACAACATAGCTAGTCTTGTATCCTGTGTGGGTCTGAATGCTTAGATGAATTAGTGACTACATATAATCATCTCTATCACTCTACAGAATAGCTGGTCATATATCCTATGTGGGTGTGACAGCTTAAATTGTCCTGTTTCATGTGTGGGTATGACAGCTTAGATGAATCAGTGACTACATCTACTCATTTATATCACTCTACAGAATGACAAGTCCTATGTCATGTGTGTGTCCAAAAGCATTGTTGTACTTGTATACTATGTGGGACCAATATCTTAGATGAATTAGTCACTACATCTATTCATCTCTACCCCTCTTCATGTGTTGTATACTCTTTATGAGCTGAGTCTTTTATTTCAATAATTATCATTGATGTGATTGACTTTACTTCCATTATGGACTGGGTTGAGTTTGGGCTCGAGAGATAGAGCTGGACTATGACTGGAAACTCATCTATATATATGGAATATATCTAAGTAAGCATGAATGGTACTTCATGATTGTATCTTACTACTATGGTTCATCCTTAGTGGATTCTAGGGTTGTTACCTGATACTACCCCCTAGAATAAAATATTGGTTTGAGTTGAGTCAATGAACGTTGTGCTTTCCTCATGATTGAGATTGTTTACTTGATAACTTAGGTATATGTATGGGAATATAGCTATGTAAGGGTTATCCATTGATTTTATTCTTTGTGGTTTATTCTCGTTTGATTTTGTGAGACCTTGAGGGTCTCGGGGTCCCTACTGAGGATCGTTATACTCACCCTTGCACAGGTTATGACTTCACCTCGTTGGGTTGGATGCAGATGATAGACAACACTGATGGAGGCCGTTGGCGCCAGGACTGGATGGTACCCGGAGGAGGACATTACGACATATCGGTACAAGGTGGATTCAGACGAATGAGGAGTGATGGGGAGTCCATCTGAACCTATCCTTCAGGTAGTAACCCCAGAGGACGATCCAGGAGCAGGTCTACCTATTGGTTTTTTTCCCTTTTTCAGTTCTACTTTCATTCAATTGTATATGTACCATTCAATTTGGATTGTATTTCCGTCCCCTTTGTACATTCCAGTATTCTTTTCTATACCATTGTTCTTAATGTTTTCTTCCACTTGTACTCTTCTTGTGTGAGTTTACAATTTATAAAAGAAATTCCATCCAAGTTCTATGGATTTAAATCTTTGGTGCTAGTTTCCCGCCACTGGCCTAAAGAAGGTGGGTTTGGGGTAGTCACGGCATGAGCTCCAAAGATGGGTCATGAAAAATTGGTATCAAAGGAGCCAGTTCTACTGTAGAACATAGGACTCTAATTATTTTAATGGAAATTGTGTTATTTTTTTGGGTGTGGTTTTCAGTTTATGGAATCTGATGTTGGTGATGTGGCTGACGTATCCATACACTAGGACTCTGACTTTTGATTTCCGACTCAATGCCTGAAAACATTGATTGTGTGTTTGTTTCTTTTGAAATGTTTTCTTCATGATTACTTTGTGTCAGCTCACCAGGTATACTATTTTAACTATGGTGCGCCTGTTTCTTTTCACGATTTCTTCACCTAATCAGTTATTGCGGGTTCCGATTGGAGAGTGTGATGGTATCCCAACATGAAATGGGGCCACGGTATAGGGCACCATTACAGTGGAGGCACTAGCGGTACCCTTAACCGTTGAACTACCGTTTCAACCAGACCCAGAAGCAGAGGGTGAGCGCCGCATGAGCTTGTTTCATGGATTCTTTCAACGGAGGCCATTGAGGTTTCAAGGAGAGGTTTATTTTCAAACAGCTGGGTACTGGCTAGAGTTTGCGGCACAGGTTTTCCAAACTATTAGGAGTCCCACTGACTTGATGTTGCACCTATATGTTAGACTCTTCTAGGGAATAGTTGAGAGGTGGTGGATCCTGATGCTCCAGTTTTATGGTAAGGAAATCCTCACCTGGGGAAACATCAGGGCTCTTTTTAGGTTGGAGTTTGTACCAGAGACACTACGCTCTGTGTGAGGTCAGGAGCTATTGCACTTACTGCAGGGAATTCTGAAAATAGTCGAGACATCTATAGAATGAAGTAGGCAGATTACAAGTGGGCACAAGTGGGTTAGACCAACTATTAGATGACCCCAAGATGTGGAAATGGGGGTGCGGGGAACCTGATGCCGAGGGAGCTCTGAACGAATAAGGGTCTATTATTCTCCAGGGAACTTGGTCACAGAGCATGTGACTGTCTGACTCCTCGAACAGTTGATCAGCAGGCATTAAAAGAGCCTCTAAGAAAGAGGCACTAGCATGAGATTGACCATCAGTGGAGTGGTAAATGAGTCAGTGGATCAGTTCCTTCAATGAATGGTTGTCAGGGTCATCGATCACTACTACTACCACCCCTAGATATTTCACCTTGGGCTCCAGGAGCAAGAAAACAGGAGCGAGACTAGCTCCAGGCATAGAGGCCTTTGTTCCTGATGTTTCTTTATTTGTTGATTTCATTGTTTGTTGTTTATTTGTATCTTTGTACTTTGAGAGGCATTAATAAAAGACACTTTTCATTGTCACATTTTTTACATGCCTTTTTGTGTGGTTGATGCTGAGAGGTTCCAGTTAAAACCGTTGACTTGACCCTCACATTCGAGATTCCTTCTTGAGGAGACCCAATACCCCCACACTGATGCCGACAGTGTTACAAAACCCTTGGAGGTGAGAGTGATGGTCGGATCTCTTGGTAGTAGATTCGATGCCTTACGACGTCTCCCATGACTTGAAATAGTTCCATTCATGTCAGGATTGACTATATTTGGCCGAGGGAGTGGTTCATCTAGGGGATGAGACTGGTTTTTTATTTTCAGCAAAGGAGAAATCTTAGTAGCTCTTAT
The DNA here is from genome assembly GCA_963277665.1 of Viscum album. Taxonomy (NCBI): domain Eukaryota; kingdom Viridiplantae; phylum Streptophyta; class Magnoliopsida; order Santalales; family Viscaceae; genus Viscum; species Viscum album. The sequence continues at coordinate 1,212,601,485 of OY728131.1, read as the reverse complement.
ATGATGAAGGCAAAAAGGGTGTGATGAAGTTTTCAACAATTGGCTAGTGTCACCCATTGTTCTTTGAGAGAACGATTTACATTTTATTTTAATCACAATAGTCTCAGGTGTGTCTTCTCGTAGAAGGACCTGATCCTAAGACATCGATGTTGGATTGAGTTCCTCCAGGACTATGACTTCAAGATAGTCTATACTCCTAGGAAGGAAAATATTGTAGCAGATTTTCTCAGTAGGAGATCAGGCATTCAGCTGCTAGGAGAGGAGATAGAGCACCTGGCCGCGTTGCAGATATCCATTGTGAATAGAGATGGAGCAGCCTTTCTACAGTCCCTCACAGTCACTCCAACACTTCTTCAGCAAGTTAGAGACCCACAGCGTGGGGACATTGACTGTGAGACATAACGTACTCAGATATCCTCAGGGAAGGCACCTGATGGATTTTCTAAAAGTGGGGATCCTGTCATCCTCTTCAGAAGACATACCATGGTACCAGTTGCACTACAGGAGGAGGTGTTGAGGGAGTTCCACACTTCCCATCTAGCGGTACATCCAGGAGTGGGGAAGATATATCAGGACCATAGACGACAACAATAGTGGCCGGGTATGAAGAAGGTAGTAGCAGTGTTTGTCCCGATATGTCTCACTTGTCAGAAAGATAAGGCGGAGAACCACGTTCCAGCATGCTTGGTTCATCCCTGAGAAGTCCTAGAGTGGAGGTGGGACATGATATACAAGGATTTTGTTACGGGGCTTCCACGTACATTCATAGGACATGAATCTATCTGGGTGATTGTCGACCAACTCACCACGTCGGCCCACTTCCAACCGATCAGAGAGCAGGGCTTAGTAGAGTGCTTGGGAAACCACTACATACAAGATATCATACAACTTCATGGTGTGACATCGACGATCATCTCTGATCGAAATTCCGGTTTCACTTTCCGGCTATGAAAGTGGTTGCAAGAGTCGTTTGGGATGCAGCTTCGCTTAAGCACCACATTACAACCTCAGACGGATGGTTAGACTAAGAGGACCCTTAAAACACTCGAGGAAATGCTCCTTGCATGCATCCTCGACTTTGGTCATTTCTAGGAGAATCACTTACCCTTGGTGGAGTTTTCGTACAATAATAGCTACCACTCCAATATCAAAATGGCACTTTACGAGGCACTCTACAGCTGACCTTGCATATCGCCTCTATGTTAGACTGACACAAGGGTGTCAGCACTTGCAGGACCAGAGATGGTCCAGGCTACGAAAAAAAAGTTGTAGATAATCTAGGATAGGATGTAGACTGCACAGAGTAGACAGAAGTCTTATGTTGATAGGAGACTGAGACCACTGATGTTCGAGGATGGAGACCAAACCTTCTTATGGGTCTCACCTCGATGAGGTCTATGGAGATTTAGCTGAGGCAGAAAGTTATCACCGCGATTCATTGGGCATGTTTAGGTCCTCAGTAAGATTGGCGAGGTTTCTTACCACCTGGCCATTCCGCCTCAGTTGCATTGGGTGCATGACGTCTTCCATGTATCACAAGTGAGGAGATACGTGCACAAACTGTCCCACATCATCGACCATGGGGAGCTAGACATCAATGACGGGGTGACGTTCACAGATGTCCCAGTGGAGATCTAGGATCGACGAAGCGAGTCCTATGTGGACGGTAGATTCCTTTGGTACGCATTCATTGGTAGCACGGGAACCTCCAAGAGAACACAAGAGAGAGGGAGGCTCAGATGCATGTTCAGTGCCCCCATTTGTTCCCTTAGTATGTGTAGTAGCATACGGGGACGTACAACCATGAGGTTGGGAGAATGTAAAGAATTGTAAATTCCATGTATTTTTTTCTAAAATACAGATGAATTTTACGAGTCCGCAGTTTCTGATGGCGCTTGATTCTGAGGTCAGGTGTGCCCGGAATCATTTTTTGAAGTTATCTTCAGGTATGTTCTGTGAACATACAAGCTGGGTTTTATATCTTTTGAAATGGTGCTCATAATTGAAATCCGAGGACACCGAGGAACTCGTAGCACCGGTATTCTCTTAAAGAGACCTTTACAGCAGTTGCGTTTGGTTGAGAGCGGAAGTTAATTTTTGGTGTTTCTTAATAAATAAAATAAAATTATATGTGACATAATTTTAATAGGGTGGTGATTAATTTATCCAAAGGGAAGATGGAGGTGGGGCCCATCCCTATACAACCTCCCATGGGAGAATATTTAGTACTGGGGACCGGACTAGCTCAAACCCCTCAACTCACCATGAAACCCTTTGGAACTCTTGGAATTCCATTGTTTAATTCTTGCCAACTCTACACCATTAATGAAGTGAAATAATTCAACGTTAATTCAAATAATTTTGAATCTATCCCTCCACATTAAATCTAATGTGTTTTCACATTTAATGGGAGATAACTCTTTATTTTTTGTGCCATAAAAATAATAGAGAACTATCTCAATTATTTTGGGCTTAACCTTATAGAGAACTAAAGAGAAATATGGCGATCCTTCTTCCAATGAAGAACAAGAAGAACTTCTCCTCCACATCATCAAAAGGGGAAATAAACTGAGGTGAAGCCCATGAAGAATGGCCATCTATATACCTCTTCCTCCGCTTCATGGGAGAAGATGTTGCCTGCAAAGAACGCTGCCAACGACAATGTCTTTCCCTCTGACATTGATGGAACGACGTCCGTTTTCCGCAATGCCATCTTCCGTGACTTCAAAAATGTTCATCAAAATTAAGTTAGGTGTTTTTTTGAGTTTTTTATATTTAATAAATTCATCGTTATTTTTACTAAATGTAAATTTCCAAACGGTTAATGTCATAATTAGGATGGTTCGGGCCGCACGAACACGGCCCGAACCTCCCCCATATTTGTTGGTTTTATTAGAAATTGAGGCTAAGCCAGAAGGGAGTGGTGACGTCTAAACCGAACCGGAGGAAGGAGGACATGTCTATGTAGGCCGCGGTGGTTGGGAGATGCAACAACGACCGAAGCGGGTGGCCACTGAAGGTCACGGCCACGACGGGCCATGACGTTGGTGAACCAGCGTCGTCACGCTGGCTGCGTGGAGGAAAACTGCAGCATGCATCTTTGGGCCGCTCAGGATAAAGAACCGGGCGACTACTATTGGCCGGGCTAGAGGACTGTAGCACCCGTAGGTTCCGCACAGAAGAAAATGTGGGCTACAACTGTGGGCCTCTCAGCGGGTGAACTGGTCAGGCTGAAGAAACTACAATGCCGCTTGTCTCCACGTCGGAAGAACCACGACACGATGTGCGGGAAAAACGCATGCATTACATAACCGCCCGCCTAAGGTCGGCTGGGCAAGGGATAAGTTTTTCTACTTGGCACAACTGAGCGAACCGAACATGCACGTAACACGGGCCCGGTCCGTGGGTGGGCCGTGCCCCACCGGGCTGGGCGGACCCCCCAACCGGGTCGGACCCGCTGGGCCGGGTCCCCGGGTGGGCCGTGCTCCACCGGTCCGGGCTGACCCCCAGCTGGGACGGACCCACTGAACTGGGTCAGGCTGACCCGCCAGCCCACCGGGCTTGACGGGTTGGGCACATTTCACTTAAACGTGAATAACTTCTAGATTGCACGTCTGATGGATGCGCTGTCTGAGGAATTGGGTTCCTCATGAGGAGGTGGTACTTTTGAGATACTTCAAGTGAGTTTTGGACAACATTGTAAAATGGCCAGGTTTAGAATTAGCATAATTCCAACTGGGCCACTGGAACGGAAAGGCTGATAACTCTCAGACCGAGCGTCTGATTGACGCATCGGCTGTCACGTTGGGTTCCTTATAATGAGACAGAACTACAGGATACATTCACTCATGACTTTGTGATAGTTGACGTATTGAAACATGACATGAGGAGCGGACCCTCCTGGAATCGAGCGTTCTATGTGCAGGAAACCTAGATCTGACTGTGATGTCTGTGGTACCTGAATCCTATGTGGGTTCGATAGCGAATACTTCTGTACCGGAGTCCTATGTGGGTTCAACATCGATAATTACTGAACTGGAACCCTCTGTTGGTTCAATAATGATGACTAATACACCAAAATCCTCAGTGGGTTCAATAGTTCTGACTTATGTTCCTGTATCCTGTGTGGGTCCAATAGATTAGATGAATCAGTGACTAAATTTGATCATCTCTATCACTCCACAGAATAGCAGGTCTTGTATCCTATGTGGGTCGATAGCTTTGCTCGTCTGGTATCATTTGTGGGTCCGACAGCATAGATGAATCAGTGACTACATATGGTCATCTCTATCACTCTACGTAATAGTGGGTCATGTATCCTGTGTGGGTTTGACAACATAGGTGGTCATGTATCCTCTGTGGGTCTAACAGGTTAGATGAATCATTGACTACATCTATTCATCTCTACCCCTCCTCATGTGTTGTATACTCTGTGTGAGCTGAGACTTGATTGACTTTATTTCCTTTGTATACTAGGTTGAGTTTGGGATCGAAAGATGGAGATGGAATGTGGCTAGAATCTAGGGTATATGTATGGGCATATACATAAGTAAGGATGGATGGTACTTTGTGATCATATCTTACTATTTTGGTTTATACATAGTGGATTCTAGGGTTGTTACCATATACTACCCCCTAGAATAGAATCCTGGTTTGAGAGTAGTCAATGACCTTTGTGTTTTTATCATGAATTATATGGGTTACTTGATAACCTAGGTATATGTACGGGCATATACCTAAGTAGTGGTTATTCGTTTATGTCATTCTTTTTTGTTTATCCTTGTTGGATTTTGTGATACCTTGAGGGTAGTGGGGTCTTTACTGAGTATCGTTATACTCATCCCTACACTGGTTATGCCCGCACCTCATTGTGTTGGATATAGATGACAGACAGTGCTGACGGAGGCCGTGGGCACCATGATTGGATGGTACCCAGAGGAGGACAGTACAACATGTCAGTACCATGTGAAATCAGACGAATGAGGCGTGTTGTGGAGGCTATCTGTACCTACCCTTCAGGTATGAACCCTTGTGGACAATTTAAGTGCTGATCTACCAACCGGTTGTTTGTCCCTTTTCTAGTTGTTCTTTCTTTCAGCTGAATATGTTCCTTTCTATTGGGCTTGTATTTCTGGACCCTTTGTACTTTCCATCATTCTTTTATATATAGTTATTCTTAGTTTTTGCTTCCGCTTATACTATTCTTGTGTGAGTTTATGATTTATAAAGATAATTTCTTCCCAGTTTTAGGGATGTACGCTTTGGAGCTAGTTGCCAGCCCCTGGCCTATGCCAGGTGGGCTTGGGGGAGTCACAACATTGGCCCAAAGGATGGGTCATGACAAGTCACAATTGTTTGTATAAGATATAATTTGTAAATATGATAAAGATTAATGATTTCCAACGTTTCTGAGGGGATTCATCAGTTCATGCATAACATCATAATGATATTTCTATTATAAGGATTATTCTATCGTTACGAGCATTTTAATCAGGAATTATCCAAGGAAAAAAATCAATATGATTAGTAACACCCACCAAATCATCAAAATAATTACTTAAAGTAATAACATAATTGATTTTGGACCTTATAGTGATCATAGTTGCAATTCTTTTTTCCGTCAATGGGATATTAGTTGAGAAAATAAATATATATTCTAAATGAGTTTCTCTTTTTTATAAAAAAAATTCAAAGTTGAATATTGAAATAAAATTAGATTTAATGCCTAGAAGTCATATTCTAAGGATGTTCATCATAATGAAATTAGAAATACAGGTAGATTATAAATATCTTATAAATCAAGGAAGACTATATTGAGATGATAAAGAAAAGAAAATCATAATGAGTTGATAAAGAAAAGATGATCATATTGAGTTGAGGAAGATGAAGATGAGGATTTTATACCCAAATAATGAAAGTATACTTTCTTCAAGAATATTTATCTCAAATAAATTTCTATAATATTTGAATATCTTTATGGTGAAGATTAAATGTGAGTTAATTTAAGTATTTTTAAAATAGACTATATGGGAAAAAAATATAGTTTTCCACATTTGATATTCTGAGTCCTCTAAAAATACAATCACACTTCAGTATAATTTTATATCTTTTTCATGTTTGTGGTAAAGTATGAGAGCTAATGAATTTTGGAAATAATTCTTTTTGACAAGAGATCATAGTAGTAGATCAAACTGAGGAATATCATATGAAACTTTTTTGTAAAGTTTGAGAAGTTTAAATTGGAAAGGAGAATATCAAATTGAGTCAATCATATTAATTGAATCAACATTAGTTCATCAGACTAAAGGACATCAGATTCATTTTCATTAGAGTGACAAACATTTTTATATCAAATTAAATAATGTCTTTCTACTTTTATGGCCCAATGTTTTTATAATAAATTTTTTTAAACTGATAGTAGTTATTGAAATATTTCTTATCATGCAATAGAAGGTGTTTTATTGGTGTTGGATGAATTTTTATTCACTTATTTCAAATATTGAATTTCCATAGACCCACGAGAGTGGCTTTGGTATGGATGTAGTTTCTCAAAATGATGTCCACCATAATAATTCATGTGTTCTTTATTTTCATTCCTATTTTAGTATGCATTAATATTAAAAAAATAATAAAACAATTTAAGGACGCATGGGTTCTATTTTTAAAATTATTCAAACATAATAAAAGTGAAATACTCCTTCAACCCCCACCCTCCTCAGTGGTAATTTGATCCCTTTGAACTACAGCAATAGATTCACCTATCATAATAAACAATTCCAATGAAAATTAACCTCAATATAAGCCAAGAAATCATACATCATAAAACCCTCTTTAAAAAAATCTAATGTAAAAATCACAAATTTGAAAAACAACACACATATAATGGAAAACATATACTTCAAATGTAACAATATAATATTATAATATAAAAATATAAATATTAAGGTGAGATAAAATCATAATATTCCATTCATACAAAATTATTTAAAAAAATAATTTTTATTTTATATTTTTTGAAATAATCATTAACAGAAGAACATTTATGGATTATCTATTACCTATGTTTCATCATACTTCATGCATGTTGAATCATACTGTTGAGTATCTTATTCTTGAGAACCACTATAAGAAAAATGGAATTATACATTTTTTTATAAAAAAACACTGTAATGTAGAAAAGTATGAGGACAAGTGAATTTGGTATAAGATGATCAATTAATATAGCTCAAGATAGAGAAATGAAGTGAAACAATGAGTTACCTTTTATAATTGAGTGGAGGGTAATTTTAGGATTTTTAAAAATAATAAAATATTATAGGCTTATTTTTGAGAAAAATATCTACAAATGTCATATAAAGAAAAACGATGAAAAGTTTAACTATATATTATAACGTTTCATATTATTTGTCAATTTTATAATTTTAAAATATTATAACATAATATTACAGTCATGAAAATAATTATTTTTAAATTTCCTACTTTTAATTACTATGACTATAAAATCAAAAAATAATTATTACATTGAAAAAAACATTATTATATTTTACCAAAGTCAAAATTATCTATAGTATTTAAGGATCATTAAAGTTATAATGATTACTATTTATTTTTTAATTTTTAATATAATTTATTTTATTTCTACCATTAATTATATATTCACAATATCACCATTATGTAAGAATTTACTGTATTCAGTTATTTCCTAAAATTTAAAATTTATTTTTTAAAATTAAATATATATATTTATATTATCTCTACTCAAACTATTTATATTCAATCAACAACTTTGGAAAACTATATTATAAAAATTAATAATAATTAAATACTATATTATGGACACTTCGAATTTCATCTAAATAAAATATTAAAATGGACATGACCTCAAACATGTGGATTCCAAAAGGTTCTAAATTTAACCAAAACAGCATTTTGATTGAACGATACTCATACAATGTTATTTATACAATATATTATGTCATTAAATGGATATTGTAGTTATTATAAACAAAATTTCTTAAATTTCCTTCTACATACACAAGAAATTTGTTATGATTGGATGGACATCAATGGTAATTATTTAATATTTGTAAATTAAAATTAAAACTTTATAATAAAAATAAATTAATTTTGGTTAATGTAATATTTTAGATTCATTCATTATGATTGTTACTAATATTCATGATTAGAAAACTTTTTTACATGTTAATTTGACCTCTCTTTCCCTCTGAAAGAATTTCAATAGAACGTGGATAATATTTATGATATAAAAAACAATAATTAGAAACTATTTGTAAAAATAATCTTCAATAAATAATATTTAAGAAAACTACTCAACAAACCTCTTAGAACATGATTATTATGTAAAACACAAAAATTTAAACTTTTCCAATGAATTATATGCACTTTTTCAAAATTAAAAAAGATTTTTACATTTATGTTGAAATTACCTATAATTTACATATTCTAAATTATTTATGTACAATGAATATATAATAATATCATAATATATCCATTACATATGTTTAATAAATTTTAAATATTAATTATTTTATTATGATACCATAAAAGTATTGTCTTTTTATAAATACATATATTTTTTATTATTCAAAAAAAATTAATTTTTTTGGAAAATATCAGAATATCATTATAGAAGCATATTTGAATGGTTATATCAAAAATTGAATTATTTTTTCAAATTAAAATTCTAAAATTTTAATATTACTCTTATAAATATAATTATTTAATAAATTTTGTTGATAAAACATTTTATTTTAACAATTACATTACATATTCATAATGAATATGTCAATTTAATTAAATAATACTAATACAAATATAAACAAACTATTCTATAAGTAATACGTCGATATATTCTCCTCCTTAATGAAAAATTTTACTCAAAATTTTATTAACAAGTTAAATAACTTCAGATACCATACACACTAAAATTTTCAGATTCACATGTTCCTTCTATAACCATATGGTATCTCCCAAAAACCATAATCTTGCGAATCATATGATTATACAGTATATTCTCTATGTGTTCAAGAATCTTAAATTAATGATCCCCCTATGATGTTTTCACATATAATTCCACTAATTTAAGGTTCAAATCTTAATTTGAACAAGACACATACATTCTTAACATTGAAACATGAAAAAACAATTTTGTACATGTGATAAACTCGAAGGTAAAGGCCCTAGGTAGGAAATTGGACCAACATTCTCTAGGAATTCATATTTCCCAAATTACCATGTACATAATATTCCGTTAATAAAAATTAACACATTTCTAATGAAATATTTTAATCAAAATAATAGCGTTCAACAGTTCTTTCAATATAGTGCCTCTAAAGGAATCATATGTATTATGTAATAGAAAATGTTGTTATAAGAAAACATAGCTAAATAATGATGATTCTTTCTCAAAAACCATACTAATCCATTGGATAATATAAAATTATGTCTGAAAAATATTGAATTAATCCCTTGGTCTATCCATCATATTTACGATGAATAGAAGTGTTGAAATATTATTTATTTCCAAATTACATCCATTGGAATTTTAAGGAAATTAAAGGGAAGTCGGGATAATGGTCAGATATAATAGATATAGGATCTTCTCATAACCTAAATATCCCTTTATCCTACAATCAAGAAAGTTTTTCTAAAGATATATTATCATCTATAAAATTTAATGTGAACATTTAGTGATACATTCGATAATAACCTCAATGGATTTATTACCATGAGTTTTCTTCAGTAGTACCAATATGTAATGCATGGATATATTTTTCAATTTCCATTCCAATGGCGGAAAAGGCAAAATAATACCCATTTTTTTTATTTTACATTAACCTATTGATAATTCAATTATTTCATAGTTAATTCACTGATATCTCAATTCATTAAATCCCATTAGTAATTCCCCAAAAAATCTATGTACATTTTAGTACTATCTAGATGAACTGAAAATGTCGTCCTCTAAGAATCATATAAAAACTCATACTTCAATTGTGATTCAAATGGAAAACATAATCTAATCAAAAAAAACAAAATACTATCTTTGTTAAAATTAAATCCAGCTAACATACCATTCTTCACAAATTAACCCTTTTATATAACAAAGGATCTCCCTTATGATATTTGAAATTTATTTTTTACTGAGATGATTTCACTGAAAACTAAAACAAAATAGAGTCATTTACAACAAACACAACCTCCAAGACATAATTAATAAAATTAATAATCAAAGGATCATGTTCCACATATAATGTTTATAATACAACATTACTTTTTTGAATGAAATCATCATCTATATTTTTTCCAATATAGTAGTAAATAATGATATTACATTCATTAAATAGTTCCACCCATAGTCTTTTCCCCATGTTAAATTATTTTGGTGTAAATATATAATATATAATGTTCTAATCTGTGTATATTTGAAACAATACTCCATATAGATAAAATATATAAATTTTCAACTAAATAATTACACCTACAAACTCAAAATCATGGGTAAGATAGATTACCACATGTGGATTTACCTTCTTTGATGAATATAAAATTACTGGATCATTATACAGTAGAATTCAACTAATTACAATCAATAAAGACTCATTAAATACGGAAAATTCACAATTTCTAGTGGGAATATGAAAACATATATGATTTACTAATTTATATAGTTCTATAGAGAAATCAATACATTGTTTTGTTTATATAAATTTATCACTTTTTTATTGAACATAGTTAGTGCACAAGAGAACAATAAATAATTTCCATTAAAAAATAGTAATTACCATTTAACCCAAGATAAAGTTGAATTTTGGTAACATTATTAGGTCTTATCCATTCAACAACCATGCTTTTTGATATATATCAATAATTATTAAATCCTTAATTATAATGTACCATTAAAATTACACAGATTTAAACTAAACTCACATTTTTGAAATTTTAAATATGTTATAAATTTATTTAGGGAATTCATAATAATGCATAGATTATTCTCATGATCCTTATATAGTTTTTAATAAAAGAAAATATCATCAATAAAAACAACTACCATCTTTCCATATGATAATGAAAGTCTTTAGTCATCAGATCAATAAAAACATCTATAAAATTTTTCAACTAGAAGTGAATAAATAAAAACTAATAATTAAAATATCTAGTATGCAATTTTTTTATAATTATGTAGTCCTCATTCACCTTATTTTAATGGTAATTAAATTTTAACACAATCTGGAAAAAATACTGATATCTATGAATCATATAAAAAGATTCATAGATATGAGGGAAATGAAACATAATCATAAAAGAGAAATTATTTTAATCCCTTTAATAGATTAAATTTTTCATCAAACCTTATTTATATTAACAAAAAGAACATTATCACCCCATTTTTATTTTCAAGGTAAGATGACACTTTTATGAAGTAACTCTTGCAACTACATTTTCAATTCTAGTGGTTCCATTTGTTTGATTTGATACGTGGGCTTTGATATCAGATCATCAGGATGAACTAAGTCAATAGTGAACTCGAAATCATCATTATGAATAACATCATGAAAATAATTAGGAAAAATTTATTTTTATTTATTGACCACTAACATTTAATTAATCTTAATATTTTCATTCTTGTCAAGAAGTAACTTTTACAAACATTTAAAATCATGTTATATGATTCATGGTAGGTTATTAATGTTTTTAAATCATTGAAAAGTAATTTATTATATATGAAATATATATTTGATAGATGAACTAAAACCTAATAAATTCCCAAAATTATAACAAACTAAAAGATGATTAGTTTAACAGTATTTTCTAGAATTATAATTTCATTGATAATAATATGATGGTTATTACAAAAATTGTTTTAACTAATAAATTTACCTAGATTCCTCACGATGTTTTATATCATACATTCATGATATGATATTTATGATATTTATGAATACATCTTTAAAATAAATAAAATTGATGATCAAAATTATACTAAGGTATTGGAATAATTTGAATACAAAAATAACATAACTATAACAAATTCATTTCATGTCCCATCATCAACTATAATAGTATAAACAAATAATTCCACTCTTTTATTATTTTTTTCATGATTATTTAAAGCTATAATAACTAGCTTTGTAGAAACATTATCATATTATCTGTAATCCATACAATTAAAGAATCATAAAATAATATATTCTTTAGTTATTATATTATTTATCTTATATCCATGATCCATATAGACAATATTTCCACATTAAAATAGTTTCCTTGATCTTGAGAGACAATACATAGTATTATTCATTCCAAACTTTTCATAGTAATGGAATTTTAATTTAATACCACCAAATTTAATTGATAAATTATTCCCTAATTCCATCCAACCTCAATGATTCTTATTCCTCACGTCATAATGCATATACATGCCAGAAATCTAGATGTCAACGTTTTTTGAACATTAAATTAATATTCCATTGCATTAATAATATAAATAATATAACGCTCTTAATAAAATTGGTTCCAAAAAATATTAGAATACATTAATGTTTCTATGAATATTTCAATAAAAAATCCTCTGTATACATTGAAATTGTTGTAAAATTTTCTTCAAATATACCTACATATTCATCATCAGTCTAGCTTAGTTCCATAAATATTTTCACTATTATGAGAAAATAGTCATAAGAAAATATTTTTTTCATATGAAATAATCTTATAACCATATCATATCATATCATCCAATTCTTATTTCAAATTTGTAATCATTACTATATACCACCACTGATCAGATTCACCTTAAAAATATAAATAGATAGGGCTATATTTTTGTGTTATTCATATTCCACGAATTTGAATATAGTTTCATGAAATTGATCAGGCTTTCTGGTAAAACTACAATTATGGATCCATTGAATAAGGGAGGTGTTTCATAATAAAATGCTATTATAGAGAAATATTCCCCTATATTTTATCTGGATGCTACCATTGAATGGATGCCACCACTATTTATATATTTTCTAAACTAAGCCATAATTGTGAAAATACTATTCTATTTTATTTCAAAACACCTCAATATGTTTTTTTTGAATGATGGATTTTTCTCCAAGCCTTCCATACCCAAATACCCTATTTCATATATGGAAATTTATTCTAAACCAAAATATCATAGACCATGAAAAATGGTAATATTCAAATTCTCTATAATTTAACCAAAATATAAAATTATTTATTGTTATTATATTATAATTTTATTATCACCTAAAATTATATAAACCCTTAACTGCTACCAACTGTATGGATACAGTCATAATAAACTCATATTATAAATATTTTAAAATAAGAAATCAATTTAATTTCCCAATGGGCTTTTAGATTTTTTATTTGGAAAATAAAATTATGTCATACATGGTAACCCCATAAATTGCAAGTAAAAAAATATAGAAAATATACATTTTCATCAAAATTCATTAAAATAAATTGAGTTATATCTTCATAATTAATCAAGAAAATGTTCCCCTTGATCTTATTCATGTCTCTAGTCCACCATAATTCTATGAAAAATATTTTAGAACATGGGTTGAGAATAAATAGATTTGTAAAGGACATAAAAAATTAAATTTTTTATCCATTTGAAATATATATAATTTATTTTATCATAAAATCTTCCCACATAAAATAAGTCATATTATCGAAATGATCATTATATTACCTTTTTAAAATAATACAACAATCAGGAAAAATCATAATTAAGAATATATAATATAAATATTTTAAATGGATCATCAACTTCCATATCACTCTTAAAAATTGAGCAATTAAAATAGAAAACCTCTAAGTATATAGTATCAAATATTTTATCAAATAGTATATTTGTTGTTTTCTATTCAATTAAATTTTAAGTACTTTAGAAAATTATCAAATTTTAACTAGAAAATAAATTTGATTTGATAATTTCAAAAATGAGACAATTTTTTCAGATTAAAATTCTATAATTTGAAAATTAATCTCTTGAATATAACTATTAAGGAAATTATACTAATCAAGAATTTTTTTCAATAATTAATTTATAAATTATAAATGAATATAGCTATTTAAAGTATAAATACTAATAATTATCACTTATTATTATTATATCAATACAATGTTTGTTATAATCTGACTCTACTGATCATTTAATCTATAATGGGCTCCTCAAACTCACTTTAGGTCTCTCAATGTTTTTAAATTAATGGAATTAACAGTCACTCTCAATGACACCCCATACTTATATTGTAATTATATTGACCTATTCTATCATGTCCATCCCATTTTATCCTATAATAGCCCAATGTGATGGTATATTTTCCACCCAATGATTGAAAAGTAATGTTGAAGAATCACACCATGAAAAAAATACATTGATATTAGTTCATAAAACTAATAGAAACAATCGTCATTCATTTATGACCTAATAAATCCTTAAAAATAATTCTTTTTCATGAAATCACATTAAATCAACATTAAAATATACAGAAGAAATAGGTTCTATAACAATCAATTTGATACATGGTCAACACATGAAAAATAAATTGATTATATTTAAATACATTTGAATAAATATTATTCCAACTATATATATAATAAGGATGGCATAAATACAAAATGTCACAATTTTATGATTTTTAACAGCCAAGGTTGTTGAATGAATGAAAATTATATTTTTATTTCAAAACACTTTTGAATAAAGAGTGGGATACAAAAATTACATCAAGCCATAAAACACAACCATGTAGTAAAGGGCCAATATCCTCAAGACCAACAAACAATCCCATTAAAAATAAGGAAAAATACCACCCTAGTGATAAAAAAATATGATCAACATCCAACATCCAATTGATGCTCATCTAACAGTCTCGTGCAAGGATGCACACACATGGATCCAATGGAAAATTGCATACCCTCTCAAACATTCAATTCTTAATTGAAATGAAAAAGAAAATTCTCTCTGCTCTGATCCTCTTCTAGGGCAGACCCTTGTAATCAAACTAAATAAAATGACTCATTACCAAGAACACAAAACCACAAGTGAACACACAAGAACCTCATCAATCCACAAAAACCTGATCAATCCACAACACCATAGACAAAATGAAACATCATCAATTAAAAATATCAGTGGCTGGAGCCCCATAAAACTCGCAAACTTGTGCTTGAATTGAGACCATAGGACAACATCTTCAGCATCATCAAACTATTTAAACCAAAATGTCAAACCATCATAACCACTAGTTCCATTGCGAAATCACACATCACACACAAAAAAAGCCACATCTTAATCTCACAAATAAAAACCCCAAAACAGAAATATCACCACAAATCACCAAACACCAGGCCACGCTAGAAAATTTCTCGCTACATGTCTAGAATCAAAAACCATCACCGCTATCAAATCCACAATGGAGACCACCATAAAAAACCGTCCACGCTCCAAGCTGACCCCCAAGATGGAAACACTCAGACAAAACTATGGATCTCGACTGTTGGAACTCACCACAGCCAGGGAACCCAAGGCAGCGAAGGAGAAAAGGGTGTGAAGTGGGCTAACAAATGGTGAGGGAAGCTGCAATAGCCGAGCCCACAAAGACTGATTATTCCATTGAAGGAAGAACCCCTTGATCACTATGAAGAAACAACAAGAAGAAGCTGAAGATGGTCTGATGTGGGGGAAGGATAGGGGTGATAGGGGAATCCCCAGTGAGGCGTTCCCCTTACAGGCAGATCCATGATTAAGGGATGGAGTGGAAATGACCACAACAAGGGTTGTTGAAATTCATGAATAAAAATACTAATAAAATATCATTAAAAAAATATTGGGGAAAATATCCTTTTAATTTTAAAAATATTTTTTCAAAATTAAATAACATTTTAAAATTATTGTTGAAATAAAATAATTTTTGAAATAATTTTCATTAAAAGTTACCTCATAAAATATCAGAGAATAAATCAATGAAATAATAGTAATGTTAGCAGGTAAATCCACATATTTTGTAAATAACATTTGGTTTCCTTGTAAAATGGTTACAAATGTTCCATGATCGAATAATGACAAGAATATTCTTTTGAAAAACGTCTTATATTAACAATTGGATTAAAATTTCTCGATTAATATATATTTTAAATGTTTATGAAAAATTGGAATGTATTTTTCGAATACATGTTTTTGTAGATATCATATTTCAGGTCGAAGAGTGAAAATTCTTCTCATTTTCATTAAATGACCATAAATATTGTTATAAGCACCAAATAATAAATGAATGGTACTGTTAATTGAAATTATTTTGAATAACCATATGATATGATAATTCATTATAATTATAAGAAGTCAATATCTAAGAGATAATCATACACTATCCCAAATAATTATGGTATTATAACGAGCTACTCTTACATATTTTCTGTCTTTGAATCATAATACCCATGAAAGAATAACATTAAATAATATGTATATTATCATTAAAAAAATCAATTCATTATATAACATGTAAACATGGAATTATATATACCTTATAATAGAAGATACGTGTATCACAAAAAAATATTCCCAAATATTGAAGATTATTAAAAAAATCCATTATTATAGTGTTAACATTGAAATTCTAAACCTCATGAAGGATATATACTAAAATGAATATGTTAATCAATATATATTTATGTTTAATAATAATAAAATACAGTAAATTAATTTATATACACTACACAATAAACATAGGTGGTGAATATGGCATGTATCTCCCATTAACAAAAGTAAAATGAGAAAAAACATTACCTACGGATTTCTTTGGGTAAAACGTTAATAATGAAATTATATAGAGTATTAAAAAATTGAAAAATCCTAAATAATAACTATAATAATATTTTTATATTCATAACAAATTTTAGATGTCATTTTATTAGTATTTTATTAAATATTCCATGCTAAATATATGATTTGGGTAATAACTACTTTGCACTTTGTAATTTTTTTACTTCATTTATGATTTTCCACATTAGGAAATCATTATTTCATAAAAGAAATAATTTATCCATGATATAAATATCAAATATATTATTTTTATAAGTATTTAATGTAATTTAATAAATTTAGTGAGTGTAAATTACATACACTATTCATGGAGATAATATATTGTATTTATGCTAGAATGATGGTTCCATTATCTTGATATTTTAAATAAAATAAAAGTAAATTATATATATATATATATATTATAATTATAGAAGAATATGTTTGTAATTTACATCACATAATTCTATTAAACTTAGCCATATTACTTTCCTGGTAATTTAATAATGAATCATATCATTTCTTGGGGAATTTTTCCACCATACACACGAAAGACATTATAATTTTTCCAAAACAAATTAAGTTAATATGATTTATGTTATTTAACAATTAAAAAATCATAATAAATACTTAAAAATCATAGATTTCGTATATTAACTATATTTCTATCATTATAACAATTCTTAAAAAATTGTAATGGAAACACAAATTACACCAATTCATGATGCGCCAATCCACCATAAACATGAACTTTGAATTTGAAACCTATTTGTGGAAGTTTTTATCATTGTAGATAATAAAAATAAAATAAAAACATATTGATATGTAATATACTGAGGATATTATATATTTGTGATATAATAATAATATAAATTTATGACAAAGGAAATAAAATAAAAATTCATTTAAAATAACATTACATCTTCTTCTGGTATCCACATTTGGTTACCATAAAAAAATAACATGTTTAATTTAAAATCAATGTGAGGCTTCTATGATAAATATTGAGATTTATGTAAGTATTTTAGGAAAATTATGGATAATCCTTATTTCTATATTGGTGTGAAAAAGACGGGAGTGTGAAGGACTTTTATAGTTTATGAGGAGTGGTATTTTGTAAATACTCAAAAAATATTTAATTTTGGGATGTCTCACTTACCACATGTGTAACACCCCAGGTAAATAAAGAATATGAAATTTTCATATTTATCCATATTTATGAATAAAATATTAATATGACTTTAAAGGGGACGCTATGCTCGATGGCGTACCCAACACGCAACAACGAGTTTCTTGGTAATATTATGTTGCACTCTAATTATAAAATAATATTATTTTAAATGGTAGTTAACATGTAGCCGTTGTATTGGAGGGAATGGATAGAAATGACTAAAATATGATTATATATGTTTTTAAATGTTTTTACATTTACCAAATAAAAGATAAAGGCTTAAAATACGGAAAGAATTCAATTTTAGGCGTATATGCCCTAGTTTTCACTAAAGGTTCACTTATCACCTTTTGAAGGAGAACCGTCATTAAATATATTTTTTTTACTCTTAAACATCATATTGGACCAAATAAAACTCCTCTTTATAATCGGGACATCAAAATTTACTTTGTGTAAATTTTTGGTATCTTTCCGATAAAGTTCGTTTTTTAATGAATAGTGTAAAATGTTGTATTTTAATTCAAAACCTCTTTTTAATCTAATTTATTTATATGATTATATTATCTATTAAATCGTTTTTAAAGTGAAATTAGAATATATTTTTACCATTAAATCCAACAGTGGTCGTTGGAATTAATTTCACTTTGAAATCAGACTTAAACTAGTGTCAACCTTTTGATACTTATTGTTTCATAAAAACACGCTATTTGCTCTGACAGTGGGAATTAATTATTAAATTAATTAATTTGACTTATATGTTTTCAATTTTGTAAAATATACTTCATTTTTGAATTCATAATATCAAATATAGCTTAGGGTGAATTTTTGGGATTTTTTTAAAAAACTTCAATTTTTTTATGAATAGTGAAACCACTATGTGGTACTTATAAAAACTTATTTTTCCGTTTAAATAAAATTTTTCCATATTTGTGTTTTGAATTTCAAAAATCCGACATACATGGTTGTCATTAAGAAGTAAAATGTGGTTCAATGGGATAAAAATAATTTTTTGGTGAATAGTAACTTATTAAGTTTTTAGTCGTGATTAGAGGTAATTAATGTAGTTTATGGTAAGAATAATGTTTTAATAAAATGAAATAACCTAGACACATGTCCTACCCTCATTGTATGTGTCATGGCCGAACAATAAAATCCATGAGTAAACTTGGGGACCCCATGGCGCCACATTGGTTGGAAAATGACATAAATATCTTTTTATTTAATGTTAATGTAAAAATGATACAAACATGAGATGTTTTACTAAAACAATTTTTACATGGGGTTATACAAGTAATATTTATGACTATAATTAGTCCTTGGAAATCTAAAAAGATTTCCTACATTATAGTATTTTTTTATAAATTTTAGACAATATATAAATTAAATTATTTATGACATCAAGAGGATGCAGCGATGACCTCATTATTTAACGATTTAAATAAAATGAAAAGATAATGTAATATATAAGACCTGAACATGTCCAAAACCTATCAGATGAGTGGATTTCGAACCCTTATCACCTTTTCCTTGATATACATCAATGTGGGACCTTTAAAATCCGAAACTCTTTTGAAAATAAAGTGACATTTTGTAACTTTACAAGAGTGCCCCTCCTCTCCTCATATAAAAGGCCACCACCTCTACCATCATACCCATACTCCCAAAGCCTTTGGCTCAGCCAACCCCTCCCCATTTTGTCTCTCCACTTCCCTATCTTACTCCATGAAGCCTCAATGTGGGCAGAAGTCTTCCCAAGGAAGCCTTTGAGCTGAAACCAAAGGGAGTTACCCGATTTTAAGGTAATGTCTTCACTTGTGTCCTTTTGTTTTATTTTGCTTCTCCAACCCCCTAAAATCTTTTTATTCATTTATTTAGTAACAAATACAGTATCGTAAATATACTAGGATATTGTTATAATAATTATTCGAGCTACACTTAAACACACCTATATCTAATGGTTAAAGAACATATTGTTTCTGTGGATGGTGAATTTTTTTCTCCTGAAACGATGATTATTCAACATTCTTTTAACACCTTCAATTGTGGCGATTAATATGTCACTATAATTATATATGATATATAATATGTTAATGTTTTCCTTAAGCTTCTGTATTTTTCATTTATGTCATTACTTTATGGCTTCCATTATGGGTATACGTCATATCTTCATTTAAGGAAGTGCGGACTACCGCCCCCTCAAAGTGATTTGATTTGTTAATATCATATGTGGTACGTATAAAGGATATATTTAATGATATTATATATGATACCATACTGGAATTAAAATACTATTATGTATCATTATGTTTTAATTCCATTAAATATGAAATATAAATGGAAGTAGCGTTCATGCGTACGTACGGCTTACCGTCTCCATGAACGGTACATTTCATTTCTTATCTCAAAATGTAATGTAATATTATAAGTACATATAAATATAGGATATATATGTAATATATTACTTCTAAATTAAGCATATAATTCTGGAATTATAACATATATATATCTCTCTCATTTTGTTTTAATTCAATTAATATGACAAAAAATGAATGTAGCGTTCATGCGTACGTACGGCCTACCGTCTCCATGAACGGTTCTTTTCGTTTTTTATCTCCAAATGATATGGAATAGTATAAAATGAATATTTACTGGATATATATGATATTTTAATCATTAATACTATTCTGGAAATTATTTATTTATAACTACATGGGCAATCTTTTTTCAAACAAATTCATTATTGACTCATGTACCAAACATCGGAAAAAACGTCTGATATGAACTAACTTTATTAAACAATTATTATAACATTATAATATGTGATATGAACTGAATAATAATCTATAAATGAGGTAATTAGGAAATTTTTAATTTACCAATGTTTATTATTCCGGAATATAAAAAAACGAACAAGACAATTTGGACTTGAGGTAAGAGATCCTACTCCTCTCCTTCTTTTTAAGTACACTCTTTTATGTCATTCCTTTTAAAGATCATATTTCTTGCTATTGGGATATTATTTTATATTACTCTTACTATAAGTTTTATGTTCATATGATTAGAGACCCTATTCTCTCTCATCAATCAAATTTGGATGTTTTGAGTGGCGCCGTTAGGCTGCCGAATTTTCGAAAGAGATCTATCCTCTCTCTTTCTTTTTAACTACTATCTTTTATGTCACTTCTTTTAAGCTCTTAATTGTTATGTTGAGAGATGTTCTTTTATATTCCTCTTTCTGTAAACATTTTGTTAATATGATGAGAGACCCAATTTGTTCTCATCAATCCATTTTTGGAAGTATTAAGTGGCACTGCTAGGCTACCGAGTTTTCTTAAGGGATTTTTCATCTCACTTTTATTCCCGTGAGATTTATTCTACATTTTCCACAATTTCTTTTGAGTGGTGTATGCACTTCCCATTATTTTACTCATTGTGTAATATAATTTCTATTATGAGTATTTACATCAATGTTGTATTGTCCTTCTTTCACGAGGTGTATGTTTCGAAAGATACCCATGTCAGTAAGGGAACCTTTCATCCTCCTCTTTTTGTAAAAGACTTCTTTTGTTATGTCTTTTAATTCACATAATATTATTTTGGGTTATGTTCTTCTATATCCTTATTGATTTAAATTTTATGTCCAAGTGATGAAATCCCATTTATCTCTCTCATAAACCCTTTTTGTAAAAAATTTTGTGACGCCGTTAGGCTGTTGAATTTTACCAAGGAAACTTCTTAACCCAATTTCGATTTCTTTGGGTTCAACATGTAGTTATTGAATATGTGATCCATTGAATAT
Source organism: Viscum album (assembly GCA_963277665.1). NCBI lineage: Eukaryota > Viridiplantae > Streptophyta > Magnoliopsida > Santalales > Viscaceae > Viscum > Viscum album. The sequence goes on along the minus strand of OY728131.1, from coordinate 1,212,579,681 downwards.
GTATGAATGACCTTTTATTTTTTTACACTTAATATCCACTTATATTGGGTGTATTTGTATTTGTCACACATAATTATGAGATTGATTTATCCTTAATTTAAGGATACCTTCTTTATAATGGATTTCATCTCATTTTACATTTCTATTGAGACTTAATTATTGTTATGCACCAATTCACACTTATATGGTGTATTTACTGTCCTTTGGGATATTAAATCATGAATCCATTTATTTTCATGATATTATAAAGTTATGATTAAATGTTATTCCTCAATTATTGTATTCAAGTGTCTCTAATTTTGGTAAAAACCCTTTAACCAAAATACCACTTTAAATGTTTTAATGATTTTTTCTTATTAATATCCATGTTTTCAAAATGGTTATAATAATTTATTTATATGGATATTAATTGTTTATAATGTTAAAAGATTTAAGGTGGTATGGGACACTTTGATTCAAAAATCTCTTTATTAAATGTTTTAAATGGTTTTGAAAATGGTTTTTAGAATGGATTAATTATTTCAATATCTTAAAATGTTATATTGTTTTTGCAATGTTGGAATGTTATCTTTACTTTATTCTTAAGTTTTATGCTATGATTATGTTATGGTTCTTGTTCATTATTATGAAAACGGGTGGTTCCGTGATAAACTAAGGGCGGGTGAGCCCGATATAGCTCTCCAATGCATTGGGTAATGCGAAGGAGTGAAACGTTAAGGTTTCTCCGAAGAGATTTAGGGAATATACTGTGATGGGTATTCCAAACGTAACCAAGAGGGTTACACCCTACGTAATAATGTTATGAATGCCTCAATTTACCTTTATGTATTATGATTTCTATGATTTATTCATGATTTTATGAGGTATGTTAAAGTGCCTATGTTTTATGGGTAAAGTATTATTTCATTATTATGTATATATGAACTCATGTTTCCTTTCCATATTTTTATATCCCTTAATGAGATTTTTATGATCATCCCATGTTTTTGAAATGTTTTTCACAGGTCAAGGGAAGGGTACATGATATGATTATAGTGTCAAGGAAGTGTCAAGAAAGAATCCATGTTTTATTTTAAATATGTTTCCATTGATGGGAAAAATGAATACTATCTTTTATGTAACCACTTTGTGTAAATGTGGAATGTAATGCAAGTTTTATGATCTAATTCTCTAAAACTCTAAACCTGAAAAGATCCTCAATGTGTAATCTTTTAATAACTCAAGATTAAGTAAGGTTTAAGGCTGGGGCCTTATATTTGGTTTCAGAGGTCGGTTTAGATATCTATAGAGGTTAGGGTATTTTTTTAAGCATAAGTGGAATTACCATAATGGCTAGGATTTCAGAAAGAGTCCTAGTTTTAGATAAAGTGAATGAGTAAGTGTATCTTCGTGTTTACCTTCTTCATTAGTACATGATGGTTTTGTTGATATACTCACACTGACATTTCCGTTTTTAGTGAATGGATGGTCCTAGCAGGCACCAAAGAGACAATATGTTTGAAGGAAACTGTGGTGGTTCTATGAATAAGATACTAGATAAAATGGGTGATTCAATGAGGAAACTCATGGTTGTTCTAAACCAACTATCAAGGAGTCATGATCAACCACTTGAACCTTGATATGATCTTTAATGAATCATGTACGAGATGACCAATCGATGTGGATGTTCAGGAAATAATTATAAAGGTAACCATTAGAGTTTATATGATACTTACTTTTGAGGTAATTAAGGGTTACTATATGTTATGATGGAAGTGAAAGGCATGAGATAAAATTGAGGTTAAATTATGTTATGGTTATTTTTGATGATTTTATCTCTTTTTGGGGAATTATTTGAGAATTATATAGTTTTGGAAAAAGGACAACACGCAGACCGTGTGACAACCCGTCACGTCGGACAAAGATACATGAATCGAACCCACAACCAAAGTGTGACTGGTATTTATCACCTACCACTAGACTACGTGAAGTCCCTGGTTATTTTGACTGATTATTTTTAGTTAGATGATTTTATGAATTAAGAGTAAGTTGATTTTGGGTAATCTATTTAAATTTATTAACCTGTCATGGAGGATATGTGATTAGGTTAATTACTTTTCAATACGAGACATTAAGAGCAACTGATGTTGTTTGGAGATAAATGTTATGATTTAACATGGAAGACTATGTGACTAAATCCTTCAAATATTTTGGTTTCAATCTTAGTTTGGTTTAGTTTGAATAATTTTTATGGAAAAATTGTTTATCAAATGGTCCTCATTGAACTTTGGGTTTTGTTGGACAAATTTTGGAGATTAAGAATAGATTTTCTTTTTATAAAGGGTTATCTTTTTCTGGATTATCTGATCCTGTACTAACCATTTGGGTTTTGGTTTTGGTTAATGTCCAAAGACATGGGAAGTATATATTTCTTTTTTTTGGATTAGGTGATTCTCTAGAAGATGATTATAGTATTATTAATGCGAACAAGTCTCCCTAAATACTTTTCTTTTGGAAAAAATTTGAGTTTGATTAAGGAATCTAGTAAAAGTTGAAAGTCAACATGATACGTGATTATCATTCCTTATGAATAAATTCCTCAATAAAAAGTAACTTAAAACAAAAATGTTGTCTATTAACTTTTCCTACTGGGGAATCGAATACCGTTTAACCCATCACAAGTTTGTGATTTTCTTGTGGTTAACTTTCTCCTAAACATGCTTCCTATCACTCTCCATCAGAACATGAACCTATGTTTTCTCCTCCGTGTCCATGTTTTTCTACATGGAATCCTAGTATGGGTTAACTCAGGTGACCTCTGTACTTATCTTCCTCTATTTTAAAGTGATTGTTTTACCGACTCTTGTTCTGATGTGGGACTTTCAAGGATGTTTCCAAAATCAATTTTAAAAATTGCGAGGATGCAATTCCCAAAAGGGGGGAAGGATGTAACACCCTAGGTAAATAAAGAATATGACACTTTCATATTTATCCATATTTATGAATAAAATATTAATATGACTTTAAAGGGGACACTATGCTCGATGGCGTACCCAACACGCAACAATGAGTTTCTAGGTAATCTTACATTGCACTCTAATAATAAAATAATATTATTTTAAATGGTAGTTAACATGTAGCCATTGTATTGGTGGGAATGGATATAAATAACTAAAATATGATTATATATGTTTTTAAATGTTTATACATTTATCCAATAAAAGATAAAGTCTTAAAATACGGAAAGAATTCAATTTTAGGCGTATATGCCCTAGTTTTCCCTAAAGGTACACTTATCGCCTTTTGATGGAGAACCGTCATTAAATATAGTTTTGTTCACTACAATACATTATATTTGAAAAAATAAAACTCCTCTTAAGAATCAGGACATCAAAATTTACTTTCTTTAAATTTTTGGTATCTTTCCGATAAAGTTCATTTTTTTAATGAATCGTATAAAATGTTGTATTTTAATTCAAGACCTATTTTTAATATAATTTATTTATATGATTAGATTATCTTTTGAATTGGTTTTAAAGTTAAATTAGAATATATTTTTAACATTAAATCCAATAGAGGTCGTTGGAATTAATTTCACTTTGAAATCAGACTTAAACTAGTGTCAATCTTTTGATACTTATTGTTTCATAAAAACAGGCTATTTTCTCTGACAACGGGAATTAATTATTAAATTAATTAATGTGACTTATATGTTTTCATTTTTTTAAAATAGAATTCATTTTTGAATTCGGAATATCAAATATATCTTAGGGTGAATTTTTGGGATTTTTCTGAAAAACTTCAATTTTTGATAAATAGTGAAACCACTAAGTGGTACATATAAAAACTGATTTTTCCGTTTAAATGAAGTTTTTACATATGTTTGTTTTGAATTTAAAAAATCCGACATACATGGTTGTCATTAAGAAGTAAAATGTGGTTCAATGGGATAAAAATAATTTTTTTGGTGAATAGTAACTTATTATGTTTTTCATTGCGATTAGAGGTAATTAGTGTAGTTTACGGTATGAATAATGTTTTAATAAACATAAATGACCTATACACATGTCCTACCCTCATTGGATGTTTCATTGCCGGCCATGAAAATCCATGGGTCAACTTGGGGTCCCCATGGAGCCACTTTGGTTGGAAAATGACATAAATATCTTTTTATTTAATGTTAAAGAAAAAATGACACAAACATGAAATGTTTTACTAAAAAAAAATTTCCATGGGGTTATACAAGTCATATTTTTTACTATAAATAGTACATGGAAAGATAAAAAGATTTATTACATTATAGTATTTTTTTTATAATTTTTTGACATTAAATAAATTAAATTATTTATGACATCAATAGGATGCAGCGATGACCTCATTATTTAACGATTTAAATAAAATGGGACGATATTGTAATATCTAAGACCTACACATGTCCAAAACCAATTGGATTAGTGTATTTGGAACCCTTATAACCTTATCCTCAAAATAAATTAATGTGGGACCTTTAAATTCCGAAAATCTTTTGAAAATAAGTAACATTTTGTAACTTTACAAGAGTGCCCCTCCTCTCCTCTTATAAAAGGCCCCCAACTCTACCTCTATACCGACACACCCAAAGCCTTTGGATCGGCCAAACCCTGCCAATTTTGTCTCTCCACTTCCCTCTATTACTCCTTGAATCCTCACTTTGGACAGAAGTCTTCCCAAGGAAGCCATTGAGCTCAAATGAAAAGGAGTTACCCGATTTTAAGGTAATGTCTTCACTAGTGTCCTTTTGTTTTATTTTGCTTCTCCAACCCCCTAAAATATTTTTATTCATTTATTTTGTAAAAAATACAGTATCTTCAATATACTAGGAAGTTTTTATAAGAAGGATTATAGCTACAGTTAAACACGCCTACATCTAATGGTTAAAGAACATACTGTTTCTGTGGATGGCTAATTTCTGCCTCCCGAAACGATGATTGTTCAACATTCGTTTAACACTTCAAAGGTGTCCATTAAGATGTCACTATATTTATATATGATATATAATATATTTATTTTTTCCTTAAGATTCTATATTTTTCATTTATGGAATACCTTTATGTCTTCCATTATGGGTATACGCGATATCTTCATTTAAGGAAGTGCGGACTACCGCCCCCTCAAAGTGATTTGATTCGTTAATACCATATGTGGTATGCATAAAGGATATATTTAATGATATTATATATGATACCATACTGGTATTAAAATAATATTATATATAATTATGTTTTAATTCCATTAAATATGAAATTGAAATGGAAGTAGTGTTCATGCGTACGTACGACTTACCGTCTCCATGAACGGTACATTTCATTTCTTATCTCAAAATGTTATGTAATATTATAAGTACATATATATATAGGATGTATATGTAATATATTAAATCTAAATTATGGATATCATTTTGTAATTATAAAATATATATATCACTCTCATTTGTTTAATTACATAAATATGACAAAAAATGAATGTAGCGTTCATGCGTACGTACGGCCTACCGTCTCCATGAACGGTGCTTTTTGTTTTTTATCTCCAAATGATATGGAATAGTATAACATGAATATTTACTGGATATATATGATATTTTAATCATTAATACAATTCTTTAAATTATTTACTTATAACTACATGGGCAATCTTTTTTCAAACATGTTCATTTTTTACTCATGTACCAAACATCGGCAAAAACGTCTGATATGAACTAACATTATTAAACAATTATTATAAAATTATAATATGTTATATGAACTGAATAATAATCTATAAATGAGTTACTTAGGAAATTATTAATTGAAAAAAGATTATTATTCAGGAATATAATGAAACGAACAAGACAAGTTGGACTTGAGGTAAGAGATCCTACTCCTCTCCTTCTTTTTAAGTACACTCTTTTATGTCATTCATTTTAAAGCTAATATTTCTTGTTATTGGTATATTATTTTATATTAATATTACTGTATGTTTTATGTTCATATGATGAGAGACCCTATTCTCTCTCATCAATCCATTTTGGAAGTTTTCAGTGGCACCGTTGGGCTGTAGAATTTTCATAAGAGATCTACCCTCTCTCTTTCTTTTTAAGTACTATATTTTATGTCACTTCTTTTAAGCTCTTCATTGTTATGTTGGGGGATGTTATTTTATATTCCAATTTCTGTAAAATTTATGTTAACATTATGAGAGACCCTATTTGATCTATCAATCCATTTTTTGAAGTTTTAAGTGGCGCTGCTAGGCTGCCGAGTTTTCGTAAGGGATTTTTCATCTCACTTTTATTCCCGTGAGATTTATGCTACATTTGCCACAATTTCCTTTGAGTGGTGTATGTACTTCCCATTATTTTTCTCATTGTGTAATGTAATTTCTTTTATGAGTATTTACATCAATGTTGTATTGTCCTTCTCTCGCGACGTGTATGTTTCGAATGATACCCATGTCGGTAACGGAACCTTTCACCCTCCTCTTTTTGTAAAAGACTTCTTTTGTTATGTATTTTAATTAACATAATATTATATTTGGATATGTTCTTCTATATCCTTATTGATTTAAATTTTAAGTCCAAGTTTTGAGATCCCCTTTATCTCTCTCATCAGCCCTTTTTTTAAAATTTTATGTGACGCCGTTAGGCTGTCGAATTTTACCAAGGGAACTTCTTAACCCAATTTCGATTTCTTTGGGTTCAACATGTAGTTATTGAATATTCTATCCTTTTAATATGTTTGAATGACCTTGGATTATTTTACACTTAATATCCACTTATATTGGGTGTATTTATATTTGTCACTCATAATTATGAGATTGATTTATCATTAATTTAAGGATACCTTCTATATAATGGATTTCTTCTCATTTACATTTCTATTGAGACTTCATTGTTGTTATGCACCAATTCACTCTTATATGGTGTATATACTATCCTTTGGGATATTATATCATGAATACATTTATTCTCATGATATTATAAAGTTCTGATTAAATGTTATTCCTCAATTATTGTATTCAAGTGTCTCTAATTTTGGTAAAAACCCTTTAACCAAAATATCACTTTAAATGTTTTAATGATTTGTTCTTATTAATATACATGATTTCAAAATGGTTTTAAGAATTTATTTATATGGATATTAATGGTTTAAAATGTTAAAAGCTTCAAGGTGGTATGGGACACTTTGATTCAAAAATCTCTTTATTTAATGTTTTAACTGGTTTTGAAAATAGTTTTTAGATTGGATTCATTATTTCAATATCTTAAAATCTTATATTGTTTTTGAAATGTGGGAATGTTATATTTCCTTTATGCTTAAGTTATGTGCTATGATTATGTTGTGGTTCTTGGGAATTATTATGAAAACGGGTGGTTCCGTGATAAAATAAGGGCGGGTGAGCCCGATATAGCTCTCTAATGCATTGGGTAACGTGAAGGAGTGAAACGTTAAGGTTTCTCCGAAGTGATTTAGGGAATATACTGTGATGGGTATTCCAAACGTAACCAAGAGGGTTACTCCCTATGTAAGAATGTTATAAATGCCTCAAGTTACCTTCATGTCATATGATTTCTATGATTTATTCGTGATTTGATGAGGTATGTTAAAGTGCCTATGTTTTATGGGTAAAGTATTATTTCATTATTATGTATATATGAACCCAGGTTTCCTTTCCATATTTTTATATCCCTTACTGAGCTTTTTATTCTCATCCCATGTTTTTGAAATGTTTTTCACAGGTTAAGGGAAGGGTACATGATATGATGATAGTGTCAAGGACGTGTCAAGAAAGAATCCATGTTTTATTTTAAATATGTTTCCATTGGTGGGAAAAATTAATACAATCTTTTATGTAACCACTTTGGGTAAATGTGGAATGTAATGCAAGTTTTATGATCTAATTCTCTAAAACTCTAAACCTGAAAATATCCTCAATGTGTAATCTTGTAATAACTCAAGATTAAGTAAGGTTTAAGGCTGGGGCCTTATAACATGTGCCTAATAAAATAAATTATAATGCAGGAATGGGATTAAATTCTTGACAAAAATAATCACAACAAAAATTAAATACATTGTATAAAAAATGTGTTACTAAACTCTTAGGAGTCCTTATGTGTCTCATTTTGGTTTTTCACTAAGGTATGATGTTCTGTAATCTATGAAAATAATCCTTAAAGACTAAATTACAGTGATCTATAACGTATAATTTGAATCCACATATTATATATGTGAAATGAAATTTATTGAACAAAAATGTGATGTTTTTGAATATTTATTTTAACATAAGCACATTCAAGGTGAAAAAACACTTCTTTAATCATTATTACAATAACAATGTTATTAATTTTTAGGGGGGATATATTAAATAGAAAAAAATTCCACATAATAGACCATATTTTATATATAATATTATATAACATATCACCTATAAGATGAATGTATTTTTAGTATTTTTTAACACATTTAAAAATATATCATTTAATATAAATTAACATTAATGTCAATTTTGACATAATTTATTTTATTTAAATTTATATATATTAAGGAAATTTTGTAATTAAAATATATAATTTTTAAAATAGTGTGTCCTGACATATTTATCCACAAAAAATAATCTATCTAAATAATCCATTCAATTTACCTCACACTTTTTTAGTTTTTAGAATCATTTATTTTATTCAATTATTTTATAAATATTCCATACGTTGGGATTTTTTAAGAATTTAATGTAATTATCATATATATATAAATTAATGATAAAGTATTATGATAATAATTACCATTTAATATTTCATATGAATTTGTATAACTAATCCAAAATATTTTTTTCTTATACACAATGAATTATTGAAATTTTCAAGATGAAGGGAATAATTATTTATCATAACATAATATATATATTAATCTCAAGGATATGTGTTCCAAAAAAACATATCATTCAATTAAAAGTTCATAAGATTCTCAAATGTTTAGAATATGGTTTTTCAAAAAAAATTGGGTCATTTTTTTCACTTTATATTTTTTTAAACCAAAAAGTAAACTTTTATTACATTAATTATTTTATTTTATTTTTACTACTTTAACTATTCATAATGGTATTTAATAATTTAATTTTATTAAATCATATAAATTGCTCTTATTTCAATTATTGAAACCATTTTTTAAAATTCAATTAATAGAATTGGATGAATTTTATTTAATAATAATCTAATAGATATGATGAAAAATGAGTTTTTAAATTTCAAAAAGTGAGAAAGATCACAAAGTTTGGTTATCCCAATTCTATATGAAAATTACCCAAATAAAATATATTTTATTAATTTATTGATAATTGATAAATTATTTCTTATAAACAAATTAAAAATATAATTTATCATTTTATACAATTTAGTAAAAAAAGTAGTTTTCTATTAAAATTCATCGTTTTTAATTATTCATAAAAAATGAATCTTTTGGGAAAGGGTAAAAAATGACACCATAAGATAATTTTTTAATTATTAATTCAATAATTGATTTTATTCTATGAAATAAAAATTATAAATTATTCCAAAATTTCATTTGAAATATTTTCTATATAAAAAGGTGACAATACATTTTTTTAGAAAATATAATATTTTTATTTTTAAAATTATATTTATTTGTATTCATTTTATAGAAACAAATATGATTCATGTTAACATTTTATGGAATAAATAAAATAAAAAATTAATTTATTTAATTCAATATAAATATTTATTGTTTTATTAATTTTAAACACAACTGTGCTCATTTAAATGTTTGTTTATATAGATATATATATTATTTTAAAAATTGATGTTCCGTAATTTATAACTAGCTGGTAAATAAATAATTCAATAAATATGCATGTTTGAAAAATATTTTAAAAATATGTTCATTCATTTTTAACCAACTATTACAGCAGCTTAATTATAACTATAATATATATCATGGGTCGTTTAATTTTGGTCTTTAATTTTTAATTTTGCAATAAAACATAAAAATATCAGGGTTACATGAACTGCAAAATGAATTGTGTGTTGTTTTAAATGAAATATATACTTTTTGTTTTGTGCCCAATTGGTTTGAAATATAATTTTTTATCATTTAAAATATCAGGGAGCTACATCATCCCCATTTAATAAATATTGTGCTTGAAATTTCCACATTATCTTATTAATAAAATTAATACCACTAAATTTGTTTATTGTACACCAACTTAGTCAAATGGGTTACCAAAAAATCCACATAATAATATGAAAAGGGAACTGAAATGGTTATACAGAATAATACCTAACTAGGATTTCAAATATGAGAACATATGTCGGAATGAAGGAAAAGAATATAATTACAAATATTTGTTGGGTCATTTATCAAAAAATTATGAATCATTAAAGGGGTGTTAGGGGAAATATAGGAATCAATCATTAATTATTGAAAAATCCATTAGTTTATCATACTTAAATTTTATATGATAATGTTTTTCATTGAATATCATTTTCATAATGTTTATGAATTCTCTTACCATCTAGATGGGGATAAATGTTGATATATACATGCATGATTAGTAAAATTCGATACTTTTTTTCAATTTCCACAAAAATATAATCGTTTTGTCTTGGTTATTTCTATTCGTGATTATATTTTAAGAAAAAAGAATAGAAATAAAAAATTGTAACTCTACATTACATTAAAAGTGAAAACAATATTTCCCTCCTATAATAAATCATTATCCAAATCCAAAATGGATTAATCATTGTAAGATAATTCCCAAAATGGATAAACCATTATATGATACATTAATCATTAAAATTGAATATTACTACCAAATGTAAAACATAAAGCATTTTATAAATATCTACCGTAAATTTTTTCATTATTTGTTATCAATGTTTAAAACCAAATTATTTATATTATTTGAACATATTATGTAAAATGATAATTCAATTATTATCTATTAATTAAAATATCATATGTTTCTAAATTATTATTTATCTTTACTTGAAAAAATATTATTATATCCTATAAATCATTTATGTAAGTGGTATACGTGAATCGTTTATCATCCATAAGTTATGGGTTCAATATCTATATTCGTTCTAGATGTAATGAGTTTCAATCCAACTTATGGGATTTAAATTTCTTAAATTTTAATGAAATCTATCCTTGAATATCACATAATGGTTATCCCAGGGGATACAATTTCTCCATCCCAATAAATTTTCTCCAACAAATTAATTTACACATTTATGATCACATTTATTAAAAAAATGTGGGTTTTCTAAGGCATTGATCTTATGTTAAGAGATATGAAAAATTAAATATAATTGTATCCATAAATTTTATGATAAAATCACACATAATCATCATAATATCAAATTTTATCTAATCCATATTTTGAGATGAAATATAATATCCCAGGACCTGTAATACCATATATTGTTATAAAATCGTAACCCTTAGAAATGTTCATTTTTTGATGAAATTTGTGGCTTAATTTCATTCTCTCATCCCTACAACATCAACACGAATGATTGGATTATTTAAATCCATGAGAACTTTTATTATTAGAGTTTTACAGAATTATGGCTAACATATATCAATAAGGTCACATAAAAATCTAGATCATTTATATAAACATCATATCCTATTATACCCATATTTTCTATTTTCCCATTTGGGAAACAAAATCATTATTTTGATAAAATTTATAGACATCATTAATTGAAGATCATTATTTTTGATGTAGGGAAATTGAAACATATAAATTAATGAGATCAAATTCATAGTTATGGTAAACATATTAATTGAAAATTTAATGTTGTTATTGAGAAAAGTTGTATATAAGTGTATGAATATATAATAATTGTTCCTAAGAGATTAATAAAATAAAACATTCCCATCAATACCTAAATAATCAATATTAAAACATGTCAAAGGAAAAATTCATATGAATCAATAATCATGAGCTAGGTGACATACATATTGATCAAATTAAATAGTATAACCAAATATCATACAAATTGAATAATTTTGGTATAATGGTGCATCATTTTTTAAAAAAAATATTGCAAAACCAATTTATTCTGGCTTACAAAATAGTATTATTTCAACATAATCATTTCCAAATGCATTAGATCACTATATGGGGTAATCCATCATTTTTAAAATAACGGGCCTACCATGTTCTATTGGGGCCACCCCGTTTTAAAGATGTAATGGGATAACATAGTGGTATCTGGGCATCAACTTTTTTAATATATAATGGTCTTACCTGATGCTCTCTAGGCCACCCAATGTAATTTTTTAATAGGCTTACTCATTACTATCTAGGAAACCTCATATTTAATCCATAAATTCAAAGAACCGCAATATAAATAAAATAAAATAATAATAATAATAATCCTAAAACACATATAAATATTAAGAATTATTTTATTAGCTCCTAAACCAACTAAAAATAAATGGGTTTCATGTATATATCATTGAATAATAATTATTACATAAATAAGAAATAATTTCCTTACAGATATCATTGAATCATGGTTGACTCGTAGAAAAGAAATGGGTATATATCAATCCCTTTGATCAAATATAAATCCATCAAATGAAATATGAATGATGGAATCAATTCCAAATATTCCTCATAGAGGATTAGTAAATAATTTTTTTTGACATTGATGAATGGAAATACCAATAAAAAAACATTAAAACCATTCTTGAGGAATGTATCCAATTAATTTTGATAATAAATTTTTTGAAACATAATAAATTTCAAAACTATTATTCCTTGAAAATTAATTTTGGAAACATTTTCTTAAAAATTAATATTTTTATCTTCATAAGGAATATGTAAATTAATGTTGGTGATGTCAGTGAGTAATTCCATACATATTATACTGGACATTCATTTTACATGGAAAAGTTGTTAGAAAAGTGCCTGGATTTGAAGGAGGCCAGAATACATCTAAAATTGTTATTTTTAAAGAATAAATTGTAAAAAAATTCATTAATAAATAATTTTAATAAGGGTGAAATCATTTTGGAAACATATTTAAAAAACATGGTTTTTGATGAAAACAAATTTCTGAACTAAGATGGAATTTAATTAAATGATTATTAAAAACATTTCCTCAATCATTATTAGTAACAAAGAGTGAATATTTTATATATTACATGGAAATATCTATAATAACTATTGTATAATATAATTCTTGTGAATTATAATATTTTATCATTATAGACTTCATCATACACAATCATAATAAAGGATGAGATTAATAATAAATGTCTCTTACCACATTTGTAAAATTGAATTGTAATCCACATGAAACAATAAAATTAAAAAATCATATAATATTATGAAAATAATATTATATTATTTATATAACATGTAATGTGATATTTTATACATCATATATAATTTTATATGTTTATAACAAAAGAAATGTAACAATGAAGGAAAATTGTGACAACAATCCATTACCACATTGGAATGTTTGAAATCATAAAATAAAAAATATATATATATTCTAAAAATGATATCTAAATCCATTTATATTTATTCATTCTATTAATATAAAACAATAATTTTCCATATATACAAAACAAAACAAAAATTATTAGGGAATATGGCATGTATCACATAGAAAAAAAAGTTAAACAAGAAAAACTGTTACACCACACATATATTTTGGTCATAAATGATTTAACATCATGTATACTGTTATTAAAAAATATAGAAACATATTATAGAACCATATTAATATTTTTAAAATTATATATTATTTTATTATTACTCTTTATTACATGTTTATTAATAATTCCAGGATGATGTTGTGTTTTGTGTAATCACAACGTCATTATTCGTATTTGTTTTGAATTACAATTTTTTGTCATGTTACATCAAATAATACTTCATAATATAAATAATATTATACCAGAAAAAATATTATATATATTCATTATAAATGTATTTATAGTAATCCATAATATTTTGAGATACAAATTAAATACTATGTTTATGGAGATGATAGGTTGTATGTTCTCGTGATTGTTTTTTTCTATTTAATTTCCATTTAAAATTATGAATTGTAATATATGTATATATATATACATATATAATATTTGAATAATAAATAAATATATATCCTAAATTTTTAAACTCATCCTTAATACTAAAAATGTGTTATGTGAAGGAATCACATCACTGCATTAGCTGACAGTTTGAGGTACACTAGAACGACGTTATCTTATTTTAGAGAAAATTGAAATCGTGATGGTATGTGTTATATAATAATTAAAAAATCAGAATTACTTCATAAAAATTATAAATATTATATAAACATATTATCCACCATTATTACCATCCTTGAAAGGTGGTAACCATAAAACTCATTCCATCGATTTCTATGGTGGTTGTCCATCGTACACATGAATGATGATTCCATAACCCATTTGGTTGGACTTTGAATGGATATAGCTAATAAATATAAAATATGAAATATATTTTTATAAAATATAAAAAATCATTTATAAAATAATTATATAATAAATATTCAAGGAGGTGTAGAATTAATTAAAAAATTGAAGATCATTATATCCTCTTATGTTATCCTTCTTCGATTTGCAATACAAATTTTACATGTTTTTAATATAACAATTGTGATTTTTATAATATGTTAGTATGTAAGTTTTAAATTGATTACCAAAAAATATTGGATGAACGTAATGGCATTAGAAGTGTTATTTATAGGGGGAGTTACTTCCTTTTTTAATTGAAGAAGAATGTTATTCTCTTTAAAACTAAAAAGTATTTATGATTTAGATGTATCCTTCAACAAATGTGCCTAAAATAATAATATTGATATAGGGGAGGGATTATTTGGTCAATACACAACACCACAAAAGAAAACTCATATATATTTAAGGAATTTTTTCCGTAGGTTTTAAGTACCCAGAATTTTTTAGATTGGTTTCTAATTAAGAAAACTGGTTTAATAACCTATATAATTTATCCATTTCAACTATATTAGATTTAAAATTATTAGATAATTTGAAACCGCGGATTATATATATAAAAAATAGTTTACTAAATAATAATATTTTTCTTTTTCAAAAATATTTTTAACACAAAAACATGTAACTTGAAAAAAAACACCTCTTTAACCACAAATGTGCTAATATGGTTTATACTATTTAAGGGGAAAATATATTCATAATAACTAAAAAAATTTCCCTTAATGGAATATATTTGACATTTTTTAATATTTAAAAATAAATATGTGTAATATATGATTTTTATTCATTATTTATTATATTATAAAACATAATTTATTACAAAGAGACAATAATTTCATTTTTGACATAATTTATTTAATTTAAATATAAAAATATCAAGACAAATATGGAATTAAAATATATTTTCATTTCCTCTTTTTATCTCGATATATTAATATATAATATATTAGTACTGAATAATTCAAAAAAAAATCATTAATTTTATTTTTCATGTATAATTTATTTTTTTAAATTATTATCTATATAATACATTAATTTATTTTTCAAATGAATTTAAAATAATTATATCATCTCTAAAATAAATTGATAAATAATTATAACTAAAATAAGTCAATATTATTAAAAAATAATACTTAAAATAGAACTACAGTATTTTTTCCATATCCACTAATCTATGTATAATTTTAATGGGAGAAAGTAATTTCTCATGGAATATTTTTATTATTTAACATATAATATCATTCAATTTCATGAAAAATTATACAAAAAAAAATAAATTTTCATCCTAACATTATTAGGGCTGACAAATTTCCCTACATGGGTATTTTTGGATGTTTTGGTTAATTCTAGTCTTTATATTAATGACTAATTATACTTGTTTTTACATTTATTGCCATAATAAAATTCATATTATTTCACAAATAATTTAATTAAAAAAATTACATTATTAGTTATTATAAATTAAACTAATTCAAAATATCGATCCATTTTTTCAAAATTCATATCATAGAAAATGAATAAATTAAATAAAAATTAATCAAATAGATATGATAAGATATCTTATTTATAAAGTAAAAAATGTAAATGTATACAATGTTTTGACAAAAAAATTCAA
The DNA here is from genome assembly GCA_963277665.1 of Viscum album. Taxonomy (NCBI): domain Eukaryota; kingdom Viridiplantae; phylum Streptophyta; class Magnoliopsida; order Santalales; family Viscaceae; genus Viscum; species Viscum album. Next base: position 1,212,563,556 of record OY728131.1, on the reverse strand, counting down.
TGAAACAATTATTCCATTGATCTATATTGGATTAATAGGTGTATAATTTTAATTTTTCTACTTAAAAACCAGATCAAAATATAAATTATCAAGTTAATAATTTGGTAAAAATTACCTTTCTATTAAAATTTAGAATTTTTCAATATTCATCATAAATTGAAATTGTGTAAAAAATAAGAAAAACCAACTCTAAGATAATTTTAGAAAAATTATTTTATACGATAATATTATTTTGGAATGTAAAATAATAATATTTTCAAAAATTATTTTTAGAGTTAAAATACCATTAAAAGTAAAAAAAATTCTACAGAAATAGGGTTTTTAATGTAAAATTGGTTATATATATATTTTTTATAGAAATATCATTTGATAAAAGTTAAATACTATATTTTTTTTATTAATAAGAAATATCATTAATAATATCATATAATATTAATTTGTGTAATTTATTTGTATAAAAACACATGTGGGCATTGAGATAGTTTTTTAGAAATACATTCCTTCTAATTTTTAAAAGGGGGATTTCATTTGTAATTAATTATTCATAAACGAATTCAATATATATAAATTCAAAATTAATATTTTCATAATATTATTAATGATTTTAATTCACTCAAATATAATGGATTGATTATGATAGTAATATATATAATGTATGGTTCAGGTTTGGGGTTTTTTGTGATCAATCTATAGAACATAAAACCCATGGGGTTATTTTCAGCAAAAGATAAAGTGATTTTGTTTTTTATAGAATAAGATAAACATAGAGTCGTGGGTCATTAATTCAATCAATCACATTTTCATCTTTTAAATTTTATAGGTGTTATAATTAGAGTCATAAATTATTATAGGCATCCATGTATCAAATATGATAGTTTTGAATAAATATTGGGGTTTTGTTATGGTTGATTCATTATGAGTGTGGATAGATAAAAAAATTAAATTATATTTATATATATATAGACAATAAATTATTTTCATCTCAAATTAATATAACCCCACAATTTTATATCTCAGTGTATATGTGTTTAGTTAGGAAGAAACCCACATTAGGTGTAAGGAGAAGAGATCGATGATTACTTTTATGACTAGTTGATTTTATGTTATATTTGAAAAATATTAAATATATATTTTTTTTTATTCTCTCTATATTAAAATAGTAAGTTATCTCCCGCTTTTAATACACATTAAATATTTCTTGATTAATATAGTATGGTATCCCATGTATTTATTAATTGACAATGTTTTTCCATAGTTTATAATGAAGGAGTAACTTCTATTTGATATATAACATGATTTCAAATATATTTTTAATTTGAATGGGCTCTATTAATATAATAAAATTGTTTAAATAGTACCATAAATTTATTATGAGACACTAATATGTTAGGTATGGTAGTATTTTACTTAGATTTTATGATTTTGATGAATTTAGTTATTGGATAATGATGTTTGGGAGGATAGAAGCATGATGCATTGTTTATTTCCCAGTCATTAGATCTCCATGGGAAGACTAGTATGGAAAAATGTTATAGGTGTATAACCCCATAATACAATACCATCTATTAGAGGATGATGACTAATTATAGGTTCTATGTGGTTGAGTTAATTTTGTATTGTGGAGAAATGGTAGCTTGTGGATGGCACACCCTAGTTAGTGGTGTTCAATGAAGCTCGTCGGGGACACAAATTTTACAGTTTTTTCAAATGAACTCTATCCTCATTAAATATTAATTTAAAAGAAAAAATTGACCAAAATTAATAAATAATTCTAAAAATGTTGAAAACATTTTGGAAACAAATTTACAAACGATGGTTTTTGAAGAAAATAAATTTCTGACATAAGAAAGAATTTAATTCAATATTAATTAAAAACATTTCCTCAAACATTATTTTCAAAAAAGAGTGAATATTTTAAATATTACACATAAATATCTAGAATAACTATTGTATAATATAATTATTGTGAATTATAATATTTTATCACTAAAGGTTTCATCATACAAAATCATAATAAAGGATGAGATTATTAAAAAATATCTCTTACCGCATTTGTAAAATTGAATTTTAATCCACATGAAACAGTAAAATTAAAAAAATTATCCAATATTATTAAAATAGTATAATATTATTTATATAATATGTAATGTTTTATTTTCAAAATCATATAAAATTGTATATGTTTATAACATAACAAATTTATCAATGAGGAAAATTGAGACAAAAATCCATTACCGCATTGGTAAATTTGTAATCATAAAATATAAAAAATAGATATACTAAAAATGATATCTAAATCCATACTAATTTTTTCATTATATTAATATAATACAATCCTTTTTAATATATACACCACAAAACATAAATTGTTGGGGAATATGGCATGTATCACACATAAACAAAAGTAAGACAAGAAAAAATGTAACACCACACTTATATTTTGTTCAACCATGATTTAACATCATGTATAATGGTATTAAAAATATGGAAACATATTATATAAATATATAAATATTTTTAAAATTATATATTATTTTATTATGACCTTTTATTTCCCTTTTATTAATAATTCTTGGTTTATGTTGTGTTTTTTGTAATCAAAACGTTGTTATTCATATTTGTTTTGAATAAATATTTTTTGTCATGTAACATTAAATATAAAATAATATTATAATTAATATAATACATAAAAAAATATAATATATATTCATTATATAAGTATTTATGGTCATCCATAAAATTTTGAGATACAATTTAAATACATTGTTCCTGGAGATAACAGGTTGTATGTGCCCATGATTGATTTTTCCTATTTAATTTCATTTTAAAAGAATGAATTAATATATATATATATATAATAGTTGATTAATAAATTAATATATATCCTAATTTTTTTAAACACATCCTTAATACATACCATGTTTTATGTTAAGGAATCACATCACTGCATGAGCTGGCACTTTGAGGTACACTAGAACGATGTTATTATAATTTTGAGAAAATGGAAATCATGAAGCTATGTGTTATATAACAAATCAAAAATCATAATTAATTCATAAAAAATTATATATATAAATTTTATAATCATCTTATCAACCATTATTACCATCCTTAAAAGGTTGTAACCATTAAACAAATTCCATCAGTTTTGTAACACCCCAAGCTTCTACGGTACGTTTCCCTTTGAATAATGCGATAGCGTGTGTTGTACGCAACCTCGAGTTCTAACACACACCACAACTAATTAAACTAGCCGTTGTGAATAGTAATACCTACTTTTTGAAATCATATATATTCAATATTTCAAAATGGACTTCATTTTTAGATTCGGAATATCAAAATTAGCCTAGGGTGAAATTTTGGTACATTTCGGATAACTTTCATATTTTGATGAATAGTGAAAATTTCTAAATTTTAATTAAAAACAACTTTTTTAATCAAAATAATTAATAGTGATAAATTGTGATTTTGAGTGGTTTTAAAGTATATTTAGAATATATTTTTACCATTTAATATAATGTTGTTCATTGGACATAATTTTACAATTAAACCGAACATAAACAAGTGTCAATCTTTTGATAGTTATTACCTCTTAAAAACACGCTTTTTGTTTTGACAGCGGGAATTAATTTTAAATTAATTTCTGCCACTTCTGTGTTTTGAATTTAGGAAAATGGATTCCATATTTGGAATCAGGATGTTCAAATTGTGTAAATAGGTAACTTTTATTTTTAGACATTTTGAATAATTACTGCGGTAAATATTTTATTTACCATGGTTAAGGGTAAATCCGGTAAATAAGGGTTAAAACAAATAATATTATAATAATACTAAATTACCCTAAAACGTGTCTTAACCCTATTGGTTGATACATGGTCGACCATGGGAATCTTTGGGTCAATTTAGGGACCCCTTGGAGCCACTTGTATGTGGTAGGGACACATTATATTAATAAAGTTAAAATAAAAATAAAAATGGCATAAGCTTACATCTTTTAGAAGAACAAGTTTTACAAAGGGTTATACATGTTGGATTTTCGATTATAAATATTAATTAGAAAGATAAAAAGAATTCCTACATAATGATGTTTTATTTATAATTTTTAGACATTAAATAATTTATTTTATTTATGACACAATGATGATGCAGTAATTACTAAAATAGTGAAAAATTAAAATAATTGATATTATAACTACCCAAATAAATATAATATGAAACTTTTAATGAATTAAACTAATTTTCTAGGCTAATATGATATATTAGGATTGATTTAATGGACTTTTTTCGAAGTAATCAATCTGTTATGAGTTTCACAAAAATCAACTATTGAATAGTGTCAAAATTGACATAAAAGAGTTCTTAAAACAAATATTATATTATTAATTGATATTAAATTCCTAAAAATCTAAGGTTCGGCCAAGAGACTTATATTATGATAGGTTAATCATTAATGGACCACTTGGGGGTCTCTGGGATGTATATAGTATGTTTATTAACCATATTATATAAAAATACAAAGAGACATTGTAAAAGTGAAACTAATTAACTTAGAGTTAATACTTAAAGATAAGGTTAATATAAGTACCCAAACCTGTCTAAATTCTATTGGTTGAGTGGTTTTCGACCTATCCCCACCTTAACCTTTGAATAATCAACTTTGGAGCCATTAGAAACCGAATATGAATTTATTATAAATTAATATTTCTAGCTTTTCCAAAGGTGCCCCTCACCCCTCTTATAAAAGGGCACTCCTCCTTCTCATTTCTTCACTCCTTCAAAGCCTTTTGGTTCGGCCAAACTCTTCCCAAATACTCTCCCAACATCCCTCACTACAACCTAGAGGCCTTAGTTGGATCAGAAAACCAACCTAAGGAGCCCTTTTGATCAAATCAAAAGGAAGAACCCGAAGAAGAGGTAATGATTTCACCACCCTTTTCTAAGTTCATTTCTTCTTCCACTTCTTCTTCCTTTGTTCTTACCATTCTAAAATAATAACTCCAGTATCTCACATATACTGTGATGTTATTATAAGTATGGTACAACCATATTCAGTATTCTATCCACCCTTTGAATAACATTTCACCATACGTGCGTACGTACGGCTTACCGTCTCCACGTCGTGGTGTAATTGTTATTCAATATAATATTATTTGGATGGGTATAATAATGATGTGTAACTCATGTAAATAATAAATATAACATGTTAATGATTCTGTATATATGATATACCATTCATTTATATATTATTTTAATATCAAAAGAATGATATTGTCGCTCGTGCGTACGTACGGACTACCGTCTCCACGAACGCGGTGAGATCTATCCTCCATCGTATCCATTCAAGTCTCATTCTCATTTTAGGGTTAAAAATAATGTTAATATCATTCTGATTATGAATAAGATTTAATCTATCCATTACAAACATGTCTTACGTAACCAAACATTTAAGAAGAACGAATCGATTATCACCTGAAACGACGATAATACTAAGATATTATTAATAAAGCAATGTTAAAAGATCATATATGATATCATATTAATGTATATGATTCTTGTATAATTTAATAACAATTATTTCACCATTATACAGTAGGTTAACCTACCCCAACCAAGGAAAAGTACAAGTTAAGGGTTTATTTCACAATCTCTTCATTATCCGAGGTTGTTTATACGTAATAATCTACTGGGATATCTTTATCATCCACATCCATGTTTCTTAAAAATGTATTTCAAAACATTTTTACTATTTACAAGAATATGGGTTAAAGTCATTTATACCCTTGTTTGACTTTTTATAAGAGGTTTATAAAGGAATCTTTCCGTCGTTTTCAAAACAAGGTCCTTTTTAACCTTTTCGACAGAATTGAGGTAAGAATGTTTTTTTTAACTTATACGGCGGGTGCGGTTATTTTACGCCGTTATAAAATCTTCAAAGCTTTCCTTACAAGCTTATAAGAATATTTTCAATGAAAATGTTTTATTTTATATGGATCTTAAATGATTTCAAAATAAAAGGAGATATTTCTTTAAAAAGAATTTTGATTTCATCTACGTCAACATCCTTTGATGGATTTTAAGATTATTTGAAGTTGATTTATTATGATACAAAACTTCTATATTGTATTGAAGGTTTTGTGATATGTTTGACTATGGATGTGCTATTTTTATACCATTCATAGTTTATGGTGAAATTATTGACATTTCGTATGCTAGTTTTAATACGAATGTTTATGTTATGTTTAAACCTTTTCATATGGGAATGCATTGGACTTAATAAGTGACGGGTGGAGCCCGCTATAGCTCCTAGATGCATCGGTAGGTCTCATGAGACAAACTAGTGTCTTGGCACAAGGCCTTGACAAAATATTATTTGTAGTCTTGGCACGAGGCCTTGGGTATGTGGTTATGATAGTCTGGCATTATGCATTCCAACATTATGAAAGTGGTTATTGATTTTTGCATGTGATTATTCGATTAGTAGAATATCCATGTGAATAATTAAATGGCATTATTTCATTTTATTTATGCCATACTATGTTGAAAGTTCATATTTAAAAGGCTTTTTAGTTATACATTGCCTTAAATGTTTATTCTTATTTATGAAAGTTTCCGCTATATTGTTATCCTTACTGGGCATTTGAGCTCACCCCTTTTCTATGTTTTATTTTTCCCAGGTAGTGAAGAAGTAAATTATGATTGACTTGCAGGGATATTATGAGGGGTTTATAGTGTAGATGTTGGAAACATTATGTTGTTGTAGTAGTTTTTCATTTTATGATGTAATGTAAAACTTATGAATATATCTAGTGTTTCCAAGGCTACTAAACCAATCGGTCTTTCGGGATTTGATCTTTCTTGTGATCATGCCAATGTTATGTAATAATGCACCGACTCTGGGTAGCTGGGGTCGGGGCGTTACAGTTGGTATCAGAGGAAGTTTAGTACAAACCTTGGAAACTAGATTTAGATAAACTCTGATTAGAGCGCGTAGACCTAAGATGAACTTTGAGGATTAGTATAGAAGAACTTCCTAGAATTTTGGTATTGTAGAGATTTTGTGAGTTTTCCGAGCAATACATCCCTGTCTGGATACGAGCAGGTAGAGGTGGCTCTGGCACAGATGTACCTAGGGGTAAAACCCGAAAACACCGCTTTGAGCTAGACTCGAACGGGAACTGGTGCACGACAACGGGCCTTGCTGCACTCTTGGTTACGACACTCCCGGGGGATATGCTTAGGATAACTCTCATTTTCTTTACAAATCATTATGAAGGGTTTATGAGTATATACTTCCTCAAAGAAAACATTTTTATGATTATGGATTATATCCATAAATAGTTCAATTTATGTTAAGTGTTTTATAAGTATGGGATTATGTATTTTGATGCATAAACTGATCTGGTTTATGCCATTTTTTAGAAATGGCGCCTAGTGGAAGAAATGGAAACCGTATCAATGCACGCACTCCATGTAGGGATTGCCCTCTTGCTCAAGATAATTATAGTGGGGCTGGTGATGCAACTGGTGCTGATCAGCTAATCACCGTACTGGGACAACTTACTCAGGTTATGAATAATAACCTTACCCGTATGGAGCACCCTGATCCGCAACGTGGAGGATCAATGTTAGATCGATTCATGAGGCAACAACCACCAACGTTCAATGGGAATACAAATCCGGTAGTAGCTGAGCAATGGATATTTTCCCTAGAGAAAATATTTCAGGCTTTGGGGAGCAGTGAAAGGGAAAAAGTTATCATGGCAGTTTACCGCCTCACTAGAGATGCTGATCAATGGTGGTCATTGATTCAAAATACGAAGGAAGATGATGAAGTATAAAATATGGAATGGAGGGAGTTCAAAGATCTGTTTTTAGAAAAATACTTCCCTCGCGACCATCGAGCAGATATGGAAATGCAATTTCTGAGTCTGAGACAAAAGGAGGATGAGAATGTCACAAAGTATGAGGCTAACTTTACAAGGTTAGCGAGGTACGCTGGTGATTATAATCGCAACCCAAGAAGTAATATTGATCGTTTCTTTGATGGGTTAAAACCATTTCTCCGTCGAGCATTAGTCTCACAATCCTTTTCATCGTACGAAGACATTGTCTCATGTGCTATCAAGACTGAAAAGGAATTCTCTAAGTCTTATGACTTTAAAGCAAAGCAAGAGAAGAAGAGACCTGCTGATCAATCTGGGAATGGAAATAAGGGGAAGAAGGGAAAGGTTGAATATCCATCTTGTGGTAAGTGCGGGAAGAAACACCCCGGTGCTTTCCTGAAGGGAATGGGAGTCTGTTACAAGTGTGGTGAAAAAGGCCACCAAGCTCATGATTGCAAGGGGAAGAAGGAAGCTACCAACGTTCAGTGCTACAATTGCAGGGAGATGGGGAATTATGCAAATGCATGTCCTAAGCGTCAGGAGAACTTACCTCAGATAAGGCCAAGGGATCAAGGCCAGGCTTATGCTATCACTACTGCTGTGGTAGAAGCTCCGAAAGACGTGGTGGCAGGTAATTCAATGGTTTCCTCAAGTTTGCAAATGCATTATTTGATTCTGGATCATCGCATTGTTTCATATCTTCCCAGTTTGCTAAGAAAATTAGATATTTCCAATTTGATTTAATAAGGGAGTTGTCAGTTAAAACTCCTAAGGGAAGTATCGTTGCAACAAAGTTTTGTGAATCAGTCCCCATTAGAGCACATAAATTTTCTTTATCTGCTGATTTCATCGTCATACCTATGATTGAGTTTGATATAATCCTCGGTATGGACTGGCTTTCGGACTATGATGCGAAGATTTATTGTAAGAAGAAAGAGGTTGCGATTCTTGATGATAATGATAAGGAGCACCTTATTTTTAGAGCAGAATCGTCACCACCTAATTCTTATTTAGATCCACCCCCAGTAGCTCAACTTAATTCAATTATTGGGGAGGAAGAGAATGAAATAACTGTCGGTGAGGAAAGGAATGTTCAAATAGAGGATGTACCTGTTGTGAAAGAATTTGTAGATGTATTTCCGGAAGATTTACCTGGACATCCTCCAGAACGAGAAGTTGAGTTTTCCATTGATTTGATTCCTGGATCAAGGCCTATATCGAAGACCCCTTATAGAATGGCCACTGTAGAGTTAGTCGAACTAAAGAAACAACTAGAGGAATTGAGTAATAAGGGATTTATTCGCCCTAGTGTTTCTCCATGGGGAGCCCCTGTTCTTTTTGTTAAAAAGAAAGATGGATCTATGAGGTTATGTATCGACTACAGGGAGATCAATGCTATAACGATAAAGAACAAGTATCCCCTACCTCGTATTGATGATTTATTTGACCAACTGCATGGAGCTCAATACTTTTCAAAGATTGACCTTCGATCTGGATACCATCAGTTGTGTGTAAAGAAGGAAGACATTCCGAAGACAGCATTTCGAACCAGGTACGGGCATTACAAGTTTACTGTAATGCCGTTTGGATTGACTAATGCACCCTCTGTATTCATGGATCTAATGAATAGAGTTTTCAAGGAGTATCTCGATGAATTTGTGGTGGTATTTATTGATGATATCATGGTATACTCCAAAACCTACGAAGATCATGAAAATCACTTGCGCATTATCTTGAAGACTCTGAGGAGGCATGAATTATATGGAAAGTTTAGCAAGTGTGAATTCTGGATTCAGGAGATTTCTTTTCTTGGCCATATTATCTCTAAAGATGGAATCTCTGTTGATCCTTCTAAGACCAAAGCAATCCAAGAATGGCCAGCACCTACGAGTATAACTGAGGTACGTAGTTTTATTGGCTTGGCAGGTTATTATCGACGTTTCGTCCAGAATTTTGCCCGATTGGCTAACCCATTAACGAAGCTCACACGTAAAGGGGTTAAATTTGTTTGGACAAAAGAGTGTGAAGAATGTTTCGAAGAATTGAAGAAAAGATTAGTCAATGCTCCTATATTGACTCTACCATCGGGGAATGATGGGTTCGTTGTTTATAGTGATGCATCAAAGAAAGGACTTGGTTGTGTCCTTATGCAGAATGATAGAGTTATTGCCTATGCATCACGACAGTTGAAAATTCATGAACAAAACTATCCTACTCATGATCTTGAGTTAGCAGCTGTGATCTTTGCTTTGAAGATATGGAGGCACTACCTCTATGGTGAAAAATGTGAGATTTATACTGATCAAAAGAGTTTGAAGTATATTTTCTCACAAAAAGAACTCAACATGAGGCAAAGGAGATGGCTTGAATTACTCAAGGATTATGATTGCACGATACACTACCACCCGGGGAAAGCAAACAAAGTAGCAGATGCTTTGAGCAGAAAAGACCATGGAGTTCTGAACATGATGAGAATTGAAAGGGATCCAATTTTCATGGATCTAGAGAAGATGGACATGGGAATAACCATGGAAGGTGAAACATCAATGATTTTTCAAATGGTTGCCAAACCATCTTTACTAGAAAGGATTAAGAGTTCCCAGACCGATGATGAAGAATTTCAGAAGAAGATTAAAGCTGTGAATGATGGGAGATTGAGAGACTTTGTGTATGAAGATGGAATTTTGAAATTCGGGAAGAGACTTTGTGTTCCCAATATACCTGATCTAAAAAGGGAATTGCTGGATGATGCTCATAGTTCCAATTTCTCTATACACCCTGGGAGCACCAAAATGTATAGAGATTTGAAGGAACATTTTTGGTGGGACAACATGAAGAGGGAGATTGCTGATTTTGTGTCAAGATGTATGGTTTGTCAACAAGTGAAAGCTGGAAGGCAACAGCCTGGAGGAGTCATGCAACCTCTTCCCATACCGGAGTGGAAATGGGACAATATTACGATGGACTTTGTCATGGGGCTACCAAAGACTCCTAGAAGGAACGATGCAATATGGGTTATTGTTGATCGTCTTACCAAGTCAGCACATTTTCTTGCTATAAGAGAATATCTACCCCTGGAACGTCTAGAAAGACTATACATTAATGAAGTTGTGAGACTTCATGGAGTACCCCTATCGATTGTTTCTGATCGTGATCCCCGTTTTACTTCAATATTCTGGAAAAGTCTTCAGAAATCCCTGGATACTGAACTTCATTTGAGCACTGCTTACCACCCTCAGACAGACGGACAATCATAACGGACTATTCAAACCTTAGAAGACATGATGAGATCTTGCTCACTTGATTTTCAGGGTATGTGGGATCAATATTTACCACTGGTAGAATTTTCCTATAACAATAGCTTCCATTCAAGTATTCAGATGGCACCATATCAAGCATTATATGGAAAGAGATGTCGTACACCAACCTGTTCGGATGACGTTGGTGAAAGAAAACTTGTAGGCCCAGAACTGGTGGAGGAAACTGTGGAAAAGGTGAAAGTAATCCAAAATCACATCAAAGCAGCTCAAAGTAGGCAGAAGAGCTATGCCGATAATCGAAGGAAGGATTTGGAATTTCAAGTCGGTGATCATGTTTTCCTGAAGGTATCTCCGTGGAAGGGAGTCATACGTTTTGGTAAGAAAGGTAAATTGAGTCCCAGGTACATCGGACCTTTCGAAATTCTAGAACGAATTGGGGCTGTAGATTACCGATTGGCAATGCCGCCAAGTCTCTCCAAAGTTCACGATGTGTTCCACGTATCTCTGTTGAGAAAATACATGCCTGACCCAACGCATGTACTCACCTATGAAGATTTAGAACTGGAACCTGATCTGTCTTATTGAGAAGAGCCCATCAAGATTCTTGATACGAGAGAACAAGTGCTGAGAAAACGGACGACGTGTCTGGTAAAAGTTTTGTGGAGGAATCATAAGATGGAAGAGGCAACGTGGGAACCCGAAGAACTTATGATGAAGAACCACCCGAGTCTTTTTATGCAGTAATACCCTAGAAATTGCGAGGACGCAATTATTTGAAGGAGGGGAGAATGTAACACCCCAAGATTCTACGGTACGTTTCCCTTTGAATAATGCGATAGCGTGTGTTGTACGCAACCTCGAGTTCTAACACACACCACAACTAATTAAACTAGACATTGTGAATAGTAATACCTACTTTTTGAAATCATATATATTCAATATTTCAAAATGGACTTCATTTTTAGATTCGGAATATCAAAATTAGCCTAGGGTGAAATTTTGGTACATTTCGGATAACTTTCATATTTTGATGAATAGTGAAAATTTCTAAATTTTAATTAAAAACAACTTTTTTAATCAAAATAATTAATAGTGATAAATTGTAATTTTGAGTGGTTTTAAAGTATATTTAGAATATATTTTTACCATTTAATATAATGTTGGTCATTGGACATAATTTTACAATTAAACCGAACATAAACAAGTGTCAATCTTTTGATAGTTATTACCTCTTAAAAACACGCTTTTTGTTTTGACAGCGGGAATTAATTTTAAATTAATTTCTGCCACTTCTGTGTTTTGAATTTAGGAAAATGGATTCAATATTTGGAATCAGGATGTTCAAATTGTGTAAATAGGTAACTTTTATTTTTAGACATTTTGAATAATTACTGCGGTAAATATTTTATTTACCATGGTTAAGGGTAAATCCGGTAAATAAGGGTTAAAACAAATAATATTATAATAATACTAAATTACCCTAAAACGTGTCTTAACCCTATTGGTTGATACATGGTCGACCATGGGAATCTTTGGGTCAATTTAGGGACCCCTTGGAGCCACTTGTATGTGGTAGGGACACATTATATTAATAAAGTTAAAATAAAAATAAAAATGGCATAAGCTTACATCTTTTAGAAGAACACGTTTTACAAAGGGTTATACATGTTGGATTTTCGATTATAAATGTTAATTAGAAAGCTAAAAAGAATTCCTACATAATGATGTTTTATTTATAATTTTTAGACATTAAATAATTTATTTTATTTATGACACAATGATGATGCAGTAATTACTAAAATAGTGAAAAATTAAAATAATTGATATTATAAATACCCAAATAAATATAATATGAAACTTTTAATGAATTAAAATAATTTTCTAGGATAATATGATATATTATTATTGATTTAATGTACTTTGTTCGAAGTAATCAATCTGTTATGAGTTTCACAAAAATCAACTATTGAATAGTGTCAAAATTGACATAAAAGAGTTCTTAAAACAAATATTATATTATTAATTGATATTAAATTCCTAAAAATCTAAGTTCGGCCAAGAGACTTATATTATGATAGTTTAATCATTAATGGACCACTTGGGGGTCGCTTGGATGTATATAGTAAGTTTATTAACCATATTATATAAAAATACAAAGAGACATTGTAAAAGTGAAACTAATTAACTTAGAGTTAATACTTAATGATAAGGTTAATATAAGTACCCAAACCTGTCTAAGTTCTATTGGTTGAGTGGTTTTAGACCTATCCCCACCTTAACCTTTGAATAATAAACTTTGGAGCCATCAGAAACCGAATATGAATTTATTATAAATTAATATTTCTAGCTTTTCCAAAGGTGCCCCTCACCCCTCTTATAAAAGGGCACTCCTCCTTCTCATTTCTTCACACCTTCAAAGCCTTTTTGTTCGGCCAAACTCTGCCCAAATACTCTCCCAACATCCCTCACTACAACCTAGAGGCCTTAGTTTGATCAGAAAGCCAACCTAAGGAGCCCTTTTGATCAAATCAAAAGGAAGAACCCGAAGAAGAGGTAATGATTTCACCACCCTTTTCTAAGTTCATTTCTTCTTCCACTTCTTCTTCCTTTGTTCTTACCATTCTAAAATAATAACTCCAGTATCTCACATATACTGTGATGTTATTATATGTATGGTACAACCATATTCAGTATTCTATCCACCCTTTGAAAAACATGTCACCATACGTGCGTACGTACGGCTTACCGTCTCCACGTCGTGGTGTAATTGTTATTCAATATAATATTATTTGGATGGGTATAATAATGATGTGTAACTCATGTAAATAATAAATATAACATGTTAATGATTCTGTATATATGATATACCATTAATTTATATATTATTTTAATATCAAAAGAATGATATTGTCGCTCGTGCGTACGTACGGACTACCGTCTCCACGAACGCGGTGAGATCCATCCTCCATCGTATCCATTCAAGTCTCATTCTCATTTTAGGGTTAAAAATAATGTTAATATCATTCTGATTATGAATAAGATTTAATCTATCCATTACAAACATGTCTTACATAACCAAACATTTAAGAAGAACGAATCGATTATCACCTGAAACGACGATAATACTAAGATATTATTAATAAAGCAATGTTAAAAGATCATATATGATATCATATTAATGTATATGATTCTTGTATAATTTAATAACAATTATTTCACCATTATACAGGAGGTTAACCTACCCCAACCAAGGAAAAGTACAAGGTAAGGGTTTATTTCACAATCTCTTCATTATCCGAGGTTGTTTATACGTAATAATCTACTGGGATATCTTTATCATCCGCATCCATGTTTCTTAAAAATGTATTTCAAAACATTTTTACAATTTACAAGAATATGGGTTAAAGTCATTTATACCCTTGTTTGACTTTTTATAAGAGGTTTATAAAGGAATCTTTCCGTCGTTTTCAAAACAAGGTCCTTTTTAACCTTTTCGACAGAATTGAGGTAAGAATGTTTTTTTTAACTTATACGGCGGGTGCGGTTATTTTACGCCGTTATAAAATCTTCAAAGCTTTCCTTACAAGCTTATAAGAATATTTTCAATGAAAATGTTTTATTTTATATGGATCTTAAATGATTTCAAAATAAAAGGAGATATTTCTTTAAAAAGAATTTTGATTTCATCTACGTCAACATCCTTTGATGGATTTTAAGATTATTTGAAGTTGATTTATTATGATACAAAACTTCTATATTGTATTGAAGGTTTTGTGATATGTTTGACTATGGATGTGCTATTTTTATACCATTCATAGTTTATGGTGAAATTATTGACATTTCGTATGCTAGTTTTAATACGAATGTTTATGTTATGTTTAAACCTTTTCATATGGGAATGCATTGGACTTAATAAGTGATGGGTGGAGCCCGCTATAGCTCCTCGATGCATCGGTAGGTCTCATGAGACAAACTAGTGTCTTGGAACAAGGCCTTGACAAAATCTTATTTGTAGTCTTGGCACGAGGCCTTGGCTATGTGGTTATGATAGTCTGGCATTATGAATTCCAACATTATGAAAGTGGTTATTGATTTTTGCATGTGATTATTCGATTAGTAGAATATCCATGTGAATAAGTAAATGGAATTATTTCATTTTATTTATGCCATACTATGTTGAAAGTTCATATTTAAAAGGCTTTTTAGTTATACATTGCCTTAAATGTTTATTCTTATTTATGAAAGTTTCCGCTATATTGTTATCCTTACTGGGCATTTGAGCTCACCCCTTTTCTATGTTTTATTTTTCCCAGGTAGTGAAGAAGTAAATTATGATTGACTTGCAGGGATATTATGAGGGGTTTATAGTGTAGATGTTGGAAACATTATGTTGTTGTAGTAGTTTTTCATTTTATGATGTAATGTAAAACTTATGAATATATCTAGTGTTTCCAAGGATACTAAACCAATCGGTCTTTCGGGATTTGATCTTTCTTGTGATCATGCCAATGTTATGTAATAATGCACCGACTCTGGTTAGCTGGGGTCGGGGCGTTACAAGTTTGTAAGGTAGTTGTCCATCGTGCACATGAATGATGATTCCATAACCCGTTTTCGTGGACTGTGCATGGCTGTAGCTAATAAAAATAACATAATAAATATCTTTTTATAAAATATAATAATTTTCTAATATAAAATTTATATAATAACTATTGAAGGAGGTGGAGGAATAATTAAAAAATTGAAGATCATTATATCTTCTTCAACTATCCTTCTTTGATTTTCAATACAAAATTTACAGGTTTTAAATATAACATGTGTGAGTTTTAAAATATGTGATTATAGAAGTTTTTAAGTGATTACGATAAAATATTGGATAATCTAAATGAAATTAGAATTGTTATTTAGTTTAGAGATTTACTAACTTTTTATAGTTGAAGAGGAATTTTATTATTTTTAAAACTCAAATGTATTTACAATTCAGATGTATCCTTTAACTAATGTGCCTAAAAAATAATATTGATATAGGGAAGGGGTTATTTGGTATAAAAACAACACCAAAAAAGAAAATAAATATATATTTAAATAATTTTTTTTCTTATGTCCTTTGTATCCTATTTTTTTTAGATTGGTTTCTCATTAAGGTAACTAGTTTAATAACCTAAATAATTTATCCATTATAACTATATTAGAGTGAAAATTATTAGATAATTCGAAACCAGTGATTATATATATTAAAAATAATATAGTAAATAATAATATTTTTCTTGTTGAAAGTTAATTTTAACACAAGAACTTGTAACTTGAAACAAATACCTCTTCAACCACAAATGTTCTAATATGGGTTTTACTATTTAAGGGGAAAATATATTCATAATAATTAAAAACATTTCCATTAATAGACTATATTTGTTTTTTATTAATATCTTAAAATAAATATGTCTAATATATAACTTTTATTCATTATATATTATTTAATAAAATATAATTTATTATTAAATTCCAATAATTTTATTTTTGACATCATTTATTTAATTTAAATTTAAAAATATCAAGACAAATATAGAATTAAGATTTATTATCCTTTCTTCTTTCTATCTCGATATAATAATCTACAATATATTACGACTGAATAATTTGACCAATTTTCTTTACATTTATTTTTCATGTATGATTTATTTCATAAAATTTTTAACTATATAATAAATTAATTGGGTTTTCAAAAGAATTTAATGTAATTATATCATTCCAAAAATAAAATGATAAAAAGTTATGACTAAAATAACTCAATCTTATTAAAAAGTTATACATAAAAACAAACCAATGTTTTTTTCACTATCCCATAATCAATATATAATTTTAATGGGAGAATGTAAATTTTTATGGGATGTTTTTTATTATTTAACATATAATATTGGTCATTTTTAAAAAATATTATTCCAAAAAAATATATTTTCATCATAACATTATTAGGGATAACATATTTCAATCCATCGGGGTTTCTGGATATTTTGGTTAATTTTTAAACATTATATTATCAGATTAATGACTGATTAGTCTTGTTTTTACCATAGTCACAATAAGAAATTTCAACTTATTACACAAATAATTAATGTAAAAAATTATGTTATTAGTTAATATAAATTAAACTGATTCTAAATATCAATTCAATTTTTCAAAATTCATATCATAGAAAATGAATAAATTAAATCAAAATTAATCCAATAGACATGAAAAGATATCCAATTTATAAAGTAAAAAAATTTATATGTATAAAATATTTTGATATTAAAATTCAATGAGAAATTTATTCCAATGATATATATTGGATTTATAGGGGTATAATTTTAATTTTACACCTAAAAAAGTAGATCAAAATATAAAACATCTTGTTAATAATTTGTGAAAAATTAATTTTCTATGAAAATTTAGAATTTCTCGCTATTCATTAATAATTGAAATTGTTTAAAAAAACAACCGAAAATTAACTCTAAGGTTATTTAAAAAAAACTTTATAAGATAATATTATTTTTGAGAAGAAAATAATAATATTTTAAAAAATTATTTTTATAATTAGTTCACTATTAAAAATCAAAAACAAATTTCTTAAAAAATATAGGTTTTAGCATAAAATTCGTTATATATATATATATATTATAGAAACAACAATAGTTAAATGTTAAATACTATATTTAATTTATTAATTATTAATATAATTAATAATATCATTTAATATTAATTAGATTAATTTATTGGTATAAAAACACTTGTGTGCATTGAAATAATTTTTTAGAAAGTCATTTCCTTCTATTTTCTAAAGGGGTTATTTCATTTGTAAATAATTATTCACCAACAAATTCAATATATATAAAATCAAAATTACTAATTTCATAATTCTATTAAAGATTTAAATTCACCCAATTCTATTTGATAGATTATGTTGGTAATATATATAATGTATTGTTCATGTTGGGGGTTTTTTGTGGAACAAACTATAGAACATAAAAACCATGGGGTTATTTTCAGTAAAAGTTAATGTGATTTTGTTTTTCATAGCATAAGATAAACATAGAGTTTCGGGTCATTTATTCTATCAATTAAATTTTCATCTTATAAAATCTCAAGGTGTCACAATTAGTGTCATAAATTATTATAGGCTTCCATGTATCAAATTTGATGGTATTGCGTAAATATTAGTGTTTTGTTATGGTTGGTTCATTATTAGGGTGGATAGATAATAAATTAAAAGATATTTATATATATTTTTACTATAAAATATTTTCATTTAGAAAGAATATTACACCACAATGTAATATCCTAGTTTATATGTGATGAATTAGGAAGAAACCCCCTTTAGGTTTAATGATTAGTGATTGATGATGACATTTATGACTAGTTGATATTCTGATATGTTAAAAAAATAGTGAAAATATATATTGTTTGATTTTCTCTATATTAACATATTATGTTATTTCCCACTTTTTATACACCTTGAATATTTTTTGATTAATATTGTATGGTATCCAATTTTTTTTTAACTAACAATGTTTTTTCCATAGTTTATAATATGGGAGTAACATATATTTGATATGGATTATGATTTGAAATATATTTTTAATATGAATGGGATATATTAATATAATAAAGTTATCTTAATAGTACCATAAATTTATTATGAGAGACCAATATTTCAGGTATTCCAGTATTTTACATAGATTTTATGATTTTGATGGATTTAGTTATTGGATAATGATGTTTGGGAGGATAGAAGCATGATGATGTTGCTTGGTAGATGTGTTGTTACATTCTCAACTGTAAGATCTCCACGAGATGTCTAGTATAGATCAATGTTCAGGGATTATCACCCCGTAATCCAATAACATCTAGTGGAGTCTCATGACTGATTATAGGTTCTATGTGGTTGAGTTAATTTTGTATTGGGGAGAAAGGGTAGCTTATGGAATCCAAAACCTAGTAAGTGGTGTTCATTGAAGCTTGTAAGGGACACAATGTTTTTATTTTTTTTAAATAAACCATATACCCATCAATTATTATTTTCTCAACCCCAATTTAGCTCACAAAAATCAATCGATACTCATCCTAAGTTTTTTTTGGTTCTCAATCACTGTTCTAACTCCATTAATGATTCACCAAAAACAATTTAATCATTAATTGTATATCTGTTGTGTTTATCATTGATTTCGATCAATTCAACTCAATTCTCCATGAAAAAAAAGCTTTCAAGAATGATTCGATAATCATTTTTTTTAATTCTAACATGAATAAACAAGGGGTTTTTTTATTATGGATAAAATCAGAATCCTAATTCAAAGATATAGAATTTACACATAGATCCTAAAAAATTTCATTTCATCTCATGAATTCTAGTTCTACCGTCCCCCATCCATCGATGTAACTATAGTCACATAGAACACAAATAATTGGAAATGGGTTCTTTCAAGTATTTACATCATAGTAATGGCCCCAAATGACAATATGTTCAACCATTTCATGTTTATTCATAATTTTTCAGTCGGTGGGGATTTCATGTACTGAGATTAAAGATATGAATTACTTGATTTGATGAAAATTTAAGGATCACTTCACTGAAATTTTTCTTCCAATATGAAATAAAGAAAAACCATTAATATTATTTCATAGATCCTTGGTAAGGGATGATGGTTGTGTCTCCTTAATAAATATGTATATTGTATTGTATCTTATTTTCCCCTCCTTTAGTGGGAATTTGAATAATAAGGAATGAATTATAATGACTTATCGTCACTTGGGTAACAAATGATCGGTAATGAACCTTAGTTAAATGAACTGCAATGTAATTATTGACAAGGAATTTATTTTCAAAAAGAGATTAGAGGATGATAGTTCTTCAAGTCCTCTCTAAACTATTATTATGCTAACATGAACTATCAATTGTATGGTAAAGGATTCTAATTCTATGAATATGAAGAAGAATTCAGAGGATGGATAATAGTTTGTTGGAGGAAAATCAAACTAGAAAATGGGTTCATAATCCGACCGTATTCAGAATAATTATTTTGGGGATTATAACAGCATCGAGAAGGGAAACATTTTCATGGACTACAGGTTATCTCTTAAGAAATGGCCCTGGTGTTGAATTACTAGGAATATATAGTTATTTTGGGAAAACAATTTGAGGATGTACCTATAAACATTATGTACCTAACATCAGCATTAGAATAAGACTCTAAAATTTTTAGTCAATAATGATACTGTGTAGTCTCTAGAGAATTAAAGAATTCAGTTTGGAATGTATTTTTCAATTGATCAAGAATTAGCTAATTGGGGAGAGGGACCTCCCATAGTGCATGGTATGGTATTGATTTATTATATACTATATCACTATATGTTTCATAGATCTATCACATTTATATATATTGTATAACCTATTTTTTCTTGTTTGATTTAATATTTAAATACTCTACATAGTATATTCATATTGATAAACTGGTGAGAAGAAAAGTGGATTATCTCTATGTCACTCTAGACAATTTGAAGGTGGTCGATAACCTTGGGAAAGGTTTTTATATCAATTATAGATATGATTAGTCTTAACATAATCCTTTTCATGGATTGGATCAACAGTTACTATGAACACATTGAATTTTAACTGGGCTGATGGGCCATTTAATCATCTTAGGGGAAAAAATTTGTGTTGACCAGTGAACAAGACATCAAGGCAAGAAGAGTTATACGTGACCCTAATAAACGTGATTATATTTTTTCACATGTGCCATATATAATTACATTACTGGATCAGGTTTTGATTCCATCCACATCAATCTTAAAGTGGACTTATAGCATGATGTATATCAATAGGATATATTTGAGTTATCCCGATATGGTGTCCTCAAATATGAAATCGAGCTATTGTCTAGTGCAAGACCCATATCAATTATTACTCATTATATTGTTCCAAATATATTGATACACCATGTAATTTATATTGATGAAATTGAGGATGTATAATAAATATTCTTAGAGCATCACGATGGGGTGCTTTAGTGATGTTTTATATGAAGCAAGATAGTAGTCTTCATATTTGTGTTGACTAATAGAATATAAATAATATCATGGTAATGAAAATATACCCATTTACATTTATAAATGAAATTTTATCAATTAAGTGGTTCTATATGATTTTTTAGTGATTTATATATTCCAAGTATTACATCCTCTCTAGTTCGTAGAGGTTAAAATAACCATGACAGTTTTTGGGTGTATGTAGAGGTTTTGTGACAATAATTTACTCCGTTTTTTTTATGAATGCAATTTAAATGTTCATGGACATCATGAATAAGATATTTTACTCATACATGGTCTCATTTATCATTTTCCTCATGGATAAAATACTTTTTCTTCATGAAGATAAAAACATATGTGTGACACAATGATATTATTTTGATTATGTTTTTGTCACATTGACTTTGTACGATGTACATGATGTGTTACTTTTTGATATAGGAGGATCACATCCTTGGGAACATGGTTTAACAATATAAATATCACATAATCTATAGAAAATTTATGTACTTGTGTACTAGAAATTACCGATGAATGTGTTAATGATTTTGAGTATTATATAGACTTTGGTTCTACAAGGGAGATATTATAATCATTTCTCACTTTTTGGGGACCATGACTATACATACTAAGAAGGGAGTAATTTTCATGACCCGTCCCTATGGGGCCTGAGCCGCAACTCCCCAATACCGCCCCCAATAGGCTAGGGGATGGTCACTAGCACCGATTAGAAATGGTGATAACATTGGAGTCATTTCCTATAAACCTGTACACACACATCTCCATGCTCGCAAATCTGAAAAATAAAAACTACTGCAAATGGAAATGCATGCATGCACTAAAATCCCAACCAACAGATTACGATTGGAATGTAAAGTATAGTAATGTAAATCCCTATGCCAAAAGTACAAGCCCGACAAATGAGAGTCTGTAACAAAGTCCAACCTTTAAAAAAGGTATTGGGACTACAATCTGTAGCCGTAGGAACACACCTTGGCCTATCTGATCTCACTGACCAGCTTCTGGTACTGGTCCACCTAGAATCCTATCAAAGGCTCACTCGTTTTCACAAGACACAACACATGTGGTTATATCTAGTGGAGGGGTGAGTATAACAATACCCAGTAGGACAACTCGAAACCACAAAGTAATAACACAATGGAAAAATAACACAAAGGAGTTATACAGTCATCACTACACAGTACATGTCTACAGAACATATAACAAGAATATCTAGATATACTCATACACAATCGACCATCGCGAAACCACCAATAAGATCCAGCTCGATGAATCCACTAAGCACGTAACAAATAGAACACACTTCTAGGTCTGAAGAGAGAGAGTGAGATAAGAAGTACTCATTCTGGGAGAACACACTCCAAAAGTACATGAGGACATGATGCTCAGATGAGGATCACAAAAATGATCTATGGGGTTATTATAATAACTTATTCTAAACTAATCCACTAAGCATAGGATCGGTGCCCTGGAACTGTTTGTCAAGTTAATACCAATAACTCTACCTAGGGTTCCAGGAATTAATAGAGGATCCAACACTAAGTCTCATAGGGTAGATTCCAGCAACTATATTCAGGAATTCTTACTGAAGGGATCATACTCATCTACATAGGAAAAGATACCAAGAAACATTATGGGGAATACCAAGGGGACGAAACCTAATGAGACTAGTCCATGTCACGAAGGACCACTGAATCGAGCCATGTAAAATAGGTTACACGACATGTAGTATGGTTACATGCCGTGTTCCTTGACTCCGGGTACTGCCTATGTAAATAGCTCGTGTCACCACTTCAAGCTATGTAAAACTCAACTACACGGCATGTAGAAGGATCAGACATTGTGTTTCCTGACTCCAGTTGCTGCCCATGTAAATGGATCTTGTCTGGAATCGATGTCATGTAGGAAATTATATACACGACATGTAAGTCGAAGCCCAAGTTGTGTCCTTTCAACTAGGAAACACCCGTGTACCCTAGTCATCTGCTCGTACATGGTGTATGTCTGTGTCCCCTACACGTGTACCAGTACACGGGGGGTATCCTGCGTATCTGGTCAGGTTTGGCTGGGAATGTGTAAACACTCCTTGTCCATGGCCATGTACACAACCCGTGTCCATGTACTTCCGGAGTACACGCTAGGTGGCCTACTTATAAACACACTCCGTGTATCCATACTTCACGCTGTGTAGTCAGGAAATTTCCTGCATTGCTATCTTCCTCCTCGCGCATCATCCGAATCTCCGGATAGTGTTTCTCATGTATGTTTGCAAGGAAACTCAAGATTATGGGTCGCCCCATCGTTGTGATGCTAGATCAATGATTTCATACCTTTGATCAGCTCCAAAATAATATTCTGGTCATCTGTGCCGAAATCTTTCAAAGAACGATATCTTCCGATTCACTTTGATCCGTCCATCACACTGCCATTTCAACTCCCTGGGGTTTTTCCAATGCAAGATCGTCATTTTGGGATCATTACATCTCCCAATGGATGCGCAAAGATCCGTCAATCATACCTATGAGAAGAACACATTGAATGCACACGAAGAACGCGATAGTTTGTTGAATAAAATCACAACAAATCAAGAGGGAAAAAACTCGATTGACGTTCATGTCGATCTTGGTTCTTCAACGTTAGAATATTAAATGAAACCAAAAATAACTTCACAAATCAAATCCCCAAAATACGCTCAAAAGCCCATCCCTAAAAATATGATAAATCTGTGGGCTAATCTATTGGCGGATTAGTCCGTGTTCGTCGTAGGAATCAGTAACGGGGAAAAGAAACAAAATCAAACATCTTACCTGGATCAGCGGTGTTCTTTGTTGAAGATTCAGTTGTTGCGTCATCGTCGTTGGAGAAACCCGACAAGAACATCATCACCGCATTGGGAGGTTCTCTCTAGAGCTTTTCTAGAGCCTCCAGGAGAAATTTTGGGTTATGAGATTCGTAACCCTGATCCCATGTGAAATCACTATTTACCATGTTAAAAGGTTTCGCTGTAGTAAAAAATTTAATAAAATATTTTTATTAAATATTTTATTACAGTTACGCCCAAAAACTCGATTTCACCACCGACCTACGGCGGACGATGTTAGGCCTTGCCTAAGGTAAAGTTGTTGTTCTGAAGGTAACGGTGGCCTCATATTTCTGATCTTAGCACCCATTCGAGAGTTATTCCACTGTTTCAAAAAACCACACGCGCTCCAAAGTTAATTAATTATCTAAATTCAAACATTTGTTCCTGGATCACCGGGCCTCAAAACTGCATGATGTCTCAAATACTGGTCTCGAAATAATTCCCATATAATAGTTAAATAATACCTGGAAATATCGGGGACATTACATCACACCCACCTTAGATATTTTATTTCCTCAAAAATCCAAAACAAAGGCTACTAAAAAATATATGAGTACTGCACATGAATCGGATCCTCCCGCTCCGATGTGATCTTCTGGAGATTTCCATACTGCCACCAAACACACACCATGGGAATCGATCGCCCTAGAAGTATCTTCTCCTACAAATCCTCAATCTCTATTGGGTACTCAGCAAAGTTAGCTCCATCATCGATGTCCAGCTCGCCCCAGTCGATATCATGCGATGGATCATGCACGTACCTCTGTGGCTACAACACATGAAAAATGTTGTGTAACTGGTCCTTATAAAGAGGTAGATCCAGGAAGTATGCCACCTCGCCAACTCTACTCAGAATCTGGAAAGGGGTGATGATCCTTGGAGATACCTTTCCACGTCATCCAAATCTCTGCAATACCCATCGAGGTGAGACCTGAAGGAACACATGGTCTCCATCCTCAAACTCCAAGGGCCTCCGTCTCTGGTTAGTATAAGACTTTTTCTGACTCTGTGTAGTCTTCATCTTCTCATAGATGACCTGCACCTTCTCTATAGTAGTTCGCACCATATCTAGGACCATGAGTGCTAACACTTCTAGGTAAGTCTATCAAAGTGGTGACCTTCTAGTCAATCCATACAAAGTCTCAAATGGAGCCATACCAATAGTGAAATGATAACAGTTGTTATAAGAATATTCCACCAATGGTAGGTGATACTCCCAACTATGATCGATGTCACGTATGCATGCTTGTAGCATATCCTCCAGAACCTGGATGATCTACTCCGTCTGGCCATCACTCTGGGGATGGAACATTGTGAACAAGCCTAACCGAGTCCCAAAAGATTCCTGCAATCCCATTGACAACTAGTATGTGAAATGAGCATCAGGATCTGAAATGATCGTGGATGGGACTCCGTGAAGCCGAACTATCTCTTTCATGTAGAGGCATCCCAAGCTCTCTACTAACCATGGCTCCCATATGGCTTGGAAGTGGGCCGACATGGTGATTCGGTCACCGATCACCCATATGGTATCATTTTTCTTTGATATACATGGTAAACCCATCACGAAGTCCATGGATATCCCATCCCACATCCACTCTAGCACCTCAATGGGATGAGTCAAACCTGCTGGAACCTTGTGCTCAGCCTTTACTTACTGATAAGTAAGGAACCGAGAAACAAACTCTTCCACACTCTTCTTCATTACTGGCCACTAGAACTAATGTCGGAGGTCCTGGTACATCTTTTCCATGCCTAGATGTACTGCCAAAAGGGATATATGGAACTCCCTAATATCCTCCCCTCGCAACATCATCGATACTACTTTGTGCACTCTGAAAAGAAAAACATGCTCCCCACCATTTGAATATCCATCATCATCATCACCTGCAGATATCTGAGCACATAAAGTCTCGCAGCTAGCATCCCCGAGCTACACTTCCCTAACTTTCTATAAGTGTGGTGGGGTAACAACCATCGACTGGAGGTATGATCACTCATCCCTATCCACGGGGGATAACTGTAAAGAGGCCAAATCCCTCATCAACTCATCCAACAAATATGAACTGGATCTCCTACTAAGAGCATCTTCCATAACGTTCCCCTTACAATGAGTATAACCGATCAAAAATTTTTAATCCTAGAGGAACTTAACCCATCACCTTTGTCTCAAATTCAGATCCTCTTGAGAGATGATATATCTGAGACACTTGTGATTAGAGTAGATGATAAACCGCTCTCCCATCAGGTAGTACCACCACATATTCAACTGGAATACTACCGCTACCAACTCTAGATCTTGGGTCGCATAGTTCTTCTCATGTGGCATCAAATGACGTGAGCCATAGGCAATCACCGCTTGCCTCTAAATAAGGACAAAACCAAGCCCAATTCCTGATGCATCGCAGAACACTGTGTACTTGACACCCTCCACTGGTAATCTCAAGATTAGGTCTCTCTTCAGACTATGTCTTAATAGCTGAAAAGCCTGATGGCGTCTCTTGGTCGACACAAAAGGCTGCCCCATTCAGGTCAAAGCTGTACAGGGTGCTGAAATCCTAGAGAAATTAGGAATGAATCACCGATAGTAGCCTGGCTACCCAAGGATACTCTACACCTCCATCACTCTCTGGGGTGGATCCCATGCTAACACTACCTATACGTTGGTTGGATCCATTGCTACACCGTCTACTGAGATAACGTGTCCCATAAAGTGGACCTCTAATATCCAGAATTGATAGTTCGAGTGTTTCTCATACATCTGGTGCTCTCGGAGTGTGTCCAAGAACATCCTTAGGTGTCTCGCATGCTACTCCTCAGACACAGATTACACCAAGATATCATCGATGAAGACCACTATGAACCAGTCTAGATAGGGATGAATGATCTGGTTTATAAGTCCCATAAACACTGCAGGAGCGTTCGTCATGCCTAAGGGCATCAACAAGTACTAGTAGTGACTATAGAAACATCTAAAATCCCTCTTCGATATATCGTCATCCCGTACTCGCAAATGGTGATAGCCTGAGAGTAGATTAACCTTCACGAACCATCATTCCCCTCTTAACTAGTCAAAGAGGTCACCAATCATCGGTAGTGGATACCGGTTCTTCACAGTCACCTTATTCAAGCACCGATAATCCACACACAGCCTCAAGCTCCCATCTGCCTTCTTGGCAAACAAAAATGGGGCCACCCAGGGTGAAACACTGAGTCTCACGAAGCCGTTCCTCTACAAGTCTTCCATCATTACTCTTAGATTGCGATGCTCTGCATGAGCCATCCAATATGCTGATGCTAATATCTGTGTCATCCCAGGATGCAACTCAATGTAGAAATCAATCTTCCGATGGGGAGGTCATCCGGGGGCATCCTTCGGAAAGATGTCCTCGTACTCAACCACTACTGCTTGAAAATGAAAACTCATAACATCATTTGCGCCAAGGGATAGGCTATCCAATTGATGTGAAACCATCTCTTCTTTCCTACACACGAGTCCATCCTACGCTTCCTGGGTCTTCTTTTCACCGTCGAACAAGAACATCATTCCATCACTACGAACACACCGCACCCTTCACCTAAAAAATCATTCTACGCATGAAATGTGGATAGCCAATCGATACCACGAATGACATCATAAGGCCTCGACGGTACCACCAAGAAGATCCAACCAAAACTCTCACCTCCAAGGGTCAGGTCACATTATCTGCAAAGTTGTGTGATCTCTGAATATTCTCCAGTCTGTGTTTCTAAGCATAAGGGTCGAGTCAATGGCTCAATTGGAATCTCAAGATCTCAAACAAGTTAAGTAGAGAGCAAAGAATGACTAGAACCTATATCTAACAGGACGACAAATAGAGTATAAGAGAAACATATTTCACCTCTAATCATTCCGGGAGTACCTAGGTCATAAGCCTCCACTGCCTGAAGCTATCCCTACCTCTGTCCACCAGATCAATGAGCATGGGATGGACCTCCTGGGGGTGGGTGTGGTAAAAGGTCAAACTACCAACCATCTCCAGCTACTCTCCCAGCTCCTCTACAACATCCTCTCCCCGTAGATCTATCAACTCCACATGTTGCCTCTTCCTCGTTGGTTCATCCACTACTATCATGTCAGTAGTATGGAGAGCCAGACAATATCGAGCGAGATGTCAACTACCATCACAATAGTAACATCACCACTCTTTAGGCTGGCTGGATGAGCCTTGTGAACCCTATATGACAGATCCTCTATCCTGGGATCTCTTCTGAAAACATCTCCCATGCCTGGGTCCTTGATGTTGGCTCCCTGCTGCCGAGGTCTCTGCTCTATCTCGCTCACTACTGACAATTGGTGGTTATCTATTCTCTTCCTAGAATATATCGAACAACAATGACTGCTTGAGCACCCTAGCATAAGTAGGAATGCTAATAGGGATGATGATAGCACATATGTTTCCGTGAAAACCCCGTTCAAAAGTCTGAGATCTGGAGTACTGATCCCTGACCATATCCATCAAGAACTATAAGAGGTCAGTAAACATCGATGAATAGTCATCCACCATCATGGTTCCCTGTGGGAGCTGAAGAATCACTTGTATATGTACTGCTCTCAGGGTAATCGGTGAAAACTCTTCTATAAAGAGATTTTTAAACTCTGACCACGCAAGAGTTGCCTCATCGTGGGTCTAGAAAACTTAACCCCACCATCGTCCTGCCGAGCCCTGTAGAGGGCTCGTTGCCAGGATCACCATCTCGTCTGCTGGTGTCCTGAACAAAAGGAAGACTCTGGTCACTGCCTCAGTCTAGTCCTCTACTTCGTAAGGGTCAGTCTCGCCTCGAAACCTAAGGGGTCATGGTCTCTGAAACTCGTGGAGTGTACTCAACCTACTCTCCTCCTCTACCGGTATAGCAGGCACAAAACACTACTCCACAGGCAGTGGAACAAATGGCACACCACCTAAAGGTAAAGCTGGGGGATCTGGTCCCTGTATCGAAGCATCATCACTAAGGGGGTCATCCTTGTGATCGAGCTTCTAGATCCTAGCAGGTGAACATCGCAGAGGCATCCTATAATGAAACACGATGTATCTCAGTCAGTGAATATATATGGAGAGCTGACTCCAGAAGGACATGGAAACCAAAACCCATTCTTATATGATTCATGTACCGTTACATTCCCCTAAAACTAGTGTTCTCGTGTTCTGAGTCGAAAGGAAATTTATCAATGTCCTTGTGTATGGATACATCGACCGCCCTCACCAACACAGGGGTCCCTGGCCTGAAATCCAAACATGAAACACATAACACTTTTTCCCCAAATGAACTCACAAACTCTCGGTCCTAAGGTAGAATCGACCAGCTCTAATACTATATTGTCACGGCCCGCTTCCTCGGTCCATGAACCTTGTTATCTGACCCCATGAGTCTCCGGTAATTCCTTGGATGCCTTCCTAGAACACCAATGACTTTTACTCACTAGAGTCTCTTATCAGACTAATGACTGTCCACATAGTCCAAAAAATGATCTTTCAGTGAGTTTTGTCCTCGCTCACGCACACCCGGGGAAACATCCCAGAAGGTCACCCATCCCGATTACTACTCTAGGGGTGTTACATTATCCACCCCTTCAAAGCTCAACGCCCTTGTTGTGGACCCCAGACCTCAAACCCCGGCAGTGCCTATGCACTTCCTGCTGGGTATTGCCTCTGGTACCACACTTTCATGACCCATCCCAGTGGGGCCTCAGTCGCAACTCCCCAGGCCCACCTCCAATAGGCCAGGGGCTGGATACTAGCACCGAGTAGGCATGCTACTAATAGGGGACGCATTTCCTATTAACCTGTATAAACCCATATCCAAGCCCACAAAGCTGAAAAAAAAAACTACTAGAAATGGAAATGCATGCAGACACTAAAATCTAAACCAATAGACTATGATAGGAATGTACAGTACAGTAATGTAAAACCCTTGTCCAAAAGTACAAGCCCATCAAAAGAGATTTTGTAATAAAGTCCAACTTGTAAAGAAAGGTACTGGTACTGCAATCTGTAGTCGTAGGAACACACCTCGGCCTGTCCGATTTCTATGAGCACTGTCTGGTCCTGGTCCTCCTAGAATCATATCAATGGATCTCTTTTCAGAAAAAGACACGACACGTACGGGAATAGCCTGTGCAGGCGTATGTATAACAATACCATGTAGGACTCCACAAAACCACAACAAAATACAACAAGGGAAAAATACCACAAAGGAGTTATACAGTCAGCTTTACACAGTATGTGTCTACAAAATATATAACAAGAATATCAAGATATACTCATACACGATCGACCATCACAAAACCACCACTATGATCCAGCTCGAAGATTAAACTAAGCACGTAATAAGGAGAAAACACTCCTTGGTCTGAAGAGATTGAAATGAAGAACTCGTTCCAGGAGAACACACTCCACAAGTACATGAGAACATAATACATAGATAAGGATCACAACCAATATCTATGGGGTGATTCCAACAACTCAGTATGAACTAATCCTCTAAGGAGAGGATCGGTGCCCAGGTAATGTTAGTCACGTCGATACTAAGAACTCAACCTATGGTCCCAGAATGAATAGAGGATCCTGCTATAAGTATCACAGAGGGGATTCCAACAACTCTATTCAGTAAGTCCTACTAAAGGTATCATACTCTTGTATATAGGAAATGATACCAGGAAACCGTCAGGGGGAAACCATGGGGATGAACCCTAAGGAAACTAATCCATTTCACAGAAGACCACTAGCTAAAGCAATGTAAAACAGGTTACACGGTGTGTAGTATGGTTACACACCATGTTCCTTCACTCTGGGTATTGTTGGATCGGATATATAGATATGTATGTCTATTAGATGGAACAATACAAGAGGGGGGGGGGGGGGGGGGTGAATTCTAGGTTTAAAAACCTTTTGAGTTTTATTAAATGATCTTAAACTAATACAAATAAAAACACCCACAATTGTATTGAATATAAAAGGTATGATGTATTTTAATACTAATAAAATGTAAAATAATTGTATTCATGATGAACACAGTAATCAGAGTAATACAAAGATGAATAATTCTACCTTAAAGCGTATATAATCAATCAATACAATATTTAATAGAATGATTGTAATTGAAACAATTACAATTGAATAAGAGATAGAAAAGGAAACAAAAACAATTTCCTTTCTAATACAATTAGCAGCGGAAATGTAAAAGAATTAAAATTCTTTTAACCCTATAAGAAGGGTTATCCTTTCACCTAGGATAAGAGGTCTGTCTCGCCAACACCTTGGTGAGCCCTCGATACGATGATCGGTTCATCCGTCTGCCTATTCCCAGCAGCCCTCGATACGATGATCAGTTCGTCTGTCTACCTATCCCCTGCAGCCCTCGATACGATGATCGGACCGTCTGTCTGCCTATCCCTGGCAGCCCTCGATTTTGTAGTTAATCGGTACCTCTGTATTTCAATAACTTGAAATCCCTCGATATGATGATCAGACGCACAAAGCACAAATCATGAGAGAAGTCACAACATCTCTCTGTAGAACTTGATCGAAGCCAAGCATCACAGTTGTATCATGCTTGTTCTCTTGTCTGTTGTCTATTTTTTCTCTCAACTTCAAATGACCTCCTATTTATAGGCCTTGGGTTCCAACGGACACAACTCCTCCAACGGTCATATTTCTCCGAAAAAAATCGAAGGGACTTGGACACCTGGCATCATAACGGTCATATTGAAACAGAAAGCACAACATCGTTTTGATTAGTTTGTAACTAACTCAATGACATTGTATTGGTTAGAACAAGATGTATGAATAAGATAATCAAGAGTACGATTTAAATGAAGCAAGTTTTTTTGACAAAGTACCAAAACAAGTATGGAATATAAGATATGAGAATATGAGTTTAGCAATTTCCATATTCAGTACGATCAGCATTGTACGACTGACATGGTCAGTACGATCAGTATGATCAGTACGATAGGCATAGTCAGTACGATCAGCATGATCAGTACGATTAGCCTGGTCAGTACGATCAACATGATCAATACGATCATTATGGTCAGTACGATCATAATTGTACGATTGGCATGGTCATTAAGATCAGTATGATCAGTACGATACACATAGTCAGTACGATACGATAGACAAGGTTAATAGGATTAACATGAATTTTTTTTTTTCCAAAACAAAACATAGAAGTCAAAAGAGGACTTTTGACTCAACAATCTCCCCCTTTTTGGAAAGCACAAATCACAAAATAAAAACTAAAAGAAATGCTTATCTCCCCCTGAGTTATTGGAAACTCTTCTGAATAAGAAATTGAATACAACTAAATCCCCCTTAGGTATGGACTTTCCTAAGGATTTTATTTGTAGATTTTCCTTAATAGTGTTGTAAAGAATTCTCCCCCTTTATAAAACATTCTCCCACTTTAAAAACCTTCTCCCCCTTTGTGATTTAAAAAAAGGAAGGGGTAATCGTGAATTTTCTGAAGGAGTTAGAAAACAAACACAAGATAATGGATAAAAGAAATTTCATTACGATAAAAATCAACACTAAACATGAGAACAAATACAAGTCACTTGTTTTCTCTTTCCTTCTCCTTTTTGATCAACTCATGAAGAACCGCCTTCATCTTTTTTATCTCCTTCTTGTCTTCTGAAATAGCATCACCCTGAGACCTGAGAAGGTCATGTTGATCATCAAAGAGTTGATCCTGATTTCTGATTCTCTCTTCCTGAACTCTGATTACATCTTCAAGAGAATCAATTCTATCTTGAAAATTCTTGTTATCTTTGGATAACCCAGAGTTCATTTTCTTCAAGAGAACTATTTCATCATTGAAAGATGAGAGATTTGAAAACTCAGCCTGAAAGGCATTTATTCTCTCCTAAAAGTCTTTTACTGAAGGAAACTCAGCTCGTTGAGAAGACAAAAGATTCATCCTTTCAACATTTTCTCTGTCAAGCTTTTTGAATGAAATTGCATACTCATTTAAAAACCTTATAATATCTTCAATTGCTATCTCATGATCATTGAGTGAGCACTCTGTTTTGTACGACCACTTGGTCATCTTGTTACAGGCCTTCTTATGAGCAACTGAACTTTCTGAAAGAACTTTTAAATCTACATCAACTGACAAAACTTTATTTCTTAATTCTGTTACAGATCCAAACTACTTCTATTGATTTTCAGTAATAAAATCAATCTTCCCTTCTAGCCTAGGGAAATATGGAATAGTCTTCTCAACCCTTCTCAAAATATGGACAATATAATCACCCTTCTTGAGAGAGATTGTATATTCTGAATCAGTATCTTCATCGTACGAAGCCAGTTCATTCGATCGGCTTGAATTAGCAACTGGTTGTTTTCCTTTTTCTTTTTCTTTCTACTTTCTTTCTTCATCCTCTGCTAAAACTCCCGTCGAAATGTCTTAAATGAATTTTACAGAGAAAGACTTTTTTAGAGAAAGGTTAGTTTCTCAGGGAATTTTTGATTCATATGATTCCACAATCAGAAAAATCATTCTGATTCAAGGATGGGAACATTTGTGTGTTGAAAGACCTGTTCTCAAGATCTGGTTCTCTTTGATGAAGTCAGTCAGTTCTATAAAACCGTGTCTTTAGACAAAGACATGACTATCAATTTCTCTATGTATGATAGAAAGATGTCTATGTCTGTAAAACAAGTGGCACAAATACATATTATTTGCCTCCAATGCATCCAGTTTGTGAAGGACCAAAAAGATCCATATGCACTAGCAGTAATGCATTAGAATTTGAAACTTCATTAATTGATTTAAATCTAGTTTTATGCTACTTTCCAAATTGACAAGGATCACATACTTTTGAAGAATCATATATAAGGTCTGGTAGCCCCTTCACAAGTCTTTTCTTTGAGAGTTTACTAGGGATTCTCAAATTAGAATGTCCTAGTCTTCTATACCATATCCATGATTGGTCTTCTATTACACTTAAGAAGGGAATGTTTTGGCTCCTAAGGTCTTCTAAGTTAATAGTGTAAACATTCTCTTGCCTATGAGAAGATAGAATGAACTCATCCTTGGAATTGTGAACTAGACACTTATCATTTCTAAAATTCACAAGGTAACCTTCATCACATAATTGACTTATGCTGATGAGGTTGTGCCTAAGACCTTTAACAAACAAAAAATTTGAAATAAGAACTTTTCCAAGAAAAACAATATTACCTATACCAACAATCTTCCCTTGGGAATTATCTCCGAAGGTAACTTTTCCTCCATTTGTTTTGATAACCTTTTCAATGAAATCCTTATTTCTGGTCATGTGTCAAGAACAACCAGTATCCATGTACCAAATATTCTTATTAGTACACTTCTCTTTTTCCTGAAAAAGAAACAATTAGTTTTTCGTAATCCAAACTTGTTTGGATCCAGAAGGGTTAGATAAATGAATTTTAGGAATCCACATTTGTTTTGAAAAATGAGCTTTAGGAAATCCTAAAGATTGAGTTCTGTGAACATAACAATCTCTTCTCCAGTATCCACCACATTGACATTTAGAAAAAAAAGAGGTTCTTTGAGGAACAAAATAGTTATTACTAAAAGCAGTTTTGGAATGAGTATAACCATGACTAGAACAATTTTTCAAAGGTCTAATTTGAGAATAAATCATGTCAATGTTTTCTTTTCCATGAGTAAAGTTTGAAAAACATTTCTTCAAGGATAAAATATCTGACTTTAGTATTAAAACCAAATTCTTATTTTCCAAAACATTTTAATTTTATCTAGAGTTAGGCTCTAAAATATTTTTCTTTGAAATTACTGTTTCAAGATCCTTAGAAAGTTTATCATTATTAGATTTATCTTTCTCAAGGTTTTTTAAAATAAATTAAAAATCAAAAGTTTTCACATCAAGATATTTAGAAAGATCTGATACTTATTTAGTCAGGATTGAAATTCCTGAATTTTCTTTCTCAATACACTTCATGAGTTTAGAATTTTCATTTTCAAGTAATTTAGAAAATCTAGATACTTCTTTAAAAGAAGGTAATGTATCATCTTATGATGATGAAGATTCATCATTTGAAGATTCATAATATCTGTTATCAGCATAATTTGCATTAAATTAAAAATTTGTAATAGATTCAGCATTATGTACCTTAGTCATGAGACAATGATCATCAATTGGTAATCTAGATAAAAGTCCAATATTCCTCTATCCTGATGAGTCATATTCTGAAGAATCATCTGATGAATCACTATCACTTGCACTCCAGGTATCATTTTCCTTCACTACTTTCTTTGTCTTATAAAACCATTTCTTGTTTCTCTGAGAGTGTTTCTCTTTTCTGTCTTTCCTTTTCAGTAAAGGACAATCAGGGATTATATGTCCTCCTTTCTTACATTCATAACAAGTTACCTCTGAATCTTACTTATCCTTACTATATTTCTATTTGAATCTATATTGGAAGTCTTTCTTTCCCACAATCTTGTTCATCCTTCGATCAAGATTGGATAACTCATTATCCAAAAGATCACAATCACTTGAATCAGATATAACATTATTGGATTTGGATCTTGTAAGTCTCTCAGGTGTTTTGGATTTAGATACAAAGGCTACACTTCTATTCCCATTCTTCTTCTTGTTGAAATCAGCATCTCTCTTCATTCTTGTCTCATGCTGTAGAATATTTCCAAAGAGTTAATGTAGTGAAATCTGGGAAACTTTTCTATTTTCATCAATAGTAGTCCTTTTTTACTCCCATTCATTTGGCATTATATCTATAATCTTATCTAATAGAGCTTCATCATCAAGACCTTTTTCTCCCATATATTGTAAGCTATTGACAATTGTCATAAACCATTGTTTCACTTTACATACTGGCTCTCCATAAGGAAAAACAAATCCATGATACTCTACTCGAAGCATTTCTCTCCTTGTTTCTATAACCTTGGATGTACCAAAATGTGTGACTTCTAATTTCTTCCAAATACAGTTGGCTACTTCACATGAAGATATATGATTGTATATATTCATGTTCATAGAGAATAATAAAGTATTGTGTACCTTGTAATTCAGTTGAATTTCTTGCTTTTCTTGGTTAGTGAAAGTAATGACTTCTTTGTCAAGAATTTTGTAACCTCCAGTAAGCATAATAAAATTGTCTACGCCAGTATTGATCACAAATGTCTTAATACGATCTATCCAGTACTCAAAATCATTTCCATAAAAAATAGGTGGTCTGGAAGGATTCAGATTGTCTACTAACCCAATATTCATTCCTGCCATCTAAAAACAATATCGTTTCCACTCCACACATTAAAGTAGTAAGTAGTTAAAAATAGTAATATGAAAGAAACAAAACAAGTAATACAAATCAATGGAAAACCTCCTCTGATACCAATTGTTGTAACGGATATATAGATATGTATGTCTATTAGATGGAACAATACAAGAGGGGTGTGAATTTTAGGTTTAAAAACCTTTTGAGTTTTAGCTCTGATGAGATTAGTTTAAATGATATTAAACTAATACAAATACAAACACCCACAATTGTATTGAATATAAAAGGTATGATGTATTGTAATACTAATGAAATATAAAACAATTGTATTCAAGGTAAACACAATAATAAGAGTAATACAAAGATGAATGATTCTACCTTAAAGCGTATAGAATCAATCAATACAATATGTAATAGAATGATTGTAATTGAAACAATTACAATTGAATAAGCAATAGAAAAGTAAACAAAAACAATTTCCTTTTTAATTCAATTAGCAGCGGATATGTAAAATAATTACAATTATTTTAACCCAAAGAGAAGGGTTGTATTTTCACCTAGCATAAAAGGTCTGTCTCACTAACACCTTGGTGAGACCTCGATACGATGATCAGTTCGTCTGTCTGCCTATCCCCGGCAGCCCTTGATACGATGATCAGTTCGTCCGTCTGCCTATCCCCAGCAGCCCTCGATACGATGATCGGACCGTCTGTCTGCCTATCCCCGGCAGCCCTCGATTTTGTAGGTAATCGGTACCTCATTCTTTCAATCACTTGAAAGCCCTCGATACGATGATCGGACGCACAAAGCACAAAGCATGGGAGAAGTCACAACATCTCTCTCTAGAACTTGATAGAAGCAAAGAATCACAGTTGTATCACGCTTGTTCTCTTGTCTGTTGTCTATTTTTTCTCTCAGCTTCAAATGACCTCCTATTTATAGGACATGGGTTCCAACAGTCACAACTCCTCCAACGGTCATATTTCTCTGAAAAACTCGGAGGGACTTGGACACCTGGCATCATAACGGTCATATTGAAACAGAAAGAACGAAATTATTTTGATTAGTTTGTAACTAACTCAATGACATCATCTTTGTTAGAACAAGGTGTATGAATAAGATAATCAAGACTACGATTTAAATGAAGCATGTTTTTTTGACAATGCCCCAAAACAAGTATGTAATAAAAAGATATGAGAAGTTGAGTGAAGCAATTTCCATATTCAGTATGATCAGTATTGTACGATTGGCATGGTCATTACGATCAGTATGATCAGTACGATAAGCATAGTCAGTACGATCAGCATGATCAGTACGTTTAGCCTGGTCAGTACAATCAGCATAATCAGTACAATCATTATGGTCAGTATGATCAACATTGTACGATTGGAATGGTCAGTACGATCAGTATGATCAGTACGATATGCATAGTCAGTACGATACGATAGACAAGGTTTGTAGGATTAACAAGACATTTGTGTTTTCAAAAACAAAACATAGAAGACAAAAGAGGACTTTTGACTCAACATGTACTGCCCGTGTAAACAGCCCATGTCACCCATCCAAGCTGTGTAAAACTCAACTACACGACGTGTAGAAGGATCTCACGCCGTGTTCCCTGACTTCAGGTAATTCCTTTGTAAACGACATGTGTCTAGAATCAAATTCATGTAGGAAATCATATACATGCCGTGTAAGTTGATGCACATGCCATGTCCTATCAACTGGGAAACATCCGTGTACCCTGGTCGTATGCCCGTACACGGTGTTTGTCTGTGTCTCCAGCCTGTGTACCAGTACACGGGGGTATCTTGTGTTTCTTGCCTGGGAAGGGTATACACGCCGTGTCCATGACTGTGTACCCAACACATGTCCTTTTACTTCCGGAGTACATGACAGTTGTCCCACCGATGAACATAGGCCGTGTAGCCATACAACATGCTGTGTAGTCCGGAAATTTCCAGAAGCACCGTCTTCCTCCTCACACCTCATCCGGATCTCCAGATCATGTTTCTCTGGTCAGTTTGATGCGAAACTCAAGATTATGGGTCACCCTGTTGTCGTGATGCAAAATCCTTGGGTTTCGGACCATTGATCTACTCCAAAATCCAATTCTGGACATCTGTAAGGAAATTGTTAGTAGAATGATATCTTCTGATCCACTTGTATCCATCCGTCTCCACCGCAGTCTCACCTCCATGGGGTTCTTCCGATGTTAGATATTCATTTTGGGATCATTGCATCATGTAACGGATGCACAACAATAGTTCGTTCATACCTCTGTGAAGAACGCATAGAACACACACAATGAACATGAGAGTTTGGGGATGAAAAGCACAAAAAATCGAGAGGGATGATCCTCAATCAATGTTCGTGTCGATCATGGGTTGTCATCGTTAGAAGATTAAATGAAACAAAAAATAGCATCATGAATAAAATCCCCAATATCCCTGCAAAATCCCATCCAACAAATATGATCAATCCAGAGGCTAATCTGTTCATGGATTAGTCCGCGTTCATTTTAGGAATCAAGAATGAGGAAAATAACCAAAATAAAACATCCTACTAGGATCCACGTCATTTGTTGGTGAAGATTCGGTATTCGCGTCGTCGTCGGTGGAAAAACCCATCAAGAACGTTGTTGTAGCATTGGG
This sequence comes from Viscum album, assembly GCA_963277665.1. Taxonomy (NCBI): domain Eukaryota; kingdom Viridiplantae; phylum Streptophyta; class Magnoliopsida; order Santalales; family Viscaceae; genus Viscum; species Viscum album. The sequence continues at coordinate 1,212,524,532 of OY728131.1, read as the reverse complement.
AGGTTCTCTCTAGAGGATTTCCAGAGCCTCCATGGGAAATTCAGGGTTTTGAGATTTCTAACCTTGATCCCCTGCAAAATCTCAATTTAAAAAGATAAAAGGTTTTGATGCAGAAAATAATATAATAAACTATTTTTATTTAATATTTTTTTACAGTTACATCCAAAAACTAGATTTCACCACCGACCTGTGCTGGCCGTTGTTAGGCCTCTCCTAATGTAAAATAATTATTTTGAATGCAACAGTTCCCTCATATTTTTGATCTGAGCACCCGTTCAGGCGTTATTCCACTTTTTCTAGAAAACCACACGCTCGTGTAATTTAATTATTTAAATAAATTCAAACATTTGATCTGGGCTCACCGGGCCTCAGAACTTCAGGTCGTCTGAATTCTTGGTCTCGAAGTAATTCCAATATAATATTAAAATAATACCTGGAAAAATCCTGGACATTATAGTAATTTTTTAATTGACAATATAATTTTAATAATTCTTAATAGAGTTAATGAATTGGTTTTTTTCATTTTTCATGATTTTTCATGAGCATGGGTTTTGGTATATTGTATTTTTAAAAAAAATATATTTTTTATAGATGTTTTTCTAATAAAGTATGATATTTTCATTTCTCACAGGTCTCATTTGGTGTGAACTCATGAGATGTACTACAACAACCATGGCATAGATTAGATTGATGTGATTCGTTATATAACACCATTAGTAATGATAAAAATAAAATTCAACACTCATTAATATTTACTAATTATATGGTCATTAAAATAGACACTATGTTCTAATTAGTATATTATAAATATTGTTTTTTGGTCAATAATTTATCTATTAAAAAAATTAGATTTATTACCTTTGGATAGAGAACCCATTTTATATATAGTTTTTTGAATTTTATAAATTATATTTTATAAAATAAACTTCTTTTTTATATTAATAATATCAAAATATACATTTAATTAATTTTAGGTATTTATATGAGATCATTCACATTTTAATAAATACTGAATAATAATAAATATTAGTCGAGAACGGATTTTCATAAAATTTATTTATACTGTAAAATTATATATTTGATTGGATTTAACTTGTTATTACATCGGTTTTATATCCTTCAATACAATATATGCACTTTTATTCAATTTTAATATGAAATTGGATATAAATATGTTTTAAAATTTGATCACATTTAATTTAAAAAATTATTTTCTTGATCCATCAACATGATTAAATTTAAATTAATTCTCTCTACTACTATGTTTTGATTTTTTTTAAAATAGACCTAATTGGTGGTAATCATTTTAAAATTTATGATATAATAGGTTCAAATAAATATTTTTAAATTATTTCTATTATAATTAGTAATTAATTTCATTACCATTGTTAAGGGTAAATCTGATAAATAAGGGTAAACAAATATTATAAATAATTAAAAATCACTGAAAACATGTACTAATTTCATTATGATAGTGTTTTTAACCAATATCAATCTTGGGTAGAATTTATTCCCTTTCGAATTTTGATGGGTGTGAGTAATACATTTATAAAATTATATATAAAGAAAAGACAAATTCATTCACATCCTTGTTTTAAACAAGTGGTGTATTTTTAATATGGGGGTATAAACTATATATATTTCAATAAATGAATTATATAAAAAGGAAAATTATTTAATCAATTTTTGTTAATTAAATTATAATTTTTATAAAATAAATAAATAACATAAATGGTGACAATTTAATGATGTATTAATAGTTTAACTATTGGAAATATCTAATAATGGATATTTTAAATATTGAAATAAAAATAATTTGATATAATTGAAGCAATATTTTAATTATTAGGGTTTCATTAACATGTTTGGATGATTTGATGGTGTTTTATAAGACTAAATATTTTATGATATTCTGAAAAGGTCAAATATTAAAAAGTGTCATAATTGAACATAATTATATTTTAAACCATAAAATATTTTATTAACTTATATTTACATTATAATATTATAATAAACATCCTATTAGTTTATATATGTCATATATTTTCATAAAAAACTCATTTATTGTAATTTTGTAATTTTATCAAAATCATATTTACCCTCAAAGTTTAAATCGCATGATCATATCGATAAAGTTAGAAGATTTTAATACAAAATGATATGGAATGAAAATTAATTAAAACATGCCTAAGATTCATTGGATGAAGGATATTTTACCAAAAATCATCATATATTATAAATAAATCATTTCATCCATTTATAATAGAATATTATGTTTTTATTAATGTATTATTTAATGGATTACTAAGATGGTCCATCCCCTCACCAATAAAAAGAACCCATTATTCTCTATTATTTCAACATGAAAACAAATTTTTATATTCTTAAATATCAGAAACTCCATTCCAAGAATCAATATTGACATTATAGATGACTTTTTTTAATAACACTCATGTTAGTGGGGTTATCATGTGAGTGAGATGAGGTCATATGAGGGAGAGTAATCATTTTTAATTAAGAAATTCTATTTTATATAGTATTCCAACTCCAATAAATCTTCATCAACATTTATGAAATAATAAATATAGTTTCATAAATATTTATAGATTTTTTCATTTAAATGTCATCACTAAAATCTATATCAAATTTCATAAAATGGTAAATGAATTTTTCGGTCATGTATATGATTGACAACCACCACGGGAACCAAAAATAATCATTTTCCATCACCATATTTGAAGGATAGTTATAATGATAAAATTAATGTTTTTATATAACTAGTACTCGGCCCGTGCAAATTCATGGGACTATACAATTCTCTTTCAAATATTTATGTTTTGCATCATTAAAAAAAATTGTAATGTCATTGTACTCAATATAATGTTTATAATAAAATGATGATAATGATGTTATTGGGGTGCCCGTGACATGAGGAAATAAATTGAAAACTGATTGTGATGGAGATGGAGCATGATGGAACAGAAGAGTTTGAGATAAGAGACATAGATGAAATAGAAGGTTGAGGTGAAGGGGAAGTTGGAGGAAAGAAGTGAGATTGTGATAAATGGTGGAAGGCATCGTAGTGAGAGTTTAAAGGTTTATGGATTTTGAAAATGATTTATGGTCTTGGGAAGATGTTAGAGTGAGGATTGGTAGGAATCATGATTTAATTAGGTGTGGTTTTTTTGAAAGCTAATATAGTTGGGAGTTGATATTTTTAACATATCATCATTATGAATACATTTCACATTAAGATTAAATTATTATAACCCTTGAGTAAAATGAATGCATTCTATTTTTTATATATATTAATCAAAGTTCAAAAAATATAAAATAGATTCCTACAATCATGATTTGTAATCCAAAAACTGTAAATAATAATTTTTAAAATAATTCTAATTGAGAATAAGAAACAAATAGAAAAAACCAATTTCAAGTATAAAACCTAACAATGTATAATATTTTTAAGATCCATGTACATAAAAACATTTGAAATAAAATCTAGGTGAACTTATTTTTTTCGGATGTGAAATAAATGTGGAAAACTAAAAAAATATTAAAATATATTAAAATAAAGGATTGGTAAACTCAAATGTATATTTATGAGAATAATTAAAAAAACTCTATTGCTTCCAATCCATTAAAATGATTCATCTATTTCAAAAAAGGAGTTACCTTGACATATAAATTAAAACATCTAAAATATATAACTTGGTGTTTTAGCAGCATTAAAAATCATGCATTCAGTGAATGAATCATCTTAATAGTTCCCATATGTTTCCCTTATGTATCTCTGCATGATCTTGAGAATCTCCCTCAGCTCCCTAATAAGTTCATTTGATAGATTCTAGGATTCCAAGTCTTTAGTAGGCCTGAAAGGCATAGAACCTCCAAATTCAGTGCACCTATCAACAAATCGATGTGGTATGTAATCAAATGCACACATTCTACTCTGATTATGTTTCTAAAATCTTTTAATTATAAATTCTATAATTTTTTTAGATATTACTAAAAAATAAACTCATTATTCAAATTCATACATTCTATTTCCTCTATATATGAGTCAAAATTCAAAAAATATGAAATAAATTCCTACAATCAAGAAATGTAATCCAAAAACTATAAATGATAATTTTTAAAATAAATATAACTGAGAATATGAATCTGTAATAGAAAAAAATTCAAGGATAAAAACAAACACTGAATAATATTTTTATGATCCATGTACTTAAATTTTTTTTAAATAAAATATGGTTGAACATATTTTTGTTGTGGATGTGAAATACATATGGAAAACTAAAAAATATTAAAATCTATTGAAATAAAAGATGAAAAAACTCAAATGTATGTTTATTTGAATAATAAAAAAACTCTATTCCATATAATAATATAAAATGATTCCTTAATTTAAAAGAAGAAATTACCATGACATATAAATTACAAACATTTGAAACAGATAACCTAGTGATTTAGTAGCATTAGAAATCAAGAATTCAATGAATAGATCAACTTAATTACGCCCATATACTGCCCTTAAGTATCTGCAAGAGCTCTCTTGATAATCTCCCTTGGCTCCCTAAGAACTTCATTTGATCTATTATGGGATGACAAGTCATTAGCTGGCCTGAAAGACATAGAACATCCAAATTCATTACACCTGTCAACAAATGGGAGAGATGTGATCATGGGATGAGATATGAAGAGAAAAACTAAAGGGAAAAAATTTTATGAAAATTTTATCCACTCATGAACATGAAAGATTATTAACATAGGACATAGTTTAAAGATAAGGGTTGTTGAGTTTGTGGAATATTAAACACAATAGAAACCATTATAATTGTTAATATATATTCACATAAAACCCATAAGGAAAGAATCTATTAATAAACGCATTTCTCATTGAAATCAAGAGCACTGGAACATTATTATACAACATATAATATAATTTGTAATGGTGGATGAAAATTTCATTATGCATGAAATAAAAATCCTTTATAAAAATAAGAAATCAAGAGTACCTACAATATGAAAGAGATAACATTAAATATATAGTCCAATGAATAAATTTAGTTAGGCATATTATTTAAGATGAGCTTTGATAGAATGTAATTATAGAGAGAATAAGTAAAACAGAGTTACCAAATTTTTGTAGAATAGTCCTCACTATCTACCGGTAGTGAGAGGGCTGTACATGGAACCTCTAAAGTAGTTGCATAGTGCTTCTAGGTTCTGTCAATATATGGAAAAAATGCTTTTTTCTCTATAGTGACCTTCATAACCTGCATGGTTTTAGTTTTATTGTGCGAATAATTGTCAACCATGATCCAATTATTTAGGTGCCATTAAATCATAATTAAAGGGTTTATTTAATATCTCAGTACACCCAGAAATGGAAGGATTGGTTACAGTGTTATGGTGAGTTAGAAGAGTATAAACTGGTTCATCAATTTTCACCATGATTTTATTTTTTAGGCATAGAGAGGTGCCTTTGTTAGAAGGTTACATTGATGAATCCTTTAGTTTTGGAACATTTGGTTCAACGATAGAGGACATCATGGAGACAAAATTAACACCATTTTCAACAGCATGAGACCCATCCGAAGTATAATTTTTTACAGTGAAGAAGCCTGTATCATTTTCCACCCCATGTTTCTTCCTGTTGATGTTTTGGGTTTATGTGGGGAATTGTACCGAGGGTGTGTTCCCTTAAATGGGTTGATAGGTTCCAGTTTTATTGTGACATATTCAGTAATTTGATTTATTGTTGTTTTTGTTGTGTCTAGAGTGTATTTTTGGGTGGTCATTAGTTTACCAGATTCTGAAATGTGTCCAGTGGAGTTCTGATTTTGAGATCAAATATTAGATGTGACTTGAGTGTGTGGGAAGGAGACTAAATTATATATTTTATTACTAGATTTAATATTTCACTCTGAAATATTAGTGAAATTTACAAGATAAGGGTTCTGGGTCTCTCTAGTACCTGAATTTGTGGTGTGTTTCACTATAATCTAAATTGAAAAAATCTCATGATAATCTTATTTAAGAAGAGGTGCATAATATGTGTTTAAATTATTGCACAAAGGATACTAATTTCAATGAATAACAATACATGTTTCTATATTAAAATACTACCTTGTCATGGATTGGAAAGTATGTTCAAAAAAGAGTGGTCAGTATAATTTAACACTAAATAAAACTAAAATCAAAGTAATATCAACATGAAGATCAGATTTAAAATACACAAACTCAAAAGAAACTCATAATGATGAATGAAACAAAGGTATAGATCATGCTTTAGAACATAATTGATCATCAAATAAATCATTGAGGAATGAAATGGAACATAATTGCGCATAAAACCATTGAAGGGATAAAAAACTATGTAATAAAACTACTTGAAAAGGAAGACACTCACCCAACCTATACAATCCATAGTAAAAATATAAGATCTATCATTTGGTTTAAAGGTCAACTGAATCAACAAATTTTTACCCATTTCTTGTTACTAAAATTCACTTAACCTATATAATATTTAAGGGTTGTTAGGAACATTTCATGTAATGTGATTGCATTATTATGAAATAATCATCGGGAAACTGATTGTAAGTAAACTAACCTTGCAGTGTTTGGAAAGAAAAGAAATGAAATAACAACATCAAATATTTGTTAAATCTGTTGTGTGCAGATACAAAAAAAAATAAGTCAAGAAACTCATGTTCCTAATTGTGTAGAAGATCTGTGAAATTTTGTTGAGGTGGAGCCCCACAAAAAAATGTTGGTTTCTCATTATAGTCCTCCTCTGTAGCAAGAAAAAAATTATTAAAAATTAAAAAATTTGAAATCAGTATTATTGGAAGCAAACATTAAGAATATGAAAATGCGAAAAAAAATTTACAGTGTATTGGTAAAATATAATAGTAGTAGATATAAATTTAGATATAAATTTTCAAAAAGAAAATTTGAAGCTTGTAGATTGGAGAACATGTTTCTAGTTGCTATATAGAATACTATAAAAAACAGGATATATATGCACTGTATATTGTAAATAGTTTTGTAAAAACACAATGTACTGATGTTTTTTTCAAAAATACCCTCATGGCATAAAATTTCCCTCATATGTGAATATTTCTATATGCAATAAAAAGTTTTCATTGAATTATTAAGAAATATAGACATAACATTTTAATAAATTAATATTATTGCATGTTATACATGAAAATAATATAGATCATACACATATGGAAGTCAATATTTTTTCTTAATGATGGGGTGTGATATTAGAGGGGATGCTAACCATTTCTATAATTACCTGTTTGGGGCATGGATGGGAAACTTTCATCTTTGGCTGAAGAGGTGGTACATGTTCACGTGTACCATTTATCTGAACCTTCATCTAGTGTTTCTATTCATGGATTTGTATCTTCAGCGATGGTGAAATATTGAAACAGGTTCAAAAGGACAAATGTTAGCGCTGACAAGGCAATTTAAATTACCTGAATCACCGTTTTTTAGCACACAAAGGATTCAAATTTCTTCCTATAACAATCAATCCTGAAAATGGTCAGAACATGTTAACACCGGGACTATTCTAGCAAGTAAACCCCATACCATTAGTGGGTGTGGTCTTCATAGTAGAAACCACCACAATTTGTTCTTATCGGGTTTTTATTTTAGTTCCTATTGTCCTTCAGTTTCAGTGAAGTCAATACGGTGTCCATTAAGACATCCCATATAATGTATTTAATGATGATTATTAAAAATTATCAACAGGTAAAAATAAAAACTATGTCAACTGCTAAAACACAGTACAAGATCAACTGTTCAGAAACATATATCAGTAATGATATAGAGGATAACTACAGTTATGTTCATAGTTTTGTAAGATGAATAAGAAACATAAAATAGCCCCCAGTACTACCATGATCCGTCATTGTAGAGCAGCAGCACTTCACCAAGTTTGAAGACATTTATATTAATCCCTCTAATAGGCAATTATACCTTACTGTGAGTAAAAGATTCATATTACATTGAGAAAACATCAGTTGACATAAAAAAGGTCATAGTATGCTGATTTGAAACCCCAAATCTGCAAGGATATGTCGCATTATAATGTTTTATCATACCTGAAAAAACGAATCTTCATGTATCTATAATGTAATTTAATTAAGAAAGAAAGCAATCCCAGGACTGTAAATATTATGATACATCACAGATAAAGGGTGTTGGAAGTAGACAAAATTAACATAATTATATTAATTAAATAACAGACTTTAGTACCCCTAAAATATATACATAAAATTAAATAATTGAGAAAGTTTCTTAATTCAAACCTCCTTCCCAGAGGCAACCTTAACACAATGAGGATACATATGTCATAACATATTTATTTTATAATATGAAATAGAAAAGTTGAAATATGCTGATTTTCCAACAAGCCTACATTACCTTGGAAATGCATGTTAAAAAGTCAGTGTAGTTTGTAAGATTTTTTCTGTTATCCATTATATGTAGATGATCTTGAGTGGCATTAGTTGGCGTGGTGTCAATAGACAGACATTATTTACCTTTGACCACATCTTCAACATCAATCTCAGTTAGTAACTTTTTCTATATAAAGATATCATTGTAACGAATGAGTAATAGTCAAAACATATAATATTTACCAATGAAGAAACAATATAATATTTAATAGCTAGCATATCATAAAAACAATTGCGGTGCCTTTCTAATAAAATTTAAAAATAAAACAAAAGGAAGGGAAAACTAGTATTGTTTACAATATGTACACCTTGACAGTAACACAAAATGAAGATACATAATGTATAACTTAGTTTAACAAACAATTTTACTTTATATATTGAATCCAACATCACTATTGCAGATTAATATTGGTGATGCAACATGGTTACTTTCCTAAAAAAGAAGTGTGAAATAAATTTTATAAGTATGTGGTGATTGGTTTAATAGTAACTGACTTCCAAGTAAGGAATAATACTATAATACGTCATATTAACGAAAATGATAATATTGTAATATGAAATTCGTAAGGCTGGGAAGTTAAATTTTGGGGAGGAATTTCTCTACTTACCTGACTTTCTCCCAAACTTTTATGATAGTTGGTGATATAATTGTCATTATTAGTGATGAAGAGAACTGTGAAAGTGTTCAGTTCTGAAGAACGTTTTCGATTCTAAATTTTGTAATTTGTGTCATCTATTGCCAGCAGTAAATTTTTTTGAAAACATTTATATCTGGGGGAAATCCATATTCATCCTGGTCCTATTATAAAATGAAATATAAGTGTGAGTTAAAAAAGGACATCAAATACATGAATAAGATCAAATAGTTCAGAATATTACTTGAATTAGAGATTCTATCAATTGAGAGGCTGTTTAGTTTATGAATTGCATGACGTGTTTGTTGAAGAGAATGACAGATAGTGAGTATACTCATCTGCCACCAGTAGTTAAACTCTTAACCCATTGTATTTATAATGGTTAAAAGTCCCGAGGGTGTATCATTAAAAATAAATTTGTATAATAATCATATACACTAGTATTTTCTATTATATTAGAAACAAATTAAATGAATACCTTGGACTAGTGATGTGTGGTTGTTTTTTGCAATTCTGGAACCATGTATTCTGATCCTCAGTTGGAAATTCTTTCATGCAAGAGTATCATGATTCAAAATACCAGTTATGAGTGCTTTGAAGATTAACTACTGTAGTAGAAATCTAAAATTTTTTTGGCTCTGAGACAGTATTTCATAATTATATACTGATACAAATAGTTTTACATGTTACTTTATTGCAGATGACCTATTAAAAGAAAAAAATCAGGATATTGTACTTACCTCTAGAATATTTTTTACATCGACAATTTTTTGTTATTCCAATAAGGCAATGTTGTAACAGAACTGTTTGAAATTGATGAAGGAGGACATTCCAATTGAAAATGATTGATTACTCCAGATCTGTTAAATGAAATAAAAGTAGCATTATAGACTACAAGTTATGCAGTAGTCGATCATTTTTATGGTGCTTCTAGAAATAATTACTGGACAAGAAATATAAGTAATATGTTTACATGCTTATGAAGTTGTGGACTACTGGGATGTCCATGTCCAGAAGTATTTTTGAAGCATTTATTGAAGTGATAATAAGAACAGATTCTAGAACACATTGAATAGCATAAGCAGGATTAGACATATATAATTGTAAATAAACATTCAATGTCTGTAACATTTAGTATAGCAGATCATTAATTTACAAACATTACATCTTGTAATAAGGCAAAATTGAATTTCACCTAGTCGAACATTTCAATTTTTCATATACAATTAACAAATGTCATATGTTGGATTGTATTAACTGCTGGGTATATATATTTAGATAACATTTTAGTTGTCATTTAGAATATAAAAATTAATGTGTTGTTAATGCAATATGATAGAACATGTTGAAGATCACAAGCATTACTCCCACTAACCTACTCTACATTATATTTTGTAGTATGTAAGTTATTCAAATGTGTAGCTACATATCTTACAGCTCAACCTCTTTTCCCTGACCAGCTGCAAGATAATTATAGTAGAGGAGTCAATTTTGTTTGCCATGTACTCATACATTATGTTGGAAAACTTCCCCCACAAGCTAGAGTTAATTCACAAGCCTCAACAAGAAATCATTTTAGTTGTGTTGGAAATTGCAATATCCTATGTTAATTATTGTGAGTAGTAAAATATGTATACCTGTCATTCTCTAAAACAATTTGAATCTTCTGATTTGAATTACCGATGGACTGTATATAATATTAATGTTGCAGATGTCCAATAATTTCTATGACATGAAAAACTGATGTCAAACTATCATTCTATATGATGGTAGAATCCCTTAATAGTGCATGAATAACATAGTAATTAAGGAAATTAATAAGAATACATTGTCAGATCTTTAGTTGTGGAAGATATTTATTAAAGACTTTTAATAAAGATGCATTTGAAAATAGTAGGTTTCCCCATAAATGGAGTAGTAAAGAAACATACCTATTAATTGTTGTTCGGGAACGAATTTGTTAACAATGTCAGAAAAAGAAGTGAAGTCAAAGCTGAATCGTGGTAGTTGGTCATCGGTTGGTCGAACATATGTGTTGTTGTGAAAAAAAGTCGACAAGCATGTCTTTCTCCCAAGTAGTTACCTTGATTAAGAGAAATTTAGAAATTCTATATGATGGAGCATAGGCCTTAGCTAAGTAAGGGTTTGTTCTTAGTGATTAGCTGGCGGTTTGTAATTATACACTGAATTTTGGTCTCCTGCATCATTAATTGGAAATGTGAACATTTTAAAACCATATGACAGAAATAAAATACATAAAATATTGTACTTCAATAGAAGTACATAGAATTAATGTTATGAAAACTATACAGAAATTGTAACTTCTTCTTAAGGATAAACTCACATCAGCATCGCAAATAATAAAATCAATAGAAGAAATTTCAGAGTTGGGATACAAGTTACACCACAGATTCAATATATAGACTTGTATATTTAATGTTTCATCAGCATCAATAGTAATCTCTTTTAAAAGACACGTTCTTTAGGACATGTTTTGGCTTCTGTATGAATTCAGTTTGTGTACATATATAAAATAGTAAGAAGTAGCACGAGTAATATGTTTATATATATATATGAATTGATAAAATAATTGAACTATAAACATATTGAATGACATGATACCTATGGAAGGTTATAAATAACTTCATTGTAGAAAATGTTTTGTTTACAGTCAGAGGTTGGATTATCTTTATCATCAAGAACAATTTTAATTCCTTTTGGTGACGTCACTCTTGATACAATAACATATATTTTTCCATGACAGAACATATGATTGTGAAGATATAAACAAACATATGAAAGAGATTGAACATGACTCTTATTAATAGTCATTGCATAAGAAACAGTCAATGGATATTGTCTTCTTTGTTGTTTGAAAGGCCATCAGTCGTCATTGTCTGTCATATTAATTCATGGGATGAACACCGGAAACCAAGAATGACTACCAGTTAAAATTTCATCTCCGATGACATGGTCACCCAAGTGGGTAACAATAAGACGAGTACCATTTCATAATCCCACTGATTGATCAACATTGCGCAGCAGCATAATTGGCACTCCGATCATCAAAGTAATTTTGTGTGCAGGAAGTCCAGAGACATTGATAACATTCAACACATCAGTTGTATATATTTTCTATGGATGATCAGTATCAAAACTGGTATTGCAAACGGAATCAGAAATGAAGTAATGTTTTCCTTCTAATGTACTAAGAGTAAACATATATTCATTAACTTCTTAACCATTGTCACGGGTTGGTGATAATATAGAATGACATTTCAAATATGATACATCTCCATAGTTATTGTTTAAATCTGGGTAAGAAAATTCAACAGATGCTTCCAATGCCGATTTATTTTTTCTCAAAAGGTATGTTGATGGGATATGAATACACCCATCCCCATCGTTGAGGTCACCAACACATCCTTCCGCAATATCCAAAATCCATTGTGAAAATCGTTGTACATAATCAGAACATATATTTGAATCTTTAGAATTCAACCTCATTTTTTGGGTTAATTTTTAAACCTAATAGTGTTTCCATAGATATGATGACCTTTTACTTGAAAATACAATGTCACTTCTATCACCACCAGGGATTACTAGAAGTATTTGTCTGAAATCTCCTCCTAGGACAACCGGTAAACCCCCAAATGTTAAATTAGAGGAATTTTCATTCTTTATTGAATGTATATCTCATAATGTATGATCAAGAGCTTCAAAATAGTTTTTATAAAGCATTGGAGCCTCATCCCAGATAATCAATTCTATTGATTGTAGCAATTCTGCAATATCACTCCTTTGCTGAATGTTGCATACAGAGTGATCATGTGTAGGAATCGGAATACAAAATTATGAATGGGTTGTCCTCCCACCTGGTAGGAGTAATGATGTTATACCAATTGAAGAAACTAAAAGAACAATTTTTCATTTGTAACATTAGTAAACATGTTAAGACTCTCTAGATGAATGTTTTACCCATCCCTCCAAATCCATGCAGGAAAAAAATCCCCCAGCAGTAGATCATAATGCAAACATAATTTTCTCGATAACCTCTTTTTGTTCAATAGTAAACATATTGTGCAATGATGAGTACTAATTTTTATGTTCTTCTCTATTGTAATTAATCTCTTTAGAAATTAGTCGATTACATTGGGCAGTTAATGAGTAATATGGAACGGGCATTGGCAGATAACATTGTAGAGATTTACCATTGCGGCACAGAATGTTGTCTATTTCTATCAAACCTAACATTTGCCTTTGATGGTGTATTATTGTCAAGTCTACAAGAAAGGGAAATAGTATTATAATGAAATATACTATCATAGATATGTATTGACAAATATGGTAAGTTGTTTGTTCCTCTAATTTGCAGTAGTTGTTGTTGGGAATATATAATATCATCGATTAGAATCCTTCAGGTTTCAAGCCAAAAAGTATCAGGTCGGGAAATGGTATTTGAGAACAACATTACAACAAACAGTCCTTGCAAAGTGTGTCCCATTCCCCAAGAAGAGGCATATTTTAGTGCTTGAATGAACTCATTTTCATGAGCAAACAGTCCCATTGCTGAACATGTTTTTCTGATTGAACTATGTGTAATGTTGTTAATTATTATAATAAAATCATATAAAGTCGCACCTCTGGCCTTTGTTAATATAATACACAAGTAGTAAAGTTCTCCAGAAGACGGCGGAACATAGTACAGTCTTCCAATACTGAATCCTTATTTTCACAGGTACCATTTTTTTCACGGTAGAGGTAGACAAATATTGTTGGGAATTCTGCATATGTTAAACTTCTGCCTACTTGGTATAATAAATTTGCATCAAACCAAGATGTGAACATGGTATTATAAATTTTACCATTACTTAATATGTCTTCAATATTGTCACAATATGCATACATCACATTGTTTTGTCCAGGTGAATGAAATTGTATTCTATCAACCAGAGGATGTCTAAAATGGATTTCATAGGAAAAGATCCTCTAAGAAGCTTCACAAGCTGAGATGTACCGGTATTCTTAGTACATTTTAATTTTGTCGACACTGTTATCAGAGAGATGATCATTTTTGTCATAGAGTGCCACATTAACACGATCCCGACCTTTGTTTATATATTTAAAATGTTATTTGATACAGGATGATTGATTACAAATTTCAATATTCAGATGAGCATTATATTTCATGAGCATAACATGATTGTATGGCACAACAAACTGATTGTCTAATGCTATTCCATTTTTGACAACTGTCGATCTAGTATTCCTTCTCTAATATACAACATAACCATCATCATCCCTTGTGATATGTTCAACAAATTTTTTTGGATAATATTTTGAGCATTTTCCATTATGCATACAAGGTGAACAACAGTTTGCATCACCACAAGGCCCATAGATCATAAAATTTTCAACTACTTCATGAAGTTTATGGGATGTTCTTTTATTTGGAATTTCTGCCGTAACATATTCTGTTAATGTCATTTGGAAAGAAAACTTTGTTTTCCTAACTAAGAAATAGTATAATGTGCACATGTGGGAGTCCCCTCTTCTGAAACTCCACAGTACGAACAACTACATCAGATAATGAAGGACTGATGAGATAACATGTGAAATAAATCTGTAATTTGATGGTAGAAGTTTTCAATAAAATTGTACTTTTAATGTGCGAAGAAGCTTCATACATGCTCAATACTTTCCGGAAAGAAACAACCATCTCGTAAGTCTTTCATGAGTTGTCCCACCTTAATATTTAATATTTGAGAATGAATGTGAGGATAGTCTTATGGGTGAAGATTGTGTAACTTTAAAAATTTCAAAACATCAGGCCACATGGGATTGCATGTAAATGTTACAAAAAGATCTGGATAGACCGCCCAATTAAAAATTTACATAGCATCTTGGTAATTCTGAATCATATATCTTAAGAGTCATGTAAATGTGGAAGGTAAGATGATTCGTTTCCAACACAATGTTCCATCTCGGTCACATCTAAGGAATACATCTTGAAAACCGTTGTATAGTTTTTCAGTAAAACTCTTCTGATTGAATTGAATAAAACTATGTCTTTGAGATTAAATCATTGTATATGTGTCCACAATAAATTGTTGAATCAGCCTCCTAGAATGAAGTAGACAAGACGAATCATTGTAACAAAATTGAAGTTGAAAAGACAAATATTCTCTCATTGTAACTTTACTCCATTTTTCACTTTGATTGAATGGTGTCACATGATGGGATATGTTGTCGACATATCCATCTTCTCCTGTAAAAATTAATGACTATTGTAGAGGCAGGTTTAACGGGTGAATCTCATATATGCACTGAAATTCCCCACTTTTTATTTAAATGATGAAATCTCTCTGATGATTTATATCTTCAATGTCGCCAACAATCAGAAATGTGATCTCATATTTAGTTGTTATGTTGTATCTTTGTGTATCACTTCCTCGTCTTCTAAGCATTCGTAGCTTTAAATTTGTACTTCCAATACTATTAATAACATCCCTAGCCATTCTAAATTGACGTGATAAATCATTTATTTCGTGGAGCATTTCTTTTATTATACAAACAATAGATTATTGTATAACAGAGCTATGAATCGTGTCGTCGAATCTGAATTTGATAGTGTTAAGTTATAATTAGAGGACATAAAAATGAGACTTTACCAGGTAATAATGTTGACACCTGATGGCATGTACTCTATTGTGAGCATCATTTGCAGTCTCATATACATATATCTGAGCAAACATTGGTGGTTGTTCATCAGGGGTACATAAACATCCAATACGATGGTAGTTTTGTCCATTTAATATAAAAACATGTGGAGACCCTCCACAATCCACAGATTTGTCTACTTTTCCACCCAATGATGTGAATGCAAAAATTGAATTGTAAATATGCATGTGGTCTTGGAATGTTTTGAAATGAGTAGAGGTTGTATTGAAAACTAATTTCTTTAGGTATTCAGGAAAAGTAGGAAGCTACTGCAAAGAAATTTTCTCTAGGGAGTAACATAAATTAAATCATGGGATATGTATGTGGCTATATTATTTACTCTTCTCTTCATACAAGAAAATTGAACCGCAGTACTCACAAATGTTTGAAGGGTCTCCAAAATATGAATATTTTGTAGGATCAAACTATAAGAATATTTAATATTAATGGGAATATAAATAGCATACTAATTCAATTGTCTACACATAATAGATAGACAATTGAGTAATACTTAAATGAAAATAACCTGTTTGTTCAAGAGATGTGTCCAAGTTCATTGAAGTAATACATTCTGTTGTTGTCTGATTAAATGTTTGCAGTTCCTCAGGCGGATGTGATGTACCTGCATGCCTTTGTGATGAATTTTAATACAATAATAGAAAAAATACAATGGGGTTGTTTATTCTTGAAAATATAATGTAAACTTTGATAGACTTCTGTAGTTTATAACAGAAGCATTGTCATAGTTTTTTAAAGTAGTATTTTCTGCTGTCGTCAGATTCATGGCTTGTTGTTCATCTGTGAGTTCTGTATTACCCGTATGCTTGCATTGATATGAAAACACCATTGGTGAAATTATTAATGTAACTTATAAATTTTCAATATATAAAGACACAGATATGACATTCCTAAAATGGTAGTTGGACTGTAGTACACGCTCGTGGATGGAAAAGGAACGTGGTTTCCGATATCAGTATAAGCTGCAATGTTCATTATTGAAGGTAGATGTGCTCTAATTAATATTGCACTATCACAGATAATCTCATCCACTGAACTGAAATGTCCTTACCATGATGGGGATGCATCATATGACTTTGAAAGTGTACATTAATTGGTATTCGTACCTTGTGAGTGGGTAATGAAATTTCTTAATAGAAATGAAAAATATTGTACATTTGATGAAACAATGTTCATTGATAACATGCATACCGAATGAAAGACTGTGTTGTATCATGTTATTTGGTCGTTTCTTTTTTTTTCTTTGATCCACTGTATATTGTTGGCATATCAGAACATTCTTGAAGGAATGTGTAACAAGAAGATGCGAAGTCTTAGCAAGATAATTTTGTGTATTATACAGTACAAAGATAATATATTTAATGTGGAGATGGTAAACATAATTTACCGTTTCTTCATATAGGTGACAATGGAATGTGTCTTTATAATACTGTGTTATTAATTACTATGAAAACATCAGCGGTAAAACATTGTCCCCAAGTTAGTTTTACCTTAACAGTCTAGTATATTTGCAATATATATTGTCTGGCGGCAGGATTCTATAGCATAGTGGTATCATACATTGATTTTAATTATGGTAAGTAATGAAACAGTAATTGACTTAGTGAATTGAATCAACAGTTTCTGGGTACTGGTGAAAAAGTAAAATAGAGTCTCTATTGCGTGATAGCTATTGGTGTTACAGGTTCAGCTGGATTAATGTTTTTAGTAAACAACCTACCTGGGGAATTTCAATCATCATAAAATTATAAGTTGATTGATGAAAGATAACGACACAGTATTAGGAATACTGGTAAAGCATAAGACTAACTGATTGTCGTTGCTGTCATAGCAGTCGTCTTTGATGTCGTGCATCTCTGTATCTCAATGGCAATTGCAACGTCATATCATGTATTTTTTTATTATATTGTAATGTAAAAAACAAAACCATAAAAACAGGCAATTCATGATTATGTTTATATTCTTAACAATATATATGCTACAGAAAGATGTGCTTTAGAATATGAATATAGTCACAGTCACCGGACTGGATGTCAGGAAGGTACACTTGACAGTTACAAACTGGAAGCAGTCTAATAGAAGTTGTGATATTTTTCAGCAAATGATGGTATGTTCGTGATAAACTAAAACATGGGTAATTGGATGCAGTATTATGATCATATTATTTAGAGTATACCTTCTGAAGTCAAATAATAATTAGAATCGTCATGAACATACTACTATAGTTGGCTGTCTAGATACATTTTTACATACGTGTTTAGATAAATGATGAAGACATATAATATTTTCACTATCGAATGAGTGTAAAGTATAATGTAATTGAGTAATCATTTGTGTAGTCGAAACAATTGTGATGATGAAACTATGTTACAGGTATGAGAGTCTTGTATGCAAAAAAACATGTTGTGGAGCCTTACAGCTGCTTCCTCGTAACTGATGAAGGATGACTTCTATCCCAGTAGTTTCGGCACCGTTTGTTCTAGCCTCTGAAACCCTAGTTTGTAGAATCCCTTTGTATGGATGTAGTGTGTTAAAAAGAAGTGTCGACCTTTGATTCCAGTGATTTATGATCTTGTAGCTGTCATTGGGTGTTGAAGAAATTTAACATGCAAGAGGATGGTTTATTGATGAGACGAAAATCAGATGATTTATGCCGGAACAGTGGGAATTATAACCTACGGGAGGATTATTTATCAAAAGGTTGATGGTGAGGAGATATGGTTTAACAATCTCTACAACGAAAATCGGACTGTTGGAGAACTCGACAAATGTGCGAGGTTGCGTACAGTTTGCAGCAAGCAGATGCAGGTAGGGGACTTAGGAGTCGACGACTGATTCGGGACGTCACGCAGGGTTTTTAGCAGGCATACGTGGGGAGAAGAATCAAGAGTCATCGATAGAAGAGATAAGTCGCGTAGTGTTTGCAGCAGGTATAGGTGGGTAGATTCACTTGAGAGACGATGAGAAGGGGTTTTTTAGTGCACGATGCCTGGAGTGGAGTGGAGCATGGATGGAGCGACACGTGTTGGAGAAAAACCATACTTTAGTATATATATATATATTATTTATATAATTGACATTATTAAATAATAATATATCTATTATGATCTTACCTTTCCATTAACATAGTAATTATAATGTTGTTGCTCCATATGTGTGATTTATCACCTCCACAAAGTGATGCGATTCTTTTTTCCTCACAACATAAAATGATGATATATATATATATATATTCAAATGATTAATATGTATTCAATGATATCTTGATTATTGTGTAAAAATAATAATAATTAAATTCTTTACCTAAATAATCAATTGAAAATTGAAACATTACAGATGTGCAAGTACGGACTACCATATCTATTGTTATAACATTGTACATTTTTCATAACCATAATCATATGGTTTGATTTAAAAGTAACATTTATGTATAAAAGTGATTATTTATAGTGAATATTATTTTTAGATGATGTAATCCTAACCATTTTGAATATAAACACCATTTTAATGTCATTTTGGACTCGATCATCAAATATCAAAAAAAATTGTCAATGAGAACACAAAATTTTTTGTATTTTTTATAACATGATAATAATTCATATAAAATGAATAATAATATTTAAAAGTATTCTCATGTAATTCTATAATTATCCAATGTATATTATTTAATAATGTAATGATTATATTTGATGAGTCGGACTCATGGTAAGAACATTCATGTAAAAATCTCTTTAAAATTAATTCTCTCTACTCTCTTTATAAAATAAAAAAATGAAACCTCGTTATCTTATAAAATAACATCAATTGTTCCCACTATTATGTCACTTTAAAATTTTTATGTTTTCTTTATAATTTTACATTGTTTTTCAAATAATGTGGTTTCATTTATGAGTGGGTGACTTTATAAAAATGAAATATGATTTCAAATTGGAAATATAATTTTTCCTATATGATTATTTTATGTCACGTAATTATGTTATTTTAATTGGGAATGTATTATGTGTTTAGGTGGATCAGTGATAAATTGAGGGTTGGTAAGCCGATGATAAATCTCAAATGAAATGGGAAATGAGATCTACATAAATTGTAGGGTTTCTCCTAATAGATTTAGGAATGTACAATAATGACTATACCAAATGTAACTATAGAGGATAATATCTGTATATAAGGTAAAAAATACAATGTATGAATTATATGGAAGTTAAATGTTACCTTTATAATTAATGATTTTGATGGAATTTTTTAGGTATCATATGATTTCATGAGGTAAGATAAAGATTTTATATTTTATGATTGAAAAGTATGATATTGTTAAAATGTTTTCATGATTATAATAATTTCATTGACTAATGGACTATATACTTATTTTATATACATTTCTATGATTTTTGTATCATTCCTAGTTTATATCTTGTTTTTGATAGTTTTATGAATGGGTTAGAGAATTGAGGATGTTCAAATGAATGTTATGAGAATTTTTATCCTAAAAACGAAATCATGTTTTATTTGAAATGTTTTTTAATTTGGATTATGTGTATAAAATTTTAGTAGAATCCATATTATATGAATGAGGAATTTTATGTATTAATAATGACTTAATGATCTTAATATCTAGACCTGAAAATATCTCCAATGATAATGAATGTAAATTCTTGACATAACTCACTATTAAGAAATGATTATGGTTGGGATAATAATATTGGTGTGAAAGGTTGATATATATAACATTATCGGTTCAGATATCTATAAATTATTTTTATATTATGAATAAGTTGAAATGATATAGAATTTGAAGAATACCATGTAGATTAATCAAAAATAAGTCTGTTCAAAATGGTTTTCCATAGAGGAAACATGGAATCTATCCAGGAAAAGAATCTGTAGGGAAAACACATCAAAATCTACGGCATGATATTATAGGATTCAGAACTGAATAGTTTGTTATAGTGATGGTGTATTTGACTCTGGCTACAAATGGATGTGGTATCCATGCATGAGATTATTTAGATTAAACATAGTGAAACATACCAGTAGGAAATAATTTTTTAATGATACATCCTATATCATTAAATGATCATTTTACCCAATAATGGTTCAATGGTGGATTAATTACCTAAAAATATTTCCATATCACGGGTTTTTTAGAAAAACAAAACCTTTTTCTTTTTGTTTACATTTTGAAGTTTAAGCCAATATTTGGTCTTCGATGGTTATGAATATCAATGATATTGATGATATTGAATCATTAGAGTATGATGAATTAAGAAATAATTTTTATGTGAAATATTTTACTATGGTGACTCAACATATGATGGAAATAAATTCTTGGAATTGAGTAAATATGAGTATTCAATGGCTTCATATAAAGAAAAATTCTGAACTCACAATGTTTTCTCCAAATTTTATTTGGGAATGTTGATTCCAAAATCAATAATATTTACTCAGCATAAATCCAATATATCAAAGGTCATTGTCTTCCAAAGAATTTTAATGTTATGGAAAACTTTTTTAAGGTGTGTAGAATATATAAATAAAGTTTTACTATGATAACATCTTCATTGAAAACAAAAAAAAATGTGTTCAATGTTTTAGGAGAAAGGGAAATTATTATTAAATAAGTATGATGGTAATAAAATTATGTTTAGATGTTGTAAAATTTTTGGTAAAAACACACATGAGAATGCCTTCAAAATTATAGTGAGTTCTTGTAATGTGTAAAATGGGATATAAGGCTCATAACTAGAAAAAATGTAATAATAATTTTAAGATAAAATTTAATTTACACTTAGTAAAATATTTGTAGTGAAATGTGATGGGTCATTATGAAAATGATTTTATGAAGAAGAATTAAAATGATAGAAATATCTGTAACACAAGAAGAATGGTGAGGTGAAATACATTGAAAATATTTCAAAATATTTTAGGCCATAAAATTAATTGAAAAAATTTAGATTTTTTATTCATATTAAACCAATGTGTGGTTTGATTCAAGTTCTACACATTCACTCATTTCTAATAAATAGTTTAGTAAATATTGAATTCCACATGAAGAAATAAATCTTGAACAAATATTAAAAACATATGGGGGAAACATTTTGTAATAATATAAATAATAATAATCCCATTGTATTTTTTAATTTAAATTATTTACTAATAAAATTGTTCCCCACTAGTAGTGTCTAATGTAATTATAGGTACGGATTTTATTTCTATTTACCATAATAAAATAGATGGTAGAGCTAAAGAATTTTTTTTCTCTAAGGTTTTTAGACTATATACATTAATGAATCCATTCAATTTACAACTAATCAATATGTTGGTAAACTATTCAAAATTTTAAATAATTATTTTAAATAACATATTTTCCAAAAAAATGAATCATTTCATATTAATGTTATTGGAGTGGTAAATGAGAATAATTATGTTTTTTATAATTATTTTCCTCCTATTATACCTGATTAGGAAGATGAATTAAATTACGATTTTTTCCGGATGTAAAGACAATTTCTAATCCCAATTATCTAATGAATAAAATAGAATTTTTTTAGTTGAAAAACATTGCAGGATTTCTTTGATAAAGGTTTAATTCAACCTAGTACATCACCATGGGGTGATCCTATCATTTTTGTTAAAAATAAACAAGGTTACATGAGTCATTCATTTATTAAATAACTTTGAATAAAATCACTATTAGGAACAAGTATTATTTTCCTCATATCGATGATTTCATTGATGAACACAGGGTGCATAATAATTTTAAATGATTTATCTCATGTCAGAAAACCCTGAGTTGGAATTAAAAAATGTAGATATTATTATGAATACATTTTATACTAGATATGGGAATTTTGAATTTTAGTTATGTCATTTGGGTTAACTAATGAATCTATAGTTTTAATAATCCTTTTGAATAGAATATTTCATGGATTATATGATAACTATTTTTTTGTGTTTATTGAAGAAATATTGGTATATTATAAAATTAAAGAGGAACATGAAAGATATGAAAGGTTGGTTTTTAGAAACATAAATGAAATATAAATGTATGGTAAATTCATTATTTGTGGGTTTTCATTATAACAAATTTCATTCCATGGTCACTTTGTTTCAAAATATGGAATAATTTTCAATCATTCTAAAACAAAATTTGTTGAAGAATTATGATAGCCCACAAATATAACTAATATTTGTAGTTTTCTTTGTATAATAGGATATTAAAGATGATTTATTGACAACATTTTGTGGTCATCGTGACCACTGTAAAAGTTTACTTTAAATGTTTGAAGATCATCTGGTGAAAATAATGCGATGATAGTTTTATGGGATTATATAGGTGAATGGTGAAGGATCATGTTTTGGATCTGCCTTCAAGAAATAGTGCATTTTTTATCAAGTGTGATGCTTTTTTGAAAGTTTATGGTTGTGTTATATTGCATAATGTTCATGTTATTTCTTATTATTCAAGCCAGTTGAATCATAATGGGTTAAATATCTCAACAAAGTATTTTGAATAGTATTCCATTATTTTTCATTAATAATTTGGAGGTAACATTTTTATTGAGTATATTTGGAAATATATATTGATCCATAATTGTTGAAGTATATATTGATTTTCAATGAATTTAAAATGAGAAAAATCAGATGTCTGGATCTAATCAAGTATTATGTTTTCATAATTCATTTACTTCCCAGAAAATATAATAATGTTTATGATGGTTTGAATATAAAATGAAATGCTACATTAACCATGATACATTTAGAACATGACCTTTTGATTAATGATTTGATGTATTTATTCATAGATATTATCACTATAGTAAATTATTATATTTTTTCAGTTTTTAGTGTGACCATCACTATTAAAAAATAATAATCAATCTTAAATAGAAGAAAAAAATGATTCAAACTCTATGTTTATAGAATTTCGCATACATATAGAATGTTTTTTGATATTTTTGAAGTGATTGTGTGTTTTGTGTGATTCATAGTAGAATATAAGGATTCTATGTTAAGCATATAGTCCTTTGTTTTTGGTTTATATAGGTAGAATAAATACGTATAGATTCCACTGAGAGTATACATTTTTTATAGAAAGAAAATCGATATTGATGACTTGACATTGAGATTCTTGACATATCAATAGGTTAAATCCAAGAGGTGGTTACCAAAAGGGATGCATCAACATGTTTTGGATATTGAGTGTAAATGAAAAAATATATCCAATGACTTTGTAGTGAGATTCCCAATACTTATTGAGGTAACAATGTGATCTAGGTTATTATTTATAAATTCACTAAATTTTCTTCTTTTATTCCTATTCAAGAAACTCTATAACTATATTAACATTATATTTTTTTTCTAAAAGATAATGCTAGATTGCATGGTTTTCCTATCTACGTAGTATCAAATTGCGATATTCAGTTCACTTCTAACTATTGGAATTTTCTTTAGAATTCATTGGTTTCTGAATTAAATTATTGTATATATTTTCATCCTCAATTAGATGGGATGTTTGAATGATTAATTCAAACTATGGAGGATATTCAATGAGCATGTACTTTGTGTTACTATAGGAATGGGGAACAACATATTTCTTTGGATTAATATGATTATAATAATTGTTTCCATTCTATAATATACATGGAATAAATTAAGACATTATATGGAATGTGGAATCAGAAATCCAACTTTTTGGGATGAATTCTAAGAAATAATATTGATGGAATAAGAGTTTATAGAGGAATACATAGATAAATATCTATTAATTCAGCAAGAACCAAACATATCTAAGAGCATGAAAAAATGTCTTCTAGGTAACTGAAAGAATTATGTTTTTTATAGGCGAGGGATCTCATCTTTCTCAATGATTCTCTATTGAAAAGCGACATACGGTTTGGTATGAATTTGATGATGTGTCCAAGATTCATTTGAACTAATGAAATACAACTGAAAGATGGATCAATTTTGTATCGAATAAATTATTCTATGATTTTATCAAAGGTGCATAGTGATTTTCATGTTTCATTATTAATAATTTATATACAAGATCCATCTAATTTTTTGAGTAATTATATATTTTAATTTGAAGAAAATATTTCATTTGAAGAAAAACCAATCCAGGTTATTCAACATCAATGATAAGTGTAGTCGAATATGTTGATTTATTAGGTTATAGTTTTAACAAAAACCCATGCGGTTGAAGAGAAAACATTGGAATCTAATAATTCTATGAATGAATGGAAACCACACTTATTTAATATGATAATAATTTTTTTCAGTTAAAATTCCCAAAAGCAGGGACTAATTTAATAACTCAAAAAATTATAAAATATTTATTTATCATATTAATAAATATTAATTAATTGTATGTCAATTAAAATAGACACTATGTTTTATATAGAATAAGATAAATCTAATTTAAATGGTGGATTTTTTTCCTAAAAATGAAATTTTACTAACTTTTAATGGTGATCCAATTTTAAATCTAATTTTGGTCAATTTTTTAAAAAAATTATGTCAAAATAAACTCCCACTTTAGAGTAAGAGTGTCAAAAGTTACTTTGGTTGACTTTTTGGTATTTTATTTGATAAAATTCTTATTTTAATGAATAGTGTATAATACATAATATTTACTCAAAATTTTATTCACATTAACATTTTATGTATTGTTAAATGAAATATGTGAATTTTTTCAATATATAATTAGATCATATATTATCATTTATGACAATTTATTTCATTAGAATCAATTGCACATTGAAATTGGTAATAAAAACGTTATAAACTATTAAATGTTATTAATTCAAATACATGTATTCTTGATAAATCGATGATTTTATTAT
Organism: Viscum album; assembly: GCA_963277665.1. NCBI lineage: Eukaryota > Viridiplantae > Streptophyta > Magnoliopsida > Santalales > Viscaceae > Viscum > Viscum album. The sequence continues at coordinate 1,212,498,837 of OY728131.1, read as the reverse complement.
TAAATTATTTTTAACAAAATATATTTCTTGAATTATGAAAAAAAATTTATCATTTTCATGAGTATTTAATTTATGATCTAATAGGTTCAACATAATTTTTGTAAATTATGAATTTTAACATTAGAAATTGTTATTATTACCACCGTAAATAGTAAAAAATGATTATGATGGTTAAATTATTATTATTATAACTAATATAAAATCAACCTAAAACATTCCCCAGTTTCTTTTTATCATTTATTTCAATAAAAATCTTCTTTGGGTAGAATTTATAGACTTTGTAAGCCATATGTGATTGATTAAGACCTTTATAATGTTACATTCAAAGAGAATAATTTTTATTGAACACCCCAATTTTTATCATGTAATGTATTTATAATATTATTCATGGGATCTCATTAACTATAAGTATTATATATATATATAATTTTTTACCTGATCCATTGTAAATAGTTTTTAAATTACATTAAAAAATTAATTAATTTAAATGGTGACACAATGATGACGAAGTAATTATTTAATTAATGGAAATATCAACTAAATGATATAATAAATATAATAAGAAATATAATTTGATATAATTTATTCCATCCATGAATTTATGGAATTTATTTTGCATGATAGATATTATATGATTGATTAAAAATTAATTTTTTTATTTTAAATGCATTTTGGAAAAGTGAAAAACCAAGAGTCGCATTAAAGTCAGTGATAAACCTTACATGATCACAATAGACACAAGTGTCCTCCTCCATAGTAGTGGATTCCCATTTAGAAGATGGATTATAATTCCTCAAGAGATTATCACCTTGGTTCCAACTCCTCTTTTGATCCAGTAAGCGCGTCCCAGTAAAATATTGCATCGACAAGCTATTTTTTTTGAAAACTGAGATCTCCCTGAAATCCCGCATAGAAAAAGCTATTATATTCACTGGTTGTGGTAGGTAATATTTTTCCTTCCTTATTCTTCATCTTTAATAGAAGACAATACTCCTTCATCCTCTATCATTAACTTTCCCCCACCCTTTACAATATCACAATATGACCGATGGGAGGGACTCCTCACATTTTCATTATCTCCCTAATAAATACTCTCCATCTTACCAAATAGGTTCTCCGAAATAGGTTTCATGCATGCCTTTTCAATCCTTATCCTCTATTAAGCGTTTTGTTTTCAATCATCAAAAGAAACCTAACCTCAATTACATTACCTTTATTAGTTTACTTCCCTCATCCTTAATGGATGCCCATAAGTACTCTGGATTGTGCTGTATATTGTTGATATCCGGACTAGGAGTCTCTTCCCCATCCATAAAGGCCTTCTCGGGACCCAAATCTTTATCAAGGTGGTTCTCTATGAATCCCCCTTAGAATCAATGGGTACATTTGCATTAGAATACAATCATGTTTTTGTGAGGCTATCGAACCTATTTCTCAATTGAAGCACATGTCGGGCCGAAGTAACCAGACCCCAAACTTCCCCAGTTCTCACTGGATTGGCCTCTTCAAAAGTAGTGGTGAGACCCCCCCCCCCCATTCAAGAAGATTCTCCCTAACCGCCGTAGTTCCATTCCTATGATGTTCCACCTGATCATCCGTAAGTATCAAATCAGCATCATTTTGTAAGCACAACCTAGAAGGGCCCTCCAAATCCTGGATCAACCTACTAAAAACATCGGTCACCATTGGATTAGATGAGGTCATTGTATCTTCCATAGACATAGGACCATGAAGGAAAACCCCATTCTCCTTTTGAACACCCTCTAAAGCCTCCTCCTCCTCCAAAGGAATGGGTGATTGAGAACCTCCAACGCAGCCATCTGAGCCAATTTTTATCTATTCTAAACCATCCCTCTAGTAAACCACTAAATCCTTTCCCTTTGAAACCTTTTCCCTATTTTCCAAAACATGGTATTTCCAACTACGAGTCTCCAAATCATGTGTTGGAGGTACCCTTCAGAAAAATTCTGATGTGTGTACTAGGGGATTTCTCGTCAAAAAATAATCAGTCTAATTCTCAAAAAAAAAACCACTTGTTTCATGCACCTGTATTCCTCACGAATAGTTATCCAATCTAATTCAATATGCAACAGCGATGCGTCAACTTCTACGCAGACCTAGGGACTGACCAGATGACACATTGCCTCATTGAGGCTATAAAATCATAGAAACCTACCGACGAGGATACCCAACATTTTAGATAACAAATGTATTTTGAAAATTTAACTAAAGATTGAGGAAGCTTACCCATAAAACTGCATAAGGAAAATCATGTTTCATGTGAATGTAAAAGGACCTAAGTAGAATGAATAAGAGAGTCCCAATGAAGTTATGATGCGGAATCAAAATGTATTTGATGAGTTCCACCTCTGATTCAAAGAAAATCATGATATAATGGCTATCAGCAAAGTTGACTATCGCCCTTTCGTGAAGATCCCATGAGGCGACGATGAATCTTTCAAATTCATCGACAACAGTTCTCCTCTTCTTGAAACGAGAAAAAAGTGTGATGTTCAGTAGCACTAAGGTTTCCATTATCTCAGAAGTCAATATCTGAATGTTCAGAAGCCCATAATGAAGTTCTGGGACTTTATGTCTTATCGACTCTTTCAGAAAAGGGGGAAGATAATCCTTATTGAAGAAGGGGTGGAATGTTGACCCTGCACTCCTGAGGGATGATGATGTCCCCTCCCCCACCAAGGGGGGAAGAGCCAGAGCTGAGGTCAGCATAATCCCCAACAATAATAGATCATCACAATGGTTCTACTCACCTTATAGAATTTATTTAATTTTTTTTCAAAATATAAATATGTTATGATATTTTTAAAAATTCAAATATTGATTAGTTTCACAATAGATGATGATATTATTTTTAAATATAAAATCTATTACTATATGAAATATAGTTTTTAATAATATATTATTTATACAATGAGTTTGTATATATCTTATAATATTATATGTTAATCATTTATATATCAATTATCATGTTATATTAATTTTATTTACCCTCAATGTGTAAATTAAATAATATCATGTTTAAATTTAAATGGTTTTTAAACAAAAATATAATAATTAAAAAATAAAAATTAATTAACTCATTATCATTTTATAAATCTTATTTGATGAAAACATATAATATATTTGAAATAAATCAATTTTGATTAATTTTTATTAGATTATTAATTTATATTAATTTAGTTTTTTTACGAATTCCATGAGTCTCCCTCCACTCTCATATCAATGGGAACCCATTATTATCTATTCTTTACATCTCAAAATATAATTGATTTGACCACAATTGACCTAAATATCTTACTATAATACCTCCTTGAATTATAATAGAAATATTTTAGTCAAAACACTCACAATTGTGTTGTTAATATGTGAATCATCGGAGGACATCCGATGGATATGTATCATTTTTAATTAATTGTTTCTATTTTATTTTTCTTACACATCCTTAAAATATTATTCATTTAGGATGAGGAAATAAGTTCAGTATCCTATTTAATAATATATTTTATTATGTAAATCACATCACCATAATACATGTACAATTACATTAAATGGGAATTTTATTATTCATCGTGTGTATGGAAGGATACCACATCGTGAACTAAAATAATTCATCTTCCTTCACCATATACATAGCGTTAACAGAATGATTATATTATTAACTATATATGAAATTCATTATAGATTTATCATTATAAAATGATTATATAGCTTTTATTATCATACCTCTATGTGCGGAAAAAATTATAATGTTGTTTGTACATGCGTGTGAACTATCATATCCATGAAGAGATGTTCTTTTTCATCACATCACTTGTATGATATTTAAAATGATATATAATGAATTAATATTAAATTAATGATATAATAATAATTATTGAAATATAAAATTACAATTACCTTGTCATAATAAATGAACATTAAAAAATTTAAACGTTACTCATCCGTACATGCAGCATACTGTCTCTATTATTATATCGTTGTTCATTATTAATTAACAATAAATAAATTGTTTGATTCCAGTAAATTATTTTTTTATAAAATTGATTATTATATCATGAATATTATTCTATATATGATAAAATTAAGACAATTTTACTATAAAACCCCTTTGAATGTCATTTTGGACTCGAGTGTAGAATATCGACAAAACAAATGATGTGAACATAAATAATTACGTAATTGTTATAAAATGTTAATAAGTCACATAATAGGAATAATAAAATACAAAAAGGTAATAAATGATCTAAATAAATAATCAGTTTTTATTATACAGGATGGTAAATGTTATACCTGACGATTCAGACACAATGTAAGGGTATATTTTAAAAAAACATTAAAATTCACTCTTTCAACTATTTTTTGAAAAGACAAAAGGAATGTTTTATAACAGATATGCATTGAAAATTTTTTTAGATTTGATTTCACTTAAATGTTTTCATTTTTTTATTAAAATTTAAATTTTTTTTTCAATACAATTTTTCCTTTACGATTTTATGGATTTAAAAATATAAAATGATATTTCAATGTGGAAATGTTATTTTTTCCTTTATTATTGTATTAAGTGTTATTATTATTTTATAGTTCATGGGAATTTTTTATTTATTTGGGATGTTCCGTGATAGGCCAAGAATGGATGGGCCAATGATTTCTCTTTAATGCACTGGGTAATGATGCTGAGAAAAATTTTATGGTTTATCCTATGAGATTAATGAAATATATCATGATGGGTATTCAAAATGTAATAGTTATGGTTTCTCCCAATGTATACATAAAAGCTGTAATTTAATAATGATATCGATTCCCATGATTCCATTATAGTTTTTTATTTTTCTAATTTTTTATTGGAATCATATTAGTTAATGAGGCAAAGAAAAATTATTTATGTTTTATGGGTGAAAATATTTTTTTTTAAAAATAATTTTATGATTTTAAAATATTCACAGACTAATGGTTTATGTACTTATTTTATTTCCCTTACTAGTATTTTTGTTATGATCCCCTATTTTTTAATGTTTTTCCTATGGTATAAGGATAAGAAAGAGAAATGAGGAAGACAAGATTAATTTTATGATGATTTTTATCAAGATAATGTTATATATTTTATTATTAAAAGTGTTATATTTTGGAAAAAGTGGATACTATTTTAGATGTACCAACATTTAATGAATGATGGATGTTATGTACGAATAATGAACTAATGTGGTAAAAATCTAAAACAGTAAACATAATCAATGTTAATGAAATAAAATACATAACATAACTCAAAATTATGTAATGATTAATGTTGGGGACCTAGAAATCCATTGACATAATAGAGACCCTACCTCAGTGGGGAGAGATTTTTATGTTATAAATACCACAAAATTATGCATTTATCATTTCATATTTTGAGAATTATCATTTTGAGAGGTATTAGATATAGTATTTTTAGAAATTTGATTGTTTTAATTTTTGTGAACATTATAATGGAAATATTGTTATAGAGATGTGGTGGACATCGGCCAGTGGGGGAGACTCTGTGGTATAATGGGATTTCTTCCAAATTCAATTTTTTGATGTGGAGAGTGAGACACAAGGCTCTACAAATAAATGCTAACCTTCAGAGAATGAGGATCCCATTGGTCTCCCGATGCTGGTGTTGCAGGTCTCCATGCACAAAATCTATGGGGCACCATTTTTACAATAGCGAATGGGCAAGGGGGTCTGAAAAAACATTAGGGCCTTTTTTGGATGGAACATCTACGATGGAAACTCTGAGGACTTTCTTCATTCCTGGTTTAGGTAAGCTGAAAACCAAGGTGCTGAAAGGAATGCAAGGTTACTCATTCTCACTGCTGGGTGCTGGACTATATGGAAAGCCCAGAATAAAAATCACCATAGTATAGGCTCGATCTCTCAGGTAAGTATTCATTTTAGAGTTAAAAACACTATGCTGGACCTGCTTAGGCTATGGTCGAACTGCAAGTCGGCCCCCTCCTTACGCGCCATTACTTCTGGGTGCATTGAGGATCATTGGGCTTGATTTCATGGACTTGGGCAGTGGGTGAGGTGGCGAGAAAGGCTACAGGTATTGAAGCTTAATGATGATGGCTCGCTGATCGGAGGGGAGATGTGGGGAGTGGGCGTTGTGCGGGATCAAATCAGGTCTATACATGTAGTTTTTTCTTCTTCTTTTGGGGGAGGTGATGTGCTTCAGGCGGAAGTCGAGGATATGGAAGCTGGTTTGCAGTAGTGTGTGAGCAGGAATATGGTGTTGCCTTCGGTGGAAACTGATTCATTGGTGCTATTCAATGTACTGAAAAATAAAATCAAGAAACCATGGTGCATTATTTATACAGTCAGGTGCTTCCAGGATGTTATTGGGGCGTGCATGGAGATCTCTCATACTTGGAGGGAGGGCAACATGGTGGCGGACTTCATGGCTTCTATGGGAACATCAAACAATACTTATTCTTATTTCTCATCATTGGGGTCCTTTCCTACCGATGGTTTGAAGTTTGTCACAGATGATGCTTTTAGGTTGCATTACATTCAACCCCCATGACTTCTTTCCTTGTATTGGGATTACTGATTGAAATAAAAATGTTAACCTTCAAGTCAAGTGTTAATAATAAATGATAAATTAATAATTTTTTTTCTCCATAAGTGATCTCATCGTCATTTATGGAATGAGTGTATGTATAACAAGATCTAGATATAGAGTGTGGGGTGATGTGACAGAGTGTATAAGTAAGTGGTTTTATTTTAGAGAGGGTTTGGGACAGATTAGGTGATCTTATATATTATTGTTTTCTTATGGTTTCATCTTCCATGGTATAGTATATGATTATAGACACTCATGATGTGTAGTGGGAAGTGCATCTTAGGTCAACTAAGATGTCCCATGATGTAAACAGTGTGTTCTAATGCCCAATAATAGGAATGGACATTACACATGTTGTCTCTCATTTCTTGATACATCATAAGATGAAGGCCAAGGAATAGAGACCTAGAGGGTTTATCCGACAAAATTTAGTGTCTATATAGAAGTGGGGTGAGGTGATTTAAGACATTGTGATAGGTTTTACCCAAACCATGAGTTGATTATACATCATTTGGGTATGATAGGATCTGAATACTCTGGTGCATCACATCATATTGATTATATGGATGACCTCAATAGATAGACATGAAATGAACTATGTTAAATAGATAATGAATCTTTATATAGTTCATTATTATATTGTATAGGAATCCTACACAAGGATATGATGGAGATTTGAATTTTATTAATGTGACATAAATGATGCATTAAATGCAGTCCATGAGGGAATAGAATTTAATCTATGTTTGGCACATTATGGGAATATTAATCATGTATCTGTATGTTATGGACATAAAATATACATGAGTTAATGTTTCCAATTTTTTTATAAAAATTATAATGGAATATAGAGAAGCATAAATTCTATACTCACTAGATCGTCACATTTTTTAGATCCAAATTGTGTTTCAAAACATGGTTGGAGATGCACATTGATTAATTGGAAGCGTAACTAAAGAAATATCATTCAGGCATGGTTTTAATTACACTCTCATCATTTAGGAAGTCTGGAACACATATCAATTAGTTTGTTTCATAACATCTTTACGATAGTTTTATAGGATTCAAGTGTTTCAATGGGTTCCATGTCAATAATCATATATTACTAGGAATACCATTATGTTTTGCATGATAAACAATATATTCTTTTTTATGGAGGAATTATAGAGTGCAATAAGATCTACCCTAAGTATGACATTGTAGATTCATGTATCATTAGTCACAAAATATGTTTTGATATGGATGTTAAACCTTTGGGGATACACATAGTTTCTATAATTTAATGTTGTAGGAGTCTAGTGAGAAATACAATTCTCAACTATTATTCCAAATTTTTATGGATAATATAGTGTCACATTCATTCGGTGAATTAATTGGGCAAGCATATCAAGATCCCTAATGTGGTGACATCCTATATTATATCGTAAATAGTGTGTATATCACCTTTTATGAAATGAAACTCTGGTACCACATCTTAAATTTTATTATTAGTAAATTTTGGAGGAGAGGAACCCAGAATAACTGGGAGGATCCTCCAATAAACGGATGTACATGGTAGCATTGATAAGATTACTGGTATATATCTTGTTCATCCATCTAAAATATTATATAGTCGATCCGACCTTGAGAAATTAAATAGTATTGAAACACTTCTTCCTATCAATATAGAGATTGTAATTCTATGGAAACATTATTTTTTGGATCCCCGCTAAAAATGTTATAAGTCCCATCATTAAAGATTCATGAATAATTAAATTTATGTGTGTGGGGAGGTATTTCTTAAGTCCCAAGATATTAACTATTTTTATGTTTATTGACATATATGGTAGAGGATAATCTATATTTGATTAGGAATTTACAATCCTCAATAGCCAGTAATATTTTACATGTAACAATATTATAATAACCATGATTAAAAATGATTTTACAATCATCTACAAAATCATGAAAGGAATCATATCCACCCCATTTCCAACACATAAAATATTTGAAAATTAAATCACCTTATCTACAAATGAATGGATGTACACAACACATGGATTAATGGAATTGATGTTTAAAATTACGTCACATCAAGAGAATCAACGTATATTCCACTGATTCATTCCACTAAAACTGGATCACTTCTATAGTGTACTATACTTTCCATACATAGATCATACATCTTAATCGATGAATATAAAGTACATAATATAGTGATTGTTTCCCTAATACTATAGGTATAGTTAATATAGAAACATGGACACCTAGGAAAATTTTCCTAAGATATATACAATATCCCCCCACACAGTTCTTAAAAAAGAATACCCATATTAATTATATAATTATGTCAATAATTAATTCAATCCTGGTAAAATTGAAACATATTAATGGGTGAGATCATATACTAAGTAAGGGTAAACACATGCGATATAATTGATCACTAATGAATAACATGATCGTAATGGTATGAGAACATTAGTATATCATTTTAAAACCATACCATGTATATCATATATAATAATATATATTTGTGGAATAAAATTTTGGTTCATAAGAAATATTTCATATATTAATAAATGAGTGTAAAAAATGTGTGAATAAAATTGACAAAAAAAATGATTTCTGGATAAAAATAAGAATATAATTTTATTTCCCTAGTACTCAAGGATCACTATTAAGATTATAATAGTGTATTTTATTCACTTTCCATAATACCTTAGTAATAAAATTTCATATTTCAGAATTTCATAGTTGATATAGATTCTTATTGAACATTTTTCATGTCACATTCTAGACATATTCATATATGGTGATATCCATCATAACAAATTTCATTACAGGGACATTAAATTCTACCCCTACCCATCACCTAGTGAAAATAGATAATATGTGTCCTCAAATATCATAAAATTTTATTCATATTACAACAAATGAAAAATAAATATGTTTCATACACATTTCATCATGGTGTAAGGTTTATAAAATAAATGGGCATCATAATAATTTAATCAAATGACTATATAAGAACCCAATAAAATGGAATTAGTTTTATGAAAAACTTTTCACTATTATTATAATCTATACAGAAAAATAATAAAGATAGTATCATTGTGTAAAAACCCTTATAAAATCTCTTTAATATTAAATTCTATTAACATGGATGAAAATACCTTCAAAATTATCACATGAATATTTCATGAGGTTAATGCCATTTTCCCTTTGAAATAAATAATGCTAATATAAAAAATTCACTATTATTACAAAAAATAATTTAATTTTTAAAATCCTTAGAAACAATTGAAGGACTATTAATTGCATTTAGAATACATGATTGTGGGAAATTCTGTGAAAGTCTTATAAGATAAAATAAAACATTGATTTCATAAATTTTTAAATATATACAAAGTATATTAGATAGAAAAATAAAAGACACATTGTTTGAAAAAATTATTTCAACATTATATAAACCATTAAAATTAAATTTCAAAAATTTTAGGGGAATATTATAACATTCTATAAATCATTTTTAAAAACATGAATATGGATGGAAAAGGATTATCATCCTAAGTGATAAATAATGTTGGGTTTACATATAAAAACTAATTCATTAAATTGTGTTTTTAAAAATAGTTAAATAAAATGAAAACATGTAATACCAAAAAATAATGATATGAGAATAAAAATTAATGAGAAATAATAGATAAGTATCAATAAATTTCCTTAATGGAAATTTAATATTAAATTATCCTAATTAAAATGGTATTTTTACACAAATCCCTTCCATACTGGTAACATTAGAATCAAATTATCATGTAAGATATAAACTTATAAGGATAATAATATCCCCATATTTTTTATGAGAGTCTTTGTGTAGGTAATTCTTGGGTAGTATATACACCACACATTTTTTTAAAATGGGATTCATCCTATTAAAATTAAATTTAGTGGAAAATACCTCGCCTCATGTCTCGTTGGTCATCATACTCATTTAAATCTACTATATATATATATATTATCCTTATATTTAATTTTTATCATCATATATATATATATAATAAAATATATTATTTTCATATATCATATTATTACATGTTTATTGATAATTCATTTTTAAAATCACTATTCTGGATGACAACTATTAATTTTCCATCCGTGATTCATTTCTACAGTAAATGTCATTATACATTGATAATGGTAACCCCAAAAAATTAATTTTAAAAATAATATAAATTTAATATATATTCATTACATACATATTTATATTTTAAAAAATAAAAATTTAGAAAAATAAATTACACTATTCATGGAGATAATAGTTCGTACATATGTGTGAATATTGTTTTCAATTTTTTAATGGATGGTAAAAAATGAATGACAAACATTAATTCCCAATTAAATAATCCATAGAATTTTAAATATAGACTATATATATTGAATTCATACTTATTAACATCCTAATAAAATTGAAAAAAATAACATCACATCACTTATTAGAGGTGGTAGTGCACTTGTATGAATGAGTAACATTATAATATTCAAAATACCTGAAATATAATAATGTATATTTCATATAATAATTATAGAAGTATAATTATGGGTTAAATAATAGTAAAAATTAAGAAACCCAACATAAATTCTACCAACGATATGTGATGATGTCAAAAGGAATTTTGTCAATACGTAGAGATGGTAAACTATACACACGCGTGAGAGATAAGTCCCTATAGTTTTATTTGAAAGAGGTTGAATAATAGTGGATACATAATCATAAAAAAAATTTTTTTTGAAAAATTAAATATTTTATTTTATGAAAATTTATAGAGATTAAGATTAGGTATAAGACTAATATAAAAGAAAGTGGTATGTTATGTTGATTACCGCTTCTAGAAAAGTGATAAATTAGATATCATCATAATGACCCTTACCATGTTCTATTAGGAAGAAAAGGACATAAAACACTGGACATTTTTTTGATAATATAATTGAGATATGTATTACTGATCAATATGGCTAAATTTGGTATAAATAAGTAAAATTTGGTGTTCCCATTTTATAATTAAGGGTAAGGGAACTCTTAAAAGAATAAAATATAATAGTCATTTTCATTAAAAATGAATTAAAAGGATAAATGCTAAATTTTATTATAGAATCATTTTTAATATAATCAAAAAATATAATTTTATAGGAATAATTTCTGTTTTAATCCATATTAGTTGGTTTAACCCCTTAGTTAACATATGATTTTCAAGATATTGGTAATGTAATTTTTACTCATAAAGGTTTACAATATTAAATATAAATTTATAAATGGATTTTATGTAACAAATAAATAACATTGTATCACATATTTTAAATATATTATCATCATTGTGGATTTTTATTAGTTTTAAATAATTTAATAAATTATTAATTTCCTAAAATATAAATAATACCATTTAACAATTTTCATTTAATTTGTCATTAATGAAACTAATAAATGTTTTTATTTCAAATGAAATCATTTAACGTAATATAATTTTTTATCAAAATATTTTTTTGGAACATTAAAACTCACTCAAGTTGTATTGCTATTAATTTTTTGTTTAGTCATATATATTTTTTCTATTAATTAATGAAATGCAGTTCTTGTGTTACATAACCATTTAAGGTATTTATATATTCAAAAAATAATTTATAATAATTACCATCCTTAAAATAATTTCATTAATCTCAAAATTACTATTATTATATATTAATAGATTAATTATTCCCCATGTGAACACACAATATATTTTTAAATACAAGATATTGACATAGATTATATCTCATTACATTATATATTATATACATCATTTTTGTGGATAACTATCCTTTAAACAAGTAATATTTGAAAGAAAGGTTATATTCATTGAATTCAATTCATATAATAATAATAATTTATATAATAAATTTTGATCGTAATACATATTATAATATGAAATATTGTCATTTTAAAATTAAAATGGAAATAAAAAAATACAATGTTATCTATTAATAGTCATACAAAATAAACTGACGTATTTAAAATTTTTGAAAATCATTATTCCAAATTTTACCTACATATATAATGATTGTATCTATATTTGAGAATAAAATATATATAAACAAAATAATTTTTTTTAAAAAATATTTTTACATATAAAGAAATATTATTATAGATTGAACCATAAATCTGAATCTTGTGAACATATTATGATTAATTATAATATAATACTACTTATGTATCATTTTTTAACATCCCAAAACTATGAAATGTTTATATTTTATTTAATTTATTATGTAAAAAACCTCACTGAGATTAAAAACCCCATGAAAAAGATTTTTATAATTTCAGTCTTTTAGATAGCATGCAGAACACACAAAACAAAGTGTAAATGAACATTAATATTGTATAATTTTAAAATGTAACTATTAAATATTATTTTAATTAATAGTACTAAATAAATTAGGAAAAATATTGTAATATATTGATTATATATAAAATAATATTCGTTTTAATGAAACGAAATTTCATTATAAAAAAATTATATTGTTCTAAAATAATGTATAGCTACACATTTTGAATATAACAGAAAAATTAAATTTTCCTTATATAAAACAAGTATTTTTATGAAAAAATTTAATATTTGAATCATGTATGAAAAAAATTTATTAGCTGGATTTTGTGGGGTTTTAAAAAATGTATCATTTTTTTGATGAATAGTAATAAATAGTGATTTTTATTATGAACAAAATTTTATTTTATATTATTTTAAAAAGTTAAAATATATTTTTTCAAATTTAAAATTATCCTACTATAATAAAACATATATAATTTAGTATTTTTAATCAATTTCATAATAATTTTTATATCAGATACTTTTATACATATAAAAATTTTCCCTTTCTAATACCACATTTTTATTAGACATATATGTATAATTAAAAAATTTATTAGGTAACTTCTATGGATAATATTTGAAAAAATGGAATACATATATGGAATCTTTCTAATTCATATTATCTAATATTGTAAAGTTATTTTTTAACCATTATTATTAGTAAAAATTGTTAAAATTATTTTCCATGTTTAAGGTAGAATTAGGTGTATCATGGTGTTAAACAAAGCATATATGGTGTTAAAATGATGTACACTATTTCTAGTAACCATTTATAATCATATTTTTTTACATTATCACATATACTGTTTAATATTGTTCCACTTCGATGACTTTTAGCATTTTAAAAATTTTGTTTTATTTAATTAATTTAAAAAATTCCTTATGTTTCCTCTCCCACACTTACAAATGCCCACCCCCTTGTATGTATTCACAATAAATTTCCATTTATTCCCAAGATATCATAATTAATCCTAGACACACTAATATATTTGTAACAATAAATATTTAAAATTTTTAGAAGGGAATTTCCGATCCCCATGGGTTGGGATTTAGCACTAGCCTCATGCAAGATCAATGATGTTATAATTTTTCCAAATATAAATTTATGTTAATTGAAATTATTCTGTATGTGAAATAGGAAAAATAATTGTATTATAAGAATGAATAATATACAATCATACCCAAATAAATTGATAAGCATCATAACCAAAACAATATAATTACATAATCAAAAGTCTCCAAATCTAGTGCATACTATGTAAAAAATGGTCCACTGATCATGCTCACATTGATAAAGAAACTGAAAAACTTCTATGTTGGGTTTCCCTTTTTATAGAGTTGGAATAATAAAATATAAAAATTCCTTATAGAAAAGGTAATCTCTGATCAATAAATACCTATAAAGTCTCAAAATTCTTTCCATAATAAATTCTATAATTATTAAAATAATTAATGTTATGCTTAAATGTATATAAACAAGTAATTTAATTACATTTACATATTTTATACAAATAATATTATTTCACAATAATAGTGATGGAAAATATTTAAAAACAATATTAAATAATTATATATAAATTTATTGTACAATGAATATGGAATGAAATAAACAATTCAAAATCAATTGAATGTATACTCAACACAAAATATAATATAACGATTTAAAAATCCAAATGGTATGATAGTTTGGATAAACAGATCGTAACAAATCTCAATAATGGTCTAATCTCAAGAACAGTGGGAACTCCAAAATTAATTTACACCCCAATAAGAGAACCCTCATGGGCCATCTACACCCACAATGGGTAACCATATAAGGAATTCATGCTGATATTTTGTTGAATTTTTTTTAATTATGAATAATTATATTTAGTGTCATGTTCATGGAATTCGTTTCTAAATGACTTGTAACTATCATGTGTGACACATCCTTAAAAATTGAATCAATCAAATATGGGGAAAATAAAAAATTCAAATCCATTCAAATTAAAATATCATAGTCTATAGTTGTATAGATGATATTGCCATTTCAAAACCAAAACAATGGTTTTAATCAATTCAAAACATTTTAAGTTATACATCCCATTTTGATGGTTTTTTAAAAATTAAAACTCAAATTAATTTTTCTAATAAATTGAATATTCAGGAAATAATTTTCAAAAAATCAAAACCATATTTATTTTTCTTTTAAATTCATTTTTTAATTCCGCAATTTTATATCCAATTTAGAAAAAAAAACATTATATCAAATCACTGATCATAAATAAATTAATAATTAATTTCAATTTACTAATGAATATCTATGATTAAATTATAGATAAAAGAAATGTGTTTCGGGTTATCATTAATCACATGGTAAAAGAAACCACTCATAACAAGATTACTAATGAAGAAGGAGGTGAATCTGATCATAGAAAACAATATAGAATCATGATCAATCAAAAAAGAGATTTGACCCACCAATTACAAGATACCCCATTCCATCAAAAGGAAGGGAAAACTATATATTTGATGATACAAAATTATTTTACATTCACTTACACATATAAGATAAAATAATATCATCAATGATTTGATAAACCAATAAATGGGTTTGGAGTAGATAAAATCACCTAATATGAGACATGAAAGCCTAAGGTTTCATTTTTGGGTAAAAAATGAGATATTTGTGTTTAAAAAATTGGATATAAATATTTTAATTGAATTTTTAGAGTAACTAGAACCAACATGCATAGATTTATGTGTAGGGAAACACTATTTGATAATCTATTGGTAATAACTGTATGCCCATACTATTTGGGTGAAATGTTTCTGCTATGAGCGAACAACATTTGTCTAGACATTCACAAGCCATGAAAATCCTAATTCTTTTTGGTTTCACGGTTTGGAGGATCTATTTCTATAGATTCCAAAAAAATCATGCACTATATATAGGGGATCACAACAGAGTGTAATATTAATTGTTCCAAATAAAACAGTTTTCCCTAACCATATTTATATCTTGAATAGCAACTATGAATTATAAAAATCAATAATTTTTGTGTGAACAATCCCAAGACAAAATATAAAATATTGATATCAATATAATATTCAAGGAGTACATAAAATAACATAAGGAATTGTTACAAAATACCCACTGAAAAAATACATTGTCCCCAAAAATTCTGTCATAAATGTTACATAACAAATAGTTGAGGTCACATCACACTAATCAATGCCTTAGCGTTCCATGTCTTATGTGAACCAAAAACATGACTCCATAACACAAATAAAAAAGGTATCATCTACCCCATATGTTTCTTTTTTATTGAATCGATAATCATATATGGATACTTAGTGAAGGATAAGTATTTCTCAACATCAAGATCCTCCTAGATGAAGATGTGAGATGGGTTTGGAAGAGACCTCTAGAGTTGTGATCCATAAAACACACTATAAATTGACACAAATAATGGATTAATTGATAAATAGTAAGATACATTCAACACCAAATAAATAACCGCAAAAGGTATCATAAAAAAATATTCAATATTTCTGTATTTCCCATGACATTGATTACCCAAAATAGGGGACACCTTCATAAACACCTGCTCACTGACTAAAAACAATGAAGGTCACTAATGATGGTCAACATGTGATTTATATTGTCTTTGTCTGATGAAAATTATTTTATGAATAAACAAAATCATGATAAAAATTTACTAAAAAACTCATTCCATACAAATAATATTCACAATATCCCATAAAATTAAAGGTTATTTTCTAGGAAAACTATAAAATGACTCAAATTGGGTCAGGAAAATTGTATACTTGTAACTGTTATTATAATTATACTCAACAACTATGAAATAGAATTCATAAGTTCAAATAATATTGAGAATTCAAGAATGTAACATATCCTCAAGAATTTTTATTGTTCATTCATGTAAGATAACCATCAAAGGGTGATATTTCATGCCTAAATATACATTAGAAGCAAGTTATGTAACTCTCATATGTTTTTACAAAATACATTCATTAAATAATTATTTTTTTAGGTTAATTTTCATTAAATATTTAGTTAAAACGAACCTAGAAATTCCCATCTTATAAAATTATCATTATAGAATAACTGTTATGTTAACAGGAATAATTATAACTAACTTATAAATATGTATTATTAATTCATTGTCTATCAATTATTTATAAAATAGATAAATCAATTAGAAATTTTTATTTTTGAGTGAATTGAATTTTGTAATAAAATTAATGACATATATATGAGTTATATTCATAATAAAATATTTTTATATACATCAAATAGATATTTTAGTCATAAGGTATATATAAAACCCTATTTGAAGTATAAAACCATATTTTTTAAAAGGATAATTTTTCACCATTGAAATATTAAACCCATTTTAAATCATTATTTTGACATAGTAATAATTTTTACGTGACAACATAAACATGTTATTTAGTATCTTGATATAATAATTTAATTATGACAAATTTCTTGATATCTTTTTGGTAAAATTCATTTTTTTATGAATAGTAAGAATACATTAAATTTTAATTAAAAAAAAATTTCATTGATATAAACTAAATGAATAAATTATAATATTTAATTATTTTAAAGTATAAATAGAATACATTTTTATTATTCAATATAATGTATGTAATTAGAATTAATTTTACATTGAATTGAAAAGTTAGTACATTTCAATCTTTTGCAATGTTTTTAAAACCCGTTTTATCATTTAACACAATTAAATATAAATTAATTACTAAAAAATCTATGTTTTAAATTTTGACAAATGGATTTCATATTTGGATATAGAATATCCAGATTAGGTTATTATTATACATTATTTTTTTGACATTATAAATAGTAACATTGGTAATTATTTTTATTATCAAGGTTATGGGTAAATTGTGTAATTATGGGTAAAAAATAATAATGTAAAATTACAATAACACCTATAAAAATACATTTGTATGACTAAATTATAACCTTATATTATGTTATTTCAAATGAAATCACTTTATTTCCATGTACATATGAATATCACAAGAGGGTAATAAAAACTAATGTATGTGACAAAATGTCACAATCACATTTTATATTAGTATTTTAATTTTAATATAGGGAAAATAGGATATAATATAGACTATATATATTATATGGTAATTGAAAATCATTTCTGACTTTATTTGAATTTATTTATTATTTTTTGAGTTGAAATAATTATCATTAATGATGACACAATAGTGATGTAAAAATTATTTTATTAATAAAAATATTAAAAATGGTTTTATAAATTTTAAAATAAAAATCATATGTACTAAATAATGCTCTATTATAATTTTAATGGTTACTATGACATATTATGAGTGTATTATTTTTTTTAAAATTTATCTTTTGTTTAGATTTTATTTGATTTCAAATATATGAATCGTGTCAAAATTGGAACTATTAATATTTTATAAAAATAACATTTAATTAAATTACTAAAAAATAATAAAAAAATTTAAAAATATCAATGTGATAATTAGAAAGTCCTTAAATGTTATAAAGTATCCGTTTATGGTAAATTAACACAATATAAATAAATATTTATAACCATTAAATATTTATAATGTTATTACCACAATTAAAAATAAATAGAATAACTAACTTTCTATTAAAAAGATATGGTTTAAATTGAAAAAAATAAGTTTTTAAAAATTTATTGGATGATGAGATAATAACCCTATCTCATCACATCAACGAAATTGGGACACATTGGAGGTTTAGTGTAGGGTTTTATTTTGTTATAAATTATTATTTACAGTGTTTAAAAAAGTACCCCTCACCTCAATTTAAAAAGGGAACCTCCTCCCTCACCTCCTTACATCATATTGAGCCTTCAATTTCAGAAAAACCCTTCTATTTTCCCTTCTAATATTCACTATTTTCATTCTCGAAGTTCTGTTCATATTCAAAGGCGAACTCTAGTGCTCTATGATTTTATTTTGAGGAGGCACGTTGAAGAAAAGGTAATATCATTTACTGATTTTTTTAAACTTCTTTATTCATCTACTTCCTCTTCATTAGTGGTGTCATTATAACGTAATAACATCATTATCACTCATGTAATAATAGGTTATTAAAAAAATGTAACAAATATAGTCCATCATCTACCAATCCTATGAAAAATGAAATCACGACATGTGCTTACATACAGATTACCGTCTACACAACATGGTGTAATCTTATTTTTAGCACCACATTACATGTGTGGGAATAATGAAAAAAATAATAAATATATATTATTTATATTAAATTATTTTCATTCTAAGATACTATGAACCAACCACTTCAACAACATTCAATAGTTATGGGAATGATATTGTAGCTCATTCGTACAAATGGATTACTGTCTCCATGGTGTGATACGATTCATTCTACATCACATTCATTAATTCATGATTTTATTAAGGAATTGAATAAAATATATATTATAATAATACCATGATGTAAATGATATACTATAACATAAAGTTACTGCATGAGTGTAATTTTAAAAATTCATTACACATTATTTCATTAATGATTCCCATAAAAATTAAAAGGTTATTTTCACATAAAAAGATTTCATCTAATATAGTGTGTCATTTTGAGGAAGGAAAACGTTTTTGAAAAAGAAATGATTTTTTCATGAAAAATTAATTTCTAGTGTTTTTAAAAAATTATTTTTTCATTTAATATAACACTTGATAAAAATGGTTATATTAATATCCCTATTATTACAATTATTTTATTGTGTTTAAGATGAAATGATATTTAGGAAATAAATTTGTTTTATATCAATAATGTTGAAATGATGTTTAAGAAAATGATTTTATTTCATGGGATGTGATATGGTATATGTTTTTTATTATGTTTCTGTTGAAGAAATAATAATGGTTTCATTATGAAATGGGTAGGACATATATCTCTCTCCAATTTATTAGGTAATGATTTATATCTCATGATATATATATATATGACTGGAATGGAAAGTAAATTCAGTTCAGTAATATAAGGTTGGAATGATGTGTTAACTTAGTAATGGACTTTGTCGGCTATGATGGTACTAGCATTGAGCCTTGAAAATGTGAAATTATATTCTATGCTTATATATATGCCATGATATTTCATATCTTATGTAATGAATATTTGGAATACATTTCACTTTTATGATTTTTCCCATGTAATGATATTATGATCTTTTATATGGATTATAAGATATAAATATGTTATGTTGATGATTTATATTTCGGTTTTTTACCCCTCTAGATCTTTAGAGCTCACCCTTTCATATATTTATTTTCCCCATGTCTTGAAGACGGTTATGAATTAAGATACATAAAATAATAGTCTAGTTATGAAGAAATAAGTTAGAGACAAGGTGGATTTTTTATTAACCATTTGATTTTTTTCTATAGTTTCTAAAGACACTAAACTGATACCATCCTTGCGTTGTATTGTTTTTTATTTAATAAATATTCATCAATGTTGATGTAATATCTTTTTATATTTAATTGGCCATTATATTTGGTATCAGGGAAAATTTATAGTTATCTTTTGGAAACTAGAATCATAGATCCTTAATAATAACACTAAGGTTATTTCTAAGTATTCATTATAATCTTATCCTAGTGTTTTCGAGATGTTCATGAATAACCTATGATAAAACCTAAACTACCCTATATTTAAATTTTATTCTTGAATATGTGGTTTTAAAATTTTGATTTCTATTGCTTACACTATGATTTTTTGTTTTAGTCAATGGATGGAACTTGAAGGATCTACCTTAATACCTAATGTGGTAGAAAATGAAAGGATTGTCCCCCTAAGAAAACAAATTTTATATGAGTTGGAATGATAAATATTATAGCCATTCTCATACAAAATTATCAAAATATGAATAAGGCATGACTTCAATATGATAAAAAAATGGAGTAACATTCTATTGACTCCTTCATGAGACATCAGACGCATTCATTCTATGGGAGTATTGTAACATCCCCAAATGATAAAGGGTTAAATGACTAAATGATATGACTCATGTCAATAAGGTGCACCTTCTTTTTTGGGAGCCTGTCTGATTAGAACTCCACAGTTAAGCGTGGTTGTCCTGGACTAGTGATCGGGATGGGTGACCTTCTCGGGATGTTACCCATGGTGTGTGTGAGTGAGGACAAAGCACACTGGAAAGGACATGTGTTGGCCTGTGGGGACTATCATTAGTCAGATGATCCATTCAGGCACTAGGTGGACCCTGTGGTGGGCCCCACGTGTCTGCGGGGATACTGGTGGTACCTGGTGGGCCAGGACCCGACGACCATGTTAAGGCGGGGTGGTTGTGCTGTCACCGGGACCCAGTTGTCACATTTGGCATCACAGGATGAACCCAGCCTTAAGTGCGGTGCACCGCCTGGGTTGAGATGTAGGGCCCACAACAAGGGAGTTGTGCTCTAAAGTGGGGGTGATTGTAACATCCCCAAATGATAAAGGGTTAAATGACTAAATGATATGACTTATGTCAACAAGTTGCACCTTTTTTGTTCGGGAGTCTATCTTATTAGAACTCCACAGTTAAACGTGTTTGGCATGGAGTAGTAATTAGGATGGGTGACCTTCTGGGAAGTCTCCCAGGGTGTGTGTGAGTGAAAACAAATCACACTGGAAAGGACATGTGTTGGAATATGGGAACTATCATTAGTCATATGACCCGTGCATGCACGTGGGTGGACCCTAGGGTGGGTCCCACGTGGGTGGACCCTGGGGTGGGCCCCACGTGTCTGCGGGGCACCTAGTGGTACCTGGTGGGCCAGGACCCAACGGCCATGTTAAGGCGGGGTGGTTGTGCTATCACCAGGGCCCAGTTGTCACAACTACTGATCCATTAGAGGAAGAATAATGGAGAAGTACAACTGAAAAGATATTTTTAGTTCAACAATGTTCAAAATGTGATAAAATCATCATAGTTTTCTATCATTTTTAATGTGAATCTTATCAATGGTGTAATGTTATCAAGAATATGCGGAAATGATATGATATTGAGTCCATATAATGGGATGGGTACAAGATCTTATTTATCAGTAAGTACTTTCCTTGTATTCTTTGAACATAGATAGAGAAGGTTTAACATGAACTTATGAGAAATTATGATGAATCTATTGGTACCTACAAAGAAAATTTTACAAGACTTGAAAGGTACACTTCTCAAATTATTATCCAACCATGGAGTAAAATTGATCAATTCATTAATGGCTTAAAACCATGTCTACGAAGGGTATTAGCCATAAGGGACTTCAATAGAATCTATAAAATAATTTGTCATGATCTCAAGGATGTGATGGATATTAGAGTAACCCATCAGTCAAATGGGTTCACTATGAAGAGAAAAATGGAATTACAAGGAAAATAAAAAGACCACACGAAAAAGAGGATGCATTTTCACTTATGCTAAATGTGTAGAAAGAAACATAGAGGGAATTGACTTAAAGGTACTTTAAATGTTTTATGTGTGGAAAATATCGTCGTTGGGTAGTTGAATGATGATGTTATGGGGACATTTTTTCTAGTGATGTGAACAAATAAAAGGCTATATAGAATTAACATCCTACACTTCAATGTTACAAGTGAAATGAAATGGGGCATTATTCCAATCAACGCATTAATCCAAGGGTTATTGATGATGATAGACGTCAACAAACTCTTAAGGACAAATATAATGTATGTTCACATGAAATCACTATCTATGATGTGGAGTTAAATAATGTAGTAGTGAAAGGTACAAATACCATCCACTATAATGTAGAAAATGTTTTATTTGATTCATGATCCACCAACACTTTTATTTCTAAATAATTTTCTTAGGGTATCTCGTTATTACCTAAAAATTATATGTTGAGAAAGTTTTGACAACTCTTAAAGTTACAATAGTCTCATCAAAAGATTATAATTCTTCTCCGGCTGATGTTTGTGGGAATGATCTTCCTAAAAATATTTTGATACTTCCAATAGATTATTTTGATGTGATTATTAGTGTGGATTGTCTTTCTCTCTATGGATATCATAACAATTTCAAAATAAGTGATGTTGCATTTCATATTGTAGATCAATATATGATTATATATTGATGAAAGGAGGAACATAACCTCCTAGTAGAAATTTCTTCCATCTTATGGGTTTTGATTCCAAATATTAATGTAATTTTTTTCAAATATTTGGGTAGAAACTTATGATTAATAATATTCCCATAGTACCCAAGATTGATGATGTATTTCCAAATGAATTTCTAGGTCTTCCACCATATCATGAATTTGAGTTTTCAATATAAATCATACTAGTTTCTATGACTATTTCAAAGACACCATATAGACTTTCCCCAATTATGTTGCATTAATTGAAGAAGAAACTACAAGAGAATCATGATAAGGGATTCATACACCCTAGTGTGTCACCTTGTATAGAAACTGTTCTATTTTTATGAATAATTATATATTAATGAGACTCGGTATTTATTCACAATAACATAACAAGATTGCTATTAAGAAAAAATATATACTTCCCCGCATTGATTATTAATTTGACCAACTATGGTGATCTCAATACATTTCCATCATTGATATTTAGTTACGATATCATAAATTAAAGGTTAAAATGATGATATAACAAAGACATCATTCTATACATGGTATGGAAACTATGAATATATATATTGATGAATTTTGTCTTACTAATTCCCCCAATATATTCATGGATTTAATGAAGATATTCTTTACAAAATATCTTGATCAGTTTTTGGTAATCATTATATATGATATTCTTGTCTATTCCAAGAGAAAGGAATAACATGAAGATCACTAGAGAATTATACCGAAGACATAAATAATGGAGAATCATTTTTTGAAATTTTCCATACGTGAATTTTGGTTTCAAAAAAATTCATTTTAGGGTCACATAATCTCCAAATAGCTAATATATGTGGATCCAACAAAAAATGAGGTAATTTAATGATGGTCAAGGCCAACAATAGTAACTTAGATATGATTTTTTATTGGTTTGGCTAGATATTATAAACATATTATGAATGATTTTTTCACAATGATCTAATCCACTCACCTAGATGACTCAGAAAGGTGTTATGATTGTTTTGATAGAGGAATGTGAAGATAATTTCAATGTGTAAAAAAGGATAGATGGTGCACCTGTGCTCCCACTGCCAGGAAGTGGAGAACAGTTCATTTTCTACAGTGATGCATCCAATAATGTATTTTGATATGTTATCATTCCAAATGATATAGTAGTATAATATTCCCCAAGGAAATCGAAAATTCATGAGAAATTTAAGCAAACTCATAATTTGGAATTAGCGGTAGTAATCTGTGCATTTAATATATAGATGCATTACCATTATTGTGAAAGGTGTGATATTTTTACTTATCATAAATGATTAAAGTATATTTTCAGAAAAAATGATCTAAATTGCATATAGATGATTGTTGTAGTTGATTAAAAATTATGAATGATCAAGACATTATCACCATGGGAAAGCAAACAATGTGTCATATGCTTTTACTCCAAAAAGACAAAACAAGTTATTTATGATGACAATCATGAAGGATCTAATATTTCTGAAATTTCAAATGATTTATCTAGAAACTGAAATGGATGGAGAGAAATATTATCTTTCTCAAATGAATGATCAACCATCAATTGAAATGAAGATTAAAGATGAATATAAGGAAGACGTATAGTTACAAATTAAGGTGAGAAATGTTCATCAATTCAACCATGATTGTTATGAAATAATATTTCTTATAAAAAGTGTTTGTATTCCTCACATGCAAGAATTATAGAAGTTGATATTGGATTAGGCTAATAGTTCTTCATTAGCTTTTCACCGTAGAAGCACAAAGATGTACATGGACCTGAAATAGTACATTTAGTTAGATGGAATCAAATGATATCTAATTGAATATGTCTCTCAGTGATTAGTTTTTCAGTATGTTAAAGATGATAGACATAATTCTAAGGGGTTGTTATAACCATTACACATACTGAAATGAATATGTCAAAACCTTACTATGACCCTTTTCACTGAGCATTCAAAAAACATCACAGGTAATAATGCTTTCTGGGTTATAGTTGATATCCTTACTACATCTGCACAATTGATTACTTTTAGAGAGGATTTATCTTTTGAACATATTTTCTTGATATATATATAGGAAGTGGAAATATTTCTTGAAGTACCACATTCCATTATATCCGATCAGGATATGAGGTTCACATCGAAGCTTAGGAAATGTCTTCAACATGCTCTGGAAGAGTTATTTTTCAACACTACTTATCATCCTCAAATCGATGGTCAGTTTAAGAGGACAATTCTAACTATGGAATATATGTTGTAAGCTTTCTCTATAGATTTCAAAGGTCGTAGGTTCCAAAACAGACCATTGGGATAATTTTCATACAATAATATATTTCACTTCTCTATTCAGAGGGCTTCTTATGGAGACCTCTTAAGAAATAAGTGAAGAACTCCAATGTTAAAGGATGAATTTTGGGATATAATTATATTAGGACCTGATCTCATTGATGAATTGTTAGGGAAGTTCAAATCTAATAATAAAAAAATAAGAGCATATCACACTCACAAAAATGTTTTATAGAAAACCAATGAAAATACATAGATTAAGAAGTAGGTGAAATGGTGTTCATATAAATATCTACCTAGATTAGAGGAATGATATTTGGAAATAAGGGAAAGATGATCCCCATGTATATTGGTCCTTTTGAAATCCTCGATCATGTTAGGAAGGTATCTTAATGATTTTGATCTTCAACTGAATCACTCCCAAATTCTTGATGTGTTCCCTATATCTTAATTTAGATAGTAAATACTCAATCCATTACATATACTATGTTTATAATTTGTACCGTTTGAGCAAGATCTTTTTTATAAAGAAAAACTGATAGAGATTCTAGATCATAGAGAAATATATCAACGAATCAAGACCACTTTTTTGTCAATGTTTAATGGAGGATCCATAAATTTGATGAAGCTACATGGGAAAAAGGGGATATGATGAGGGATAGGTATCCCCATCTGTTTATTTCCATGTAAATAATTTTGAGAGTGAAATGCTATTTATAACGGGTGGAATGCAACACCCAGATGTTTTTATGAATTATTTTATTCAAATAATTTTTATTCTTCTGTATCATTCATTTCATGCAATCATGTGTTTAAACAAACAAAAAATTCCTTTATTATTAAATTACTATTATATCCTAGTAGTTAGGTTTGTGGGAATATTTATAGATAACTTATGAATACTCATAATGAATACATTTGTTATTTATTATTTTTAAAAAATATAAATCAATTAAATATTTCTATTTTAGAGGGAATTACAATCAGTAATGAAATTTATGATATATATATGGGTTTTTTTGTGTGTTATATTCTTAATAAAATATTTTTTATATTCATCTAGTGGATATTTTAGACACATGGTGTGAAGAAACCCTATTTGATGTAGATAACCTATTTTTTTTAAAAAAAGGTTAATTTTAAAACATTGAATGGTGAAACCATTTTAAATTAATTTTTTGGATCATTAATAATATATATATATTAAATCATAAACATGTTATTTTGAATTGGCATATAAAAATTTAATTTTGATACATTTATAATATTTTTCCGATAACATTATTTTTTTGATGAATATTAAAAATAAGGTTAATTTTAAATAAAAACAAATTTTATCATAGACATAATTTATACTGATAGATTAAAATATTTATTTGTTTTAATGAATAATTAGAATAAATTTTTATGATTCAGTATAATTTATGTCTTTAGCATTAATTTTACATATAAATCATAGGTAAAAACAATTGAATCTTTTCTAATGTTTTTAAAACCATTTTTCTCTTTTAAAAAATGGGATAATTTTATATTTAATTAATACAAATTACATGTTATCAATTTTGATTAATGGAATTCAAATTTTTAATCAATTGAATCAAATTATTTTAATAGTATAATTTATTTTTGGACATTATGAATTGTATTATTGATATTTATTTTTATTTCCATGGTTAATGTTAAATCGGTTAATTA
Organism: Viscum album; assembly: GCA_963277665.1. Lineage (NCBI taxonomy): Eukaryota > Viridiplantae > Streptophyta > Magnoliopsida > Santalales > Viscaceae > Viscum > Viscum album. Next base: position 1,212,471,703 of record OY728131.1, on the reverse strand, counting down.
AAGGTAACAATAATATTATTAAATTAACTTAACAATTATAAAAATCTTATTGGATGACTGACATGGATTCTTATAATATATTTTTCAAAATAGAATCATATTATGGCCACATACCTATGAATATGATGTGAATGTAATAAAAAATAATGAATGTAACAAAATGTTACTATCTCATTTTATATAAGTATATTAATTTTAATATATGGATAATTGTTTGGTAATAATGAAAATAGATAGTAACATTTATTATAAAAGAATTTACTACATAAAATGAATTTATTAATAATTTTTATATATTAAATAATTATATTTAATGATGAAACAATATTGATGATATTTCTTTTAAATAGAAATATCAAACAAATGGTTTTAAAAATATTAAAATAAATATCATATAAACACATTAATGATATACAATATTTTTATATGTAAATATGACATTTAATGAGTTTATTAAACATTTTTCATCAAATTTATCTTTTGTGTGGATTTTATTTAATGTTAAATAAATTAATATTGTCAAAATTAACACGATTGATATTTTATAAAAATAACATTTTATTAAATTAATATAAAATCATAAAATAATTAAAAATTTAATATTGATAATTATATGGCCTAAATTTTCAGAATTCATCCATCTCTATGGAATCAGAAACATATAATTAAATATTTATAGTAATTAAATATTTATAATGTCATTACCATGATTTATATTATAATGAATTACTAATTGTCAATTAAAATGATATGGTTTAAATTGATAAAATAAGATGTCATATATTTTTTTGTTGATGACATTACAACCCTATATCATCTCATATTCTATATTGGGACACATTGGTGGTTTTTCAGTTGGTTTTGAGTTTATTATAATTTATTATTTATGAAGTTTCCTAAATTATCCCTCACCTCAATTATAAAATGTCACCTCCTCCCTCTCCAATTAACTTAATTGTGAGCCTTCAATATATTACAACACATAAAATGTATCCTTCTAAATTTCCCTATTTTCAATATAGAGGTTATATTCATCGTCAATGTCCAACTTTAGTGCTCTAATAGGAGATTTAGAGCAGATAGAATGAAGAACATGTAATATTATTTACCAATTCATTCAAAAATAATTCTTCTTCAACATCCTCTTCAGTTATTATTTCTTTATAAATTAATAATATATGTATCACTAATATACTTATATTTTATAATAATTAATAAAAAACCTATGTTGAACTTTTACCCATCAAATAAAAAATTTAATCATCACGCGTGCGTCCGTACGACTTATCGTGTCCACATTGTGGTGTAATCCGTTTTCACCACCAACTTACCTAGATGTGTATAATGATAGAGTAAATATATATATATAATTTATTTAAAATTATTTGTAATCTGAGACACTATACACCATATATCTCAATACCATTCATCAATTATTGGAATAATATCGTTGCTTGTGCGTACATATGACTTATCAAATCCATGGTGCGATGTGAATCATCAATCATAATATTAATTAATGAATGATTAAATAAATTAATTTAAGATGATATATATTATAATAATTCCATTATAAAAATGATATAACTATAACCTAGAAGCTGGAGTAAGAACATATCAGACAAAACATGCATATGAAATATATGAGTTAATACCCAAATAAAGAGTTACACTAAAATGTTACTAACAAATGAACGAAAATATGATCATAAATGTTTTCATAAAAATTATTATAATTCTAAAATAAATAATTTAAAAATTTTTAATCATTATACATGTGGTTAGGATAAATTTGAAGCATATTGGGCCTAAGGTACGTGATACTTATATTGTCTCCTTTTTATCTGATATTGTCTATACATAAGTATTTATTGGGGTAAATTTTTCATCCACATACATGTTCCCTAACTGTCAAATATTATTTTTATTCTTCTAAAATGGATTAAAGATAATTTTACCCTTTGGTGAAAATTATTCAAATGTTATGAAATGAATCATTTTTCAATATTCAATTTGAGGAACTTTTTTTACTTTTCGTGCAAAAGTATGAGGGGAATGTATTTTTAACTTATAGTGAATGAATGTATTATTATGGTTTCATGAAACATTATTTCCATGAATCATTACCTAAAATATTACAAGTTTATCTTAATATAAAATAATTTCATCTAAAATTAGGTGCCATAGGGAATATGGAAAATGTTTTTAATGAAAAAAGGATAATTTCGTCAAGAATTAATTTTTTTCTCTCAAAATTATATTCCTTCTAAGATGAAACTCTTTAAAAATAGATATATTCTGGTACCTGTTATTACAACGATTTTAATGTGTTTATGATGTAAGGTTATTTAGGAAATCCATTTGGATTATATCAATTATAATGGAATAGTTTTTAAAAATGACATTTTCTTTCATGGGTTATGCTAGGGTGAATGGTTTTTAATTTTTTTTTTGGAACACATAAGAATGGTGTTATTATGAGATGGGTAAGACCGATGTATCCCTCAAATGAATTTGTTAATGATTTATACCTCATGAGATAGACATCTTGGAATAAGAAGTAAATCAAGTTCAATAAGACAGGGCTGTAATGAGGAGTGAACTCGATTAAATAATGGACACTGACCACTATGAATTTTTATGCAATGAGCCTTGACTAACATCAAATGTTTTTATATACATATGTGTGTATGGATGAAAATTTCTTGTCATATTGTACTACTATTGGGATTACATTTCATTTGAATTATTTATCCCAGGACATGATATTATGATCAATTATATGTTTGCATAAGATTTTCAAATGATATGTTTATGATTGATAATTCCCTTGTTTACCCTTACAAAGTATTTGAGATCACCCTTTCATATGGTTATTTTCCCCATTTCATGAAGAAGGGTATTAGGTAAGATATGTTAAAAATGTGTCTAGTTATGAATGAAATAATGGGGAGAAAATGTGGATGTTTTATTAACTAGTTGTTTATGTTTCCAAGATTTTAAATACACTTAATTTATACAGTCCAAGTGTCGTTTTTTTTGGGTTTTTTAAAAAATATTCATCAATGTTAATTTAATATATATATGTAAAGTATGGTCTATTATATTTCCATCCTATATGACAGTCTAAATTTGAGATGTAAATTGGGTATTCCTATAATATAAAGTTGCAAAAGGGAAACTATGGTATCTAAAAATCATATTCACCTAGAGACATACCTTTTCATCATGATTAGTTTTATCATAAAATCTTATAAATTCATCTGATTTTTTCAACTAATAAATCACAAACAGTATCTCATTATTTATCTGATTGGTATGTGAAACCCAACCAAAAAAGTCTAGAGAGGTCTCAAACCACTTCCTTATCGGCATTGGTAGTGGTAGAAAAAAAATGTTTTCTAGTTCATGTCATTGAACAACTTATATTTATAAAAATAGTAATCAATGTTAGTGATATATTATCTCATATCTAGACACCAGATTCATTTCCATGCATCATAGAATATCATGGTGGTTTTAGGGTGAACAACCTATTGGAATTATCGATATAACACATTACATTCATCCTTATAGATGGGGGAACAACAAATAAATTACAAAATCATAGGATTCATTGTGATGACAAAGTCCACCCATTCATGGTGTACAACCATAATGAGAGTACATAAAGGTAAGTAATTCATTATCATGTTTTTTATTCTAAATAATCATCTCATTAAGAGAATAGATCAATTGAACAATTTCTTATATATCCTCATAATATATCTTCATCATTCTGAAATGAGATTTAGAAAAAAACAAATATTTCAACTATTTTGATGATATATTCATGTCCTCTGTTGGCTGTTTTCTAAACATGTTGAAGGAAAATAAATTCCACTTTCTCAGGGTCATGGATATATCACAATAAAAATCTATAGGTATTCCACACCATTCCCATCTCAGATGATCCATTATTATCAAGAGAATATATAACAAAATAATTTGTGATCAGAATAAATGTTAATGTGTTATATAAAAAGAAAATAAAACCAACCCTTATCTAAATACATTACAGTTGTGAGTTCGAGGACATAGGCCGTATAATTCATCTCATTTGGCCAATCATGTCTGGTTTTATAAGACTACACATGATCACCCTATATAAGATCAAATCCAAAAAATAAAAAATATGTCTCAAAAAATTCCAAATAGACATACAATGCTTTTGGATGAGTCAAAACAAATACCTAATGAAAATTAATTTTCATCTCACCAAAATGACTCTGAAACATTTCATCTGAAATGAAAATGACTACCTTATGAGGGACGATGTCCCTTAGAGAACCCCACATCTAGAGACCATAAAAAAACATGTAGTAATACCCTAAAATACCAAAGATAAAACCTATATAAAAAACATTAAGTTGCTTCTTCCATTTAATAATTTCCTTATACTTATCATGATTGAGTTTGATTCCATGATCTGATGCCATTTTCCCATAGACTGCCCTACCCATAACCATAAATTACACATTGAATTCCTTGCAGAATGTGTGTTGTCTAAAAATATTTCTAGTTCCATGCTCATGTTATTCACATGATATTACATACTTATATGATAAAAAAATCTTCCACAAATAATAATATGACTTATCCTAGGTATTTATGGAAAATATTATTCATATAATGCATTATAGAAATATTATCATTTGTTAGATTAAATATCATGATAATATAATAATGTTGTCTATACCTATTCTTGAAGGAGGTAATTAGAATATTAAATTCCTTTATTCTCAGTTTTTGATAAAAATATTGATGATATATATAAAAACATATTTCCCTTTTTAACTAGTCAAATAGATCATATAACTATGGTAACTAATACATGTTTAGTACTGCAACTCAATTGATGTGTCCAAAATCATAACTGAGGAATAATGTTCCATCAAAATTAATAAAAAAGTGATTAGTTTCCACCCAAGGTGACACAGTTGACCATAAAAATGTATTCATTAATGGATCATGCAACTATGTATTTAACATTTTCAACACTTTTGGGGACATAATTTAATAATGAATAGTTACCTACTGAGTTCCATGTAATATATAAATAGACAACACTACGTATAAAACATGTGGGTGACTCGAGAAATCAAGAAGATGCTTCTTCGAAAAATAAATGATGTTTAGAAGGATATGGTCACCCAAATATTCTCACTCCAATTTAAAAGAGAAAACATAATTTTCAACTACCATCTCTTGAAAAGATAGTGTGAATCAATATCACTTGGGGTCCCACTATATGTAATTAACATGTAACACTTCTTTATAGGCACTAAATGATAATCTACCAAGATAGATCACAATTGGGACCTTATTAGAAATCAAAAACATCCATTACAAGGATGATGTCATGAGATTTCATTCTGAGAACTATAGAATTCTAGCTTATATCAATATATGAGAAAGAGAAAACACAAAAAAACATAAAGAAGACCCTTCACTATCTCCATTTCATCAGGATTGGTAATATCAGTCAAATAAGGAAAAATATTCATTTGAATAATAATTTGGATAAAAATTCATTACTATATAACAAATTGAGATTAAACATTATCAAATAATCTTGTTATTTAAGAATAAATTGTAGTGTGGTACATCTCACAATCACTGAAGAAATATAAAAATCATCTAGACACTCTACCACTCCTTGTTAAGGCTTCATAGCAGATGAAAATGGATATAACCCTATTAATATTGAATCATTTGTTTACACTGTGGTACATTATAAAGGTTACAATCTCATGACACTACACTAAGAAGAAAATGTTTGTATAAATTCTCTAAATTTCATGTGAAACCACATGAATATAAGAAATTTTAACATCAATTCACAATCATCTTTAATTAGAATCCAAGCCACATAGAAACAATTCAATGGGTGTATGTTAGGTATTTAAGGTGGTTTGTAATATTAATTCTATATATAACCTCCATGAGACTCATCACTCTCCCCTTTCAATTAATGGAAGTCACATGATGACCACTAGTAAAGAATTAACTCTGATCAACCCATACATAAAATCCATACCATGCTCATCCATCCACACCCTATCCAACACATCATCCATAGATGAAAAATTCATCAAGAATACCTGATATCCAAAATTTAATCAAAGTGTTATCTCAAAAAATTGTGGGTTCAAATTCTTATTAGTCACTACCTATGAAGAAAATATAATAATATCTAGAAAATATTTTTCAAAAAAAAATTATGGTCATGTCACTGTATTTATGTTTGAGAAAATCCATGGATTTTCCCAGGTACATAGTTACCTTAAAAATATAATCAGTGAAAATAAATACAATGAATAATATTAAAAAACCACATGTATCATTTTCATGACCATAGAATCACACCGTCTCTATCTAGTCCCTTCCTGCAAAATATAATCATATTTTACAATAATATCTTTTCTAATTTCTATGATCATAAAAAAAATAACATTAAGTTTTTCTAGTACATAGCCTCATGAGCCTCATTACATCCTTGGGAATAAGATAATTTTTTTTCAGTAATATCTTGAGAAAGATCCTGACATTCTTCCATTCAATGTCCCAGTACCATCTCATTAAAATGAACAATTGAATGCATATATCCTTGAACATAGAAAACCTCTACCTCCAACTCAACAATATTCTGGTCAACTATAGTATTCTATGGATTTTTTCACTATTATATTTATCATAGAGACTATTCACACGTATTCATGGTGGAATGGTTTTATAAAATATCAAAATTCAACTCCAAATATATCAAAATTGATACACATATTTGAAACTCATATAAAACATATGGAAATATCAATACCGTAAATGAATGCAATTTCCGAGACCTATATGCTCCATTCAGTTATTGATATTTGGTGCCAGATGTATTCTAGGATGTTAAGGTTACTTATTCCCAAAACATTTCTTAATTTCGAGTTAAATGAATATTGTTTCCAAAAAAGTGTCATTTTCATTGTCAAGTTTTCAGAAACAGTGATTCAAAATCATTGAGTTATAAATAATTAGTCTAAAATGAGGATTCAGAAACATTGGGTAGGAAATAGAGAGATAGAAATAGTGAGTCAAAAATGGTGATATGGAAGTGGTTTCATTAACATTGTTTCTAGAATTCTCTCATTCCCCTTTTCAAAATTCCAGTTTTCCCTGATCCTAACAGTTTCTCCCATTTGATGTTTTCTTTGACATGAATGGAATTCAATTATTTTTTAATGAATTTAAGGCCAATTCAAATCACATAAATCATAACAAAATATTCTTAAAAGTCTAGAATCCATTAATAATTCAAAATCTGTGATCTTTGATTGATCCAATATAAATGAGAAATCAAACAAATATTAAACTACCTCTCTATTAAATCGTCTATAGTGATGAGATATATTTCTCCCATTTTCTTCCTTATTTTCACATTGTATGAGATGTTCTATCCATTCCATCATTCCCATATGAGTTAAGCACAATGCTATAGCCTTGGATCATGACATCCCTATAGTTTATTCCTGCTTCATGTACACTCCATGGTTTGGTGCAATGAAGAACATTCAATCCGTCTTTATAATATTGAATGTTCTACCACATTTCATCTTGGTTCTAGGATAGTTTTCATCCCATTTCTCCTTTTCATTGTTATTTCATGTGTTCTCAATATTTCTAATGGATCATAATTTGTTATTGGTTATATTAGTGGTGTCTCTACATCATCGGGTTGATGTAGTCTTCAATGAGAGGTGATCGTGATCCACTATATTGGTCTGTTATCGTGCACCAAACATTAGAATCCTTTTGAGGAGGGTATTCACAGATTCTATATTATAATTATGAGTAGTAGTGGAGTTATCATGTTTTTTCCATTATATAAAAAAGTAATTGAGAAAATAATTACATAAACTAGATTATAGAATTTATATCGATCGTATGTTGTTGAATATTTTCTTCTAGATAGTGTGTTATATTTGACCTAATTTTTGGAATATTTTTCTTAATGGAAATTGGTAAATAATGTAAATTTGGATTAATTGTAAATTAATTGGCCAACGATAATGAAGTATGTAAATGAATCTAGTTTTTTTATAAATTTAATGATAATAAAATTGAGGTATATGGGCTTGTTTAACTGAATTGAGTGATAATAATAATGAGGCTTGTTAGTGCATTATGGTTAAAATAATGTCATGTTAATTGATTAATTAATTTTTTATAGTTTAATAATTGGGATTCCCATAGTTTTAACAAAAAATAATGAATTAGTTAATTCATGATTTATTAAAGAAAATGTTTCGTGATAAAATACAATATCAGGTATGGTTCTGAGTTACCGTTCTACTTTTATATGCCACAAACATTATTCATTAGAGTATTGAGTGATATTTTGGTCTGAAGGCTGAATGCCTTGTTAATGGCCAATTGACCAGATTCAATTATATTTCCTACAACTAGTGTTGTGCTATGAGTTAGGTATGGGTGAGCCTATTGGGTTTCTATGGTATGTGGGGGTAAATAGGCCCAGTGGTAGTAGTTGCAGTAGTAGACACCATGAGTGGTGAGATGCATCAATTTATGAATGTTGGTATCGAGATGACACCACCGATTATTAAACGAGATTCATGTGAATGTGGATGTTGGTTGAATATTCTAGTTTTTTATCATCTTTACATTCCCCAATTCTTGATCCATAAGGTATTTCATTTTTTCCATCCACAAGAGGTGAGGATAAATGGGTTATGCCACATTCCTTCCACTTTCAGTTTCTCGAGGATAGATGGTTCTACGCTCGTGTTATAGGTGGTGAAGACTCAACAGATAGTTTATACTCTCAGCATTTTGACCCCCTCATGTTTGTTATCATATAATGATTTCATAGTATACCTATAATTATGCAAATATGATAATGGTATTCAAACAAATTATCGAATAAATGATGTTAAACCATGGGGTTGGAGATTAGTGGAATGCCATGATGAGGTAATAATGTAATGGAACTGTGGATGTTGGAGGGAATGCAAGAAAAATGTAATATGAAAAAATAATGGTTATTTAATGGTTAAATAATTAATTAATGTAAATTTAAACTGATAAAAATGGATTATGTAATATAATTTATCTCTTTAAATGTTTGTGTTTTTATACGATACCTAGTAATAAGAGTGTTAGCTAGGAGTCATGGGGATGTTAGCTAAAGTTGATTCTATTATATTTTATTCCTATATTCTCATTGTAATCTATACTATATTATATACTTATTGTGTTTCTATATTATAACCCCCTTATCAATTAGGGAAACTAACACCCCATATATTCAAATCCCTGGGGATGTTTCCATTAACAATTTGATGGGAGGAGGGATAGATGACTACCACATTGGCCCCACTCTCATCACATTGTACTTGTTGTTATTATAGGCATGTTATTTATTTTAACCCAAATATGTTTGGAGAGAATTTCAATGGCTTGTGTTTATTCACAGTCATATATTCTATATATTGTTTATTGTGGATACAATAGATGTAACGTGAATAAGTTGTGTTGCATCGAGGACCTTTACTCGGCATGTGGGCTATAATGTCTTATGTTATAATACTAAACGCATGATACAAGTTATTTTATCTATTTTTCTTTCTATAAATGACTTGGATACAATGGTTATGTGGGTTTAGTGGTTGTGTTTTATGAGGTTCATGTTGTGTTGTTACGCCCATGTGTCTTCACGAAATATTGTTTTGGAGAGAGACTCTTAGGATGTGCGATGTTGAGGAAAAGTAAAAATCATTGGGGTTTTGGTTCAAGGGTACCCTTAATATTGTAATTTTATTATATAATATTTTATGAGATAAATTGTAAGATTATCTGTGGTGAGGCTGGAAAATAGTTTACATGACTCTATGACGAGTTAGTTTTTAGTTATTGTTCATCGTGTTTTTGTATGCTTTCCGTAATTTTTCACAAGAGGATTTGTGGATGATTCTTGTATGTATTCTGTAATACTCACTATAAATATATATATAAAATTCATTTCAAGTCACTTGATAGAGGTTAGAGATCAGGATGGTTACATCTAGAAGGGAGTTGGGGGAGCTGTTCGGGCTTTGTTGTCACTTCTATTTTAATTTCTTTTGGTTCATGAAGATTTCCCTTTCAGTAATAGTGGTTATTTCATGAAATTACATATTTTTACAAGGGAATTATTTTATATTTTATTATGGGTTGTATTTTGTTATTTTTTGTCTTTTCACCCTCTTATGCATGTGTTCTCATAAAGGGAAATACTTCCCATTTGAGTGATTACAATACCCTCTGGTCTAGTCGCCATCTTGGGGCCTACAATAGGCAGGACTTGAGTGTTGCTATCTATCTTCTCAAATTGACAACCATCACAGGTACACATTTTTCTAGGGGTTAATTATAGAGTGGTATTAGAGGTCTAGTTGATGGATTGGATGGATATTGGATTTAGGGACAAGTGTGGTTGCACGGGTTCTTAGGGAAATGGTGTCAGTTATGTTTTAATTGTGTCGTAATCAGAATAGACTAAAAGAGACCTAGGTATGTAGGGAACACTATGACCAAATTCATATACATTTATATACAAAATGGATAATTACTAGGTGATATCTCTTGATGAGTAGAGACATAGGAAAGGATTATACATCATATTCTTTGCGCCTATATGTGTATCGGCAAATCGTTGGATAGGTTAACCTAAAATTAATAATGTAAAACAATTAATTAATTAATTTTGAGTCTTTCATATTACTGGTTTCAGAGCTATAACGATTTATTTTATTCCATGTATGGATCTTGGTTGACATCATCTTCTGGTCTTTGTAGATGATTTCTAGTAGGTTGTGCCAGCATATCACTGTAGTGTGGTGGTTGACGATGGAGATACTTGAACGAGGACACTCTAAGAGTTCAGCACTAGTGTTTGAACAAGTACGAGGACTCCATTTCAAATTCAGTCACAGCATAAATATTAGATGAGGTTGAGATATACATAAATAAATTCTTGCTCATAATGAGCATTGGTTTTCAATGGTGTTAATGATGATGTGTGGGTAAGAAAGGTATCAGTGTTTCTTATCCTTCTATGATCATGAGGAGTTGGTGATTTCATGGGATATGTTCCAATAGATGTTCATAGCATAGTTAATTTCTTTAATTGAAAATATGTCCAGTCACCAGGAGCTGCTTACCCATTGACAGAGGTGCTCCATTCTGCGAGATTGTGTATTCTGTTATAGGAACATTTTACAATATTATTTTTACCGGTTTATATTTGAGGATATTATAATGATAAATTTTTTGGAGGCTTTGAAACCAGAGATCCAGCGTCGTTTCACCCTATTAATGTTGAAGATATATCATGAGTTGTTAGTGAGGGTAGAGTAAACCAAATGGAAAATATAGAAAACTGGATCATCATGAGAGGGGAGTCTTCAGGATTCCTCATGAAGCATAGCTATGGTTCGGGGTTCCTGATTTTCAGGGTATAAGATTTTATGTTCAGCCTGGTGTTGGTCCTTGCACTCAGTATCTCATTTCATATAGGGATGATGCTCTCATTCCTATTCTTAGGAATCAGGAAATTTTTTTTTCATGTGGAGGTCATGGTCATGAATAGGGAGAGTTTGTAACCATTCTGGTGGTCATCATGCACTAAATGTTCGGCTCTAGGTTCCTCCATTAAGGAATTTCCATCTGAGGCTCCAATAGTAGGTCGCACCAGCTTTGGATCAGTAGAGAGTATATGGGGCAGGTAGAGGACATCGTCAGGATACTCCCCAACCTCAAAGAGTAGATCACATCCATTGTTGTGGTCGTCGTCTGGGTCATATAGGTCATGGAGTAGGTCTTGGGTAGATTTATGCATTGTCATTTCCACTACTAGCTGATCGATAGATCGTTCATGGTACCCATTACTAGTTTTCAACATGGGTGTATGCCATTTTGGAATTAGTAGTGACACCCTCCTACATATTACCTTCCCATGTCCATGCTTTGAGACATGAGGTAGAGAGTCTTCTGGTTCCCCTTTTGTTGACTACCCCAGTTGTAGGTTGGATGAGCTATTTTGAATAATGTAGAGTGTGTGAGCTAGTTCTAGGGAAAGTTCACTCATGGGAATATTTTATTTTTATTACTAATACAACCATATGATTTCATCATTGTCATGGATTTTTTGTATTTGGTATATGCCATTGTGGATTTCTTCAGGATGCAGGTTGTGTTCTTAAATGTTGATTGACATCTAGCGATGTTTTTTTTGAACGTTTCCCTCAAATGGTTTAGAGGCGGGTTTTATCCTTTTCATCCATGAGGTTTGAGATGATATTGAGTTTTTTAGAGGCTCAGTAGTCGATGAATCCTAGGGTCTTAGAAGAGTACCCAAATGTATTTCTATAATTGTTCATAAGCTTACCCCCTTAATGATTGGCCAGGTTGGGTATTAAGTAACTCCTGTACGTTTCACCTATCATGATGTATTCATATATGGTTGTGCCTTATGGCTTATGGGAGTAATATATACAGTGTGATGGTATGTTGCAATGTATTTTTGTGGGCCTGAGTGTGTAACCAGGGGGTGCACCCATTTTTTCATGAATAAGCCTGATGATAGAATTTTTTGTGTTTTTTCAGTTATAATCACTTGAACAACATGATACTGAAGAACTACTATCCCCTTCAATGGATAGATTATTTGTGTTATCAAATTAAGGGTGAAGATGGTTCTAAAAGATCGATTTGTGGGACAAGAATTCACAAACTCTGGTGAATGATGAGGATATTCTAAAACATATTATATATTTTCATTATTGGAATTATGAGTACATGATGATGTTGTTCACTATGAAACATTATCATAATATGTTCTTGTGATTGATGAAAACCATTTACCATGAGTTTTAAGAAAATTTAATTCTGTTTTTCAACAAAGAAATCTTTTTCTACGCCACATCTAAGGAGGTGAATGTAGAGAATATTCATGTAGTTTTAGGCATCCTTCATTGATAGCAACTATTTGCTAAGATGTCAACATGTGTGTTTTGGTCATGAGAAGTCCATTTCTTATAAACTATTATATACCATAAGGGAGTAGATGTGGATCATTTGAAGATATAATAATTTTTCTCTTGGGAAGCCCCCATGATTGTAGCATAACTGATATGTTTCACTAGTCTCAGAAGCTATTACAGTAAGTTCATAGTCGATTTCTATTGGTTTGTGAATCCTATTTTAGAATTGACAATGAATGACCAGGTGTTCATGTGTACTAAATAGTGTTATATAGAATTCATGTATTTGATGTTGAAGTTGGTCCATGATCTGTTTCTTTGTTTTTCAGTAGAAGGATTTTAGTTTGATGTTTTCAATGATGCATCACATATGGGATAAGGTGGTGTTCTATTGTAGTAGGGATAGTTCCTTTCTTATGGGTATCTCCAATTGTGCCCCCATGAATGTAACAATTCCATCAATGATCTCATGTCTTTTAAGGGGTGTTTTCTCTAAATTTTTTAATACATTACCTCATTGATGATTTCGTTGTGGTTTTCAGCAATCATAAGGGGCTATGGATTTTTTTTGGTGTGACATGAACTTTTTACTGTGTTAGTGGATGGATTCATTAAAATATTACTAATTACTAATTTCATATATACATCAAAAATAGAATTTTTTAGCTAATGAATTGCACATAAAGTTGTGCAACGAAACAGTGAATGAATCAAGTGATACCAAAAGGGTGATGGAAGAAATTTTATAATTATATCTTGCTATGGGAAAAGTTGGGGTTATAGGCTATCTTTTGTTGATGATGGTGCCATCATCTCTGGTGTGGTAGGTAGAAGAGTCCCAATTAGGGGATCTTGATGGGGAGGTATGGAGAGTCTATATTGTTTGTGGTGGGGCCCATGATGGTTTTTCGGTGGATGGAAAACACCTAGTGTTGTATCAGTAATGGTTTTTCAATTATTTAATGATGTCAGATTTAGTTTTCAAGGAGTTCAATAGTTCACCGTTAGGGGTTCATCATTGTGATAAAAAGATGTATCGTGACTTAAGGAGTTAGTATTGATGGAATGGGATGAAGTGTGATGTTTTAGAGATTTTGTCTCAATGTTTGGTATCCCATTAGGTGAAGTCTAAGCACTATATTCCCATTGGTTTTATCTAGCCCATAAATGTTCCTATGTGTAAGTTGGTGGTCATCTAGATGGAATTTGTTACCATTTTACGTCGGTATCATGGAGGAAATGATGATATATGAGTGGTATTGTATGATTTGACAAATTCATACCACATTATAGTGATCGAGGATTCAAGATCAGTGGATATTTTTTTTGGGACAATATTTGGAGGAGGTACTGTGCCTTCATAGAGTCCTGTGGATGATCTTTTTCAATATAGATATAAATTTTTCCTCAAGGGTGTATAGAGGTCTCCATAATTATTTTGGTTCATAGTTATGCCTTAGCATTGATTTTTATACTCATATATGCTTTCATATAGAGCGAATATTCTAGACTCTAGATGACTTGTTGCTCTCTTGTGCCATGGATTTTGGAGATTCATGGATGAGGAAACATCCCTTGGAAGAGTTTGTATACAACAATATTTTCACTGAACCATGAGTATTACCCCATTTGAATACTTGTATAGATGATGTTTACATTCTCATGTATGTTGTAATATGTATGTAGAGTCAGCAATTCATGGGCCAGAACTTGACCATAATATGAAAATGATGGTTTAGGTGATTTTTATGAAGATGAAGACAATGTAGGATGGTCAACAAGTGTTATGATGACCATGGTATGATACCTATAGAGTTTTATGTGGTTGATCACGTGTTTTAGAAGGTGAATACTTTTTTTGGACAAAGTGGGCGTGTTAATGGGATTACAATTTCACCCTTGTTTGATTTTCCTTTCGAGGTGTTTACTCATGCTGAGGATGTGCAATATTTGGTGTCACTTCCCCCAAACATGGGCTGGATACACAATGTTTTCTAGATATCACTATTTTCATATTCATTATGTCTCCCATATCATTTATTGGGGTGTGATCAATGGTGAAAATTATGGGGAATTCGCATATCCACCTATAGAGATCCAATACAACAAAGATAAGATGTTGTGTAGGTGTACTATCTACTTGGTTCATGATTCGTGGTGGCACAAAGGTGTGGAGGAGATAACCTGGGAATGCGAGTCATAGATATAGACTCAGCACATAGAGTTGTTTGATGTTTATCACATTTCATGTAATGATGTTTTTTTGTTGTTTTCGAACAATTATTGTTATAAGATGACTTTATTTTGTTTCTTGTTGTGGTATGATACCTTTTCAGTGGTATCTCCCCTAGGTGAGTGTTTAGAATATAGTTGGGGTTAGAGTATGGATTCATGTGTTCATTTTTAAGTAATTAATCATTTGGTGGGGAGAGACTTCTGAGGTATCTTGATAATTGGTTTCTTAGACCCCTTTTTCTATTTTTTATTTGTGTTGGTTTTGAATTCATGAAAATGATAATGATTGGAGACTTATATGATGTAATGTACCAAACAAAATAGGTCTATTACTTTAATAAAATATGGTGTTAGAGGTGTTCCGGGAGGTAAAGGTGACTTATTCCCAACACTTCTCCAATTTTTCTATTGATAGAATAGTGTTTCCAGAATGGTGAAATTTCTATTTCCAATGTTTAAAAAATAGTTTGGTAGAAATAGTGAGTCTGAAATGATGAGTCATAAAGGTCGTGTGAGATGCGATGAGTCAAAAATGGAGAGTCAAAAATGTTGTTTCATAAATGGTGAGTTATAAAAGTTGAGTCAAAAAGGGTGAGTCATAAATAGTGAGTTAGAAATGGTGACTAAGAAACAACGAGTCATAAAAAATGAGTTAGAAATGGTGTGTTGGAAACGGTGAGTCATAAATGGTGCCATGAATAGTGTTTCTAGAATATTGTCATTTTCATGTCAAATTTCTAGTTTTTTCCAAATTCCTATAGTTTTGTTTGTTTGAAATTATATTTGACATAAAATTCATTTAGAGCCTTGTTTTAAGGTTAATAAGGAGGATATAATGCCCATAACTACTATATTAATTTTTTTAATGGTATGGATTCCTTTAGAGGTCAAAACTCATGATATTTAACAGATTGGATCATAATGGAAAATCTAGTGTATCTTAAAATGATGGTCGATTAAACCAATCCCTTTTTCCCATAGGAGTCATATGTAGTTTAGTAGTTTTGGATCATTTCTTCCCTTGAGTTTATTTCTACAACACGTGCTCCACCTATTTCGGTGAAATGCGGAATTTTTAATCAGTCATGAATAAAAAGAATGTTTTACTATTATTCTTCTAGGTTTTAAGAAATGTTTCTTCTCATTTCCTCTTTCAAATATTTTGATATGTGTTATTTTATGTTTTTAATTGAGAATCCTATGTTATCTTTTGTTTTGGTTGTGTCTTTACATCCTCAGGTGGAAACTATCTTTCAAGAGAGGTGATCATGATCCTCCATATTAGCATTTTCCTTAGAAAAGAACAATAGAAACCCTTTCAGGTAGAGGATTTTTTGCTTCCAAATTCACATTAGGTCTATTAGTAGAGATATCCTATTTTATCTCACTAGATCATAATCCTAATGACATAATAAATATTTGAACCATTTTAGATCATGTATATTCATCATTTGGCATTGATGTTTGTTTTTTGTATATAGTTTGTTATCTATTCCTTAGTTTTTAACGTGTCATTATTAATTGAAATTAATTAAAAATTTAAACTATGATTAATTGTAAATTAATTAGCCTAATATAAAGAGGCTTTTAAATGAATACAGTTTTTGTTGTAAATTTTATGTTAATCAAATTGATGTAGATATTCACACTTAACTAAATTGAATGTTAAACATGAAGCATTCAGATTCTTATTGATCGAAGTAATTTAATATTTATTTATTTATTAATTTTTGATATATTTTTTTACGTTTCCAATAGTTGGAACCAATAAAATAATCAGGTAATTCAAGATGGATTAATGAACTGATTGTGGTATAAAAGATAATGTCTCTGGGATTTTTAGATACACTTTTACTATTAATGGAGAAATGACGTATTATTTGGAGTAGTAAGTGTTCATTGTGTGTGATGGATAAATTCATTTATTAGGGACAAGATCCTAGTGTTGTAGGTTAAATTCTACTGTTTATGTTGTGGTGTGAACTAGGGATGATTGAGCCTGGGAGACTATTTCCGTATATGGGGTTAGGTAGCTCGAGTGATTGTGGTGGTAACATTTGATTCCTAGAGGAATGAGGCACATAAGTTTATACATGTGGGTATTAGGGAGTACACTATAGATAATGAAATAGTTCAGATGTGAATGTTGTATACGTTTTTAAATTTGTTATTTTTATCCACTTTACCATCCCCACATCATGGGGCTTATGGTCTTGCTTACCCTCCTTCCAAAAGATATGATGACGCGTGAGATATGACAGGTGCCATCCATATATAACTTATCAAGGATAGAAGGGTCTATACTCCTATTATAGGTTGAAAATATTTGATGGGTATTTCAACTACTCACCATGTTGATCCCCATGGGTTTGATTGATTAGAATGTTTTAATTGAATACCTAGAATTATGGAAATGTGATAATAATGTTAAATAAATGATTTAATAAATGATGTTGACCCATGGGGCAGAATCATGGTGGAATGAAATGATGGGGTTACAATTTAAAGGAATTGTGGATCATGGAAAAAATATAATAAAATATAATGTCGAATGATAATGGTAATGAAATGGTTAAATAATTAATTAAAGTAATGTGAAACTGATACTAAGTAATGAAGTAATATAATGTACTTGGTTATGTTCTTATAGGATATGTTGTCTTAGATGTGGTTTTCGGGAGTCTAAGAGAAGTTAAATATGGTTGAGTCTAAGACTAGTTTATTAACATAGCATGTTTTTTGAGCTATAGTATATTCTATACTTTTCTTGTCTATGTATGATACTCTACCCTGTTGGTTAGTGAAACTCACACCCCATGGATTCGGAATCGTGGGTGTGTTTCCCCCAAAATTCTAGTGGGAGGTTGGATGGAAAACTGCCTCTATTTTCCCCTATTCCAATTCTTGGTATTTATTGTTTTATTATTTATCAAAATTAGTTTTCCCATTATATGTGTGTAGAGGGTTGTAATGGTTTATGGAAATTCAAAAACATATATTCTTGATATAGTTTCCTGTGGACTACAATAAGTGTAATGTGTATAGGATGTGGTGGCTTGAGGATCCTTACTCAGTGTATGTGCAATAATGAATTATGGTATAATGCATGACATTTGATACACGTTATGCGATCAGTGGTGGCTCCCAAAACCACCCTGGTAAATTTGGTTATGTGTGTACAATGGTTTTGTTACCTGAGGATCATGTTGTGGTGTTATGCATAGGTTTCTGCAGGATATTCTTTATTGGGGAGATATTCTTAGAATGTGTGACATTGGGAAAAATTTCAAAACTATAGGGGAAGTGGAAGCAGGGTACCATTTATATTCTTATATAATTTTTACTCTTATATGAGATACATTTATATATTATCCTTGCTGATCCTAAGAAAATAGTATACCTATTTACGCGATGAGTTAGTTTCACTTTTTGTTCACTATGTTTAGCATGATTTAATTAAATTTCCATGAGAGGCTCCAAAGAGGATCCTACTATGTAAATTATTTAAATCACAATATTTATATATATTAATTGAGTTTCAGTTCACTAGGAATAATTTGGAGATAGGGAAGGTTATGACACTCTTTCTATTGGCGATGTTTTTCGTGCTTTCTGGTGACATCAATTTTACTTTCATTTAGAACTTGTAGTTTTCTCTTCCAGTTATTGTATTTAATTCATGAAATTACATATTTCTAAATGGTATTTATCTTAATTTTTATTATAAGACTAATTTGGTCGGTGTCTTTACTATCTCTCCCTTTCTTATGTGTTCTCTTAGAGTTTAATACCTCCCATTTGTGCGTTTATTATACCCACGTTGTTAGTCGCCATCCTGATGCCTAATTGAGGTGGGACTCAGGTGTCACTATATTTCATCAAACATTTTCATCCTTAGAGGGGTACGCGTTTTTGGTAGGGGTCATGAAAAAAAAATATATTAAATATTTCCTTTTAGAAAAATTTGATCAAATACTAGGAAATGTCTACAATCTGATAAAAAAACAATGACAGATTATTATCAAATAATGAATGTTTACTTGGGGTTCTTTATGATGATTGGTTTATTGATTCCACCAAAAAACTTCCTCATAAGACCCATCAGGATATCCCAACCCACTTACTAACATCACATTAATTAACATATCCAACTCCATTAATACCACACTGATACTATTTTTTCATTAATTAGATCAGATACCCTAGTACCATATTACCTATTTGAGATCTTATATTCCCTAATGGTTGTTACTGATCCCCAATAGTTATAAAATATAATATGACTAAATTAAATATCCATAATATCAAATATGTAAAACAAAAAAAGAATATAAAGAAGAAAAGTCATTATTTTTATCATAATAATTGGAAAATGTATGAGAAAAAAATAAGAAAAACTGTACAATGAAAAAATGTTTGAAAACCCATTGGAAATGATATTGTAAACATGTTAATAGAATTAAATTATCATGTGTTCCAAGAGGAAAATATCTCCACATATAACTGTCATCCCACCTTGGTCATAAGGATCAAAAAATTCCCCCACCTCCAAGAAGTACTTTCCCTTTCATAGGACATGGAATAATAAAATAGAATAAAATCCTAATGGAAGTGTAGGGGTATGATATGTAATTTATTTTTTGTTCTCACCTACTATTACATGATCAGTGTAATATAAATTAAAAAAATTATGCCTAAATTTGAATGGATCATGGAAGGTATGTTATAACATTCACATATTTTAGTCCAAAATAACCTTTCACATAAAAAGAGATGGAGGATAAATCAATTTTGACATAAATGATAATTTTATTAAAAAAAACCAAGATAAAATAGTTAGAATGAAATAAAAATTTTAATAATGATTAGAATGCACAAAAATGACAATAGATAATTACAGCATGTAAAAATTATCCATGTTTTGGTATTTTATTAAACAGGATCTTAAAACTTAACAATATTGGCCTCAAATGAAGATAGGTTTTCAATCATAAATAAATCTACATCCAAATCAATGAACCATAATGAAAAATATACAAACAAATGGGGATCCCACTTGGGTATTCATATGGTAATTATTTATTGGAAATTATTATCATCATTCTATTAATTTAGATTCATGATACTATTATCCATGTCATAGTTTCAACTAACAACCTTGGATAACATGTCATTAAACAATAAATCAATAAAAAATTAAATATTAAATATTTCAAATCTATTCTGATTATAATTTCTCAGTTTTCTATTTTCATTATGCCTTTATCATTTAATAACAAAATGGTGGTTTTCATCATCTAATCAATCATAAATACAGTTTGCAATTTATTCCATTTTCTCAAAAATCAACGTCAAATATATATAAAAATCATGACATCATTTTCCAAAAAAAACATCTTAATATTTCAATTAAATGATAATTATTGATTCTATAAAAATATATTCTTGAAATATCAAATCAAACATAAAAGCATTTATTCTGGACTATAAAATCAATTTCAAACTAATTCCAATTTAATTATGAAAATTTCAGATTCAATTGTGGTGAAAAGTAAAATGGAATCAATAAAATGTTAACAACATTGAAATGAATTACACATGTAATGGGATATCTAATTAAGAACTATGAAAAGGATGTCAGTAAACATATCATTGAATATAGATCCAAAAAATAGAGTTTAGATCCATCAATAATGAAGATTTATGTCACTCCCTAATGATGAGAGAAATAGATATAGGATGAAACCACATGAGATGAGATAGAATTATTTAGATAATATCTAATGAAATATATAGTAATTTTCTGAACCATGAAAAGGGTTTAGAAGAGTCAAAATTACATGTTGTGAGCCTTCAAATATGATGTATTTTTGTTGGGGTCAAAATAGGGTTAATAAGTGTTAAACCAGTGTGTTTTATAATTTTAATAGTTTTTTTCATGGAATTAAATCATTAATTATTGATTTTATAGGTTAGGTTTCATGGTTTAAATTACTAGTAACCATAACTATGTGATCCTTATTGTATGGTGTACTGTTCATCCTAAGAGGGCACACATTTTATCAATTTATGATCTAGCCAGTAAAACCCTCTCTATATTAGGTACCATAGTTTGGAGTGGTTTCCACATGTTTGGGATATAACATGAGACAACTTATAGCTTTTTAAATGATGGTCCACACTTTAATGGAATAAATCTCCCTATTTTCCTTAAGTAAGTTCAGAATTTTCACATACCCTTTTCATCCAAAAAACAAAAAATTATATATGAAACACCAAGAGATAAGAACCAAAAAAATGTGGTATAAAATTGTTTGATGAATACATTATAAATGGTAATGATATGTTGAAAAATCTTATCCGAAATCACTACCTCTCCCCCTCTCAAAATTCAAGTTCCCTTTCGTTAATTAGAAAGGCAACATATGAATGACTTTGGTGTAAACCTAAGGTTATTTTTTAAATAAGAGGTGATACTTTTAAACACATTTTTTATTTTTATTCTCAAACTAAATACATCAATTGAAATTAAAACATCTTTAAAAAATAACATCATTGTATGGTCTGAAAAAAATAATTTATTATTTTGATTTAATGAAATATATTCATTTCCTTTTATATAAAATGCTTAATAAAACTGTCGATCCCGTGTACGGTGGACTACCACCTCATAAAATGATTTCATTCATTTTCCTTCTCCATATTTCTATGATAGATATAATGATGTATATATCAAATATATGTGATATTTATTATATTATTATACATATATTTTCATAGAATCATATATACCTTTTTAAATTCTAGGTTGTTTAAACTACGATAATGGCAGTCATGTATAGGGCCGAAAAAAGAAGCACTAAGCTGTGTGATTCACATTTTACTTATCCTTTAAATGGAATGTAATAAGTATAAATATAATTAATATATGTTATATATATTAAATGCTAATTATTATTGATGATTAATATATAAAAAAAGTCGTTATCTATTCACACATTAATAAACTTTTTGGACGATCATGCATATGTACAACCTAGCATCCCCACAAAGAAATGTTATTATTTTTCTACTTTAAAACTGTATAGATGATTGTAAAAATATATATGATGTGTAGATAAGACATTTAGAACATTAATATAATTATAGAGATTATGGATATCTATCATATACAAAATATCCATTACATTCACGTCAAAACATGCTAGAGAAAACAAGGAAAATCACACTCAAAAAAGGTGAATAATCAAATATTATTAAAACAATTATGGTGAAAAATAATAATTAATTAATATATCATAATATAAATATTAATAAAAAATTTAAAAGTAAAAAAATTATTAAAACAACTATAAATTATATTTATGAATATTTGACCAAATAGTAACATATTTCATAATACAATTTTCCTCATTGGGATATTTTACATCCTCATTCATTTAGAAAATATATGATAATGTCTATAAATAATTGTTTCTATACTTTGTTTTTTTACATATCATTGTGTGCATTTACATTTGAATCATATATTTTGTTTAATCATTAATTCTACCATTATTGATACAATCATTGTAATTTTTTTTATCATTATCTCATTTTAATGGGGATTGTTTACACTTGAATTTAAATTTATAGTAATTATTTGATCATTGACTAATAAAACCCTTTTAGTTTGTTATAATCTAGTGATTCCCTAAATATTTGAGTAATTTTGTAATTTTTACTCTCTCTAGTACTTCAAATTAATATGAAAATGTTTTCAATAAAATCGTTCTTAATTTTTATCTTTAACAAAAAAAAAAGTTTTCATAGCAATTACTAATATTAAATATAAAATTTCATATTTTTTAACATTTAACATTTTTTTTATTAAAAAAATGTTTACCCATGATTTAAACATTCCAAAATTATTTTAAAAAAATATTCAGGTCAATTTCCAAATATTATATATTTTGATTTTACCGAAAAATGAAATAAATATTTATTTTAATGTCTATGGATTTTATGGTTTACAATAAATATTTCTAAAATTATAATTTTAATTTATATAGTATAGTTCGTAATGAAATATTTCTTGTACTTCAATTCATCAATGACATGAGGCATTTTATTTATTTATGATCAAATGTAGATATGTTTTATTGATATAATTGTAAATATTTTTCAAGGCTTTTATGAATAGTTTTACTAGGTAAAATATTTACATTCTATTTCTTGATTATTTTATCAAAATAAAAAATATTCCCTTGAGATATTCACTTTTTTGTAATCATTGGAGATTACATTTCCCCAAAATGTACATATTATTTTTCAATGATATAATTTTTCAGAAAATTGTATATAATTTATAGATATGTTAATCACATTGAGGCTTATATATATTAATGTGGAAATTATTGTTAATTTAAATTCATTAATTGATTAAAAAATTTGAAGATAATGGAATTTGAATGATGAATTATATCGATTATTCTGTATTTGTGGAAAAAAATTAATTTAAGATATTTATTGGGAATAGTTCTATATATAAAATAAATTAATAGGTAGTATCATGAGACAAATCATTTAGATAGACTAATATATATGTGTATCTATGGTATACTTACCTATACACATTAATCAGAATTTTGAACGGTCTGTACTGTAGATTTATCACGGTGAATTAGATCATGACATCCAATTATTAAGAATTCTTTTAATTATGAATTAATTCATTATAATCAATTATATTTTAACAATGATAATATATCTATTTTCATTTGTTCATATTTTATTAATAAAATTTCATCTTTTTTATGTCTTTTACCCTTCCATATTGATTATGACTTATCTAACCATTAGAGTTAATTTATTGATTTAATGTAATGTGTGTTTATATATTTACCAAGTATGGTTAAATATGCCTTATTTAATCTTTAAAATCATGTTATTGATTAAATCACAATTGTCTTTAGATATTTACCATTCAATATTTATTATGTATTATATAATAATTATATCAAGTTATTGATTATCTAGTTTTTTATATTTATATTTCCATTTTGATTCTTCATTATTAATTATTCTTCATTTTGTCATGATATCATCCACTTTACCGAACTATTACTCCTCTTTTGAGATCATCTTTAGTTGTTTAATTTTACAGTAATACAAGAAGGGTAGTATAAATTATATGAATGGATATTCCAAAAACAATAATGATATTTTAAAAAAAAAATGTTCAAATATTTTATTGAAATTTAATAGCGGAATAATTTATTTATATATTTTAACAAGAGAAATAAATTGTCAATACATTTTGGATTTGATTTATTTTTTCTTATAGTAATTTAACAAAGATTTATCTGGATCTTATATACTAGGTTTTGGGTCATTACAATTAGTATCAGATGAATCTTTATGGAAACATTGGGAACATTATTTTGAAAAACCATTATTTGGGGTAATTTCCAGATCATAGACATTGATGATATGTATTGAAGACTCTCCTTATGATATTTTGAGTTATTGATTATGTGTTTTTTCCTGTAAATACACCATAATCTTGATAATAAATTATTATTTGGTTCTTGAATAAATGATGAAACCAACCAACCTGAGATGACATCTAAACTGTTACCTGACCAGTTTTTCCACTAACCCGAGGAGCGTTCTTGATCTCTACATGCAGAATATAATCACTAATTCTTTAAAAACAATCATTGGGAATAATTTTAATGACATTTTATTAAAATTACAGAGTACCATGAAAAACCCATCATTACATATATATCAACAAATACTTTCAGAACAAGAACATAGAGACACCAAAAAAACTGGGCATCAAATAAGACCACTACAAACCATCTCTTACTGGTCCCTGACCACTAAAAAAGTATCAATTCATCCATATAATTAATATAATAAACACCTTCAATATTATAATAATAATTTCCAATCACCAAATATTATATGAAGGGTGTTAGACAAAGATCCCAGTAATATTTCACCAATGATTCAATGTAATTACATTATTATGTGAATCAAATATGGTAAAAGGAGAAGTAGAAATGGAAGATTATGAGGATTAGTATAATAAAAGTGATTCATAAAATTAAGAATTATTTATTATACTAATCATGTAAAATATGAAATTTCATCCATTAAAATATATTAATTTTCGTCCAATGATTTTAAATCCATTTCATATGAAAATATTTGATAACAAACAAAAGTTGATAAAATGCACCTAATTTTTTATGATGAATGAAATTCAACACAATAGAGTAAACGATCACAAAAAAATCAATCATGTGAGGATTATTTTCTTCCATATGATTTAACAACCATGTAAAAAAGCATAATATTTTAAATAAAATGGGTTTTCATTTCAAAATCAAGTTAAAACAAATCATGATTTTCATTTCAAATTATTGAATATTTCTAAAAAATTGATTAATAAAATATTTTATATAAAATAATTTTTTTATATTCCAAAGGAATTTAAAACATTTTACAGCATAAATTTATTCATTTTAAATACAAACAAGTGATAAATACAATCATGAGCCAATTAGGTATGATAGTTCTAGGCTATTGGGACCCAACACTATAAATACAGAAAAGTATTTACATATATCCCTTCAACTATATCCAATAGAATTAATCACCATTTCTTATAGAATGATGATTATTTATATTACATTTTAGAAAATTGTAAATCATAATGATTCTCCCATGATAAATAACAAGAATCCTAATTATTTTATATGATCTTATACAAAAAAATGGGATATTTATTTTAAGATTTCATAAAATAAAATTAAATCTCATACTCCATTTCAATAAAACCATTTCCCCAATAAAAATCATAATGGATTTTTAATAAAAAACATTCCTTCTTAGAAAGGATAAAACACAAGGATTCTATCAAAACCAATTAAACCATTTTTTGGAAAACAATGATTCAAAATCAATTCTCTATCCCATTTCGCAATACAATTTCAAAATATAATTCAATAAATTATTTTTCAGGGAATTCCATTAATTTTACCACAAAACCCCATTTCCCTAGAATTGAGGTTTTACACAATTCAGTAAAAAATACCCTGCACAATTAAATTCAACAATTTAATTTCCAAAATATCATGATTTTAGTAAAAACCACCCAATTCAACGGAATTGTGGGGTTTCATAATTTTTCATCATTTTTCAATTCAAAACCTTTAATACAATTTCAACATTCCAAAAGTGTAATCATACACTTATCCTTTCACAATTCATCATTAATATTCCAAATGAAACATTAAAAAATTATCAATTCATTCAGAATTTTCTTACACAATTTAATATTTAAAAGTGAAATAGTATTTTCTCCTTTCAAAAATAAATATTTCATTTCAAAATAGGCCTTTAATATATCATTTCTTTCAAATAATTATTACATTGATATAGGGAAACATTAAAATTTTAAAATGAATCAATAAATTTAAAAATCGTTATAAGACATATTTCTATGATGACAAATCATTCATTTCAAATAACCCAGGAACGACCATTTCAAAAAAAGTCAAAATCATTATACTGAGATTATGGGTCATTAAAAATATTCACTCATTTAAAATAGTATTGAAAACATTCAATATTTCAATTTATAAATGTCACAATCATATAAGTTCATTTAGTAAATCAAAACTCATTTCTATGCCAATTTAATAAATCAATACCTAGACCAAAGCCCCAAATTTATAAAAAAACAGTTTCAATTCATCTTGAAAATAAATATTAAGAATTAAGTTATTTAAACAACTCTTATAATGGTTATAGATATCAAGTATATCTTAATTCATTTAATTACATATTCAATTACAAGTGGAATTGTTCGGTGAATCATTTATGGGGAATTGAATGGATTAATTCCATTGGAAATTTGAAAAAAATGAAGAATCAATAATCTAGGAATTTATTTAGGTATAATGAATCACAAAATGAAGGAATATCACAAGGAAAGATACAGGGAAACTATGTAATCCAACCACAATAAATCTATGTAGTGTTACATTTGATTGACATCACCTGATTTAAGAATATATATATTGATATAGGAGAAAATAGATACATGATCTAAAATTCCACATCACTCAATAAACATATAAAAAAAGAGAGGAAATAATTAACTTTAAGAAGAATTAATCATGGGGAGAAGGGAGATAAATGATAAAAAAATAAATTATCTAACCAAAATATTGACAAAACATTGATTGACGAATAATTCCGAAAATATTAGGGGATTGTGAGAGAAAAAATGGCCCCATAAGGATCCAAATTGTCTGAGAATCAATTTAGGTTTGTATGGTAGGTGTTTGGGGTTATTTGGGGGGGGGTCAAGATATTAATTATGATTTTCAAAAAATTAACAACCATCTACAGGGTTTCCTAGGCCAAGTCGCATGGTTTTCACTGACCATGTACAAAATGTGCAACCATGGCAATTCCACTGTATGTGTTATTATTTCTAGATGCACACTATTTCAAGTCATTCTCAAACCACATGAAACCAACATTCCAGGATTCAAACTTTTTTAGACAATTCCTAAACCCTGGGCAAACCACGAATATGACTAGAAACCCTAATAATGTTAAGAAAAACCCAAAAAATGGTAAAAAAAAGTCATATAATCATTGGGTAATCAAGTAATTTTGTAAAAACACAAAAAATTGAATATGATGTTATATCTTCCACTTGATAGGAGTTCTATCCTGAGAAATAATCTATTGCAAATGATTGAATGTAATGAAACTATAGAACTTCCTCACTTTTCTTATGAGGGGAATGGTCCATGGTCCTAAAGAGAGACTCACCAAAAGGGAAAATAAACATATAAAAATATCAAAATACCATGAACATAACACCTATCCATAATAGAGAAAGACTAGAGCTATTATAGAGGTCACCACTCTATTTAAATATCCAACGTAATGGTGTGACATAAGATTAATTTACACCTCAAACCCAAATAAGATACTTCAACCACTATTCAAGGTAAAACATCAACTATTAGGCATCCAAAATCATGATACAGAACTCAAAAATATTTCATCTTGGGTATGTACTCATTGATAACATATGACCATTCAAACTAAGCCTCATAACATGATGATCTCAATAAAATGAATCCCAGAACCACTGTGTGATTTGTATATAACAAATCCACATCATCCTAGTTACCCATGTATTTTCCCACATTAAATCCAAGTCCAAATTGAAAGATCTAACACAACATGGTTAATGAAAAATATGTTACAACACTCTCACATGGGAGATCATCCAACATATCATAATTGATCTCTAACTATCATGTTAAAATAAGAGGAAATCCTCGAAACAACAACCCTGATATCATGAAATGAATCCAATATCATATCACCAATCCACAATGACCACAACCATGTTCCACAATATATCATTTACAAAAATCCCAAAACAAAATTTTTCCAAAAATAGTCAAGGAACAATAAGGATAACTCAATCAGTTTCTACTCAGGCATCTAAAAAAATGGTGTATAAAAATTATCCACGTATGGGGTGAAATAGGCGTCACCCTGAGGCTCCTCCACTATGTGAAAAGTATCACTCCAAGGCCTATTTTTGGATCCCTATCAACCTAAATCATATTCATCCACATATTCATAAGCTAATATTCAAGACTAAATTTCCAATTTATGGTCGTCCAACTTATAGAACATCATAATGTTTCCAAAGTGAGCACAAAATATATAAATTCTCATTTATTTCAAACACAACTTCTTATATTGAATAGGTGATGCACCCTAGATATACCATATAATACTCTTTTTTCCCAGAGGTGACTTAATATCCTCAAAAGGGAAAATTTCATATATCCATTCATGTTTTCTTTATATCTCAACATTTGCTAAAAAGGGCCATTCAGGCATCAATGCATATGATATAAACCATTCCGCTGGCATTGAGGATAAAATATCTAGATTAAGAGATTTTTTAAAATAGGCAGTCTTATTGAATTCTTCACCAATAAGATCAGGTATAAAACATACCATATTTCATAATTTATTATCACACGTTGTAACAAATAGTTCATCTTGACTAAAATTTATGAACTCATAAACACTCTCCTTTTTTACAGCCATAGGATACAACAATATAATGTTGACTAACATAAAAAATTCCTAATAAATTATTTCATACATACTATTGGTAATATAAATATCTAACCACCCCCATCATGGTCCATCATATAAGAAGTGGATATACAAGAAATTCAGGTATTTAAGAGTCTTTAGTGTATTAACAATCAATTCAAATTCATCAATCCACATCACTACCTCAATGTAACACCCCAGGTAAATAAAGAATATGAAATTTTCATATTTATCCATATTTGTGAATAAAATATTAATATGACTTTAAAGGGGACGATATGCTTGATGGTGTACCCAACACGCAACAACGAGTTTCTTGGGAATCTTACGTTGCACTCTAATAATAAAATAATATTATTTTAAATGATAGTTAACATGTAGTCATTGTAATGGCCGTAATGGATAGAAATAACTAAAATATGATTATATATGTTTTTAAATGTTTTTACATTTATCCAATAAAGGATAGAGGCTTAAAATACGGAAAGAATACAATTTTAGGCGTATATGCCCTAGTTTTCACTAAAGGTTCACTTATCACCTTTTGATGTTGAACCATCATTAAATATAGTTTTGTTCACTCTTAAACATTATTTTGGACCAAATAAAACGCTTATTAATAATCGGGACATCAAAATTTACTTTGTGTAAATTTTTGGTATCTTTCCGATAAAGTTCATTTTTTTTATTAAATAGTGTAAAATGTTGTATTTTAATTCAAAACCTCTTTTTAATCTAATTTATTTATATTATTATATTTTCTTTTGAATTAGTTTTAAAGTGAAATTAGAAAACATTTTTACCATTAAATACAATAGTGGTCGTTGGAATTAATTTCACTTTAAAATCAGACTTAAACTAGTGTCAATCTTTTGATACTTATTGTTTCATAAAAACACGCTATTTGCTCTGACAGCGGGAATTAATTATTAATTTAATTAATGAAACTTATATGTTATGAATTTTTTAAAATGGAATTCATTTTTGAATTCGGAATATCAAATATAGCTTAGGGTGAATTTTTGGGATTTTTCTAAAAAACATCAATTTTTTATGAATAGTGACACCATTAAGTGGTACTTATAAAAACTGATTTTTCCGTTTAAATGAAATTTTGCCATCTTTGTGTTTTGAATTTAAAAAATCCGACATACATGGTTTTTATTAAGAAGTAAAATCTGGTTCAATGGGATAAAAATAATTTTTTGGTGAATAGTAACTTATTAAGTTTTTCACCGCGATTAGAGGTAATTGGTGTAGTTTAAGGTAAAAATAATGTTTTGATAATATGAAATGAACTTGAAACATGTACTAACCTCATTGGATGTGTAATGCGAGACAATGAAAAGCCATGGGTCAACTTGGGGACCCCATGGAGCCACTTTGGTTGGGAAATGACATAAATAACTTTTTATTTAATGTAAAATTAAAAATGACACAAACATGATATGTTTTACTAAACAAAATTTAAGTGGGGTTATACTAGTCATAGTTTTGATTATAAATAGTAATTGGAAAGATAAAAAGATTTCATACATCATAGTATTTGTTTTTATATTTTTAGACATTAAATAAATTAAATTATTTATGACATAATAATGATGCAGCGACGCCATCATTATTTGACGATTTAAATAAAATGGAAAGATAATGTAAAATATATGAACTACACTTGTCCAAAACTTATTGGATGTGTGGATTTCGAACCCTTATCACCTTATCCACGAATTATATCATTGTGGGACCTTTTAAAACTGAAACACATTTTCAAATAAAGTAATATTTCTTAATTTCAAAAAGTGCCCCTCCTCTCCTCTTATAAAAGGCCCCCACCTGTACCTAATTTCACACACTCCTCAAGCCTTTCGCTCGGCCAACCCCTAACCATTTACTCTCTCCACATCCCTCTACTAATCCTAGAGGATTCCCTTTGGGCAGAATCCTTTCAAAGAAAGTCTTTAGGCTCAAAACAAAAAGAGTTACACTTTTAAAGGTAATTCATTCCCTCGTGTTCATTTGTTTTATTTTGCTTCTCCAACACCCTAAAATCTTTTTATTTACTTATTTTGTAACAACACCAGTATCTTAAATATACTAGGATGTTGTTATAATATTTATTCGAGCTACACTCTCACACAACTACATCAAATGGTTAAAGAACATACGGTTTCCGTGGATGGAAAAATTCTGCCTCCCGAAATGATGATTGTTCAATACTCATTTAACACCTTCAAGGGTGGCCATTATGATGTCACTATTTTTATATATAATATATAATATGTTTATGTTTTACTTAAACTTCTGTATTTTTAATTTTTGTCTTATCTTTATGGCTTCCATTATGGGTATATGCGATATCTTCATTTTAGGAAGTGCGGACTACCGCCCCCTCAAAGTGATGTGAATCGTTAATGCCATACGTGGGACGTATAAAGGGTGGATTTAATGTTATTATATATGATGTTATAATGGAACTATTATATACCTATATATCATTATTATTTCTTTCCATTAAAGTATGAGATAGAAATGAATGTAGCGTTCATGCGTACGTACGACTTACCGTCTCCATGAACGGTGCATTTCATTTCTTACCTCAAAATGATTATGTAATATTATAAATACATGTATATGCTGGATATATATGATATATATGATATCCAAATCAGGAATTTCATTCTGGATATAAATAACCTTTGACCACACGAACAACATGTAATTGTAAGAAGTCCACTTTCGACTTAAGAACCAAATATCGACAAAACAAACATTATTAACTTAAATGATTACATAATGTTTATAACATGGAAATAAGTGATATAAAAGGAATAATGAACTTGATAATGGTTCTTAATCAAATATAAATTAACTCAATTTTATTATTCAGGACGTTAAATAACGATCGAGTCAAGTCAGACCCGAGGTAAGGGATCCTACAACTCTCTTTCTTTTTAAGTACACTCTTTTATGTCATTTCTTTTAAGCTAATCTTTCTTATGATTGGGATGTTATTTTATATTAATCCTACTGTAATTTTTATGTTCATGTGATGAGAGCCCATATTCTCTCTCATCAATCCATTTTGGAAGTTTTGAGTGGCGCCGTTAGGTTGCCGAACTTTCGTAAGAGATCTAACCTCTCTCTTTCTTTTTAAGTACTCTCCTTTATGTCACTTATTTCAGGCTCCTCATTGTAATGTTGGGGGTTGTTCTTTTATATTCCTATTTCTGTACATTTTATTGTAATGTGATGAGATACCCTATTTGATCTCATCAATCCATATTCAGACGTTTTATGTGGCGTCGTTAGGCTGCTGAGTTTTCGTAAGGGATTTTTCATCTCACTTTTATTCCCGTGAGATTTATGCTACATTTGCCACAAATTCCATTGAGTGGTGTATGTACTGCCAATTATTATACTCTTTGTGTAATATAATTTCTTTTATGAGTATTTATATCAATGATCTATTGTCCTTCTTTCATGGGGTGTATGTTTTGAATGATACCCAAGTCGGTAAGGGAACCTTTCACCCTCCCCATTTTTAAAAGACTTATATTGTTGGGTCTTTTAATTTAAATATTGTTATGTTGGGATATGTTCTCATATATCCTTATTGATGTAAATTTTATGTCCAAGTGATGAGATACACTTTTTATCTCTCATCAACTCATTTTGATGTGATGTCGTTAGGCTGTCAAGGGAACTTTTTAACCCAATTTCGATTTCTTTGGGTTCACCATGTAGTCATTGAATATGTCATCCATTGAATATGTGTGAATGACCTTTTATTGTTTTACACTTAATATCCAATTATATTGGGTGTATTTATATTTTTCCCACATATTTTTGAGATTTATTTGTCCTTAATTTAAGGATTCCTTCTTTATAAGGGATTTCATCACATTTGACATTTCTATTGAGGGTTCATTGTTGTTATGCACCAATTCACACTTATATGTTGTATATACTATCCTTTTGGGTATTATATCATGAATCCATTTATTCTCATGATATTATAAAGTTCTGACTAAATGTTATTCCTCAATTATTGTATTCAAGTGTCTCTAATTTTGGTAAAACCGCTTTAACCAAAATATCGTTTTAAATGTTGTAATTATTTGTCCTTATTAATATCCATGTTTTCAAAATGGTTTTAAGGATTTATTTATATGGATATTAATGGTTTAAAATTTTAAAATCTTCAAGGTGGTATGGGACACTTTGATTCAAAAATCTCTTTATTAAATGTTTTAAATGGTTTTGGAAATGGTTTATTTTTTAATGGATTCAATATTTAAATATACTAAAATGATATATTTTGATTGAAATGTGAAAATGTTATGTTTCCTTTATGCATGTTTTATGTGACACATTTATGTTATGGTTCTTGGGCATTGTTATGAAAACGGGTTGTTCCGTGATAAACTAAGGGCGAGTGAGCCCGATATAGCTCTCCAATGCATTGGGTAACGCGAAGGAGTGAAATGTTAAGGTTTATCCGAAAAGATTTAGGGAATATACTGTGATGGGTATTCCAAACGTAACCAAGAGGGTTACTCCCTACGTAAGGATGTTATGAATGCCTCAAGTTACCTTTATGTCTTATGTTTTCTATGATTTATTCATGATTTTATATGCCTATGTTTTATGGGTAAAGTATGATTTCATTCTAATCAATATATGAACTCATGTTTCCTTTCCATATTTTTTATAACTCTTACTGAGCTTTTTATGCTCATCCCAAGTTTTTAAAATATTTTTCACAGGTCAAGGGAAAGGTACATGATGTGATCATTGTGTCAAGTATGTGTCAAGAAAGAATCCGTGTTATATTTTAAATATGTTTCCATTGATGGGAAGAATTAATACTGTCTTTTATGTAACCCCTTTGTTTAAATGTGGAATATAATGCAAGTTTCATGATCTAATTCTCTAAAACTCTAAACCTGAAAAGATCCTCAATGTTTAATCTTGTAATAACTCAAGATTAAGTAAGGTTTAAGGCTGGGGCCTTATAGTTGGTATCAAAGGTCGGTTTAGATAACTTTAGAGGTTAGGGTATTCTTTAAGCATAAGTGACATTACCATAATGGTTAGAATTTCAGAAAGAGTCCTAGTTTTAGATAAAGTGAATGAGTAAGTGTATCTTAGTGTTTACCTACCTCATTAGTACATGATGGTTTTGTTGATATAATCACACTGACATTTCTATTTTTAGTGAATGGATGGATCTAGCAGGCACCAAAGAGACAACAGGTTTGAAGGAAACTGTGGTGGTTCTCTGATTAAGATACTAGATAAAATGGAGGATTCAATGAGGAAACTCATGGTTGTTCTAAACCAAATATCAAGGAGTCATGATGAACCACTTGAACCTTGGTATGATCTTTAATGCATAATGTATGAGATGACCAATCCATGTGGAAGTTCAGGTAATAATTATAAAGGTAACCATTAGAGTTTATATGATCCTTACTTTTGAAGTAATTATGGGTTATTATATGATATGCTGGAAAATGAAAGACATGAGATAAACTTGAGGTTAAAATATGTTATGATTATTTTTGAAGATTTTATCTCATTTTGGAAAATGTTTTAAGAATTATATAGTTTTGGAAAAAGGACAACCCACAGACCGTGTGACATCCCGTCGCGTCGGACAAAGCTGCGGGAATCGAACCCAGAGCCAAAGTGCGACTGATATTTATCGCCTTCCACTGGACTATGTGAAGTCCCTGGTTAGTTTGACTGATTCTTTCTAGTTATATGATTTTATCAATTAAGAGTAAGTTGATTTTGGGTTATTTGTGAAAATGATTAAACTATCATGGAGGATATGTGATTAGGTTAATTACTTTTCAATACGAGACTTTAGGAGAAACTGATGTTGTTTGGAGATAAATGTTACGATTTAACTTGGAAGACTAAGTGACTAAATCCTTCAAATATTTGGGTTTCAATCTTATTTTGGTTTACTTTGAAGAATTTTATGGACAAATTTTTTATCGGATGGTCCTCGTTGAACTTTGGGTTTTGTTGGACAAATTTTGGAGATTAAGCATAGATTTTCTTTTTTAAGGGTTATCCTTTTCTGGATTATCTGACCTTGTACTAACCTTTTTGGTTTTGGTTTTGGTTAAAGCCTAAATACATGGGAAGTATATAGTTCTCTTTTTTGGATTAGGTGATTCTCTAGAAGTTGATTATAGTACTCTTAATGTGAACAAGCCTTCCTAAATACTCGCCTTTTGGAGAAAATATGAGTTTGTGTAAAAGTAGAAAGTCAACATGATAAGTGATTATGTTTCCCTGTGAATAAATTACTAAATAAAAAGTAAATTAAAACAAAAATGTTGTCTATTAACTTTTCCTACTGGGGAACCCAACACCGTTTAACCCATCACAAGTTTGTGATTTTCTTATTGTTAACTTTCTCTTAAACATGTTTTCTATCACTCTCCATCAGAACACGACCCTATGTTTTCCCTTCCATGTCCCTGTTTTCCTACATGGAGTCCTAGTATGGGTTAACTCAGGTGACCTATGTACTTATCTTTCTTTGTTTTAAAGTGATTGTTTTACCGACTCTTGTTCCGATGTGGGACTTTCAAGGATGTTTCCAAGCACAATTTTAAAATTGCGAGGACGCAATTCCCAAAAGGGGGGAAGGATGTAACACCCCAGGTAAATAAAGAATATGACATTTTAATATTTATCCATATTTGTGAATAAAATATTAATATGACTTTAAAGGGGATGATATGCTCGATGGTGTACCCAACAGGCAACAACGAGTTTCATGGGAATCTTACGTTGCACTCTAATAATAAAATAATATTATTTTAAATGGTAGTTAACATGTTGCCGTTGTAATGGCCGGAATGGATATAAATAACTAATATATGATTATATATGTTTTTAAATGTTTTTACATTTATCCAATAAAGGATAGAGGCTTAAAATACGGAAAGAATTAAATTTTAGGCGTATATGCCCTAGTTTTCACTAAAGGTTCGCTTATCACCTTTTGATGTTGAACCATCAGTAAATATAGTTTTGTTCACTCTTAAACATTCTTTGGGACCAAATTAAACTCTTATTAAGAATCGGGATATCAAAATTTACTTTGTGTAAATTTTTGGTATCTTTCCGATAAAGTTCATTTTTTTAATAAATAGTGTAAAATGTTGTATTTTAATTTAAAACCTATTTTTAATCTAATTTATTTATATTATTAGATTATCTTTTGAATTGGTTTTAAAGTGAAATTAGAAAATATTTTTACCATTAAATCCAATAGTGGTCGTTGGAATTAATTTCACTTTAAAATCAGACTTAAACCAGTGTCAATCTTTTGATACTTATTGTTTCATAAAAACACGCTATTTGCTCTGACAGCAGGAATTAATTATTAATTTAATTAATGCAACTTATATGTTGTGAATTTTGTAAAATGGACTTCATTTTTGAATTCGGAATATCAAATATATCTTAGGGTGAATTTTTGGGATTTTTCTAAAAAACATCAATTTTTGATGAATAGTGACACCATTAAGTGGTACTTATAAAAACTGATTTTTCCGTTTAAATGAAAATTTTCCATATTTGTTTTTTGAATTTCAAAAATCCGACATACATGGCTTTCATTAAGAAGTAAAATTTGGTTCAATGAGATAAAAATATTTTTTTGGTGAATAGTAACTTATTAAGTTTTTAACCGCGATTAGAGGTAATTAGTGTAGTTTAAGGTAAAAATAGTGTTTTAATAATATGAAATGAACTTGACACATGTACTAACATCATTGGATGTGTAATTTCCGACCAATACAAGCCATGGGTCAACTTGGGGACCCCATGGAGCCAATTTGGTTGGGAAATGACATAAATAACTTTTTTTTAATGTAAAAGTAAAAATGACACAAACATGATATGTTTTACTAAAACAATTTTTAAGTTGGGTTATACAAGTCATCGTTTTGATTATAAATAGTAATTGGAAATCTAAAAAGATTTCCTACACCATAGTATTTTTTTTATATTTTTAGACATTAAATAAATTAAATTATTTATGACATAATAATGATGCAGCGATGACATCATTATTTGATGATTTAAATAAAATGGAAAGATAATGTAAAATCTATGAACTAAACATGTCCAAAACATATTGGATGTGTTGATTTAGAACCCTTATCACTTTATCAATGAATTATATCATTGTGGGACCTTTTAAAACCGAAGCACATTTTCAAATAAAGTAATATTTCTTACATTCCAAATGTGCCCCTCCTCTCCTCTTATAAAAGGCCCCCACCTCTACCTAATTTCACACACTCCTCAAGACTTTGGCTCGGCCAGCCCTGCCCATTTACTCTCTCCACATACCTCTCCTCATCATAGAGGATTCCCTTTTGGCAGAATCCTTTCAAAGAAAGTCTTTAGGCTCAAAACAAAAGGAGTTACACTTTTAAAGGTAATTCATTCTCTCATGTTCATTTGTTTTATTTTGCTTCTCCAACCCCATAAACTCTTTTTATTTACTTCTTTTGTAACAACAAAAGTATCATCAATATACTAGGATGTTGTTATAATATTTATTCGAGCTACACTCTCACACAACTACATCAAATGGTTAAAGAACATACGGTTTCTGTGGATGGAAAAATTCTGCCTCCCGAAACGATGATTGTTCAATACTCATTTAACACCTTCAAGGGTGGCCATTATGATGTCACTATTTTTATATATGATATATAATATGTTTATTTTTTACTTACGCTTCTGTATTTTTAATTTGTGTCTTACCTTTATGGCTTCCATTATGGGTATACAAGATATCTTCATTTTAGGAAGTGTGGACTACCGCCCCCTCAAAGTGATGTGAATCGTTAATGCCATACGTGGGACGTATAAAGGGTGGATTTAATGTTATTATATATGATGTTATACTGGAACTATTATATACCTCTATATCATTATTATTTCTTTCCATTAAAGTATGAGATAGATATGAATGTAGCGTTCATGCGTACGTACGGCTTACCGTCTCCATGAACGGTGCATTTCATTTCTTACCTCTAAATGATTATGTAATATTATAAATACATGTATATGCTGGATATATATGATATATATGATATCCAAATCAGGAATTTCATTCTGGATATAAAGAACCTTTGACCACACGAACAACATGTAATTGTAAGAAGTCCACTTTCGACTTAAGAACCAAATATCGACAAAACAAACATTATTAACTTAAATGATTGCATAATGTTTATAACATGGAAATAAGTGATATAAAAGGAATAATGAACTTGAAAATGGTTCTTGATCAAATATAAATTAACTCAAGTTTATTATTCAGGACGTTAAAGAACGATCGAGTCAAGTCTGACCCGAGGTAAGGGATCCTACAACTCTCTTTCTTTTTAAGTACACTCTTTTATGTCATTTCTTTTAAGCTCATCCTTCTTATGATTGGGATGTTATCTTATATTAATACTACTTTAATTTTTATGTTCATGTGATGAGAGACCCTATTCTCTCTCTTCAATCCATTTTGGAAGTTTTGAGTGGCGCCGTTAGGCTGTCGAACTTTCGTAAGAGATCTAACCTCTCTCTTTCTTTTTAAGTACTCTCCTTTATGTCACTTCTTTTAGGATCCTCTTTGTAATGTTGGGGGGTGTTCTTTTATATTCCTATTTCTGTAAATTTTATTTTAATGTGATTAGATACCCTATTTGATCTCATCAATCCATATTCGGAAGTTTTATGTGGCGTCGTTAGGCTGCCGAGTTTTCGAAAGGGATTTTTCATCTCACTTTTATTCCCGTGAGATTTATGCTACATTTGCCACAAATTTCATTGAGTGGTGTATGTACTTCCCATTATTATACTCTTTGTGTAATATACTTTATTTTATGAGTATTTATATCAGTGATCTATTGTCCTTCTTTCATGGGGTGTATGTTTTGAAAGATACCCAAGTCGGTAAGGGAACCTTTCACCCACCCCATTTTTAAAAGACTTCTTTTGTTGGGTCTTTTAATTTACATATTGTTATGTTGGGATATGTTCTCATATATCCTTATTGATGTAAATTTTATGTCCAAGTGATGAGATACACTTTTTATCTCTCATCAACTCATTTTGATGTGATGTCGTTAGGCTGTCAGGGGATCTTTTTAACCCAATTTCGATTTCTTTGGGTTCAACATGTAGTCATTGAATATGTCATCCATTGAATATGTGTGAATGACCTTTTATTGTTTTACACTTAATATCCACTTATATTGGGTGTATTTATATTTTTCACACATATTTTTGAGATTGATTTGTCCTTAATTTAAGGATACCTTCTTTATAAGGGATTTCATCACATTTGACATTTCTATTGAGGGTTCATTGTTGTTATGCACCAATTCACACTTATATGGTGTATATACTGTCCATTGGAGTATTATATCATGAATCCATTTATTCTCATGATATTATAATGTTCTGACTAGATGTTATTCCTCAATTATTGTATTCAAGTGTCTCTAATTTTGGTAAAACCCCTTTAACCAACATATCATTTTAAATGTTTTAATTATTTGTCCTTATTAATATCCATGTTTTAAAAATGGTTTTAAGGATTTATTTATATGGATATTAATGGTTTAAAATTTTAAAATCTTCAAGGTGGTATGGGACACTTTGATTCAAAACTCTCTTTATTAAATGTTTTAAATGGTTTTAGAAATGGTTTCTTTTTGAATGGATTCAATATTTCAATATACTAAAATGTTATATTGTGATTGAAATGTGAAAATGTTATGTTTCCTTTATGCATGTTTTATGTGATACATTTATGTTATGGTTCTTGGGCATTGTTATGAAAACGGTTGGTTCCGTGATAAACTAAGGGCGAGTGAGCCCGATATAGCTCTCCAATGCATTGGGTAATGCGAAGGAGTGAAACGTTAAGGTTTCTCCGAAGAGATTTAGGGAATATACTGTGATGGGTATTCCAAACGTAACCAAGAGGGTTACTCCCTACGTAAGGATATTATGAATTCCTCAATTTAACTTTATGTCTTATGTTTTCTATGATTTATTCATGATTTTATATGCCTATGTTTTATGGGTAAAGTATGATTTCAATCTAATAAATATATGAACTCATGTTTCCTTTCCATATTTTTTATAACTCTTACTGAGCTTTTTATGCTCATCCCAAAGTTTTGAAATGTTTTTCACAGGTCAAGGGAAATTTACATGATGTGATGATTGTGTCAAGGATGTGTCAAGAAACAATCCGTGTTATATTTTAAATATGTTTCCATTAATGGGAAGAATGAATACTGTCTTTTATGTAACCCCTTTGTTTAAATGTGGAATGTAATGCAAGCTTCATGATCTAATTCTCTAAAACTCTAAACCTGAAAAGATCATCAATGTGTAATCTTGTAATAACTCAAGATTAAGTAAGGTTTAAGGCTGGGGACTTATACTCAAGATAACATCTATCACCTTTATAAGAAGGTGGACGATAATCCAGGAATTCATGGATTGGGTTCGATGGATGGAATTTAATAGGCTCCACCACTCAACAATTATTCTGGGTAGTGTCGTTGACAAGGGATTCAACTCCTTGAAAATGAGAAGAAAAACTTCACATATTTGACCATACCACCAACATTTAATCATTATTGATGGAAGTTTTGGGCGACATTTTTTAACATTAAAAAAACATAGGCATATCAACTCAAAAATAAATGATCACTCAACATAAAAAAATGTTTTAAATAATTTCACAAACCATAATCATAAAAAATTCATTGATTTCATACAAGAAATATTTCCCCATTTATAAAGAATTACTCATTCCTTTGAAAATGTTATATCTTTATATAAATCCATCAGAGTTTTAAAAAACATTTAACAAAAGATTACTATTTTTACTTGGTTTAAAAAAATAAACACATTTATCCCATTTATAAATCAATTAACACTTAAATATATTAAAAAGAATTTCTCCATAAAAAGTCATTTTACCCAACAATATAACAGTCATTGATAATCAACTTTTTAAAATAAAAAATTCATAAAACTTATCTTTTTGTATATGAATTAATTTCTTGAAGAATATTCAAATTTTTTATGTAAAAATTATGTTTTCAAGATTGATATAAAAAAATATAATAAGGGAATAAATTAATGACAACCAAAAAATTGAATAAAACATTCCACTTCCATATCCCTGATAAACAACCTTAAATAATAAAAGAATCTTGGGAGAAAATAGATAATGATTAATGTTCAGAACCAACAAAGAACTATAAAAGGATAGGTTTTAGGGGATGGAAAACAACACAAAAACTTCACAACTATTCTTCTATGGATTTCCAAATCAACCACAACAATTCGACACAATTTAACATACCATGAAAACACAATTCTAGTGTTGTAATCGAACTATTTTGCTTAAAAAATACATAACAAATTTCCAAAATAAATGATAGTCTCATTGGGAATATAAATATAATTTATCAGAGGGAATAAAATAACATAAATATAATATTAATGTCCTCATATCCCTAGTATGTCAAGTATCACCATGAATGGGTGGTGACCAACAACCCACTCACAGACTTCCCCTTGATATTTGACACATTCATAATCTATTTTCTACCATGAATCACCCTAGATGTCATAAAAATATCAATTTCATGTATTTAAATTAATGTAAATACATATTATTATAAAATTTGTAACTAACAAATATAGGGTACCATCTTAATCGATACATGAGACGATTCACCAATTACTCGAAAAGAGATCCTGATATCCACAAGATGGAGACAAGAACCTAGGAATTAGAAAATTACAGTTGTGAATGATTTTTCCATCAATATGATACATTAAATAGAGAACAATGAAGAATCATCATTATGTATATATCATTCAATACATTCATAACAAGTATAAGGAGACATGAAGAAATATGGAAGTAGAACATGACTATTAAAACATTTCTACTGGTTGTCCATGAACACCCACCATAAATTTAGCCACCCACAATAGATGGTTAGCCCATGAACACCAGTAAGAAGATAATAAAGAGAAACAATCACCAAAATGTACATGTAGGGTTCGTGAAAAAAATATCCAAGTAGGAATCCACCAAAAAATCAATGCAATTAATTCATACAGTAATTGAAATGTTTTAAAAGGAGTAAAAATAAATATTATGTTTCTTTGTTTATGAAATATGTTATAAAATTTAAAAAATATTTTATTAAAATTAATATTTAAAAAATTCCATTTCAAAATTTAAAAAATAAACCTTTTCTTGAAATGAAATGAAAACCATTTCAGAAGCTAATGTATGGTAATCAAGAAAATGATATAATACACACAGAATTTATTATGATGAACAAGAATGAATAAAATAGAGTCAAGGTGCACAATTATAATAAATGAATGAATCATGAAATCTATAGTTCTATTTTATTTAACATCCACGTAAAAACAATCTACTTTAAATAAAATGGTTAGTCATTTAGAATAATTTTTAAACAAATCATGATTCTCATTTAAAATGATGAAATATTTAAAAATGGATTAATAAAAATATTTATATAAAATAAATTATATAAATTCCAAAGGAATGTAAAAAAGTTTTATAATAATGGAATATATTCAATTAATATATAATTATTATTGAATAATTGTCTATTTATACATATGTAAAATAGTTATAGGCAATATGGACCCAACACTATGAATAAGTAAATGTACATATATAAATCCCTTGATCCAAGCCCAGAAACATTAATCACCACAGCCTAAGGGATAGTGACTCTTGATATGATGTTTTTGAATTTTTTAAATCATTATTTGTCTCACAAGACAACTCATAATCTACATAATTATTTAATGTGATCAAATAAAAAACAATGATGGACAATTTATATTAAGACATCATGAAATATAATTAAATTCAATACTCTATTCTAATATAGATATTTTCCCTTTAAAACCATAAAGGTTTCCTAATAAATAACATTCCTTTTCCACAAATATGAAACCATTGGGATTCCATCAAAACCATATTAATCCATTTTCACTCAACAATAATTTAAAATCAATTTACCATTCCATTTCACAATAATATTTCACAATTTAATTCAATGATTTAATATTCATGTTATTCCATTGATTTTATAAAAAACACACAATCCAATAGAAATGAGGATTTTTACTATTTTCCATTAAATAAAAATAATAATTTCATTATGTAATTTAATTACTCTAAAAATGCCATCATTTTCACAACAAAAACATAATTAAATTGAATTGGTTTTTTTCACAATCTTCCACCAAATTTCAAATAAAACCCATTAATAAAAATACAAAATTTTATAACGCTAACCATATTATATTCATATCATAATTCCACATTAAAATTCAAAATAGATCATTAAAACCAATATCAAATCATTTAAAATATGTTTAAATAATATTATATTTAAAATGGTAATATTACCCATTTCCTTACAAAAAATAAACCTTAAGATGATAAATGGGCCTTCAAAATACTAATTTATTTC
Organism: Viscum album; assembly: GCA_963277665.1. Lineage (NCBI taxonomy): Eukaryota > Viridiplantae > Streptophyta > Magnoliopsida > Santalales > Viscaceae > Viscum > Viscum album. The sequence continues at coordinate 1,212,427,641 of OY728131.1, read as the reverse complement.
AAAATAAATCCCTATTGAATTTAAATGAAATATTACAATTTGGAAAGGATTGAATAAATTTCAAGACATAGATTTACCCTCAATTTCAATGAAAATATATCATATATTTCAAATAAACCAAGAACATTCATTTCTAAAAAAAATCTAAATCATTCAAAGGGGGATCTTGGTTATTTAATAAATTATTTCATTTAAACTATATTAGAAACACTAAATTATTGAATTCATTTAATTCAAATCATGGATGTTCATTTATAAAATCGAATCTCGAGCCAATGCTTGTTTAATAAATCAAAACTCTGGCCAATGCCATAAAATTCCCCTAAAATGAATTTTAAAATTTATTTGAAAATAAATCCAAAAAAAATTACCTAAATAAATCGTAATAAAAGTTATAAATATCAAGATTATATATATTCAATAAATTCCATATTCCATTCCAAGGAAAATTGGTCAACATATCATTTGTGAGGAATTGAATTGATGAATTCCACAGAACACGTGTAAGAAAATAGGAAACATGTATCATGTATTAATCAAAAAATTATTAATCATAAATCAATGTAAAATAAAAGAAAATTATAATTTGAAATTAAGAAATATGACCACTAAAAATCATTGATGTGTCACCTTCGATGGTAATCACAAGATGGAATATGATTGATCTTGAATGAGGATAGAGGAGATCCTTGATCTACAATCCTATATAAATCAATAATTATTTAATAAAATAAGAGTCCATCACGACCTTAGTAGTATAGAATCATGAGGAGTAGGGAGATCCAACATCAATAGTTAAATAACTCACAGAAAGATGTACACTACTTCAATTTTCCCTTCTATCTTCAATGAGATAGGGTTTAAGAAATGAAAAAAATGATCTGGAATGATTCAAAAGTTTAAGAATAAATTTTGGATTGAGAGTTATGAGTTTGGTGATAATTTGGGGGATTTTTGGATTTCAATTAACATTTTTTGACCCTTAGTAACCATCTACCTAGTTTCTTGGGCCCTATCACATGATTTTCACTAACCATGCAAAAACTACACACCCAGGACAATGCAACTAGATTTGTGGATGGGTTTGGATTCACACGAAGTCAAACCAAGTACCAATAGTGTGACTCCCTACTATCCACTCTGCAAAAGATTTTAAACAATTGTCAATCTATGTGAAAACTATGCACATGCCTAGAATCCTTAAAAATATTACCAGAAAACTCTAAAAGTGACCCGAAAAGATACCCAATCATTAAGTAATCAAATAATTGGGTAAAAAAAAATAAAAAAATTTAGGGAATATCACATATGTAACTAGGGGTAAAAACCCCCAAAATGGTACTATAGTCCATAATTCAGTGTCACCTTGTCTAATACAGCAATCCCTATTTCCTACATTATATGACTCTCCAGGGGGATATTCTATAAATAATTCATAATTTATAATCCAAGAGTCATGAAAGATATTAAATGATAATAAAAATGAATTAAATAGATTAAAAATAATTTTCCCTAGATTGAAAATATGATTTTATGATATATATATCCTATAAAGCATTATATTTATTACTCTCTATGATATTTGTCTCTCACTTTATGCCTCTTCGTTGTAGTCAATAGCTGCAACCAGAAAAATCTTGTCAAAATTGAATAAAAAATATAATTTGGTGAATATGAGAAATAATGTGATTATAACTGAATTAAAACATATCTCCATTATAGAAAATAATATAACATTAATATTATTAAAAACCTACACCACAAAAGCACTCAAACTCACCATAGAACAGAATAATGGTGTAATGTTAGATCAATAGCGGTGGAGACCATGAAGGAATGAATGTTCACTATCATACATGTTAGGAATTTGGATATTAGAACAAATAAATATGCGTAAACAAAAAATGAAAATGTTTTATGCAAGGAAAATAAATGCATAAAGAAGTGAATTTCTAAGGATAAATGTAGAATAGTATATAAGGAAAAATATTTCATCATTGGGATCCATTTATATAAGGTTATTATAAATTTGTGTAACCTAGGATATATTTGTGTCCAAAATTACTTTTAAGGGAAATCACCTAGAGTAATGAATGAAAGATTTTGAAATAGAATAGTTGAAGAATTTATTGGGATTTGAGAATTATTTTTTAGGTAATTTTTATGTGGTATATTGGTTATAAAAATCATGAATCTTCATAGTATTGATTTAATTAAATAATTATATATGTCTTAATTAAAAAATATTTATGTATACCAACATGGGTTTATGGGTTTAATATTTATCATAATATCAATTCCTTAAACACAGCATTTTCAGTTTTACGTGATGGAATTTTAATAACAAGATGGATATTTTGGAAGTAATTTCTGGAAAAACAACTCATTGGTTTGATATGTGTTCGATTTAAATATTATTTTAATCAAGAATTCCATTAAATTTTAAGAGTATAATTTTAATGATATGGTTATCCTATAGATTATATATTATCATTTATGTTTAGCTAATTTGGGTTTATTACAAATTGGGAACATTGTAGGAAAAGTTTTAATATTGTTTTCGTAAAAGGTAATGTAGCATGATGATTGAAAATCCACTGCATCTTGAACGGTCTTGGATCATAGACACACAAATGACGGATGATAATGGTTTACCACCTTTAACTACCATAAGTGATTATTTGTATAATATTTTATTAGTTTTACTTATTCTATTTGGTGAATAATTATTAATGACGACTTGGTTGTGTTTATATAGAGGTATTAATATTATCAACTTATTATAACCATATTTGTTTTGGAAAACATTTTAAAATAAGGGAAAATAAATTAAATTAAATTATAAATTATTTGATTGATTAAAAACATTTTTTTACTATAGGGGTACAAATAAATATCGGATAATCATCTTGTCTAGTAAGAGATAATGATAATATTTATGGAAGAACAACTACCAGGTGAAGGTGGACTTATGAATTCAAAATGTATCTTGTTGGTATAATTCCATATATTCATAGAAAATAAAATTCCTTAAGATTTGTATAAGTATCTTGAAAAAATAATTTATTCAATTGAATTCATTTACGGTGTATCAAATAATCATTTAATTCCCATCGATTTATTATTTTAATGTCTGAAAAATCCAGTGACCATTAATTTTTTTATGAGCAATGAACTCTATAACTATGTACATTTTTTTATCCATGTAAAAATAATACATTTATAACCATGGTATCCTAAATAGAAACATAGTTGTATACTATTCCATATTATCTTTTTTACAACGTTCTCAATATTATTAATATAATTTTTTATTTACAACTTTTTTGGATATGTTATTTTAACAAAATAATTTTCAATAATAGAACCCTTATTTAATTTTCACAAGATCAAATTGAAGTTATTAAATTAATAAAAATTTGGGAGAATGTTACACCTCAAAATTAAAAAGGACTTTTTATTTGATTTAATATGTGACATGTATCCTCAATGTTAAACAACCTACAAAATATATTTCTTGATTTTTAATCTCTTCGATAGTATTAAGAAAATGAAACTAGAAGTCTAGTTAAACCAACATATAGTATACAATGCTAACCCAGAAAATAAATTTTCATGTACTAATTTAAATTAATAAATTTCATATAAATTGATTATCTATTTATTATAAATACAATAAGATGAATTTAAAAGGAAAATAAATCATTTAAAAGGAATTTTTTTTCAAAAAATGATTAAATCATGCTTTGTGAACATAATTTAAAAACAATTTTTTCAATGTTAAGAATATTTATTTCAAAAATGAACATTTCTTTTTGAAACTAATATAACAAAATAAATGTTTGGTTAATTTTTGGGGGATCCCTTGAAAAGTTTATTTTTTTAACAGATAGTAAAAAATATAAATTTCTTTTGAAGACTGCCATTTCATATTAATTGTATATGATGTTAAATTATATTTTAAATTTATTTTTAATTAAAAAATTCTTTATATATAATACTTTTTAGTTATTATAAGTTATATTACTCAAATTAATGGTAATTATTTATATTATAACCTAATATAACTATTTGAAAATTTTCTAAGTAAACCATATTTCTCCTAACATCTACAGATATAATTTTATAGTTTATTCAACCACGGTTATTAATTGAATCCTTAAAATATGATTAAATATTTTTAATTCTCCTTATTCATATTTTCTACTATGTTTAAATATATTTTTTCTATTATTATTAGTAAAATATTTTTTAATTAATTATCATGGTTTTAGTAAAAATTTATTTATTGGTCGAAAAATTGAGAAGATAATTTTAAAAGATGAAGTAAATAATTTTCCATGAATTATTTTATGGTCATTTTTTACCCAGATAACTATTATTATTTTATAATTACACTTTCTGGTTATTTGTTCCATGAAAGAAAATTTTTATGTAATTCAATCTTCTATAGATTCTATTTCTTTCCTCCCCATTATGTATAATATTCCCCCACTCCCCTAAAATATTCAATCATCCAATGAAATTTGGGTTAAAAAACCATGGCCATATCACGTCCTTATTCCACTATAATCATCCATAATCCCTCATAATTATCAAGATCATAAACTTTGAATTATTTTAATGAAACCGTGAAAATGATTCTTAGGAAGTGGTAACATTCATAAATGAATGTTTTTATTTTGATAATTTGTCTACATAATTATTATTTTGTTAAAAAATTATTTCAGAATAATATAATTAAATTCAATATAATGAGATGCTATTATTTTATGGTCAACATCTATATCAATCTACTCTTCCATGAAATTGTAAATGAAATTGTTGATCATGTGTAACCCAAACTATGAACTCAAAAACTAATTTAATTATTTTTCCATCAGCAATATTTATGGATATATTTAATTATGTACTTAACAAACTTATATGATATTTTTGATATTATGATAAGTATGGAATAACAATATCAAACATAACTTCTTAATATAATTTTTATTAAAATAGGATAACATCGCTCATGTTTACAGCTTACTACCTCCTCAAAAATTGGTGGTATTAATTTTTCACATATGCATTCACTACTAGAAATTAGACCAGTACCAATATACATATACCAAAGGTTTTGAAAACCATTGGTGTAGGACACCTATACTATCTATTTGGCACAAAACATTGGTATAGTTTTTATAGTGAGATGTTTTACCAATTGTTTTGGCCATACCATTGGTATAGGTTCTTGTATAAAAATGATTTTGGTAAAACCATTGGACTAGCTTCCATAATAAGATCCCATATAAATGGTTTTGTGTAAATGGTTAGTATAACTAATATATTAAAAACCTGTACCAGATATCTTGTAAACTGATGGTAATGATCATAACTATAACGATATTTTGTCCAAAACCATTGGTATAGCTTCCGTAATAGGCCCATATACCAACTGTTTTATGAAACACAATGTAATAGGTCCCTAAAATATAAATACATATACAAACTATTTTGAATCCTCTTGATATAGGTCTGTAACAACCGTTTTAAAAACCATTGGTATATGTCTATAATAATGATTTCCAAAACCATTATTATATTTTCACGACTCGTCCCCTTGGGCTCATGCCCAAAATACCCAAAGCTCGCATCCTAAATGTCGGGGGATAACAACTTGTGTCGAAGGAATTATCCAAAACATGGTTGCATTTTCCAAGTACCTATGCACACTCACACTCACAACCCTAGCCTAAACCAAAAAATAGAATAAAATTCAGGCCACTAAGACAACAATTGAATGTATAAGTACTAGAACTAAGTAAAATTGGAAAGAATACAAATCCAACCAATGAAAAGATGTAAAAAAATGGAGTACAAGGTCCCTGATAATCTATCTCTTTAATACCCTGACTGAATGGTAGTTGTAGATTTTCCTCCAAAAGTCGTGGGAGTACATATCACATGTCATATCTCATTGAGAACCACATGGTCTTCAAAATCCAAGGTCTCTATTAAAAAATTTATCTTCTACACATGACACAGCTTGTGTGGCTGAAGACTATGCAGGGGTGAGTAAAAAAATACATAGTAGGGACCCTAAACCATAATGAAATACCATAATGGAAAAGTAGAAACTATGAATTGTCAGCTCATAAAGGTATAACCAATGTATACAAACCCAAATTATCAGTCTAAATATGAAAATATTATACTTTTGAGGGACTAATCCCAGATGAGTCACTGAGTTCTATTGGCCCATTGAGGTTAGCTCTTCTGTCATGACACTGAGGTCTGTTTGGAAACATGGCCATTGAGGTACACTATTTTGATGGTCCATTGTGTTCCATTCGGCTATCAGTCAAATGTGGTTCTCACATCATTCGGGCCATTGAGGTCTTCTAACCAACTTTGGATCCAGGAATTCTCATCTACGACGCCACTGAGTTCCGCTTGACTTTTGGGCCATCGATGTCTACTAGTCACTTCATTCTCATCCCAAAAAACTACTGGATTTCTACTTGTTGAGTGCTTGATTCCAGGAGAATCTAATCCTCAAGACATCATTCACAACTCAACATCCACATAAACTCAAATTTTATATATAAAAAGGACCTCCATTTCAGAAGGGTCCCAATTCTATAAAGAGATCATCAATATGATTTACGGTTTGAATGTTATGTATGTTTTACTAAAAAGGGGTTTGTTGGGTCTGGGTCCAGTCCAACATAGTTGGACCTACCTTACCTGGGTCTACCGACCCCACCAGATTCTGAGCCCACTCTGGTCTGACCTAACCCAGTCTAGGTCCGACCTTTTGGGCCATGGTTCAAGCCCACCGGGCCATGGGTCTAGACCGTCTCCTACTCCTCGGCCCACTATGAGGTGGTTGGATTACTCCGGATAAGACATGGAGGGTGTGTCATGTCTCCCTACACCCCTCAGTCAGGGTGGACCATGGCACTAAAATTTGTGATGTGGCATGACTCGCCATATACAATCACACTGAAACTAACAAATGTTGTCGCAACCCACCATGGTGTTGTGTTATGCCACCATACAGCACTACAATTGCCATCGACCTGTGGCACCATTACGCTTCCCACAACACTTTGATGTTGGCTATGTCAGCAATTGTAGTGTGCTATTGGATTATGCATCCTCTCACATGTGGCCACCTCAAGTGAACAATGGTCTCTTCCACAGGACACTAAGTCTATTTTGGGGGTCTGTTTTTTGAATTTTGATTGTATTCAAGATTCTAGGATTGTTTTCATAACTGCTTCAGGATCAAAGTTTCATTTCCATCAATATGGGGGTTCTTTCATGAAGAACAAATGAAATACCAAAATTGAGGGATCTATTCCTGGTTCAATTCTTTCTGGTCCCTCTACCTTAGAGTTTAAAACATGATAGAGGAGGTTTTATGATTCAATTATGTATAACCCCAAATCATAAATCCTGAGATCAAGTAACCTTCTTATTAGGACAAATGAATTAAATATCTACCAGTTAGTGGGTTGATCTGCATCCGTTATTTAGATAGTAATAAGGGTAATATAATTTTCTCACAATCAAATCCCTACCTCAGTGTTGGATCATTTGTGTGTGGAGATCACAACATTTAATTCATCTCACCACAATCCAACATTGGTGGTCGTTCACCGATCATTGATAAGTAAATCTATATCTTACAGGGTTTTAAGTGGTCCCAAATTATACCAACGATCCATCCTTAGCTAAACCATTAAAACTAGATAAGATGTTTCATTATATATATTATGTTGTGTTGTAGCATAGTTACACAGTATTATTTATGAAACCTTATTTCAGTTACGATTGGGATGTAATACGTTACATTACAATGAAATTTGAATTTTAAATAAAATAATCATCATTGTATATTTTATTTCCCTTAAAAAATATATATTTTATGTTTCCTAAAATGTGAAAAAACATATCTTATTCCTCGACCTGTACTAGTTGATGTTAAGTCATTTCTTATGTAAATTCACTATTCCAGATGCATCACTTCTGTCATATTTGCACTTCAGTCCCCTTTTTTATGATTCGAACACTATGTTTGTGTATTATTTTAAATAAAATAAAATGTTAAAACACTTGTTTGGAGCTCACCGGTGCTCATAATAAAGTTTCTTCTTGTTATGTCTAGTATAAATGAGATTTTCATAGTTCCCCATATAGCACCAATAATGGTACCATATCAATAGAGGGTTGTTAGAGGTTGTGGTATATGAACTCCACTAGTGGTAGGTGATCCTCCCAATTACGACAAAAGTCCAAGAAGCAAGCACTAAGCATGTCCTCTAAAACCTGTATAGTTCTCTCTGTCTGACCATCTGTCTAAAGGTGTAAAGTTTTTCTCAAGAGAATCTGAGTCCCAAACACCTCATAGAGTCTTTTCCCCCACAAGGATGAAAATCTTGGGTCTTGATACGATAGTATTGTCGATGGTACCCTAAGGATTTGGAAAATCTCTTACATGTATGGGCATATCAAGATCTATACATAACCCCACTACCATATGGGCAAGATTTGAGCCTACACAATGAGTCATTCAATAATCCCCCAGATGGAATAATGCCCATGGATTTGAGGGTAAACCCATTATGAAGTATATCGAGATAGCCTTCAAAACTCATCCTGACACCTCAAGTGGCTGAGTAATTTCAACTTGAATGTGATACTCTTCCTTCACTTGCTGACAAGTGAAGCTCTACGAAACGAACTCTACCACTTACTTCTTTATTCCTAGCCACCAGTATTGATTTCAAAGGTCTTGGTTCATCATTTACCCTCTTGGATGTACCCCCAAATGGGAGGTGTAGAACTCTATCAGATCCTCCCTACATGGACCCACTAGCACAATGGTGTAACTTATAAAATGATGACGTGATCCCCTCAAATTTAATATCTATTTGGATATTTTCTTGAAGATAACTGAGAAATTCAGGCCTTACTATCAACATCTGCAGGTTGTGCCTCTATAAAATTATTAAATAATAGGGGAGTGATAACCAATGATAGATGATGATCTACTCTATTCCCATCCATGAAGGATATCTGTATCATGGTTAACTGCACCGAAACCTCATTTAGCTACTAAAAACTAGATATCCTATTGAGAATTCCTACAAAAACATTCTACTTCCTAGGTGTATATACTATCTCTAAGTCATAGTCCTATAGAAACTCCATCCTCTGCACCTTCCTTAGATTTAGGTCCTTCTAGAAGAAGATATACCAGAGACTTTTGTGGTTAGATTATATGGTAATCCCCTAACCCATCAAGTGGTTCTGTAACATCTTAAATGCAAAAAACACTACTAATAACTTCAATTCATAGGTCTTATAGCTCTACAACTTCTTCCTCAACAGTCGTGTGCAGTAGGTGATGACTGGTTTCACCTACATCTGGATACAATCTAGTCTAATCCTTGATGAGTGGGAGAATACTACATAACAAATTCCATCTGGTGCTAGTCTCAAGATGGTGGTACTCATCAGTCCCCACCAATGCTCATATAAATACATTTGGAACCTCTCCACCCACACGAAAGTATTTACCTCACTTGTCAAATATGATAAGGGTAATACTACTTTGGAAAATTTCGGTATGATCCCCAGGTAGTGCCCAACCACACATAATAAACTTTGTACTGTGATCATGCTCTTGGGCTTCCCCCTGAAATCACAACCTCTCTATTTTCTACATCCACTATAACTCCAACATCCTTAATGATGTGTTCCAGAAAGTGGACTTCCCGAATCTAGAAATGGGGTTTTGTGTTCTTCCCATAAATCTGGTTCACCCATAGTGTTTCTTGGACCATTCGCTGTGGTGTAGCATGATCCTCTTAGGTGTTGAGTACCCCAGGATGTGATGAATGAATACCATGATGAACCATTTTTGTTAAGGATTGAATATCTGTTTCATGAGTCCCATGAACTCTTCTATGGAATTGTAAAAGCTGAAATCAATCAACAAGAACTCATATTGGAAATAAAAAAATTTGAATGTTTTCATTGATACATCCACATCTCGAATATAAAGATGATGACAGCCTGAATTGTGGTCTATCTCTGTGAACCATCTCAACACATTCAGCTAATGGATGCAGATATCAGTCCTCGTTAGTGGATACTTATTCTACATGGTCACCTGGTTTAGGAGTTGGATGTCCACGTAAAACCTAAAACTCATGCCTACATTCATGGAAAATAATATTGGGGATTCCCACAGTGAAACACTAGGCCTTACAATGTCCTTCCTCTACAAATCCTCCAACTGTACCCTCAACCAAAAAGGCACTGTGAGAGCCCCAGATATTTTAGTGTGGGTATCTGTACCATCACATGTATATATCAATGTAGAAGCAAACCTCCCTTCAAGGGGGTAATCCGGGAACATCCTTAGGAAATATGTCTCCATACAATTCCAATACTACAATAATGTGAGGACTCTTCTCATCCACCACACCAAGCATGAGGCTACCAATCAGATGAGTGATCAAATTCACCATCCCCATAGAATGTATTTGATATTATATATGGTATCACTTCTTGTGGGTGAAGTAAAACCTAGACCCATCCTCATGTACATAGTTCTCTCTATGCATAATACATTCGATCTGAGCAAGAACTGTAGGTAACCAGTACATACCCTTGATGATGTCATAAAGACACTGTGCTGCTGATAAGAGATCCCAGCCAAAGAATACTCCACATGTAGTATGATCACACTACTGGTACCAGTGTTTAATAATCAAATAAATTTTCATAGGTGTCTCTAATAGAAATGATAGAGCCACCAACACCACTAGAATCTTCCATCTCTAAACAAGGTCAAATTCAATGAAAGAGTGACTTATTTTTGTGTTTATAAGAACTGTAGCTAAGGTAGAGAAGACACATATCATACCTATAGTCGTCTCTCAAGCTATGTGGTCATAGGAAATTGGCTCATGTAACTAGCCTCTCCTATATCCTATAGTTCTTGATGTCCTTGGTGGACCACCTGCAGGTTGTGGTGATAGCACATCAATCCTCTGCCCACTACCTAGTGCTCTACCAGCTCTCCTGCCATGTATGTCACCCTGGGGACCACCCTATTCAAACCTCTTCCTTTTTCTCAGTTGTCCCCCAATCATATATCGGTTGTCCATGTTGTGATTAGGTCCATCACGATCCATGTTCGCCTACACACCACACGAGTAGGACAAACAATTCCTTTGATGACTCCCTCCACCCAAGGAATCTTATACCAATGATCCTATATCCTGGAAATTTCCATAGATGTTTTTGGCCCACATGGGACCCTGTGTCTACATCCTGCTTCCCACATTAGAGAAATCCACCACTTGGGGTCTACTGGTAGACTCCAATGTTGTCACCAACTCTTCTAGGAAGCTCTCTATGATTTGAGATCACTCTAGAACCCTACCCTAATTAGAAATGTTATGTGATACCATGGATTCCCTATCCTCCGGACAACTCCTTTATCAAAATCATTGACCTTGATGAATAGGTCTTTTACCATATCCCTATAGCAGTGAGATAGATTTGATAATCTCCCAAATAACTCTTGTATTATTAGTTCGCACTATTGTAGATCAAGTCTCTCATGTATGCGCACTGAGCACAATGTCCCTTAAAATAACTCATATCTGAAGAGTTTCTCTTTATATTCCTATGTTAGGGTATCCACATCATGTGTCAAGATTGTAAATCTCCACTATCTCTCCTTTGATACTTGAAGAGGGAATGCGAATAAAAATCACATTGGGTCGAGAGGCATCCCTACCTGATAGAAGACTTGTGAACTGCCTCGAGCCAATCCCCATCCACATCGGGGGTCAGTCTCACCCCTGAACATAGGATTTCTTTTCCAATGAAACTTTTTTATGGAATTGATCCAACATACACCCTCTACAGATATCACAGGTAGAAACAACTTAGAAAATAGTGATGGAAATTCTAGTTCACCTCCCAGTGGGGTCATCTCATGTATTTCTCTCTCCACTAATGTGTCACTATATGGAGTACATCTCTCATGGTCTGCACTTGAATTATCTCTGGTTGTCTACTTCGCGGTATCTATAAATAGGCCACGATGAACCCCGGTAAAATAATATATCATTGGTGAGATGACTCATGAATGACATGAGGAAAACTCAAATCTTAATTTATGTATGAAACCCGTGGTTTTAGGTACCGAGTCAAAAATCAGCATTCAGAGTCCCAGTGTATGTAAATGATGGCTGCCACACAAAAACTAGACTCCCTGAGCCTCTTAGTAGTAAAAAAGCATTAAATATTGTTTCCCCAAAACAAAACCATAGACTTTTGGTCTTTAAATGTGAACTACCCACCTATTATACCAATTTGACATGACCTATCCTTGAAGCCCCTGTTGAAACTACCCCAAGCCCATCTCCCAAAGGCTAGGGGCTGGAATCTAACACTAAAGGATTAATCCTATAAGTGGGAGGCACTTTCCAACTACTTTTTTACACGAACAGGCACCACCCATCCCCGAAATGCAGAAAATGAAAATTCATTTCCCACTAAGACAACCACTGAATGTATATATACAAGCTTCATGTAAAATGAAATAAATTAAAATGCTGACAATAAACAGGATGTAAAAAAGGGAGTACAAGGTCTTCGAAAATCTATATTCAAAAAAAATATACATGAAAGGTATGTGTAGATTAGCTTAAAAATCATTGTGAGTAGGCCTCACCTTTATGATCTCTTTGGACATCACTTGGTCCAAGAACATCAATATTTCGATCATTGTTTCGGTAATCTAGACAAGAAAAAACACTTGGAAACGAATCTCATGTATTTTTGAGTAACACAATGCTCTGTGAGGACCCCAAAATACAATGAAAGACCACTATGGGAAAGTACAGACTAATAATTTTCATCTCACATTGTCCTAACAAAATGTTAAAAAATCATTATTATTAGTCATAAATCGGAAAATCACGTACTAGTAAAGAACACAAACCATATGAGTCACTGATGTTCTTTGGGAAACATTGGTCATCTTGTTAATCAGGCCACCGAGGTCTTCTCAGCTACTAGGCCAATGAGTTCTGCTTGTCTATCAGACCATTGAGGATCAAACTGCTACTAGGCCACTGTGGTCCACTCATCATCTAGGGAACTATGGTCCACTCAGCTACTGAACCACTGAGGACCACTCATTTACTATAACACTATGTTCTACTAGTCCCTTCCTTCTCATCATAACAAACCACATTATTTCTTATCATAGTATTCTTGATTCCAAGAGAATCTATCTATATATCCATCAGTCGTAACTAGACATTCACAAAAACTCATTTGTAATATGTAATAATGACCACATTATCGCAAGGTTCCCAATGTCACAATTGGATCGCCTAATGGACATTCCTTTTGAAGTTATGTAAATTTTACTAGAAAGGGGCTGGTTGGGTCTGGGTCTGGTCCAACCCAGTTGGGTCACCCCAAACTGAACCGGTTTGGGGTCCATAGACCCATGGTCTTGGTGGACCACGACCTGCCAATGACATGATAAGTCTCTTTGTGTTTGCTCATGCAGTCTGAACCGGTCTTATCCATATTCCTAATCCACCACCTGTAAGTGATGTTGGAGGACACATCATCACCGTATCATTCAACTGCTAAACCTCAATCCCTAACGACTATGGTAACTAATCCATAGCCCCTATACACCAGCCACAATAGTCATTGCATGTTGCATCCTGAATGCAGCAGTCACCACTGCCGGTCTCTTCCACCAGCCACTGCGTCCACTTCGGGTATTTTTCTCTGATCTATGAGCATATTTGGGATCCTCAGATCATCACCATCTATAATTAGGGCTCAAAATTTAATTTATGTCAAACAAGGGGTTCAGTCATGGGGAACACATGAACACCTACAATGGAAGGTCCTTGGCCTTTTTTGGGTTGTCCCAATACCATTGTGTTACAGTTTAAAACATGTGGGGGGGGGGATAAATATTCTATCATGTATAACCCAAACCAAAAAACCCAATATCATGTACCCCTCCTTCAAGAACAAACAACCAGTAGTTCAAGCTGCTAGTGGGTTGATCTTCATTCGTTGCTTAGGAAGAAAAACTGAGGAAATACTATCATCATAAATTAACCCCTACCTAGACATGTGATCGTTATTTGGTGACGATCACACCACTACATTTATTTCTCCAAAATCCATCATTGGATGTCATTCATCAATCGTTAGTCGCCAATTCCAAATCCCCAAGGGTTCATAGCGATCACAAATTTTTCCAATGATCCATCCTTGGAAACCTATTAAAAGAAGAAAACGTTTTTCACTATTTATCATACACTGTGTTGCATCATTATTATGTTGTTTAATTTAAGAAATACTGTTTCATATATGATAGGGTTTCAACACCCTTACGTTGTAATAAAATTAAAATTTCTAATTAAATAAATATTAAGGTTATATTTCATTTACATTGAGAAAAATATTTTATTTTATTTTTCATAAGATGTCCAAAAATATACTTTTCCCTCAACTCGAACAAGTCGAGGAAAATTACATTCATAGGTACTTTTATCATTCCAGATGAAATAGTTCCCTCTAATTTTTAATCTGAGAACTCTTTTAGAAGGTGCGAAAACTGCACACATGCCCAATTCTAAATAAACTAAAAAAGATAAAAAAAATTATTTCAAGCTTACCCGACCACGAAATCATGTGTCGTCTGAGCACGTTGGATAGAAATAATATCATATATTTTTAAAAAAATATTACCTGGAATTCCAAATCATTATAAATATGTATAAGGATTTATTATTTATTCTTTTCTTCATATAACACTGAATGCATAAATTTTTAAATTAATTTTTACACACGTATATATACTTGTCATATTATTCTTAGAAATGTTAATTTATCTCAGTGGATAGGTCATCAGAAGATATTTTGGAGGAGATGGTATCAAATATAGAAATGTAATATTATAAATTATAATAAAAATGGTTTCTGAAACCGTTTATATTGCACTATATTGACTATTTTTAAAACCATCAGTAAATCCATTTATCGATGGATTCTCAAAAATTTTATTATATGTATATACCAATGGAAAATAGTGAAATGGTTCTCCAAACTGTTTTATAGCCTATACCAATGGTTTGGGGGCATATACAAATAGATCCAAACTATTGGAATTTGAGATTTCTATATTACAGATTATAGGGAAAGTAATAATGATAAATGTAATAAATATATGAGATATAAATGAAATGATATTGATTATCCATGATTACTATATTACAAAATTACATACACCTTCACTCGTTAAAGAAATAATGTGGTAACTCATGCATTAGTATGACTACCATCTCTATGAAGTGAGGTGATTTATTTTCCATATTCATGTATCAATAATGATTCCAAAAATATATATACTTAGTCAATATTTATTTTATATCAGGAATATAATTTTTGATATTTTGTAATTATATCATATACCCATGAACATGAATATTCATGATAAAACAAAAATGAGAAAACAAGTAAATTAACATCTGAAACAATGAAAACAATGATATATTATAACATATAAGTGATAAATTGTTATATGTGGATCATATATGGTATTATATATTATAATAGAGTTCTAGTATAAATTAAATAAATTAATAATATAATTGTATATGATAGTTAAAGGAATTCAACTTGATGAAAGAATGAGGTTACATGCTTCATTAAAATTTATTTTTATTGAGAAATAATGTTATGTTTCCCACATTATTTCTTTTATATGGTATACATAATGACAATTTTCATTTAATTTATTTAATTATTATAAATACTAGTATTTTATTATTTAATTTTATATATTTCATCTTTGTTACTTTTTACTAAAAATTATCATGTGATAATAATTTTCATAACTCAATTACTCATCATACGTTATTTTAACTCATCATTATCTTTGAAATTTTAGGATTCAGTGTGTCATGAATTTAAACTAAACTATTTTCTATTTTCATGTTTTTATAGTGATTTAAGTTTCACACATGTAACTGATTCAATTATTGATTCTCACTATATCAATATGATCTATAAAAGGTTTTATTTAACAATCTCATCATAATTGGGAATTTTTATAAATGGATTTCTATTCTATGAAATTATTTGAACACATTATAAACATATTAATTAATTTTATTTTCTTATATGTTATCATTATTTTTTCAATTAATTTTACCATTTTTCCACTCATTGGTAGTTAACATCAATGGTAAAAACGTTTTTTCAATATGTTACAGGTCTTACAAAAATGGTAGAATAATCGATCATGGCTTTAGAGGAGATTATGGATCTGGGGATCTTGGACAATTTTTGATTGTTATAACATGGGATAGACAAGTTGGGATCTTTCAGTTGTTTACATTGTTCTAGTTTTTTCCGGTTGGGACATATTTCCTCTATATACATGTATCGTTCCACATTTAATATTCAGTATACACTACCGTAGTTCATTACGTATATTATCCCATTTATATTTTTTATATTTTTATTAGTGTTTCATTCATTGTTTCTTTCCCTCTACACTTTATCATTCATTTTGATATTTTCTTGTGTACAGGTTCAAAGAAAATTGCCTACCTGAGTTAGTTATGCATTTTGTGCTTATCACCACCATCAAACCTATGGAGGTGTGCATGGGGTAGTTTTGAAAAGATCCCTGTATTTTTTCAGTTAATGAAATGATTCTTAAACCATGTAATGTTGATATGTGAAACACTCTATATCTCACATGATTTAATTTTTATTCAGGATAAAAGGCCCTCATCGCCCCTTTTAATTTTTTTATATGCATCATTTCAAAAATTGATAATGTATTATAGTTATATTTATCATGGGGAATTTATTCCCTATTTAAATTTCCATAATATTTTATTGACTACTCTACACAAGAAAATTTCATTGAAAATATTTCTTCAAAGTATCCTTTCACTACACTAATATTGTTTTATTTATAAATATATATACACTATATGAAAATTATTAATAGATTAATATATTCATTGATACTCATTCAAAACTATCAATTTTCTAATTTATGAAAGAATGATTTTTCAATTACTACAGCTATAATTATTTCATATGACATAGATTTGTAGTATGATTTATCTCAAATAGGTAATCGTTTCTCATATTTTTGTCTATTTTAACAGTTTTTGGATTCCATATAAATTTACTTATATAGATTTATAAGGTACTACCAAAATAATAAATTCACCCCATTCAAGGAACAAATATTATATATCATGAAGATTAATTTATAGACAATCTATAGTGTTCCAATATCATATTGATGTGGTTTATGTGTAGGGATCTGTGAGAACTATGTTATAGATCATGGGTGGAAATCAATAATAATATGTTATGATGTCTTAGTTATGATCATTAACATATGATTATGATAAAATGTTCTACGTTTGTTTTGAATTTATAAAAATTCATTTAATTGTTTTAAATAATGATTTTTATAATTCATGATCTTATGTCAAGCTCAATGATCATAGGGTATTCAACATTCCAATAATAAATTCATTGGATATACCATATCTGTAACGAAACATTTATTTATAGAATAATACTTTTCATTTCTATTAATATTTATTAATATGATATTAATTATACATTAAATGTCACCCTTTTTTTGATAGAGTATTCGACACACAACAAAGAGTTTCTCTAAAATCTTACATTGCACATAACATTTATTTTTACCAAAAACAAAAAAAAATTATTATTTTTATTTTAAATAGTAGTTAACAGCTAACCGCTAAAATGGAAAGAATGAATAGTATCAACTGATGTTTTGAAATATAGGTTACAAATTTTTAAATTATTATTAATTGGTTACCAAAATTATTATAAATTGAAATAAAAAGAAATTGAATATAAAGGATATGTTTTTTTTAAAACCTATTTAATAGAAAATAATTGTGTTTATAAAATCATGTTAATTTTTATGGAAATCTATTTTATGAAAAGTACATGATATATATTCAATTTAATGTTTTAAATTCATCTAATATGTTTTCTATATATGATATAAGAACAAATTCAATTTTTCATATAGAAGATATATTTTTCAAAAACTATTGTTTTACAACCTATGGATGGAGAACCCTTATAAATATTGTTATTTGAAATATTATAAGTTCAATTTTTCAAAATAAACATCTTCTTTAGAAGGGGGACATTGAAATTTACTTTTGATGAAATTTTGGTAATTTCCAAAAATATTAAAAATTTTATGAATTGTAAAAAATAAGGCATTATAAATCTAAATATCATTTTCATCTAATTTATTTATATAGTTAGAATGTCACTTTAATTGGTTTTAACGTTTAATTTGATTATTTTTTATCATTTAATCCAATTTTTTTCATTTATTCCAATTTTACTTTTAAAATTTGATAAAAACATATTTCAATCTATTGATAGTTTTCAGTTCTTATAATCATGTTTTATGGTTTTGAAAATGAGAATTAATTTTAAATTAATTTTGTAAAATTCAGTGTTTTGATATTGTAAAAATGGATTCAATTTTTGGAATCAAATGTTTCAAATTGTGTAAATAAATACCTTTTATTTGTTGGAATAAGGAATAGTATCCTTATGAGTAATTTTTATTTGCCATGGTTGAATGGTAAATCATATAAATATGGGTAAAAATAATACCATAATAATAATAAACTACCAAAAAATGTGTCTTAATCCTATATGATAATATATTTCAAAACATGTTAATATATGATTTGATTATGATAAACAATAAAGACACATGAGTTTTATAAAGACATGTTATAGAAATAAATTTAATGTAAAGATAAATATTACATAGAAATATATCTTTTAATAAAAAAAATTTAATATAGGGTAATATAATCACAATCAATGAATACAAATAGTCATTAGAAATCTAAAAATATTTCCTACATCAAGTTTTTTTATTTAAACTTTTTTTCATGAAGTCAATAGATTTATTTATGACACGATAATAATGCAGTGATTGCTTCATTAATAAAGGATTTAATTAAATGATATAATGAATATTAAAATAATATCTTCTCACATAATTTGTTTCATCCACGAATTATTTGGTTTTCTAAGACATGTTAGGATTTATTCAGTGTTTTTTTCCAAGGAAGTAGTGTCTTATAAATTTGTAAAAACCCATGTAGGAATAGTTACAAAAAATGACATAATTCTTATCTGAAAATATATAATTAGAAATTAAATGATTTTAAATAACTAAAAATATTATATTATTACAAATGGTTATGAAAACTCTAAATATATCATAATTGAAATTCATTTTGTATTTTGACATTATATGGTAATTACATTAACCCCAAACATGTAAGCAACATTATATCACTACCAGATTAAAAACGGTAAAATAAGGGTTAAACCAAAAGGTTAAAAATAATAAATATTTAAAAAATTAATAAAAATTATTGGGTGATGGGTATTCAACCCAAAATCATTTAATCTTATAATTAAATTATTTTTGGACCATTTATAATTGAAATTTAATTTATATTAAATTAATATTTCTTAAAATTCCTAAAGTGTCGTCACCTCTTCTATAAAAGGGAAATTCTTCTTCCATTTATCTCACACATACAAAGCCTTTTAATTCTGATAATATCTATCCAATAAAATTTATAGAATATATAACATCCTACAATAATCATTTCATTTGTAATTATACATTTCATGAAAGCACTTTGGCTCAAATCAAAATACGTTACCCGATTTAGAGGCAACGTATTCTATCACATTCCTTTCATTTATTTTCAATATCCACTCCCTATGTTGTCATTATAATTTGATTACATATAAAAACTAGTATCTTAAATTTAATATTATTTTTTTATTATAATTTTTCAATCTACACTTATACACACATCTATTAAATTGATATGAATAAATTGTTTCTATGTACGACGAACTACTACCTCATGAAATGATGATTGTTCCATTTTATATTTCCACCAATCACGGTGGTCATTATGATGGAACTATAATTACATATGATATATATTATATTTATTTTTACCCATGTATTTTTTAGTTTTTATTTACAGCATACCTTTATACATTCCAAAATGTGAAAATACGATAATTTTATTTGAGGAAGAGCTGACTGTCGCCCCTCATAATGATATGAGTCATCATTCAATTCATAGAGCATATAAAGAAACGATTAAATTAAATTATGTATCATATATAGAATATATAATATAATATAATTATTTCAACCTTATTTATCATTTAGTTTTTATTTTTTTTAATATGACAAAAAATAAATGTAGCTTTCATGCGTATGAACAACCTACCATATCAATGAATAGTGCACTTCATTTTTAATCAAAAAATCTTATGGACATTAATAAATACATATATAATTTATAAAAATTATATTATTATCATGAATATAATTCTATAGATTATTGAATTTTTACTACTTGGAAAATCTACAGCAAAACATGTTCATTTTCAACTCAAGTACCAAATATCGACAAAACATTTGATATAAACTCAAACAAATAAATAATTTTTATAATAAGGTAATAAGTAAGTTAAAATGAATAAAAATAATTAAAAAGGATTTAATTAATGTATAAAATAACCTATGTATAATATTAATGAAATTGAAGAATGAACAGGGAAGACATATTCAAGGTAATGGAATTTCTAAACTGAATTTTCTCTCATTTTGTTTTATGCAAACTTAATTATTTTTATAATACCTATATTATTTTTGGAATTGTAGTATATTTATTAATGTTTTAATTTAAACTTTCATGTTGTGGATAAATTTTTACCACACATAATATCCCAATTGATAAATTCTTACATCATTAATATGAACTTTGTAGGGGAAATTCTTAACCGAATTTCAATTCATTGGGTTAATATTCAACTTCATGATTATTTAGGGATATGATTATGTGATAAATAATATTTGGTATCCTATATTGTATCATAATTTACTTATTTTTATTTATTTTTAGTACAGAAAATAGATCTTTTTTATTAACAAAATGATCTTTGTAAGGGAAATCTTATCAGAATCACTATTTTTTGAGATAATTAAATATGAAATAGGTTTTATTTTTTCAATAATATGCGTGAATGACGTATGATTATTTCACATTAAATATCCTCATTTATTGGATGAATTTATATTTTACCCACATAATTATGTCATTTATTTATCATCAATCGATTTGTATGATCATTGTAATGGAATACGTCTCAATCTCATTTCATTGAGGCATATCTCGATGTTTTTCTCCTTTAGTATCCTATAAGGTGTATATGAAACCATTTTGACATTTTATATCATGAATTTATATATATATATATGATATTTAATATTTTGTTTTATGTTATTCTTTAAATATTTTTAATCTTGTGTTTTTCAAGTTCTAAGAGACTCTTTTACTAATATATCATTTTTAAATGTTTTAAATATTTATTCTTCTAAATTTTTCTCATTAATATAAATGTTTTGGAAATGGTTTTAATGATTTATTTATATGGAAATTAATATTTTTAAATATTAATTTATATTAAATGTTTCAAATTATTATGAAGAACTTTGATTAAAAATCTCTTTATTAAATGTTTTAAATTGTAATATAGATGAATTAAATATTTAAATATGTAGAATTTTTTTCTTTTGATGCATGTGTGAAATGTTCACAACTTCAATATATTATGTGTTATGATTATGTAATGGTAAGTAGATATTTGATGGGTGGTAACATGAAAAACCAAATATGGTTGGTTCGAAGATAAACCTAGGTTAGGTGTGCCTGTGATAGCTCTTCAATGCAATGGGTAACATAATAGAGGTAAATGATAATGTTTCTCCTAAGTGATTTAGGGAATATATTTTAATGGGTTTTCCAAACATAACCATCAAGGGTACCCCCTATGTAGCTATGAAACATACAATGTAATTTTGATATGGATACCCCAAGTTACATTTATGTTTTATGGTTTCTATGATGTTTTGTATGAATCTAAGGATTACATGATTTAAGAAAAGTATTTTATGTTTTATGGGTGAAAAAAATGATTAGTTGAAATTAACTTCATGGGTGTCAAATAATAATGGACTAGTGATTTTATTTATTATTATAAATTCCTTACTAGTATTTTTATTCTAATCCCATGTTATGAATTTTTTTCACTAGACTTAATGAATAATAGATTCATGGATGAGATCAAGGGAATGTTATGTTGTTAAAACATGAAATTATACCTTAATTCATTTTAAAGTGTTTTTTAAGAAAAAAAGGATAGTTACTAGAAGTTTATACATTTAATGCATCAGTTATTATATCTTAGTATTTAACTAATTCTTTAAAAATTTATATTAGAAAAGATCCTAAATTTCAATGGATTACATGTCTCGAGATTATGTAATGCTTATGGTCGAGGCCTTATAGTTGGTATCAGAGAAATGGTTTAGATAACACTGGATAATATGATTCTTTCTATAGAGTTTGTGATATGTTCATGGTTTTATAATTTTATGTTATATTATAATTTCAATGACATAGAAACCATTATTGAGGATTATTTTTTTTTCATGTTGATTAATAATATTTTGATAAATTCACCTTAATGGAAATTATAGGTTTTCAGTTTTTGGGAAGAAAATGTGAGGTTTGAAATAACCTTTGAGGTTAAAAAATTTAATGGTCTTTTTTCCATATTTTATATCATTTTTTTATTTCTATTATAATTATATAGTTATTAAAAAATGATGACACACAAATTGTGTGACATCCCATAATATCGGACAAAGCTTCGGGAATCGAACGAACAATAAAAGTGCGATAGAGATTTATCAGCTACCACTGGCCAACGTAGAGTAATTGGTTATTGTGAATTATTCATTTCAATTAAATGATTTTTTGGATTAATAATAAGTTGATTTTGGGAACTTATACTTTATTAAAATGGATATTCATAGTATAGGAAAAGTATTTGTTGATTATGTGAGAAATTATATTTAAAAAGATGTTTTCTATATTTGGCGACATTATACGATTAAGGTAAATATAATAAAATCGGATTTAATTGAATTGTTACTGTTGAATTATATTTTGGGTATAATCTATGATTTTAACTTTAGACTCACGGGGAATTAGAGTATTCAATGAGTTGATTAACATATCATGGAGAAAATGTGATTTGGTTAATTACTTTTGGTATGAGACATTAAGAGTGGTAGATGTTTATTGGAGATAAATGTAAAAATTTATCATGGAAAACACTGCTAAAATCAATCTGAATTTTTGGCATCAATATTATTTGAATTATTTTGAGGAAATTTTTGGACTTTTGTTTGTTGAACGGTCTGTATTGAAAATGGGTATTATTGATGACTTTTTGGGATTAAAAGTATTCCTACACCTTATAAATGATTATTATTTTTGTTGGATTATCTGTTCTTATACTAACCTTTTTAGGTTTTGGTTATTTTATAATGATAAGTGAATTATATTGTTCAACTTTTGGGGATTACTTAATTCCCTAGAGAAAAGATATGTATGTGGTTAAAATTTATCAAAGGATGAAACAACACATGACATGCAAGTATGATTCCTAGGTTTTTATTCAATCCCATATATAAATTCCACAAAATTATAAAAAAGTTATTTAAATATAATTTTATTCGTTAACTATTTCAACTATGAAATGAAATACTATTTAACATAACACATGATTATGGTTTTCTGGTTGTTAGCTTTCTCCCAATCATGTTTTCTATCACTCTCCATCAAAAATTGATGGTTAGTTTCTCTTTTATATTATTGTTTTCCAAAATGTAATACATTTATGTGTTATCATGGGTGACCTACATAATTCTCATTAATTGTTTCAATGTGATAGTTTTACTGACTCTTCTTCTGATGTTGGATTTTCAGTGATGTTCCTGTATCCCATTTTACAAATTCCCTGCTTGATATTTCCAAAAGGGGGAATGATGTAACGACCCTCGTAATTATAGAATTATAAATTTTTTCAATTATATTAATATTTATGAATAATATTTTAATCTTACATTAATGGGGAATATTTTTCTGATAGCATACTTGACACACAATATTGTGTTTCTCGGAAATATTGCATTGCACACAACATTGTGTTATTGTAAAAAATAAAACAATAATATTATTATTATTTTGAATTGTAGTTAATGCCTAGCCGTTGGAATAATGAGAATGAATATAATCAACTAAATTTTTAAATATGGTTAACACATGTTTAAATAATGATTTATATCTTAAAAATTATTAGAAATGGAAATAAAAACCAATTAAATATAAAGGGTTTATTTTTATGAAAACCTATTAAAAAGAGAATAATTGAGTGTATAATATCATATCACTATTTATCTATTTTAATTGAATGAAAACTATATTTTATATATTCATTGTAATATTATAAATTCATCTTATAATTTTTCTAGATATTATATAAAAACAAATTCGATTTTTTAGATAATAGAATTATCCTTCAAAAATTCGATTTTACTGACATTAGATGGAAAAACCTTTTTAAATCTAGTTATTTTTCACTTTTATATGTGATATTTCCCAAAATAAACTCATCCTTTAAAATATAAAATACTAATTTTAACTCAGATTATATTTTGGTATTTTTCTGATAATATTCATATTCTTATGTATATTGAAAATTTTGCATTTTACGTAAAAAAATGCATTTTCTTCTAATTTATTTATATGGATTAATGGTTTTTTTATGTAGTTTAAATTATAATAGGATTATGTTTTAAAATTTTAATCAAATTTTTATAATTTTATGTAATTTCACATTTAAATTTCTTATAAATAGATGTCTATATTTTGATAGTTTCTACTTATTAGAAACATGCCATTTTTTAAGAACATGAATTAATTTTAAATTAAATTACATAAATTATTTGTTTTCAATTTGGAAAAATAAATTCCATATATGGAATTATAATGTCTAAATTATGTAAACTAGTACCATTTATATTTGGATATTAAGAAGAGTAACTTCAGAATTTATTTTTTTTACCATGGTTAAAGGGTAGATCAAGTAGATGTGGGTACAAAATTTTATTATAATAATATAAATCTACCCAAAAAATTTTCTAATCCTATTATATAAGATATTACTTACCATGGGTATCCATGGGTCGATAATGTCCCCTCATGGAGCCTCATGTGGGTGACAATGACATGTTATAATAATTAATTTAATGTAAAGAAAAATATAACATAATCGTGTAAATTTTACTTAAAAAAATTTAATATAGGGTTATATAACTGATCTATTTGAATATAAATAGTCATTAGAAAGATGTTAAATTTTCATTTATCATGGTATTTTATTTGATAATTTTAGTCGTTGTATAAATAAATTTAATGATTCACAATGATGATTCAATCATTGTTTCATTAATAAATAAATCAAATAAATGATATTATAAATATTAAAATAAATATTAATTATAATAATTTAAGTAATTAATGGATTTTATTAATAACTATGTGATATTATAATTGATTAAATAATTTTTTTTTCAATTTTGTTGTTATAAAATTTCTAAAAAATCATGTATAAATAGTGACCAAAAGTGACATAATTTATTATAAAAAATATAAAAGTGTTTATTAAATGATATGAAATTCCTAAAAATATAGTATTAGGAAAAATGGTTAAGATATTTTCAAATATGACATATATTTAATTTTTTGGTACTTTGGACAAGATACAATAATTACATTAACCCATAATGTGTAAGTAACATGATATCACTATAAGATTAAAAAGTGTAATACAAGGGTTAAAGAAAAAATAAATGGATAAAAATATAAAAAACAAGTCTACAAATTATTGATTGGTAGGTATTCAAACCAAAATCTTCTTAAATTTGAATTTAATTAGTTTTGGACTATTTTTAATAAAAAAAATTAATTAATAATAAATAAATATTTCAAGACATTGTAAAGTGCCCCTCACCTTATCTATAATAGAGAGCTTCTATTTATATATATCTCACACTTCCAAATCCTTTTAGATAAGAAAGTATATTTCGAAAAATATTTATAGAATCCCTCCCTTACTCCTAGAATCCATAGCAAGGGTAGAAGGAAATTCAATAAAACATTTTTCTCATATCACAAGAAGTTACCTGATTTTGAGGTAACGTATTCTCTCAAGTTCATTTCCTTTGTTTTTCTTCTCCACTCCATATGCTGTCATTATTATTTATTTCTATAACAAAACCAGTATAATAAATATTATAGGTTATTTGTTATAATTATTTTAACTAAACTTACTCACACCACCATCTAATGGATAAGAACATATGGTTTCTGTGTACGACATACTACTACCTCACAAAAAGATAATTGTTCAGTTTTCTCCTACCTCCTCTCAAGGTGGCCATTATAATAGCACTGTAATTATATATTATATTTATTTTATTTATTTTTTACCTATTATTCATTAAATTTTATTTACAACATACATTTATGCTTTCTATAATGTATAAATATGATAATTTCTATTGAGGAATATCATACTACCACCCCTCAAGGAAATATGACTCGTTCATGACATACATGAAAAATATTATGGTTGAAATTAATTAAATGATGTTACTTATATGAAATATATATTATAATGTAATTATAACATACCTTCGAATCATTTATTTTTAATTTCTTTAATAATAAAGTGAAATGAAAGTAGTATTCATGCATATGTATGGTCTACAATCTCCATGAATGGCGCGTCTCATTTATTATCTAAAAATTATATGGAATATTATAAATACATATGTAAAATGTATATATTATATTTAAATAATTAATTTAATTCAATATATTATGTACTTATTACTACATTGACAATATATATCAAAACAAGTTCATTTCCAGCTCATATACCGAATATCAAAAAAACGTCTGAGTTGAACTCAAATAAGTAAATAATTTCTATAACCTAGTAACTAGTCACAGAAAATAAATAATAATATTTAAAATAGTTCTAATGAAAATACAAATTTAACTATTTTTATTATTTAGGAAATTAAATAATGAATGGGACATGCGGGATTCAATGTAATTGAATTTCAATGCTCAATTGTGTCTCATTGGGTTTTACACGTACATCATTGATTTTTTTTCCAAGATTATGTATGGAATCACTTTTTATTTATTAATGTTTCTATTTAAAATTCCTTTTCTATGGATATGTTGTTGCTACACATAATCACCCCATTGATAAATTTTTACATCATTTAAAAGAACTTTGTCAGGGAAAATATTATCCTAATTTTCATTAATTGGATTAATCATCCACTTATTGATTATTTCATGTTGTAACTATGTGAGAAATAAAATTTTTTTTCCAATATTTTATTCATAATTGTTTTATGTGTATATATTTTTAATACACATAATCAATATAGTGTATTAACGAAATGATCTTGGAATGTGAAATCACATCTCAATCTCCATTCAATGAGCTAAATATCTATGTTATTGGATTTGTTTTTCCATGAATATTTTTCAATGACCTATATTTGTTTACAGATGATATCCACATATTTTGGGCGTACCTATATTTTTCACACACAAATATGCCATTTATTTATTTTATATCTAATTATACAATATGTTTAAGATACAATTTCTCAATATCTATTCATTGAGGCTTATCTCAATACTATGAAACATTAAAACCTAAAGTGTATATAAAACCCTTATTAAATTTTATGTCATGGATTTATTTATGTTCATTATAGATAATTTTTATTTATATTTAATTTTTAACTATTTTTATTTAATTTTTTATCATGTGTTATAAGACTCTATAAATAAAATATCATTTTAAATGTTTCAAAGTTTTATTATTTTAATTAATTTTCATTAATGTTAGTGTTTTCATAGGATTTATGGATTTATTTATATGGACATTAATGTTTTTAATTTTAAAATTATTTTAAAATTATAAAACAGGAATGAGACATATTGATTAAAAAAACTTTTATTAAATGTTTAAAATAGTTTTGGAAATGAAATGAAAATTTAAATATATTTATTTGATTTCTTGTGATAAATGAGGGAAATATTGATAATTTCAGTCTTTTATGTGTTAAAATAATTAATTTTACTTAGAAATATGATCGGTGGTGATGTGAAAAACCAAATATGGCTAGTTTTGTGATAATACTTTTGCGGGAGACCCCATGATAGATCTACAATGCATTGGGTAATGTGATGTAGGTAAATGATAAAGTTTTTTCTTGGAGATTTAGGGAATATACTGTGATGGGTATTCCAAACATAATCGTGAAGGTTACTACCTATGTAGCTATGAAATCTATCATTTATGTATGATATAGTGGCCACATGATACTATTATGTTTTATGATTTAAATTATGTTTTTGTAGGAATATTATGATTACATGATGTAAGATAATTAGTTTATATATTAGGGGAGGAAATTGTGTTTTTGTGAATATATTTCTATGTTTTCAGTATTCATAAATAACAGTTTTATTACTTATTTTATATTCCATACTGAGCTGTTAATGCTAACCCCAAGTTTTTAAATATTATTCATATGACATAAAGATGAATAGAGTCAACGATGGGATCAAGAGAAATTTATATTATTAAAACCTGAAATGATATGAAACTTCCTTATAAAGTTTTTATGTTTTATGAAAAAATTGATTGTGACAAGAAGTTCCAACATTTAATATTTATGTTGATATGTATTAGTTATGACCTAATTCTTTAAAACCCTTTACATGAAAATATCATCATTGGGAATTATTGAATTATCTCATGAATATGTAAAATTTATGGCTAGGACCTTATAATATGCTTAACTTGTTTTATGATATAATTTTATAACGAATCATAAATAGGCATTCCTACTAATTATGATATTCGTGTTATCTTTTTATCTTCATATTATGATTTTTAACTCATCCTTTCATTGAAATTTGTATTTAGGTGATCTAAAGTGATAAAAATATTAGGATTAGTTTATATTAGATATTCAAAGATTTTTTTAAATTTCCTGGTAAAATATAGGATAATTATTTATTATATACCTAGTTCCTAATGTCTATACAAATTTAATTCTAGTATATGTTCATAAATTAATTTTCTGTGTAATAAAATATATTATTTTTCATTATAGTTTATTGCTTAAGACATGAGACACATCAATTATAATTTTAGTTGGTTATTTCTAATTTTATGAAGTGTTGTTCATTTTTTTTATAAATCAATATATTTGTATCCTTTAGATCATTAATATTAGACTAATAATAACTTTTTTGATCACATAAAGATATGGTATAAAATATATTTATTTTTATTTTTATTTTTAATATTTTTATATTAAATATTTTATGTGACATTATAATTTCTTTTATATTTCCTCGTATGGAAATAATATTTATATGTTTTTATCAGTGTGTAAAAAAATTTAATGTACCAATCTTTTAATGGGTAATTTGTAAAATAGAAAATTCTTAATGATGAATTATCAACATTTTAATGCTTGAATTATTTTTTTTGTATTTAAAATGAAAATTTTATATTTTACTATAGAATATATGATTCTATACTATTTTTTAATTAATTAGTTTCTATTGAATTATTACATTAATTATTATCACAGTGAGTTTTTCTCATCCAACAATTGTTTATTCACATAATGTTGGAAAATCCATTAACTCCTTGTCACAAACTATATATGTGTAAATCTGTTAAACTAATTTTTAATGTACTATAGTATTTCACACATGTTGGATTCTATGAATTCTTTTTACACTCTCAATATACATGTTACACATTATGGTAGCTATATTTTTCACCTTAATGTAACTTTAATTTTCTGGATGATGATGTTTTATGATTTTCTATGGAAGAAATTCTATTTAGTGGTATCATTGATAGATAATTCTCCCACTAAAATTGTGTTTTTAGGGGGTGAAATATCTTTAATACACATTATTATTATTTATATATTAAATTATAATATACACTATAATATTTTTTTTAGTGGGGTTTTATTAGTTGAATATAGGGTAAGAGTGGATTGAAATCCCATTTAACAAGTTTTATATTGTTGTGTAGATTATCTTTGTGAATGTTGTTCTAAAAATATTTATTATTTCACAGTGGCTCAGGGAAATTATATAATTATATATGTGGAGTTTATAAATTAAACCAAGCTACTCATAATCATCAGTAAAAATATATAATTTGGGGAAAAGCATTATTACATGGAACATGAATATCAATTATAGAATGCTTCCA
Organism: Viscum album; assembly: GCA_963277665.1. NCBI lineage: Eukaryota > Viridiplantae > Streptophyta > Magnoliopsida > Santalales > Viscaceae > Viscum > Viscum album. The sequence goes on along the minus strand of OY728131.1, from coordinate 1,212,397,185 downwards.
TTGATGAGTTTGGGTAAATTAATAATATAAGGTAGAAAATTTGAATTCTTATTAAAACATATTTCATATTGTATTTTGGATAAATATATTTATTGGAAGGGAAAATCAGTATACCATTTAGTTAGAATCTGTCTTTTGAATGGAATAATAATTTCCATTTTTTTCAATTTTTATATAAAAATGGCCCCAAACTATTTTTAAGAGATTAAACATGATCATGAGAATTTTAATTTACATTTGGAGAATCATTTAGATGATTACATCCAATTTCCCAAATGGATCCTTTTGTATTCCATATATGGACGACAAAATTATTGTTAAGGATCTTGGTATTTTTAAGGATGTTGATGATGGAATCATTATTTAGAGAATTTAGACTAATGAATGTGACAGTACTAAATTTATTAAATACTTATTAATTGGTTTTCATAAATATGAAATGATTCACCACATTTCATCCCTTATTTCCTATGTATTATGAAAGACAACACATTGGTATGGAAACTATAAGATATATCTTATATCTAATCATGATGTTTTTTTTCTTTATGATAATTATAGAAATTTCTTTCTAGAAATATATATTCTAGGGGATTTCATAGATCTGCATATCAATATTGGGAAAAAAATTATATCACCTATTAATATGATACCCAATTCATAATGGGATCAAATTTATTATAATATCATTTTCAAAAATATAAAAATAGTTAATTTGGAGCATGCTTTGAATGGATAACTCACATATAATATTTATAAAAAATACTCAATTATATGAATAAAGGTATCTATAATTTGGATACACCAATTCAAAATACCATGGATTTATCCCACGATTTATCAATATAGAGTATCATATAACAAAATACCTAATTAAAACCACATGATGAAATATATAATTTTTTTATATTTTTTTATCTCATTAAAATATTGTTTATAATCCATTAAAAACTTCTTTTAATATTTAGTTTTCCTAGAAAATTATGTCCTATTATTTTTAGTTTATTTAAAATTAATTGATTTTATTCTGTGGTTATTTTAGATCTTCTTTTTCATTTCTATAATTTTCAATGTTCAGTTCAATTTAAGAACATATTAATTAATTTAGTTACAATAATATCCCACATTGTTTATTGGAATAGAAACTTATATTGGTTTGACCCTCAGTATATTATAGTACCAAATTTTAAGATGAATATTGTATCATATATGAAGATACACAATATATAGATACTGTATTCAGCAAAAATATCTATTAAAGTGTTAAATACTTTTAGTAGTTAATGAATCCAAAGAAAAACTATAATATATCATGGAAACTTCATATTTTTTTAAAATAAAATTTCATAGTTTCAACAAAAATAACAAGAAATTGAGTGTATAAGGGAAACACATGCAATACATGTAGTGAAATACTGTTGTTGGAAATTCTGATGATACATGTCTCATAATATATAATTATACAATTTTCTATTGAATTTTAATTTGGATGTATGGTTTTCAAAATGAAAAGGGTTGATTCAGACTATCATTACTAGTATATGGATATATAACTATGATGGGGTTAATACATCCCACATGTGCATTCACAAAATTAGAATTTTGAATTTTAAATATATTTGGATTGCCTTTTTTAATTTATTCTTCGGTGTTTCTTGATCGTTAGTGTATGTGAGGGATCTCATTCATCTAGTTGGAAGTGTTTTTTTAGAAAATAAAAAATGCAATAATATTAGTGGTATTTGGATTATGTATTTTAAAGGAGGATCGCAGTGTAATTTACATGATGACTATAAGCTAAATTAATTAAATGAATATAAAATGGTGACATTCAAACTAGAAATATAGATATCAAGGACTAGTAAATGAAGATATTTATGAACAAATTTGGACACCAACTATAGTATAAATTCCATTATGTTTATCACCTCATATATTTAAAATAAATTTGTATTATATTAGAAAGAATACATGATATATTGTAGTCCTACTAAAATTAGGGTGTTAATTACCTATAGGGATGGGAACAATGGTTGAGATATATTTCATAATATAGGTTTAGAATCTGGTGGATCATTCTACACTGATGTTTTTAATAATTATATTTATGTGGCCTTGTCTGTATATTTTTTTAAATGTCTCATTTGATTTTTTATGAAACATTTTGGCTTTAAGCCATTCTTCTTTGATGACTCCTTCTATATTAATTATTACAAAAAAATACTAAACATAAATATAATATGACACAAAAAAGAGTGTGTAACTTATATATTTCATTAATATATACCATTACGAGAAATGAATGAATATTCTCCCAATAATCAATAAAAGTATAATGTGAAAATAAAAACATGTGGAAAATAATATAAAATTTTTAAATGAAAAAGGGTATAATCTTTTAAAAATTTCTAACTGTCAAACTATATTTAAAAATTACTAATATATAAATAATTTAAATGTTTAGAGGATGTTGATATTGATGGGACAAGTTGTTGTGATTGATGAATAATGAAAACAATATGTATGCATAGGATTTTTAAGGATTTTAAAACTATTGAAATATTATAAAAATATTGGAATGATACTTTACCATTTGAATAGTAACATATCAATAAACCTGACTGTTGGGTATAGTAAAATTTATAATAGTTATTATTTATAAAAAATAAAATAAGAATATATTTTAAAATAATATGTTTTCTCAAAACATTTATATTGAAACAGTAATAAATGTATTTGTCAAAACTACATTTAATACTTTTAATTATTAAAATAAAATCAAATTATTGGAATTAATTTTTTTATTTATTTTTCTATAAAATGTATATATTTGTTTGGAATCATGGATAAAATGATATGTTTGATTAACATTTTTTATATTTGTCGAATCCAATAATTAATGTTTATCATATAAAATATATATTACTCTATAATTATGATTTCAATATAACTAAATCATTAATAAAAAATTGAGTATGTAAAATGTATTTCATGATTAAAATAATTTACTAAAAATTTAAATATGTAATCCCCAAACCTGTCGAATAATTTAGATTTCTAAATTATATTTTATTTTGAAACAAAATATAATTTTTGATTCATTACATTTATTTATATATATAATTAGTTTTGTTAATTTTTGGGAGTTTTTTAAATGCTAAAAATATATTTGTATTTTATAATCAAAGGTGATTATAAATAAAAATACATGTAATTAATCATATTATGGAGAAAATTTTATAATTTAATCAAAATTTAATTAAAAATACATCTCTCATTCAACTATAATGACATTCAAACTCCATTCATTTCAATCCACTTAAATATTTAATCTAAAACTAAATATATTTAAAATTCACTCCATAAATCATCCCTAACATGTTTGGATAGAAATATTGTAACAAAACCATCATTCCTTGAAACCATAAGGTGACATCCAATAGATTTTAATCAATTATGAAAATAATTTATTCCATTCTATTCTCTCCTAATTTCATTTTACCTTCACTCCTCCACCTATATTTCAGAAAGTTCATAAAAAATTAAGTCATCTTAAAATGAATGGTATAATTAAATTGTGTGAGGATTTATATTATAATTTATATAATGGAAATGATTAAATTTTTAATTTAATAATGGTCATAATATTTTGTATAATGAAAATAAATATTCCATGATATTTTTTACCATGTAAATGATCATATCAAGAAATTTTTCATGATTTTTTATAATTCATTGATATCATTTGGAATGAATAAATTTTATAAAAATTAAATGAAAAATAATATATACCATTACCATAATGGTATTCACAAAAAAATCTATTAATATCTCTCACCAATTTCCCTGATTCCAATACTGTCTTTGAGTTATGGACTAAACAACCAAATATTATTAACAAAACCAATATCAATATACAATATGAATAAAATATGAGATTAATTAGAATAAAAATTAAAATAAGTAAAATTATTTTTCAAAAACATGCATTTAAATATATAATAAAATATATAAGTGGTTAGAGTTTCATATAATTGATTCATACTCAAGGTAACAGGACTCCTTAAACATTCTCCTACATTAAATTTATACTCACTATTTCTCTGTATTGAACCCTTTTAATGTAAATTTAAACCTTCCTCCTTTAATAATTTCATTTTTTTATTCTTCACCTTCATTCTTCAATGGGTGCGAATGTATTTAAATTTCTAATTCATGTAATTTATTTTATGTTTATTCCAAGATTATATATTAGATAATCCTATACATCTATTCTTATTCTACATTTATCCCTCCTGTAATGGTAATTTTATTAAATGTTTTTATTTTCAAATATTCATTATTGTGTACATAATAGTGTGATTTATTATGTAAATAATATAATAACATTATATACATTAAAATATGTTTTATGAATCTATATTTTTTTGGAAAGAAGATATTTTTAAATCCATCCATATATTAACGTAATAAATCATTATTATATATATATTTTTTCCATAGTCTTGAATATATTTCAAATATTATTCATACATTTCTATTGAATTACATAACTTCTCAATTTTCCATTGAATTCATTGATTGTACTATAATATATTCTAAAAGGACACACTCACATTCTATCATTTCGATTCCATTTGATATTATATATCTCTCATATATGATAATAATTTCAAAGTACCTTTAATTGAAATAACTTTACAAATATTTGCTTACTTTTTTATTTTATGATATATTTTTTCAGTAAGAAAATATAATTATTTATGTCTTGTAAAACTATATGATGTAGTGAAATATTTTTTTCTCTTCACCAAATTAATGTATTACATATCTCTTAAAAACATTTATTCATTATTTGGAAATAATAAAATTTACAAAATAATAATATTTATTCTTTGAATTATTTTGTTAAATAATTCATTGAATTTATATTCTTTAAAGTATGTTTTATCCATTTTATAAAATATATATATAATTAATTCTACTCAAAGCCTTTATAGACACCAATAAATGTCATAAATTGAACTCGTATAATATATATTTATTTATGTATTATTTTTTTATTTAATTACAAATTTTTTTTATTTTCATTTCATTTTCTTGTAGAAGTAATATTATTTTTCTTAATTCATCCATCGGTATATAATTATAGTACATAATGTTGAGAAGCATAATAATCACTCTTCTAATTGCATCGCTTTATATTTATGATTCCTCAACCTCATATACACAATTATATTCTTCATTTACTCCATTTTATGAATTAATAAATCATTTGTTTTCATTATTCTTGGTTATTATCCTTTCTATTAATTTTACATTCAATATATAATAATTATTTCTAAATGATCATTAAAATTTTATAGTATCTAATAATGTGGACTTTCATTATAATTTATATTTACATAGATTTATATCAACATGGTTTATGAAATCTTATTAATTAATTATAGACATATCTTACACCAAATATAAAATATACATCTCTTATTTCATGATTTTTATTAATTTTCAGTTTCATATTATTTGATTATACCATAAAAAATTATTTACAAACATAAATCATTTGTCCATGGGTTATAATTTTTATGATTCATTTATTATTTTATTCAATCTAATAGATATATACATGTATTAGTTTTGATTTTAAAAATAGGAATAACATTATAAGTCACTCAACAATACATTTTGGAAATATTATATATGATGATGTGTAATTTATGGCACAATGGTCATATTCCAAAAAAACAATGTTTTAATTCATGTTAAATGATCCAACAATAATATTTTTTTAAATAGTGTATAAACCAATGAAATTATTTAATGGTTTCATATAAGGGATCATTTTCACTAGTTTATAGGGGATTATTTTATGCATATGAAACATTTTATAAGTTAAAATGTTGATATTTTAATTCCTCATTATTTTACATTATGATATCCTATCACACATAGAGATCCCATAATATTCCCCATTATTATTCCATTTTCCTTAATGTACCAAAATTTTATCTTATGTTATTATATCTTGTTATACAAATTAATGTTTATAGATTAAAATTTATTATATTATATATGTTAAATTTAACCATCGTTATTCTCTAATTATTATCTCATCCTTTCTTTTTCAACGTCCCTTGGTTAACATAGTTATTAAAATGATCATTAATTATTTTTATGTTTAATGGGAAAATAGATTTTGGAAAAATTTTGTGGTATATAATTTTGAAATTATGTACTTTTTACATTTTTACATAACAAATTATAATTATTATCCTCTATGTTGGTTATAATTTAATAATATTTTTATATAATATATATATATAATTCAATATCAGGAAGAGCACTTTGGGTGCTTCAATAAAAAGTTAATGGAATTATGTTACTGGTAGGTAGAGATCCCATGTTCCCCATTATTCGTATTTTATGTATTTTAGATTGTTTTTAATTAAATTAATATTATATCAAATAGAAATATTATTTAACAAGGAGAATAAGGTTAATAAATTTCATACCACATGTCATTGTTGATTGTTCTATACTATGATGTCATTCAATCTCCTATCGTTATTCTTTCATGTTTGAATCCATATATTATATTATTTTAAATTTTCCATATTTAATTTTACTTCATTTCATATATAGATCATGGTTAGTGATTTTTAAACAAATTAATTCAATTATCATTTATTTTAGAAATTTTTAATTATCATCTCATAGTTGATAAAAAATTTTCCTTCAAATATTTGTAGACATGATAAATTATTTGATGTTTTCAAATAATGAATAATGCAGTGTGGGTGACTTTTTTATTATTTTTATATATACACAAAGATAATTTTATATATTTTATGATTAATTAATCATATCTAAATATTATATAAAATTTTAATTAGGGTATACATAATATTTATTTTATAGATTATGTTACCCTTGTTCTACCATTGTTTTTTTAATGGGGTTTCATAAATAGGTTATGTAAGTAGCTTAAATTGTATTATGACTGTTATTGATTGAACTGGATAATCCATGTTGGAATATAAATGGATAATAATCCTTATAGATGAACAATATTACAAATATATAATTTAAAAAAAAATTATTTTATTTTTTTATAATATTGTGACATATTTGAGATTAATATGATCTAGAATTTGATTGAGTCATCCAATGTTAAGTAGTGGATCTATGTTTAATATAGATAAATTATGAAATATTCTTGGTTTCAAAATCTATGTTTTGTGGATGGAATATGACTTGTATGTAAGAGTATATTTTTATGGATGGGTTAATAAGTTGTGTGAACTCTTAAGAAAATACGCTAAATTACTTTATGAGGGTTAGTTGTTGTGGATGTGTTATATCTAATTTTTTTATTTTGTAGTGTAGAGTATAAAATATACAAATAGGGATAACTTTATATCATGGAAGTGGTATACTACATATAAGAATGATAGTTATTATTGGATTTCTTTTTCCATATATAAACTATTTTTTCAATGATTATGATCATATTTACTCTATTTGATTGTGGATAAAAAATTATTATATTTCCATTACATGGCTGTCATATGATGATTTTAGAGATTGGTAAATTTAAATCATTGTTTGTTTCAACAGATGACATATTCCTTTATATTGTGTCTATACTGAGTTAACAGGTATGAAGATTTTATTATTTTAGTGAGATTAATCTATTTGACCAATAAGGAACCACATCATTATGGGTTTGTATAATCCATGGTAAATATGAATTTCAGGATTCAAATCAAGGAAAAATATTTCTCATCTTATTTTAATTCATTTATGTGATTTCATTTGAGTCATAAATCAATGAGTGAATTCTAAGAGTTTGATCTCATATGTTGGATGGTAGAATTATGTTGTAAGAAAATCTAACTTGATGGCATAGATGGTACACACATTAATGATTAATGAAAAACTATTTATCTCATTTTTCAAGTCATTTACACATTGCGACCTTGTATGGTTACAATGAAGTCATGTTTTGTAGGGGATTGGTAGCAACTCCGTACAATGACTATGACATGACCCATAATGGTAACATTAGATCCTATCATGGTAATGGTAAACGGTTATATAATCCCCCAAGTTAAGGGTCCATCTATATGTTGATATATGTTTAATGGTGTTCTTGTCAAATCGTAGTGGGACATATTTGGAACCCCCTTTGGCACTGTTTGTTATAGTCATATGATAGAGGTTACAAGATCACTCATTATATTTCTTCCTCCATCTATTTTCTTCCACTGAATCTAGATTATTCAATAGTGAATTTTGTAGTAGATATCTGTTAGGGTTCTATGTTAATTTAAAATTTCATCTCCCATTGGAATTCATTATATTTTGGTTCTGTAGTTAGGTTTAATGAGACAATTTCTTCATTTTTTGGTGGAATAAATTAATTTGATAGGGATTTTATGTTCATCATGTAAAATATTTCATGAAATTTTTATTACTTTACTAAATCAAAAAATTTCTTCAGGTTTTTTTGATTGTTTTATTTATGGTTTTTGTCAAATTTTGGATTTATTTTCCATCGATCTAGGTGTATGATTTTTGTTTTTGTGTTACTTATAATCGAGGGTGTTTGGAGTAGACCGAAACCCATTTCTCATTGTTTTGGCTAAATTATTCCACCATGATGGTTCTTAGATTATGATTCCTTAAATGGATTTTAGTATTAAATTAACAATTATTTAATTCAATGTTTTTTATTGATAAGATATGTTATTTTGTAATTATTGGATGTTTGTAAATATTGTTATCAAATTATACATATTTGGTTCAGGTTGATGATATTTAATTTTTTTAGTCACTAGAAAAAATATTATTTTATACTAGACTTTTATCATTGCAATAATTCATCATGTTTTATTAATTGTATGATCTATCTTATCATTTGGGATGGTATCGGAAACTCATAATAGTAAACATGGGATACATAGAATTATATATGGTATTCTAGTAGATCCTTGGATAAATCAGTGAAGGTGGATAATTTTTCCTTTTTTGTAGGAGGTATACTCCCAAAATAAATAGGATTTATTATTGGAATGTGATTTTAATTTAGTGTATGATTGTAATGGATATTTAAAATGTAAATAAATATTTCCAAAATGGGTCATCAAATGGTAATTCAAAACAAAATTTGGGTTACATGAAGAAAATTTTATTGGATTTTTAGTGAAAGCTCTATTTCAGAAAAAGATAATATAAGATGACATCAAAATTGGATTAAAAAATGTAGATTCTCATTTGTTTCTAAATAAAATCTCTAATCTAATTGTTGAGATAATTTTTTTAACTCATTAGGGTGATTCCCAATATTATAATTTGTGGATTTATTATATGTTTTTGTTTTTTATGATTTCCAAATGCTCTATTATTTCATGAATATGCATGTTTTTTATAATTGAATGGTCATTTTTCATTAAATAATAAATTATTAGTTGCCTTGGATTGATGTGGAAGACCCCTAATAGGGATTATATAGGTAAATATTATTCCTCTCATTGAATCCATGACTTATTGTATGATGTGTAGAAGTGTTTTATTCAAGGGTAATTCAATCTATAATGATATATTTACATTGAAATAAGGCTTAGGTGATTATGATAATCCATGTGGTGTAGAAACTATTGATAGGTAGATTATTACATATATGGGATTTTGTATCAAGAGACTACCCCGCACCCCCGGTGATGAGTTGGTAAGCTTGTGTGACTTTTTTTATTAATTGGAATTTTTATCATGATTATGCAATGATGTGTACATGTTTGATAGAGAGACAACATTAGTCATACCATTCACGAAAGAGAATGTAATGGTCATGATGATATATTTCATGTTCTATATATATATATATATGGATTTATTACCCTATATCATATATAACACCCCAAGATTCCACATTTCATTTCTCTTTCAATAATACAATAGTCTGTGATGTACACAACATAGAGTTCAAGTGCACCACGTCCTATCAAACTAGTTGTTTAAAAAGAGATTATGAATAGTAATAACACAATTTTGAAGTTTATATGTATACCATATAATTTTAACATTCGTTTTTGTTTTTCTCAGACATAATATAAGGAAAATTCCAATTTTTTGATAAAAGAAGTATTTTTTAAAAAAATGTTGTTCTTCCACCGTTTAATGACAAACCCTTCTTATCCCCAATATTTGAAACTATTATATATTCAATATGATAAAAATAAATTCATATTTATATTAAGGACATAAAAATTTAGTTTGGATAATTTTTTTTTTACTTTTCTGATAACTTTCATAATTTGATGAATAGGAAAAACACTTAACTTTAATTAATAACAACTCTTTTTATCAAAAACATATATAGTGTTAAATTATAAATTTGAGTTGTTTTAAAGTATAATTTGATATTATTTTTATAATTTAATATAATTTAAGTTATTTTATGTAATTTTACATTTAAATTTTATATAAACACAAGGCAAACTTTTGATACTTTCAACTTCTTAAAAACCCTCTTTATGGTTTTAACAATGGAAATTAATTTTAAATTAATTTCAGAAACTTCTGGGATTTTAATATGAAAAGATGAATTACATAAATGGAATGGGAAGGACCAAATTTTTAAATAATATTATATTTATTTTTATACATTATGAATAGTTACATCAAAAAATATTTTATTTACCATAGTAAAAGTGTAAATCTGGTAAATATGACTAAAATAATAATATTATAATAAAATTAAAATTACCCTAAAACATGTCTTAATCATATTGGAATATATACTCACGACCATGGACATCCTTTGGCTGATTTTGGAACCTCATTGAGCCACATTGGATGTATAATGACATTTTATATTAAATAATTTAATGTAAAGACAAAAATAGCATAAGCATGTATCTTCTAGTAAAACAATTTTTATATGAGGTTATATAATTGATATCTTAATATATTGATATTAATTATAATTCTAATAATATTTCCAATATCATCATTTTTTAGTTGTAATTTTTGACATAATAAAATTATATTTATTTATGACGCAATAATGACGCCTTATTTTTCTTATTAATGAATGAATCAAATAAATTATATAATAAATATTAAAATATATATAATTTATAATGTATGGATTCATACATAATTTTCTTGGTGAATATTACATATTAGGTTTGATTAAAATAATTTCAATGTAACAATGTTTTTATGACTTTTACAAAAAAAATACTAAATTGTGTCAAAATTGACATTATCTAGTTTTTGAAAAAAAAAATACTATATTATTACATTATAAAATTTCCTTAAAAAACAAATGTCAGATGAAAAGACACATTTAATAATATATATGTCATTGAGAACCATTTTGGATTGTTTTATAATTTTTCTGTTAGTTTATTTACTATATAATACAATAGTACAAGGAGACATGGATAATATTAAAATATTTACCCAATAGTTAAATAAAAAATATAAGGTTAATATGGTAGCCTAATATTGTCTAAAACCTATTAGTTGAGAGGATTTAGACTCATCCCAACCTTCGCCTAAAAATAATTCTTTTTTAATCCTTATAATCATAAAATATTTTATAATAAAATAATATTTCAAGCTTTTCCTAATATGACACTCACCGGTCTTATAAAAAAGTACATCCCCTTCTCTTAAATTCACATCTCCAAAACCATCTGTATCATCCTAACCATACTCAAAGCTCTTACCAACTACCCTAAATTCATCCTAGAATCCATATTTTGATCATAAATCCATCCTACGAATCCCTTTTGATTAGAGCAAAATGAAGCACCCGAAGAAGATGTAATAATTTTATCACCTCTTTTAATGTTCGTTTCTTCCTCCATTTCCTCATTCATTGTAGTTTCCATACCAAAATACTAACTACAGTACCTTATAAATTTTGTGACATTATTATAAATAAGTTATAACCATATTCATTATTATATCCATCCTATGAATGGCAGTGTCACCATATTTGCGTACGTACGTCTTAACATCTCCACATCGTGGTGTAGTTTCTTATTCAACACTACATTAATTGGATTGGTATAATAATGAGTATAATTGATGTAAATAATATATATAATATTTTCATTATTATGTATATATAATATAACATCCCAATACATATGATTCCACCATCAATAGAATGGTATTGTTACTCCTACGTATGTATGGATTAATGTCTCCAAGAAAGAGATGAGATTCATTCCCATTCATAACCACTCAAGAATTGTTAAAATATTATGATTAAAAATATTTATTATGAACATAATATCATTCGCAACACAAATAAAATACATCTTATCCAGAACAAACATGACTTATATAACAAAACATATAATGGAAAACGAATCAGTTAACACCCAAAACTATGATACGACTGAAATATTATTAACAATGCAACATTAGATGATAATATATGATACCATATTTATGTATGTGGTTACTATATAATTTAAAAACAATGATTAAACTATTATACAAGCGGTTAATGTACCCTCGACCAAGGAAAGGTACAAGTTATGTGATAATTTGACAATCTCTTTATTATTCGAGTTTGTTTATACGTGGGTATCTACTGTGACCTCTTTATCATCCTCGTCTATGTTTCTTAAAAAATATTCAAACAAATTAGCTATTTTGTTGGATATGAGTAAAATTAATTTATACCCTTGTTTTATTATTTAGAAATTTTTTACATAAAGGAAAATTTCCATTTTTTTCAAAACAAGGTCCTTTACGACCTTTTCAATATATTTACAGAACGAATGTTTTTTATCGTATATGGAGAGTGTGGATATTTTTTTCTCTTATAACACCATTAATTGTTCCCTTACAAGATTATTAAAATATTTTCTAAATATAAAGAGATATTTCTCTCAAATTTTTTTTATTTCATCTACGTCAACATCGTTTGATATGTTTTACAATTTTTTAATGTTGATTTATTATGATACAATCCCCCATATTGTATTGATGGATTTGGGATATGTTTGACTACAAATGTGTTATTTTTGTAAAAATATTGGTTTATTGATAAAGTATTTACCATTCATACTCTAGTTTAAATATAAATGATTATGTAATTGTTAACCTTTTCATATGAGGAATGCATTAGACATAGTAAGTGACAGGTGGATCCCACTATAGCTTCTAGATTAATTGGTAGGTCTCATGATATAAACTACTGTATTGGAAAAAGGCCCTAAAATCTTATTTGTAATCTTGGCACATGGTGTTAACAATGTGGTTATGATGTCCAGAATTATGCATTCCTTCACTGTGAAATTAGCTATTGATAGTACATATGATTATTCGACTAGTAAAATATCTATGTTAATATGTAAATGGAATTATTTGATTTATCAATGCCATTTTGTTGTAATCTTAATGTTTAAATGGAATTTTTTAGTCGTATACATTGCCTAAAATGTTTATGCATATTTATGATAGGTTATTCTATATTTTTGTCCTTACTGAACATCTGTGCTCCCCCCATTCTTATATTTTCTTTTTCCCAAGATGTGAAGAAGTATATTAGGATTATCCCGTGGGGATAGGCCAAGAATATGAGTGTTTCCAATGGGGAATCAATTTTTTTTATTACATGATGTAATGTAAAACTTATGTATGTTTCTAGTACTTCCAATGAAACTAAAATAGTTGGTCTTTCCAGACATGATCCCTTTTGATCATTCCATTGTTATGTACTAATGAACTAAATATGGGTATCTAGGGTTTGGTCGTAACAACATAGGGATTGTATCATGCCATACAATTCACCATTCAGAGAATGATCAAGTTGGGTACTACTTTCAGCCATCCATGAGGAGAATAAACTACGGTACTAATAGTGATTCATTACCTATGATGAATGAACCATTATAATAATCAATATTGTAACACCCTAAGCATCGAAGGTACATTTCCCTTCAGAATAATGCAATAGCTTGCATTGTATGCAACATCAAGATTATAACACACTACGACCAATCAAATTAGGTGTTATGAATAGTAATGAACACTGTTTCAAATTTTATAAATTTTATCTTTCAAAATGGACTTCATTTTTGATTCAGAATATCAAAATTAGCTTAGGGTGATTTTTTGGTTTTTTCTGAAAACTTACAATTTTTGATGAATAGTGATAAAAGAATACATTATTAGTTAAAACGGACTTTTTATTTACATAATTACTTATTTTTTTTAATTTAATTTAGAAAATAAAATGATACATAATACCTATATATGTTCATCATAATTCATTGGAATCATTTGATAATAAGTTTAGATATATAAAATTTAATGGAACTATTTAAGTTATTTTACCCAGCTCGTAGATGTATTTACAAATTTGTATAAAACATAATTTTACCGCTTATCTAAGTGTAATTTCAAAATTCTGAGAGACACGATTGATATTAGTAACAAAAATGTTGTTTAATAAGATGAAAATAATTTTTGTGGAATATTAACTTTTCAATTTATTTTTATCATGGTTAAAATTAAATAGGGTAATTGAGGGTAAAAATGAAATTATTATTACCCTAAAACATGTCCTAATTCTATTTGATAAGTATAATTAGACCAAAAAACATTTTCGGAATAATATATTATCCTTTAGGTCCACATGGATTAGATTAGGACATTTATTATTATTTTATTTAAAGAAGAGTAAATAGTGTTAAATTCAATGTTTAATATCTAAACCATTTTTAATATATGGTTAAAAATTATATAATTTGGACTATAAATATTCATCATAAAGATAAAAATATTTCCAACATATTAATATGTTTTTATAATTTTTAGACATTAAATTATTTAATTTATTTATGAAACAATGATGAAGCAGTAATTACCTTAATAATGAAATATTAATATAATTGATATTATAAATATCCAAAGAAACATAATTTGAGACATTTTATGAATTAAAATAAATATATACGTTAATATAACATGTTATTATTGAACATATTAGTTTATTTAGAAGTAATAATGTTTTTAGGACTTTTACCAAAATCAATTATGAAACAATGTTAAAATTGACATAATTGAGTTTTTAATAAAATAATTTATTATTGGTTGATATAATATTTTTAAAAATATAAGGTTAGGGAAAAGTGCCTTTACAATATTATATAATTCATTAATGAATCTATTTGGGTTCTCTTGGAAGTTTATTGTATGTTTATTAACCATATAATTTAAAAATACAAAAACACATTGTAAATGCCGAACTATTTAACTAATAATTAAATCTAAAAGATATGATTAAAATGACGAAAAAACCTATCTAAAACCAATTTTGCGAGGTTTTAGAACCATATTCACCATATATTTTAAATAATTCATTTTGGGGTCATTATAATCATAAAAAAATTATTATAATATAATATTTCAAACTTTTCCAAAAGTGACCCTCACCTCTCTTATAAAAGGGCACCCCCCCCCCCCCCCGCCCCTTCTCTCAAATTCACACCATAAATGTCATTTGACTCAAAAAAACATGACACAAATATTCTATATACAATCCTCCCTTAATCCTAGAGGCATTACTCTAATCCTAAATCCAAATTAAAGATCCCTTTTGATCAAATCAAAAAGAAGAACCTGAAGAAGAGGTAAATATTTCATCACCACTTTCATGTTATTTTCTTCTTCCACTTTCTCTTTATCTGTTGTCTACATTATAAAATAATCACTCTAGTATATTCTATATACATTGATTTTGTTATAAAAATGGAAACCATATTCATTTTTCTATCCATCCTATAAATGTCCAACTCGTTATACGTGCGTACGTACGGATTAACGTCTCCACACTATGGTGTAGTTTGTTATTCAAACACTTCATCCTTTGGATGGGTATAATAATCAATATTAATGATGTAAATAAAAATATAACTTGAAAATGATTCTGTATATATGATATAACATCCAATTATATATGATTTTAACATGAAAATAATGATATTGTTGCTCGTGCGTATGTCCATATTGCAGTCTCTCTGAGCACGATGAGATTCATTCCCAATCATAGTCATTTAATAATAATTTTCATTTTATGATTAAAAATAATGTTTACGAAAATAATAACATTTTGTATATGAATCAAATACACCTTATCAATAAAAATCATTGTTTACGTAACCATGCATATAAATGAAAAAGACCCAGTTGACCCCAAAAACGATGATACAACTAAAATATCATTAACAAATAAGTATTAGAAGATCATATATGATATCATATTAATGTATATAGTTATTTTATAATTCAGTAACAATTATGTCATCATTATACAGGAGGTTAACCTACCCTCAACCACATAAAATTACAATCTGAGGGTTAATTTCACAATCACTTAAATATCTGAGGTTGTTTTATACGTGAGTATCTACTAGGACCTCTTTTTCATCCACATCCATATATTCTTAAAATTGTATGTAAAAACATTTTTAAAATTTATTATAAAATTGTTTAAGTAATTTATTCACTTATTTTACATTATATTTTTGGAAATAAATATTTTTGTTGTTTTCAAAATATAGTACATTATGACTTTTTCGACCAAATTTTTGTATGAATGTATTTTTTAACTTATGTAGCAGGTACGACCATTTTTTACCATTATAAAATTGTCGAAGATTATCTTAAAATATTATAATAATATTTTCAAAATAAATATTCTCTTTTATAATTATATTACTTTCAAATGATTTCAAATTAGAAAGAGATATTTCTCTAAAAAAGTTTTTATTTCCTCTACTTCAACATCATTTGATGGATTGTGAGATTATTTGAAATATATTTATTATGATAAGAAAACGTTCTTATTTTATTGATGGTTTTTTATATGTTTTACTGTTGATTTGTAATTTTTATTACATTAATGGTTTATGGATAATGTATTAAATTTTTGTATTCTAGTATTAATAAGAATATTTATGTAATGTTTAATCCTTTTCATATGAAGAATGCATTGGACATAGTAAGTAATGAGTGGAGCCTACTATTGCTCCTCGATGCTTCGATAGGTCTCATGAGAAAAACTAGTGTCATGGAATAGGTCCTTGAAAAAATAATATTTGTAGTCTTTTCACAAGGTCTTGATTATGTGGCTATGAATTCTAGCATTATGCATTCCATCATTACGAATGTGGCTATTGAAATTTCATGTGATTATTCAACTTATAGAATATCCATGTGAATATGTAAATGAAATTATATGATTTTAGCATTTCTATATTATGCTGATGTTCATGTTTAAAAGGCTTTTATTTTATCCTTACATTGTTTTAAATGTTTATGCTTATTTAGGAAAGTTTCTGCTATATTGTTATCATTACTGAGCATCTAATCCCACCCCTTTATATGTTTTATTTTTCCCTGGATGTGAAGAATTATATTATGACTGACCTGTAGGGTTAGTATAAGGGATGTGAGTGTGGACTTTGGATATTATGTTGTCGTAGATTTTCATTTTGTAATGTCATATAAAACTTATGAATGTATCTAGTATTTACAAGGCTACTAAACTAATCGGTCTTTCAATAATTGATATTTTGTGATCAGGACAATGTTATGTAATAATGTACCGACTATTTCTAGCTACGTTCGGGGCATTACGGTGGGTATTAGAGAAATTTTAGTTCAAACCAAGGAATCTTTATTTATAAAAACTCTAATTAGGGAACATTACCCTTAGGTAGCCTTTAATGAATACTATAGAATAATTTCAATTAATTTTGGTACTATAGAAAGAATGTGATTTTTCCAGAAAATACTTCAGTGTCTATATATAAGCAGGGAGAGGCGGATCGGGCACTGATGTACCTAGGGGTAATACCCAAAAACACCACATTGATCTAGATTCGAACAGGAACTGGTGCATGACAATAGGCCTTGATGCACAAATAATTTTTTTACATATAAAAAAATCCAAAACAAATATAGAATAGTATATAGTAGAATAAGCAGTACTTTTTTTTTGTTGTTCTAATATAAATATAATTAAATTTTAGTTATGAAGCCTAAAAAACCTAAAATAATTATCATTTACATACATATATACCATCAAAACAAAATATTAATTTATAAGAATTCAGTTTTTAGGAATTATGTAAATAATGAAAATTATAATAATGAATACATCAAATCAAAACATATGTTTTTTATATTATTTAATAATATAAAAATAATGGTTATTAAAATCAATTAAAAACTAAATATAGGGTAATTAATTATAACAATGATAGAATATTTTTTTTATTAATGTTTCTATTTTAAATGATGTAGATGTTTACAATTGACATTAGTAAGATTTGAAAAAAAATTAATTTTTTATTTTAGAATTAAAATAAATTTTTATTATAAATTTGAATCTAAATAAAAATAAATAATTTAAAAGTATATGCTATTAGTTTTGTATATGTAAAATAAATCTATGATAAGAATAATATTTAAAAATAGTTTGAAAAATTAAAAACATGGTCTGTGAAATATAAGAATATAAACATGAATGAGAGATATATTATTTAACTATTATAGTTTTATAATTATATAAATCTATGTATTTATTTATCTCTCAAAGAAAAACTATATTATTATTCACAATACTGAATTCTTTTTCCATAAAGATAGTTTACAATATCTGATGATACATTATAGTGTATAGAATATTTAACAAAAGAAGAATTTCATAAATCACAAATGTTTTTTAATGCCAAATGACTTTCTCATGAAAATGATAGTATCATTCACGTAAATTTCCATTATATAAATTATTTAATCAGTAAATATAATTTTTTGAAAAAAATGGTCATTTTTACACAATGGAAATTACTTTTGTTGAATGATTATTTAAAACTCAATGATTTTCTTTCTCCAGAAAAAATGTATCCCATGTAGTATTCAATAAATATTTATCTAAATATGATGTTTTTATTTTCTCCTAAAAAAGTTATCCTGTCGGTGGAAGCTCCCATTCCATTATCCCTATAATAATACTATATCTTCATATCTATAAATATTATAAAAAATATTATTCTCAATTTATATGAAAAATAAAAAGTAATTTATATAAATATATATTTCATAATAAATTTGATATAGAGGAAATTTATTCAATCAGTATTAAAATCCATAAATATGATTGTTTACATTTAAATATTTTAATATAAAATTATATCCATTCAATTATTATCTTAATGTTTGAATGATTTACAATGATCAACTACACCACTAATATTTCTATGATCATAGAAATTTACCATTTTCAGTTCCATTAACAAGTTATTGACCTTTATCAGATCCTTGGTCATAGGATATTTAATACAATTCCCAATTATAGAACAACACATCACAACCATGCTTGATTTTTAATAAATCTTCATCACTATAAAATTAGAATTTTAATGGTGTTTTCTTTTGATCATATTATTTTTAAAATTTAACTTTTCCCTCTATTTAATTTAAATTTTATAAATATTTTTTGAGTAATTATTTTCAAATGATCAAATTATATTCCAATGAAAAAAATTACTTACCTAATAAATTTTTCACCCAATGGAATTTCACACACACACACACATATATATAGATTTGATTTTTAGTGAAATTAATTTTTATAAATAATGGAATATAAACAAATAAATTATCACACAATAAATCTATTTTCAACGACCTAGAGGATGTTTTACACTGAGATGATTCTCTCACACTCGAAGGATAACTTTTATTTGAATGGAATGTTAACTCTTTAGGAATTTCCCGAAAATAATTAATTTCATCAAGTTAATGTATTTCGCACACAAGACAGATTCTTTTCCTAGGGAAATTTATCTCAACAAATGGATTCATTAAATCACAAAATAAATCTTTTATTGTAGTATTTTAAAAATGACCATACATTTATATTTCTATTATCTCTTTTAATAGGATTTCATCTGGGTGGAATACCCCTTCTTATATATATACCCATAAGTTATATATTATCAATAATACTTTTAATGTCACACCCCAACCTTTTTGGATAGTTATTTTAATTTATGTTAATTATTATTTGGAGTTTCAGATGCTTTTCTACTATTTCACTTTCAGTCTGCTCGGTTTGGAGTAAAAGTGTGGTGCCTGAATGGATGCCCAAGTGGGTTGATGTTATGGCACACAACAAGAATGTTGTTTATAAAGCAACGTGATAAGCACACATCTTGACCTTATAAGTAGGAAGTTCTAGGTGTCACGTCTCAGGCATAGTTTTCTTAACCATGGAATTGTCTATTGGAAAACCACACAGTTTCCCAATATTTGAAAAAATTAAATAAAATGGATTTTTGGAAAAAGATTAATAATCAAAATTAATATAAAGTGATTTTTAATATTAATTTTAATATTACGTTAACTTTTTTAATTATTATTATTATTCCTATGTTTTTATTCTAAAAATAATAATTATTATTATAATGAAATGAAAAGGAGAAAGAAGTTGGAACTGTAGTGCATCCCCCGTTCTAGATCATGACCCCCTCATTCACTCTACTGTGCCACCCCCTAGTTCCTTAATAGTGTACTCGGCCAGCTCGGGCCTCATTTCTCACTCTAGTCTTATCCTCTGCTCTCGACCACCCAACCCTAATTTTCTCCTCCAAGTGCATAGTATGCCTCCACTTGTGCTTGGTAAATATCTTTGTATGACCCCACTTCTCCTTTTCTCTGACCCGCCTCATAACATTACCACGACTCCCTCTTCCCATGTTCGGACATACCCTGTAGTGCCCCTTCTTGGCCATGACCTGCCATAGGTGTATGACTGAGACGATACCCCAATACCTTTCCACACCCATGGTGTGTGTACCTTCTTTATATGGATAATTTATCATGGTTCATCAACGGTTTTGGTCTGATTATCTACGAAATGATCTGTAAACATGTTATCCTTTATCGCTTTCGAAATGTGTTACTATTTTGGCACCCGATATGGTTTTTTTCAAAACTAGGGTTTTACCATAATACTCGATAGTTCTGTTCTTCCTTTAATAAGATTTGTTAATAGTGTCTTCAGACCCATTGGCCAATAATCCAGAATATAACCCCATGGGTGAGGCACAAACAATCAAATTTCATGGATTCCACTATTTTAGGCAGGATTATAAACCCATTAGTAGGCTCTTCTCTACTTAATATATGGAGTAATGTTTTATGTGGGTATTAGGTATTTAATTGGATGTGTGTTGGTCGTCGCCTCACTAATTGTCAGTACCAAATGTTGTTGTTAAGCTATTGTGAAAATTACACGTATTTTTTTTGGATGTGTATGTATGTTAGTTAGTGGGAGTTTTAGTTATAAAGCATTCTCGCAACCAATTAATTGAGGTAGGAATTTCAAATTTTCATTTCATAATTATACATTGGAACTTACAAGTTTTCAATTGATTCTTAATGTTTGTTTACAACTATATTACATTTATGTCTTGATGTAGTTAGCATTTCTATGTCATTATAATTCAATAAAAATATGTATTTTCCAGAAGAATATGTGAATTTTCTATGATATTATAACTAAGATGTTTATTTTAAATTAATTTGATCTTCAATGTTGAATTGGTATATTCTTCTTTAATAAAAATACTAATCATTGATTGTAGGGTGGTGGGAAATGCTTATTGGTCAATCTACTAGGGTGTGTATTGTTCATTGTTGGTATAGCTTCCTAAATGTGAAAATTGTTTTGGAACAAAAGAGGTAATCATTTTAATGGGATCGGTTTGTTTTATCTAAATAATGTGGTTAGTTGGTTTTGGTTTAAAGGAATGTGGTTGTTTTGTGAAATTTGTATTAGGTTATATTTTAGTTGTTGGGTGTTCCATTAGGTGTTGGAATATACATGGGTGCACTATATGCACACATGTGTGTAACCTTGATAAAATGGTACCTTATAAACTTTTATTTTTTTAAACCTCGGTTCCTTGAATGGTTCTATATATTCTAATGGATGTGGGTTCTCTTGTGCATGTTCAAAGGTATGCTTAAATAATGGAAACTTGGAGTGTTTGCTCATTTGGCTCTGGTTGTTTGTTTTTTTGGAAACATATGGCTGAAGGGGATGATTCATTTGTTTATAAAATTCTCAAAATGATATAAATTTGGAATAATTTTATGGGAATAATTTATTTGTTTGAGTTTGAAAATAGAAAATGCATGCTTTGTAAACATGGATTTTTTGTTGTGTTCTATATCTTTAGTTATAATTTGGCATGGAAACTGTTGAAGTGGTATTTGTGTGATGTTTTTGGTAATGCCTTTTACATGTCATGGTAAATACCAATGTGGCACTTCTAGTTGTAGTATAATATTTTTGTCGACTAATTGAAATAATTTTTTTGGGAAACTATTTTCATGTTTGGAATTTATGTGGTTTTGTGAAAGGATTTAAATGGTTATATGTTGTAGCAACCTAGTTGGAACTATTGATGATATGATGTGAATATATTATAAATTTATGTAAGTATATATTTATGGGTTACCATATTGAGTTTCTGTGTTTGTGGGAGGCAAGTGTAGTGGTGGAAGGTAAGGTGCGTCACACATGTGAGGGACTCATACTTACCCATTTTAACTACCACCATGGGTTCGATATCATAATTTTTATAATTGTGTGATGGCTTCATTATAACCCTAATTAGATGGGATAGTACCCACCAGTTCATAGGGTGGATGGATGGGGAGTTTCATTGGGTTTGTCATGAGGGAGATCAGTTGGTTATAGACTATGGTGCTTCTGTTCAGTCAATTAGGTTTCCTTGTTAATTTTCTTATCGTCCGTGTTTTTAAAATCACAAAAACGTATTCTTAAGAAAAATTATATTTATCTATGTATTATATTCATAATGAGATGTTCATTTCTCTAAGGAATGTTTTTATTTTACCCTCGTTTTCAATATCTTATTCAATGTTTTCTCAAAACCAATCCTAACCATTTTTTTACTAGGACGAAAAATTAGGATCCTAATCAGAATCTTCATAATCATATATTTTCATGGGTATCGAGTCATTTAAAAATTCAGACACAGAATTATATGAAATTCATACTATAAATTATCTAATATTCAAACTCTGAATTGCCTAAAAATTAGAATCTAAATTTGTTGACATTCATTCTTTGATTTCCCAGAAATTCAGACTTGGAATTCCTTAGGATTCAGACTCTGAATTACTCTAAATTCTAACACTGAATTCATCCAAATTCAAACTCATAATTCATCCAAACTCTAAATCATATTTCATAGGAATTGGGACTCTGAATTCCTCAGAATTTAAATTCATAAATTCTCAGAATTCTAACTTAGAATTTATCATAACTCAGACTCTGAATTAATCTTAATTCAGACATTGAATTCCTCATAATTCAGACTTAAAATATATCGGAATTCAGAATCTAAAACCAATAGAATTCAGACTCTGAGTTTATTGAAAAATTGAATCTGAATGTCTATGTTTATATAATCAGACTGTGTATATATTAAGACAATTATTTCTATTTTTTCATGGATTCCATATTTTCGGATTTTATTAGGAAAATTCATTTTCCCTACACAAGTTGTTTTTATATTGAAATTATGCCATGCTTTTTGTTTCTAACTATACTATTCTTGGGTGAAATGTGTAAAGGTCCCTCTGAGATTCAAGATAAAATATAACTGTTGGTGGAGGGAGCCAACTGCTAAAGGTTTTCCTATAAATATGATCTCATTTAAAAGATCTCAAAATACATAGAAATATATTACATGATGTGATACTATGAAGTAATTTCTAGTGGGAGAATCTCTCGTGAATTTATTGTTTTGTGAACACCTTGTTCAACCATGAACAACTGGATCATATATCTTAGAGCGACTCCTATTATTGTTATATACAATCGACGACTTCGAGGGATAAGAGGATAGAGGTGTTGACTACCTTAAAACTTGAGGTCTTATAGGGGTATCTTGATAGATTATGATATTCGAATATACTTCTTACTATGGTGTGGGTAATACAAACTTTCTTGAATGTATAAATCAAGGGTCCTTTATCCTTGATTGTTGGATACCCTTCTCTTTTGGATAAAATATTTTTTAACTATTAGTTGGTCATATTTCATGTTATTTCCACTACATTTTGATATTGAAAAAATGTATATCATTAATATAATTTCCAGTATATTTACATAATCTGATAAATAATATTCTCTAAACATAAAGGTATGAATTCTTTCATAAAAAATTTTTCAAAATATTATTTTCCAGATTCATATTTCTGGACCCAATAAAGATTTTTGTATTTTTAAGACCCAATGATGGTTTGTGAATTTACCATGTTTAACTTTGCTAAATATATTTTTCCGTAAGGTTAAAAACAAACATTTTGAAGCATACAATTCACCACCTCTATTTTAATTTATCATCTACATATACTATTTTGATCCTACAGTTGGTATCATAGGATGTATCTAAAATTATTATACTTACATATATGTTGTATAGCATGAGATTTTCCTTAGTCTAAATTTTCATACATAAATTTTCTTGTTTATTTTTAGCGTAAATATTGATATTTTTTTTATAAATATTCACTTTTAACAAGATTTGTGGAAAATGTATCTTATTATATAAAGGAAGGATTAAAATTTGGTTCCATTGAAAACCTTAATCCTAACAGAACTCCAATTTTTATGGCAATTATTACAAGTTCATGAGAGATAGGATGAAGACTTCTATCATTAACATTAGAGTAGTCAACATTGTTAAGCATGCTGGGGATTTCAAAATTGCAAAAAATGACATTTAAACCTTCCCCAACCATGATCAATTAGAATATAAGCCAAATTACATGTTACACAATACTTTTTTGTGTTCTATGACAATGAAAATATAGTCAGGTATCTTATTGTCATGCTTCCAACTATATTTGGATGAAACATGAAGTTCAAAATTTTGGGACATCTAAATTGATAAAACTAGAAGAGCTATATTAAGAGATGAATATCATGGATTCATATATCTATATGGAGAACCTATTCTCAAAGTACAACAAGGCTTTATGACCATTCTCAATATTAGTAAATATATTTTAGAGAAAGGTCTTGATGATGAAGTTCTTTTGGAAAACATAATTAAAATCATTCCTTATGAGTGGGAATAAAAAATGATAGCTTTTGATGAAAATAGAAAATTATCTAAAAATACTCTTAATGAGTTATTTGTAATTCTTCTTCACCTAGAAAACTAAATGAAGAGATTTGTTGATTTAAACAAAAAAACAATGGTAATAAAGGTTAGCTTTCACTATTACAAATACTGTTGTCACTTCAGAAGGAATAATAAGATCTAAAGATATGAAAATAGTTGTTTTATGTGAATCTACTAATAGTGATCACTCATAGAATGAATTATCCAATCTTTCTAGGAGGATGAACATGATTGTGGTAATGAATTATTTTCTGCACAGATATAAGAAGAAAGATATAAATTATAAGAAATATTCTAAAGTAACATGTTATGAATGTAAAAGGGTTAGCATTATCAGACCCAGCTTCCCAATGATTAATTGGAAAGGCAGGAACGAAAATAATTCTAAGAGAAATAGAAAGAATCATTACATGTATAAGTCTCTAAATGTCTTGAATGCAAATGACATCTGGAGCTCCAATGGTGGTAATCCTTTAGATGAATCATCATGTTATGAATCATCATGTCAGATGAATATTGGTCTTAAATGTAGATTACATATTTAAAATCATTGATATATGGTTGACGTACATAATATTGAATCCTTATCCAATATTTGATTAATTTATAAATTTTCAAAGGAATAATATTATGAATCATTAGATGATTATTCCTCCTCATCAGAATATATCACCTTAAAATCATTTTATTATGTTTTTATATTTTCTAAATTACATGAGAATGAAAATTTTAAGAAAAAAAAGATGTTAGAGAAAGAAAATTCTATATTTACTATTTTAACTAAATATGTATCAGATCATTCTAAGGATCATGATCAGAAAATTCTTGATTTAGTAAATATTTCTAAAAAACATAATGAATATAATTTTAATAATCATTAAAATTCTAATGATCTTGAAAATTTTAATTCAAAAAAAATGTTTTATAGGCCAACTCATACACCATGACTAATGACTTTGAGGATATGAATTTAGAAATTAGACAAAAATCCATCAAAATTTCATTTATGAATGTTTTATCAAACATTATTTAAAGAAGAAAATATTTTTATAAAATGAATTTAGAATATCACCCTCTTAAGAATAGTTCTGGATTTTGTTATACACATTCAAAACCTATTTTTAGTCATAATTATTTCATATCCCAATGTTCTCTATTTATTACTAAGTGTAAATGTGGTGTATATTAAGAATGAAATTTTTCTTTAAATAAAACCCAATCCTTCCATTTTCATAATGATTATAATTTTATAAAAATGTTGATTCTTAAAATTTTAATTTTTAAAATTTCAGTATCCATCCATATATGGATTCCGAAATTTGAACTCTTTTATGTTTAGTAAAATTATAGATGTAATAAAAAAATAGTACATGTAATGTGGATATTCTCGGAACATGACTGATAACAAAAACATCATTGAAAAAATTATAATATTGAATGGAGAAAAATTAAAATTTACAGATAATGCTCACGGGGAAATATTTTGTATAGTTAACATTGATCTTCTGGGAAAAATTTAATGTCAATTTTTTTTGTGAAAGGTATTAAGGACAAATTTTTATGCATAATCCAGTTTTGCGATGAAGGTTGCCTTGTGAATTTTAGGAATGATAATTTCTTTGTACATGATTCCAAGGAAGATTTTATTATTTCTACTCATAGGCATGAAAATGATTATATACTAAATATAAAAGACCTTAGGATCCAAGACCTATCTTTCCGTAGTGCAATGGAAGATCAATAATGGGTAAGAAATAGAAGACAAGGACATTGTAACCTTAAGAACTTATGAAAACTCTCATTGAAAAGAATTTTGAAGTATCTACTTGAACATAGATTTAATTCTTCAAAATTTTGTGACCATTGTCAATATATGATGAAACATAAATCAAGATTTAAATCAACTAGTGATGTCGAAACATCGGATGCATTACAGTTAGTGCAGATGGATATTTTTGGCCTAAAATGAATTAGAAGTGTTGGGGAAAATTACTATGTATTTTTTTAGTTCATTATTACACTAGATTCATGTATGTTTATTTTCAATCAAATAAATATGAATATTTTTCTTATTTCACAACATTTAGATACCAATTAAAAACTTGAGAAAAACCCTACATCGATAACTATTCATAATGATCATAGTGGATAATTTCAAAATTCAGATTTTGAAATATCATGTAGTAAGAAAGGAATTACTCAAAACTTCTCATATTGAAGAAATCTTCCACCAAATGGTGTTGTTGAATGAAGAAATTGAATTATTCTAGTGATAACTACAACGAGGTTGAGTGAATATTCTTTTGCTTATTATTTTTTGGCTAAAGCTATTAATTCCACTTTTTATGATATAAATGGAGTTTTAATAAGACATTTTATTAATAAAACACCATCTGAATTTGGGACTATTAAAAAACCTGGACATTCATATGTCAAATTAATTGGATGCAAAGTATTCTTTTTGAATAGTTAACATAACTTATATAAATATGAAACAAAATCTAATGAAGTAATTTCCCTAGGATACTACACCATTTCTCAGGCTTGTCATGTTATAAACAAAAGTACTTGTATTTTTGAAGAAGCAATGCATGTTAAATTGGATGAGACAAATCAATTTTTTTAAACAACACCATCCTACACCCTCAGGTGGGTTTTCAAAAATAGATTGTCAGTCTTTGATAGAAGATTCTTGTAATAAGGAAAAAAATCCAGAAAATTCTTTTGATTATTTTTCCAAGGTGATTTATTACCATATGTTCATGTACTTGTTTTACCAACCCAAATCAGTTGTTTCATAAAAATAATTCCAATGATAGTATCCTTGGTCATGTAAAACAACCTATAAGCACTAGAATTTATTTTAGAAATGAAGGTTAATATCTATCATTCCATTCCCAATTGGAACCAAAATGCACTGATGAATATTTAGGCGATGATGATTGTATTAAATTCATGAATGATGAGGTAAATTATTTTGAAAGGAACAAAGTATGAAACTTGGTTAAAAGTCCTACAAAATCATTTTTAATAAGAGTAAACTGGGTCTTTATAAATAAATGTTAAAAAAATGGAATCATAGTATGACATAATGAAATTATATTTACTGAAGGAAATAATCAACGAGAAGGAATATACTATGAAGAAAATCATTTTTCAATAGCTAGAATCAAATTTTTTTGTATTTTACATTCCTTTGTAGCATTGATTAATTTAGAACTTTTTCAAATGGAAGTGATAATTGGTTTCCTTAATTTATATGTTCAAGACGATGTTTAGGTTGAACAACATCCTGGATTTGAAGACACAAATCAACCTGTGTAACACCCCAAGCTTCTACGGTACGTTTCCCTTTGAATAATGCGATAGCATGTGTTGTACGCAACCTCGAGTTCTAACACACACCACAACTAATTAAACTAGCCGTTGTGAATAGTAATACCTACTTTTTGAAATCATATATATTCAATATTTCAAAATGGACTTCATTTTTAGATTCGGAATATCAAAATTAGCCTAGGGTGAAATTTTGGTACATTTCGGATAACTTTCATATTTTGATGAATAGTGAAAATTTCTAAATTTTAATTAAAAACAACTTTTTTAATCAAAATAATTAATAGTGATAAATTGTGATTTTGAGTGGTTTTAAAATATATTTAGAATATATTTTTACCATTTAATATAATGTTGGTCATTGGACATAATTTTACAATTAAACTGAACATAAACAAGTGTCAATCTTTTGATAGTTATTACCTCTTAAAAACACGCTTTTTGTTTTGACAGCGGGAATTAATTTTAAATTAATTTCTGCCACTTCTTTGTTTTGAATTTAGGAAAATGGATTCCATATTTGGAATCAGGATGTTCAAATTGTGTAAATAGGTAACTTTTATTTTTAGACATTTTGAATAATTACTGCGGTAAATATTTTATTTACCATGGTTAAGGGTAAATCCGGTAAATAAGGGTTAAAACAAATAATATTATAATAATACTAAATTACCCTAAAACGTGTCTTAACCCTATTTGTTGATACATGGTCGACCATGGGAATCTTTGGGTCAATTTAGGGACCCCTTGGAGCCACTTGTATGTGGTAGGGACACATTATATTAATAAAGTTAAAATAAAAATAAAAATGGCATAAGCTTACATCTTTTAGAAGAACAAGTTTTACAAAGGGTTATACATATTGGATTTTCGATTATAAATATTAATTAGAAAGCTAAAACGAATTCCTACATAATGATGTTTTATTTATAATTTTTAGACATTAAATAATTTATTTTATTTATGACACAATGATGATGCAGTAATTACTAAAATAGTGAAAAATTAAAATAATTGATATTATAAATACCCAAATAAATATAATATGAAACTTTTAATGAATTAAACTAATTTTCTAGGCTAATAAGATATATTAGGATTGATTTAATGGACTTTGTTCGAAGTAATCAATCTGTTATGAGTTTCACAAAAATCAACTATTGAATAGTGTCAAAATTGACATAAAAGAGTTCTTAAAACAAATATTATATTATTAATTGATATTAAATTCCTAAAAATCTAAGGTTCGGCCAAGAGACTTATATTATGATAGGTTAATCATTAATGGACCACTTGGGGGTCGCTTGGATGTATATAGTAAGTTTATTAACCATATTATATAAAACTACAAAGAGACATTGTAAAAGTGAAACTAATTAACTTAGAGTTAATACTTAAAGATAAGGTTAATATAAGTACCCAAACCTGTCTAAATTCTATTGGTTGAGTGGTTTTCGACCTATCCCCACCTTAACCTTTGAATAATCAACTTTGGAGCCATTAGAAACCGAATATGAATTTATTATAAATTAATATTTCTAGCTTTTCCAAAGGTGCCCCTCACCCCTCTTATAAAAGGGCACTCCTCCTTCTCATTTCTTCACACCTTCAAAGCCTTTTGGTTCGGCCAAACTCTGCCCAAATACTCTCCCAACATCCCTCACTACAACCTAGATGCCTTAGTTTGATCAGAAAGCCAACCTAATGAGCCCTTTTGATCAAATCAAAAGGAAGAACCCGAAGAAGAGGTAATGATTTCACCACCCTTTTCTAAGTTCATTTCTTCTTCCACTTCTTCTTCCTTTGTTCTTACCATTCTAAAATAATAACTCCAGTATCTCACATATAATGTGATGTTATTATAAGTATGGTACAACCATATTCAGTATTATATCCACCCTTTGAATAACATGTCACCATACGTGCGTACGTACGGCTTACCGTCTCCACGTCGTGGTGTAATTGTTATTCAATATAATATTATTTGGATGTGTATAATAATGATGTGTAACTCATGTAAATAATAAATATAACATGTTAATGATTCTGTATATATGATATACCATTCATTTATATATTATTTTAATATCAAAAGAATGATATTGTCGCTCGTGCGTACGTACGGACTACCGTCTCCACGAACGCGGTGAGATCCATCCTCCATCGTATCCATTCAAGTCTCATTCTCATTTTAGGATTAAAAATAATGTTAATATCATTCTGATTATGAATAAGATTTAATCTATCCGTTAAAACATGTCTTACGTAACCAAACATTTAAGAAGAACGAATCGATTATCACCTGAAACGACGATAATACTAAGATATTATTAATAAAGCAATGTTAAAAGATCATATATGATATCATATTAATGTATATGATTCTTGTATAATTTAATAACAATTATTTCACCATTATACAGGAGGTTAACCTACCCCAACCAAGGAAAAGTACAAGGTAAGGGTTTATTTCACAATCTCTTCATTATCCGAGGTTGTTTATACGTAATAATCTACTGGGATATATTTATCATCCACATCCATGTTTCTTAAAAATGTATTTCAAAACATTTTTACTATTTACAAGAATATGGGTTAAAGTCATTTATACCCTTGTTTGACTTTTTATAAGAGGTTTATAAAGGAATCTTTCCGTCGTTTTCAAAAAAAGGTCCTTTTTAACCTTTTCGACAGAATTGAGGTAAGAATGTTTTTTTAACTTATACGGCGGGTGCGGTTATTTTACGCCGTTATAAAATCTTCAAAGCTTTCCTTACAAGATTATAAGAATATTTTCAATGAAAATGTTTTATTTTATATGGATCTTAAATGATTTCAAAATAAAAGGAGATATTTCTTTAAAAAGAATTTTGATTTCATCTACGTCAACATCCTTTGATGGATTTTAAGATTATTTGAAGTTGATTTATTATGATACAAAATTTCTGTATTGTATTGAAGGTTTTGTGATATGTTTGACTATGGATGTGCTATTTTTATACCATTCATAGTTTATGGTGAAATTATTGACATTTCGTATGCTAGTTTTAATACGAATGTTTATGTTATGTTTAAACCTTTTCATATGGGAATGCATTGGACTTAATAAGTGACGGGTGGAGCCCGCTATAGCTCCTCGATGCATCGGTAGGTCTCATGAGACAAACTAGTGTCTTGGCACAAGGCCTTGACAAAATCTTATTTGTAGTCTTGGCACGAGGCCTTGGCTATGTGGTTATGATAGTCTGGCATTATGCATTCCAACATTATGAAAGTGGTTATTGATTTTTGCATGTGATTATTCGATTAGTAGAATATCCATGTGAATAAGTAAATGGCATTATTTCATTTTATTTATGCCATACTATGTTGAAAGATCATATTTAAAAGGCTTTTTAGTTATACATTGCCTTAAATGTTTATTCTTATTTATGAAAGTTTCCGCTATATTGTTATCCTTACTGGGCATTTGAGCTCACCCCTTTTCTATGTTTTATTTTTCCCAGGTAGTGAAGAAGTAAATTATGATTGACTTGCAGGGATATTATGAGGGGTTTATAGTGTAGATGTTGGAAACATTATGTTGTTGTAGTAGTTTTTCATTTTATGATGTAATGTAAAACTTATGAATATATCTAGTGTTTCCAAGGCTACTAAACCAATCAGTCTTTCGGGATTTGATCTTTCTTGTGATCATGCCAATGTTATGTAATAATGAACCGACTCTGGGTAGCTGGGGTCGGGGCGTTACAGTTGGTATCAGAGGAAGTTTAGTACAAACCTTGGAAACTAGATTTAGATAAACTCTGATTAGAGCGCGTAGACCTAAGATGAACTTTGAGGATTAGTATAGAAGAACTTCCTAGAATTTTGGTATTGTAGAGATTTTGTGAGTTTTCCGAGCAATACATCCCTGTCTGGATACGAGCAGGTAGAGGTGGCTCTGGCACAGATGTACCTAGGGGTAAAACCCGAAATCACCGCTTTGAGCTAGACTCGAACGGGAACTGGTGCACGACAACGGGCCTTGCTGCACTCTTGGTTACGACACTCTCGGGGGATATGCTTAGGATAACTCTCATTTTCTTTACAAATCATTATGAAGGGTTTATGAGTATATACTTCCTCAAAGAAAACATTTTTATGATTATGGATTATATCCATAAATAGTTCAATTTATGTTAAGTGTTTTATAAGTATGGGATTATGTATTTTGATGCATAAACTGATCTAGTTTATGCCATTTTTTAGAAATGGCGCCTAGTGGAAGAAATAGAAACCGTATCAATGCACGCACTCCATGTAGGGATTGCCCTCCTGCTCAAGATAATTATAGTGGGGCTGGTGATGCAACTGGTGCTGATCAGCTAATCACCGTACTGGGACAACTTACTCAGGTTATGAATAATAACCTTACCCGTATGGAGCACCCTGATCCGCAGCGTGGAGGATCAATGTTAGATCGATTCATGAGGCAACAACCACCAACGTTCAATGGGAATACAAATCCCGTAGTAGCTGAGCAATGGATATTTTCCCTAGAGAAAATATTTCAGGCTTTGGGGAGCAGTGAAAGGGAAAAAGTTATCATGGCAGTTTACCACCTCACTGGAGATGCTGATCAATGGTGGTCATTGAATCAAAATATGAAGGAAGATGATGAAGTATCAAATATGGAATGGAGGGAGTTCAAAGATCTGTTTTTAGAAAAATACTTCCCTCGTGACCATCGAGCAGATATGGAAAGGCAATTTCTGAGTCTGAGACAAAAGGAGGATGAGAATGTCACAAAGTATGAGGCTAACTTTACAAGGTTAGCGAGGTACGCTGGTGATTATATTCGCAACCCAAGAAGTAAGATTGATCATTTCTTTGATGGGTTAAAACCATTTCTCCGTCGAGCATTAGTCTCACAATCCTTTTCATCGTACGAAGACATTGTCTCATGTGCTATCGAGACCTAAAAGGAATTCTCTAAGTCTTATGACTTTAAAGCAAAGCAAGAGAAGAAGAGACCTGCTGATCAATCTGGGAATGGAAATAAGGGGAAGAAGGGAAAGGTTGAATATCCATCTTGTGGTAAGTGCGGGAAGAAACACCCCGGTGCTTGCCTGAAGGGAATGGGAGTCTGTTACAAGTGTGGTGAAAAAGGCCACCAATCTCATGATTGCAAGGGGAAGAAGGAAGCTACCAACGTTCAGTGCTACAATTGCAGGGAGATGGGGCATTATGAAAATGCATGTCCTAAGCGTCAGGAGAACTTACCTCAGAAAAGGCCAAGGGATCAAGGCCAGGCTTATGCTATCACTACTGCTGAGGTAGAAGCTCCGAAAGACGTGGTGGCAGGTAATTTAATGGTTTCCTCAAGTTTAGCAAATGCATTATTTGATTCTGGATCATCGCATTGTTTCATATCTTCCCAGTTTGCTAAGAAAATTAGATATTTCCAATTTGATTTAATAAGAGAGTTGTCAGTTAAAACTCCTAAGGGAAGTATCGTTGCAACAAAGTTTTGTGAATCAGTCCCCATTAGAGCACATAAATTTTCTTTATCTGCTGATTTCATCGTCATACCTATGATTGAGTTTGATATAATCCTCGGTATGTACTGGCTTTCGGACTATGATGCGAAGATTTATTGTAAGAAGAAAGAGGTTACGATTCTTGATGATAATGATAAGGAGCACCTTATTTTTAGAGCAGAATCGTCACCACCTAATTCTTATTTAGATCCACCCCCAGTAGCTCAACTTAATTCAATTATTGGGGAGGAAGAGAATGAAATAACTGTCGGTGAGGAAAGGAATGTTCAAATAGAGGATGTACCTGTTGTGAAAGAATTTGTAGATGTATTTCCGGAAGATTTACCTGGACATCCTCCAGAACGAGAAGTTGAGTTTTCCATTGATTTGATTCCTGGACCAAGGCCTATATCGAAGACCCCTTATAGAATGGCCACTGTAGAGTTAGTCGAACTAAAGAAACAACTAGAGGAATTGAGTAATAAGGGATTTATTCGCCCTAGTGTTTCTCCATGGGGAGCCCCTATTCTTTTTGTTAAAAAGAAAGATGGACCTATGAGGTTATGTATCGACTACAGGGAGATCAATGCTATAACGATAAAGAACAAGTATCCCCTACCTCGTATTGATGATTTATTTGACCAACTGCATGGAGCTCAATACTTTTCAAAGATTGACCTTCGATCTGGATACCATCAGTTGTGTGTAAAGAAGGAAGACATTCCGAAGACAGCATTTCGAACCAGGTACGGGCATTACGAGTTTACTGTAATGCCGTTTGGATTGACTAATGCACCCTCTGTATTCATGGATCTGATGAATAGAGTTTTCAAGGAGTATCTCGATGAATTTGTGGTGGTATTTATTGATGATATCTTGGTATACTCCAAAACCTACGAAGATCATGAAAATCACTTGCGCATTATCTTGAAGACTCTGAGGAGGCATGAATTATATGGAAAGTTTAGCAAGTGTGAATTCTGGATTCAGAAGATTTCTTTTCTTGGCCATATTGTCTCTAAAGATGGAATCTCTGTTGATCCTTCTAAGACCAAAGCAATCCAAGAATGGCCAGCACCTACGAGTATAACTGAGGTACGTAGTTTTATTGGCTTGGCAGGTTATTATCGACGTTTCGTCCAGAATTTTGCCCGATTGGCTAACCCATTAACGAAGCTCACACGTAAAGGGGTTAAATTTGTTTGGACAAAAGAGTGTGAAGAATGTTTCGAAGAATTGAAGAAAAGATTAGTCAATGCTCCTATATTGACTCTACCATCGGGGAATGATGGGTTCGTTGTTTATAGTGATGCATCAAAGAAAGGACTTGGTTGTGTCCTTATGCAGAATGATAGAGTTATTGCCTATGCATCACGACAGTTGAAAATTCATGAACAAAACTATCCTACTCATGATCTTGAGTTAGCAGCTGTGATCTTTGCTTTGAAGATATGGAGGCACTACCTCTATGGTGAAAAATGTGAGATTTATACTGATCACAAGAGTTTGAAGTATATTTTCTCACAAAAAGAACTCAACATGAGGCAAAGGAGATGGCTTGAATTACTCAAGGATTATGATTGCACGGTACACTACCACCCGGGGAAAGCAAACGAAGTAGCAGATGCTTTGAGCAGAAAAGACCATGGAGTTCTGAACATGATGAGAATTGAAAGGGATCCAATTTTCATGGATCTAGAGAAGATGGACATGGGAATAACCAGGGAAGGTGAAACATCAATGCTTTTTCAAATGGTTGCCAAACCATCTTTACTAGAAAGGATTAAGAGTTCCCAGACCGATGATGAAGAATTTCAGAAGAAGATTAAAGCTGTGAATGATGGGAGATTGAGAGACTTTGCGTATGAAGATGGAATTTTGAAATTCGGGAAGAGACTTTGTGTTCCCAATATACCTGATCTAAAAAGGGAATTGCTGGATGATGCTCATAGTTCCAATTTCTCTATACACCCTGGGAGCACCAAAATGTATAGAGATTTGAAGGAACATTTTTGGTGGGACAACATGAAGAGGGAGATTGCTGATTTTGTGTCAAGATGTATGGTTTGTCAACAAGTGAAAGCTGGAAGGCAACAGCCTGGAGGAGTCATGCAACCTCTTCCCATACCGGAGTGGAAATGGGACAATATTACGATGGACTTTGTCATGGGGCTACCAAAGACTCCTAGAAGGAACGATGCAATATGGGTTATTGTTGATCGTCTTACCAAGTCAGCACATTTTCTTGCTATAAGAGAAGATCTACCCCTGGAACGTCTAGCAAGACTATACATTAATGAAGTTGTGAGACTTCATGGAGTACCCCTATCGATTGTTTCTGATCGTGATCCCCGTTTTACTTCAAGATTCTTGAAAATTCTTCAGAAATCCCTGGATACTGAACTTCATTTGAGCACTGCTTACCACCCTCAGACAAACGGACAATCAGAACGGACTATTCAAACCTTAGAAGACATGTTGAGATCTTGCTCACTTGATTTTCAGGGTATGTGGGATCAATATTTACCACTGGTAGAATTTTCCTATAACAATAGCTTCCATTCAAGTATTCAGATGGCACCATATCAAGCATTATATGGAAAGAGATGTCGTACACCAACCTGTTGGGATGACGTTGGTGAAAGAAAACTTGTAGGCCCAGAACTGGTGGAGGAAACGGTGGAAAAGGTGAAAGTAATCCAAAATCACATCAAAGCAGCTCAAAGTAGGCAGAAGAGCTATGCCGATAATCGAAGGAAGGATTTGGAATTTCAAGTCGGTGATCATGTTTTCCTGAAGGTATCTCCGTGGAAGGGAGTCATACGTTATGGTAAGAAAGGTAAATTGAGTCCCAGGTACATCGGACCTTTCGAAATTCTAGAACGAATTGGGGCTGTAGCTTACCAATTGGCAATGCCGCCAAGTCTCTCCAAAGTTCACGATGTGTTCCACGTATCTCTGTTGAGAAAATACATGCCTGACCCAACGCATGTACTCACCTATGAAGATTTAGAACTGGAACCCGATCTGTCTTATTGCGAAGAGCCCATCAAGATTCTTGATACGAGAGAACAAGTGCTGAGAAACCGGACGACGCGTCTGGTAAAAGTTTTGTGGAGGAATCATAAGATGGAAGAGGCAACGTGGGAACCCAAGGAACTTATGATGAAGAACCCCCCGAGTCTTTTTATGCAGTAATACCCTAGAAATTGCGAGGACGCAATTATTTGAAGGAGGGGAGAATGTAACACCCCAAGCTTCTACGGTACGTTTCCCTTTGAATAATGCGATAGCGTGTGTTGTACGCAACCTCGAGTTCTAACACACACCACAACTAATTAAACTAGCCGTTGTGAATAGTAATACCTACTTTTTGAAATCATATATATTCAATATTTCAAAATGGACTTCATTTTTAGATTCGGAATATCAAAATTAGCCTAGGGTGAAATTTTGGTACATTTCGGATAACTTTCATATTTTGATGAATAGTGAAAATTTCTAAATTTTAATTAAAAACAACTTTTTTAATCAAAATAATTAATAGTGATAAATTGTGATTTTGAGTGGTTTTAAAGTATATTTAGAATATATTTTTACCATTTAATATAATTTTGGTCATTGGACATAATTTTACAATTAAACCGAACATAAACAAGTGTCAATCTTTTGATAGTTATTACCTCTTAAAAACACGCTTTTTGTTTTGACAGCGGGAATTAATTTTAAATTAATTTCTGCCACTTCTGTGTTTTGAATTTAGGAAAATGGATTCCATATTTGGAATCAGAATGTTCAAATTGTGTAAATAGGTAACTTTTATTTTTAGACATTTTGAATAATTACTGCGGTAAATATTTTATTTACCATGGTTAAGGGTAAATCCGGTAAATAAGGGTTAAAACAAATAATATTATAATAATACTAAATTACCCTAAAACGTGTCTTAACCCTATTGGTTGATACATGGTCGACCATGGGAATCTTTGGGTCAATTTAGGGACCCCTTGGAGCCACTTGTATGTGGTAGGGACACATTATATTAATAAAGTTAAAATAAAAATAAAAATGGCATAAGCTTACATCTTTTAGAAGAACAAGTTTAACAAAGGGTTATACATGTTGGATTTTCGATTATAAATATTAATTAGAAAGATAAAAATAATTCCTACATAATGATGTTTTATTTATAATTTTTAGACATTAAATAATTTATTTTATTTATGACACAATGATGATGCAGTAATTACTAAAATAGTGAAAATTTAAAATAATTGATATTATAAATACCCAAATAAATATAATATGAAACTTTTAATGAATTAAACTAATTTTCTAGGCTAATATGATATATTAGGATTGATTTAATGGACTTTGTTCGAAGTAATCAATCTGTTATGAGTTTCACAAAAATCAACTATTGAATACTGTAAAATTGACATAAAAGAGTTCTTAAAACAAATATTATATTATTAATTGATATTAAATTCCTAAAAATCTAAGGTTCGGAAAAGAGACTTATATTATGATAGTTTAATCATTAATGGACCACTTGGGGGTCTCTTGGATGTATATAGTAAGTTTATTAACCATATTATATAAAAATACAAAGAGACATTGTAAAAGTGAAACTAATTAACTTAGAGTTAATACTTATTGATAAGGTTAATATAAGTACCCAAACCTGTCTAAATTCTATTGGTTGAGTGTTTTTCGACCTATCCCCACCTTAACCTTTGAATAATCAACTTTGGAGCCATTAGAAACCGAATATGAATTTATTATAAATTAATATTTCTAGCTTTTCCAAAGGTGCCCCTCACCCCTCTTATAAAAGGGCACTCCTCCTTCTCATTTCTTCACACCTTCAAAGCCTTTTGGTTCGGCCAAACTCTGCCGAAATACTCTCCCAACATCCCTCACTACAACCTAGATGCCTTAGTTTGATCAGAAAGCCAACCTATGGAGCCCTTTTGATCAAATCAAAAGGAAGAACCCGAAGAAGAGGTAATGATTTCACCACCCTTTTCTAAGTTCATTTCTTCTTCCACTTCTTCTTCCTTTGTTTTTACCATTCTAAAATAATAACTCCAGTCTCTCACATATACTGTGATGTTATTATAAGTATGGTACAACCATATTCAGTATTCTATCCACCCTTTGAATAACATGTCACCATACGTGCGTACGTACGGCTTACCGTCTCCACGTCGTGGTGTAATTGTTATTCAATATAATATTATTTGGATGGGTATGATAATGATGTGTAACTCATGTAAATAATAAATATAACATGTTAATGATTCTGTATATATGATATACCATTCATTTATATATTATTTTAATATCAAAAGAATGATATTGTCGCTCGTGCGTACGTACGGACTACCGTCTCCACGAACGCGGTGAGATCCATCCTCCATCGTATCCATTCAAGTATCATTCTCATTTTAGGGTTAAAAATAATGTTAATATCATTCTTATTATGATTAAGATTTAATCTATCCATTACAAACATGACTTACGTAACCAAACATTTAAGAAGAACGAATCGATTATCACCTGAAACGACGATAATACTAAGATATTATTAATAAAGCAATGTTAAAAGATCATATATGATATCATATTAATGTATATGATTCTTGTATAATTTAATAACAATTATTTCACCATTATACAGGAGGTTAACCTACCCCAACCAAGGAAAAGTACAAGGTAAGGGTTTATTTCACAATCTCTTCATTATCCGAGGTTGTTTATACGTAATAATCTACTGGGATATCTTTATCATCCACATCCATGTTTCTTAAAAATGTATTTCAAAACATTTTTACTATTTACAAGAATATGGGTTAAAGTCATTTATACCCTTGTTTGACTTTTTATAAGAGGTTTATAAAGGAATCTTTCCGTCGTTTTCAAAACAAGGTCCTTTTTAACCTTTTCGACAGAATTGAGGTAAGAATGTTTTTTTAACTTATACGGCGGGTGCGGTTATTTTACGCCGTTATAAAATCTTCAATGCTTTCCTTACAAGCTTATAAGAATATTTTCAATGAAAATGTTTTATTTTATATGGATCTTAAATGATTTCAAAATAAAAGGAGATATTTCTTTAAAAAGAATTTTGATTTCATCTACGTCAACATCCTTTGATGGATTTTAAGATTATTTGATGTTGATTTATTATGATACAAAACTTCTATATTGTATTGAAGGTTTTGTGATATGTTTGACTATGGATGTGCTATTTTTATACCATTCTTAGTTTATGGTGAAATTATTGACATTTCGTATGCTAGTTTTAATATAAATGTTTATGTTATGTTTAAACCTTTTCATATGGGAATGCATTGGACTTAATAAGTGACGGGTGGAGCCCGCTATAGCTCATCGATGCATCGGTAGGACTCATGAGACAAACTAGTGTCTTGGCACAAGGCCTTGACAAAATCTTATTTTTAGTCTTGGCACGAGGCCTTGGCTATGTGGTTATGATAGTCTGGCATTATGCATTCCAACATTATGAAAGTGGTTATTGATTTTTGCATGTGATTATTCGATTAGTAGAATATCCATGTGAATAAGTAAATGGCATTATTTCATTTTATTTATGCCATACTATGTTGAAAGTTCATATTTAAAAGGCTTTTTAGTTATACATTGCCTTAAATGTTTATTCTTATTTATGAAAGTTTCCGCTATATTGTTATCCTTACTGGGCATTTGAGCTCACCCCTTTTCTATGTTTTATTTTTCCCAGGTAGTGAAGAAGTAAATTATGATTGACTTGCAGGGATATTATGAGGGGTTTATAGTGTAGATGTTGGAAACATTATGTTGTTGTAGTAGTTTTTCATTTTATGATGTAATGTAAAACTTATGAATATATCTAGTGTTTCCAAGGCTACTAAACCAATCGGTCTTTCGGGATTTGATCTTTCTTGTGATCATGCCAATGTTATGTAATAATGCACCGACTCTGGGTAGCTGGGGTCGGGGCGTTACAACCTGAACATGTATTCAAACATACCAATGCATTATATGGAATTAAAAATTCATCTAGACCATAGTATGATAGACTTATAAAATTTTTGTTACAAAGCGTTTCTGTTAAGGGAACTGTTGATTCAACACTTTTTATTAAAAAATGTAAGAGAAATGTTTTCATTAATCAAATTTATGTTGATGACATTATATTCAGATTAACTCACCAGACAACAACTGCTTCATTTTTGAATCTCATGAAATATAAGCATGAGATTAGTATGATGGGTGAGTTATCCTTTTCCTTGTTTTTCTAATTTCTCCCAAAACAGAAGGAGCATATATATCAAAACATAGGTATATTAAATATATTATTAAAAAATATGGATTGACAGCACTAAAAGTAAATGAACATAAATCGATACATCAAATTCTCTGGATCTTGATCAAGCTATAAAACAAATATATCAAACATCATTTAGAGGAATGATATGATGTTTATTATATATAATAGCTAGTCATCCAGACTTAATGTTTTTATTTTTCTTGTGTGCAAGATATCCCTGTAATCAAAAGGAATCTCATTTAAATGTAGTGAAATGTGTAATTATTTATTTAAAGGGAACCACGAATTTATGAATTTTCTAAACATTAGGGAATGATATTTTTTAAGAAGTTCTTCTGATGAATAATTTGGTTGATGTATAATGTATAGAAAAATTACATCTAAAACATGTCATTTCTTAGGACATTCATTAGTTTCACGGTAATGCAAGAAGAAACACTAAGAAACACTCTTTATTGTTGAAACATAATATGTAGTAGTAGGTAGTGGTTTCTATCAAGTATTGTGGATTCGACACACACTCACAGATTGTGGCATGAGTTTTTTAAAAACAAAAATATGATGTAATAGTACTAGTTCCATTTCCCTAACCAAAAACCATCCACATCACTCTCGTGCAGAACACATAGATATTAGGCATCACTTTCATTGTGTTCAAACACATAAAAGAAATATTATAATATAATTTTTTGAAATGAAAGAACAACATGATGATATTTTTACAAAATATTTACCCTCAGATAGATTTTAATACATTAAACAAATGTTAGGAATGATAACCATAAGGTAATCATCCATAATATTTTTTTCTTCAAACCTATCTCTTTACATTAAAAATCATTTTGATAGAGGGAGTACATTTTCACGTTTCCCAAAATGATTTTTCTTAATCTAATATTTCATAACTACAGTTTTCATTAATCAAATATTTCTTAAAAAAAGTGTTTTTTCAACTTCTCTTAAACAATTTTTTTTAAATAAAAAATTTTTATTAATAAATTTCCATCCATTAACAAATTAATTTTGGAAATCTATGAAGAACCTTTTTTATATATGAAAATTAATTCTAAGAATCACCCAAGGTATGTTTCAATATATAAATATTTGTGATCGTATTTTTTACTTGTAGGAATTTTTATCTTATTTTAAGAAAACACTATAGGATTCACATTCCATAAATCTTAAATTTCCATAAAACTACAAAAGATATGGACCTACAAAATCCTTCTCTGATATTCAACCCAACCATTAGATCAGTTCATGATTATTTCAATAGATAGATCAAATATGGAATTTGAACCATCTCCTCAAAGCCTATGTAATGGTCCACAAAATCCTTTTCCCACATCGTCATTCATGATTTTGTTCGTTAATGATATGTTCCTATTTAAAAAGTCTGTTGAGTTTTATATGTTTTCTTATACTTGGAATGTGGCTGGAATCTTTTCAATAGAAACAAATTTCTGTAACTATTTTTAAATCTATAATGAAAAGTTGGATGACCCTAAATTCTTTTCTGTTTATAATTCAATTCTTATAAAAAATATTATGTTAAATGGATGGGGTAGTTATTGAGTTTCCAAGGAAAAGATTCACGATTCAGATTATCATGGAATACTTATAGAATTATATGATTTAATGAGTTTTTTGGAGGAAGGTTCAATGGAGATGTTTTTTTTTCTAGTAATATGGGAAAACATATTCTCTGTTTTCATATGGCATCAAATGTATGTGGAATTCCATATGAAGGTGGGGAAATTTTTTCACTCATAAGTTTCAAGATATGTCATTATTTTTTTAGAAGGATAATTCAATTGATTTTTTTAGACCCAATAAGATAATGTCACCTATGATCAACCACCATTCAATAAATTCCAAGATGATAGCTTTGTTGGTACAAGGTCTCCTCATTTCAGGAGAGGGTGACAATGATTCCCTAAGGA
Source organism: Viscum album (assembly GCA_963277665.1). Classification (NCBI taxonomy): domain Eukaryota; kingdom Viridiplantae; phylum Streptophyta; class Magnoliopsida; order Santalales; family Viscaceae; genus Viscum; species Viscum album. The sequence goes on along the minus strand of OY728131.1, from coordinate 1,212,353,774 downwards.
AATTGATATAATTATTTTGGATTTTTTGGTTAGCATATGAAAGGTAAATCCTTTTTTTTACATTCTCTTAAAAATCAAAAAAATTATAAATGGAAATCTAAAGTCTCATATTATCATATATCCTGCTATATTGCAAAATATCATAGTGCTTCGCTTAGAATCATTCAAAAATCATTGTAGTTCTAAACCATGATTTTTTATGATTGGGTTCCTATGTGATGATACTTTGGGGAGAATTAATGTTGGATTCAACACCATGATATTTGATTTTTATGACTTATTTGAGAGTGATATTGAAGCTTTTCTAAACAATATTGAATTAGGATAATCTTCCAAGATATTTTTGAAGAAGAAAAACGAGAAGAAACTAGATATCAATGAAATATCTACAGTCCTTGAAACTCATTCAGCCCCACAAAATTTGAAAAAAGCAAAAAATATTCCCTGATGAAGTATTATAGATGTGGATGGAACAAAAAATAATAAAAAAGAAAGAGATCCATGATTTGGAATAAATCATACTGAGGCTAAAGGATTGAAAATTAATGATGTGAAGAGTTTGAAAGGTAGGAAAAAAATGATGATTCTAAAAAAGAAAATGCCTATAGATGATATCATTGAAGCACTTCAAAAGGATACTGAAAAATCCGCTGGATAGATTTAGGTACAAGAATCCTTCTTTCATGAATAAGTGCTAGTAGGTGCTCTATGAATGAAAATCGGAATTTTGAAACCTTTTGTAGAAGAATAAAATGTTCAAGAATAAGTAAATAAAGAAAAAAAGGAAGAAGCAAAAGAAAGTGATGATGTGATTATAAAAGTGGAAGAATACCATGTTAATAAAATTCCTTCAGACGAGCTTTTAATCTCGACATCTCAGTTTCTGTCAACAAAAATTGTTCTTCAAGAAAAAGAAGATGATGGAAAGAAATAGGTGGATAAACTGTGTAATGATGAGAGAAGAAACCATGATTCCATTCAACCTGATTATGTTAAGAATTATACTAATAAAGAATAAGTTGATTAATATAATATTTTCTTACTATCATATAGTTAACATGAGACTCCAAGGGCTGGGAAGGTTATTTCCATAGTTGACAAAGGAAAATAGGTTTTTGTTGATGCACCTATTATGGATGAGGTTATAAAAGATAAGTAAGATATTAGTAGATCAACCAAGAGAAAAGATGAAGAGCTAGAAAAAGTATCCTCTCCTAAAAGGACTCAAATACTGTATCCTCATCTTTGATGGGTCATGATTTCATTGGTCATTCCTTGAATAAGATATTGAACACCATTTCATTGTTTCCAAGTATTTATTCTTGATATCGGTTGCTTCAACACTCTTTCTATCACATATTAGGTTCATTAAGCATTCTCATGGAAATTTTTATCAAGATTGAGCTATATTTCAAATCCATTCATATTTACTATTATGATCATAGAATATCATTTAAAGAAATAACCAAATAGTAAAATAGAATGGTATATGACATGATAATCTTTGATGACTTACTAGATTCAGTTATAGATTATTTTGATAAGTAATATGATATATTAAAAAGGCATTCATCATGTTTTTTATAAAAGAATAAATCATTTAAATGTACCCAAGAAGCAAGAGAATAAAGCTCTAAATGGTATGTAAAATTCAGTCTCTTTAAATTTGAAGATAGAAAGGGAGATCAGGGAATAGTTAAAAGAATGGTTCAATCACAAGGAAGTTGTAGTGAATTAACAGGAAAAATTCTTAATTTCTCCAGATCAAAAAATCATGCCTCTAGAAATGAAGAGTCAATTTCAAGAATAGTTTGTCAAGCAGTATGAGTATAATCATAAAGTTTTAAAAAATTAAATGTCCCCCTTGAGGTAGATCATGCTGATTGAAAATAAGGATGAGTGATTTTCATGTCATTCCGATATGTTGTTGAATTTTTTACAATGTAACATTTTTCATATCATAATAAAAATCATTTTATATATTTTTTTGTTTTGTATAGTTTTTTCTTTCAATTACTATTTGTTTTCATTCTCTCTATTCATTATTGTAAATTACAATCGTAGAGAAAATAATGTTCATAAGAATTTTATATAAAAAAAGTTAATTCACTAATTAAGTGGGATTTTATTTAATGGGGAGTATACAAAAAGAAAACTTTCTGATTCAAGAAAATTAAACTTTTCTAAGAAAGAAAAGAATACGATCCTTAGGCATTTCAAAAAAAAATAGGGAGTTGGATGTATTCATCATGGATTATAAGTAAAGTGTAACAATTTTTTCTTTTAAAGTTAAAAAATAAAATTACTTTTTATATATATTTTTTTTTGAAAGGTTTTATGTGATTTCCTAAAAGGGGCACATTGTTGAGTCAATATGGTTTCGTTATGAATTTTACCTTTATCTATGTTTTTTAAATCACAAAAACTTCTTCTTAAATAATATTATCCTTCTATAAGGATTATTTTCAAAAAATATAAGTTCCTTGCCCTAAGAAGGTACTTCACTTACCTTGGTTTTTTATATATTATTCAATGTCTTCTCAAAACCATGTCTAACCATTTTTTTACTATGTCAAAAAATAAATATCCTAATCAAAATCCTAGGAATCTTATAGATTCACGGATATCCAATATTTATGAAATTCAGACTCTGGATTCTCTGATATTATATATCTGAATTCTATGAAATTCAGACTCTGGATTCTTTGAAATCTAGACTCTGAATTCTTTGATAGTCAAACTCCTAATTCTATAAAATTCCAACTCAAAATTTTTTAAATTCCAGACTCTGAATATCTCAGAATACAGAATTATAATTCTTAAGAATTATGACACTAAATTCATATTAATTTTGACTCTGAATTCATCACAATTAAGATTAAAAATTTCACAGAATTCAGACTCTTAATTTCTCAGAATTCATACTATGTATTCTATAAAATTCATACTTTGAATTCCCTGTCATTCAGACTCTGAATTTAGAAGAACTCATACTCCAGATTCCTCATAATTTAGACTCTAGAATCTATATTATTCAGACTCCAAATTATTTGAAATATTGAATCGGAATATCCTTGTTTATAAAATCCAATTTTTTATATATTTATACTCTGAATTATATTTTTCACTATATTCCCTAATTTAATATTTTATAAAGCTGCATCATTTTTTCTAAACATGTTTTTGTTATAATTAAACGATGTTATACAATCTGTTTCTAACTAAATGTTGGATGAGTTCACCTGCACAGGTCCCTATGAGATTCAAGGAAAAATAAGACTGTTGTAGGAGGGTGTCGACCATTGAAGATGTTCTATAAATAAGATATCATTTGAAAGAGTTCAAAATACATAATAATATATTACATGATGTGATAATATGAAGTAATTTTAAATGATTTAAGCTCTCATTCCTTGTGCATGTTGGGAACACCTTGTTCAACTGTGGCCCACTGGTTCTGCTTACTTTCTTTGACTCTGATTGTAGCTCTATAGAAATGAGGACTTTTGGGGATTGGAATACCGAGTTTCCGACTACTTTAAAGATCAAGGGCTTGAAGGGATTTCAAGATAGATTCCATTATTCTTACTGAGTTCTTAGCCTATTGTGGGTAAGACAGAATTTCATGAAAGTATAAATCATGGGACCATAATCCTTGGTTGTTGGATGCCCTTCTATTTGGGATAAAAGATTTCCTACTTGTTACCTATTATTGTATAATGTTTTATTTCTAATAGATTTTTATGATGAATGAAATTTTAACATTCATATACATTATTATACTTTTACATACATTGATAAATAATATTCTATACGGTTTGAGGAAAAATATTTCTCTAAGAAAATTTATCTTATCTTTCCTTTTTGAATTCATATATATGGACCATAAAAACAAATATTTACTAGTTAATAACTAAACTGGTATTGTCAATTTAACTTGTTTAACATTGTAAACATTATTTTTACTTATGATTAAAAATGAAGGATTTAAAACATATAATTAATCTCCTCTTGTAATAGAGCATCTACGTATTCTATTTTGACCCTACAACTTCAACATATGATGATTGGTTATTCCAAAACGAGGATGTACAGTGGTCTCCTGGGGATGTTTAGGATCACCCATGGTTTGCCTCTTCTTTTCTTGGTTTTTTCAACTATACATGTTTTCCAACATATGCTGTTATATTTTTATTTTTGGTAAAATGATGGTATCTCTTATCATGATGTTTCTATAAAATGTAAAATGGTTTTTGAAATGATATGTAGAGTGTGTTGGATTTTTCAAATGGGAAAACATATTTCTTATTTTATAATTTGAATACACTACTTCCATATCTATATTTAAAAACATTTGTTAATGTATTGTTTTTGGAAATAAGATGTTGGATTCAATGGTTCACTTTCGGAAACCTTATTGAGCACCCTGATGATCAAAACCTTTATATCATTATTGTTGTAGGTCTAGTTTATATTCTATTTTTTAATATTTAGCTGCTCGGTGTTAGAGCATGGTTATTCAGGTGGTTAGAGGTGACCAATTTGTCACATGGAGATCGTGTGTTAGTGGTTTATTTGCTTTGTTTTAGTTTTAGTTTTGTAATTTATTTTTCTTCTTAATGAGATGTATTTGGTTACTATATTTTTTTAACTTATTAAAGTTCAATTGTGTTTTTTTGTGAATTTTTAGGCCAATTTTCCAATTTGATCGTTGTTTATTTCATTCGGCCTATATCATTCCATTCTGTTTGTTTCGATGCCCAACACTAGTACCCACCCTGAGGTGATCGGGAACACCCCAAGGGACATGACGTGGATCGGATCAGGTGACCGGTTCATGGTTTTTCATGGATGGTTCATGAAAACATTGTATCGGAGGTGGCCCTTTTCAATTTGGGATGTCTAGTAGATGGATATTAGGATGCCTTGGAGTCAGGATGTCTGTGAAGATGAGCATCATGAACTCTATCTCACATTGATCCTTTAATTACCATGGGTATTTTGGGATTTGACTCTTATAAAATTTATTATTTTTTATTGGGGGACAATGTTGGAGGTGAACTGGTGTCATGTTTTGGCCTTACATGGGTTATTGACCCATGTTAATCCCAAGTACCCAGTTTTAGGTCAACATAGTGTTATTCCATGTGTGGGGTGTTGTTCACCAAACTGTTGATGGGTTTGGGATAAGAATTATTTCATCATATTGTTGGATTGTTGTTTTTGGTGTTTTTCATGTTGTTAAGGATGTGCCACCTAGACTGTCCCCCAAGGATTCCAGTGAATTATTTCTAGTAACATGTTCTTTTCATGTGTTGTCTTTTATCAAGGTAGTATATGCCTATAAGAGGTAGGTGTGTCTTTCATGGACATATAGTCTGTATTTGGGTTGTTGGGAAAATCTGAGGGTGTAATGTTCATACCATCTCTTGATTATTTGAGATTCTAGTTTTGGACAAGTAAAGATGTGATGTATCATTGCCTTTAGAGTTTGGGGTGTAGTTAATAGTGGTGTGATCTCACAAAGGTTCCTCATCTAGAAAAGAGTGAATTCAAGAGGAGGCTTTCTCCGAGAATTTATCTTCATCTATGATAGCTTATATTTTGTTAAATTGTTCTCTTGTGTAACATTATTATGGTCCGCATGGGAATTCATGGGTGTTATGTTTCATCCATTTAAAAATGTACAACCATTTTGGATGTTTGAATCATCTTTAGGAATAATGCATTGTAGACAATCGGATGCAAATTCAAGAATATGTGGCAGGAGATGCTTGAACCGTCAGGGACCCAACCCCATGACTCGGGGTGAAGCTTGCAGTTAGACAAGAGTTTTTGAGAGTGTGTGGAACCTCAGTCTAGATCATGTTTTCAGATTTGGGATGGAAATATCCTTACTTTCCTTGTTCTATTCATATTATCGGTGTAATGTCGTTTTTTTTTGTGGTTGTGTAATAAGCTCGTTCTACAACAATCTAAGTAGATCTATCTTCTCTCAGTGTGGATTCAAAATCATTTGTTTTCCCTAAAGGGTTTTTTGTCTATGTATAAACGGGTCTATTCTGATTTTGAGTTTGGCCTCAGTTTTGTTTATTAGAGGGTGTTTGGTTTCTTCAAATTATGGGGCGGTGTTTTTGGGACCATTCTTAGTTCAGGAACCTATCCATGGTTTTTCATCTAGTGTGTTTTAGTTTTGATGGGGATCACATCGTTATAGTGTCCATGTGCGCCAGATTTCCCAATAATGGTTTTAATAATAGAAATGGTGTTGTTCCATTACATATGAGAAAGTGGGTTGAGTTCGGGCTAGAAACTCCCTAGTCTTTGGTTGCGGTGAGGATATTATTCAGTCGATGTGGGTGGTGTATTGTTTAATTCACATTCTTAGATTTGTGGGTCTTCTTATTGAAAACATGTCATTTAATTCTCAGGTATATTTCAAATTCCATGTATATAAATTAAAGTAGAAGTGGTTGGTAGTTCCCATGTTACCACCCAGGAGGTTTTATTCTCAAATTTAAAGGCCTCCATAATAGTGGAATTGTTATGGTGGGGAGATCCCTCTTGAGTTCTCCACTCAATCTTATGTTGTGGGTTCCTCTTGAATTGGATTACTGTGATGTTTTCTATGAATGTTCACATCGAGGATATCTATTTCCTTTTGTTTTTCTCGAAATGGAGTCAATATATGTTAATTATTTCTTTGGTGACTTTTGGGGAAAGAATGTTCTATGATAGGGAGAATTATCACACCTAGTATAACAACCCTACTTTTATTTCACACTTATTCATAATTTATTACATAAAACCATCACTTGATAAAGCATAGTTGATTGAGACGTATAGTGTCTTTGGGGATTAGGAACATTACATAACAACAACAAACATATAACAAATCATCTTATTGAAAACATGTTTTACATGAACACTAAATTCCCTCGTACATAGAATTGCAATGGATTATCTAAGGACATGCATAAACAATGGTGAGGTATAAAGAGGAGTAAGGGAATAAACCTGGAATGACACAAGAAATACAATACATGTTATAAAATAGGAATATCTGTGGATCGCTAGAGATACATGAACATAAAGGCATGATAAATATTGATAATCATACCATGTATATGTGGCAACAACACTTAACATGGAATTAGAATCTGCCAAGGCTCATTGCATATGGAGCATGAGTAAACCATCACTGAACATAAAGTTTGAGTAAACCCTCATTGAACTTGAATTAGCATGAGTCAACACCCATTGAATATTAGATATCAGGATATTATACTTTACCCAATTCATTGGAGTTCTATCAATGTGCACCCATCTTAAACATTTTATTTCATGCATAAGTGTGCCCCTATGGTCATATAACAAAGAATCAATCAACATCATTAATAATTCCATGACTAATTATTGTGGGATAAATAAAATAAATTAAAATTTAATATGTATATATGAATAATGTTGAATACCCTTGATAGAGAAATGAGTATTTTATTCACTACACAATGATTTGGATTGGAAAAATGTGGTTCAATTTCTACAGCATAACGGCGTGACATAAGAATTCATAAAAATTATTAATGAGATAGAAATGTGAATCTCATAATATGTTCATGAATTGGATAAAATGGGGGTAATTTATATACATTTCCAATCAAATGTAATTGAATTTAGATTCATCATACAAAATAATCTCTTAAATGTAAATGAGGAGGGAGAAATTTCTTATTGAATTTCGGCATGGTATAGAGTGTACATGGGAGGCATTAATGAGAGAGAAATGGGATATAACATTATTAAAACATGAATAGGGAAGTATTGAAGTGTTTAGAAATCATTCCCAACATTTATAATTGTATATTAAATGGCATAACAATATTAATAAAAAAGGATAAAAAGAGATAGTAATGAATCCCTTACTTGGAAATGTGATCCCAAAGGCTTGGGACAGGCTTGAGAGACGTATCTTGGGATCTCGGGGTCCCTTGGGAGGATTCTAGATATAGGAAGGTAGATGATGAACATACATCAAAGGCTTTTAGTGAAGAAGAAGTGAGATCTTGTGTGGGTTTATATAGGAACAGAGAGGGAATTCATTATTATTTTGGTTTAGGACACAACACATTAAACTAATAAAAACAACAATCCATCCCATGGTTTTTTCCCATTGTTTTTCCCATGGGGAGTGGGAACCGATATTTTTTTTGGAAATTGTCCAAAATTCTTAAAATAATAGGGTTTCTTATGTGGTGGTGTTACACACTCTCAAGGAAAACAATTTAAAAAGCTAAAATGTTTTATTTGTATTGAAGGGTCCACTAATGCTTTGTAAAATATACAAAAGAAATCCAAAATGGAATTATTTTATTGGAAAAATATATATTTTCTGAACATAAGGTTTATCGTATTTTTATTTAATTAATATTGGGTGATTATTATGCCATAAAACACTTTATATATTTAAACGCTATTTAATATTAACGCAAAAATTCCACTATCTCAAAAAATTCTTAAAATTCACCATTGGATAATTATAATGTCCTGATTCCAAAAATAATATTCATATTATATAAATAATTTTACGAATATGTGAATTATCACTTATAAAAAATAAACAAACATTTATCAAAAAAGAATGGGTTTTGACAAAAATAGCTTTCAAACCTTAATAGAAAATATTATTGTATTCATAAAATAGATATGATCATTTATTTTTAATAAAAAGTAATTAAAAAATAATAATAATTTATATAAATATTATTTAATTTCAAAATCCATACATTTACCAAAATATATTCCCCAGTTGAAAATTAACTAAAAAAGGCTATTTGTGCTTTAATAACTATTTACAAAGTAACAATAATAAACTGAATGTATAATCTATATTATATACCAAAAATGTACATAATAATAATTCCATGGTATTGTTACATAACTCCTTAAATCACTCATTTAATATCTTATGGTAAGCTACACGATGGAGGTAGAGTCTTGGGGTGGCTTCGATAACATCACTCGAGTGGTAATCTCTATCAACTTCCACTTATTTTGTAGGCGGTTCTTCTAAAGCTTAACGTATTCATGCTCGGTTAGGCTTGGTCAAGATAGAATCCCTATGACTCCACCTCCATTCCGAGCTCCAAAATATGGGCATCGTATGAGGCAAGTCTACTAAATGAAGCCATCGCTTCCTTCGTCTTTGTAAATTGGATTTGTTAAAGACCTATATTTATACTAATCATGTTATAACTATTCAATGACTATAGTAACAATGGTCACAATTCATAATAGTATTTTAGAAATCTAAAATCATAAAACCACTTAAATTCTTATGTTATATTACCATTTCTCATAATAATATATTTAATTAGATCAAGTGGAATTTTTCATTGATAGAAGTTTGGGTCCTTACAATCATCACCCCTTAAAAAATTGTTTCCTCACAATTTGATTGCATACAAAAAGAACTCTGATATTAATCATGACATTAGGGCTTCTTCCCTACCACCATTCAGCATTCACCAACAGTCATTATCACGTCGATCACAGAGAACGAGGGTCCACTCTGTGAAATAATACCTCAATGCACATTAAATTTTTTCCACTTACATAGTCCAGATGTATTCCATGAAACTTGGGTCATACAAATAGAAAATATGATGCTCTTTCTGAAAAAACTGGTTCTAATGTATAGTTTCAAAACAACACCATGTCTTAGGTTTTTGTACAGTTTTCTGACAGAGAAAGATTTCAAATTTTTTAAATGTGGTTCTTCAAATATATTGTCTATGTTTCAAAAAATACAGGAAGAAAAAATATATATATATATATAAGCATATCAAGGTATCCCTCTTATTCCACTATTCTAAACTCAAATAGTGCATCATAATCTCTAGATAGGGTGAAATATTTTAAAATACCCTAATGGTACCTCCATCATTTTGAATGGTTGTTGAGTTGGGAGATTAATATTTGATCATAGGTGTTCCATGATCCCTGATGATTCAGTGGTATGGAGGAGGTGTTTGTTATGTCGTAGAGTGTCATTCAAGAAATATGTACATTGAAAAACGTTTTAAAGCTATGTGATCACAAATTCGCAATAATTATAGCTAGTAAGTCCTCAGGAATGGACAAGAGTGTTGTATTAAGTACTTCCCCTTCCATCTTGAAACTCTCAATTATCTTGCTGAATAATCATATCAAATTTTGAGTTACCCTCTAGACATGATAAATTTGTGATATTAAACAACATGATGTGTTATGATTTATTGATACTTAATGAATGAAAATTTTTGGGATACACATAAAGTGTAATATAAGGAAAAAATGAATGACTTATAAATAACATTTATTTCATTAAATTATGATTCAATGTGCTTCAATCTATGTTATCCATGATCTACTTTCTAGAATATATTCTTAGAGGCATTTTTTTAATGTGTCCTTTATAATTTTTCATACTAATCTTGTTAATTTAGCAATGCATATCCCCTGGGAGTGTTGTAACCAAGGGTGCAGCAAAGCCCATTGTTGTGTACCATGATTCCCCGGGTCAAACCTGATACACCTTGTCAGAGTTTTCATTCCTAGTTACATTTGTGCCAGAGCCGCCTCTACCTGCTCATATCCAGACATGGATGTATTTCCTTGAGAAACCACTTACTCTATACTCCCCAAAACATAGGGATATTTTTTATTATAATTACTCTTGTCTCTAAGGAATCACTATGGTTTTCTAATCCTAATTCTAAAAATAACAAAACCTATCATATGATACCAACTATAACAACATTGGTTTTTTTCACACCTAAACACAATTTATTACATAAAACCTTCAGTGGATACAAAATTGAAGATCAAAAGGACTAGTTTAATTGAGTCTTATGAACAATACATAACAAAATAGAACATAAAATGAAACACCTTATTGAAAACATCCTTAACAGGACCAAAATATTTCCTCGTACTTAGCATTGCATTGGATAAGATAAGGACATGCATAATAAAATGTTGAAAAATAAATCCCGATAATGGAATAATCATAGAATAACATGATGAATACGTTAAATGTTACAAAATAATAATATCAATAGTGAACAAGAGAAACATGAACCTAAAGTCATGATAAAGCAGTATAATTATAACATTGAAATGTGGCAACAACACCTAACATGGAATTAGCATTAGCCAAGACTCATTGCACATGGAATATGATAAAACCCTCATTGCACATGAATAATGAGTAAACCCCCATTGAACATGAATTACCATGAGTAAACACTCATTTCACATGATTTATCATGTTGCTATAATTTATCCAATTCATTGGAGCGCTATTAGGTCACACCCTTTTTAAACATTTCAATTCATGCATAAGTGTGCCAGATGGATCATATAACATGGAACCAATCAACATCATAATTTATTCAATGAATAAGGAATGTGAAATAAATAAATTAATGTACCATATATTATGTATATTTAAATAAAGTTGAATAACCTTTATAGAGATATGAATATGGTATTCACTATACAGTGATCTTGGCTTGGAAAAATGTTGTGCAATTTCTGCAGGATAACGACGTGACAAAATAATTCATTAAAATGGTTGATGAGAAATAAATTGGTGTTTAATTATTTTTAGATTACATTTATAGTATGTGGGGTCATATAGATACATTTTCTACCAAATTAAGTGAAATTTAGATATGCAATAGAAAAAAATTTCTTGAATGTAAATGAGGAGAGAGTAATTCCTTACAGAATTTCAGCACTGTGAGAGAGAAAGGGCGGTATGGGGAATTAATGAGGAATTAATGAGAGAGAAATGGGATATTTCATTATTTAAAAATTAATAGGTAAATATGGTGGAGGTGATAAATCAAACCCCAACATTTATAATTGAAAATTAAAGGGAATAACAATATTATCAAACTTGGATAAAAGGAGAAAGGAATGTATCCCTTACAAGGAAATGTGATCCCAAAGTAATGGGAGAAGATTAAGAGAGTATTATTGGGAGATTAGGGTGACTTATGGGGATTATAGATAAATGAGGGAAGAGTTTGGACAAACTTCAGAGGATTTGAGTGAATAGGAAGTGGGAGATTATGGTGGTTTATATAGGAAAGGAGAGGGAATTCGTTATTATTTAGGTTTGGGACACCACACATTAAACTAATAAAATACCACAAACCATCCAGTGGGTATTTCCAATGTTTTTCCCCATGGGGAGTGGAAAAATATATTTTATAAGGCCAATGGATGAACATTTTATAATAATAGCGTTGCATATGTAGAGGTTAGTCACACTCTCAAAGAAATCAATTTAAAAAGCTAAAATATTTTATATGTCTTGAAGGGTCCACAAAAGCATTGTAAAATAAATAAAAAAACAGAAAATCACATTATTTTAATGATAATACAAATATTGGCAGAACATATTGTTTGTTGTATTTTTTTACATTTCTAGTGGGTCATTATGAGGTTATAAAACACATTATATAATTAAACTGTGTTTAATTTTTAACCAAAAATTCGACAGTCTCAGAAAATTATGACAAATTCACCGTTGGATAATTTCAAATTCCTGATTCCAAAAATAATATTCATTTTATCTAAATAATTTTCTAAATATGTGAATTTTTTACCTTTAAAATAATGTTTATAAAAAAACATGGGTTTTCACAATAGTAGCTTTTAAACATTAATAAAACATACAATTTTATTAATAAAAATTATAAGATCATTTATAATTAATAAAAATTAATTTAAAAATAATTATATTTTATTAAATTACTATTTAATTAAAAAATACATTAATTTATCAAAATAGATTCCTAAGTTGAACATTAACTAAAAAAATACTATTTGTGCTTTAAAACAATTTTACAATGTAACAATAATAAAATTAAAGTATGTTATTTATTATATACAAATATAATGTACATAATCATAATTCTATGTACTTGTTACATAACACCTTAAAATACCAGCATTTGTCCTTTGGGTTAGGTGCACGATGGTGATATACTATGGGGGTGTCTCATATAGCATCGCTCGAGTGGTAATCTCTATCAAAATCCACTTCACCTATAGGCAGTTCCGCTTAAGCTTTACGTATTAAAGATTATCTTTGGATTGATCTAGAATGAAGCCCAATGACGCCAACTCATTAATGAGATCCTAAAAATGGGAATTATACAGTGAAAGTCTACTTGATGTAGCCATCAATTCCATTATTCGAATAAATTGGATTTGTTAAAGACCTATATTTATACTAATAACATGATCACTATTCAATAGATATTTTATAAACAGTCACAATTCATAATGGTATTTTAAAAATCCAAAATTATAAAACCATAAAAATGCATATGTTATATAAAAAGTTCACATAATAATAAATTTAATAATATCAAGAGTAATTTTTCATTAATATAGATTTGGGTTGTTACACCCAGACCCTATTTGTTAGTTATTATAAATCATGTTAATTATTATTTTGGGTATGAAATGATTTTACATTATTGTACAGTCATCAGACATAGTTAGGAGTAACTGTGTGATTCAATAAAAGATTTATGAGTGGGTTAGAGATATGGTGTGCAACTAGCACTCAGTTTAAAAAAAGTGCGACAAGTGCACAGATTGACACTGTATGTGGTTAGTTCTAAGTGGAATGGCTCTGGTGTAGTTTTTTTAACCACATGTTTGACTACCAGTGAACCACGCAACTACCTAGTATTTGAACTAAATCGAATAAAATGGATTTTTAGACAATTTTAATAATATTAATAACATCAATATGAAGATGATAATGATTACTATTATTCAAATTAAAATTATGGTAATTAAAATTATTATTCCTATTATTGTAAATAAAATAATTATGATTATTATTAAAAGGAAATAAAAAAAGTTAGAGAAGTAGGAAACTTAGAACTCCCCGAATTTTGGATTGTGACTCACACCCCCCATCACTCTATGGGGCACCCCACACCCGTAGTTCCTTCATGTTTCACAAGACCTTCTCTTGTCTCCTCTCCCACTCCAACCTTATCCCTAGCTACTTACAATCTTTCCCTCCTCATTGACTCCAACCGAGCTACGATCCTCGCCCTTGTGCAAGAAAACCCGCTTATCCTTACCCCCCCCCTCCTTCTTTGATCTAACCAGACCGATGACCTCACCATGTCTCTATCTTCCCATATCATGTCCTCACCAATCCACACCCCTTCTTGGCCATGACATGTAGTTGGTGTGCGACGATAGTTGAACTGCTGTAGCATGCAACACCCATGGAATGTGAACCATAATTCAGTGGATAGTTTCTCCTCATTCTACTATGGTTTTGGTCTGATTATATAGGGTATGATCCTTATACATTTCATCCTTTATCTATTTGGCGATGAATTCCAATTTTGGTGTCCGTTTTGTTTCTGTTCAAACCATGGGATTGATGATAATATGTGATTGTTGTGTTCTCTGATTTATAGGATGAGAAAATTGTGCTTTGGGTCCCATTTGGCCCCTAATTTGGCATCCTCTACTAAGGACATGGAAGATAGAATCATATTTCATTTTTTCTACTGTATCAGGTAAGAATCTAAACCATCTATTTGGTTTTTCACTGCTAAATTTAGGGTCATATTTTTTTTTGAGTCCCTGTTATTTAATTGGATGTTTGTTGGTCCTCAATGCACTAATTGTGGGTGCTGAATATTGTTAGAAAGTTGTGGTTTTAAATTCCAAGTTAATTAGATTTAGCGAAAGTGTGTGTATGTGAGTAGGTGGCAGTTTTAGTTAGAAAGCATTCTTTTGAAAAATTTATTGTTGTAGGCATTTCCAATTTTCCATTGTGAAATGATATTTTTGTACTTTATTATATTCAATACTTCTTAATGGTTATTTGTGCATCTATAATATATATCAATTGATGCATTTAGTCTTTTTGTTTTGTTATAATTTACGAAATATATGTTTTTTCATGTTCTTTGTGTGAATTTCTTATGTTATGATACCTAGGATGTTTATTTAAAATGATTTTTTTATTTAATGTGGAATTTGATGTTTTATATAAAAGAATTTATTAACCTTGATTGTGGTGTGGTGGTAAATACATGTTGGTGAATCTATTTGGGTGTGTATTTTTTTGTGTTGGTATAGAATGCTAAATGTTTAATGTATTTTGGAAAGAATGGTTTTAGGGTTTAAAAGCTATTGTTTTGTATTCTTTAAATAATGTTTTTAGTTGGTTGTGGTTTTTAGTAAATTTGTGGTTTTGAGAAAATAGTTTTCTGTATGATTTTTGTTTTTGGGTGTTCCATTGGATGTTGGCACATCCATTGTGGAACTATGTTTAGAAATTGGAGTTCCCATGAATGAATTTAGTACATTATAAATAGTAATTTCTTAAATCCTTGGTTCATTGAATGGTTCCTTATATTATAATGGATGTGGGATCCCTTGTACAATTTAAATGGAAATGTTAAAAAATGGAAACATTGATGGTTTTCAAATTTGGATATTTGTGTGTGTGTGTTTTTGTAAACATGTGGATTGAGGGGAAGTTGTCCAAGTTTAAAAAATTGGAAGAAAATTATAATCCTGAAGGACTTTTGACAAATCTACTCTTTATTACACAGTTAAACATGATTTTTTACATAAAACCATCACATGATACCACATGGGTGATCAAGAGGTATAGATAATTTGGGAATTAGGAACATTACATAACAGTATAAAACATAGAACACAACATCCTATTGAAAACATCGTTTACATGACCATCACATTCTCTCATACTTAACATTAATGGGATAAACTGAGTACATGAATAAGAAAAGGGTGAGCTATAAATCCTAGTAAGGGAATAAACTTGGGATAACACGAGGAATAAAATAAATGTTACACAATCGGCATATCAATGGAGTGAAATAAAAATACTAACTTAATGGCATGATAATGCATGATAACCATAACATGGAAATGTGGAAACAACACTTAACATGGAATTAGCATGATCCAAGAATCATTTCATGTGGATCATGAGTAAATCCTCATTTCAAATGAATCATTAGAAAACCATAATTGCAATTTAATTATCATGAGTCATCAATCATTTCCCATGTCCTATCACGATACTATACTTTACCTAATGCATTGGAGCCCTATCAGGGGGTACCCTTCTTAATCATTTCATTTCATGCATAAGTGTGCCACATGGATCATAAAATGTGGATTCATTATACATATTATTTATTCCATGATAAAGGAGTGTGTAATTCATTCATGAAAGTCATTAAAAAAATGTAAATGTTCATAAAGATTAATACCATTGATGGAGTAATGGGTATAGTATTCACTACACAATGACTTTGGCTTGGAAAATCGCCGTGGAATTTCTATAGCATAACGACATGACATAATAACTCATAAAAATGGTTGATGAGAGAGAATAAGATGTCTCATCATATTTAAATTAAATGGATAGTAAGGGGTTCATATAGATACTTGTCCCAACAAACTTAATTGAATTTAGATGCATAATACAAAAGCATTACCTGGATGTAAATGATGAGGGAGAAATTTCTTTTTGAATTTAGGCATTGTAACATGTGTACATGGGAGGAATTAATGAGATAGAAAAGGGGTCTCTAATCATCCAAAACTAATGGGTGAATTATGGGGGAGGTGATAAATCATGCCCCAACATTTGTAATTGAAAAAAATGGCATAACAACTTAAAGAAAATGGGACAAAATGAGAAATAAAGAAACCCCTTACATGGAAGTGTGCTTCCAAAGGCATGGAAGAGGCTTAAGGGAGGCTTCGTGGGATATTAGGATGCCTTGGTAAGATAATAGAGAGGGGAGAACAGGGTATGGTTGTACTCCAAAGGCTTTTATTGAAGAGAAAGTTGGAAAATGAGTGGGTTTATATTGGAATGGAGATGGAATTCCTTATTATTTAGGTTTGGGTCACCATAAATTAAATTAATCAATACCACAAACCAACTGATGGGTTCTCCCATGGTCTTTTCCAAATGGGAGTGGAAAACAATTTTTTATATGGCCAATGGCCCAACGTCTTCAAATAATAGGGTTTCTTAAGTGGAGGTGATTCTTACTCTCAAGGAAATTCATTTAAAAAGTGAAAATGTGTTATATCTCTTGGAGGGACCACTAAAGTTATGTAAAATAAAACAAAAAAAATAAATCTAATTATTTTAATTGAAAAAATATATTGGCTGAAAATAATGTTTATAGTATTCTATTACATAACTATTGGGTCATTATAATGTCATAAAACACATTATATATTTAAACGGTATTTAATTTTTACCCAAAAATTTGACTATATCAAAAAATTATGAAAAATTCACCGTTGGATAATTTCGACATCCTGACTCCAAAAATAATATTTATTTTATCTAAATAAATTTCTAAATATGTGAAGTTTTACATTAAAAATTCTCCATTTATCGAAAATTCATTGGTTTTGACAGAAACTGCATTCAATCCTTAATAAAAATTACAATTGAATTTATAAAATTATACATTCATAAATATTAAATAAATTTTAATTTAATAATAATATATTATTAAAATATTATTTAATTAAAAAATACATTAATTCATCAAAATATATCACTTGGTTAAATATTAACTAAAAATACTATTTTCACTTTAAAAACTCTGAACAAAGTAATAATATTTGAATGAAAGTATATTAATTAATATATAAAAAATAATGAACATAATAATAGTGATATGGTATTTTTACATAACCCCTTATAACACCCACATAAAACCAAAGAGTAAGGTGTGCGATGGTGAAAGACTCTTGGGGTGGCTCAAATAACATTGCTCGGGTGGTAATCTCTATCAACTTCCACTTCTCTCGTAGGCCATTCTATTCGAGCTTATCATGTTGAAGCTTGGTTTGGACTTGTTCAAGAGCAAAGCCCAATGGCACCACATTTTTTCTAAGCTCTGAAAAATGGGCTTCATGTGATGCATGTATACTAGATGAGGCCATCAATACCATAGTCTGAGTAAATTTGATTTTTTAATGTCCAATATTTATATTAATCATGATATCACTATTAAATAGCTATATTAGCAATGTTCAGTATTCATAATAGTATTTTAAAAAGCAAAAACATAAAACCAAGGTTGTTCACATTTAATATTAACATTTTACATAATGAGACATTTATTTAGATCAAGAGGAATTTCGATTAATGATAGTTTGGGTCATTACAGTCTTCCACCCCCCCCCCCCTTATGAAATTTCACCCATGAAATTTCCTATTCCATCACTAAAATAGATGTGGTTAACATTTCTTCATCACTTCATCTGATTCCCACATTGCTTCTTCAAACTTGTGGTTTCTCCCCAACACTTTCAAGAGGGGCATTAACTTATTTCGTAGAATTTTTCTCAACAATCTCTGGTCATCAATGGTTGCTCCATGTAAGAAAGATCGTACTGTAACTGTAATACCTATGAATAGAGGACATGTGAGGGGTGTAGTATGTACTTTCCCAAGAGGGATACATGAAATTCATCAAATACTTTGTCCATGGTAGGTGGAAGTGCTAGTCGATAGGCCTCAACCCCAACACGATCAAGAATCTCGAAGGGGTTGATTTACCTAGAACATTATTAATATTTCATTCCAAACCTCATAACCTTCTTCCATGGATATATGCATAGAAATAAAATGTCTCTAACTTTAAAAAGAATGTATCATTGACAGTTAACTTTATAACTCTTCTGTCGATTATGTGATGCCATGTTATGATACTGAATGGTTTTCACCTTCCCCCAAATTTCTTAGACCATTTACGGTCCTAATAGCTTACACTCACTTACATCATCCCAATATTCCTGTGTTTTTCACCTCTTCCAATATAAGTCTTCATAAAGTGCCATTTAGATTCTCTAGTGGAATCTATTATTATATTTGAATTCAACCAGAGGAAGTAGATGATCCCATCATAAATTAAAGTCCATTGAGAATGCCCTCAACATATCCTCGTGTTTTTGTATACTCCTCTCAGATTGTCCATCAGTTTGAGGATGATAACCTATACAGGTGTTCAGATTAGTGTCCAGAGCATGTTAAAGACTCTTCTAAAATGTATAGGTGAATCTTGGATCTCATAAATATACAATTGATAGTGGTACTCCATGTAGCCTTACAACATTTCTGATATATATTTGCACAAGTTTTTCAAATTAGAAATCCTGCTGAATTGAAAAAAAGTGTGTAGACATTGTAAGACAATCCACATCAACCCAGATTTCATTGTTGCCTTTCTATTTCTTTGGAATTGAAGTGAAAAAGACCATGGTGATGTTCTCCCATTTCCATTCTGGAGTGGGTAATGGTTGCATCATCTCTTTAGACTTCTATCTC
Organism: Viscum album; assembly: GCA_963277665.1. Classification (NCBI taxonomy): domain Eukaryota; kingdom Viridiplantae; phylum Streptophyta; class Magnoliopsida; order Santalales; family Viscaceae; genus Viscum; species Viscum album. Next base: position 1,212,334,336 of record OY728131.1, on the reverse strand, counting down.
TGATCCTTCCCTTGCTAACACACCAGTACTGTTGATGGAAATTCAGTGATATCCTTCATCCTATTATCCCACCAATAATGCTCTAATTGATCTCAATACAACTTTTGGTTTCATGGGTGAATAAATAAATTTTAACAATGTTAATCATCCATTAGTTTCTTCTTTAGCTCTAAACATGATGTCACACATAGTCGTTTCCCAAATCTCACAATTCCTTCTTCATTAACATTGAACTCTGAGGATTTTCCTCTTCTGATAGCTTCTACATTCTTCTCAATTCCCACATTTTCATTTTTATCATCCTTTAACCTTTCCAAAAGAAATTGTTGAGCAGTCATTTGTGAAAGGATTTATGATTTTCCCTTCATTATGATTACCATGTTCAAACCCTTCAAATCTAAGATGATTGGATCCTTCTCAATTATCATCAGTGATCGAATCATTGGGTACTTTATACTTAAAGCATCTGCCACCTTGATCTCTTTCCCAGGGTGGTAAATGGATTGAGAAGTCATAGTCTTGGATCACATATAACTGTCTTCGTTGTCACATGTTCAACTCTTTCGATGTGAATATATATTTAAGGCTGTTGTGGTCCATATATATTTCACACTTCTCCCCAACGAGATAATGCCACCAAATTTATAAAGAGAATATTACCATAGGAAACTCACAATCATGTTTTGGATAAATATTCTCATTCACATTAAATTACCATCAATTAGAGGCCATGACATTGTCATTTTTCATCAACAAACATCCTAGGACCATTTTCAAAGATTTGCTAAAGTCCACAAAAATATCTCCACCTTTCGGTTAAGATAGTACAAGTGCAGTGGTAAGACTCATTTTCAACTCCTTGAATCTTTATTCACATTCATCACTCTATGTAAATTTTACTATATTCCGAGTTAGCATGGTAAGAGGGATGGACAATCGTGGTAAATTTCTCACAAATCGTCGATAATATCTATCTAACCACAAAATGCTAGGGATATCCGTTTCTGATGTTAACCTCAATCATCCCTCTACTGTAGTATTATTTGATGGATCCAAAAATATCATATTGCTTGTAATTATATAGCCCAAGAACTACAAAATAAACAGTGTTTAGCGGCGGTTTTTTGGCGGCGGTTCACAAAACCACCGCTAAACGTTTTCCGAAATACGTTTCGCGGCGGTTTTTAATAAACCGCCGCTAAACCTTTGTTTTTTTTTAAAAAAACCCCGAACCTTCCCTACCCCGACCCCCGTTTCCCCCGACCCCGCGTGCTGCAACCCTCGCCCGCAGCCCCCCGCGACCCCCCGGCGATCCTGCGACCTCCTCCGGCGACCCCGCGTGCTGCAACCCTCGCCCGCAGCCCCCCGTGACCCCCCGGCGATCCCGCGACCTCCTCCGGCGACCCCGTGACCTCCTCCGGCGACCCCGCGACCTCCTCCTAAGGAAGGTATATTTTAGTTCGTTTAGGTTTCATGATTTATTATTTTTATATCTAATGGTTCATGGAATTCAGATTAGTGTACCTCATTTCTTAATGATATGTATGGAGTATTTGAATAAACCTTTTTCCAGATTCAATACACTTCTTTATCCAAAGTTTATTTCTATTATACTGGAAGGGATAAACTTAGTTACTTTAGGAGTTTATAGAATGTTTTTCCAAGTGGTGTTTATTTAAATTGGACTACCTCTAAAAGGATAAATATTAGTTGGAATCCTAATAAAATAATGTAGATATTTGATGAGTGGAGACTCTAAGAGATGTTCAATCCAGTCTATCATCCCTCTAGGATATGGGTTTTAATTTATCATGGTTTGGAACTAGATAAAATTGTTGATTCTAATTAATCCTCTGATGAGGATGAATCCCAAACTATAGATTTGGTTGTATAAGTCATAAGATATTTTGATTAAATCCAAGAAAATTATCATGTACATGAATCTCATGATATGTTAGAACTAATGAGATAATAAGTACCTTATATTCATAATGCTCAAAAACATCCTAATTTTTTATTTGAGCCTACTATAGTTATTTTTTTCTCATGAGAGATAAATCAATAAGAGATAATTCATCTCCTAGGAGAGATTTCAAACTTCAATGTTGTTTAGACTAATTATTACATATTCTAAAAGTGATAAGTATTTTTATTCTACTATAGTGGAGAGTCCACCTATGTTTTAGATTGGTGGAGCTCACATTTTTTATTCCTTTCCTTCTGAATATGAATCCCCAATAGATAACCATTTCATTGATTTGGGTGTATATATTCCTAAGAATGTTGTAAATAATGTTGAAAAAGAGGAAAAATAAGTTGATAAGGCTAATTAAAATGATAGAAAAGATAATCATGATAACCTAGAAGGAAGTGCATAATGAGCTTCTATAGTTTACACAAGGAAAGAATAATTAGTTGAGCCTAGGCTTCCTTATACATCTTTTTTTGAGAGACCAATTAGACTTGACTCTACTAAAGACCTATTGAAGATTTTGGAAACCCCGCCTTCTCATATATATGCTCCTAAGAACACTTCTCGGGAAGATCATGTCTATTAATCTTCTTATAGAATTGAGGTTATAGCCAGGGATGATTATAGTGAAGAATATGAGGTCTTTTTGAAGGAAATTGAGAGACCACATAGGGTATTCTCACTGAAAGAATAATCTAGAGATAGATTCTTGATAATATTTCTCATTATTCTAATTATGTCCATTACTTCATTACCAATTTTGATTCTACTAAAGCTAAATCTACTAAATATAAAGAGTCTAGACCTTATTTAATCCCTATTTTTTACCTCAATTCTAGAAATCTCATTCATTTTAAGAATGATGTTTAGAGATGTTAAATAAAATTTTCATGTGTATCAATTTTTTAATAATATTGATCAATGGGAAGATATAGAATATATTGTTTAGAAGGTTGTTTCTCACCATCATCTGAAGTTATTTCTCATGTTATGCAATCAGTACCAAGAATTTCAATCATTCATAAAGGAAATAGAATGTTTTAAAAGTCATGTGGAATCCCTATAAGTATATCTAAACAATATTATAGATACCATGGATTTAAGGTATCTATCTATGATTACCAAACCTTATCAACCTTATAACTATTATTTAGAGCCTCCTCCTACACCTCCTATTTTAGTTAATAAATTTCTAATTAGAATGTTAGTCCATAAATAGATTCAAGATATTCTATATAGTTTAAAGTATATAGAAAATAGAGTTCAAATGGATATTTATACTCATGGTGAGAAACACTTTCATTTGATTAAGGAAGAAACAAACAGGTCTACTAAGGAAAACAATATAACCAAGGGTGAAATAATATATTATCTGAAAATAATTTACACTAAATATTACCTTAAAACTCATTTTCTATAATTTGTTAGAGACTTGAAAACTCCACCTCTGGTAGTTTCTTTCAAATCTATGGTAGAGAATTTTTTGGAAATGACTCCGCTACAAGATAATTTCTTTTTCAGAAAAAGATGTCTTTATTCAATAAATGGAGAATGGAATAGCGGTTGTAAACAATATCACAAGTCTTTTGGAACCTTATATGTAGGTTTCCAATACTCTTATGTTAGATCCTCCTACCCTACCTATACCAAGACCATATTTAGTTTCTTTTATATTCCTCCAAGAAAACCTTTTGGTCTTATAATTTCTCAACAACTTATCCATGTTATTACTATTTTCATATAAATAACCATTCTTATACCTATTTATACTCATTAGACTTATGATCCTCCTCCTGATATTCGAAAAGGGAAGGATCCCATTACCCCTTCTAAATAATTAGTTCTGCTAATTCGGATTCTGATTAGATTCGCATAGGGATAATGTTCAATCTTTTTGAAAAATTAATGAAAATTACACTTCAATATTATTTATGTGTCTCTTATATTTATTATTCTTTCACCCTTTATGATTTATTTTTTATAATCCCAAAGTTGGATTAATATGTGTGGAATAATAATTTTATTACAAAGGGGGAGTAAATTGTCTCAATTTACATTGATTTATTCTTTACTTGCAATTTTTTACTTATATTATATTTAGAACTCTTTAATTATGACCTACATCAATCCAGAACTCAAGGCCCAATAGCCTCACTCCATTTCAAACATCCAAAGCACAACCCTAGCATAACCTTCATCTCAAGGTATTCAACCATCCAAAACCTGATCCAACACCCATCACCAAAACTAATACACTAATATGGTTCCTACCTGAGACCATCCAACTTGAAACTCTAGCCACACCATTAATCGATTACTTTCCTTCCATGGTTCTCAACACCATATTACTTACTTCGTCACCACAATTTTCTAGTTTTGAGAACTTCACTCATCATAAAAGAGGTCAACAGAACCTCAACTCAACCTTCAAAACTTCCCTAACATGTTTTTCAACTCACAACATCCATAAAAACTCCACCCAATTCTAGCATTCATTATTTCTGCCAAAACTACCCAGATTTGTCACACTTTCACCATCCATATCTCAACCAAGGACTGCTTGGTTCTTCTTCAAAAGTCATTCACATTACTAGGATAAACTTATCATTTCAACATTAACTTGAGGTGCCTCGCAGCCCACCACATCCATTCCCTTTCTATCCAACTATGTCTTTCCATTCCTGCTAACTCACTCTGTTGGTTCCAAACTTCCCCTATTGGCATGTCTCCCCTCTACCCAAACACTAAGCCTTCTCACTTAAGGTATACCTCCATCACCTACACACACCATATCCAAGTTCCACCTGGCCTTCCCTAAGAACCCCCAAACATGTCCCTTATAGGTTTCTATTTGGAACCTTGATTCCTCCACATCCACTCTACAGTTTTCTCCACATTTCCATGACTAACATAATTATCTCCACCTTAGGAGGGTCATTATCACTAATTTAATCAAGAAATTCAAACACCATGTCTCATGCTTCCATCACAAGATGAACCCCAAAACTTAAATGTGGCCATTTAGATTTCCCTAGAACAATAAAACAAACATTACCCATTGTGAAAATGGTTTCAGTGAATGTAGTTAACTTGATTTAAAATGCATTATGATCAGTTTCGATCACACATCAATGGGGTGTTGTTTGAGGCAACATATATGTGTGATTGATGGTGTTATGATAAGGGTGTATCCCGATATTCTTATTGCTACTCAATGAGGTGTTGACGCTGTCTCCTATGGACCAGACTTGTTCAGTTGGTCTGAAATGGTAAATGTGGTCAATGAATCATCTTTATTATATTATGCATACTTTATGGTCAATGGTTCATCTTTATTATATTATGTTTCTATAGTCTTACACTATCGTATATTTTGTGTAGACACATTGTGATATACATGGATAAAAGCTGGATCACATTACTGAGGAACACACCTCAATATGTTAAGGGTTTGAATGGGTTTTTAGATTTTGCAATTTCTAATCGATCCGTTGAAGGGAGAATTAGATGTCCATGTCCTAAATGTAAATTTAGAACATGGTTGAAGATAGATGAAGTTTATGAACATTTAATAGTGAAGCAATTCCCTGAGAAATATTTGTGTTGGATTTGGCATGGAGAATCAAACAATACAGAAAGATTGAGGAATGATGTTAATCCACAGAATGAGGTCCCAAGTTCTTCGACAATGGAAAATGAAATGCAAAACCTCATAAATGATGCATTCGGAACTGCAAGACACCACTATGAGCATCAAAACATATCAGAACAACCAGAAGAGGGTGCTACAAATTGCAACGTGACAAGTGATGTTTCTGAGACTGTAACACAAGCAGATCAAGATTGTAACATATCATTGGATCCTCTTGATTCTGTGGAGCCAAATGTAAGGGAAAACTTCAGTGAGGAAAATGCATTTCATGATTTAGTTGACGATGGAAATCAAGAGTTGTATAGTGGGTGTTTGAAATATTCAAAGATTTTATTTCTACTGAAGTTGTACCATATCAAATATCTATGTGGAATTACAAATAAGGCAATGTCCATGTTATTGGAATTGATTCGTGATGCATTTCCTGAAGCAAAAATCCCAGAATCGTTTTATGATATGAAAAAAGTTGTTAACAAGCTTGGTCTGAATTATACAAAAATACATGCGTGTCCCAATGATTGTATGCTTTACTAGGGAGAGGATTCAAGTAGACAGAATTGTAAGAAATGTTCTTCTTCTAGATGGCAGTCAAAGGGTGATGTTGGAAGTATGACTGAACATAATTTCACGGAGAAGAAGAAAAGGAACACACCTGCAAAAGTTTTTTGTTACTTTCCTTTGAATCCTCGGTTGCAATGATTATTCATGTCATCAAAAACCATCGAACACATGATGTGGCATGTTGTAGATAATAACAATGATGGGTTAATGAGACATCCACGAGATTCCCAATCGTGGAAGACATTTGATTAATTACATACAGATTTCTTAGCTGATCCTAGGAATGTTCGATTGGGATTGGCTGCCGATGGATTCAACCCATTTGGGACTTTGAGTACGAGTTATAGCATTTGGCCAGTTGTTTTGACCCCTTATAATCTGCCTCCGTGGATGTGTATGAAACAAACATCTTTTATCATTTCGATGATTATTCCTGGAAATAAAATGCCTGGAAATGATATTGATGTATACCTGCAGCCTTTGATTGAAGAATTGCAGGAGTTATGGAGCAACGGTGTTGAGACATTTGATGTTTCTTCTAAAACAATGTTTAAAATGCATGATGCTTTAATGTGGACCATTAGTGACTTCCCTGGGCTTGGGAATTTATCTGGTTGGAACACTTATACGGTTTTGGCTTGTCCCATTTGTAACTTTGATTTCGAGCCCAAACGGCTACCTCACAGTAGAAAATGGTGCTTCTTGTGCCATCGATGATTTCTTGATGCATCTCATAGATTTCGGCTGAACAAATCAAAATTTAATGGTTGCATTGATCGTAGACCACCTCCAAAGTTGTTAACCGGTTCTAAAATATTGGCACACCTTGAAAATGTTAAAACAAAATTTGGGAAGGTTCATCATTTGAATGACAGCGGAAAACGAGTGCGAAGTGCATCGTCAAGTGAAATCAGAACACAACAATGGAAGAAAAAAAGTATATTCTTCAAACTTCCCTATTGGGAATTTAATTCTTTGCGCCACAATCTTGATGTGATGCATATTGAGAAGAATGTATGTGATAATTTGATTTTCACATTACTTAATGAGCATGGAAAGTTGAAGGATCATCTCAATGCTCGCAAAGACTTACAAGTAATGAACATAAAACGTGATCTCTGGCCAGATGAGAATGAAAAGTATGCTCTGGCCATTTTTTCATTGAAAAATAGGGATAAAGATACGTTCCTTCAAATTTTAATGAATGTGAAGGTATCTTATGGGTATTCGAGTAACATCTCGAGGTGTGTTGACTTGAAGAATCGTAAGTTATATGGATTGAAAAGTCACGATTCACATGTTTTGTTACAACAGTTACTACCATTGGCATTGCGTACATTATTACCTGAAAATGTTACTGCTGTTGTACTCCATTTCTGCACATTTTTCAGACAGTTATGTGAGAAAGTTCTACATCCATTTCATCTTGACAACCTACAGGAGAGGTTTGTATTGATCTTTTATGCAATGAAGATGATCTTCCCTCCATCGTTTTTTACTGTCATGATGCATTTAACTGTACATTTGGTTGATGAAGCTAAATTAGGAGGCCCCGTTCATTATCAATGGATGTATCCAATTGAGAGGTATTTTATTTATATGTTTCTAGTTAAGTAAAAAAAATTTGGCATTTAAATAAATGCATAATATTATTATTTTTTTTCACAGTTATCTTGGTCATTTGAAAGTATACGTGAGAAATAAAGCTCAACTAGAAGGCTCTATTTCTGAAGGCTATTTGGCCGAGGAGTGTCTCACCTTTTGTTCCAGATATTTGGATGATATTGAGACAAGATTTACTCGAGTTGGACGTGTTGACGACACATCAACTCAAACTCAAATGCATCAGAAATCAAAAATATTTCCTGCTATTGGCCGATCAGTTGGGAGGACCTCATACGCACAGGCACATAGATATGTGCTGCTGAATAGTGAAATTGCAGATCTATTTATTGAAGAGTTGAGGATACAAAAAAAGAGATGAATGAGAAGCCGAACACGAAATGAAATAGATATAACAAAAGCTGTGAATAAAGAGCTGGTAGAATGGTTTGCACGACGTGTAAGATTATAAATATTGCAATAAATACGAATATTACTTTGACACATACAATTTGCAAATCTATTAAATTCTATTTTTTTTCAAATCATGAATACTGATACTCGAGCTGACTTTTCAAAAGATTTGAAGTTTCTTGCTAGAGGTCCTATAAAACAAGTTAGAAAGTTCAATGCTTATAATGTGAATGGTTTTAGATTTCGTACAGTCGATCGAGAAGTGGGTTTGAAAACACAGAATAGTGGTATTTTTACATTTGCTGAAGTGAAATACTATGGAAAGCTGCATGATATTATTGAATTAAACTACCATGGTCATTTTTCTGTTGTTTTATTCAAATGCAAATGGGTCGATTTTATCAGAGGTGTTAAAAGAGATTCCTTGCAATTTACTTCTGTAAACATCTCTCGCTTGATGGATGTTGGTGATCGTGAACTGCATGATCCATATATCTTAGCATCGCAGGGAAAAATGGTATATTATGTGAATGATGTTGTGGATGAAGGGTGGAGTGTAGTTACTCACATAATACAAAGAGATTTGTATGATATGGGTGATGAAGTGGAAGATTTGACCTCCGCAATTGAATTTCATCAACAACAGGAAGCAGAATTATTTGTCCATCATGATATTGAAAATATTGGTCTAGCAAGGATGAATGAAGTGGATGAAGCAATGGAGCAGGAAATCGACATGATTGAAGGGGAAAATGATTGTATTGACAATTATTTATTCATTCAGAAACTACTTGTTTCATTTCTATAGTCATTCATTATCATTGTTATATATATTTTGTTTGTTAATACTGGGCATCTATTATCATTTTTAATTTTTTTTCTGCATAAATTTTTTGAAATATATATTCTGAACTTAATTTTATTTGATTAAATGATAGGAATGACAAGGAAGAAGCGGTACACTATTCCTTCTTCTTCTGCGACAGATGACGATCCGTCTGTCCCCACGGCATCATCTCCCCCTGCACCATCTCTGACACCATCAGTGGATGCCTCATTAGAGGATGAGTCATCGCCTCCCCCTACAGGAGCTTCAGCAGCGGGGCAGCGACACCCCCCTCCAGTTCATCACGGACATTCTGGAGGGTCGCAGTCATAGGTACAAATTTTAATCAAATAAATTTATTGCATTTTGTTTATAGTAATTGTTTTCTCATTGCAGATGAATAAAATGAAACCGTGGAAAGAGACATAAAAAGTTCTGATGTTTGGAACATGCATGGCAAGAAGATAGTGGTGCCATTTGATTCTTATGGGGTCCCGACAGATGACGCCGCAGGTTTACTTGGTCAGATTATAGGTCAGCTGGCAGCGGAGCCCGTTTCCCTGTCTATTTCGTATGATGATTGGAGGCATATGCCTCCAAACTGGAAAAATGAAGTTTATGATTCTTAGATAAAGGTAAATTTATTACTTTATGGTTTAATTGAATGTCATTTTACTAATATATTCAAAATGAATTTCTGTATACAGATGTTCTTCCACTTTACCGTTGCTGATGTGATAGCACGGAAGTGGAACTTGAAAAATCTTGGAAAAAAATGGAAAGATTTCAAATGGAGGTTGTGGTGTGATGTCAACGATTCTTCGTTGACCGTGCAGCAGATGTATGAGAAGATACCCAGTGGGGTACCGAAGGAACAGTGGAAGGTTTTTGTCGATAGACATCGTGATGAGAAGCGGATGGTATTGAAATATATATTATTATATTATCCTCATTTTACATTTATACATGTACATAAAGAGGAGATAGACATTGAATGCAATACTGTTAAATTTAATTTTATTTATTTCAGGATCTCTCAAGAAAGAATGCTTCTAACCGGGCGAAGCAGGTAATCTCGCACACTGCGGGTTCAAAAAGCTTTTCAAGAAGCCGAATGTCATTGGTAATATTTTAATTAGTTTAAATATTTATAAGATAATATTATCTATTTAACATATTTGATTGATGATTTATCTTTGTTTAATGCAGTCACAGAGTTTAGGTCATGAAGCATCCCAAACAGAATTGTGGCTGGATGTTCATAAAAAACAGATGGAAGTTTTGTTAATGAACCTGCCAGAAAAGTTGGGGTATGAAGTCAATTATTTATTATAATAACTTAATATCGGTTTTTACTGTTTTAATATATATTGATATTTGATTTATAGGTAAAAATTAAAGAAATATGGGATGCCAATCCTGGGCAATCCTACTCAGTCTCCCAGGATGACCCGGTTGGTCAAGTCCTTGGGAAGGAGCATCCTGGTAGAGTGCGCGGGAGGGGTTTGGGACCCGTACCATCTGAGGTCTTTCGCATTCCATCAGGGATTTCGGCCTCATCTACTCCTGGTTATAGTCATTTCATACCTGAAGATGCTCAGAGGGAGATGTCTGCTCTACGAAACACAGTTCACCAGTAGGGGAATCAGATATCTGATTTGCAGAAAGAGTTGCTTGAAATACGTCAGCATATGAGCAGATATGCCCCTGGTGGTAGTGCATCGGGTAGTGGTGAGCAGTTAAATCACAAAAAAATCAAAATCATTTAGTTTTCAAATTTTTATTGGTTTTAATTTTTATTATAAATATGCAACAATATTTAATTTTCAATATAATGTTCTTATAGGTGGCAGCATGTGGTGGAGATGAAGGTGGAGAGGGTGACGATGCAGCATCAGATGATGAGTAGTAGTATTGTTGATGTGTTGAACAAGTATGATAACAGTTGGTTTGTATATGTAACATTTATGACACATAGTTGCCACCAAACATTTCCATGTCCTAACATTTTCTTGATTTCCCATGTTTCCTTATGTATACAATCATTAAATCCTTTTGGTGGAGGGTCAAATATTGTGATGGTCACAATGTATCCCCAATATTAGGGAGGATATGTGATCATATATTGAATAATGATTTCATAACATTATATAGAAATCAAGGAGTCCAGTTAAATACATTATTAAGAATGATTGCACATGGATGAGGTTTTAGGACTCCCCATGATACCATAATTAATTGTTTAGAATGTAATTCCTATTTCATATCATCATTATTGGGAGGAATATGGAATCCATCCATTACCTAAACTCTCTTTAAAATGACTTTCAATCCCCTAATCGATGGAAATCTGGAATTGAATTTCAATAAGTTGTGGGATTTTTTGGGAACATTAATTTTGACCTAGTTTCATTATGTGTGAATAAAACACCAATTTTTTTTTGTTTTCCAATAAAAATATACATTATTCATCTGTTTTTGTGTATATATTCTATGAGTTGTGTTGGATATTGTATACTTTTACATTGTGATGTGTCTATGTAAGGGAATAAAAAAAATATTTTTCTAGTGTGGTGTAATGCATGACTTAAAATATCCTAATAATTATAGAAAATATAAAAGAAGATCAGGATCATTTCAATACCACTGTATAATATAGATGTAGACCCATGTAGTTATATTTCAAAGATCATGTGTTCTTGAGGTTGTTTCCATGATGGTGTAGGCATATTTTGTGTGAGGGAGTGTGGATTCTCCTAGGTTGTTCTGGATTTTTTAGGTTTTGGTGAACATTGGTGAGGTGTTATATCTGTTGGAGCTCTAACCACTGATAAAAATAATTCACAATATCATCCATGTATCCCAACATTACTGAAATAATCAAGATTCATGGTTTTAAATGGTCAATTACCCATCATTTAAATGAAACCAAATTTGATGATACAAAAAATGGAATTTTGACAAACATAACAACCCAATAACGTTTGGTAAGTTAAATTTTGAATCTTAAATTAGGGGACTCCTTCTATATTATGTATTAACCTATTTTTATCTTGTTTCATCAATCCTTAGATATGGTTTTAATTTTTTAGATCCACTATATGGGACATGGACTCCCCAAACATGCAATTCTAGGTATGTTCTTTACTACCATTCTTCATTTGATTGCACCGTGATGCGATGTTTGATGTTGTTTTTAGTCCCCCTCCCTTATTCCTCCATTCTCTAAATGGGTTATGTTACTGATCAAAGCATTACCTTGGTATATATAGGCTATTACATCTCCTTCTCATTTCCATTTTTTTGTGTAGAAATAATTATAGTATATTCTATTAGGGTGTCCTTAATCTCTATTGATTTTACCATTTATGAAATTATCGTGGTTTTCTCCATGTGGGTGGGTAATTGAGATAACTCAAAGAAAAAATAACTAATTGATTTTGAAATGGATTTTACGTGATCCGTGATTTCAAATATGGTTACTAGATATTTGGTTTTTCATTATTATTCCACAGTATCATTCTCTTCTTCCTTGTGATTCCTGAATGTATTATTTGTCTATTTATAAAATCTTCTTTTGGATGATTATTTTAACTCATCCATCGAAAAAGGAATAATAGGTATATTTTGATAACAATCAATTACATTGAAAATTTTGATAATTATGAAAAAACAACCACATGAGATGATGAATTAATGTGAAATTGTCTTCATATATCTTGAAATATATTCTTGTGTACATTTGGTTGTCTGTTGTTCATCTTTTTTTGTGTGGGATTTAAGGGGTTTGAAGTATGATGGAACCAACAAGTTTGGTTTCACAATTTGTTTTTAATTGTGGACGTGTTATGGGTGAATTTGGTTCTTATAGTGAGATACATGTTTCTTGTTATGGTGTGGTTTTTTCTATGAGGGATGGTGTTTTTAATGTTGGTTTTTATTATGGTAAGAGATGTTATGGTCACTATTATGAGGATGTTGGTTTTTGTGTGTAGTGGTTTGTGGTAGTATTATTTTAGTGATGGAATATGAAATGGTAATGATGTAATAATGTTGTAAGCTGTTGTACATTACAAATATGTGTGGATGTGATATTATGTGGGGCTGATGGGTGAGATGTGGCTGTGGTTTTGGAAAATTTAGGGTAGTGGTGGAGCAGATCCAACATATTTTTTTTTCCAGTTCAACATTTAGCGGCGGTTTTAACCGCCGCTAATGCCATACCTGTGAGCATTTAGCGGCGGTTAAAACCGCCACTAAATATATTATGTTGATATTTAGCAGCAGTATTCACCGCCGCAGAATAGGCGCATCAAACGCCTGAATTTAGCAGCGGTTAAAACCGCTGCGAATAAGATACCCCTATAACCGCCGCTAAATGAAGAGAAACTTCCGCTAAATGAAGGACCTACGACACATTTCTAAAACCGTCACAAAATCGAAAAAACCACCGCTAATAGATTTCCGACGCCAAACTTAGCGGCGGTTTTTGTAAACCGCCGCCACACAATATACCGGCGGTTTAAACCGCCGCTAAACCGGAAAAAAACCTCCTCTAGGACTGGCATTTGTTGTAGTGAGTGTGACCCCCTTCAACCATAACTAATGCATACTGTTCTTTGCATATAGTTTCTCCTTTTCCAAGGTTTCTAGTACCGTTATCTGATGCTTCTCGTGATGCTGCTTGGTTTTGTAGTATATTAGAATATCATTTATAAATACTACCACAAATTTGCTAACGCAGTATCTAAAGACTCTATTCATTATGTCCATGAAGACTGATGTAGCATTAGTGTGTCGAAAAATCATTACTATGAATTCTTAGTGCGCGTATCTTGTACGAAAAGAAATCTTGGGGATATCTTCCTTCTTCAACCTTACATGATAATATCCCAATAACAAATCTACGTTGGAGTAGTATTGTTCTCCACACAGCTGATAAAAAAAGTCATCAATTCATGGGATTGGATTCTTGTTATTTATCATGATTTTTTTTGCTCATGATAATCCATGCAAAGAAGAATTTACTTATCCATCTTCTTGATGAATATGATGGGTACACCCCATGGTGAATCACCTAGCCATATAAACCCTTTATACAGATTCTCTTGTAGTTGTTTCATCAGCTCCTCAAGATCCACAACAACCATTTAATATGGTGTCTTTGATATTGGAAAATCCCTAGGTATATGGTCAATTAATAATTAAACTTCTTTTTTATGAGTAAGACCAGAAAATTCCTTGGGGAACACTTAAATGAATTCCCTCACAATAAGAATGTCTTCAAGGATGGTTGCCTCCTTAGACTCAATAATCTATGTCAGATATGAATGCTCAAAGGGCAGTAATATCCATGCATGATATGATGGAGCTAAAGAAGATTCATCTTCCTCATTGCACTTGTATAGAATCGGGGGTCAATTCTCCACATGAAGATCGGTTTCCCTCTCATGTAAATTTATGTTGGCTCTATATAAGGAAATCCAATCCATGGAAAGAATTGCATCAAATTTCACCAGAGAGTGAGTGATGGGGTTTGAAGGGAATTTCAATCAACTAATTATTGTAGGGGAGGATTTATATTCATGGGATTCAATGGTTTCCCAATTTTTTGTACGTATCGACATCTTTGCTTCCATGATATGTGGTGGTGTTGGGATTATTCTCCTAAACATTTGGGATGTAATAGAATGTGTATAACTAGAATTGAAAAGTATGTTATCTATTAATGAATTAATAAACATTGTACGTATAACTAATTATTTTTCAAGATTCACTTCGGCAGTAGTGATAGAAAAATCCCACCCTTGCTTCCTTGGAGGTTGTTGGTTGTCTCCGAAAACCCTTGTATTAGAGAACTGATTTGCAAGATGCCCTGCTTCTTTGCAGTTGAAGAAATGAACAATGACTTCATAGTAAAATGGAGTGTTCTTTTCCTTTTTTTAGCTGTATGTTTTTATTGTTGGTAGTTAATATCCAGGTGTCCTTATCTTCCACACATAAAACATTTCCATGTCCACTTCCGTCAATTTTCATGGCGCTTATTTCTGCATCATTATCAAGTGGGGTGCTAGTTATTCTTTGCACCATTGGATTTATCTATTATACAACCTGTATGGATTTCCACCTTAGTATTCTTATCCCAATGATACCCCTATGATTCTTCGATATCCATTTTGATCTTGCTTGCACATTTTAGAATTTTTTTCATAGTTGTCAATGTCAGGGATCACCAGTGCTTTTTACAGGCTAGGTTTCAGCCCACCAATGAAGCAGTCAACCTTGTATTCAAGGGTAATGATAATGCATGAGGCATATTGTGCATGCCTTGTGTATTTTTCCTTGTATTCTATAATTGATTCTTCATCTTATTTCTTGAGGTAAAGGAAGTCCATTTTTATCTTAAGTCAAAGGGTGTGTGGAAAATATTTATCGATTTTCTTTAAAAAAATCCTTCCATTACAATGCCTTGATCTCTTTATTAGGATTAATATTTTATTATCAATGTCCACCATTGATAAAATTCACCCTTCATACGTTATTAAGCTATGATAACCTTATCCTTTTCAAAACATTGAAGGATAAAGAAGAGCATTTCAATGGATTTGATCAGTAGTTTGATGATTGATGGATCATATGATCCATTAAAAGTAGAAGGCCATTGCCTCTTGAAGCTCCCAATAGTGAATTGTTCTTTATTAGGGTTGGGGGGGGAGAACATTCCTCTTGACCCATGTTTCTATTCAATTATTGAGTTTACTGAGAGAGTATCGTGATAATGTATGTGAATCCCGCTGCCATCAGATTAGGCATCTCATTAGAACAATCATCACATTGGTCTTTGCATCGGTTGTTAGCCCAAGTCCTCCTATTACCGACCATTGGTTGTAATAAAAACAATTTTAGGGGTAACACATTAAGCGTAATGAAATGACAAAACTGATGAGTTATAAATAACTTTTATTTCCTTATCTTATGAATATATAGGCATAAATATATGTTTTCAATGATCTACATTCATACATATATTATTGAGGAATTTTTTCCCTTAATGATGGTTCATACTAAGCTTGTGAGTTCTCCAATGCATATCCCTCCGGAATTTCATAACCAATACTGTAGCAAGGCATGTTTTCGTGTACTAGGATAACAAGGGTCAAGCCTGAAACTCCATATCATGGTTTCCACCCCTAGGTACAATTGTGCTAGGGCCACCTCTACATGTTTGTTACCAGACATGGATGTATTCTCTTGATAAACTGATTTCTCAAAACCCACCAAAACATAGGAATGTTTTTATTATACTTATTCATGTACCTAAGGCATTCACTAGGGTTTTCTAATACTAATCCCCAAAAAACCTAATCCTATCCTTTGATTCCAACTATAACAACCCAATACTATATTACACACTTAAACATGATTTATTACATAAATCATTCCCTTGATACAACATGGATTATGAAGAGGCTTAGATTATTTCAGGATTAGGTACATTACATAATAAATTCAAACAAAAAAACAACATCTTATTGAAAACATCATTTACATTACCACTACATTCCCTCATACGTAGCATTTCCTGAGATAACTTGAGGACATGAATAGGAATAGGATGATCTATAAAGCATAGTAAAGGAATAAACATGGGATAAAATGGGGAATAAAATACATGTTATACAATAGGTATATCAATTATGTATAATTGAAACATGAACATAAATGCATGATAATGCATGATAATCATAACATTGAAATGTGGCAACAACACTTAACATGGAATTAGTATGTGCCAAGACTCATTGCACATGGAGAATGAGTTACCCTTATGGAACATGAAGAATGAGTAAAACCATGTTGAAATTGAATTATAATGAGTCAAAACTCATTGAACATGATGTATCGTGATATTATACTTTACCAAATACATTGGAGCGTTATTAGGTCACACCAATCTAAATCATTTCATTCCATTCATAAGTGTGCCACATGGATCATAAAAAATAGATTCATTAAACAAAATTATTTATTCCACGATAAGAGTGTGGAATTTATACAAGAAACGCTTTAAACAATAAGTAGTGTTTTTAAAGTTGAATACCTTTGATTGATAAATTTTCATGGTAATAACTACATAATGACTTTTGCTTGGAAAATTGAGGTGCAATTTCGGTAGCATTACAGCATGACATAAAAACTCATAAAAATGGTTGATGAGAGAGAAAGGGTTGTATCATCATATTTACATGAAATGGATTGTAATGGGGCATATATATACATGACCCAATAAATATAATTTAATTTATATGCATATTACAAAATAATTACATGGATGTAAAAGAGGAGAGAGAAATTTCTTTCAGAATTTCGGCATAGTAACAGGTGTACATGAGAAAATTTAATGAGAGAGAAAAGTGGCCTCCAATGATTCAAACATAAAAAAGGACAGTATGGGGGAGGTTCAAAATCATACCCCTATATTTTTTTTATTTAAAAAAGGGAATCAAATTAATGTAAATTGGACAAAAATGAGAAAAGAAAAAATCCCCTATATGGAAGTGTGCATCCAAAGGCATGAGAGAGGCTTGAGAGTGGCTTCTTTGGTGCATGGGATTAATTGCGATGATTGTAGAGAGGGGACACCAGCTGTTGGTCAAGCTCCAATGGCTTCAAGTGAAGATTAAGTCAGATATTGGGTGGGTTTATATATAAAAGGAGAGGGAATTATTTATTATTTAGGTCTGGGTCACCACACATTAAACTAATACATAGTACAAAATAGGCCATGTTTTTTTCCAATGGGAGTGGAAGAAAATATTTTCTAAGGCCAATGTCCGAAATCCTTAAAATAATAGGGTTTCTTAGGTATATGTGAGTCACACTCCCAATGAAATTCCTTTAAAAAGTGAAAATGTTTTATAACTCTTGGAGGGTCCATTAACATTTTGTAAAATAAAACAAAAAAACCTAAAATCAGATTATTTTAATGGTAAAACATATATTTGTCGGACATAATGTTTATTGTATATTATTACATCACTATTGGGTCGTTATGATGTCATAAAACACATTATATATTTAAACAGCATTTAATTTTTACTCCAAAAATCAACTATCTTAGAAAATTATGAGAAATTATCCATCAAGAAATTTTGATATCCTGATTCCAAAAATAATATTAATTTTATATAAATAATTTTCCAAATATATGAATTTTTAATTTTAAAAATAATAACTACCATTTATCGAAAATTTATGGGTTTTGAAAAAAAAAATTGCTTTCAAACCATAATAAAACATTCAATAGAATTCATAAAATCATATAATCGTTTATATTTAATAAAACATAATTTAATTATAAAATTTTATTAAAATTTTATTTAATTCAAAAATACATTAATTAATCAGTATAGATATCTTGGTTAAATTTTAACTAAAAATACTATTTCTACTTTAAAATCTATTTACAAACTAACAATAATAAAACTAATGTATATTCCTTATAATATATAAAATAATGCACATAATCATAGTACCTTGGTCTTATTACATAACCCATTATAACCCCATCATATGACTGATGATTAAGGTGTGTGATGGTGACAGACTCTTGGGGTGGCTCAGATAACAATGCTCAGGTGGTATTCTCTATCAACCTCTACTTCCTTCGTAGGAAATTCCGTTTGATCAAAAAATGATGATTCTTGGCTTGGGCGTTTTCAAGAGTGAAGCCCAATGACACAACCGCCATTTCTATCTCTGACAAATAGGCTTTATACGTGGCTTGTTTACTGGAGGAGGTCAACACAGATTTTGTCTGAGTAAATTAGATTTGTAAAAGCCCTATATTTATACTACTCATGCGATCACTGTTCAATGGAAATATTAACTATGGTCACACTTCTTAATGGTATTTTAAAATTTAAGAACATAAAACCATTGAAGTTCACATTTTATTTAATCATTTTACATAATTAGAAAATTAATTAGATCAAGAGTAATTTCTATTTATGAAATTTTGGGTCGTTACAGAATTTTGTGGGAATAATTTGTTTTTGTGAGTTTGAGAATGGAAAAGGATTTTTTGGTAAAATGGAATTGTTTGGTTGTGTGTTTTGATCTCAAGAGTCCATTTGGAATTGAAAATTTTCAAGTGGTATATGTGTGATATTTTGGGTAATGCTTCTGTACATGTCATGTAAAGTTGCATTTGGAACTACTATCTCTAGTGAAATATTTGTGTCAAATATTTGGAATGATTATGATTTGGAATCTTTGTGCCCATTTGGAAATTCTATGGTTTTGTAAATGGTTTTAAATTTTTATATGTTCTAGTGGCCTAGTGTGAACCTTTGGTGATATGATGTGAATATGTGATATTACTGTGTACGTATATATTTATGGGGAAACTCTATTGGGATATATAACTTTATTGGTTATCTTATAGAGAATTTGTGATTGTGGTAGGCGAGTACAGTGGTAGTATGTAAGGTGAGTCACTCCTTAGAGGGATTCCTACATCATCAATATTAACACAACCGTATGTTCCTAAGATACTTTTATATGATAGAGTAATAGTTTATTCATAGCGTCGATTATATGGGTTAGTACTCATTGATATATATAGTGGGTAGATAGGGAGTTTCTCTGGTTTTATTGTGAGGGTGATAAGATGGTTGTGGATTATGAGGCTTCACCATATGCTAACATGTTGTTCCAAACAATGCGAATCTAGGGGACTTCGTGGGATGCTTATGATCACCCATTTTAGTATTTTATTTTCTTTCTTATTTCAACTATTTTATTTTTCCAGCATATATTGTTATTAGTTTCTTTTTATCAGAACCATGGTATATCATGACTTGGGTTTTGATTGTTAAATGATAAATGGTTTTTGGAAATGAGATGTAGCGTGTGTTGGATTTTTAATTAGAAAAACTTATTTATTATTATAAAATTTTAAAACACTACTTTTAAACATTAATTTCAAACTAGGGTTAATGGATTGTTTTGGGAAAGGAGCCGTTGGTTTTAGTGGTTCAAATTTTGCATCCCCACAGAGAATATTCAAGGTCATGCCTCTTATATCATTCA
This sequence comes from Viscum album, assembly GCA_963277665.1. Taxonomy (NCBI): domain Eukaryota; kingdom Viridiplantae; phylum Streptophyta; class Magnoliopsida; order Santalales; family Viscaceae; genus Viscum; species Viscum album. The sequence goes on along the minus strand of OY728131.1, from coordinate 1,212,314,215 downwards.
AGTGGCGGGTCTAGATTCTGATCTATTTTTTATGGTTTAGCTACGTAGTGTTGGAGCATGGATGGTCATGTTGTTGGTGGTGGCAAATGGGTCACATGGAGATCGCTAATTAGTAGTTCGTTTGGTTCAATTTGGATTTAGTTTTTAATTTAATATTTTAGCTTATTGAGTTTTATTTTGTAGCTGAATATATTTATCTTATTTATGATCAGTTGTTGGTTTTTTTTTTGACTTGTTTGGTATATTTACCAATTTGGTCCCTGTTTAATTATTTCGGGCCATAACATTACCTATATTATGTTTTGATTCCTAGATCTAGCTTTCATCCTAGAGGGATCAGGAATTCCCTTTGGGACTTGTTATGGACCAGCTCAGGTGACTGGTTCAAGGTTGACTAGGGCCGGTTCATGAAATTTTACAATTCATTAGAAGAACTATATATATAATTCAACTCAAATAAACATGAATTAATGTAGTTAAAATTTTTAAATACATCTATTTAATATGAAAATAATCTTGTTACCTATCCATGTAATTTAATATGTATTTTTTTTATTTTCATTTTTAAGTAAAAATTATCCATATTATCTTTACAAACCTAAATATAAAATTATATACAACAACATCCTTGGATTTTTGATTGGTAGCATCTATCATCACTGACCACATAATCATTTTTACCATAATGATCATCCCAATAATAATAATGCATTCTGTTTAATTTCTACATTTTACATGCCTCGTTATAACTCACCAGAAGATTCTCAAAAACAAACCTTTAATATAAATATTTTAGTGAGTTAAGAATTGCATCATAATCAACTATATCTAAGACACTATTTGTTATATTTTTCATGAACATTAAATATTTGCATCTTTTTTTGATAATAGTTCCAATTTCTTAATACCTAGAAATGTATAATTGTTATTTTTGAAATCAGTAACAGAATGTTATGAAAAACTGATATAAAAAACTATATGGTTTTAAATAATTTCACCATAGGTATTGTATATTGAATTGTGGAATATAACATCTAGAGGCTTATGATAAAAATGAATCATTATCCCCCAAATATAAAAGGATACCAATTCAACAATTAATTATTATAGATAAAGGATATTTGATAGTACATAAATTATTTTCTCTCCCGAATGAATTTTTCATATGAAAAGTATTTTTAAAATTAAAATATTTTCATTGCCATGTTTTTTTACTATAGGATTGAATTTATCTTACCTGAACAGATTTTTTACCCCTATTAGATATTGTTACTCAGGGGAAGTTAATTTTGATAATGTTTTTTCTAACACCAACATTATTTGATAATATAGATGAATTTTTCTCTGGGTTTATATGATAACAGAATATGTATAAGATAAATTATATTTTCCTCCATATATGGGTTTTTTCACTTTGGAAACCTTATTCTATTTCCCTCCAAAATGATCATAAATACTAATTTATTCATTTTAACAATACCTGATAATCAGTGTTTAAGAAAATCAAATCATATTTTCTCTAATAAGAAAATTGAATTTAATTTCTATCAATTTATTCTAACATAGACAGTCCATTGTCTCCATTAATTCCATTGATAAATTTTTCACAATTTTTTATTTTTTTCCAAAATGAAAAATAATAATAATATATGATAATTTAATTGTTTTAAACAAGGTAATTTTTTTGTATTAATTTTTAATTCTTTAAAATTAAAAATAAATTTTATATTATATGATCTTTACTAAATTATAAAATACTATTTATTTATATTAGTGTATAAATTGTTGAAAATTGAAAAATATATAAATTTTTTTCATGATTCACTATTAATAAACTCAAAATCATATATATAATTTATATGTAAATTTTAAATTATTTCATTTAAATTTTAATTTAATTTAATATAACTCATTTTTTTAAAAAAAATATTGCTTCTTTGATAATTTTTTAATATTAATGTTTTATTTGAGATTACTAAATTTCATTTATTTTTTATGTTATAATGTTTTGATATATATAAAAATTTGGTTGTGTATAGTTGAAAAAAATTACATATGGAATTAAATTTTAATAGGAAGAAAGAGGTTCTGATGATAGAAATATTGTGACTTAGGATGAACCTATATGTGATTGGAATATTTTTTAAAATATTTTACAATACATGAACTATGTTGGTGTGAGAATTTGGTGCCCAATGATCCATGGATAGATGATTTAAAAATATTAAATATATTTCATCACATAAAGAAACATTATTTTGAAATGTGATAAACTCTTGAGTGGAGTCTGAGATTGGAAATATGTGTCCACATTTGAGTTTAGAATGTCTTTTTCCCTATGTGTGACATAATGTTGTCCATGCTGGGTGTTTTTTTAAGATATGTGTTAGATATGTGTTATATAGTCGATTAATTATTTAAATAAATATTAATTTAAAACCATTAACTAATTTTTATAAATCTTTTTGGGGTGCACAATTTCCAGAAGATACAATCTTCTCCTTTCCCCCTTTTCCAATGAATGGAAACAAAGTCAAATTGTAAGGATGAAGCACCACCCATCCCCAATATTTGCATCGATCATCATTAGATCGAGGAGAAGAATGATTTGGATGTCATTCTACAATCAATGATTTGGAGTTTCACCCATAGTGTATGTGGTTTTGAGTGTTGTTCATAATTCTCTTCTTTCTGTTTTTAATTGTCTGTTTCCTAATTACAATTTCTAGTGATCCCCCCATGGTTGATTTGTTGTTTTTGTGGAAATATTGGTAGAATCAGTATTTTTTTATGGTAATCTCTCTTTATGAATTACCTTATACATATTTTAATGTTAATGAAGAATTTTTGTATTTATCATCCAATTTAGGGAATAAAAAGTTTTGGGTCTACAAAGCATGAGAAGATATTGCACGCCTTGTAGTGACCCCAAGTCAAGTTTTCATCAGACACATATCGAAAAAGCAGTAATAAATTATATGGATATGAAAAAGTACACGACCAAAGTACATAGACATAGGGTTCCATAAATGGGTGAGTGGACTATTTTGGGATAGGATGAACACTAGGAGAGGTGAATCATTATGGGGGGAATTTTTAATCCAATTGTTATTTTTTACCATTACCTCTTTGAAATATTAGGATTGATATTATCATGTTCACATATCCCTGTCACATTATAGAATATCAAATTATTAATGACAAGAACACAACAATTTTGTATGGTTCACTACTCAATATGTGTAGATACTCCCTAAAAATATCAGTAATAATCCTGACCACACATTCCACTAGAAAACAATCCTTTTGTGGATTAAAATGAGAAGGATATGACATTACACTCATGTAAAATAATGTAAAAAATCTTATAATGTTTGTTTTGGAGAACTTAGTTAGACTATTTTATGACCTCCAAATATAGTCTTCACAATGTTGATATGGGTTTGTAACATTAAGATATCCATCTGCCTATTAAGTCATGTTGAATGTCATAATTCTCAATTTTTCACCCACTATTGACATGTTATGTTCCTATAATCATGAAAGTAACTCTTCTTACCACTTCCTAGTATCATAATAAAAGCTACACAACCTTCTTCACTATATTTAAAATTAATTTGAATGTGTTATACTGATGGACTAAATTATCCCCAACCAAAATTATAAACCACTCATAAAAATTATCCCATTCACATCCTCTTCTCCCACTTATCTATGGCACACAAATATTTGAAGTAGTATATTGTGGGATATTTTTCAATATTTCTTCTCCAGTATGAATCCAAATACATTGAATCACATTCTTACAATAATTATAGAATCAAAAAAATAATTTTCTATTATAAAAACAATAAAGATATGCTCAATATAGAGTCATCACAATTTCTATTACTGGAATAACTAAATATATATTAGCCTTAATTTTATTTCTCGTTGAACCAAAATGATGTGGAATAATAGAGTGGTGTCATATTATATTACTCGAATACTCAATACTGACACATGAGTGTATTAGTATGCTATATACATTCTTTTGCCTTAGTGTTGATATAAGTTTAGTTTCACAAGTAGTTCATTAAAAAATAAACTATTTTTGTATTCTATTAAATTCTTTTTATTTACCAAGCAGATACACATATAGTATCACTTCTCAAAAACCCAGTGAGGTATATTATACCCAAGATAAGGTCATCTAAACATGATATTCAAAACATTTTTTTTGGAAAAAAACTACATTCACAGAAAAAACTACCTTCACAGTGTTCAATGTGTCAACATATAATATCACATCATCATGAAGCACCCATTACATATAGGCATTGGCATCAGTCAATACATTAATATTCATTTCAGGATTCTCTAGATCGCATTGAAATATGGAATTTGGAGACCCTATACCTCCATGAAGTAATAGAAATTATGTATTTTATTTGGTTATATCATACTATAATGATGCGGGGTCCCTTTATATTTATAAGATCACCGGTTCATGATGCTCCACTAGCTCCACCAAAAAAAATTGGATCAATCAAAATTACATTTGTGACATACATCCATTTGTGATTCTCCATTGATATTTTTGACATCCCTGATATCACTATCAATCCTATCACACACTCATGATGCTCTACATCTTGTAATCATGAGGTTTACCATCACAATTATATATGCTTCATAAATTCACAAAACCCATCCATTCATGATGTTTCCCTTCACATAATCAAATATAATTTCATAAAAACTTCCCATCTTCACAAAAAACACTATGTGAAATTTTTTTTTTCAAAACTCATTCATTTTCCATATTTTCATAAGCCCTTTGTATAAATTTTTCATTAATGATACTTTATATTCTTCAAATTTTAGACACCAAAAAAATAGGAAAACACTTGGAAAAGACACCACCATTAAAATATTTTTCAGTAACATCTCTCATAATAATTTTACCTCATCTAAATTTTTCAATAATCACATATTAATGTATAATTAAATATTTATCAAGATACTACGATAATCCACTACTTTCCCAAACCATGTGATTTATTTCAGCGTGAATCCATTCTTTCAGGATTTTTATCATTAGATCGATCACGTTTTGGATCATAATATTTACCATGGAATGCATTAAAGCATCACTATCATCCAAAAAATATGAAACATCTTTCATTCCATCAAAGTTTTAATATGATTGGAAAGACCTATAATCCCACATTAATTGACAATTCATAAATCATGTATCCTCCAAACTACTTATGATATTTGTTAAATCCAAATACTCAAAGAATTGTCATATTTTTTGTAGAATTACACTACCAAGTCATCCCATGTCATAAAATGAATCCATATAAATTATACATGCATTAGATTGAAACCAAATATCATCAAACCACTTACATGTTTCATGTAATTTCAGGACTAGATGACTTAATCTGTGATAAATTAACATTGGAACAACTTCATAAAGTTGATCACACTGATATATTCTTAACTCATTGATCACTATTGACCACCAATGAAAATCAGTTGAAATAAAATACAATTCACCTATAAAGTTGGATCTTCAATCTCTCCCTTTTTATTAATTGTCTATAGCTTCAATGTTATTTTCCAATTAATGTGTCAACATGTTCACCTTTTATCTTCTCTATCTCTATTTCCTTTCATAATGTCCTTTCACTTTTATTACCTTTATTGAAATGAAGTACAGTGTTCAAGGGAAATAAAGTATCATTCCTTACATAAGTAATGCAACAATCATCATTTCACTCTAAGTAAACTTGAGTTATGCCTAGTATAGAAAAAAAAGATGATTTGATTTTAGAAACAATGTTTTCAAATACCAACTTGTCGTGATACCATAGTATATGAGAACTCATATACATTCCTTTATGATTTATTCACATTTATTCTATGATGAAATTAATAAATTTGAGAGGAATATTTTTTAGAACACTCATCCAGTTAATCCAAAGCACACATCATCAAATATATCCATAATATTCACACGTAATATATTGGATAAGGGACATTACGAAATTTTTAATTTTCTTTTGTCACTGAATAATTTAATTTATCTTCCTTTGTAAAATAATATTCATTTCAATTGACCAATTAAGAATTATTATGAGACATACATATTCTAATGAAATTATTACGATTAATTTCCCATAATAAGATAGTCTATATTGGAAATCATTAACAACATCACCATAGATGATCATATAGATCACCCACTTCTTCATAGGTTCTCCTGATACAAAGTATATTCCCTATAAATTCCAAGAATGATAATAAAAAATAAAATACAGAATTATTTATGGGATTATGTGTTGTGTCAATAAGGTTTCCTTTGACTTTTCCGTTCCTTCTTATTTTAAAAATCACAAACACCTTATCTTAAGAAAAAATTCATTTGCCCTATGTTTTACATGATAATGTAAATTTTACCTTCCCAAGGAAAATTTATTCTTACCATGGTTTTCATTGTTAAATTATGTCAATGTATAAAATTTGGTTTAATTTCCCAAACATCAGAATACTATAAATACTTAGATATAGAGCATTCTACTTCCAGGATACGAGTTCAGACTCCAAATTTATTGAATACCAGTTGTGAACATTGTATGTTCATATATGAATACTAATGAATTCATACTCCAAACTTTTAAATTTCAGAATTTAAATTCTAATGATTTAAAAAATCGATAATTGTAAGTTCATACTCCAAATAATAATGAATTCAGACTCTAACCATTGTAAGTTAAGACTCCGAATTCTAATTAATTAAGAATCTGAACATTGTATGTTCAGAATCATAATTCTAATGAATTCAAACTCTGAACATTGTTTTCCTAGACACCAAATTCAAATGAATTCATACTCTTATCTTTTAGGTTTAGACTATGAATTCTTATGCACTCAGACTCAGAATTTCCTTGATATTCAGACTTTGGAATTCTATATAATTATTTTTACGAATTCATTCGAAGACAAAATCCAAATATATATGTGTTATAGACAAAAAAATGGGTTTTTGGTTTGACTCTGAACTTTTATTTTCCTTAAATTTTGAAAAATGAATTTGGTCAAGAAACCATATTTTTTATTACTCATGTTTTGGTTGTAAAACGACGTCATGTATTCAGTTACTAATTACCTGTTGTTTGAGTGACACGTGTATAGGTCCCTCAAAAATTTAAGGAAATATATTACCGTTGGAGGAGGGAGAAGAGCATTTATGATTTTCGTATAAATAAGAGCTCATTTGAAGGAGCTCAAAATCATTTATAAGATTCAGAGAACTCTAGAGATTACATGATGAAGTGATTTTTTAGAAAGAGACTCTCCTTCTTAGTTCTTACATAACATCATGTTCAGAATTACTTCGTGTGACTCTGAATGTTTCTGAGTACATTCAAGGGCATCAGAGGATAGGAAGACAGACGAGTCAACTAACTTGAAATTCGAGGGCTTGTGGGGATAGCAAGACAGACTCTGATCTTCATATCGTGGACTTACCCTAGTGTGGGTAAGACCGACATTCATGAAAGTATAAATAAAGGGACCATTATCCAAGGTTGCTTGATAAGCTTCTCTTTGGGTTAAAATATTTACTACTTGTTACTTGTATTGAATCAAGTTTTCTGCTGCATTTTGGTTGTTGAAGAAAGTATTACATTTTTATACTTTATTATACCTGTATATTTTTATTTAGGGAGATTTTTTAAGATTTAATGTTGAAACATTATCTTTTTAAACTTTTGTTAAGTTTCATTTCCAGATCTACTTTTCTAGAATTACATTCTCAGAATCACATTTCAGGAATCAATAATGTTTTTAGAACATAGAGGTTTTGTGAATTTACCATTTATAACCCTGTTAAACAATTGATAGGTTTCTAACCATCTTTAAATGTTACCAATGACTTTTATAGTATACAATTCACCCCCCCCCGCTTGTATATTTTTCATCTACATCATCATTTCGAACCTACAGTAGGTATCATATGAGAATAGCGTACTCTATACCAACCTAACCATTGGTATCAGAGTAGGTTTCTGAAATACTTATATTCACATATAAGTTTTCTAGCTCAAGTTTTTCATTGTTCTAAAATTTCCATACCTAGTATATTTTTATCCTTATTTACAAATTTTTATTACTAATAAGTTTGTGTTGAAATATTTTCCTTAAGGTGTCTGGAATGAATGTTTGTTCCATAGGAAACATAAATCCTTCTATAGAACCTATTTTCGATGGGAATGATTATGAATATTAGAGAGATCGTATGAAGACTTTTGTCATCAATACTGGAGTGGACAACATTGTTATGCTTACTGGAGATTACATGATTCTTGATAAGGAATCTAGAATTTTAATAATCAAGAGAAGTTTGAATATATACTTAATTATAAGGTATGAAATACTTTTTTGTGTTCCAAGAACAGAAATATATATAGCAAGATTTCTTCTTATGAAGCAGCAAATTGTATTTGGAAGAAACATGATGTTACACATTTTGGTATTTCCAATGTTAATGAATCCAGAAGAGGTATGCTTAGAGATGAGTACCATGGTTTTTTATTTACTTATGGATAACTTATATATAAGGTACAATAGATATTTATGATTATTGTCAATAACATACAATCCATCGGTGAAAGAGTTTTGGATAATGAGGCACGTGTAGACAAGATCATAGAAATCAAGCCTAATGTTGGGAATCCAAAAGAATAGCTATAGATGAGAATAGGAAAGTCTCACATATTACTCTTGATGAACTTTTTGGAAATCTTATTTAACAAAAGAGACTAGAGTGAAAATATATACTGATAATGTTAAGAATAAGAATAGGAATGAAAGTGTTTCATTTACAACTATTTCAAATCATATGAAATCTAATACTCCTAAGAGAGTTACAAGATCTAAATCTAAGAAGGTTGTTATTCAATCCGAATCTATTGAAAGTGTACATTTTTAGAATGAACTAGAAAATCTTGCTTGAAGGATGAACAAGATAGTTAGGAATAAGGACTTTCAGTATATATACAAGGAGAATGAAAGGAATGATAAGAAAGGCTCTAAAGTCACTTGTTAGGAATGCAAAAGAGCTGGACATATAAGGCATGACTGTCCTATTCTTAAGAGAAAACAATGAAAGGAAAATCATTTTGAGAGGAATAGAAAGACTTACAACAAATATAATGTTTTGAATGTCTTAAAATCTAATGACACATGGATTGCAAGTGGTGGATACTCTTCTGCTAAATCCTCAAATTACGAATGTACTGGATAGAAGAATCTTGGTCTAATTGCCAGACAACCTATTGAAAATCATTATTTAATGGATAAGTTACACAATTATGAATATATAACCAATGTATTATTGAATTTTTTTTATATTGATAGTAAATATTCGGAATCCTCAAATGATGAATCTTCTTCTAAGGAGGATAATACATTACTTACCTATGATGAAATGTCTAGTTTTTCTATGTTCCTTGAGAACGAAAATTCTAAAGTGAAGAAAAATTTTGATAACTCAATCTCTAGGATTTCTATTTTTATTAAGGAAATATCATATCTTTCTAAAGATCTTAATAAGAAAACCCTTTATTTTGAATTTACTTCAAAAAACCTTGAGGAAGTTAATTTTTAGATGGATAAACGTTCTAAGCATCTAGAAAAAGTAATTTCTATGAAAAAAAATTTCGAGCCTATCTCTAGTGCTAAAATAATATATTGTTAGATAAGGACATATTTATTAGACTATAGTTGGAAATATTTTCCTTAAGGAAGTGCTTGTCAAACATTACCTTAGGTAATAAAAATTTCGATAAAATGTATTATCAAATTCTACCTCGAAATAATAATTCTAGTTTTGGTTACACAAGTTCAAATCCATTTTTAGAAACAATTTTTTGTTCCTCAAAGTGCTCCATTCTACACTAAGTGTAATTGTGGTGGGAATTGGGAAAATATTGTTCCTTAAACAAAACCCAGTATTTAGGTTTTCCTAAATTTTATTTCTCTTAGAAAATGTGGCAACCTAAAATTTTTCTTTTTGATGTTTCTGGATCCATGAATGTCTAGATTTTGAACGTCTAACTCATTTATTTTAAATAAAGTAAGGAAACTACCAATAGAAATACATGGTACATGGATAGTGGAAGTTCCCAGCATATGACAAGCAACAAAAATTTATTTAAAACAATTATCAAGACCAAAGGAGGGAAAATGAATTTTGGAGATAATGATAAGGCAGAAATTATTGGTATAGGTAACATTGATCTTCTTGGAAAAACATTGATTTATAATGTTTTACTTGTTAAGGGTCTTATGCACAACCACATTAGCATAATTCAATTCTTTGATTAATGTTACCTTTTGAATTTTATCAATGACAAGTTCCTAGTACACAATTCGATGGAAGAGTTTATTCTTTCAACCAATAGGCAAGAGAAAATTTACAAACAAAACATAGAAGACCTTAGGAGCTATGACCTAATTTTCCTTAGTGCAATGGAAGATCATTCTTGGTTGTGGCATAGGTGGTTATTCAGCACTTTCTTAGGGATCACACACAAATAGGGGATATCATTCTTCAATTTATCAGAACACAAGATCAACATACTGATATTTTCACAAAATAATTACCCACTGATAGATTTGAATAAAATAAACGGATGTTAGGAATGATAACCATGAGGTAATCTTCCATGTTAACATCCTGTTGAAACCAATCTCTTGATAGTAAGAAACTCTTTCTCATAGGGGTTGTACATTTGTTTGTTAGATTTCTAAAAGTTTCATTTTCTAAAAAAGTATTTGTTGTAAAAAAAATTCATTCATATTCAATTTTTATTTCTTCAAAATTTTTCATAATAAAGATTTTTGCAGTTTAAAATTGTTTGGAATGAAGGTTTTCTTACTATTTAAAATTTTTGTAATGATTTTTTTTGTAATTAGATTTTTCTAAAAAAAATTCTTATATATAAAAAATTTTCATAATCAAAATTTTCGGAATTTAATGTTCTTCAAGAAAAATTTTCCTCAATACGAATAATCTACCTAGAATTATGAATTGTATGTTTCCTTTATTAAATTTTTGTAATCATCATTTACTTGTAATTATTTTCATTTGTTTTTAAATTTTTGTAATATATTCTTCTTAAATATGAATGTTTTACTAAAAACCTCAAAAGATCGTATTCTATTTGAATTTCCTTCCTACTATCATCTCAATCGACTGATCTCATCACAAGGTTTCTCAACAATTGGATTGGGTATGGAAGCTGAACTGTTACCCCAAATTACTATATAAAGGACCCCCAATGGTTGTCCCAAATCTATATCCAAGATTTTACATGATGAATCCCTGTCCGCATACAAAAACCCGTTCTAAATTTCCAAGGATTCCTCAACTCTGAATGTCTGTCGAAGTATCTTCCCCAAAAGACATATAAACTATCAAGCCGGTTTTTGAATGGAATATTTATAGAGAATTGTTGGATAATAAAAATTTCTTTGCATAATATGATTCTATAATCTCAAAGAAAATCAACCCCAATGGATAGGAGAGTGTTTGTGTATCGAAAATAGGATCTTGGGATCAAGTATACCCAGACTTGTTAGTTGAATTATATGTAACAATAGAGTTTTTTCAAGGAAAAATGAAAATATAAATTCTATTTCAAGAGATATGGGATGAATTATGATCTTTCTTACACCAAGGTAGCTAGTTTGATTAGAGTTCCATATGATGGAGAAGTTATGTTTTATTCTCATAAGGTGTCATATATTGAAGGAAACATTGTTAAGATGAAAGATATGGACTGACATGGTATTTCAGATGTGACGAATCTGAAGACTGTTCACCTATCTAAAAAATTTTGGATTCTGGAATTAAGATTTCAAGGATTCATCTTTTCGAGAAAAAAGGACAATGATACTTTGACGAAAAGTGGCATGTATATCCTGGATTTCATGGTGAATCGAATAATGATTAACATGTTTAATCATATTTTTATCACAATTGAGAAGATAATGAATGGAAATCTAAAGGATTAGACTATTATGTATACATCCATTATCTCAAAGCTGATTGTTCGATGTCTAGAGTCCTTCAAAATATCTTGTTTTTATAAGCCATGAAATTGCAAAGTCATGCTGGAATATGGAGATACTCTGAGAAAGATGAATTTTTGATTTGCTAAAGAATCCAAAACAATTTATGATTTTCATGAGGAGGAGGCATACGCCTTTTGGATGAATCAAAATTCCACTAAGACCACTACGAAGGGAGGGAGGAAGAGGAATTTTAAGGAAGTAGAAGATAAGAAAAAACTCCAATGGCCAAGGAAAGCTAATCTACACCACTAAAGCCTAAGAAGAAAAAAATGATATATGTATGGGGTAGTAGCCAAATGGAGGGAATCCAAGGAGAAAAATAAATCAGGGGAGCCTAAATTTTGTTTGGATCCTGATGAAGAAAAACATTTAAATGAAAAGGATTATGATGATCTTGAAAAGAAAGAAAAAGAAAAGAAACCAAAGAAGAAGACGACTGAATCATAGATTGTGTAATAACTTCTGAAGGGTGTTGACAATGCTTCTGATAATATTATAATACTAGAATCCTTCTTAGTTGAATCATTACCAGTGACGTTGGGAAATAAATATGTAACTCCTGAAGAAGTCCTAGAAAATGTTTTGGAGGAAGCAAAATGGAGAAAAGAAGGGTGTGGTGATACAAAATATCTCATAAATCAAGTATATTATTTTCATGAGTAGGAAAGTCCATCTTAGGAGAATTCAATCCGAACTTCTGATGTTGAGACTTAAAATATCTCTACCCCTGGGAAAGATGTGAAAGGAGAAGATGAAAAGGATGAAGAAGAAGTGAATAAGATTTTTGAAAAACAATGTTCTAATAAAGATTTTATCCACCCAGACGATGATTATAATTCATGATTTGATAAGGAAAAGATATATGAAGATAAAATTGTTAAACTATCTGATAGTGAGCATGAATCTCATAACCAAGAGGAAGCCATTCTAAAGGTTGATAAGGGAAACATGTGGTTTTTGATACTCCTATTAAAGCCATTATGAAAAATAATGAAGTTGGAGGATAATCAAAGAGGAAGGAAATTGAAATAGAGAAAGATCCCTCACTAAGTAATGTTTCAGATTTGAAATCGTCCTCCCTTGGACATGATTTTGTAGTTTAGTCTTTGGAGAATCTTTTTGGCACTATTCCGATTTTTTCCAACATAGACTCCATACTCTAGATTCCTTAACACAACTTAAAGAAGAAATCAGATTCATTATCCATAGTGATGCATAAGTGTGTCATGCTTGAAGCTGATTTCAAATCCATTTTCACAACCTATGAAGCCCACAAAAGATCATGCAAGAGAATGACCAGTTGGTCAATGAAAACATTATATGACTTGAGAGTTCATGATGAGATTCAATAAAGTTTCAAGGACGCATTTGATATAAAATATGTGATGATTAAGGATCTCACAAATAGTTTTGAGTAAAGGCTTACACTGGAACAGAATTCCTAGATTCAAGATGTATATGATTATAATAAAGAGTTATATTAAGCTTCTCAGAGTTGGAAATGAGAAAGGGATCTCAGGATTGAGATAGATGAAAATAATGTCTAGTAGGAAGAAGCCTTGAAGGCTCAAGATGATATTCTTATGGCTTAGGAAGAAAAAATCAAATCCATATAAAAGAAGACAGAGGATCAGGATCAGATTCTCAAGCATACATAGGAAGATTACAAAGATCTCAAGAAGCTCAAAAACATTGTTAAGTAGTTGATTCTGAAGGATAAGGAAGGATAATCTTGTTCAATTATGATCTTTTGTTGTATTCTTTCATTGTATAATTTTTTCCAATCATAATGAAAAATTTGTGTTGATCTCCATATTTTTTTTCCTAGTACAAAAATTTTAGGTACTATATTTTATTTTCCATTCCCATTAATCCTTTTTGAAAATCACAAAGGTGGAGAAAGGAAAAACGAATATTAATAAAGAAGAAATTTCCCAAAGTATGGGTGAGTTCATCTAAGTGGGATTTCTTATCTAATAATATTTTTGTATGCAATAAAATGATAAGTCTCATTCTGGAAATATAGATTATGATCCTTAATATATCCAATGACTAAGCGGGAGTTAGTTTTGTTTATCTTTTCTTGTGTATTAAGGGAGATAAGTTTTACTTTCAATGTTCAGAAGATAATATTCAAAGTCCTTATATTATTTTTCATAAGGATTTTTGTGTTTTATCAAATTGGGGAGATTGTTGAGTCAAATGGTTTCTTTATGAAATTTCCATTCCCTCTTGTTTTGAAAATCACAAACATTTTATCTTATGGAAAATTTCATATACCCGGTGTTTTAATTGATATGGAAAATTTTCCTTCCCCAAGGAAAATTTATCCTCACATGTTTTTCATTGTTCATTTTATGTCTATGTATAAAATTATGTTTCGTATCTAGAATATTGGAATCATATAAATACTTAGATATAGTGCATTCTATTTCCAGTATCTGAGTTTAGACTCCAAATTCTCTGAATACAAGTTCTGAACTATTTATGTTCAGACTCTTAATTCTAATGAATTCAGACTCTGAAATTTGTATGTTTAGTCTCCAAATTCTAATGAATTCCGACTACGAATATTGTAAGTTCAAACTCCAGATTCTAATTAATTTAGACTCTAAAATTTTTATTTTATGACTCTAAATTCTAATGAATTTAGACTCAAAACTTTGTAATTTTAGACTCATAATTCTAATGAAATCAGACTCCAAGCAATGTAACTTCAGACTCCGAATTCTAATGAATTCAAAATTTGTACACTGTAAGTTCAGACTCCAAATTATTCTGCTTTCAGACTCCAAATGTCCTTCATATTCAGACTCCAAAATTCTATCTAATTTAGTTTACTAATTCATTGGAAGACAGAATCAGATTATATATGTTTTATAGACACCAAATATTTTTTTCTGTTTAGACTCTGAACATTTGTTTTCATTACATTCTGAAAAATGAATTTGGTTGAGAAAACATATTTTTACTTACTTTTGTTTTGGTTATAAAACAATTTCTTGCATTCAGTTACTAACTAACCATTGTTTGAGTGACTCATGTACATGTCCTTCCAAGATTCACTGAAAAATATGATATTTGGAGGAGGTAGCTGACCGTTGATGTTGTGCCTATAAATAAGATCTCATTTGAAAGAGATCAAAATCTATGATGGCTGTTCGAGAACTCTAGAGATTACATGATGAAGTGATTTATAGAGAGAGAATCCCATGCTTAGTGCATACTGAACATCTTGTTTTTAATTGCTTCGTATGACTATGAATGTTGCTGAGTACATTTGAGGGCTTCCGGTGATAGGAAGAGAGAGGTTCCAACTACCTTGATGTTCGAGGGATTGCGGGGATAACAAGAAAAACTCTGATAATTATATCAAGGGCTTACCCTATTGTGTGTAAGACATACATTCATGAAAGTATAAATCAAGGGACCTTTATCCATGGTTGATCGATACCCTTCTCTTTGGGTTAAAAGATTTACTACTAGTTACTTGTATTGTTTCATGTTTTCCGCTGAATTTTTATTTGTTGAGAAAATTATAACATTATTATACTTTCTTATACATGTATACTCTAATTTAGTGAGATTCTATAAGCTTTAAGATAAAATCATTATATTTGAAAACTTTTTTTATGTCTCATTTTTGTAACTACATTTCTAGAATTACATTCTCGGAATCACATTTTCAAAATCAAGAAAGTTTGTAGAACTTAGTGGTTTTTGTAAATTTACTTTGCGTAACCTTTTTAAATAATAGAGACGTTTCTATCAAACATTAAAAGTTCCCAAAGAATTTTTAATGTATTCAATTCAACCCCCCATGTAAATTGAGAATCTATACCATCATCTCGATCCTACAATTGGTATTATCGGTGAATATCATACTCCATACCAACCTAACATTAAGGGGGATCCTATTTACATCATTTATATGAAAAGAAAGGTTGAGATTATATTTCCAACATAGTTTCTCTATTTTCACCAATCTTCTAGATTACACATCTTAATATCTATCCTGATTTATGTTGAGACAACTTGAATCTCTTCACATCCTCTTCTTCATTTCACAGAAAATAATTGTGTTAATAGGCATCATGAATGATTTATTAAAACTAATTTAGAGGAAAACTTATTATACAAGTAACATTGTTATACCACCATTTTCAATGTGACCATATTTCATTCATCTCTAGAACAAAAAAAACATTAACACAGGAGTTCCCTTTTACTGAAAAATACTCATGTATTTTGTCATCATTATAATTAATGTTTTCTTCATCTTTTCCAAATTGTTTTACATGGGTATCTTCCATTTTTCTCATTCATTCAAAATCATAATGCAAGAAAACTAGCATACCACTAAGAACTATGGAATAATGTTATGATTTTCCACATGTATTCCTCTATATATCAACCCTCTTAATAGTTCTTTTGGATGTAGTACCCTTCCACTTCATGGATTTTGAATCCATGTTTTTCTCATCATTTATCTTTGATTACTTCAGACAAGGATTTTTGTTCAGAATATTCTTCTGATATCTACACAAGGAATATACTTCATTCCTTGTTAGCCTTTTTATCATCATTTATTATCCTCATTTTATACATGTTGAAATCAGAATGTAACAACCTTGTGACCACTACCATTTCATACACCACATATGTAATGAAGAATTTAAAACATTTGTAGTTTATAGATTATTAGAGTGTTGTGGATGTTTCTTATTCTATTTTCTCTCCCTTGAGATCAAGTTACATTGTTCATTTACATTTTGAGGAATGTAACAACAAATTAATTCACATTTCCCAAATCTATTGTAGAATCAACATTAACCCACAACTCTTGATTTCTTGATATTTTAAATATCATATTTTTTTATCTTATTCATTATATTTTTTTATTTTAAGATTTAAATGACACATATTTTCATGTCCTTACTAGTAATGGTGGTAGGATTCTTCTAACCATTCTTCATCAAAAATATTCACAATTTTTTATAACATGTATTGTTCATGATTACAGGTTTAGAAACATTAGTAAAATATTGTTTGGATGTTACCGGATTATTTATAGAATATTGTGTTAGATCATTGAGAGAATCCATGACCTTATTATCACATGTCATAGGTCAATCATACATTGAATCATCCAATTAACATTGAGTACTAGAAGAATATTTTTTTCATTATTTTATAAAGAAACAATTTGATTCTTCTAAGTATTGTCAAACCAAACTTCCAATTCTATAATTCTCATAGTCATGATGATTTTTTGATTATAAATCATAATCATCTTCTGTTCACAAATATTATAAACTATTTCAACTATATCTTCCCATAAATTAAATTTATTCTATGTCAATGAAAATTGTTCTATGATCCTGATAGATATTTATCCCTAATATAATCCCATGACATTACTGTTGTATTTCAATTTATATTCAATTGAATGGATATATTGTTTTAGATTCCTTTTGAAACAATCATTTTATTACACTTATATGATCCATTTTTAGGAACATATTTCATATTCCATTTTATAACATTCATTGGTTCCAATCTATCAACAGGGTTATAAAAATTCAATGATGTATTCTTTCAATCGATTCTCTATAACATCAGTTTCTTCTTCTAGGATAGTTATTTATTCATGTATATATTTTAATATCTAAATAAATTGATTCCATTTCATTAGATATGCCATGAAGAATAATTCTTATTCTACCAGTGATAGTTTAAAATATACTAACACATTCATCCTTATCACTAGAGTTTATAATATTATCCATCTTCTTTGTGGAAACTTAATCCACATGGTATTTACATTCCAAGCCTGATATGTCTTTATTTTTAGTAGGTAATAGACAAATAGATACATAATAATATTTAGATAAGATGGACTTCATCTTAATAATTATATTCTATTTCTTTATCATGCTAATCATTGTATTGTTAAATATATAATTCTTGTTAGAGGTAACTAAATATTCTACAAATAGGATCTTCATAATTGACTCTGAAATGAATGTCATGTAAACAAAAGAGAATAACATTACAATATAGAATATAATAGAGTATAAAAAATAATCAGCTACAAATTTAGATGACTATTTTGGGATATTTCAGACACTAATAGGGTTGAATCAGTTTTGGTGAATTTTATAATCCAATTGTTCTTTTTTTCCACTACCGCTTTGAACAATTAGGATTTTGATTCTCTTATTTTGTATTACCTATCATGTGAAAGAATATTAATGTAGTAAATAAAATAACATGATGTTTTTTTAAATATTTAACTACTCAATTAGACAATCTAATCATTGTAATGGTAAAAAATAATCCTTAACACAAAATACAAAAGAAAATAGTTCTTTTGTGTGGACTACAACAAGTAGGATATAACCACACACTCATGTTTCACTCTCTAAAAAATCTAACAGGTAATGTCTTACAACACTAGGTTGGATATTTATTATTCCTCCCAATGAAGTCAACTAATTTTTTATAATGTTATGTACAAAAATAATTTATAACTCCTATTGACTCTTTTATGAAATCACAATTTTGAATATTTCATCCACTGTTCACATTTTACATGCATATAGTCAGCCATGTATGTAATCATACAACATCCTAGAAGAAAAATAAAGGTCGCATAATATTCTTCTTCTAACAACCACGATAATATTAATGTTTTAGACTATTGGTCTAAATTATCTTGAACCAAAATGAAAACTATCTTATATAAATTTGGCTCAACATTTACTCTTCTCCATCTAATTTGTGACATAAAAAATATGTCGTAGTATATCAGTTGTATTGATCTCTCTTTTCTCTTCAGTGAGAAACCAACCACACTGAATTAACATAATCTAATGATTCTTTATTATATAACTCAATTGGGATTATAAAAAAATAATGATCAGATCAACATAGCTTCATTATAATTAATATGTCCAATATAACCCAATATTGATTGTCCACTCCCTTCTTCTCATTGGACATACATGGTATTGAATAATGAATTTATTTCTTATTATTATCCTTCAATACACAATACCAACACTTTAGTGTATCAATACACTTAAAAATTTCTTCTTTATTGGTGGTTATATATGTTTAGTTTCACATGATGTTCTTCTTTACAAAAACATACTATTTGTCTTTCCTATTGTCTTTTTTACTATACCAACATGGTACACACTCGGTCGCACTCCTCGAATCAAACTGGGGTTATTATACTCAAGCATAAGTTCACATAAACCAGATATACCAAACAACCTTTCATGAAGAAAACAACCTTCACAATACAAATTGCCTTCATTATTATCATTGTGCCAATGTGGAATATCCCATCATCATGAACTACCCATTACATATAACCATTGTCATTAGTCAATATATTAGTAGTCTTTTGGCGATGCTCAAGATCGAACAGAAATACAACATCATTGACCGCCTCTTCCATCATGAAACTAGATAAATTAAAAAACTTCATTGACTATATCTATCTAGAATGAAGTGTGGGGTGAATGAAATTTGTATGATCACCAATTCATGATACTCAATAGCATCGGTAATATACATCAAATTACTCAAAAATATAATCACGGTGCTACTCAATTAACGAAGCACCTATGATATTATTTGTTGTCATTGATATCATCATAAAACCAATCATGAACTCATGATGATAAATGTATTTAAATAATAGATATTACCATAACCATTCATGATGTGTAATATCATCACACACTCCTCAATTAATCATTCTTCACTTCATGTAATTGTAGTACATTCTGTTAAAACCATCACACCTTTGCGAATCGCCATTTGTGAAACCAAATAATTTTAAAACTCTCCACCTTTAAATATTTTCATAATACAATTATGGTAAACAATATTTCATGATTCTATCCCTCTATAAACTTCTGAACCATATAAATTTAAAAAACACTATGGAATGATTCCACCTTTAAAACATTCATCAAAAAAATATCTCGTACCAGATTTTTGGTCATCAGTCATTGTCAATAAACAAAAATTGATTCATTATTCAATATTAAACAAATCACCACAATAATAAAATTAATTAAAAATCCACATGATTTAATTCATTATAAATCCCATCTATCATGATATTTAACATTTGATCTATCGCCTTTTGCATCGTCATATTTTCATTTAAATGTATTATATCATCCCTATCATCTATAAAATAAACAAAATATTTCTTACCAATAAAACCTGAATAATATTTGAAGCCTCTTTACTCTTACTTTTATTCATAAGTCACGCATCCTAGGTTTTCAAAACAACTTTGGATATTTTTGAAATAAAAATCTGCAAAACATTGTCAGATTTTATGATGTTAATTTTGCAGCAATTACATCAAATGACATCAAATGAATCCATGTTAATTATAAATGAATGACCATCAATGTAAATGTATTCAAACCATTCACATGTTTCATGGAAGAAAAATACATTAGGACTTAATCCAAGCTCTATTTACATTGGAACTACATTATCTTATTGACCACAATGATATCCTATTATCTCATTCATCACTATTTCACACTAATGAAAATAAATTGACAAAATTAAAATACATACACAATGATGGATCTTTAACTAGAAGAGGAAAAAAAACATTTATTCTTGCTTATTTAGCTCGAACACACCATGTAGTATGAGGTGTACCACATTTAAGGGACACCACAAGTAAGACCATGTGTATGTGAAACATGGTCACAGGTCAGGTGAAGCAATACATGCCTTGTGCAGCCAATAAATTTCATGTAACCCTACTGGTGTTGAAAAAAATTAAGTTGAAAGTATAAATTTCTAGGTGATTCGGTTGTTTTATATGGAATTTGGACCCTAGTTCATGTCGTGTACTCAGAGATATTCAACAAATTTTCTATCTTTTTCACCTCTATATCATGAACACAGATTCGGTCATGTGATTATGCTATCTAGACTATTTTATCATGTAGAATGTGATGGTGGCCTATATTTAAACTTATGGGTTATGATGGGTCTCATTTTGATAGTAAAAAATGTGTAGTGGTGATTGACAGATCCATTAGTCTGTTGTCATTCGTAATGATATACTCTAGTAATAGTACTCCATTGTGGTAACAAGGAATGGGTTTCCCAAACAATTTATTTGGTGGTGACATGACTCCACACATTGTGGTAGTGAGTTCAATATATTTTTTATTTCATCCTAGGTTGGTAGAACCATGATGGACTAGGGTGCAGGTTCCCAATAGTGCTCTTATAGATGTAGATCGTAGCCATATCATGATAGTGTGCTGGCCCCCCAAACTCATCAGGAAGATAGAGTAGTCACACCTCTATTGGACCATGAAGCAGGTTATCGATATATGGGGTTGGCATACCCCTGCCCTAATAGGGAGATAATCCTTCATAATTTTTGTACAGATGTAGTTGGAACTACACTATCATTTTAGTGTTTAGGTCCTCAATCGATGGTGTTAGAACACATATGTCAGTCTAGGGTTATGTTCTTCCACACTGGTTTCTACGGATGAGATGTCACCCCCTCTCATAATTAAGAGAGGGACCTATAAATAGGGTTTAGTAATCCACTATTGAACAAATATTCTGGTCCAGTAGATTAATCTAGTTGGATGGGTAGCACTCCCCTGTCAAACTAGGGTGCAATTCCTCACCTATGGAGTAGTATTCCCCTATCATCGAGTAGCTGTGGGGAGTGGGTCCTCCATTTGAGTTATATAACCCTTGTATATTGAGTATATATAGGAGTAGTTATACCCTCGACTATTATACATGTGATACCAAGTAAAGCGTTAGTTCATCCTTGAAAGGATGAGATGTGGGGAACTCCATACAAGAGATACATTGGTTTTTTGGGTTTGTTAGGATCATTTAACACCACAAATGTGGGGTAGTGGAATGGTGTAGGTCCCTCTATAATCTCTTATTAGAGAAGATTCAAATTTTTATCAGTATATATAATTGTTCCCTCAAATATGTGTAGTAGTGATGAGTGTTACATTCTGGTTGGGTTCTTACAGAATTTAATAGGTCATAGGTTATCATAAGAAGGACCTATGGTGATATGAACTAGATATAGAACAAGTGAGTTTTTTCTGATGGATCGTATCTCTTAAACATGTTCCATTTTGGATGTATGAGTCCATGGAACATGATCTCCTAGTTTTTTTATTGTTAAAGCCTCAATTAAAATTGTATTTCCAGATATGAGGGCATAACCTCATCATACATGGAGTCTGAGACAATTACATAGGATTTATTTTGGGGATACCACGAAATATTTTCACGTGTTTTGGATTAAAACCCTTGTGCACTAAGCTGGAAATTCATGTATAACTAATTAAGGATCGTGATGGGTTTTCTTTCTCCACTAGGTTCCCTATAGCAGGGTGGGGTGGACTGTTTCCTTTTAATTTCACATTTTTCTTTAATGTTATTTGGTTCCTACTGAATATTATAATACTCATCCCTCCATGTGATTTTCTCGCATGTATTGTGTCATTGCTAGACCATAGGACTTTTGAGGAAGTACCCATTAGACCCAAGGAATGAATATATTAGTGAGATAGATCAATTTAGGTGTTTACTGGAACTTGAAATAGGGGAATAGAAAATGATTTAATTGATAGTGATCACAAAATTTGGAATTGGTTGTAGATTTTATTGTTGTATCTTTTGGGTGTTTTGTTTTACCATTTTCGACTTTTAATACATTTTCATTACTTGGTTTTGGGATAGTTATATTCATGAAATTCAGTTTTATTTTATTTGTATCTTTGTAAAATCTTATTCAAGTGGTTTTTGGTGTGTAAATATAGGTACTTTAGGAAAAAGTGTCTCATATGTGTGATATTCCTTCTCGGTTCTAGCCTCATGCCACTACCCTATTCTAGTTAATCTTTTATCCAGAGAATCCAGTGTTGGTGTAGTAGAAAACATATCCAATAAAAAAATATTCTTAAAAACATCTTTTCATCTCACAAAATAACAACACTAGTAATAGATAAATATTTATTCATAAATCATATAATACATTATTTGGATTATGGTTTTCCATCTTAAGTTATATCCCGATATATACATTATGAATGTGGCGTGTATTGATTTTATTTTCGGATTTGTTACATTCTCGACCCGGAATCCACTAAATCGGTGCTCTGAGCCATGTACTTACATTACCTTAACTATGCCTCCCCGTATGCCAAATGATGTTGGCTACCAGCGGGGGTCTATGTGGTCAAGTGGGGAGACTATACCCACTTTTTTTTATTAGAGTAAGCTAAAACAAAAATAAACCAATAGCATAAACATAAAACAATAAGCAAGGAACATGTATAACAACTATTTCCAACAATAAATATGTCATGTCATACTACATGTGAAAGAGTGAACAAAAACCCAAAATAGAGACAACGACCAAAATCCCCAAAATGGTCCTGACTTCATATCCGAATCCTCAACCAAGAGCTACCTGTGTCCACTAAAATATCTAGCAAGGACCCTTTACCTTCTCCTAACCTGCAAAAATGAAGTCTTCTCAGGTACCCAATAGTGGCCCGAGCAGGGTGTCAGTACAACTCAGTAGGCCACCACCAACGGTGTCTACAAAATATCCAGTATAAACATGTAGTGCATGAAAAAGGAATATGAATGATAAT
This sequence comes from Viscum album, assembly GCA_963277665.1. Lineage (NCBI taxonomy): Eukaryota > Viridiplantae > Streptophyta > Magnoliopsida > Santalales > Viscaceae > Viscum > Viscum album. Next base: position 1,212,290,381 of record OY728131.1, on the reverse strand, counting down.
TTCCAAGTAATTATTCAATATGCCATTAACCTATTCAGAGCCAAATCCATTTCCACTTCCATTACCATTCATTTCACACCAATTATCATCACTTATAATTTCATCTCATTTCCATTGGTTAATCACATACACTATGTTACATGGGTCTAAGGCCAACAATCACATGAAAGAGGGTAACCACATCGTTATCCTATCTCACTAGGATCAACCCCTTAATAGTAACCTTATTCTCACATTGAAGCCTCAGTTCGGGTGGATGCTACCATATCCTCACCTCGAAGCCTCAGTCTGGGTGGATGCCAGCATATCCCCACCTCGAAGCTTCAGTCTAGTTGGATGCAACTATTAGGAGAATAGATCTTATATCCTCATTCCTAACCAATTCATTTAGGGTGGAGTTCATAGCATTATTCTTCGCTCGTCTTGTGGTCTTAGATCCTCAAGTCATACCCCACTCTACCAAGCCATGTGCACATGCTTATATATATAAGTAACAATCACCCAACCATACCATTTACCCTTGGAAAACCATTAAAAACAAACCACACAGGAAATCACATAATGCCTTTACCCATTAACCCATTACCATTTCACATCATTTAACCATTCACCCAATTCCCATGTGTTATGCCTATCTCACTAAGCATTCAACACTAGACCCATAGTCCATCTCATTATGGTCGTTAATCTGTTTACACATTAATCCATTTATCCCATTTATCATTCACATGAATCAACCATTCGACCCATTCCAAATAACCATTAGGTTATTTCCAAGTCTAAGTGTATCACCTATCATGAATTCCATGTTCAACCAAACATTCCAACATATTCATCAATGGTTGTACCATATATTACAACAAGGTCCCTTTTTTGATAACAATCCCTATGTCCGGGGAAGCCGGCGCATCCCATGGATGGCCCCAAATTAGGTTAATTCAATCCCAACACATCCCACGGGGATTGTGAGGGTTCACATTTTCCATTTCAAGCGCAATTTTTACCAAACAAGACAAGGTTATTCAAAACATAACCAAGGGGAAACTAGAACACAACTAAATATCCACAAATACCCAAATTACCATGGGATATAACTTGTAGACCACCATCCTCGAACATGCGGTTGAACGAACTCTCAATCAAGTCCTTAGACTGATCTCTGACTGACCTTTGGAGATTCAACCAAAAACTCACCCAAAATATAGGGGTTCAGAGCTTCAGAACAAGAGGGAGTGAAGATACAAACCCTAAACCAAAAAGAGAAACTGGGAAGAGATTAGCCATACTCGGAGCTTCAATCTGCAACCAACGACACTCTAAACAGCCAACAATTGAAGGATAACCACTCTTGGGATGCTTGGACTGGCTAAGTTCATCACTAGGGTTGAGTGGGGATGAATGGAGGAAAATCCCGAGTTGGGATTAAAATAAAAAAGTGGAAATTTCGTAATTTTTCCCAACTATAAGAGGCAGCACAGTTTTCCACACGGTTTGAAAAATCGGGCGTAAACCGTGCACAAGCTACTGTCTGGAGGAGAAGGTTTGCACTGTTTACATGGGCAGCCCGCATGGTTTGGCCTGGCCATGCGCCTAGGCCTATCTTGCCCATTTATTCATTCTTTCGTGCCTCGAGACCTCGAAACACCCCCAAGGCCTCTCATTCATTCAGAAGACATCCCCTGAAGCCCGAAACAAGGTATTCAACCGAAACATAATGAAAAAATACCCATCCAAAAACCGGGATCTTACAACATCCCCACCTTATAATGGCTCTTCCTCTAGCCAAGTTTACAAGCCTCATTTGTCCAACGAAGAGAAGTGTTCGGGCCACTAAGCCTGTATATCCAATTCTCACTCCCAGGATTCTTCCTAAACATTCCCATGTCGACATAGTAAATTCACTAATGGCACATCCCTACCTCGCAAGACCTTTTCACTATGATCCACCACACGAACCGGATGCTCCTCAAAGGATGCATCAACCTTAAGCTCCACATCTTCAACATCAACCATGTAAGATGGGTCAGGTTGATACCATCGACGCTGCGACACATGAAACACATCATGCATCGCACCATACCACTGTGGAAGAGCCAATCAGTAAGCCAGTGGTCTGATCCTCTCTATAATCTCAAAAGGTCCCACATAGGTGGGTACCAACATACCCGACTTTCGAATATGGCGGTGTCCCAACCTTGGCGACACACTAAGGAACACTTTATCACCCATCAAAAACTCAAGAGGTCTTAGCCTCCGATATGCATATGACTTCGGCCCACTCTGAGCCATATCCATCCACTTATTGATCAACATAACTCACTCTAACGTCTCATACACGAGACTCATACCAACAACTCAGATTCGCTGGCCTCTAGCCAACATAATGGAATTCTACATGGCCTTCCATAGAGTGCCTCAAACTCTGCCATATGAATCATAGCATGAAAACTATTGTTGTAGTAAAAATCAACTAACTATAGGGATCTCTCCCGAGAACCACCAATGTCCAAGACAAAAGATCTTAACATGTCTTCAAACACATGGATCGTACGCTCCAACTAGTCATCCGTCTACGGGAGGAAAGCCATACTCAAAAACACCTATGTACCAAGTGCCTTTTGCAACCCTTGAAATAAATGCGATGTGAAACACGGATCTCAGTACAAAACTATGGTTTGTGGAACACTATGATACAACACTATTTCCTGAACATACATCTCACCCAACTGGTCGACTGTAAAGGTCTCTTGAATCAGTAAGAAATGAGCCACTTTTGTTAACTGATCCAAAACCACCCAGATTACATCATTCTTCTGTGATATCCTTAGAAGACCCATGACAAAATCCATTGTTACATCATCCCACTTCAATTATGGAATGGGAAATGGATTCAAAAAACCACTTGGGCATTGATGCTCGGCCTTCACCTGCTGACAGGTAACGCACTGTGCCCCAATGCATGAAACTTTCTTCTTCATTACAGGACACCAAAACTACCTTTTGAGATCACAGTACATCATGGTCAAACTAGGATGAACTACCCACTTTGTTTCATGGAACTAACGCATCAACTCTTCCTGCACAAACTTCGGCACAACCACACAATCACGAACACGAACAACACCATCCAGGCCGATGGCCCAACCAGAATGTAGCTCCCCACCTTTAAGCTTTTCCTTCATGACCAAACACTAAGGATCATGAATTTGACCTTCCTTAACTCAGCTCAAAATCATCGACTCCATCGTTAAGGAAGGAAGACTGACCTGACCACTCTCCTCCTACACCTCCAGGTGAATGTCTACAACAAGGCCATCACCTTCCACTCGGTGCTGGTCTCCGAAACTGCCTGATTTTGATCTATCCTGCTCAGAGCATCAGCAACACTGTTTCCCTTAACCAACGTGTACACCAACTCAAATTCAAAATACTGGAGATATTCAACCCATCTTTACTGATGAATATTCACATCCCATTGTGAGAATGTTTACTTTAAACTCTTATGGTCGGTAAACATAGTAAACCGTTCTCCCAACAGATAGTGCCTCCCGCACTTGAAGGCATACACCACTATAGCCAACTCAAGGTCATGAGTGGGATAGTTCCACTCATGGGGTCTCAACTGCATTGACCCATAATCCAAAACTCACTAATCCTACATCAACACATCCCCATGTCCAACTCTGGATACATCAAAAAAAATGATGCACCTCTTACCCGGCTCAGGTTAGATCATGATAGGTGTGGTCGTCAACCTCTTCTTCAACTCCTGGAAGGAATTCGCACAAGCCTCCGACCATTCGATCTTGATTCCTTCCTTGTTCATGCCTGAGAGTGGTGCTTCCAAGCGTGAGAAATCCTGAATGATCTTTCGGTAATACCAGGCCAAACCCAAAAAACTCCGAATATCAGAAACAATCTTGGGCTGCTCCCAAGATACCACTACCTGTACATTCTCTGGATCTACTATCACTCCAGCCTCCGAGATGATGTGACCCAGAAAATGAACCTCAGCTATCCAGAATTAACGCTTTGATAGCTAGTTATATAGACGATGCTATCATAGCATACCCAAGACGATGACAAGATGTTGGGCAAGATCATCATGATTTTTCGAGTACACTAAGATATATTCAACAAATAAAACCACACACAAATCTGGATTGGGATGAAATATTTGGTTCATCAAATCCATAAACACTGATAGTGCATTGGTCTAGCCAAAAGGCATTACCACAAACTCAAACCACCTGTACCGTCTCCAGAAAACTGTCTACGGTATGTTAGAAGACCTCAACCTCATCTGCTGATAACCTGACCTCAGAACAATATTTGAAAACACTGATGCACCCCTCATATGATCAAACAAGTCATCAATTCTAGGAAGAGGTTACTGATTTTTCACTGTCATCTGATTAAACATTTGATATTCAACACACAACCTCAACGACCCATTGGTCTTCTTTGCAAAAAAAGCACGGGAGATCCCCAAGGAGAAATACTAGGATGGAGAAACCCCTTATTCTCCAACTCCTCAAGTTGATCCTTCAGTTCCTGGAGTTCTTTCGGTTCCATTCATTATGGCAGAATAGAAACTGGCTCTGCTCCCGACAACAACTCGATCGTGAACTTGACATCCCTCTCGGGTGGTAACCCTAAGAAATCCACAAGAAACACATCCTGAAACCGATCCACAAAATGACGGAAATTATATTTTTCCCCTCCCTCATCATCATCAATCATGATACATTCCACTTGAGTCATGAGTCCACTCATCTGTTGACAAAACGGCCTCGGACACCCTGCTCAAACACCCCATTCACCATGGAAGACATAAGTGTCACCCTCAAGTGACCAAAATGATACTATTCAATGATAACAATCTATTTGAGCCCGATTCAACATCAGCCAGTCCATTCACAAGATTAGTTCAAACCCTGACATCTCGAGAATGAACATTTCCCACAGAAAAAGATTCCCACCAACTTCCAAGGCACATCCATTACACTGCTAGATATCCTCAACCCGCACCCCCAACGGAGTGTCAATTGACATAACTCCACAAACCCTCTCTATAGGTAATCCCATGACTACCACAATTTGAGTAGAAACAAAAGAGTGCATGGAACCTATGTCAAATAGTGCACTAGAAAACGTAGAAGCTACACGGATCTTACCTCGAACAGTTGATGGTCTGTCCTCACCATCACTTGGTGAAAACTGGACTACCTGAAGTTGACATGACCCTATACCTTGGGCTCCATCAAAAACACCATGCGCTGCACTGCACTGCTGGCATGAGCAATATTTCGTTGGAGTTCCACATCCACCGCCCTTAATAGTACATCCCTTGGAGCTCCAACCACATGCTTGATACGGGGAAACTGATCCCCTTCCCGTAGCTGGTACCTCCCATTCATCATCATGCTCACCCGCTTTCCCATAGTTCCTACAGAACCTCTCCATGTTCCCCGTAATTCCGCACAAACAACACTCAATTAGAGGTCAAGGAAACTAACCATGCATATGCCATGGCCTACCACACTGATAACAGAACAAATGGTTCCCACTCTGAGTGTCCGACCCTCTCTTCTGACCACCTTACTAGAAAATTTCCAAACGGTGCTTCCGACCCTCAGAAGATGCACCACTTGTTCGCCCAGCTAGCACGACAAGCCACCCACCTGAAGATCCCTTTAGGCTCCCTTCATAGATGAGTGCATAATCCATCACCTCTGCAAAACTCTTCAAGTGGAAGACATTTCATTGAGACCTGATCTCATGTCCCAACCCATCCTAGAAACGCCTTTCTACCACCACCTCATCCCCTGCTAACACTAGGACAAAGTGCCGCAAATCAGCGAAGCGACTCACATAGTCCATCATTGATAGTGATCCTTGAGTCAGACTCATAAAATCAACATCCTTCTCCTACCTCAAAGTCTCTGGATAGAAATGCACCAGAAAATTCTCCTAAAAAACCTCCCACGACATCCCCTCAGCCGGCTCAGTCAGAGCCTGAATGTCCCACCAATGCCTTGCCTGACACCACAACATATAAACGTCTATCCTTACTCTCTTTTCAACAGGGATATACAGATGATCCAGTATCATCAGGACAGACTCTAACCATTACTCCTCGACCTCTGGCCCACCCTCTCTAGTGAATATCGGAGGGTGCTACATCTGGAACACCCTGGTCAGCTCAAACATACTCGGTGCCACCCGCTCTGGGTCCTGATCCATCATTTGCATAAGGCGAGCCAGGTTATCCCAAAACTAGTCTTCTCTACCTTCATTGATCAACAAATTTTCATGCTCCTCTACCAATTCAGTGTTCTTAGCAACATCTTCTCGTTTCAAAACTACTAACTAACGTTGTGGTGGCATCTCTCTACTTTTCCAAGCTCGATATTTAGCACGTATACCATTAAAAATTCACAACCTTATCGAAAGTCTCTTTACTGGCCACAAAAACCTATTTCATATACTAACTCAACAAAATTAACACCTCAACTCGCCGCCCCTACCATCCCTACCGTGATCCATGGTCCACATTTTGTAAACAACCATGCACTACCGCCCAATCTACACAAAATTTTACAAAATATTTTCCACTTCATTCAAACCCTTATATTTCATTAAACATCATTTGCACATTTGGTTTATTTCATTCTTCTCATTATTTCTTGGTTTCATGAAATGCATGATGCACCCTAATTTCCTTCCTCACACACCCACCTCGTGCATGTGCCCAACACAATGCATGTCACATGTCTCTCTATGTGCCTACAATGATGAATTAATGAAAATCCTTGTGTCGTTAAGGCCATGAGCGAAATATCATTAAATAGTCACATCAAACCACATGTGTATCACCCAACAGTGAAATATAATCAACTGTAACAACAGAAAACCAAGAACAACATTTCCCACCCAGGGTGACTTGGGTTTTCCCTCATACGTGGTTTAGCTACTCTCAAGCAGCAGCTTATTACCAAGGCCCGAAATACATAACCCTTGACAAACTACCCCAAATAAATTAACCTCAGAGGAGAAGAAAGACCTCCTCTGATACCACTTTGTGACGTCCCCGATCTAAAATCCACTAAACATGCACTCTGATCTGGGTAGTTACATAACCTTAAGTGCGCCTCCCCGTACGCTAAACACTGCCAACTAGCAGTGGGGGTCTTTTTTGTCATGTGGGAGACTATACCCTCCTTTTTTCTATTAGAGTAACCCACAAAAAAAATAAACCAATAGCAGAAACATAAACCAATAAACAAGGAAGATGTATAACAACTATTTCCAATAATAAATATGCCATGTCATACTACAAGTGCAAGAGTGAACAAAAACCCAAAACAGAGACAACGACAAAAAATCCCCAAAATAGTCTCGACTCCATGTCTGGATCCTTTACCAAGAGATACCCATGTCAACTCAAATATCTTGAAAGGACCCTTGCCCTTCTCCTAACCTACAAACATGAAGTCTGCTTAGTTACCCAACGGTGGCCCAAGCAAGGTATGAGTACAACTCAGTAGGCCACCACCAACGGTGTCTTCAAAATATCTCGTATAAACAAGTAGTGCATGCAAAAAGAATATGAACGATAATTTCCAAGTAATTATTCAAGATTCCATTAACCAGTTCAGAGCCAAATCCATTTCCATTTCCATTACCGTTCATTTCAAACCAATTATCATCACTTACCATTTCATTACATTACCATGGGTTAATCACATGCACTATTTTACATGGGTCTAAGGTAAAAAATCACATGCAAGAGGGTAACCACATCATTATCCTATCTCATGAGGATAAACCCCCTCATAGTAACCATATTCTCAACTAGAATCCTCAGTATAGGTGGATGCAACCATATCCTCGCCTCAAAACATCAATCTGGTGGATGCAAACAAATCCTCACCTCGAAACCTTAGTCCGGGTGGATGATACCATTAGGGGAATATATACTCAGTTCTCATTCCTAAGCAGATCATTTAGTGTGGAGTTTAGAGCATCAGTATTCGCTCGACTCGTGGGCATAGATCCCCAAGTCACACCCCAATCTACCAAGCCATGTGAAAATTCATATATATATATATATAAGTAACCATCACCCAACCATACCATTTCCCCTTAGACAAACCATTCACAACAAACCACATGAGAAATCACATTATGCCTTAACCCATTAACACATTACCATTTCAGATCATTTAACCATTCACCCAATTCCCATGTGTTATGCCTATCTCGCTACGCATTCAACACTAGACCCATAATCCATTCCATTATGGTCTTTAATTCATTTACACATTAACCGATTTAACCCATTCATCATTCCCAGGAATCAACCATTCAACCGATTCCAAATATCCTTTAGGTTAATTCCAATTCTAGGTGCATCATTTAACTTCTATTCGAAGTTCAACCAAACGTTCTAACATATTCATCAAGGGATCTACCATTTACTACTATAAGGTCACTTTTTTAATATCAATACCTATGTTCGGGAAAGCCGGCACATCCCATGGGTGGCCCCAAATTAGGTCAAGTAAATCCCAACACATCCCACGGGGATCATGATGGTTCCCATTTTTTATTTAAAACACCATTATTACCAAATATTCCATGGTTATTCCAAAAATAACCAAGGGGAAACAAGAACACAAAAAAAACATGCACAAATACCCAAATTACCATGGGATATAACGTATAGACCACCTACCATGAACCCGTGGTTGAACGCACTCTCAATCGAGTCCTCAGACATAGATTTGGCAAAACTTTGGAGCTTCAACCTAAAACTCGCCAAAAATATAGGGTTTTAGAGGTTTAGATCAAGAGTGGGAGAAGATAAAAACCCTAAACAAAAAAGATAATCAAGGTTGGGACTAGCCTTACCCAGAGCATTGATCCACAACCAACGATGCTCTAAATGGTGAAGAATCAAAAGAGAACCACCCTTGGGAATCTTGGGTCAGCCATGTTTTTCACTAGGGTTGAGAGTGGATGAATAGAGGAAAATCCCAAGTTGGGGTTTAAAAGCCCAGAGTGGAACTTTTTTAAATTTTCCCATCTTTAAGAGGCCGCATGTTTTTTCCGCACGGTTTGACAAATCGTGTGGAAACCGTGCACATGCTACTATCTAGAAGAGATGGTTTGCATGGTTTACCTTGGTATGTCGCACTATTTGGCCTGGTCATGCACAGGGCATGTGCCTAGTCCTGTCTTGCCCATTTTTCTTTTCTTTCATGCCCCAAGCCCTAGAAACACCCCTAAGGCCTCTCAGACATTCATAAGACATCCCATGAAGCCCGAAACAAGGGATTCAACCAAAACACAATGAAAACATACCCTTCCAAAAACCGAGATCTTACATGATTTCTTTTTGATTGGATCCAAATAGGGTCACTATAAATGTTTGTTATTAAAATATTACCATTTTAGAGGCCTCAGGGTAGGGCACTAGTTCTGAGTTGATTCTTCTCAGTGGTCAGCTAGTAGATCCACCACCTGTTGAGAAATTTATAGTGATGAAATACTGGGTTATGGATGAGTATATGATGAGTATACTGCATGAGTTCTAGGGGTAGTGACCCCTAGGGTACCAGGGTGATCTGGATCCCCATGAATATTATTATCATTTTTAGGAATTAAGACATCTCCCCCCATCATTATAAGATGTTGTACAAGTGGTGAGACCTCTTCAATGTTCCTCTCTGTGATGGTGAAGTATATTTTTGAAGTCCCATAATGAGGAAAATGTCAGTTGGGGGGAGTGAGAGAGACTCATAAGGGAAAATAGTTTCCTAGACATGTTCTCGACAGTGTGTATCTTGGTGCTTCTGCATCTTTGATGAGGATACATGACTACAGAAGTGTACCTGGGTTGGTTCTTATGAAATTTTTTTAATACATTGATATGTTTCAATACCCATTCCATGATGGATTAACCATTGACTAGGGCCCTAGTATAGATTTTAGATTAGGTGTAGACTCATCTTCCACCCCACATATGTGGGTGTATTGGGGTGAGATTTTTTCATATAGAGATTCCTTCTAAAGGGATAGATGGATGTGTCATGTAGTGGTGGTCACAATTCTACTTCATTTGGAATATCTGGTAGACCAAATATGATAGGGTCACAAAAAATGATTAATTCCCATGCCCAAACCCATGCATGTGGTCATGTATCCCCGGATCCATAATGGGGATCAGGTTTTCAATAGGAGAGGTTGTGTTATTCTTGTGATGAATAGGGACATATTTCATGAGATTATCCATCCCATTATTCCAAAGAGATGGATCTGGTAAACTGGCCACCATTATAGAGGTAGTGTTTGGATAAAGGAGTTCAAAAAGGTTATGGATGTCGAGGATGATATGGGAGAGAAGTAGTTGGTGGCTGGCCATTTGAGGTGTTTCTATAACCACCCAGAGTTTTTCCATGACATGATCATGGAGGTAGATGACATGAGAGAGGTCTTCTTCCCAACAAAGAGACCGTAGACCTATATTTTTTTGGTTTTATAGATGTATTCTATATGATTGATGGAAATTGTTTATTATTAATTGGTAGATAAATTTTTCGGGTACCATTTTCCCTTCCATTTTATGCTCATCATTTTAATATTGTGACAATGTTAGTAATTAGAACCATGTATTAGTTTTTTGTGTCAATGATTTGAATGCATGATTAAGAGGGGTCCATCCCCCATTGATATGAAATTTTATGATGTAATCAAAACTGTGCAGGTTATTCAATGCCTCCCAAAGGAGATAGTATTGAGCTGTGGTGGAAGATTCTATATAAATTGTCTATTTTGGGGAATGTAGAAAATTAGGGGTTATAGGAATAGGACCTAGTAACTCCCAACTTATTTTTTTTGGAAAACCATGTGTTTTATAGTAAAATCATCAAAATTTAAACATCCTTGTACATGAGAGGCTGATGTGGTACATGGTGCGGTTTGACCAATATTTGGACTCACAAAATGTGGTGTAAATTCCCAAATATATTTTTTTCTGACATTAAAAAAACCTATGGGAGAGTTATTTCATCCTAATATGGATTGTTTCATGTTTTGAAAAATGAGTGCCTCAAACATATGAATTTAGGGGAGGTTGTGCACTGATGTGTCAGAGGATTTCATGGCATTCTATGTAGATATTTTTTTAAAGTCAACATTTCATATGATGGATTGGTTTCATACCATCCATTCTTAGTTGTCATACCACTATTGGGTGTGTTGGTATTTTTGGTTTTTTTACTCTCCTTCTATGGGAGGTCAATATGCATGTGGTATGTCATATTATTTTCGTGTAGATATTTTCTTGAATGTGTGACTCTACTATCATATTTTAGTATTTTTGTACAATCACCTGACCAATATCAACATTGAATTGAGAACACATGAGGAGGACATGAAATATTTATTCCAATAATGGATTTTAAATGAATGGTTAAATCAGTATTTATGTTAGGTTAGTGATTTGGTGTACTGCTAAACCATATGACTTTTGCTGGGAAAGTATACTTGGTGCTTTTCCACATTTCATAGATGAGGTGAAATGTTCTTATTGGTATCATGATGTTTTCTTGATTTATTTTTTATTTATTTTTGGTTTGTTATAGGTGATCCCCTCAGTGTGTGCTGGGAAGTAGTGTGGGAACCCCTAATGAGCTCATTGACATTGGATTTCCAGTAGAGATCTCAATTTCATTCCTCATGAATAGGATATCACTTTTCATGGATAAAAATCTTTAAATATGGGGAGAATGCAAGGACTTAGTCTAGACCTATATAATGTAGTAATATTTATGAATATAATTTTGAGGCCACGCATTGAGTCGACATGAAAATATAGGTATTAGAGAGCCTTAGAGAGGTGATTTAAAAATGAATTAAAGATATTTTGTCACATGTGTGTAGTTTCCTTGTAAATGTGATAAACACAAAATAATAGTCTCATATTGGATATATGAGGACTATATTGATATTGAATTGTTGTTTTTTTATCTCAGAATGACATAATGTTGTCATCCCTGGGTGTTCTGGTCAGATGCATGTTAGAAGGGTGTTATATGGTTGATTAAATAATAGAATTAAAATTTAATTAAATATATACCTAATTCTCCTTGTAACAACATGAGATTTTATGAGAATTATTCTTTTTAATTTCATTGATGTCATGTGTTCTATGGTACACCATAATTAGCTTGTGCTATACGCAACACAGTATTATCTTGCAGTATATGCAACACTATTCTTGGCTTGTGATACACACAATTTCAAGTTCCTTTTATAGAAATTATTCTACGCAACATTATGTATAGATTTTGTTTAATGTATAAATGAAATAATTTTTGAATTATGTTATATGAAACACCAAAGGGAGCTTTCACTACATGCATCCTTGAATTGGCTTTTATTATACGCAATCACGACCTTCCTCGATAGCGTGAGTAGTACACAATACTAGGTTTCACTAAACCTCGATATAATGTAATAATATTATTATGGACTAGCCATTATGAATAGTATTAACTAGATTTTGATTTTTATAACATTATTATTCATTTTACACATTTTCTTTAACATGGTATGTTAACAAAATAAATTTTTCAGGTAAAATAAGTATTTTTTTAAAATGTAGTTTTGTCTCCTTATGAGGGTGCACCCACATTAAATCTAGTTTTGACATGTTTATAAGTAAATTTAAAAAAATAAAATCTTTCTTTGGAATCAGGATATAAAAATTTATTTTGGATAAAATTTTCATATTATTCTGATAACATTCATATTTTAATGAATATTAAAAACACGCTATATTTTAATTAAAAACAATTTTTTTCATCGCAATAATTTATATGGATAAATTATAATATTTAATGGTTTTAAAGTAAAATAGAATATATTTTTACCATTTAATATAATGTATTTCATTACCATTAATTTTACATTGAAATCATAGGTAAAAACATTTCAATCTTTGGCAATATTTTAACTTTTAAAACTTGTTTTCTTAACAACGGGAAAAATATTAATTTAATTACTGAAACTTCTGTGTTTCAAATTTTGTAAAATGGATTCCATATTTGGATTAATTGGGTCCAAATTATGTTAACATATTACTTTTATTTGTTTTGATATTATGAATATTATCTACGGTAATTTTTATTTACTTCAGTTAAAGATAAATCGGGTAATTAAGGGTAAACCTAAAATTATCAAATTACCCTAACACATGAAACAATTCTACTGGATGACTAAAAGTTGAACCATATCACCTAAATGTCACATTAGATTCATTTTATGGACTTTTGACCATGAAAATAATTTAATTATTATTAATACAAAAGAAAGTGACAACATGTCACTCTCTTAAATCTTATAAGTATAATAATTTTAATTTAGTGATAAACAGCATCAAACATCAAACATGAATAGTCTATAGAAATATAATAAAATTATATACATCATTTTTATTTATATATAATTTTTAGGGCTTAAATAATTATCATTAAAGGTGACACAATAGTGATGTTGAAATTATTTTATTGATTGAAATATCAAATAAATGGTTTAAAAAATATTATAATAAATATTATATGAACTATTTAATGTGCTCCTCTAATTTTCTAGATAAATATGCCAAGTTATGAATCTATTAAAGCTTTTATTTTGAACATATTTTTAGTGAGGATTTTATTTAAAATCATATAAATGAATAGTTTCAAAATTGACACTATTGTTATTATATAAAAAAACGTAATATAAATTTTTTTAAAAATCCCATAAATATTTAAAAATTATAAATTAAAATTTACATTGTCTAAAATTTCATAAATAATACAATTATGGAAAATTCACAACACATAAGAAATTATTTATAACAATTTAAAATTCAGAATTTATTACCACAAATAAAATTTAATAGATTAAATAAAGATAAATCAAGTTGATAATTTTTAACATAAATTACCAACAAGTATAAATATTATTGGTTGATGATATTACAACCCTATCTCATATAAGTTCGTATTTGAGTCATTTTGGAAATTTTTATGTGGGTTTCTGAATTTATTGTAAATTAATATTTTTGAGGTTTCCAAAAGTGCCCCTCTCCTCCCTTATAAAAAGGGAACCACTTCCCTCTTATCTTCACACCATTTTGAGCCTTTAAGCTCTGCCAACCACTACCAATTACTCTTCTCAACCTCTCTAGTTATATAATAGAGGTTATGGTCTTCTCAAAATACCAACTCTAGTTCCCTAAGAAGAAGTTTAAATGAGGTTCGTCGAGGAAGAGGTATTCTCTTCTACCGACTCTTTCAAGTTTCTTTCTTTATCAACTTCCTCTTCTTTAGTTGTTTCATTATAAAGTAATAACATAAGTATTAATTATATAATTATATGTTATTATAAATATTAAACAACCCTATTTCACCTTCTATCCATCCTACGTAAAATGAAATCACCGCACATGCCTACCTACGGAATACCGTCTCCACACCGTGGTGTAATCAGTTTTTCCACAACCACTTTAATTGGATGGGTATAATGGTGTAAATAATAACTATATATTATTATTATAACATCATACTGATTCTAAGATACATTATACACTACAATTACATTCAATAAATATAGGAATGATATCATCGCTCGTGCATACGTACGGATTATCGTCTCCACGACGTGATAAGATTCATTTTCCATGTTAACAATTCAAGAATGATTATAAAGTATATATAATAAGTAATCATGAAATACATGAAATAATAATGCTATTGGATTTATGTATATATATATATATATCTGTGTGTGTGTGTGTGTGTCATCTACTTAATTCCATTCAATTCAATAAGGAAACGAAAACAGCGTTAATGCGTACGTACAGCCTACCGTCTCCATGAACGATGTATTTATTTCCATTTATCGATCTATTATATATATATGTCAATTTGAATATATATTATATATAAATCATGTTTTATATTCTGGAATTAAGTAATCATTATCTAAGTAATCATATTAATAAGTACAAATCAAAACACAGATGATAAATGAAATGATTTTACCCAAAATGCTGCTTTAACATGGAATTGACAAATGAACGGATAATATAAAGTCCTAAGTGAATCATATATGATATAATAAATCTTATTATGGTTTTGTTACTAGTGAATAATATGTTTAAACCCACTATATAGTAGTCTCGGACACATACGGAAGAAATTGGACATAAGGTAAGGGAAAATCTCGCAATATCATTTTTATCCGAGATTGTTTATACATCAGAAATTACTAGGGAATATTTATAATCCATTTTTCCTCAATATGTAATATTATTTCTTTTCTCTTACAATTTTTTAAATCAAATTTTACCCATTGGTGAGTTTTTAGAATGGATATTTTCTTCAAGAATGGAGTTCAAGTGGTTTATCAAAATTATTTTCCATCTGAGATAATATAGGGTTCTGTTTCTATCCCTATTTTTAAATTGATTTGATTATATTATGATGTAATTAATTTTTTGATGTCCTTTTATCTTATATGGATTATGTTATTATGGCATGATGTTTTAGAGTCCCATTTTTATTATATGGGTTATGCTATGATGTATGATTTATGATTTTGTGGCACACATAAGAATGGTTTCATTATGAGATGGGTGGGACCTATATCTCCGTCCAATGAATTGGATAACGATTTATATCTCATGAGATAGACATGGCTGGAATGAAAATTTAATCTGGTTTAGTGATATAAGACTGGAAAGAGGAGAGAACTCTTTTCAGAAAGGGACTTTGTCCACTAAGATGGTCTTGGCAGCAATGCCTTGGCTACTATAGAAATCATATCATGTGATTAATGTTTTCCACAATTACAAGTTTTGTTTCCAAGATATTTTATCATGATTGATGTTCCATTATGATCTTTTCCTTATATACTACCATGTTTTATGTCATTTCTCATGATTTTGATGTTTAAACATTATGTTCGTATTTTTATGGTCAAATGTATATGATTTGTTTTATCTTCTCCATGCTTACCATTACTGAGAATTTGAGCTCATCCTTTATATGTTTTCTTTTACAAAGGATATAAAGAAAGGTTTTAGGTAAAAAACAAAAGGGGAGGATCTTTATGGGAGATGTTGAAGATCTGTCACCATTATTATAAGATTAAGTTCCAAGTTTCCAAAGACACTAAACTATTACGATCCTTGAGTGTTGGTTTTTCTTATGTATTAAGTATTCTGAAAAAGTATTGTAAATTCCATATACGTCAAAATTTTGGTCTCTACAGTTGGTATCAGAGGAAAGGTTTAGTTAACCTTTGGAAAATAGGATGTGAAAAAATCAGTGAGATCCCTAGAGATATTTCTAAGGTATGTCAATGGATGTACCTATGGTTAAGTATAACTATAGGTTATAGTCCTAGGATTACGGTAAAAATCATGTAATTAAACCTAAGATGTTAGATATTGAAATTACTTCCCCTTTATTATGTTGTTTCCCTATAATTATTCTTCCTCCCACACTGTTCTTTTTGGGTATTAGACAATGACCGGAACACGAAGGAACAGTGTTGATCAATATAATGGAAAATTCAATGATTTTCCTCCTGAACAAAAAAATGTGATGGGAGATGGAGTGAAAAATATTATTTCTATACTTACACAGGCTATAAATCATTCTAGACTTCTGAATGAGCAGAGAAGGGAACAATATTCTATTGAGCCCTTCAGGAGGCAACACCCACCTTCTTTTAGGGGGTCTTCTGTTACACTTGTTGTTGAACAATGGATCAGTAGCATTGAAAAGATATTTTCCATAAATCATTGTTCAGAGCATGAAAAATTCATTTTGGATATCTACCGTTTAGAAGGTGAAGCAGAACAGTGGTGGACTTTAATTATGAATACAAGGCCCCAAGATGAAATTGAATCAATGGAATCGAACGAGTTCAAGAACATGTTTTTCAGTAAGTACTTCCCTCATGTTCTTCAAAAAAAGATGGAAAAGGAGTTCCTTGAGTATAAACAGAAGGATGATGAATCTATTTGTATATACAAAGTGAAATTTACAAGACTAGCAAGGTATGCATCTGGATTTATCATCCAGCATAAAAGTAAAGTAGATCGATTCTTCAGTTGCATAAAACAAAGTCTTCGAAGGGAATTAATTATAAGAGACTTTAGTAGCTTTGAATAAATTGTGCGTTGTGTTATCAAGGTAGAACTAGAATTTGGTATAACATATCCATCTCATGGTTTTAACAAGAAATGAAAGATGGAGTTCCAGGAAAAACCTCAGAACAATGGTGAAAATAAGGTGAATCATCCTTTATGATCAAAGTGTGGAAAGAAGCATGGTGGAGATTGTCTAAAATGTACTAGAAAGTGTTTCAAGTATGGAAAAGAAGGCCATCAAGAAACTGAGTGCCAAAGTAATGGGAAATAGGTTTCTAATGACGTGAATAGAGAAAATACTATAGAACACACTCCACCAACACTTCAATACTTCATTTTCAAGGAAATGGGGTGTTATTCTAATCAATGCCCTAATCCAAGGGTTAATGATGATTGATGTGAGCAACCTCTTAAGGATAAGGACAATGGGATGTCACATGTGATCACTATTTGTGATGTTGAATATGACAACGACGTAGTGGAATGATTATGATTGTATGTAACGAGATTCCAAAATAATATTGTGGAATCTAATTTATAGGACTGTATATTATTGCAATATCTATGTATTGTTTTATTATGGTTTTCAATAATTATATGGTATCGGTAACCATGAAAAGTAATTCAAAAAATTTGGAAAGCAGGTGATATGCCCATAATGAAGGGATAATGAGAAAATAATATTAATGAGCTCATGACTGATATAAGGACAAAGTGATATCATGGTGTGAGTATATAGAAATTTTGGGATTTGGGTATGTAGAAAGAGTTACCTTTTGACAACATTCATGTTTTCACTATGGTTCAATGGTAATTCATGTTGCTAGAGAATACAAGATTAAGGTATTCACATGTTTGGAATGCGATCAACAAGATATGTTATATGATATATGGGGGATAAATGATGTTATTCACATGCCTGGTTGACGACCATTCTAGTAATCTTTCTCTTTATACTATGAGTTTGGAGAGAAGTATTTTGGATAAATCTTAAGGTTGGACTGGATTATATTGGGAATAAGATCGTATTGATTAAGGCTAGAACTTTTTCCGATATTATTGCAGGAATGTTATAATAATTTAGTTTTAGAAAAAGGAACAACCTACATGATGGGCGACAACCTGTCGTGTCAGACAAGGCTGTGGGAATGGAACCCACAACCGAAGTTTGACAGGCCTTTATTTCCTACCACTGGCCTATAGGAAGTCCCTGGTTAGTATAAACTAGTTTTATTTATTAAGAATTATGATAGATGAATTATATTTCCATTTTTATAATCATATAAGATTAACCTCACTATAGATGAACTTATGTATATTTGATAAATTTTTCTAACCTTTTGTTTGAGACATATGGAATGACCCTTCATTCTATCAGATGATCTACTAACACTTCACTAATGAAAAATTCAACTTCATTTCTTCAAGAGATGAAGTGGAAATAGTTCAAGGCACAAACAATGGTGAGATTATACCAAAATAAAGTAATTATTTCTTTTATTTCAAAAAATTATTCAACTTTTGGGAAATGATCATGAAAACCAAAAATTTTATCCTAGTGTCCTCATATACGATGAATCAGATGGTACAATATATCATCACAAATTTATGGCTTGGTGATTTTTGGCCTTTTCTTAGCCATTTACTCAACCACTATTTATCAGAACATGATGGTTAGATTTTTCTTCCATATCCATATTTTCACCTATGTTATCCTATGTGGAAACCCAGTGATGAGTTAATTTGGGTTACCGTTATGTTTCTTACATTACATATTAAAATTAAATTTTATTATTCCTTTTTACGATGTGGGTTTCTATGAAAAAAACTTTCAAGTAGAAAACCATTTATAACCCCGACGAATTTTGAGGGAGTAATTCATTTAAAGGGGGGGGGGAGAATGTAAAAACCCAATGTTTTATTAGAATTATTATTTTTAATTTCATTGATGGCTTGTATTGTACGCTTCCTCAAAATTATCTTCTGCTATACGAAACACCGTATTAGCTTACAGTATACGCAACACTGTTCTTTGCTCGTGTTATACACAATTTCAAGTTCATTTTGTAGAAATTATTATACGCAAACTTAATTATAGATTTGGTTTAATGTAAAAATGAAATAAGTTTTGAATTATGTTATATGCAAAACCAAAGGGAGCTTGCAGTATATGCATCCCTAACTTGGATTGCATTACACGCAATCACGACCTTCCTTGATAGCGTGAGTAGTACACAATATCGGGTTTCACTAAACAACGATATATTGTTATAATATTATTATGGACTATCCGTTATGAATAATATTAACTAAATTTTGAATTTTATAAAATTATTATTCATCAAAGACATTTTCTCTAACATGGTATGTGAAAAAAATTAATTTTTCAGGTAAAATAAGTATTTAAAAAAAATGCAGTTTTTTTACCTTTTTATGGCACACCCACGTTAAATATAGTTTTTGACATGTTTATAATTTCATGTTTATAAAATAAAATTATTCCTTGGTATCAGGATATAAAAATTTACTTTGGATAAATTTTTGATATTATTATGATAACTTTCATATTTTAATGAATAGTGAAAACATGCTATATTTTAATTATAAATATTTTTTTTCATCGAAAAAATTTATATGGTTAAATTATAATATTTATTTTTTTGAATGTATAAATAGAATATATTTTTACAATTTAATATAATGTATTTCATTACTATTAATTTTACATTGAATTCATAGGTAAAAACATTTCATTCTTTTGCAATATTTTAACTTTTAAAACATGTTTTCTTAACTACGGGATAAATCTTAATTTAATTATGGCAACTTCTGTGTTTTTAATTTTTTAAATTCATTCCATATTTATATTCACTAGGTCCAAATTATATTAATAGGTTACTTTTATTTTTTTGATAATATGAATAGTAAATACGGTAATTTTTATTTACTTCAGTTAAAGATAAATCGGGAAATTAACGTTAAACCTACTTTTATCAAATTACCCTAAAACATGCCAAAATTCTATTGGATGACTAAAAGTATACCCATATCACCTAAGGGTCGGATTAGATTCATTTTATATACTTTTTCCCATGAAAATAATTTAATTATTATTAAAAACAAAGAATGTGACAGCATGTCAGTCTCTTAAATAATTTATGTATATTAATTTTAATTTAGGGATAAACTTCATGAACTTCAAGAATGAATAGTCTCTAGAAAGATAATAAAATTATATAAATCATGTGAATTTATTTAAAAATTTAAGAGATTATACAATTATCATTAAAGGTGACACAATAGTGATGTTGAAATTATTTTATTGATTGAAATATAAAATAAATGGTTTGAAAATTGTAAAAATAAATATTATAGGAACTATTTAATGTGCTCCACTTATTTCCTAGATATGTATGAAATTTTATGAATCTATTAAATATTTCATTTCTAGCATATATTCTGTGAGGATTTTATTTAAAGTCATATAAATGAATACTGTCAAAATTGGCATTATTGTTATTTTATAAAAATAAAATAATATAAAATTGTTTTAAAAAACAAAAATATTTAACAATTATAAATTAAAATTTATATGGTCGAAAATTTCATAAATAATGCAATTATGGGCAATTTACAACACATAAGTAATTATTTATAATAATTTAATATTTAGAATATTATAACAACAAATAAAATTAAATAGATTAAATAAGGATAAATCATGTTGATAATGATTAAAATTATTTACCAACATGTATAAATTTTATTGGTTGACGATATTACAACCCTATCTCGTCTAAGTTTTTATTTGATTCATTTTGGATGTTTTTAAGTGGAGTTTGAATTTATTATAAATCAATATTTTTGAGGTTTCCAAGGTGCCCCTCTCCTCCCTTATAAAAGGGCACCCCTTCCCTCTTCACTTCACACTATTTTGAGCCTTTAAGCTCAGAAAACCCCTAACAATTCCTCTTCTCAACCTCTCTAGTCATATCTTTGAGGTTATGGGTTTCTCAAAAGACCAACTCTACTGCCCTAAGAAAAAGTTTTAAGGACGTTCGTCGAGGAAGAGGTGATCTCTTCTACCGACTCTTTCAAGTTTCTTTCTACTTCTACATCATCTTCATTAGTTGTTTCATTATAAATTAATAAATTAAGTATTACTTATATACTTATATGTTATTATAAATAAGAAAAACCCTATTTCAAATTCTATCCAACCTACGAAAAATAAAATCACCACGCGTGTGTACGTACAGAATATCATCTCCACACCCTGGTGTAATCATTTTTTCCACAACCACTTTAATTGGATGGTTATAATGGTGTCAAAAAAACTATATGTTATTATTATTACATAATACTGATTCTAAAAAATTATATCATCCACTCCAATTACATTAAATAAATATGGGAACGATATCATCGCTCGTGTGTACGTACGGATTACCGTCTCCAGGACGCGATGAGATTAATTTTCCATGTTAACTATTCAAGAATGATTATAAAGTATATATAATAATTAATCATAAAATATATGACATAATAATGCTAATATATATATATATTTGTCACTTATTTAATTACATTCAATTCAATAAGGAAATGAAAACTGTGTTCATGCGTACGTATGACCTACCGTCTCCATGAACAATGTATTTAATTTCATTTATCGATCTATTATATATATGTATATTCTGAATATATATTATATATAAATCATGTTTTATATTCTGTAATTTTGTAATCATGATCTAAGTAATCATATTAATAACTACAAGTCAAATCACGGATGATAAATGAAGTGATTTTACCCAAAACATAGCTTTAACATGGAATTGAAAAATGAACGGATAATATAAAGTCATAAGTGAATCATATATGAAATAATAAATATTATTATTGTATTTTTACAAGTTAATAATATGTTTAAACCCACTATACAGGAGTCTCGGACACATACAGATGAAATTGGACATATGGTAAAGGAAAATCTTGCAATCTTGTTTTTATCTGATATTTTTATACTTCAGAATTTACTGGGGAATATTTATCATCCACTTTTCCTTAATATGAAATATTATTTCTATACAACTAAAATTTTTTAAATCTAATTTTACCCATTGGTGAGTTTTTAGTAAAATACATGAAAGTAATCTTTTGTCATTTTTAGTACGATGTACTTTTTGACTTTTCTGGCCAAAGTATGAGAAGAAAGTTTTTAAACATATACGGTATGAATGTATTTTTTTGATTTAATAGAACATAATTTCCATGAAGCTTAATTTAAATGTTTTCATGTTTATTTATTTTAGTTTAAAATGGTATGTCTTCTTAAGAAAGAAAAATGTTTTTGAATTAGAAAAGATATTTTCCTCAAGAATGTAGTTCAAGTGTTTTATCAAAATTATTTTCCATTTGAGATAATATATGGTGCTGTTTGTATCCCTATTTTTACATTTATTTGATTATGTTATGATGGAATTAATTTTATGATGTATTTTCATCTTATATGGATTATTTTATGATGGAATGATGTTGAGGAATCCCATTTTTATTACATGGGTTATGCTATGATGTATGACTTATGATTTTGTGGCACACAAAAGAATGGTTTCATTATGAGATGGGTGGGACCGATATCCCCCTCCAATGAATTGGGTAAAGATTTATATATCATGAGATAGACATGGCTGGAATGGAATGTTAATCTCGTTCAGTGATACAGGACTAGAACGAGGAGTGAACTTGGTTAAGTAAGGGAATTTATCCACTAAGATGGTTTTGACTGCAATGCATTGGCTACTATAGAAATCATATCATGTGATTAATGTTTTTCCATAATTAAAAGATTTATTTCCAAGCAATTTTATCATTATTGATGTTCTATTATGATATATTCCTTATGTACTTCCATGTTTTATTTCATTGCTCATGATTTTGATGTTTAAACATTATGTTCATGTTTTTATGATCAAATGTATATGGTTTGTTTTATTTTCTCCATGGTTACCCTTACTGAGCATTTGATCTCACCCTTTATATGTTTTCTTTTCCCCAGGATATAAAGAAAGGTTTTAGGCAAGAAAACAAAAGGGGAAGATCTTTATGGGAGATGTTGAAGAACTTTCACCATTATTAGAAGATTATGTTCTGAGTTTCCAAAGACTCTAATCCATTATGATCCTTGAGTGTTGGTTTTTTTATGTATTATGTATTCCAAAAAAGTAATGTAAATTCCATTTATTTCAAGCTTCTGGTCTATATACTCCTCCCACATCAAGTTTGGTAAAACAACATCCATGAGAAACACACCACATTTTCCTCGTTTGATGATGGATGGTAAACCACACTAAATCATTGTGATAAAGCAATAATAATCCTTGTTCCTGGCATTGATCATCATAAGAACGAGGAGAAGAAAAGTTGGATTCATGTTCTACACTTGAATATTTACCTTTTCTCCATCATGGTAAGTGGTATTCAGTTTTGGTCATGATCTCCTTCTTTTAACATTTTTGTAAGGTTTTATAGAACAATTTTATATTCTTGAGATACCGCTTAAGATGATCAATGGAGTTTGTTTTATACAATGATGAATCGAGTGTTTAAAAATATAATTCTACACTAAAATTAACATATATAGAGTGTTTAGTCTATATATACATTATGAGTAAAATTATTTATGTAAGGAAGAAGACATTTGGGACCAACACACTGTATACTACAGTTACAGACAATGTAGTGACACGATAATGTGTGGCCTTGGTACATGGAATTGGTAAACTATCTAAAAGTACATGCCCATCTAAATGTACATGGAAAAAGTACATGGAAATGATGTATCTGGCATTAGCAAAGTAAAACCACATAGTTAGGTGGTAGATTAGCCCAAACATGCTGTATAGAATGGGATGCACAATGTGTGAGGGACATGACTGGTCAGGCTATGTGAAATAGGACGATGGATATTGGATTCCTGAAAAGGTACATTCCATGTACGATATGTACATGACATGAACCCCTAAAAGTGATAGGAACCAAGGTAGATATGATGCACATACTTGTGAATGGGTGGGTTCACACTCAATATGGACACTAGTTCACACCGTGGACTATGTGATGATCCTCTTGATATGTTCCTCCACTGGTATGTCCTTCATTGGAAATATTATTTTTGATTTTTAGTATCATATCTTCATTAGTTATCCATATAGAAAACACATTTTTCTTATTTTTGGACTATGAGGTATAATGTATCTTGTTTTTAGAATTATGCTTGTGTAGTTGTACATGAATGATGTGCTATATAAGTGTGGTTCTTAAATATTGATGTATTTATGGGTACTCCCATATGGTATCATGGAACGTGATACCCTTAACTATTATTTGGTATATATGACACATCACAAGTACTGGGCGAGGGTTATGTATCTTTTGGTAGTTCTTTCTTGATTGGTACTCCCCTGATGTATTAGGGCGTGAGTTCCTTGTATCACTCCTATAGTGGGAGATAGTTCTCCCCTGCCATTCGATGGTGTGGGAACTCCATAATGTTTGGTAGGTATAGTAGTTACTCAACTCTTGGAAAGGGGAGATAGTACTCTATCCTTGTTGTTGGTACTATGAAGCCATTGTTAGGGCACATGTCCTCATGAAATGATGTATAGATAGAGTTGTAACTCCCATATCATGTTAGAATGTGGGTCCCCAATATTTTGAGTTGGATGTCCTATATCATTTTAGGGTTTGGGTTCTCCATATGTATTGTTTTGGTAGAGTTGGTACTACCCTTTCATTATAGAGAGTGGGTCCCTAAATGTGGGGTTGGTACTCCCCTATCATACTAGGGTGTGGGCCCCCCATATTGATTTTGATGAAAAGCACAACTATATCAAAATATAGTGTATGTCCTCACCTACATTGTAGTACTACCTACCTTTGTGTTTTTGTGGGTATAGGGTCCTCCATTAAAGTTTGTTATCACTCACCTTTTGGGTAAATTTAAAAGTATTTTCCCCTTTAAAAGATTATGATTTATTCCTAGTTATAAGTTAGTGGTCCCTCAACATACTGAGGTGCATTCCACTCCACATATAAGAAATAGAGGTTCCATGAGTTAGTTAGGATCTAGTACTACCTTGATTATAGGGTAGTGGAATGGGGGTAGATTACCTAATTATCCTTCATGAGAGAGGATGCATGTTGTGTTTAGTCTAGAGCACTGATTAATCAACTGTGTGCATTTGTGAGGAATGGGGATCGCCACATGGGATCTTATAACCTTGCATAGGGTGCGTGTTATTATTGATATGGCCTATGGTGTTGGTATCTATTGATGGACCTACTGAGTTATTCTTGGGGGAGCGTATATCTCATTTGTATGGTGCATGATTTCCCTAACCCTCTGGGTAGACCCATCACGTATGGTTGGTGCATGATTTCCCAATCCATGGGACATAATTCTTCAGTTCCCTCTCTTCTCCAGGTATGTGTGCACTGTTTGTACAGAGTTTAGAAAATTTTGTGGACAAACCATGCACTATAACGGTTTTGGGTAATTTTCCATTCTACCCTTAATGATATAATTATGCTCATAATTCATCCATATTACTATTTCCAATGAGAATAGACTCTATTTCTCTCATTTTGGAGTTTTAGGAGTATTTTAGGGATCATGAGAAATCCATCATCTGGGATTTGATCAAATTTATTTTCATCACATTTTTTGGGTAATGGTATATACTCAATTCTATTTGAGCCACTTTACAACCCTATTTCTCTAGACATAATTATCAATATGTGAGTTTTTCCCCATTTTTTCAAATTTTCCCTGATCCAAGAAAAATGAGAGTCTATTATAATAAGTGGAGAGTCATTCAAGATTATGGTGGGTGGTATATAACTCCTCCCTCATGTTCATTGATTTTGGAGTTATCATGTGTGGCCCACAAATATTATTAGTTCTTATTTATTAAATATTTATAAAATTCGTATAATCATTATATCTATATGGTTATTATATGTAAAAATATGTTATTAGTTATTAGGGGATGTTCTCACAACTCCATCCTTCCAATGTATGTAGTCATGCCAGAATTTTTTTATTGTTTTGAAATGATAGATCTCATGTTTAGGTATGAATTATACTGACCTTTGTAAGGGTAATAGTTTTTATATAAAATGATTTGATTTATATTATTATTTACATCAAGTTAAGTAACATGTATTTACAAATCTTGAACCACAAAATGTATTTAATTCAATTGATAAACAAATTTTAAATGGAAATTGGAATTCATAATAAGTATTTGACTTGACCATTTTGAATTTCATTGAATAGTAGGTTGAAAATCCCTAAAACCACTAACAATGTTGATGGTAGGTAGAAGAGTTATACTAGATTATTAATATTCAATAAATGGAAGAAAGGAATGTTGAATGATAATTGGCCTTATCACACTAATGAATATAATGAATTAATACTAATTGATTTATTAATTTATAATGACATGATTAAATAGTTTCATGATCAATTATCATCATAACTGTAAAGAAAGTAAATTATTAACAAAAATGTAATAATATATGACTTCAATATCAAAATAGGAGTGACCTGACTTGAGATCATCTTGGATTCCCCAGGGAATTCATTGAGAACCTGATGAACCCATTCCAAATTCTAGGATACAAATTACTTATATTCAAGAGCACATAGAGAAAATTATTTTCATAAATTTGAATGCAAGGTATAACATTGTAGGATCCCCCATACATTACTAAATAATTCCATGAGGATACTCCATTGATCCATCATTGACATGTAGGTGCCATGGTTAATGCCCAATGGGCCCAGTCATTGCATGGGCTGGTTTTACCTTTGATGAACTCTTTGGACTTGGTAGGAGACCTATTTAGGAATTCCATGGACTATGACCCATGGATTACACTCATAAGACATAGCCATGCTATAGTAATTACTTTTTTGATGATCCATCAGGTCTACATTGTCACAGTTATTAGCATGGAAATTCATTACAAAATATTATTATATGTTTTATTATTACATCTTTAAACATTCACTATCGTAAACATGTAATTTATTCAAAAACATAGAAAAATCAAATAATAAACATGATACATTTTCATACACTAGCCAACATTTGAAGCATTTACTTGGGGATTTAGTTATATCGTACTATTTTACCTTATATATGCATGAATAAACATTGTTATATTCTATTACATGGGAACAATGTTATAGAAACCATTAGGGGTTTCCTACAAAGGTTTATCTCACACCCTCTCTAAGCACCATTTTGTACCCGGGGAATATTACTTGAATGAATGTGTTGGTAAAGGAAAAAATACAGCTTCAAAAAATTGATTTATTATTATTTAGGGTTTACCGTGATAATAAATGACTGAGGAGGAGCTCAGGAATCATGGGATATTATTTTTATTTCTTTTTTACATGGGTGGAACATGCTATGAAATTCATATTGTATCATTCCTTTCTAGTTTTATAGTGACAAGAAAGTCATCATTAGTTGTTTTATAATTGTATTCTTTTTTATTTAATTCAATTATTGTAGTAGTTGTCAATATTTCCTGGTGTGCCTTAATTTTACATATATCTAATCCTCTATTTACCTAAATTTATAATTAACCATTATTCTACACACTAGTAAGGATGGAGTAGTCTCCAAACGGTCAAATCCAAGGCCCTCGCTGACATTTGGAAGCCACTGGTATTTGGGGAGATGTGCATGAGGCCATGTGGCCCACTGGGTTCGAGGAACCATTTAAGTGGCTTCCATGTCTGGAACATAGAAAAGTGGTATTAGATGGATGTTTCCATTTATTGATATTAAATTTAGATATAATATATTGGTGATTAAAAATTCAATCATACTTGGTCAAAAGTCATTCTTGGGTGTTGCAAACCCCGAATCAGGGTAAAAGCTGTGTAACATAAAGTATAGTCATTTTTATTTTACTACTATTACACCTATAATTTTTTCATTGTTGGGTTATGAAAATGATGTGGGGTGTTCTATATTTTTATTATGTTTCTGACTCTATTTTATCCTTGGATCGATGATAATAAGGCATAGATCATTGTTTCAGACATCATATATGTAAATAGAATTTCCCTACAATTCATATTGCAATGTCATAAATGTGCATTTCACTTCTTTTCATTTCTTAATATTCATGTGCCTATTGAGTGATGTTGTGATAATTATCTTATTCTTATAATAATATTGGATTTTATTGTGTGATTGTCTATCTCAATTTGTGGGGTTTATGGGAACTTGGGGGTGGGGATAAGTAATTTACTTTGTCGATCCATTATACAATAAATAAATGAGTTTTGTTTTCATTGATAAGGTGTACGAGAACTGATATAATGGGAATGAATATATATTATAAAGATAAATAATAAATATAAAATTAAAAGGTTTTATGTCCTTATCTCACCCAATCATGTCTATGAAAGGTAAAGGAGTGAAGCTCGCAGTTAAAATTAAAATGAAATGAATATTATTCTTGGGCACATACTGCTACATGGAAATATCAAAAGCGATATGGGATTTTATTTAAGTTCATGACCCCATTTTCATAGATCTAGGGACTTATTTTAATACACTGGCATATAAACAAGGGATATGCATCCTGATGGATTGAGTAGTTTAGTATTTTTTGAAACTAGATATATATATATATGTGTGTGTGTGTGTGTGTGTTCTTCATTACAATATGTAAATGAAAACAACATAGAATATCCTTTGACAACATCCATAACTCCTAGGATATATCAGCATATCTTTCATAATAAAATCCTTCATTACCTAAGAATATTAAACCCATGAAAGGGGTGAGCTCAAACACTCAGTAAGGGTAAGGAATACAATGGAAGATATTATAACATAAACATTATACATTGTGAAAAAATGAAAACCCATGCCTTTACAAATAATAAACATGAACAAATTATGACAAGAATATGAGTTGTATAAATAATTCTATAATAAAACATAATCAAGGGTATTCTACTAGTCGAATAACCACATTAACCATCAATAATATTTAGATAACGAGCATTCATATAATGCTGGACATCATCACCAAACCATCTGGGCATCGTTCCAAGACTATAAATAATCATTTTGTGAAGGCCTTGGGCAAAGACCATAGTTTATCTTATGAGAACTTCTAATACACTGATGGGATATATTGGGCCCCAATAGACACTTAATAATTCCAATAAATTTTATACATGAATGGGGTTAACATAAACAACATCAATAGTCATATTTAAACTAACATATGAAATGAAAATAACTTTACCCAATTATTAAGCATAAACACTAACCATTCAAAGTAATTTGGTGAATAGTTTTATTATAGCACATCCATAGTAAAACTAATAATAATAAATTCAATTTTATATAGTAGATGATATCATAATATATAATCCAAAATTATGTACAAGAAATAACAAAGGAAATTGAAATTAATGAAGATACTTTTAAATGAGACCATTGAAAATTCCTTGAGGAAATAATCCTTAATCATTCTAAAGTGACTCATAGCATCTTGAAACATTATAATAATAATCGCTTAAAATATCATGATAACTAGGAAACTCGTGGTAATATATTACAAAGGTAATTACAAAAACCATATGTTTGAAGTAATATGTAAACAATAAATATCTCTCATAAAATATAAAGTGAGATGAGAAAAATACTTTTTTTACTTTGGAAAGAAGAGTTCTTTTGGAAAATCATTTTTATTTTCCATGAAATCTTTTTTTAAACATGAATATCACAGATAATAAAATAACAAGTCATGGAAATTATATTCTGTGATTAAATTATGTCCCAATAAAGTGAAATCATGTGAAAATATTTCTTAAGATTCTTTAGAACTAAATCATTTTGGAGGTTTTTAAAGATATTATTAATCTTAATTTTAAAGTGGAAATACACTTTTGTTATAATAAATCCATAAATGATCCAAGATTATTTTTCATGATAAAATTTGTTTTTTATAAAAAAAAATGTGGCACAATATAGTTTCATGGCTACACATGAACATAGATAAGAAATTGAAAATATTCATTGAATCTGGTTTGTATTTTAGAAATACCATTGAATGTTCCTTTTAATACGTGTATCTCACCATAAAACAATGAATTATTCAGATTTATAAACATATATATAGTACTCAAACTAAATTTATGAGGAATACATAACAATACATAAGAATTTCATAGATGTAGTTAGATAATGAATGTAACCCGAATGAAAATGAATGTTCGGGTGGAAAGCTCTTACCTCTATGTAATCAAACGATTCGTATGCCCCAAAATTAATAATATTAAAATGATACATTTAATACCACGAAAATAAATATATTAATGATATGATACATCAATTTATTGTGTACATATAACATACACAAGTACTAGTACTGTATATAGAAAATCTCACAATAATGGGAGCGAGATTAAGAAACATTTCCCTTAAGTATGAATGTGTTCATATTTTAAAAATAAGGTCATGGAATATGAAATTAGACATATTAATAACTTATTTAAAATCCTAATATAAATGTATTTGGTATATCATAATTTTTTAGTTCATTTATGCCCTTATTGGTACGTTAATATATTGAATTTCGTCGTTCTGAGGAGTTCATTTTCAATATTTTCATAATCAGCTCATTTTTCATAAGTAATGGTGTTCAAGTAGAATGGATGTAAATACCAAAAATTAAAAATAAATATTATTTATGAACCTAAGGAAGTGTTAATTTCTATCTATATCATTTGGTTACATGAAAATATTATGAATCATTATATGAAATATTAAAAACATTCACTTACATTATTTAAATGGTATTTAAATTATTAGAAAGTAGTTTGGTCATAAAATTTAATAATTTGTACATATTCTATTCATTTAATATTAATTAGGTTATAATAAATATAATAATTTATGGTTATACCATAAAAATGGTTTTATGACAAGTAATTAAGTATAAATTGAGGAATGAAACCTCGTCATCCACGAAGGTTATAAATTGGAACCTTATAGACATCAATTTTGTTTATAAACTAAAAGAGAGAGTGTGTAAAAATATTGATGATGGTTATTCCATTAACAATATATAACTATATTATTTATATTATACTAGATATATCATGGTCATTTGGACATAGGAGGTGAGGAGGGGATTACAAATGATGATAATTTGAAATGAAACTAAATGAAACAGAATGGTGCTCTACCTCTAGAAATAACCTCTGGGAGAACCTCCTTATGGGATGATATTTCGGTCTTTTGTATGGACCAAGAGATTATTTTATGTGGGGAGTGACTAGGGAATGGTATTTTCACAGAACATTGTGGATGTTTAAGGCTTAAATGTGTGAAGAGAAGAAGGAGTGATGAAGGTTTTTTATAGTGGATGAGAAGTGGGTTTTTAGAAATTTTTTATGATTAGTTTAATAATTTCTTTCAAGATTAGATATATTAAAGATTATGTGACAAAGAATAGTAATAAATTCATGTTAGTTCAAACCATGTGGGATTACATCCCATATAATGTCATAAGTAGTGTATTTATCAGATAATTTGTACGTATGATATTTTACAATATTTCACTATTCATAAAAAATGAGTATTTTTGAAAAATACAAAAAAAATCACACTAACCATTTATAGACATGTATAATAACAAAATGATATCTAATTTCCAGAAATAATTTTATAAGTATGATTAATTTAATATCTAATTAAAATTATAATACATTATCAATACGGTTTTAAAACATTTATTCACTTATTCCAAAACATAGGTTTATTGTACTTCCACTTATATATTATTTACATACTATCATAGGTAAGGTTATTATTCATTAGTTTAGATATATATTCATATGGGTATTTAACTATTCATAAGGATAGGTTTCTAGTAACAAAAAAAAATATTTTCTTATCGGACTCCAAATAACTTATTGATCGCAGTCGTGTAAGTCAGATTTTCAAAATTCACATTGCATAAGTGACAAAATAATGTTTATTAGTATAGGTTATAACTAATTGGGGTGTTTAAAGGCTCAATGATCCATTCATTCTATAATAAATCATTTTTTAAATTCTTGTGGTGTTACATTATCCCATACTTACGAAAAAAAATTCCTCAAAATTTCAAATTCAACTTCTAATGTTAATGGTTGATACTTTAAAATTTCCCTATAGAAACCCACATCCAAAATATGCTTAATAAAATATCCTCCTAAAAAGGAAAAGGGAGATGATTTGGTCACCCCAAAAAGTATTCTTTCGAATTAGGTGACATTAGTTTGAAGTAAAAACCTATGCATAGAAGAATAATATTACTATTATGTTCTAATTGAACAAGATAAAGGACATGTTTAGATAAATGTTGATTACTAAAAATAATAAACTATAAAAATCATCAATATTATCTATGATTATGATAATAGAAAAACATTTTATATTGGAAAATTTTCCATTAGTTGAGGAATTATTCCACTCTATTAGAGTATAAATATACATTTATAATTATTAACTCATACATTTATTGAACATGAACTCTATATACCTCATAAAATATCCTTTGTTACACCATTTGGGGAAGAAATACATTAACCACTAAAATATCATACGATGATCAACTTAAGAAATTTCATAGATTGAAAAAAATTCTAAAATATAATTCTTCAACAAATTAAAATTAATTCCTTTAAATTTCCATGATGAACATATCATTAACCCATAATAAACAAGAAGAAACTCTAAAATTCACATTCTATACATCTGAATAACATCATCATGCATCCTCTTGAAATATGGCAATAACTTGAATTACCATTAAAACTATATTGTAAACATGCATTATTAAATATTCTTAATGTAAGATACATGTTATTTGATATATTCCTTAAAACAAATATATTGTAAACTCCATAAATGATAGCATTGGACACTTCTCGAAAAGTCATTAATTAGTTCCAAGGTAGTTGATACTTATCTAAATCAATCAATTCATTATCATCATCTCAAAATCAGATATATATTAAGGGTTTTCTTTCCATCAATCATGTTTTTTTTCATAAAATTTTTATCTTTCTACGGAATCAATTTTCATATATACCATTAAGCATACTTCCACAAATCCTTAATGAAATAGTACTGCAGTACAATCCATATATATTTGATAATTCATATAACGAGTACATTAATAAAAATATTTTAGAAAGACATGATTCTGGACTAGGAATATTAATCATTCTACTCCATCTGTGGTAGCATCAAAACATTATCATTATCCCTAATAATTTTTTTGGGAATATTCATTTGACTCTTGGGACATTGATTTGCATAGTGTCAAATCTCAATGCAGTTGAATCATTGAATATAGGGTAATTATTTCCTTGTATTGCAATTATGGGCATGGTTCCATTTTCTCAACCCTTAAAGAAAACTCTTTTTCCTCTCAAGAAAATACCAATGTTTTTTCTTCCACAATTATCACATGTTAGAAAATGCATCTCTATGTTTGTCACTTTATCCATGTTTTTTTCTGACCATCCTCTTCTTCTTTTTCATTCATTCAAATCCATAGGACTCAGAGAAGACTTTACATACCTTGTCAACACATGTTCTTATTTTCTCATATGATGAGGATAAATTGGAGACAATCATCCATATAAATGATGGATTTAGAGCATCAGAGATATGATCCTTCTTAATCTTTTCATATCATGAATTGTTAAAGTTATAATTTCATCTTCTAGGAGCCATTTCTACTTAATTAAATATTATATATCAGCAGGTAACATTATGAACTATCTATGACTCAATACATGGAATAACACACGGCATAAATTTATGCATCGTAAAGCCTAGAACCATATACCTAGGTTACTTTGGGGGAATAAATTATTTATAATGTAGGGTAAATAAAATGTGAATTTTCCTAAGCATATCCACTACAAGTTTCAATAACAATAGTGCGGCATTTCCCATTATCATGTATCATGATACCCCAGGTCAAGCTCGAAAAATCTTATTAGAGCATTCACTCCTAGGTATATCGGTGCCAGATCCACCTCTACCCATTGGTATCCATAGTAGGATGTATTTTAAGAAAGATCCATATAATTTACTCCTTACTAAAATACCATGATTTTCTGGTATTCTTATTCTAAAAGACTATATTATGGATTTGTTCCCTAATCTATGTTTTCTAATTCTAGTTTTCAGGTTTTCTACTAAATTTCCTTTGATACCAACTCTATGGACCAGACCACAATATCTTAGAGCCAATGCATTATATTAATAAATTTGTATATAAACAATGAATATTCATCCCAAAGGACCTATTAGTTTACTATTATTGGAAACAAGATACATACGTAAGTTAATCATTACAATTTGAAAAGAAAAACATCATAGAATCTCCTTAGATAACATCCATAACTCCTAGGTTTTTTCGACATGTCATTCATAACAGAATCCATCATGCCCTATGAAAATTAAATATAAGAATGGGGGTGAACTAAAATTCTCAGTAAGGGTAAGAAATATAGGAGAAGATATCATTACATAAACATTAGGCTTGGATAATAATTAAAAACATATGCCTTTTACAAACAATATACATGAACACATTGTGGAAGGAATATGAGCTGAGTAAATAATTCCATAATAAGACATAATCATGTGTATTCTACTAGTTGAATAAACACATGAACCATCAATACTATTTAATAAATGGGGAAATCATAATGTGTGAAATCATCTCCATACCTTCAATACTTCGTTCCAAGACCATAAATAATTGTTTTGTCAAGCCCTTCTGCCAAGACCATATTTTGTCTCATGATACTGACCGATGCACTGAGGGGCTATAGTAGGCCACACCCAAAACATACTAAGTCAAATTAATTCCCCGTATAAATGTGGTGAACATAAAAAAATACACATTAATATTGAAATTAACATATGAAATGTAAATAACGTTCCTTAATCATTAATCATAAACACTAACCATTTAAAGTAATTTGGTGAATGGTTTATGACAGCACATCCACAGTCAAACTATTCATAACAAAATTATACAAAATATTGTTTATTATATCATTTTAGATAATCCTAAAATAATTAAAAGATTAAAAAACTATGTTGACATAGATAAAGATAATTTCAAAAGAGGACATTGAAAAATATTTGAGGAAATAATTCATAAACATTTCAAAGTGTCTCATACCACCTAGAAACAATCCAATAATAATCACTTAGAATATCATGAGAATAAGGAGTCTGCTAATATGGTATACCAAAGGGAATTACATACACAATATGTATGAATTATGTGGTGAAAATGGAATATATATCATAAAAGATTATGTGATATGAGAATAATTCTTTTTTACATTGGAATGAAGATTTTTTTGGAAAAATCTGTTGTATTTTCCATGAAATCATATTTTAAACATGAATATCCCAAAAAAGTAAAATACAAAGACATTGAAATATATTCTAGGAATAAATCACTTCCCCTTGAAGTGAAATCAATTAAAAATTGTTCTTGAGATTCTTTAGAACTAAATCAATTTGTAGATTTTTACAGAAAGTAATAAGGATAATTTTAAAGTGGAAATACATGTTTGTTATATTAAATCCATAAATTATCCAAACTAATTTTTCATGAAAAAATTTGATTTTTATAAGAATAATGGTGGATTAAAATAGATTATGTGATACACATGAAAATAGGTAGGAATTTTAAAATATCCCTTAAATCAAGTTTGTATTTCAAAAATAATTTTGAAAGTTCAATTAAAATGTTTAAATCCACAAAAAATAAGGAATTATTATGGTTGTGAAAAATTTATAAAATATTAAGACAAAATTAATGTGGATTCCATAATAATAAATTTGAATTTCATAGAGGTAATTACACAATGAATGTAACTAAGAAGAAAACAGAATTTCGGGTGGAAAACCCTTACCACCATGTAATAAAATGATTTATAAACCCCAAAATTAATAATATTAATAATAACATGAAAATGAAGATATTAATGAAATGTTACAAAAATGGTTAGAATAGAAATATCTTACACATGTATTAGTAGTGAATATGGAAAATCTCACAAAAATGGGAGTTATATTAAGAAACCCTTATCTTAAGTCTAAATGTCTTCCAGTCTTGAACTTGCGGTCCGAGAATTTGTAATTAGGCTTATTAATAACATATTTCAGAAGCGATTAGATATGTATTTAGTTTATCATAATTATTTTCATTTTATTTATGTCTTTATTGTGAAGTAATTATATTGAATTTTTTCATTCTAGAGTGTTCGTTTTCTTTATTTTCATAATCGGTTTACTTGTACATAAGTAATAGAGTTCATGTGGAATAGATGTAAATATCCATAATTAAAATTAAATATTATTTATGAACCTCTAGAAGTGTTAATGTTCATTTCTATTATTTGGTTTCATGGAAATTGGTTGAATCATTAGATGAAATATTAATGACATTCACTAAGATTATTTTATAATTATTTCAATTATTTGGAAGTGGATTGGACATTAAAATTAATTATATATACGTATACAGGTTCCTCAATATTAATTAAGTTATAATAAATTTATTAAGTTATGGTGCGACAATAAAAATGTTTTCATGACCAGAAATAAAGTATAATTTGAAGAACGAATCTTCGTCATCCACGAAGATTATGAATTGGATCCTCATGGACATTGAATTTGTTTATAAGCTAAGAGAGAGAGAGAGAGTAAGGATATTGATGATGGTTCTTCCATTCACATGATATAATTCCAGTTTATAGTTGATACTCAATCTATCATTTTCATTTGGATAGAGGAGTTGAGGATAGGTAAACAAAAGAAGATATTTTGAATTGAAACTAAATGAAAAGAAATGTTCTTTACTTCCTCAAATAACCTTATTGAGAACCTCCTTAATATAATGAGTTTTGTTCATTACAAAATAATAAGAGCTTCTTGGACGTGGGTAGTGACTATAGAAGGGTATTTGAGAATAAATTTGAGGATATTCAATGCTTTTAGGAGTTATGAGGATAAGAAGTGAGTGGGGAGTTTTTTACTTGTTGAGAGGATGGTTTTCAAAAAAAAAATTAATCTTTGTTTTTTAAATTTCTCTAAAGATCAGAAATAGTGACGATTACATGACCAAGAATAGTAATATAAACTGGGTATTTCAGAAAATACCAAAAAACCACACAAACCAATTTTCGACCTGAAGAATACAAATATGATATCAATTTTTCAAAAATTAATTTATAAATATGATTAATAAATATTTAATTAAAATCATAATTTATTCTATAAATCTAGTTTAAAACATTTATTTACTTATTCCAAAACAATGGTTTATTGAACTTCCACTTGAATATAATTCATATAATATCATAGGTAATGTTACTATTAATTAGGGTATATCACTATTTATAAAGTTATTTTAATATTCATAAGGGTATGTTATTATTTTTAAAAAATATGTTTTTCTTATCGGACAACATATAACTTAATGATCAAAACTGTGTATGTCATATTTTCAAAAATCACAACACAGAAGTAAAAAAACATATGTTTACAAGGCTAGGTTATAACATAGTAGTGTTTGTAGACACTTAGTGATCCATGTACTCTATAATAAATCTAGTTGTAAATTCTTGGGTTGTTAAATAGTATAACTTTGGTAGTGATCCCTTTCTTGTATTTAGCTTCCATAAGTGTAATCTACCTTCGTAGAAATTGATCTAAGAAGTGGGTTTGGAAATTGTGGACCAATTCCACCACAATTTCCATGTATTATATTCCATGAAGGTGGTGATGGTCGTGCTTTAGACATGCTGGGCCATGTGTCGTAGGTATAACCTCTAAGGAGAAACATATGAGGCACCATGAGATTGTTTTCTAATCGAGTCTTTGATGCCATAGATAATGTTTTTCCTAATCCAGAAATGAAGAATGTCATGCATGGTGCACCATGAGTTTCACATATGATTGATGTTATTACTCATGGGTTCTTGTAATAGCATCCTCTTACAGTCACTGCATATGATGGTCTATAGGCTTTTGAGTCTTGTTTATAGGAATCCATTTCTATCATTGAGCATCTAGAGATTACTCTATAGTGGAGGGTGATGGTTTACACATTAATTATTGGGGATTTTTCCAAGAGTTGATTTGATGTAGTTACCTAGGATGACCACCATCAAGGAATGGTATGGGATGACATCCAGGATATATTATGACCATCTATTTCCTTAGATGATAAGAGTTGATAGATCCATAGTGTTAAAATATCATGAGTAGGGTTATATGTCAGATTTATAATATTCTAGGTGTTTGACAGAGTTTTTCCACTTTTCACCACTTCTAGATAGTGAAGTTCTTTAACGTGCTAGATGATTCAATGAGGGGATTCTGTACGCCATTCCTACATATGCCAATGTATATCTCCTCACTACATTTTATGAAATAGTCAATCAGGATCTTACACTAAAAAACATTATGGAAAATGTAGTACATGGAATAGATGATCAATGTTGTGGAAAGCCAATAGTTATAATGGTCGTAGGAAACATTCCTTCTAGGCTTCTCATTAAGGTAGTGAAATCAAGATTACCCATTTGGATAGCTATGCGGCATGTCATTCTCATGGAAAATGATGTCACTAATATCCCCATTAAGATAGAGGCACAATAGAGTGTTGGGATTGAGGTTGTATGGGGCATCATTATAGGGTATGTATGACTTTTACACCAACTTCATGTGGAAAATGATCATCCCCAGCTCCACCATCATATGCAGGTTTATTTGTTCCATGTTAGGTGAGGATTAGGAAAATCCTTAGTATGTATTGTTAGGGAGGAGGTCATGGATGTAGTAGTCAGACCCCTGATCCCCAACTAGTCCAACAGAGAAGTTATGATCTTGTCTGTATAGCTGTTGCACTTATTTGTAGATCAGTCCAGTTTCATGCACAACAACTGATATCCGAGGATCAGGATGAATGACCATCTAAATTGCGAGGTAATATTATAGTAGAAGATACTCTATTATCTGAATTATTTTACATAGCTTATTCAATCTATATTATATCCACATCTATTTCAGAATCTATCATAATAGATGTATAGTATTTATGTGTTCTAATGATCAATGATTCACTGTTAGGAGTGCGGTTAGAGGGAGGACACCAATTTAAGGAATGTAACCTTACATTATGTAGTTATCTTTTCTTATGGAACATCATTATTCTCATAGTTAGAGGATTTGATGTAATTATAGGGAAAGATATTTTGGTTTTGTATCACACTCTTTATAGATTTTTATTGCCAAATAGTATATTTTACATCACCAAAGGGAATATGTTATCAATATAAGGGTGAGTGGGATGTCCATTCTAGTAGAGTAAGACCAACGAATCATTTTCTATGTTGTGTGACCACTAATATTGAGATATCTTCGTGGAGGATTAGGATTTACATCAAGTTTATTTTCCTGTAGTAGTATATTTTTTAGGGTTGTTTTTTCAAATGACATATCTAGTTTACCTTCATATAAATAGGTAGAGATTATGATCGAGCTTGTTCTAGGAGTATCTATACTTCCTATTTATCCTTATATTTTTTAACATAATGACATCTATGTGATTAATAAGTAGTTGGGGTACTTGGAGTCCAATGGTTTTATATGACATATCACGTTCTATTGTGGTCCACCCATTGTTTTCAACAAGAAATTGGATGGTACCCTTCATCGTAACTTCCGTTATTGATGTTTGAAAAATCTTACAGTCATGAACTAGTATCTAATGCCTCATATAGATGTTCTCATGGAATAGCTCTCAGGATCTAGGTTTTTATCTAAGACAGACATGTGGTCGAGATATCACCATGTGTGAATAAGGATATCAGACATACCTCATACAAACATCCTTGTAAGGTATAATCTATATGAGTACATTATTATGCTACTCATCCATACAAACATTCCCTCTATTTTCATGCATCGGGTGAACTGGGTATTCCACCCCTACAGGGATTCTTTGGCCATAGTCTTTTTGGATGACATTTTGGTGTATTATCATACTCACAACAACCATTTTAGTAATCTTGAGATCATTCTTAGTAAATAGAGATAGCATCAAAATTATTCAAATCTTTCATAGTGTCACAAATGGATCGAGAAAGTTAACTTCATGGGTTATATCATCTTAATATCAGGTGTATCTATTAACCATAAAAAAGTATAGTGTTGTCGTATCCAAGGAATAACCCAAGAACGTTTCTGATATACAGTGTTTCGTGGGATGATTGTATATTAAATGAATTGAATATATCACTTCCCACACTTTTCATCACATATCATTATTCATAATAATATGGGTGTCATGTTCTTGGGTTCATAAGCTTAAGAAAAATATTTTACGGAGCTGAAAGGGAGGCTAGTCTCTTATTCTATTCTAACACTTCTATAGCTAGGCATATGATAGAATGACTTCATAGATTCCCCATGGATCTAACTAGTAGATGTTGTAATATAGTAGGACGAAGTCATTTTTTTTGGATCTTTGAATTTGAGGACACATAAGAGGACCAACTTAAAACATGACCTTGAGCTTGTAGTAGTTCTCCATGAATTATGTTGTTGGAGAATTTATTTGACGGGTGAACGAGTTTATGGTATACAAGGACTTCAAGAGCCTCAAATAAATATATTTTTTCAATGTTATGTGAACCTAAGATAGAGAATATTGATCATGTTCCCAAAATATTTTTAATTTAAGCTTAGATATATGCTAAGGAATGGAAATGTTTTTGCAGATGCGTTTATTTAGAAAACTCATACACATTATATATGAGAATCCAGTGAAAAATGGATGATAATGGACCACTTATCTAAGATGAATATAGAGTTCCATGATGGTTATCAGAAGTATTACTTCTCATCTTTGATTGTTACCTCTTCCTTCCTTGAGAAGGTTATGGGTAGAAATTTTTTAGATCTTACAGGCTTGTTACTCTAGGAGAGTATATCAGTGGATAACATGAATACATATTTGTATTTAGATAAGTATGACATCCTATGTATTAATTTATAGGTATAGGTTTCTATATATATGATAAAAAATTTTATTCATGATTCATATGCTTCCCAATGGCCAATTCATCTAGGAATATACAAAAAGTATCAAGATATATGACTGTGCTATTGGTGGAATGAGATGAAACAACATATTACATGTTTTATCTCTAGGTGTTCCACCTATTAGTAGGTAAATGTGGAGCACTAGATACCTGTAAGACTACTACAGTCGCATCCATTACCAGAAAGAAAATGGGGAGATATTTCCAGGAATTTTATAGTTGGATAACAAAGGACACCAAGATATAGCAATGTTTTATGGGTAGTTATTGATCGAATATTGTTTGTAGAACATTTCATTCCTATTAGAGATACATTCACACTTGATGATATAGGGAGACTATATATCATTGAGATCATATGATTACACGAGGTCCCTCATTCTATCATTTTAGATATGGATTCCCATTTCATGTAATGGTTGTAGAATGGGATTACAGAAGGCTATGAGAACACATGTTATTCAATGAATTGATTTTTACCCTTAAACTGATGGAAAATAGAATCAGACAATACATGTTCTAGTGGATATATTTAGATAATGAGTACTTCATTTTGGTGGTTCTTGGGTCAAACATATCTCTTTAATTGTGTTCACCTATAACAATTGTTTTCATGTGAGAATTCAGATGGATCCTTACGAGGTATTTTATGGTAGGCCATTCCATTTGTCCATGTGCTAGCTTAAGGCAGTTTAGGCAACACCACTAGGTCCTCGTCTCATTTATATATCTATGAAGTAGGTTCAGATGATCCAAAAGTGTATTAATACAGCTTAGTCTATATTGAAATCTTATTCTAATCATCGTTGATGACTTATAGAGTTCTTCATTGGGGAAGTTCTTTTCCTTCAGGTGTCCACTATGATATAGAATAAACGGTTACAGAAGTTGAGGAAGTTGTCACATTGGTATAAAGGACAGTTTGAAAAACTAGAGGGAGTCTAGCCGATAACCAATAAACTACTTCTACATTAGATCTTTTGTGTCATGAATTATTTATTCCTTATTTCATATCTTCACTAATACCATGTCAACCCGTATCATACCTTTGAACTTTTGGAAGTTGAGTTAGAATCTGATGATACCTTAGTGGATTATTTAGTACGCATAATTCATCATATAAAGAATGATCTATCAGGTATTTATAACCCTATAGTACATGTGATATAGTATCATGACCATGTGTAGGTCGATACTTTTGAGAAGGAGGATTATGTACGTGACAATGGGAATGAGTTTGTTCGAGAAATTGTTTCACCCTCCTTGGATGGGGACTCAGGGACATGTTCATTTAAAGGGGGAAGACTATAAGGAACTAGTTTTTTCTCATAGATATAGATCCATTAAATTATAGATAAATTATTTATATGGATCCTAATAAGGATGACTAGTGAATTGATGAATGTATTGATGGTGTCTAGGGAATTTTCAGCGCCCAGAACCCAACATTTGTTTGGATGAATAGAAATATCACATGGTTAGAGAGAACCATGTAGATGGTCAACATTTTTGGGAAGAGAAACCTCACATGGTTGCTACATTGTTTTCATAACTGTTCGACCTAACTACATAGTCCCCCCCACTATTCATGGATTCCATTCAATGTTTTCAAATGGTTTCTAAATTCATGCTGACGAAAAGTGCAAAATCTAAATTTTTGGCAATTTCACCATTAAACCATTAATGATATAATTAAGTCCCACCATCTTCCCTATTACAAATTTCAAGCGGATTAGACTT
Source organism: Viscum album (assembly GCA_963277665.1). Lineage (NCBI taxonomy): Eukaryota > Viridiplantae > Streptophyta > Magnoliopsida > Santalales > Viscaceae > Viscum > Viscum album. Next base: position 1,212,247,167 of record OY728131.1, on the reverse strand, counting down.
CATTTCATAAATATTGGATATTATTTAATTTCAATGTGAGGGATAATCAGAAATCAATCATTTGGGATCCAATAGAGATTACATTAATCGTGTTAGATGTGCAATGGTATGTACTCAACTGTATTTGAGATGCTCCTCATCCCAACTCCTGTCAAACTAGTTATCAAGGGGTGAGTTATTTCCCATTTTTCTAAGAACTACATTTATACAAGACAAATCATTGGTTAATACTAGTGGGGTATATTCATAAAATATTGTGGTGGGTGTTCTATAAATTATCCCTCAAGTTTATTGATTTAATAATTGTCGTGTTGGTTATACTGATTTCATCAAGTGTCTTTCATTGAATTTTTATTCCATTCATATAATCATTAGATCCAAATGGTCATGACCTTTCCTAATAAGTGATTAGTTGTTATTGTTTGTTCCCAAAATACCATCTGTTTCTAGTAAAATGTTATTTTATAATTATCATTTTATGTTTTGACTTGACTGAACCATCGTTCGGGTGTGCCTTGGTAGGACCTATCTACTGGTACTCTATTTATTAATAAATGCCATGATTTGTATTATGAACTTAATTTTGGAAACATCTGTGTATTTTCACCACATGAACCTCCTATGGTTTGTTATTAAATGGATAAAAATTTATTGAAACAAATTGAAAAGTATATATGAATTGACCTTTTTAATATAATTCAATATAAGGTTACATGTCTGTAGAACCCCATTACCAAGATTACAGTTGTCGGTAGGATGAACCTTGATTCATAAAATGTCATAAATGGATTGAATGATTGGTTTAATGATTCATGGCCCTTTTTTAATAATGAAACGAATGGGTTGGACCAAATGGACTTACTTATTAATCATCACATGATTAAATGGTCTCATGTTAACTTTTACATTTCACACTAATGAAGGGAATGTCTTGAATCAAATGGAATATTATATGACTTCATTATCAAAATATTTGTTTTCTGACTCATCCTCACATCGGGTTCCTAAGGATAGGACTTGAGAACTCGAGGACACCATTCTGAATTAAAGGATATGACATTATTTTGTTTATACCCACCTTGATCATCATCTTTGTATTACATTTGTTTCCCAGTGTGACAACATATGATCAATTAGGTAGTAATACAAGATTCCTTGGATAAACTCCTCCAATGGCCTGGAGGCCTTCATTTTTTATTGATTTTGACAATCCTCCTTTCAAGGGGTGAGGTGGAACCCTTACAAGGCTCATAGGTGTAAGTATTACATGGCCCGTAGGCCTTAGAGTAATTCATTTCCCGTAGGCTTCAGACATTACATACAACCCAGACTAACTACTTGGAACTACTCCTCCCTAACATCTTCATCGTGAAATCAGCTCTCCAACTTCGCATGGTTGTTTGGATAGGCATTCCCATGCATGCATAGGTTTGTCCCGATGGCAGGTGCCATACCCTCTAATTCTTGAAATCTTTTTAGCTTATTCTATGATGAAAGCTCCTAGATCATCCTCCTTGTAGAGCTTGTTCCTTATAGGTTGTCTGGTTTGCATCTTCACTAAGGTGGCCCGAAGACCTTGAGGTGGCACAAAGGCCTTACTGACCTGAAGGCCTGGGTGGCCCGAAGGACTTACAGGACTCAGGGACCAAATCGGTGGCCCGAAGGCCCAAACAGAGGTATATTCCCAGCTGCTACAGTGAAAAACAGTGCCTACTACAATTCTTCTACTGTAACTGCTACAGTACTGCAGAGTTTCCACTATAGTACCTGCACAGTACTGCTACAGTACTGCTATAGTACCGAAAATTATGCCTCCGCCTGGATTTGATCCCTAGTCATTTGGTTGCACTTACAGAGTCCTTACCAACTGGGCTAAGGCTCATGTGCATTCATTGTATATACTCATTTAATAAAACCTTGACATGAAGGTTCTGTGGTCAATGACCAATAGTCCAGGTCATTCTTTTTCCTTGTTTTAAAATTTATGAGCTCCTCGGACACTATAGGTGATTTTTTTTATAATTCCTTGGACTGGGCTCCTAAGATTACACTCATACCCCTTTTCTTGGCCATAATCATTACTGAGTTAGAGGGCCTTGAGGTGTGTGTTTCCATGGTTAGTACATTGTATCATCTTTAATAAATATCATTACATGTTTCTTTATTAAATATTTGAACATTCACTATTGTCAACGTGAGGCTTATTTATAAACTAGTAACAATAAAATAAATAATTGGTTATATGTATAGACACTATCCAATATATAAACAAGGTACTTAGGTATGTAGTTAAATAATGTTACATTACATTATATATAAAATATAAGATGAATGAAGGTGTTGATAAAGTGAAGAATAAAACATAAAAACATTTATTTTTTGGTGTTTAGGATGGATCTTGAGAGTAGATGACTAATATAATGCTTTGGCTTCTATTATACTTTTTTGGAACATGTCATGCATCTTGTCTCAAATCAATGTTTTCTAGTTTTAATGTGAAATGACATATCATTATCTATTGTTGTATGCATGTATGTTATTCAAGTTATTTTAGTTATTATGATTTTTATCTCAAATTTTTTTATTGTACAATATGGTTACCTATATTGGGATTTCTATTTTCCACTAATTATTTTTATTTTATTCCAAACAATTTGTTAATGATGGAACAATCTCTCGGTGGTCTAATCCTAGGCACTTACTACTAGTCGGCATCATCTGGAATTTGGGGAGATAGGACTGAGGCCAAGTGGACCATGGGAATTGGGGAACCTATTAAGGGGAATCCAGATCTGGGATGTCACAATTGACATTTTTTACTTCATCTAATGAGTGTGATTGGTTATATTTGGATGAATTATGAATCTTTTTATAATTATTTAATTTAATTTGACATGATATTATTAAGACTTAAAAATTCATTATTTATTTTATTATACCCTTATGAAATACCCATGTTGGGTTTATAAAAAGTTTTTAGGTTTTTATGTACATGGTATTAATTATTTTTGATAGAATATTGGTAACATTAATCTAAAAATGTAATATATTCCAAGTGGGTTTAAAAATACTAATGGAAAACTTTTCAATGTTTTTTGATGATAAATAATGTGTATTTCTCATATTTTGATTTATATTGAAATTAATCAATGTTTTATGATTTTTAATAACTTATTTAGTTTTATTTTCTTGTGACTACGGTGGGAGGGAATTAGTGTTTTTAATTTTTTTATCATCATTTGGTTTTCATGGAATAATTATTATAGGTGTTTATTATATTGGACAAAAAGGCCTATTTGTTTTTAATTAAAAAAGGAATCCTACTTTTGTATAACATAGAGAAATATTTATAATTCCCCACTATGTTCATTTAAAAATTAAATTAAAAAACATAATTTTATTTTTTTACGATGAACTTTAATTATGATCCCCATATGTTGTGTTGTGAATTCAATTTTCCAAACATTATAGTCCGTGGATTGATTATGTTTATCTTATTCTTTTAATTCCATATCCATGGGTTTTTTTCATGAAAGGTTGTTGGAAGTGAGTGATATTAATTGTTTTTCATTTATTAATAATGATTTCATTTAATATGTAAATAACTTGTCTTCTCATCACTATTGTGTGATATCATGGAAAAAATAGGTTGTTGTGTAGTTATTTTGGTCGTGTGATAGTCTAATTTATTCAGTGAACAAGCTAGGGTTCATTTCTACATATTCATTGAAAGGTACCATGTTTCACTGTTTTTTAGGGCAATTAATTATTAGTGTTCTATGAGACTATTATAGAATCAATTCATGTTATAACCAATAGATATTTAAAAAAAATATTTTCCATGATTATGTAATATATTCTTTTCCCATTTACAGCATATTTCTCCCTATGATATTTTATTGGTTAAGTTGAACCATTTATTTATATTCATTCATTTTTTATAAATTTATTTATTATTTTAGTGATCCCGTGATATAATAATTTAATTACTTCCTAATTTTGTCAAATTTTAAATATTTTAGGAAATATTTTTTGAAATAAGGTTTTGAAGAAAAACAAAACATTATATGTATTTTGTAAAAAACTTGTAATTCTCTTTTTTAATTCAAAGAGATATGTTTTGGTGTAATTTTTTTAATCCCATGGGTCTATTTAAATATAATTTTTAAAAAAATGTGATTAATGAAATGTAATAATTTATTTCAAAATATAGTGTTATTTATTCAATTTTTAATACATTTTTCTGAAGTTGTGGTTTCACCATTTTTTGTGTATAAATTGTAGAAATATTCTAAAATATTATTATAATGTAATATATTGTTTTAATATTTATTTTTTTATATGGATTATATTTATATATAGTACTATTTTATAATATTATTTTCATAGAGTTCTTAGAGAAATAATACTAGTCCTCTTGAGCTCTCAACCAACATTGTCTCCTATATAAGTGTATATAGATATCATGTGTTGAAATATAATCCCATGTTATGATATCTATATGGTTATCATTAATAGAGTTTAATTCAAACTATTTTTGTATGTATAATGAACATGTGATGCATGGAGAAATATATTGGTACACTAAGTTTCTGTTTTAATTTTTTGTGACACTTGTGTGTTACAAATTCAACCTACTGTATTATTCTCCTATAATTTCTAATTTTAATTACCATTATATATATGTTATAATATTATTTAAGTTGTATCCCTTTTAACTTATTTTTTATATGTTTCATTTTTAAAAATTATTTGAATCTCAAATATAAACACAAAATATTTTTGATTATTATTACCTCTTATTCCATGACTGTATTGTTTTTTTATTTGATATATATATATATATATATATATATTAAATGATTTTAATTACCATGATTGATTAATTATTAGTTTCCACATTTTAAATTATCCAATTAGGATGGAAATATTTCTAGAGAATGTATTCTTGTTTATTATCCTTCAGTATCTAGAAAGTAGGGACCAAGAATTCCCATTAGGCAATATAATGGGGTGATTATGTTGATGTGATAGGTTAAAACAAGATTATTCATCATATAAGCACTTGAAATATGATTTTAAATTTATTTAAATAGAAAAAATTACGGTAAAACTATATTAAGGATTATTAACTTAAATGAGAAGTATTTGTAGGAATTATATTATGTTTATGAATGTTATAATAAGAACATCACATTAGAGTAGTTAGATAACAACTGTGAAAAGTAAAATATATAATATGTAATATTTATAAAGAATAAAATGTTGAAAACCCAGATATTCTTGTAAATAATTCAATGTTTCTATTTATATTTATTAATTTTATGTATTCATATTCACCACTTCTTTATAAATACTTTTATTAAAACTTTCAGCAAAAAATGAAATATTTTTTTATTGAAATTTTTATTTTATATATTATATATATTTTATTAAGAATAAGTTTATTAATTTTATATAATTGATTTTATAATATTAACAAAGATTTATATTCATCATATAATATTTATCTTCTGATAAATTTTCAATATTTTTATAAAATTGTTGATTTTATTGATAATGGGTCTAAATGAATATATTTAATACTATCATTTTATACCTTATAATAATTTAATTAAAATTTAATAAATTTTAAAACATATTAATTGAGATAATATAAGTTTCATGAGGTAATTAATGTATTTTATTACATTTTTACTATTTTGGATACTCGTGCTTGAATTTTCCCAACATAAATTATATTTTAATCAAATTAAAAAATTAGTTATTTTTATTTAATGAACCACTTGAAATGTTAAAAATCGGTATTAATTAACATAAATATAGAAATATATATTTTTATTAAATTAGAAAAAAAATATTTCAAGAAAATGGATCCTTAATATCTTAATAAATTAATTTTTTCTCTTAATTCCGAAGTTTTTATAAAAAATACACTAAATTTTGTGTAGTAATATTGAATTTTATTTTTCAATGAAAATATAATTTCAATATGATAAAATTTATTATTTATTTTAAATTATATTTTCAAAAGTAATTTAATTACCCTTTGATTTTTACATAATAATTATGTTATCATGCTATTAATTTATGTTATTTTGGTAAGGGTTAAAATGATTGAAGTAGATTTAACAATGAGATAATGATTAGACTAAATATATAAACTTTATAAATGTAATTTTTATATATGATATAAAATCATTAACTTTTATCTATGAAAATGGACATCCTCTCTTCCAAAACACCATGAATATAAATTCATATTAATTTGAAAAAAAATAAATACCTTAAAAGGGATCCACTCATAACTTATAAAAAAACAGGCTCTTGAAACATCCTTGAAACATCCCAAGTTAAAAAAGAATAATACATTTTAATGTTCATTAATATTTTTGAATTAAATATTAATTTTACATAAAAGGAATTTATATGTTTGATTGTATACCCGATACACAATAGCTGGTTTCATTGAAATCTGACATTGCACACTAATAATATAATATTATTATTTTAAATGTAAGTTAACACCCCGCCATTGTATTGGTGGGAATGAATATAAATAGATAAAATACGATTATACATGTTTTTAAATTTATCTAATAAATGTTACAGGCTTAAAATATGAATGAATCTAATAATAAGCATAATTTTATTTAAAAGGTCGATTTACCGCCTTTTATTGGCGAACCCTTTTTAAATCAAATTTTTTACACTCTTATATGTTCTATTTGACAAAAATAAAATTATTCATTAGAATCGGGATATAAAAATTTACTTTGGGTGAAATTTTGGTATTTTTCTGACAAAGTTCATTTTTTAATGAATAGTTAAAAATACTGTATTTTAATTCAAAAGTGCATTTGAATATAATTTTTATAAATGGTTATATTATATTATTAATTAATTTCAAAGTGTAATTAGAATATATTTTTAACCATTTAATATAATTTGGGTCATTTTAATTAATTTCATTTTGAAATTCTACATAATGAAGTTTAAATCATTTGATAGTTATTATTTCTTAAAAACACGCTATTTGTTTTAAAAGGGGGAATTAATATTAATTTAATTTCTTCCACTGCAGTGTTTTGAATTTGGAAAAATGGATTCAATATTTAGAATTTGTAGATCCAAATTGTGTAAATTGGTATCTTTTATTTAAAGACATTTTAAATATTTACTTCAGTAAATATTTTATTTACCATGATTAAAAGGAAAAAATAATAAATAAGGGTAAAATATAATATTATAATAACATTAAATTACCCTAACATGTCTCTTAATCCTATTGGATGATACATATCAGACCATGGGCATCCTTGGGTAGACTTTGGGACCCCATGGAGCCACATGGGAGTAATAATGACATTTTATATTAGTTAATTTAAAGTAAAGACAAAAATGACATAAAGAAATATCTTTTAGTGAAAAAGATTTATATGGGGTGATATAAGTTATATATTAAAATATAATTATTATTTTTAATTCTAAAAATATTTCCAACATCATGGAATTATTTGTATAATTTTTTGACATCAAATAAATTATATTATTTATAAATCAATAATGATGCAATATTTACCTAATTAATAAATGAGTTAAATAAATAAGATTATAAATATTAAATAAATATCCAAAATCTATCCAATTCTTAGGGTATTATTTTTTCCCAACCATTAGTCACCTTATCTTTGATATTAACGAATAGTTGACCTTTTGATACTGAATATGTGGTTACAATAAAATAATTGTTTCAAACATTCCTAAAGAGCCCCTCCTCTCCCTTATAAAAAGTCCCCACTCCTAACCTATTTCTCACACCTCTTATGCCTTTGGATCATGCAACCTCATCTCCAATAAGCTCCCAAGATACCTTTATTCCACTAAGTTGCCTTACCTTAGCTACAATGAACTTCCAGAAAACTTTTTGGTTCAAACCAAAAGGAGTTACCCGATTTAAAGGTAACATCTTCACTTTAGTTCTTTTGTATTATTTTACTTCCCCATCCCCATAAACACTTTTTATTCATTTATTTTGTAATAAAACCACTATAATAAATATACTAGGATGTTGTTTTGAGAAGTATTAAAACTACACTTACAAGCACCTTCATCTAATGGGTAAAAAACATAATGTTTCTGTGGATGACAAACTAATGCCTCACGAAACGATGATTGTTCAATTATTTCCTACCGCCTATCATGGTGGCCATTATGATGGAACTATATTTATATATGATAGATATTATGTTTATGTTTTCTTTATGATTCTGTATTTTCCATTTATTTCATACCTTTATGGATTCAATATAGTTAAACGCGATAATTTCATTTTAGGAAGTGCGGACTATCGCCCCCTCAAAGTGATATGACTCGTTAATGTCATATGTGGGATGAATAAATGATGGAGTTAATGATGTTATTTAAGATATTATACATTAATTATAATATACATATGTATCATTATGATTTCATTCCAATAAAATATGAAATAGAAATGAAAGTAGCGTTCATGCGTACGTACGGCTTACCGTCTCAATGAACGGTGCATTTCATTTCTTACCTCCAAATTTTATATACTAATAAGAATACTTGTATGTACTAGATATACATGATATATGGGATATCTAAATCATTAATATCATTCTGAATATAATGGATTTTTGACCACATGGACAACTTGTAATTATAAGGTGTTCATTCTTACTCAAGTACAAAATATTAACAAAACAACCATTAATAACTTAAATGATTACATAATGTTTATAAGATGTTAATAAGTGATATAAAATGAATAATAAACTTGAAAATGGTTCTTAATCAATTATAAGTTAACTTTAGATTATTATCCAGAAGAAACGATCGAGTCATGTCGGACACGAGGTAAGGGACGTCGTCTCAATCTCCTTTCATTGAGGCATATTTTGTATTATTCTCAAAATTATTTTATACTGTGTATAAATACAATCAAATTTTCATTTCATTCAAAGGCAATAATTTCCTATGAAGCATTTTACTAAATGACAAAAAAGGAATGTTTCTTTTTAATGTACACAGTGGCAATGACCTTTCAACCACCATGAGTATTATTTGATATTTGTCTTCCTTAACAAGCTCTAACGTTTTTAAAAGGAAAGTAAATACCATATACTATTTTTATGTATTTTGGTTTTGAAAATTGTTTTTATTAATGGATTTTTTATGGAAATATATTTAAAGGGTATATTGTGATTAAAATGTGGAAATGTTATCTTTCCTTTATGTTTTTTTATGTGTTATGATTATGTTATACTTAATGGGAATTGTTTATGCATACGGGTGGTTCCGTGATAAGCCTAGGGTGGGTGAGCCCGAGATAGCTCTCCAATTCATTGGGTAATGTGAGGAGGTAGATTTAAATGCTTCTCCTAAGTTATTTAGGAAATATATTTTAGTGGTTATTAAAAATGTTACTCCCTACGTAGCTGTGATATCTATAATCTAAGTATGATATGGATGCCACAAGATACCTTTATGATTTATGTTTTCTATTATGTTAATCATTTATCTTATGATTTCATGGGATGTGTTAAGGATCTTATGTTATGTATGTAATGATGAACTAATGTTTTCATTATTTGTTTTACAGCCCTTTTGGATATTTTTATGCTCATCGCAAGTTTTAAAATGTTTTTCAAAGGAAATAAAGATGAATAGGGTAAAGGATGTGATCAAGGAAAAGTCATACTGTCTAAAAAATGAAACTAGACATGAATAATTTTTTAAGAGTTTAAATTTTTGTGAAAAAAATGGTGACTGTGTAGAAGTGTCTACTTTTTAATATTTTGAGATGTAATGATTATGTCCTAATTCTCTAAAACTCTATACCTGAAAAGATCCTAAATAATAATTATTAAATTAATTCAAATTATGTGATGTTTTATGTTCATGTTCTTATAGTTGGTATCAACAGTCGGTTTAGACAACATTAGGAGTTAGAATATTGTTAAATTAGTGTCTATTAATAAATTTATAGTCATACTGAAATGATATAGCATTTGCAGATTACCATGTTGCTTTGTATAAAAGTTTTCTATGTTCAGAATGCTTTTCCACAGACGAAACAGAGCATCTATGTTGGGACGACATCAGAAGGAAGACAACCTTCCAAATCAGCAACCTGAGATGGTTAGAATTGGAATTGAATAGTTTGTTGAAGTGATGGAATAGTTGAATCAGGCTATAAATGGTGGTGGTATCCATGCATGAGATCATCAAAATCAACTAAAGAGGAACATGTTAGTAGTGGAGCATTTCATGAGGCAGTATCCCCCATTATTTAACGGGCCATCTGGCCATGTGCTTGCAGAATGGTGGATTAAATCACAGGAGAAAATTTTTGATTTCATGGGTAGTTCATAACACCAAAAGGTTAGTCTTTCTATTTACCATTTTGAAGGTGAAGCTGATCAGTTGTGGTTGATGGGGAAAAATATCAGGGATATTGAGGATATTGATGCACTTGAATGGGATGAATTCAAAGGTATGTTACTTGAGAAATACTTTTCTAAGGTGGTTCTTCTTAGGATAGAAAAAAAGTCCCAGAATTGAGGCAATAAGATGACTCAACAACCGCTTATGATGAAAAATTCACTCGACTCGCAATGTATCCTCGGAATTTCATACAATATCTTGATATTAAAATAAATATTTTTACTCAGAATTAAAGCCAAAGTATCAATGTTCTTTATCTTCTCATGATTGAAACATTTATGAATTTTTTTTGGTTGTGCGAGGAAGGTGGAAATGGAGTTTGGTGATGATCAGGGGTTCTTTGAAAAACAATAGAATAAGTGGTCGAGGTGGCAGTTGAAAGGCAATAACTTTCCAAAAACGACTGATGGTATGAAAATTAAATTTACAGTTTGTGAATATTGTGGTAAAATGCATGCTTGGGAATGTCTTTTGAATTTTGGTATGTGCTATCGATATGGTAAAATGGGACATAAGGCTCATAATTACACTGAAAATTATCAAGATAATGGTAATACAAAATATTATTTACAGTCAGTAAAATATTTTATGTACAATGAAATGGGTCATTATGAAATTGAGTATCCTATTAAGAACTCAACTGAGGGAAGGCAGCTAGACAACAAAAAGAAAGGTGTGGTGAAATCCTTTGAAATTAATTCAGTAGATGTTGGTCCATAAAATGATGTAGTATCAGTTACACTATTTGTTTTTTAGATTATTTCAATGTCTTTTTTGATTCAGTGTCTACACACTATTTCATTTCTGAGAAGTTTTCTAGTAAATTAGGATATCTATATCAATTTATGAATATATAAATTACCGTAAAAAAACCTGGAGGAAATATTGAGACAAAAAAACATAAGAACCTTCATGTCCTTGTGCATGGAATGAATCAACCTACAAACCTTATTGTTTTTCCTCTAGTATAGTTTGATGTTGTTTTGGGTAAGGATTGGCATTCTGTTTATCATGCTAAGATTGACTACAGAGATAAAGTGTTTTCTCTTCAGAAAGATTTTTAGTTTTTTTTACAAGAATGAGACCTTACTTTTGATAACATATTATGAAGCTGAGAAACTATTAAGAGATGGAAATGAATGTTACCATTCTCATATTGTTTAAAATAATGGAAGTGTTGATATTAATGATGTGCCAGTTGTAAATGAGTACCTTGATGTTTTTCCTGATGAGTTTTCTATTATTTTACCTAATCGGGAAGCTGAATTTTCTATTGACTTAGTTCTTGATGCTAAACCAATTTCAAAACCCCCATATCAAATGGATAAAATTGTTCTTTTAGAGTTAATGAAGCAATTGCATGAGTAATTAGATAAAGGTTTCATTTGACCAAGAACATCACCATGGGGTGATCCTATCTTGTTTGTTAAAAATAAATATGGTTTAATGAGACTTTGCAATGATTATAGAGAATTGAATAACATCAATGTTATGAAGAACTTTCCTTTGACTCATATAAATGATTTGTTTGATTAGCTCCAGCGAGCTCAGTATTTCTCGAAGATTTACTTGAGGATAGGGTACCATCAGTTGAAAGTAAAGGAAGAAGACATTCTGAAGACTGTGTTTCATACTAGATATGGCCATTATAAATTTGTAGTTATGCCTTTTGGGTTAACCAATTCACCTTCTATATTCATGGAACATATGAATAGAATTTTCTATGAGTTCTTGGATAAGTTTGTGGTTGTGTTCATTGATGATATTTTGGTTTTCTCCAAAATAAAAGAAGAACATGAAAGTCATTTAAGGGTTTTCTATCAAAATTTATAAGAATATATAAACTATATGGAAAATTCATCAAGTGTGAGTTTTGGATACAAAAAATTTCATTCCTTGGTCACACTATTCCAAAAAAATGGAATAACTATTAATCCTTCTAAAACAAAAGTTGTTAAAGAATGTCCAAGACCCACAAATATAACTTAGATTCGTAGTTTTCATTATTTGTAAAGTTATTATCGAATGTTTCTTAAGAATTTCTCACAGATATCTAGTCCAGTGACTAAATTAACTCAAAAGGTGTAAAGTTCAATTAGACAAAATATTTTGATGATTGTTTTCAAGAATTGAAAATAATATTGGTGAATGCTCTAGTATTGTCACTAACTTCCAAAAGTGGTTTTTTTGTTATTTATAGTGATGCATCATTGAATGGACTTGGTAGTGTCCTTATGCAGAATGATCTTGTAATTGTGTATGCTTCACATTAGTTGAAACCGCGTTAGATAAATTACACTACACGTGATCTGTAATTATCTGCAGTTGTTTTTTAATTAAAAATTTGGAGGCATCATTTATATGGAGTAAAATGTGAAATATATACTGACCACAAATGTTTGATGTATATATTCACACAGAAAAAATTGAAAATGAGGCATAGGAGATGGTTGAAATTAATCTACTATTGTGATTGCATGATCCTTACCATCTGGGAAAAGCAAATAAATTGGTTGATGCTTTTATTGGAAAAAGTAATGCTTCATTAAGCATGATAAGTTTGGAATGAGATCCTTTGGTTTTTATTTGATAAACATTGGAATAGAAGAATTTGGTGTAGTAAATTCTTCTGTTTTTTTTTCAGGTGTTAGTGTAATCATCTATGTCAGACAGAATAATGCTAGCACAAAAAGAAAATAGTGAGTTGCAAAAAAGGGAGAGTTGGTTCAGAAGGTTATTTTTACCGAATTTAACCTTGATAGTGATTGTGTTTTGAGGTATGGAAAGAGATTATGTATGTCTTGTGATTCATAGTTAGAAAATTAGTTGTTTGGTGAAGCTCATAGTTCTCCATTTTCAGTTCATCCCGGTAGTACTAATATGTACAAAGATATTCAAGAGTATTAGTAGTGGGATGGAATAAAATGATATATTTTTTACTATACTGTGAAGTGTGTGACTTGTCCGCAGGTTAAAACAGAGCGGTTGTTACCCAATGGGATGCTTCAGTTTTTACTGGTGCTAGAGTTGAAATGGGAAAATATATCCATGGACTTCGTTGTGGGATTACTAAAGACATCTAGAGGTAACAATTCAATCTAGGTTATTGTTGATAGATTGACTAAATTGGCTCATTTCCTTCTTATTCGATATACTTTTTATCTAGATCAATAATCTCAGTTGTATGTTAAAGAGAAAGTCTGGTTGCATGCTCTTCCCCTCTCCATTTTATCTGATCATGATCGCAGGTTTACTTCTAACTTTTGGAAAGGCCTTCAGAAGTCATTGGGTACTGAATTAAATTTTAGTACAGCTTTTTATCCTCAATCAGATGGGATGTCAGAACGAACAATTCAAGCCTTGGAGGATTTTCTACGAGTATGTTCACTAGATTACTAGGGAAGTTGGGAAAAACATATTTCTTTTGTTGAATTTTCATATAATAACAGTTTTCATTTGAGTATACAGAAGGCTCCATTGGAGGCATTATATAGAATGTGTTATCGAACTCCAGCTTGTTCGTATGAATTTAGTGAAAGAAAGAAGATATCACAAGAATTGGAAGAAGAGATGAAAGAAAAAGTTTAGTTGATTCAGAAGAACATGAGCTCATCTCAGAGCAGACATAAAAGTTATGCAGATAACTGGAGGAAGGATCTATCTCCCGAGGTAGGTGATCATGTATTTCTCAATGCTTCTCTATGGAAAAGTGTGACCCATTTTGTTATGAAGGGAAAGTTACATCCATGGTTCATTGGACCTTATGAAATCTTGGATAAATTTAGAATAGTTGTATACAGAGTGGCTTTACATCCATGTTTATCTCAGGTACACAATGATTTTCATGTTTTAATGTTGAGAAAGTATATGCCACATCCATCTCATGTTTTGAGTCGAGAGGAAGTTCAGTTGGAAGAGAATCTCTCTTATGATGAAAAACTAGTCCAAATTCATGACTATAGAAAGAAAGTGTTGTAGAATAAGGTAATTTTTGAGGTAATGGTTTGGTGGAATAACCATATGGTTGAAGAGGCAATGTCAGAATCTGAAAATATTATGAGCGATAAATACCCCCACTTATTTGATAAATGAATAAATATTTCAAGTACATAATTCCCAAAAGGGGGGAAGGATGTAACATCCCAATTAAATATAGAATTATACATTTGAATTTTTATTAATATTTGCGAATTAGATGTTAATTTTACTTAAAAGGGGATACTATGTTTGATAGCGTGCCCGATACACAATAGCGGGTTTCTTTGAAATCTTACATTTCATACTTATAATATAAAATTATTATTTTAAATCGTAGTTAACGCCTAGCCATTGTATCTTATGGAATGAATATAACATACTAAAATATTATTATAGATGTTTTTACATTTATCCATTAAATTTTAGAGTCTTAAAATGTGAATGAATCTAATATTAAGCATAATTTTCCTTGAAAGGTCGATTTACCGCCTTTTAATGAAGAATCCTTTTTAAATCCAATTTTCATCACTATTATATGTTCAATTTGAAAAAAAATACAATTCACCTTTATAATCGGGATATCAAAATTTATTTTCGTTGAAATTTTGGTACTTTTCTGAAAAAGTTCATTTTTAATGAATAGTGAAAAACACTGAATTTTAATTCAAAAGTGCCTTTTAGTCTAATTTATTTATATGGTTATATTATTTTTTTATTTGGTTTTAAAGTGTAACTAGAATATATTTTTTTAAATCTAATCTAATTTTGGTCATTTAAAGTTATATCATTTTTAAATTTGACATAAAAATTGTAAAATTTTGATAGTTATTATTTCTTAAAAACACGATATTTTTTTAACAGTGGGAATTAATTTTAAATTAATTTCTACGACTTCTGTGTTTTGAATTTGGAAATATGTATTCCATATTTGGAATCATTAGGCCCAAATTGTGTAAATATTTAACTTTTATTTTCTGTCATTTTAAATATTTACATCAGTAAATATTTTATTTACCATGATTAAAAGGTAAATGTAATAAATAAGGGTAAAATATAATATTATAATAATATTAAATTACCCAAACATGTCTCAAAATCCTATTTTCTAATACATATCCAACCATGGGAATACCTGGGATGAATTTGAGACCCCATGGAGACACACGAGAGTAATAATGGCATTTTATATTAATTAATTCAAATTAAAGACAAAAATGACATAAAAAAATATCTTTTAGTAAATAAATTTTTACATGGTGTTATATAGGTTATCTTTTTGAATATAAATATTATTTGGAATGATAAAATGATTTTCTACATCATGGTATTTTTTTATATTTTTTGGACATCATATAAATTAATTTATTTATGACAAAATAATGATTCAATATTTACCTAATTAATAAATGATAAAAATAAATAAGATTATAAATATTAAAACAATATCCAAAACCTGTCCAATTATTATGAGATTATTTGTTTTCGACCATGATTCATCTTAGAATTGATATTAATGAATACTTGACCTTCTGCAACTGAATATCAGGTTACAATAAAATAATTGTTTCAAAGGTTCTTAAAGAGCCCCTCCTCTCCCTTATAAAAATCCATCACTCCTAGCACATTTCTCACACCTCTTAAGTCGTTGTATCGAGAAACATCAGCTTCAATATGCTCCAAATATCCCTTTCTTAAACCTAGATTCCTTTACTTAGGCATAAATCACTTCAATAATCCCTTTTGGTTCAAACCAAGGATAGTTACCTGATTTAAAGGTAACGTCTTATATTAAGTTCATTTGATTTATTTTATTTCTCCAATCCCCTAAACTATTTTTATTCCAATATTTATTAATAAAAATAGTATCCTCACTATGCTAGAATTTTTTTATTAGATGGATTCGAACGACACTTTCTCATACCTCTATCAAATGGGTAAAGAACATAATGTTACTGTTAATGGAAAACTAACGCCTCACAAAATGGTGATTGTTCAATTATCTACTACTTCCTTCCATGGTGGACCTTATGATGGAACTATAATTATATATGACTTATATTATGTTTATTCTTTCCTTATGCTTCTGTATTTTGCATTTATATAATACTTTTTTGGTTTCTATAATGGGTAAACGTGATAATTTCATTTCATGATGTGCGGACTACCGCCCACTCAGAGTGATATGAATCGTTAATGGCTTATGTGGGATGAATAAAAGATGGAGTTAATGATGTATTTAAGATATTATACTGTAATTATAATATAAATATGTATCATTATGTTTTCATTCCCTTAAAATATGAAATAGAAATGAACGTAGCATTCATCTGTACGTATGACTTACCGTCTCCATGAATGGGGAATTTTATTTCTTACCTCCAAATGTTATGTACAAATATGAATACATGTATATAATGTATATACATGATATATGTGATATCTACATCATTAGTATCACTCTTAAGAGAATGGATATTTGACCACATGGACAACTTGTAAGTATATGGTGTTAATTTTTACTCAAATTCCAAATATCAACAAAACAACTGTTAATAACATAAATGATTAAATAATGTTTATAAAATTGTAATAAGTGATATAAAAGGAATAATAAACTTAAAAAAGGTTATTCAGAAAGTATAAATTATATTTCTTTTATTATTCAAGAGATTAACGAATGATCGCGTCTAGTTGGACACGAGGTAAGGGACTTCGTCTCAATAACTTTTCATTGAGGAATATTATGTATAATTCTAAACATTCTTTTATACGGTGTATATATACCTTTGAATTTTCATTTGACTCAAAGGGAATCTTCTTCTGTGAAGCATTTTTCTAAACGATGAAAAATGAATGTTTCTTTTTAATGTACACAGTGACAATGATCATTCTGCTGCCACGAGTATTATTTGATATTTGGCTTCCTTAACAAGACGTAATGTTATTGAATGGAAAGTAAATACCATATTCTATTTTTGTATATTATGGCATTGAAAATGGTTTTTATTAATGGATTTATTATTTAAATATATTTAAATGATATATTGTGATTTAAATGTGTAAATGGTATCTTTCTGTTATGTTTATTTTATGTGTTATGAATATGTTATAGTTCTTGGGCATTGTTTACGTATAAGGGTGGTTTTGTGATAAACCTAGGTTGGGTGAGCACGAGATAGCTCTCCAATGCATTGTGTAATCTGAGGGAGGAATATGTTAATGTTTCTCCTAAGTTATTTTAGGAATATACTATGATGGGTTTTCCAAATGTAACTCCCTACGTAGCAGTGATAGCTATAATTTAAGTATGATATGGATTCCACAAGTTACCTTTATGGTTTTGGTTTCTATTATGTTAATCAGAAACATTATTATTTCATGAGGTATGTTAAGGGTCTTATGTAATTTATGTAATTATGAACTAATCTTTTCATTCATTATTTTACTACCCTTACTGAGCATTTTATGCACATCCCATGTTTTGAAATGTTTTTCACAGGACTTAAAGATGAATAGGGGAAAGGATGGGATCAAGGAAAAGTCAAGTTCTCTAAAATATAGAACTATACATGACTCTTTTTTTAAGAATGGTTATTTTTTTGAAAAAAATGGAGACTAAGTAGAAGTTTCTACTTTGTAATATTTTGAGATCTAATAGTTATGTCCTAATTCTCAAAAACTCTAAACCTGAAAAGATCCTCAATGTGAATTATTAATTTAATTCATGATTATGTAATGTTTTAAGGTAGAGTCCTTATAATCTTTATGAAGATTGATCAAACTATTTAATCCATTTATTACCAAATTCCATTCCAAAATATCATACCTACATCCTATTTTTTAGGGTATCAAGGAAATAATTTATCTAGATGTCTTTAGGTGTGATCCAACGGTGATTTTTAAAATACCATGAATAATTCATATATGACTATTTTATTTTAATTTAGAATACTACCTCAATAAAAAAATTATTAACATCATAAAATAATAATATCATTAAGATAATTTTACTGAAATATTATTATAATTATTTAATGACAAATTTTCCTATCATGCCTATATTAGGGGAAATGCCAACATCTATCGTTCTTACATGTCAACCACATCCACCATGATGAGAGGTGTTTTTTTCACCACTAAATCAAAGGGAATATTAAACTAATGTATTTAGTTAATATATATTATATTCAGAAATAATTATGAAAATTTAAAATTAATATATTACATAACTTATTGCACATCCATCTATTTTAAATTTTTTTTTTCACTAATGTATTTTTGTCAAATTCCACCACCATGAACCAATGCGATTAATTTTTCATTTCATAAATAAATTTATAATCATAGGTATATAAATTGAAATTAAATAATACTTGTATAACATATAAATGATTTATAAACATAAAATATCATATAATTTATTTATATTCTACATAATTTTAAAAAATAAAACATCATTAATGATTACATATAAACTAACATCGCTCTGAAATCATGTCATCCTTTTTTGTGAACACCATAAATATATTTTTTATAAATTTAATCAAACACATAATTTTTATAATTATATAATTTTTAGGTTTTTCAAGTAAATAGATCGAAAACACAATTTACCATTTTCAATGAAGTGACATTGTTTTAATGTTTTCTACTAAACATAATGAAAACCATAAAGTAGAAATTAACCATTTTAGTGAATAGATAAAAAATATTAGTATATGAAATAAATGAAATAATAATCAGATTTACATGAAATATGTTTCTAATAAAATATATTACATATAATTCTATTACTACGGTGGGAAAAAATATGATCAAAAAGAGTCAGGACTAAAGGTATAATGTTTTTCTTTATAAGAGTGTTTTAATGTATTATATGATGATATTTTTTCAATATAAAAATGATCCAAAAAATAATAAATGAAATATTTTTTTTTAAATTAGTCATTTTTTATTTTATTTAAAACTGCATTTAAATTTTGTTTGAATGTTTTAAAAAGTAATTATTTTAACATTTGACATCTGTTTTATTCTTATTTTTCTTTTTCAGTTGAAAAATAATATTTTGATATCATATAAATCTGGGTTCAATTTGTCTATTTTTACAGTCATTAATCATTATAATGATTCCACTATTTTTGAAAATTATAATGTATGGTTATTTCTATACCATAATATAGATTTTTGGAATTAAAAAGAGTGGAATTTGAGGGGTAGCTTTTCATAATGGAGTTCATAACATTCAAAATTAAAAACCACTAATAATAGGGATTAAGAATTCCATGTAAGTATTTTATCTATAGATATAGAAAATTAATTACTTAATCTTTGAAATAGTGTGATTTAATTATCCTTATATGAATATTTCAATAGTGGGTAATTTATTGAATCATTTCTCTATTCTTTTTAGCGGATCTACATAATTGGAGAAATAAGATTACTAGATAAATTCATAAGAAAAGTTATTTGAATTTTTTATAAGTATATAACGAAATTGTAATTCTAGTTATATGATTTTTTGATGGTGAATTTAATTAATGGAGTACTCTATGTAAAAATAAAATGTCAAAAGATGATATTGATCCCCTAGAGAGGAATTGTTTTAATTATCTTGACCTAGATATGTATTTTCACAAGGATAATCGAAATACAATTGAAATGAAATTTTTGGAATTTAATGATAATTTCATATATATGTAGTTTAATTATCTCTTCATATATATGATGTTTTTGTGAGACTTTTGTTAGGTAAGAAAATGTGTACACCTAAATTATTTTCAAAAATTCAAAGAGTCATTTTCCTTCCCTATAAAATTCCATAGTATTTCAAACATCCTCCCACAAGAACATACCTCTTAGGTTCATCCAATAAATTCTTGATACACAACACAACATCCATATATTTTTCCAAGATTCCTTCAAATATTAATAAGGAATCCCAAGAATCCTTTTTAGAACTAACCAAAAAGAAGTACCCGATTAAGATATAACTTATTTCCCAAGTCCTTTTTTATTCTACATCTCCACACTCTCCAAAACTCCTTATAAAATTATTATATAATTAAAAATATCATCAATAGATTATTATGTTTTTATGTAAATGGTTCTACCGAAATTTGCACACACCTCTAAATAATTGGTAAAAAACATACAGTGTCTATGTACAGTAAACTACTGGCTCACGAAATGATGATTGCTCATTTTTACATTACCACCTTTTGTATTGCATGTTTTGATGGAAACAATATTTATATCTGACATATATTATATTTATAATTTTTTTTATTCTATTTTAATGTTTATTTAGATCAATCTATTCTTCTTTACATCATATGTAAATATTATAATTTTATTTGATGATGTACGGACTATATCCCTCTCAAAGAAATACGGTTCATTCATACCTTACATGTATTTTATTAAGGATATTTTTAGATGATATTTATGATATATATTTTATCATAAAGATACTTTAATAATAATATGTACATATATATTTCTTTTACTTTTATTCTTTCAACATGAAAATTAAACTAGAATAGCATTCAAGCTTATGTGTGGCCTACCATCTCCATGAATGGTGTATTTTGTTTCATATTTTTAAATTTTTTGGATTATTATTATAAAAATATACTATATATATTATATTTATATAATGTTTTACATTATTAAAATACTAATATATTGTATAATTACCTATATGACAAATTAAGACTCATGAGAAGAATAAATTGAATATTTCCTCGCGTGAAACCTTACCAAATGATTATTTACAAGAGAGTAATATAATGTCAAAATAAAGACATATATTTTATTTTATAGAATAATATGGTCTTGTAAAATATGTAAAATAAATTAATATTATTTACAAAGGTAGTATGGATGATTATTATGAGAGTCAAGACACATGGTAAGGGGATTTGGTCTCACTTTTTATTTTCATGAGATATATGATATGTTCGCCACTCATTATTTTTGTGTAGTGTATGCAATAGATATGATAGTATTCTATGAATATTTTAATTGAGTTTATATTTGTTCACATATCTACTATATGATCTTTATTTTAAGCTGAATAAGTTCCATAAGTGACCAAATCGATGAACTAGTTTGGTCTCAATTTTCTTTTTTTGTGACTCATGTTTTGTTATGCACTTAAATGATAATTCTAGGGGGATATACATCCAAATTACATTTTATATCATGAATTTAAATTATCTAATGAAATTTAATGTATAATTAATCTTTATTTTCTTTCATGTAGAGTATGATTCCATGTTACCTTGTTATAAGAGTTTATTGAATCGATCACATCACTTTTCAGGATTTTTTTTACGATTATGCTTCCTTTGATGAAATTTTATCATCCATATCCCAATAACACTCACTATTTTTCTTTTAAATTGATTATTTATGATTTATTCGTATATTGGTATAATTTATTTCACTCATTGTTAAATAATATAGTTATGAAATTTGTTTTTTAAAAAATCCTGACTTTACACTCACTTCGGTCGGGTATCTTTATTACTGTTAAAAAAAATTTTATAAAAAGGGTTTCATAAAACATTCTACAACTAATCTATAATAATTAAAAATAATTTATTCTATTTTCATCCTTTTCCAATGTTTTCAAAGGAATCTTCTTATCCATCTCCGAATGTAGTATTTTTCCAAGCATTTTTCCATAAAAAAATGATCATTTTACAAATACAAAATGTACTGATTTTTTCACCATCATTAATTTGAAGAATTTGTTTCAGTTTTAAAGGATAATTTTTAAAATAATTTTTAAAAACAAGTTCAATAAATATGGTTTTCGAAACTTTTTCATACTCAATTAATAATTTTTTATATAAAATTGTTTTTAAAATGATTCCAAGTTAATTTTATACTTTTTCAAGAAAAATGGGTTTCATAAAATTTTTAAGCATTATTTGTGAGTATTAAATGTATTTTTAAAAGAATTGGTTTTCAGAAAAACCATGTTTTATTATTAAGTATAAAAATTATTTTATAAGAAATGGATTTCAAAAAATATTGAATGTTTCTTTTTATGTCTTCATCATATTTTCAATTAAATGGTTTTAGTTTTTTTTTTAAGATTTAATCTTATGTTTTAAAATATTTATCCATGATAATTTTTTAAAAAATATTTTTAATATTATTTCATAAGAAATAATGAAAAAAGATTTTAGAATATTTTCTAATATTCATTATAAGTTTTCAAGTTATATTTTATGAAAATGAAATTCAAATGGTTTTATATATTATGATGATTTATTCAATGAATACAGAATATCTTCTGTAGGACCCCTGGGACACCATGGGAGGGGAGGGGTGAATCAGGGTGACCACATTTTATATTAATGTGATTGATCTTGTTCGCACGTTTGTTGGAACTTGTTAAACCTCTAGGATGAATATTATTAGAAATATAACATTAACATGTAGAGAGATGACACATCACTTTTTAGTTGGTTCACCAATAAGGGCTACGTCCATGGAGGATACGGTGACATGTTTTCAGTCATACCAAATTCCACGAAAAATCACTAGATGTGGATTACAAAGGATTGGTCATAGTAACTCTATCCCAGGATAACTTCCATTACAAAGGTTCGTGGATAGATTACTACGTCCCTCTGGACACTCCCATTAACTCCCCCTGGCTCACTACGTTTGGTGAAGTCCCACTCAGTTTATAGACGTGAAGGTCTCTTCATCATTTCAAAACAATGCATCCTCTGTTGTATGTAGATGCTGTGTTGAAGTCCAACTCTCACCAGTAGACTAATATCACATTGCATCGAAGGTATCAGTTAATCCTTCAGCTTTCGTGTAGCTTCAAAAAGATGGGAGAACATCAACAACACCTAGCACACTAATCCATGTCGGAGCGCAAATTTCAAGGATGGAGAACAAGTTATAACTGGTGCACAAGTCCACCTCCAACACTTGTGTGACTCAACCTTCTTCAATACCAAACTTGCACAACCCACACCCTTTCTCACCCAAACCACCTTGGGCATGCAATAAACAACTGTCGAGAAACTTATACATGCGTGACCCACAACCACTTGCGTGAAAACTACACCTGTGAGATGGGAGCACTTAATTTCTCTAAGTCTCGATATTTTTTGGAAATGAGGAGGGGTGGTCCTATATTTATATGTTAAATTGACACCCTACTCGGTGGCATGAAATCTTCCTCTCAGAATGCATGTTCCGACACATAGTTCCGACCTCCCAGGCCTCTGTCGCACTACTCACTTGCGCAACCCAACCAATACTTGCACGACCCTCTTTGCTTGGAAAAATTTTGAAGTTATAATCATGATCAACAACAGGACAACTTGTTTCTAATTCACCTAGGCACTGGCGTACAAGTCCTCTCTCAGCATGTATGTCATTTGCGCGACACATATCTGGCAAACAACTCACTTTCCCAAAAACATTGATTTCTTATTTTGAAAATTTTTGAGGTGAAGAAATTTGGAAAACATTGGAAAAAGTTTCCATATTCAATAATATTATCTTTTTGGCCTCTATGAGTTCTTTGCTAGGACAAATTCTTAAATTCCTCTAAGGATTGGTAATAAACACAGAGGATTCTCTAATTCATGAAAAGATGATCTTGGTTCTAACATCTTCCTCATGAAAATTTTGTAATGATATTTCAAAATTATTTCCCATCTAATATTAAATCCATTGAAGTTTCTAATTCCCATCATGGAATGATATAATGGTTCTATTCATATTCATTCTATGAATATGTCATGATTAATTTTGTGGTCTTTAGGGAACTTGTTTCTCTTACATAA
The DNA here is from genome assembly GCA_963277665.1 of Viscum album. NCBI lineage: Eukaryota > Viridiplantae > Streptophyta > Magnoliopsida > Santalales > Viscaceae > Viscum > Viscum album. The sequence continues at coordinate 1,212,222,892 of OY728131.1, read as the reverse complement.
GTTATATGTTTATGAAATATATTTCTATTTATTGGGTTATGCATTTGATGAAATGATTATGATAGCTATATTTTTCAGTAGGTTAAGATAGAATTAAATGATTATGGTACCCATTTTATTTCATCGGTTTGGATATAATTGGTTTTGATTTTGTGGTACACGTATGTTTGATTTCATTATGATATGGGTGGTACCAATATCACCCTCCATTGTACTGTGTAAATATTAATATCTCATTATAAAAACTAATTTGTTCATGGGAATAATCATTGACTACTATGTTGGCCATGGGAGTCAACCATGAATATGAGGATGGTATGAGGAGTGATGGCATGATACTACGATGGATAGAAGAATTAACAATGAATACCAAGATGGTATCAGGAGTGAAATCATTCTACTACGATGGCCATCTGATTGAACATTGAAAAATATGATGGTATATGGAGTAAAACCATACAACCAAAATGGTCTTTTTAATTATTCATTGGCCACTACGGCAATCATATTATATACTTATGTTACTCCCAAAGTTCCTTGTTTTATTCTTTTGTTACTCATTTGTCTATTATGTTATTTATTTGATTTTGATTCATTTTATATGAAATACTAATCAATATTATGATCTTTATTTTAAAGTGTACGATCATTAAATGTTATGCTCAAGTTCCCTACCAATTTCTCACATTATTCCTAAATTTTTTACATTATTTACATTATGGAGAAACATAGATCAAAGATTTATTTTATTTATTTTCCATAGGTAATGAAGAAATTTTTAATGTAGAAGTAATAATAGTGGAGGACATTAAGGGATATATTGATGACCATTCTCATGGATAGAAGATTTTGTCTGTATGTTTCCAAATAAACTACTTTATTGGGGTCTCTAGCATGTATTTTTTAATTCACAATGTAATAATATAAAATAATGAAAAATCCATCTATGTTAAGAATAGTTCTCTATTGTTGTTATTAATGGAATGCGTTAGTGAACCATTGGAAACTATATTGAGAAAATATTAGTGAGATAACTATGTATATTTGTTAGGATAATTTTAGATATGGGTTATTAAACATTTATGAAAATGTCCTGGAAATGTTTTGAAAGATAGAGTGAGTGGTTTCCAAGTTTTATATCCTATATTATATACTACAAGTGGGTTTTTTATTAGAATATATAAACCTAGGGGTAACAACTGTGAACAGATATTCTAAGCCTATATCGAGGTAATCTGGTATATGACAACAGGCCTTACTGCCAACCTGGTTTAACACAGTCATAGGATATGCATTGGTAATCCTATGTCTTTTTACAAATAATCATGAATGTTTTATAAATATGTTGGAAATGAATAACCCTTTATTATCCAATGGTTTCCTTGATAAGGAGGGTGTCACGATTTATACATTCAATATGTAATTATTTTCCATACAACGTGTTTTTCTACTATGAAAAGTAATCCCAAAACTATGATTGTAGTTTTATTCAATATAGAGAACAAGAAAGAAATATATTAACATTGAATTTGATTGACGATTCTATGATGATAAATCAAGTGGGAAGATCACTAGAGTTAATTATTTTGTTAACATGCCTAATCAATTTTCATGAAATGTGATTTACAATGTGCAGCTTAACCAGCTATGGGACTCACCAAGGAAGAGAATGAAGGAGTTAGTTGGCAGTTCTTGTAATGGGGACCATGTAGGAATGAATATTTTAATCCGTTATACCATGAATGTGGAATTAATCACCATATTGAATGACATTTATGAACAATAAGATGTTTTGACTGTGGAAAATAAGGACACAATGAAAGTGACTGTGATGAATAAATGAATAGTTTAGTTAACAAAATTGACAAGAATGTTGTCCTCCCTAATAAATCTTCCATGATAATGTGTTTTAGGTTTTGATTAAATGGTCATTATGAAAATCAATGTCACGTGAAGAAAGATAATAAACGAAACCACCATGATTGTGGGAGTAATGGTTACAATGCTAATGACAAAGACACTATAGATTAAATTTTAAAGTATATATGTATTGTGTTATATTATGAGGTATCCTTGTTAATGGAATGATGATAATGTGTAATAATCAATGTTGTTATGTATATGGAGTTAATAATTATGCTATATGAATGATAAAATATACACGAATTATTTTATTTTTGGTTTTCTATGGGTATTTAAATGATTTTGTTGATTATTTGCAATGGAATATTAAAGTGATTTAATAACAAGGTGGTAGTTTCACTAATTAAAGGTAACCCTTAATATGTACTTTTTATTGTGATAATGATTTAATGAAGTTGTAAATTGGATGTTATTGATTACCTTGCAACTGATTAAGGGCATGTTGACAAGTAGTTCATAATATAATGGATGTAGTTTAAAACTATTTAGATTTATGGAACATATCTTGAAATCTATAGAATAAGGAAAAATTCATGTTTTACAAAACGATTTATAGTAATTATTTTTATTACTATGTTACAAGGGAATTTACCATGTGTTTATTAACATGTTTGTAATGTGACAACAAAGAGACACATTGTGATATATGGGGGATCAATGTTAATATGATTTCATGAATTTATTTCTAATGTTCTAGGTTTTCATCATTAAAAATGTATATTAGGGTAACCATTCATGAAAATTTTATGTTAATATTCAGGGGATGTATTTTTCACTTTGAGTTTTAATTATAATCCATGTTTATAAGGATATTTTGTGATTAACCATATTTAAATAATTTCTATCATATTATGGAAGATATATTAAAATGGAATTAGAAAACAATATCATGTGTGTCAGTTGAAAACAAATCAGGTCTTCAAAGTTCATGGGTCAAGATCCAATTACTGAATGAAAATTATGGACTCATGCATACCACTACCCTATGTGATGTCATGGTTAATGTTTAATTATTTTTTATGAATACTTATTTATGATGAAACGATAATGTTACATTTTATGTTTCAATATTAATTTATTAACCATGTTAATTTTTAATAATAGTTATTTAGAAATAGTTAAGAATTTTATTCTTTTATGGGCTATATGATTTGATAATATTGTATTTATGCACTTCTGGCATCAATGTTAAATTTTGGATTACAATTACATGAGGTAATGGAAGAAATAGAAATTGATAAAAGAAAATTTAAATAATGTTATTTTTTTATAGTCATATATCATGATGTAATTTTAACTTTTACACCTCATCAAAAAAAATTACTCAATGATTGGATAATGATAAAAATAAAATGTGTTGTCAGAATACCTACATTTTTGTTGAACCGATGGCCTTATAAATAATCACTAATTTTTCAATTTGATTCCCGCACCTTTTTAATGATAATTAATTTGTTTTTTTATTTATTACCTTAATCACTCCCAATAAATATTTATACCTTTCCTCTATGACTAATATTTACTCCCCGACTATGTTCTTCTATATAGAAACCAAGGTATATGTCACTTTATTTAACAATTATGGTTCTAACTTTTCCTTTTTAAGGGTATTTTTAGTGTTCATTTTTATAGTGTAGGTTCCAATAAATTAAATTATCATGTACTATTCGTTTGACAAACACGACAAATTTGGTGGGTGAAATTCATTTCATAGGCAGTATAATGTAAAACCATGAGATTTTGTAAATTATTTTTCTCAAAATAATTTATATTTTTTTTATATTTTTCATTTCAAATGAAACTAGAAATATATATTTTAAAACTAATTATCAATAATTCCTTTCATAGGGCACTGAAATGGAATTCACTACATGAAATATCAACTTTTCTTGCTCTTCCCACAATGACTACCAGTCATATGTTAAATGCAACAACATGTTTTTGGGTAGAAATATTTTTTCATAAATTTTTAAACAATATAATTATAACTGATACATTAGACATAGTGATATGACTATTAATAAAAAAATTAGGATATAATTTATAATGGTTTTATAGAAATAAAAATAAATTGATAATGAGAGATATAATTTTTGGTAATCTCCTTTACTGTTTAAAAACATTGTTCTGTTGAATGAAAAAAATTTAATAACAATATTTGTTATATAAACTATAAAAAATTTAATTTTATAACCTAAAATTTATTTTCTAGTTTTGAATTATAATATTATTTGTGGTTAAATTATTGTTATTTTATTGAGAAGTGTTTTTTATGAATAGTCAAAATTACTACTTTTGGGTAAAAACAACCATTTCATGTAAAAAAATTTACGTTAAAATTATAAATTAAATTTTCATTATGGTATAGTTAGATACATTATACATCAATTAATTAAATTTATGTAATGATAATAAAATTCCATTTGAAATTGAATATGAAAACATAATAATCTTGTGAACATATTTATATATTAAAGACCTGTAATTTCGTTCAGTCATCAGGATTAGAATTATTCATAATTTTTCATCTTCTATGATTTTAATTTTCTTTTTAAAAACATACACCATTGTAAAAAGTATAATATATATATTTAAATAAAAAAATTTATTTTTGATAAAAAATATTAGTAAATGTGATTAAAATTAATCACATCGATTAATGTTAAATTATGTTTAATTTTGGACTAAACTATAATAATAGGGATACAATTGAACTATCCACTTACCCAAACCACATTATATGTACTTATTTCTGTCTGAATCCATCCATAATTTATTTTTATTAGTTTTTTATGACATTTTTAGTTAAGAACATGTGTACACCAAACATGTTTTAAAAAATACAATGAGATTCATTTTCCTTCCCTATAATCACCACCACCTGTCCCACATCCTCACACCTCACAATCCTGATAGGTTCAGAAAACAATGACCGATACACATCCAAAAATCCAATCCATCCCTATATTATAAATCTTTTTAGAAGAAGGAAACCCAAGGTATCCTTTTGGAATAGACCAAATGGAGTAACCTGATTAAGAGATAACGTCTTATCTCAAGTTATTTCTTTTAGATTTTTAATCCTCCACTTAACATACACATTATTGTGTTATTATATAACAAAAAGAGTATCCAAAATATACAAGGATGTTTTTATTTGGATTTATGTACCTTCATATAAATAAAACTCTATATTATGTTTTGGGAAAATGTCCATCAAGGTTACATTACAAAATTTTTGGGTTGATTGTGTTTGGTGAAAATGCTGGAATCAAATGTGAATTGTCAGGTTCCAAAGATTTTGTTGTCAATCCTTATCCAAAAATTACCATGACAATGAAATGGCCGGTCTAGAGGCATTTTAAAATAGTGCAAAGTAATGTGTTTCGTGATGAAAGGCTTCATGGATTATATTTCGCAAAGACTGGAAGATTTTTGACTATTATACTTTTTGATTACGATGAGCTTCACAAATGAAAATGTTGAGGATAAATGTGAGGGATCTTCACAGTAGAGACATGAGGTAATTGATGAAATGCTACATGATTATGATGAGCTCCACGATCAAAAAATTGTCATAGTGCATTGTGATATTGAGAGAATTTTTGAAAAAATTTGGAGCTTTTCGATATTTGATGATGTGGTGTTGACTTCAGGTGGAAGGTTTGAGGGTTGGTATAATCTCCTACTAACAGACCTCAACCCCCTTAGGATATGTACAGAGTTTTTAAAGCAAATATTTTTCTCTCGGCTAGTGAAGGTGGTTCGCAAAGGTAGTGTGATTCACAAAATAAGTGCTTCACTACAGCTAATATAGCTTCGCACAAGTTGCGAGATCTCTGTTGGCTCATTGATCATCGTGAAGGAAGTCAGTCTAACATGTCTTGAGCACCGAGATGGCCTGATCTCTACAAAATAGTGATTTTCATGAAATGGCAGGAGCTTTGCCAAGGCTTGTTTGAGCTTCATGAAATTGGGAGCGTCGTGAAGTAGGGTTCTTTGCCAAGGTACATCCCAATGGTTATTGCACAGTGTTCAAGGGAAAAGGTGTATTCATCAGTGGATGAAATTTTGACATCAATAGAGAATCTAAATATAGTGAAGGATGAATTAATTAGTGGTAATTAGGAGACTTACATGTCTATAAATTGTGAGTGGATCTTATGAAGAAGCAGTGAGATCACTTCAGTTGAGAGAGTAGTGAATTATCAAATTGTGAGTGGTTGTAAACAAAAAGGGGTAGTGAGTCTTTTTCAAACTTGTAAATAGAAATGTGGTTATTGTGGAATTTTTACCTCATCACACTACTAATATATGCTCGTTGAACTTATCCCACTGACGGTGAACCATGTAAAAATCGTTGTGTCCTGTGCATGCTTTAATATTTATTCATACTCTACATCGGGAAAAGGAGAGATAAGGGTTTCGTCTAACATCAAAACAAGATCAAAAAGTTTTAGTTATATAATTTTGTCATACCCTGATTCACCCCCACCCCATCAGGGTATCTAGCCTAGTGGACCTAATATTATGGGTAACAAACATATTGTTTCTCTAAACTGTGAATTACTACATCAAAAAATGATGATTGTTCATTTTTCTATTATCAACTATCATGATTGACATTATATTAGAAACTGAAATTATATATAATTTAAATTATATTTGTAATGTTTTTATTCTTATTAATTTTTATTTGTTACATACATTTATTCATTCAATCTTATTTAAATATAATAATTTCGATTGAGGTAGTGTTAACTATAACCCCCTCAAAGTGATATGATTAGTTTATAGACTACATATATTGTATTAAGGAGGGATTTAACGAATATATATGATATATATGATATCATAAAAATAAATTAATAAAGATATATGGATACATATATGCCTTTTTATTTTCTTCTTTCAACGTGGCAATTAAATGGGAATATCATTCATGCATATGTTTAACATATTTCCTCCATGAAAAGTGTATTTTGATTCATACATATATATTATATGGATTATTATAATACACAGATAATATATATACACTATATTTATATATTATTTTAAATTATTAAAATCATTCTATAATTTAAAAAGTACAAAAGAAATAACAATTTAAGTCACATGTGAAGAATAAAGAGAATATTATCTACAGTGAAACCTTAACATATGAATAGTAACAAGAGGGTAATTTTAGTTCATAATAAAAACATATATGTTATTAGATATTATAATATGGTTTTTTAGAATAACTATAATAAATTTATATCAATTATATACGTGGTTTGAATTAGTTTAATAGGATTCATGACACAAGGTAAAGGGATTTCATATCTTTTTTTATTTTCATGAGATACACGCAATGTTCTCCAATCTCTCCTTTTGTGTGGTGTATGTAATGAAATTCTTTTGTTTCATGTATTATATACATAAATTTATGTGTATTTAAATGTCACTTTTATGATATTTTTATTCATGGGTATTATGTTCCAAGAGTTACTAAATTGGTGAAATAGTTTTTTCTCAATTTTTATTCCTTGAGACTAATGTTTTGTTATACCTCTAAATTATAATTATAGATGTACATAAATACATTTTACATGTAATTTCATCAATTTACTTATTTTCATGCTATTTTATGTTTCATTTAATTAATTATTCCTTCATAGAGATTATGATTCCATGTTACCAAGCAATAAGAGTTTATTGAAAAAACTCATCGTTTTTCAAGATTATTTATGTTTATGATTCCATTGATGAAATTTTATAATAAATATATCAATAACATGCATGAAATTTCATACATTTTTTATATTAATTATTTATTCATATATTGGTACCATTTAATCATCAATTTTGTACATACGATAGTTAATAAATTTTTTAATGAAAGCTTGACTATACCTTCTCTATAGTTGTGTATCTGTGTTACTTTAAAACCATGTTTTTAAAAATGGAATTGAATAATTTGATACCAATATCCTATAATCAATAGAATACATTTTAATCCATTTTTATTTTTCCAATTTTTTAAATTAATCCACCTGTCTCTTTTAGAGTGAGTCTTATTTTCTTTTCTTTTTACCATGAAAGAGGAATGTTCTTTTTTACATTGTTAATCATTACGAATTTATCCACCATAAATACATTAATGCCTTCATTTAATGTTTTATGGTTAATTGTTAAAATAAATTTTATTAATTTTATTTTCATGGAAAATGGTTTTCGAAATGATTAAAATAAACATTTATAATATTCCAAGGAAATGGGTTTTATATGATTTCCACGCTTATTCTATATGTTTTCTAGAAAATTGGATTTCAAATTTTTTTCAATCCTAATTTATATGTTCTCAAATTATTTTCAATGAAATGGTTTTCAAAATCATTTAAATATTTAAATATATATTTGTAATTATTTTTTAAAATTAATGGTTTTCAACAAATTTTCAATTTTTATTTAAAAGTTTTAAAAGTATTTTCAATTATGTGGGTTGGATGTAATTTTCAAGATTTCATTAAAATTTATAAAAATTATTTCTAAGAAAAGTTTTTTAAAATATTTTAGTTATTTTTTTATATGTTTCACTGAAAATGGTTTTCAAATATGATTTCATGTAATCTTTATAATTATTCATGGAATATTTAAGGAAAATTACATTCAATAGTGTTTTATGTATTAAAAATTTATTATCAATAAATAATGGAAAATTTACTAAAGAAACATTTTTGAAAGATATATAAAAATGAATTTCCATCTACGATTATAACCCTTGATGTTACTCATAACCCTGTATAAATTTTTTAAAAGGTTACATTTATATTAATTCATTGAATGGGTTATGATTAATGTCACGGTCTTTATAAAGTCCATTAATTATTCACAGGTAATCTGTTTATGAAATCTATTTCTATTTCATGTGTTATGATTTTTTTAGAAATGATTATGAAACCTACCATTTCATATACATTGTAATATGATTACATATTTATTATACCCATTTAATTTAATGGATCATAATATGATTGTTTATGTGTTTATTCGATATGTATGTATGATTTAACTATGATATTTCTAGGACATATATCTCTCGTCAATGATATGGGTAAGATTTATATATCATCAGGTAGATTATGATGCTTTGGTGAATGAACCTTAACTATTATGATGGCCATGAGAGTGAAAAATGACTACAATGATGGTATGATCTGTGAACTCATTCAACTAATATGGCCATAAGATAGAACCATGACTACCAAGATAGTATGAGGAGTAAACACATTACACTAAAATAGCCATGGGACTAAACCATAATTTCCAAGATGGTATGGGGAGTAAACCAATAATACCATTATTCTCTTAGAAGTGATCCATGGATACTATTGACATCATATTTTTTACTTATGTGACTACCAAAATTCCAGATTTTGTTCCTATGTTTTTACTTCATGTTTTATGTTCTTCATTTCTTAATGATTCGTTTCATATGAACTGCCAATATCTATTCTAATCTCTAATATAAAGGGTATTGTCATGAAATGTTATTATAATGTTCCACACCTTTTTATAGATGATATAATTACATATTTCATTTATTTACATTACAGAGCTTCTAGTAATACCCCTTCCTTATGTTTCCTTTCACAGGTTATGGAGAAAGGTTTTAGGTATAAGTACTAAAGGTGTAGATCTCTAATTGAGATATTAAAAATATTTCCCTAGGAAAATTGGTTTATTTAAGGTTACCAAATACTATATACTATTATTTTCCTTAGGTATATATTTTTCTAATGTAATTTGTATTCATCTAAAATGATGTAATATCCATGTATAATAAGACTAGGATGCAATAAGTGTGTAATTATCATCATAAAATAGTGAAGTGTGATAAAATTTAAAATAATGTATATCATACTAGTTATGCTCATTATCTATTTTTGGTTTGTCAAATTAGAATACAAAATGAACTATATATATTTATTCATCTTATGAATATTGTATTCAATTATTTTTTAGATAATATAATCAAGGGTTTCATTGATTAAAGTCTTATTTATTCCATATGTTATTAAGAGCACAATAATCACCAATGGATAGTTATCCACACTTAAAAATAAATAAATCAATATACTAACTTTATAAAATTTTAATTTACGCAGTGTTATATTTCAATTTTATGGATTATTTTATATAAAAATGTGATTAATATAGAACATACAGAATCTTATTTTAATAAATAATGTAAAATACCTAAAAATGACAAGGAGTTGCAATTATTTCATTAAATTTTTAATAATTAATGAGGTTTTATTGAAATTTTTTCACTTTTATAAACCCAACTGAATGTGTTACCTTGAAAATTATATAATTTAATTTTGAAAAATTAATGTGATGAATGATTACAGGTATTCAAAATAAGATTGGTTAATTATTAAGATATTTCAATGATAAAAATAAATTGTTATATTTTTTTATATTGATTAATCATTCAGATGTATTTTCTTATAATTAATTCATTATGATCGAGTAATTGCACCTGATCCACAATATTGGAAACACCATGATATAAATTACAATCTGAATGATCTTGTGATTGTAGTGTAATTTAATTATGTAAATATTTTTTGGCATCATTTATATGGGGTAAATGTGAAACATATACTTACAAGATATGGTTAAAGTATATTTTCATATAAAAATAATATAACATGTGGTTCAAAATATGCTTAGAACATATAATTGTTTTTGATTACATGATTCACTACGAAAAATATAGATAAAAAAATATTTCAAAAATATAATTCATCATCAAAAATGATAAATTTTAAATAATCTCTTTTGTTAAATGATTTTAGGAATATTGTACACGAAATATTGTACCTTTTTGGGATCATGTATATGTGTAGTCCAATTTTTCAAAAATGATTTATCAAAGAATAATATCATTCTTGAAGGGTATTTTTACTAATATTAATATTGATAAATAAGGTTATAACGCATTTTTATACAACTTATGGGTGCTAATTGATTTCATTTTATAGACATAATAATTATTTGAATCATAAATATCATTCAGTTTTGTGTATCATAGGAGAATAAAGTTGTGTGGAGACCATCAGGAATATTATTTTGAGGAAGGACTGAAAAATGACACTTATAATTTTAAAGAAAATAATTTACACTGAAATAGGTTAGGTTGGAAAAAAACTACCTAACTGGGTACTTTAGATATTTCTAGTGACATGATGGTAATGTTACTACATATCCTTGGATTATGTGGTGGTATTACCGAACACATATCAAGGTAATAGTTTAATTTTTCATCATGTTGATCATTTGACAAAATCTACTTATTTTATGAATATTTGATATTATATGATATTTGATCAGGTTAAAAGACTATATGATTTTGGGATACTTTGGTTTCATATAGATCATTATTCAATTTTATATAATTTTGATATTTAATATATGCACAATTTTTGTAAAGGACATCAAATTTTAATTGGTACTGAGTAAATATTTTTCACTAATTATTTTCCATAATCTAATGCATAGTTAGAGTTCAAAATTCATACATTGGAGGATATTATTTGGGATTTCTATATAGACTACATGGGATGTTTTTATGGAAATATATAATTTGTTAAATGTTCTTATAAAAATTGTTTTCATCCATTTATATTGGTTAAAAATTATGAGTCATCGTATGAAAAGTTATTTCAAAATCCTGTATTCTAGGATGAATTCTGGAAAAAGTATAAATCGGGACTCAAACTTTTAGAATAAATGGTATATTTATTGAAGAGAATTAAAAAATATATTATTTATTAAAAAATTAAAACGACTGATCTATATCATAGGAGTAATTATCTCAATTTCATGGTAGATGATACTTTTTTTTCATAAAGTATCTCCATGGAAAATTGTATTGAAATTCAGTAGAATGTGAAAGATATTTCCATTTTTTAATCTATATGATATTTTTTAAATACATTTTTCACTTTCATTATTTATAGATTTATCAACATGTTTATCATAAGTACATGATGTGTTTTTTGATTCTTTTCTATGAAATTCATGTTCCAGATAAAACTCATGCTTCGATCGATTATATGGTTTTTATAGTATAATGTCTTTCATACTAGTAAAATCTAGTCCATATTTATCTATCAATTATAGAAGGTTTTTTATAATAATTTTATTAATAAATGAAATGTTATTTGGAATAATGACCCAATTAATGATGAAACATTGGAATATAAAAACATTGAGAAAAAATACCCCCACCTTTCAACTAATGAATAAAATTATGATGATGTAATTTATTATTTGGTGAATAAATTGGAATATATAGTAATACATGAAAAAAATAATATTTTTAATTTTATTCCTATATTTTATGGAATTATGGCCATCATTATTTTATAATTCTATGATGAATGTCTTTATTCAATGAAAAATAATTTTTAACTCTTTTTTTTCTTACATCAATTTCATTTTTATTATTTAAAATTAAATTTTAATGATCATAGAAAATGAGTTTTTTAAAGGAAATCATTTTTGGAAATATCATTTTGAATTTATATTCGGGTGAACAAATTAAAATTTTCTAAAATATGATATTTTTATGTGAATAGTGAATGTACCATTTTTTCTCATACTAAATCATCTATGATATTTTTATGATATAAGAATGAGTTAATGTGTTTTTTAACCCTTTTTCTAAACCAATAAAATGTATTCTATGTTAAATAATGTATTTTAAAAAATAAATTTAAATTTATACACTAATGTGTGACATGTATGAAAATAATTTATATTTTATTTAAGATTTAGACTATTTGTGTTTATTTCCATTTTGTTAGAATGTTTTAAAGGTTATATTTGGTTTTTACCTAATTTAAATGGTAATAAACGTTTATTTTTATTAAATATGAAAATAAAATCATGTGAATAAACATTGTAACATCTCATGCCCCTTCATTAGATTCTAAATGTAGTGGAATATAATGTATGCATAGATGGCATCCCCAAATTACCGATGGTTGGGAATAAATTCCAATGGAATCATCCATAGTTAGAGTATTCTTTTCCCAATGAAAATAGAATAAATAAACCCAGTATAAAATAAAAAACCAACTATATGATGCAAGAGAAAAATTTAATAAAACTCAAAATAAATAAAACAAAAAACTATACCAGATTATATCAGAGTATAATGTAGAAGATAAAAGAAATAAAACATGAAGACTCCAAGACAAAAACTCATAAACAACCATAAATATATAGGCTCTAAATCCAAAATCCATTCCTATGGTATCACAATGCATCACTAAATACATAATATACCATTACTTGACCAGTTTCTCAATATACAATTTCATCAAATGCACATAATTGGAATAGATGGTAGTGAGTATAAAACAAAGTAGGTTTTCCACAAAGTACTTACAAACTCATCAAACAAGGATATACCTTGTTATAAAATTAATATAGAAAATATTATTGAAAAAAAGGTAAAATATTAAATATAAAATAAAAAAAATTCTGAAACAACAAATTTTAAACAAAATGAACAAAACATTCCTTAATAAAAATTTCTCAAATTCAATTTTAAAATATTATATTCCATTCAACATATATAAACATCCAAACATGCATGAAACCATGGAGCTCCCAATATTCACTAGTGGTGAGTAATCCTTTATTTAATTTGTCTTATAATGAATGGTTTTGACTAGGGAAAAAATATTCTATTATATATCCCATTATTTTGACTAATGATACATCACAAACATAATGGTCCCAAATAAATATTAAAAAATGAAAAAATTATTGAAAAAACATTCTAAACCAAATGTTAAAAATAATTTAAATTCAAAAATAATATTATTAAATGAAAAATCCATCATAAATTCCATAAAGAAAAACCAAAAATGAATTTTAATATCATTAAATTAAAATCAATTACTAATTTATCATTCCACTAAACAACCAAATTCAAATTTTTGAAACTGTTAATAAAGATATTTTCCATCAAATATATCACAAAGAAATGGTTTTTTTATTTACATGAATTCGATCAATTTAAATCATGCCATTAATTTCAAATAATAGATGGTGATATTGAATCCAACAACCTCACAAACATTGGTGAAAACGATGATTGGGACAAATTATTTTAACAAACTTGATTGAAACTATATTAACCCTCTATTGATATGGTTCTCTATCTACATTAAAAATTATATCATAAGATTATTATAATAAACCAATATATATCTCTCTCCAAAGGATGTTATCTAGGAATCTATAATAGGGAAGAAGAATAGACAAAGGGAAAAACTAATAATAAGAAGATTAGAAAGAATATGGTCCTCAAACGAATAAAGTGTTTCACAAAGCTTTACACCGGATTTGGGTAAAGGGTCTCCATATCCATTAAAAAGATTGAAAATTGAGTGAGGTTATAATTAGTGTGGAAAAAGTTATTAAATGGATAGACCATATCAGATCCAAAAAATATATAAATTATTAGTTTATATAGATAGTTTAGGAATACAGTTTTGAAAACTTTGCACTAACAACTGTCTCCATGAACCATTAGCATGGTTGACCTACATAGTTAGAAGAAGTCCATATATTCTTAGGGCCTTTATTAAACAATAACATTCACTCTTGGGTTTCCATTTGTTTTGGCCAAACTGTGTGCCAACTATTTGCATGCCTAGTGACCTATGTTTTACCATGTATAGTTTCCTAGAGGTGTTTCCCAGATTCTAGTTTAAATTCTCAAACCAAAAACCTTAATAAATTCCAAAAAACACTCCAAAATTAATCCAAACCATACAAATAATAATCTAATATCATTATATTCATAATATACATCAACAAATGGATAGTTACTAAAAATTGGGGGTTCTACATTCTTATCACTATAGGTTATTCTATTGCTCAAATTAAAAACCACCATTAGCATAAAAGGGTTTCGAAAATATCTCTTCAATTTCCTCTTTCCATTTCCCTTGTTTCTTCCTATAGTATACCATATTTATATAAAACTCTCAGTATACTTGTTCTTCATCCTAGAAAGGCATTATCTTTATTATCCACAATTTTCACTGGCAACAAACTAATATAAAATAAAGATCTAGTTCAACAAGATCCAATTAAATTTTATGGTCATCATCAGGTTGATAATTATTCTATTGAAAAAAAAGAAAACAAATTACTGAATAAACTGATCCTTAGTGGGAATACCAACTGATATACCACCTCGTCACCAAATTCATTTTTTTCAAAAGGGAATATGAAACGAGGAGATAACAAGCCATGATTCCCAAAATCATGATGTGCTATACATGGAATGATACATAATAGCACATGGTCAGTCACCATGAATGGTTACTATCATAAAAAATGATATGCACTATATATTTTTTCACACTAATCCATCTCTAATATTTACTATGTCTGATTAATCTTTTCCATAGTCTCATTAAAAATGTTGGGCCCATCCAGTGTAGTCTCAATCGTTTTAACCAAACATTGTAAATGAAAACAAGGATACCAATAAAATTATATAAAAAGAGATATATATAAATATATATCAATTCCTGAAAAGTATTTTTATTCAATAACTCCTCTAATAAAACATTTGTTGTAGTTGGTTTCCTAAAACCCACTACTTTTTACTTTATTCATTAATAAATAACTTATCAGATATAGATTGTTCTTCTTCATGACAATGCATGTTATAATGTCGTAAGAATAGTTGTTGCACCAAAGGGTCATAGCGGAACCCTACTATGATGAGAACCAGAAGTTACAAAACACTGTTTTTGAATATATGTCTTATGGATGGATGATTTTATTTGAGGGACACAAATAATACAGACCATTAGAGATGAGGACTCATAAACCATTGAGGCACCTTCTAATGGAGCGAAACCTTTTTAATATGCTGGAGGATATTATTATAATGAGGTCTGCCAGTAGAATATACACATTTAATAGTGTCATTTCTTGTTCCTATATATAGATGTTTATATTGGTCTTTAGAATTTATGATTATTATTAATGGGTATTAAAACTTCTGCACTTAGATGTACTGAAGAAAATTGTGAAGAAACACTATTCATAGTGGGGTAAAATATAATGGGTGCATCACAATTAAAACAACATTAATATATAATGTGGGAAATGACTTGTCCCTTATGTTCCATAACAATAATTGATATCTCAAACACTTTGACAGAATTTATAGACTAAATAAATCCATGTCCTTGGTGAGGAATGGGAATGATCAACCCAAGAAATTCAATTAAATTATAATAGTGCTCATGTATTGATGTAACTAATATACAACTCGCTTGATTTGTGATATAAAGGCAAAGGGATTCCATTAAATGGTAAGCATTTGTTGGAGGTGACATATCATTGCAACATTAAATTCATTTTAAATGGGTTCCTTGATGTGTTTCTAGATGCTAAACTAGGAATTTAGGAAAGCATAACCTAATATCACTATGAAAGAGGCCTAGAGGGTCACACACTTAGTGTGTCCTTGTATCTCAGTTTAATATTCATTTAATAAGCTGAATAAAATTATACCCATTTTTTCTTTAATATTTATTCATATATGAGTAATTTTATTTATTCTGACACTAGTTATTTGAGAGAAAATATTTTGTGTGAAAGAATATATTTATTAGAAAGTAATGTATTTATATTTATTAAAGAAATAAATATTCATTATTCAAGGTATAATAAATGTGGTGGAGGAAATAAAGTAATGAAAAAAACTGCATGAATTGTATATTAAAAAAAACATGTTGTGTAGTTTTTTTGGGGAGTTCTGAGAAATAATATTATTAATTTATTTAAATAATATTTGGTGTAATTAGATTGGTTCAAGTCCTTTGATAATAATAATATTAAGGTGTTATTATTAGACATGGGATATCAATTAAAATTAAATCAAATGAATAAATGCATTTGTGTAAATAATACGTTTTATTATTCTATGTATTATAAATTCCAATTATATTATTCTCAATAAGCCTAGAAATTCATTGGTGTTGTGCACAACGGATCAAGATAATGCACTCAAGCCAATAAGGAATTCATTCCGTTCAAGAATGCTCTCAGGTTATGAGAGATATCCTCTACCACCAGATCAAGCAGATCATTCTGGAAGTGGATCTCGAGGCAATCGAAGGAGGACATCACAAGAAATGGCCCTACCATGCTAGTACCTAGAGATCCCTTCTTCGATGTCTAGAGATTCACGGAGTATGTGTGGATCACTACTAGAGGTAGCCTACACCTAGCTTCTATGAGCCAATGACGGACCACATTGGATCGTAACTGGAAGTATCAACAAATATAGAAATCAATCAAATTTTTTTTTCTCTTAATCAAATTAATTTGATCCAACATATGATGACCCTATATATGGTTCATGGAATCCCCTATTTTATTGTGTTCATCATTCTTATCCAATGATCTGACATTTTATCATCGTTAAAAATCTAAGATTGATCATTGTTAATGGGAAAAATTAAATATGGGTACACCCATCACAATATTTCATTGCCCCTATATCCTACAAGTTGTATCCGAGGGGCCATATCATTGATTACAATTATTTATTATTTCAACTGATTATTAAAAAATATAATAATTTAGTTATTTCAATTCAAATTAATCATTCTGTAAATCTAAATCTTGAGAACTATTCCTCCCCTTTTGTTTATCAATCACCTTACAGAAATTATATTTTTTTATTTTTTATTTAAATAATGTAGTTGATCTCATCTAGAGGTTACAAAGTTTCCTGACTGTACAACACTAGAACACACGAAATATATCTGGTAGTACACATTGTGTAGAAAATGTTCGATACAATGGGTTTGGACCGCCAAACCATGTTGTCTGTTGGATTTTATCTAATTCTTTAGGACTCCATGTGTTGGACAGGAACTGGTATACTTTCATTCAATATTAAATGAAATGTGGCACACTAGACATGGTGTGTTGTCTCTTCGGGATAGGGTTAGAATATGTACCACTTATATGGATTTCCCGGCTAGAGACCGTGTCATGTGAATATTACAAGGTGTGTGGCCAACTAGACACTCCGTGTACTTTGAAGATTTCCGAAGTACATCTACATGCCTTATCCTAGGCGTCTACTTCAGATGGAAAGTGAAGAATTATCATGTCGTTTAGTTAGAACTACGCACTATGTACTCACCCAAATTACACAGATTTATTAAAATTATTAATATATTATATAGACCCTTGATACGTGTACCATGGAGTGGGCATAATGCTGATTCACAACATGTGATATGTGTTTTACTTATGTTTGTTTAATTTACCAACTGTGTAATGTTAATTTATACTCATTGGGTAGTTAGGAATAAATAATCATTTTTTTACCTCCCAGGTATAAGTTACATAAAAATATTTTTTTAAAATAATTTTTTTGTTTAAAATTATGATGGATGAGAATCTAAAATTCATAAAAGGGTTTAAAATAAAATGATTTATCTTTTAAAATTAATTAATTGATTCCAGCATGATTTTTCATAAATATGAATGATTAATGAATTGAATGACATTTTTAATTATTTGTAAATATCATTGCATGCCTCGATGATCATGAGATAGACCATGACCTTTGTATGTGTATGGATTATTTAAATTATATTTGATGGCCAGTGATCCTTCTCCACCTTAACATGTCAGGCATGTATGACCAAGGTTTATTATATTTATAACAAAATTTTACCCTTCACCTTCATGTGAGATAAAAGAAAATTTAATAGATGGAGCTCCCAAGTTAGTGGATGTGGTTCAAGTTAAGAGCTGATGTGAAACCAACCCAAGGATATATAAAGTTAGATTGTTGTAAAGCAATAAACAAGAACACAAATGGTTCAAGGTGTTTTCTCAACTAGGTCTTGGGTTAGTTTATCAACAACTATATAAACTAACCAATAGAAAAATCACATGATCATGACATTTATTTTATATCATTCTGTTTCATGGTTTATTTATTATGGGGTTTTTCTCACGATCACATGTTTAATGAATTAAACTAGCATGCAAGATAGAACTAAAATAAGATATGCATTTTCATAAATATTATCTAAGACATGTTTAATCACTTAAGTATATCCATCATAATATTAAGAAGAATTTAATCATAGATAAATAAATGTAAATTCCCTATGATGAGAGAAGGTGTTATGTGAGCCTGTGATGGAAATGGAGTGTAATGATATAGGGCATAGTAGGGAGGCAGTGCAAGATGTTAGAAATTATTCTTGTGTTATTGGAGAGCCTTGTATAGAGCAGTCTGGGGATGAAAGAGATGCAATTTATGAAGAAGTGGGTTTTATGCCAGTGGATAGGAATTGTACCTGGCAGGACCCTTTGGCTACCCCCTTCATTTCATTAAGAAACAGGTTTGATGGTCCGTCCGAGGAGTTCTTAGCTGATGAAATGGTGGAGGTGGAGAATATAGGGAAGGAGGATGAGTTGGTAGTTCTGGAAAAACAACAGTTTGATGTATTGGTTGTTGTGCAGGCTAGACAGGGTAAGGAGATGGAGGTGGCTCAATCAGGGGAGGTCTTGGGACAAAGTCTTTCTGTCCAGGACACCCCCAGTCTAGCCAGGAGCGGCTCAATGGTGGTTGGAGCAGTCCAGAGGTTGGGAAACATACAGGCTGGTGGCTTTGGGATGGAGTCACACCCCATGGACGAGGTGAATGCTACGTTAGAGGAAGTGTGTTTGCCTTTGAGAGACTATAGAAATCCAGATCAATGGAGGGACTGCTTCTTTGAACAGCCCAGTGTAGGGAAGGAAAATTGTAATGGTAATGAGACCTTGAGTGCTTCGGCTGGTCAGTCCTTCAGCGAGGTTGTTCAACGGGGGACCCAGGAAGAATTTGCAGGGGAAAGGATGGCTTCAACTACAACTAGTAGATCAAGGAAGGATTATTCATACCTCCCACGCCCAATGTGGACCAGGTCCACTTCAAAAAGGGAGAAGCATGTGACTATTGTAGTCAAGAAAGGCAGCAAGATTAAGAAGGCTTCGCCAGACTTGGCTGCTCTGGAGAATCTAAGAAATCGCGTTCATAGTGAGAGTTTTTGGAGAATACCAGAGTGGGAGTCATCAACTGGGGAAGTGAAATCGAACTTGGGTTGCGGTGAAATCTTTGGGTACTATGACATTTAATTTTGTGCTCTTTAGTTGTGCTTTTTGTAATGGTTTGTTGGATTTGGTTGGTTGGGCACCAGACACCCCAAAGCCGGATTTATAAAATAAAAAAATGATTTTTAGTCAGTAAATTTCATATGAGAATGAAATCCCTCATAGTAATATTATGTTAGTATAGACTTTTATAATATTGGTTAGAATCGAACCATAGTAAAATGTGAATTAAAAACTGTATTTGGGGATATTTCATTTATCTGGGAATTATAATTCATGTTTTTTTGGTTGAATTGACTAGGTTCACATCAAGGGTTAAATACCACAGTAGGAAATGGTGTGAATAAGAGGCAATGGTTGAGTAATTCCAAAATAATAGGATTTTAGGATTGGGGAGTCCACTTAGCGGATCATAGAACTGTGAGTTAATATAGTATGAATTATGAATTCATAACTAAACCCCATCAATATGCTTGAACAACCCTATTTTTGGTAGTTAAAAGGGAAATATGAATCCATTCCACTAGAATATTCAGGCAATAGAATATTATTATGTCAATAGTGAGGGATATTGGATTTCAATAAAATTAGTTGGAGTCTAATAAGTATAAATTTATTTATTTGTCTTTGTTTTATCATGAAAAAGTACTAAATCATTTCCATTTTCGTTTGTAAAATAAAAAAATAAAAAATGACCTCAAACATATCATTTATAACCACACTTGAAAAGTAAAACCTTTTCACTAGTAAAAATTCCCTGAAATGGAAGAGGCGTTAACACGTCATCCTTCACCATGAAATAAAATTTTATGTGCTGGGGGGGCCTATTACAGTTATTCCTAGAAATGAGGCCAGTGATGAGGAAATTTATCTCTATATGAATCATTTGGATGATGACACAGATTTCGAAAGATTCATGTTATCTTCTTGGTCTAATGAGCTATTTAATAAACATGATAACATGGACACATATAGCATGATGTCTCACCGTGAAGTTGTTTATCAGGATAAGGTGAGGTAGGAGAGATATGAGATCTCCTATTATTTTTTGACAACAAATCTTGGAGAGTTAGTTCCAGCTAGGCCTCATGTAGTAAAGATTATAGGCAACATTAAACTCCTATACATCTTAAAGATTTGGTTCTCGTATTATTTGTGTGCAGATCTCATCCTATCATTACTTCCAAAGAAATTATCTATATTTATTGTCAATTAAAACATGAGAAAAAATGAGAAGAGTCTATTGGATATTCACACCATAATTTTCATAGATGGTATGGACATGGGGAGTGAAAAACACACGGTCCTTATGGTGAATAAGAAAAGGAAGGACAATGATTATGGGAAAATGATTTGAAACGGTTTGATTCCCCTGAGCATCATTCCTTAAGGAAGTGGAATATCCAAAGGTAGGGTAATGAAAGGTTGGTGGGGAGTTTTTCATGTGGAAAGCTAGGCCACTGGAAGAGGAACTGCACCCAAATGCATGAGGATGGTAAAGGTGCATTCATTATCAAGTGTAATCTATCCTTTTTTACACATTGGGTATTAGATAAAGCTTATGGGTCACATCTGTTTTCAAATTCAGTTACCAAGTAGATTTAAGAATATTATATTTATAGAGGAGGGGTGGATCTTCAATCTTCCAATGGTGTGAGGATGGATGTATTGGCCATTGGTGATTACCACCTCTCATTTCCAACTTGGTTGCTTTTGGTTTTACATACATATTATTTTGTGCCATGTGTTACGAAGAACATAATTTCTAAATCAAGTTTAAATAAGGATGAATTTATTTTCATGTTTGAAATTAAGGTTTGATTATTTTATAAGAACAATGTGTTTTAGGTTATGGTGAATATAAATAATGGTTTGTATGTATAAAATTATGAAAACCAAGTGTTGGATCTCCGTAATGAAACAAACTCGTAGGAATCATACTACACCCAGTTGTGGCATCATCGTATTGGTCATGTAAACAAAAAGTTCTTGAAAAATCTCTCCCATGATGGTTATTTAGAATATATTGATCTAATAAAACATGATAGATGTCAGTATTTTTTACAAGGTAATTTTAACAAGTCTCATTTTAGTGGAGTGGGTGAAAGGGCCGCAAAGCTTCTAGTATTGGTGGACCTAAATGTGTTTGTATCATTTTCAGTAGAAGTTAGAGGATAATATTAATACATGATTACTTTTAATAATTATTTGAGTAGATATGGTTATATCTACATAATTAAGTATAAGTCAGGGTCTGTGGAAAAATCTATGGAATTCGATAATGAATTTGAGAATTAGCTTTGTATGATGATAATGAAGATTCTATCAGATTGATATGGAGAATATCTGAACCATGATTTCATCAACATTTATTGGATGTCATGGATTCAATATCCACTCACTTCTCCTTATACAATACAGTGGAATGGTGTTAGTGAAATTTATAATTTCACAAATTTGGACATAGTGAGGTCGATGACGAGTCTTGTAGATCTTCGATTATCCTTTTGGGGATATGCATTTAAAACATTAGTATACACATTATACAGAGTACCAACTAAAGATGCAAATGGAATTCCCACTGAGATATTGATGGGAAAGAAACCAAATTTTTCACACATTTTTATGGGGATGCGAGGTGTTTGTTAAGGCCTTCTCAGGAAACACACAAAAACCCTAGAACATGAGGTGTATCTTTATTGGATATCCTAATGAAATGAAAGGATATTACCTATATAACCCTTTAGAAAAAAAGTGTATGTTGCCAAAAAATCCATAATTCTTGATAGGAATCACATCCTCAAAAATTACAGTGGAGAAAGATAGAATTTGAAGAAGTTGATGCCCAAGATACATAGGTGTTGGTATAGGAACATGTTCCACAGGTCCCTGTGGAATAGGTTCTAGAAACACAAGTACTACATATGAGCTAATGATAGGTAAGGGTTCCAGAGATATTTGGTTTACTATTCACTAAGGAGGGTGAATCATTATTGTTAAACTATGAGGAACCACTCTCCTCAAAAAAGTAGTAGAGAGATCAAAAGCTACAAGATGGATAGAAGCATTGAAAATAGAGATGGATTCCATGTATCATAACATTGTATGGGTTCTTGTTGATGAGATGGTTGATGTAATTCTTGTTGGATGAAAATAAGTATTTAAGGGAAATCAGGAAATCAAAGGACATGTTAGAACCTATGAAGAAATCCTAGTGGATAAATTTTTATGAAAACATCAATGAATTTACAATAATGAAATCTTATCTTTAGTTGAAATGTTCAAATCCATAAGAATCATACATTCCATAGCATCTTACCCTAAATTTGAGATTTGGAAGATGGATGTCAAAATAGAATTATGTAATGGGACCCTTCAAAAAGATGTCTATATGACACAACAAGAATGGTTTTTCACACCATGTGATGAAAAACAAGTTTTAAAGTTGGAGAAATCCATTTATGGTTTAAATCAAACATCTAGGTCATTGGAAATGTTTTTTGATGAATCCATAAAAAAAATTTGTTTCATTAGAATGGAATGTGATCCATGAGTTTATAAGATATTTAATTATAATGTGGATTTTATCATTGTAGTTAATGTTGATGACGAATTTATATATTCGAAATGAAGTACCCTTCTTACTGTTAGTTGAGGATTGGTTTAACAAGTGTTTCTCAATGAGGGATTTAGGTGAAGTATCCTACAGTCTAGGGATCAAGATCATTGATGATAGATCCAAGAGGCTTCTTGGACTCTGTTAGGGTACATACATAGACAAGATAATAATGAAATTTAGTATGAAACAATCCAATAAAGGATTGGTTCATGTCTCACATGGCCTACATCTTTCTAAGAGAATTATTCCTTAGACACAACAGGAGAATGATATAATGTGTAAGTTCCCATTCGTTTCATCTATGGGTTAGATCATATATGCCGTATTATGTACCGAGAATTATGTTTCATATGCACTAATTATGGTAGGAAGATATAATGAATATATAATAGAACAATATTAGATTAATATTAATTTTATCCTTAAGTATCTTAGAAAAACTAAGGATATGTTCTTGGTGAATAGAGGAGACGAGGAGCTTTTCAATAGAGTGTATGGTGATTCTGGTTTGTAGACAGATCATAATGATCTGAAGTAACAATATGGATATGTTTTTTTGTCTCAACGATTGAGCTGTGAGCTGGAAGAGTTCAAAGCAGCCAGTTTTCACCCATTCTATAGTGGATTTTGAAAATATAGCATCTTGTGATGTAGAAAAAAAGCCTTCTGGATTGAGAACTTTTCCGATGATCTTGATGTGGTTCCTAGTGTTAATGATCATATAAAATTGTATTGTGATAATAATACAACGGTGGATCTTTTAAAAGAACCATTGTCACATCAATGGAAAAAGAACATTCTCTAGAAGTACAACCAATTTAGGTATTTCTATCAAAGTGGTTGAAGAAGCATGAATATCATGTGAGAGCTAGCGGGTTACAAGTTGTTAGGATTTGGCTCTAGTACAAGTGGGATTCTATTGTAAATGGTGGCCTACAACCAATTACTTTGTAATTTATTGATTAATAAATACCTTATCACATTATGATTTTTTTCTATATGAAAATACAAGTGATAATATCCACAAGAAAGCAGTTTCACCAGATAGTCATAGCGGACCCCTAATATGGTGAAAACCTGGAAGTTCCATAACACTATTCTGGAATACTTGTTCTTTGGATGGATGATGTTATTTGATGGAAAAAATAATACAGTCTAGTAGGTTTGATAACTCATAATACATTGTGGCATATTCTCATAGTGTAATACCTTGGTAATATCTTGGATGATATTACGAGAACGAGACCGGTAAGTCGGAAATAAACAATTCATAGTTTCATTGGATGATTCTATCTGCAAACATGTGTATTGGTTTTTATACATTAATATAATTATTAATGGTTATTACAACTTCCACACATAGATGTGTGGAATACAATTATGATGCCACATTGTTCTTAGTGAGGTAGGATATGTCGTGTGAGTCATGAGTAATACGGCATTAATATATAATGCGAGAAAGGAATTTTCCCATCATTTCTATAACGAAAGTTGATATCTCAGGCCCTTTGATTGAATTGAAATAGCCTAAATAAATCCATGGAAATGGTGATGAATTTGATATTTCAAAACCAGAAAGTCATAGAAAGAATAATTGAGAACATTGTTTGATGGAACCAACATTCAACCCACATGATTTGAAATATAGAGGCAAAGGGATTACATTACACTATTGGATTTCATATGAGGTGACATGTCATTGTTGCATTAACTTCGTTCCCTATGTGTGACATGCATTTTCCTAAAAGCTAACCAATGATTTTTGGGAGGCTCCACTTAATACCACCGAGAAAGAGGCCTATAGGGTCACACGCTATGTTTGTCCAACTATTTTAGTTAAAAACCTATTTAACAAAATGAATAAAGATTATTCCCAATTGTGGTTTAATAATTATTCAAAGTTGTCTGATTTCAACAATTTCCACACTAGTTATTTGAGAAATATATAATTGGGGAAATAAAATTTTAATTAGCATGTAATGTGGTGATATTTATTTAAGAAATAAATATTCATTGATGATAGTCTAATAATTGTAGTGGAGGAAATAAAGAAAAGGAAAAACAAAAGTACACCTCATGTATATTAATAAATACACTCCTTATTGTTTTATGAGGATTTTGGAGAAATAATATTACTTATTTAATTAAATACTTTTATATATAATTTCATGGGTGCATGTGAAGAAATAATAATAATAATCAATTGTTATTATTTGACCTGGGGTATTACTATAAATTAAATGAAATGAATAAATGACGTTGGGTAATTAATTCATTTTATTTTTCTATGTATTATAAATCCCAATTACATTATTTTCGTTATGCATATCCATTCTTAGGGGTTGTGCACAATGGATATAGGGAAATCTTTCATGTAAAGAGATAATTCCTTTCTTCCAAGAATGCTCTCATGTTATGAGAGATATCCTCTTCCACCAGATCAAGGAGGGAATTTTGTATTTGGCTCTCAAGGAGATCGAAGATGGACATCGCATGAAAAGGCACATCTATGCTAGAATCTGGAAATCCCTTTTGCGATATTCATTGGTATATGGAGCACGTGTGGATCACCGCTAGAGGAATCCTACACTTGTCTTCTACGACGCAATGATGTATCAAATTGGATCATTACTGGAAGCATCAATGAAGAGAGAATTCCATCAATGTAATTATTTCCTTTTAATTAAATTAATTATAACCAACATATGATGATCCTATCTATGGTTTTAGGACTCCCTTCTACTCATTCATTCTTTATTATATTCTGATGATCTGACATTTTATCATTGTGATGGATCTCAGATTGATCATTGTTAACGGAAAAAATTAATAATGGGTACACATATCATGCACTTCCACTATGTCCGGAACCTAAAACATTCACCTCCCAGCAGCCACATAAATCTACTACAATTCCTAGAACCATGTATTCTAGTCTTTTTAACATATATTTACATTTTCCATCTTTATGAGGATGATACTCTGTTCTCATTGTCAATAGATTCCGAATTGATTTTTCTAAGGATTTCGATAAATGATATAAAAAACTAGGATATGGCTCTGAAAATTTAAAACCATCTATGTCATGAATCATTAAAACTTATTGGTTATATATATTTGACATTTCCTCCACTGAATGACATTAATTAATAGAGAATAAATGGAAAGAATTTTTGATTAAATCCTCTTTTATCCATAAAGAATTGTGTTTCCAAACCATCCAAGTGAGACCTATTAAAAACATGGCTATCTACTCCAATTTCTAAATTGGAATCGTTAAATACAACAACATAAACATTATCATTTGGTTCTCTTATTCTTGAATCTAACATGGGATGAATCTCACAATATAATAAGACACTATTACTCTTATTCCTATACATTAATACTAATATTTCAATAAATAATTCATCTTATATATTTCAGGATGAAAAAACAATCCCTAATGGTGGTAAGACTATAGGAGTTGTTTTGGGCCATCCAATGGGAGGCCATCTGATCATGAAACAATATAAATAAACTAACATATAGAATTTATCCCTCAATGGTCTATACATCATTATGTTTTGTCCAAATAAAATAACATTTTGAATATGATGCATTGTCCCCTTTAGCAATCACTACCAAATTAGGATGAAAATAAATCATAATGTAAATTACAACAGTACCTTAGTCTTCACAATCCATGTTCATCTATGTTATCATAGACATCAACTTCCACTGATCTGGATAAAAATTTTCTAACTGACCATACAACATCATACGTAATTTATCATTCACCAAATTACATTTACAGACATTATGAGTATATTCAAATTCATTCATTTTGAGACACTCAATCCTTATTCACATCTCATAGTAATGACCATTTGGGAGAAAATATGATTCATGATCTTATACACTATAAACACGATGAATTTCTCAAAAAAATACTTGACACCATTACATGAAATAATAAACTAACAATGCTAATTTCAAAACATGTGTTGTGTAGTTATTATCACAAAATAGTAAAAATAATTATCCAAAGTAAATATCATGATTTCCCTTCATAATACCTCATCCCAGCCATGTTCCTAATGAATCATAATACACTATGTTTAATTTTAATTATTCTAGTAATATCAGTATTGATGATGATGTAAATAAATAATTATGCTCTTGTATGTACATCTAAAAATAATTGTTCTATTGTAATATAACACCATTCCTTTCTAAAATAGTCAATAGTGAAGCTAGAAATTAAAACCCAAAAAATTTTAAATAACTTACTAAACCAATGGAATTGCGTATCATGAAGAAATTCATTAGAGGGTTCCAAAATATTACATCCTATATGTATTTGGGACCAATCGAAACACCTGTTTTTGCAGATAACATGGCTATGGAAATATACCTATTGTACCCTAAAATAGAACCTTTATATTTATACATATAGAAAATGATCTCAAAAAATTCCCAGCATTGAACCCCTGAGTTCATGATACACATCCATTGTCCTTGAATATACCAATATGTCATCTACATTCAACACCACAATAAAATACATAAATAATTATGATATATAATTGATTAATTCCTTAAAAATAGAGGGTCCATTCCTAAGACATAAATTAAAAGATCAAATACAATTACTATACATTTATAATAATGATACATGTTTTGGGAATATCCACCATCTAAACCCGCAATTGGTGACAGACTGATCATATGTAAATTTTCTAAAAAAACTGGCCTCCCCTTAACTAATCGAACTAATAATAAATAATTTTTTGGGGATATCAATTCATTATCATAACATCATGAGGAAAAGAATAATTCCCACAAATATTAAATATTCTATATACCATTTTCACAAACACCAAAGTTATCCATGGAGATGCACTCCACAAAAAGAACCCATTTATTTCAATCCCTCCCAAGTTCTTCTTTAATTCCTCCTGTTATATTGGTTTTATTTAAAGTTATATATGTGATAAATTATTATTCTATTTTAACAAATTATTAATAAAAGGTACTCCACATATGGGTGTATACGCTAATAATTTTGGATGAAAAAATCATGAAAATGATCAAAAAAATATAATAATACCTCTTTTTCCAATATTATCCACTAATGAAAAAGTAAAATATTCCAATTGGTAGGATAACGTTCTAACACCAATTTCAAAGAATCCTATTTTGCCTAAAATTACATTATAGTCTCCTCTAATGAGATGTTGAACATCATCATCAATCGTAAAACTCACCCTTCAGGTATCATAATCAAACTGATCTTAAAATATTTACAAAAAATCCATTTGTAGGATTATTTTGTAGAAATATATATCTAATTCAACAAAATAAAAAATAAATTTATCTCCATAAATCATTATAGAGCAAAATTTCCATAAAATGTATCAGATTTCGGTTTGGAAAATAAGAGTTTGATGTATTAAAATATAAGGCTTCATCTCAATATAAATTACCATAAGATAAACTGCATTAGAATAAAAATATGAATGGTATTAGATTATATAAAAAAAATTAATAAATGAATAATTGAAATGAATCATTCAACTCATTTCGGAAGTCTATAATTGATTATCAATGATCACTTTCCTAGAATTATATAATCTCTTACTCATTGCCCTATGTTTTTTATTTCCATGTTGAGATTTACCTTGACTAGAAATCGTAGATTTACGTGATTCAACATGGTTATCTATTTTTTACTGATGATAAATATTTTTATTCACTTGTCCTATCAATGCATACAATGCTTTAGAAATGTGAGATTTTTCTTGACCACCAGACATTGGAGCACTCTGAAAATAGCATAGAAGATGAGCCATCAGGTTAAAAGTGTGGCATGATCAAGGTGGTATTATAAAATTTCATTTAATGTGATCAAAATTAGCACAATGTAATCATGCTGGTGTAACCACTTATATTGGAGGGATATTCAATAATCCAACTTCATGATTCTGATTCATTCCATAATATTTAGAATTTGTACCCCTCATTTTCTTGTTCTAGGAATTAGAGTTCCCATATTTTCCCATAGGTATCAACATTCCTCCACCCCAGCACTACCAAATAATTTACATTATTATACCATAAATCTATTGATTATTTCTGTGTAATCTGATATAAAATGAATGAATATATTCGATCGATTTAATGTCCTTTACCATAATTCAAAAAATTATTCCTTAATGGATTACCATGCAACAACTTGTAGTAAAAGGAAACTATATTAAATAATTGATCCAATTAATCTATTAATGTTATTTGATCATCCATTATGAAGAAAATTTTCCTTATTCTAGAAATTATATACCTGTGAGGATTGAATTTTGTGCTGAATTATTCATCAAAAACCCTCCCATGAAATTCCATTTTCCATTTAAGACTTTACTGCTAAATCCCAACCTTGGTATAATAGATGTTCCTACAGAAAAATTAACACATAACATCAAACTCAATTGGTGTGCCTAGGAAATCAAAGACTCAATTTATCATATTCTTCCTCACCTTTTATTTTGTTGTTTTTGAATATCCATAAATGATTTATGGACTCTTCTTCTGGAACTAAATAGAATAATCCTCCACCCTTGGTTTATCTTATATGTTCCCTCTATCGATGGCATGACAATACTTGATAAATAATCTAAACAAACTTTTGGTTCGTAGTGTCTCATGTGAAACAATATTTTCAAAGGCTTCCTCATGTTTGTTTTTGCAAGGTCTACTATGTGCCATATTCATTAACCTAAAGTATAAAAAATAGTTTCATTCTCTTTTATAAGAACAAATAGAAAGGTAAAAATATATCACATCATATATATCATAAATAGGCCTTCCAAAAGTCCACTATTTCAACCATTAAATCATTTTTCAAAATTTTCCATGATCTTTGAAAATAAAACCATTTTAAATTATTTTAAAAAATATATAATTTTTTCCACACCATAAATTATTATAAAAAATAAATTATTCTCACATAATGAGATGACTTTACTATCAATGTGTGTGAGGAATTTCTCATTGTTTAAAACCATTACAAGGATTTAATAACTCTTAAGGGTGTATTAAAATACACATGTACCCAAGCTCATTGGATACATGAGCTTCATCATCAATTAGATAGCTATGTGATTTTATCCTCAATATATCAAGTCCAGAAAAAACTGACAACATGATTCCATCTAAACTAATGTACTATAAAAAAATATATCCAAATATTAAATAAGGACTATCTGTAACTGATACCACATGAAAAATGCCACATCCTCAAATGGGATTTTAATGGTAGTGGGATATTATATGGCCTTATATGACATCTCTAAGACCCCAAAGGCTTTAAATAAATTCCAAAACCTTCATCAAAAATTGTGGGATGATTTTTCAATTCAAAATTAACCATCCCAAAAAAATTCAATAACCTAATAATATTTACATGATGAATGAAAACAATGTAGTACAACTGAAAAGATTCCAAACCAACTATGAAGAAAAACTATATGAAATTTAAATGAGGAATATGGAAGCAATACAACTCAATGAGACCAATATACTTTATCAACGAGTCCTAACAACCTCTATTTACTAACTCTATAATCCAATCCCTACGGTATCTTAATTCTTTAATATAAAATAGAGATGTAATTCCTTTACCGAGTATCGATATATAACATATAAAAGTGCACAATATTTCCCATGCAGGTGAGGAATATAAAAATTATTAGTTTTTTCACAAAAAAAACATCTCTACTATCAACATTACGATAGATATTTTTAAAAAATTTATATAAAAATATATATATTAAACATAAAATAGTTTATCTTAACGAAAAAATATTTCAAAACTAACCCATTACCATGAAATAAAACAAAAAATCCATTAAAAAATTCAAATTCTATTTTTCCACAATATAATCCATTATACATGTACAAATATCTCACTATGCATACAACCATGGTACTACCTATATTCATGGGTGGTGATTCTTACTTTCACTAAGCCTTCAATTTGGGAATCGTTATAACGGGGGAATCTTTAATCCCTTATATTCCCCACTCTTTTGTTAGTTGGAATGTCATTTTCTTATCCATCCTAAATTAATATGAGCACACAACAACTATTTCTGTGAAAAACCATGAAAAACCAAATGTCCTGAAATAGTTCAATAAACTAATAATTTTATTTAAAAATTTCATCAAATTTTCTATAAAAACCACAAAAACAATTTCAAATCATTATATTAAAATAAATTAACCATTTCATATTCTACTAAAGTAACAAATTTCTATATTATATAAACCATCACTATAGTTGTTTTTCATCATGATTTGTATAGAAATTTCAAATTTAATTTAATGGAATTTAGTAAATTTAGATCAAACAATTAATGTCTAATAATTGGTGTCAAAGGTGATGCAATATATATTATAAACATATATGAAAACGAACAACATTATTTTTAACAAAACTAAAATGAAATTCCAAGAAATCTCATCCGATAATTTTCCCATTCAATCATAAAATAATATCACAACATGATTTGAATAAAAAAACTTATATTTTTTCACAAAAAATTAATTATTTAAATCATAGAGTAGTAAAGTTACAAAACTAATGAAAAACCCCAAGAATGATATTTAATTGATGAATAATGGACTCCAATGAATGATTATTTACCAACAAATTTTTCATGGTTCAATGAGAAGGGTAGCAGTAACCATTTGGTTTAAATTAAATCATGTTAGGATCATATTATGAAACAAATTAGTGGTTAATATGTTAAGCAATATTAGAGATACAAAATACTTCTCTCATTTTTAATGTTTTTAGATTTAGCCACATGACTATGAAAGATGTGTGAAAACCGTGTTCAAGTATCTTTCTACAAACCCCACTATCACAATT
Organism: Viscum album; assembly: GCA_963277665.1. Lineage (NCBI taxonomy): Eukaryota > Viridiplantae > Streptophyta > Magnoliopsida > Santalales > Viscaceae > Viscum > Viscum album. The sequence goes on along the minus strand of OY728131.1, from coordinate 1,212,190,214 downwards.
GGTTCACATGGTTAGAAAAACCAAGTGATAATCCTCCTAATCCATAATATTCAAAAACTAAAAAATTCTCTTCGGTGGATGTGTGGTTCGGTTAAAATGTGTTTCTACCTAGTAACATCTATTTTTTCATTTCATAGTTTCTTTGAGGTGTTTCATTTTTTGTAGTCATCCTTCTCATACTATCTATCAGTAGAAAAGACCTAAAAACACCTTAAAATCTTCCAAACAATACAAATATTGAAATAGTAAAATTATATAAAAAAATAAATATATAAAAGGAAAATTATTTAATTCCATGGGTGATACAAAAATTATAATTTATAAAAATGTAAAATTATTTTTACACATAAATCCTGTATTTTTTTAAATATTCTTTCTCATCAATTTTGTGTACATATATAAAAGGAAATTTTTTCTAAAAATTTAATTTTAATTTTATAAAGAATATTAATATTTGGAAGAATATATTAATATTTTTTAGAAGTAACCATTTATTATTGAATATAAAACTACATTATCATTGTAAAACAATTATAGTATTATTGTTTAGTTTAAAATGAATTAAAATGGAATAATTAAGATAAAAAGCCTAAATAATTTATAAAAAAATTATAAATGTTTCCCTTTGAGATTATTTGGACAATATCCAATGTTATAAATTAAAATATGTTTCTTTTGTTTCAAATGGCCATGAATAAGACTTATTGTTATAATCCTTGACCAATTTGAGGAGTTCTCACCACTCACTTATTAAATGGAACATACTATTCTCACTTATTCACAAATTTTTTGGATCTAAAGTCTATTTAATAACCAACATAAAACGTTCTTAAATCAAAAAAATCCTTCTAGTGGAGATGGAGCCACCAAAATACCCTACCTATAGTGTTTTATGTGTAATTTGAATGAGGTTTTTCATAGAGTTTGTATAATTCATAACGAATTGTTTCTATCAATTTCATCTTCTTCCTCTATAAAACATCAATAAAATTGATGGAATTAAAATATGATTGTATCTTATATAGTGAGTTTTCATTATGATTATTGTAAATTATTTTTTATATCATTTTAAATAGTATGATAAATGATGACATCACTAGTTTGTACAAGTGGACTACCACCTCCAATAATTGATGTAAGTTTTCATCACTAAATAATATGGGTTTCTTAAATGATTGGAAAAAAGATGATGAATTATATTATTGAAATTTTTTATAATTTATTAAATATGATATATTATATACCTTATATTCCTTCTATCATATATAAATTGATAACCCCATTTATTCCTATAAGTGGAATACCACCTATATAAAGTTGTGTGATTTGTGTATAATTTTCAACTTATAAGGATGATAATAAGAAAGAAAATAATTAATAAATATGAAATATATATCATATATATGAATTAAAAATTTTAATATATTGGATAAATTATTTCACATCTCACATTATAAAAAACCTAATACGTCGTTCATAATTCTTTGCATACTATCATCCATATAAAACAATGTGGCCCATTTTTCATGATCACCTTAAATTGTATGATTAAATAATTTATACAATGTAAAAATATGATTATAATCATATTTTTAGGAATATAAAGCTAATTTTTCAATAAAAATTTTGAGAATGGCCATCATGTCTTTTTTGATGTTATAGACCAAACATCCTCAAAACATCCAACGTGAAGATAACCATTTTACAAAACGTTTATAATAAGTTAAAAAATAAAATAAAATAAGTATTTACAAAAATAAATTGAAATATTATCTTAAAACCATTAATATAATAAAATAATTTAATTACTTAGGTGGTTATACATATGAAAAATTGAGTCATGACACATGGTATGTGATTTTTCAATAATGTGATGTTTTAATGTTTTCATTAATAACTTTTCCTACAATATAAATGATCTAAAAAAATCTCTAAGGATGTAATGGATAATATATGGACTAATTATATGGTTATTTCAAATAATTTTTATTTTCATTATAAATTATTTATAATAATATTTTTAATATTTATCATATGAGACATTTTTTATTTTTCTAACTAAAGTATGAAATAATTTTTTTTATTATATAAGACTTGACCAAATTTTCATGAAATATTATAGGTAATTTTTTAATGTTTCCCATATATGTTAGCACAGTATTTAAATGAATATCCAATTCCTAGACTTCTTGTAATTTTTTTATAGTTTCCATGAAAATGTGATATTTCTCTTTATGATTATGGGGAAAATGAATGTTTTTACGTGTGGGTTAGACTGAGTTATTCAGATCATTTAAAATCAAAATTAAAAGATAATACAAATTTATCCTACAGAACTTCATATTTTTATATAATGATTGGTAATTCATATACATATCATTATTAATTTTGTTCCTATTATAATATAACAATGTTGTGGGTAATATTTTAGAATTAGAAGTAAAAAGATTGAGGGATATAACATTGACGATTACTCAAATAGAATTCACAAGGATTCAGTTATTATATCAATATTTCAAATAAAGTGTATATAATGTATTAATATTGGGATCCATGTTACATATTTTATTATTACTAGGTGAGTTATCATGAGATATTTCAATTTCATGGGGTAAGGAATTGTTAACGTAGAATAATTTTCCTTTTAAAGTAGTTATTCACGAGTTACCACATCCTCAAGTTTCCAAAATGGTTTTCAAAATTTAATATAATGGGTTTAAAATATTTTACATGGGAATATGTATATTTTCTAATGTGGATATTGTATATGTTTTTGCTAAAATATTATTTTTAAATATATAATAGGCATCATATATTTTCACATTTTTTATGCTAATTACACTACTAAATATATATTTCCATTAATGAGCTACTAAAACAAGTGTTTTTTAAATATTTTGAAATGAAAAAATGATGATTTTAAACTATTATGAAGTATATAATTTTATAATGAAAATCTTACGGGACTAAACCAAGTGTAGCAAGAGTGAAATTGGGGTGTAAACATATGAGTCTTGTTTATACATAAGAAATAGACAATATATTACTTTTTTCTTTATATATTGTAATGATTATACTAATTAAATAAATATATTACCCTAATACAAATTAATAATGTAACTATTTGAATCCATTTTCATAAACCATAAATTTATGAGAAAAATATTATATGGGGTATTATAAAAATACTTAAATATAATTATTGTAGAATAAATATTTCAACATGTATGTTAATGTTTTAAAAAAAATATATCATGTATTAATTTTTAAAATAAAAGTATTCGTATTTAAAAAAAATAATTAATTTACGTAAAATAATAATATTTTTTTTAAAATAATTCAATTTTTAATTACATTATATGTGGGGTTTTCTTTTTATTTTCCATAAATGTTAATTTGTTAATATTAGTAAAAATATGAGTTTATATTATATGGTATGTTTTCTAATATAATAATAATGGGAAAAGTAAAAAAAATATATTTTATGTTTCTTTATCATATGAAATATAAATAATGAGGTATTTTAAAATAATAAATAATTTTTTGGACCCTATTAATCAATTTATAATTATTAAATCTTATTTTCTATAAATAAAATCTATTTTTTATTTGATAAATTGACTAATATATAATTGTTTTTCACTTTCTAGTTTATATTCCTTAAAATATGAAATAACTAAATTGTTTTTAAATTAAAACTCTTACGTTTCAAAATTTTCAAATCTATTTATATTGTTGAGAAAAAAATCTAAACTAATTATTGTTTTTAGAAAACCCCCGTCCCTCATTCACCTAAAAATATAATTCTACTGGACTCATTTATATTAATTTAAAGAACTGTTACCAATACAATGATATAACAAAATAGATCTCATAAAACTTTATTCTATTTTTTTGAGGCTTTCCTATAATTAAATGAAAATAATTCAAAACCTTAATAGGTACTATAAATAAAAAATCCAAAATGTAAGGTGGTAGTATTCCATAATTGTTTTTATTTTCTATCAACATATAACTCCTCTCAATTACAATATTATAAAAATGATAAAATTAAATCAATATAATAATTTTACGATAATATGTTTATGAATTTAAATTTTTTTACCTTTCATTTTTTTTGAACATTCTAAAAACTATTGTCCATAACAAGGTGGACATTCCAACTATGTGAATGATGTAGTATTCATTACCAAAATTTATAAATTGTGTTAAATTTTTTATTAATTTATAATTTAATGTTGAAAATAAATTTATGACATTTTTTTATATGATAATAATATACAAATATTTTAAAAAAGAAAAAAATTATTAGGTTATTTACGCAACCTATCTTAATTACTGAATAACTGTTCAAAAATTATATAATCTACAGGTAATATTTTAAATATTTTAAATATAAATCATATATTATGTTAAAAATCAAATACCATTACACTTATATAACATATCGGACTGTTATAAAAATTTAATTTACTATTTCCCATACACCAATGTATATTAGGAATTGTGGACTACACAACACAAAATGAATGACCCGAGAAGCATAATCTAACAAATTCATGATATTTTATAATAAATAGTTTATAATATATTAAATATATTCAAATTAATTTTATTAGTATGATATTACGAAATATAATTAAACTACAAAATTTTTCAAAGAATCATACAAGTAAATTAGGGCATGAGGCATGGTTACTCCCTTTCTCATTCTTTATTGAACTCTATTCACAATATCTCTATATCTATAAAATTCATATTACTAAACTTAATTTTTTATTATTTATTAATTAATACATAATAATATATTTTCTATTTCATTAATTTTGACATTCACATCATTTAGGTTCCCTTTCTAAATAATTCTAAATTGAAATCATGATAAACACAGAATATTTTAATTATTATTTCCTCTTTCAATCCATTTTATAAATTATCGTATCTAATTTTTTTTATAATATTATTCATCTTTATTTATAAAATCATGCACATATTTCATTTTTTTGGAAATTTTTTCCTTTTACCTCTTTAAAGTTTTATCTCAACAATTTCATAGAATTTCAAAAAAAATACATTTTACAAATAAAGTCTATATAATGAAAAATTATTTCTCATTATCATTAAAAAATTTTCTCATAATAAAAGGTACATTATTCAAAAATGAACATATAATATTTAATAATAAAAAATTTATTAGAATATTACATGACACCATGATGACTTTTGGTTAATTCCATTATTTTTTTAATCATCATCATTCTCATGGATATTATATCTATGAATTTATATATTATGTATTGTGTGTGGGAAGTGATAATAGCACATTTTGTTATAATTTTTTCTATTTAATAATTAAATTATATTTATCCAAAAAAATTTATGTTTCTTCTATGTTATTTTTAATACGAGGAATATGATATTCCTATGATATCATTTTCCTTAATCCATGATTCCATGTAATAGTTCATGATCCTCATACATTACAATTTTATGTTTTGAAAAATGAATCTTATGTAACCATTTAATAATATTTATATTGATTTTCCCCTTATTATAATTTTAGTCAACATCAATTTTATATATGTCACCTCAAAATCCCATACAATAATTGATGTATAATAACAACTATTTTAGGTATTGAAACCAATATAAAAATGAATTAGACAGTTTTTATGATGAAATATTCCATTAATTATATCCCAATGAAATTGGAGCAATTTATTTATGGGTTTTAAAAAAGATTCTTTAAAAAAATTACATTTTTGGAATTTTGGTCATTATAGATTACATAAAGAAAAGTCTTATTTTTTATGAAATTTAGTTAATAATATAATTAGATCTAATAGAGGAATAATCATATTAAATTCAAATTCTATCATTAATAATATATATATTAATGATGTACAATTTAAGAAATGTAGTCTAATCTTACATGGAGACAAGAAACTAAGTCAAATATAAATACATTATATTTATTCTTTTTCTAAATAGGTGATTGGTCATGAAGAATAATCACCATTAAATAGTCTTAGGGGATGACATTAATATGTTTAAAACCCAAAATGGATATCTAATAATGGAAATATATACATAGTGGTTTTTTGAAAGAGGGATATTTTTAAGGATTATTCCTAAATACATGAATATTTTTCATTTTCACTCTCCAAAAATATTATAAAATATATTTAGAGTCACTAAAAATAAGGATTTATATAAATTGGGGAATCATTTTTCAAAAAAAAAATCATTAATTTTGGTCAAATTATATTAAAAATGTGTGATATGATTTTAATGTGGATTATTTGAAGTAGGACACTATTAGATTCTGTGTTTTGGAAAACATGATGATCAACCTAGTTGTTAAAGAATTCTTGGTAGTTTATTTATATTTAAGTAGTCATGATATTCTACATGGTATTTATATCTTATAATCCCATGATATTTGTATTTGGATATAAAAAAAGGATATCAACATCAATCTAATAAATAAAATCCATCAACCAAACCACTTTTATGATCTATAAACATTGTTTGGACATACTGAAATAAATTGAAAACACCACTGAATATATGTTAGGATATTATGGAACATTAATTATTTATGTTGACCTATTAAAACCATTACTGGTAATTCAACCATTATTATGAATGGTAATAATAGTTATCATAACATTTAGAATGAGTTTTTCCATATTTTAGTGACTTCAACAAGGATTTTTGTAATCCTATTTCTCGGTACACATAGGCTAAATAATTACAGCTAAAGATATCTGATCACATTAAGTTTAAGGGGATAAGGTCATAGAAAAAACAAAATATGGATATGTATATAGTGTTAGGTACCCTAAATATTCCATATAATGACCTTGGGTATCGTTACCCTTTAGCCAGAAATAAATTGACTATAGTTCTTGAGATAATTACATTAATATATGGTGCTTATAGTGTCCTCAAATCATCTAAAATTTCCAATAAGTGGAACAGAAATATATATTATTTGAGAAGAGGTAGATAACAATGTAAACATGTTTTCAAAATTCTAATTGATGGAAAAGGGATATTATCCCTAGGTTTTCTCATACATTGACACCCGACTATACAAGGATTGTTGGTGCTAATATTCCCTCAAGGGATGGCCAATGAGATAAATGTATTAGATTTCTTGCTGAAATAACCATATTTTCATTGTTAAAATCTTAAATTTACTGGGTATAGTCTCATATAGTATATTTTTCACCCATTAAAGTAGTTAAGGGGCTTGGACAAGAGATTTATACTATGGAATACTAGACCTCTGTAGTTATGAAAGGTTCATCAAAATACAATGAGAAAGAGGTCAAACCTAAAAACCTTTTTAATTAAACCATTAAGAATAATGACAGGGATAATGTGGGCCACATATCTAATAAATTCACCCATTTATATATGAAATTCTCATATTTGATATATCATGGTGAAAATAGCATTGACATGGTCCAATAGACATGTGGATGCAAATTTTAGGGGTAATAAGGGATATGTAAGGGGGATTCCTCCCATACATCAAATGACTCATACATAGATAATCCTAAAACAATGAAATGTGTATTAAATGGTTTTAATTGACATCAATACTTCATAATTTTATTTCAAGAAATAAAAATAAAATTTTCGAAAGAAATTAAATAAATTTTATATAATAATCAAGGGTAGACCCACTTCTAATAAACAAAAAACATTAATCCCTCTAGTAATCAATTGAATATTGGAATTATTAATCCCAGAACCCATTTGATATCATTTATAATCCTGAACATCAACTCATATGGTTAAAATACAGTACAAATTAATCTACATTTAGTAGCTTTAGAAACCCTCTAGGTTCTTTTTTCTAAGAAATTACTTCTTTTCAATATCATTCAATGAAAATAATATATTTTTATTCTTTGATTAATATTGAAGATGGATATTTCATATTATTCATTATTTATAGTCTCTCAAAATATAAAAAAATAATATACCTCTGTTGGGAAATTTGGAATCTGATGAAGGATATTAAAGGGCCATAGGATCTCTGAGTTAATTACAATGTTGTTCTTGTTAATTTTTTAATAAAAATGGATACATTATTTTAATTTTATCTTGAGGAATTTAAAAAATGAAAAGATCATAAGGACATGGTATAGGTCACTTATTATGATGATAGATATATATGCTATTTGACAATAGGGAATAAAATTTTTTTAGTTAATTTGAGTAATTATTCGTTAATTCATATGCATTATATCAGGGAATAGAAGGTGACTCCATGTGTCCAATCAAAAAAATATTTAACTATTATCTTATCATGAGTACCATTGTTAAAAAAAATATAAAACTAGTTTCCTAATTTCTTAATTTATAAATTCATGTATAAAATATTTTGAATATGGATGAAATTTTCAAGAGGCATTGTCCAATAAATATTACATTGATGACATATTTTCATGTGTTCTGAAACATAAAAATCTATAGGTAAAACATAAAACCTCAAACAAAGAGGTATTGACATCAATGTGTTGGAGTATTGAGTACTTTTTATGTAATATAGAAATTATAAAAAATATTTATGATGAGTAGTTTGATATGACTCACATTATTGTGGATGTTGAAATATCATTATGTAATACTGTGAAAATTATTAATAATCAATTAAGGATGAAGAAAAATTTTAGTATTCATTTTGTAAATAAAAGTCATATGAAAAATTAATTCATCAATAATCATTAGAAGGATAGAAATATTTATGATCTCATTACATAATTTATGTGGAGTATATTTATTATTAATAAATAATTGGATATTAGGGATAATTTTTTTAATTATTACTATGATTATTTTAAAAGTAGTTCTCTTGTTGGTGTAATTTATAATTGAAGTGTTACTCCTTGGGATATTTAATATTTGGATAACTTTATTTTTATTAGTCTCCTAGATCTATATGGAATATGATTTTCCTCTTTCCCTTAATCCATGAAGTAATAATTGAATTAATGGATTCACTAATGAATTTATATATGTGTAAGGCTATATCATCAATGTTGATCACAAGAATGTGTTAAGAAAATTATAGGAATAATATTCATCCTAGGGATCTATATAAAAAATTTATTGTCTGCCTAGCTATATCTGATGGTATAAAATATTTAACCAATATTAGGAATATTTGATTAGCAAATTTTGTTTTCAGGATCCTCATAATGATTGTAGACCAAGGAAATCTACCTAAAAAATGATGTTTCTTGCTGTCAATATAGATTAAATCAATAAATAATTATTTCTGTATTCTTCTATGATTCAAAATATTTCATTTACATGTTACGTAAGAAAAATATAAAATGATGTATTTCATTTATACTTGACATAATGGGGATTTTCACACTACAAACTGGGGTTCTGGGATTGATTTCCAATGTATGTTTGGTTAAAGTGAATTTTCATTTGAAATGTTTCTCTCAATCATTATTCTAGTAAATAATTATACTTTGGATAATTAATCTCCAAATGGATAAGGATCCTAATCAAACTGTATTATACTTGAAGATAAAATATCATCCACAATTTTCAACAATGATGAAGATTATTTAAGAATACTACATTAAAAATAACATAAACATTATATTTTAATCCTATTAAATATAAGATAGTATTAATGGATCTATCTACAATGTGTTATAAAGTATAAATTATTTTTCTTCCTATCAGTGGGTGAAAAAAATATTGATCCAATCAAAGATTTCATAACGAAATATGGGTGATTTTCATATCATTATATACAAAGGATTATGTATCATATATTTTTTATCAAAAAAATAATCTATCATAGGTTGTGTAACACCAAAATAAGGATGAAACAATGGTGGCTGCTCTCACCTAAATTAATCTCAGAATTCTTGTCACGACCCGACCCAACGGGGCTCGAGCCGCGACTCCCCAAGCCCGCCTCCAATAGGCCAGGGGCTGGCGACCAGTGCCGAGTAGGCTATCACACACATGGGAGGCATTAGCCTAAGGTACCTGTACACACGCACCCACAAACACCTCCATGCAACAGTGCAGATATATAGAAACTGGAAAGTAAATGCATGCTTACACTATCCCACAACCAGAGAGCAACATCGAAAGTACAAAGGGCAAAACAGGGCCCACCAAAAGAAAACTACAAAGCGCGTCGAACCTGCTCTGAAGAAGGGGAACACTGCCACAAACACCCGCCGGAAAGCTCCCTCGGCATAGCTCCGATAAACACCCCAGTCAACTCGCTCACTGAGCTCCGCCTGCACTGGGTCCTCCTGGGACTCCGTCAAAAGGCCTCTGGTCTGCACAAGACACAAACATGTGCGGGCAAAGCCCGTGCAGGGGTGAGTATAAACATACTCAGTAGGCACCCCAAAAACCCAAAACCCAACGAAGCAACTGAAAGGCAACAGTCCGCTCAACCCAGCCAGAGGGAACCCAGATGAGAGAGAAACTCCATCTCGTGACCATCCTCGGCTAAACACAACTTGTCATCTCAGCTCAGGTGTATGCCCATACATACACCTTGAACAATCCAGATATACACAGCTCATGCCACAAAGCCACAAGAGGTACCGACCTCATCACCAGAAACTGTCCACAACCAGGAGAGTACACCACGAACACTGTCATACCAGATGACACTCATCCGAGAGATACACTCCATCGGGATACTCGCAAACATCTCAGACGTTCACCCGTGAGACCGCGCTCGTCGGATAACATCACTGAGGAAACATCGCTGAAACACCATAACCACCAAACTCCTCGGATAGGGGATCGCCGCAAGGGGATACCAAGACCCACTCCGGTATACGTAGCTCACAGATAGGGGATCACTCCCAGGGTCCGCTGGGGGATACCACGACCCGATCTGGCATACGTAGTTCTCACAGATAGGGGATCACACCCAGGATCCGCTAGGGGATGCCACAACCCGATCTGGCGCTCGACAGAAGCTCCACACTCAGATAGAGGATCATCGTCCATATAATGATGGTCACGACGATACCGGAACCCTATCTGGTATAACTCACGATGTAGGGGATCGAACCGATGATGCCGCAACCCTACCGAAACCACGCGCTGAGTAGGGGATTGCATAACCAACAATATCGCAACCCTACCGACACCAAGAGATAAGTAGGGGATCGTATAACCAACGATACCGCAACCCTACTATAAACCTCATGCTGAGTAGAGGATCATAAAACCGACGATGCCACAACCCTACTGTGCACGACCCACCGCGTAGGGGATCATATTCCTGATGATGCCACAAACCCTACGGGGTTAACCTGCTAGATAGGGGATCGCCGCCCGTGAATAAGCGGTCACAGCGATACCAAGAACCCGATCTAGGGTAAAGATGCTAGAGGATCCACTCCGGGCCCACCGGAGGGATACCACAACTCTAACAGTTTAAACATCCCATCGAGAGGATCATAAACCTATACGAAGGTTGTGATACCACACGAACCCTCGTAGGAACGAACCAAGGGAGAACCCTCAACCACTGCTGGTCCAAACATCGCTAACCCGAGCGACTCGCCCCAAAGCCACACTGCGCACCTGCGAAGCAAAAATTGAGGCCACCATCGCGTTCCACGCGGAAAAACACGCAGGATAGGCTGTTTACTCGCCCGAAACGGAGCACCGGTGAAAACGACACTATTCACCGTAGCTAGCTCGTGCGGGGCCCACACAACGATCCCGAAACCCATCGGGTGGATCACACCACAGCGATCCCCTCGAAAAAACAAGCGGAATCGACTACTCGCTCGCCCAAAACGGACACCCGTTGAAAAAGGTACTATTCATCGAAGGCCGGCTCGGGTGGGGCCCACGCCTGGATTCCGAAACTCGTCGAACGGATCGCTCCATTGCGATCCTCTCGAAAAAACACACAGGATCGACTATTCATCCGCCAAAATCGGACTCCTGGTGTAAAAGCTGCGTTTCTCCGCAAACGCCAAAACCCGGCCTCATGTGGCCCGCACCCCGTTCTCAGTCCCAACACCCGGAAACCATCTCAAAAAGTCCGTCGTACCATCAGGGTCCCAACGCCACTGACAGTACGTCAATCGGACACTCCGGGTAGAAGTTACAACGGCCCGAAGTCGTAAAATAATAAAATAATATTATTTTATACGACGTTTCTAACTCCCGGGCCACGATCCCAAACCATAAAATTCTCAAGGTGATTTCAAAAGGTCAGTCTCGACTCAAGGAGCGCGTCGCCGCAAACGGATCGCAAATCGGAGTTACGGTTTGCGAGTTACGGGGGTTTAAAGAACCCCCGGAACAAACTGGCCGGACCACCGCAGGGTCGCCGGAAACAACCACGCCGCCGCCGGACTCCGCCGCGCCGCCGCCGCCGCCACCGGAAACCGCCGCCGCGCCGTTGCCGGATTCCGCCATGGCCGCCGCCGGAAAACTGGGTTTTCGCCGGAAAACTTCCGGGAGCCACCGAGAGCACCCCGGTGCTCCAAATTCAGATCCGAAACATGTTTTGGAAATCTCGGGACCCGAACTATACAACCCATATGAAAATTTGAAGAAAAACAACACAAAAACGTGATCCGGGACTGTAAAACTCAAACCTCCTACCTCGCGGGCGAAACGCCGACCTTCTGCCTCAGATCTGCGCTCCAGAGCTTCCGTTGCGCGCTCCGGGAACGTCCGCCGTCGAATTCTGAGCTCGTGGGCGCACCGTTTGCTCGATTCGGCGGAGTGGCGGTGAAGAACGGCGAAGAACGACGAAGAACGATTAAAGGGGGGGGGGGGCGCTGATATTTATATCAGCCGCCCGCCGGCGCCAAACTCGCCTCGGACCCGACGCCCGATGCGAACAAAAGTAAGGTCACCCCTAGGGTAAACACGTCGTTCTGAACGCAACGGCGGTCTCAGATTTTTCCATCCGAGACTCCGTTCAGAAGTTATTTGAGCCGACGCTCGCCCACTAAGTTGCTACTTATTTACGGAAACGCCCCTGGTGGCGTTTCTCACCACAGGCCCGCGCCCGCAATGTTTACACCCTGCCTAGGGTAAACGGCACGTTCCGGACGCAACCGTGCCCTCAGTTTCCTTTTCTGAGCTACCGTTTAGGAGATATCACACACCCGCCACGTGCATAGTATAAAAATACTTAATATTTTTATAAAATTAATTCCGGGCACACCGGGACTCGGAATCGCACGCCGTCTTCGCGCCTAGCTCTGGAATTATTCGTAGAAATATTCCAAAGGCTGACAGGGCCAAAAACCCGAGTCGCTACATCCTCCCCCCCTTAGAACTTTTCGTCCCCGAAAAGCCCCAAGCACAAGGAAAGCGACTGAACTCTCAACTGGGTCTCACACACCAGCGAGCTCACCAACAAAAATCACTCAGGGTCTTACCAATGCCCTGAACAAAACTCGAGCAAGCAACAAAAGGAAAGAGTACCGCTAAACAGTGTCTGACAAACTACTGCAGTAAGTAGAAAAGACACAAGGCGTACCTCTATCCATCTGCGGTGCCTCTGGGTCAACAGCCTCCAGGGCATGCAGCTGTCCTCGCACTCGACCACCAGCTCCCTGAGCTTGGCGTGGACCACCTGGGGGTGGGGTGGTGGAAACTGGTACTGTCTACCACCGCCTCCCGCTGCACCAGCTCCGACGCCACGTCCGCCGCCATGCGGACCTCCTTGCTCGAGACGCTGCCTCTGCCAAGGCGGCCCATCGACCGGCTCCCTCTCAGCAGCACGTCGGGTCGGACAATCTCTAGCAAGATGTACCCGACCATCGCAAGCGTAACACCGCCTCTCCTGCGGCTGACCAAAACTGGCCTGCGAGCCCTGTGAGCTCCGAGGCTCAGATCCTCCATCCTGGGGTCGCCTCCTGTATCGTCGGCCACGTCCAGACCCCTGAGTCTGACGTCGGCTACCAGATGCCGATCCAACCGACGAAGTCTCAGCTCTCGAGTGCCCAGCACTAACAGGGGAAAACTGCTCAGCTAGAAAACTCTCCACCACCAACGCTCGCTCCAGCACTCCAGCATAGGTGGGCAGGCACAAGGAAACCACACCCGCTCGGATGTCCCTGCGTAAGCCCTGCTCGAAGGTCCAAGCCCTAAAGAACGGGTCTCAAACCATATCCAGGGAGTAGCGCGACAGGTCTGTGAACCTCGCTGAGTACTCCGACACAGTCATGCTCTCCTGAAGAAGCTGCAGAAGCTCCTGGATCCGCACTGACCTCAGCGTCACCGGATAGAACTCCTCCCTGAAGAGCCGCTCAAACTCTGCCCACGTGAGTGTCTCCTCGTCATGGGACTGCGTCACCAAACTCCACCATCGCCCGGCAGAACCATGAAGAAGGCTCGCCGCTAGGACCACCATCTGATCTGGAGGTGTCCTCACTAGGCGGAAAACTCAGGTGACTGCCTCAAGCCAGTTATCAGCTGCCTGGGGGTCTGGATCACCCCGGAACCTCAGAGGTCGCTGCCTCTGGAACTCGTGCAGCGCACTCAGCCTGCGCGCAACCTCGTCCTGCCCCGCCGGCACAACCAGCTGCTCAAAAGGTGGTGGCTCAACTGGCAGACCACCTGGAGGTGCAACCTCAGAACCTGCGCCCTGCTCCACAGCCACTACACAGGGCGGGTCATCAGCACAATCCTGCTGCGGAACCCTTGCTGGTTGTCGTCGTGGAGGCATCCTGAAATACATTCAAGACACACCATAGTCAAAGACTATATCTGGAGAGCTGACTCAAGAAGGAAAAGGAAAACCCAAAACCCAGTCCTATATGATGCATGTACCATTATGTCCCCGCGACCAGTGTACGAATGTCCAGAGTCGAAAGGCAGGTTATCATAGTCCTGGTGTATGGATACGTCGGCCGCCGCACCAACACTAGAGTCCCTGGCCTGAAAGCCGAACTCAAAACATCCTAACACTACCGCTATGAAACCCAAACCAAACTCACAGCTAGACCAGCTACGCTCTGAGATCCCAAAGGTGGAACTGCCTCTGATACCACTCTGTCACGACCCGACCCAACGGGGCTCGAGCCGTGACTCCCCAAGCCCGTCTCCAATAGGCCAGGGGCTGGCGACCAGCGCCGAGTAGGCTATCACACACATGGGAGGCATTATCCTAAGGTACCTGTACTCACGCACCCACAAACACCTCCATGCAACAGTGCAGAGATATAGAAACTGGAAAGTAAATGCATGCTTACACTATCCCACACCCAGAGAGCAACATCGAAAGTACAAAGGGAAAAACAGGGCCCACCAAAAGAAAACTACAAAGCGCGTTCAACCTGCTCTGAAGAAGGGGAACACTGCCACAAACACCCGCCGGAAAGCTCCCTCGACACAGCTCCGATAAACACCCCAGTCAAGTCGCTCACTGAGCTCCACCTGCACCGGGTCCTCCTGGGACTCCGTCAAAAGGCATGTGGTCTGCACAAGACACAAACATGTGCGGGCAAAGCCCGTGCAGGGGTGAGTATAAACATACTCAGTAGGCACCCCAAAAACCCAAAACCCAAGGGAGCAACTGAAAGACAACAGTCCGCTCAACCCAGCCAGAGGGAACCCAGACGAGAGAGAAACTCCATCTCGTGACCATCCTCGGCTAAACACAACTAGTCAGCTCAGCTCAGGTGTATGCCCATACATACACCTTGAACAATCCAGATATACACAGCTCATGCCACAAAGCCACAAGAGATACCGACCTCATCACCAGCATATGTCCACAACCAGGAGAGTACACCACGAACACTGTTATACCAGATGACACTCATCCGAGAGATACACTCCATCGGGATACTCGAAAACATCTCAGACTCTCACCCGTGAGACCGCGCTCGTCGGATAACATCACTGAGGAAACATCGCTGAAACACCATAACCACCAAACTCCTCGGATAGGGGATTGCCGCTAGGGTCCGCCAGGGGATACCAAGACCCACTCCGGTATACGTAGCTCACAGATAGGGGATCACTCCCAGGTTCCGCTGGGGGATACCACGACCTGATCTGGCATACGTAGTTCTCACAGATATGGGATCACACCCAGGATCCTCTAGGGGATGCCACAACCCGATCTGGCGCTCGACAAAAGCTCCACACTCAGATAGAGGATCATCGTCCATATAATGATGGTCACGACGATACCGGAACCCTATCTGGTATAACTCGCGATGTAGGGGATCGAACCGACGATGCCGCAACCCTACCGAAACCACGCGCTGAGTAGGGGATCACATAACCAACGATACCGCAACCCTACCGACACCAAGCGATGAGTAGGGGATCGTATAACCAACGATACCACAACCCTACTATAAACCTCATGCTGAGTAGAGGATCGTAAACCCGACGATGCCACAACCCTACTGTGCACGACCCACCGCGTAGGGGATCATATTCCCGATGATGCCACAAACCCTACGGGGTTAACCTGCTAGATAGGGGATCGCCGCCCGTGAATAAGCGGTCACAACGATGCCAAGAACCCGATCTAGGGTAAAGATGCTAGAGGATCCACTCCAGGCCCACCGGAGGGATACCACAACTCTAACAGTTTAAACATCCCATCAAGAGGATCACAAACACATACGAAGGTTGTGATACCACACGAACCCTCGTAGGAACGAACCAAGGGAGAACCCTCAACCACTGCTAGTCCAAACATCGCTAACCCGAGCGACTTGCCCCAAAGCCACACTGCGCACCTCCGAAGCAAAAACTGAGGCCACCATCGCGTTCCACGCAGAAAAACACGCAGGATAGGCTGTTTACTCGCCCGAAACGGAGCACCGGTGAAAACGACACTATTCACCGTAGCTAGCTCGTGTGGGGCCCACACAACGATCCCGAAACCCATCGGGCGGATCACACCACAGCGATCCCCTCGAAAAAACAAGCAGAATCGACTACTCGCTCGCCCAAAACGGACACCCGGTGAAAAAGGTACTATTCACCGAAGGCCGGCTCGGGTGGGGCCCACGCCTGGATTCCGAAACTCGTCGAACGGATCACGCCATTGCGATCCTCTCGAAAAAACACACAGGATCGACTATTCATCCGCCAAAATCGGACTCCTGGTGTAAAAGCTGTGTTTCTCCGCAAACGCCAAAACCCAGCCTCGTGGGGCCCGCACCCCGTTCTCAGTCCCAACACCCGGAAACCATCTCAAAACGTCCATCGTACCATCAGGGTCACAACGCCACTGACGGTACGTCAATCGGACGCTCCGGGTAGAAGTTACAACGGCCCGAAGTCGGAAAATAATAAAATAATATTATTTTATACGACGTTTCTAACTCCCGGGCCACGATCCCGAACCATAAAATTCTCAAGGTGATTGCAAAAGGTCCGTCTCGACGCAAGGAGCGCGTCGCCTCAAACGGCTCGCAAATCGGAGTTACGGTTTGCGAGTTACGGGGGTTTAAAGAACCCCCGGAACAAACTGGCCGGACCACCGCAGGGTCGCCGGAAACAATCGTGCCGCCGCCGAACTCCGCCGCGCCGCCGCCGCCGCCACCGGAAACCGCCACCGCGCCGCCGCGCCGTCGCCGTATTCCGCCATGGCCGCCGCCGGAAAACCGGGTATTCGCCGGAAAACTTCCGGGAGCCACCGAGAGCACCCCGGTGCTCCAAATTCAGATCCGAAACATGTTTTGGAAAGCTCGGGACCCGAACTATACAACCCATATGAAAATTTGAAGAAAAACAACACAAAAACGGGATCCGGGATTGTAAAACTCAAACCGCCTACCTCGCGGGCGAAACGCCGACGTTCTGCCTCAGATCTGCGCTCCAGAGCTTCCGTTGCGCGCTCCTGGAACGTCCGCCGTCGAATTCTGAGCTCGTGGGCGCTCCGTTTGCTCGATTCGGCGGAGTGGCGTTGAAGAACGGCGAAGAACGACGAAGAACGATTAAAGGGGTGGGGGGCGCTGATATTTATATCAGCCGCCCGCCGGCGCCAAACTCGCCTCGGACCCGACGCCCGATGCGAACAAAAGTAAGGTCACCCCTAGGGTAAACGCGTCGTTCTGAACGCAACGGCGGTCTCAGATTTTCCATCCAAGACTCCGTTCAGAAGTTATTCGAGCCGACGCTCGCCCACTAAGTTGCTACTTATTTACAGAAACGCCCCTGGTGGCGTTTCTCACCGCAGGCCCACGCCCACAAAGTTTACACCCCGCCTAGGGTAAACGGCACGTTCCGGACGCAACCGTGCCCTCAAATTCCCGTTCTGAGCTACCGTTTAGGAGATATCTCACCCCCGTCACGTGCATAGTATAAAAATATTTAATATTTTTATAAAATTAATTCCGGGCACACCGGGACTCGGAATCGCACGTTGTCTTCGCGCCTAGCTCTGGAATTATTCGTAGAAATATTCCAAAGTTTGACAGGGCTAATAACCTGAGTCGCTACAATTCTAGTATTATAGAGACGATTGAATAATTCTCAATATATGAATGATTTTTTAGTTTTATGGAATAATTAAGATCATGGAAATCAAAATATTACCCTTCCATCATGGAATGATATCTCTTATCAAATAATTTTTCATCCCTAAATTAGTTTATTTATTTAAGGCATAAATTAGAATATTGAATTTATACCTACAAAATGAAATTCAATAAGAATTTCACATGGAGTATAACTATTTATGAGAGGAAAATAATAGTTGACTATTTGAAAACATTCTATATATAATTTTATGAAGGTGTTGTGGGTATAGAAATAATTTCTTTTTCAATAATAATATAAAATATCATTTTTGGGGAATTATTATCAAAAAAATATTTAAAAATATTTCTAAGGTATTTATTATCTAATTGTAATTATTTGGGGAAGATATACTACCTTGCATTATCCGTATGAACATGTATCAAGAACACATACACAACATTGTTGTATAATGGTTGATGTATTTTATCCCTCAATGCTAAATGGGAATTCAAGAATGATACCCTGATAATATCTTCAATGACTAGTGGATTTCATAAAAATATACAAAATCATTATTCTATTATCACTGATCAAATTGGATCCTCAATGGATTATTGACCTACTTTTCTCAATCATTCAACATACTCATAATATTCTATTAACATTGATGGAATATTTATATTGGTTCATGTGGGGAATAAAAGTCATATTTGTAATATTTTTAATAATATTTTCAAGGTTAAGACCCTAAATGTTGACTCATTGAAGAAAATATTTGTAAATAATATATAGCTCCCTCTCAATATACCCATATATATTTGGTAATATATAATATACACCTAAACAAATGTCTATCTTTTCAATACTATACTGAATCATTTCTTCTATTGTGGTATATATAGTTATATAATAGACATCATCATCCATATTTTATTTCAAATCAACATTACCAAACCAATAAAGATTACTTTTGAAATCACATTGAAATATAACCATTCATCACTACCAACCTCATATTACTTTTATCATCCAAAAACATACAATAAATATTAACCGTTTGACTATTCTCCTTTATATTTTTTTTGAATTCCTACACCTCATATATTTTTTAATAATGTCTTATAAGAATCAAAACAATTCCATTAACATCAATAATGACACAAGGAATATCCTATATACTATAAGGGTGGTATGTAACAGTAACACTCACTTGGATGGAAACATAATCTATGAATTAACTTTTTAACGATGGTTGGGTATTCAATATTATAATAAAAATTTAATGGATATATAATAGTAGTTTAGAAATATTTCATTATATATCATACCAATACCAATACATAGTGGGATTCAAAAGATAGAACATGTGGTTTTGGTTGTGTTGGTATCTTTAATGACTCAAACGGACGGGTACTCTCATGATTTTCGTACGTCTATGAAAATGCCATGTCCAATTAAACTAATATGGATAGAGCGAACCATATATTATTGATTGTGAGATTTAACATGTATAGTACTATTTTCTCTGACATATACTCCAATATTATTATTTAAGGAATCACATTGAGGGAATATCCTCCATGCAAGATGATAATAGTGGTGTTGGGGGATTAACATTATTATTATGGTAATATTTTATTTGTGTATTCCCTTATATTTACAGATTGTAATAAATACCTTAAATGGTTAACCAACATGGAAGATGGTATGGAGGGATGTATATAGGATTGGTATATTTGGGAGTAGATAGCGGATATGTTTTTATTAATGTATATAAATAACCATATTTTGGTGATTTACATAAAAAATATTAGATTTTGAAACACACTCTATAGATTTTATTATTATTATTAATATCAAATAATAATATTTACACAAAAAAATCATAACAACATTATAATGTATTCAATAATTATTTCATTTACATGGTAAAATTTATAGCTTTCATAGAAGAAATAAACATAAATATATAGCATCCACATTTGGAAAAACATTAATAAGGATCCTTGTTCATAAAAATTTGGTCATCAAAAAACAAATGGGTTCTAATGAATTATTAAGATTATATATTAAGGAATATTGAACCAAAAGATAGTTTTTGTTTTTGTTTCTTAGATCAAGGCTGAAAAAAATAGGTGGAATTTTATCCCATTTACATGCTATATTATTTTAATCTAGTGGGTAAATCTAATTAGATCACCAGAATATATCTCTTGGTAGTTATTTCATGTTACATCTAATTGATTATTATATTAATTATAGACTATAATATATATATTTTGAATGAAAATTATATAATAAAATAATGACATTTATTATTATCCAAATTTAATCCTATGTAATGCATGGTGGTGATGCATGTACTCCCATTCCATATATACCATATGTTACAACCTAAAAATTTGTAGGGAACCATACATGTAAGAAATTAATTACATGAATATAATTTTATGTTTGTGATCATGTACTTTCAAGGAATTTCTCACGGTCATGTTGATTATAACTCTATCATTAAGCATCATATTTACCAAACGTATATCATTGGATATGATTTTGAGGGATATCAAACACTAAAATTCCTCTATTAATAAATATCCCACAATTTTATATATATGGTAAAATAGAATAATGAACTCAAGAAAAAAAGTCATTTTAAATCGATTCAAAAATCTGTTGGTTAATGTTTATCAAACACTAAAATTTTTTGGAAGAAAAATATTCTCCAAAACACAATAATTATACATAGTACAAACTATGAGAACTTTTAGGAAATAGTAGCATTGAAAAAAAATATGATGTATTAATTTAAATAATATAATGAATAGTTCCTATAGAAATGGCTTAGTTCTAAACAAACTACTATGTGTTCTGGTGTGTTTTTTATGATAGATATTGATTTATATATATGAACATGAACATTATATGTTTATTCATATAAATCATATATATATAATCCAAATTTATTTGAAGTAAATTGAATAAAATGAATTAAACATGTTCCTCTAATATATGTCATTTCACCTATTATAGATTATTCAAAACATACTATCAATGCTTATAGATACATCCCATGTATCTCATCTAGTGGATGAGAACATCATGTTTCCAAAATCAATATACTTGAACACATAATATGTGTCTCAACTAAGAATGATCATGAACATCATTATTTTAATTCAATTAGTGAAAAAAAATTCTCATCATACATGTTGAGAAATAGATATTTTTTGTGCACTAACCACAAAACATTCTACAATATCCTATCCATACCCATATTAGCCAAGTTTTAATGCTTCTGTAAGAAATGATTAAATATATGAAATATCTCATCACTTGAATCTTAGTATCCACAATTAATGTGGACTGATAATAAATATAAAACCCCTAAGTATGTTAATGATTATATAATATTCTTTAAGATATAATATTACGTATTAGTCTATGATTTATGTATCTATTTATTAACATATTAACAATTTATTCAAATCATTGATACATAATTTCTATCATCTATATTTTTACACATCCAAAATTTAACATATCACCCTAGATCATAATAATTTTTGATGTTCATTTATTAAGAATAATTTAAAATTTTTATATTGTGTGAATATTACCATTTTATTATCCATGAAAAAATTTAAAACACTAATTAAAAAATGATTAATGAATATCTTTTTCATTTAGAAGATAATGATAAAGTTAAAAACATTATAATATATCTACAACATTTTTTTCTATATCCACCCAATTAATCCTATCATTTCAACTCTCTATGATCTATCATAAGAGATAATACTAAGGAAGGATTTTTTTGGTCTATTGGTGATATTGAGGTTCTTTATCATGATTAATTTCTCCGGTTTTTTCAAAATAATTCTTGATTTCATCCATTATGATTATAATGGCAATATAGTTTGAAATGGACTTCATTATATAAATTTCTTCGATAAAAGATTATAATATAAATATATAGTCCTTATCTTTTTAGGAGTCTTCCATAATGGATTAATTATTACTCTTCTTCCTGATAGATCCAAAATTCAATAAAAAAATAAACAAAATATAGATATATTATTATCCAAATCATATTGGAAACAATAATAAATGCTACAAATTCCTAAAAACTCACCCTCACTCAAATAATTTAATACATATCCGTTGACATTCTCGTTTACTTAAGGATGTTATAAAAAATAATCTAGGGACTATCACTAATAATTGATTTGTATCTGCCTATAATGATTACACTACCTAGAAAACTAGGTTCTATAAACATAAGGAATACATGATAGATCCTATATGGAATGTGTAGAATCATTTATGAATATTTTAAAAACACATAAAATAATCCTCAATTTTCTTACAATTTGTTCCTTAAAACACTGATAATGTAAAATTTTTGGAGTTCATCATTATAAACCAATTTTTCAAATTTACAATATATGTGTACTAACATATTCCCAATATCCTCTTGAATAAATCTATTTTGATATTCATACCCAATATATAAGAATATACACACATTTCATTCATATAAAATCATTCACCCATGCACATCATTATATTTGGTAATGTTGATAATTTTTTTTATGTTGTATAGAATCAACATGTAGTGAAAAATAAAATTGGAAAAATACCACTAATCAATTTCATTATATATGAATAATATATGATCTTCATGATACTGAACTTTTATATAAAATCTAGAAATCTGTAATATGATGAAGGAGTATTTTGAAACATTTGTTTCATTATTATAACTTCGACATAAGATCATATGGATTATTAAGTAACATACTATTTAAAACATCCAATAAACATCCTATAAACATCAACATAATATTTCCTATTTTGATCCATTTTTATCATACATTCTATTAATCATTAAATATTTTCTTATCCATTTCCATTTTATTTGACCAAATAATCAAGCATTCTATTGGAACATAGTAATCATTAATTAATTTTCTACATGGTAACACATAAATTGACCCAACCAAAATAATCCTCTTGATCTATTACAGGAGAAATTATCTTACCTATTTATGTTTCATTATATAATTAATAATTAAATTCATGGAAAATTTTAAATTGACCAAGGAATGAAATATTATTCTAAAATGAAATAAGATTCATATTTTTGGTGTCACGTTATTTAGAATTATTTTGAATTTTTTTTTGACATTATAATATTTATAATCCATGGGTGTCTCACTATTATTATATTTTTTATTTTCCCATAGATATTTTTAGTTTTATATTCTATCATTTTACGGTAAATGATTTGCTTAATATTAGCAACTGTCATATTTATTCTGACCAATCATATTGAAAATTTTATAGATTCATTGAATGTCTGTGAATTTGTTGGGGACAAATGAATTATCATACTTTTTCCACATCATTTATTTAATCTAGGAATTATCCCCTTGATATAAGATATCATGGTCTTTTTGTGACTAAAATATCTGGTTAGTAGTCAGATTATTCATTCAAAAACCTTCGAAAGAACCAATATTGTAAAAACTTATAATCAAAAAAAATTGGGAATGATTTATCATCTTTCAATACCATTATATATTATGTAAAATTTTATTTTCTACATGGGATTAGTCTGTAAGAATCCTATTAAAACTTTTACCATTAGAATATTTTTCACTGAATGAAATGAAATGTGAGCATTCCATCGGTATATAAAACTATATAAATATTAGTCAGTCAAAACATGGAATAATTTCATCACCAAAACAGGAAAAATATGTTCCACATAACCAATACTATTTATTGATAATGAAAAAAACATTCACCTATTAAGTATGAATTAAAATGAAGGAATCTAAATATGAAATGTGGGTTTTTGTGTTTTATATTTTCACACATTATCCGAGAGGTAAATCACTACTACATTCATTTAACCATATATAAAACATCCTAATCATTGTGAATTAGTACCCATGATAAAAACTAACTATAGAAAAATGCAGTATAAAAACATTTCTTAAGAGGGTCGTACATGGTCAACTTGTTTCACCATATTCATACATTAAAGGGGTTCTATCTATTTCACTATACCACTGACTATTAAATTAGTTTCCTATGAATGACTATCTATCACCAGTAAGTGAATAGGGATACTACACTATACAATTTTCCTATAAAATTCATACTTAGAGTGAATCAATATTAAGAAATTATCCCATCATATGATATTCACACAAAATGATAATCCTTTTCGTTAGCTACAATTATTTTCATCCATTTCAATTTCACATATATTTAATAACTCATTATAAAGTAATGAAAACTTTTTTTCACACTTAAAACAATTATTAATAAATCTCATTACATTATCCCTATAGTAAAATTTCTCTTCCACATGAAGAGTATTCAAAATCACAAAAATATCCCAATAGAAAATTTATCATGGATTTTACGACAACATTTAATACCAGGAAGACCCCAACCATACACTTCCACTGCAAGAAACTCCTCTCAATATCCCACTCATTCACTGAATTCCAGTAGCGGATAAATTTTTCCTCAAAAAAACTAGGATAAATATATATTGAACATATCAGTTGGGTCTTTTCATTAAAAAATATAGAAAAACCACAACACTTTATATTTATGTATTTTCTTGATGTTTTGGTAAATATGATTGATGTCCTTCAACCTCAAATGAATCCAATTATTTTTGGCCCTATGAATTTCATTCTAACTATCAAAGAATACATTTTCACCATTCTATATATATCAGAAATGCCCAATTAGACATGTCAACCTTATCTTCTCATTTTCATGACTTTTTTCCACCATATACTATTCTTATTTAGTTGGGAGTAAAATCTATGGATTCATCATTGATAAGAAAAATACCACATATAATATATATCATGATAGAATTAGTTCATTCTCAATAGTCATTCCTTGTATTTTTTATGAATAAAATATCAAATGACATTAAATGGGTAACGTCCAGTCAAGTTCACATCAGAGAATATGTGAGACATCGAAACAATGATTAATATGATATTATCTCTATATACATAACATATATATCATTTCTTTATTTATGTTACATTGATTATATTGTGATTATAAAAAGTGGTGTTGAAAATATTTTATTTAGATCATAAAAATTAATCCTTATTATTTTTGATTAATAATTTCATCAACAGGGAAACAAATATAGTCATACTATAAAATTTACAACACATTACCTATTTTTACTTTTATTCACTAACATGTTTCATTCTACAATTTTATGAAAATACATTTTTTATCTCTTATATATATGTGTGTGAATGTAATATTTGTATAATACTATCCACATTAAATATAAAATGTCAAAAAATACTATCTGTAATTATTTTTTGGGTAAATATACAGTCTAAATTTCACCATGTGAAATTATTTTCCACCTATAATGATTTGGATATTAATATATACTATAATGGATATGGTTTCAAAAAAATATAAACAGCTTATAATTTTCACAACCTATCTCTAATTATATTAATCCATGAAACATTTTTTTCTCTTCATAAATATATCATCTTCTATATCACCGTGATTAAAATAAATTTTAAATATATGGAGATAAACACTATAGAAACACCCATATAGAGAATGACTCAAATTTTATTATGTATTAATAATTAAGAAAATATTTCATTGAATTATATACCCTTTTTTCAAAATAATTATCTTACCACCAGAAATGGTTTATACAATCTAATTATGTGAAAAATATATTATAAATATTAAAGCCATTTTTTAGAGTTCATTCTTTTGGATTGGTAAATCCTTTTAATATAATGTGTTATTAGAAGGAATAGAATCTAACAACTCTGTCATGTCAATCTCCAATATTAATAATTCACAATATTCAAATTAATCTATCAGGATCTATTGTTGTACGCCTTCACATTAAGGTAACATGATCATGTTAGGTCCATATCTATGTATCATTTATTTAACTCTATTAGTTATTTACAATGAAGCCTCTGATTTTTTTCTCAGTGTAACTAAATGAACCAAATTTTCACACTACATAACTCTATATTGATAATAAATAATTGTAAATAATTTACTAATATATTTTTAAATATTTAGTTAATAATAATTTTTACATCTATATAAATATTTTAATGGAATGTTTTAACATTTTCAGACTCAAAGCAATCTAAATTATTTATAATTCGAAATAATATGTTTACTATATTCAAATTATACTAGATTTACATTTATTAATTGTTAAAAACATTATTTAACTCAAAATTGTATTATATACACATAAATAATTTATTAATGATAAAATTTTAACTTTGGATTTGTTTTATTTTAGCTATGTACCATTTTCTAAATCAAATAAATTCATCTTCATTTCCTTTGAAGATATATGCATCAGAAAAATCAGCAAACGTTTCTATTTTATTAGAATCCTAATGAACAAAAGATAAAAATACAAATAAATTCTAGTTTGTTAAATTTTGTGTTTTACAAAATGATATAAATTGGACAAAATCATATCCAACAATAATAAAGGGTTTTGATTAATTATGTAGTTTTTTTATTTATATCATTGGCCGAAAAATCCGCTAGTATTTCTTGAAGAATCATTAGATTCCATGTAAATTTTTTCAGTTTCCACTACATACCTTCATCTATGTCATTTCTAGCAGAATTATATTTTTTCTAAAAACAATAACCCTATCCCTATATATGTTCTCAAATATTCATCCAATGTACTCAACTTTATTTTTTATCACATGCTTTCCATATAGAATCTATCACCATTAAAACAAGTATATCATGTGAAGAAAGTTACAAAACACCTATGATATATTACTGAACAATTATATCCATAATTTTTAATGGATTAATAAATAATACAAAAATATAGTAGATCAAAATAATATTTAACATGAAGTAATCCTAATATATTTATGTTCACAAGTATAAGAATAGAAGATTTCAGTGCTTTTCCAACCCAGAAAAAGATCTCCATTAGATTCATACCATGTAAAAAAATATCATATATTTTGAAGTCTAAATAATCTATATTTAGAGTGCATTTTTAATTATAATATTTATAATATTCATACTATTGGTAAAATGCTAGATTTTTCAAATGAAATATAATAATTTGAAAAATGTTTTCATGAAAATTGTAGCTCCCAATTTCCTTGTAGTCATATAATATGTTTTTTCTTTGAAGCCACTAATTATTTCCAGGGATCTTGGAATTTATTTCATTTATCCATATACAAAGTTCATTCCACAACTAATACTATCAAGATATAAAACAATGATATTGTTTTACAATTGCATGTAATGGATTGATCTTCATTAAGCACAATAAATCATTAATTCTTATTCTAAATTACATGTATCATTTTAATCCAATATTAATTGAATCATCATTTTCTATATATTCTATTACAAATTATTTAGACACATAATTTTTAATACATCTCTTTTCATGAGTGTATTTAATAGATAATATGAAATTATGTTTCAAATATTCCCCTAATGTGAAAATATTAAAAAAATATATTTTCATTAATTATATTGGTTGAAGTAAAATGAAATATTTCCATATATTTTTTTTGCATAATAACCAATTTTTATAATGACCCATTTATTAAGGCTTCCATATTTCCCAATGTTCTATCACACTATGTAATTCTAGTAGATTTACCCATTCTCCTATATTTTCAAATATCATATACTATTTTTTTAAAATCATTAATAAAGAATTTTTCCGCTTCAATTTAATCTAAAATCAGTCATTAGAAGTATATTGAATATATATCCTATTTAGATCATTATTATGTATAATTATTATAACATCCCCAAATAGAATGTTAGCTTTCCCACTAATGTAACTCATTTCATTAACCATTTGATTCCTTGTTTTTGGAAAATATTTAAGTAATTCCATAGCTGAGAAATAATCCAAGAGTATTAAATTAAAAGACATAGGTATTTATTAGTTAATATTTTAATAATTACCATTATCAGTTTCATACATTTTATAAAATAGACTCACTCTATATAACCATCACATCAAGCACACACTGTTTAGTGTGATTAATTTCTCTTAAATATCATTATGGATAATACAAAATCTATTGTAGGATTCTTCTCCCAAATGATAAGTGCCATATTATTGGGTAATATTATTCTCACAAAACCTAAGGATTCATAATAATAATTTCCTATTCGATTTTCTACATCATATTTTATTAACAACTTTTAGAAGAACATATATCTATTTTTTATGAAATGTGAATCTCCATTATTCCATCAAAAGATCATATCCATTCCAACAAATTTTTAAACCTATAAATCTTCATATTTTGTATCCATTATCTAAGATCACATTGAATCCCATTGAAAAATGAAACACAAAATCAATAAAAAAATATCACTTTAGCTATTTTAGAGTGAACTATTATGCCGCTTTCAACCGATAATCTATTATCCAATAATAACAATAGTTATAAATCTAATAAAAAGTATAGAAACATAATGTTGTTAAATTTA
This sequence comes from Viscum album, assembly GCA_963277665.1. Classification (NCBI taxonomy): domain Eukaryota; kingdom Viridiplantae; phylum Streptophyta; class Magnoliopsida; order Santalales; family Viscaceae; genus Viscum; species Viscum album. The sequence goes on along the minus strand of OY728131.1, from coordinate 1,212,161,171 downwards.
ATGAAAATCATTGTGGATTTCATGAACAAGATGGACCTCAAGAAATAATAGTGAAAAAATTCATGTAATAATTTAACCACGCAAATGACCACAATGAGTTTCTCTTAATGTTCCTTCTTTACTCTTAAAAAATGAAAACATTTTCTTATAGCATGTGAATGGAAATGGAAGAAATTAATCAGTATAATATTCCTTAGATGGTCTAGTCATTCATCCTATATACATATGAGAAAATATAATATTATCATACCAATAAAACTATAATTTTACATTCATAATAACATAGGATCCATGTTGATCACTAACATATGTAATTCCATGACACATCAGCATGTGGTATCACATTATTTATTTTATGTCCTATATAGTAAACTGACTATAGACTAGTATTATATTCACGGATTTTATCTATCAATCCTTTCAACTGCTCAATCTATATAGATTTCTTCATTGAAAATTCCAATTATTAATAGATTCACAGTTCACAAACACCACAATCAAGTTCCAAAATCATTGTCGAGTTTGAATCAAATATTGATACATGATCTATTCTAGTGATCTTTTCACCTTATGAAAATCTTGTGGGATATGTTCTATGATTTGAATACATAAAAAAACACATTTTCTGAACAAATCATTATGAACCACTGATGAACTTTTTCCATATATGTTTTAATATTAAGATGTTATATAGAGTTTCTAATTATATTAAAGTAAATCTAGTACATTAATTTATTTCAAATTCCAAGTATTTATTGTGAAATAACATATCTTTATATCTTTTGCATCAACTATTGACATAGTGGTGGGAATATCATGAATGTTCTTTCCACATCATTCTATGTATTTTTATTTGAATTATACAATCTAAACTAAAACAGAATTAGAATGTTAATAATTTTATTTGAGTGGGAGGTAGATGTTTTTATATTATTCTTAGGGTTTTCATTTGATAATCCCAACCTCCATATTTCAGAAGATGGTGGTTTTTTAAAAAAAATCCTCTATAGATATTCTGATTACTCATTTTATATTGATAATATAATTTTGTTCATTTTGTTATATCACATTTAGATTTCATAAATTTTATATCCAACTCTTAATAGATTATACTATGGATATTAACCGAATTAAAGGGTCAACTAATATAATATTGAGGCTCATTTATTATTTTCTCAACATTAAATAGATTAATAATATATTTTAAATAATATTATATTAATCTTGTTAATCTTATTTTCATCGATCTAGAATTTACCATTGTTGGTATCAATCACTCCATCTAATGAAACAATCTATAATTCATACACATTTCTAGATTAATCTATTATTTTGACAAAATTAATCATTATATTATTATATACAAGTTTCCTTCCCTCAATTCCCACATTCATTAAACTTATAGAAATAAATTTGTATGATATTTTTTAAAACAGGTTAACAATTTTTATCAAAATCCCTTTATTCCCATTCATAATCATCGTTATGAAGGGGATGTGCTATTTCAAACTTCTAAAATAGGATAAAATAAAAGTATATATTTCTCAGTATAATTATATATGATTTCATTTAAAAATAAATTTATATATATTATGAATACTCTTATATGTTATCATTCCCACAACATGTAGGTATGTAAATAGTAATTGTTTTCACATGGTCTTCTCCAATAATGGTTGGTCTAGATTAAATATGATTATAGTATACAAATATAATGTTCTTCCATATCTTTTTCATGAGGGGTGTCTTTTAATACTAAAGATAATGAAGAATAAAATCATCAACAGAAATAACTAAATTGTTTCTATATCAATTTTAATTATGTATTAGGATGTCCAATTTTATTCATTCCATTGAGAGAAACTTTTGAATTTCATTTCATCTTTATTCTCCCTATTATTCATAGTCGTTAACTGTATTTATTAAATAATTTCAATGAACGGGTCCTCAAACATTTCATTAATTTTTCACATAAAATTTCCATTATGCGAGATAGTGAAACACTAAACCATTATATATTTAAACTATTGCTAATTCAATTTGTAGTGGAATCATTTATCATATAAAAATTATTATCCCACTAGGTTAAGTGAAACCCCAGTGAGGGTAAAAAATTGTTAGTAAATTTTAACCAACTATAAAATTTTCCTTATATTTGTTTTCAGATTACTGATTAATATATTTCAGACACATTCATCAAACACTGATCAACTTTCATCCAATAGTAAATAAGTATGAAAAGGCAATTCATACATGAAAACTATAATATGGTTCAGCTCTAATGTGAATAAATGTATCATTTGTTTAAGGGAGATATTATCATATTGACAATAAACATTATATTTATTATCAATAAGATGTTTATTAAATTGTATATCATCTAACATATTATCCTGAATCTAAAACACTACATGAAATTTTGAACATATTATTAGTTCAGATTTTCCACAAAGCATACCTTCCACTCTATGCATCACATTTAGTCTTATATTATTTGAATTTTGATTGGATATAACAAAAATTATTCTAAATAGCCTAAAAAATTCTTGATATTATACCTCATATACGCATGAATAATTGATAATGGTTCCAGAAAAAAAGTCTCATCTGTTTTTTGTAGTTTAGTAATTGTCTATAACGGTATCCTCTCTTCTTCTCTAGCATTCATATATAGGCATTCATATGAGCATCTTCTCAATTATTAATCTAATACCATATTTAGTGTTATATATATTACTATATTTTACTGATGCCCATATATATTCTTCTGAAATAAAAATTTATAAACTCTTATAATAACATGTAAACTATTATTCTTTCTTATAAACTAAATATATTCCTTGGAATAAATTTTGATTCTAATTTTTTACATTATTTGATATATAAGATATTAAATATAATTCATAATTATAATTTTTCACTCCCATATCATTTTACATTCTTTAAATATTCTAAATTTAACATTCACCAAGTCATGTAAATATTAATTCCATATTTTGAATACTCAAATCCATTTATATTTTGAATAGTGATATTCTAAACAGTGTCATTCTATTCTCAACATAGTTGCAGATGCATAATCCCCATGATATCCTCATTAATATTTACCATATATTGAACTATCCCAGGTCTAACTAACTATTCACCAGACCCACCCATCCATGTGGCCTAATGTGTGTTCTAAATTTCCACAAACTGATAACAAGTATCAGAATAATCAACAATCAACTAGGAACCATTTTTCTATCTATAAAACGGAAATAATAATAATTAAATCGAGGAGGTAAAAAATATCTTCATATTCAATATCATAAAATTGAACATCCATAGTACACAATAATGTATATGAACATTACTTACGGAATATCACACATTATTTAGTAACATCCCATAACATGACATATACATCAAATGTCAAGTGATAACCCAAAACTCCGAGAAATTGAATAATCTCCAAAAAAAGACATAAAAACATCCTTATGGATTGAAGATAACAAAAATTACACTATATGGGAAAATATATAGGATACCATGTCTCTTTCACTATCCACAAGACGGTGGAAATAAAAAATATCCACCCTAGTACATGGTTCCCCATCCATTATCAATTTCTTAAAAAACAATAAAAAAACACCCAATGTTCTAAGATGTTTATAGGAAATGAATCCCTTACTGATAACAAAATGAGTCTAATAAACATTTTAATCCATTTAAATCAACAAACTAGTAAGGAAACACATTTCGAAACAAATCCTCTTTGAAAAATATCGTTTTATAATAATCTGTTGAAATTAATTTGGTATTCCCATTTTAATTAAATCTTGTTTTCCAATACAGTTTAAAAAATGTCTCAAATAAATTGGCAAGCCCACATTGAACTCCATTCTCATAATACCCAATATTCAAGGGATATAATTACATCATTAACAAATATCCATATGAATAGAAATTGACATCATAAATCTCATAAAAAAAAATAGTTCTAACCTAATGAGGTAGGCATGTAAACCATCCCAGCATTGCTAAGGTGAACCTATGGATCTAACAATCTATATAATATTTATTAAGTCTAATAAATCATACTACCTATGTATGAAAATCTAGAATCTATCATGGTTTTCTCGAGGCTCAACACATTGTGCCCACACAGTCTCTTTGAAACCAATAATGGGAACTCTCATGGTATTATTCCCCAAAAGAACTCCACGTCCCTTATAATAAAAAATATTATCTCACAAACCCATCCCTTCAAATCCGCATATGGGTCCTAAATAAATCCACATACTCATACCATAGTTAACCAATTTATTACTCTATTCAAAAAAATCAAAAATCATTTTACACTTAATTCATTTCCACCCCATAATTCATTTCCATATAAAAATTATCATTACATAAAATCAACATCTAAAAGGAAAATCCATTTATAAAAGAATTATTGGAATTAATTTAACTAAATAAAATCCCATTGACCCATTTTATCAAACACATGTTGTGCACTCATGCCCCCCCCCATTTTCAAAAACCACTTTTAAACCATCAAATTATCAAAATAATCAATTAATCACAATAACCATGGAGTTCATAATAACCAAAAATGATATAAATGGAAATTTAAAAACCCAATACCTATGGCTATTAAAAATATGTTGATAATCTAAAAAAACTACTAAATAGAGGAACCTTCTTCAAATTAGGCTCAAACATATTTGGTTATTGATGAAAACCCACTAGAATTGGTACAACAATTCATCATACTACCTAAATAAGAATCAAAAACAATTACTACATTATATATCACTGGTTCATCCTGAACCCCCTCCAAGATTACATATCTACATGAAAATGGATTAAATTGCAAGAAACATGTTGATGAAGGATGAAACCATTAATAATTTGGAATTGCTTCATCCATACACAGGGATTCCAAGATGAAATCACCACAATGGTGGGGGAAGATATGTACATCCAATGAGGAGAATCTTTACAAGATAGGAAAGAAAAATGATGATCAAGTATTAATAAATAAATAGTTAAATAAACGTAATACACTACATTTTATGTGACTTATACAACCATAGGGTTTGGAATCATAGTTTGGAAAACATTTCACCAACCATGCATGTGCCAATATCAACATAGAATGGGTAATATTGTATCACCAAATAATTTTATTGTTGGAAAAAAATTTATCAAAATGTGAAAAATTACAAGGTCACCATCTTCATCCAACTAAAATATTTATCCATATAGTTAATCAAACAATTCCCAAACCATATACATGGTCTATTTCTCATAAACATCTCTATTTTGTGAACCACAATAACTAAGAGATAAATGAAGAAATTAAAATTTAAAATATAACACCAAATTGGGTAGTCCAATGTCATTATGGGTGTCCCAAACTCCATAAAGTTCAATTTTCTTCTCCAAGAAACCCTTTAGTCATCCTTATAAGAAAATAGTTTTGGATTGTAATCCCTCACATATTCCTCCCACTAATGTGTATCGTAGATTTCACCTATATATTTATATGGTATGTGGAACAACATGAAAAATTTACCATGGATCACCTAGATTTGATAATCAAATAAATGAATTTCAATCTTAATAATGATGGAATGGGATCACCTTAAAAATCATTCAACACTAACATATATGATGGGTCTAGATGGTATACCTTCAACAAGAAAACATGAATGATCTCATGAATATTTGATACCAAAGATTTAAACCCCTAATGATGGGATACCATCCCATGAAACTCCATAACAAAATACAACACAACATAATGTTGAACCATCTTCCACTATAAAGCCATGCAGTGACGTCATTGTGAAATTGACACTAAAAAGACACCTGATCACTATCTTGAAACTCATATGGGTAATGATGATGGAAAAAATTTGACTTATTTTTACTTCAAGGTGTCCCAAATCAATTCATTATTTGACACTCTATCTCAGTCATCTCAAAGACTAGACACGGTCTTACCAAGGAACACTCTCCCACCTCGGCCTAATGTAAAGTGTATTTGAAGGACCGTATGTAATATAACTGAAAAAAATAATCATCCTGATGGTGGTGTCATAGATATTATTTAATGAAAAGTAATTCAATGTAATATTTCATTCCCATGAACCTAAAAAACAAAGAACGCCTTCATACAAGATATTGTGAAGAATATGGATGGTCCACTATGGCTTACCATCCATCTGAATTTGATATGTGATTCCCATTACTAACTGGGTATCCAAATCTTCCAAGAGACAATTTCAAAATTGAAATGTAAAATGGGGATCCCAATACAAATCTAAAAATATGATTACACCATGTAGCTATATAATCTCTTTAACATAATAGTGTCTGAGTTCCCCAACCATATTCTACTCTATAATATGATAAAAATGGGGAAATTTCATCATATGATCATTATAAACCCATGTTTCATCTTTCCCACTAAATGTATGAGGTGGATAGATTATGATATCCATAGTGACTTCATCCCCAATATGAACAAGAATGGAATGTGCCTATAAAAATGCCCAAAATATAATTCTCAACTTTGATCCTGTAGTTGTTAGAAAAATTAAAAATAATTTACATTAGTTATATTTACATAATTAGACACGAGTACTAACCTTCCATGTTAAAGAACATATTTGTCTCTACAAAGTGAATTACCCTTCTAAGATGGAAAACCTCATCAATCACGTAATTACTAAGGAAAAAAATAATATGTAGTTTTCTTATGAAGATGATAAAAATAATAGGATATTGAAACCAATCAGGTGAGGTCTCCCAAAAATATAAGGAACTTAAAATTCACTTGATCTAAGTGTCAAAAACCAACAATCTCTTAAGTCGGTCGATAATAGTGGTATTGATAACCAAACAAGACAATATAACCCTCTTTATTTCCTTCGTCACATATAACCTCCAATTATATGAAAAAAATCATTTGGCCCCTCAGATTTTTTGACTCCTAAATAGCTAGTACTAAAGGGTTCTTACAAAACATTTCCACGACCACATTCCCCTTCCCATGAGTATAAATAATCTTGAATCCAAAATTCATGGGATAATCCTCCCAAAATCTCCATCTTATATTCATATCCCTATATTGTAAAATATAATTAATTGTCATATTATCTAAATACATATAAAATTCTCATTTAAGAGGTAATGTCACAACTTATTTAATGCATGTGACAGAAATGCCAATTCTCTGTCTAGGGAGTGTTAATTCCAATCATGTGGGAGTATATTCCTAAATCCTTAGGTTACCATATGGTCATCCATCATCATCACACACCCCACACCAACACCAATGGAATCACAATAAACATCATAATATAATTCAGTATTTTGAATTATTGAAAGAATCATAGATGTAAAATTCTTCTATAACTACACAAACAAACTCATAATTTTATTTCCAAATAACACTTCAAATAAATATTCATCAATTCCATTAAAGGAGAAGATAGGAAAAATAATTTTAGAATGAGACATCTATAATACATGTCCATGCATAGAAAAAATATATCTCAATGAAACTCATTGAATTATAAAATAAAGGATTAATCAAAAAAATTATATCCATGGAAACCACTCACTGTGATACAATTGGCACATAAACCACACTTCCTAGGTTCCAAACGAGACTTTGATAGCTTGGAATATAAATTATGATATCTAAGACACCAAAACCTACATCTAGATGGTAAGAATTTCCATCCTTCATGTTGTAATACATCGATATTTCTTATAATCATATGATGATGAAGTCCAAAAATGTAATGGATGATCTATTTCATTAATTTTATATAGAATGAGCATTTTTAAGACTACATGGGATATCCAAATACTCAAATTGACCTTTCCAGAATTAAAATTCATTATTTAGAACATAATCTTCCCAAAAAATCACTTACTGATACTTGGTATATGGTTTGATTTTTTAAAATATACAGAATTCCATAATATGATCAAAGAGATCATCAATTTAGGGAAATTGGTACAATCCTTCCAGTTAGCTGATTATGCTTCTAATATTCTAAGAAAATCTACAAACCTCCTTCATCCTTAATTTTTTAAAATAAAATGGTCAAGACACTGGTGAAAATAAAGTATGGATTAAATCCCACAAATAAAGATTATATTGTTGAATAGTCACCTCAGTCACATCCATCCTATTAGACGATAAAGAAATATTGACTGTCCAAGGGACAAGAACAAGAGTGAACCTGAAATATCTCCAGTGAATAAAAACTCAGAAAATTCCTCCATAAATTTATTTTATGTATCAATTCTTGAAAATAGTCTTTTACCCAAATGAATATCCTCAATGTATTCAAGAACCAGGAATTATAGATGGAATATCATCAACCAAATTTCTAATGAAATAGGTCTCACCCTCCCAAATCATTGATTCCACCACCTTGGATAATGTGGTTGTTCCTAGAATTATTTAGGAACTGAACCATTTTCTGATATAATTCTACCAAAATCATGAAATATAGAAACCAAACCATATAGATAATGGTGAAGAAAACATTTCCTTCTGAACACAAGGACTTCCCAGATGACATCCCCACCATCTACAAAACCCTAACACCCTATGCACATTAAAATATTTTCTATTATCATACACAATAGGTTTATAAAATCCATAATATGTGGAACCACCTTAGTTCATATAAATAAAGAATAAATCAAATTAAATTATTTTAAGTAATGAGATGGTCATGTATAAACTAAATCCAATGATATAGAAGAAGTAATAAACAACATACCTCTAATGACTCCAATATTAGATGTAAAGACCTAGAAATTTCATGTAATTGTTCTTATTTATAAGGAAATATTTGAGTTTGTAAAAAGTGATTGCATGTGATTCCAAGGCCTAGTATGCCTGGAATGAATTTTTTGACATTTTTAAGGTATTTTCAGTAAACACGCAAGCAGCATTTTATAAGATTTTAACTGGTGATCGAAATATAAATCATAGGTCACTATTGAACTCGTAGTGCTAACATTCACTTAAGGATACCTTCACCTCTACCACAATAGGACGAGGGTGGAAGTTAGTTTTTTTGTTTTTTGTGGAAGAAGTAAAATAAAATAATTAACATTTTATTTTTCTTATTCAAACCTCTATTTTTTAATTATGGATGTGGGGAAAACTGGAGTTACAAATCCTCCCAATTTGAATTTTGTGGTGGGGATCACCCAAACCACTCATAATGGGAATACCTTTCAACTCTCCATTGTTAATTGTTCCAAATTTAATTAATTAATTGTTCCAACATTAATTAAATGATAGAAATATTTTTAACAGGTTGGCTCCCAATTTCCTTGTTGGAAATCGTTGGAAAATTAGAGAGTTGGGAGAACTTTGGATAATCATTTCCTCAAAATAAAGAACATCATCTCCCATGAAGAACATAATCTAGAATCAAGAGTGAGGATGAAAAAAGAGCCCGAAATCAGAAGCGTGTTGCAGAAAAGACAATTTTTGGCACCCTCATCACCTTTACTAACTTCATCTTGCGATAGTTTCAATGAGAAATCAAGGTAGAGATTACTCTTATGAATACCCCTTACCATATTTTTGTTGTTCTTCTTGATTCAAGAACATATATGTTCCTTGATTCTATTCTAACATGGAGGGTGTGGTCCAAACTAACACAGACAAACCCCTCTATAACCTTTTTGAATTTTGGTGGTCTTGAATCGATGGCGACGTCCCAAGACAAGTGCAGGAGTTTATGGATTGAAGAACAGGCGACCGGGGTATGCTCGGTGCCCCGAGTAATGTCACTGGAAATCGGCACTGGTGGGACTCGGGAGAGGTGGCCAAAACTTCAGTCATCCACAATGATGTTGGTAGAACAACCGCACCCCAAGAGAAGGGTCGCGGCCTATCAGCCATAGTGGAGCAGGGGCCGTGGCCGGTGCACGGTCGGCCACACGATGGGGCGGTGGCCGGCACTTGGTCGGTTATGCGAGGGGGTGGCGACGCACATCCGCTCCACCTGGAGTGCGGGATCCGCGGAACAAGACTGTTGTGGCGAAGGGAGGATGACTGGATCGTTGTCGGCTTCTGGTGGTGGCATGGTGCAGGACCACGCCATGGGGGATGGATGGTCGTATGACCATCCGGGGAGCTGAGTGGGAGCCCGGGTCCCGCGTTCCAGCTGTCGGCACCACATGGCTCCATCCGGTTGTCCACCCAACCCAAACGGCTAGGCCATTCGAGGTACAAGGGGCACCTCCCCCTTGGGTGGAAATAAGTGTGGAACCCATCACGGGGCCACCCAACCGCGAGCCAGCAGGCCAACTAGTGATAGCCTCCTAGGGGGTCACCTAGTGTGGGCTGCCCAGTGGTGTGCCCATCGCAGGGCAGGCCGGTTAGCCAATCTTGATATAGCAGGCCGGGCTGGACTCGACAGGCTTAGTTGACCAAAACCGGGTTGGTTCAGACCTGACCCGGACCCCTTCAACCCTTTTCTTCTCTTTCATTCATAACACGAGGTATGAGTGTATGTGTGACGAACCATCTGTGGCACCATAAACCATGGTTCGAGATGTTCCTTTTGGTATACACCACATGTATTTTCGATAAAGTTGGTGTACTACTAGGTTGGATCGAACACAAATCCAACCAGGACATCTGGAGTAAAAGGCTAATAACATACATATTAGGCGTCCGATTGACGCATCGTCTATTGCGTTGAGACCCCCATTATGTGGATGTCCATTTGGATACTTCTTTGTGGAACTTCGTGATAGTTTGAGTATCAACCTACGAATTGAGGAGCAGACCTTCTTGGAATCATGTGAGATTAGTGAGGGAACCCTAATGCTGAATGTAACATGATTAAAGGATCCTATGTGGGTCAATGCCTTGGGATCCTACGTGGGTCTGTGTTTGAGGATCTGACTTGAATATGCTTAAAGAATCCATGTGGGAAACCTCTGAGATCCTATGTGGGTCTACTGTATTAGGATCCTTCGTGGATATGCTACACAAGAGAGTAAGATGATTTAGTAGTTATATATAATGATATTTACTATCATACCTAATTTATTCCTCGTGTGAAAAAAGTTCATACAATTGTGGTGATACCATTGTGGAATTATTCTCTGTGGCGATACCTTTGTGGAACATACCTCTGTGGGGATACCTTTGTGGTATACTGTTGTGTGGATTTTACTTTGTTGTACATACATTTGGGGTGTTACCTTTTTTGTAATCTTTCCATCATGTAATAGATGTGCTTTGGGATTTTCATGACGGCCTTGTGTTCCCTCATTAATTAGATTGGTGTACTTGATAACATAGGTATATGAACGGGCATATACATTTGTAGGGTTGACTGTTGTTTCCATGAATTTTGGATTATCATTTGTGAATTTCATGAGAACATTGAGTGTCTTGGGGTCCCTACTATGTATCATTATACTCACACCTACATAGGCTATGCCCGCACTTTATTGTGTATTGTGCAGACGACATACATCTCTGATAGTTGACAAGGGTACTAGGATTGGAGGTATCTTAGAGGTGGAAATTAGATGTTCTGTACAGCATGGACGACCATTCAAGAGTTGTACCTACCCATTAGGTAGCATCCTTGGTGGGTGTCCACTGGTGTTGTTTCAGTTTTACATGTACTTTTCAGTTTACTTGTACTATTTAGTTGGGCTTGTATTTTGGCCCCATTTTTTCTTTCGGTACACACTTTATTTACTATATAGTTTCACATTGTTCTTGTATACATTATTGTGCATATATGTGTGAGTTTAATGGTTATAGAAGTAGTGACTTCCCAGATTTATGGATTATGCCTTTTGGTGCTTGTCTCCAGCCCCTGGTTTAGGGAAGGCGAGCTTACGGTTGTCACAGCATGGGCCCCGAAGGACGAGTCGTGAAAAATTGGCATCAGAGGAGTTTGTTCTACCATAGAACTTTATAATATAATCTTTTAATGTCAATAGTTTTATGTGTCATGAGTGTGGTTATCAGGTTAGGTAATCCTGTGTTGGTGCGGCGACCAACGTATCCATACACCAGGACCCTGACTTCTGATATCTGACAGAGTGAATGAAAACACTGATTGCATCTTGGTTTCGAAAATTTTTCTTTCTAATTGTTTTTAGTTAGCTCACTAGGTATAATTTAATGACCCTGGAGTACCAGTTTCATTTTAGGATGTCTCCATGTAGACAACCATCAATGGTTCTAGGTATAGTACACGATGATAGCACACCAAGTGATGAGGCCCCGGTTTAGGGCCCTTTATTAGTAGAGGCACCAGTAAAGGCACATGTGGTACCATTACCCATTGGCCCACCACTGCCACCAACCCCATAATTAAAGAGTGAACATTGTTTAGGCATATCACATGAGTTCCAATTCTGTAGGCCATCCAGGCTCAGGGGTGAGATGGTCCCATATGAATCTAATGATTTTCTGGAGGTCGTGGGGGAGTATTTTGATTAGTAGGGACACTAATTGATCTCAGGGTGATCCTTGCTGCCAGTATTCTATAGGCGGTAGTAGGCAGATGGTGGAGCATGATGATCTAGGATCATGACAATGTGAAACTTCTCTAGGTAGGATTTGAGAACATGTTTTGGGCATAGTTTGTCCCAATGACCATTCACCTTTTTCACATACAAGAGCTTCATTAGCTGTAGAAGGGCATCATGACTGTGGCTCAGTACTCATAAAGGTTCACCAACCTATCACACTAATAAACTGATATGGTGTAGGAACTATTCATCAGTTCCCAGACATTCGATCAGGGACTCAAGAGGGAGATCAGTTCTTTGATTATTTCTCTCATCATCCTCATGTAGGAGGGGGTGTTAGAGTGATCCCTTTAAGTGGAATATTTTCTTGCTGAGTAGTCACCGGTAATGATACCAACCACTGGGTGTCACGTAGCGGAGTCTTTTGTAGCTGTAATCTGACAGATGTCAGAGATATCCTAGAGGACCTGACCTATAAGTGGATGACTACATGATTCAGGGTCGGTTTTGCAGGGCACCTAGGACAGAGCCATTCATGCAAGGAGTAGGAAGTGCTATGCATGCAGCGGGCAGGGTCTAATGGCTCGCGACTACCCGACCCATTGTACGGATGATCTAGAGACAATCAAAGGAATTACTCGGTAGAGACAGAGGATTGAACGAGGAGGTTAGCATGGAGGAGGACGTAGATGTGGGGATAGCCATGCAGTTTGCGGTGGGTGACGATTCGAGGTGTTACCGCCACCACCAGCAGGTGTCCAACCCCGACCACATAGAGCAGGTGGACATGGATGAGAAGATATACATGAAGATGAGGCCTATGACCATGGTGCTCTAGAGATGATACAAGGTATGATATGTGTCTACTCATCCTTCACTGCTGAACTTATAATCACAGGTTCCTGTAATTATTTTATTTCCATGACCCATGTTCGGAGCTCGATGATTTCAGTGGAGCTGTTGGATCAATCCATATAGATATAGAATCCTATGGGAGAGGATTCAACGATTACACATTTTTTTGGCAATGTGAGCTTACTCTAAGTGGTGAGAGCTTCAACTGGGATCTCTTTGTAGTGATGTTGAGGACTTACGACGTCATCTTGGGTATGAACTTGTTATCTACACTCTTTGCTCATATTGACTATATTAGGAACGAAGTGTGGTGTGTCCACATGGATGGGACTAGGATTAACTTAACCAGAGAGAAGGGAGACTTTAAAGAATATGATGAGATTACACAGAGGAGAGTTCAGCCGATCAATCATCAGTTGGAAAGCCTTACCCTCGGGGAGGTTTATGTGGAGAGTCTGAGATATCCTATAGTGGTCGACCAGTACCCGAATGTCTTCCCTGAAGATGTTCCGGGTATACCTCCTTGAATATATGTGGACATTAATATTGAATTGTACCCTAAAATGGCCCAGATTTCAACACCAGCATATCGAAAGGCTCCTATGGGGCTTTGTAAGATACGAGTGCAGCTGGAGGACCTACAGGGGAAGGGGTTCTTCCAGACCAATGTTTCTCCTTGGGTAGCCCGAATTTTGTTCTCCAAGAAGGCTAATGGGAGCTTAATACATTGTATTTACTATCATCACCTGAACAAGGTTACCATGAAGAACCAGTACCCACTCCCAAGGATTGAAGACCTCTTTGATCAAATGATGGGAGCTTGGGGGTTCTCGAAGATAGACCTCAGATCAAGCTATCAGCAGCTCAGAGTACGAGATGAGAATGAGCAGAATAGGACTTTACAAAGCCGATATGGACACTACGAGTTCATGGTTATGATATTTAGTGTGAAAAATTATCCATATGTGTTCATGGTAATCATTAATAGAATCTTTCACCCATTGCATGATCACATTGTATTATTCTTCATCGATGAAATTCTGATCTACTTGGCTACTGAGGATGATCATGTAGATCATTTAAAAGTAGTTCTAGACACACTCTGAGATTACTAGCTTTATGGTTAGCTCTCAAAGTGCCAGATCATTTTTGAAAGGTTCATTTTTCAGGAAATGTCATCTCAGAGGGTGGAGTTTCAGTGGATCTAGTGATGATAAAGGCAGTACTTACTTCAAAGCCACCTAGGAGTGTGACGGAGGTATGAAGTTTCCTAGGTTTGGCCAGATACTAATGGATGATTGTTCCAAAATTCTATAGGGTTGTATCACCTTTATCATTGTTTACGAAGAAGGGGAAACCCTTTGTGTGTTCATAGAGATTCCAACGAAATTTTTAGGAGCTGAGGCAGAGGATCACTAGTGCCCCCATCATAAGGCTTCCAGAGGACGACGTTGGGTACGTAGTCTACTACGATGCATTAAGGACCAGGCTCTGATGTGTCCTGATATAGGATCAATAATTTATCACATATGGTTTTTTATAAATGAGACTAAATGAGAAGAACTATGCTACCCATGACATTGAGTTAGCAGCAATGGTCTTTGCGTTGAAAAGGCGGTGGAACTATCTGATGGGTGAGCATTTTACTGTCTACTCTGCTCAATAGAGTCTCAAAAATATCATCTCTTAGAAGGAAGTGAACATGATACAGTGATGTTGTCTTGAGTCCCTCTGGGACTATAACTTTGAGATACTAAATACTCCTTTTATGGGTAACATTCTACTAAATGCACTTTGCAAAAGATCTGGTATTCAGCTGTTAGGTGTGGCGATGGTGCAACATGCCTCTTTGTAGATATCCTTTGTGTATCGAGATGGATCAACTTTTCTTTAGTCTCTTACAGTCTATCCCCCACTTCATCAGTGATTTAGGGAGGTGCAACAAGGGGAAAGTGACTACAAGGCTCGATGTGGTCAGTTATCCATAGGGTAGGCACCTAATTGATTTTATGAAGGTGTAGAGCACGCCATCCTCTTCAGAGGATGTACGGTGGTACGAGTGTCACATCGGGAGGAAGTGTTGAGGGACTTCCACAAATCCACTCTAGAAGTACATCCAAGAGGGGGAAGGATATAATAGGACCTCTCACAATAGCACTATTGGATGTAAATGATTTAGTTTATCATCCACATTTTAATGAAAATTTTCTTATGAATTTTTTAAAAAAATTGTCAATTAATTTTTAATGAAATTTATATGAATGTTTTTATTATTAAAAAATATATTAAATTTAATGTTATTTTCATTTTTAATAAGGTATTTTTTTTATCGAGAATGAGAAAGGTGTATTTTTTTGACAAATCTAATATGATTGAAATTTCACTCCATTATTAAAACACAGTGTTTTGAATCTCTGTTGATGATCCCAATTTGATAAAGGCAGTAAAAGGATCATAAAGATAATATTGTATATTTTAACGTGTCAATGTATATTAAGAGAATATAAGAGACATGTCCAAAAGGACCTATGTGAAAAACAACTAGGGGCCAATAGGCCAGTGTAGATCTTGCTAGTAGATACTAGAAGGATAAACTCCTATCCGAAATACCTACATGGCATTGTTACACTGATGACATGCATGGCACAATAATCATTCCCACCCAACATGGGATAAATATTCCAGGGATATATGAAGTGTAAATACATCAACTACTTACTTAAAATAGGTCCCTTTCATATATATAAATTAGGCCCTTAGGATCCTCATTTAAACAATTAAAAAATTGGATGAAACTCTAGAGATCTCATTGAATATCCCCTTTAGCTTTCCCTCCTTAAATTTTTCAAGTACCTCTTAAAAACACAAGAGAATATAGAATTAAGGGTATGAGAATGATCTAAGTCACATCTAGGTCTAAAGAAATAAGCCACCTGTATGAGAACCATTCTCCCCTAAAAAGAACCCACATGTGTGGGGGACCTCTCCCAAATCGGGGACCTTTATGAGTCCATTTTAGGAACTCAACGGGAGTTCTAGGGTGTCTTGTCAAAATAATCAACTAGTTTTTGTCACAATGGGGTCCAATTAATTGAAGAATCTGTAGCTTGTGTAGGCCTATAAAGCCTATGTGATGTACCACCAGTTCCCCCTAGGACATATGTGGCCCACCAACACTTATACCTATGTCATGAACCAGCATCCAAGACCTATACGATTCACCATTTGTGGAAACTATCAATGATACTTATGGAAGTTATGAAACCTCCACCGAGACCCTTGGATTTATTCAACCTAGATGAGTGGTACACCATCATGTCCTCCATTTGGGTATGTATTCTTATTTCCAAGGGTTCCCCGAACATGTCTGTTTGGAAAATCAGGGTTCTCAAGGTGCATTTGGGAATGTATACATATGGTCATGAGGACCCTTACCCTATCGAAAGAGTTGGGGATATCATGGTATTTATTATTATGGTTTGTACCATTATTTACACATCTTTTCTGTGAGAACCAAAGCCTCCATTTCTCAGTTGGGTGGGTAAGGGTTAGGCATTCTTTTCCATTCAACATGGAATTAAATCCTCCAACAGTCGCATAATTGATTATATTGATGCCAACCATTTGTAATACACTAGACTTTCTTGTAGGAGGTTTTCAGTCCTACTCCTCCACACCTCTATATCCATAACCATTATTTCTTCATTACCTTGGAGTCTCTAGTAATGTAACGTAAAAAGAGGTAAGTGCCTTAGCCCAAGCCACATCAACCATATCCCCGACCTTTTCTATCTTATCCTTGGTATCTTCGTCCATAACCATCACCACTCATAACATACCCCAATTCTCATACACCACTGAAAAAGGAAATGTGTGTGGTTATTCAAATATTCATCTTGCTCTGGTTTCTCTCACCGAGCATTACTCACATGGGATTAGAGGTTATTAACGATCATGACAACCACTCATTCCATCCAATGGATTGAACTATGAGAACTATGATTACAACTCTAACTAGGATATGTAGGAGTCCTATTTAAGGCAGAAGCTAAATGGTAATCCTTCTTTAGGATAATCCCCAATCATTATTCCCATCATATAGGTATCTTCTCGTTGACTAAACCCAAATTTATTCCCCCCAGATAACCATGATTTAATAAATCCCTTATGTTCCCTTCATAGGTGATAACCTTGTCAAGAGTAATTCCCATCCTATCTTCTCATTGGGACATACTCCCTTCTGATACATACCCATGAGGGACAAATTAGGTGTGGGTTCTCACTAGAGATGTAAATGGGATTTTATTCCATAAAAACATGACACATAGGAAGCCCCTGGGGATCAAAAAAACATCCTAAACAACCATAATTTACTAGGTCATATCCCAAGAAAGGGATAATTTTTCTTCAAATCTCTTATCCCTTAGAAGTTCCATATGGTGTTTCAGCATAAGTATGATAATAATGTATTACTAGGATGCTTCCTCCTAGAAATTCTTTCTACATGATGTTAAACTATATGGCTGGGTCATTATCACACAACCATAAATGGTATAGCACTCCCCAATATGAGTAACTAAACAACATGTGTTGTGATTCCATTCATAAGAAAATGTAGGATTCCCAATTATGGGTTCTATCCCAACAAAACCCAATTCCTATCTACCCAGATGCAGATAAAATCCAATGTGAAATTCATCTACTTTGATGAAAATAAACTATAGAGGGCCTTACAATGTGGATAGAAAAATATAATCTTCATAATAATGAATAAATAATGTGTATGTAGTATATGAATACATACTATTAACAAATAACCATATATACCTAAGAATATCTCCCTCACTGCAGAACATCGACTACATACAGATGATTTTTATTTTTACACATGGTAATAATTGATTGCTAATAATTTATAACTCACATTATACTTGTGAATTAATAAAGGATTCATGACCATTTCATATATCTATAATAGATTATTAGAATATTAAATACCCCCCATAGTTTTATGATCTGAGACTCTAATCCACTAGAATAATGAATGTTCCTAAGCATCATGGGTCAAAATCCCTAATGATAACCTACCTTTGGAAGGAATGTCACAATAGATATAAAATTTTTGGTTATTTCATGTTCCAGGAATTGACCTGTTGGGAACTACTCAAAAATAGAAAACCATTATGAGGAATAAAATATGATGGAAACAGAAAATAAATGAAGTGATTTGAATCTTTAACCTAGATGATAGAGTCACCTACCTATTTCCCCTTCCATTGTAAAAAATAAATGAGGGATAGACGGGGAAATCAATTACTTTTGTGTTCATCCAAAATAATTTGAATCATTAATAGGGGTTTCTTGATATTTTATGTTATATATTCTCATGAACATCCTAATATGTACTCCATTTGATATAATATATTTTTTCATGTTCTCACAAATGATTTTCCAGAATGCTATGCAGGCTAGTTCATCACCCGTGTGATGGACAGCATCACCGACACAGAATCTTCAACATTGTGTCTCAAACTCAAGAGTCTAAGGGTAACACCAAAGTAGTATTATCTTGACCTAGGAGGCCTCATGACAGGACCTTCTGGTCAACCATCACCACCAACTATCTTGTAAACAACAACTTGTGTTCATTAATAAGTCAATACAGACGGTCGTCTTAAACCATTTTTAGAGCATATCCCTATTGTGAAATGATTAGTACCTCCTTTATTTCATAGAGGTGGATCAATAGGCTACCTATGAACTCATCCAAATGAAACTGGAGTAATTTTTGAGGTCTAATTAAAACAATTTTCATTGAAAATATGTTGTGGAAGTGAACCCTAAACCTACTGATGGTGTTCCCACGACTATTTTCCCAAGCTCCCTCAGACCCAGAAATGTATGATGGCACAACAAGTATGAAAACCAGCTAATAGGTAATAGTTTCATAACTTTGTATCATCTATAGAAGAACAAAAACAATGTTTGGTTGCTAACACCGAGTGGAAACACACTCCCATTCACCTTCATTTACCTTGATATCACACTCTATGATAACAATTCTAGGAATCCCGCCAACCAAATATGAAGGCAACAAACAAGTCGTGACATCCACCCATTTTCACCCACCATGACTTCCAGAAGACTAATATAGATGTACATAAAGAACTAGGTGGATAATGTTATGTGGAAAATAGATACTATAAACATACACATTCCAATGTATCTCAGGCATGTCAGTATCCTCATCATGAAGCACATGGAGGATTCAGTTGGAAACACCCGATGGTAGGCAGATGGAAGACTCAACTCTCTACCCCCACACATGTGTACTATATGTACCCTCTAGATTGGCGTGCATGATAAGGGTTTGGACATAAACCTAATCAATATATGGAATGGGAATATATCTATGTTCTGGTCAATGAATCCACTATGCGCATCATGGTGATGCAGAAAAAAAACTGAAATCCCTTACCATATCCTTGAAAATTTCTATAATATAATCATCATGACTACCTTAGTACCCGAAGGATGGAAACCTAACTCTATCCCCAAAATGTTTTGGATCATCAGTATAACAACCCAGAGCAGACACATACCTCTGCTCTAATCCAGTATGGTCAAGGGAGAAGTTCTCCCATTATATATAGATAGTATTATTGAGAACATAATGTAGTTCCAATTTTATGTAATTGGACTCTTCAAATGGCCACTCTAAGGAGGGAAAAACAACATCCCATAATGACCACATCTCCAAACATGTGACCCCAAATTATTATAAGATTACATCCAATAAGAAGTCTCATCTGGCACAATTGGAGAACAAAAAATCCATTATGTGACCAGTATTCACATAACCATGATGTTCCTGAAGCCCTAAGGTAATTATTTATGGCAGATCATGATATTACCATCTTTTACCAAATTATGGGTTTTGTGGTAGTGATTTTGAAGGTCCTCATATGACACAAACTCGTCAAGAATTTCTTCATGACAATTTGGTCCATATCAATAACCTATATCTTGATGAGGTCCATGTTAACCCTCCATGTGGCCGAATACCATAGAGAAAGAGGATATTCAAATTCATATAATCCACCATGGTGGTCCTTCCCATGATGGTTTTCACTAAAAAAGATATATACCCAGTAATGATTATCTTCATCAAAATAACTATCAAATTTATAATGTAGTGGTGATAAACCTCTGTATAGAGAGTCGCTCAAAAATATGAGGCTAGTCATGTCTGATTCATTGTAACTGGTAGGTGAAATATGTTCACAAAAAGAATATGTCCCAAGGAAATGTTCATTCTCTAAACCACACATGGGTCATTTTCCATCCACCATAGTTGTGGGAATACGAACAAATCACATTAATTGTGGTAAGTCAATCATGTAGCACCAACTCTGGTCATACCAAGGTAAGGGACCACATGTGATAGATGAGAAAGATATGCTAAACATAATTAGACATCTAGCTAATGATTAAATACCGATTATCTTATATCCTTTATCCACCTCTCAATAAATCATTTTAGAGGTGTTGGATGAAAATTGTATTCTTGATATCCACCTCAACTTTTGGAAAAATATTCATTACCTAAATAAAAATGTATTAACATATGATGACTATAAACTAATGTCTTGCGAACATAAGGGTTACAACACAAAATTGACATGGTATCTCTCCTATATTCCTATGATCCAAATATTTAGAAGTAGCAAGGAGCCTTCAATGTCAATTCCACAATGCATTAACGAGGTTTTGAATGATGATCACAGATCCCCCAACTGGTGTAATTATTAGAGGATGTGGAATAAATGGAGCATTACATATCACTATGCTCTAAAGACAGCAAAACATGCCAAATGTGGAATCATGAAATTACATTTCCCCATGCTAGATACAAAAAATAGAATTTGTTCATGACCATTGATATGATCAATAGGAATAGGCCTTAACCGACTCTCTCTATAATAAATCCTGATGAGAGAAAGAAATTAAGATACTTTAGTTTTATTCATCTAAGAACATTGTATAGGAACACCTCTTTGGGTATTTCAGATGTTGGATTGTTAAAATTTTAAAAATTATACACTGGTATTTCAAAATGGGAGATTCAAGTGAGTTCCAAATAATGAATTCAACCCATGTTCAAACCATAATCCACAAAATTATAAGAGAAATTGCAGTAATATATTCCCCAACGGTTTGAGAACAACCCCATGCTGTAGTGTTGTGGGATTTTTTAAACCAAAATTGTTGGTCAACTAACCACGAAAAAAGAGTAGTGAGTGTAGAACAAGAACATCTGAAACCCTCAATCATAGGGTATTTTTCAAACAAACAATCCTCTATTATGTGGAGATCAATCATCACTTGATTCTTTAATATTTGAAAGAGTGAATCATCTCAAATCGTCATGTCCCCTAATGTGGTATGTCCACATAAAAAGCTCATGACTGAACTTTTGGAAATTCCCTTTGGATAATTATTCATTAAATATCCCTCTTGATACCAACAAAGAAGAGAAAAAGTTCTTGCGAAGGGCACATAATAAAGAAATCTCGTAGATAATTCAACATAATATCTATGATGAAATATGAATGTGTGGATGTAATCAACATCGTCATTGAAGACAACCCAGAATGTACACCTTATTTAGAGGATTATGAAGAAGAAGTTCGTGTTCATGAAATGTTCCACATCGAAACAAATGCTGAATGTGTGTGTACCCGAAAACAAAGGCCCGCCTAAAATTTAGATATCCCCACAAATAATAAATCTCTAACTCATTGAAAATATCATTATATTGTAAAAGTTAAGGTTCTAAAAATGTATCACCTTATTCATGGAGAAGGCCAAACCCTTTCTCTAGAATAATGATTTTCTCATGAAGAGGAGGAAATGAGAGAGATGAAAAGACGTAATGTAGAGTTACTCTGAGGTAGTCTAACTACCAAATGTTCTATATATGTAGACCATCAACTCTCACTACTAATAGTCTCACGTCCAAAAATATGTTTTTCCACAAAATTGAAGGAGACATCAAACATCCTCTCAAAGGGATAAATTAACCCAAAATATGTTTGAATCCCGTAATAGTAGATTAAGAATTCCCTCAATTGGTCACACAGCTAGAACATGAATAGGAACATCCTTATAATCCTTCCATATTTTTTTATCCATGATCGATACAAGTATTGATGCCACTAGTCGTCCTTCCAGTCACCGTACCCATTTGTGATCCATCTTCCACACCTATTTAGGTCCCAGATCAGCCTGACAAACCATGAATTCTTATCGACATCATTGGGAAATTGATGACACGATTGAAATCTATGGAAGGAAATAAAACACTTGTACAACCGAAAAAGAATAATTATCCCAAATTGGTCGATCCTACACATCATCCGACAATCTTCAGGAATCCTATATTTCTTATTTGTAACAGCTTCGACGATCTGGGGAAACACTTTCCACATTTTTCCTCTTAATTTTATTCAATTATGGGATCCCCTAAATAAGAAGAAGCAATGAAACTCAAATAATTCATGGAATAATATTAGGGGATTTCCAATTTATGGAATATGAGTTCACAGACTATACCGATCAATGGATGGTAAGATCTCCATCAGAAGTTAAAATTCAAGTTCATCTGAATGATAAACAAGACTATATTATTTGATCATACAAACTGAAAAAAATGGATAATGAATGGGTTCCATAAAACATTTCCCAGTATAAAGTACTGAATTACTCATTGAAATTATCACTCCCTCAATAAGATCAGTTTCTTATCTATATAGAAAATCTCTAGTAAGAGTTGTGCAAACCAATGATCCCTATGAAAAACATAGTAGGGTATCATGATCTTTCTGAAATTGATAAAAATTTGGAAAGAAACATTGAATATACCATGACCATTTCCCTAGTAATCCCATCATCTCATATAGGAAGGAAAGGAATGTTAGAGGGAAATATAGTTAAACTTAATTAGGCACCTATACCCACTCATACCTCAAACTATATGACATACTTCAATGACCCACCTCCTGAGTGTCAAAAATGACCACCTCATCATGAATATATAATATATTAGGGTAAGAGGTAGATTTAGGAGTTAAAAAAAGGTCTATTCCATTCTGAACAACCATGTCCCTGGCTACTTCATCTTATTCGTGCAAAAAAATAGTCTATTTGATAAAGGCAAAGAAGCCTAACCAATAAGGTGGTGGGGATCACCCAAACTAAATCCCCATCCAAAAAATGATAGGTAATCCCATCTAGGATCGATTTCTTTAAGGAACTCCATCAAAATATCGTAGATTATAGGAAATTGAAACTATAAAATTCACCAGACTAGGAGGCATATGTTTCTGTTACAGATCTGGAGGAGGAAGGTGAATTGAAAGATGTTAAAAGAATGAATGTGAAGAATTTTGATGACTGGATGGTCCTAAAAATAATAAATTAGTAAAATTTAATTCTAGTAACATATTTAAATTACATATTTTTTCCACATACTTCTTTGGATACATAAATTCCATCTTTATCAAAAGCTCAATCCATTTAAGTCCCATCCTCAATGATGCGACATGTCAAGAAGGATAAAGAAAAAAACAAAAGAATAATATTTTATGTCAAGGAAAAATATCTCCCTCAACATAGGATATTTATTTTCAAACATCTCAAAATAAATAGAACTATCCCGCCAAATGGTACAACAATAGTCGACCTCCTAGGTAGAGTATTCATCAGATGAGTAGTTGATCATTGGTTCAATTAATGTTATTCACATAACAAACACCTACTTAAAGGATAATTATGAAATGAACTATATTTCCATGAACATTATTCTGGAACATGGGGAAGAGTTCATTAGGATCAATGATACTGGGGAAGGAATCATTGTTCTAGGATCCACTACTTCAACTAAACCCCTACCTGAAACATATACACTGCCAAAAATCATGGGAAATCACTCCAGTGAGCTCAACAAAAACACGGGAGTTCATACTCCACATATGACATGGTATTCCCTGGTATAGTTATATGTAAAGACCAATTAGAGGATATTCCACCTCCTCCTTAATTGGTGGGAAGGCCTAGCCTACATTTTCATCTAAGAGTAAGATCACATTTGGTTCCACCCCCCAAGTGTTAGTCCAACCACATCAAGTACAATAGGTCATATGGTGCCTAAAAAAGGAAATCCTCATTCAATAAATCAATGACCTCTGGATTAGAAATATTATGTCATGATGAAACTATCCCATGTGTCCGGTAATTTATGAATCTTAGATTATATAAATCTATCAAAAGACCACTATTGAGAAATTATAAAGGGATTGTCAAGCCCTCAATAATTTGAAGTTGAGGATATTGTTAATGAAGTATATCATACAGATAATGATAATTCTGAATGACAAGAATTCATTTCCTTCACCAAAAATGTTGAGGATACTATCATACAAGGACTTTTTAGATCCTTTTTTATATCTGACATGTTAAATGAAATTTATATTTGAAGAGACTTCAAAAATAATTTCTTAGGAGTATTTATCATCCTAGTTAGGACATATATTCATATGGGTATCAAGGAATCTCACTTCTGTACCTCCAATAGGATGTGATAGTGTTTTGAGAATAATCAAAAATAACATCTCAGCATTATTACACATAGAAATCAGTTCGGAGATCTTTTGTCTGACATAGGGTTCTTGGTAGTCTGGCAGGACATAGATTTCAATGTTCTAATGGTATGACCTTATCTACATCAACATGAAGTAATTACTTCAGAATACTTCCAATGCCTAAAATATTATATCAATATAGAAATTGGAATATTTATGGTCATAAGGCCCTCTTAAAATCCAATGAATCATAGTACATCGATGTCTATTTTTATCACAATGAAGGGAAGATAATAATGTGTTTTGATACTTCCATTATCGATGCCCCAAATGGCTTAGATATGATCCCAGTTAACCATTTCAAGATGCTTGGTGCAGATTACATGGTACCTTTACTTAAAATTGATATGGTGGGCCAGAATTTAAGAATCCATTCATCGGCATCAGTAATTTCAATCATGATTTCAATGACTAATGGTTCTAACAAATTTATCATCCAACCAAATAATAATTACGGATAAACTGAAATTATTTTCATTCTATCCTGTGAGCCTGAGCACATCTTAGTTTTCTATCCAAAATAGAGGAATACATCATTATTATAGGAGAAATTGACGAAACTCAATCTCATCCCTCTGTTTCTCCCTCTTGAATCCATGGAGGTTACATGCCAACAATTGAACCAGAAATGATTTCATCATCCTTCTAGTGTCCCAATGGAAACTCCCCTCATTTATTTGAGGATCTGGTTTTATCAAATCCTCCCCTAGATAAAGCAGATATTGGGGAGCATGAGGATGACAAATAGGAAGAGGAAGAATAAGGGGATCTCAAGGATTCCCCTCCATCATTTGATGAAGTTTCTCCCCCACCATGGATAAACTCAATGAACTAAATCTGAGAATAAAATAAGATATACTCCCCAATCTAATTAGTGTGTCCTTAGCTCACAAATATTAAGTGGAATAATCGTTCATCTAAATGAGGTGTTGAGATGTGTTTTAATAAAACTACATAGATATTATAGGACATGAACCACATGTTTCCACCCATATTTTGGGTTTTTTAGTAGATCATTAGTGATATAAGAAAGCATCTAGTAGACTAATCCAAAATCACACCTCAATGATTGAGGTTGAAGTGGATAAACATATCAAGGAATAGTTAATATAAGTGGTGGAGTGCCTAAAATATTTATCCAACATTGTTCATATGAAGAAAGATGAACATGAAATCATAGTTATCATTTATTTAAGTGATATCAATGGTAATTTTTCACAGATGAATTATTGGATCCAATCAAATAAATCATGAGTAAGGAATCAAATGGATACCAAGACCACTATTTCATGTTTGGATACTCTTAGTATAATCAAATCTTGATGGTCCCATAAGATAAAGTAGCCAAAGCCTTCATTGGCCCTCAAGGTGTATTCTATTTTTGGATAATGCCCTTTGTTTTGAAGAATTTATGCACCACATACCATTGTGTTATCCATCACATCATAAAACCCATCTTTTCAATGTTTGTCAAATCCAATGTTTATGATCTAGTGGCCAAATATACAAAAACATTGACTGCCTAAATGACATAGATTCCATATTCCGAAAGCATCGACAAACATACTCTAATGATGAACACATAGAAATGTTCTTCAGGGTTTCCTTAGATAAATTTCATAGCTTCATTTTACTCTGTCATGGAATCGATGTTGATCCTTAGAAGACCAAAGCTATCCTTTTCATGGCACGTCCTCATATCATGAATGAGTTAAGAGGAATTCTAGGACACTTGGCCTACATTTATCACTTCATAGAAAACCTCACAAGAATGTGTTTACCCTTAACAAAATTTATGATGCAGGTGGTCACCTATCTTTAGAGTAATGACATTTAAGAATCATTTCATTCCCTCAAGAAATACCTCTTTAGAGAAAAGATTTTGATTCTAGATGTTGATGGAAATTCACTAATTATGTATATGATAGGCTTAGAGTTATAACTAGGTGTTTTTCATACCTAAAAAAATGATGGTGGGACTAATAATTGCCTTTACAATCTCAATCGAACAAAGATCTATGCAAAGAATCAACATTCAAGTAATGATAAGATATGCCTAAAATTAATATTTTTCATTTAGATACTGAGGAAAAACCTATAGAACCATGATATCTACATGTTTTCTCATGATAATGAAAGAAAGTTTATCCTCGGTGATCCTTATCTAAGTGGACTTCTGACATGATGGGATGCAATCCTGCAAATGTTTGATATATAGTTTGTGCCTTTGAAAGTAGTGAATGTAAAATCATTGGACAACTTCCTCACTGAGCACCCATCCGTAGAAAAGATTTCATTATATAATAAACTACATGATGAAGAAAACATCTCTATTTAGGACAGCCCAAGAATATAGGAAAGGTATTTTAATAGTTCTTCCAAGATTCTAATAGGAAAAATAATGGAAGTCCCTAAGCTTAATAATGTCATATTGATAATTATGTTTATCACTATATAGAAGGAAGTGTTTCCTTATTCCTTTTTATTATCAAAAGGTGGTACTAACAATGTGATAGAACAATGAGCTCTCTTATCTGGTCTAAAATTGGAACCCCATGTTTTGATGAACCACCTTGAGATAAAGGGAGATTAATAATTGATAATAAAGATGATCAATAGGTATTATTCCATTATAAAAGAAGAGATAATTCCCCTATGCTAGAAATTATGATTTTTAATGGAAGAACTCCCATAAGATCAAAAATTGACTCACATCCAATGATCCCAAAATGCTTAGACTGATGCTTTGGAAGATGGTGCAAAATATTTGGATGATCCAAATTGGGTGAATTGATTATCATCATCACCCATTTTTGTATGGTCCCATATTTTATTGAGATTAGGGAAGAGAAAATCAATGAGTTCATTCACATCCTTGAGCCATATGGTCCTACTATTTGATGGACAAAACCCATAGTATAATATCTATAAGACATAGTACTTCCACTAGATTGTGTTTTAAGATAGAAGATCAGATGATGAGTGGAAAATTTGGCTTTTTATAATGGAACAATTTTCCTGAAAATACCTTTAGAAGAGAGGATTTGATGGAGTCCTTCTCAGATTTGTTGGTGGTGAAGAGATTGATGCCATTATTCAAGAAGTACATATCGGATCCTTCAGTGCCAATCAATCAAGGTATATGAATTTTGATCAAATTTGAATGCTAGAATACATCTAGCCTTTGGTGATAAAGTATTACACATAATTCACAAAGTAGTGTGATCCCTTCCAAGTGAAAGACAATTTCATCCTTCGACCCATAGAGTTACTAAAGTCAGCTTTATACACATGGTTACTTTATATATGTGGATGGATGTTGTTCGACCATATCCTCTATCTACAGTTAATATGTTTTACAATATCCTAACTACTACTGATTTCTTCTCCAAATGGGATGAGGCAATACCTCTAACTGAAATTAGGTCCAAAAGAATTGTTATCTTCGTAAACACTAATATCATTATTAGATTCTGTGCCCCTCATTACATTATTTATAAATAATAGAACCAATAATTGTTATACTAAGTTAGATATATATATATCAATAACACTGTATCAAAACAGAAAATCCATCCCTCTATCATGCATCAGTCGGTGAGTAGATAAACATTTTTAACAACACCCTATCGATTATACTTCAGAAGCAATTTGATATTGATAATAAATCTTGGCGTGATAATATCTTATATAGATTCTGGGCTTATCAGAATAAAACTCGAAATTTAATGTGGTAAACCCTGTGCTCATTGTTGTATAAAATATATATATCCTTCCCCATTGAGTTTCAGTTTCCATTGATTTATATTTACATTTATGACCAGCTATCCAATGATGATCAATACAATAATTGAATATATGAACTAGAGTGACTAGATGACAATAGATTGAATTCATTTAATCACCCAAAGGTGTATCAGAACAAGATTTCCCGATTCATTATCAATAAGGTCTTTTTCATTTATTCCATAAAGGAAAACTATTATTAGTCCTTAGGAATCTAATGAAACTATGAATGATGCCTTTGTTGTTTAACCCAATGTTGGAGGGACCTTGCTCCATACATAAGGTCTACTCTAATAGAGAATAATACTAAAATAAATGGATGTATAACTTACTAAAACACCAACCATTGCAAAGTTCATGTAGAAATAATTCTTTTAAACACATAATGTTCATCTTTATGACAAGAGGTTAAACTGAATAGCACTATTTGCATCCAGGATTCACACTATTAAACTATGTAGAATCATCATTCATGTCACTTGATGATAAACTGAAAGAAATGTTGTCCTATAGGAAATATGATTAACTTTGTATCACTAGTTTTACTCACGACATGATATTAAACTCTGTGGTTAAAATCTAAAATTTTGAAATTATTGAATATCCAAGATATAATGAGTAGACACTCCCTTTGGTCCCTCAAATATGTGTAGCTTCCATGTGTAAACCTCACTCACATCATTGAAACTCCCAAGTGGCACTTGAGCCCAATTTCACAATTTCTTTGAATCATATAGGTATGGGGAATGAAACTCAAGAACTACATGTTTAATAATTCTTTCCCCCACAAGATACATGATGACACCTGAGTCTTATCTCGTGGTCCATCTAAAATTTTTCTTTCACTTCATGTGATCCCATATCATTATTGAATGAATATAAACTACATGGTTCCACAAGAACTAAAAATTACTTGAATTTCATTCCAATGAGATAGGTAGTGATGCCCATATCCCCAATCATAAGCCTAACCACAAAAATAAAGAAACAGTCTCCCCTATTCCCTATGAATAAACCGAATCTATTCTAGGAATTCTTACAAAATAGATGATGTGATTTTCAAACCATTATGATTTTTGAGCCCAACTTTTATTCTAGAAAATATCTAAAATATATTAAAACCCCCTTACTCACATCAAAACCCTGTTTTGTGGGGAACAAACTTAAATAACTATATTCTTCTTGATTGGAATACTATTTATATAGGTAGTGACTCCCTGATATCCAATATTTGGTCCAACCGTAATAAAAAAATCCCACACTCCCTATGTCTGGATCAGACCCACACAGGGAGCCTATTATGGAAACATATTTATTGAACATCATCCTAATGAGATACATTGAAATTATCAGGTCCTACACTATGGATCATCTCCAATGTTCCCATCATTTCATTTCAGTTCATCTTGTCTTTACCGCATGATGGTAAGCTATATAGAATATAAAAAACTATGTATGGATTGTTTTCTCATCCTGATGATATTTGTAGCAACACCCAAATGCAATCTCTTAGGTAAACCACTACATAAATGAAATGCCTATGTCCTTCAATTTTTTACCTTTTTGTTGTAGAAGAAACTTTCAACACTCATTGTTTCTCACACCGATCACACTCATGTTGTATTAGGAGTTCAGTAAAATATTTCTCTCGAATCGTATTGTGAATGAATTCATATTGAGGATATTATGGTACTAATTAGAAGACCATAAAAAGAAAAATAGACATCCTTACGACACGTTGAAAAATAGAACAGACTTTAAATGATTTATGGTTGGATTCATTCCTATCCATATGAGATACATATTGAATGTAATATGTTAATTGCTGCTCCCATCCATAGCACAAGACAAGAAAATCCCTGAATCATCCATGAACATGTTTGATTTACATGGATAAAACTATTATGACTTCTCACTTTACACATACACACGAATCTTTTAGAACTATGTATGGCCTGATTCAATCCATTTTAAGATGTGTAATGATTCCTGGGGCATAAACAGTGGTCCAACCCCAATATTAAATTTTTAAATTCGAATCACCCATGTTCTTTCCATATGATGTTAAACATCATGTCCAATGTCCTCACCTCATGACATCAAACTACATGGTGACTATAGAGCAACATATGTCATGATTCTAATACAATTTAAATATATAGTGAATCCTAGGACTTATGCCCTAGCTCCAACCATGAAGTAAAATAGAATTTCCCCTCTCCAGCAGATACTAAAAAATCTATGTAGGAGTTTTATTTTGGGTTCTCTCTTCTGAGAAAAATCCTAGGAAATGAGAGAGTCCCACTAATACATATGATAAAAAACTATTAAAGGGTCCAATGAAACATTAAATCACTAAAAAATACCCATTTTTTCAAGAAAAACTCATAATAGTGAATAATTTAATTTATTTTTATCCTTTACTTATCATTTGGTGATGGATTGTCTGAACCCCGAGAGCTCCATTTCATGACAATAGAGTATGTTCCCTTGTTATACATGCATATTTTTCACCTATAATGGGATTTTCAGCCAATGGATTCCACTTTTTGGCAATAAAACACGTGCCCTGGTATATCGTGTATAAAAAATCGTCATAATAGGTTTTACATCCAGTGGTTACATCACCCTCAAGAGAAGCCTCTATATCAACATTATGTTTATGATAACAGAATTATAGAACACAAAATTTAAAAACATCATACATCCTCTAAATATTTTTAATATATCATTTACCCTGACCTGAAATATCTAGGATCATGGTCTAAATTACCCCTCATCATATGTTCAATTCATTTTGGAATAATCTTTGTCCATTTGATCATGTACCACCAATTGTATCCATTATCACTTGGTCATAGAAAAATGACCTATAATGTAGGAACCATACTTCCTATGCTTGGGTTAGACAAACATAGAGCATCAATTTTCCCCAATTCATTTGAAATTAAATACCCCTTCTATATTCATTAACATTCTCGAAAAACCAAACTATGTTTTTGTGAAAATAGGATTTTCCATAAGATTTTATAGGATTTAAGAAATAAAATGTATGAATTAAATTTATCTTTTTTCACGACCAGGTAGTGCATTTCCTAGTTTTCCATACAGAAATCAACCATTATAACATGCTTTCCAACCAAAGCATTCCATTATTTACTATGATGTTTTTTCTCTTCTTGGACTTACATAAACCAGTCCCTATAACGGGGTTGTAAATCAGTGGTAACATCATTAATGGGAGAGACATCCTCTAAAAAGAATAATCCCTTTTTCCCATACTATCATTCTAATCTTGGAATCCCAAAGTATTATATTATAATTTTTTACTTCCATACCTAAATTTAGTAGAAATTTTCATGATAGATTATTATGAATAGTATAATCATCAAAGCTTTGGTAAAATCTAAGGACTATAAACATTATCTCCCCCAAATATCCTTGCATCCCAAATTTAATTAGCATACCATAATTTCATTGTTGCATGACATTAAAAATCATAGATAATTTCTTTTCTACAAGACTATAAATTGTACAACATAATGTATTAGTAACACAACATTAAACTATGTCATAAAATCATACCTTTTCAGAAATATAGACTTATTCCCATGAAATGTTTTATCTAAAAAACACTCCTTCACACATCACATTCTAATAGTAATGGTTCCCTATTCATTAAATGTGATGACATAGATATTCCATTCATTTTTTGCATATCATAATTGTGTAACAACTCCCCCTTTCATATTGATAAATCTGAGTATCCAGAATCATCATTCACCAAAGTGAAATATAATTTCAAAATTCTTGGTAACTTCTTTACCACACATTACATTCCCAAGTTTTACATTCAAATATATTCCCCATAACAAGCCTATTATCATATGGATTCCACTAGTTGACCATGAAGTACATTCCCTATATGTCTTAAAATAATGAAACACTCATAATAGGTTTTTTAATTAGTGGTTACTATATTCATGGAAGATACATCCTATATTCTCAAATATCTTATTTTAGAATAAGGAACCATGTAATCAGGGATAAATATTCTACTTATAATTAACTAACCAATATTGAGGCATTCTGAGTCACCAGAACTTGTTTATGTTATAATTTCAAAATCCATGGACATTATTGTTCGACCTAAAACACTATACTTTTAGCCATTCATGCAAGACCACAAAAAGAGACACATGACTCAGAAGGTTTAAAATTTTCAAAGGGAGGATTAATAGAATTCCAATATTCCTGTTAAGTCACTTTCATATGGATTTCATGAAACAATTATGCTAATGGAACAAGAGACACAATGTTTGTGGGGTTTTCCAAATGACCCTTGCAACAGTCTAACTATGTTCACTAGAACCTTCAGATGTGGTTAATGTTATAGAGCCACCATCCCTATCATTATAATTATGATTAGATGTTAGGAAGATAAAATTCTACCCAAATTAGCCTTCATAATATGATTATAGGATGAGAGAAGGGATGGATACATCTATGATGGAGAACAAAATTTCATTTCATTTATGGAGAAAAATTAGAGGAAACCCTGCAAAATAGAATATCTTTTTCATATATGAGAATGGCCTTTGAAATTACTCTTCTACAATTTAAGAGATTCTTATGCACTATCAGATACAAGTTTTTTCTTATTCAGATGACCAGAATCAGTCCCCACGGTGGGACGAAGATCCACCACAACAATGGTAATGGTAGTTACCCCTTCTGAATAGGATTCTCTTAATGATTATTGTTGTTGTTTTAGTCACTATTTAGTTGCATCAAATTCTTGTTGATGGCACAAGACTTCAAATTTCTTCCTGTTAATTTTCCATTTTAATTCTGCCATCTTTTTTATAACTCTGTCCTGGTTGAGTTATTGCAGCATGAAAAAAATTATCATTGGTGAGTAGTTTGTCCTTTATAAGGTCATACAACTGTTTATTCTCTTAATCACACAAATGAATGTTCTATTTTACAGTAGTATAAATTGGATGATTCTAGAATCCAAAAAATCCCAATATGATGAAAAGAGATAGAAGTCATCCAGGTTTTGAAGGTAGTACTTCCAGAGATGTCTCAGATATCATTTTCTTGATGATCTTTCATGTCATGCCCTGTCTGACACTAAGAGAATTATTTATCTATGAAATGAATTAGAGCCTTAGTCATGTGGTGGGAGGAATTCTGGAATCAATAGAATTAAAATAATTTCTTTGTTCTACTCCCACTGAGATAGTAGCTATCTAACCTTTTGTTTTTGGTCGAGTTAACACAGATGTTTCACCCTCAGACCTAAATGAAGAAGATGATAATCCTAAATCATGACTATGAATTATTAATATCTTCACGACAAGATAATCATGATATTTGGTGACATTCAACTAGTAATAATTTAGAACCGTGACTAGCTTCCTCCCAAATATTCCTAAATTTAGTGGTTCATGTGGACACTTCTTGGGGAGGTACACTCAACTGAGCTAGTTTGGTCAACTTGAACCAAGGTTCTAATGCATCTCCAAATTTGAAAATCTCAGTTTGTACTAATTCATTAGTGTTGGGAAGGATGGATTTAGATGACCTACTCATCATGTGAATTTACAATATTCTCATTAAACAAATCTTCATGGTTTGAATTTTGATGTGAAAAATCAGATACAAAAAGAACAACTATGCACGTAAAATGTAAGAATGAGGAAAATGGCTTCCATCCAGTTTTTAAATTTTTTAAACCCCGTGATAAATACTTGAATATAAATTTCTAGATTAATTGAATACATCACTTAATATAATACATATTTGTATATTGTATCATAACAACCATTTAGGATATCCATGAAATGGTGGGAAGTACCCGTATTGGAACTGATGATGTTCCAGTCAGTCAAATCTTCAACCTGCCTCAATGTTTCGGGCCTTGAGGAGTCAGTATCAACACCAACACCATCACAATTATTCTTAGGATTATTATATCTCCGTTTTGGGGAAACAATGTTTTTAATATTTATTACCACTAGGACCTTTAGCGGATAAAATATATCTAAAATATTATAATAAGCGGATATTTAGAAACTACATAGAAAACCTAATAATGAAGTGAATCTAACATTACCATGACCATATTACCTCTCTATAGAAGTTGATGTAGATGTTGATGCATCATCTGCCACATTATATATTAAAGTGATATATTCATCATCACAAATTAGTACCACCCGTTGATTATCCTTGTCAATCATTGATGGACCGGTACAAGATCCCTTAATGGATGAATGAAATGAGGGTACAATTAAATGTTTAAAATGGTCATGAAGGTAGGTCGATCACGTTTTAATAGCAAATAGCATCCAAAAAAATCATAGTGTCATATTTTCTGGACAAACAGTAATGATCTCTTTTTCTTCCTCTCACGATATGGAGATGAGATTATATAACACATCTTCTCCAAGTAAACTAGAGGTAACTAATGTGTAATTTCTGTCTACATCAACTCCATCATGGTCTTCCCATATAGAGAGAGTTATGGCGGCATGAGGGCCTAATCTCCCACCTCTATATGAATTCCCATAGTGTTGTACTTCAGTGAATCATGCATCATTTCAGTTTCTTCTCCTACTCCTATGTCAAGATGAAAAATAAAATCCCCTCATTATTAATAATGAAGGATAAATTATTATAAAGGAAAAAAGAATAAAATCCAAAAAACATTATAATTGATAAGGTAAATATCCCATTCCTCCAATGGATGAAAAAATATCCCTTCGTGTAATCCTCAATATAGTATATTGGATTCATTCATAGAGGACATGTCTTCATCATCAGTTTCATATATGAAATCATGTAGCTTCATGATGTACTTTGTTACCCCATCCAAATTATGTTCATGATTAAATGATTAGGGAGCTTTTGTATCACCTAAATATGGAATTCAATATCTCCCCTTGAGAAAGTCCCATGCATCACTGATATCACCAGTCATGCTTTCCTAGTAATGAATTATTAAGGGTTGAACATAGTTCCTCTTTATTATGGATAACAATAGAATAAATTCTACACATTCTGATTGGAATGACTCTTCCGGATAATGTTATCCTTCTAAAAATGAGATTATTAAACAATAACATCCCCTGAAAATGGTGACTAGACCACCTAAAAAATGGAGGTGTTATCTCATTAACCATATTTTTCATGGCGATCTTTGAATTAGAAAATTTTGAAGCCTCTAGATCCTCGACATCATTTTTTTAGTTTGTCCTTAATACCATGCATACCCTGACCAGATGTTGCCATCTTTTACACCTGATATGTTCCATTTTTCAATGATCCTTAAGGGTATGATTAATCACTTTAATTTGAATATCTAGCTTATAGTAAAAATGATGCCTCTAACCAAGGTAGCATGATTGACATGTTGGATACCTCAGGAGACATAAAGATCCATAATTTTTGATCTACCATTGGATTCTTTCATTATAAGAACTTGTAGGGTTAATGTGGTTTACTGTGGAAGAAATTTAAAATGGAGAAAAAATCGATAGGGAACTAAAGACTCACAGATAATCTCATTGTCAAAACGGGGTACCAACAAACATTAAATGAAATATATCATATATTCCCTAAACTCGTCATTATTTTGTATAACATTAATGACAAAGGTTCTGGTTGTTGGCACACAAAATGAAAAACAAAAACAAATGTCTCTGGAAACATTCAAAGCCTCCAACTCCTCATCAGTTATCGAATTCTAATGTCATATCCTGGAGTCTTTTTGAAAAAAAATTTGAAATCAATTATCAAAAATTGTAACTGAATTTAGCACTAACTATAATCTTAAATGTGATGATATCCATCCCCACAAAACATAGAATGTTCTTGTGTGTCTAAACGGGGTCTTCCAATTGTATAAATACAACATGTAGTGATAGATTATTGTAAAAAATGTATCCAATTATATATTTTACGCGTCCTATAATTTGGCCACACCAAAGAAGTCCCTAACCTCACTCCTCCATGAGTCTCACATTATAAGAGTAGATAAGTTCGTAGCCACATGGCAATGAATACATCCAGGAAAACAATCACATTTATCTTGGAGTTAACCATATAACCACCTATGTTTTTACTCACATGTCTCCATTCTTGGAAAAAATGTACAGGAAGCACCCTGATTATCAGTAGTGGGAAAAATAGTACGGTGCATGAAAGTATGACCCTTACACTATACTAGTTCAATGAAATCCTTCATCGATGTTTCTGTATGGATACCAGCCCAGGGATGAGGATATTAGTTTTTTCTATCGATTTCATACTAATTTGAATGGTAGGTATAATAATGGTGTTATCCTATGGTTGTTATCCCATGTCATATTTTGTTTTATAAATTCAACTCATATTTCCCCGAGAATAGGATCCCCACATATTTGGAAGAAATATCATTAACTAAGGCTAAAATCATTATTTGATACATGAAAAAATTTGTTTGTGGACTCCATCGGGTCAATAATATAGAAATAATATAAGTATTCTTATAAATATAGGTCTGTCTTACCCAAATAGCCTCATAAATTCAGAAATCCTATAACTATTTTCTAAACACTGCACATGTTTGGCACACCCAGAACACTAATATCCACTAAGGCCTAACTCCCCCTCTAGAGTGAAGATCCAAGAATTCTTTATATAGATTAGATTGATCTATCATAAAATCAATAAAGGTAAAGTCATAAAACTAAGGATTTGTTTCTATGTTATATTTATTCATGTCAGGAGTACCCCCACTATGATGTAAAATGCAAATAATAGGGATTGTTCCTTCCCTATAAAGTACTCCATTAACATAGTTTTTTGCAAAGGGAGCACTGATATGTTTCAAAAACAATGATTTTGGAATCTTTTTCTGAAATTTTAGATTATAAACATCCATTAGAATACCATGATCAAAAAATGAATGGTATTTTCTTCATGGATACTCACATTGATATGGAATAAAACACCTCACCTAATGGGTGATTGAAATATTAAATGATGTCATAATAATCTTTTTTTATGGATTTCATCATTTCCGTTTGATGTGTCGTAGCTTCCTTAGTTGAAGTCATGAAGGTAAATATCTGGAAACCTACTAGAAGAAACCAAATTATCACTATAAGGGTAATGTATTGATCAAATAAAATTCCTAATTTAACAAAATATATTTCTTTAATTTTGAAAGGGAATGTCCCCACATTGGTCCCTCGAGGAGGTTACTCCAAATAGCCCTCTCAATTAGGTGACTCCATGAAACCCTCTTAATGAGATTATTCTATATAGCCTATTAAAAGAGGATACTCCAAAAAACCCCATCACATAGGTGGTTGTACCTTGAGATAAACCTTTGGAAACCATCATGAAGGCACAACATAATGAAGCTAGACAAACAAGCTGCATGTAGTTTGCAAAAATCAAAAAATATTGGTAAGGAAAATTCCCATGGCATTGGGGTATTTATAGTTACCAATGACCTATGCTGAAAACCCTACATAGAAAAAATATGTGGGAAAACGTTTCGGTGACACTACGAGATCTCGCTGTGTTATCTAGAATTTAATCCTTCATAATATTTCATGAATTCAATTTACCATAAGAATAGGCCATCCAGATTCATTTCAAATCCAAAAATTGTGGGGTGGAGGGGGGGGGGGTGTTCAAAATTTCATTTTGATAAAGAAGGGAAAAAGACCATGATGTGGATCATGAATATCTTAAACTATAAAATTATATTAAGAGATGATAAATGAGATTCTCTAATAAACATATTTAAATAACACCTACATGAAATAGGCCAGTGCAAGTCATTTTAGTAGAGAACAAAAGGCATAAACCCCTATATGAAATCATTGCATGCAACAACAATGACGAGAACCTATGTTGTAGGACAATCATTCCAACCCTATGTATGATAATAACGCTGAGTACCTATGTGGTGGACCGATGACAAAAACATGATTTGACTAGGTCCCCTTCTTTCTAATAAATAAGACTATTGGTTTCCTCATTTGAACAATTGAAAAATTGGATGAAACCCCAAATCACTCATTGTGCGGCCCCATCACCTAGGTCTCTAGTAATTTCTCATGTAGCCCTCCAAAATGAGACAATACAGATATTTAAGGGGATAAAGAATCTAAAATTCGTCATAGTGTCTAAATACATAAGTCGGATGCATGTGGACCATTATCTAAAATAGATAAACCACATGCACAATGTCCCTCTCTATATTTAGGGACCTGCATGAGACCCTTTTAGTAACACTGGGGAGATCTAGGGTGTCTTACCTATAGCCTCATCCATATTTTTTCACACTGGTAGCCTATTAACTGAAGCATATCCAACTCAAATAGACTTATAAACCCTATGAAATTCACTTTTAGGTCAACCTAGGATCTACGTGGTCTACCTTTCTGGCATACCTACACCAAGAACCTTCAAATAGGACCTACGTGAGTCACCCTTTGAGCCCACTATAAACACCATTTATTGGAATGATCCTCAATCATTGGTTCCCTTGACTAAATGGTACCATGTTGAAACCACCACAAACACCACCAGACATTCAGAACCTAGATGAGTGGCAAACTATAAAGTCCTCTATTTGGGTATGTATTCATATGTTTAGACGTTATCCACACTTTTCTGGTTGGCCGATCAAGGTTCTTTGTATGCATGTGTATATTTATACATAAGGTCATGGGGACTCTTACCCCAAGGATTGTGTTGGGGTGTTCCTAGTCTTGGGGATTATGGATTCATTGAAGTTCAAACCTTCTCATTTGTAATACCTAGATCCTCTAGTTCCTATGATGGAGTATGCTTCAAATTTCATTTTCAAATTAATATGGAATTAAATCCTCCTCTAGAAGAAAAAATTATTTTTAGAAATCCATCCTTGTGTATGTCCCTAAATTTTCCTGTGGGAGGTTGTATTTGTGCTCTTCTCCACCATTACATTATTAACCATCATTCCATCATTAAATTAGACTATATTCCACTGTGATGTTAATAGAGGGATGTGTCGTGTCCCCAACCTCTTCCAAATTCTCCCCAACCTCTTCAACCATAGCCCTGACCTATTTTGTTGTATCATCAACCACTTCCGATGTAACCTCGACCATTTCCACCAATGAAGAAGGAAATGTGTTTGGTTTGTCAAATATTCCAATTGATTTTGTTTCTCAAACAGAGCATGAATAATGTGGAACAAGAGGTTAGTATTGATTATGATAATAACACAATCCACTTGAATGATTAAACTATTACAACTCAGATTCATGCTCTATCCAAGATATGTAGAACACATATCTAAGGCTAGATCTCAATGGGTACCCCCTAAGGCTAACCCCCAATCCTAGTTCCCTTAATCTCGATATCCTCCTCAAGAGAAAACCCCATGTTAATCCCCCAAATCACCATGACTTAAAACATACCTCATGGTCAATTTACTGGGGATTTCCATATCAGGAGTTAACCCCAACCTATCATTTTAATGGTCGTACTACCCTAAAAGACATACCCTTGAAGGAATCAATACTCATTGGCCCGCTATAAAAAACTAATTTGGAATTTATTCCATTCTAACCCAGATATGTATGAATCTCCCATGTGGTTAAAACCCATCATCCTAATCCAACCATGTTATTTTTGACCATATCGGCTGTATGGTTTAATAAAACCTGGAAACACTTATAAATTTCAAGTTACTTGAGATATTTTCTCATAAGTCACACATTAAACATTTAATAGGCTCCTTATTCATAGACATAAATTCCACATGATGTTAAACTATACTGTATAGTTATTTATAACATGACCATAAATGAAATGATGTTCCTCGTTATGTGAAACTGAACTATGTGGGTTGTGATTTCATTAATAATGATATATAGGAATCTCGTTGACATGTTTTATCCCAACATCAATCAATTCTCATCTCATTAGGTGACTCTCCACTCTAGAGTGATATTCTTCTACCTAGATGACAATAATCTCCACAGTTCCCCACTGCGTGGATAGAAAACTGGCATCATTTAAATAACAACCAAAGAATATCTAATTAGTATACAAGTACATACCATTGATGTAGATCCTAAAATAAAAATTAATATATCCATCAATGAAGATCAGTTAATTAATAATGATGGTTCTCAATTCATACATAATAATATTTGATGGATATTATTAAGAAAACTCACATCATATTTGGGAATTATTGAAGGATTCATGGACAGATATTTAATCTATAAGAGGGTTAAAATGTAGGAAATAATTCTACCCAAATGAGACATATGATCTTGACTATACATCCTATCATCCAACATGAGTTCTTATGCATCCTATCTCATAATCCATAATGAGCACTTGGCTTTGGAAAGAAGCAACCTATAGATATCGAAACATTAGTTGTTTCTTATTCGGTGAACAGACCATATGGAAACAACATGGAAATAAAAAAACATTACAGTGTGTGAAATCTAAAGGAAAAGTATTCCATTAAAAAAATCATAGTTATTTTCAAATATACATATTTTCCTTATTTTAAATATATTTTGTTTTTTAATTTCATTTTCAATGTTAAAAATGTTATTATTATTATGATGGTTTTAATGATATTTTTAGTGTATTTATATTAAAAAATGATTATAAATCATTTTTTTCTTGTATAACACAAGAGAAATAATATAATGAAACCATTATTGTTCTTTCCCAAGATGGTATATGGTTAATTGGATTGTGGAAAAATTATCACTTTATTGATATTTCTTCAATATAATTTTGTATGCCAATTATGTATGGAAGTTGTATTATTTATTTTCTAATTATTGTTGTGTTAGACTATCTATGTGATCATTAAGACCTATTATAGCCATTTTTTCATTATTAGGTCTCATGTGACAAACTAGTTTGCATACTTGGCTAAGATCTTACCCATTTAAGTATTTTTTTCTTGTAACATGTTATCAATGGTATGTTTTCGATGACCTTCAAGATTAATTACATTATTATGATATTAGTTATTGATGATCATATAAATATATGAATAACTATGATATCTATATAATTTTTTCAACCTCCATTTAAAGGTTACGCTAATTTATTTTAGAATTATTTATTCCTTCAATAATATTATTCATGATCATATTATTGATTTAATTTCAAATCTATTCTATTATTTTCCATGCCATGTTGATTATTCCTTATTAAAAAATGATTAATTAATTTCTATTTTCCCTTAATTATCATATGATACCACATTTGTTTTGATTACCTTACAATTCATTTGAGGAAGGAATAAATTAATGAGTTCAAGGATGTAGAATATTTAACATAACTATATTATTAATATTTTTTTCAAAAAATGTACAGTGAGGCTCATGTTTGTATATATATTACACTGAAAAATATATTATTTGATCCCTTGGGATGAGACTATTTTGGTCTAGTTACTTTGTAAAATTTATGTACATTAGCTCTGAGATACTATAATTGGGGTTATTATAGTTGGTATTATAGAATTTTTAGTAGAACCATTGGAAATTGGATATAGGG
The DNA here is from genome assembly GCA_963277665.1 of Viscum album. Classification (NCBI taxonomy): domain Eukaryota; kingdom Viridiplantae; phylum Streptophyta; class Magnoliopsida; order Santalales; family Viscaceae; genus Viscum; species Viscum album. The sequence continues at coordinate 1,212,118,695 of OY728131.1, read as the reverse complement.
AAAATTATCATAGAGAACATAAAACCACCAACTAATTTGATGATAATTATATGTATATAATGATATTAGAATGTTATTTTAAGGAAAGATTATGTTTTATTCCAAAAAATACATCCCTTTATACCTAATAATGTTGAAATGGATTTACCATAAATTCACATTAGGGTAATAATCTTGAAAAGAGTTAGTTGAGTATGTATCAAAAATAATTTTTGTGCATGGTGAGTATACATTTACAATACACCTAGTTTGATACTCCCAATGGATATGAATGATTTAATTTACATATTCATTAATAATCGTTTGAAGGATCTAAATATATATTACACATGAATAACCTAAGATAGACCTAAGGTTTCCTAGGTGTAAAATAAAGTGATTCAATTTCGATATCTTATTAATTTTATTTTGTTTCCCACACTGACTATTCATACTCATATCATTGTTATAGTTTTAGTTGGGGATGTAACCTAGTGGAATCATGTTAACACTGAATTTGATGGACTATGTGGTGATTATAAAAACCTAAATTGGATTTTCAATGTTTTAAAATATATTATGTTTATGAACAATAACTTATTTGGATAAATGAATAAAAAATAAAATCTGATAAACTCTTAGACTCAATAATGATGATAATGATAAAATGTGAAGAGATCTCAAATATTTCAAAACATGAAAGATGGAATGATAAATTTCCTCCCTATCAAACAGGTGGAATGAGATACCTAAATGAAAGAGATAAAAGAATGAAATTTTATTTTTTTGTGAAACAAAATGGAATATATCAACATTTTTTAAAAGAAAACTGAATATTTCGATGGAGTTGTATGAATTTCATAATAAGGTACTATTTATTAATAACTTTCCTCTACATTCAAGATATGTATATAATCAAAAACAATTCATGAATCCAATGTTTACTCCTACGATAGTGAAGAAACTATGATTTTTTAAACAATAAACCATAAGTATTGAAGTGTTTATGTATTTTGAGTTGAGAATAATGTTATATGATTGTTAAATCAAAGTTATTTGGATATAAGTATTATGGGAAATATATAGAATGATCAATAGTATATCATATTTCAGGATTTCGAAACAACTGTTTAAAGGTACTAATAAATAAAAAAAATTAAATTTATAATTAATGGTATAAATGCTATAGTATTGTATATCTTTAAATTTCTTAGTGATTTGATGAAAATGTGATTTTAGTAATCATTTAAGATATTTGTAGGATTTTCGTGTATATGTAAATTGTATATTATAATATATTAAGAAAATAGATTGTGTTATTTTTTTAATGAAATTATGTTTTGATATGAGGATATATTATGTTTATGAATACCATTATGACTTTATAACATTAAGGATGATCATATGTTCAGATGCATTGATACATATTTTAAGGATTTAATTAATGAGATAATGAGGTGATTCAACATTTTATTAGTTTTTAAAATGATTTCCTTATTGGAGTTTACATAAACCTTCACTTTTGAATATGATTTTATGTTATGTTAATTATAATATATTATATATTATGATATTGATAATATTTAATGATAATCATTTTTTCATTAACAATGTTCCACTTTTAGAAAATACTTATAGTCAAGATATGGATTGCCTTTGATATAATATTTAAATTTTATTCGTGATATTTTTTGTGAATTTCATGACATTAATTAATTAATTGTGGATTTATATTTTCATTAATCATATTTCTGGTATTTTTAATTTGTTATATATATATATATATATATATATAATTTTAAGGTTTAATATCTTATTTAACATGAAATATTATTTCAAAAGATGTAAATCATTTGTTAGGTATTTATTTAAAGAAAATTAGATCACTATTGAGGATAATTATTTTTAATATTGAGGTTGTTGAGGGATGTAGGTTTTTTTATATTTAGAATAGTCTATATTGAATCTTTGTTGTCATTGCGAAAATATTTAGGGGTAATGTGTTATTGCATTACATGAATATTTGTTCATCTTAGATATTATCTTTCCTTTGGTTAATCATTTAACTTCTGGAAGTAATTTAAATATAGGATCAAATTTATGATATCCTTTTATGGATTTTGTAACCTATAAGTGTTGATTTTATTATGTCAAGCTTGAAAATTGTTTATCTTGAATACAAATCAATTGAGGAAAAATGATTTTTTATGGGGATTGATAAAATGGTGAAAATTTAATTGTCAAGTTTTCCTATTTCATTAATGTATTTGTAAAACTGAAAAAGGAAGGAGATTTTTTTTAAAAAAAATTCTATAATAAAAAAATTTAACTATTTCACATCATTTCCAATGAATTTATTTTCTCCCAAACACTCACTAATTTATTTTTATTTAGTATTTATCATTCATCGAACCAAATTATATTTCATTCTCAACTTGTGTTCGTACCTTTGTATTCTCTACCATTTCCTTTTATCAATATCCAATATATTTTACCCTCTAAGGGAACATATATATGTGATATTTTAGTTAAACATTATGTTCTACAGTTTTCAGTCTTAAAAGAATTAATATTATTTCTCTATACATTTTGGGATTTAGAGAATAGTTAAAAATTTTAGGTCTAATTTTATTTTCCTCATAGAATGTAATGCCTATATATTTTAAACGAAGAAAATGATGAATGTTTATTTAATACACCATAACGATATTAAGAGAACTGCTACATACTAATAAAATATTGTTACTTAATTTTTGAGTTATCACATAGTCATTGATATGGAGGGGAAAACAGTACTAGTAGAATTATTAAATATATATAAAGGACCCACTCCATAAAAATTAATTTATTATTTTCTAGGAAATATTAACTCATTAAAAGTAATGTTATCTAATCCTTATATATAAATTTAAATTAATGAATAGTTTTCAATGATTTTTAACAAAATATTATAATTAATTTGGGAAACAACGATAAATTATATATTAAAAATATATATTCATTTTTGAAGTAAAAAAATAAAAATTAATTTATGGGTAATTTATAATATTAAAAAATATTTTATCCTGTGTGAATAGTTAAAAATAACAAATTTAATTTATAATAGTACATATTTTTAATAATAGACATAAATATTTTTTCAAAAATATTATTTAAATATAAATTTGTAAGATTATATTATCAATATAAAATAGGTTCATTTGGATCATTTCTATTATAAATTTTTTATAAAATAATATTAAAAAATTAAATGTTTTTCAATTAATTTTTCATTTTGAATCAAAATTAATTTCAACCATATAATGAACTTTTATAAAAAAAATAAAATTAATATTTATATCCTGAAGCATTAGATTTTTTAAATATAACACATTTTTATTATAAAAGTAACCACATGTAAACAAAATATCAACATTGTAATGATGAGTCAAATAGTTTAGGTTAAAAATAAATGGAAATAGAATGTAAAACGACTGTAACACTTTACATAATTTAATTAGTTAAACAATGTCCATATATACACATAAAATATTATTATATATGAGCTCTTTTTTATTTTGGGGTTATTTTTACATTTATACTATTATATTTAATGAAAATAAAAATATATCCTATAATTTTTTAATTAAAAAATAAGTTTTATTTTATGTATAACGAATTATAAATTTGGTTATAACTATTTACTTGAAATATAAATAAATAATTTTTCTAATTGTGTTTTCTTTATAATTATTTTTTACGATATAATTATGTGAAATTAACAGGCTAACCTGATATAATATTTCTTAATAGATTGAAAAATAAAATAATTGAATTTAAAAATATTAAAAGTTATATAATTTAAATTAATTATTTCTTCCCTTCAATTTAATAGATCTTTATTAAATTTTAGGTTAGTTTGAAGGGATTAAATATTAATTCCCCCTTTATCTTGATGCAGTTAATGAAATATTTAATTAATAGATTGAAAATTTAAATTAATAATATTTTTACAATAAATATAATTTTATTATATGTAAAAAATCCTAACAATTATATGTTAATTTTAATGAATTGGTTCTGTCTATAGTAGTCATCCAAGGTTTATTATTGTGTCATTTTTTTATTATGGAAACATTATTGACCCTTAATGGGTTGAAACTTTTTATATTATAGAAATTATCAATAGGGATAATATAGCTTTAAATTTAAAATATATTATTGTAATCATAACTATTTTTTTAAAATTTAATTAAAATATATTAATTCAACTCATATACATCTTAAAATATAATTACATCATTTTTAGCTATATAATAAAGAAGAAGAATTTATATTAATATAATAAAGTATGAAATTACATTCAAAACCCATGTTATAGAAGGTCACCCTTCACTAGCTTAATTTTACCACTTTGAGAAACAAAACATTCCCAATAAATACCTATTTGTCTTCAAAAATACTTTACTATTATTCAATAGGTTCTAGTATTCTTAATGTATCTTCCATAGTGTCCTTGAGGGGATATCAAAAAGTGTTTTTTCAAATAAGATGTAATCGACTTAGTTGTTCACATTTTTTATATCATATTTTACTCATATGAATATATGGTATTTATAATTAATTTATATATTCAGTATCCAAAATAAAAATAAATGTTGTTATTATTATTATATGACAATTATCCACCCTCTTTCCCATCATGAAGGATGTTTGTTTATCCCATGTGCATACATACCACCTACCATATCTATCTTGCAATACCTTTAATTTTTCATAAAGATATCTACTGTTTAGAAATTACAATGATTTTTTTCTGTATATATGTTTTTTATGAAATAATTACTGTTATGGTATTATAATATCATATGTAACTTCATACCTCATAATCAGTTGGAAACGATAATATTACAAATACGTATGATTGAGATATAACACCAAATAAATATGAGAATCATTTTAATTTTTCATTTCATGTGAATGGTAATAAGGATATTTTTAATGATTATAAAAGATTTATAAGGAATAATTATGAATATATAAAGATTAATGATAATTTATATTTCATTCTTTAATTCCTTTAAAAAGTGAATGTTATGTTCACGCGTATGTATAGTCTACTTTCTCCCTGAATGATGTCATTCATTTCTCCATCTATATATTTAAAAGATTACTAAAAATTTATATATAAGAAATATATATGTTGTTTATATCATTATAATTTTTTTTTAATTTTATGCAACTAAGATAAATATAAGAGGAAAAAACTATGAACCCAAAACATCCATGAAAATGAAGAAACAATTATCCAAAACATTGACTATAATAAATAATTATCAATTAATGGGTGATAGAAGATTTTAAGTAAATAATATATGGTATTATATATATTATTATGTTTTGGTAATAGATTTATCATTAATAAAATTTTATAATACTTTAGGATCATACATATATTAATGATGTCAAAGAAGAATTAAGGGACTCTCATCTTACTTTTACTTCAGTGAGACATGTGTCATACTAAATATTTAATCATATTTTATTGTGTCTATAATTCAATTTTATGTTTAAAATTAGCAATATAAATAAAATCATGATATTAAATGCATCATTTATTATTATATCATGTGTGCTATGGTTCAGAAGTTACAAAATATGTAAGACTATTTCACAATATCGTCCTTATTCTTGATTGTTTATTTTTAAGTATCTAATGGGGGAATTATATGGACATTCATTCCAAATATAAACAAATTTCCTTATAATATGGTAAATTACATAAATGGATCATTTTTCTTTATAATTCTTATCTATAGGTGCTCATGATTAAATTTTTTAAGGAAATCATAAAATATTTTCTATTCTGTCTTGAATTCAATGTGCTTTTTTAATAGAAGATTAATTTTTTTTAATTATCATTAAATGATTTATTATTTATATTTTTTCCACATTTTCCTTTTTACAAATTAGATTAAATATAATATTATTTTCATTTTAAATTTGATTTTATTTTGTTCCTTATAATATAAAACAAGATGGAATCTTTTGCATTAAAATAATTAGTACGAATACAATTCCAATTATCATAAAAACACATTGTGTTGAAGCATCCATTAAATGTATAAATTTTTCATTATAAATAAAATATAATTTTATCATCTCTTATATTTTTATAATTAATGATATATTTTTAAAATAAAAAATTTTATTTTCCTCAAGACTGTTTTCAATATCCTTTTAAGGTTTTTCTATTAATAAATGACAATAAAAATTTATTTTTATTATATACCACTCATTATATTTTATAATAATGTTATAAATAATCATTATTTTACTGATTCATAATCAGTTTTATTAGAACTTTTTTAAAATTTCATATGATAGTATTCCAATATGGATGTTTTTGATGACTAGATTTTAAATGTATAACATCTCCTTTCATGTGATGAATGAATTGTATATAGTAAGTGACTGTTGGGGCCTGATATAACCCATTTAATCATTGGTAGGTCTCATTAGAAAAACAAGTTTTGATAATTGGCCAAGGGATTACCTATTTAGGTGGGATTTATTGTAAATGGTTTGTTTTATATTAACAATATTTTTCATTTCATCGATATGAGATTATTTTTGGTTTACCTTGTGAATATGTGATTAATCATGAAATTCATCGATATGTTTTATGATCGTTTGATTTTTAAAATGGAATAATCCTATCTAAAACAATACAATTCATTTTATTACCCATTCTGATTTGTGTGATTAAATTTAAATTGTTTTTTATTTATGTTGTGATACTGATTATGAAATATTTATTCATGATAACTTCCACTATATGTAGCCTTTACATAAAATGTGATCGAACAATATTTTGTTTTCATTCCCATGGATATGATTAAGGAATCACAGAATGATATTTATTATATAGAATATTTTACATCATGTTGTTATTATTTTTATATTTATAAAAGAAATGTCACGTTCAAGTTTGTATATATATTATCAAAACTACAACACTATTGGGTCATCAAGGGTGTGATTGAATGTATCTAGTGACAATTTAATTATGTAACCATTCTCTTGGGTCTAATGTGGTCAGTTTTTTAAAATGTAAAATAAATAATAAGTTGACAAAATTTATAATTATTATATAAATTTTAAATTGATTATTATTTTCCCGTCTATATAACTATCGACATGATATGGTGATGAAAAAATAATTACACCACTATTTTGTGATGATCAGGAATACATTCTCCCATGGGTGTTTTTTATTTTTCATATAGTTTTTAATAAATAAATATAATATTTATATTTATGTAATAATGTGTAATTTATATGATATATATAATATTAATTCAATTATATCTATCATTATGATCTAACAAAGTAGGCCATATAGAAAAATAAAATACATCATCTTGGTGAGGTAGCAGTGCATAATTACATAGAAATAATATATTAATTTAAAATTATATGGATAATTATATGAAACTAGTATATTCCATATACATAATATCATTATATTATATTGGATATATTGATGTTATTTTATAAAAATTTCTATTCTATTTTTAAATATTTTAAATGCTAAAATAATAAGTAATAAACAACATTGTGTTCTTTAACTATGATTCAGATTACCGCTGTATGTTTTTACCTAAACCATTTTATTGATGGTATTGAGATAACTCTAAGACCCATAAAAAATGAGAAATGATAATAATGAATGTTATTTGGTATTAGAAAAGGGAAAAATAAATTTATGTGTGTATATGAGGGGAGTGATAGTGTAACACCGGAGACTTTTATGAGAAATTTTTTTTTATGTTATATAAATCATCAAAGGAATCTTTCACTACACACAACACTATCTTGGCTTTCTTTACACTCAATCGCGACCTTCCTCGATAGCTTGCGTCGTATGCAATACCGACTTTCACTTAACAACGATATGCTATTAAAATATTATTAAAAATATCCGTTATTAATAGTAATACCAACTTTTGGAAATTTTTTAAATTTTATTTTTCAAAATGGACTTCATTTTTGGATTCGGAATATTGAAATTAGACTACGGTGAAATTTTGGTATTTTTCTGAAAACTTTCTATTTTTGATGAGTAGTGAAAACACTGTGTTACTATTTAAAAACCAACTTTTTATTTAAATAATTATATATTTTATTTAAATTTATTTTAGGTCAAAATTTATACACAATACCTATATAAGTTCAATGCAATTCATTGGAGTCATTTTATAATAATTTTAGATATATAAAAATTTTATTTAACTTTTCATCGTCTTTTACTCACCTCCTAGGAGAATTTGCAAATTTACATAAAACGTAATTTTATCGCTTTTGTGAATGGAATTTCAAAAATCCGAGAGACATGATTGATGTCAGTAAGTTAAATGTGGTTCAATGAGATGAAAATAATTTTTGGTGAATAGTAACTTTTTACTTTTATTTACAACAATTAAAAGTAAATAGGGTAATTAAGGGTAAAAATGATATTATGATTACCCTAACACATGTCCTAATTCTATTGGATAAGTTTAATTCGACCAAAAACAACATTAGGGATAAAATATTACCCTTTAGGCCCACATGGGTTAGATTAGGACATTTAATATTAATTTATTTAAAGAAGGGTTAAAATAGATAAAATCAAAGTTTAATAGGTGAATAATTTTTAATATAGGGTTATACATTAGATAAATTCGACTATAAATATTCATTAGAAATATAAAATGATTTAATACATAATGGTATTTTATTTGTAATTTTTAGGCTTTAAATAATTTAATTTATTTATGAAATAATGATGATATAGTAATTATATTATTAATGAAATATTGACATAATTGATGATATAAATACCCAAATAAATGTAATTTGAGACTTTTTATGAATTCAAATAATTTTATATTTTAATATGACATGTCAGTATTGATTTAATTAACATTTTTTGAACTAATCATTCTGGTATGATTTTCAGAAAAATCAATTACCAAATAGTGTCAAAATTGACATAAAATAGTTTTTAAAACAAATATTATATTATTAATAATTATTTTATTCCTAAAAATATATGGTTCAGCCAAATTTCTTATATAAGGTTATATATATTAATAATAAACAACTTGGGGTTCGTGTGGCTTTTTATTGTATGTTTATTAACCTTATAGTTTAATAAAAAAAGACATGGTAAAAGTAAAATTATTTAACATAAAGTTAAATATAAATGATAAGGTTAAAATAGAACCCTAAACTTGTCTAAATTATATGGGATTAGAGGATTTAGACCCATCCCCAGGTTATCTTCTAAAGAAATAAATTTGTAGCAATTAAAAACCGAATATGACTTTTTAATAAAACAATATTTTATGTTTTTTCCAAGGTGCCCCTCTCCTCCCTTATAAAAGGGAACCTCCTCCCTCTCTTCCTCACACCACTTTGAGCCTTCTAGATCGGCCAACCCCTGCCAAATTCTCTTCTCCACTTCCCTAGAAACATCCTAGATGTCCTGGTCTTTTTTAAAGACCAACTTTAGTGCCCTAATAGGAGGTCTCAAAGAGGCGCTTCAAAGAAGAGGTAATGTCAGTTACCGATTCATTCAACATTATTTCTTCTTCCACATATTCTTCTTAACGTGTTTAATTATGAAGTAATAACATAAGTATCACTAATATACTTATATGTTATTATAATTATTAAACAAACCTATTTCACCATTTATCTATCCTACAGAAAACGAAATCACCGCGCGTGCATGCGTATGGAATATCGTCTCCACACCGTGGTGTAATTTATTTTCCACCACAACCTTACTTGGATGGGTATAATGGTGAAAATAAATAACTATATATAATTATTGTAAAGTGGTATTGATTCTTAAATAGTATACATACACTCCAATATAGTTTCACGATTATGGGAACGATATCATCGCTCGTGCGTACGTACGGAATACCGTCTCCACGGTGTGATGCGACTCGTTCTACATGATCTTAACTGCATAATGATTATATAAATGAATTGAATGAATAAAAATGATATATATTACACTAATACCATTCTTGAAATGAGGTATCTATAACCTAAAAAATGAATAAGAATTTCTTCGACAAAACACGCATAAGAACAAAATGTAATAAACACACGAATAACAAGTAGCAATGAAATATTACTTACAAGAAGCTAAGTATATGACCATATTAGATATCATAACAATGAGTATGATTCTGGAATAGGTCAATGATATTATTTAAATCATTATACATGAGGTTTGGACACTTATAATGCAAATCAGACCTAAGGTAAGGGAAAATCCCAAAATCTCATTTTTATCTGAGATTGTTTATACAATGGTATTTACTAGGGTGTGTTTTATCATCCACGTCCATGTTTCCTCAATATGTAATATTATTTCCATCCACCTAAAATTTTTTAAAGCCAATTTTACCCTTCGTTGTGTTTTTAGTAAAATATATGAAAGGAATCTTTTGTTGTTATTCGTACAAGGTAATTTTTTACTTTTCCAACATATGTATGAGAAGAATGTTTTTTTAACTTTTACGGCATGAATGTATTTTTAAAACATTATTTCCAAGAATCGTCCTTTACAAGTTTTCAAGTTCATTTTTAATCAACTTCTTTTAGTTTAAAATTGTAGGACATGTTATGATTGGAAAAAAAATTTGAAGTAGAAAAGATATTTTTCTCAAGAATGGAGTTCAAGTGTTTTATCAAAATTATTTACCATCTAAGATAATATAGTGTTTTGTATATATCACTATTATTATATTTATTTGATTATGTTGTGATGGAATTATTTTTTATGAATTCCTTTATCTTATATGAATTGTTTTATGATGTCACGATGTTTAAGAATCCCATTATTATTACATGGGTTATGAAATGATGTATGATTTTTTGATTTTGTGGAACACATAAGAATGGTATCATTATAAGATGGGTGGGGCCTATATCTCCCTCCATTGAATTGGGTAATGATTTATATCTCTTGAGATAGACATGGATGGAACGGCATGTTAATCCGGTTCAGTGAAACATGAGTGAAACGAGGAGTGAACTCGGTTCAGAAATGGACTTTGTCCGCTAAGATAGTCTTGGAAATGAGTCATGACTACTAATAAATGATTCTCTATGATTATTTGTGTATTCCATTGTGATTCATGTTTTATGTTATGATTATTGGGATTACATTTCACTACTATGATTTATCCCATGTTATGAAATTATGATCTCTTTTGCAGGTTATGATTTCCAAAATGATATGTTCTTATGAATATGATGTGATTGATATTTCTTTTTTTTACTCTTACTGAGAATTTTATCTCCTCCTTTTGTATGTTTTTTTTCAGGTTAGTAAGAAGGATATTAAGTAAGATATTCCAAAATGACTCTATATATGATAAAATAAAAGGGAGATAGTGTAAATGATTTATGAACCAGTTGTTTATTTTTCAAAGTTTCTAAAGACACTATACCTATACAGTTCATTCCTGGTTTTGTTATATGTTTTAATAAGTGTGCTTCAATTCTGAAGTAATAACAATGTATGTAAAGTATAGGTTGTTATAGTTGGTCTCAGAGGAAAGGTATAGTCAACCTTTGGAAACTAGGATGTGAAAGCCTTAGTAAGAACCCTAAGGATAACTCTAAGCATAGAACAAAATCTTAGTCTTTTAGAAATGGCCATGAATAACTTATGATAAGACCTTAAGTGTAAAATTTTATTCTTGATTATCTGGTTTTCCTATTATAATTAGTGTTGGTCACACTATTCTTCTAGGTTTTGGTCAATGTATGGAACCAAAAAGAACTGTGTTAATGCAGAATGCGACAGGAAATGCAATGATTGTCCCCCTGAGAAAACAAATGTAATGGGATCTGGAATGGAAAATCTTGTAGCCATGATCACACAACTTTCTCAAGCTATGAATCATGAAGGAATTCCAAACAAGCAAAGGAAGTAGAAAAATTCTATTGAATCCTTCATTAGGTAGCGTCCACCTTCATTCAGCAGGTCTTCTGATCCATTAGTGGATGAACAATGGATCAATACCACTGAAAAGATATTTTTAGTTCTTCAATGTTCTAAACATGATATAGTCATCTTAGCAGTGTATTGTTTGGAAGGATATTCTGATCAATGGGGGAATCTTATCAAGAATACAAGGAAAAGAGTTGACATTGAGTCCATGGAATAGGACGAGTTCAAGATGTTATTTTTCAATAAGTACACCCCTCGTATTCTTCGAACAAAGTTGGAGAAAGAGTTTCTTGAACTAATGAAAAAGGATAATGAATATGTTGGTACCTATGAAGCAAATTTTACAAGACTTGCAGGGTACGCTTCTGGTATTATTATCCAACCTAAGAGTAAGATCGATCGATTCTTTAGTGGCTTAAAACCAAGTCTTCAAAGGGCGTTAGTCATAAGGGACTTCAATATCTATGAGGAAGTTGTTCGATGTGCTCTCAATGTTGAGATGGAGATTGGAGTAACCCATCAGTCATATGGGTTTGATAAGAAGATTAAAATGGAATTCAAAGGATAATCTAAAGAGCACACTGAAAAGAAGGTGAGTTTTCCCTTATTCTCAATGTTTGGAAAGAAACAAGGAGAGAGTTGTCTTAAAGGGACAAGTAAATGTTTCAAATGTGGAAAGGAAGGTCATCGAGCATTTGAATGCCGCAATGATGGGAAGAAGATGTCTAGTGATGTGAACAAAGAAAAGGTTACATAGAGTGCACCTCATACACTTTAATGATACAAGTTCAAGGAAATGGGGCATTATGGTAATCAATGCCCTAATCCAAGGGTTGTTGATGATGATCGACATCAACAAACACTTAAGGATAAAGATAAAGGAAAGTCACATGAAAATTTCTATCAGCGATGTGGAGTATGATAACGAAGTGGTGAATGGAACACTTACCATCCACTCTATAGAAGAAAATGTTTTATTTGATTTTGGATCCACCCACTCTTTTGTTTCTGAAGAATTTTCTAAGGGTATCACCGTATTACCTCAACAGTTAGATATTGAGTTAGCTGTGACAACCCCTAATGGCACAACAGTCACATCAAAATTTTATAATTCTTCTCCGATTGAATTTTGTGGAAAAGTGCTTCATGAAAATCTTGTGATCCTTCTTATAGTGGAATTTGATGTGATTCTTGGCATGGGTTGGCTTTCTCTAGATGGAGCTCATATCAATTGCCAAAGAAGGGAACTCACATTTCATATTACAGATCAATCTATGATCATCTATCGATTCAAGGATGAACATAACCTTATAGTGGAAATTTCTTCCATCTTATGGGTCTTGATTCCACTAAATGAGGGTTATTTATCTCAAATGCTTAGAGAGAAACTCACGATCAAGAATATTCCCATTGTTTGGGAGTTTGATTATGTCTTTCTAGAAGATTTTCCAGGACATCCACCAAATCGTGAAGTATAGTTTTCAATAGAACTTGTACCAGGTGCTTTTCCTATTTCAAAGACACCTTATAGAATGGCCCCAATAGAGTTGTAGGAATTGAAGAAGCAACTCCAAAAAAATCTTGATAAAGGATTCATACGCCCTAGTGTGTCACCATGAGGAGCACCTGTTCTATGTGTTAAGAAGAAATATGGATCAATGAGACTCTGCATTGATTATCGAGAACTTAAAAATATCACTATCAAGAATAAATATCCTCTCCCGCGCATTGATGACTAATTTGACCAACTATGCAGAGCTTAATACTTTTCCAAGATTGATCTTCGTTTAGGGTATCATCAATTAAGGGTCAAAAGGGGGATATACCAAAGACGGCTTTCCATACAAGGTATGGACACTATGAATTTATAGTGATTCCATTTGGCCTTACTAATTCCCCTGCCATCTTCATGGATCTGATGAATAGGGTCTTTAGAGACTATCTTGATCAGTTTGTGGTAGTATTTATAGATGATATTCCTGTATATTCAAAGATAATGGAAGAACATAAACATATCATTAGAATTGTATTGAAGACCTTGAGAAAGGAGAATCTTTATGCCAAATTTACCAAGTGTGAATTTTGGATTCAACAAGTTTCATTTTTGGGTCACATTATCTCAAAAGAGGGAATATATGTGGATCCAGGACAAACAGAGGTTATCGAATGATGGTCGAGACCAATAACAGTAACTAAGATCAGAATTTTTCTTGGTTTGGCTGGATATTATCGATGTTTGGTAAACGCTTTTTCACGATTATCTAATCCACTCACCAAGTTGACTCAGAAAGGAGTTAAGTTTGTTTGGATGGAGGAATGTGAAGAGAATTTCAAGGAGTTGAAAAGAAGGTTATCCAGTGCACTTATGCTCACACTGCCTTGTAGTGGAGAATTTTTTGTGATCTACAGTGATGCATCTATGAAGGGGCTGGGGTGTGTTCTTATGAAAAATGATATGGTGATATCTTATGCATCACGAAAATTGAAAATCCATGAGAAAAATTACCCAACTCATTATTTGGAGTTAGATGCGGTAATCTTTGCATTACGGATTTGGAGGCATTACCTTTATGGTGAAAGGTGTGATATTTATACTGATCATAAAAGTTTAAAGTATATTTTCACAAAAAAGGAGATGAATATGCGTCAAAGAAGATGGTTGGGGCTGATTAAGGATTACGACTTCTCAATTCATTACCACACTTAGAAAGCAACCAAGGTAGAGGACGCATTAATTTGAGAAGACCATGCTAGCTTATCCATGATGAGGATCACAAAAGATCCAGTATTTATGGATTTACAAAGGATGGATTTTAGAATTATAATGGAAAGGAAAAAATCTTATCTTTCTCAAATTAATGTTCAACCATATATACACGTGATGATTAAAGAGGCACAGAAAGAAGATGTAGACTTACAAAATAAGGTGAGAAGTGTTCCTGAATTGAACCTTGATTGTGATAGGATAATAATGTTCAGGAATCGAGTTTGTGTTCTTCCCATCCCAGAATTAAAGAAGGAGCTGTTGGATGAGGCTCATAGTTCTTCATTTTCTTTTCACCCTGGAAGTACAAAGATGTACAGGGACCTGAAAGATTACTTTTGGTGGGATGGCATGAAAAGATATGTTGTTGAATATGTCTCTCAATGCTTGGATTGTCAGTAAGTTAAAGCTGAGAGACAAAAGTCTAAGGGGATGTTACAACCATGACCCATACCTGAATGGAATGGGGGAAAACATCACTAAGGACTTTTTCACCGGACTTCCTAAAACATCCAAAGGCAATAATGCTATCTGAGTTATAGTTGATCATCTTACGAATTCCCCATACTTCATTGCTATTAGAGAAGATTTTTCTCTTGATCAGCTTTCTAGGATATATGTAAAGGCTATGGTAAGATTGCATGGAGTACTACTTTCCATTATATCTTATCGGGATCCGAGGTTTACCTCGAGATTCTGGCGAAGTCTTCAACATACTCTGGATACTGAGTTGAGTTTCAGCACTGCTTATCATCCTCAGATAGATGGTCAGTCTGAGAGGACGATTCAAACTCTAAAAGATATGTTGAGAGCTTGCTCTATGGATTTCAAAGGTGGTTGGAAACAACACCTATCTTTGGTGGAATTTACTTATAATAATAGCTTTCACTCCAGTATTCAGATAGCTTCTTATTAATCTCTCTATGGAATGAAATGTATAACTCCAGCTTGCTGGGATGAAGTTGGGGAAAGAAAGCTTTTAGGACCTGATCTTGTTGATGAGATGGATGAAAAGGTCAGATCTATTCAACAACACATTAGAGCTGCTCAGAGTCGACAAAAAAGATATGTCGATAACCAAATAAAATACCTAGAGTTTGAAGTGGGTGATAAAGTGTTCTTATGAATATCTCCTTGGAAGAGAGTAATGAGATTTTGGAAGAAGGGAAAGTTGAGCCCTAGATATATCGGTCCTTTCGAAATACTGGATCGTGTTGGGAAGGTAACTTACCGATTGGTGCTTCCACCGATTCTCTCCCATGTTCACGATGTGTTCCATGTATCACTCCTGAGAAAGTACATACCTGATCCTTCCCATGTACTCAACTCAGAAGTTGTACCACTGGAACAAGATCAGTTTTTTGAAGAGTAGCCGATTGAGATTCTGGGTCGTATCGAAAAAGTCCTACAGAACAAGACCACTCACTTGGTGAAAGTTTTATGGAGGAACCACAAATTAGAAGAATATTCATGGGAGCTTGAGGATATGATGAGGGCGAGGTACCCTCATCTGTTTGTTACATAGTGACGAATTTCGAGGGCGAAATTCATTTTAAGGGTGGTAGAATGTAACACCCGATATTTTTATGAGAAATATTTTGTTTTTATGTTTTATAAATCATCAAAGGAATCTTTCACTACTCACAACACTATCTTGGCTTGATTTAGACGCAATCACGACCTTCCTCGATTGGTTGCGTCGTACGCAATACCGAGATTCACTTAACAACGAAATGCTATTAAAAAATTATTAAAACTAGCCGTTGTGAATAGTAATACCCACTTTTTGAAATTTTGTAAATTTAATTTTTCAAAATGGACTTCATTTTTGGATTCGGAATATTGAAATTAGCCTAGGGTGAAATTTTGGTATTTTTCTGAAAATATTCAATTTTTGATGAATAGTGAAAACACTTGGTTACTATTTAAAAACCGACTTTTTATTTAAATAATAATTTATTTTATTTAAATTTATTTTAGGTCAAAATTTTTACATAATACCGATATAAGTTCAATGCAATTCATTGGAGTCATTTTATAATAATTTTAGATATATAAATATTTTATTGAACTTTTCACCATCTTTTACCCACCTCCTAGGAGAATTTACAAATTTACATAAAACATAATTTTACCGCTTTTGTGAATGGAATTTCAAAAATCTGAGAGACATGGTTGATGTTAGTAAGTAAAATGTGGTTCAATGAGATGAAAATAATTTTTGGTGAATAGTAACTTTTCACTTTTATTTACCACGGTTAAAAGTAAATAGGGTAATTAAGGGTAGGAATGATATTATTATTATCCTAACACATGTCTTAATTCTATTGGAGAAGTGTAATTCTCCCAAAAACAACATTAGGGATAAAATATTACCCTTTATGCCCACATGGATTAGATTAGGACATTTATTATTAATTTATTTAAAGAAGGGTTAAAATAGTTAAAATCAAAGTTTAATAAGTAAATAATTTTTAATATAGCGTTACACAAAAGATAAATTCAACTATAAATATTCATTATAAAGATAAAAAGATTTAATACACAATTGTATTTTATTTGTAATTTTTATACTTTAAATATTTTAATTTATTTATGACACAATGATGATGCGGTAATTATATTATTAATGAAATATTGACATAATTGATGTTATAAATACCCAAATAAATGCAATTTGAGACTTTTTATGAATTAAAATAATTATCTACGTAAATATGACATGATAGTATTTATTTAATTAAATTTTTTAGAAATAATCGTTCTGTTATGATTTTCACAAAAATCAATTACCAAATAGTGTCAAAATTAACATAAATTAGTTTTTAAAACAAATATTATATTATTAATTGTTATTTTATTCATAAAAATCCAAGGTTCTGCCAAATGACTTATATAAGGTTATATATATGAATTATAAACAACATGGGGTTCGTTTGGCTTGTTATAGTATGTTTATTAACCTTATAGTGTAAGAATACAAAAAGACACGGTAAAGTAAAATTATTTAACTTAAAGTTAAATCTAAATGATAAGGTTAAAATAGAACCCTAAACATTTATAAATTATATTTTATGAGATTATTTAGACCCATACCCACCTTATCATAGAAATAAATCAATTTGGAGCTATTAAAAACCGAATATTACATTATAATAAAATAATATTTTTTGTTTTTCCAAAGGTGCCCCTCTCCTCCCTTATAAAAGGGAACCACCTCCTCCCTCTCTTCCTCACACCACATTGAGCATTCATGGTCGGCTAACCCCATCCAAATTATCTTCTAAACATCCCTAGAAACATCCTAGAGGTCCTGGGCTTCTTCAAAGACCAATTTTAGTGCCCTAAGAGGAGGTCTCAAAGAGGCGCTTCAAATAAGAGGTAATGTCTGTCACCGATTCTTTAAAATTTATTTCTTCTTCCACTTCTTCTTCTTTAGTTGTTTCATTATGAAGTAATAACATCAGTATCACTAATATAAAGATATGTTATGATAAGTATTAAACAAACCTATTTCATCATCTATCAATCCTAAGGAAAATAAAATCACCACGCGTGCATATGTATGAAATACCGTCTCCACGTCGTGGTGTAATCTATTTTCCACCACCACCTTACTGGGATGGGTATAATGGTGCAAATAAATAACTCTATATGATTATTTTAATGTTTTATTGATTAGGAAATAGCATACATACACTCCAATACAATTCCACGATCGTGGGAATGATATCATTGCTCGTGCGTACGTACAGAATACCGTCTCCATGATGTGATGTGACTCGTTCTACATGATCTTCATTGCATAATGAGTATATAAATGAATTGAATGAATAAAAATTATATATAGTAAACTAATACCACTGTGGAAATTAGGTATCTATAACCTAAAGAGAAGAATAAGAATTTATTTGACAAAACACGCATAAGAACAAAAAGTAATAAACACCCGAATAACATGTAGCAATGAAATATTACTAATGAAAAGCTAAGTATATGACCATATATGATATCATAACAATGAGTATGATTCTAGGATAATTCTATGACATTATTTAAATCATTATAAAGGAGGTTCAGAAGCTTACGAAGAAAATCGGACCTAAGGTAAGGGAAAATATCAGAATCTCATTTTTATCTGAGATTGTTTATACTTTGGTATTTACTGGGGTGTGTTTTATCATCCACATCCATGTTTCCTCAATATGTAATATTATTTCCATCCACCTACAATTTTTTAAATCCAATTTTACCCTTCGGTGAGTTTTTAGTAAAAGATATGAATGGAATATTTTGTCGTTAGTCGTACAAGGTGCTTTTGGACTTTTCCAACATAAGTACGAGAAGAATGTTTTTTTAACTTATATAACATGAATGGATTTTTAAAAAATTATTTCCAAGAATATTCCTTTACAAGTTTTCAAGATTAATTTTAATCAACTTCTTTTAGTTTAAAATTGTATGACATGTTAAGAAAAGTAAAATGTTTTCGAAGTAGAAAGGATATTTTCCTCAAAAATGGAGTTCAAGTGTTTTATGAAAATTAGTTTCCATTTATGATAATATATGTTCTGTTTCTATTCCTATTATTACATTGATTTTATTATGTTGTGCTGGAATTATTTTTTATGAATTCCTTTATCTTATATGAATTGTTTTATGATGTCACGATGTTTAAGAATCCCATTTTTATTACATGGGTTATGCAATGATGTGTGATTTTTGATTTTGTGGAACACATAAGAATGGTATCATTATGAGATGGGTGGGACCTATATTTCCCTACAATGCATTGGGTAATGATTTATATCTCTTGATATGGACCTGGTTGGAATGGTAGGTTAATCTGATTTAGTGAAACAGGACTGAAATGAGGAGTGAACTCAGTTCAGAAATAGAATTTGTCTGTTAAGATAGTCTTGGAAATTAGTCTTGACTACTAAGAAATTATTTTCTATGATTATGTGTGTATTCCACAAAGTCTCATGTTTTATGTTATGATTATTGGGATTACATTTCACCACTATGATTTATCCCTTGTTATGAAATTATGATCTCTTTTGCAGGTTAAGATTTCCAAAATGATATGTTCTTATGAATATGATGTGATAGATATTTCCTTTTTTTACCCTTACTGAGTATTTGAGCTCACACTTTTGTATATTTTCTTTTCCCCTGGTCAAGAAGAAGGATGTTAAGTAAGATATTCCAAAAGGGACTCCAGATATGATAATATAAAAGGGAGATAGTGTAGATGATTTATGTACCAGTTGTTCATGTTTCCTAGTTTCTAAACACACCATACCTATACGGTCCTTTCCTGGTTTTGTTATATGTTGTAATAAGTGTTCATAAATTCTGAATTAATAACAATGTATGTAAAGTATGGGTCGATATAGATAGTGTCCATTTATAAGTGAGGGAGATGACACAGATGGAATTGTTAATGTTATTAAAAT
Organism: Viscum album; assembly: GCA_963277665.1. Classification (NCBI taxonomy): domain Eukaryota; kingdom Viridiplantae; phylum Streptophyta; class Magnoliopsida; order Santalales; family Viscaceae; genus Viscum; species Viscum album. Next base: position 1,212,098,489 of record OY728131.1, on the reverse strand, counting down.
ATATTAATGTCTTACTCAAGTAAAATTTTGCCAAAATTATTCATATTTTAATAATAATTTATAGATTGTTCAAATATGTGTATATAATTTTATTTGGATATGTTTTTATGTCATTTGAACCACAATCATTTATGATTTAACATGTTCAATGGGTTTTAACTCATAAAATGGAAAATGACTATCATAGAAAAGTTACTGCTTATAATGTTTAAAAATAAATTGGTAATCATTAAAAAAAATTATATTTCTATTATAAATATTAATCTTATTTTATAAAATATTGATTTTATATTTTTACAAAATTATTTTTAAAGAAAACATACAAACCCCATTAAAAATATTTTTATAAAAAATTCATTATAAATATAAAATTGATTTTATATGAGAATAATATTTTATGATGACTCAAATGGAATTATTTATAATATATTAAATCAAATGAAAATTATTTTTCCTGAAATATACCCAAAAAAATATTATCAAACATACTCAATTAAAAGGGAAGAACTAAAATGGTTTTTTAACAACTACATCCCTGATTTATCAAAAAAATTTATCATATTTTTTTATGTTCAAAATTATATTTTAAAATGAATTGTATCAATTAATAAATGATTATTTGGTAAAAAAAATAGTTTCCTAATCTTTTGTGTTATTCTTATATCATTATAATTTTTTAAACATGATTTTTTGTAAAATTCATATTATTCTGTATTAAAGCTAAAATTCATTATTTGAAATCAAATAACAAATTAACCAATGGATAATTTTGATATGAATAATTTGAGAATACAATTAAATTTTTCAAAATAAATTTTATAAATTTTTTAATTTTGGTGGTAATTTCATTCTATAATTATTCACAGTGAATTATTCTACTACTTCTCTAGAATTAAAAGATTACGAAAATTGACTCTCTATAGATTAATGTTTCCCTCAGCAAATCTAATAATAAAAAAATCTTCAATTTCACGTCATGGGTAAATTTGGGTTGTCCCACATTATAAAATCATCAGGATCTAAGATTTACTATTCTATTATATGAGATCTCCAATATACCTTCACCAAGTGAGTCATCCAATTTTACTACACTTATTAAATAATTTCATTTATTTGAATTGGCACATTACTGTAAGAGAAATAGAGATCCAATTATATACCATTAAGGTGACAAAATAATCTTATTTTATAATTTAATTACTTAATAAACATATATATAACAAATTATGATCATTATAGAGTCTAGGTAGAATTAAAAAATGTTATGATATAGATATAATACTCTTTACAATATTAAAATAGCCAATGAACTTATGAAATAATTTCCTTTTCTATATGATCTATATAACACCCTTCCAGGGAGGTAAAATCAAGAAAACAGAACCTTCGTACTTGAAATTCCATATTCTTCGTTCAGTTTTAAATATAAATCATTTTACTTGTTTGATAATCCTTTGTGTGGGATTGAATATTTGTAATTATCAACATTTTTAACTCAAATAGGCATGTGAATAAATTATTACATTCACCAACATCATCTCATCAAGTTGTTATATGATAAACTATTTTCTGTAATGCTATAAAAATAATCATTTAATTATTAAATCCATTCTATTAACATATTCAAATTCTTAAAAAGGTAATCCTAATCCAACATACCATTTATATGATATGAGTAGGACCTCAACATGTAATTTTAATACCTCAATAGTAATTTTCTGTAAAAAATCTATAATTTTACAATAACATTTTCACAAATATTTCATAATGATGAGATCCATACCAAAAAATTAATTAATTTAGATGTAAAATGTGGGTCATGATTGGATACAATTGAAATTAGTGCACCATGAAAACTCAAAACATTATTAATATAGATTTTAATGAGTTTTTCTTGTTATAGAACTTTGTTTATAGTTTCAAAATATATGGAAGTGACAAGGTGATCAACTATAATCTATATAAAATCCATATTTCGTGGATTTTTCATCAATCTAGGGATGATGTCCATAAAATTTAATCTTATTTAGTCATATGTTTCATTTGAAGTTAAAATAATATTTATATATGATCCATCTCATCCATTACATGTAGAAAAAATAGAAATCTTAATACACATTATTTAATTTCACATTCCACATTAAGCTACCAAAAATATTCCTTCTAGTTTTGATTCATTTTTCTTCAACCATTCTGTATAGTGAAATTTTTGCAGTTCAGTTCATCTAAGAATTATAATTTTAGACCAGCCACTAATTGAGAACATATCCTCTAGGAAAATTTTAAAATAATGTCTTTCTAGATGAATATTACTAACATCCAATCACTTACAACCTAAATTAACTTTTTAATAATCTTATCATCAATATGGGAACATTTTATCATCTCTAAAAAAAAATTCATGAAAATTGTTTTGAATAGATGCATTATTTTCCCTTAATAATTCACATACACAACTTTATCAAATTAATTAGGATAAGATATTCTTTTCCCTCATATAAGTCAAATATCTATGGAGATTCCTTCTGAATACATGAACATCATTATTCATTCCTAGGGCAGTTGTGTATTGATAAATCATAATCCTTGAGTACTTATAGTACTCACATTATCCTCCAGTTGATTTATGTTTTTAAAATATGTACAATGATATTTTTTGAGGCATATATAATATATGTTTTAACCATGAAGGTAATTCCTCTGAATAATTAATGCAATGATTGTAACTTCTAATAATATATCATAGGTTGGACAAATATTCTAATGATTCATTTTTTACCATTATAAATATGAAATAATTGTATAACTCTCCATAAAAAATATTCCATGTCATTTTTCTTATGCTTATCTATAATCAAATAATCCCTCACATCCTGATTGTAATGTAAATACTCTTGTGGTGAACAATGTATTATTCAATTATTCAGGATAATATTCATATTATATTTACCATATGGAGATAACCAGAAATTCTGTCAACTTGGTTACCGAGTAATCTAGTAAAATAAAAATTTGATCAATTCATTGATACTAAACTGATAATCAAATTATACTACAAACCTCAACTATATTTTTTGTAAATGGATATTGTGTCACTGCATTTTTCAATGACTAACCAAATGATATATTTTCCATTGGGAAAGTATTTCAACTAAAAGATCTATCATAGATGTGAAATTCGCATTTCAAATTTTTTATACATAAATAATTTTTCAGGAAAAAAATTAACTATTCTCAAATTACACTTATTCTCATAATATCAATTTGAGTATATCGATTTATCATTAAAAATTAACATAACATATTATCATGATAATATATGAACAATCTCATAACAAAATTAATAAAAATAGATTGTATTTTAGGGAATCATGAAAACATTTTTCCACATTCATAATGTCCATAATTTATTTCAAATTCCATATTTGGAATATATTCCTTCATCACTAGTAGTTTTTGATACACATATCGAATATCAATTCTTAAAAAATATTTATCACTTTGTAGTCTATAAAAAATATCCTAAATATTCTAACGATTATACATTCACATTATGGTACTGCCAATTATTTAATTATAATCACTAATCCACCTCATAGACCCATTATTATTCTGATAAAAATACTATGGTGAAACATATGGTCTTATAAATACCATATCACACAACATGGTTATGTGTTTCTGTATTTAAACTATTTCCACTATGTCCATACTATAAAGAGTCGTAGATATAGGGATTTCATCATGTATTGGTTGAACAGAAAACTCAAGTTCATACTCAGGTGGTTATCCATGTAGTCTTTCAAAAAATATATCCCCATATTCTTTAATACTAGGTAAATCTTCAATTATAATAATTAAATTCAAATTAATATTCTGGGAATTTTGTTCTATTTTTTGAATTTATTTTTAGTGGTCTTTTATATGTGATTCCACATATTATTCAAATGATGTAGTCTCGCATCTTTATATAATGAATTATACTATTCTACCTTGAATCATAATAAACATCTCTTGGGAAAAAAATTAATACTATATTTTGAAATTCAGTCCATACCCTATATAATATAAAATTAATAGATAAATATAATAATATATTTATCTAAAATTGAATTTTTATGTGTCCTAATGTGTATAAAGAAAAATTACATTTTAAATTTTTATTTCAATTATGAGCATTTATTAGTAACCCATAACATATGGTTTTAGGTAAATATATTTTCTTGGTATACATGTAAGATATAAATTTGTATGAATATTTATAATGAAATAACGAATTAGATTATATTTTTGTTATTATCTGTGTACCTACAACAAATTTTTTTGGAACATCAACCTTAGCTGTAGTATTCATGTAATATTAGCTTTCTCCCTATGGCCCCTTCTATAAGAGGCTCCCTTGACTCATGGGTAATGTTATAAAATATATGCTATTTCCTTACAACTAACGAAATAGATAACATTGGTTTTGTTCATTTGATTTTTTCATGAGACTTTTGAACCATTTCTATACAATTGAAATAATTCCATGTTCTCGTAATGAATGTACTTGAGTTTTTCTATCCAAAATTATCACATATTGATAAAAACATCCTCTATTTCATCAGGAAAAAAATAATTATTTATTCATGATGCTCACCATACCTCATCTGTTTTGTATTTCCCGTGAATTTATATTCCATAATAAATTTACTCTCTTTTATGATGGAAGTTGTTAATGCATCATCATACAATGAAAATTATTATGAGACCATTGTACTTTTGAGACTCAAAATAAGGATGTTAATTAAATCGATAATATTTCTATTTTTAATTGGGTATTTTGTCCCTAACATGACCAGATAATAATTTATTTTATCATCATACTTTGAAACAATTTTTTATACAATTTTATTTAAATTAGGGATGTTACCCTATATTTCATCTCTTTATTCTCAATGAAAGTAATTTTCAAAGTATATACATTTATATACAATATATATCATTATTTATATTTGATAAGTCCATTTACTAATCTCAATCAATGGCCACAATTGGTTATTTAATCCCTTAAGACAATATAATTTAGATTAACATTTCCATTTCATTACATCTAATGAATAAGAATACAATTTTGGGTGAATAATTCCATTTTCATATATTAATGGATTAGTATTTCCACTATTATATAGAGGATTATATTTCTTAGATTAATAAAACATAGGATAATCTTGAAGTGGAATAACTGGTTTCTCCATAAATCTAATGTTGTTTATGAAAATTAAATATGGATTTGTTAATGTGGGTATGATTTATGCAGATAAAACAATAACTATTTTGGTTTCTCATAAGTATAATACTGACATTGAATACATAATTTAATAATCTATCATACACTAGATTAAAACCCCAGAAAACGAAACATGTGTACTAGGTCAATATCAACATGAATATTAAGACATAAAATAAAAAATAATATAATGATAAATTTCCAAAAATACAATAATGATTTTCCATAAATCTCATGATAGATATTATTATCTAAGCATTTTTCGGAATGTTACTACTAAACATTATCTAATTCCAACTATTAAATCCTTAACTGTGAATCCCAACATCATTATATACATTATTATATTGTTACAAAATACATGGGATCCCCCCATAAAAGATCGATTAGTTTACTTGTCCTCAAAAACAATATACCTAAATGAAGGGCATGTTATATTATATCTATAATAATATCTTTAGAACCATTATTTAATCCTTAAAAACATTCATAATATCTCTATTCATATCTATGGGAAATGTAAACAATTAAAGAGAAAAAATATATTCCTTTCTAATGGCCACATATATGGTGATTTATCTTGTCCTTGTAAGGTATAATCAAAATTAAGGAGTGGATAATCAAAGAACACATCAATCAATATAAACAATTAGTTCAATAATCACATATGGAAAATATCAACATAAGTATCAAATATATAATGTAAAAAATCAAAACAATGGAAATAGATAACTTTTTAAATACTTGGTCAAGGGCTCTCCAGTAATAGATGATGAATCAAAATGAATAATCATTTAGAAATGTAAATAATTCATTTAAATTGGTAATTATTAACCATTAACTCATCTATTATGCAAATACTAGGGTTTATTTTTCTATATACCTATAAATAAATTAAGGGACTATCTATAACCAATAAATCCCACACATTTAGAAAATATAAATTTCCACATATTTTGAATGATCTATAAAATTAATTTTCAAAAAATAATTATATTCCAATAAATATATGTATTGAATCTAGAATACTAAACATCATTATTTTTAAAATAATTGAAATAATATACTTAATATTGTTAATTAAAATTACACTCTATAGGGGAATAATGAATTGTAGAATAATAATCAATGTAGTAGATAATATTACATATTCATCCCTGATATTAAAAATAAGGACATTAAAGAGAAAAACACTGCCACATGAATAATAGAGGGTGATAGTGAACATGATCAAACAAATGTGATAGATATCAAAATATGGTTCGATCTTTTATTAGTAATGGATTATAGATATTAACTGATTAATTATAAAAAAGTTTTTTGAAGTAAAAACAATTATTTTGGTGTATAAAAATGAGTAATACATTAAAAGTATATTTCTTGAAACTTACTGGAAGAATAGATTTATAAATAAATTCTTAAAATAGTATCCACTCATTTATGAATATAAAATATATTGATTATAATATAATTTTCAATACTTATTTTTTAATAATTGAGAAAAAATTACTTTTATCGTACATATGGAATCATTAATGGACACATCTATGTAAAGTGTAGTCATGATAGGGTTAAAAGCTATTTAGGAGGTCTATGCTAAAAAAGATTTTATTCAAATATTTTGTAAAATCTCGATCACATGAAAAGTGAAAATATTAATATATTTTATCAAATTTAATGGAATTCATACATTTTAAAAAATGGATTATAATTATTTAGAGAATATTAAAAACATTTTTTATAACGATTTAATGAAAATATGGTCATGAAAGGAAAATTGTTTGAAAGAAAACATCAAAATATATTTTTAACCAAGGTCCCTTACATATTACATACATGATGATTCATGATCAAATAATATAATAAATCGAATATAAACATATAGAAACTTATATAACAAGAGTAAAAATAATATTTTATAAGTTAAATATTACATAATTTCTCCTATTGAAAATCCAATATATAAAATATACTGAAATTAATTATATTGTAACATAATTCCCATATGTCATGTTCAACATTGCATGTGAGTTATATTAGTGTCAAATATATTTAGATAAATTTTATTGTAATTAATAAATAACAATGTAAAAAATTATAATATCTTATATATTATAATCATTTTATTTAAACACGGATTTCTTAATAATTCCATTATAAAATCCTCATTTCTGATTTGTAAATATTTCATTTATCCCTTAGGATTTGGTTTAGTAGTTTTTATTCTCATAAATTTCTTATCATTTATTAATATTTTAATTGTTAGTCATGATATAAATATTTTATATTTTTTTTATATTCAAATGTAGAAACATTCATTAAAATATGACATTAAAAATGAATCATATCGCTTAGAGGATGTGGAATTTCACATGTACACTGAAGCAATGTTATCGATTTTTAATTGTTGAAACTATAAGAAGGAAAATGTTATATTATCTCTATGAAATCCTAATTATTCCCTAAATATCAAATATAGCAATTATTTTTTTATTTTTTAACATTTAAATTATATAGGGATGATAAAAAATTACAAGAGAATATGGATATGATAAATTGTATTTATGATGGAGGGAATATGAGGTAATAATACCTATGAAAGGACACAATTCCCATATATGCATCAATGTGGATTTCATTTTAAATTAGCTAGATAATATTATTAAAAAGAGTTATAAATATTAAAATGGATATTTTTATATAACTATTATATAATTTTGTTATAAAAAAATAATAGCAATATAATATTGGACCCAAAGGTTTAGTGTATTAGGAAAATTATGTATATGCATGTATTATAAAAAATGAAACAAAAAATTTAATTTAATTTTTATTCTTGTTCCTTTTAAATCACAAATTTACTCTTTATTACATGTATTCACCTGAGGATATACATTTAATACTGTGATGAGATAAAATCAAAATAATGGTAAAATTAGACATAAAAAATAGAACATCGGTGAGAATAATCATAATAATTATAACATATGAATAATATCATCATCATAATCATCGTGTAAAAATTTCATAAAGTCCCAAAATGTGACAGATGAATAAAAATGAAACAACATATCAGAGTGGTCAAATCAAAAAATATTTTTGAACCACTATAGCATCATGTATAAGCATAACATATATGAAAAAAATCATAATATCATTATTTTGATCAATGGTATCATCATGAACAATAATAATACACATTATCTCATGAGATACATAACATTATCCAACTATTTAGGGGATATGTAATTCATACCCAACAATTACATTATAAATTTCCCATAATCATGCATAACATGTTGATGGATAACAATAGAATTTATTAAATAACCAATCTAATTGAATGGGGATGCATGCCTATCATAGGGAGTGGAAAAATAAAATTTATTTTCCTAAATATGTATAGATATTGACCATAGTCATGTCACTTGTGGATCCTCACAAGCTAGTTTAGTCACTAATTTCTAATTATCCAAATCTAATACATTATTTTCTTTTATATTATTAATGAAATTTATGGTTTTTTAGTTTTTGATAAATATTAGATTACATTTACAAAATGAAGAATCAAAATCTAAATGTATATTCATATATAATGCCAATTATAAGAACATTCATGGTACATGTTTGTTAACTCATATTCATTCATTGTTTACATTTATTTTAAATTAAATTGGATAATATTTTTGATGTAACCACATTGACATCTTAAATTAATTTGATTTATTTATTGTGGGATGTTCGATTGCCAATAGTTCACTAAACCTCATCTCTTCTAGTAATCTAAAACTATAACACCTCAATAATGAAAAAAAATTCCTAAAATACTAAGCAACACCGAAGGTCGTTTCATTCCTTATGGAAACCAATGATCGATTGTATAAAGGGTTTACACGAGCAAAGAGATGGATAGGTAATGAAGAGATTAAAAATAATGGAATTGGAAATAATGTTGTAGTGTATGAAAACTACACCCATTCTATAATCTTGAATCCAACTAATAAATAATAATAAAAATTGAATGGAACTATTATAAAAAATAATATTGTGACCCATCCCCCATGTGCCATGGATTTGGTTAGACATTTTTCAATGAAAAGTGAATAAAATATTTATGGAAGGATGGAATAGGGAGTGAATGATATTAGGGTTGGGAGATAATGTTTTAGGGAATAAAAATGGGAAAAAGCATTCATAAAAAAATTCTTTCATTACATGGGAAAAGAATAAAAAAAAGAAAAAAAGATAATTATGGAAAAAACATCATCTATAGCGTTCCATGCCTATAGATCTCATCCTCAATCCATCCAGGTCCTCTTATTTATATGAATGGATGATTTTTTAGGTGTTATAAAAGAAAATTAATGTGTTTTAGGATATAATGTTTTTTCAATATTCAAATTTCAATTCTAGAAACTATCCAATAAAATATTTTTGATGGAACCCCTTATTTTTGGTAGAATAAAAAAATTATTCATCGAGAAAATTGTGTACAAATACATTTGGTGTGTTTCCTCAATATTTCATCTATATCCTCTACATGTTGAAGATGTTATTTCCCAATTAATAACAACTTATATTGTTATATTTTTTTTTCTAAATCATCATCCACTTTTGAGTGTCTAATTTTCCCATAAAAGTATTAATAAAACCATTATAATTAAGGATGAAACACATAAATCAGTCTTATTACCATTTCTTCTAAAATAACCTAATTTAGAGGTGTGTAGTCCAATGTACACCTAGTTAATAGTGGTGGGTATAGTCTGTGTTCCAAAAAATGTTTTTCAAATGATTTACTTTTTTGGGAATCATGATTTTAAAATTAGTTATTATTCCACAAGAGAATGATTAATCCCATAAATCATGGAATACTATTAAAATCACACCAATTGAATCACTATTTTTAAATTTTTACTAAAAATAAAAAAAGAATAAAAACTATTAAAATTATTGAAATAATCCATTTTCATATTTTACCACAAAATAAAAAATAAATAAAAATGTTTTGTAAATAAGGTCAAATTTAAAGAATTTAAGGATTTAAATTATTTAAATAAATATAAAAACATATAAAAATATTATCTATATCAATTATTTCACACCTAATCCACAGTTTTTTTAAATACCAAATTCTTAACATTGACGAATGCCTATTGTAGGTCATGATTTTTTTTAAATTTTTTTTATTACAACACTAAGTTTTACCAAGGTCCCCCAACTTTAGGTGTGTCATAGTTAGTTCAATCATTAATTTCCAATTCACATTATCTTCGTATTTTTTGTTTTTTATTATTTAAAAACAAATTAGTTTTGGTATTTTGAAAATGTGCATTTTAAATAATGTAATTCACAATTGAAATATAAATTAATATGTAGAAGGAATGAAATTATAGAGAAATATCATGGTCCAAGGTTTGATAATGTGGTTTCATTCATTATTTATTTGTTGTTAAAATTTAATTTTATAACTCATTTGAGAAAACCACATTAAAGAATTAATTTCATCTTATTTAATGATGTTTTAATGTTTATCATGATTTTTGATATCCAAATCACTCCTCCTCCAATAGTTTAATAGGATAACACCTAAAATAAGAATTCAATTCCTAAATGATTTATCTCCACTATATGTCATTTATTCCTTTTAGGAAACACCAACTCAACCATATAAATGGGTTAACCGAGATAAAGGTATTGAAGATATTTAATAATATAAAAGGAAATGAATTAGAATGAATTTCATGGCGGAAAACAACCACACCCACGAAATAATCTCACCTCCTTAAATAATAGAATTAAAAATGTTGAATTGAAGCACAATAATAAATAATAGTGTGAGGCCTCCCCTATAGAATAGCCTTAGGTTAGTCATTTTTTTATTGAAAAGTGAAAAGGTGTCATGAGGAAAATTTGGTTGATTGATTGAATGATTTTAGGGATTGAAGAAAATGGGGATTTTAAAAAAAGGGATACACATTAATAAACAGGATGCATATGTCACATTAGAAAAAAATAAAAAGCATAGAAAAATGAAATCATAAAGTAGGAAGTCTCATGCATAGCTTCCCTCACCAATTAATATAATATTACATCCACCCATATACAATTATCTATAGAAATTAAATTGGATTTTGGATTGTAAAAGGAAAACTAATGTGTTTTGAGAGATAATGGTCTGTCAACTGTTGAATTTTTTTTCCATAAATGGTTCATAAAATGATTTTGATTAATAGCCCCTCGTTTTATCTGAACAAGAAAAAGTTGTCTTTGAGAATTATGTTAGAAAATACTTGGATATTTTTCTTAAAATGTTCATCCTCATCCTCAATTTGGGGAATATTTTATCACCCAATTAATCATAAATTTTATTCTACCAGAATGATTCAAAAATCATCATTCAATTTTGAGCATCATATTTCAACCTTAGTGAGAGAATAACTCAATTAAATTTAATGTTGAAATGAAGAAATGAGTTTTATTACTAATCCATCCATAATAACCTCTATTTTTGGTGTGTAACACTATTTATTCTACATTTATAGAGGTGGGGTCCCCTCTGTCATCCAAAAACATTTTCCATTTTATTGATTTTTTGGGCCTCTAGATGATAGACTTATCTTTTTGTCTATAGAAGAATGTTGAAGCCCAAAAATAATTTAGTTGTTAAAATATAAATCACTCAAATTAGCTAAATATTTAAAATTTATGATCATAATAATAACGCGAATATAAATTATTAATATTCAAGATATAAAAAATATTCATTATTAGCCCATAACAAACCATAAATCAAAAATTGATAAAAATAAGCTCAAATTCATAAATTAGGAGTACTAAAATAATTGAAATAATTATAGTTTTTTTGAAAATATTACTTCCATAAATTAAAAACCACTGGAAAAATGTTTTTTCTTATAGATAAAATCTCAAAATCAAAGATTAGAGGGCACCAATTTTACAAATACTCAAATTCCATATAAGTTAAATAAAATAATTTTGAATTTTAATAAAAATTTTAAAAATTACACAAATACACTCAATTTAATTTCTCAGTTAATAATAAAAAAATCATGTCTTTTAATTTTCATTTTTGAAATTTTTTTAACTTCTTATTTCATTCAATGAAGTTCCTCAATTAATTAATATTAAAAATGAAAAATCATGATGTACCTCTCATCTGATTATTTTAAATCAGGACACATGACACTATTCAATTATATTTATAATCATATCATGAGAACATGATCATTATCCTTTATCTTGTAAACGAATGATAGTATCCACTTTGTAAATTCAAAAAGGCACATAAAATGACAAGGATGTGAAATTAAGGTTCAAATTACTCTATGGATTAATGTTGGTATGATTTTATGCATTAAAATTTAAGGATCACGGAGTGGGTTTATCCATTAATTAAAATGATTGATATAAAAAATAAATGGGTAATGAGATTCTCCCCTTAAATGTATCTGATACATATTCTAAAAATCTCAATGTAAAGGTTTAGATCAAATAATGAATAAATAATGATTTATTCACTCTAATGAATTTATTCTTTTCTAACATTTAAATATCATTACTTTTTATTGATTCATTCCTTTTTTTGTTTTATAGTGTAATGATTATAATAAATATCACATCCAAGACCAAATCACATATGATACCAAAAAATGTTTAATTAATGTTTATTTTATCCTCCCCAAATGAACATCCCAATTTTTTAAATTTTTGGTTCTTTCAATATTTTCAATTATTAGTATTCAAGTGTTTTAAACAATAATGTGTAAAGATTATATAAATGATCTCATTTTATTCCCAATATATCACCACTATAATTTTACCTTCTATTTCATTTCATCCTTCCACCATGACACACTTATCCCAGAGAGATCAACTCTAAAATATTTGGAATATACTTAGAGGGTGAAGGAATGGATGCAAATATCATCAAACATGGTTCATCACTAAAAATTATATTAAGGGTGTCTATGTTTTATATATTTATGGATTTAAAAATAGACTTTTATGGGTAATGTATTTCAAAAAAAATTCTCAATCATTTAAAAAAAATCATAGTCATAGCTTTGATAAGTTAAAATGCACTTTGTGTTCGGTGACATGCCCCATGATCACTAATGAAATATGATCAAGAATAAAATAGTTACTACGTGGTCTAGAAATCCTATCACGTATGGGAGATTGGAAAATGGATGATCACTCAATGCTTTATTAATAATAAAAAATCAATTTAGATTAATTTCAGAAAATCAAATCATCAAAATTCATAGGGAAATTTCATTCAAAAGAATTATTTAATTTCCTTAAATATTAACCCTTCATTTTAATTTTTATTCTTCAATTTAATAATTCAATTCTCTATTTTACTCATTAAATATCATTCTCTATGGAATCTAAAAAATGGAATAATTGGTTTTCCAATAAAACCACATCTCGAATGTAATTCAAGTAAATTTTTATTTCATGCATGGCCATGAAATTCTAGTTTAAAGATAAAAACAACATTGGGACAATAATTTAGAGATTGAAATAGATAAAAAATAAAGCTAAAATCTGTTTGAGAAAAAAATATCAGTACAATTTTCTCTTAATTTATTTAGGGATCCTTATTCTATCATGAACCAATAAGAGAAAATTACAAAAATCAATCACAAGGATCATTTCGTTTAAGTTCAAAAAAAAAATACTGACTGGGATACATGATGGAATAATTTAAAAATAAAATTCAATTTCATATAATGTGATTAAATATATGTCTTGCTATGATATTGTGATGTCTCAGATTAGTATTCCACTTAATGGGTTCCCTTAGACCGGTCGGCCACAGGGCCTCAAGAACATTTCCCAAATGGATAGAGGCTACTGACATTATGTGCGGGAATAAGATTTTTATTTTTGGATAATATGCCTCTATTACCAATGTGTAGTGCATTTGGTGAATGTGAACATAGGAAAATAAATGAATGAATATAAGTAAATAGAAAGAATAAGTGAGAAATATAGACAACTGTAAAAATAACTGAAACAACTGGAATAAAATTCAACAACTAATAAAATGTCATGTCATTAGAAAAATAGAAAAAATGGATACAATACAATATGCATAACATTATCCAAAAAAGTATTAAGAAATAAAAAGACTATACCAAGATTCATAAGCATCTGCTTAGTCATCTTCTATCATGTTCTACATTAAAAGTAAGTAGTCAAGTGTTTTAAGACATATTCTTCAACTTTTCAACATCAAAAACCATTTAATCTTACCTATGTACCAAATAGATCCCAGAGAATGTGAGAGATAAATCTCAATGGGCCACCACTGATTGTGACTATAATATTCGACCCGTATAATGGAAATGTAATAATGTGAAGGCATGTATATATAATGTAAAGTAATACAATGTAACTAAAAACCCATGTACATAATTCATCCATTATATTGTGTCTCAACATGTAACCAATTAGTTTAATTAATTAATTAAAAAATTTAAACTGATAGGTATCTTGAGTAATATCCAAAACTAATATAACCTTCTGATAGACTAAATAGTAAATTTCCCATAATGTGACAAGGAAACCATGATTAACAATAATTAATAATGATGATCCATTGTAATAACCAAAGAAATGTAGATTAAATGGTTCTAAAATTAGTAGTAACTGAATCCTAGATAAGAAAAAAAGTTCAATCCAAGGAGCGTGATCCAATGCCTTCCACAATATGGAGACTACCTAATCCAAGGTGATCGTCAATGGTAAAACTAGTCTAAGCAAAGACAGGTCCCTACAGGTTGTAACCATGGAGCCTACATGCCAAGTATGGATCCATGGATTGTATCCAAGTCAACCTATAATAATATTAAGGGATATTATACTGTCATACCAGGAATCCAAGAACAGTAATGGTTTGGGATCAAGGTGGTTCTCAACCTTACAATCTATATCCTTTAATTAGAAAGATGTTCTTGAAAAATTATAGTATTATCCACTTTGAATCCATTGAATTTTAAAGTTAGGACATATATGTTAAATTATGATGTTATGTAATATTTCATTTCATTTAAGTCTTTCCTTTCATTAGTGTGATATAATCATGTAGCATGCAACCTTTGAATCAAGTCTTCTAGTTCATGACATTCCTTTCATTGGTGGGAAAAGGGCAAGTAGCTTGCAATAATTAATTTAATCCATTTAATTAATATTACATATTCGAGGATTAATCCTCTAACTTTAATTTATGTGTCAAGGGGTACTACGGCAATGCATCCTACTATTCATTTACATTTAAAGCCATGTCATATACTCAGAATACTTGTCGATTCACATTTCACATTTAATTATAAATTTAATTGATTTCCTTATGCAGGTCAAGTGGTGAGCATAAATGGTACTTGATGTTTTTTAATTCTCATTATAAACAAGATAGTTGATATAGAAATGATTTCCCTTAGAAAGGTCATACCAAGGCATAGATGAATAGTGGCACCATCATGTCTAAACACTAAACACAAAATACAGAATAACCTTGGAAATGGAATTTATATAATTGATGGTCAATCGACTAATAAATAATAAAATATTTGGAATGATCAAAACAATATGGTTCTAATCAGTATAAACATGGCATACAAATTTCAAAATGGAAACCTGATGAATTGGTGGGACCTACACATCAAATCCAAAATAAATGAACTTTTAGGATAAGTTATAGAACACCCTTTTTTGGATTGTAAGACTCTCCTACTCCAGTATTGGTCCTTTATTTCGCTTGGATAAAAGTAGATACATGAAAATCAAAAATCATACATACATTGATAACTCGATTGAGAGAAAAAGAGATGGAGAATAGCTCAATAGGACTCAAGTACTTGTTGTTGTGCATCCAACATGATTGAAGAATACTCGACCAGAAACTAAATAATGGAGATATAGTGATCCCAGGTATAGATCATTGGAAATATCAAAATTGAGATAAAATGGGTTAAACCCATTGGTTCTCGTATTAGTAGAAAAAATATGGTTAAAATATCATTAAGTAAAAATTTGTAAATTTACACATAAAATTAGCATATGTACAGTTTGTCTACATGCTTTAAAAAACTGTGTGAAAACTAGGGATGTTTATTTGGGAAGAAGGTGATAAGTACACAATTTTATATCATCAACATGAACAATCTGAGGAAAGTGGTTATGTCCAAAAATTCCAATCTACACAGTTAGCCAAACCATGCACCAACCATGTGCCAACCACGCGACTTTTCAAATTTTCCCAAAAAGACGGGGTTCGGGTCTCAAATTTTCCTTGGACCCCCCTAAGACCTTTTCAAACCTATTATCAACCCATATTAGGTCCAATGTATAAATTTATATGGAATTCTAAAGGATCTATACCTTTGTGAAATAATGAGTTCTTACAATCTTATAACCATTAAAAAACTCATCCCTGATCTCACCCAACAACATTGGAGAATCATTTTTTAAGAAAAAAACTATTAATTTGGAATGTAAATCATCTTCCCACTCTTAGGTATCATATTTTACTTGGTCATTCTTTTTAATCCCATATTCTATAGGGACATACCATCCTCATAGAGCCACCATGCTTCTGTTGAAAATGTGTACTGGATACTCCTCAAAGGGAGCATCAGCATCTAACTCAGCATCCATGGGATCAAAATATTGAGATGGGTCGACATGATATTAGGGAATCTATGAAATATGAATACATCATGAATTTGATGGTACCTCAGAGGTAAAAGTAACTGATATGATCCTAGATTAACTCTATCTATAATATCAAAATTCCATTCAAAATGAGGTGAAAACTTTTCCTTCTCTTATAATTATCTATGCCCTAGCCTAGGCGATACCCCAAGGAAAACATGATACCTGACCTCTAATATAAATTTTTTTAAATGTTGATTGGCAGAAGATTTTGGTCTAGACTATGTAGTAGTCATACATATTTTGAGCATCTAAACCAACTTTAATGTCCCCTGAATGAGATGAAGACCTTATATGATTGCCTCAGTCACCTCTATCCAGCATAGGGTTGAACGGAATGACCTACCATATAAGTCTTCAAATGGATCCATGTATATTTTCTCTTAAATGTTATTGTTAAAGGTGAACTCGATGAGAGGGATATGCTTCACCCAATAACCAGAAAAATCATGGACACATGCATGGATAATATACTCTAGAATATGTATTTTTTATTCTCATTGTCCATCATTCTGAGGGTGAAAATATATTCTAACAAGAAACTATGTTCACATAGACTTATGAATTTCGTACTAGAACTATTATCAGAAACATGAATCCCTAAATGAAACAATAGTATGTGGAACCCTGTGTATTCATATGATCTCATAGACATACAGTCTTCCCAGTCCATCAACTAAGAAACTATCTTGAATTGGAATAAATTTTGATGATTTCATTAATTGGTCAATGACTACACAGATATCATCCCCACCCCTAAGAGACATAGGTAACCTAATTATGAAATCCATTGAAACATATTCACATGTATATTCAATAACTATAAGATTGTATAGTAATCCTACATGTATCTGGTGATCCTCCTTCACCTGTTGATAGGTGGAACACCTAGTGATAAATCCTCCAACATGATGTTTTATCCCAGGCAACCAATAATGGTGTCAAATATCTCGATACATCATGGTGATTCTTGGATGAACATCCCAATGAGAAGTGTGTAACTCTTAAATCATCTCCTCCCTCTTATCTAAATGAACATTGATATGTCCATGTAGATGCATAATATCATCTCTTACCACATACCAATCTCGAGGTAGGATATCTCTTGATATACTATCATGGAGTACCAAGCCATTAGGATCTGAAAATTGTCTATCATGCACCTTCTAAAGATATGAAGAGGTAACTCTCAGTCATGAGATGTAAGAATGATAATGACTACAATGGAACTATAGATGAATCTCAAAAAAGAGGGCCATTAACATTCATTCCACCCGGGCTTCCCGTAATTCTTTTGCATGAGATTTTCGAATCAATGCATCTATAGCTACATTTCTCTTACCTAGTGTATAGACGAGCTCTAAATCAATTTATTGTAGATATTTCATTTATATCCACTGTTTGACGTTCATGTCACGCTTTGAGAAGACATATTTGAGGCTCTTGTGGTCCGTGTACACCAAAAATAACCCACCGATCAGATAATGTGTCCATCAATGTAAGGCATGGACAACTACTGCATGATCAATGTCATGCATTGGTTGGTTTCTCATATAAAGCCTCAACTATTGATCTCTATATGCAAATACTCTTTCTTCCTATATTATAACTACTCCTAGGATGATTTAAAATGCATCAAAAAATATGTTATGACCAATACATGGCTTTGGAAGAGTCATAATACGTTTCAATACAAGCCTCCCTTTTAGCTCTTGAAAGTATTTCTCACACTCTTCATACCAAAAGAACTTGATGCCCTTCTTTATAAAACCATTAATAGGTGATGAAAGGAGTGAACTGTCTTTTAGGAAATGCCTTTAATATCCAACAAACCCCTATAGAATCCTCATATCAAAACCATTCATGGGATACTCCTAAGAAAATATAGCACTAACTTAATATAGGTAAATAGATACTACAAATTCTGATAATATATGACCCAATAAGTTCAATTGTTCATTCCAAAAGAGAATCTTATAAACCCTGTAGTTGGATGATTCTCTATCAATGGGATCAATATGGTCTTTATATGTTTGATATGGTCTCTAAAAGTGTGAGAATACACTCTGATGTCTTCCACAGATACCATTAAAAATAGTCTAAATTGATATGGAATACCCTATTCATCAAAGCCATGAATATGGTGGGAATGTTCATAAGACCAAAAGGTATAAAAAGGTAATCATATAGATTATTACTTATATAGAATTTTTTATGATGTATTTTTGATATCATGCCACACATTATATGATACCTCAATCCGAGTTCAATCAAGGAGAAGACCATTACACTTCAATGCTTCTCGAAGTGATCATCTATTTAAGGTAGTAGATACCAGTTCATAACCATAAGATGATTCAAATTTCCCTAATCCAAACTTATATATATCGTTTTATCTACATTCTTGTAAACAAAATCATTGGAGAACCCCCATAAGATGTATTGCGCTATGTAAAATTATTGTCCTCTATATCCTTTAACTACCACATAATATTGTAATGCTCTGTAGCTACCATCCTGTAAGGAGGAATGGAAACACGCGCTTCTCCTAGAATGAGATTCATTGTATTATATAAAAATCTATTAGAAGGTAAACCATAATAATCATCAAGAAATACATCCATAACATGATCCATTACTAGTGGGAAATCAACATGGAGGAAACCCTGATCCACCAGGAATAGATTTTCAATCTCAGTGGTCACTCCACATAGACCATGATGCTCTTGTCCCACTAAACCATCTTGGACATCCCAGAAATCCTTATGTAGATAAATTCTACCCTATGGTGATGTAAATTATACCCTATAAATATATTAGTCTACAAAAGCGTGATGACAAACCAACCAATCCCTTCTAAGAATGACACCAAACACTGTTATCTTGAAAATTTACATGTTCTATAATAAAGGGTAACTTCCTAACTCAAGGGGCAGTCCTTACACATGCGTATTCCATGTATTAATACCCCTAATGGTGTATCTAGGGTCCTTACACCATATAAACACTTTATCATTAGTTTGAGACACTCCAAAATAGATACAAATATAAATTAGTTCAAATCACCAAAATCAAATAAAGCAGATAATTTTTAAAATGCCAAAATAATAGTACCACACAAAGTAGATGGTCATAAAACATGATCTTTGGTTATCAAGTGTACCACATGCAACTATCTTTATCAAAAAACTAGTGAAATAGATGGACTAACTTGATCAGAACTACTCTAATGGCGCTAGAGTAGATCTGAGGTCTGGTTACCACTGCCACAAACTCCACCTAGTCCAAACGTACCAGTGTTATTCAAACACACTGTCTCATGAATAATAATAGAAATTAATCTTCAATGTGGTCCTGTATGGATACATTTCCACTCAAAGCTGGTAGATAGGCCCTACATAAATGCTGGAGATTCCCCATATAGCCATAAGCCCAGAATCTAATGGGTCTCTATCACATTGAGGATTCTAGTGCCCATGTCATCCACATTGATGAAAGTCTATAAAAGAATCGAAAAGGGAACACTATTTTTCTCTTCCCTAATGAGATGCCTATAGAGAACATTTCTTATCATCATAAGAACAACTGGCCTAACTCGGAACTGGTCATTTATGCCTGGTATAATGGTTGTCCTTCAGGTTTTCCTCAGTGATATGAACATGATCGACTATTTTGGAAAAAAAATTATCTAGGTTAATGAAATTCACATATGTATGGGTGGCATACTTGAGGGAATCCTTGAAACATAATGCATGTGATATCTGATCACCGGCTAAAAGTAGTGCAAAGCACTAAATCTTCATTAAGCATTCAAAATTACCCATTACTGACATAAAACCCTAATTGAAAAGTATGAACTCTCTGGCTCTATTATCTATCCTTGTCTGGGAAAAAATGACCATAAAAGGTTGTCAAGATATCAAACCATAACATTCCCTAATGAGGATCATCTGAGTTAATCACATCCCACCAATTCTTGGGTATATCATGAAACATGAATTTGAATGCGAGACTCTCCACTCTAGAGGAATTTATAGTTACTCATTGAAAAATATGGTGTCTTGAAGACAAGAACAGTAGCCTATAGACAATTAACCCCTAAAAAGTTATAGGTATGGTGCTACAAGAACTCGTGAGTCAGATTAGCCATCACAGGTGAAATCCATAGAGCACCATGCATGGACTACATCAAATGTAGAAACTATCGGGAACAAGGGATCTAGTGGCCAAGTTAGATACAACAGGTGGTTCCTAAATTGGAACTCTTATATGTATGAAAGGTGGCTCAGTACCCACCATGTCTGGAGAATTCTCGTCGCCACCCTCCTTGAATATGAAACAAGGAAATCATTGATGCATTGATCGACAATTTCAAAACACATTCCTTTGAACATCCTTCAGAAGAGTGAAAGAATCACCCAAGGATGATGAATCTATGAAAACTCACAACCCAAAGAATGCTACCCTAAAAACCCACTTAGATGGATAGGTATTGCTAAGATCTCAAGTATAATATTCATTTCATTTTTTACACTTATTTTCCATGTTCTCACCTTTACCATTCATAAACATGACAATAATGGATAAGGATGTGAAAAAATGTAATTTTTTAAGTTAGTTAATAACAAAATGGATCGAAATGGTAAATTACTCATCCCAAAACCTGATGGAATATACACCTCATGTATTGAGATAAGAAATCACTCAATTCTAACCAAAATTAATACAAACAGATGTTAAGTACCACATTATCACTCATCTTTCATAGGAATATGAAATGTTGAAAAATAATTTAAATGAATCTATATGGCATGAAAATAGGCATGACAAGTTTATTCCATGTGTTTATAATGATGCATGTACCAAAGCTCCTTACCCTTATATCGTCAAGACAACGATGAAAGAAATCTTCAAATAGATTAATAATCCACATCACCATACAACATGTGCATCACCCAAGATGGAATAATATCCACAATTGTAGGAAAATGAATAACATCATTTATAATTTAGGTAACATGGGTTTTAACCCAATCATGGGCTCGTGACTCCCAAGCATGGCTTACCACCAAGTCCCAAGTGTTCTTAATGACCAATATATGGTCTATAAATAGTAAACCACAAGTAGAAACAATAGTTGATACCACATTGTGACATCCCAGACCTAGCTGCCACTTGATGGGTTCCCCAAACCTGGTCTACCACATGGCCTCAAGCACCTCTCTCTTAATTAAAGTGGATACTGACAAGCAGTGAGGGCCTAGGGTGTGTCTATGGGGAGGTTATTCCCTCATTACCAAAGTATAACACAACATATGAAACTGAACATAGGTAAATATAGGAAGAAATATATGTAAAGAAGAAGAACAATAGAAAAATAGAGACACCTGTAAATATAATTGAAATGGATGAAATATCTTTCAAAAACTACTGATATGACATGTCACTAGAAAACTAGAAAACATGTATACATGACAGAAGTCATAACATTTTTCCCATAAGTATATAAAAATCAATATACTATATTAAGAGTCATAATCTATGGCATGATCATCTTCTATCAAGATCCATATTATATAGTAAGCATTGAAGCGTAAAAAGACATATTCTTACCATTGTCAACACACGAAACCATGTAATCTTCCATAGGTACCAAATAGCTCCTAGAGAGGGTGTGAGATAAATCATAACCTGCCAAATCCAATTTTTTGAATAATAATCATACCATGTAATGGATATGTAACCGTGTAAAGGAATGCATATGAAAAGTAATGTATTCCAATGTAACTAAATACTCATGTACCTACTTCATCCCTCAGTCGATGTATGAACATCTAACCAAATCATTTAATTAGGTAATTAAAAAATTTAGATTTATAGGTCTCATGACGCATAGTCAATAATAAAATCACCTCATTATAGTCCAAATAGATAAGGTTGAAAGATTTAATAAGTCATCCATGATTAATGATATTTAATAATGAATTTCTAGGGTAATAACTAAGAAAACGTAGACCTCACTAGTTTCCTACTTAGATGTAACTATATCTTTTCTACAGATTACTGTGTAATCCATGGATCATGTTCCAATGCATTCCATAATAAGGTTCCTTTTAAATCAATGGATATTTGAAAAGGTAAAATGGGTCTTTGTAGTGACATAGACTTATGGGCTATAACCATGGTATCTACTTATCAGTGATGGATCCAAGGAGTTTATACAAGGAATCATATAATAATATGAAGGTATCTTACAGTGTCATCCTGTGAATCCTATAACAAACAAGGATCTAGATCTAGGTGGTTCTCAAACTATGTTAGTTGTGTCCATGGGTTAGACTAGGGTTCCTTAGTGAATATGGAATTCATGGATAAGAATCCTAGTTGAGCTTCAGTCGATAAATTTCTATTTAATTAACAATTAATTTAATATTTCATTTGGTTCATGTGTTTCCTTTCTTTAGTGTGATTAGTTCAAGTGGCATGCATCCTTTTAATCATGCAATTTGGTTTAATCATTTCCTCTCATTAATGTAAAAAGGCCATGTAGTATGAAACAATTCATTTAATCCATTTAAAACATATTCCATATTTGAATTTCATTACACTAACATACATTATTATGGAATTGGGTGCTTTAGATATGAAACCTACTATTCAAATACATTTCTGTTCATGTAATATACTTAGTATACATGTCAATTCACATTTTACATTTATTTATCAATTGAATCACTTAAAATAGGTCGTTCAAGTGTTGATTATACAAGAAACGTTCCATAATGTAAATGTATTTATAAAAAATCCATTTAATATAGAAATGCTTACACTTAGGATGGTCTAGAAAATTCAAGCTCGAATGATGGCACAAACGTGTGGAAACACTAAAGAGAATATATGGAATAAAAATATACATGTAAAGTACATAGTTATGGGTGTTAACTCTCACAAATAATCTCATATTTAGAAATACCATAACCATGAAATTATAATGATTATAAACATGGAATATAAATTCCATAATCCCCAAATGGGCCCATTTTTTTAAATCCACCAGAAAGGCAGTACCAACTGTAATAAATAATCAGTCTGTGGTTGGAGCTTCTTGGACATGAACCACTAATTTTTTTCTTCACACTACCATTTTATTTGTTCTTATTGAGGATAATTCCATATATATAGTACACCCAATCTGCTGACATAGCAATTTTGTAGAGATTTCATGGTGTGGTTAGGATGGTGTTTGTATGCTCCTCCTATTGAGTTAAAATTGTCTACAAATTTCCTTTTTTTATTGCATCAATATGGAATATATATATAGAAATATAAAAATTATTTTTGGAATTTATTTTGAATTATAATTAATATAATCATAATTAATGTAAATCATAAACCCCCCTTTTATTGTGAGTATCCCTTATTATAATTTCCCAAGGCTCAACTACATGGATTGTTCATGGGATTCCAGAAATATATATTCAGTAAAATCGTGGAGCTCCATGTATTCCTCATAAGATGTATGTGATAATTCATAATATTTTACCCAAGAAATAAAGGTTTGAAAAAATATGAATATTCAATTTGTAACACCCCAAGCTTCCACGGTACGTTTTCCTTTGAATAATGAAATGGCGTGCATTGTATGCAACTTCGAAATTCTAACACACCACAACCAATCAAATTAGCCGTTATGAAGAGTAATACCTACTTTTTGAAATATTAAAAATTCTATCTCTGAAAATTGACTTCATTTTTGGATTAGGAATATTGATATTAGCCTAGGGTGAAATTTTCGTACTTTTCGGATAACTTTCATATTATGATGATTAGTGAAAATTACTAAATTTTAATTAAATACAACTTTTTTAGTTAAAATAATAAATAGTGATAAATTCTTAATTTTAGTGGTTTTAAAGTATATTTAGAATATATTTTTACCATGTAATACAACGTGGGTCATTGAACATAATTTCACATTTAAACCAGACATAAACAAGTGCCAATCTTTTGATAGTTATTATCTCTTAAAAACACGCTTTTTGTTTTAACAACGGGAATTAATTTTAAATTAATTTCTGCCACTTCTGTGTTTTGAATTTGGAAAAATTGATTTCATATTTGCATTTATTATGTTGAAATTGTGTAAATAGTTAACTTTTATTTTTAGACATTTTGGATAATTACTTCGGTAAATATTTTATTTACCATGGTTAAAGGGTAAATCCAGTAAACAAGGGTTAAACAATAATATTATAATAATACTAAATTACCCTAAAACGTGTCTTAAACCTATTGGTTGATACATGGTCGACCATTAGAATCTTTGGGTCTATTTTGGGACCCCATGGATCCACTTGTAAATGATAGGGACACTTTATTTTAATTAAGTTAAAATGAATACAAAAATGACACAAGCATATATCATTTAGAAAAACAATGGTTACATTGGGTTATATATTTTGGATTTTAGACTATAAATATTCATTAGATATATAAAAATATTTCCTACATAATGATTTTTTATTTATAATTTTTAGACATTAAATAATTTAATTTATTTCTGACACAATGGTGATGCAGTAATTACCATAATAGTGAAAATTAGAATAATTGATATTATAAATACCCAAATAAATATAATTTGAGACTTTTATTGAATTAAACTAATTTTCTAGGCTGATATGTCATATTAGGATTGATTTAATTAACTTTTTTCGAAGTAATCATTCTGTTATGAGTTACAAAAATCAACTATTGAATAGTGTCAAAATTGACATAAAAGAGTTTTTAAAACAAATATTATATTATTAATTGATATTAAATTCCTAAAAATATAAGGTTCGGCCAAGAGACTAATATCATGATAGTTATATCATTAATGGACCACTTGGGTTCTCTTAGATGTATATAGTAAGTTTATTAATTATATAATATAAAAATACAAAGTGACATGGTAAATGTCAAACTAATTAACTAAGAGTTAAAACTAAAAGATAAGGTTAATATAGTAACCCAAACCTGTCTATATTCTATTGGTTGAATGTTTTTCGACCTATAACCACCTTAACCTTTGAATAATCAACTATGGAGCCATTAGGAACCGAATATGAATTTATTATAAATTAATATTTCTAGCTTTTCCAAAGGTGCCCCTCACCCCTCTTATAAAATGGCACTCTTCCTTCTCATTTCTTCACACCATCAAAGCCTTTTGGATCGGCCAAACCCTGCCCCAATACTCTCTCAATTTCCCTCAATACAACCTAGAGGCATTATTTTGATTAGAAGGCCAACCTAAGGAGCCCTTCTGATCAAATCAAAAGGAAGAACCCGAAGAAGAGGTAATGTTTTCACCACCCCTTTTCAAGTTCCTTTCTTCTTCCACTTCTTCTTTCATTGTTATTACCATTCTAAAATAACAACTCCAGTATCTTATATATACTGTGATGTTATTATAAATATGGTACAACCATATTCAGTATTCTATCCACCCTTTGAATAACATGCCACCATATGTGCGTACGTACGACTTACCGTCTCCACGTCGTGGTGTAATTGTTATTCAATATATTATTATTTGGGTGGTTATAATACTGATGTGTAACTCATTTAAATAATAAATATAACATTATAATGATTCTGTATATATGATATACCATTCAATTATATATTATTTTAATATCAAAAGAATGATATTGTCGCTCGTGCGTACGTACGGACTACAGTCTCTTCGAACGCGATGAGAGTCATTCTCCATCATATCCATTAAAGTATAATTATCATTTGATGATTTAAAAATAATGTTCAAGAACTCTATATCATTCTAGATATGAAAAAGATAAAACCTATTCATGACAAACATGGCTTATGTAACAAAACATATAAAAGAAAATGAGTAAGTTAACACCCAAAACGACGATAATTCTAAGATATTATTAACAAAGAAATGTTAAAAGATCATATATGATATCATATTAATGTATATGATTCATGAATAATTTAATAACAATTATTTAAACATTATACAGGATGTTAACCTACCCCCAACTAGTGAAAATTACATGGTAAGGGATTTTCTTATCTCACTTTCAATTCCGTGAGATTTCTATTGTTCGCCGCTAAATTATTGAATGTGGTGTATTGTGTACTGCAGTTTGATATATATTATCATGATTCTATTTATATTCCTATTATTCTGTAAATGATTTTGTGGTTATTAACTTTTGGTCATATGACTCAGTTGATTACAACGTGGTAAGGGGTTTCTTCACTCACTCTTAATTTCGTGAAAATTCTATTGTTCACCACTTAATTATTGCATGTGGTGTATGTGTACTTCCCATTATTGTATTCATTGTGTAATATACATTAATTTATGGGTATTTAAATCATCATTTTATGATACTTATTTCATGGGTGTATGTTTCGTATGTCACATAATTGATAAGGGAATTCAAAATTTCAATTTCCATTTATTCAGCTTTACGCAAACTTCATTGATTATTTTACTCCAAGATTATGTGTGGAATCACTATTCATTTGCTTATGTCATTATTTCCACTCCTTTTTTTTATATATTTTTGATACACATAATCAATACATTGATAATTTCTCATGTCATCGATTTGAATTTGATAAGAGTAATTTTAACTCATTCTCCATTTGTTGAGTTAAAAATCCAATTCATTGGTGTCGTTTTTACAAGATTATGTGTGAATGTCCTTTGATTGTTTTACACTGAATATCCAATCATATTTAGTGTATTTATATTTTTCACACATAACTATGTAATTGATTTATCCTTAACCTAAGGATACGGCCTTTACGAGAGATTTCATCTCAATTTACATTCCATTGAGACTTCATTGTTGTTATACACCAACTCACTTTTATGTGGTGTATATAATGTACTTTGACATAGTATATCATGAATCCATTTATTCTAATGATATTACAATGTTTTGATTACCTCATTTATTTGTATTGAAGTGTCTCTCTTTTGGTTAGAAACTCTAACTAAAATACCATTTTTAAATGTTTTAATGACTTATTCTTCTAAATATTTCTCATTAATGTCAATGTTTTAAAAAAATGGTTTTAAGTATTTATTTATATGGACATTAATGTTTTAAAATTAAAACTCCTTTTAAAAGTTTCAAAGTGGTATGGGACACTTTTATTCAAAAATCTATTTTTAAATGGCTTCTTGACAAATAGTGTGACTTTTAAATGATTTCAAGAAAAAGGAAGATATTTCTCTCAAAATAGTTTTGATGATTATTTTCATATATGTCAATATCCTTCATTATTCTTGATTGAGGTTAATGTGATACAATACAGTCTTCCATATTGTATCGAATGAGTTATGTTTGACTGTGGATGTGCTATTTTTATACCATTCATGGTTTGTGGTTAAAGTATTGACATTTCGTATGCTAGTTTTAATACGAATGTTAATCTTATGTTTAGACCTGTTCATATGAGGAATGCATTGGACTTAATAAGTGACGGGTGGAACCCACTATAGCTCCTTGATGCATCGGTAGGTCTAATGAGACAAAATAGTGTCTTGGCACAAGGCCTTGGAAAAATCTTATTTGTAGTCTTGGCACAAGGCCTTGGCTATGTGGTTATGATAGTCTGGAATTATGCATTCCATCATTATGAAAGTGGTTATTGATATTTCATGTGATCATTCGACTAGTAGAATAACCATGTGAGTATGTAAATGGAATTATTTTATTTTATCATTGCCTTTTTATGCTGAAGTTCAAGTTTAAAAGGATTTTGTTTTAGTTATAAACTGCCTTAAGTGTTTATGCTTATCTATGAAAGCTTCTGATATAATGTTAACCTTACTGAGCATCTGAGCTCACCCCTTTCAATGTTTTATTTTTCCCAGGATTATGAAGAAGTAATTTATGAATGACCTGCAGGGATAGTATGAGAGGATATGAAGACAAGATGTTGTTGTAGTTTTTTTGCCTTATGATGTAATGTACGACTTATGAATATATCTAGTGTTTCCAAGACAACTAAAATAATCGGTCTTTTGATACTTGATCCTTTGTGATCATGCCAATGTTATGTAATAATGCACCGACTCTGGGTATCTAGGGTCGGGGCGTTGCAGTTGGTATCAGAGGAAGTTTAGTAAAAACATTGGAATCTAGATAAACTCTAATTAGTGTACGTAGACCTAAGATGAACTTTGAGGATTAGTATAGAAGAACTTCCTAGAATTTTGGTATTGTAGAGATTTTGTGAGTTTTCCAAGCAATACATCCCTGTCTGGATACGAGCATGTAGAGGGGGCTCTGGCACAGATGTACCTAGGGGTAAAACCCAAAAACACTGCTTTGAGCTAGACTCTAACGGGAACTAGTGCATGACAACAGGCCTTGCTGCACTCTTGGTTACAACAATCCCGGGGATATGCTTAGGATAATTTACATTTTCTTTACAAACCGACTTAAAGTATTATATATATAAGATGAGTGTAAATAACCTTGGTTAATCCAAATGTGTTTCAAATTGAGAATATGGTGACATGTTAATTTCTAATTGATTGTATGACTACTATTACTCACACAATGCTTTCTGGTTTTAGTCAATGGCTGGATTCCAAGGAAGTCATAGTGATTTTGAGAATGATGTGCAAGGTGGGAACGGTGGTGGAAATGAGAAAAAAAATGGAATGTTGATAGGCGTAAAAGATATTGTCTTTATGCCAAACCAATATTCCAAAAATATGATCAACAATATATATATTAACCAATTACCGGACTCAACAAAGAAGAGAAAGGTGATAAATGATAAAAGCTCCATTAATGGAGACCATGGAGAAAGAATCCTCAATTTCCATCATGCAGGAAATGTGGAAAGAGACACCCAGGAAAGTGTCTCAATGGGACAAAGAAATGCTTTACGTGCGGGAAGGAAGGACATAAAGTGATGAATTGCCTAAGAAAAATGAAGAGTACTATGGAAGAAGATAAAAATGCTCCCAAGAATCCATTTACAGTCATTTTCCATAAATGTAGGGGACCTGGCCATTACCCGAGTGAATGTCCTATTCTATAGGATATTTTCCTGGTCAGAGAAGAAGCTATGTGGAAATAAATGGTTGGATAAAAGTTTAAAAATTATTAGTGATCCTTGTTGAAGGTTTTACTTTGGAATAATTTTCTCTTGTATTTGTAACCCTATAGTTTTCCATGTGAGAATGATATTTATGGAAGAATTTTCTTTTATCTTGTGGATATAGTTATAAAAAACAATTTGGTTTTATATGATCATTGGGTTTGAGCAAATTACAAATTATTATAATTTGGGATGAAAATGTAAGGTATGAGATAAGATTTGTGGTTAAATTATGTTATGGTTATTTTGAGGAATTTATCTCATTTTGGTAATGTTATAAATCAAAGTTTTTGAAAAAGGACAACACGTAGACCGTGTGACAACCCGTCGCGTCAGACAAAGCTATGGGAATCGAACAGACAACCAAAGTGCGATTGGGATTTATCGCCTACCACTGGACTACGTGAAGTCCCTGGTTAGTGTGACTATTATTTTTAGTTAAATGATTTTATTGATCAATAATAATTTGATTTGGGATCTTATGTCTTATCAAATGAATACAATTAGTATAGGAAAATGATTTGGTGATTAAGTGATAAATGTTATTTTGGAAGTTGTTCGCTTTGTTGAGAACACTATATGCCAATGGAAAATAGAGTAGTATGGGATTTCATTTGAGGATTAATGGTGGATTTTTATCTATGTTTTTATTGTGTATTTATAATGATTTGGGTTATTCATGGAAATGATTAGGTTAAATACTTTTAAGTATGTGACTTTAAGAGTAATTAATGTCATTTGGAGATACAATTTAACGTGGAAGACTAAAATCTTAATAAGTTTTGGTTTTCAATGTTAGTTTTGATTATATTAAAGGATTATAAGGACAATTTATTATTGAATGGTATTTATTTAACTTTGTGGTATTGTTGGTTTAATTTTGGAAATTAAATTAGTGTTTATTTCTGTCAAGGAATATCCTTTTGGGGCATCATTAGATCTTGTACTAACCATTTTGGTTTTGATTAATCTCTAAAGACAATGTAAATATATATTTCATCTTCCATGGATCATGTGATTGTATAGAAGTTTATTCTATCTCTTCCAGTGTGACCAAGCCTTCTTGAATACTCATCGTTTAAAAAAATAACTTAGTGGTGGAAATTTATTAAAGATTGAAACTCTAATTAAAATGTAAGTATATATCTTTATATTCTTAGTCAATATCATAAATTAATTCTTTATCCTTATTTAATGTAACTTAAAACAAAAAAAATGTTGTCTGTTTACTTTCCTACTAGGAGACTAATGGCCGTTTGTCCCAACACAAGTTTGTGGTTTTATTATTGTTAACATTCTCCTGATCATGATTTCTATCCCTCACCATCAGAACATGACACTTAGTTTATCGTCCATATCGATGTTTTTCTACATGGAATTCGAGTATGGGTTATCTTGGGTGACCTTTATACCTCTCTTTCTTTCTTTTAAAGTTATAGTTTTATTGAATCTTTTTTAGATGTTGGACTTTCCATTATATTATCAAGCCCAATTTTAAAAAAAATTTCGAGGACACAATTTATTGATGGAGGGGATAATGTAACACCCCAAGCATCCATGGTACGTTTCCCTTTGAATAATGCAATGGCGTGCATTGTATGCAACTTCGAGATTCTAACACACCACAACAAATCAAACGAGTTGTTATGAATATTAATACCTACTTTTTGAAATTTTATAAATTATATCTCTCAAAATGGACTTCATTTTTGGATTCGGAATATCGAAATTATCCTAGGGTGAAATTTTGGTACTTTTCGGATAACTTTCATATTTTGATGAATAATGATAATTACTAAATTTTAATTGAAAACAACTTTTTTAGTAAAAATAATTAATAGTGATAAATTATGAATTTGAGTGGTTTTAAAGTATATTTATAATATATTTTTACCATGTAATACAACATGGGTCATTGAACATAATTTCACATTTAAACCAGACATAAACAAGTGTCAATCTTTTGATAGTTATTATCTCTTAAAAACACGCTTTTTGTTTTAACAACGGGAATTAATTTTAAATTAATTTCTGCCTCTTCTGTGTTTTGAATTTGGAAAAATGGATTCCATATTTTTATTTAGGATGTTCAAATTGTGTAAATAGGTAACTTTTATTTTTAGACATTTTGGATAATTACTTCGGTAAATATTTTATTTACCGTGGTTAAAGGGTAAATCCGGTAAACAAGGTTTAAACAATAATATTATAATATTACAAAATTACCCTAAAACGTGTCTTAAACCTATATTTTGATACATGGTCGACCAGGGTCATATTTGGGTCGATTTTGGGACCCCATGGATCCACTTGTAAGTTATAGGGACACTTTATTTTAATTAAGTTAAAATGATTACAAAAATGACACAAGCATATATCTTTTAGAAAAACAATTGTTACATAGGGTTATATATTTTGGATTTTACACTATAAATATTCATTAGAAAGATAAAACTATTTCCTACATAATATATTTATTTATAATTTTTAGACATTAAATAATTAATTTATTTATTACACAATGGTGATGAAATAATTACCATAATAGTGAAAATTTAGAATAATTGATATTATAAATACCCAAATAAATATAATTTGAGACTTTTATTGAATTAAAATAATTTTATAGGTTGATATGACATATTAGGATTTATTTGATTAACCTTTTTCGAAGTAATCATTCTGTTATGAGTTTTACAAAAATCAACTATTGAATAGTGTCAAAATTGACGTAAAAGAGTTTTTAAAACAAATAGTATATTATTAATTGATATTAAATTCCTAAAAATCTAAGGATCGGCCAATATACTTATATCATGATAGGTATATCATTAATGGACCACTTGGGGGTCTCTTGTATATATATAGTAAGTTTATTAACTATATAATATAAAAATACAAAGTGACATGGTAAATGTCAAACTAATTAACTAAGAGTTAAAACTGAATGATAAGGTTAATATATTAACTCAAACCTGTATAAATTCTATTTGTTGAATGGTTTTCGACCTATACCACCTTAAACTTTGAATAATCAACTTTGGATCCCTTAGAAACCGAATATGAATTTATTATAAATTAATATTTCTAGCTTTTCCAAAGGTGCCCCTCACCCCTCTTATAAAAGGGCACTCTTCTTTCTCATTTCTTCACACCTTAAAAGCCTTTTAATTCGGCCAACCCCTGACCAAATACTCTCTCAACTTCCCTCACTACAATCTAGAGTCTTTAGTTTGATCTTAGGCCAACCTATAGAGCCCTTTTGTTCAAATCAAAAGGAAGAACCCCAAGAAGAGGTAACGTTTTCACCACCCCTTTTCAAGTTACTTTCTTCTTCCTCTTCTTCATTATTTGTTATTACCATTATAAAATTATAACTAAAGTATATTATATATACTATGATGTTATTATAAATATGGTACAACCATATTAAGTATTCTATCCACCCTTTGAATAACATGTCAGCATACGTGCATACGTACGGCTTACCATCTACACGTCGTGGTGTAATTGTCATTCAATATATTATTATTTGGGTGGGTATAATAATGATGTGAAACTCATTTAAATAATAAATATAACATGATAATGATTCTATATATATGATATACCATTCAATTATATATTATTATAATATCAAAAGAATGATATTGTCGCTCGTGCGTACGTACGGACTACCATCTCCACGAACGCGATGAGATTCATTCTCCATCATATCCATTCAAGTATAATTATCATTTCATGATTTAAAAATAATTTTTAAGAACTTTATATCATTCTGGATATGAATAATATACAACCTATCCATGACAAACATGGCTTATGTAACAAAACATATAAAAGAAAACGAGTAAGTTAACACCCGAAATGACGATAATTCTAAGATATTAATAACAAAGCAATGTTAAAAGATCATATATGATATCATATTAATTTATATGATTCCTGAATAATTTAATAACAATTATTTCAACATTATACAAGAGGTTAAATTACCCCCAACCAAGGAAAATTACAAGGTAAGGGATTTTCTTATCTCACTTTCAATTCTGTGAGATTTCCATTATTCGCCGCTGAATTATTGAAAGTGGTGTATTGTGAATTGCCATTTGATATATATTATCATGATTCTATTTATATTCCTGTTATTCTGTAAATCATTTTTTGGTTATTAAATTTTGGTCATACGACTCAGTTGATTACAATGTGGTAAGGGATTTCTTAACTCACTCTTAATTTCGTGAAAATTCTATTGTTCACCACTTAATTATTGCATGTGGTGTATGTGTACTTCCCATGATTGTATTCATTGTATAATATACTTTAATTTATGGGTATTTAAATCATCATTTTATGATCCTTCTTTCATGGGTGTATGTTTTTTATGTTACCTAATCGATAAGGGAATTCAAAATTTCAATTTTCATTTATTCGGCTTTACGCAAATTTCATTGATTATTTTACTCCAAGATTATGTGTGGAATCACTATTAATTTTCTTATGTCATAATTTCCACTCCCGTTTTTGGTGGATATACTTTTTATACACATAATCCCTCCATTGATAATTTCTCAAGTCATCGATATGAATTTGATAAGAGTAATTTAAACTCATTATCCATTTGTTGAGTTAAGAATCCAATTCATTAGTGTTGTTTTTACAAGATTATGTGTGAATGTCCTTTGATTGTTTTACACTGAATATCCAATCATATTTAGTGTATTTATATTTGTCACACATAACTATGTCATTGATTTATCTTTAACCTAAGGATACGACCTTTATGAGAGATTTCATCTCAATTTACATTCCAATGAGACTTCTTTGTTGTTATACACCAACTCATTTTTATGTGGTGTATATAATGTACTTTGACATAGTATATCATGAATCCCTTTATTCTCATGATATTACAATGTTTTTATTACCTCAATTATTTGTATTAAATTATCTCTCTTTTGGTAAGAAACTCTAACTAAAATACCATTTTTAAATTTTTTAAAGACTTATTCTTCTAAATCTTGCACATTAATGTCCATGTTTTAAAAAAAATGGTTTTAAGGATTTATTTATATGGAAATTAACGTTTTAAAATTAAAACACATTTTAAAAGTTTCAAAGTGGTATGGGACACTTTGATTCAAAAATCTATTTTTAAATGGCTTCTTGGCAAATAGTGCGACTTTTAAATGATTTAAAGAAAAAGGGGGATATTTCTCTCAAAATAGTTTTGATTATTATTTTCATCTATGTCAACATCCTTAATTATTGTTGATTGAGGTTAATGTGATGAAATACAGTCTTCCATATTGTATCGAATGAGTTATGTTTGACTGTGGATGACGTATTTTTATACCATTCATGGTTTGTTGTTAAAGTATTGACATTTTTTATGCTAGTTTTAATACTAATGTTTATGTTATGTTTAAACCTATTCATATGAGGAATGCATTGGACTTAGTATGTGATGGGTGGAGCCCGCTATAGCTCCTCAATGCATCAGTACGTCTCATGAGACAAACTTTTTTCTTGACACAAGGCCTTGGAAAAATCTTATTTGTAGTCTTGGCATGAGGACTTGGCTATGTGGTTATGATAGTCTGGCATTATGCATTCCATCATTATGAAAGTGTTTATTGATATTTCATGTGATCATTCATCTAGTATAATATCCATGTGAGTATGTAAATGGAATTATTTTATTTTATCGTTGCCATTTTATGCTAAAGCTCAAGTTTAAAAGGCTTTAGTTTTAGTTATAAACTGCCTTAAGTGTTTATGCTTATCGATGAAAGCTTCTGATATAATGTTAAACTTACTAAGAATCTGAGCTCACCCCTTTCAATGTTTTATTTTTCCCAGGATAATGAAGAAGTAATTTATGAATGACCTGCAGGGATAGTATGAGGGGATATGAAGACAAGATATTGTTGTAGTTTTTTACCTTATGATTTAATGTAAGACTTATGAATATATCTAGTGTTTCCAAGACTACTAAACTAACCGGTCTTTAGAGAATTGATCATTTGTGATCATGACAATGTTATGTAATAATGCACCGACTCTGGGTATCTAGGCTCGGGGTGTTACACAATTAATTTAGGAGTGACACTCAAATCGGATTGAGTAAAATCATAAAATAAATAGTGTGATGATATATCATATTGCAGAGTTGGTTCTGGTTCAATATATTTTCTCAATTATTGGTGCCTCATTGAGTAGAATTATGGAACGTGAAAATGTGTTTTCTTGCTCCTACAAATCTAGTACAGAATCAACTTCATGGATATCCTTTGTTAAATTGGGAAATATTATGGGCACTTCATTAATAGCCTCAGATATTTTCAAGCTTGTTCAGGGTTCATCAATCATGCTTATCAAATAATTAGGTGAGAGCCTTGTCTCTATCGATATCTTATATTTCATGACCATTATCATACTAGAATAAAATTTTAATTGGATTTCCTCCAATTTATAATCTTTTTATTGTTATTGAATTTGTTGGTAATTATGCCATGAATTGATATAATGACCATTTTAAAAAATAATAGAATAAAATCTATGGTTTTAAAGAAAAGATATTAAAATGTATCTATAATGTCAAAAAATAAATTTATTTGAATGAATTATTAGTTACAATAAAACAATTCTAGTTTTTATGAATGCCGTCTAGAGGGTGTGGGAAAAAAGAAATTATTTTTATAATGCATCATGGAGGCTGACCAGGGTTTCCTCAGTAGAGGAGAGTCACAGCTAGTCTAATCAACAATTTCTAATTCACCTAATATTATTGATTTATTATATTATTTATGAAAATGATGGTTTTGGATTTTTTGGATAATTTTCAAGTAAAATAATGCAATGCAGAATTGGAATCAAAATGTAAAAGTTGAAAAAAATGTATAAGAGAAAGAATGATATAAGTCTATATTTTGATAACACAATTTCATTTATCATTTATTTTTTTTATAAAATTAAATTGTATAATTTTTTTGATTAAACACCATTAACGAATTACTTTAAATTTATTTATTTATTTTTTTATATTAGATTTTCTTCAACAATCCAAACCCCACCACCTTTAGTAATCAAATTTTATAACACCTCAATCGAGAAGGGAATTCTTAAAAGACTCGGATCAATAGTAAGGTGTTTCATGACTTATGGAAACTCCATAACCAACATATAATTGTTTTTCCAATGTAAAGGGAGTCAATTATAATTAATCACTGAAAGGGAATGGAATTGGAAATAATTACATGGCGGATGACTACCGCACCTATGCAATACTCTCAAATACACCATAAATAGAATAAAAAATTGTCTAATTGAGGTGTAACTAAAAATAACATCATGAAACATCCCAAAGGTATAAGGGTCAAGTTGCTCACATTCAACTGAAAATTGAAAATTGGTAATGACAGAAAGATGGTAGAGGAATAATATGATATTAGGGTTTAATGATAAATAGGTATGGAAAATTAAATGTAAAACACTAATAAAAATGATTTAAGTGTTACTCTGAAAAAAATACAACAATAATAATATAAAATATAAATCAAAAACTATTTGTGGTCATTTAATGATTCCATACAGAATCGACATCCTATTCAATACACGCACTACCTCTTATGTTTAGTAATGGAAGAGTCTTTTGGTGGAATAAATGACCATTACTGAGTTTCAAGACAGAATACGCCATCAACAATTGAAATTCCTCTTCCGGAATCTATCATTAAAAATATTTAAGGTGGTACACCCTCAATTTGGTTGAATTAGTGAAATTTTTCTTCTAGAATGCGGATAATTGTTTTTTATTTTCCCTACAAATTAATATTTCATCTTCTACATGTTGTAGAATTTAATGCCCAACTACTCTATAATTTTATTCATCCTGATAGATTCCAATGTTATCATCCAATACTGTACATCCTTTGGAGGCCTTAATTAGTTAAGAACTCTTTGAAATGTAAGGGTGAAAATTTTAAATTAATAATCTTACCAATACAACCAGAATCTTTTAAATTTGAGGTTCATTGTACTATTTATTCCACATTTATGTTAATGTGGGGCACACTATATTCTAGATATGTTTTTTATTGATTCAATTTTTAATGCCTATATATGTTTCAATTAATGCTACATCAAGAATATAATAATGAATCCCACAAATCATCTAATTTTAAAAAATATTCTCTCAAATTTGATCAATATTTTAATAGATTTTCTCAAAATAACAAAGTGAATAAAATCAGTTGAAATTACATAAATATGAAAATTTTAATTTTGATACCAAAACACACCATATATCAAAAACATATGAAAATAATCTCAAATTGATATATGTAGAGGATTTAGATTATTTAAATACATATAAAAATGATGAATATACTGTCTCTATCAAATGAGGTTTTTTATATTTTGAAAATTTCAAAACAAATAATGTTTACACTATGAGTCAAAAATTAATATGGTATATCAAAAATTAGTAGAAAACATTATTATTTTTCTAAATGAGTAAGAATTCAAGAGGATTCAAATGGTGTTTTTTCAATTAATTTATTTTTTAAAAATTATTATAAATTTCTTATATAATAGTTTAGAAGTTTAGGAACATGTATAACCATGATAAAACTATAATGAATGATGAACATAAATAATTTTTATATTAGAGTACCATTAACACTAAAATCAAAGTGAAATAATAAATAAACTAAAATAATTAGTTCGGGTTTGAGAATATGCTAATATTAAATTCTTTTTATTCTTTCATTACTCAAAATCGTCAATAATAAATATTGAATAATAAATAAATTTTTCTAGTGGTTAATTATATAAATTTATTTCAATATTTAACAATTAAATGTTTTATATTATATTTATGAATTTTTATTAGTTTTGTTGATGTATTTTCAAATCATGTTTTCCTTCAAAATTATCATTCTTGCTTGGACTTTCATATTTTTTATTAGGGTTATTTTTACATTAGTAGAACTAATTTGGGATTATTAAAATACATATATTTATAAATTTATATATTATATGGAATTTATTATAACCATCCATAAGGATAGTGATAAGAAAAAAAAATTAGGCTACATCTTCATTGGTGGTTAACCGTATTTTTATAAGAATGTTCTCCGGATGAGGAGAAAAAGAGGTATGATATATAAATAAACTAAACAAACATATTTTTAGTTAATTTAAAAAATATAATTATAACATATTTTATTATTACTATTCTAATAATTGTTAATGAATTCAATTGGGAAAAATTGACGTGAGGATGAAACAATAGGAGAGTTGATAAAAACAAACTCCATTATCAGTGATTCTTTTGTTGTACGACATTATATATCCGTGATGAATAGATCTAGAATAGTTTATAACATCACTTAGATTTTATGAAATTTATATGGATTATTTAGAGAGTTATTGGGATCTATTATGTGTCATTGGTGTGGTCGTCAAAGAGGATGGAGGTGGGGTATTTATATATAAGGTGGTGTTAATTTTTAGAATAAAATGTGAAATAAAATTCTCTATCCAATTTAAATATTGTATAAGTTATATTTTTTGGATATATATTCATATATAAATATAATATAATTGTTTTATTATTTTTTCAACATTAAAACTTGAATGAAATATTAAATTAAAAATTAATTTGGAAAAAATGAAAAATTGTTTATTTAATAGGATACTATTGATTTCTGACTATTGACTGTAATTTTTTTAAATCATATTTATTTTAATTTAAACAATAATTTTTCAATGTAAATATATTTTGTTTGATACTATTTATCTATAAACTATTTGTTCATTATTACATAATGAATTATGTTATTCAAGATAAACCATTTATCGAAAATATAAATATCGATTATTCACCTAAATATTGATTTCATTCCAAATATTAACAATGAAAACATATTAAAAATACTCTTAGACAATGATTTCAAAAATTATATTATTGTTCTAATGTCTTGGAATTTCCGTGTAATTTTTTTAAATTGAATGGAGTTATTTTGAGATGATGTGTTAAGACAACATGTGAATCTCAGGCCTAGATATGAAATCCTAGGGCACCATTACATTCAGGATGTAGTGTTTACCCTAGGCATGACATAATTTTAGTCGGCACAGGCCTCGATTGAGAAAACCCAAAAATAGAACAACCCTAACAAAATAATTAAAAAATTTATTTTATTTTTCAAATTATTATAAATCACGAACGACGACTCAGATTAAAAATATGAGACCACTACTGATCGTGGGATGGTATCTTTTCCTTAGGATGATCGTAACATTGGCCAGTATGGGGAAACTATAAAATTACGTTTCGGGTCATAAATATAATAATTATGTAAAAATTATTTTATTTTCAAATCATTCTAACTCAAAAAGAGTAACTTAGATTGGAAATATGAGAGTACCATTGAACTCACGATGATGTGTTTCCCTTAAGATGAGCATAAACCATGACCGTCATGGGTTGAAGGTGAATGTTTAATTGTGATCTTTTTTAAGGTATGTTCAGTAAACGTTCAAGAATTACATATCGATCTTTTGAAACATTGCTTAGATGAAAAATATGAGGGCACAGTTAAACATAGAAAGATGGTAATTTCCTAGAAATGACTTAACTTTGACCATCAAGGGTCAGAAAGAATACTTAATTTTTTTTGTACTTTTTAGAAATATAATAAAATAACTTTAAAAAGGTATATAATAATTCTTTCACAGCATTGTGTAGTGGACGAAGATGCTATAGTGCTGCAATGAGTCAACGATAAGGTGTAATTAAGGAATCCCAAAAATGGATTATTTTGCAGGTATAATAGCTAATCTATTAAATAAATGAAATAGTGGTATGACGCAGTGTCACAGTGTAACAAAAATGCAGAGACATGTTAATTTTATTAAACCAACATATTGGTGTAAGGTGGATTTAAATAGTGAGGATTCTCTGCCAATCTTCTGAAAAAATTCTTCTTCAAAGAAGAATGAAAAACACCAACGAACATCCAATAACTTTGACACCTCTCAATGAATGGATTCAGATGTAGCGAATGATGTTGATGTCTGGAAACCTCAAGGTCGTAACACTATGGAAATGAATATCAAAGAGGGATGCATTTAATTTTTGAATGTTCTTCCATGTTATTATTTTATAAACTACGAACATATAACAACCCACGAAAAGGTTGATCCATGAATCATGTGTTTAATGCATGAGGGTGACTTTTCTTTTAGGTGTTATTATTTGGGATTAGTTTGTATGTAATTTTATTGAGCCGTAATCCCCGAGCCTCCCAATTATTATTACATCTTACACAGAGGGTATGGGAGGACACAAAAAAAGAACTGATCCCCTCCTCATGTGTGCCCTTTTTGAATGGTTTGTTTGAATTGACGGCAAGGTGGGTTTGAGACGTTTGTGGTGAAGAGGACGCCCCCAAGAGGTCATAGGTGCATGCAGTATGAAGAAAAGATCACATGAGCATGTCCGGTGATCTTACAATGAACTTTCCAGTGATGAAACCAGTGGCATGAGGTGGCGTTGATTATTTTTTGGATGGCAGTACATCAACTGGCCGACCAGAGTGGCGCACCCATCGACGAGCCACAACGACAACAGGGAGATGCGGCGTCGACCCGACACCTCTTGGAGGGATGACCTACGTATGGGTAATCCAGATTGCGTGGAGAGGCGCCATTTATTTAATATGGAATTAGGGCCCCACAAATTCATGGTTCCAATGGAGGGAAGACAGAATAACCATCCGTATCTCGGCCAGACGACGCACAACCAGAGTTCACTGCGCGGGTCGGGCATCAGGCTGCTTGTCGTGCCCCCATGCATCTGGTTGGGCCTATGGCCTTGTGGGATCGTATCGTGGCCTAGCGGGATGGACCAATTCCTATGGGCTGGACCTATGTCATTAGGCAAAACCCATGCCCTTTGGGCTGAGCCTGACTAGACCTAGTTGTCGTGCGATCCGGGGGACTAGACCCTCGGCCAAACTGGGCTGGGTCCAGCGAGCCACATTGGGTCGGACCAAATGGAAAGGCTAGAACGAATATACATAGACCTGAAGTGGTTCAATTTGAGTCTATTGAATTATACCACGGTTTGTGGGACCCCCGGGCCGGGTTGGCCGGGTCGGTCCTTCCGGGCCCAGACACGAGCACCCCATGTTTACTAAAATGCTAGTATCTCTGAAATCAGGCATCTGATAGACACATCATCTATGGAGTAGTTACCCTTGCGATGAGTTGGTACTTCTAAGATACTGTAATTGTGATCTGGGGGAAGTTATTTTATGGGTTTGTTGGATCGAAATCGAATCCAAGTGGGCCCTCCTTTAAAAATTCCCATATCTTACAAATTAGTCGTTTGTTCGACACGCCGTCTGTTCCATTGGGACCCTTATGAAGAGCATGTCTATTAGTGTTAATATATATAATAATTAATGGAGATTTATGTATGAATGATGGCATGATGATTATATCCCCTTGGAATAAATCATGCTATGTGCGAGAATCTAGTGGTTAGATATAACATGAAGAATGAATAACAATCATGTGAGGGTCAGTACCAAATGATCTTCTGCGGTTTAGCACGTAATGATCCTATGAGGATCAGTACCTAGTGAAACTATATGGGTTAAACCTACCAATCCTATGTGGGCCGGAACCTAGAAATCCAGTGCAGGTTATCACCTAGATAACTTGTGTTGATTAGCAGCAGAGGCTCTCAACATAATATAATGATCTAGATATACGACTAATAATCTATACATCAATACTTAAGTTATACTTGGTGTGACCTACGCATTTTATGTTATGCTATGTATTTTTCATCTTTCTTGGGGTATTAAATCTGTGATATTTGCTTCATGTTATTTCCCTTCATGGATTACTGGGAGACCTTTAGGGGTCTTGAGGTCCCTTCTAAGTATTGATATACTCACCCATGCATCGGCTTCTCCCGAACTTGTTGTGTCTTGTGCAGATTAGGAACAACATTGACCAGGACATTTGAG
This sequence comes from Viscum album, assembly GCA_963277665.1. Lineage (NCBI taxonomy): Eukaryota > Viridiplantae > Streptophyta > Magnoliopsida > Santalales > Viscaceae > Viscum > Viscum album. Next base: position 1,212,055,283 of record OY728131.1, on the reverse strand, counting down.
AGCCAAGAATAGATGTTTTCCAGATTTGGATCAATAGATGTGGTGTTCAATAACAACAACTGATAACGAGTTTTACCTACCCATCAGGTAGGATCCTTGTCGAATGACCTCTGGAGCTTTTACATATATTTATAAACATTCCTTTCAGTTGGGATTTTATTATTTACCCCATTACATTCAATATACACAAATTACTCCTAGTGGAGGTAATTTTTAGTGTTTGAATTACTTTTCATTCATTCGTGGTTAGCTTTGTGTAGTTTTCCCAGTCTGTGTCTGTACAGGTTTAAAGGAAATTCCTTCCCTTTTTGGGATATTCCTTTCCTGTGCTTGTCCCCAGCCCTGGCCTATGGAATGTGGGCCTGCGGTAGAAACTACATGGTAGATGGGGGATGGGTCATGAAAAAGTGGAATCAAATGTGAGGTTTGGTCCTACTAGAATAATGAAGAGTATATATTTTCAATAGTGGTAATAATGATATGATTCTTGAGTTTGGATTTCAATTTGGAGATTCCAGTGTGGGCGCGACAATCGACGTATCAATAAACCAGGACCCATAATTCAATTTACCAACTAAGTACACTCATTCACAAGTTGCATATGTTTTAGAAATGATTTTTTCTTGATCTTTTTTGAGTCATCTCACCAGATATAACATATTGATTGTGGTTTATCTTTATTCTCTTTTATGTTTCCTCCACACTGATTACCATCTAGGATTCAAGTGTGGGACCATGAGGATGGTCCACAGATTCATGAAGGTACAATACATTGATAGTTTCCTGATATGGTAACTTGAAGTGGTGTCTCGCCAATTACAATGCCTGATGGTCATCTGTTACTACAAAATCTTCTTATAGAGAACACATGTAGTCTCACTTCCTTATAAGAGTTTCAGTGACAGATACCCCTCAATTTCAAAGGTGAGATTTAATCACAGGCAGATAAGTACCATCTTGAAGTGGTGACCAAGTTTCCATCTATTCATGGCACCATAAGATCAGATAGAGGTCATGGAAGTGTGCCTTCTATATGGATCATTAGTGTGATAGTAGAGATTATATTACCCTGATCAAATGATGAGAAGACTTTTCCATGGACTGATCATGAGAACCTTTCTCAAATAAGTGTTATCATGCCATAAAATCTAATGGGTATGTGTTCCCAATATATTTTACAGTTGTGACATGATGGTATGCCAGTAGCTGGGTATTAATTGAGGCATACCAATCATTCCATGTACTCAATTAAGATGATATAAACAGTGCGTTAAGGATTAGACCACATATAGATATATGTGTTTAGGGACATCTAAGACATCACTATTCCTATGAGAATTTTTACTTATGTTAGTGTGCTAGGAGAACATTAGTGGTTGAATGTTCTTTGAATGAAAAGATACAACTAGTGAATGTCAGTAGTGAGAATGTAAAAAACAGATGTTATCATCATGGATTTGGATGTTTAAAATGTTTTCGGAAGAGGAAGTGATATGTATAGATGAATCTTCAGGGTGTAATATGAGGAAGAGGAGCTAGGAGATCAGTATGAGGTGGTATACATTTTGACATGTTAGAACCACTACCCAAACATATTCCCCACTAGGCTTATGGAGATGGAGTATAGGTGATGGGAGTAGCTGAATACAGTAATAAAGTATGACCCAAGGGCTCCAAGAATTATTTGAGGAATGGTTTACATCTACTTCTAGCTGTCATATTAATAGAAATATGTACTAATCATTCCTTATTATCACAAATCTTGTTCAAGTCTGAGTGTATCATTTTAATCCATTGACATGAACCTTATCTCTAGAGATACCCGTGGGAGGAGGATTGATAATCACACACATGTAGATGGTTTGATATGACCCATTAGGCATGAGTTTCAGTTTGAACCATTTAGTAAGAGTGTCAAGGACTTACGATTTTATTCTAGGTAGGAAATCGTCACCCGTAGTTCATGCTCATATTGATAGTTTTATGGAAAACTATGTGGTATATCTAAAGCTCAGGAATGGGTATTTACCCTAGTTAGTGATAAAGGAAACCCAAGTAGCATGAGGTTAACTCATGAAAGGGAGGGTGTAGCCGATCACTCTGGAGTCATCCAAACCTTACTCTATTGGAAATGAGTATTTTGAGTTTTCATTTCCCAAAAGTATTTGTAGAGTGTGGGAACATCATTTCAAAATATTTTTCCAGTATTTCCTCCTCATAAGGAGAGGGACTTATTCATTCAATTTAACAAAGTGATGACACCAATATCAACATCTACACATCAAACGTCTCTCGTTGAGCTCCAAGAGGAGTGATTACAGTTGGGGTACATATAGTGGAAGGGATTAGTAAGACCCAATGTTTGTGGTTATGTTTGGATTACTATAAATTTAACCATGTGGCCATGGAGAAATAGTACCCAGTACCAATGGGTCAAGGGAAATATCAATCAGTTGAATGGGTTTCCTTTCATGTGGATGGAAATATGCCTATAGAGTTTTCAACAATTGATACCATAGTGATGTTTGGAGATTCTCCAAGAGTATGACTTTGAGATAGTATATACTTGTGGGAAGGGGAAAGTGGTGGCTCACATGCTCAGTAGAAGGTCTGGTTTTCATCTCCTAAGTGAGGTGACAGAGTAGCTACATATGATGTATATATAATTCCTGTATGATGATGGAGAATCATACCTCCATTCTATGATTGTCACTCCCTAACTCTTTTATTGAGTGAGAAATTCATAGCTTTTGGATGTAGATGTGAGGCTCAATGTTCTCATATATCATCAACACATCCTCCTAATATATTTTCGAAAGGTTGGGAGCATAGTATCATTTTCAGTGGATGTACAATTGCACTAGTGACATAATAAGAGGAGTTGTTGAGGAAATTCCAAACATCTAAATTGGTGGTAAATCTTGGGTTAACAATGATTTACTAGTACCTTTGATGTCAATACTAGTATCTAGGGATGAAAAAATAAGCGAAAAATTTTATTTCCAGATTCCACACATGATAGCAAGTGAATTTTAGGCATTATGTTCCATCATGCATGAACAACCACTTCAGGTTCTAGAGTGGAAGTTGGATGGTATCTTGATGGAAGTCATGATGGTTATACAACTCATGTCCAGGGGAAATTATTATATTTGGGTGATCATGGACCGGATCACCAAGTTTGTTCACATCCTACCCATTTGGGAGCATTGATCGATAGAGGGCTTTGGACCCCTCTACGTCCAGGTGATAGTGCAACTTCATGGGGTTCATTTGATGATCATATTAGGCCATAATGTATTCATTAAATCTCAGTTGTGTAAGGGGATGCATGAAGCATTTGGGACTCAATTGCGCTTGAGAACATCTATTTACACCCAGACAGATGGTCAGATAGAGTGAACCATATAATCATTTAAGGACATGATTCATTCTTGTGTCATCATTTTTTTTCATAATTGGGAGGACCCCTACCACTGGTGGAGTTTCTATACATAAATACTTATCACATATCCATTATTATGGCACCTTTTTAGGCCTTGTACAAGTGTCTATAAAGATCACCTTTATGATTGATAGATCCAGGAGAGTTTGTACTCATTGTTCTAGAGATGGTACAGAATACCACTAAGAATGTACAGATCATCAAAAATTAGATTAGGACTGAATAGAGAAGGAAAAAGACTTATGCTAATAGGAGACTGAGACCCTTACAGTTTGAGGATGAAGACTATGTTTTCATTGAAGTCTCACCCTTATGGAGATTTCAAAGATTTGGTAGGGTTGGAAATCTATCTATGTGGTTCATCAAACATTTTTAAATCCACAAGAGATTTGGAGAGGTGGCGTACCGCCCAGACCTTTCCCCAAAGATGCACCAGGTTCATGATATTTTTCACCTATCACATCTGATAAGGAACATGCAGGATCCATCACATTTCATCAACTAGGGTGCGTTGGAAATTGATGTGGGGTGATGTTTGCAGAGTTCCTAGTGGAGATAATGGTTCAATATGAGCAGGTCCTTCATGGATGGACGACTTATTCGATGTGCATTTGGTGGAAGTATTGGAATCTCTAGGAAATCACTTGATATGGGGAGGCACATAATCATGATCAATGCCCCACATGTTTTATTATAATTTGTTTTGGATTTTGGGAACATATTACATAAGGTGGGTAGAATGTAATGTCTCTCAATTTCCATGTAATTTTTCTTTAATTATATGGATCTCTTTTGAGATCAGGCGCTCAGAAGTCATGTGATTCTGAGGCCTAGAGTGTCCAGAATGATCTATCAAATAAGGATAAGCATTAAATAGTTCACAATAGTGGTTTTCCAAAAAAATAAGAATAACTCTTAAATGGGTACTTAGATCAAAAATCAGAGGGAACCTTTACATTAATGATGGAAAGTTTACCCATGGCACGACATATGTTTAGTTAGCACATGCCTCCAGTGAAAAAGCCAAAAAATTACATAACCATATATAAAATAATTAAATAAAAATATTTTATTTTCCAAATTCTTGTAACTCATGATCTATGACTCAAATTAAAAATATGAGACCATCACTGAGCTCAGGGGGTCTGATTTTCTTAGGAAGATTCAGTCATTGGTCAATAAAGGATAATAGTATAATTTAGTTTTTAGACATAAATAATATAATAATGTAAAAATATTATTTTCCAATCGTTATAACTCATAAATGGTAGCTCTGATTAGAAATATGTGATTATATTAATATCATTATGGCTTGTTCCCCTTCGGTAGATCCTCATTTTGAATGGCATATGTCAAGGGTGAACTATAATTTTTTAACTTTTTTAATGTACTTTTAGTAAACGTGTGTGAGAGATTTTTCTAAATTTTGAATCGATGATCAGATTTGTAATGCCATGATTTTCATAGAAAGGAATTAAATTCGAATGAAAAGGGTCATATTGAAAAATTAGTCATTGGGACATTTTGAGAAACTAAAAAAATTACATAGAAATGTTATTTTATTTTTATTTTTCACTATTGAGTGGAAGACGATGACATTGCGGTGTGGGGATGAGGAAATGACAAGGTGCAATTATAGATGCCCCTTAATGGCTCGTTGTGAATGCATAACCGCTACTTTATTTCATAAATGAAACAACATAATGACACAGATTCATAGAATCATAAAAACATTGTGACTTGATTCATTTATTAAACAGATGAATTAGTGGAAGGAAAAATTAAAGTACAAGGATTCTCTGATGAACCTCTGACAAAAATCCTCTAAAATAAAGAATTAAAAATGCTGACCAATGCCAAAAATCATCGACGCATCTCAAAAAATAGAGTCTTAAGTGAAGAATGACATTGACGTATTGAAACCTTGTTGATGTAACGTTTTGAAAATGAACATCAAAGATGTAGGGGTTTAGTTCGTTCAGGTTCATCCATGTTCATAATTTAAAATAATGGACACAGATCAACCCATGAATAGGTTGACCTGAAAATCATGCATTTATAATGGAGGATGACTTTTCATTTGGGAGTTATTATCTAGTATTTTTTTACCTCTAGTTTTATTGATTAAAAATCCTAAAGCCTCTGTATAATTATAACTTCTAATGTAGAGAGAGCAGGCCGAATCAAACGAGGCCAGAGTGACTCCACTTGTGAACCCTTTGTGAATTGTTCATCGTAATCGATGACAAGGAGGGTTTGAGAACATCTTGGTGAAGGGGATGTCCCCTGGGGTCATAGGTGCATGCAATGTGAAGAAGAGACCATCAGAGAACATTTGGTGGTCCATTGATGAATCTGTTGGTGACAACAGCTGTGAGATGCGTTGGTGCTGGCAACATTCCAGATGGGGGGACAACAGGCTACTAGTTATGTTTTTGGCCAGGGGGGAGCGGCACATCCGTCAGCATGCTGCAATGATGTCGAGGAGACATAATTCCTCCATGGTGTCGCATGGATGGATAGACCATGTCCTGGCAGTCTGGTTGGCTAGGCGAGCCACAACCACTCAACCATGGGAGGAGGGACCCGCATATCTGTGGGTCCTTTGTAGGCAATACACAACACCCATCCGCATCCCAGCCAGACAGTGCGCCCCCAACCTGCACTGCGCGGGCCGAGCTTTGGGCTGGCGGGCTGCTCCACCATCCAGCGTGCCGGACCAACAACCTAGTGGGCAGTACTTGCGGCCCAGTAGGCCATACCCACGACATAGTGGGCCAGACCCACACTGATGGGTTAGACCCATTCCATCATGCTAGACATGTGACCTATGGGCCTGGCTGGACTCGACTAGGTCGTCGGGCGACCCAGCGGACTGGACACATGCCCAAACTAGGTTGGGTCCAACGAGGGCCATTGTGCCCAACCCACAGGCCAGACGGGACATGATTTACCCATACCCGATCTAGGTCAGATTGAGTAAGTGGAGTTAAATTGTGGTATGTGAGACCCCCAATCCAGGTTGGTATGGTCGGTCTAACTGGGTCGTACCAGACCCCAACACAGCCAGCCCCTGTTTACTAAAATATTAGTATCTCTCAAATAGGGCGTCTGATTGACATGCCATAAATGGAATTGGAACCATTACGACAAGGCGGTTCTTATGAGATACTCTACATGACGTTTTATGGATTTTGGAATATTTCCAAGGATGATCAGTCTCAAATAAAGATGGTCCATGTTTACTAGAATGCCCATATCTTACAGACTAGGAGTTCGTTCGACGCCATGTGTATTGTTTTGGGACCCTTTTGACAAGACGGTCCTTTAGGGTTACTCTATGTGAGACTTCTTGGTTGCTAAGGAATGACCAATGGATTGAGGAGTGTATCATCTCAGAACAAGAATGCTAATTGTGGGAATCCAGTTGTTGGCATTGACGTAAAGAACGAATAGGGATCCTATGTGGGTTATCACATAGGGATCCTGCATGGGTCAGCATATAGAGATTTTGTTTGGGTCAACACCTAGTGATCTTGTGTGGGTCAGCACCTAGCGATCCTCTATGGGTCAGCACCTAGAGAACATATGTGGGTCAGTAAATAGGGACCCTGTGGGAATCAACATCATAGGCTATCGACAGAAGAAGATGATTTAGATTTATAACTAATCATCATTACTTCTATACTTAAGTTATATCTAGTGTAATCACTGTATTTTACATTGTGCTATGTGTTTTAGATCATTCATGGTGGTATTATATATGTGTTATTTTCATCATGGTCTTTCCCTTTAAGGATTACGGAGACACCATCGAGGGTCTCGAGTTCCCTATTGAGTATTGTTATACTCACCGATGTTCGGGCTTCACCCACACCTTTTGTGTCATGTGCAGACGATATAAAACATTGACAAAGACAGTGGGGATCTATGACTAGATAGATCTTGGATGAGAATCGATAGACGTGTTGTGCGGTAGTGACATATTATGGAGAGCTATACATATCCTTTAGTTAAGATCCTTGGCAGACGACCTCTAGAATTTTTTCTTAATTTTCTCTTCATTAGTTTCATTTGGTCTTGTATTCTATCCCCTATACATTTAGTTTACACACATTAATCTCAATGGTGGGAAATTGTGGTGGTTGTATTACTTTTATTTCCTTCGTGGTTAGTTTTTTGGAGATTTCCCAATTTGTATGTGTACAAGATTAAAAAATATGTTTTCCCTTTTTGGGATATGCTTTTCTTTTCCTAGAAACCATCCCCTAGTCTATAGAAGGCTGGAATGTTGTATTAATGATGTTTTCCATGTGGAACTGGTCATGACAATTTTTACAAAAATAATTTTTTTAGTAAATTTAATTTAATTTAGATATTATAATTATTTTTTATTACAAAATACGATAAAATATATTTTATTAGAAATTAGTTTATATATTATTTAAATTTTGAGATCAAGTTATTTATTTTTTAAATTACAATAATTATATTTACTTAATAAACTCCTGATAATATATATATATATATATATATTAAATTACATTCATTGAGGTGTAATTACTATTCCAATAGGCATGTTTCTTGTAACAGCCCGAGACTTTATGAAAAATATTCTTTTTAATTTTATTAATGTCTTTTGTTGTAAGCTACACCAAAAGAAGCTTGCACAACACGCATCCTTGACTTGCCTTGCACTACACACAATCGCAAACTTCCTCGATAGCGTGTGTAGTACGCAATACTGAGTTTCACGAAACAACGATATGCTATTAAAATATTATTAAAACTAGCCGTTATGAATAGTAATAACTACTTTTTAAATTTTAGAAAATTTATCTCTCAAAATGGACTTCATTTTTGGATTCGTAGTATCGAATTTAGCCTAAGGTGAAATTTTGGTACTTTTCGGATAACTTTCATATTCTGATGAATAGTGAAAATTACTAAATTATAATTAAAAACAACTTTTTTAATCGAAATAATTAATAGTGATAAATTATTAATTTTAGCGGTTTTAAAGTATATTTAGAATATATTTTTACAATTTAATACAATGTTGGTCATTAGATGTAATTTTACATTTAAACCAGACATAATCAAGTGTCAATATTTTGATAGATATTGTTTCTTAAAAACACGCTATTTGTTTTAACAGCGGGATTTAATTATAAAATTAATTAATTCAACTTCTATGTTATGAATTTGGTAAAATAGACTTCATTTTTGAATTCGGAATATGAAATATAGCTTAGGATGAAATTTTGGCATTGTTCTGAAAAACATCAATTTTTGATGAATAGTGAAACTACTAAGTGGTAGTTAAAAAAATGAATTTTTCATAAAACTTAATTTTACCGCTTCTGTGAATGGAATTTCAAAAATCCGAGAGACATGGTTGATTTCAGTAATAAAAATGTGGTTCAATGAGATGAACATATTTTTTGGTGAATAGTAACTTTTTACTTTTATTTATCACGGTTAAAAGTAAATAGGGTAATTAAGGGTAAGAATGATATTAATATTACCCTAACACATGTCCTAATTCTATTGGAAAAGTGTATCTCGAACAAAAACAACCTTAAGTGTAAAAATATTATCACTTAGGCCCACTTGGATTAGATTAGGACATTTATTATTATTTAAGTCAAAGAAGAGTTAAAAGAGTTAAAATCAAAGTATATTTACTAAAATATTTTTAATATAGGGTTGTGCATAAGATAAATTATATTGTAAAAATTCATTAGAAATATAAAAAGATTTCCTAAATAATGGTATTTTATTTGTAATTTTTAGGCATCAAATAATTTAATTTATTCATGTCACAAAGATGATGCAGTAATTATCTTATTAATGAAATATTGACATAATTGATGTTATAAACACCAAAATAAATGTAATTTGAGACTTTTAATGAATTACATTAATTTTATAGGTCATTATGATATATTAGTGTTGATTTAATAAACTTTTTTCGAACATATAATTCTGTTATGACTTTCACAAAAATCATATATCAAATAGTGTCAAAATTGACACAAAATAGTTTTTAAATAAAATATTATATTATTAATTGTTATTTTATTCCTAAAAATATAAGGTTCATCCAAATGACTTAGATAAGGATATATTTATTAATAATATACAATTTGGGGTTCGTTTGGCATGTTATAGTAAGTGTATTAACCATATAGTGAAAGAAAACAAAAAGACACGGTAAAAGTTAAATTATTTAACTTAGAGTTAAATCTAATTGATAAGGTTAAAATAATACCCTAAACTTGTCTAAATCCTATTGGATGATAGGATTTCGACCCATCCGCACTTTAGCTTCTAAATAAGACCCTTTTGAACCATTATAAACCGATTTTGACTTTAATATAAAATAATATTTTGAGATATTCCTAAGGTACCCCTCTCCTCACTTATAAAAGGGCACCTCCTCCCCCTCCTCCTCACACCAATTTGAGCACTCAAGCTCGGCCAAACCCTGCCAAAATCCCTTCTCCACTTCCCTAGTATCATCCTAGAGGTCCTGGTCTTCTTCAAAGACCATCCTTAGTTCTTTAAGTGGAGGCTAAGAAAAGGCGCGTCAAAAAGAGGTAATATCCATTACCGATCTTTTTCAATTTCTTTCTTCTTCAACATCTTCTTCTTTAGTTGTTTCATGATATAGTAATAACATAAGTATTTTTTATATACTTATATGTTATTATAAATATGAAACAACTCTAATTAACCTTCTATCCATCCTACGGAAAAAGGAAATCACTGCGCGTGCGTACGTACGGACTACCGTCTCCACGACGCGATGAGATTCATTCTCAATGATAAACCATTCATGAATGATTATAAAGTATATATAATAAGTACTGATGAAATATATGACCTGATAATGATACTGGAATTATTTATATTTATATTTATTTCATCTACTTAATTGCATTCAATTCAATAAGGAAATGAAATCAGCGTTCATGCGTACGTACGGACTACCGTCTCCATGAACGGTGTATTTCTTTCCATTTACTGATTTATTATATATGTATATTCTGAATATATATATATAAATCATGTTTTATATTCTTGAATTAAGTAATCATGATCTAAGTAATCATATGAATAATTACAAGTTAAAAACATGAACGACAAATGAGACGATTTTACCCAAAACACTATTTTAACATGAATTTACAAAAGAACGGGTAATATAAAGTAATAAGTGGACCATATATGATATGATAACAATTAATATGATTCTGGAATAAGTCAATAACATGATTTAAATCATTATACATGAGGTTCGGACACTTACAAAGCAAGTCGGACCTAAGGTAAGGAAAATATCACAATCTCACTTTTATCCGAGATTGTTTTTACTTTGGTAATTACTGGGGTGTATTTTATCATCCACGTCCATGTTCCCTCAATATATAATATTATGTCCATCCTTCTACAATAGTTTATATCCAATTTTACCCTTCGGTAAGTTTTTTGTAAAAGATATGAAAGGAATCTTTTGTTGTTTTTCGTACGAGGTACTTTTTGACTTTTCCGACAAAAGTACGAAGAATGTTTTTTTAACTTATACGGCATGAATGGATTTTTAAAACATTATTTCCAAGAAGATTCCTTTAAAAGTTTTTATGTTTATTTTTAATCAACTTCTTTTATTTTAAAGTCGTATGACATGTTATGAAAGGAAAAATGTTTTTGAAGAAGAAAGGATATTTTCCTCAAGAATGGAGTTCAAGTGTTTTATCAAAATTATTTTCAATCTAAGATAATTAAGGGTTCTGTTTTTATCCCTATTATTATATTGACTTTATCATGTTGTGATGGAATTATTTTTATGAATTCCTTTATCTTGTATGAATTGTTTATGATGTCATGATGTTTAAGATTCCCATTTGTATTACATGGGTTATGCAAGGATGTATGATTTATGATTTTGTGGAACACATAAGAATGGTATCATTATAAGATGGGTGGGACCTATATCTCCCTCCAATGCATTGGGTAAAGATTTTATATCTCATGAGATAGACATGGATGAAATGGTAGGTTATACCGGTTCAGTGAAACAGGACTGAAACGAGGGTTACTCGATTCAGAAAGGGACTTTGTCCACTAAGATAGTCTTGGAAATGTGTCTTGACTAACAAGAAATGATTCTCTATGATTATGTGTGTATGCCAAAAAGTTTCATGTTTTATGTTATGATTATTGTGATTTCATTTCACTGCCATGATTTATCCCATGTTATGAAATTTTCTCTCTTTTGCAGGTTATGATTTCCAAAATGTTACGTTCTTATGAATATGATGTGATTGATATTTCTTTTGTTTACCCTTACTGAGCATTTGAGCTCACCCTTTTATGTTTTCTTTTCCCCAGGATATAAAGAAAGGTTTTAGGTAAAAAAAGGAAGATCTTTATGGGAGATGTTGAAGATCTTTCACCATGATTAGGAGATTACGTTCCGAGTTTCCAAAGACACTAAACTATTACGATCCTTATGTGTGTGTTTTTGTTATGTACTAAGTATTCCACAAAAGTAATGTAATGTCCACGTACGTCAGGCATCGGGTCTCTACAGTTGGTATCAGAGGAAAGGTTTAGTCAACCTTTGGAAACTAGGATGCGAAAACGTTAGTGAGATCCCTAGAGATATTTCTAAGGTATGTCTAGGGATGTCTTTAAGGTTAAGTATACGTATAGGTTATAATACTAGAATTATGCTAACGATCATAGAATTAAACCTAAGATGTTAGATATTGAAGGTACTCCCCCTTTATTATGTTGTTTTCCCTAGCATGATTTTTGCCTCTCACAAGATTCTTTTTGTGTTTTAGTTAATGGAGGGAACCAGAAGGAATTCTGTTAACATTGAATCCAATGGAAAAATTGGTGACTATGAGAAACAAAATTGTGTAATTCCTATAGAGAAAGATCTTGTGATTATGCCAAATCAGTCATCGCGATATATGATTATCAAGGTGAAATTTAGTGGTATGCCTAATTCATCAAAGAAGAGGAAGATAAACTATTATGCATGTTCACATGTTGGGGAGCATAAAGAAAAGAAGATTGAGATTTCTATAGAAGGGAAGAAGAACCTTGAGGAATACCTCAAATGGAGGAACCGATGTTATCTGTGTGGAGAAAAGGGTCATAGAGTGACAGACTGTTATGGAGTTCAATGCATTATTTGTGGAGAACATGGGCATTACCCAACTCAATGCCCTGACCTAAAAAGTTACTTCTAAATCAAGGAAGGGCTTATTCCAGGACAATAATTGAAGAGGATGGATTGAAGTGTTTATGTATTGGTATTCAAGAATAATTTTGTTGAGGTACTTTTATTGTTGTATTATTCTATTGTGGTTTTGAATAATTTTAAGGTACCGGTAACCATGAAAAGTGATTCAAATATTTTTGAAAGCAGATGATATGCGCATAATGAAGGGATAAGGAGAAAATGAAATGTTTGACAGTATTCATGAGCTCGTGATTAATATAAGGACTAAGTGATATCATGGTTTGAGTATATAGAATTTTGAGGATTTTGGTATGTGGAAGGTGTTAACTTTTAACTACATTCAAGTTTTCACTATGGTTCAATGGGTATTCAAGAGAATACATTATTAAGGCCTTTGAATGTTTCGAATGTGACCAACAAGACATATCTTATTATATGTGGGGATCAACGACAATATTAAATCTCTGGTAATCGTTGTCACTATATTATGAGAGTGGACTGCAGTATTATGGATAAGCCTAAAGATTAGAATGGATTATGTTGGACATAAGTTAGTATTGTTTAAGGATAGAAGATTTTTTATATTATTGATGGGATGTTATAGTAATATAGTTTTAGAAAAAAGACAACCTGCAGGACGGGCGACAGCCCATCGCGTCGGACAAGGCTGTGGAAATTGAACCCACAACCGAAGTGCGACTGGCCTTTATCGCCTACCACTGGCCTATAGGAAGTCCCTGTTTAGTAGAAACTAGTTTTATTATATTAAGCTATATGACATATGATGTATAAGTCTCTTTTAGGAACCATATATGATTAATCTCACTATAGATCGACTTATGTATATAATCTTTTTTGATAACCTTTTGTTTGAGACAGTTGGAATGACCTGTCATTCTATCAAATGATCTGCTAACACTTCACGAATAACAAATTCAACATCATTTATTTAAGAGATGAAGTGGAAATTGTTAAAGGCACGAACAACAGTGAGATTGTACCAAAATAAAGTAAGTATTTATTCTAATTTAAATTCATTAACTTTAGGGAAACGATCTTGAAAACCAAAAATGTTGTCCTAGTGATCTTATATCTGATGAATCAGATGGTACCTTAGATCGTCACAAATTTATGGCTTTGTGATTTCTGGATTTTCCATAGCCATGTTCTCTACCACTCTCCATCAGAACATGATGGTTAGATTTCTCTTCCATATCCATATTTTCACCTATGTGGAAACCCAGTGATTAGTTTATTTGGGTAACCGTTACGTTTCATACTTTTGTTTTTAAAGATTTGTTTTGATATTCCTTTTTACGATGCGGGTTTCTATTAAAGAATCTTTCGAATAGTAAACCATTTATAACCCCGACGAATTTCGAGGGCGAAATTCATTTTAAGGGGGGTAGAATGTAACAGCCCGAGACTTTATGAAAAATATTCTTTTTAATTTTATTAATGTCTTGTGTTGTACGCTACACCAAAAGAAGCTTGCACAACACGCATCCTTGACTTGCCTTGCACTACACGCAATCGCAAACTTCCTCGATAGCGTGTGTAGTACGCAATACTGAGTTTCACGAAACAACGATATGCTATTAAAATATTATTAAAACTAGCCGTTATGAATATTAATAACCACTTTTTAAATTTTAGAAAAGTTATCTCTCAAAATGGACTTCATTTTTGGATTCGGAGTATCGAATTTAGCCTAAGGTGAAATTTTGGTACTTTTCGGATAACTTTCATATTCTGATGAATAATGAAAATTACTAAATTATAATTAAAAACAACTTTTTTAATACAAATAATTAATAGTGATAAATTATTAATTTGAGTGGTTTTAAAGTATATTTAGAATATATTTTTACAATTTAATACAATTTTGGTCATTAGATGTAATTTCACATTTAAACCAGACATAATCAAGTGTCAATCTTTTGATAGATATTGTTTCTTAAAAACACGCTATTTGTTTTAACAGCGGGATTTAATTATAAAATTAATTAATGAAACTTCTATGTTATGAATTTGGTAAAATAGACTTCATTTTTGAATTCGGAATATGAAATATAGCTTAGGATTAAATTTTGGCATTGTTCTGAAAAACATCAATTTTTGATGAATAGTGAAACTACTAAGTGGTAGTTAAAAAACTGAATTTTTCATAAAACTTAATTTTACCGCTTCTGTGAATGGAATTTCAAAAATCCGAGAGACACAGTTGATGTCAGTAAGTAAAATGTGGTTCAATGAGATGAAAATAATTTTTGGTGAATAGTAACTTTTTACTTTTATTTACCACGGTTAAAAGTAAATAGGGTAATTAAGGGTAAGAATGATATTAATATTACCCTAACACATGTCCTAATTCTATTGGAAAAGTGTATCTCAACCAAAAACAAACTTAAGTGTAAAAATATTATCACTTAGGCCCACTTGGATTAGATTAGGACATTTATTATTATTTAAGTCAAAGAAGAGTTAAAAGAGTTAAAATCAATGTATATTTACTAAAACATTTTTAATATAGGGTTTGACATAAGATAAATTCGATTGTAAATATTAATTAGAAAGCTAAAAAGATTTCCTAAATAATGGTATTTTATTTGTAATTTTTAGAAATCAAATAATTTAATTTATTCATGTCACAAAGATGATGCAGTAATTATCTTATTAATGAAATATTGACATAATTGATGTTATAAACACCAAAATAAATGTAATTTGAGACTTTTTATGAATTACATTAATTTCTAGGTTACTATGATATATTACTGTTGATTTAATAAACTTTTTTCGAACATATAATTCTGTTATGACTTTCACAAAAATCATATATCAAATATTGTCAAAATTGACACAAAATAGTTTTTAAATCAAATATTATATTATTAATTGTTATTTTATTCCTAAAAATATAAGGTTCATAAAAATGACTTAGATAAGGATATATTTATTAATAATATACAATTTGGGGTTCGTTTGGCATGTTATAGTAAGTGTATTAACCATATAGTGAAAGAAAACAAAAATACACGGTAAAAGTTAAATTATTTAACTTAGAGTTAAATCTAATTGATAAGGTTAAAATAATACCCTAAACTTGCCTAAATCCTATTGGATGATAGGATTTCGACCCATCCCCACTTTAGCTTCGAAATAAGACCCTTTGGAACCATTATAAACCGATTTTGACTTTAATATAAAATAATATTTTGAGATATTCCTAAGGTACCCCTCTCCTCCCTTATAAAAGGGCACCTCCTCCCCCTCCTCCTCACACCAATTTGAGCACTCAAGCTCGGCCAAACCCTGCCAAAATCCCTTATCCACTTCCCTAGTATCATTCTAGTGGTCCTGGTCTTCTTCAAAGACCATCCTTAGTTCTTTAAGTGGAGGCTAAGAAAAGGCGCGTCAAAAAAGTAATATCCATTACCGATCTTTTTCAATTTCTTTCTTCTTCAACTTCTTCTTATTTAGTTGTTTCATGATAAAGTAATAACATCAGTATTTATTATATATTGATATGTTATTATAAATATGAAACAACTCTAATTAACCTTCTATCCATCCTACGGAAAAAGGAAATCACCACGCGTGCGTACGTACGGACTACCGTCTCCACGACGCGATGAGATTCATTCTCAATGATTAACCATTCATGAATGATTATAAAGTATATATAATAAGTACTAATGAAATATATGACCTGATAATGATACTGGAATTATTTATATTTATATGTATGTCATCTACTTAATTCCATTCAATTCAATAAGGAAACGAAAACAGTGTTCATGCGTACGTACGGACTACCGTCTCCATGAACGGTGTATTTCTTTCCATTTACAGTTTTATTATATATGTATATTCTGAATATATATATATAAATCATGTTTTATATTCTTGAATTAAGTAATCATGATCTAAGTAATCATATGAATAATTACAAGTTAAAAACACGAACGAAAAATGAGACGATTTTACCCAAAACGCTACTTTAACATGAATTTACAAAAGAACGGGTAATATAAAGTAATAAGTGGACTATATATGATATAATAACAATTAATATGATTCTGGAATAAGTCAATAAAATGATTTAAATCATTATACAGGAGGTTCGGACACTTACAAAGCAAGTCGGACCTAAGGGAAGGGAAATATCACAATCTCACTTTTATCCGAGATTGTTTTTACTTTGGTAATTACTGGGGTGTATTTTATCATCCACATTCATGTTCCCTCAATATATAATATTATGTCCATCCTTATACAATAGTTTATATCCAATTTAACCATTTGGTATGTTTTTTGTAAAAGATATGAAAGGAATCTTTTGTTGTTTTTCGTACGAGGTACTTTTTGACTTTTCTGACAAAAGTACGAAGAATGTTTTTTTAACTTATACGGCATGAATGGATTTTTAAAACATTATTTCCAAGAAGCTTCCTTTAAAAGTTTTTATGTTTATTTTTAATCAAATTCTTTTATTTTAAAGTCGTATGACATGTTATGAAAGGAAAAATGTTTTTGAAGAAGAAAGGATATTTTCCTCAAGAATGGAGTTCAAGTGTTTTATCAAAATTATTTTCCATCTAAGATAATTAAGGGTTCTGTTTTTATACCTATTATTATATTGACTTGATCATGTTGTGATGGAATTATTTTTATGAATTCCTTTATCTTGTATGAATTGTTTATGATGTCATGATGTTTAAGATTCCCATTTGTATTACATGGGTTATGCAAGGATGTATGATTTATGATTTTGTGGCACACATAAGAATGGTATCATTATAAGATGGGTGGGACCTATATCTCCCTCCAATGAATTGGGTAAAGATTTTATATCTCATGAGATAGACATGGCTAAAATGGTAGGTTATACCGGTTCAGTGAAACAGGACTGAAACGAGGGTTACTCGATTCAGAAAGGGACTTTGTCCACTAAGATAGTCTTAGCAATGTGTCTTGACTAACAAGAAATGATTCTCTATGATTATGTGTGTATGACACAAAGTTTCATGTTTTAAGTTATGATTATTGTGATTACATTTCACTGCCATGATTTATCCCATGTTATGAAATTTTCTCTCTTTTGCAGGTTATGATTTCCAAAATGTTATGTTCTTATGAATATGATGTGATTGATATTTCTTCTGTTTACCCTTACTGAGCATTTGAGCTCACCCTTTTATGTTTTCTTTTCCCCAGGATATAAAGAAAGGTTTTAGGTAAAAAAAGGAAGATCTTTATGGGAGATGTTGAAGATCTTTCACCATGATTAGGAGATTACGTTCCAAGTTTCCAAAGACACTAAACTATTACGATCCTTATGTGTGTGTTTTTGTTATGTACTAAGTATTCCACAAAAGTAAAGTAATGTCCATGTACGTCAGGCATCAGGTCTATACATATCTATTCCATAAGTCACCTTACAAATCCTACTATCATATTATATATTATAAATAATGCATCATCCCTTTCATTCAAAATTAATTAAAATTCAACCAATGTATTTATAAATTTATTTTATAATATTCTGATTGGTTTAATAATATTATGTATATTTTCAATTATTTTGGTCTTAGAGTGACGATTCATATTGATTAGGGAAATCCATAGTCTCTCTTTATACTTTTATTAAATTATATTATTATCCCAGTTTAATATTTTTAATTTTCATCTGTTTAGTTTCAGATTGGTGTAATGATATTTTTTAAATAAATTAATATTTTTTGATTTATTTTTGTGTGGTATGTTCATAGCACACATTTTTTTTTAAATAACATTTATAATCTCTAGGTTGTTACATTATTCACCCATTTTGAAATTTTATCCATTAAATTCCAAATCATATTCTCAGTTATGAATAATTGAGGATACTTCTTCAATTAATTCATCATGTTCTCACATCTTCTTAGCATATTTATAGTTCTGACACAATTCATTGAAAATGTAATTTAAATTATTTTATAGAACATTTTTTTATATAGTTCATGATCTTTAATGACTTCTCCTACTATGAAATTTCATTCAATAATTAAGCGAATATTGGATTCATTTCCTCTTAGGGGTTGGTTATGTACATTCTCGTGAGATATATGTAGAATGTATCATTGACATGATCTGTATTTGGTACAATAAGATGATGATATTCCACTTATCCTATGAGATCAAGGATCTAAATTGGGAAAATGTAACTAGGGTTAATATTCCATTTCAATTTAAACTACATAATTCTTTTCCATAGAGATATTTTTTTGAGAATAATGTCTCCAACATAAGAAATCATGCAACATTGATAGTTTTTAGAGTCACCCTTCTTTTGATTGAAATATTCTATTATATGATTATTGTTTGAATGAACCTACTCAATCTTCTCTTTCACATTGTTAGGTATAAGTAGTTATCATTCATGAACATTATCCAAACATGAATGAGCTCTACATCACATCCCATATAGAGACTCATATGGATCAATTTTAATACTTGAGTTGAAGATGTTGTTGTAAGAGTACTCAACTAATGGATGTTGTTGATCCCGTTATTTAATGTCAATTGATAAGTATTTTTGAATTTCATCATGTGTCTTAATAACACATTTAGATTGGCTATCAGTATAGTGTTTATTGGATAGTTTAAAATAAAATTATGTATTTACAGTATATGAAGACTTGCGAAAATATATTCAATGATCCATGTGTTGTAATCAAAGAATATCAAAATTGGAGACACATGGAACCTCCCAAATTCAGTTAAAATTACCTTAAAATGTTTTTAATGTGATAAGTATTCCATAATAATGATAAATTGGTATGTATTGGTGATTTGATCCACCATAGACCTTATCTCTTTGTTTCTAATGAATGTATTTGGAAAACTAATTATAAAATCAATAATTAAGTTCTCCAATTTTTACTGGGGAATATGAAACAATTTCATCATCCCCTTAGACTTGGTTGATATTCATTAGCTTAAAAACATATCACGAATATTTACATATATGTAAAAATATCATTATTCATATTTTCCTTCCTGATGTGTGATCATACATCATTGTACATCATGGTTCTTCCATTATGGATAAATAACAATGATTAATGAGAATTAATCACTATCTTGGTGATTATATCAGGTGATGAAGGAAAAAAATTCATTCTCCAAACCAAATGAAACCAAATTATTTTTTAAGAAATTCATGTTGCTTATCATCCTTTACCACCATCACCTTATATTGATGCTCTATGTCAAATATATTCCACCATGATATTATCATTAATAGATGGTTGGGAATTCATTTGGGAAAATATGGAAGTCTTCCCTACTGTTAGGAATTTCAGATCCATCGCATGAATATATATCAAAATAATGTCTTTATTAATTAGAATCAAAGAAATATTATGATATGGTTTCCTACATAGGGAATTATGTATCTTTTTCACCATTCCAAGAAGATTGTGAATAGAGAAATCAGAGTGTGTTATTTCCTCTAACAACATTATTTTTATTTTGTTTTAACATCATTATGGATGAATATATACGTTAAACTCATTAAATTTTAATTCATTTCATAAATCTCACCATTGAGGTTGTTTTTCCAAATCATAATGTATGTGATAATAGAATCTAATAAAAAATCATATTTTTTGTTGTTTTTCTCATGGATGTTATGTTTTCATGATGCAAGGGCTATCACTTTTTCATTATTCATGACTTCACAAGGAAATTCATTAAATAAAGAATAAATGTATATAAAAACATAATATAATTAATAATAGATTGTTTATAGATTAAGTTATTAGACTCTTAATGAGTTACTCAGCTAATAATCTAACAATATTTTATTTGAATTATTTTACTTCTTTCTATGTACATGTAGAGGTCTATATATTCATGGAAAATTTATAAAAAAACATTAATAATAACCATTTTACAGAAAGAAAAATACATAGGATCGGGACTATAGTGGCTCAAGTCCATACTTAAGTAGCATATTTAAGGGACCATGTAGTGCAGAATCATTTTTATTAATAATTTTTTTATAAGGAAATTCAACAAAGAAAGCATAAATAAGTTTTTCTCTTGAACAACAAAACCTATAGGAATATCTTCTAGGATCCATATTGTTTTCCTTTTCTTGAATCAAAATTTTTTTATTTTTACCAATACATTGACTTATTCAAATGTATTTTTACTAATATTTTATTATACTACCTCCAAAAAAAACTAAATCGGTCTCAGATAGAAACTATAGAGACCCGATTAATTCATACATGACAATGAAATTATTTTTATGATAAATAACATAACAATGTTACAATACAATATCAAAAAATTTAGTTCGAGGGGAAAATAAATATCACACATCAATTACAGATGTCAAAAAAACATTTAAATTAATTTTTTTTATTCTTATAAATCTATAATGATCACTTTCGAACATATCATCACCTTGGGAGACACATTCAAGAATGGGATGATCAAAAATCTTAGTAAGAAGATAAAAAAGGGAGATGATTAAATAAAACACGGTTGTACATAATAATCATCAAAATTTTATAATCATATGATAATCATCATATTTATAAAGGAAAGAGATGATAATTTCATGGAATCGGGCACAAACATAAACATGAAACACTATTTTATAATGGTCAAATACCACACATAATTTTGAATATGTTGGAATGTTGTTCATACCTAACAAATTAACCAATATCATAAAATAATCATTGTGAATAAATTTAAAATAATTTACAAACATAATACACATTTTCCCCTAAGATATATTACATTACCTAGTTCATTGGATAGATATATCATTCCATTCTCACATATCAAATCATATAATTCTCCTAATTATATATGTCAAAATGATGGATAAATCCATATTCATTAAATAACACATGTAATATAATGGATTTCTTAAAATATTTCTTGTATCATGCTTCATGATATGAAAACATTAAATACTAAATGGAAAGGGAGTTCATAAACATGAATTAACAACAATTTTATTTTTTAAAATAGGAAAAAATAAATATGATTCAATATATGTTTTTTAAATTAATTATATCTTCAAAAATATCATAGAATAAATTTTAGAATTATATAAAAATGTATAACCCCTATGGAAAATGTAATGAATATTAAAATGACATTTTTTTGATATTATAGGTTTATCCATGTTGAAGTGAATGTGAAATAAAAATCAAAAAAGAATAAATAGATTGGGATTGGGAATCCCATAAACATAAATTCCTATTTAACACATCAACAATCCTCCAGATGGATAAAAAATTAAGGATTACTAAAACATTGAAAAACAAGTTAATTATGATAATTTATATCATAATTTTTAAATTTAAAAAAATTATTATAGCTATTAATTATTATTATTGATGATTAAGTATTATGATTTTAATTTTTCCTCAGTGAACTCTTATTTATATTCAATTTCACTACTTGAATTCAATGTTTTTTATACAATTTTGTAAATGATTCCATATTAATAATGTAATTATATTTATAAATTTACATATCATATGTAATTTTTTTACCAATAATAATGTTGGAGATAATAAAATAATTCAAATCATAGTCATTAGGGGTTAACCAATCATTATTGGGAACATTTTCCAAATGAGGATAAAGAGTGGTATAAAATATAAATAATTAAAAATATAATTTCTATAGTAGGGTGAATAATTATTATTATCTTAAAATATTGACTAAATATTCCTAGAATATTTTATTTTTAATGAATTTGGGGAATGTGAGAATTTAGAAAGAAAATAAAATAATATTTGATAAGAAATAACCCTTTTGATTGTGTTTCAACTCTAGTATGGTAATAGAAAAACATTAATTAATGGATTTTGTTTACTCATACACATTACTATGGTTTATACGGTCTTTAGACAGAGTATTTGGGTAGATTATTTTATTTTTTGTGTAAATGAAGTGGTTCTACAAGTGAAATGTGTGGGGTTATTTATACATAAATACATAGGTAAATTTAGAATGAAATGTTGAAAAATTAAAATAAATACCCAATTTCATCCACAAAAAATATTTAATTTTCACATAATTAATGATATATAAATATAGTACAATTATTTTAGGAATTTAAGCCACTCTATAATACTAAATAAACTATTTATTAAAATTTAATGTAAAAGAATGTAATTTTTAAGTAATACTTTTCACTTTAATCAATGGAAGGTTATTGTTTGGTTTGTAAAAGATGATTATTGTATAATAATGAATAATTTATAAAATTAAATATTTATTGGTTGAGTCTAATTTTTTCAAATTAATATCAAATTATTACATAATGAATTACATAATTTAATATATATAGCTTATAGGGATAATATTTTTTTTATTATCTTTAAAATTGAATTAATTTATAGAATTATAAAGAAATATGCATTTAAAAAATCTAATGTTAATTTTGTATAAATGAAATTAATTTATGAAAACAATTTTTTTACATAAGTCGAATTATTACAAAAATTATAATTATAATTTTTTAGGAAATACTATAAGACACATATTATTGAAAATGTGACTATATTTTATATAAATTTAAATCATAAATATTATTAATATTTGATTTATATAATTTATATTTAAATAAAATAATCCTAATATAAAATAATTATATTACATTTTTATATATTTAGGTATAATTATTATTACAATGATCAGGTTACTATTCCAGTTATCACATTATAATTCCAACGATAATGTATTCCGTTATAAATAATAATTCATTAAATTTCTAGACATTAACTAAAATTCCATCCAATGTAATATAATTTCATTTTCTAAGATGTCGCTTGGTTTAATATTTTCTTTTTTTGATATTATTAATGGTGGGGGTTATGATTCATAAAGATTTGGTTGATCCATTTTTTCCAATTGTACTTTTTTAAATATTTATTTTTTTCCAACTAATTTTTTTTGATTTCTGTTGGGTTTAGATTATAATTAATGTAATTATCATTATTAATGAAATAGTTTTTATTTTCTATTTTATGTTGTGTTATATATTTATAATATACATTTTTTTCAAATATAATTTATAAAATATGTGGTGTTGCAATGTAAAAAAATCACGATGTTAGAGTTATTTTTTTTATTATGAAGTTTTTTGGAGTGGATTTAATAATCTAAAATAATAAATAAATAAGGATCACTCTCTTAAAAACTATAACTACTCCTATAAAAAAACTCCTTCTTTTTATATCCAAGTCCTTCATTGTATGGTATTTTGACAATACAAGGATCTTTTGGATGTGAATAGGGTTTTTAGTAATTGTTTTTTGAAGGTATTGGTTTAACTAAGTGCCTGTTGATGTGTAGAATAAATTCAATACTAGTGTATTTTTATAAGTGATAGAGAGTATACACTTTTGTATTGTCAAAATACTAAAACATATTCATGTATTAATCAAACCAAATAAATGAAAATTAATTATTATATGTGAATGTAATGACATAGGATTTAAATATTACAATAAAATATTATTTAGTTTTATTTTTCCATTTTAAATATCATTTATTTACATTTATTCGTTAAATAAAATTTTAGAAATTACAGGAATATCATTCCATTAATGAAAGATGCATTTCATGATGTAGATGCTGGGGTGGGGTAGTTCCTTATAGATAGTCTGTTTGAATTCTCACAGATATTCGGGTCATTTAATCTACTAAGCCTATAGACCATGTAATCTATGAGCCTATGAGACTTGTAAGGGTTTCCCCACATCCATTGAAAGAAGGTTATCAAAAATCAATAAAAATTAAGGTCATTTTATAGTATAATAATTTGGTATAGTTTTAATATAAACACTACCATTAATTATTTTTCAAAAATTATTACACATATATATTTATAAGTTCTATATTATAATTTCATAAACATTCCATTACATATTTTATATATATATATATTGTCTTTCAAAATATATTCAAATATCTTAATTATTATTTTATCATTTAACTATATTAAATATTAACTTTTTATAAAATCAGTGGTATTCATTATGCACCAAAAAATGAATTATTATTGAAATCTATGAAAAAAATTCACTAAGAAAATTATCTTATGAAAAATTCACCAATAAATTTAATTTATTTAAATTAAATTAATTAAATCTTTAATATTAGGTGTTATTCACATTATTTAATATGGATATGTGAATTGTCTTATTTTTTATCTCATGTTAAATGTTCAATATAATATAATCATGGGTGTTATAGATCTAGTTTCATTACTAACTTCCTTTTACTTTCCTAAATAGAACCATTTGATATAAATAAATATTGTATTCCAAAATTTCAAATATATATTTTTTCAATTTATAAAAACAAAATATTAAATTCATATTATTCATTATTTATTATATCATTACTTTGTAAAAAATATTCAGTTATAATTATTTCATTCTTACATAATAATGATTAGATTAAAATTTTATATTTGTAATGTAGGTGTTTTGTTATATTCCTAGATAAAATATATATTAATTCATAAATTTGAAAAAATTAAATATAATGGAATACATTCATTAAAATTTGAAAATGAGGTAAACCTTTTAATTTT
Organism: Viscum album; assembly: GCA_963277665.1. Lineage (NCBI taxonomy): Eukaryota > Viridiplantae > Streptophyta > Magnoliopsida > Santalales > Viscaceae > Viscum > Viscum album. The sequence continues at coordinate 1,212,029,951 of OY728131.1, read as the reverse complement.
AAATTTCATAATAATTAAAAATTTTAATTGATATTGAAAAACAAAGTATTTTGGAAAACAAATTTCAAGGAAAATGGATTTGTTCCTAATATTATTTAAATTCAATTAATATATAATTTTTTTTAAAAAAAATTATTTAAAAATTTTTATCATTATTTAACTATTATTTATTATTTCCATGTAATAATAATTCATTAAACATAAAATGGATATGATTTACATATAAAATAAACAATAAAATGATCCTATTTTTTATTTATTTGAACTAATTAAATTTCATAAATTTGGAATTATTATAAATGCATGTTTTCATCATACATTGATTTTATAATGTTGCTACATCATTTTATACCTACCAATTAAAGGGATGTATTATAATATTTTTATTTACTACTTATAATTGTATATTAAAAATAAATAGTTGATTATTTTGATTTGGTATTTCATGTGGGGAAACAATTAAACATTAATTTTATTAAATGGAAAATTTATAAAACTATTTATGAGGTATATTCCTAATATATATACATTTATGTTCAACTATGTATATTTTCGTATATATGTATATATATTTCTGAAGATCTAGTGTGAGTGATCGAGATGGATGTTACAAACATATAATGGACGTTAAATAGTTGATGGAGTTCATTGTAGGTCCTTAGGGATTGTTAAAGGATAAGTTGTAGTTTACTTTGGTTTCATGTTTTTATATCATTCCTTGTATTTTTATGGTTGTTTATTATGTTTGTAGATATTTTTTTGGGAACATTTTTCATTTATTTGGATATATTGTTGAAATGCGTCAAATATCGTTGAATTATATACCTTTAGTGATAGTCACCAAGACATGACTTATTAGAGGTTTCCTTTGAGTGTCACACCTTTATATCTAAGCATACTATGTAGTTTATTTGTGAGTATAGGTCATTAACTTATATCTCATATGGTATTATCTTATCGAACACAAAATTTCATTCTTGTATACTATTTTATGAGATATGTTTTTAATGTATGAGATGTTGGTATTAGAAGTGATCCTTAATAAAAGATAAGATTTTATTTTCTTATTATTATTAAAAAAAATTATATTAATCTACATTCCAATTTTATCCCTTGAATTTATGTTATTATTAATGTTATGATCCATAGTGATTATATAATTTGGAATGAATTTATGATAATATTTTCATACATATCTTATCATTTTATTACAACTCCCATATTATCAACTATGTCGATTCAATAGGTTTCTCTTATGTCTCACCTCTTACTATGAATTTGAGCAAAAAATTTTATTGGACATTATTTCTCTATGTTATATAAATCATATATAACAAATGATATATTTATAAATGAGTCATTCGTGTTTATATTAATGAATTGAATGAAATAGTATTTAAAAACAATGTTTTTATGATAATAATTTTAAATTACATAAAAAATTTTGGTTTTGAAGGTAGAAGTTATTATTTAATGTATTGGATAAATAGGTTTAACCATGTTATATGATGTATATTTTAGTTGGTTCATCCTATGAATTATAATAATAATTTTATTTTTCTTATAGAAAATATATGTTATCGTTATGGATCTAACACCATTAGGATTACCATTCATTTACCAGAAAATATTTCAGTGTATGGAATCCTTATGATATTTTATGGAAAGTAGTAATTTATCATGTTAAAAATCCTGAAAATCAATTTTTTTTGAAAAATATTATTCCTATAAATATTTAATTTTGATAATAATTATTCATGACATTTTCATATATATCTAGCTTATGGTATGAAATACTTTTTTATTGTGATGTTTATATAAAGACAGATGTCTTTACACAACCCCTAATGAAACCAACATATCATAAAAAACACGGATAATACTTTTTTGTATTTATTATCCTCCGATTGCATATGATTTCACATAATACTATTATAGATATGATTTTTATTTACAATAAAAATCCATTTTGACCCACTAACTGGCAACGAACTGAATGATTATAAAAGTAATAAATCATCATTTTATTTAGATAAAATAGAATATAAATTTTTGGAAATATTTAAATGAATATAAAATTTTTAAAATTGATCCTGAATCATACATATTCATGAATGAAAAATTGTGTTTTTCCTAAGTCTATGTATAATTTGTTTGTTATCTACTTAAAAATAAAATTTTGAAATGTTTAATAATAACTATATCTATAAAATTGATAATGTGTTATGAACATATTAGATCACATTATTGGTAGTAATATGTGATATATTACTTATCACAATACCATATATGTCATGTGTTTACAAAAAAAATATTATAGGGTATTACATATATTCAGTTTACAATATTTCACAATAAAATGAAAATATCTTAATCTTAGAACTCATTTGGTGTTATAAATATAAACTAAAATCACTTACGATTTATGAAATTAATTAATAAAAATTTCTTACATGTTATGTGTCAAAAATTCAATGACCAATGTATTTTCAGATATTTAAAAAATATAAATTTTGAAAAGGTTTCTTTTTTAGTTAAAGAGGGCAAAACATAAGATTTATTGTGAATTTAAAATATTATTTATTTCAGAGGAATGAGATATATTGTAATATAATATATTTTATCCCTAATGGTTTCATATCATAGGGGGAAAATATTATCATCCAAATATGTAGAAGGACATTCAAATTTCATAAAAATTATTTAGTTTATGATTCTATATATCACATATGTAATAGTTTTAATGTGAAAATAATTCATTTAGTTCCCCCTAAGTGAATCCTAAGTCTCTAAAAATTCCATCCCATATTAATCATTGAATTTTATTATAACCTATAACTCACTATGATGATTTATGATTTGGGATTTAATAAAATTAGTAATTTAGAGGACGATTATCATTCTTCATACTAAATAATAATTGTCCACATGAATAAAATATAAGATGGAGACTTACTATTTTATCACAGGATATATTTCATATTTTTAATGTATTTGAGAAATACTAGAAAAATAATTCATTGGAACCAATCTTATTATATCCCATTTTATTAACTACTAATTTGGCCATCTATTTTTTGTAAATTTATTACATTGTTAATCACATTACATCATTATATAGATAAACTTGTGAATAACTAAGGATGAGTGAGAAATAGTGAGAGTGTGTCTCTTTAAAACGCCATGTTATTAGTGTTTCCTCCTATGATATTTTGATCCATTTATCTATATACTTTATAGGAATATAGTGACATCATGTTAATGATATTTGATTCGGACACTATATTTGGTTGAGAAAAATGCTCATTCTTCATCTTCCAAGGGGTGACTGAATCCTTCATTCAACAAAAAGGAAATGTTTCACATGTCAATGTTTTCCCTAATGCTATTTTGTAGCATCTGGAAATAGGATACCATTTAATTATTTTGTGTATCTTTCTCCTTTAAGGTTCCCATCCTCTTGAAAGTAATTAAATAAAGAAGTAGATTTCATTTATTTGAGGCATCACCTCTTGGAAATGTGTCTAGTAATGATAGAGATACTTAAATATTATTATCACCTATAAATAATTGAAATTATGATCCTAAAGGTTTAGTTCAATTTCCATAAATCCATTTATTATTCACCTTCCTGAATGGGAGGAAAAATACAATCCATTTGCGGTTGGTAACACCAATACTAAAATATGGGTACTGGTATATCAGTTGAATTGGATACATTGGCATAATAAAATTATCTTGGATATTTGACTATCAATTGTTTTTTTCAATAAATATTAATATGATAATAGATGTGGAAGGATATTAAAGATCATTGGGTTCTCAGTAGAGGTAGAATTTGGTTCTGAACTAGTTGATAATGAAATGCTTGAAACTGATGGTTATAATATAGAGAAGATGATCTTGTATGTGAAAATCCCTAAATTTTGTATAGATTATAATTTTTTTGATCATGAATCCTATAAATGTTGGAGCTCTATAGTGATCAGATTTTGTTTTATGCATAGACATGATCAGAACAACTATCTTAAGAGGACTAAAAATAATTCTATTTAGAGGATTGATGTTGTTCCTCTATTTCAGCTGCTACATAATAATAAAGGCTTTCAAAATCCTAATAATAATGATTATGTAAATTATATTGATGATGAAAAGGTAAAACCAATGGATGATGATATTTTCATCCTACCAAGTGAATCATATAATTTTAAATACCCATGTTCTAGGAAGCTGAAAATAGATCATGCTAATGTTAGTGCAATATATGATAATTCTCAAAATTCCTTTGAATTTAAGGATAATGATGATTCTTAATATATTGGTAATTATTTTTCAATATTTTTTTTCTATGATTAGATTATTAGTGGAGAAATGTTTAGGGTATAATGGGATAACCACTATTAGTTATAGGTAAACATATTTGTTGCACGCTCATAGAATGAACCTTTAGTGGAACATTGTCACTGGTAAATAACACAATTCAACTGAGTATTGTTTGAGACCAACTCAAAATGTTCTGAAATCATCTTATATGGATGCATCATCTCTGTCAGAATGTATGGAACTCATTGATATGGTTAGAGTTTTTCAATTCATTGCATATAGTTATAAATGAATGCATGAAATTAATAATTATGGGTTTCATATGATTTCAAGGATAAGTGGATTTCAAAATGAATCAGTTAATGTTCATAAATTGAAAATGGATCGTTCAACTACCACTGCTGTTAATTGTTCTATGTAAATTGGTTCTCTTAACAATGATGTATGTCATGTGTCTAAAAATAAGCCTAATGAAGAAAAGGGATAGCATGATTTAAATATGCATCAGTCAACTTAGATACAGGGAATACATCCAAACGTTCGAGGTCGGGGATGTGACCAATTAGATGTCACTTGAGGTCATGGATGATGTGTTTCATCTAGATCTTCTAGGCTCACCCAAGAGTAGTTTAAGATTAAAGTTAAGAACATTATTCTCTTCTAGTAGAATAATTCAACATTTTAGTGGGAATATAATCATGCTGATGATTATGACCATGACTCTTACCATGATTATGGTGATGCTTTATTTCTTATTTTTCATTTTCAGGTGGTTATGTCATTGTTTGAGACACACTTTCATTTCTTGGGCTTGTTGTGTTTTATTAACATTTAATAAATTAGAGATTCACTGGCTTATGGATAGTCTAACTTCGTAAATCCTTATATATATTTTTTCTATCTATGGTATCATCTTATATATGCTCCTATTGAATTATCTGAAAGGGTAAAATCTATGAAAACCATATTTTTTTATAAAAAGTTGTAATTAGATTTATAATAATATTTTAAAACGTCATTATAATAATATTTAAAAATATTTACATCATAATAGTAATTTTTAGAATATTAATAACTTATGTTGTTTATATATAACTCTTTTGACATTCATCGTCATCATCTATGATTTTAATTCAAACTCTTCATTAAGTTAAATTTATTTCTCATTTCGATTTATCATTTTTATATTATATCATTATTTACCAATATATTTGAAAACATATTTTGATATAAATTCATTTTCACTTATAGTTTATTGGTGTAGTCATTCATCGGGTACACATTGAACATCTCTAATGCATAGTCACACTAGCATAATAGGAATTGTGTTTTGAAAAAAATTATTTTTTCAGATGAAAACATCATTATTATAGTATATACCTTTTATTCGATTTTTATAAGTACATACCCTCTTTAATATGAACATTCATATAAAATATAAAATTTTCAAAATTTTCAAAATATTTATATACAGAATACGTTATTAAATATACTATTTCACTACTACATTGTGATGTCATTACACTTATATTTTAAAAAATATCAGTAATAAAAAAATAATCAAGTATAAATTAATATTTATACTCATATTATATTATAGATTTAAATTTATTAGTATTGGACATAACTATGTGTATAAAAAAATTATATTTTAATATTCGAAACACACACTGCCTATAATAAATCTACATACAATATAAGAATAAATAATTAATGACTTTTTTTATTCACAAGAGCATCAATGTAAACCACCACATCAAATTTTCTAATGGAAGAACACATTGATTCATCAAATAAATGTATACAATATAACCTAATAATAAATCCTACTATATTATTTAAATTATTTTTCACCATTGAAATAGTTTTATAATTTATAATCAATACATTATACACTTATTAAATTTTATCGGATTTAATAACATTAATAAATTTTATGGACTCTCTATTATGTCTCATGAAACTATTTAGGTCTTTAAGAAAATTCATCTTTTAGGGATTGTGTTTTCAAAATGGTAGCATATTTGAGCCTTCATGACCCATCCATTAGTGTTCAATGACCAAGAAAACAATTAAACCATATTATATAATTATTGTGTAATAATATTGTACCCATTTAGAATAATCGAACAACAAGAATGCCTATACCTTCCATGTACATGTCATATTTCCTAAAAATATTGATAAAATTTGATAAACATAGATTAATCTTCTTCATATTATAATTATATATGAAATGTTGGATTCTTTTTAAAATTTAATTCAAAATCATGTTTGTAATAAGATAAACACTTTATCAAGACCAAAATCCATCTAATTCATTGACGAAACTAATCGTATTGAGTACAACAATATAAAGAAAATTACATTTGTCATCTTGAATCTATGTAATTCCTTTAAAACATAATATTTTTCATTCATATCATATTCCTGATAAATCATTCTTTGCCTCATTATCTCTTGAAACATGTTAATTTTCTCATATATCTTTTCAATCATATTAATTATTGTTACATAAATGTGAGGAATGTCATGAATAGAATCTATGAAAAATTATTATATGTTTTTTCATCAATATATTTAATAGATTCTCCTTCCATGATCTTAGTAAGGGGTCCCTATGCCACATGTAATTTTATATCTTCTATAATAATGAGTGTTATATTTCAATACAATTATAGATTGTTTCTTGAAATAATATTTTTATTTGAAAATATTAATATAAAATTATAAATTTATGCCATCATATAATTTAATAAATAAATTTTTCAAAATATTTTCAGGTTTTAAATTCATTTAACATTACCTTTTATATTATTTGATTATATTTATATATTAATTACATTTCAATTAAATCATATTAATTAGTTTGAAATGATCAATATTTCACTATATAATAAGTCTGGTTTATTGTTTTTCTCATAACATTATCATTCGGGTAGTCTATCATCTTAATAATAAAATATGTAAATATTGGATAGTTCTGTGGATAACTCATTTTCTAAATACATAATATAGATTAACTCAAATATATTTATAGTATACTAATCATTTAGTTTTTACATATAAATTTAACTATAATTTCATGGCACATAAAAATGAATTATCATATTATGGATAATTGTTACTTTATTTCATTATATGAGATATTTCATGAGAACCATTATTTTAAAAAAGCTACATAGTTGAGAATTCATTTTTATGGAAAATGTGTCATGTGATGAAATAAAAAAAATATTTGAAGGGGGTTTAAACCTCACAATTTATCCCATGAATTACATTCTTCTAGATATTCTTCCTATGATTTTTTATAATAATGTAAATATACAATATAAATAATTTTTTTATAACATAATAATGTATACTCCTTATAAATCCCCTTATTTTTGTTTCATAACCAAAAAATAAAATCTAATTGTCATTATAGATACTGAAAATATTCCCACACATAATTTAAAAGAAATAATTTCAGGTAATGCTTTATAAAAATACAAAACAAATATACTCCAAAGATAAATCATGATGGCATATAGTAAACCAAAAATTATACCAATAGAGTAGAAAAAACAAGGCCAATTAGTAGTCTACCACAACGAACCACAACCTATGTATCATTACTCAAGGGTAAAATAAATTAAAATAAATTTATACTAATAAATATTATGAAAAAAACCATACATTACATTGAATTTCATAACCCACTAAATAAATCATTTTCGTTGTTAAATATAAGATAACATTATGTAATACCTGACATGAAACTCCTTATATACATGGTATGGAATTACTGATTCAATATAAAAATAATAATTAAAATCTTAGACAAATTCATAATATTAAAATTATCATCGAAAATATTAATTATGTATATAAATTAGGTAAGATCAGAATTTATAAATTAATATATAAGCTAAAATCATGAATATTTCACAATAAATCAATTATATATAATAATTAGTTAACATTCAAAATTTGAATTATATAGAAATAAAGAAACATAGTATATCTATTTAACAATATAAAAACATAATATTTCATTAATTACAGGGATTTTAATATGAACACTATATTAAAAATATTATATCTTTAAAAAACGATTATAATTAAAAATCACTTCACATTTCTATAAACAAACTACTTGGAATAATTATGAAAAATTATTTTTTAAAAAATATTACAAAATGAAGCTAAAAATTCCATAATTTTCATTATCATAATTATAAAACTAAATCCATTGAATATAAACCTTTTACATTCTCATTTAAGGATGATACAAAAATCATTATTGATAATTTAAAATTCCAAATTATTTTTCAAATTTTAAACACATAATGAATAATAATTCTATATAAATACACTTTAAACTATTTTATAAAATCAACGAGTAATTATTATAGAAATAGATTTTAGGAAATGATAATACAGAAAAATTAATGAATGAATAGAATATAATAGAACATATTAATTTATGTGGATTTAGAAAAATCCATACCACCCAATAGAGGTAGATCTATTAACTAATTCAGAAAAATAATTACATAGAGGTAATTAGGGTTTTCACACAAATATCCACTTAGGATATTGAGTTAATAGAGAAGATGATGCACTATCCCGTTAACTAAAGAGTAAGTCTATTATGTTACTATTCTATACCCACCTATGGAGACACTGTTATAGTTCTTAACGAACTCAAGTCAAAGATTCATTATTGTTTTTATAATGATGTCTGTGAAACTATAGTACCGTTTCCTTCCAAATTCCATGATGTAATTATGATAGTTGAAATTTTTTGAACTATTATGGTGTCCTGACACATTCTATTACAGTATCAAGTTACATAGTGAGGTTATTTTTAAAGTGATAAATATTTCAATTGGAAACAGAAAATATATTTTCCTTAATATTATGATATTTTTTCAGAATTATTAATGGGGAAACAATGACTTTTATGTTACATCCAAGAAATTTTTTCAATTTTATCATTATATACCATGACTAGTGAAAATCACCAATTAAATATTATCATCAATGGTGGAAATAAAATTTCCATAATCCAAGAATTCATGAATTCAAATATCTGATGTTGAAATGTCAGAAACAATTTCTTTTAAATTTCATATATATATTCATAACAAGAACCCTTCACCGACATATCATATATAAAACATTTCTTTCTAATATGGGGAATGAAAAAAAATTATATATGATTCTCAAAATGGTTATACATGGGATATATCAATGTTACATTAAGAATTATATTTTAATAATGGTAAAAGAACACAAGAAGAACATTTCAAACAATATCTTTCATATCATATATCAAAATTTCGAATGATGGAATATATAATGTTATTTCATAAAATATGACTGAAAATATATTCAATGAAAAATTACAATGAATGAAAACATAACCTAAATAAAATATTTAATTTTATGCACATAATATTATAAAAATATTTGTTTTATTATCAAGGCTCACCGCTAGAGATATTATAGTTTATTCGGTTCACTATTATTTAATCGTATGAGAAATAGTTATCTCCCAATACTCTTATTTGATAGTGTACATTAAAAATTTGAGTCCACTATACTTTCTTATCCTTTTTCCCATTATATCTCCATATTTATGAATAACCTAAATGGGTTTTATAAATCATGTCTAACCATATTAAAAATTAAAACTATAGAAATTTCTTCCAAAGGATCCTAAATACTTCATCATTGAGTAACCTGTGGAAGAGAAATGGTTCTCATAAATATTTCATCATATAATCATAGAATAACCCCTCAAAAATAAATGTTTTCATAATAGTTACATCATATCATAATCAACCCATGGGAATTAAATTTTTTCATGGAATCATATGTAAATTATCAGTATGTTCCATCTAAATAATAAATGTCAGATGTAACGCCCCGACCCCAGTTGCCTAGAGTCGGTGCATTAATTACATAACATTGGCATGATCACAAGAAAGATCAAATCTCGAATGACCGATTGGTTTAGTAGCCTTGGAAACACTAGATATAATCATAAAGTTTTACATTACATTTCAAAGTGAAAAAACTACTACAACAACAAAGTCTTCATATCCACACTATTAACCCCTCATAATATCCCTGCAAGTCATTCATAATTTACTTCTTCACTACCTAGGAAAAATAAAACATAGAAAAGGGGTGAGATCAAATGCCAAGTAAGGATAACAATATAGCGGAACATTCATAATAAGCATAAACATTTAAGGCAATGAATTACTAAAACAAAATCCTTTTAAAATTGAACTTCAACATAGTATGGAAAAAATAAAAATGAAATAATGCCATTTACTTATTCACATGGATATTCTACTAACCGAATAATCACATGCAATATCAATAACCACATTCATAATGTTGGAATGCATAATGCCAGACTATCATAACCACATAGCCAAGGCCTCGTGCCAAGACTACAAATAAGATTTTGTCAAGGCCTTGTGCCAAGACACTAGTTTGTCTCATGAGACCTACCGATGCATCGAGGAGCTATAGCGGGCTCCACCCGTCACTTATTAAGTCCAATGCATTCCCATATGAAAAGGTTTAAACATAACATAAACATTCATATTAAAACTAGCATACGAAATGTCAATAATTTCACCATAAACTATTAATGGTATAAAAATAGCACATCCATAGTCAAACATATCACAAAACCTTCAATACAATATAGAAGTTTTGTATCATAATAAATCAACTTCAAATAATCTTAAAATCCATCAAAGGATGTTGACATAGATGAAATCAAAATTCTTTTTAAAGAAATATCTCCTTTCATTTTGAAACCATTTAAGATCCATATAAAATAAAACATTTTCTTTAAAAATATTCTTATAAGCTTGTAATGAAATCTTTGAAGATTTTATAACGGCGTAAAATAACCGCACCCGCCGTATAAGTTAAAAAAAACATTTTTACCTCAATTCTATCGAAAAGGTTAAAAAGGACCTTGTTTTGAAAACGACGGAAAGATTCCTTTATAAACCTCTTATAAAAATTCAAACAAGGGTATAAATGACTTTAACCTATAAAAAATGTTTTGAAATACATTTTTAAGAAACATGGATGTGGATGATAAAGATATCCCAGTAGATTATTACGTATAAACAACCTCGGATAATGAAGAGATTGTGAAATAACCCTTACCTTGTACTTTTCCTTGGTTGGGGTAGGTTAACCTCCTGTATAATGGTGAAATAGTTGTTATTAAATTATACAAGAATCATATATATTAATATGATATCATATATGATCTTTTAACATTGATTTGTTAATAATATCTTAGAATTATCGTCGTTTCTGGAGTTAACTTACTCATTTTCTTTTATATGTTTTGTTACATAAGCCATGGTTGTTGTATCTTATTCATATCTAGAATGATATACAGTCCTTAAACATCATTTTTAAATCATCAAATGATAATTATACTTGAATGGATACGATGGAGAATGAATCTCATCGCGTTCGTGGAGACGGTAGTCCGTACGTACGCACAAGCGACAATATCATTCTTTTGATATTAAAATAATATATAAATGGATGGTATATCATATATACAGAATCATTAACATGTTATATTTATTATTTACATGAGTTACATATCATTATTTTACCCATCCAAATAATATTATATTGAATAACAATTACACCACGACGTGGAGACGGTAAGCCGTACGTACGCACGTATGGTGACATGTTATTCAAAGGGTGGATAGAATACTGAATATGATTGTACCATATTTATAATAAAATCACAGTATATTTGAGATACTGGAGTTATTATTTCAGAATGGTAAGAACAAAGGAAGAAGAAGTGGAAGAAGAAATGAACTTAGAAAAGGGTGGTGAAATCATTACCTCTTCTTCGGGTTCTTCCTTTTGATTTGATCAAAAGGGCTCCTTAGGTTGGCTTTCTGATCAAACTAAGGCCTCTAGGTTGTAGTGAGGGATGTTGGGAGAGTATTTGGGCAGAGTTTGGCCGAACCAAAAGGCTTTGAAGGTGTGAAGAAATGAGAAGGAGGAGTGCCCTTTTATAAGAGGGGTGAGGGCCACCTTTGGAAAAGCTAGAAATATTAATTTATAATAAATTCATATTCGGTTTCTAATGGCTCCAAAATTGACTATTAAAAGGTTAAGGTGGGGATAGGTCGAAAACAACCCAACCAATATAATTTAGACAGGTTTGGGTACTTATATTAACCTTATCTTTAAGTATTAACTCTAAGTTAATTAGTTTCACTTTTACAATGTCTCTTTGTATTTTTATATTATATGGTTAATAGACATACCATATACATACAAGAGACCCCCAAGTGGTCCATTAATGATTAACCTATCATAATATAAGTCTCTTGGCCGAACCTTAGATTTTTAGGAATTTAATATCAATTAATAATATAATATTTGTTTTAAGAACTCTTTTATGTCAATTTTGACACTATTCAATAGTTGATTTTTGTGAAACTCATAACAGATTGATTACTTCGAACAAAGTCAATTAAATCAATCATAATATATCCTATTATCCTATAAAATTAGTGTAATTCATTAAAAGTTTCATATTATATTTATTTGGGTATTTATAATATCAATTATGTTAATTTTTTACTATTTTAGTAATTACTGCATCATCATTGTGTCATAAATAAAATAAATTATTTAATGTCTAAAAATTAAAAATAAAACATCATTATGTAGGAAATCGTTTTAGCTTTCTAATGAATATTTATAATCGAAAATCCAACATGTATAACCCTATGTAAAAATTGTTCTTCTAAAAGATGTAAGCTTATGCCATTTTTATTTTTATTTTAACTTTATTAATATAATGTGTCCCTACCACATACAAGTGGCTCCAAGGGGTCCCCAAATTGACCCAATGATGCCCATGGTCGGGTATGTGTCCAACAATAAGGTTAGGACACGTTCTAGGGTAATTTTGTATTATTATAATATTATTTCTTTAACCCTTATTTACCGGATTTACCCTTTAACCATGGTAAATAAAATATTTACCGCAGTAATTATTCAAAATGTGTAAAAATAAAAGTTACCTATTTACATAATTTGGACATCCTAATTCCAAATATGGAATCCATTTTCCTAAATTCAATACACAGAAGTGGCAGAAATTAATTTAAAATTAATTCCCGCTGTCAAAACAAAAAGCGTGTTTTCAAAAGATAATAACTATCAAAAGATTGACACTTGTTTATGTTCAGTTTAATTGTAAAATTATGTCCAATGATAAAAATTAAATTGAATGGTAAAAATATATTCTAAATATACTTTAAAACCACTTAAATTCATAATTTATCACTATTAATTATTTTGATTAAAAAAGTTGTTTTTAATTAAAATTTAGAAATTTTCACTATTCATTAAAATATGAAAGTTATCCGAAAAGTACCAAAATTTCACCCTAGACTAATTTCGATATTCCGAATCCAAAAATGAAGTCCATTTTGAAATATAAAATATATATGATTTCAAAAAGTAGGTATTACTATTCACAACGGCTAGTTTAATTAGTTGTGGTGTGTGTTAGAACTCGAGGTTGCGTACAACACACGCTATCGCATTATTCGAAGGGAAACGTACCGTAGAAGCTTGGCGTGTTACATCAGATGTATTATTATACCATATCCCCACAAATTCATACATTAAAATAAATTAATGTAATCTTAGATGAAAATACCATTAATATTTTTCTAGAATATATCGTGGGGAAAATACACATTTCATTTTGAAACAACTTATTTTCTCTCTAGATTTTCCCTAATACTATATAAAACATTTTAATTGAAGAGAATGCATACACTTGTAATCCATTCATGAAATAATATAGAGGTTATGATGGGCGTAAATTTTGTTCATGTATTTCATATTAGAAAAAATATTAATTTCATTATAATAAAAAACTCAAAATGAACATTTTTTTATAAATGAAAAAAGTATTCATTTTAAACATTTATGAAAAATTTTAATAATGGGAAACATATCTTTATATGAGTATATGATATCATTAAATACAATTTAAAATTTATTTTTCAAAAAAATATTCTTGGATAAAATACGATTTTCCACCGAATAAAGAAAAGAAGTGATTTTTCCATAAAAAATTATTTTGCTATATTATTCATATAATATGAGAAAAAAGAAATAAAAACATGTATTATCCATGAATAACAATTGGGGATGAACATTCATGATAATTCATGAGAGTAAGATCATTAAATTTAATTTTTTAAACTAAAAAATATGCAATCCTGGTAATAATTTATATTATAACATAAAACCCTTACTGCATTAGAAATATTAAAATCCAGACATCATAAAATAGAGAAATTTTGATTTTTTTAATTCAAATAATTTTCATGACTATTCCATAAAATACATTAATTGTATTAATATATATATATATGACCCACTTCTCCCACCAATTGTCATCATGATTTTTATTTTATATTATTTCAAGGGATTAGTTTTTGTTATAAATGTCTACGTATTTTCAGCATATAACATGAATATTTATTATGTTTTCATTTGATGAAGAGTTAAGGTTTATGAATTAAATTAAAACAATGTGTAAAATAATATACATAGTTTGTTTTCAGATCATAGTGTCTAGATCAAATGGGATATTCAGTGTTATTCCCATACAGTTTCCATCGTAGTAGAAACGTTATTGTCTTATGTTGAGTCTATATTTTAGTGATTCTATTATGAATTGGTAGGTAAACTATGTGACAAGTGTCTAATTAAGATATGTAATATCATAGTTGTTTTTTATTGGTATACTCCAATCCATTCTAGTGGAATACACCTAGTAGAAACTCTATGATAACTTTTTTTAAAATTAGAGGATAGTTCATGGATTGTGCACTATTATACCAACTATGTGGCATAAGTATGGTGTTTTCCTATGATTTTAAAATTTTTATTTTTTTTATCTTTATTTACTATTTAATTAAGACACTTAAAACTAAAAAATTTCACCATTATTCTCATCCCCCATCGTGTGAAACCCCATACACCACCAACCTTGATAGATGTGAGCCGCTCCCCTACTTTTGGCCTCCTATCAATATTATTTTTAACCAAATGTATTCCATATTTTTTTTGACCACTAAAGGAAAAGTCACCTATCCCTTTATTCATTTCATTTTTTCCTTAATATTTTTCTATCCTTATTACCCCAGATATCTCATATTATCCCTAGGTCCTATGATTAACCTATGTTTTGGTATTTATATATATTTCGTCTGTGTATAGAGGATTATTAGTAACCATGTTGTACATTTCAGCAACCTCAACTGAAGAAGAATCATTTCATAATGATACTACTCACCTAATCTCATTTTGAGGTTGAGGAATCAGTGTTATCCCTTCCCAGTATTTTGGACACACTCTCCACACATTAACTCCCATTATAGAGGGATAAATATACATGTTTTTTGGTGATAATATTTATTTTAATAGATATTTTTTTGGATCTTGATCACTAATTGTTATCCTAGAATATATTCGATATTGTATTCTTAAATTTTTTATAATGAAATATGTTTCAAGGTTTAGTGTATTTTTTAAGGACCCTACTGTATGTGGTATAAAATCCAATTCCTATTTTCATAATGATGATCTTGTGTTTTTTATGTATCATTTCACAGCCACAATTCACAGCTAGGTTTAAAATTATAAATGATAATTAGAACCAGATAAATGTGTGAGTCACTTTAGAGATACCTTCGGATCCTATAAATATTAAGATATTTGTTATATTATCTTCCCATGTAGTGCATTAATTTAAAATCTAATGTCAATTTGTGAATTCAAATGATAGATTAGGGGTTTATGAATTTAAAAAAATTGTTAATGTTTTTATTTTATTTCCTATTGAAAATTATTATTCTACATACCATCAGTATGAAAATGATATGGGAGATGATATATGATTATTGGGTTCAATTTTTATGAAATAGATGTTCATGTTGACGAAGGGTTTAAATAATTTTTAATTTACATTTTTTAAATAAAATTATTCTCTTCTATATCTTTTAAAAAAATTCAATGATTCTGATTATGAATGTGTATGAGTAATGGGATGTAATGAGTTGTAGAATAATCCTCTATATACTCATGATATTGGAGTTGGTATGAAGGTCGATGATCCCAATAGGTTTATGTGAGACTGATTCTCTACCTACCCAGGGATTTTGGTTCATGACTGATGATCCATGTACATATGATTTTGGTTTAAGACTGATGAAATATGTACCCATGACAATTATAATAGACTAATTTACCCATAATAAATTATATGTTACATAGCCTAAAGATATATAGTACTCAAATGAAATTGAAAAAAATTCCTAATTAAAAACAATTTAATTTAATGTGATGATTCTATGATATATGTTTCAAACTATAGCATAGGATGAAGCAATTATGTTGGAATCGGTTTCCACTAAGAACCCAAGGGCTGATTCCATTAATTAAATAAAATTAAAAAATGTTAAACCTTTTGAATTATTCATAAAAAATTTATTACTCCATTTAATACTACCATCAGTATTATAAACATGATATTTCCTTATAAACTCCTCATTGTGGAAATAATATTTGTACGTACACCCTACATGGGATTCCTTTTAGTACCCAAGTATACATCATATTTATATAGTTAGATAATGGATAAGTACTCATTGTTTATTAATAACTTGGAAATTAGGAATGATTGTGGAAAAAATGACCAAAAATGAAGTTAGGACCCACATGGTAGTTGATAGTGAGTATTTACTTTGGTTTTCAGTCAACAATTGGGACTTAGAATATAACATTTAAATTTTTCATTTATGTTCACATTTTTTATTTCATGGATTTTGTTATGTATTTATTTTTCAATATTGGCTATTGAATATTATTATCTTTACTATATGAATTTTTATTTGTTTGTCGAATTTTTTTATAAATTTGGTAAATTATATAAATATTCATGTAAAACTATCACTAAAAGTTTGAATCCTATGGTATTTGGGGAGATATGATTTAGTTCATGTGGCGAACAATCTCTGGGAACTGATATGTGGAAACCTGATTGTGATGTAAATTTTTTTTATAAGATGAGGTTTTAATTTCTATCATTTTCTATTTGGTAATGTTATACAGGATAATAGGATGTATCATGTCTTAGAAAAGATCTATTGCATTATATTAGTTAAACCATTTACAATGAAAAACTCAACTTCCCAATGTGAGAGTTTTATTGTTTATGTTTTTTTATATATATGAATGTTATTTCACCTTATTTTACTCAATTATTGTGTGGTTTATGTTTTTTTGAGATTTTACACATGTCTCAGAATGAGATGAGTGTTGGGTATGTATACATAATTCTATGAACATGATTGTATATGTTGTATGAAACATTTTAGGCACACCTGAAAATATATATTATTAGTGAGTTATGGGGAATAAAAATTATATTATTTAGTTATGGGAATTAAAAGAACTAGTTATTAATAATCAATTAATATTTTTTTAAAAATGATGATATTAGGAAAATTAAAATGAAAAAAAATTGTATACTGGAAATCATAAACAATTTATAATATTTTTTCTTATTTTATGCTTAATAAAAGTTAGCTATAGGTGAGGGTAGTGATAGTGCTATGTTTTTAACATGGTTTAGTGTATGTGGGATGAAATGTTGTGGTAATATGTGAATTTCCCATAAGTAAATGTATTATTTTTGATAAATGTTTCTTAAGATATGTGATTATGATGTTAGAGTCATTACACTATGTTAATGTATGTTTGTTGTTAGACATGGGAGAATTAGTGGAATTTACCTTCTAATAGTAGGAAAATCCAATAGTTTATATATTTTAGGCAAAGAGAATCTGGGTGGAATTTGTAAATACCCAAACACCAATATCCCAAATTTGGTTCCTTGCTACATTTTATTGGAATAAGTTTCAGTAAATTTCATCCCTATGGACTGAATAGTTTAGTAGATTTGGTGAACATGAAAAACACATGATTTTCCCGTATGTTTGAAAAATAAAATTACAATATAATGTTTTCTATTTTTTCAGAATGAATTTATTTCCACAATCATATTGATGTATGAAAATAATAGCACACTTCATTTATTTTTGATGAAAATAAAACTTATGAAATGTGTGAGCTCAAATTTGCAGTAATGGTTATGTACAAAGTGATATTTCATGAACCAATACTCATTTTTTTGTGATGTTAAATGAATATGAAAAAAATTATTTTAATCAATAAATGGATTACAAAATGAATCAATATATTTTTTAAACAATGAAAAACCTCTAGTTAATATTAACAAAATTATAAATGCATAAAATTCATGTTTTTTAGAAATCGTGTACATAAAACACTATCCTTAAGAAATTTCAAAAGACAGATTATAAATATTGGGTAAAAAATAATAATTTTCTTCTAATACTATCTATAATTTCATGTCAATTCATAAGACATTATAAGAGAAACAAGGTACAATGATGTTAGTACTAGCCAATTTATTTTTTTCATGAGGCCTACAGAGGAATATTAGGGTTATTAGAGGCCCCAAAAAACACCTACTTTCTAATTCATTTACCATATAATCATTTTAATATAATAGAAATAAAAACATTTTTATTATGAAAAAACATATGAAATAAGAATACATTAACCATAAATCATGAATAATATATAATTAGCACATATATAGTTGAAATTACCATTATAAATTCAATTAAATATGGAAATTATATCAAAAGAGATAAAAATTAGTAAATAATAATACTAAATAGTGGATTCCAACATTGATGAAAATACCATAATAAAATCATTGAAAATTTATTGAAGAAAACAACCCATTTTCAATTAAGAATTTTAATATTTTAAAATTATCTACAATTATAAAGGAAAATATTATTCATTAAAATAATTAATAAAACATATAAAGTAATTTATAAATAATTATGGTTTCCATAAAAATAGAAATTCAAAAGAAGCCATATATGTTTAAAAATAATTACTTCTGTATTTTTATCAGAAATCTCTCATAAAATAATGTTTAGAAAAAATATATACCATTAATATAATGTTTTAAAATGTCAAAAAGTAATACTAATTAAATTTACAAATAATTATAAAATTGTAAAAAATTTGAAAACATATTTTAAAAAAATTGACACGGCAAACAAATATTCTATGGTGTAATCTTAAATAAAAACAATCCTTAATGAAAATGATATTGTAAAATAAACTCTTAACACTTTGTAATCAATGTAATCATATTCCCCATAAAATAAAATCAAATTTTGAATACCATGAATATTTGAAAATTCATGATATTATATTAAAGTGGTAGTATAAACACCCTGAAAAATAAATAAGTGGTGAATAAGGAATGTATCCCGACAAAATAATTGTGATATGAAAATAGCTGACCTTACAATTCCTTTAGTAAAATGCTCTTTGACCTCTAGTATAATGGTTTTAAGCAAGTTATTTAATTTTATAAGAATCTTATTCATATTTGGTATATCCAATACAGTTTTCTTATTTTATTTTGTCACCTATTTATTGATAATATTTTGATATAACACCTGTCTTTTGTTGTAAATGGTTCATTTTTCTATGCATGTTTTTTTCCAAATTTATTAAATTCATGTGAGTTTTATATAATTAATTTATCTCATTAATTATATTATGTTAATAAATATAATATTTATTCTTTATAAAAATATTATTATTATTAATTAATGGTGAACATGTAAAATGAATTATGTCACGTCTTGAAGACGGTAGAACGTACATACACATGGGTGACAATTTCATACCCTAATGGTGAATGGGTAAAGAATATTATGGTATATTAATTATTCTAGAATGAATATGATTTAATATTTATAATATATATCTATTTTTTCCATTATTATACACATGCATATAATTTTGGGATTAAAACAAGATTACATCATGACATGGAGATAGTAGGTCATATGCAAGAACACCAAATGATTTCATTTTTTATAGTATAGAGAAAAGGAGGAATTTGGTTTCCTCATATTCATAATAAAATATAATAATAGAAATTTTACTTTAGTTATTACTTTTTTGTGGAATAGACACATGATGAGCTTGTTGAAACTTAAATAAACTTGAATTAGTCGATAAATATAATTACCTCTTCTTTGGTGACTTCCTATTAATAAAATTATGAGGGTTCTAGGATTGATATTTTGGATGGATGTGAACAACTAGAAAAGAAATAAGGATGGTTATATGATAAATAGGAATTTTTTTGTCTATCGATATGTCTTAATGTGGTGTAAATAAATTTGGGAGGAGGTTCCCTTTTAAAAGTGAGGTGAGGGGAACATTAGAAATTTTAGAAAATACAAAACTATAATAAGGCTTTATTTTATAAAAATACATTAAAAGGTACTAAAAATTAATAGGGTAAAAAAAATTCAAATAAATGAGAAAAAAAGTTTTTAAAAAGTGAATACATTCAAATGATTAAAATGTTTTCAGATAAAAAATCAATGTGAAATTGATTCAAATGAAACATTGGGGATTAAATGATTTAAAATTTAAGTAATTATATATTTAAAACCAATCAATATTGTAATCTATCATAATAAATTAATAATATGAAAAAATATTTTCAATTAAAATCCATTATTTTTATTTATTCATCAAAGCATGAAACTGATAAGGAAAATAGAAAAATGAAATAAATAAAACTATTAATACTAATTTTTAAAAGGGTAGATTTATTTGGTCAAAATTAAATTATAAAAGTGTGAAAATTTAATTTTAAAACAAATTATCACATAAAAGGCTGCAAAATTACCTTCTAAAAATTATACAATTTCTTATTCGTTAAAATCAATTTACTTTTTATCATAAGACTGATAAATGTATTGGATGAATTTATAATCATATTAGAAGATTTATATCATATATATTTTATTAATATCATAAAAAATAGTGATTAATTATGATAAAACAAAATTTAGGTTAGAAAAATAGTATTTCATAAAAATTAGATCCTTAATGTTAAATTATATTTCGTTTTTTATTTTATAAATAAATAATAATAAATTAATTAATATAATAAACGTTTGTAAGACATATTTTTATAATTTGTTTCATTCTATTCATAATCATTTACCAAAAAGATAGGTTATGATGGTAACATTTATATAATAATATTTATTTATTCGTTTTAGCTTGCTACGACATATCATGTACGCTATCGAACACAATGTTTCTTTTCAAGAACTATTATTCTACCTTATACACCCCCATTAATAAATATCATCATTTAAATTTTATCTTATTCTTGGTGTCTTGGTGTAGACATTTCTATGAACCTTTATTAACCCCCTAGTAAAATGCATTAATAAATCATCTTCTTCAAAATCAAGAAGGGTTCCGTGTAGGAAATCATAGACATAGAAGAGAAAAACTATCATTTTTTATAGTGAGTGACAGAGAACGTGTTTATTATAAATTTCACCATAAAATGTTTAAAATGTATGATTATTTAAAAGTTCATTGATTTATTAGTATGAAATATAAATGGATATCAATTAGATGATTCTTTTCATATGGTTGAGGAATTATATTACTACATAGACTAATATCACATGAAAATATACTAAAATGGAATATAGAGTTTCACATTTAATTAATTTCCATCATAAAATCATCACTCACTCTTCAAATTTAGAGTATTTTTTATCAATGTTAATGCATTATTCATTGGAATAAAATTAGTAAGTTACCAAAATCCATTGCAGTCTAACAATATTTTCCATCAGAATTTTTATAATAACCGAAAAAAAATTTAGGAGAAGGTAAATTAATTCCAAAAGAGAATAAATATTAACATAATGAAAAACAACATTAATCATTTATATTATATAGTGATACCCAATGATAAACATAAGTCATCTAGAAAATAACTATCCTTTGAAAAAAATATTCAACAAATATATTTAATCCAAAAAAGTAGATGTTTTAATTCTCAACGAATTATAAAAACCAACATTATCTATTGATGTCTCATAATAATAAAATAACATCCTAAATTAAATCTTCTCTAATATATTATTACCATTATCTTATATATATTGATTCTACCTAATTCCATAACAAAATAAATATTTACTACAAAATACAATTAAATCCTTATTCCTCATAATATTATATTTACATTAATCTCATTGGACTTCCAAAATAGTTATTGTCTTCTAAAGTAACATTAATCACTTAATCCCCAAATCATTTTCCAATCCCAACAATAATATATTTGAAAACAATTTGTACAAAAAATCAAAAAAAAAACATTTATCAATGATATATATCAATAAGAAAATTGTTTGCTAATCCATACATCATGTAGGGAATATATAGTATTTTTTAACCTTCTCTCCCTTTTGTTGTTTGTTCAAACATCATGGATTTTATGGATGGGATAGGTTATCTCCTATTATGGGTTTTCCCTTTTCAAAAAAAATTACTATAAAAAAATTGATAAGAATCCATAATAATAACCTAAATATGTTCCAAATTAATGAAATTTTATTACCAAAAATGTTTTGTAATATGTTTCATTTTTTATTCCCTATAATATAAATACACGTAATTACATTAAATTAAAAGTCTATTAAAAACTAATGGTTATCCTTACCTTTAAATATATGTCAAAGAATAAAAATAATGTATTACTTTAATGACACATTAACATATAATAACCCAAATATATGTGTACCCTAATATATGTTTTCCATAATCTAGTATTGATGGTTTCTACTAAATATTTTTTGATACCAACTGTAAAAAAGACAGACCCTAGTAGCCCTGAGCCAATGCCTTATTTCAATAAATTGGTATAGATACATGGTCATGCAACCCAATGTAACCAAATGTTTAGTATCATTTTAATACTAGATTAATATTTGAAATTATAATTATATTTCATACATAAAATTGAAAAAAAAATCTATAACACCACCCTTATTTAATTTATCATAACCCTCCCTATAAATTATGAAAAGAATCATGAATTCTAGGAGGAAAATAACAGATAAGAAATAGGTGAACTGAAATATTAAGTAAGGGTTTAGTACTATATAAGCTAACATGAATCAATAATAAAAATCAATTTTCATAGGTAAAAAATTGATGAATCATTACATTTTATCAATAACACGATAATAAATGGCATCCACTGATACATTCATTTTGGAAAACCTCTAAATAATAATAACAAAGTTATGAATGACTAAAATGATTAATTATTGGACATAATATTTCAAAAACATAAACCTATCTGATTAATAACTTTAATAAGACTATAGAATACTAGTGGGTAAAAACAATTTAGGTTTAAACAACTTCATTTACACTATCAAGACCATACACATGAAATTCTAAAAACTACTGTGTATAAAACTAATTTAATTTTCCAATTAATTTGTCTCAAAAGACCTATCGATGCATCGATGGGCTATTTTGGGCCCCTCTAATCACATACAAGTTATATTTTACTCTTCATTTAAACTGGGTGTAACAAAAAGACATTCATATTTAAAACACTCAAAAGAAATATGAATACATTAACTAAAATTCATAATGAAATTAAAATTAAAAATAAACTGTTAAACTAAACATAAAACATTCATTGAAATATCTAAATGTTATTATAAGAGACAAAACGTAATTATGAGTAAGAACCAAAATAGAATGTTGACATATATGAAGATTCATAGAAAAATCATTGAAATTTAGTTTTAGAATATTCTCTTTTTTCACATTGTATATCACTTATTTTAAAAATTCTGCCCAATTTTAAAAAAAATAATAATTGAAAATAACTAATAAATATTGTATTTTATTTTATAAATAATTTATTATTAATAAATATGTGAAAATATTCTCTTCACATATAAGTTAAAAAATTAATTCCTTCTATATTATTTTGGAAACCTATCAAGGAACCTTGTTTAGAAAAATAGAATAAATATAAATTGTACTGAATTTTTTTTAAATAAAAATATGTTTAAAATGATATTAAACAACAAATGATTAATTTTGCTAAATTTTTTTGAATTTATTTATTCAAAATTTACATAGAGGTGAGATACTCTCTAGTTGATACTTAAATATAAAAAGCATGAATTATAATGTGATTATGAAATAAACCCTTACCACAATGTAATATTTTGAAAAGTATTTACCTTAAAAGAAAATTAAACATTAAATAAAATTAATATTTATATATTCATGATATTATATTAAATGGATTATATATACACCATGAATAATAAAAAACAAATGAATATAGAACATATATCACATAAATAAAAGTCTGATGGAAATCCATTACCGAATGATTCCTTTAGTCAAATGTTCATTAACATTATATTTAATAGTATTAATAATTTTAACAACTTATGTTAAAAAATACTTTATTTAATGATATCTTCTATTATATTCTTATATTATTTCATGACCACATTGTTGATAATATTTTTTATTACCCTTGTTTCGTGTGTTAACTGCTTCATAGGATTTAATTTAAAAATATATATACTAATATTAATGTAATATGTAACACCCTAATGTTTCATAG
This sequence comes from Viscum album, assembly GCA_963277665.1. Classification (NCBI taxonomy): domain Eukaryota; kingdom Viridiplantae; phylum Streptophyta; class Magnoliopsida; order Santalales; family Viscaceae; genus Viscum; species Viscum album. The sequence continues at coordinate 1,212,004,918 of OY728131.1, read as the reverse complement.
TATGCTTCTCTTTGAATAATACAATATCATGTGAAGTATGCAACACCGAGTTCAAATGCACCATGACCTATGCAACTAGCCGTTTTAAAAGAAGTTATGAATTGTAATACACACTTTTTGAAATTGTATAAATTTTATTTTTAAAATTGTACTTCATTTTTGTTTTCAGAATAAACAAAATTTCATAGGGTAAATTTTTTGTATATTTATGAAAACATTCATATTTTGGTTAATAGTGAAAAATAATAATTTTTAATTAAGAACAACTATTTTAATGAAAATAAATTTTAATGTAAATTTATAATTTAAAGTAGTTTTAAAGTAACATTAGAATATATTTTTATCATTTACTGTAATTTTTTTCATTGGATGTTATTTCATATTTAAATTGTACATTAACACATGTCAGTCTTTTGATAGTATTTACTTCTAAAAAACCTGCTTGTTGGTTTGGACAACGAGAATGAATTTTAAATTAATTTTTATACTTCTGTGTTTTGAATTTGAAAAAATATATTCCATATTTGAATCATAATTTCCAAATTTTTTAAAGGGTAACTTTTATTTGTAGACAATATCAATAGTATCTTCTGTAAATATTTTATTTACCATGTTTTTAAGGTAAAATTGGTAAATAAAGGAAAAAATAATATTATAATATTATTAAATTAAGCTAACATGTGACTGAACCTGATTGGATGATACATTTCCGACCATGGTCATACATGGGTCATTTTTTTGACCCCGTGGAGACACTTGTAAGTGAAAATGACACTTTATAAAAATTAAATTAATGTTAATGAAAATGTAACTTAAACATATATCTTTTAGTAATTAAATATTTATAAGGGTTTATCTTAGGGTTATTTTAGACTATAAATATTCATTATAAATATAATAATATATTCTACTTTATGGTATTTTATTTATAATATTTAGACATAATATAAATATATTTGTTTATGACACAATATTGACGCAATATTTTCCTTATTAATGAAAAAATAAAATAAATGATATTATAAATATTAAAATAAAAATAATTCGAACGGTTTGATGCCATAAACAATTTTTTTGGTGAATATAACATGTTAGGGTTTGTTAAATGTATTTTATTAATAAATAAAGTTTTGTTGACTTTTAGAAAAAGCAAATACTAAATAGTGTAAAAATTGACAGAACTGGGTTTTTACAAACAATACTATTTTTTGAATTATATTATAGTCTTAAAAATCTACAATTCAAAAAAAGTACTTATATAATGGTATATACGTAATTAATTAACAACATTACATTCTATGTTCATTTTATAGTATGTTTACTAACCATGTAACATAAAAATACAAGAAGACATTGTAAATGTTAAACTATTTAACTAACAGTTATATCTAAAAGATAAGTATAATATGGTGACCTAAACTTGTCTAAAACCAATTGTTTGAAATGATTTCGACCCATACCCACTTTATCCTAGAAATAAATCCATTTGGAGACATTAGAAACCGAAAATAAATTTAGGATAAATTAATATTTAAATCATTTCATAAAGTGTGAACCACCTCTCTTATAAAAGGTTACATCCCCTTCTTTCAAATTCACACCTCCAAAGAAATTTTGATCACCCAAAACCTTATCAAATATTCTCCCAACTACACTAAAATCAAACCAGAGGCCTTACATTAATCATAAATCCAACTTAATGAGCCTTTTTGTTCAAATCAAAAGAATTAACCTAAATAATAGGTAATTATTTTATAACATCTTTCAATGTTCTTTTCTTCATCCACATCACCTTTCATTGTTGTTTCCATACCAAAATTATAACTCCATTACCTTCTACATACTCAGAAATTATTATAAATATGTTACCACCATTTCCATTATTTTATCCATCCTATGAATGACAGAGTCACTATACGTGCATACATACATGTTACGGTCTCCGTGACATGGTGTAGTTTTTTATTCTAAAGTTAATTATTTGGATAAATATAATTAACGTAAATAATAAATATTATATGTTAATGATTCTGTATATATAATATACCATCCAATTAAATATTTATTAACAGTCAATAGAATGATATCTTAATTCGTGCGTACGTACGGCTTACTATCTCTACAATGCGTTGAGATTTCATCCCCCATGGTAACCATTCCAGAATAATTTAAATTTGATAATTAAAAATTATTTTTAAAGAACTTGTTATAAATACGGATATGAACCAAATAAATCCAATCCCTAACCAATAGGACTTATGTAACAAAACATATAAAGGAAAATGAATCATTTAAAACCTAAAACAATGATACTACTAAAATATTATTAACAAAAAAAATATTTAGGGATATTATATGATATGATATTTATGTATGTGGTTCCTGTATAATTTAAAAACCATTATTTGAACATCATACAAGAGGTTAAGGTACCCTCAACAAAAGAATTTACATTGTACTGGTTAGTTTTACATCCTATTTTTATCTGAGGTTGTTTATACCTAAGTTTCAAGAAGGACCTCTTTATCATCCAAATCCATGTTTCTTAAAAAACCATTTCAATTTTTTTACTATTTACTAGAATATGGTTTATTTTCATTTATAACCAATTTTAACTTTTTATAAAATGTTCTTAAAGGAATCTTTTTTGTAATATTCCAAACAAGTTATATTATGACTTTTTCGACAAATTAAGGTAAGAATGTTATTTTACTTAAATGATGGGTGCGACAATTTTCCATCGTTATAACACCTTCAAAGATTATTGTACATGTTTATAAGAATATTTTTAAAATTATTGTTTTATTTTATAATTATGTGACATTTAAATGATTTCAAAATAGAAAGAGATATTTCTGTCAAATATTTTCTATTTCATCATTGTCAACGTCATTTGATGGATTTTACAATTCTTTGAAGTTGATTTAGTATGATACAATCTTCCATATTGTATTGAAGGTTTTTATGTTTGATTTTGGATGTGTTATTTTTATATAATTCATGGTTTATGGATAATGTATTGAAATTTTATTTTCACTTTTTAATACGAATGTGTATATTATATGTCAAACTTTTCATACGAGGAATGAATTAGACTTCATAAGTGATGGGTGGATCACGCTATAGCTCCATGAAGCATCGGTAGGTCTCATGCGATAAACTAGTGTCTTGGAACAAGGCCTTGACAAAAAATTATCTGTAGTCTTGGCATGTGGCCTTTACTATTTGGTTATGTTGTCCGATATTATTAATTACATCATTATGAAATTATATATTGATATTACATGTGATTATTAGACTAATATAATATCCATGTGAATAAGTAAATGGAATTATTTATTTTAGATTTTTTATGTTATTCTGAATTTTATGATTAAAATGATTTGATTTTAGTCCTATACATTGCCTTAAATGTTTGTGAATATTTATAAGAGATTACACTATATTGTTTTCTTTAATGAGCATGTGAGCTCACATCCATAATATGTTTTATATTTCCTTGGATGTGAAGTTGATTATTATGCTAAACCAGTAGGGATGGAGAAAAGGATATAAGTGTGTTCAAAGGGGACAGAATGTTTTTTTATTTCATATTCTAATGTAAAACTCATGATTGTATCTATTACTTCCAAGGATACTAAATTATTTAGTCATTAGAGACATGGTCTTTTATGATCCTAAAAATGTTATGTAATAATGCACCATCTCCGAGTAACTTGGGTTGGGCCATTACAATTGGTATCAGAGGAATTTTAGTACAAACCTTGGATAATAGATTTAGAAAAACACTAATTAGAGAACATTAACGTATGATAGACATTGAGGATCAGTATAGAAGAACTTCCTAGAATTTTGGTATTGTGGATATTTTGTGAATTTTCCAAGAAATACATCCCTGTCAGGATACAAGAAGGTTGACGTGGCTCTAGCACATATATACCTAGGAGTAAAAACTCTGATAAAGAGTTCCAAGCCTAACCCTTAGTATCCGAGTACACGAAAACAGGTCTTGTTTCACTCTTGGTTACTACACTTTTGGGGGATATGATTTGGATAATTCACATTTTTCATAAAAACCATTATAAGGGATTTATGAGTAAATATTTCCTCAAATATAACATTTTTTAGGATTATGGATTTTCTGAATAAACTGTTCAATTTATGTTCGGTATTTTACTAGTTTGGAATCATGTATTGTGAATCATAAACTAATCTAGTGTATGTAATATATTAAAAATTCCACGTAGTTTAAGGAATGTGAATTTTATCAATGAATGTAATCATTGTAGGGATATCCCTCATACTCAAAATAATTATAGTGGACCTGATGATATAACTAGTGCTGAACAACTTATAACCATATTCAGACTACTCACTCATATTATGACTAATAAACATTCCAATATGGATCACCCTGATCCACAATGCAGAGGATCAATGTCAGACTACTTCATGAGGCATCAACCACAGACATTCAATGGGACTACAAATCCATTTGTATCTGAGAAAGGAATATGTTCTGCAAGGAAAAAATTGCATGCAGTGGGATGTAATGAATGGTGAAAAGTTGTTATAAAAGTTTATTGCCTCACAAGAGATGCAGATCAATAGTATTCATTAGTTCAAAACATAATGTAAGATAAAGAAGTATATAATATGGAATAGAGGAACTTTAAATAGATTTTGATAGAAATATATTATCCCCATTAACATCGAGCGGATATGGAAAGTAAATTCACGAGTTTGAGGAAAAAGGTTGGTGAGAATGTTGCAATGTGTGAGGTTAACTTTATAAGTTTATCATGGGATTCTATAGATTATATAGAAACCCAAAAAGTAAGATTAATTGATACTTTGATAGGTTTAAACCATTTCTCTTCCGAGCATTAGTTTCACAATCCATCTTGTCATGTGATGATGTAGTCTCATTTGCTATTAACACATAAAAAGAATTATCTAAGTCATATGACATTAAAGTAAATCAAGAGGTGTAAAGAACGATGGTGAAACTGACAGATAATGGGAAAAGGGAAAATAAGGATTTCCCCTAGTGTAATAATTGTGGTAAGAAACACTATGGTACATGTCTAAAAGGAATGGGAGATTCGTAAAAATGTGGAGATGAAGGTCACTAAGATCATGATTGTAATGGAATGAATGTGGAAATAAATGTTGAATGCTACAATTGTAGAGAAATGGGTCATTATACAAATTAATTTCTTAAGCTCCATGGAAAATTACCTCAAAAAATGCCATGGAAGAATGGCCAAGATTATCTTGTAACTACAATTGAAATGGAATAATTAATGTATCTGTATTTTTGGATTCAAGAATTATATTCCAGTTACAAAAAGATTGTGTTATATATAAAGATTTTATTCTAGTGCTTTTTTTTAATTAATGATTTAATACGATGAAGGTAATCATATTTTCATTATGTGATAACAAAAGGAACATTACTTTGTTAGGGGAATCTAATGTTACAATTCATTTGGTAATTTAGAGACCTTTTAGACAGAGTTAAAAATGATGTATTTTGGATAATTATAAAGGTTGGAATGGATTAAGTTGAAATTTGGATAATATTTTTTATGGTTAAAACATTTAATAAGATTATTTTTGGAATATTATACTAATATAGTTTTAGAAAAATGATAACATAAAGGTTGGGTGATAACTCATCGCGTAAGACAAAGATACAGAAATCTAACCCACAAAAATGTGAGACAAGGCATTATAACCTACCACTAGCCCACTGGAACTCCCTGGTTATTATAAATTAGTTTTTTAAATATTTTTGTAACCTTATACGATTAGGATAAATAGAATAATTTAGAGTTCTGTTATTTTTTGTAGTGAAAGATGACTTTGTGGTATAAATTAGATGAAGGATGAATTGTACTTTTCAAGTATTTTTTTCTCTTATTATATGAGAAAATTAATTTTTAATCTTCAGGGAAAGGATATTAAAACAAAAAATTTGTTATCCTAATACCTTACGTTTTTTTGACCTAACGATCTTGAAAATCATTATAGATTTATTGCATTGAAGCCCTCATTTTTCCATTCATTTGTTTATGATTGATGACCTCAATCACTCCTTTTTAATATTTACAATTTTAATATAATTATAATTTCCAAAAAATTTCTACAATTCGAAATACTAATTTGGTGGTGACTTTCTCATTTCACATTCTCTTGTATTAAGACTAAATTTTATTAACCCTATTTCCGATTTGAGTTTTCCAAAAAGGTATTTTTTATTTTTTTTAACCTTTTATTATAAAAGATCAATTTCAAATTGTGAGGAAACAATTTCCAAAATTAGGGAAGAATGTAACACCATAATCATCCACATCATTTTTCTCTTTGAATAACACAATAGTGTGCGATTTATGCAACACCGAGTACAAGTGCCCCGCGAAATATCAAACTAGCCGTTTTAAAAGTAGTTATGAATAGTAATACCAAATTTTTTACATTTTTTAAATTTTAGTTTTTTAATTGGAAATCATTTTAGGATTTGGAAGATCAAAATTACCATAGTTAAATTTTTTGGTATTATTATGATAACTTTCATATTTTTATGAACACCGATAAATACTAAATTTTCATTTTAAAAAAAACTTTTTTAATCAAAATAATTTATAGTGTTAAATTATACATTTGAGTAGTTTTAAAGTATCATCAGATTATATTTTTTTATATAATGTAATTTAATTCATTGGATTTAGTTTCACATTTAAATTGTACATAAGAACTTTCTGATCTTTTGATAGTTTTTTACTTCTTTAAAAACCCCCTTGTTGGTTTTGGCAATGGGAATTCATTTAAAATTAATTTTTGAAACATATGTTTTTTGAATTATTAATAATTTATTCCATATTTTTAATCATAAGGACAAAATTGAATAAATTTTTAATTTGTTTTTCTAATTATGAATACGAAATTCAAAAAATATTATATTTACAATTGTTAAAGGGTAAATATGATAAATTAGGGTAAAAAATAATGTTATAATAATATTAAATTACCATAACCTATGTCCAAAACCTATTGGATTATCAATTAATGACAAATTTTATCCTTTCATCATCTTTAGTCCCCATGTATCCACTTGTATGTGAAAATGACACTTTGTAAAAATTAAATTAAAGTAATGGAAAATGTAAGAAAAACATATATATTTTAGTAAAACAATATTTAAAAGGGTTAATATAAGTGATATTTTAAACTATGAAATGTAATTAAAAATATAATAATATTTCATACATAATGGTATTTTATTTATAATTTTTATGCACAAAATAAATATATTTAATTATGACACAATAATGATGCATTATTTTTTTTATTAATGAAGAAATAAAATAAATGATATTATAACTATACAATTAAATATAATTAGATTTTTTTTAGTCTATCCATTAATGTTTTATGTTAATATGACATTTAGGGTAGATTCAATATATTTTCTTCTTATTAATCATGTTTTGATGAATTCTACAAAAACCATAATCTAAATTGTGTCAAAATTGACATAAATGAGTTTTTAAAATCAATACTATTTTATTAAATAGTATAGTAGTCATAAAAATCTGTGTTTCATCAAAAGGAAGTATATTATGATTTATATGTTATTAATGAACCACTTTAGGTTCTATTTTCATTTTATAGTATGTCTATTAACCATGTGATATAAAATACAAGAATACATTGTACAAGTTAAACTATTTAACTAAGAGTTAAATCTAAAAGATAAGGATAATATGGTAACCTAGACTTTTCTAAAACCTATTGGTTGAAAGTATTTCTACCAATACCTTCCTTAACGTCGAAATAAATCCATTTTTAGCCATTATAAACCGAAAATTATTTCAGAAGAAATTAATAATTCAAGATTTTCCTAAAGTTCCCCTCACCTCTCTTATAAAAGGGTACTGCCGCTTATCTCAAATATACAACTAAAATGAAATTTTTCTCATCCAGAACCTACTCAAATATCCACCCAACTACCCTCGTATCATAATAGAGGTCTTAATTTGATTTTAAAGCTGATCTAAAGAGCCTTTTTAAAACCAAAATGATGAACCCAAAGAAGAAGTAATTATTTCACGGCCTCTTTCAATGTTCTTTTCTTCATCCACTTCCCATTTTTTGTTGTTTCCATAAGATAATAATAACTCCAGCACATTATAAATAATGAGATGTTATTATAAATATGGTACAACCATATTCATTATTCTATCCATCCTATTAATTATAAAGACACCATATGTGCTTAGCTACGACTTACTGTCTCCGCGCCATGGTGTGGTTTTTTATTCAAAACTTCATTAGTTGGATGGGTATAATAATGAGTATAATTGATATAAATAATAAATATAAAATGTTAATGAGTATTTATATATAATATAGCATCCTTTTACATATTATTTCATGATTAATATAAGGATATTGTCGCTTGTGTGTATGTACGGTTTACCATCTCCGACGCAATGAGATTTCATCCCCCATCATAAAGATACTTGAATTATTTACATTTGATGTTTAAAAATAATGTTTAAGTAACTCAATATTATTCTTGGATATTAATAATATATATCCTATCCATAAGAAATAGGTCATACATAACAAAATATCTAAAGAAAAATGAATTTGTAAACACCAGAAACAATGATACTACTAAAATATTAATAAAAATGCAATATTTGAGGAACTTATATGATATAAAATTTATGTCTGTGGTTATTGTATAATTTAATAACAATTTTTTCACCATTATACAGGATGTTAACGTACCCCCTACTAATTAATAGTATATGGTAAGGGTTAATTTTACATTATATTTATTATTTGAGGTTGTTTATATGTGATTATATACTCGGGCCTATTTATCATCCACATCCGCGTTTCATTAAAAAATGAATTTCAAAACCTTTTTTTATTTACTAGACTGTGGGTTAAATTAATATTTACCCTTTTATGACTTTTTATATGAAATTTTGAATGAAATATTTTCGTAGTTTTACATACATGGTACTTTATGACCTTTTCGACAAATTAAGTTAAGAATTATTTTTACTTATATAGAAGGTGCAGCTATTTTCTGCCAGTATAAAACATTTAATGAATTCATTAAAATTTTATAATAATATTTTAAAAATAAATGTTTTATTATAAAATTATGTTGCATTTAAAAGATTTCAAAATAGAAATAGATATTTCTCTCAAATATTTTTGATTTCATCTATGACAAAAAAATTTGATGGATTTTACACTTGTTTGAAGTTGATTTTTTATGATAAAATCATCCATATTGTATTGAATGTGTTGTGATATTTTTGACTATGGATGTGTTATTTTTATAAAATTATTGTTTTATGGTTATAGTGTTGACATTTCATATGCTAGTTATAATATGAATGTTTTGATTATGTTTCAACATTTTCATATGAGAAATACATTGGACCTAGTACATGATGGGTGGATCCCATTATAGCTCCTAGATGAATCATTAGGTCTCATGTGAAAAAATATTGTGTTGGCAGAAGGACTTTACAAATTATTATGTTTAGTCTTGGGATGAGGCCTTGACTATGAGATTATTATGTCCGACATTATGCATTCCATCATTATGAAATTAGATATTTATGTTAGATGTGATTTTTTTACTTGAAGAATATTGATGTGAATAAGTAAATGGAATTATTTTATTTAAATTTGATATATTATGATGATGTTTTTGTTTAAAAGGATTTTATTTTATTTTTATAAAATGCCTTAAATGTTTATTCTTATTTATGAATATTTTTGTTGTATTGTTATACATACTAACCATTTGGTCACATCACTTTCTAGGTTTTATTTTTCCCAAGATGTGAAGTTGTATATTATGAATAACATGTAGGGTTAGGCCATATAATATGACATTGTAAAATGGGGGGAAAATGTTTTTTTAATTTCATGATGTAATATAATCCTTATGTATGTATCTAGTAATTTTAATCCTACTAAACTAATTAGTCTTTCGAGAATTGATCTCTTGTGATCATGCAAATGTTATATAATAATGCACCGAATCTGGGTAACTAGGGAGATGGCACTACATCATAAATATAATTTCTATTCATTATATATATTTTATAATCATTTTTGAATGATGAAAATGGAAAATGAATCTAACCATTTCTTGGATATGGTTATCCATACATTCATACGAGCGATGAAATCACTACATTGATGGTGAAAGGGTAAGGAAGTGTATAGTGTATTACATTTATAATAATAAATATCATTTCATATTTATCATATTATCCATTATTCCTATCATTATGAATATCTATGTAAATTGGAGATTATAATATATATTACACCACAAATGTAGATGATAAGACATATGTATGCAAGAACGGAGATTTCATTTTCCATATAATAGATAAAATGTATAATATTTAAGTTTTATAATAATAATAAAATATCATCACTTAAATTATATAGGATTTATTAAATTACAATTTAATCAACACATGAAGATGGATTTAAAGGATATATAAATTTGAAAGAGTTGATATAGATGATTACCAATTTTTTAGACGAATTCCTTTAATCTCTTCTTAATGGATGATGAATTTATATTCTTGAATGACTAGAACCACAATAAAATTAAATAAATATTTTTTAAGAGATATGTGTATATATTGGTTGAGCTATATGGCCTAATATAATGTAATTAAGTAAGGGGGATGCGGCGTTTTATAATTTAGGTGTTGAAAACATTTAGACTTACTCAAAATTTTAGGAAAAAGTAACACAATTTTAAGGTAAAATACATAAAAATGTTATATAGAAAAATTGGGGGAGAAACATTAGACCGTATCTTTTCATATTTTTGATTATTTGACATTTTTTAATTTTTTAATTTTTTTAATATTATATTAATTCATAAAATATTATTATTTTCAAACTTGGTACCTTTATTAAATCAAACCTCAAATACATCCGAAAAAGATAGATTTTAGATATAATTATATTAATATTCTCTAATATATCATACAGATATATAAAATTCATTATACATATTAAAGAGTCATAGATATATCAAAAGTATTATTTTTTAAATAATTTTTTATATTTTCATTTGAAATTAAAAAAGTGTATAAGTAAACTAAATGAACATATTGAAATTAAAAAATTGATTAAAATAAAATATAAACTTATATAATGAAAATATATTTATTATGATCAAAATAGAAATTTATGTCTATTAATATCATGATTTCATTATTATGAGGATGCAGAAAACATATTAAATACAATTAGTGTGACATTTTGTATCTATATTTGATTTAAATAATATATAAGTTTTATTTATAATCAATTGTCCATTAAAAACTACCATTATATATTAAGGTTATAAGTGTATAATCCTCTTCATCCGTTAATATTACCCAATATGATATTTTCAGAATATTTATATCATTTAATTTAATAATTTTTTAAATGACCATTAATGTGAATATTGACACTATACATTACAGTTACATTTTAAAATCTCATAAAAACATAAATTTGAACCAATTCTTATAAAACATAAATAATAAGTAAAATACAACAACTACATTTTACTATGACCTTGTTTATTTAATATTATACATATTTTATTATTTTTTATTTCACTTATGAGATATTATAATTAATTAAACCATTACATCATCTTCAATATGTTAGTATTTAATGAAATTGTGTTATCACATAAGAATTTTAAATAAATTAACATGATATAGAAAAATCAGTTATCATTCACTGGACTAATTTTGATTAGATGTATTTTATAAATAACTATGTATTAAAATAGTTAAAGTTATTGAAATATAACTATAAAACCTTTGATTTTTAATCATAATAAAATATTTTAATGTGATTAATGGTATAAATATTCCCCTAAGTGGTCATAAAATAGGTACAAAGGTTAATGTTTTTAAAAATAAATCGTAAAATAAAATTAATACATGTATTTGGGTAATTTTATAATATTTATAATATAATTTTACCATTAATTAATTGATTTACCATTAACTGTTATATTAACAATTACTAAAGCTAATATCCATGCTGTCTAAAAAAATAATGGACCAATTTAATAAAATTTGTTGATATGTTTCTAACTATGGAATCAATTTTTCTAAATTCAAATCACATAATTAACAAAAAATAATATAAAATTATTCCCATTGATGGAAAGAGAAAATAGTTTTTAATGAGAAAACATTAAAAATATTGAAATATTTTTATATGAAATTTAAATGTGAAATTGATTAAAATATCCAAAATTAGATTAAGTTTTATAAATATGATATAATTATAATTTAAAACCCATATAATATAAAATTTAATAATATAAATAATTTAGAAGAAATGTTTTTTTCAATTAAATTCTAGAATTTTTTAATATTCCACAAAACATTAAATCTATAAGAAGAGTAACAAAAAATCAAAAAATGTAAATTTTGGTACTCTTATTTCATTGAAGAAGATTATTATATGAATAATAATTAATATACCTTTCAAATTGTAGTTTTAAAAAATGCCTTTAAAAAAAAGTAGTATAATTCCCTTTTAAAAATTACAAATTATTTTTCTTTAAATTTGATTTATTATTTTCTTAAACCTATAAAACATATTTGATAATTTTCAAAAATAAATTTATATTAATAAAATATAAATTTCTTCAAAATAATTCACTAATAGTTATTAATTATGATTAAACATCATTCTATAAATAAAATTATTTTTTCATAAAAACACATCATTTATATTAAATTACTATTTTTATTATCATTTCTAATTAATTGATAATAAATAAATTCATTCTATGAAAACATGTAAACCATATTATTCATAATTTTTTTAATCATGGTCATAACATTGATTCAAGAATATAGGTTATAATGATACCATTTAAATAATAATATTAACCTAATCATTTTAGCATGATATAGGGTATCATGAAAGCTATCAAATAATGTTATTAATTTAAAAAAAACATGTTATATTATAGGTTTCCCTTAGTATTTTTTATCTAAACTAATATTGGTTTCCTTATAACACTCCACATTCACCAGAGAGGGTTCACATAAGGTAGATGAGTTATAGAATGACCCAATCTAGAAAATCATGATTCATTTATAGACTCCACTAGAGTGAAGATTAAAATTACCATCCTTTATTTTATAATGAATAGTGATGCACTAGAGGGATATTCAGGATCAGGATGATCATTTAGAGGGAATGGTATAGAAGGAATTAAAAGATGAATTCATAAAACACTTTTACCCAATGTCTCTAAGTTAATATATGGTGGAAGAGAATATTGTTTTGACCAGAGGATACATGTTATTGATTGACTATATAGGCCACCTCATAGATATGAACTCATTATTAGTAAGAGATGAATATGTTTTGGATGAAATTAATCTTCAGATTAACTTCCATTTTAATATCTTTTTATTGAATATGTTTTTAGGGGTAGTGAATCAGGCTCTCATTTTTAGGGGAACATGTAAAAGGGTTCCAAATTAGTACATGTTTCTTAATATGGATGACCATAAGGTATATCATCAATGGGCATCAACAATCGTTATGAGATCCATCACCATTGTGTTGGAGGAATGTGTATCCAAAAAAGACGATTAGTTACTTGTTCAGGTATTTTTACATTACTGAAGTGGGATGGGTCATATTTATAGTTAGTCCCATGAAAACTGAATGTCTTCCAAGAAGTATTTGGGATTGATAAATTATAGATCTAATAAATGAACCCTTGATAGGTGGGAATTGATTTTGGAATTAAGTTGACCTGGAGAAATGGAAGTTGGTACTCTTATAAGTAGTACATCATAAAAAATTACATAATCAGGCATTTTAGTCAAGAACGTTATTTCATTAAGCATGAGGATAATTTTAGGTTTTGTGTTTTAGATGAATACAACATAATACATAAATAACATACCATATTCATGTAAAGAGGATTCTACTAAAACCATATCAATATTTTTTTAAATATAAAACATTTAAAAATAATTCAGGATTTCATTATAAAATATTCAAAACATTTAACATCACTAACTTCTATCTAGATCACATCCTTATAGACTATGAAAAACATTTTAAAACCTTGGATGAGAAAAAAAAGATCAGGAAGTGACATTAGGGAGAGAAAAATGTAAGTCTATTTAAAACATGAAAATCCATTAAAAATATTTTCAAGAAAACTCATTGGAATTCATAGATAAATAATGTAGTCACCATTAGAAATCCCTACCATATCACTTTTACATTCACACTTTAAAATATAATAACCTTTTGATCTACTTATGTCCCCAGAGTTACCAATGCATTGGAGATCAATAATGTGGATCAAACCATAACATCATATGCTATAATGGGGCCAAACCAAAATATCTTGATATGTAAGGGACTCAACCCATAACAAACAACGTCCAAGGAACATATCAGGAATAAAACTCTTGATAACTCCTTTAAATCCTTGAGAAAAACACATAGCGATTTCAAAATACAAAACAATATAATATCCCCACACTTAATAATGAAATAATATTCATATAAAATAGCCTTTAAATCATATAATAAAAACATTATAATAATAAATTTTCACTAAGTAAGAATAATCATCTCATTCCATATATAATACAAAAACATTCTTTAGGAAATATCATAAAAGATAAAATAAAAATATTTCAAAAGGAATGTTTCTTAGACATGAAGAAGTTCCATTTTATAAACACAAAAATAAAATTAAATTTTTTTAACCATATAGATATATTAAAAAATCTAATTTTATGACATGGATATAAAATAGAATGATTTAGACTAATAAATCATTAAAACATGTAAAACAATGTTTTATTTAGAGTCCCTTACCTCAGGTACTACTTCATTCATATGTATTAAAACCAATTGTATAATGGTTCTAATAGTGTAGTTAATATATTAAAAACCATATTAATATTTATAATACCTTATATGATCTTTTTATAACACAATTTCACCAATGTATTAATAATATATTTTTTAAAATTTTCATTATTTTTTTTGTGTTCTTTACATGTTTTCCATTATCGGTTCACTATGGAGATTCTTTTCAAATGGAAGAAGAAATATAGAAGTGAAATTAAATGGTATTTAATTTTTTCTGTAACTTCAAATTATTCCAAATATCATCTATTTATATATGAACATGATTTATAAGATAAAACATTAAAGATATTAATTTAGATTAGTTTAGTGGTTCATTGATCTTCACGGACTTGTTTAATTATATTATTCAGTATTATGAATATATATAAACTATAGAATATAAAAGTTGATTTAAAATACACATTGCAGACATTTTAAACAATTAAAATGGTTATATGACTAGAACAAATGAATTAATTGAAATTGAAATATCATAGTCTATGATTTCTGTAAATCTACACATCATGGAAGATGTTTTTTATTTTAAAATAAAATGGAGATGAGAAGATTTATGATGTTGAATTTATTCATAAAAATGAAAAATTCATTATATGTAAGATAATAGTGTATTCATGTATATTGGATAAGGGTATGTGAAAAAATTACAAGAAAATAATAAGAATTAAAAAGAAAAAAAATTAAATGAAAGAGGACAATTACTTCTTGCATTCTCTTTATTGAGAACTTCTTAATGACCCATGATTTTGAAGTTTGGTGAGGTCAGGAAGACATCAAAATTTGGAGGAGGTTTGTGAAGAGGACTGGTCAAAATTTGGGAAATTCCCAAAGCTTGAGAGGTGTGAGGAGAATTGGGGGAGATGACTGGTATTTGTAGTAGAGGAGCTGAATGGTTTCAATTATTTTATTATTTTTCTCAATACAAGAAATAATGTTGGTTATTGAGACAAAAAATAGTAACTTTTTCATGTGAGTGCGAACCAAGGGTGTTTACCTTAATATAACATCATCAATAACTCAAAAGTTCATGTATTTATCTATTTTAACAAATTATTGTATTTCACTATTGTCAAAACTATGTATATTAGAAAAATATAAAAAATTCACCCATTAAAATTTTCAAATTGTATAATTAAAAACGGAACTCCATTTTTAGATATTAATTTTATAAATATGATAAATTTTAATATTAATTAAAATCATGATTTTATAAAAAAAATACATGTTTTAAAACTATAACGGTTTTTAAATGACATGGAAAAATTAATTAAAGTCTCAAAAAAATTATTATAATAATAGAAAAATAAAAAATTAATTCATGAATACATTTTATAGAAATATATTGTCTTTTAAATATTTATGTTAATTATAAAATTTTAAATAACTATTTACATTTTACAAAAAACAAACACATAATTTATAATATTCAATACATTTATTTACTCATTCCTTGATAAAAATATATCATATTTCAACAAATATGATATATAAATTTTATTTATACATTAATATATGTGGTTACTATTCAAATGTATTATTTAATATTCCTAAGTGTAATATTAATATTCTTATTTTCAAGTTATTATACTATTCAATCGATTCCCTAAAAGACCACATATTTCATTATAAATTTGTAATGGATTTAACTATTTAATTTCAAAAAGAATTTAATTTATTTTATACATTCATTGTTTGTTACATTCTCCCCACCTTCAATAAATTCTTTCATCGCAATTTTTAATTGCTTGTTAAAAAAGTTAGTATACCTTTCCCCAATAGAATTTTCATATTCCCATATTTCTTCTTCGACCATGTTTTTTCTCCATAAAACCATAATATGTTGAATTTTATTATTCTAAAATACATTCTGATTATTATTTTGAATCCTAATATGCTTGAAATTATAGGAAGGGTTCTCCTCATGATGAACTAATTCTTGGATCAAACATGAGATGGATCTAGCACATGCATTCTCAACATCGAAACATTAAAAACATTATGTACCTGAGGTAAGCATGGAGGAAAAGATAAATAGTATGAAATGGTCAAACATTCTCCATGATTTCAAAAATTATAATGAATCATGGACTTATATGAAATTTCATACCAAAATGAATAACACTTTTCCATTGAAAAATATTATGGAAATAATGATAACCTGCCTTTAATGGATGTTATTTCCTCCTATTATCTGCACAACCTTTATACCTTCGCTGAGATTTACCCATGTGTTGGTGGATCATCTTCCCATACTCAGATACATTCACTACTAATTATAGTCCCCTAAACATCATTTATTTATCATCATCTTAAAATTCCAGATTTTACAATGCTTTCCACACAATGTCTAAAAAGGTTCAGTCTGTATACTTGAATAAAAACTGTTATAATAATATTACTAAACTATAGAAATATATTGACCCAAACATCTCTGGTAATCCATTGATAAAGATCATAAAATTTATAATAAATTATGAAATTTTTTCATAGTATATCCATCATATAGAGGTAGAAATGTAGTGCAGAAATTTAATTTAATTCCCACCAAATTCTGAAGGCCTTTCCAAAAAATAAAAGTGAACCTAGGATCTCAGTCAGACACAATGGATAACTGAACTACATTTATCATACAAATATATTTTAGGTTGAGTCTAGAAACATCTCATACTACATTTTATCTTGAATTGGATTTAAATTTGTCTATTTTTTCATTCAGTCAACATGTACCCAAAACACATTTTTACCTCGAGAAATATTTGGTAGTCCCACCATGATTTTAATGGATGTATTTTCCCATTTACATTAGGGAATAAAAAAAGGATAAATAATCTACTTAGGAAACGTCTTCTCTTCTTTAATATATTAAAAATTCATTTTTTCATGTTAAAATCAGAAATATTTACATTCATTCCATCCATCCATTAATAATCATGATGGTCTTTGAACATCTTTTTCATTATCGGATGAACCGAAAATTGATATCTAAGAGATTAACATAAAAATTATTTCATTAGATAAAAATCATAATGGACCAATACTCTATTCTCAAAAATCAAAACACAATCATTATAAATTATAAACTCATAAAACCAAGCATTTTTAACTAGTTCTACCATTTTTTGAAACTCACAGTCTTCCTTTTAATCATGATTTATTTTATCTGACAGATATATCTGTACTGACACATCAATTAAAATAGAAGAACAACCCGCACCAACAACATCCAAACTAAAATTTATTAAATTATTATCAATGGGTTTATGTTAAAAATGTAACATGGTTAATGTAGCATTACGTTTCCAATTGAATTCATTATTAACTTTTTTTCTCTTCCATGATAAAAATGAATCTTGTAATCAAAATCGTTGATTTTTTCAAGACATATTCTTTATCTCATGTTATATTACTTGTATGTTAATGCGTACTTATATCATTTTGAAACCTTATATATTTCACATTATACTCCTTACAAATTAATCCCCCAAAATTTTAACAAAAAAACCATAGCAGCTAATTCCAAATTAAGTGTATGGTAATTTTACCCATGATTTTTCAACAAACATGAATCATAAGCAATTACCTAGTCATTTTTCATTGTGATAAAACCATATACACTCAATGAAGAATCAACATAGAAGAATAATTCATCATTTCTAGAAATAAGGTTAATATGTTGAGCATTAAACAATATTCGATTCAATTCCTGAAAAAAATTATAAAATTATATTTTCTAGATGAATATAAATTCTTTTCGAGTTAACATAATATTTGGGATAGATAATCATGGAAATATTTCAGAAAGAACCAAAAATATCCTTTGAATCTAATGAAATAATGAATTTTTGTTATATATATGGGACATGGAAATTCTATAATAAATTTTTTTAATAGGATAAAAAATTTTCATTATTTAAAAACATTGTAACCAAGGAAAAAAATTTACAACAAAAATTGACACATTCTAAATTTTATATATAGTTTCTTTTAATATATGGTTCTAATAACAACCATTATATATATTTCATGCTTCTCTTTAGTTTTAGAATATATTAGAGTTAAATTAATAAAAACAACCCCATACTTATCCAAGAACGCATGAAAATTTTTGATTTACAAGATCAATGAATACATTAAGTGGATTAGATAACCCAAATGACGTAACTAAAAATTCACAGTGGCCATAAATAATATAACTCAAACTATTTTTTTAATTTTCTAAAATGAATCTTTAGTAGGAGTGGTCACCATACATTCAAGATTCAAAAGTTATAAAATGGATCATCCAAATTAAAAATATGAAGATAAACAATGTTGGCACCCTCAAATATAGTAGCTTCACATGCCCGCTGCCAGCACATCCATAGGAAAATTTTCGATAAATATCCAGGCCTCAATCCTGGAAAAAACTCCATGTCACGTCAGATGAAGTCACATCACTGGACTACATAATCATTAAATCTCCTCCATTGACACTACTGTATCCCTACGACTACATCAACCCAATAATTATAGCTATAACAATCTACCATCATCACCAAGGAACCAGTCACCTTCACCTTCAAATTCACCATCTTAAAAACAAAATTCATACTCACCCTCACTATCTTCGCTTCACCCTCATCAAAATTCAATAAAATAAAATCATTGAAACACAGAACTGCATCCCAAAAAACAATAAGATCAGTTCGCTAGAGCCTAGCACCACCACCATTAAAACCAAAATAGACAACCACATAAAATGATCCACAACCACTCAAATTGACAAAAATATTGACCTAGATTTTCCAAGAAATTTTTTAATTTTATAGAATTATTTTGAGATTGTGAAATCTAAAGGTGTGTGATTCTGATGCCTGGAGTGGCTGGAATGATCCATCAATTTTTTTAAAAAAGTTAATTATAAAGCTTAATGATTTTTCTTGAAAAAGAAGAATAAATGTAAAATGGTTTCACATATCAGAAATACAAGGGTACCATTACATTTAGGATTCCTTATTTACCCTTAGAGTGAAATAAGTTTAGTCAGGGAAAGATTCCTATGAGGAATCCCAAAAATTGTATAAGTGTAAAAAAATTATTTAAATAAATTTATTTTATTTTTCAAATTATTTTATCTCATGAACAGTAACATAGATTGAAAATCTTATCCACACTAAACACATAAGTGTATGCTTTCTTTATGATGAAACTAACATTGGTCGGCGTGGGCCACCTGTGAATTTTAGTTTTTGAGCGTAAATAAAATAATTCAGTGACGATTATTTTATTGTAATATCAATAACTTTTAAATGGTAACTCAGAATAAAAATCTGAGAGTAACATTGGGTTTTCTGAGTTGTTTTTTCTTTAGACTGTGCCTAACCTCCACCGACACAGTTCGAGGGTGAATGTTAATAATTTATTTAACTTCTTTTATGTACGTTTAGTAAATGGGTGACCTGTATTTTCTATCTTTTAAATCGGTGCTCGGATTACAAATATGAGGACACTGTTGAATCCATAGCACTAGGGTTCACTTAATGCAGTCTTCACTTTGACTATAGTATGACTAGAGAAAAAGTTTTGTATTTTGACTTATAAAAGAAATGATATAAAATAATTTTATTATTTTATTTAAAATCAACAAATGATCAAAAAAAGTGTGAGACTATCGATTTTCAAGCCAATAAATGGCTTGACCAGCCAATCCTAAGTAACGATATCATTGCAGAATTAGGAAGGATTCTAATTTATGAGCCCCCATTAATTTCCAATGTTGTCACATTCCCTCTACTCTCCTAAATATTTGAATCTTGGGGAGGGGTATCGATAGAGCATCGTCAAGAAATGAAGTGCTGAAGGAGCTCCACGACACCGAAACCGTAGAGGATGGAGCCGATCATAGCAGAAGGTGATGGGAGACACTAGACCACAAGCTAGAGGATGAGTTATGTGTGGAATCATTGGAAACATGTTGTGGGAAAGAATTAAACTGACCCATATTCAAGCGTGGGTGTTTCTCTCACGATTCGAGGTAGAGGGGTTTTTTATGCATTTTAAATGATTTTCTCTTCCCTGTTCATTAATAATACAAAGAGTGTGGACCAACTGACTAATAGGTTGATCTAAAATTCGTACATTTTTTCGGGAGGTTGTTTTAGGGTATCATTGTGGGGTTTTTATTGTATTTAATTAAACGATTATTAATCCCATAACCCCCCATCATTTTTACGATCCAATGCTGAGGGAATGGTCCTAACAAACCCTACATGAAACATCTTCTCTCTTACTATACTTACGCCTCAATGGAAGACCTCTAGCACAATTACACTGACCAGCTACATTGGGAATATCGTGTCGATGCACTCCGCAAGAGGAGGTCATGACACAAAGCAATAGTGGTCATCGGAGCGGCCGGCACAAGCCAGCTGTGGAGGAGGCACGACCTGCCTCCAGTGAGTAGAGGGCCACGACTCATCAGCCGTGGAAGATGGAGGAGGCGGTAAGCACATCGGCTAGAACAAGAAGTGGAGGTAGAATGACCTGCATGCTTCTAGAGAACATAAGGTGTGGCTGATGTTTCGATGAAGGATGAACCCACACCTCCAGCGGGTTTCGTGGCGACTGAGCGACGCCCACTTGGTGCCAACGCTTCGCAAACCGAATAGACTTTGGGCTGTTCGGGTGTTCGGGTGACCATGGGGTCCCCCACCATCTTTTTTGGACCCCATAGTGGGTCGTGATCCCTCTAGGATAGGACTTCTTCCCACCTCGGGATGGGCCATGCTACCCCTTGGACCAGGCCGCTGGCCAAGCGGGTCATCCCGTAATCAGGACGCCCCCTCGCGAGCCATGCACTATACGTTTTTGGACACCAATCGCATTATGGGATGGCCCTTGTGGGCTGGGCCGAGCCTGTCCTGGCATAGCCCTGAACAGGTTGGGCCAGTTCAGTTCGACAGGGTCAGACTACACAGGGGCCCAAATGGGGCCCAGAATCACATAAAGGGCCATATCTTGAGAACTGAGCTTCTGGTGGATGAATCGTCTATAGTGCTAGGACCCTTGGATCGATAAATTCATTTCAGTATTCTACACTCGAGTTATGGATATAGTTGATGTACGACCGTGTTGGATCAAACCCAAATACAATCGGACCCCCAGAACTAAAATGCTTATAACAAACAGAACAAACGTCTCATTAATGCGTCGTCTATCACGTTTGAGCCCATATGACATGATGGTATTACGGTTTATTTATTTTTGGAGAATAATAGAAGCTGTTTCAAAACCAATATCTCAAGTGGAAGACTCTACGGAACTTGAGCACACTGGGTGCGAGGAATCTTGTTGCTGGAATTGAGGTGGAGGTCGGAGACATAACATATGTATGTTAGTACCGAGAAACCCTCTTTGAGTCAACACCTAGTGGTCCTATGTGGCTCAGCACCTAGTGGTCCTATGTGGATCATCTCCTAGTGGTACTATGTGGATAAACACATTGCGGCCCAATGAGGACCAAACATGGAAAGGCCCATCATGGTTCAGTGATATACCAATCCTGGGTGGATCAGATCCTATGTGGTTCATTGAGGGGTTAGTAATATGTCGACTCGGGGCGGGTCGTATCCAGTGTGGATCATTACAGGAGTTAGTTACCTATTGATCTTGTGCAGTTCAGTTGTTTTATGGTCAAAAGCAGTTCTTATTGATAGAATAAGATGATCTAGATTCACGAATAATCATTTGTACTTCCATACATCACTGAAAAACATGTTATGAGCTTATACTATTATTTAGTAGTGTCTCTTGATTTGTGCTTTGCGATTGATATCGTGTTATGTGGAATTCATTTTTTGAATTCTAAGAGACCTTCGAGGGTCTCAGGGTCCCTATTGGGTATTGTTATACTCATCCCTGAACTAGCTATGCATGTACCTTTTGTTGTCTACTGTAGACGATGGGCAGCATGCTGAGCTTTGAGGGAGCCAGAACTAGGTGGTACACGAAGGAGACGGATGGACATAGAGTGTTGTGGATGCGATTTGTATCTTCCCTTCTGGTATGATCCTTCATGGATGATCCAGAGGTTGTTTTCTCTTTTTTTTGGTACTTGTACCTTTCAGTTGATCTTTTATCCCAAACCCTTTACTTTCATCAATATTTTTACTACAGTAGTGTTCTTCATAGTTTCCTCTTGTTTCATTCTAGTCTATGTGTTTTTTACATGTTTAAAGGAAACTTATTCTCATTATAGTTATTATGCCTTTTGGTGCTGGTCGCCAAACACTGGTCTATGTAAGGTGGTCTTGGGGTAGTCGTAGCACAAGCCTCGTGGGACGGGTCGTGAAAAGTGGTATCAGAGGAGTTTGGTTCTATCGAAGAACTAGGATTCCGATCATTTCCATCTAGAAATAGTGTTATGTGTTATGAATGTGGTTTTCTATTTGGGGAATCTAGTGTTGGTGCAGCAGCTGACATATCTATACACCAGGACCCTGAATTCCGATTTCTGACTCTGTGCATGAAAACACTGGTTGCATTTGTTTTTGAAAAGTTTTTTATGATTAATTTGAGTTAGATCACCAGTTATAACATAAATAACATGTAAAACATGTTCCTTTGTAGGACCCCTCCTTGTAGATAGCAATCTAAGATTCTTGAGAGAGTACACAAGGATGGCCAACCAAGTGATGAGGCTCAGTTTCAAGGCCATCTTAGTGTGTTGGAACATATGAATGGTGTACCAGCAATAGTAGCACCCATTGGGTAGTAGTTACCACCAACTGCACTAGTGGACAATGCACGCTGACTGAGAACATTGCACAAGTTCCAGTGGTGGAGGTCTCTGAGGTTTCTAGGCAAGACATATTCTTAGGTATCTGAGCATGGGTTGAAGGCTCTGGCTAGAGTTTTCTACCTAGTTGGGGCACTAGTCGAGTAGATAGTGATCCTAGATGCTTTTATTTTCTAGTACATGTCCATGTGGATAATCCATAGGGTAATGAGGATTTGGAACATGGACCATTTCTCGAGATGGTACCTTTGGTAGTGTTCCAGCTATATCACTACTTTTTGGTCATTAGATACAACCGGCATTACCGGTAGAGGACACATGTAGGCTTAGTTCCTTACACGTGTTTCAGCATCAGATACCCCTCAAGTTACGAGGCAATCCCAACTCACAAGCGGCAAAGGACTGGCTTGAGAAAGTGGCTTAGAGTTACCTAGAGCATCTACAGCTTCTGTATGATGACATGTCGGTAGTTGAGTATTCATCTCGGCAAACCGATCATTCATGGTACTCGATGAATAAGATACATTCATCACATCAGGGCTCAAATATTTAACAGAGGTGTGTTTAATGAAATCTGAGCCAACACTATTCTTCTATGCATTCCTACTTATGTTATGGTTATAGGGAGAACATTTGTGGTTGAATGTTCTTTAGCAGGGTGGATGCAGCCATGGAATGTTAACAGTGGGGAAGCATGAATGAGACACCATTCATAGAGACACAGGCATTTAAATGTTTCGGGAAGAACAATTTTTTGGATAGATAAATCTATAGGGTAGAAGATGTGGAAGTAGATTTAGGAGAGAATCATGACATAGTATAATTTTCGACATGTTTCATCCACCAACCCAATATGGTCTCTACCAGGCTCAGGGAGCAGG
This sequence comes from Viscum album, assembly GCA_963277665.1. Classification (NCBI taxonomy): domain Eukaryota; kingdom Viridiplantae; phylum Streptophyta; class Magnoliopsida; order Santalales; family Viscaceae; genus Viscum; species Viscum album. Next base: position 1,211,980,264 of record OY728131.1, on the reverse strand, counting down.
AGGACAAGGAAAGAGAGTAGCTACATATGGTCAAGGACTGTGACACAAGGAATCCAGAAATGATGAGAGTTATGGTCTATGTCTACTACTAGCTATCATATTAAAAGACATAGGTACCGATCAATCCTTCTTTCCATGAATTTTGTTCTAGACCTATTTTTTTCTAGTTAAGTTATTGACATGACCCTCACGCCTGGAGAATCCTTTGGGAGGAGACACAATAATCACACTTATGTCGATGGTGTGATCATACCCTTGAGGTCAGAGTATCAATCGAAACCTCTTGGTATTAGCATCGAGGCCTTACGACAATAGTTTGGGTATGGACTGGACATCCACATTTTATACTCGGAATAAATGTATTATTCCAAAAGGTTGTGGTTTATCTAAAATGTTGGAATGGAGATTTCCTTGGATGGAGAGAAAGGAAACCCTTACAGCACTGGATAAACTCATGCATAGGAGGGAGCTGCCAATCACTTTTGACTCGACTAGACTTACCGTCATGGAAGCAGGAGTTTTGAGTTTTCAGTTCCCAACAAGAGTGGAAGAGTGTGGGGACATCTTTTTGAAAAAAAATTATAGGATTACCTCCCTGAAGGGTGAGGGACTTCTTCTTTGGCTGGGTTCTACAAGTGATTTTAACTAGACATCTCCAGGGTAGCGGCACCCTTGACAGCTTTGACAAAGAAGGGGGACCCTTCCCTATTGATAGAGAAGTGTCATCAGATCTTTAAGGAGATTAAATAGTAAAGATGTCTAGAGTTCGTCTAGGAATATGACCAAGAGATAGTCTGTACTCCTTGGTTTGGGAACAAGGTAGTAGATGCCTACAACAGGAATTCATCTTTGCAGCTGTTGAGAAAGCTGTTAGAGAAGATAGTTGTGCTATAGATATACTTTGTAGATAAAGATGGAGCATCTTACTTATAGTCTATGACTATCACTCCCCAAATTCTTTACTAATTTTATGAGGAACAGATTGTTATATTGACTGCGAAGTGCCGACATGCTCAAATATCCTTAAGATGGTCATTTGAAATATTTTCGGAAGGTTGGGAGCATGTTGTCCTCTTTAGAGGACACACCTGGGTGCTAGTGATGCTTTTGGAGGATGTGTTGAGGGAGATCCATACATACCATTTAACTATACATCCTGGTGTGGTGAAGATATACCAAGACGCATGACATCAGTACTGATCACCAGAGATGATGAAAGCAGTGTCAGAATTTGTATTATGACGCCTCAATTGTCCGAAAATGAAGGCCGAGCATTAAGTTCTAGCAGGCTTAGCTCAGCCACAAGAGGTGCCAAAGTGGAAGGGGATGATATCTACATGTAATTTTTGACATTGCATTCATGTATGTACAAGGTACATGATTCTATATGGGTGACCATTAACTGACTCACCATGTTGGCCCACATTCTATCTATTCAAAAGTATGGATCAATAGAGGGCTTGTGAAATCTCTAAGTACAAGAGATTATATGACTACATGGGGTGTCAACGATAATCATATCTAACAATGAAACACATTTTACATCCTGATTTTGGAAGGTATTACATGTGGCATACGGGGCACAGCTACATTTGAGAACCATGTTTCCTCCTAAGATAGATGATTAGATAGAGTGGACCATTTAGACATAGGTAGACATTTTTCGTGCATACATCATAGATTTTGGCCACAGTTTGGGGGATCACTTACCCTTGATGGAGTTTGTTTAGAGTAATAGTTATCACACCACCATTGGTATGGCAACATTTGAGGCCCTATACACTGGACCTTCTAGATAACCTCTATGTGGGAAAGACCCAGGGAAGTCAACACTTATGGGCCTAGAGTGGGTACGGGCTACCACTGAGAAGGTGCAGATCATCCCGGAGTTGATTAAGACAACAAAAATCCTACATAAGTCCAATTCCAAGATAATATTAAGACCATTGGAGTTCTAGGAGGGGGCCAACGTATTATAGTGAGTCTCTCTTAGACAGGGACTATGGGGATTTGGACAAGGCGGTAAGTTATCACTATTTTTTATCATACCATTTTTTATACATTGGTGGTGAGGCGATGCGGAATAATGTGTGGCACATCAACCACAGTTGGGGAGGGTGAACGATGTCTTCCACATATCCCATCTATGGAGATACGTGCACAACCAATCTCACATCGTCGACCATAACGAGCTGGACTTTGATGATGGGCTGACTTTTTTGGAGGTACCAGTGGAGATTGAAGATCGATAAGAGTGGGTACATCAAGGGTGGTCGATACCTCTAGTGTGTGTTTTCTTGCATAATGGGGACATACAAAAAAACATGGGAGTAGGAGGCTCAGATTCTTGCTCAATTCCCCCATTTGGTTTCTAAGTCTATGTTGTGGCTCTTGGGGAAAAAATCCCAAAGGTGGGGAGAATGTAATGACCCGGACATTCCATTTAATTTTTGTTAATTATATAGAATCATTACGAGTCTGAGAAATCTAATAGTGCATGATTTTGGGGCCCGGAGTTCCTGGAATGATCCATCAATTTTTTGTTAAAATTTAATTAGAACACATAGTTAGTTTTCCTAAAAAAGAGAAATAACACTTAAACAGTTACCTAGATCAGAAATCTGAGGGTACCATTAAATTCAGGATGGCAGGTTTACCCTGGGCCCGACTTAAGTATAGCCAGTGCATGCCTCCTGTGATAAAACCTGAAAATGGAATAAATGTATTTAAGATAATTAAATTATTTTATTTTATTTTTCATATACATAAAACTCACAAATGATAACTCAGATTGAAAATCTGACACCACCACTAAACATGTATTGATATGCTTTTCTTAGGCTAATACTAATATTGGTCGGCACAGGAAAATAGTGAAAGTTAGTTTTTGGTCATGGATAAAATTATTAAGTGATAATATTTTCATTGTGAAATCCATAACATCAAAATGGTAACTTGGATTAAAAAATCAAAGAATACTATTGGGTTAGCTAGGTTGTGTTTCCCTTAGATAGATCCAAACGTCAACTGGGGTAGGGTGAGGGTGAATGTTAATAATTTATTAAACTTTTTTAGGTACATTCTATAAATATGTATGCTCCATTCAATAACTTTGGAATAGGTTCTATGATTAAAAATATAAGGGCACAATTGAATCCACGGTGTCAGGATTCGCTTTAGGAAGACTCCACATTGATGACAGTAGGACTAGATAAAAGTTATGTTTTTTGACATTTAAAAGAAATGAAATGAAATAATTTTATAATTTTTATTTCATATCTTGCAACAGACAAGTAAAGTGGGGGGGCCAGTGATATGTCAATTAAATTAATGGATTGACCTTCCAATCCTAAGTAATGATGTCCTTGGGAAATTTGAAAGGATTATAATTTTTTATCCCCTATTAATACTCTAAGTCATTATTTACCCTCTACCTCTTCAATATATTTATAGCATTGGGAGGGGTGTCAGCACAGCTTCTCTAAGTAATGATTTGTTGAAGAAGTGTTGCGTTGTCAGACCCTTGGAGGACGGAGCTGATCCATGTGGGAGGGGACGGGTGTCACCGAACCATGAACCAGAGGAAGAAATACGTGAAACATTTTTGGAAGCCTATTACATGAACGAAGAACACTGACCCACCTTAAAGAATGTGGGTTTCTCAGAAGATTTGAGGTAGGGTACTTATTCATTTACACATTTTAATGGATTTAAACTTTGTCTTTCTTTAATAATACAATGAACGCGGAACAACCGACTAATGGGTTGCTCCGTGATTCATTCATTTTTTTGGGAGGTTTTTGTGGGGAATATTTGTGGATTTTTTGTTTTTTTAATTCAATTTATTATTATCCCCTTAATCTCTATCAAGTTTACAAGCTAACAAGGAGGGCGCGAGCCTAACGAACTCAGCCTGAACCCTCTACTGTCGTTCATTCCGTGCAACTCAATGGAACGCCGCCACTGCAGCAGCACTGAAAAACTTCTTTGGGGATAGGGCATCGACTCATGAAGTAGGAAGAGGTTGTGGCACATAGCTGTAGCTCTCATTATAGTGGCTAACATTGGCTGGTCGTAAAGGAAGTGCGGCACGCGGATGCACTCCCCTAGTGAGTAGAGGGACACAATGTAACATCCCAGGTAAATAAAGAATAAATAATTTTCATATTTACTAATATTTGTGAATTAAATATTAGTTTTACTTTAAAGGGGTCACTATTTTCGATAGCGTACTCGATACACAACAATGAGTTTCTTTGAAAACTTAAGTTGCACACTAGTAATATAATAATATTATTTTAAATGGTAGTTAACACGTAGCCGTTGTATTAGCGGGAATGAAATGAAATAACTATTATATGATTATATATGTTTGTTAATTGTTTTTACATTTATCAAATATTGGATAAAGGCATAAAATACGAAATGAATTCAATTTTAGGCATAGATACTCTAATATTCACTAAAGGCCGACTTATCGCCTTTTCATGGAGATCCTTTTTTAAATATAGTTTTGGTCACTCTTATAAATTTGATTGGACCAAATAAAAATCTTATTTAGTATCGGGAAATCAAAATTTAATTTGTGTAAATATTTGGAATTCTTTCGATAAAGTTCATTTTTTAATGAATAGTGAAAAATGTTGTATTTTAATTCAAAACCTCTTTTTAATCTAATTTATTTATATGATTATATTATCTTTTGAATTGGTTTTAATGTGAAATTAGAATATATTTTTACCATTTAATCCAATAGTGGTTGTTGGAATTAATTTAACTTTGAAATTGGACATAAACTAGTGTCAATCTTTTGATACATATTGTTTCATAAAAACACGCTATTTGTTTTGACAGTGGGAATTAATAATTAAATTAATTAATGTAACTTATATGTTTTGAATTTTGTAAAATAGACATAATTTTTGAATTCGGAATATCAAATATAGATTAGGGTGAAGTTTTGGTATTTTTCTGAAAAGCTTCAATTTTTGATGAATAGTGAAACCACTAAGTGGTATTTAAAAAACTGCTTTTTTGTTTAAATGAAATTTGACCACTTTTGTGTCTTGAATTTAAAAAATACAACATACATGGTTGTCATTAGGATGTAAAATGTGGTTTAATGGGATTAAAATAATTTTTTTGGTGAATAGTAACTTTCACGTTTATTAATTGTGATTAGAGGTAATTAGTGTAGTATAAGGTAAAAATAATGTTTTAATAATATGAAATGTCCTATACACTTGTCCTACCCTTATTGGATGTGTCATGGCCGACCAAGAAAATCCATGGGTTAACATGGGGACACCATGGAGCCACTTTGGTAGGAAAATGAAATTAATAACTTTATATTTAATGTTAAACTAGAAATGTCACAAACATGAGTTGTTTTACGAAAACAATTTTTAAATGGGTTATACAATTCAAATTTTTCACTTTAAATATCCGTTAAAAAGATAAAAATATTTACTACATAATTATAGTTTTTTTAATATTTTTTAGACATTAAATAAATTAAATTATTTATTACACCATGACGATGGAGCGATTACCTCATTATTTAACGATTTAAATAAAATGAAAAGATAATGTAAAATCTAAGAACTACACTTGTCAAAAACCTATTGGATAGGTGTATTTATTACCCTTATCACATTATCCTCTAAATATATAATTGTGGGAACCTTTTTATGTGAAAATTATTTTATAATAATGTATCTTTTCTTAACATTCCAAGAGTGCCCCTCCTCTCCTCTTATAAAGGCCCCCACCTCTACCTTCTTACCCACGCCTCTCAAGCATTTGGCTCAGCCAAACCCTACTCAATTTGTCTCTCCACATCCCTCTATTACTCCTAGAATCCTAACATTGGGCATAAGTCTTCCCAAGGAATCCATTGATCTCAAATCAAAAAGAGTTACCCGTTTTAAAGGTAGTGTCTTCTCATGTGTTCTTATGTTTTATTTTGCTTCTCCAACCCCCTAAACTCTTTTTATTAATTTATTTTGTAACAAAACAGTATCCTAAACATACTAGGATGTTTTTATAAGAATTATTCGAGATAAACTTACACACACCTTCATCTAATGGTTAAAGAACATACTGTTTCTGTGGATGGTGAATTTCTGCCTCATGAAATGTTGATTGTTCAACACTCATATAACACCTTCTAAGGTGGACATTAAGATTACACTATATTTTTATATGATATATACTATGTTTATGATTTACTTAATCTTATTTATTTTTCATTTGTGGCATAACTCGATGGTTTCCATTGTGGGTAAAGACGATAATTTCATTTTAGAAAGTGCGGACTACCGCCCCCTCAAACTGATTTGATTCATTAATGCCATATGTGGGACGTGTAAAGGATGGAATTAATGATATTATATATTATATTATACTGTAATTATAATATACCTATATATCATTATGATTTTACTCCATTAAAGTATGATATAGAAATGAAAGTAGCGTTCATTCGTACGTATGACTTACCGTCTCCATGAACGGTGCATTTCATTTCTTATCCCAATTGTAATGTACTATTATAAGTACATATATATAATGGATATATATGATGTATGTTACATCTAAGTGAAGAATATTATTCTGGAATTAAAATATACAGACCTCTAATTTAGTTTTAATTTCATTAAAATGACATAGAAATGAAAGTAGCGTTCATGTGTACGTACGACTTACCGTCTCCATGAACGGTGCATTTCATTTCTTACCACTAAATGAATATGTAATATTATAAATTCATATATGATATATATGATATCTACATCATGAATATAATTCTGGATATAATAGATATTTTACCACATGAGCAACTTGTAATTATAAAGAGTTTATTTTTGACTCAAGTACCAAGCATCGACAAAACGACCATTATTAACATAAATAATTACCTTGTGTTCATAACATGGTAATAAGTGATATAAAAGGAATAATGAACATGAAAAATGTAACACCCCAGGTAAATAGAGAATATGAAATTTTCACATTTATCCATTTTTGTGAATAAAATATTAATATAACTTTAAAGGGGATGTTAGGCTCGATGGCGTACCCAATACGCAACAATGAGTTTCTTGGGAATATTATGTTGCACTCTAATAATAAAATAATATTTTTTTCAAATTTTAGTTAACGCCTAACCATTGTAATGGCGAGAATGAACAGAACTAACTACAAAATGGTTATATATGTTTTTCAAATATTTTTACTTTTTACAATAAATGAAAGAGGATTAAAATTACGAATGAATCCAATTTTAAGCGTAAACATTCTAATATTCTTTAAAAGGTCGATTAACCACCTTTTGATGACAAACCTCTTTTAAATCCACTTTTTGACATTTTTATGCGTTATATTTTACAAAATAAAATTCTTCTCTATAATCAGGACATCAAAATATACTTTTTTTTAATTTTTGGTATTTTTCTGATAAAGTTCATTTTTAATGAATAGTGAAAAATGAGGTATTTTAATTCAAAACCTCTTTTTAATCTAATTTATGTATATGATTATATTATCATTTTAATTGGTTTTAAAGTAAAATTAGAATATATTTTTACCATTTAATCCAATAGTGGTCGTTGGAATTAATTTTATCTTGAAACTGGACTTAAACTAGTGTTAGACTTTGGATACTTATTGTTTCATAAAAACATGCTATTTGCTCTGACAGCGTGAACTAATTATTAAATTAATTAATGTAACATATATTTTTGAATTTTTTAAAGTAGAAAACATTTTTGAATTCAGAATATCAAATATATCTTAGGGGGAATTTTTTGTATTTTTCTGAAAAACGTCAATTTTAGATGAATAGTGAAACCACTAAGTGGTAGTTAAAGAAACTAATTTCTCGTTTAAATGAAACTTTGCCACTTCTGTGATTTGATTTTAAAAAATCCGACAAACATGGTTGTAATTAGGATGTAAAATGTGGTTCAATGAGATTAAAATATTTTTTAGTGAATAGTAACTTTTAAGTTTTATTAATCATGATTAAAGGTAATTAGTGTAATTTAATGATAAAATAACGTTCTAATAATATGAAATGTCCTAGACACATGTCCTACCCTCATTGGATGTGTCATGGCCTACCAAGACAATCCATGGGTCAACTTGGGGACCCCATGGAGCCACTTTGTTAGGAAAATGAAAAAAATAACTTTTTATTTAAAGTTAACATAAAAATGTCACAAACATGAGTTGTATTATTAAAAAAAAAATTAAATGGGGTTATAGAAGTCATATTTTTTACTATAAATATTCCTTAGAAATATAAAAATATTTCCTACATAATTATATTTTTATTATAATTTTTATACATTAAATAAATTAATTTATTTATGACACCGTGATGATGCAGTGATTACCTCATAAATGAACGATTTAAATAAAATGAGAAGATAGGGTGAAATATAAGTCTTAAACTTGTCACAAACCTATTGGATGGGTTTATTTTGAAACCTTATCACCTTATATTCGAAATATATCCTTTTGGAACCTTTTAAATTCTAAAAACATTTTATAATAAAGTAATATTTTATAACTTTCCAAGAGTACCCCTCCTCTCCTCTTATAAAATCCCCCACCTCTACCACCTTACACACACCTCTCAAGCCTTTGGATCGGCCAAACCCTGCACTTTTCATCTCTAAACATCACTATCTTCATCATTGAAGCCCCACATTGGGAATAATCCTTTCTAAGGAATCCTTTGAGCTCAAATCAAAAAGAGTTACCCGATTTAAAGGCAATGTATTCCCATGTGTTGTTTTGTCTTATTTTGCTTCTGCAAACCCCTAAAATCTTTTTATTACTTTTTGTTGTAACAAAACCAGTATCCTAAATATACTAGAATGTTTTTATAATAATTATTAGAGCTACACTTTCACACACCTTCGCATAATGGTTAAAGAACATACTGTTTCTGTGGATGGCGAATTACTGCCTCATTAAAAGATGATTATTCAATATTCTTTTAACACCTTCAATGGTAGCCATTAAGATGTAACTATATTTATATATGATATAAAATATGTTTATTTTATCCTTAATCATCTGTATTTTTCATTTATGGCATACCTTTATGGTTTCTATTATGGGTAAACGTGATATCTTCATTTTAGGAAGTGCGGACCGCCGCCCCCTCAAAGTGATTTGATTCGTTAATGCCATATGTGGGACGTATAAAGGATATAATTAATGGTATTAAATATTATATCCTACTGGAATTATAATATAACTTTATATAATTATTATTTCATTCCATTTAATACAAAAAAAAAATAAATCAAAGTAGCATTCATGCGTACATACGAATTATCATCTCAATTAATGGTACATTTCATTTGTTATCTCGAAATGTTATGTATTATTATAAGTACATATATATAATGGATATATATTTAATATATTAAATCTAAATTATAGACATCATTATGGAATTATAATATATATATCTCTCATTTTGTTTTAATTCCATTAATATGAAAAAAAAGAAAGTAGCGTTCATGCATATGTACGACTTACCGTCTCCATGAACAGTACATTTCATTTCTTATCTCCAAATGTTATGTACTATTATAAGTACATATATATAATGGATATATATGTATTAGATTACATCTAAATGATAGATATCATTCTGTAATTATAGTATATATATCTCTTATTTTGTTTTAATTCCATTAATATGACAAAAAATGAAAGTAGCGTTCATGCGTACGTATGGCCTGCCGTCTCCATGAACGGTGCTTTTAATTTTTTTACAAATTATATGGAATAGTATAAAATTAATATATAATGGATATATATGATGTTTAAAACTTCAATACTCTTCTTGATATTATGTACCTATAGCTACATGGAAAATTCTTTTCCAACAAGTTCAATTTTTACTCATGTACCGATCATCGACAAAAACTTCTTATATGAACTCACATTATTAACAAATTATTATAACATTATAATATGTGATATGAAATGAATAATAATCTTTAAATTAGGTCCTTAAGAAATTTTAAATTGACCAAATTTTACTATTCATGAGATTAAAGAACGATCGAGTCATGTCAGACACGAGGTAAGGGATCCAACCTCTCTATTTCTTTTTAAGTACTCTCTTTTATGTAATTTCTTTTAAGCTCATCTTTCTTATGTTTGGGGATGTTATTTTATATTCCTAATAAGGAAAGTTTTATTTTCATATTATTAGAGACCTATTTGATCTCATAAATCCAATTTTGGATGTTTTAAGTGGCGTCGTTAGGCTGTTGAGTTATCGTAAGGGATTTTTCATCTCACTTTTTTTCATGTGGAATTTAGGCTATGTTTGCCACTATTTCCTTTGAATGGTGTATGTACTGCCCATTATTATACACTTTGTGTAATATAATTTCATTTATGGGTATTTACATCTTTATTGTATGACCCTTCTTCCATGGGGTGTACGTTTCGAAAGTTACCCAACTCGGTAAGGGGACCTTTCACCCTCCTCTTTTTAAAAGACTTATTTCGTTATGTCTTTCAATTCACATACTATTATGATGGGATATGTTATTCTATATCCTTATTTTTGTAAATTTTATGTCCAAGTGATGAGATACCAATTTCTCTCTCATCAACTCATTTTCTGAATTTTAAAGTGACGTCGTTAGGCTGTCAGATTTCTATAAGGGAACTTCTTAACCCACATTAAATTCTTTGGGTTAAACCTCTAATTCATGATTTTATTATGCAAATATTATGTGTGGAATACCTATTTTGTAATTTCCACAAACCTTTTTGTTTATATACTATTTCTACACATAATCATCTCATTGATGAATTCTTACGAACTTGTATGGGAAATAATAACCCAATCTCATTTCATTGAGTTAAATACGTATGTCATTGGTTTTGTTTTTCCAAGTTTATGTGTGAATGAAATATGATTTTTTCACAATTAGTATCCACTTATATTGGGTGTATTTATATTTCTCACACATAATTATGTGATAGATTTATCTTTAATTTAAGGATACCGTCTTTATAATGGATTTCATCTCAATTTACATTTCCATTGAGACTTCATTGTTATTATCCACCAATTCACTCTTATATGGTGTGTATACTCTCCATTGACATATTAAATCATTAATCTCCTTATTCTCATGATATTATAAAACTCGGATTAAATGTTATTCCGCAATTATTTTTATTCAAGTGTCTCTCATTTTGTTAAAAAACTCTTTAACAAAAATATCGTTTTAAATGTTTTAAAGATTCATTATTCTAAATCTTTATCTTTAATGTCCATGTTTTCAAAATGGTTTTCAGTATTTATTTATATGGACATTAATTTTTTAAAATTATAATTCCATTAAAATCTTCAAAGTGGTATGGGACACTTTGATTCAAAAATCTCTTTTAAATGGTTTTTGAAAATGGCTTGATTAATTCAATATCTTGGAATTACTTATTGTGATTGAAAATGAAATGTTGTTATTAAAATGTTTATATTTTCAATATTTTATGTGTAATGATGGTACTTGGATATTTTATGGGTGGTTACGTGATAAACCATATGACGGGTGGTGCCGTGAATACCAGGATGGGTGGTTACGTTATAACCTCCAATGCATTGGGTATGGAAGTTGGTCTTATGGCTATTCCATTAAGTATGTGTGGAAGTCGACCTTATGGTTATTTCATTTAAGTATGTTTATGTCCCAAGATACCTTTATATGTTATGTGTTCTTTATATGGGTTTTATGGTAATATTTTTGTTACAAAAGGGTAAGTAATGGACATTTATTCCATGAATATTTTTTACTACTTCATAAAGGTGAAAAGTATTACTTTGGTACAATATTCATGGTTTACCTATTGTTTTGATAAAATAACAGTTTTCCTTCTTTTTTTATCCTTTACTGGGATTTTTATGCTCATCCCATGTTTTTAAAATGTTTCCCATAGGACTTAAAGATGAATAGGGTCAAGTATGGGTTCAAGGAAAGACATGCTATCTAAAACATGGAATTGACATGTTTCTTTTTAAGAGTTTTTTTAATAATTTATGGAAACTTAGTAGAAGTGTCTACTATGTAATCTTTTGAGATGTAATAGTTATGACCTAATTCTCTAAAACTCTAAACCTGAAACGATCTTCTATGTGAATTATTCATTTAATTTAGGATTAAGTAAGGTTTAAGGCAGAGGCCTTATAGTTGGTATCAAAGGTTTATTCAGATAACTTTAGAGGTTAGGGTATTCTCTAAGAATAAGTGACATTACCATAAAGGTTAGGATTTCAGAAAGTGTCCTAGTTTTGATTAAGTTATTGAGTAATTATATCTTAGTGTTTATCTTCCTCATTAGTACATGATGTTTTTGTTGATATACTCACACTGGCATTTCTGTTTTTAGTGAATGGATGGATCTAGCGGGCACCAAAGTCACAATAGGTTTGATGGAAACTGTGTTGGTTCTCTGATTAAGAGACTAGATGAAATGAGGGATTCAATGAGGAATCTCGTGGTTGTTTTAAACCAACTATCAAGGAGTCATGATCAACCACTTGTACCTTGGTATGTTCTGTAATGAATCATTTACGAGGTGACCTATAGATGTGGAAGATCAGGTAATAATTGTAAAGGTAACCATTAGGGTTTATATGATCCTTACTTTTGAGGTAATAATGAGTTATTATATGTTATGATGGAAAATGAAAGGCATGAGATAAACATGAGGTTAAAATATGTTATGATTATTTTTGAATATTTTTTCTCATTTTGGGGAATGTTTTTAGAATTATGTAGTTTTGGAAATAGGACGACACGCAGACCGTGTGACAACCTGTCGCGTCGGACAAAGCTATGGGAATCGAACCCACAACCATAGTGCGACTGGTATTTATCGCCTACCACTGAACAGTGTGATGTCCTTGGTTAGTTTGACTAATAATTTTTAGTTAGATGATTTTATGAATCAAGAGTATGTTTATTTTGGGTTATCTATGTAAATTATTAACCTATGATGGAGGATGTGTGATTAGGTTAATTACTTTTCAATACGAGACTTTAAGAGCAAGTGATTCTATTTGGAGATAAATGTTAATTTTTACCTTGGAAGACTGTGTCATTAAATCCTTCAAATATTTGGGTTTCAATCTCAGTTTGTTTTACTTTGAATAATTTTATTGACAAATTGTTTATCTAATGGTCTTCGTTGAACATTGGGTTTGTTGGACAAATTTTGGAGATTAAGAATAGATTTTATTTTTTATAAAGGATTATTCATTTGTGGATCTTGTTCTAACAATTTTTTTTTTGATTTTGTCTAAATACATGGAAAATATATAGTTATCTTTTATGGATTAGGTTATTCTCAAGAAGTTGATTATAGTACTCTTAATGCGAACAAGTCTTCCTAAATACTCATCTTTTGGAGAAAATATGAGTCTGATTAAGGAATCTAGTAAAAGTTGAAATTCTACGTGACAAGTAAGTATGTTTCATTATGATTTAGTTAATCTCAAAAATAAATTCCTCAATGAAGAGTTACTTAAAACAAAAATTTTGTCTGTTAACTTTTCCTACTGGGGAATAGAATACTGTTTAACCCATCACATGTTTGTGATTTTCTTATGGTTAACTTTCTCCTAGACATGTTTACTATCACTCTCCCTCAGAACATGACCCTTTGTTTTTTCCTTCATATCCATGTTCTACTCCATGGAATCCTAGTATGAGTTAACTCGTGTGACCTTTGTACTTCTCTTTCTTTATTTTAAAGTGATTGTTTTACTGACTCTTGTTCCGATGTGGGATTTTCAATGAAGTTTCCAAGCACAATTTTAAAATTTTGTGGAGGCAATTCCCAAAAGGGGGGAAGGATGTAACACCCCAGGTAAATAAATAATATAAAAATTTTCACATTTATCCATATTTGTGAATAAAATATAAATATAACTTTAAAGGGGACGCTATGCTCGATGGCGTACCCATACACATCAACGATTTTCTTGGGAATCTTACGTTTCACTCTAATAAGAAAATTATATTATATCAAATTGTGGTTAACGCCTAGTCGTTGTAATGGCAGGAATGAACAGAACTAACTACAAAAAGATTATATATGTTTTTCAAATATTTTTACTTTTTACAATAAATATTAAAGGATTAAAAATGCGAATGAATCCAATTTTAAGTGTAAACATTCTAATATTCTTTAAAAGGTCGATTAACCGCCTTGTGATGATGAACCTCTTTTAAATCCACTTTTTGACAATTTTATTTGTTATATTTGACAAAATAAAATTCTTCTTTATAATCGGGACATCAAAATTTAGTTTTTGAAAATGTTTTGTATTTTTCCGACAAAGTTCATTTTTTAATGAGTAGTGAAAAATGTTGTATTTTTATTCAAAAATTCTTTTTAATATAATTTATTTATATAATTATATTATATTTTGAATTGGTTTTAATGTTTAGTTAGAATATATTTTTACCATTTAATCCAATAGTGGTCGTTGGAATTAATTTCATCTTGAAACTGGACTTAAACTAGTGTCAACCTTTTGATACTTATTGTTTCATAAAAACACGATATTTGCTCTGACAGCGGGAACTAATTATTAAATTAATTAATGTAACTTATATGTTTTGAATTTTTTAAAATAGACAGCATTTTTTAATTTGGAATATCAAATATAGCTTATGGGTAATTTTTGGTATTTTTCTGAAAAACATCAATTTTAGATGAATAGTGAAACCACTAAGTGGTAGTTTAAGAAACTGATTTTTCGTTTAAATGAAACATTGTCACTTCTGTGGTTTGATTTTAAAAAATCTGACATACATGGTTTTCATTAAGAAGTAAAATTTGGTTCAATGAGATTAAAATAATTTTTTCTGAATAGTAACTTTTAAGTTTTATTAATCGCGATTAAAGGTAATTAGTGTAATTTAAGGTAAAAATAATGTTTTAGTAATATGAACTGACCTAGACCCATGTTCTACCCTCATTTTATGTGTCATGGCAGACCAAAAAAATTCATGGGTCAACGTGGGGACCCAATGGAGCCACTTTGGTAGGAAAATGACATAAATAACTTTTTATTTAATGTTAAAATAAAAATGTCACTAACATGAGTTGTTTTATTAAAAAAAATTAAATGGGGTTATACAAGTCATAGTTATGACTATAAATATTTATTAGAAATGTAAAAATATTTCCTACATAATTATATTTTTTTATAATTTTTAGACATTAAATAAATTAATTTATTTATGACACCGTGATGATGCAGTGATTACCTCATAAATGAACGATTTAAATAAAATGAGAAGATATGGTGTAATATAAGTCTTACACTTGTACCAAACCTATTGTATGGGAGGATTTCGAAACATTATCACCTTATCCTCGAAATATATCCTTTTGGGACCTTTTAAATCCAAAAAATAGTTTATAATAAAATAATATTTTATAACTTTCCAAGAGTGCCCCTCATCTCCTCTTATAAAAGGCCCCCACCTCTACTACCTTACACACACTTCTCAAGCCTTTGGCTCGACCAACCCCTGCCAATTTCATCTCTCCACATCCCTATCTTCATCATTGAAGCCTCACATTGGGCAGAATCCTTTCCAAGGAAGCCTTTGAGCTCAAATCAAAGAGAGTTACCCAATTTAAAGGTAATGTCTTCCTTTGTGTTCTTTTGTCTTATTTTGTTTCTCCAAACCCCTAAAATCTTTTTATTACTATTTTTTGTAACAAAACCAGTTTATAAAATATACTAGGATGTTTTTATAATATGTATTCATTCAAAACTTTCACACACCTTCGTCTAATGGTTAGAGAACATACTGTTTCTGTGGATGGAGAATTACTGCCTCATGAAAAGATGATTGTTCAATATTCATTTAACACCTTAAAATGTGGTCATTAAGATGTCACTATATTTATATATGATATAAAACATGTTTATGTTTTCCTTAAGATTCTGTATTTATCATTTATTTCATATCTCTATGGTTTCCATTATGGGTAAACGCGATATCTTCATTTTAGGAAGTGCGGACTACCGCCCCCTCAAAGTGATTTGATTCGTTAATGTCATATGTGGGAAGTATAAAGGATGGAATTAATAGTATTACAAATTATATCCTACTGGAATTATAATATACCTTTATATCATTATTATTTCATTCCATTGAATACAAAAAAAATGAAAGTAGCATTCATGCGTACGTACGGCTTACCGTCTCCATGAACGGTACATTTCATTTGTTATCTCCAAATGTTATGTTATATTATAAGTCTATATATATAATTGATATATATATAATATATTACATCTAAATGATATATATAATTATATAATTATAATATATATATATATATCATTTTGTTTTAATTCCATTAATATGACAAAAAATGAATGTAGTGTTCATGCGTACGTACGGCTTACCGTCTCCATGAACGGTACATTTCATTTCTTATCTCTAAATGCTATGTACTATTATAAGTAAATATATATAATGGATATATGTAATATATTACATCTAAATGATAGATATCATTATGGAATTATAATATATATTTCTCTCATTTTGTTTTAATTCCATTAATATGACAAAAAATGAAAGTAGCGTTCATGCGTACGTACGGCCTACCGTCTCCATGAACGGTGCTTTTAATTTTTTTCCAAATGTTATCGAATAGTATAAAATGAATATATAATGGATATATATGATATTTAAAACATCAATACTATTCTGGATATGATGTACCTATAACTACATGGAAAATTCTTTTCCAACAAGTTCAATTTTTACTCATGTACCGAACATCGACAAAAATGTCTAATATGAACTAACTTTATTAACCAATTATTATAACATTATAATATGTGATATGTACTGAATAATAATATTTAAATTAGGCCCTTATTAAATTATAAATTGGCCAAATTTTATTATGCAGGAGATTAAATAACGATCGAGTCATGTCGGACACGACGTAAGGGATCCAACCTCTCTCTTTCATTTTAAGTACTCTCTTTTATGTCATTTATTTTAAGATCATCATTAATATGTTTGGGGATGTTATTTTATATTCCTCATACTGAAATTTTTATTTTAATATTATGAGAGACCCTCTTTGATCTCATAAATCCATTTTTGGATGTTTTATGTGGCGCCGTTATGCTGCTATGTTTTCATAAGGGATTTTTTATAACACTTTTATTATTGGGACATTTATGAAACGTTTGCCACTATTTCCTTTTATTGGTGTATGTAATGACCATTATTATACTCTTTGTGTAATATAAATTCATTTATGTGTATTTACATCTTTATTGTATGACCCTTCTTCCATGGGGTGTACGTTTTGAAAGTTACCCAACTCGGTAAGGGGACCTTTCACCCTCCTCTTTTTAAAAGACTTCTCTTGTTATGTCATTTAATTCACATACTATTATGTTGGGACATGTTTTATATATCCTTATTTATGTAAATTTTATGTCCAAGTGATTAGATACCATTTTCTCTCTCATCAACTCATTTTCTGAATTTTAAAGTGACGTCATTAGGCTGTCGGATTTCTATAAGGGAACTTCTTAACCCACTTTCAATTCTTTGGGTTAAACCTATACTTCTTGATTTTATTATTCCAAGATTATGTGTAGAATCTCTATTTTGTAATTTCCACAACCTTTTTTGTTGATATACTATTTCTACACATATTCATCTCATTGATAAATTCTTACGAACTTATATGGGAAACAATAACCCAATCTCATTTCATTGAGTTAAATACCTATGTCATTGGTTTTGTTTTTCCATGATTATGTTTGAATGACCTCTTATTATTTCACACTTAATATCTACTTATATTGGATGTATTTATATTTCTCAAACATAATTATGTGATATATTTATCTTTAATTTAAGGATACCATCTTTATAATGGATTTCATCTCAATTTACATTTACATTGATACTTCATTGTTTTTATGCACCAATTCACTCTTATATGGTGTGTATACTATACTTTGACATAGTATATCATGAATCCCTTTATTCTCATGATATTATAATGCTCGGATTAAATTTTATTCCACAATTATTTGTATTCAAGTGTCTCTCATTTTGTTAAAAAATATTTAACAAAAATATCGTTTTAAATGTTTTAAAGTTTCATTATTGTAAATCTTTATCATTAATGTCCATGTTTCCAAATTGGTTTTCATTATTTATTTATATGGACATTAGTGTTTTAAAATTATAATTCCATTAAAATATTCAAAGTGGTATGGGACACTTTGATTCAAAAATCTCTTTTAAATTGTTTTTGAAAATGGATTGATTAATTCAACACCATGGGTTTACTTATTGTGATTGAAAATTAAATTTTGTCATTAAAATGTTTATAGTTTCAATATTTTATGTGTAATGATGGTACATGGACATTTTATGGGTGGTTACGTGATAAACCATATGACGGGTGGTGCCGTGAATACCAAGATGGGTGGTTACGTTATAACCTCCAATGCATTGGGTATGGAAGTTGGTCGTATGGATATTCCATTAAGTATGTGTACAAGTCGACTGTATAGTTATTCCATTTAAGTATGTTTATGTACCATGTTACCTTTATATTTTATTTGTTTTTTATATGGGTTTTGTGGTAATATTTTGGTTACAAAAGGGTATGTAATGGTCATTTATTCCATGAATAGTTTTTACTACTTCATAAAGGTGAAATGTATTAATTTGATAAAGTATTCATGGTTTACCTATTTTTTTGAAAAAACTAACAGTTTTCCTTCTTTGTGTATCCTTTACTGAGATTTTTATGCTTGTCCCATGTTTTTGAAATGTTTTCCACAGGACTTAAAGATGAATAGGGTCAAGGATGGGTTCATGGAAAGACATGCTATCTAAAACATGGAACATGACATGTTTCTTTTTAAGAGTTTTTTTTAATATTTCATGGAAACATTGAATAAGTGTCTACTATGTAATCTTTTGAGATGTAATAGTTATGACCTAATTCTCTAAAAATCTAAACCTGAAAAGATCTTCTATGTGAATTATTCATTTAATTCAGGATTGAGTATGGTTTAAGGCATGGGCCTTATAAAAAAGGTTCTTAAGCAAGTAGAAATTAAATCAAGTTTATTATTCATGGCGTTAAAGAACGATCGAGTCAAGTCGGACCCAAGGTAAGGGACATCATCTCAATATCCTTTCATTGTGGAATATTTTGTTTTATACACAACTTTCCTTTAAACGGTGTATAAACCCCTTTGACTTTTAATTTTATACAAAATGAATCTTTTTCTATGAAGCATTTTACAAAACAACAAAAAGGAATGTTTCTTTTAACATATGTGGTGACAACGACCTTTTCCGCCGCCGTGAGTATTATTTGGTCTTTGGCTTCCTCAACAATACATAATGTTTTTTTAAAATGAAATAAATACCATATTATCTTTTATGTATTTTGGTATTGAAAATGGTTTTTATAATGTATTTGTTATTTAAATATATTTAAGTAATATATTGTGATCTGAATGTGGAAATGTTTTCTTTCCATTATGTTTGTTTTATGTCTTATTATTTTATAATGGTACTTGAATATTTAACGGGTGGTTACTTGATAAACCACATGATGGGTGGTGCTGTGAATACTATGATGTGTGGTTACGTTATAACCTCCAATGCATTGGGTATGGAAGTCGACCGTATGGCTATTACATTAAGTGATATGTGTGGAAGTAGACCGTATGGTTATTCCATTTAAGTATTTTTATGTCCCAAGTTACCTTTATATGTTATGTTTTCTTTATATGGGATTTATGGTAATCTTTTGGTTATAAAAGGGTAAGTAATGGACTTTTATTCAGTGAAGAGTCTTTACTACTTTATAAAGGTCAAAGGTATTACTTTGATAAAGTATACACGGTTTACTTGTTGTTTTAAAAAACCAACAGTTTTCATTCTTTGTGTATCCCTTACTGATATTTTTATGCTCACCCCAAGTTTTTTTTGAAATGTTTTTCACAGGACATAATGTGGAATAGGGTCAAGGATGGGATCAAGGAAAATTCATGCTATCTAAATCTGGGAAGAAGACATGTTTATTTTTAAGAGTTTTTATTTTATGGAAACTTAGTAGAAGTTTCTACTTTGTAATCATTTGAGATGTAGTAGTTATGTCCTAATTCTATTAAACTCTAAACCTGAAAATATCATCAATTTGAATTATTCATTTAATTAAATATTATGTAAGGTTTACGGCCGGGGCCTTATAGTTGGTATCAGAGGTCGGTTTAGACAACTTTAGGATTTAGAAAATTGTTAAATTATAAATTAATTTATGGTATGATTGAAATGATATAGTATTTAAATATTACCATGTTTCTTCATCTAAGATATTTCTATGTTAAGAATGGTTCTTCATAGAGGAAACAAAACATATTTTCTGGGAAGCCTTACAGAGGGAAATGACCTTTCAAAACAGTATCTTGATATGGTTAGAATCAGAACTATACAGTTTGTTGTAGTGATGGCTAAGTTGACTCAGGTGAAAAATGTTGGTTGTTTTTATTGATGATATTTTGGTTTTTTCTAAAACTATAGAGGAGCATTAAAGTCATTTAATGGTGATCTTGCAAACCTTAAATGAAAAGAAACTATATGGAAAATTTAGAAAGTGTGACTTTTGGTTACAACAAATTTCTTTCATTGGTCACATTGTTTCAAAAATGGAATAACTGTTGATCCTGCTAAAACAAAAGTTGTTGAAGAATGGCCAAGACCCACAAATGTAACTGAGATCCGTAGTTTTCTTGGTTTGGCAGGTTACTACCGAAGGTTTGTTGAAAATATTTCATAGTAATCTAGTCCAATGACTAAGATAACTCGAAAGGATGTTAATTTTATCTGGACAAAAGAATGTGGTGATTGTTTTCAGGAGTTGAAAAGAAGATTGGTGAATGCTCCAGTTTTGGCACTTCCTTCCAAGAATGGTGAGTTTGATATATATTGTGATGCTTCGTTGAAGGGACATGGAAGTGTCCTTATGCAGAATGATTAGGTAATTGCATATGCTTCACATCCATTGAAAACTCATGAGATAAATTACCCTACACATGATTTGGAATTAGCTACTGTTGTTTTCACTTTAAAAATTTGGAGGCATCATTTTATAGAGTAAAGTGTGAAATATATACTGATCACAGATGTTTAATGTATATATTCACTCAGAACGAATTGAACATGAGACAGAGGATATGGCTAGAATTAATCAAGGATTATGAGTGTACAATTCATTACCATCCAGGAAAAGAAAATAAAGTGGTTGATGCTTTGAGTCGAAAAAGTAATGCTTCATTAACCATGCTTCATTTGGAATGAGATCCTTTGATTTTTGATTTGATGAACTTTGGCATGGAAGTTGTTTGTGTGGGAAGTTCTTCTGTTTTGTTTCAGGTATCAGTGAAATTTTCTCTATCAGACAGATTCAAGCAAGCACAGAAGCCAGACAGTGAGTTGTAGAAAAAGGTAGAGCTGGTTCAGAAGGGTAAGTTGACTGAATTCCACATTGATAATGATTGTGTTTTGAGGTTTGGGAAGATATTATGTGTTCCTTGTGATTCAATGTTGAAGGGTGAGTTTTTATGTAAGGCACATAGTTCCCCATTTTTTGTTCATCCTGATAGTACTAAGATGTACAGAGATCTGTAGGAGTATTACTTGTGGGATGGAATGAAAAGAGGTATTGCTGATTTTACTGTAAAGTGTTTGACTTTTCAGCAGGTTAAAGTAGATTGGCAGTTACCGAATGGGATTTTTCAGCCTTTACCAGTGCCAAAGTGGAAATGGGAAAATGTATCCGTGGACTTTGTTGTGAGATTACCGAGGAAATCTCAAGGTAATAATTCAATCTGGGTTATTGTTGATCGCTTGACTAAATCTTCTCATTTCCTTCCTATTCGAGATACATTCTCTCTAGATCAACTTTCTATATTGTATCTTAAAGGGATATTCAGGTTGCATGGAGCTTCCCTCTCCATTGTATCTGATCGTGATCCCAGGTTCACTTCTAACTTTTGGAAAGGCCTTCAGAAGTCATTGGGTACTGAATTAAATTTTAGTAAAGCTTTTCATCCGCAATCAGATGGGCAGTCAGAACAAAAAATTCAGAACATGGAAGATATTCTATGTTCTTTCTCATTTGATTATCAGGGAATTTGGGACCAACATCTTTCTTTGGATGAATTTTCATATAATAACAGTTTTCATTCTAGTATATAGATTGCTCTGTTTGGGGAATTATATGGGAAGCGGTGTCGAACTCCAGCTTTTTGGGATGAAGTGGGTGAAAAGAAGCGGATGGGACCAGAATTGGTAGAATAGATAGCAGGAAAAGTTCAGTTGATTCAAAAACACATGAAAACAACTCAGAGAAGATAAAAAAGTTAAGTGGATAACCGGAGAAGGATATATCTTTTGAGGTAGGTGATCATGTTTTCTAAAAGTATCATCGTGGAAAATTGTGGTGTGATTCGGTAAGAAGGGAAAGCTGAATCCAAGGTTCATTGGACAATATGAAATTCTGGAGAGATTTGGATCAGTTGCTTACTGAGTGGCTTTACCTCTGATTTTATCTCCGGTACACAATTTTTTTCATGTTTCGATGTTGAGAAAGTATACGGCAGATCCATCTCATGTTTTGAGCCCAGATGTCGTTCAGTTGGAAGAGAAGATCTCTTATGAAGAATAACCAGTCCAGATTCTTGATCGAAGAGAGAAAATGTTGAGAAATAAGGTAATTCACCAGGTAAAGGTTTTGTGGAAAACCCATAAGTTTGAATAGGCAACATGGGAATCTGAAAATGCTATAAGGGATAAATACCCCAACTTATTTTGATAAGTGAATAAAATTGCGAGGATGCAATTCCCAAAAGGTGGGAAGGATGTAACATCCCAGTTAAATAAAAAATAAATAATTTTCATATTTATTAATATATTTGAATTAAATAGTAATTTTACTTTAAAGGGGTTGCTATGTCCGATAGCTTACTCGATACGCAACAATGAGTTTCTTTGAAAACATACGTTCCACAATAGTACTATAATAATATTATTTTAAATTGTAGTAAACACGTAGCTGTTGTATTGGTGGGAATGAATAGAAATAACTAAAATATGATTATATATGTTTGTTAACTATTTTTACATTTATCCAACAAAGGAAAAGTCTTAAAATATGAAAAGAATTCAATTTTAGTCATAGATACTCCAATATTCACTAAAGGTAGACTTATCACCTTTTCATTGAAAACCTTCTATAAATATAGTTTTGGTCACTCTTATACATTATATTGGACCAAATAAAACTCTTCTTTAGAATCAGGACATCAAAATTTACTTTGTTTTAATTTTTCGTGTTTTTCCGATAAAGTTCATTTTTTAATGAATAGTGAAAAATGTTGTATTTTAACTCAAAACCTCTATTTAATCTAATTTATTAGTATGATTATATTATCTTTTTAATAGGTTTTAAAGTGAAATTATAATATATTTTTACCATTTAATCCAATAGTTGTCATTGGAATTAATTTAACTTTGAAATTGGACTTAAACTAGTGTCAATCTTTTGATACATATTGTTTTATAAAAACATGCTATTTGTTTTGACTACAAGAATTAATTATTAAATTAATTAATGTGACCTATATGTTTTGAATTTTGTAAAATATACATCATTTTTGAATTTGGAATATCAAATATAGATTACGGTGAAGTTTTGGTATTTTTCTGAAAAGCTTCAATTTTTGATGAATAGTGAAACCACTAAGTGGTACTTAAAAATGATTTTTCGTTTAAATGAAAATTTACCACCTCTGTGTTTTGAAATTCAAAAATCCAACATACGTGGTTTTCATTAGGAAGTAAAATGTTGTTCAATGGGATTAAAATAATTTTTTGGTGAACAGTGACTTTTAAGTTTATTAATCGCGATTAGAGGTAATTAGTGTAGTTTAAGGTAATAATAATGTTTTAATAATATGAAATGACCTAGACACATGTCCTACCATTATTTTATGTGTCATGGCCGACCAAGGAAATCCATGGGTCAACTTGGGGACCCTAGGGAGCCACTTTGGTTGGAAAATGAAATTAATAACTTTTTATTTAATGTTAAAATAAAAATGTCACAACCATGAGTTGTTTTACTAAAACAATTTTTAAATGGGGTTATACAAGTAATATTTTTGACTAAAAATATTAATTAGAAAGATAATAAGATTTCATACATCATGATGTTTTCTTTATAATTTTTAGACATCATATAAATTAAATAATTTATGACACCATGATGATGCAGTGATTACCTCATTATTTAACGATTTAAATAAAATGAAAATATAATGTACAATATAAGACCTACACTAGTAAAAAACCTATTGTATGTGTGTATTTATAACCCGTATCAAATTATACACTAAATATATAATTGTGGGACCCTTTTTATCCGATAATCATTTTATAATAAAGTATCTTTTCTTAATTTTCCAAGAGTGCCCTTCCTCTCCTCTTATAAAAGGCCCCCACATCTACCTCCTTACCCACACCCCTCAGGCCTTTGGATCGGCCAGACCCTACCCACATTGTCTCTCTAAATCCCCCTTTTACTCCTAGTGGCCTCACTATGGGCATAAGTCTTCCCAAAGTAGTCTTTGAGCTCAAATCAAAAAGTGTTACTCGTTTTAAAGGTACTGTCTTCTCTTGTGTTCTTATGTTTTATTTTGCATCTCCAACCCCCTGAACTATTTTTATTCATTTATTTTGTAACAAAAAAAGTATCCTTAATATAATAAGATGTTTTTATAAGAATTAATCAAGATACACTTACACACACCTTCATCTAATGGTTAAATAACATACTATTTCTGTGGATGGCGAATTTCTGCCTCACGAAACGATGATTGTTCAACACTCATATAACACCTTCAATGGTGTCCATTAAGATGACACTATATTTATATATGATATAGAATATGTTTATGTTTTACTTAAGCTTCTGTATTTTTCATTTTTTGCATACCTTTATGGTTTCCATTGTGGGTAAACATGATAATTTCATTTTAGGAAGTGCAGACTACAACCCCCTCAACCTGATTTGATTCATTAATGCCATACGTGGGACGTGTAAAGTATGGATTTAATGATATTATATATGATATTATACTGGAATTATATTATACCTTTATATCATTATTATTTCACTCCATTAAAGTATGAGATAGAAATGAAAAGCGTTCATGTGTACGTACGGCTTAACGTCTCCATGAACGGTGTATTTCATTTATTATCCCCAAATGTAATGTACTATTATAATTACATATATATAAGGGATATATATGATGTATGTTACATCTATATGATGAATATAATTCAGGAATTAAAATATACATAACTATCATTTATTTTTAATTCCATTAATATGATATAGAAATGAAAGTAGCGTTCATGCGTATGTACGGCTTACCGTCTCCATGAACGGTGCATTTCATTTCATACCTCTAAATTATTATGTAATATTATAAATGAATATATTAAATATATTATATCTACATAATGAATATAATTCTTGATATAATGGAAATTTTACAACATGAACAACTTGTAATTATAAAGAATTTATTTTTGACTCAAGTACCAAGGATCGACAAAACGACCATTATTAACTTAAATAATTACATAGTGTTTATTACATGGTAATAAGTGATATAAAAGGAATAATGAACTTGAAAAAAGTTCTTATGAAAGTAGAAATTAACTCAAGTTTGTTATTCAAGGCGTTAAAGAACGATCGAGTCAAGTCAGACCCGAGGTAAGGGACTTCGTCTCAATCTCCTTTCCTTGAGGAATATTTTGTTTATACACAACATTCCTTTATACGGTGTATAATCCCCTTGGAATTTTAATTTTATACAAAAGTAATCTTATTCTACGAAGCTTTTTACAAAACGACAAAAAGGAATGTTTCTTTTAACATACGCGGTGACAACGGCCTTTTCCTCCGCCGCGAGAATTATTTGGTCTTTGGCTTCCTCAACAAGCCGTAATGTTTTTTTAAAATGAAATAAATACCATATACTCTTATATGTATTTTGGTATTGAAATTTTTTCTTATAATTGATTTGTTATTTCAATATATTTATGTGATATATTGTGATCGGAATGTGGAAATGTTTTCTTTCCATTATGTTTGTTTTATGTTTTAGGATTTTATAATGGCACTTGGACATTTGACCGGTGGTTACTTGATAAACCATATGATGGGTGGTGCCTTGAATACTAGGACGGGTGGTTGCGTTATAAGCTCCAATGCATTGGGTATGTATGTCGGCCGTATGGCTATTCCATTTAGTGATATGTGTGGAAGTTCATCGTATGGTTATTCAATTTAAGTATGTTTCTGTCCCAAGTTACCTTTATATGATATGTGTTCTTTATATGGGTTTTATTGTAATATCTTCATTACAAAAGGGTAAGTAATGGTCTTTTATTCAGTGAAGAGATTTTACTACTTCATAAAGGTGATAGGTATTACTTTGATAATGTATACATGGTTTACTTGTTGTTTTAAAAAACTAACAGTTTTCATTCTTTGTATATCCCTTACTGAGATTCTTATGCTCACCCCAAGTTTTTTTGAAATGTTTTTCATAGGACATAATGTGGAATAGGGTCAAGGATGGGATCAAGGAAAAGTCATGCAATCAAAATCATGGAACTAGACATGTTTCTTTTTAAGAGTTTTTATTTTATGGAAACTTAGTAGAAGTTTCTACTTCGTAATCTTTTGAGATGTAGTAGTTATGTCCTAATTCTCTAAAACTCTAAATGTGAAAATATCATCAATGTGAATTATTCATTTAATTAAATATTAAGTAATGTTTAAGGTCGGGGCCTTATACACAACTTGTCTGCCCCTGTGGATGGAGGAGTTGGCTGGTGCTTCGGTCAGATGAGGAAGGGGTGGCAAAATGACCCACACACCACTGGAAAATAGACACCACAGCCGAAGTCGCGATAGAGGTCAAACCTGTCCCTCTAGCCAGTTCTACGGTGACAAAGAGGTGGCCATGCGGTGCTTCCGCTTCACATATCGAACGGCCTTTGGGTCGTTTGGGTGTTCGAGAGACTGGGGGCACCACCCCCATTCCAGCTAGGTCAGACCCCACAGCAGGTCGTGCTCCCCCTTGGACTGGACCGCACACCTCCTTGGGTCGGACTACAGCCCTACTAGGCCACCCCCTCATGGGTTGCACCCTATACATGTCGGGTTTCCCATTGCGATCCGGTATGACCCTTGCGAGCTAGGACAAGACCATCCTGGAAAAGCCTAGACCAGGTTGGGCAGGGTCAGTCCAGCCTTGTCGGACAAGACTCGGGCCAAACCGGGCCTAGAATCGTATAAAAGGCCATATCATGAGAATCATGCAGCCACATGATTAAACATTTGCATTGCTGAAACACTTGGATCAAGACAATCTTCTTGGTTTACTTCACATGTGTTTTAAATACATTAAGAGTATGGCTGGGTTGGATCGAATCCAAATCCAACCGGTCTCCTGGTACTAAAATTCTTATAATTCATAGACCACGTGTCTGATTGATGCACCATAATTTGTGTGGAACTCTTATGAAATGACTATCCTTTGGGTTACACCTTTGTGGAACATAGTAGCAATCGAGTGACGACTGATATCTATAGTGGAAGACTCTACAGAACTCAAGCGCACCAGGTACGAGAAATCCAGTTGTTGGTAATGAGGTGGAGGTTGGGGATAGATCATACTGAGGTTAGTACAGAGAGACAATATGTGGGTCCGCAACTTGTGGTCTGCTGTGGTTCAGCACCTATCGGTGTAATATGGATCATCACCTAGTAGTCCTTTCTAGATCAGCACCTTGAGGTCATGTGTGCATTAGCACCTCGTGACCCAATGAGGTCCAGATTTAGAATGTCTCATCAAATTTCAATTATACACTGACCCTAAGAGGATTAGATCCTATGTGGGTCATTGTGGGGGTTAGTCACCTGTCGACTCTAGGCAGGTCGGATCCTGTGTGGATCATTACGGGGGTGAGTTACCTAAAAATCCTATGTGGGTCAAACACCATTTGGTCAGAAGTAGAGCCTTTTGACAGAAAATGATGATCTCGCTTTGTGATTAATCATTTTTACGTTTATACTTCACTGAAAACCCTATTTTGAGCTAAGACTCTTTTTGAGCTATACCTATTATTGTGTTCTTTGTGATTGAGATCTTTTTTTTGTTTTCCTTTGTGGAATTCATAGAGTCCTTCGGGGGTCTTGGGGTCCCTATTTGGTATTTTTATACTCACCCCTACATAGGCTACTCCTGCACCTTGTGGTGTCCTGTGCAGATGAAGAGCAGCTGGTCTGAGGTTTGAGGGATCCATAACCAGGAAGTACATAGAGGAGAAAGAAGAACATGGAGTGATATTGGGGGGATCTATACCTTTCTTTAATGTAGGATCCTTGGTGGATGATCCAGAGGCTGTTTTCTCTTTTATTTGTAATTTTACCTTTCAGTTGGGCTTGAATTTTGGCCCCTTTACATTCAACGCACATTTTACTACAGCAGTATACTTCACAGTTTTCTCTTGTTTCATTCTTGTCTGTGTGTTTGTATAAGTTCAAAGGAAGTGCCTTCTCATTTTTGGACGTACGCCTTTCAATGCTAGTTGCCAAACCCTGGCCTATGGAATGCCTGAGTGGTTAGTAACAGGACGAGCCTTGGGAGATGGTTGGTGACCCAAAACCACTGCATATATCGACATTATTCTAAAATTACCAAATACAAGAGAAATCACAATGGAAACCCAGAAAGGGAAGAAAATATAATACTAGAATCACCTCCTAGAATCCCATCATCTACCCAACCTACCAGACCCAAAGTCTCCAGGGATCCATTGTACTAGACAAACCTAGTGAAGAGTGGTAGAACCAAAAGCCAAAGTAGAGGTTTTACAGACTGAGACCGCAACAAAACGAAGGAACAATACCAGAACCATCAAATAATCCTAAAATCGTCATTGACAGAACTTAACTAGAGAAACACACCCCAAATCCCATGTTACTGATGATCAACACCGTGAAATTACCACCCCGAACTAGAAAAAAATAAGTAATGGACACGCCTCCTGAAACAAATTCAACTAATTGAACAGCACATCCCAAAGCCTCCATGAAGCCACTGCCACAGATCTACTGGGAGAGCTATGACAGTACTTGAAGCTAGTGAAGAGTTCGAATCGGACTTTGGCGCCAACAGAGAGACCCAAACATGCAAAAACCACCAAATCCATCCCTTAAAAACCACCACTATGTGATATGAACACTAAGAATGATTAGAAAGGGATATTAAAGAAGTGAGGAAAGGGGGAGAAGAGACAAAGCACATGCCTCCCCTACAAATTTCTGCCAGTGAAACCCAAGATCGAGAGAGTTGTGAGGTTGATTCCGCTCAGAGGCCTAATTCCCATACCTAATATAAAATATTGTATTTGGAATGTATTTTTATTTTCCTTTTATCTGAGGATACCCCTACCTCAGGAGCTGATGAAGATTGTGTAGAGCAGACATAAGTCTTATGTTGATAAGAGACATAGCCTTTTGAAGTTCCAGGAATGGGACCATGTATTCTTGCTAGTCTCTCCTCGAAGGGGACTAATGATATTTGGACAAGGTAGAAAGTTATCACCATTGTTTATCAAACAATTTCTTATACACTAGAGGATAGGAAATGTGACATACCGCTTGGCACTTCCACTATAGTTGGAGAGGGTGCACATCATCTTCCACGTATCCTAGAAGAGGAGGAATGTGCACATCCCATCTCAAATCATCAACCACGTCGAGCTGTACTTTGATGATGGGGTGTCTTTGGATGAGGTTCCAGTGGAGATTGAGGATTGACAAGAGCATGTACTTCATTGGCGATCAATATCTCTTATGCGCATTCACTGGATGCACATGAATATAAGGACAGTACATGGGAGCAAGAGGCTAATATTCATGCTCGGTACCCCCATTTGTTTCCTTAGTCTTTGTTGTGTATTTAAAAGGATGAAAATACCTAATTTTGGGTGAATTTAAAGTTTCAGATTTTCCATGTAATGTTTTGAATTATATGGAATTATTTCGAGAATGTGAAATCTGACGGTGCGTGATTCCGAGGCCTGGAGTGCCTGGAATGGTCCGTTGAAGAGTTGATAATTATTAACTATCACACATAAGCAATTTTTATGAAAAAGTGGACTAACTCTTAAACTCTTTCCCGGATTAGAAATATGAGGGCATCGTAGAATTTAGGATTGCAGGTTTACCCTACACATGACTTATTTTTAGTCGGTGCATGCCACCTCTTAGAAAACCCGAAAATGGAATAACTGAAAATAAAATTATTAAATAAAATTATTTTATTTTATGAAATCATAAAACTCAAGAACAATAACTTGGATTGAAAATCCATTTCCACCACTGAACTCTTGAGGGTATTATTTCTATATTGTGATACTAATATTCGACGATAGGGTCTGCATCACCGAGAGTCACATAAGGGAGACTTCACTTTGACAGTAGTAGGTATGGAGAAAATGTTATGTTTTCTAAATTTTAAATTAAATGAAATAAAATTATTTTATTATTTTTCTTTCATATCCTCCAGCTGACAAGAGAAATTTTGGGCTAGTGATATGTCATGCCAATACCTTCAAATCCTATGTAATCAAGTCCTTAGGGAATCAAGAAGGCTCTTAATTTATCAGCACACATTAATTTTACATGTCGATAAATACTTCCCCATCCCCTTTATATATGGACCTTGGGGAGAGGTATCAGCAGAAATTCATGAAGAAACGAAGTACTGAAGGAGCGTCACGATGATGGACCCTTAATGGAAGGATCTGATCCTAGTGGAAGGTGACAGGTGACACAGAACAACAAACCCGAGGACAACGTATGTGCAGTGTATTTGGAATCCTGTTGTGTGAACGAATAACACTAACCCACCATCAATTATTGGTGATTCTATGATGATTCTAGGTAGGGTTTTATTCATTTATGCATTTTAAACAATTTACACTTCCGTATTCTTGAATAATACAAAGAACATGGACCAACTAACTAATTTTTTGATCTATGATTCATTCATTTTTGCAGGAGGTTATAGAGGGGTATCTCTGTGGGGATTTTGATTGTTCTTAATTTAATTTATTATTAAACCATTAATCCCCCTCATGTTAACGAGCTAACATAGAGGTCATAGGAAAAACTAAATTAGCATAAACCCTCCGTTGTATTGCAATCCTTGGGCATCCATGGAAGACCTCCAGCGTGGAAACACCGAATAGCTACTTTCAGAATAGCATGTCGATGCACGCTGCAAGAAGAGGCCACAAGACAAAGTCATTTTGGTCATCGGAGATTCCAACACTGGCCAACTATAAGGGAGGCGCGGTGCACCAGCTTGCACCACCGGTGAGCAGAGAGCCTTGATTCGTCAGTTGTGGAAAATGGAGGAGGCAACAGATGCTTCATCCAGCCGCAGAATGGGAGGAGGCGCGACTCACACGCCAATGGAGAATAGAAGTCACACCAGAGGCCATATCAGAGGCTGAATCCGTGCATCTGGAAGGTTCCGCAGCGACCAATCAGCGCCCACGCAATGCCTCCACTTCGTAAACCAAATGGCCTCCAGTCCTTTGTGGTGTCTGGGAGACTAGGGGGTCACATCCCCTACCAGCTAGGTCTGACCCCACAGTGGGCCATGCTCCCTCTAGGACTGGACCACACCCCACCACGGGCTGGGCTGCGGTCCCCCAAGGATAGGACCGCGCCTTACCATGGGTCGGGCCGGTCTCCCCTACAAACTGGGCTACTAACCTAGCAGGTCGCCTCCCTACCGGGACACCCCTCACGGGCCGCACAATATACGGGTTTGGCTACCCATTATGGGCCAAGACGCCCCCTTGAAAGCTGGGCTACCCATTGTGGTATGGGGCGGACCTCGGCCTAGTGAACCAAGCCCTTCACAGCCCAACCCAAACCAGATCGAGTAGTGTTAGTCCGACCGGGTTGGAGAAGACCCAGTCCCAACCAGGCCCAGAATCACGTAAAGGGTCATATTTTGGGAACTAGGCGTCCGCTTGACGAACCGTCTGTGGCGATGGACTCTTGGATCGAGATAGTCCTTTTGGTATAATCCTATTTTGTTTTGTAGATAGTTTGAGTACATCTGGGTCGGATCGAATCCAAATCCAATCAGGCCTCCAGAACTAAAATGCTAATAACTCATAGACCGAGCATTCGATTGACATGACATCTATCGCGTTGGAACCCTTATGACATGATGGTCCTTTGGTTACTTCTTTATGGAGCATTGTAGTTGTTGAGGCAAAGACAATATCTCATATGATGACTCTATGGAACTCGAGAGCACCAGGTGTGACGAATCCAATGGCTGGCAGTGAGGCGGGGGATAGAGGCAGATCATACAGAGGTTAGTACCGAGAAACCCTATATGGGTCAACACCTAGCGGTCCTGTGTGAATAGAACCTATCAGCCATGTGTCAATCAGAACCTACTGGTCCTATGTGGATCAACACCTTTCAGTCCTCTATAGATCAGCACCTCAAGACCCAACAAGGACCATCCTTAGAGCGAACTATCATGGATCCACAATATACTGATCCTGGGCAGATCAGATCATATGTGGTTCATTGTGGGGGTTAGTTACCTATCGACTCTGGGTGGATCAGATCCTACGTAGATCATTGCAGGGGTTAGTTACATTTTTATAATGTGTGGTTCAGACTCAATATGGTCAAAATTAGTTTTTCTTGACTGAATAAGGTGATATAGCTCTATAACTAATCATCTATACTACAATACTTCACTAAAAACCTGGTTTGATCTAAGACTCTTTTTGAGATATGGTTGTCGCTTTGTGATTTTTGATTGAAATCATGCTTTGTGGAATTCATTTTTAGAATTATTAGAGTCCTTTGGGGGTCTTGGGGTCCCTACTAGGAATTGTTATACTCACCCAAGCACGGGCTATTCCCACACCTTGTGGTGTCCTGTGGAAATGATGAGCATCTGGGCTATGGTTTGAGGGATCCAGGATCAGGCAGTAGGTGAAGGAGACGGATGTCCATGGAGGGTTGTGGAGAAAAATAGTACCAACCCCTTAGGTAGGATCCTTAGTGGATGATATAATGGTTGTTTTCTCCTATATTTGCACATGTACCTTTTCAGTTGGGCATGTATTCTGAACCCTTTACTTTCAACATTCTTTTTACTCCCGCAATATACATTATAGTTTCCTCTTGTTTCATTCTAGTTTGAGTGTTTGTATAGGTTTAAAGTAAATGAATTCCCATTCTATAGATTATGCCTTTAGGTGCTAGTCAGCAACCCCTAGCCTATGGAAGGAGGGATTGGGGTTGTCACGACATGGGCCCTGAGGGATGGGTCGTGACACAAAACCACCGCAGATATCCATATGCTTCCAAAATAACCAAATCCAAGACAAATCGCAATGGAAACCCTGAAGAATTATAAAATACAATACAGGAAGCACCACCTTGAATCCCATCATCCGCTCAACAAGAAATATCCAAAGCATCCAGGGATCCATCGCACTAGACTGACCTAGTGAAGAGCGATGGAACCAAAAGCCAGAGTAGAGGATGTGCAGAATGAGGCTGGAGAAGTTGGAAGGACCAAAAGAAGAACCATCAACATTTCCTAAAATTCTCATCAACTGAAATTCAGGGGAGAAACACACCCCAAATCGCATGTCATTAACAAAAAACATCTTTAAATTACCACATCGACCCAGAACAACAACAGTAATGGAAATGCCTCATAAAACACAATCTACCGATCAGACAACACATCATAGAGCCTCCTTGAATCCACCTCCATAGACTGACTGGGAAAGCCGCGATGGTACTTGATGCTAGAGCAATGTATAAATCTGAATTGGGCACCAACAGAGAGACTCGACCTCGTCAAAAAAACCAAATCCAACAATACAAATCACTAACATGTGAGATAAACACCCAGAAAAATATAGAAGGAATATAGAATAATTGTAGAAAGGTTTAGATAATACGAAGCGTAGGCCTCCCACTCCGAATTACTACCATGGAAATTCTAGATCGAGAGAGTTGTGAGGTTGATGCCACTCAGAGACCTAATCCCCATACCTAATATAAAATGTCATTTTCAAGATGTATGTTTCATTTCATTTCATATAATGGTACCCCGACCTCAATACAACGGTTGAAAATATTGTTCTCCCTGGATATGATCAGAAAAATAAGTAATATGAGTAAAAAGAGACTTGTTATTAATATTGATTGTATTCAAGTATCCATAATTAATAAATAGTCTCGTTAAAGCATATTTCATTTTAGAAATCCTAAAATGTGAACCCCATAGTGAATTGTTATGTTAGATGAAGGCATTATATAATAATCCATTCAAATTGTTTTTCAACATTAAAAGATAAATTTGAGACATTCGATAAGGGGGTTTAGTAATTTCCTAAGCATCAATAACATTTTCAATATTATACTCTACCAAGTTATCAAGAACTACACATGGAAAATAATGAGAAAAAATATTAAGATATCCCTTCACCACCAAAAAATAATTAATCAAAGAAAATCCTTTGTTTTAAAAATTATGTGGATGAAACTTTCATTTCCAACTTTTAATTGTTTCGTTTCTTCCTGATATGTTTTCAATTTAATGGGATCATTATTGTACTCAAAATGATACTCATTATGCATAACTACATCTTTATCTCTACAATCAATCTAAGCATGATAAACCAAAATCCAGTCTATATACAGAATAAAATTGATCTCTACTAGATGTAATAAACCAAGGATTATTTGTAGAATCTTTCTAAATTCAACAATAGTTAGATTCATATAATTTATTTTTTCCTCTATATTTCCTCCAAATTTTTTTACCTTGAGTTATAGAATCATATCTGGAGGTGTAATTTCCAATGTTGTTTAAAATGTATCAGAAATGATGGATTGTCTGGACACTAAATCAAAAAAAAATTGGAATATTCATTAAGAAATATAATGTACTATATGACAATGTTTTTAATGGATCAATATATACTAATGTTGTTTCAATTTATTTTCCCATAGCCTTCTACTTCAAACCTTAGTTATTTCCTACAAGAGTTACTTGAATTGGAAACACATTAGAAAAATTACCCAATAGCATATAGTTAAACCATCTCAAAATAGGCTTCCGGTGATTTTTATTATCATTTTCATTTCACACATGATATATGTTTGAAAATATTTATCATTAGTATCATTTCACAGAAATTACAATAAATTTTATAGGAGACTTTTTACCACACTTTTCCAATGATGGAACTTTTATTTTCTCACCCACAAATTTCATTGATGAATTATTCCCTAAAGAATACCAACATGACCAATTTTTATTCTAATCATCATGTAGAACATACATTTTAGAAAAACCCATCAAACAAATTCAGCACAATGATTAATGTTCTCATACCTTATAATATATCATGAAGCCAAATGTTTTTGTAAAAATATTTTCAAACTAGAGTAAACATCTATTATTTTTCTTATCAAATTCCTGTGTAAATTCTAGAATATACCTTTAAATCTCTATTCAATTCCCTACATTCCCTTACGTGAAATCAACATCTTTCCTCTTTAGTTCCATGAATTGTTTCACCAGTAATAGTCAAACAGTTTTAAGAAAATATTTTTCGAGAAAAACAATCATAAAATCATCCCATTACAAAGTATTGAGAACATATTTTTCTATATTATTCATAATAATATGAACTCCATTTATTAGATTAACATTAAAGAAATAAATATATATGGATAAATTTTAATGTTACAAATATCCCATAACATCAAATATCATTTCTAGGGAACTGATCCACCATTCCACTTTAACCAGATCGTTGGTTTCACCAAAAGCTTGGTGATGTTCCCTCATAAAATAATCCAACAAACAGATGTTTCATTATGGAAGAATATATTCCTATATAGAATAAATGAACTCACCAATTATCAATGTAGTCAACTAGTCCATTATATTCACAAATTGATCGATTCTAATTCCTTTCATTCCAAGATGCAGGTTCAGACGAATATAATTCTATCAGTGACATTACACATCATTTTCCATATTTCGTAAATGGAAGACCATTCTAAACCAACATATCATATACAATGAAATGTGAAAATTTATAAATTCTACATCATTTTATATTAACCATAATTTAAAAATAATTTGAGATATTATATTAAAATAATCTTAACCCATAATGTTATCTAAACCATCATATGATAAAAAATATTTGGTCAAACCATAATACATTACATAATCTAGAATTTTAGTTAAAAAAATTACGTTACTTAACATTGGGGATCTTTTTAGAATTTAATTTTTAGCTGATTATGGCATAATTCATACATAACATACCACATTCATACACCAAGGATACTAAAAAACTGTATCAAATTTTTTATAATATAATAAATTAAAAAATGAAACATGATTTCATTGAAAAATCATCATACCATTTAACTTGACTAACTTATTTATCTTAAAAACCCATATAATTAGTGATTTTCTTATGAGAAGAAAAATAACGGTATGGATCATTAAATAATGAAAATAGTTAGTCTATTTAATACAAGAAAATCCATTTAAATATTTTTTGAAAACTCATAAGAATTCTTAGATATGTTATGCTGTAATATTGGGACAGCATTATCATATCAATCATACAATCACACTGACAAATCGAGTAACAATTCTATCTATATACATCTTCGGAGTATCCAATTATTTGTAAATCTATAATGGGACCCACTTGTCTTATCTAGATCTATAATTCACTAAATCAAAAATATCATGAGCTATGATGGGGGTGAAACCTTTAATATATTGATCTATAATGGGAACAACCAAACATATAATGAGTTATAATCGGATAAACCAATAATAAAAAATATACAAGGAACATATATTAAATAAAACTATAGATAACTCATTTAATCCCTTGAGAAAAAAATATTCATATTTCAAAATACCAAAAAATATAAATTTCAAACATATAATTATGAAAACACATTCATCAAAAATAACTTTGATAAAATATAATATAAAAATTTATAAAAATAAATAGTCATAAAGTATAGAGAATCCACTCTGGTCGTATATAATAAAATTTTTTTTTTTTATTTTTCCTAAAAGATACAGTTAGAATATTTCAAAAGGAAATCCCCATACACAAAAAAAATATCCATTTACAAAATAGATAAATGAAAAAAAAAACATTTATATCCATATACATGCATTAATAAATTCAATTTTAAGGGATATTAAAGAGAATGATTTAAAATAATAAATGTTTAAAACATTTCAAATCATTTTTTAGTTAATGAGTCACATACCTATCATTAGACATCAATAAAATGTGTAAAAAACTCATGAATAATGGTTCATAGAGTGTATTAATATAATATAGAAATATATTTTTATTAATAATAAATTATATTATCATTTTATAACATATTTTTACCCTTTTACTAATAATATGTTTTGTAATTTTCAATGTTTTCGGTGCATTCTTTACAAGAATGTTGTAGTCTGTTTGCTATGGATTTTCTTGTCGAATTGATTACAAACTCTATAAGTGGAATGAAATGGTATTTAGGTTTTTCCATAAATTTAAATAATACCATATATAATTTTTTAAGATATGAAATTTTTTCATTAGATAAGAGATTAATTCTATTCATTTTGATCATTTTGTCTCTTGGTGCCTTGATCATGACCTAGGAGACCATGGCAAGTGCCTCCGCCCCTCCCCCATCATCAAGGGAGGGGGTTGCTCTATCCCACCAATGGTGAAGCCTTCTTCCTATGATCTGTCCCCCTTTTCTGTTTCTTTTTCTCCTTTCCTTGAAATCTCCATTTTCCCAAAGGTCGTAGACCTCTGAAACGGTTACCCCCAACTCTCTCTTTCAACCTCAGAGTTTACGGACGCTTCTGCTCTTCTCTCCCAGACATTGGTGGGGCAGTTCCCTTCGTGGTGTCCTTTGGTTGACATATTCGAGAGATTCATTTTTAAAAAATTGGGTCTTTTGGAACGCGCTTCTGTTGGGCTCCTGGAAAATTGGCATATTATAATCTGGATTTCATCTTCGAAAGATCTCATCACTGCATGGTCTAGGGATCCTCGTTCATGTACCGACTATCATTTTCATCTACTGAAGTGGTCCTTCGATATTCATATGAAGTGGGATTCTCTGACAATGGCTTTGTGGGTACGCTTTCTTGAGCTCCCCCTCCCCTTTCAGAACCCTTTTATCATCTAAATGCTTAGGAACCTAGTTGCCCACTTTCTATCTTCAGATTCGAGAAGTAGTTAAGTTTTCCACCCAATCTCCCCTCACATATTAGTTGAGGTCGATGTGTCCAAACCCCCAGTCGAATGGATTTGGATTTCGGTAGGAGAGGAATTATGTTAGAAGCATCCGGTTGTGTTTGAGTCTTAGACACACTTCTATTCAACATTTCACCACCTCGGGAACTTGTCCCACTCCTGTCAACGCGGAGGAAGGAACCAAGGGGGTCATGGTGAAAAATGCCCTCCCCTGGGTAAGGATGGGATCGTTGTTGGGTCTGTAACTAATCCTACTTCAGGGCTCAGTTGTGAGGCTGCTTCTGATCAGCAGAAACCATCTCGGTTTTCCCAGGACAACCCAAGAGTCACTGATATTCTCTTTCGGAAAAAACAATATCTGGGGGTTGCATGCTCGTCTAAGGATGGTGTTGTTACACTGTGTGGTAGTGGGGCTTGTGCATGACTTCACCAATAAGGGGTCGTGAGGGATGAAAGGGAGATTCTCTTTGATGATTCTCAGGCTTTACAGTTAGATCCTCTAATTCCAGCCAATGTTGATACAGTGGATGAGGCTATTTATGGGGATGAGTACACAAGTGTGGATTCCTAGTGTCCAGTTCAGGATGACTTCTTATCCCATTTCCAATTCATGGGTTGTGTCCTTCCCCAGGCAGGAGTTGTATACAATTTGTATTAGGTCTCGCAAGCTAGAATTACTTATGCTGAGAAGGTTATTTCCGGAGGTCTGCTTTCAAACTACTTGAACCATTTTGAAGTGTTGGTAGAGGAGTATGACCATTATTTTGAGGATCCCAAAGAGAGGTAGGTCACTCATGGAGAGGATCCCTTGGTGGGAGGGGGTTCTTCTCAACAGGACATGGATGATTCTTTGGACCCCACTATGTCTAAGGCACTGGCATTATAGAGGAATTATTTATATCCTCATCACGGAACGGAAACACATTATTTTGGATTGTCATGACTTCATTACAAAAAATGGTATGGTGAGGACATAGAAGGACTAGCCCAACCTTCACAGTCCTCTAGTTACTAGATCTAGAAGTAAGGGTAAGCTTCCCCCAAAGGCTCCTGTAAATGAAAGAATAATTTCTTTGAGGAAGTTTAATGGGGGAAAGCTCGAGGTGGCTAACTCCTCCATCGTCCTTGTGCCCCGGGGTGACAAGGTAATGGTGGATTCATTAGTGCAGTGTCCGATAGGCCACAATAGTGAAATGGATAAAGAAGATCTGGCCATTATGGTGTCGAAGAAGATGGAGGATCCCCTGTACAAGGAAACTGGGAAGATATCAACCATTCTGAGGAAAAGATGTTGGAGAAATCAATTCCTTACAATTCCTTGAATGACGATCGGGAGAAGATTTCTAAGAGATATCTTGAAGTGGAAACTAGAAGGATGCAGATGAAATGGATAGACAAACAAGATCGTATTTTGGAACAAGGGTTTAATATAGGGAAGCTATGCATATAAGAGTTCATACAGATGTGAGACAAGATTTTTATTTTGTTCAAGGACCTCATCAAAAATTGTATATAGTTAGAGGTAAATATAATACATTGGAAAAAACTTATAAATAATGCTTCTAATATGCTTAATCTGGATTTTAATGGTTCATCTATTTCTTTCACTGTATGATGCTTTGTTTTTCTGTCTGGTCATGGGTTATCACATTCCTATAAAAGTGTTGGAA
Source organism: Viscum album (assembly GCA_963277665.1). NCBI lineage: Eukaryota > Viridiplantae > Streptophyta > Magnoliopsida > Santalales > Viscaceae > Viscum > Viscum album. The sequence continues at coordinate 1,211,939,979 of OY728131.1, read as the reverse complement.
ATAAAAAAATAAATTTATGAGGAATATAATGCATATATGTGAATAAAATAATATTTATGAAGTTTAATGATACCCTTAAAACATGTTTCAACCATTAAAATGGTTTAACACTAAAAATGTTGTAATTAATGGAAATTGAATACACATCATCCATGATGTTGGTAAATCAACATATCAAGAATGATGATTTTATTTTTCGAATAAAAGGGAGTGGAGAATAAGTATAATGGTTAATTTTTCCATAAACATGAAAAAATAAATTATAAATTATATATTATATTTTTAATGCCTCTTGGATATGGGAAGATGAAGAGAGTATAATAAAAGAAATTTAATTGAAAAGAAACAGAAGAAAAATGAAGGGGATTTAAACCACTTGATTTGTCTACCTTGAGTAACTCATTAAGGGACATAGATCTATTCTTTTTTGGTGAGACCATAATTTATTATACAATGGTAATCGTCTCGGGAATAGGATGGGAGTGAATTTGGACAAGGATAAAAGCTTGGGAGGTGTGGGAGTAGAGGGGGTGAGGTGTGGTCCAGTATAGGAAAATTCCCCATTTGTGGTGGTTTAAAACGCCGTTATATGATTCTGATGTGATTTCAAAAAACCGCCTCTAAATTGTTTGTTGGGACACTATTGTTGGTGGTTATAGACATTTCGTGCTGGTATTTCGAAGCCATCTTATATAGGTCATTTCACTGCGGTTTTCCTAGCCAGGGGATTCATTTTTTTGGCGACAGTTTTAACCATTGCTTAAACAAATATAAGCCCCTCGCTGGGAAAACCACCACCAAAAGCATCTTAACCACCATGAACTTTTCAAGGAAGATGGTCCCCTATAGTGGCTATTAAAACCACCACAAAAATTAACACAGTAGAGGCAGTTATAACCACTGTGAATTGAAAAATTATAACATTAAGCAGTGGTTATAACCGCCACTAATTGAAAATTTCTGACATATAGCGGCAGTTTAACCCACCGCAGTACCACTTTTACAAAAAAACAGCATCTTCTGCAGGTTTTGTACCAATGCCCTGAAAAAAATAAAATTAGAAGAATACCAATGATCCACAGAAGATATTATGACATGAGAACAAAAAAAAAATTATAACCAACATCTATACTGTGATTACATATCGCTAGTTGAATTTATGGATTCTAAAACATCTAATGTCATACACCCAAATTCACCAAGAATAATCTAAATTATACCACTACATGTGAGAAATAATAACCTTTAACCACTATGAATCCATGTTATAGTCTTACAATTTCGACACAACCAAAACAAACATACATTATCTATTTGATAGGTCCTCTAACTTAATATGAGTACTGACACCCAGAATCCTAGTCCAATATCCATACAGGTATCAAATTCTCATAAATTATTAGTTGAATTACTAGAACATCTATTTAATATATATCTAATACAAGATTGTTATCCTCTACCATAGATCAGATATGTCTATGCATATAGGCTTTCTTTATAAATGTACCAATAGAGAACCACAACCATTGTCATTCTATATTCTTCAAATTTAAATTATCAAATAATATATATATTTTACTCAATGAAGGATTGGAATAGAAAATATAATAATTACGTCTTTACATTATATAATTTCAACACCATTTATCCTTTATACTATTATCCATAAATTAAAAAGTCATCTCAATACTGATATGCATGAGGCCTTTCTTGACGCACTATAAAATACCCACCCCATGATCCTCACTTTTGAGACATTAAATATTACGTAATAAACATAACCAGTATTCAAAAAAACATAAAAAATCACTTTCAAATGCGTATTATTAGAGGAAAAAACCCAAAATATTGTGATCACAATCACTACCATGTGATTTCGATATTCAATTACACTACGAATTCTATCCAACTTCATTAGCAGTTTCAAAAAATATATTGGTTTCTAATGTCAAATAATATTTTAATTACTACTGAAGACATCACTAATCAATCCAATCCACCCATATACTTCATTTCATGTTAAACTAATCAGTAACATAACCAGTTCCCACATCACACAATAAAAATTATCTAATAACCCTGTGTTAACTATAGAATTATACTATTCCATGTTCAACAATCATATATTAGACAAGGTTTCATGAACCTTCACACCTTCGTCTAGTACCCAATCATATCCAAAGAGTGATCATCTGTAATGTTCATCAACAATCCACAAACCTATCTCTATGAAATAAGGTAGGATAATGTGTCATGGACCCATCACAATGTATAGGTACCTCATATCATCATATACCATATACAGTTCACATGGGACTAAATATGAATCGCTTTTAGAAATCAAAACAACCCATGGATGAATTAAAGGATATCAATATTCATTAACAAGGTCACCATTACAAAAAAACTAGGAGTCTCAGTACCTACATATAGTTCTCAAGGGAATTAACTGACCCTACCCTCTCCCCTAAACTAAATACCAAAACCACTCAGAGTGTTTCTCATCCCATGAACACTGAATTACCATGAAATTCCTAAACTGTTTAATGGATACCGGCATAACTACACTTTTTTTTTATGTATAATAACATAGTTAACTTATATGATAAAACACTATATAATATGCATACAATGACATTCCTCAACCATTTTATTCATAATTTTTTCCTAATTCTTCACAATGGTAATGTTTTTGGAAAGAGAATGGTTGGTTTTGTTAATGCTTTGGTAGGGGACTCATGTAGGATATTGTGTCCAAAATATGCACACCACACTCAAGAAATCAAATATAAAAGGAAACATCAGAAATCAATAAAATACTTACAATAAAACATGAAAAATAAAGAAAATGATAGGTTATGAAAATGTTTGGTGGAAACTATGTGCCACAGATGATACATATACAAATCGATGATGAACAAATATCATCACCCTCTCCACCTACAACATATCAACAATAAAACTAATCACTGTCCGAGGATGAACACATATCATCACCCTATCCACCTTCATCTCCACTTCTAGCTACCACCTATAAGTACATTATATTTAAAATTAAACAGTCTTTCATATTTATATTTAAACATAAAACCAATAAAAGATTGAAAACTAAAGGATTTTGAATTTTTGTTATTTACTTACTCACCGCCAGTTGATACAGTTCCAGCGGGTGCGTATCTGCTAATCTGATGACATATATCATTCAACTCATTCTAGAAAGTAGATATTTGATCCCTCTACCACAGAACTGTGTTTTGTAGAGAAACAATCTCTTTATTATCATCTCCGGGTATGGGCTTACTACAACCATGAGTAGATGCAGCTGCAATCCCTTATGGAATTCTAAAAACCTCAGATGGTATGGGTCCCAAACCCAGCCCACACACTCTACCAGGATGCTCCTTCCTGAGGACATTTGCAACCAGGTCATCCTAGGAGAATGAGTCGGACTAAAAATGATTGGAATCCCATAGTTCTTTAATTTTTACATATAAATTAAATATAAAAATAAATTAACATTGTAAAAAATGATAATAAGTTATTAAAATGAATAAATGAGTTCATACCCCATCTTCTTTGGCAGGCTCATTTATAAAACATCCATCAGATTTTTTGTGAACATCCAACCACACTTCAGTTCGGGATGCTTCATGCCCTAAACTCTTTGACTTCATTTAACAAATACAAATCAACAATTTAATATATTAAATAGATAATATTTTCTTCTAAATATTTAATCTAATTAAAATATTATCGGAGATGATGTGCTTCTAGAAAGTTTTTTGACCCTGAAGTGTGAGGGATGACTTTCTTTGCCCAACATGATGCATTGTTTCTTGAAATATACTGAAATAAAAAAATTCAATTTAATAATAATGTATTCAATGTCATCTCCTCTACATATACATTTATAAATTTAAAATGATTTTAATGTAATAATATATATTTAAATAATATCTACTTCACATCACGATGTCTGTCAACAAAAACATTCCACTATTCTTTTGGTACCCCATTGGGTTGCTTCTCATATATTTATTGGACAGCCAACAAAGTATCATTGACATCGCCCCACAATATCTATTTCAATTCCTTCCATTTCCTTCCATGATTTTTTAACATCCAATTTCATGCTATCACATAAAAAACTGTAAAGTGGAAAACCATCTGTATACAGAAATACATTTTGAACATATTAATAACATGACATTCAATTACACCATAATGTATTACAATTACCTTTATCTGGGGATCAAAAACATCATTTTTCCATCTTGGAGGTATATTTATCTAATCATCATAAGAAATAGGAAGGGAAATGGGCTTTGCTTCTAGCTAGCCTAGAATTTGGCCAAGTAATCCCACAACATCATCTGTAGGGACCCCATTTTAATCGAATGAGACAACTATCTTTTCTCCATTCATATTCCACAAATCTGAAATTTTTATAGTTCTCTCCACAATTTAATTTTTTTCATATTTAATGAACAAATAGTTAGTATAAAAAAAGTGAAATAAATTTATTTATATTAAAATTTGCACCTATAACATTTACCCTCCAGTATGTCTATGATGAAATTAAAGTGTAGCGCCTCCGCCCGACTGATGTGGCTACTGAAGGGGGATTACATGGCTCAAATTCAAAGTGGATGATCATAGAGGGTGTGAGAGATGGTTCAGGGGGAGATGGTGCAGGGGGCAGGCAGCTGGTGGCTCAGATGCCATTGGGAGGGCGACAGATTGATCGGCATCTGTCATAGTAGTGGATGAAACAGAGTATCACTTCCTCCTGGTCATTCCTATCATTTAATCAAACAAAATTTAGTTCGAAACATATATTTAAAAAAACAAAATTCTGAAAAAAATATGAATGACAATAGATGGCCAGTACTAACGAAAAAATTAACATAACAATGATAATGAATGACAACATAAATGAAATAAGTGGTTGCTGAATGAATAAATAATTGAACATACAATCATTTTCACATTCAATCATTTCTGTTTCCTATTCCATTACTACATCCACTTAATTTAACCTTGCTAGAATAATATTTTCAATATCATGATGGAAAAATAATTCTTCTTCTTGTTGTTGATGACATTCAATTTCAGAGGTCAAATCTTCCACTTCATCGCCCATATCATACAAATATCTTTGTATTACGTGAGCAACTACACTCCACCTTTCATCCAAAATATCATTCACATAATATAAAATTTTTTATTGTGGTGATAAGATATATGGATCATGATGTTCATGATCACCTACATCCTTCATGTTAGAGAAGTTCACATAAGTAAATTGTAAGGAATATCTTTTAACACCTCTGATAATATAGGCCCAATTTCTTTTGATTAGAAAAACTAAAAAAATTCCCATTGTACTTTAATTCAATAATATTAGTTATATTTACTTCGTATTCCACTTTATAAAATTTAAATATACCACTATTCTATGTTTTCAAACCCTCTTCCCGATCGACTGTACGAAATCTAAATCCATTCACGTTGTAAGAGTCAAACATTATAACTTGTTTTAGAGGAACTCGAGCAAGATACATCAATTATTCCAACACCTCTTATCAAGTATCAGTATTCATGATCTAAGAAAAGAAATATATATTATTATATTTACAATATATGTGTGTCAAACAAATGTTCATATTTATTGCAATATTTACGAACTTACCCATCGTACAAACCATTCTACAAGCTCTTTATTAACAGCTTTCATTGTATTTTTTTCATTAAATGTTCGGCCTCTCATTCATCTTTTTTTTGTATAGTCAAATATTTAATAAACAGATTTGCAATTTCACTATTAGAAGCTCATATCTATGTGCTTGTGATAATTCCAATTCTTTCTGTGTCACATTTGAGGTCCTCCCAACTGATCGGTCAATAGCAAGAAATATTTTTTATTTCTGATGTATTTTCAAATGAGTCAATGTGTTTTAAACATATCCAAATCAATTAAATCATGTCTTAATATCATCCAAGTATCTAGAAAAAAAGGTAAGACACTCCTCAACCAAATACCCTTCAGAAATAGAGCCTTGTGGTTGAGCTTTATTTCTCACATATGATTTGAAATGCCCAAGATATCTGTGAAATAAAATAAACATAATTATGAATTTAATTAAGTGCCAAAAATTGTTCAATTAAATGAAAGAAATATAAATAATGTACCTCTCAATTGGATACATCCATCGATAATGAATGGGGCCTCTTAATTTAGCTTCCTCAACCAAATTCATAGTTAAATGTATCATTACAGTAAACAAAACGTAGGAAAGATCATCTCCATTGCACAAAGGGTCAATAAAAACCTATCATAAAGATTATCAAGTGGAAATGGTTGTAGAGATTTCTCACATAGTTGTCTGCAAAATGTGCAGAAATGGAGTATAACAGAAGTAATTTGTTCATGTAATATGTACGCAGTTCTAATGGTTGTATATATCGTAACAAAATATGAGAATCATGAATTTTCATTCCATGTAACATACTATTCTTAAAGTCAAAACATCTCAAGATGTTACTTGAATACCCATAAGATATGATAACATTATTTAAAACATTAATCAATGTATCTTTATCACTATTTTTCATTACAAAAATTGTCAAATGATACTTTTAATTCTCATTTGGCCAGAGATCATGTTTTATGTTCATCGCTGGTATGTCTTTGCGAGCATTGAGATGATCCCTCAACATTCCATGATGACAAAGAAATGTGAAAATCAAATTTTCACAAACATACTTCTCAATATTCATAACATAATGATTTTACCACAACAAATTAAATTCCCAATACGGAAGTTTAAAGAAGATACTTTTTTCTTCCATTGTTACGTTCCGATTTCTCTTGAGTATGCACTTCGAACTCGTTTCCCGCTATCATTAAAATGATAAACCTTCCAAAATTCTATTTCATCATTTCCATGTTGTGTCAATATTTCAGATCCAGTTAACAACTTCAGAGGTTGTCTACAATCAATGAAACCGTTAAATTTTGATCTGTTCAGCCGAAATCTATGAGATGCATTGAGAAATTTTTTATGTCATAAGTAGCACCATTTTTTACTATGATTTAGCTGTTTGGGATCAAAATCAATGTTACAAATAGGACAAGACAAACCCGTGTAAGTTTTCCAACATGATTAATTCCCTTTCCAAGGGAATTCAATACTTGTCCACATTAATGCAGCATGAATATTGAACATTGTCTTAGAAGAAGTATCAAATGTCTCAACACTATTTCTCCACAACTTCTGTAATTATTCAATTAAATGCTGAATGTATACATCAGTACCATTTCTTGGAATTTTATTTCTTTGAATAATAATCAAAATGATAAATGTCATTTGTTTCATACACATCTATGGAGGCAGATTGTAAAGGATCAAAACAACTGGACAAATGCTATAACTAGTACTCAAAGTCCCAAATGAGTTGAATCTATTGGTAGCGAATCCCAGTAGAAAATTCCTAGGATCAACTGAGAAGTATGGATTTAATGAATCAAATTTCTTCCATGATTGTGAAGCTCAGGGATGTCTCATTAACCCATCATTGTTATTATCTATAGAATGCCACCTCATGTGTTTGGTGGTTTTAGATGACATGAATAATCATTGTAATTGATGATTTAAAGGAATATAATGAAAAACCATTTTAGTTGTGTTCCTTTTCTTCTTCTTCATGAAATTATGTTGATTCTGACTTCCAACATCACCCATTAAATTCCATCTAGAAGAAATACATTTTTTACAATCCTCTCTATTTGAATCCTCTCGCCAATATAACATACAAGGATTGGGTCACACATGTATTTTGGTATATTTCAATCCAAGCCTATTAACAACTTATTTTATATCATAAAAAGTCTCGGGGATGTTGTCTTCAATAAATGCATCACACAATAATTCCAATATCATACACATGGCCTTATTTGTAATTCCACTTAGACATTTGATATGGTACAACTTCAGCATAAATAAAAGTTTTGAATATTTCAAACATCTACTATACAACAGTTGATATCCATCTTTAACTAAATCATGGAATGAATTTTTCTTAGTGAAGATTTATCTTATATTTGTATCCAAATAATAAAGAGGACAATCCACTAATATGTTACAATCTTGATATGGTTGTCCTACAATCTCAAAAACATCACTTGTCTCGTTGCTATTTGTAGCCCCCTCATCTGGTTGTTCAGATATGTTTTGATGTTGATGGTGGTCTCTTGTTGTTCTGAATGCATAATTTACAAGTTTTTGCATTTAATATTCCATTTTTTAAGAATTTGGGTGGTCATTCTATGGATTTACATCAGTGCTCAACCTATCTGTAACATTCGATTCTCTGTGCCAAATCCAACGCAAATATTGACTGGGAATTGCTTCAATATTAAATGTTCATAAACTTCATCTCTCTTCAATTATCATATAAATTGACATTTAGGACATGAAAGTATTATTCTCCCTTCAACTAATCTATTGGAAATTTCAAAATATAGAAACTCATTAATGTCGTTAATATACTGAGGTGTGTTCCTTAGTAAAGTGATCCATCTTTTATCCATGTATATCACAATGTTCCTACACAATATTACACAAAATTAAAACACATAACTATAACTAAATAGGGAATGAGATAAATATATACTAGTTGAAATCATATATAAATATGTTACATAAGGTTTTCTTATATCAATACATATGGTAAATCACCCACTAGTGGTGTAATATAAAGTAGTACCACCACAAAAGATTAGAATTAAATTTGGAAATTAGGGTGAGTCAACAAAGTCCAACCATATTAATCAACTTAAGAAAGTTGGAGGTTCCCCACTCCCATTAAATTATATAATTCTAATCATTGTTTCATGTGGCCTAATATTTAGGGGGATATATGATCCATGAGGTGGATGTGGTAATAAAGTACATGTTATTAAACTAAAGTAAGATCTGATTAAATCCGAAAAATGCATGAAATAAGTGATGCAATAATTATTTCAAGTCTCATTTGATATAAAATATGATCAAAACGTGTCATGGCTAATCATGACTCATCAAGTGGTGTTAAGAAACTACTTTTTTCTTCAAAACTTGATTTAGAAGTTTCATGTTGAAGTAAAGTCACTTGTTTAATCTAGAATTACATAAAAAAGGATTATTCTAGAATAAAAAGTGGTTTCCAAGCCCTAACTAAGAGAATCAATGATGTCATACTGAATATGGTTTATAACAAGGCATATCAAGAACATAATATAGTATAATTAGACCACTAAAAAAAGAAAAATTTATAAGAGGAAGTATTTATTCCCTTACAATAATTAGTGTAGTTTTAGTGTGATAGGTATGTTGTTATTGACATGTTGAATCTAATTTTGAAGTTATACTAATATTGTGAAAATTGATTAATGTGGATGAAAAAGACACCGCTTATAGTTCCATTCCCTAGGTATCTCACCCCTACCTAAGGGATAAATGTATTTCATGGGACACATTCCAAACTCACAAGGTTTAGAGAACCTATCATTATCCATATTTGTTATATTGGTTGCTCATCGAGCAAAGGAACCTAACTTGGTTCCACACTGTGTCATTAATATGTTCTCATAGATTATGATACCATAGATTACCCTTACCACACCATCCCATAGAATTTCCCCTATACATTTCATTAGGAGAGAATCAATTACTTAAAATAAGACCTTTATAGATACCTTTACACATTAATACATGATGGAAATCCTATTGGGGTTTTAATTTGCCTATAGTTAAGCCTCTCCAAAATATAACATAGCCATAAATGGTTGTATAATCAATGAATCATACTAAAGGGAATTATATGAACCCAACATGAATCTCTATCCTCGTGTCTCATAAGGTAAATAAACCATGGATCACATTCATGTCACATACCCACCTACATGAAATTTTAATCCACATAATAAATTCATAATCATATCCTATGGGAATATTAATCAAAAAGTACATTGACCTTTGTAACACCCCAGGATTCCATGATACGTTTCCCTTTGAGTAATTCAATAGTGTCAGTTGTACGCAACTTTGAGTTCTAACAAACACCACAACCAATCAAACTAGCCGTTATGAATAGTAATAACTACTTTTTAAAATTTTATAAATTTTATCTCTCAAAATGGAATTCATTTTTTGATTCGTAATATCGAATTTATCCTAGGGTGAAGTTTTGGTACTTTTTTGATAGCATTTATATTTTGATGAGTAGTAAAAATTACTAAATATTAATTAAAAACAACTTTTTTTATCAAAATAATTAATAGTGATAAATTATTAATTTTAGTGGTTTTAACGTATATTTAGAATATATTTTTAGAATTTAATACAATTTTGGTCATTGGACATAATTTCACAATTAAACTGGACATTAACAAGTGTCAATCTTTTGATAGTTATTATATCTTAAAAACACGCTTTTTGTTTCGACATCGGGAATTAATTTTAATTTAATTTCTTCCACTTCTGTGTTTTGAATTTGAAAAAATGGATTCCATTTTTGGAATCAGTATGTCCAAATTTTGTAAATAGGTATCTTTTATTTTTAGACATTTTGAATAATTACTTCGGTAAATATATTATTTACCATGGTTAAAGCGTAAATCTGATAAATAAGGGTTAAAAAATAATATTATAATAATAATAAATTACTCTAAAACGTGTCCTAACCATATTGGTGGATACATGTCCTACCATTGTCATCTTTGGGTCGATTTTTGGGACTCCATGGAGCCACTTGTAGGTGATAGGGACACTTTATTTTAATTAAGAAAAAGTAAATACAAAAATGACATAAGCTTATATCTTTTAGAAAAACAATTTTTACATAGGGTTATATATGTTATATTTTTTATTATAAATACTAATTAGAAATCTAAAAATATTTCCTACATAATGATATTTTATTTATAATTTTTAGACATTGAAAAAGTAAAAATATATATGACACAATAATGATGCAGTATTTTCCTTATTAATAAATGAATCAAATAATTGGTATTATAAAAGTAAAAATAAATATATTTTAAAAGTTTTGATGACATACACGAATTTTATTGGTTAATATGACATTTTATTAATTCTTAAATGAATTTGTTTCGAATTAAAAATATTTTTATAAATTTAACAAAAATCAATTATTGAGTAGTGTCTAAATTGACATAAATGAGTTTTTTAAAAAACATATATTATATTATTAATTTATATTCTATTCCTAAAAACCTATGGATAAGCCAAAAAACTTATATAATTATTTTCTTACCATTAATCGACCACTTGGGTGTCTCTTGGATGTATATATTATGTTTATTAACAATATAATATAAAAATACAATGTGACATGGTAAGTGGTAAACTAATTAACCAAGAGTTAAAATTAAATGATAAGGTTAATATAATGACCCAAACCTATCTAAAATCTCTTGGTCGAAAGGATTTAGACCCATACCCACATTAGGATTTGAATAATCCACTTTGTATCCATTAGAAACTGAAAATGATTTTATTATAAAATCATACTTTAAGTTTTTCCTAAAGAGCCCCTCACCCCTCTTATAAAAGGGAACTCTCCATTCTCATTAATTCACACCATAAAAGAAATTTGGCTTGTCAAAACCCTACCCGAATATCCTCCCAACTTCTCTCAATGCATCTTATAGGCTTTAGTTTGATCAGAAAGCCAGCCTAAGAAGCCCTTTTGATCAAATCAAACAGCAGAACCCGAAGAAGAGGTAACGTCTTCACCACCCACTTTAAAGTTCCTTTCTTCTTCAACTTCTTCATTCCTTGTTATTTACATTATAAAATATTAACTCCAGTACCATCTATATACTGTGATGTTATTATAATTATGGAACAAACAACTTCATTATTTTATCCATCCCTTGAATGACATGTCACCATACATGCGTACGTACGGCCTACTGTCTCCACGTTGTGGTGTAATTGTTATTCAATATAATATTATTTAGATGGGTATAATAATGATATATAATTCATGTAAATGACAAATATAACATGGTAATTATTCTCTCTATATGATAGACCATCCAATTATATATTATTTTAATATCTAAAGAATGATATTGTCGCTCATGCGTACATATGGATTACCGTCTCCACGAACATGTTGAGATTCATTCCCCATTGTATCCATTCAAGGAAAAATTTTACTGGATTATTAAAAATAATATTTAAGGACTTAATATCATTATGGATATGAGTATGATACAACCTATCCATATCAAACACGGCTTATATAAAATAAAATGAGTAAGTTAACACCCAAAATGACGATAATACTAAGATTTTATTAACAAAGCGAAGTTAAAAGATCATATATGATATCATATTAATATATATGATTATTGTATAATTCAATAACAATTATTTCACCACTATACAGGAGTTTAACCTTCCATCAACCAAGGAAAATTACATGTTAACGGTTTATTTCACAATCTCTTCGTTATCCGAAGTTGTTTATACGTAATTATCTACTGGGACCACTTTATCATCCACATCCATGTTTCCTAAAAATGTATTTCAAAACATTCGTACTATTTTACAGAATATGGGTTAAAGTCATTTATACCCTTGTTTTAATTTTTATAAGATTTTTATAAAGAAATCTTTTCTTCATTTTCCAAACAAGGTCCTTTTTTACCTTTTCAACAAAATTAAGGTAAGAATGTTTTTTTACTTATACAGAGGGTGAGCCTATTTTCTGCCATTATAACATTGTTGAAGCATCCTTTACAAGCTTGTAAGAATATTTTCAAAATAAATATTTTCTTTATGTGACTCTTAAATGATTTCAAAATATAAAGAGATATGTCTCGAAAAATGGTTTTGATTTCATCTATGTCAAAATCCATTGAGGGATTTTATGTTTATTTGAAGTTGATATATTATGATACAATACATCCAAATTGTATTATCATTTTTGTGATATGTTTGACTGTGGATGTTCTATTTTTATACCATTCATTGCTTATGGTTAAATTATTGATATTTCGTATACTAGTTTTTATACGAATGTTTATGATATGTTTAAACCTTTTCATATGAGGAATTTATTGGACTTATTAAGTGACAGGTGGAGTCTTTTATAGCTCATACATGCATCGGTAGGTCTAATGAGACAACTAGACGTGGAAATGGTTGAGTCCCTTTCCCAATTTGATTTATGGATTTGGCTGAGTCCTTAATCATTTTGGATGTCTTGGCTGAGGCCTTGACAAAATGTTTCAGAATGTCCGGCATTATACATTACCTCATTATGGAAATAATATTGATGGTTAATGTGGTCATTCGACTAGTAAGGAAACCCTTGATTATGTTTTATTATGGAATTATTTACTCATCTGATAATCTTTCCATTAAATTATTCATGTTTATTATTGGTAAAGGCATGTGGTTTTCAATTATTTTCCATGCTAAATATTTATGTCATTTTCCGCAGTATTACTTACCCTTACTTGCATTTAATCTCACCCCTTTCTTATGTTTCATTTTCCTGGGATATGAAGAAGTTAGTTTTGAGTGACCTTCAGGAATAATCTAGGATGCTTGGATGCTTCTAATGAAATATATTATTGTTGTATTTCTCTCTAAGCTGTAAAGTGTATCTTATGTATGAATCTGGTTTCTAATAATACTAAATTGATCGGTCTTTCAAGACATTATTTCCTTGTGATCATGCCAACATTATGTAATAATGCACCGACTCTGGGTAACTGGGTTCGGGGAGTTACAGTTGGTATCAGAGTATGTTTAGTACAAACCATGGAAATTAGAATTAGATAAAATCTTATTAGAAAACATAACCCTAGGATATACTTTGAGGATTAGTATAGAAGAACTTCCTAGAATTTTGGTATTGTATATATTTTGTGAGATTTCCAAGCAATACATCCCTATCTAGGTATGAGCTGGTAGAGGCGTCTCTGGCACAGATGTACCTAGGGGTAAAACCCAAAAACACCTCTTTGAGCTTGACTCGAATAGGAACTGGTGCACGACAATGAGCCTTGCTGCACTCTTGGTTACGACACTCCTGGGGGATATGCTTAGGATAATTCTCATTTTCTTTACCAACTGTTAATAAGGTTTATGATTATATACTTCTCAAAGAAAACTTTTTTTTTAAATTATGGATTATATCCATAAATAGTTTAATTTATGTTAAGTGTTTTACAAGTATGGAATTATATATTTTGATTCATAAACTAATCTAGTTTATGAAATTGTTTAGAAATGGCGCCTAGTGGAAGAAATGGAAACCGTATCAATGCACAAACTCCATTTAGGGATTTTCCTCCTACTCAAGATAATTATAATGGTGTTTGTGATGCAACTGGTGATGATCAGCTAATCACCATACTAGGACAACTCACTCAAGTTATGAATACTAACCTTACTCGTATGGAGCACCCTAATCCACAATGTGGAGGATCAATGTTAGATCACTTCATGAGGAAACAAGCACTGAAATTCAATGTGAGTAAAAATACCATAGTACATGACCCATGGATAAATTCCTTAGAGAAAATATTACATGATTTGGGGAGTTGTGAATGGGAAAAAAATTCATGGAAGTCTATTGCCTCACTGGAGATGTTGATCAATGGTTTTCATTGATACAAAACATGAAGGAAGATGATGAAGTATCAGATATGGAATGGAGGGAGTTTAAATAGATGTTCTTGGAAAAATACTTTCCTCGAGACCATCGAGCTAATATGGAAAGGAAATTTCTGAGTATGAGGAAAAAAGAGGATGAGAATGTCGCAAAGTATGAGGCTAAATTTATAAGGATAGAGAGGCATGCTGCTGATTATATATGTAACCCAAGGAGTATGATTGACCATTTATTTGATGGGTTAAAACCATTTCTCCATCAAGAATTAGTCTCACAAACCATCTCATCATATGAAGATATTGTCTCATGTGCTATCAAGACAGAAAAGGAATTCTCTAAGACTTATGAATTTAAATCAAAGCAACAGAAGAAGAGATCTACTGAACACTCTGGGAAAGGAAATAAGAAAACAAGGAGTAAGGGAAGAATTGAATTTCCACCCTGTGATAATTGTGGATGGAAGCACCCTGGTGGCTGTCTAGAAGGAAATGAAGTATGATACAAATGTGGAAAGAAAGGCCATCTAGCTGGTGATTGTAAAGGAAAGAAAGATGCTACTAATGTTTAATGATACAATTGTAGAGATATTAGACATTATGCAAATGAATGTCCTTAGTTTCAAGAAACATACATCAGAAAAGGCCAAGGGATCTAGGCCAAGCTTATGCAATCACTACTACTGAGGCTGAAGCCCCAAAAGATGTGCTAGTAGGTAATATAATGGTTTCCTCAAGCTTAGCAAATGCATTATTTGATTCTGGATCATTGCATTGTTTCATATCTTCCCAGTTTTCTAATAAAATTAGATATTTCCAATTTGATTTAACAAGGGAGTTGATAGTTAAAACTCTTAATGGAATTATCATTGAATTAGTGTTTTTTGAATCAGTCCCCATTAGAGCACATAAATGTTCTTTATATGCTGATCTCATCATCTTACCTATGATTGAATTTGATATAATCCTAATTATGGATTGGCTTTTGGACCATGATGCGAAAGATTTATTGTAAGAATAAAGAGTTTACGATTCTTGATGATGATGATAAGGAACACCTTATCATTACAAAAGAATCATCACCACCTAATTCTTATCTAGATCCACCCCCCGTAGATCAACTAAATTCAATTATCAGGGAGGAAGTGAATGAAATAGTTGTGGGTGAGGAAAGGAATGTTCAAATAGTGGATTTACCTATTGTGAGAGAATATGTTGATGTGTTTCCGAAAGATTTACCTGGACATACTCCAAAAAGATAAGTTGAGTTTTCCATTGATTTAGTTCCCGGTTCAAGGCCCATATCAAAAACCCCTTATAGAATGGACATTGTGGAATTAGTTGAACTAAAGGAACAACTAGAGTAATTGAGTAATAATGGATTTATTCACCCTAGTGTTTCTCCATGGGGAGCCCCTGTCCTTTTTGTAAAGAAGAAATAAGGATCTATGAGGTTGTGCATTTACTACAAGGAGATCATTGCTATAACAATAAAGAACAAGTATCCCCTACGTCGCAATGTTGATTTATTTTCCCAACTGCATGGAGCTCAATAATTTTCAAAGATTGACCTTCGATCTAGATATCATCAGTTGTGTGTGAATAAGGAAGACATTCCAAGAAAGCATTTTGAACCAGGTATGAGAATTATGAGTTTACAGTAATGCCTTTTGGACGGACTAATGAACCCTCTGTATTCATGGATCTAATGAACAGAGTTTTCAAGGAATATCTGGATGACTTTTTAGTGGTATTTATTGATGATATATTTGTATACTCCAAAATATACAAAGATCATGAAAATAACTTGCGCATTATAATGAAGACTCTGAGAAGACATGAATTTTATGGGAAGTTTAGCAAGTGTGAATTATGGCTTTAGGAGATTTCTTTTCGTGGCCATATTGTCTCTAAGGATGGAATCTTTGTTGATCCTTCTAAGACAGAGGAAATTCAAGAATATCCAGCACCAACGAGTATAATCGATGTATTCACTTTTATTGGTTTAGCCGGTTATTATCGATGTTTAGTCCAGAACTTTGCTAGGTTGGCTAACCCATTAACAAAGCTCACACATAAAGAGGTTAAATTTTTCTAGACAAAAGACTGTGAAGAATGTTTTGAAGAACTGAAGAGAAGATTAGTCAATGCTTTTATATTGATTCTATTATCGGGGAATTATGGGTTTGTTATTTATAGTGATGCATCAAAGAATGATCTTGGTTGTGTCCTTATGCAGAATGGTAGAGTTATTGCCTATGCATGACAACAGCTGAAAATTCATGAGAAAAACTATCATACTCATGATCTTGAGTTAGGTGCTATAATATTTTCCTTGAAGATTTGGAGACACTATCTCTATGGTGAAAAATGTGAGATTTATATTGATCGCAAGGTTATGAAATATATTTTCTCATATAAAGAGCTCAACATGAGGCAAAGGAGATGGCTTGAACTACTCATGGATTATTATTGCATGATACACTACCACCTGGGGAAGGCAAATAAGGTTGCAGATGCTTTGAGTGGAAAGGATCATGGATTTTTGAACAATATGGGAGTAGAAAAGGATCTTATATACATGGATCTAGTAAATATAGATATGGGAATCACCATGGAGGGTGAAACATCATTACTTTTTCAAATGGTTGCCAAACCATCTTTACTAGAAAAGATAAAGAGTTCTCAGACCAGTGATGAAGAGTTTCAAAAGAAGATTAAAGCTATGGATGATGGGATATTAAATGAATTTGTGTATGAAGATGTAATTTTGAAGTTTGGGAAGAGACTTTGTGTTCCCAATATACCTGATCTAAAAAGGGAATTGTTGGATGATTCTCATAGTTCCAATTTCCCTATACACCCTCGGAGCACCAAAATGTATAGATATTTACAGGAAAATTTTTTGTGGGAAAACATGAAGATGGAGATTGCTGATTTTGTGTAAATATGTATTGTGTGTCAATAAGTGAAATCTAGAAGGAAACATCCTGGAGGAGTCATGAAACCTCTTCCCATACCTGAGTAGAAATGGGATTATATTATGATGTACTTCTTCATGGGGAACCAAAGACTCCAAGAAGGAACGATGAAATATGGGTCATTGTTGATCATCTTACAAAGTCAGAACATTTTCTTGGTATAAGAGAAGACCTACCACTTGAACGTCTAGAAAGACTATATATTAAGTTTTGAGACTTCATGGAGTTCCCCTATCGATTTTCTCGGATCATGATCCCCGTTTTACATAATGATTCTGGAAAGTTCTTCATAAGGCCTTGGATACTGAACTTCATTTGAGCACTACTTACCACCATCAAACAGATGTAAAATCAGAACGAACTATTCAAACATTAGAAGACATGTTGAGATCATGCTCACTTGACTTTTAGGGTATGTGGGATCAAAATTTATCTATAGTGGAATTTTCCTATAACAATAACTTCCATTCAAGTATTCGGATGGCACCATATGAAGCGTTGTATAACGCCCCGGCCCTAGATAACCAAAGTCGGTGAATTATTACATAACATTGGCATGATCACAAAGGATCAAGTCTTGAAAGACCGATTAGTTTATTTTTCTTGGAAACACCAGATATATTCATAAGTCTTACATTAAATCATAAGGTAAAAAAAAACTAAAACAACATCTTGTCTTCATATCCTGTAACGCCCCGACCCCAGCTACCCAGAGTCGGTGCATTATTACATAACATTGGCATGATCACAAGAAAGATCAAATCCCGAAAGACCGATTGGTTTAGTAGCCTTGGAAACACTAGATATATTCATAAGTTTTACATTACATCATAAAATGAAAAACTACTACAACAACATAATGTTTCCAACATCTACACTATAAACCCCTCATAATATCCCTGCATGTCAATCATAATTTACTTCTTAACTACCTGGGAAAAATAAAACATAGAAAAGGGGTGAGCTCAAATGCCCAGTAAGGATAACAATATAGCGGAAACTTTCATAAATAAGAATAAACATTTAAGGCAATGTATAACTAAAAAGCCTTTTAAATATGAACTTTCAACATAGTATGGCATAAATAAAATGAAATAATGCCATTTACTTATTCACATGGATATTCTACTAATCGAATAATCACATGCAAAAATCAATAACCACTTTCATAATGTTGGAATGCATAATGCCAGACTATCATAACCACATAGCCAAGGCCTCGTGCCAAGACTACAAATACGATTTTGTCAAGGCCTTGTGCCAAGACACTAGTTTGTCTCAAGAGACCTACCGATGCATCGAGGAGCTATAGCGGGCTCCACCCGTCACTTATTAAGTCCAATGCATTCCCATATGAAAAGGTTTAAACATAACATAAACATTCGTATTAAAACTAGCATACGAAATGTCAATAATTTCACCATAAACTATGAATGGTATAAAAATAGCACATCCATAGTCAAACATATCACAAAACCTTCAATACAATATAGAAGTTTTGTATCATAATAAATCAACTTCAAATAATCTTAAAATCCATCAAAGGATGTTGACGTAGATGAAATCAAAATTCTTTTTAAAGAAATATCTCCTTTTATTTTGAAATCATTTAAGATCCATATAAAATAAAACATTTTCATTGAAAATATTCTTATAAGCTTGTAAGGAAAGCTTTGAAGATTTTATAACGGCGTAAAATAACCGCACCCGCCGTATAAGTTAAAAAAAACATTCTTACCTCAATTCTGTCGAAAAGGTTAAAAAGGACCTTGTTTTGAAAACGATGGAAAGATTCCTTTATAAACCTCTTATAAAAAGTCAAACAAGGGTATAAATGACATTAACCCATATTCTTGTAAATAGTAAAAATGTTTTGAAATACATTTTTAAGAAACATGGATGTGGATGATAAAGATATCCAAGTAGATTATTACGTATAAACAACCTCGGATAATGAAGAGATTGTGAAATAAACCCTTACCTTGTACTTTTCCTTGGTTGGGGTAGGTTAACCTCCTGTATAATGGTGAAATAATTGTTATTAAATTATACAAGAATCATATACATTAATATGATATCATATATGATCTTTTAACATTGCTTTATTAATAATATCTTAGTATTATCGTTGTTTCAGGTGATAATCGATTCGTTCTTCTTAAATGTTTGGTTACGTAAGACATGTTTGTAATGGATAGATTAAATCTTATTCATAATCAGAATGATATTAACATTATTTTTAACCCTAAAATGAGAATGAGACTTGAATGGATACGATGGAGGATGGATCTCACCGCGTTCGTGGAGACGGTAGCCCGTACGTACGCACGAGCGACAATATCATTCTTTTGATATTAAAATAATATATAAATGAATGGTATATCATATATACATAATCATTACCATGTTATATTTATTATTTACATGAGTTACACATCATTATTATACCCATCCAAATAATATTATATTGAATAACAATTACACCACGACGTGGAGACGGTAAGCCGTACGTACGCACGCATGGTGACATGTTATTCAAAGGGTGGATAGAATACTGAATATGGTTGTACCATACTTATAATAACATCACAGTATATGTGAGATACTGGAGTTATTATTTTAGAATGGTAAGAACAAAGGAAGAAGAAGTGGAAGAAGAAATGAACATAGAAAAGGGTGGTGAAATCATTACCTCTTCTTCGGGTTCTTCCTTTTGATTTGATCAAAAGGGCTCCGTAGGTTGGTTTTCTGATCAAACTAAGGCCTCTAGGTTGTAGTTAGGGATGTTGGGAGAGTATTTGGGCAGAGTTTGGCCGAACCAAAAGGCTTTGAAGGTGTGAAGAAATGAGAAGGAGGAGTTCCCTTTTATAAGAGGGGTGAGGGGCACCTTTGGAAAAGCTAGAAATATTAATTTATAATAAATTCATATTCGGTTTCTAATGGCTCCAAAGTTGATTATTCAAAGGTTAAGGTGGGGATAGGTCAAACACCACTCAACCAATAGAATTTAGACAGGTTTGGGTACTTATATTAACCTTATCTTTAAGTATTAACTCTAAGTTAATTAGTTTCACTTTTACAATGTCTCTTTGTATTTTTATATAATATGGTTAATAAACTTACTATATACAACCAAGCGACCCCCAAGTGGTCCATTAATGATTAACCTATCATAATATAAGTCTCTTGGCCGAACCTTAGATTTTTAGGAATTTAATATCAATTAATAATATAATATTTGTTTTAAGAACTCTTTTATGTCAATTTTGACACTATTCAATAGTTGATTTTTGTGAAACTCATAACAGATTGATTACATCGAACAAAGTCCATTAAATCAATCCTAATATATCATATTATCCTAGAAAATTAGTTTAATTCATTAAAAGTTTCATATTATATTTATTTGGGTATTTATAATATCAATTATTTTAATTTTTCACTATTTTAGTAATTACTGCATCATCATTGTGTCATAAATAAAATAAATTATTTAATGTCTAAAAATTATAAATAAAACATCATTATGTAGGAATTCTTTTTATCTTTATAATTAATATTTATAATCGAAAATCCAACATGTATAACCCTTTGTAAAACTTGTTCTTCTAAAAGATGTAAGCTTATGCCATTTTTATTTTTATTTTAACTTTATTAATATAATGTCTCCCTACCACATACAAGTGGCTCCAAGAGGTCCCTAAATTGACCCAAAGATTCCCATGGTCGACCATGTATCAACCAATAGGGTTAAGACACGTTTTAGGGTAATTTAGTATTATTATAATATTATTTGTTTTAACCCTTATTTACCGGATTTACCCTTAACCATGGTAAATAAAATATTTACCGCAGTAATTATTCAAAATGTCTAAAAATAAAAGTTACCTATTTACACAATTTGAACATCCTGATTCCAAATATGGAATCCATTTTCCTAAATTCAAAACACAGAAGTGTCAGAAATTAATTTAAAATTAATTCCCGCTGTCAAAACAAAAAGCGTGTTTTTAAGAGGTAATAACTATCAAAAGATTGACACTTGTTTATGTTCGGTTTAATTGTAAAATTATGTCCAATGACCAACATTATATTAAATGGTAAAAATATATTCTAAATATACTTTAAAACCACTCAAAATCACAATTTATCACTATTAATTATTTTGATTAAAAAAGTTGTTTTTAATTAAAATTTAGAAATTTTCACTATTCATCAAAATATGAAAGTTATCCGAAATGTACCAAAATTTCACCCTAGGCTAATTTTGATATTCCGAATCTAAAAATGAAGTCCATTTTGAAATATTGAATATATATGATTTCAAAAAGTAGGTATTACTATTCACAACGGCTAGTTTAATTAGTTGTGGTGTGTGTTAGAACTCGAGGTTGCGTACAACACACGCTATCGCATTATTCAAAGGGAAACGTACCGTAGAAGCTTGGGGTGTTACATTCTCCCCTCCTTCAAATAATTGCGTCCTCGCAATTTCTAGGGTATTACTGCATAAAAAGACTCGGGTGGTTCTTCATCATAAGTTCCTCGGGTTCCCACGTTGCCTCTTCCATCTTATGATTCCTCCCCAAAACTTTTACCAGACGCGTCGTCCGGTTTCTCAGCACTTGTTCTCTCGTATCAAGAATCTTGATGGGCTCTTCGCAATAAGACAGATCGGGTTCCAGTTCTAAATCTTCATAGGTGAGTACATGCGTTGGGTCAGGCATGTATTTTCTCAACAGAGATACGTGGAACACATCGTGAACTTTGGAGAGACTTGGCGGCATTGCCAATCGGTAAGCTACAGCCCCAATTCGTTCTAGAATTTCGAAAGGTCCGATGTACCTGGGACTCAATTTACCTTTCTTACCAAAACGTATGACTCCCTTCCACGGAGATACCTTCAGGAAAACATGATCACCGACTTGAAATTCCAAATCCTTCCTTCGATTATCGGCATAGCTCTTCTGCCTACTTTGAGCTGCTTTGATGTGATTTTGGATTACTTTCACCTTTTCCACCGTTTCCTCCACCAGTTCTGGGCCTACAAGTTTTCTTTCACCAACGTCATCCCAACAGGTTGGTGTACGACATCTCTTTCCATATGATGCTTGATATGGTGCCATCTGAATACTTGAATGGAAGCTATTGTTATAGGAAAATTCTACCAGTGGTAAATATTGATCCCACATACCATGAAAATCAAGTGAGAAAGATCTCAACATGTCTTCTAAGGTTTGAATAGTCCGTTCTGATTGTCCGTCTGTCTGAGGGTGGTAAGCAGTGCTCAAATGAAGTTCAGTATCCAGGGATTTCTGAAGACTTTTCCAGAATCTTGAAGTAAAACGGGGATCACGATCAGAAACAATCGATAGGGGTACTCCATGAAGTCTCACAACTTCATTAATGTATAGTCTTGCTAGACGTTCCAGGGGTAGATCTTCTCTTATAGCAAGAAAATGTGCTGACTTGGTAAGACGATCAACAATAACCCATATTGCATCGTTCCTTCTAGGAGTCTTTGGTAGCCCCATGACAAAGTCCATTGTAATATTGTCCCATTTCCACTCCGGTATGGGAAGTGGTTGCATGACTCCTCCAGGCTGTTGCCTTCCAGCTTTCACTTGTTGACAAACCATACATCTTGACACAAAATCAGCAATCTCCCTCGTCATGTTGTCCCACCAAAAATGTTCCTTCAAATCTCTATACATTTTGGTGCTCCCAGGGTGTATAGAGAAATTGGAACTATGAGCATCATCCAACAATTCCCTTTTTAGATCAGGTATATTGGGAACACAAAGTCTCTTCCCGAATTTCAAAATTCCATCTTCATACACAAAGTATCTCAATCTCCCATCATTCACAGCTTTAATCTTCTTCTGAAATTCTTCATCATCGGTCTGGGAACTCTTAATCCTTTCTAGTAAATATGGTTTGGCAACCATTTGAAAAAGCATTGATGTTTCACCTTCCCGGGTTATTCCCATGTCCATCTTCTCTAGATCCATGAAAATTGGATCCCTTTCAATTCTCATCATGTTCATAACTCCATGGTCTTTTCTGCTCAAAGCATCTGCTACTTTGTTTGCTTTCCCCGGGTGGTAGTGTATCGTGCAATCATAATCCTTGAGTAATTCAAGCCATCTCCTTTGCCTCATGTTGAGTTCTTTTTGTGAGAAAATATACTTCAAACTCTTGTGATCAGTATAAATCTCACATTTTTCACCATAGAGGTAGTGCCTCCATATCTTCAAAGCAAAGACCACAGCTGCTAACTCAAGATCATGAGTAGGATAGTTTTGTTCATGAATTTTCAACTGTCGTGATGCATAGGCAATAACTCTATCATTCTGCATAAAGACACAACCAAGTCCTTTCTTTGATGCATCACTATAAACAACGAACCCATCATTCCCCGATGGTAGAGTCAATATAGGAGCATTGACTAATCTTTTCTTCAATTCTTCGAAACATTCTTCACACTCTTTTGTCCAAACAAATTTAACCCCTTTACGTGTGAGCTTCGTTAATGGGTTAGCCAATCGGGCAAAATTCTGGACGAAACGTCGATAATAACCTGCCAAGCCAATAAAACTACGTACCTCAGTTATACTCGTAGGTGCTGGCCATTCTTGGATTGCTTTGGTCTTAGAAGGATCAACATAGATTCCATCTTTAGAGACAATATGGCCAAGAAAAGAAATCTCCTGAATCCAGAATTCACACTTGCTAAACTTTCCATATAATTCATGCCTCCTCAGAGTCTTCAAGATAATGCGCAAGTGATTTTCATGATCTTCGTAGGTTTTGGAGTATACCAAGATATCATCAATAAATACCACCACAAATTCATCGAGATACTCCTTGAAAACTCTATTCATCAGATCCATGAATAAAGAGGGTTCATTAGTCAATCCAAACGGCATTACAGTAAACTCGTAATGCCCGTACCTGGTTCGAAATGATGTCTTCGGAATGTCTTCCTTCTTTACACAAAACTGATGGTATCCAGATCGAAGGTCAATATTTGAAAAGTATTGAGCTCCATGCAGTTGGTCAAATAAATCATCAATACGAGGTAGGGGATACTTGTTCTTTATCGTTATAGCATTGATCTCCCTGTAGTCGATACATAACCTCATAGATCCATCTTTCTTTTTAACAAAAAGAACAGGGGCTCCCCATGGAGAAACACTAGGGCGAATAAATCCCTTATTACTCAATTCCTCTAGTTGTTTCTTTAGTTCGACTAACTCTACAGTGGCCATTCTATAAGGGGTCTTCGATATAGGCCTTGATCCAGGAATCAAATCAATGGAAAACTCAACTTCTCGTTCTGGAGGATGTCCAGGTAAATCTTCCGGAAATACATCTACAAATTCTTTCACAACAGGTACATCCTCTATTTGAACATTCCTTTCCTCACCGACAGTTATTTCATTCTCTTCCTCCCCAATAATTGAATTAAGTTGAGCTACTGGGGGTGGATCTAAATAAGAATTAGGTGGTGACGATTCTGCTCTAAAAATAAGGTGCTCCTTATCATTATCATCAAGAATCGTAACCTCTTTCTTCATACAATAAATCTTCGCATCATAGTCCGAAAGCCAGTCCATACCGAGGATTATATCAAACTCAATCATAGGTATGACGATGAAATCAGCAGATAAAGAAAATTTATGTGCTCTAATGGGGACTGATTCACAAAACATTGTTGCAACGATACTTCCCTTAGGAGTTTTAACTGACAACTCCCTTATTAAATCAAATTGGAAATATCTAATTTTCTTAGCAAACTGGGAAGATATGAAACAATGCGATGATCCAGAATCAAATAATGCATTTGCTAAACTTGAGGAAACCATTAAATTACCTGCCACCACGTCTTTCAGAGCTTCTACCTCAGCAGTAGTGATAGCATAAGCCTGGCCTTGATCCCTTGGCCTTTTCTGAGGTAAGTTCTCCTGACGCTTAGGACATGCATTTGCATAATGCCCCATCTCCCTGCAATTGTAGCACTGAACGTTGGTAGCTTCCTTCTTCCCCTTGCAATCATGAGCTTGGTGGCCTTTTTCACCACACTTGTAACAGACTCCCATTCCCTTCAGGCAAGCACCGGGGTGTTTCTTCCCGCACTTACCACAAGATGGATATTCAACCTTTCCCTTCTTCCCCTTATTTCCATTCCCAGATTGATCAGCAGGTCTCTTCATCTCTTGCTTTGCTTTAAAGTCATAAGACTTACAGAATTCCTTTTCGGTCTTGATAGGACATGAGACAATGTCTTCGTACGATGAAAAGGATTGTGAGACTAATGCTCGACGGAGAAATGGTTTTAACCCATCAAAGAAACGATCAATCTTACTTCTTGGGTTGCGAATATAATCACCAGCGTATCTCGCTAACCTTGTAAAGTTAGCCTCATACTTTGTGACATTCTCATCCTCCTTTTGTCTCAGACTCAGAAACTGCCTTTCCATATCTGCTCGATGGTCGCGAGGGAAGTATTTTTCTAAAAACAGATCTTTGAACTCCCTCCATTCCATATTTGATACTTCATCATCTTCCTTCGTATTTTGAATTAATGACCACCATTGATCAGCATCTCCAGTGAGGCGGTAAACTGCCATGATAACTTTTTCCCTTTCACTGCTCCCCAAAGCCTGAAATATTTTCTCTAGGGAAAATATCCATTGCTCAGCTACTACGGGATTTGTATTCCCATTGAACGTTGGTGGTTGTTCCCTCATGAATCGATCTAACATTGATCCTCCACACTGCGGATCAGGGTGCTCCATACGGGTAAGGTTATTATTCATAACCTGAGTAAGTTGTCCCAGTACGGTGATTAGCTGATCAGCACCAGTTGCATCACCAGCCCCACTATAATTATCTTGAGCAGGAGGGCAATCCCTACATGGAGTGCGTGCATTGATACGGTTTCCATTTCTTCCACTAGGCGCCATTTCTAAAAAATGGCATAAACTAGATCAGTTTATGCATCAAAATACATAATCCTATACTTATAAAACACTTAACATAAATTGAACTATTTATGGATATAATCCATAATCATAAAAATGTTTTCTTTGAGGAAGTATATACTCATAAACCCTTCATAATGATTTGTAAAGAAAATGAGAGTTATCCTAAGCATATCCCCCGGGAGTGTCGTAACCAAGAGTGCAGTAAGGCCCGTTGTCGTGCACCAGTTCCCGTTCGAGTCTAGCTCAAAGCGGTGTTTTCGGGTTTTACCCCTAGGTACATCTGTGCCAGAGCCACCTCTACCTGCTCGTATCCAGACAGGGATGTATTGCTTGGAAAACTCACAAAATCTCTACAATAACAAAATTCTAGGAAGTTCTTCTATACTAATCCTCAAAGTTCATCTTAGGTCTACGCGCTCTAATCAGAGTTTATCTAAATCTAGTTTCCATGTTTTGTACTAAACTTCCTCTAATACCAACTGTAACGCCCCGACCCCAGCTACCCAGAGTCGGTGCATTATTACATAACATTGGCATGATCACAAGAAAGATCAAATCCCGAAAGACCGATTGGTTTAGTAGCCTTGGAAACACTAGATATATTCATAAGTTTTACATTACATCATAAAATGAAAAACTACTACAACAACATAATGTTTCCAACATCTACACTATAAACCCCTCATAATATCCCTGCAAGTCAATCATAATTTACTTCTTCACTACCTGGGAAAAATAAAACATAGAAAAGGGGTGAGCTCAAATGCCCAGTAAGGATAACAATATAGCGGAAACTTTCATAAATAAGAATAAACATTTAAGGCAATGTATAACTAAAAAGCCTTTTAAATATGAACTTTCAACATAGTATGGCATAAATAAAATGAAATAATTCCATTTACTTATTCACATGGATATTCTACTAATCGAATAATCACATGCAAAAATCAATAACCACTTTCATAATGTTGGAATGCATAATGCCAGACTATCATAACCACATAGCCAAGGCCTCGTGCCAAGACTACAAATAAGATTTTGTCAAGGCCTTGTGCCAAGACACTAGTTTGTCTCATGAGACCTACCGATGCATCGAGGAGCTATAGCGGGCTCCACCCGTCACTTATTAAGTCCAATGCATTCCCATATGAAAAGGTTTAAACATAACATAAACATTCGTATTAAAACTAGCATACGAAATGTCAATAATTTCACCATAAACTATGAATGGTATAAAAATAGCACATCCATAGTCAAACATATCACAAAACCTTCAATACAATATATAAGTTTTGTATCATAATAAATCAACTTCAAATAATCTTAAAATCCATCAAAGGATGTTGACGTAGATGAAATCAAAATTCTTTTTAAAGAAATATCTCCTTTTATTTTGAAATCATTTAAGATCCATATAAAATAAAACATTTTCATTGAAAATATTCTTATAAGCTTGTAAGGAAATCTTTGAAGATTTTATATCGGCGTAAAATAACCGCACCCGCCGTATAAGTTAAAAAAAACATTCTTACCTCAATTCTGTCGAAAAGGTTAAAAAGGACCTTGTTTTGAAAACGACGGAAAGATTCCTTTATAAACCTCTTATAAAAAGTCAAACAAGGGTATAAATGACTTTAACCCATATTCTTGTAAATAGTAAAAATGTTTTGAAATACATTTTTAAGAAACATGGATGTGGATGATAAAGATATCCCAGTAGATTATTACGTATAAACAACCTCGGATAATGAAGAGATTGTGAAATAAACCCTTACCTTGTACTTTTCCTTGGTTGGGGTAGGTTAACCTCCTGTATAATGGTGAAATAATTGTTATTAAATTATACAAGAATCATATACATTAATATGATATCATATATGATCTTTTAACATTGCTTTATTAATAATATCTTAGTATTATCGTCGTTTCAGGTGATAATCGATTCGTTCTTCTTAAATGTTTGGTTACATAAGACATGTTTGTAATGGATAGATTAAATCTTATTCATAATCATAATGATATTAACATTATTTTTAACCCTAAAATGAGAATGAGACTTGAATGGATACGATGGAGGATGGATCTCACCGCGTTCGTGGAGACGGTAGTCCGTACGTACGCACGAGCGACAATATCATTCTTTTGATATTAAAATAATATATAAATGAATGGTATATCATATATACAGAATCATTAACATGTTATATTTATTATTTACATGAGTTACACATCATTATTATACCCATCCAAATAATATTATATTGAATAACAATTACACCACGACGTGGAGACGGTAAGCCGTACGTACGCACGTATGGTGACATGTTATTCAAAGGGTGGATAGAATACTGAATATGGTTGTACCATACTTATAATAACATCACAGTATATGTGAGATACTGGAGTTATTATTTTAGAATGGTAAGAACAAAGGAAGAAGAAGTGGAAGAAGAAATGAACTTAGAAAAGGGTGGTGAAATCATTACCTCTTCTTCGGGTTCTTCCTTTTGATTTGATCAAAAGGGCTCCTTAGGTTGGCTTTCTGATCAAACTAAGGCCTCTAGGTTGTAGTGAGGGATGTTGGGAGAGTATTTGGGCAGAGTTTGGCCGAACCAAAAGGCTTTTAATGTGTGAAGAAATGAGAAGGAGGAGTGCCCTTTTATAAGAGGGGTGAGGGGCACCTTTGGAAAAGCTAGAAATATTAATTTATAATAAATTCATATTCGGTTTCTAATGGCTCCAAAGTTGATTATTCAAAGGTTAAGGTGGGGATAGGTCGAAAACCACTCAACCAATAGAATTTAGACAGGTTTGGGTACTTATATTAACCTTATCTTTAAGTATTAACTCTAAGTTAATTAGTTTCACTTTTACAATGTCTCTTTGTATTTTTATATAATATGGTTAATAAACTTACTATATACATCCAAGAGACCCCCAAGTGGTCCATTAATGATTAACCTATCATAATATAAGTCTCTTGGCCGATCCTTAGATTTTTAGGAATTTAATATCAATTAATAATATAATATTTGTTTTAAGAACTCTTTTATGTCAATTTTGACACTATTCAATAGTTGATTTTTGTGAAACTCATAACAGATTGATTACTTCGAACAAAGTCCATTAAATCAATTCTAATATATAATATTAGCCTAGAAAATTAGTTTAATTCATTAAAAGTTTCATATTATATTTATTTGGGTATTTATAATATCAATTATTTTAATTTTTCACTATTTTAGTAATTACTGTATCATCATTGTGTCATAAATAAAATAAATTATTTAATGTCTAAAAATTATAAATAAAACATCATTATGTAGGAATTCTTTTTAGATTTCTAATTAATATTTATAATCGAAAATCCAACATGTATAACCCTTTGTAAAACTTGTTCTTCTAAAAGATGTAAGCTTATGCCATTTTTATTTTTATTTTAACTTTATTAATATAATGTGTCCCTACCACATACAATTGGCTCCAAGGGGTCCCTAAATTGACCCAAATATTCCCATGGTCGACCATGTATCAACCAATAGGGTTAAGACACGTTTTAGGGTAATTTAGTATTATTATAATATTATTTGTTTTAACCCTTATTTACCGGATTTACCCTTAACCATGGTAAATAAAATATTTACCGCAGTAATTATTCAAAATGTCTAAAAATAAAAGTTATCTATTTACACAATTTGAACATCCTGATTCCAAATATGGAATCCATTTTCCTAAATTCAAAACACAGAAGTGGAAGAAATTATTTTAAAATTAATTCCCGCTGTCAAAACAAAAAGCGTGTTTTTAAGAGGTAATAACTATCAAAATATTGACACTTGTTTATGTTCGGTTTAATTGTAAAATTATGTCCAATGACCAACATTATATTAAATGGTAAAAATATATTCTAAATATACTTTAAAACCACTCAAAATCACAATTTATCACTATTAATTATTTTGATTAAAAAAGTTGTTTTTAATTAAAATTTAGAAATTTTCACTATTCATCAAAATATGAAAGTTATCCGAAATGTACCAAAATTTCACCCTAGGATAATTTTGATATTCCGAATCTAAAAATGAAGTCCATTTTGAAATATTGAATATATATGATTTCAAAAAGTAGGTATTACTATTCACAACGGCTAGTTTAATTAGTTGTGGTGTGTGTTAGAACTCGAGGTTGCGTACAACACACGCTATCGCATTATTCAAAGGGAAACGTACCGTAGAAGCTTGGGGTGTTACATATCCCCTAATACTATCCCTGCAGGTCATTCAAAAATTACTTCTTTATAATCCTGGGAAAAACAAAACATTGAAAGAGGTGAGCTCAGATGCTCAGTAAGGATAAAATTATAGCAGAATCTTTCATAGATAAGCATAAACACATAAGGCAGTTTATAACTAAAACAAAAGCCTTTTAAACATGAACTTCAGCATAAAATGGAAAAGATAAAATTAATTAATGCTATTTACTTAATCACATGGATATTCTACTAGTCGAATTATCAAATGCAATATCAATAACCACTTTCATAATGATGGACTGCATAATGACAGACTATCATAACCACATATCCAAAGCCTCATTCAAAGACTACAAATAAGATTTTGCCAAGGCTTTGTGCCAACACACTAGTTTGTCTCATGACACCTACTGATGCATCAAGGAGCTATAGTGGGATCCACCCGTCACTTATTAATTCCAATGCATTCCTCATATGAACAGTTTTAAACATAACATAAACATTTGTATTAAAACTAGCATACGAAATGTCAATACTTTAACCAAAAACCATGAATGGTATAAAAATAGCACATCCACGGTCAAACATAACTCATTCGATACAATATGGAAGACTGTATTGTATCACATTAACCTCAATCAAGAATAATGAAGGATGTTGACATAGATGAAAATAATCATCAAAAATATTTGAGATAAATATCCCCCTTTTTTGAAAACATTTAAAATTCACACTATTTGTCAAGAAGCCATTTAAAAATAGATTTTGGAATCAAAGTGTCCCATACCACTTTGAAACTTTTAAAAGGAGTTTTAATTTTAAAACATTAATGTCCATATAAATAAATCCTTAAAACAATTTTTAAAACATGGACATTAATGAGCAAGATTTAGAGGAATAAGTCTTTAAAACATTTAAAAATGGTATTTTAGTTAGAGTTTCTAACCAAAAGAGAGACACTTGAATAAAAATAATTGAGGTAATAAAAACATTGTAATATCATGATAATAAAGGAATTCATGATATACTATGTCAAAGTACATTATATACACCACATAAAAGTGATTTGGTGTATAACAACAAAGAAGTCTCAATGGAATGTAAATTGAGATGAAATCTCTGATAAAGGTCGTATCCTTAGATTAAGGATAAATCAACGACATAGTTATGTGTGACAAATATAAATAAAATAAATATGATTGTATATTCAGTGTAAAACAATCAGAGGACATTCACACATATTCTAGTGAAAACAACACCAATTAATTGGATGTTTTCCTCAACAAATTGAGATTGAGTAAAAATTACTCGTATGAAGTTCATACCGATGACTTGAGAATTTATCAATGGAGTTATTATGTGTAAAAAATTATATGGACAGAAAGGAGAGTGGAAATTATGACATAATCAAATCAATAGTGATTCCACACATAATCTTGGAGTGAAATAGTTAATGAAGTATGCGTAAAGCCGAATGAGTGGAAATTGAAATTTCAACTTCCCTTATTGATTTGGTAACATACAAAACCTACACCCATGAAAGAAGGATCATACAATAATGATGTAAATATACATGAATTAAATTATATTACACAATGAATACAAACATGGGCAGTACACACACCACATGTAATAAATAAGTGGTGAATAATGGAAATCTCACGAAATTAAAAGTGAGATTAGAACCCCCTTACATTGTACTTTTTCCTTGGTAGATGGTAGGTTAACCTCTTGTATAATGGTGAAATAATTGTTATTGAATTATAAAAGAATCATTTACATTAATATGATATCATATATGATCTTTTAACATTTATTTGTTAATAATATCTTTGTATTATCGTCATTTCGGGTGTTAACGGGTTCATTTTACTTTATATTCTTTGTTATGTGATCCATTTTCGTTATTAATGGGATGTATATTATTCATATACAGAATGATATCACGTCCTTAGATACTATTTTTAAATCATCGAATGATAATTTTACTTGAATGGATATGGTGGAGAATGAATCTCATAGCGTTCGTGGAGACGGTAGTTCGTACGTACGCACGAGCGACAATATCATTCTTTTGATATTAAAATAATATATAATTGGATGGTATATCATATATAAAGAATCATTATCATGTTATATTTATTATTTAAATGAGTTAAACATCATTATTATACCCATCCAAAATAATAATATATTGAATAACAATTACACCACGACGTGGAGACAGTAAGCCGTACGTATGCACGTATGGTGAAATGTTATTGAAAGGGTGGATAAAATACTGAATATGGTTGTACCATATTTATAATAACATCATAGTATATATATATATATTATACTAGAGTTATAATTTTAGAATGTTAATAACAATGAAAGAAGAGGTGGAAGAGGAATGGAACTTGAAAAGGTGTGGTGAAAACATTACCTCTTCTTCGGGTTCTTCCTTTTGATTTGATCAGAAGGGCTCCTAAGGATGGCTTTCTGATCAAACTATGGACTCTAGGTTTTATTGAGGGATGTTTAGAGAGTATTTGGGCAGGTTTTGGCCGAACTAAAAGGTTTTTATGGTGGGAATAAATGAGAAGGAGGAGCGCCCTTTTAAAAGAGGGGTGAGGGGCACCTTTGGAAAAGCTAGAAATATTAATTTATAATAAATTCATATTTGGTTTCTAATATCTCCAAACTTTATTAATCCAATTTTTAGGTGGGTATAGGTCTAAAAACATTCAACCAATATAATTTAGATAGGTTTGGGTTACTATATTAACTTTATCTTTTAGTTTTAACTCTTTGTTAATTAGTTTGACATTTACCATGTCACTTTGTATTTTTATATTATAATGTTAATAAACTTACTATATACATCCAAGAGACCCCCAATTGGTCCTTTAATGATTCAAATATCATTATATAAGTCTCTTGGCTGAACCTTATAATTTTATGAATTTAATATCAATTAATAATATAATATTTGTTTTAAAAACTCTTTTATGTCAATTTTGACACTATTCAATAGTTGATTTTTGTGAAACTCATAACAGAATTATTACTTAGAACAAAGTTAATTAAATCAATGATAAAATGTCATATTAACCTAGAAAATTATTTTAATTCAATAAAAGTCTCAAATTATATTTATTTGGGTATTTATAATATTAATTATTTTAATTGTTTACTATTATTGTAATTATTGCATCATCATTCTATCATAAATAAATTAACATATTTAATCTATTAAAATTATAAATAAAATATCATTATGTAGGAAATCGTTTTATATTTCTAATGAATATTTGTAGTCGAAAATCCAAAATATATAACCCTATGTAAAAATTGTTTTTCTAAAAGATATCTGCTTGGGTCATTTTTGTATTCATTTTCACTTAATTAAAATAAAGTGTCCCTATCACCTACAAGTGGCTTCATGGGGTCCCCAAATCGACCCAAAGATGCCTATGGTAGAACATGTATCAACCAATAAGGATAGAACACGTTTTAGGGTTATTTTGTATTACTATAATATTATTTTTTAACCCTTATTTACCGGATTTACCCTTAACCATGGTAAATAAAATACTTACCATAGTAATTATTCAAAATGTATAAAAATAAAAGTTACCTATTTACACAATTTGAGCTTCCTAATTCCAAATATGGAATCCATTTTTCCAAATTCAAAACAGAGAAGTGGTAGAAATTAATTTAATATTAATTCCCGTTGTTAAAACAAAAAGCTTGTTTTTAAGAGATAATAACTATCAAAAGATTAGAACTTGTTTATATCTGGTTTAAATGTGAAATTATGTTAAATAACCCAAATTGTATTACATGGTAAAAATATATTCTAAATATACTTTAAAACCATTCAAATTCGTAATTTATCACTATTAATTATTTTTATTAAAAAAGTAGTTTTTAATTAAAATTTAGTAATTTTCACTATTCATCAAAATATGAAAGTTATCCGAAAAGTACCAAAATTTCACCCTAGGCTAATTTCAATATTACGAATCCAAAAATGAAGTCTATTTTGAGAGATATAATTTATAAAATTTCAAAAATTAGGTATTACTATTCATAACGGCTAGTTTGATTGGTTGTGGTGTGTTAAAATCTCGAGGTTGCGTACAATGCACGCCATTGCATTATTCGAAGGGAAATGTACCGTGGAATCTTGGGGTGTTACATTCTCCCCTCCTTCAATAAATTTGATCCTCACAATTTTTAAAATTGTGCTTGGGAATATAAGGGAAAGTCCCACATTGGAAACATAGTCAATAAAACTATCACTTTAAAAGAAAGAAAGAGAGGTATAAAGGTAATCCAAGATAACCCATACTCGGATTCCATGTAGGAAAACATGGATATGGATGATAAACTAAGTATCATGTTCTGATGGAGAGGGATAGAAATAATGATCAGGAGAATGTTTACAGTAAGAAAACCACATACTTGTATTGGGACAAACGTCCATTAGTCTCCTAGTAGGAAAGTAAACGGACAACATTTTTTTTTGTTTTAAGTAACATTACATAAGGATGAGGAATTCATTTATTATATTGACTAAGAATATAAAGATATATACTTACATTTTAAGTAGTGTTTCATTCTTTAATAAATATCCACCACTAACTCATTTTTTTTAAACGATGAGTATTCAAGAAGACTTGGTCACACTAAAAGAGCTAGAATAAACTTCTATAGAATCACATGATCCATGTAGGATAAACTATATATTTAAATTGTCTTTAGAGATTAATCAAAACCAAAATGGTTAGTATAAGATCTAATGATTTCCCAAAAGGATATTCCTTGAGAGAAATAAACACTAATCTTAATTTCTAAAATTAAACCAATAATACCCCAATGATAAATAAATACCATTCAATAATCAATTGTCCTTAAAATCCTTCAATATAATCCAAAATAATATTGAAACCCAAAACATATAAGAATTTCATTATGTAGTATCCCATGTTAAATTGTATCTCCAACTGACATTAATTACTCTTAAAGTCACATACTTAAAAGTAATTAACATAATCATTTCCATAAATAACCCAAATCATTATAAATCCACAATAAAAACATAGATAAAAATCAACCATTACTCCTCTAATGACATTCCATAGTATTCTATTTTCCTTTTGCATATAGTGTTCCCAACAAAGTGAACATCTTCCAAAATAACATTTATCACTTAATCACCAAATCATTTTTCTATACTAAGGGTATTAATTTGATAATACATAAGAACCCAAACAACATATTATTGATCAATAAAATCATTTAACTAAAAAAAAATAGTCACACTAACCAGGGACGCCACGTAGTCCAGTGGTAGGTGATAAATCCCAATTGCACTTTGGTTGTGGGTTCGATTCCCACAGCTTTGTCCGACACGACAGGTTTCCACACGGTCTATGTGTTGTCCATTTTCAAAAAATATATTTTATAATATAACCAAAATGAGATAAATTCCCCAAAATAACATAATTTAACCACAAATGTTATATCATACCTTGCATTTTCATCCCAAATTATAATAACATATAATTCTCTCAAACCCCAATGATCATATAAAACCAAATGGTTATTTATACCTATATCCACAAGAGAAGAGACAATTATTCCTCAAATATCATTCTCACATGGAAAATTGTGGGGTTACAAATACAAGAGAAAATTATTCCAATGTAAACCCATCAACAAGGAGCGCTAATACTTTTTTAACATTTCTCCAACCATTTATTTCCACATAGCTTCTTCTTTGACCGAGAAAATATCCGATAGAATAGGACATTCACTTGGGTAATGGCTAGGTCCCATATATTTACAGCAAATGACTGTAAATGGACTCTTGGTACCATTTTTATCTTCTTCCATAGTACTCTTCATTTTTCTTCAGCAATTCTTCACTTTATGTCCTTCCTTCTCGCATGCAAAGCATTTCTTTGTCCCATTGAGACACTTCCCTGGGTGTCTCCTTCCACATTTCCTGCATGATGGAAATTGAGGATTTCTTTTTCCATGGTCTCCACTACTGGAGCTCTTATCATTCATCACCTTTCTCTTCTTTGTTGAGTCCGGTAATCGGTTAATATATATATTGTTGATCATATTTTTGGAAAACTGATTTGGAATAAAGATGATATCTTTAACGCCTATCAACATTCCATTTTGTTGCACATTTCCACCACCGTTCCCACCTTGTACATCATTATCAAAGTCACTATGACTTCCTTGGGATCCAGCCATTGACTAAAACCAGAAATCATTGTGTGAGTAATAGTAGTCATACAATCATTTAGAGATTAACATGTCACCATATTCTCAATTTGAACAACATTTGGATTAACCAAGGTCATTTACTCTCACACTAGTGCAGAAAACATTTTTTACGTCGGTTATTTTTCATTATTTACGTCGGTTTTTAGGCGACGTTAATACGGACGACGTTATAAATAACGTTTTTTACGTCGGTTATTTAAAACCCGACGTAACATCCCTAACATCACGGTGTTTATCACGTCGGTTCATTAATAACCGACGTGATAAATATGTGCGGGGGGGGGGGGTTATCACATCGGTTATTTTCTAAACCGACGTGATAAAACGCCTGGGATATCGTTTATCACGTCGGTTATGACATAACCGACGTGATTAACCCTTCCCCGGGCCTATTATCACGTCGGTTTCTTAAATAACGGACGTGATAAAAAGGCCTGGGAAACGTTTTAGCACGTCGGTTATCCAATAACCGACGTGGTAAATCGATTCCCATGCCTTTTAGCACGTCAGTTATATTAAGAACCGACGTGATAAAAGGCCCGGGAACGGTTTATCACGTCGGTTCTCGAAAAAACCAACGTGATAAACCCCTACCGATTTATTTAACACGCCGGTTATAAAATAACCGACGTGAAAGCGATATTTTTTTTAAAATAATTGCACTGCTCTCACCAAAAAAGCAACCAGAAACCAAACAACAAAAATAACCATGCCAGCCCTCCCCCAAGCCCCAACTGAACCCCACCCTCATCTATACCCACCTAACAACCTGGCCAGCCCTCCCCCACCACATTGGAGCCCCACCACAACCCTTGGACACCCCCCACCCCTTGGACAGCCCCCCCCCCACCCTCATTTACACCCCCACGACCCCTAGTACAGCCTCAAACACCCATTGGACACCCCTCCCATATCCCTTGGACACCCCCACCCCTTGGACACCCCCTCACCCCTTGGACAGCCCCCCACCCTCATTTACACCCCCAAGACCCCTAGTACAGCCTCAAACACCCATTGGACACCCCCCACACCTTGACAGCCCTCCCAGACCCCTTGGACACCCCCCGACCCCTGGACACCCCCCCCCCCCCCCCCGAGCCATTGGACAGCCCCAAACACCCCTTGGACACCCCTCCCATATCCCTTGGACACCCCCACCCCTTGGACACCCCCACCCCTTGGACAGCCCCCCCACCCTCATTTACACCCAACCGGACCCTTGGATAGAACTCCCATACACCTTGGACACCACTCCCATATCCCTTGGACACCCCCACCCCTTGGACACCCCCCACCCCTTCGACAGCCCTCCCCACCCTCATTTACACCCCCCGAACACTAGGACAGCCCCAAACACCCCTTGGACTCCCCTCCCATATCCCTTGGACACCCCCCACCCCTCGGACACCCCCCCACCCCTTGGACAGCCCCCCCCCCCCCACCCCCTGGACACCCCCCGACCCCTTGGAAACCCCCTACCCCTTGGAAACCCCCCCCCCATCCCCTTGGACAACCCCAAACACCCCTTGGACACCCCCCCCACCACTTGGACACCCCCACCCGTTGGACAACCCCCCCCCCCCCCCACCGTCATTTACACCCAACCGACTCCTTGGACAGCCCCAAACACACCTTGGACACCCCTCCCATATCCCTTGGACACCCCCCACCCCTTGGACACCCCCACCCTCATTTACACCCCCCCTGACCCCTAGGACAGCCCCAAACACACCTTGGACACCCCTCCCATATCCCTTGGACACCCCCACCCCTTGGACACCCCCCACCCATTGGACAGCCCCCCACCCTCATTTACACCCAACCGGCCCCTTGGACAGAACTCCCAGACACCTTGGACACCACTCCCATATCCCTTGGACACCCCCACCCCTTGGACACCCCCCACCCCTTCGACAGCCCCCACCCTCATTTACACCCCCTGAACACTAGGACAGC
Organism: Viscum album; assembly: GCA_963277665.1. Lineage (NCBI taxonomy): Eukaryota > Viridiplantae > Streptophyta > Magnoliopsida > Santalales > Viscaceae > Viscum > Viscum album. Next base: position 1,211,900,813 of record OY728131.1, on the reverse strand, counting down.
CCCAAACACCCCTTGGACACCCCTCCCATATCCCTTGGACACCCCCCACCCCTTGGACACCCCCACCCCTTGGATAGCCCCCCACCCCCTGGACACCCCCCCGACCCCTTGGAAACCCCCCTACCCCTTGGATACCCCCCATCCCCTTGGACAGCCCCAAACACCCCTTGGACACCCCTCCTATATCCCTTGGACACCCACCACCACTTGGACACCCCCCACCCCTTGGACAGCCCCCCCCCCCCACCCTAATTTACACCAAACCGAGTCCTTGGACAGCCCCAAACACACCTTGGACACCCCTCCCATATCCCTTGGTCACCCCCCAAACACCCACCCACCCCCTTGGAACCTCTCCCCCCATACCAAAATCCAGACCAGAAAAACCATCAACAGTAGACCAAAACAAGAAGTAGAGAAAAATTAAACATTCACTTATATAACATTCAAAACTTACACTGTCAACTTCAAAAAAAACTAAATCCAACCTAAACGACTACGAAATACACAATTACATTGACAATATTCAAAATTACATTTTACATTACAAACAACTAAAAGTCAATCAAACCTGTAAAATAATTTGACCACTCCACTTGTAAGTGTTTGATATCTTCAGCAGTAAAGGGTTGAGGGTCATCAAAAAGCTACAAAGGAAAAGGATAGTAGTCAACGTGTATAATGAATAAATCAAATTGAAATATTATGAGAAAGAGGAAATCTTACCAGGTCAAAACTCAGAACTGTCCCAGTTGTTATTATTTCATACATAAATCTTAACATGTAATATCCGCATTCGATGATGCCTTGTTTCTCATGACATTTCTGCTTGAATGAGTGTAAATTCAATATATTATTTTTATGTAATAAATCAAAATGTACAAATTATAAATGGATATTTACCTTCGCATGTACATATTTGATCTTGAAATTCCTTTTCTTTGCGCTTTTTCGAAAGTGGACCCATGCCCTGTTAGAAAATAATACGAATGGGGTAAATTTAAAATTCATTATAATATATAAAACTATTGTGAAATTGAAACTTACGTTTCCAATATATTATTAAAACATTCTCGCACATCATCATGGAGAGAGAATATCCAATAAAGTGTTTTATCCCTAGGGAAAAAAACCCCTAACATCCAATGATCCCTGATAAAAGGAAATTTAACGTTAGTGGGTTTTTATGTTAAAAGATAATTAACTCTTTGAGAGGGATGTGTTTCATACCTCTCACAAAAAGGCATCATCCAACACTGTGTGATTACATTCTTTTCAAATCTATCAGCAATATAAAGCATTCTTTGTTCCTCATCCAATGCACATGCTTCAGGGGAAATCAATTGTGGGTCCACGAATCCATATACATCTGTCAGCTCATTCCTCTCACAAATTTTATACAGATACCTAATACAAAGCAGACATAAGTATACATTTTCAATAAATATAATGCAAGGAAATGGTGTTAAGACTTACATGATAAAAATTTGCACCACGTTGATGCCCAACTTATCTCCAGTGACAAACTCCATGATATCAGTTTTCATAATCCCCACACTTAGTTCACGTCCACAGACATGAGCTTCAATTGTAAAGTCATAATGATCCGCAAAAAAATTTGAATATCTTGACAATTTGTCAAGACTGCTAGTATCTGCATCTGATGTCATAGCTATCTGTCTTTGTTATTGTCTATACAGTATTTCTTTACCTTTGAAGTATTCCTGTAAAAATAAATTGAAAAATATATTAGTTTTCAAATGATAAAACATTAATAAAAATATAAAATAAAAGATATAACATCCATACCTCTATGGTAATGAGTCAAAGAAGTCTGGATGGCCAAAGTAAAAAATGGCCGATACTATGTCCAACTGTCGTCACCTCATCTGTTGGTAATGGTATCCGAGCTGATCTATCTATAATATCCTGTACAGTGACCCTCTGATTCTCTACCTCTAACTGTTGATGATGAACTGTATCTCCTATACAATATACCATCCTATATGCAACTATATGATGTTGAGATTCATCAACATACAACTCACAATAAGTAGGTAGCTGCGGCGGAGGAGGAGGATCAAAAATGGGGTCTGTAGGCTGAGGTGGGGGAGTGAGAGCTACTGGGAGAGGTGGAGTGGGAGCTGCACCCTGAAATTGTCTTTGCAAGTCTGCAAACATAAACTGCACCGATGCTCTAATCTTGTCCTCCATTGTCGCATTAATATTATGGACTTCAGCCTCCAAGGATTCTATTTTTTTTATAAACTCCCTCAACGTTAGAAGTTGAGGAACATGGCAACACTTTTCTTACCGATACACCTGCCGGATATCCTCTTACACGGCCAGGATGTTCGGGCTTTCCCAATGCCACAGATAAAATATCTTCCCTCCCAGATGGTGTAAATGTCCCCTGTAAACTCTGCTCCTCAAGAGAGTCCTGTAATAATTAATTGAACATTTCTATAATGATTGGAAATATATGACGAAAATAGTAAACTTAAATAAATAAAATAGATATCTTACAATCCTCTCAACTACGAGTCTCGATTCTTCCGAAAGATATTGTCCTTTTTTGCCCTTCCGAGCTCTTTTCAATTTCTCATGTCTAGATGGAGGGGATGGAGGGGACACCTCTCCAGAGCTTGAAGACTCAACTCTTAGTTGTTCAGTTTTTTCTGCCATCATTTGTTCTTCCAATAATGCATACCCTCCCCGAGATAAACTATGAGGGTATACATTTTTAGATTGGATCTCTTGATGAGCTTTCCTTGTTTGCTGTAAATTAAGAATAAGTAATCATTAACAAAACAATAATAAGATCATTTATATAAGAAAGCTTATAAAAGTTTACATTGCCCTTACCAAAAATGATTCTTTTCTTCTACTTTCAAAAAATTGTCTCCATGTGTCTTCATCTATAAAAGGATATATACGTCATGGATTCTCACGACTCCTATGACCATAAATGAAATCAGATGAGAGGGTTGATTTGAAATCCCTCCATCTCCTAGCAGCCAACGATAAGCATTTCTTCTTGACTCCTCCAGTGTCAGGAATATCAAATGTCATCTGATAAAAAAGTGGTTAAAAATATTATATATACTAGAAACATTTAAAGAACAGTCAAACAATAGAAAAAGATCTTACCAAAATGGTCTCCCACAGCTGAGAAATTGTCGCCTTATCCACACTTCTCCAATCATCATAGAGAATGCTTACTTTTCTCTTAGCCTGAGTTGCTACAAAACCCTTAAAATCTTTAGCATTTGGACCTCTAGGAAGATCATCATCATCAAACTCCACGACTATCCTCTCCTCCTTCGTACGGGCAAGTGATAATTTTGGTAAACGTGTGCACCCACGCTTACCAACCTTTGAACTCTTTTTCGTAATAAGAGCATGTGAATGTTCCTCCCCAGATGTATGACCAATATGCTCATCTCCAGAATCATGTGGCTGATAAAATGATTGATCTGTCATTTTCCTTCAAATCAAAAAAACAAACATTAGTTCACAAATATACAAATTCAAATCTTGTAATACTACTTAATCAGAAAATAGAAAAGTGTACTAAATTACATAATAGTAAACATTGGTAATATGGTAAGCATGTTAAACAATGATAAACATAGTAAACACAGTCTTTTGTACCCCTCTCTCTTGGATTTTAATGATCACAATCACTCTTATTATGTTATAACTTGTTTTCAAGTGTTTTTGTTGATAGGCAAAAGGTTGCCAAGGAGTTGGCCCAAGAAAGCTGAAAAGTGGACTCACTGAGTCCACCGGTCAGCCGGTGTGAGCTCACCGGCCAGCCGGAGGACCCAGGCAGTAGACTTGCCCACTGTCTGGTGCCTCCGGCCGGCCGCTGGCTCACCACCGACCGGCCGGTGGACCAGACAGAGAGCCTTCCTCTCTGTCTGGACCACCGGCCGGCCGCTGGCTCATCACCGCGGCCGGCCGGTGGACCAGACAGAGCTTTGCTGTCTGGACCACCGGCCAACCGGTGATCCACCACCGGCCCGCCCGTGCACCCAGGACATCTCCTCTTTACGGTTTTTATTGTTTTATCGTTTTGGTTTGATACATGTTTTAATAAGTAAGAAAATTTACAATATCTAACATTATATGAAAAAACTAAATGTAAACAAGAAATAAACATGTGTTACCTGTAATTTTAGGAATGTACAGTTGGATTGTTTTCCCAAATTCCTTCGTCGTGATCGTTCCTTATGGCACAAACCATGTCTTCAACATACTCATCATTATGTTCTGTTAATCTTTCCATGGAAGTAGGGATCTCACATAAATCAGCATCTTCATCAAATTCATCCTCACCAACATATTGTTTTTTCCCTTGTAAAACAACAGCCCACTACATATCTGATTGATCTACTACATAGAAAATTTGTTTGGCATGTGTTTGCATTATAAAAGAATCAGCTGAGCCTTCCAATCTATTCAGATTAACAAGTGTCATTCCAAATTCATCGTGTCTGACACTATTGTTACCGATAAACCATTTACAGTTAAAAACAGGAACTTTAATTTTAAAGTAATCAGCCTCCCATATGTCTTCAATCACTCCATAATATGCACTTGATGCCGAAATTGGGTTTCTGTCCTTAGCACTCGAAAAATGCATTGCTTCTGCAAACACCAATACACCACTATTCTGAACTGCACTTCTGTTGTCCTGAGCTTTCGTATGAAATGTATAGCCATTAATGTCATAAGCGGACCATGTTATCACATTTAAAGATGGGCCACCCACTATCCATTTTAATGTCTCTGATACATCTGATCTACCAAGAAAGTTCTTTTTAAACCACGGCAAAAAAGTTTTGTTGTGCTCATTCAAAATCCACATTTCTTTCTTCTTTGGATGACATTGTTTCAACTCATTAATATGCAATGTGATATACGGTTGAACATCAGCTATGTTATTCAAGATTTATGATTCTAACTTCTTCATATGTTCAGCTGACAGTGATTTGACTTTCAAGCCACGAATCCCCTTTCCCTCATTATTAAACCGTTCTTGGCGAGATGGAGGCAAACCTATGTGTTGCGCCGTAGCCAGGTAGCTCGTACAAAACTTTGCTACCTCCTCAGAAATATACTTTTCAATAATGGAGGCTTCAGATCGATATTAATTTTTAACATATCCCTTTAATATTTTCATATACCTTTCAAAAGGGATACATCCAACGAAGATATACAGGTCCACAAAGCTTTATTTCTCGAACTAGATGAATCATTAAATGCACCATCATATCAAAAAAAGTTGGAGGAAAAAACATTTCCAAATGACAAAGTATAAAAATTGCATCCTTTTCCAAAATGTTCAAAGCATTCACATCAATCACCTTGTTACAAATTGAATTGAAAAAATAACACAACCTCATTATAGTCTTTCTGACACGGATGGGCAATATTCAACGCAGTGCAACTGGTAGAATTTGTTGCATCATGACGTGACAATCATGTGATTTCATACCTATCAACTTCAAGTCTTTCAATGAGACAAAATTTTTTAATTTTGAAGAATAACCTTGAGGCACTTTGATATCATGAAGACACTGACAGAAGCTACTTTTCTCCCTCTTCGATAATGTATGACAAGCCGGGGGAAGAAATGTGCGTCTTCCTTTATGAGTGGGAGCTAAATCCAAACGTATTCCCATTGATAGTAGGTCTAACCTTGCATTCAACCCATCTTTTGTCTTTCCTTTAATATCTAAGCAATGTTCCGATCAATGAATCACAGATATTCTTCTCCACGTGCATGACATCAATATTATGTTTTACTTCATGATACCTCCAATATGGTAGCTCAAAAAATATTGACCTTTTCTTCCAAATATGTCTATCATTACCAGATTTCTGTGTCTTTCCCAATGTCACATGATGGTTTTTCACCCTCTGAAAATACAAATCTGGGGATAAAGGTTTTGGAGCAGTATCAAATTCTTGTGAGCCATTGAATGCCTTTTTTAGTCTTCTATAAGGGTGATCCATAGGCAAAAACTTTCGATGACCCATGTACACTGTTTTCCTCCCATGATGCAATTGACAATATGACGTCTGTTGTTCGCAAATTGGACATGATTTATGCCCTTTAACACTGTATCCAAATCAAATTTCCATACGCTGGGAAGTCATTTATAGTGAATCAAAGCACTGCATGCAGTTGAAAATATTCCATTTTATAAGAATCATACACCCTAATACCATCAGCCCATAACAGTTTCAAATCATCAATCAGCGGTGACAAGTATACATCAATATCATTGCCGGGTTGCTTTGGACCAGAGATCATGATACTCAACATGACATATTTGCGCTTCATAAAAACTTCAGGAGAGAGGTTGTAAATTACCAATAAAACAGGCCATGAACTATGTGTGCTACTGAGGGTTCGGTATGTATTCATTCCATCTGTGCACAAGCCTAGTCTCAGATTAATAATTTCATTTCCAAATGTAGGGTACTGGGCATCAATTTTCTTCCATTGTGGACAATCAGCTGGATGACGTATTTTTCCATCACATACCCGCTCATCAGCATGCCATCTTAACCTTTTTGCATCATGTGAATTAGAAAATAAACGTTTGAAACGAGGAATTATAGAAAGATACCAAAATACCTTTGAAGGGAGCTTTGTAATCTCTACATCAGCTTGTGATTTCTCTTTCACCTTATACCGTGATGTCCCACATTTAGGACACTCTTTCAGAAATTCATATTCCTTCCTATATATAATGCAGTCATTCGGACAGGCATGTATTTTCCTGTATCCCAATCCCATCGGGCATAATATTTTTTTGGCCTTATAATGTGAATCTGGATGATCGTTATCTTTTGGAAGAATGTTTTTCATCAATTGTAGCAGCTCTGTAAAACTTCTGTCACTCCATCCATGTTTCACCTTCAGGTTAATCAATCTTAACACCGCCGACAAAACCATAAAATCTGTACAACCAGGATATAATGGTTTTTCGGCATCACCATATAGACGTGCAACTGTCGGTTCTATCTCAATTTGTTCTGCTACAATATCGCGAATCATTTCTTCAATTCCATCGGAGTTACCATCTTGTGATTCATTATCATCAGTGACATTCTGTCCAGTTTCGCCATGCCAAATCCAAGGGTTGTAACTCGGATTGAAACCATGACAAATCAGATGATCTTTTATCTCTCTACTTTTCAACTTCTTCATATACAGACATTTCAGGCATGGACAGAAAAAAATGTCACTACTTGGAACATTTCGTTTAGCAAATTCCAAAAAGGCATCAACACCTTCCTCATATTCATTGCTCATTCGATGTGCCGTAATCCAACTTCGACTCATTATTACCTATAACAAATAGCAAAAATTTATATATTTTTTAGATAAGACAAATATATGTTTATATGAAAAAAATTATAATTTGAATGTAAACAATTTTGAAATATAAAACAAATCGATGTGTATTTAAAAAAATATGCTTGAATATTATTTTTTAAACAAAATATAGTAAGATATAACACCCCCCCTGGACACCACCCCCCACCCCCTACCCCCTTGGACACCCCCCTGGACACCCCCCAACACCCACCCACCCCCTTGTAAACCCCCTGGACACCCCCCGACCCCTCTGGACAGCCCCTCGCCCCTCCTGGACACCACCCCCCACCCCTACCCCCTTGGACACCCCCCTGGACATCCCCCAACCCTCTGGACAGCCCCCCCACCCACCCGGACAACCCCAAATACCCTCTGGAGAGGCCGCCACCCACTTGGACAGCCCCCTACACCCATCCAACCCCTTGGACACCCCCCTGGACACCCCACCGACCCCTCTGGATAGGCCGCCACCCCCTTGGACAGCCCCCCACACCCACCCATCCCCTTGGACACCACCTTGGACACCCCCCAACCCCTCTGGACAGCCCCCGACCCCTCTAGAAAGCACCCCACCCCTCCTGGACACAACCACCCACCCCCGACCTGCTTGGACACCCCCCTGGACACCCCCCAACCTTCTGGACAGCCCCCCCCCCACCCCTCCTAAACACCACCCCCACCCCCTACCCCCCTTGGACACCCCCCTAGACACCCCCCAACACCCACCCACACCCTTGGACAGCCCCCCACACCCACCCACCCCCTTGTAAACCCCCCTGGACACCCCTCGACCCCTCTGGACAGCCCCCCGCCCCTCCTGGACACCACCCCCACCCCCTACCCCCTTGGACACCCCCCTGGACATCCCCCAACCCTCTGGAAAGCCCCCCACCCACCTGGATAACCCCAAATACCCTCTGGAGAGGCCGCCACCCACTTGGCCAGCCCCCCACACCCATCCAACCCCTTGGACACCCCCCTGGACAGGCCGCCACCCCCCTTTGGACAGCCCCCCACACCCACCCATCCCCTTGGACACCACCCTGGACACCCCTCGACCCCTCTGGACATCCCCCGACCCCTCTAGAAAGCACCCCCACCCCTCCTGGACACAACCCCCCACCCCCGACCTGCTTGGACACCCCCCTGGACACCCCCAACCCTCTGGACAGCCCCCCACCCCTCATAAACACCACCCCCACCCCCTACCCCCCTTGGACACCCCCCTGGACACCCCCCAACACCCACCCACACCCTTGGACAGCCCCCCACACCCACCCACCCCCTTGTAAACCCCCCTGGACACCCCCCGACCCCTCTGGACAGCCCCCACCCCTCCTGGACACCACCCCCCACACCCTACCCCCATGGACACCCCCCTGGACACCCCCCAACCCTCTTGATAGCCCTCCCACCCTCCTGGAATCACTGAAAATTTACCATAACAAGAAGTTGGGCCATTCAAATAATGTTTTTAGGTGTGGAGGAAGAACTGAGTTTCAATAGATAGAGAAGGAACTCGACATTAGGTTGTCTATTCCAGGTGTGGATTTGAAGGAGTTAATGTTTGTTCAGTGACCCAAGAGATTGAATCATAAATTCAGATGTTGTGCCATTTTCTCATGATGAGGATGAATAATTGGTGGGGTTTGACTTTTAAATGGAGAGCTTAGCAGACCATCATATTTTCTATAGATCAGTAAAGGATGTTAGCATCGAACATAAGGCTTAAGGGATGCTTTCAGATCCAAATATGTATGTTGATGGATGCAATGGATCTAGTAGAGGTTCTAGAAAGAATGGTGGTTTTATTTGTTTAGGATAAGTAGTGAAGAAAAAACTAGTTAATTTTTTACTTGCTGAAAAGAGGGTATCTAAAATTTTTAACATGCCGAGGGGAAATCTGGCGAGTCCTCCTCGTGAAACTTTGTTTGCAGGGGGTGAAAATGGTGATGTGATCCCAAATCCATGCACCTATGCCATGGTTGTGTGTGAATAAAGTAGTAACAACTGTAAAAGGGCAACCCATCCAAATGGACACGCCCCAACCCTCTCGGGGATTTATAGAAAATGATGAAAAATTAGTAAAATCATAAAATTAGTCAATATTTCAAGTCGAACTAATAGATCTAGGGATGATAAATAAGATTATGGTGCCAAAACGAGTTAAAAGGGTTCTCAATCGAAGAATCTTAGCTAGTTTCAACAAAAAAATCACAACACATATATATATACTATCCGCGAAAAAAACGAACGAGTGGGAGGATTACCTGAGTGCTGCAAGTTTAGATGATTGATCTGAGGAGATTAAATATGAGAAACGATGATTGCAAAACGAATCTAAACCCACGAAATGGACGAGCCGATTCGGGTTTACGCGCGAGAGAGACGAGTCGCGACTGTCGAAGGTAAACTCGCGAATGACAATCCACGGGTCTGGGTAAATTTTTAAATGAGTTATCACGTCGGTTATTCAATAACCGACGTTATAATTTTTTTAAAAACATTTATAACGTCGGTTATTCAATAACCGACGTAAAAACCTTCCTCCGATTCTTTTTTTACGTCGGTTATTTTATAACCGACGTTATAAAGGTCTCAAAATCCGCGTTTTATTACGTCGGTTATTCCATAACCGACATCAAAAACATCTGCGGATTCTTTTTTTACGTCGGTTATAAAATAACCGACGTAAAAAGGCCTTCAAGAACCGCGTTTGTTACGTCGGTTATTGAATAACCGACGTAACAAACGCCCCCCGCTTCTGTTTTTTACGGCGGTTAATGTATAACCGACGTAAAAAACGAAGCCACGCAATTAATAACATCGGTTATTTTTATAACCGATGTTAAAGGTGTACTAAACACAGGTTTTTACATTGGTTATTAAATAACCGACGTAAAAAACCTCGTTTTACATATTATGACGTCGGTTTTATATAACCGACGTAAAAAATGGTGACGTAAAAAACGTTTTCTGCACTAGTGCCATGTTATATATATTATACTTTAAATCAGTTTGTAAAGAAAATGTAAATTATCCAAAGCATATCCCCTGGGAGTGTCGTAACCAAGAGTGTAGCAAGGCCCGTTGTCGTGCACCGGTTCCTGTTCGAGTCTAGCTCAAAGCGGTGTTTTCGGGTTTTACCCCTAGGTACATCTGTGCCTGAGCCGCCTCTACCTGCTCGTCTCCAGACAGGGATGTATTTCTCGGAAAACTACCAAAATCTCTACAATACCAAAATTCTTGGAAGTTATTCTATACTAATCCTCAAAGTTCATCTTAGGTCTGCATGCTCTAATCAGAGTTTATCTAAATCTAGCTTCCAATGTTTGTACTAAACATTCTCTGATACCAACTGTAATGCCCCGACCCAAGATAACCAGAGTCAGTTCATTATTACATAACATTGGAATGATCACAAAGGATCATGTCTCGAAACACCGATTAGTTTAGTAGTCTTGGAAACACTAGATATATTCATAAGTCTTACATTATATCATAAGGTAAAAAAACTACAACAACATCTTTTCTTCATATCCCCTCATACAATCCCTGCAGGTCATTCATAAATTACTTCTTCATAATCCTGGAAAAAATAAAACATTGAAAGGGGTGATCTCAGATGCTCAGAAAGGATAACATTATAGCAGAAGCTTTCATAGATAAGCATAAACACTTAAGGCAGTTTATAACTAAAATGAAAGCCTTTTAAACTTGAACTTTTGCATAAAATGGAAAAGAAAAAATAATGTAATGTCATTTACTTACTCACATGGATATTCTACTAGTCGAATGATCACATGCAATATCAATAACCACTTTCATAATGATGGAATGCATAATGCCAGACTATCATAACCACATAGCCAAGGCCTCGTGCCAAGACTACAATTATGATTTTGCCAAGGCCTTGTGCCAAGACACTAGTTTGTCTCATGAGACCTACCGATGCATCGAGGAGCTATAGCGGGCTCCAACCGTCACTTATTAAGTCCAATGCATTCCTCATATGAACAGGTTTATACATAACATAAACATTCGTATTAAAACTATCATACGAAATTTCAATACATTAACCACAAACCATGAATGGTATAAAAATAGCACATCCACAGTCAAACATTACTCATTCGATACAATATAAAAGATTGTATTGTATCACATTAACCTCAATCAAGAATAATGAAGGATGTTGACATAGATGAAAATAATCAACAAAACTATTTGAGAGAAATATCCCCCTTTTCTTGAAAACATTTAAAAGTCACACTATTTTTCAAGAAGCCATTTAAAAATAGATTTTTGAATCAAACTGTCCCATACCACTTTGAAACGTTTAAAAGGAGTTTTAATTTTAAAAATTTGATGTCCATATAAATAAATCCTTAAAACAATTTTTAAAACATGGACATTAATGAGCAAGATTTAGAAGAATAAGTCATTAAAACATTTAAAAATGGTATTTTAGTTAGAGTTTATAACCAAAAGAGAGAAACTTGAATACAAATAATTGAGGTAATGAAAACATTGTAATATCATGATAATAAAGGAATTCATGATATACTATGTCAAAGTACATTATATACCCCACATAAAAGTGATTTGGTGTGTAATAACAAAGAAGTCTCAATGGAATGTAAATTGAGATGAAATCTCTCATAAAGGTCGTATCCTTAGATTAAGGATAAATCAACGACATTGTTATGTGTGACAAATATAAATACACTAAATATGATTTTATATTCAGTGTAAAACAATAAAAGGACATTCACACATATTCTAGTAAAAACAACACCAATGAATTGGATGTTTGTCTCAAAAAATTGAGATTGGGTAAAAATTACACTTATCAAGTTCATACCGATGAATTGAGAATTTATCAATGGACTGATTATGTGTATAAAAATTATATACATAGAAATGGGAGTGGAAATTGTTACATAATCAAATGAATAGTGATTCCACACATAATTTTGGAGTAAAATAGTCAATGAAGTATGCATAAAGCCGGATGAGTGGAAATTGAAATTTCAAATTCCCTTATTGATTTGGAAACATAAAAAACATACACACATGAAAGAAGGATCATACAATGATGATGTAAATATACATGAATTAAATTATATTACACAATGAATACAAACATGGGCAGTACACACGCCACATGTAATAAATAAGTGGTGAATAATGGAAATCTCACGAAATTAAAAGTTAGATTAGAAACCCCTTACTTTTTACTTTTTCCTTGGTCGACGGTAGGTTAACCTCCTGTATAATGGTGAAATAATTGTTATTGAATTATACAAGAATAATTTACATTAATATGATATCATATATGATTTTTTAACATTGATTTGTTAATAATATCTTAGTATTATCGTCATTTCGGGTGTTAACGGGTTCATTTTAATTTATATTATTTGTTATGTGATCCATATTCATTATTAATGGGATGTATATAATTCATATCCAGAATGATATCAAGTCTATAGATACTGTTTTTAAATCATCAAATGATAATTATACTTGAATGGATGTGATGGAGAATGAATCTCATCGCGTTCGTGGAGACGGTAGTCCGTACGTACGCACGAGCGACAACATCATTCTTTTGATATTAAAATAATATATAATTGGATGGCATATAATATATACAAAATCATTATCATGTTATATTTATTATTTAAATGAGTTACACATCATTATTATACCCATCCAAAATAATAATATATTGAATAACAATTACACCACGACGTGGAGACGGTAAGCTGTACGTACGCACGTATGGTGACATGTTATTCAAAGGGTGGATAGAATACTGAATATGGTTGTACCATATTTATAATAAAATCACAGTATATATATATTATACTGGAGTTATTATTTTAGAATGGTAATAACAAATAAATAAGAGGTGGAAGAAGAAAGGAACAAGAAAAGGTGTGGTGAAAACATTACCGTTTCTCCGGGTTCTTCCTTTTGATTTGATCAAAAGGGCTCCTTATGTTGGATTTCAGATCAAACTAAGGAATCTAGGTTGTATTGATGGAAGTTTAGAGAGTATTTGGGCAGGGTTTGTCCCAACTAAATGGTTTTTGAGGTGTGAAGAAATGAGAAGAAGGAGTGCCCTTTTATAAGAGGGGTGAGGGACACCTTTGGAAAAGCTAGAAATATTAATTTATAATAAATTAATATTCCGTTTCTAATAGCTACAAAGTTGATTATTCAAAGGTTAAGGTGGGGATATGTCTAAAAACATTCAAAAAATAGAATTTAGAAAGTTTTGGGTTACTATATTAACCTTATATTTTAGTTTTAACTCTTAGTTAATTAGTTTGACATTTACCATGTCACTTTTTATTTTTATATTATATAGTTAATAAACTTACTATATACATACAAGAGACCACAAAGTGGTCCATTAATGATACACCTATCATTATATAAGTCTCTTGGACGATCCTTAGATTTTTATGAATTTAATATCAATTAATAATATAATATTTTTTTTAAAAACTCTTTTATGTCAATTTTGACACTATTCAATAGTTGATTTTTGTGAAACTCATAACAGAATGATTACTTCAAAAATAGTTACTCAAATAAATCCTAATATGTCATATTAACTTATAAAATTATTTTAATTCAATAAAAGTAGCAAATTATATTTATTTGGGTATTTATAATATCAATTATTTTAATTTTTCACTATTATGGGAATTATTGCAACATCATTGTGTCATAAATAAATTAACTAATTTAATCTCTAAAAATTATAAATAAAATATAATTATGTAGTAAATATTTTTATATTTCTAATGAATATTTATAGTTGAAAATCCAACATATATAACCCTATGTAAAAATTATATTTCTAAAATATATATGTTTGTGTCATTTTTGTATTCATTTTCACTTAATTAAAATAAAGTGTCCCTATCACCTACAAGTGGCTCCATGGGGTCCCCAAATCGACCCATAGATACCTATGGTTGAACATGTATCAACCAATAAGTCTAGGACACGTTTTAGGATAATTTAGTATTATTATACTATTATTTTTTTAACCCTTATTTACTGAATTTACCCTAAACCATGGTAAATAAAATATTTACCGCAGTAATTATTAAAAATGTCTAAAAATAAAAGTTACATATTTACACAATTTGAACATCCTGATTCTAAATATGGAATCCATTTTTCCAAATTCAAAACACAGAAGTGGCAGAAATTAATTTAAAATTAATTCCCGTTGTTAAAACAAAAAGCGTGTTTTTAAGAGATAATAACTATCAAAATATTGGCACTTGTTTATGTCTGGTTTAAATGTGAAATTATGTTCAATGACCCACATTGTATTACATGGTAAAAATATATTATAAATATACTTTAAAACCCTTGAAATTCATAATTTATCACTATTAATTATTTTTATTAAAAATGTTGTTTTTAATTAAAATTTTGTAATTTTCACTATTCATCAAAATATGAAAGTTATCCGAAAAGTACCAAAATTTCACCCTAGGCTAATTTTTATTTTCTGAATCCAAAAATGAAGTCTATTTTGAGAGATAGAATTTATAAAATTTCAAAAAGTATGTATTACTGTTCATAACAGCTAGTTTGATTGGTTGTGGTGTGTTAAAATCTTGAAGTTGTGTACAAAGCACGCCATTGCATTATTCGAAGGGAAACGTACCGTGGTAGCTTCGGCTGTTACTAGTTGTATGGAAATATATGTCACACAACAACATATTGGGATGATGTTGGTGAAAGAGAACTTTTTTTCTCGTAACTAGTAGAGGAAATGATGGAAAAGATAAAGGTAATCCAAAACCACACCAAAGTAGCTCATAGTAGGCAGAAGAGATGTGCCGATAATCTAAGGAAGGATTTGTAATTTCATGCAGGAGATCATGTTTTCTTGAAGGTATCTCCATGGAAGGGAGTTATACGTTTCGGTAAGATAGGTAAATTATGTCCCAGGTAAATCAGACCATTCGAAATTCTAGAACGAATTGGGGTTGAAGCTTACCTATTGGCAATGCCGCCAAGTCTCTTCATAGTACACGATGTGTTCCACGTATCACTGTTGAGAAAATACATGCATGACCCAACACATGTACTCAGCTATGAAGAATTAGAACTGGAACCCAATATATCTTATTGAGAAGAGTCCGTCAGGATTCTTGATACAAGAGAACAAGTGCTGAGAAACCGGATGACCCGTCTGGTAAAAGTTTTACGGAGAAACCACAAGATGGAAGAGGCAACGTGGGAACCCGAGAAACTTATGATGAAGAACCACCCAAGTATTTTTGTACAATAATTATCTAGAAATTTTGAGGACAAAATTATTTGAAGGAGGAGATAATGTAACACCACAAGCTTACATTGTACTTTTCCCTTTGAGTAATGCAATATCATGTGTTGTACACAACTTCGAGTTCTAACACACACCACAACCAATCAAACTAGCCGTTATGAATAGTAATACCTAATTTTTGAAATTTTATAAATTTTAACTCTCATAATGGACTTCATTTTTGGATTCTGAATATCGAATTTAGCCTAGGGTGAAATTTTGTTACTTTTTGGATAACTTTTATATTTTGATGAATAGTGAAAATTACTAAATTTTAATTAAAAAAATCTTTTTTAATCAAAATAATTAGTAGTGATAAATTATTTATTTGAGTTATTTTAAAGTATATTTAGAGTATATTTTTATCATTTAATACAATGTTCATCATTGGACATAATTTTACAATTAAACCGGACATAAACAAGTGTCAATATTTTTATAGTTATTATATCTTAAAAACACGCTTTTTGTTTTGAAAACGGGAATTAATTTTAAATTTATTTCATCCAATTATGAGTTTTGAATTTGGAAAAAAAGATTCCATATTTGGAATCGGGATTTCCAAATTGTGTAAATAGGAAACTTTTATTTTTAGACATTTTGAATAATTACTTCGGTAAATATTTTATTTATCATGGTTATAGAGTAAATCTGGTAAATAAGGGTTAAAATAATAATATTATAATAATAAATAACCCTAAAATGTGTCCTAACCTTATTTGTGGATACATGTCCGTTCATGGTCATCTTTCGGTCTATTTTCGGGACCCTATGGAGCCACTTGTAGGTGATAGGGACACTTTATTTTAATTAAGATAATGTAAATACAAAAATGATATAAGGTTATGTCTTTTAGAAAAACAATTTTTACATAAGGATATATATGTTATATTCGTTATTATAAATAATCATTAGAAATCTAAAAAGATTTCCTACATAATGATATTTTATTTATAATTTTTAGACATTGAAAAAGTAAAAATATATAGGACCCAATAATGATACATTATTTTCCTTATTAATGAAAGAATCAAATAATTGGTATTATAAATGTGAAAATAAATATAATATGAATGTTTTTATGAAATAAACTAATTTTATTGGTTAATATGACATGTTAGTATTGATTAAATGAATTTTGTTTGAATTAATAAAGTTGTTAAGACTTTAAAAAAATCTTATCGAGTAGTGTCAAAATTGACATAAATAAGTTTTTTTAACAAATATTATATTATTAACTTATATTCTATTACTAAAAACCTAAGGTTCGGACAAAGGACTTATATAATTGTTGATTTATCATTAATGGGCCACTTGGGGGGTCACTTTGATGTATATTGTAAGTTTATTAACTATATATTATAAAAATACAATGTGACATGGTAAGTGGTAAACTAATTAACAAAGAGTTAAAACTAAAAGATATAGTTAATATAATGACCCAAACCTATCTAAAATCTATTGGTTGAAAGGATATTGACCCATACCCACATTATAATTTCTGTAATCCACTTTGGATCCATTATAAACGGAATATTATTTTATTATAAAATAATACTTTAAGTTTTTTTTAAAGAGCCCCTCACCCCTCTTATAAAAGGGAACTCCCCCTTCTCATTAATTCACACCTTCAAAGACATTTGGCTCGGCCAACCCCTAACCAAAAATCCACCCAAATTCACTCACTTCATCCTAGAGGGATTAGTTTGATCATAAATCCAACCTAAGGATCCCTTTTGATCAAATCAGAAGGAAGAACCCAAAGAAGTTGTAACGTCTTCACCAACCTCTTTAAAGATCCTTTCTTCATCAACTTCTTCTTTCCTTGTTATTTCCATTAAAAAATAATAACTCCAGTACCATCTATGTAATGTGATGTTATTATAATTATGGAACAAACAAATTCATTATTTTATCCATCCCTTGAATGACTTGTCACCATACGTGTGTGCATACGACCCACCGTCTCCACATTGTGGTGTAATTGTTATTCAATATAATAATACATAGATGGGTATAATAATGATGTATAATTCATGTAAATAATAAATATAACATGATAATGATTCTATCTATATGATATAGCATCCAATTATATATTATTTTAATATAAAAATAATGATATTGTCGCTTGTGCGTATGTACGAATTACCGTCTCCACGAACGCAACGAGATTCATTCCCCATCATATCCCATCAAGACTAAATTTTATTAGATGATTAAAAATAATATTTAAGGAATTAATATCATTCTGGATATGAGTATGACACAAACTATACATAACAAACATGGCTTATATAAAATAAAACGAGTAAGCTAACACCCAAAACAACGATAATACTTAGATTTTATTAACAAAGTGATGTTAAAAGATCATATATGATATCATATTAATATATTTGATTATTTTATAATTCAATAACAATTATTTAACCATTATATAAGAGGTTAACCTACCATCAACAAAGGAAAATTACAAGGAAAGGGTTTATTTCACAATCTCTTCATTATCTGAGGTTGTTTATACGTAATTATTTACTGGGACCTCTTTATCATCCACATCCATGATTCTTAAAAATGTATTTCAAAACATTCTTACTATTTTACAGAATATAGGATAATGTAATTTATACACTTGTTTGATTTTTTATAAAAATTTTATAAAGGAATATTTCTGTCATTTTTAAAACAAGGTCCTTTTTAACCTTTTCGACAAATTTAAGATAAGAATGTTTTTTTAACTTATACGGCGGGTGTGGCTATTTTCTACTGTTATAACAACGTCGAAGATTCCTTTACAAGCTTATAAGAATATTTTCAAAATAAATATTTTCTTTATATGACTCTTAAATGATTTCAAAATATAAAGAGATATGTCTCTAAAAAAGGTGTTGATTTCATCTATGTCAACATCCTTTGAAAAATTTTATGTGTATTTGAAGTCGATTTATTATAATACAAAACGTCCATATTGTATTGATGCTTTTTTGATATGTTTGACTGTGGATGTGCTATTTTTATACCATTAATTTCTTATGGTTAAAGTATTAACATTTTGTCTACTAGTTTTAATATGAATGTTTATGATATTTTTCAAACTTTTCATATGAGAAATGTATTGGACTTAGTAAGTGATGGTTGGAGCCCACTATAGCTCCTCGATGCATCGATAGGTCGCATGAGAAAACTAGACGTGGAATTCACTGAGGCCCTTTCCCAATTTAATTTATCGTTTTGGAAGAGTCCTTAATCATTTTAGATGTCTTGGCCGAGGCCTTGACAAAATGTTTCAGAATGTCTGATATTATACATTACCTCACTATGGAAATAATATTTATGGTTTATATGGTCATTCAACTAGTAGAAGACCCCTAATTATGTTTTATTATGGCATTATTTACTCAGCTCATAATCTTGCCATAAAATTATTCGTGTTTATTATTTGTAAAGGCATGTGGTTTTCAATTATTTACCATGCTTAATATTTATGTCAATTTCCATTGTATTACATACCCTTACTGAGTGTTTGAGCTAACCCTTTTCTTATGTTTCATTTTCCCAGGATATGAAGAAGTTAGTTATGAGTGACCTGCAGGCTTAATCTAGGAGGCTTGGATGCATCTAATTAAAAATATATTATTTTTTTATTTCACACCAAGTTGTAAAGTGGATCATATGTATGAATCTTGTTTCCAATAATACTAAATTGGTCGGTCTTTCGAGAAATGATTTCCATGTAATCATGCCAATGTTATGTAATAATGCACCGACTCTCGGTAATTGGGGTCGGGGCGTTACAACCTTAGAGTTACCCCCTTATGAAATCTCATTACATCCTCATTAATGCCATCTCAAGGAACCAACACCATCTCAATCCCCTAACTCATTTAATTATAACATATATTATAAATTAATAATATTTAATTAATAGAACGAATTCATATTAATAAAATTATTCATACTTTAGGGACAATTATATATCATGCCTGCAACTTCAAGCAATGGGGTATGGATAACTCATAGAACACCTCTGAGCCCATTTCAAAAAAAACCCAAATATATGAAGTCAATCCAATAAATTAATTCATCCAAATTTGATGATAAACCAAAACAAATTATGGGAATGACTCAAAAATAATGAAACTACTTAAACCTTATGCATTTTTCTTCCACAAGATTCCTCTAAACATTATACACAAAAACATACCTCAATATGAGAAAACCACTGACAGTAGGGGACGGGAGCCGACCTAGGGCAGGAACTCAATGAGGTTGAGGGAGAAGTCGGTGTTTCAGGTGTTGGTGTGATAATGGGGGTCAGCAGCGACTGACGGTGAGGTCATCGGTGAGACGGGAAGGGGGAACACTTGGGTTGGGGCTCGTTAGGGGGAGAAACCTTGCGAGGTCGGGGGGAGAAGAGAGTCGGCTCAGGTGGGGGGGGGGGTGTCACCCCTGTAAAAAAATAAATTGGTTTTGCAGCAATTTTTAATAAAACAGTACTAAATGATCGCCACTAAAGGATATTTATATTTCAGTGGTATTTGTAGCTGATGAGAGGAGGGGGTTTCCAATATTTTAATCAAAATTTTATTATTTTTTTTAAAATAATAAATATTTTTCTCAACCAAATATTTTAATTAGTGCCTTTGAGTTTGATACAAGTGTTAATAACTCTTTAAAACATCATCTCTTACTCAATAATTCATTTATTGACCTTATTTTGTAAATTATTATATATCCATTTTCATGAAAATTGAAATATTTCAAGAAAAAACAAAAAAATCACCCTACCCATTTTTATACATGAAGAATACAAATACGAACTAAATATTTTAGAAATAAATTTTCTAAATATTATAAATTAAATTTTATTTAAAATAAAAATTTCCTAAAAAAATACAAGTTTTAAAACTACAACTGATTTTATAACACTTTGAAAATTTTATTAAGGTGTACAAAAATTATATTCCAATAATAATTAAATAAAACCTAAATTAATGAATCTAAAATATGATATTATTTTTTCTTTTAAATAATAATATTAGTTATAAAACATTAAATAAATTATTATGTATTACAAAAACCCCACACATAATATATCATTTTCAAAACTTATATATTCATTCCATGATGTAAATATATAATATTTTCACATATAAGATATAAGAAAATTATTTAAACATTCATGGGTGTTTTTACTATTTAATTGGACCATTTACTTTTCTTTAGGGTCATATTTCTATTATTGTGGTCATGTTACTATTCCATCAAATAATATTCCTTATAATAAAACATATTTCATTTTTAATTTCCATTGGATTAAACTATTTAATTACCCAAAAAATTATATTATAAGTACATGGTTTGTTACACTTCCAGCGTGTATTAGTCATATTATTGATTTAATAATAGCCATGCACTTTGGGCTGGTATATATTTTACCTTATGACTTTAGCGCTCATATTATTAGAACATTGTAGAACATGTGAGTCAATATAAATTATATTGTAGTGGACATGTTAGTTTTATAATGTTTATCCTATACATATTGAAATTTAGTATAATACATCAAAAAGACGAGTTACAATTCTAATAGTTAGGAATCATAATTCCAATTTTTAATTTAAAAGATTTTAATTAATTTTAATATTCATTACTTGTGGATAGTTTATGTAAGTAGGAATATTTTGTGTGTGTTTTAATGATATATGAAACCCCATTGATAGTACAATCAAACGATTTATTTCTATGTAATGGGTGTTCACTTGATGTCAGTGTGTATTATTTACTTATGGACATATTAGTTTTTGAGATGATAAATTTTCACTTAATATTGGTTATACACTAGCAGGTATATTACCAAGAAA
Organism: Viscum album; assembly: GCA_963277665.1. Classification (NCBI taxonomy): domain Eukaryota; kingdom Viridiplantae; phylum Streptophyta; class Magnoliopsida; order Santalales; family Viscaceae; genus Viscum; species Viscum album. The sequence continues at coordinate 1,211,879,179 of OY728131.1, read as the reverse complement.
TAATGAATTATTATCATTGGAGAGAAACCATCAAATAAGTTAATGTTGAAAAATATGTCTATTATGGAGAATTGGAATTCTAGGTAGGTTTTACAGGGTCATTTAATCAAAAACATCATGGAGATCACTGCTTAAGGTGTAATTATTTTGTTAGATGGTGTAAGAGTACAACATATTATCTTTCCACTCATAGTGGACCATTATCAGGATTGTTTTCTAAGAGATTCCTAGGGATTCTCTATAAGAGTGAAGTTGAGAATATAATTTATCTAATACTAGTGAGTTAAACCAATATAGCTTTTATCTTCTATAATTTTATTATAAGTGAAATAAAAACCCTAGACTCAACTAGAATACTTGTTTGATAATGGATTTATCCAAAATAGTACATAAATATGGGGGTTCTCATTTATGATTTCCCAAAAAAGAATATTGAACATTATGATTTTTCATTGATTAAAGGAATGCAAATAGAATTAATTTTATGAAACGGAATCTAATTCCATGTATTAATGATCATTTTCACCTGATAAGGGATTCTTCTATGAACTATAATATCAATTTGAGGGAATTGAATCATCAACTAAGATTGATAACTTCTAATATTATATGAAATAATTTTAGGGTAAGGTAAGACCTGTATGATTTCATTAAATTCACTCCCATATTGACAAATTCCCCATTTTTATTTCTATAAATAATTGAATCTTACATACCTTCTAGATTAGTTTCTAGTTGTTTTCCTTGGATACATATTGGTGTATTGTCATAATCACGAATATCATCACAATAAAATAAAATCCATATTCTTTACACTGAGTGAGCATCAATTATACACCAATAAAACTATGTATAGTTTTTGGACTTATATAGTTCCTTCCATGGGTCACATAACCATATATTATGGTGTGTTTGTGGACCTGAAAAATGATTATCAGATGTATCTTTAGAGCATCCGAATATAATTTTTGATATTTACGGAATTTTCCGATTCTTAGGATATTATAGAAAGATTATCAAAGACTATTCTTGTTAGAAATAAATTAAAATAGTCTTGAAAAAAATTGGTTTCATGTTTAAATGGTCAATATAATGTGTGAATTACTTATAGAAGTTAAATAATCATTTTACCCATGTATCAATTTTTATCCTTCTCGGGCCAAATGAAGTGTATAACATGTTTTCTGATGCACTCGGATTGGACTTGATTTAGTAATGTTGAAAATTGGTTGAGTTATTCCATATGGATCATGTCAGTTGAGGCCACACAAATGGAATTATTCTATTCATGATCCATAGTTATTATTAGTAGTTTATGACACAATGTGATGGTGGTATTAACCTCAGGGAGAAATATTTTTTGATTATATTATCAAAAAAAATCTTAATTAAATATTTCCATAGCGGAATTTAATGATCTAATAACTAGGATGGGTAGATTATATGAAATCACTTAATTTTCTAAAGTCTTATACCCGAGGGAAAATAAAATAGGGTATCTAAATGTTTGTGCGAAATGATATAGACTTGTATAGTTATAGAGCCCTGTTTGTAGAGGATGATGATCAATTCACTTGATGACATGAACTTGTAAGTCCACATGTGGCTATATTCAATTACATTTGTGTCCTCACACATTAATCCTACAATAATGACCCAGGTCAAGGAATGGAAGTATGATGATATGGAGTTTCCATAAATGTGGGATAGTTTGGAAGGTGGGGTGCTAACACCTTACATGACTATATATAGTGATGAGATTATATAAGTTTAAGGTTTTGTTTTTATTGCTATTTTTTTGTGGGATGTGTTGTTTCGTGTTAGTATCTCCTTGAAGTGGGTATTTCATGATAGTTTGTCTAAGATATAGTGCGATATTTCGAGAATGTATTGGTAGAATGGATTGAAAAAGAATATCGTAGTATTTTATAAAAGATGATACTACATGAAGTAAGAGATGGGTGATAATCGTTGAATGATTTTTCCTCTACAGTCATTTCCCATTCTATATTTTAATGGTATGATTTCCTAATGGTGTATATTTTAGGACTTTTTGAACTCTTTATTAGAATGATTGTATATGTGTTATTATACACTTTTGTACAAAAGTGGTCAATATCGCGCTAATCTAGAAATCATTTATTGTTCATTAGTTGGGATGCTAATAATTTAGAGATATATTATAGTTTTACAGGGTTTATTGAAAAAAAATTCATATCATGATCCACATTATACATCATTCTTATTTAAAGGATTGTATAAGTTACATTGTAATTAGGTGTTTTGGGGATCAAATTTTCAAACATGGATAATTAAAAACCAAGAATTTTACATTCATGTGTTAGGAGAAATGTTTTAGGAATGCATATGTGATTTTGGATGATCATTGGGGTAAATGATAACTTGTTTATTTCAACTATAAAAACAGTTATCTGGTAACTATTCACATAACACCAAACAAGGCTCAATTTGCAAGGTCGTGTAGATAAACTTTATTTTGGATGGGGGTGGGTGAGTTAGTGGTATTAAGATAGAGTCTCATGTATTATCATTCATAATAAATTTACAATATTTTGACATTTTCTATACAACCAAGAGTAGAAAAAATTCTTATGCGGAACGACGTCACCAAACAATTTAGTTTACAGAGGGTTATAGTGTATTCCTTCAGGTGATGATGGGATTTGGGTACCCATCAGTTTCAGATATTTGGCATGTTTTCACCCATTTTTGTTAGACTAGTTTTCATTTTTAGGGGATCAAACTAGTTAAATATAGATTTCTTCATCAAACCATCATTCAATATTTTGGTAAAATCTATAAGGAACTTTTCATGTGATCGATTTTGTTTATGTTGAGTTTGTAGAATATGTGTCTTTTGAGTAGTACTAGATTAATATTTTTAATTATTGAGAGAATTATTTTATGGTGAAATAATATGATATTAGTCAATCTGAGATGGAATAATAGTAATGTTCTAGAGGAAACCTTGGAAAGGGAAGATGATATATAGGTCTAGTGGCCTAAACATTTCTCTACAAAAGTATAGTGTTTCTTGGGATTTCTAACTGATAATGGGATTTTATGTGAATGGTACATTATAATATCTCATACTTTCCTAGAACAATCTATAACTTATTTAGAGGTACCATTCTTTCTTTTATTTATATTTTTGTGTGGTTTTTAAAAGGTGTTTTTGGTGGGTTTTGGATGTATGGGGGTGAGGTAGTTCATTATTGGAATATAGTTTTCTATTAACATATAAGTGCTAATGAGATGTGATATGATAGGTGGTAATTAGGTTAATTGGTTAATGAATAATTGTAAATGTTGAATAAAGGATAGAATGATTTGAAATGTCTATATTCAAAAAGAAATGGTTCGATGTTTTAAATATTATAAATTGTCATTGATGTTGATCCTAGATATTATTGAATATTGAAATTCAATTGGTTCAAGACTAACAGACCATATAATTGTGATTTTTGGGATGGATTGATCCAACATTTAAAAATTATTTTGTTTATAGATGGATGATTTATGATCCTATGATTTTAGTTTTTGAATGTGTCTTAAATTAACCATGATTTTGTTGTTAATAAAAATTGTTTATGTGCATGTGATATTTGTACATGAATAATGCTCCATGAATCCATGATATTGTACTTGGAATGAAACACCAAGGTACCATAATTTAATTAGACCATAATGATAATTAATTCCCATGTGAATTAGTGCTTTGATCCAATGATATATGGTTTAGACTTTTTAATGGGCCAAAGGAGGTATAAATGACACGATTTCAATTGATAACCCATAGGTCAATATGGTTAATTGAAAAATATCAAAAAAATTAAAACTTTTCTCTTCTCCATTACTAGATTTTTATTCCTTATTATAGTGAATATTATTACAACCATGCTCTTTTATACACATAGAAACCTGATTTATTACTTTAACATACCCCTAATACAACTCATATGATTGATAGGACTAGTTTTATTTATGGATTAGGAACATCACATGAAATCCAAACACAAACAAATACCCCATAATTATTGAAAAAATATTTTACAGTACCACCACATTCAATCGTACATAGCATTGTAAGGGATAAACTGACGAAATACATAAAAAAAGGTGAGCTAGAAAGCCCAGTAATGGAGTAAACCTAAAATAAAATGTAGAATAAAATAAATGTTTGGATATAGTCATGTAAATGGAGCATAATATAAGCATGAACAAAATGGCATGATAATTATTGATTATCATATCATATAGATGTGGTAGAAAACATTAACATGATATTAGCATGATCCAAGGATCATTTCACATGGAGCATGAGTAGACCAACATTTCCCTTTAATTAACATGAGTGAATCCTTATTTGACTTGAATTATTATTAATCCCTCATTGCACATAACACATAAAGATACTATTCTTTACCAAATGAATCAGAGAGTTATCATGGCGCACCCTTTATAAACATTTCATTTATTGCATAAGTGTTCACATGGATCATATAAAAAGCATTCATTCAAAGTCATAAGTTATTTCACAATTAAGGAATGATAATTACTTACTAGTAAGTACCATTTAATGTGTATATTTTCATAAATGTGAATACCCATGATAGAGACATGGGTATGGTATTCACTACACAATGATTTTGGCTTGGAAAATCATAGATCAATTTTGGTATCAAAACATCGTGACATACAAAATCATAAAAATGGTTGATGGGAGAGTAAGGGGAATCTCAACATATTTACATGAAATAGATTGTATGGAAGTCATATAGATACATGTCTTAACATATGGAATTTGGATATAGAAGGTTTAACATGATAAAAAACTTGAATAAAGAGGTCCATAATCATTAAAACATAAAACATTAAGTACGGGGGAGGATCAAAATCCTACCCCAAAATTTTTAATTTATGATAAAATTAAATATTAACATAAACAAACATGGATAAAATGAGAAAGTAAAAAATCTTTTACATGGAAATGGGATTCAAAATGATAGATATGGGATTGAGGGATGCTTCATAGGATATTGGGGCTCTTTGGGAGGATTATAGAGAGAGTGGGGAAGAGTAGGGACGTGCTCCAAGGTTTTTTGGGAAGAGTAATGGGGTAATTGGTGGCTTTATATAGGGAATGGTAGGGAATTCTTTATTATTTAGGTTTTGGACACAACAAATTAAAATAATCAAAATCACAAAAACATCCTATTGTTTTTCCCATGTTTTTTCCCAATGTATAATTCTAAAAAAAATTTATGGAAAACAGTCGAAATTATTAAAATATTAGGCTTTATAATTTGGAAATGAGCCACACTCTCAAAAAAATCCTTTTCAAAAGATAAAGTGTTTTATATTTGTTGGAGGGTCAACTAAGGCATTGTAAAATAAATAGAAAAAAAATCTAAAATCACATTATTTTAAAGGTAAAACATATATTGGTAGAATAATCCTTTTATTTTATTTTATTTCATCACTATCATGTCATTATGATTCCATAAAACAAAATAAATATTTAAACAAAATTTAATTATTACCTAAAAATTAACCATCTCAAAAAATTATAAAAAATTTACCATTGGATAATTTCATCATATTGATTTCAAAAATATTATATAGTTTATCTAAATTTTTTTTCTTAAATATGTTTATATTTTACTTTCAAAATAATGATCAATATTTTAAAACAAATCATGGGTTATGACAAAAACAGCTATCAAACCATGATAAAAATAAAAATTGTATTCATAAAAAATTATATGATAATTTATATTTAATAAAATTTAATTTAGTAATAATATTTTTTTAAAATATTATTTAATTGAAAATTCCATTAATTCACTAAAATTGATTTTTTAATTAAATATTAACTAAAAATTGTATTTTTTATTTGAAAACCATTTAAATAGTAACCATAAAAATGAATGTGTATTATTTATTTTATATGAATCTAATGGACATAATAATAGTGCTATGGTTGTATTATATAACCCCCTATAACTCCCATATAAGATATAAGTGTATGGTGTGTCGTGATGATAGACTCGTGGGGAAGCTCGGATGACATCGCATGTGTAGTAATCTCTATTAACTTCAACTTATCACATTGGGGATTCCATTAATATTTAACATGCTAAAGCTCGATATTGGCATGGTCAAGAGTGAAGCCCAATGATGCTACCTCCTTTTTGACCTCTGACAAATGGGCTTTATATGGTGCGATTATACTGGATGAGGCCATCACATTGTATGTCTGTGTAAATTGAATTTTTCAATCCATATATTTATACTAATCTTGTGTTCACTATTCAAGGACTATATTAGAAATAGTACCAATTATTAATGGTATTTTAAAATCCAAAAACACAAAACTAAGTATGTGAATATATTTTGTATAACCCATTTACACAATAATACATTTAATTAGATGAAGATGAATTTTCATTAATAAATGTTTTGGTAGTTACAAATACACTGTCCTATATTGGATATTGCATTAGAGAATTATTTTGGTAGCCTATTGAGTCGTACTATCAATCTACATGGGATGATGATGGGTAACCAGGTCGTCTTCATGTTTTTAGTTCTGGATAAGGGAAAAGGTCCTATGTTAAATGGATTAGCTAGAATTAGTGAATGAGAATAGAATGGACATGATGTAGTTACAAAATGGGAGTTGTTGGTGTGTCTTAATTATGTGTTCTTGCCAAAATTTAAATCATAACGTGATAAAAAAAGTTAACATTTTTTATGGTCACAATCCATGTTTTAAAATATTATTATCTGATGCATTGTCCTTTTTGGTTTTTGATAATTATTATAAACATAATTGAAATATTAATTTCTACTCTTTTATTTAAGTGATATCGAGGGTAAAATATTTCCAAGATTACTGTTTGACCCTTTCTTCTAGTCCATATCCATAAGAGTTTTGCGAGATGTGCATGAGGTCATGTGGAGAACTGGATTGGGGAAAAGACATGTGGAACCTAGGTTAGGACATTACATTACCATATTAGAAAATAAAAACATATTCTTGGAGTTATCTTGGAATTGATTCATATTTATTATATTTTTCTGGGGACTAATAATTAAAAATTAAATGGTTTTATAAATTAATTTCCAAATGTATATAATATATGTGATAAGTGAAATGTTAGGTTGTCACTTTGTGATGAACTTCTTGCTTGGTTTTTTGGTTATGACCTTATAGAATCCCATTGTTTTTATTTATTTTGTTTTTGTATTAACTTGTGATAGATTCTTGATTTTGATTCATATTGACTTTAAGAGCTTAGAAACATTTTAAGTGGAGTGTCTTAGGTGGGATGGATGTGGTTATTATATAAACATTTCTATTTTGTAATTTTACTCTGTTCACATTGGTTTCAATCTTAGACCACATTTTTTATTATTCCATGTGGAATTATAGGATTCTAAATTAATGTTCAAAGGACTTTTCAAGGCCAGTTGAGATTATAAATTTTTTAATCACTCCTAGTTTTACAAATTCCAATATATTGGGTAGGCCACCGATGACAATAGGAATACAGAAATTCACAGGATAATTGTGTAATCGTTAACCTTCAAATAATTGGTCCAATTTTTAATTTTTTATACATGTACAATTAGTCCCATATGTGTATCCTCGTGATATTTATCGAATTATATAAATTATTTATTGTATATTTATCATGTGAGATTTTTTGTTAGGTTATACGTGTGGTTACATAATGGTTATTTTATTATTGACCTTTTATATTATATTATTTTCCTTTTGAAAATGTTTTTCTCCTTTTGAATTGCATTGAATAACCTTATTTGGTTTTGGGTTATATTCAAATAAATATTTATAGTGATTTTAATTAATCAGTTGAAAAAAAGAAATATGGTTTAATTATTTATATATGAATTTTAAGGAAATTATTTATCATATATATTTTTTATGAAAATGGGTTTTTATGATATGGTTGAATAATGCGGGAACATTTTTTCAGTTTTCCACCTATAATAATTTTTTTCATTCAAAATTTATAATTTTATTTTTTTATATTATATAAAATAAAATTGTTCTAATATATACTCATTTTTTATTAATCATGTTAAAAATTAATTTATATTATATTTTCTAATTTCCAATATACATGATGTATTAATAAGAGATTTATAGTAATTTGGTTGGTAGTAGCTGAATATAGTGTTCCTATGTTCTCACACATATATTATCTCTATTTTAGGTCCATTTTTCATCCCCATTTTTACTCTTTAGATTTTTTCCTTTTTGGTGAGACATTATTTTATTAGTTTTTTTCAATTTTCTTATTTTAAATTTTTATTAGGAACATTCTATATTTTCCTATAATTATTGAAATGTTTTCCATTAAAGGATTTAGTGTTAATGATTAGTATTTTATCGTTTTTTATGATATGATTATAACTATAGAAATGGGTGGGTGAAAGAAATAATATGGTCATGTGTCTATACCTTATAAAAGATAGAGACTAAGTGGTGAAGGGTGATTTTTGTATTTTTCTTGTTTACGACATTATTTATTAATATTTTTTCCTTTTTTAGTTTCAATGTGGATTTAAAATGTATGTATGCGTCATGATAAATTTTTTACATTTTTTTTATTTTCTCAATTACTAGTATTATTGAGTGAAACTTCTCCCATGTGTGTTCCACTAATGTGCACGATTTTTTTTCCTAACCATGGGGATTAAAAATATCTACATGTCAAGTCTGGTTCTAAATAAGATGTTTGTTTTTAAGATTCGCAAGATGGGTTAATTGTATATGTTCTTAGATCATTGTGAAATTATTTTTTATTTGATAATATTTATTTATAATGACCTATTTTTATTTTGGGTTTTGTTATTTTTTACATAATGTTTTTGGGAAAGAGGAAGTAAGTGTGGTAAGAGTATCATGAGATTTTTTTTTCAATATAACAAAATATTACTTGGGAATTTTGGTTTTCTCCCAGGATTATGGTTTGATGACTATGATAGTGGTGTTTTTATCATTATTAAATAGTGTTGAGTTCACTATTGGACTGAATATAATGTTTCAGGAAGGGGATAAATTTGCAATTCAAGTTGTTAGGTTAGTTCACTATTCCTGAAAAACAATTCTCTAACTAAAGGAATACATTTATACAAACTATAGGTACTAAATAAAAATTATCATGTGTAAATAAATAATTAGAAAATTTGGGTCATGGCTTTATATTAAGGTTGATTTTTTTTAATTATTTCACTTGACCATTGGATTTATTATTGTGTTTTGAAAAATATGATAAGGGTAATAGTTGGTCGTATGACATGTTGGCATGTTTGGATGTATTTACACATTAAGGATGATGTTATACCATTGATTTCTATTTTTTCATGTGATGTGTAATTTCTTTATGGTTAAAATTTAATTTAACTAGAATTTTTATTTTCATTTTAAACCAAGACATTCTAGATTTTATGTAAAATTATTGTGGTTTCAAAAAATGTTTGGAATGGTTTGTTTACTATGGAAGATGGAAATAGTTTTATGTGTGACTTATTTTTCTAATTTATTGATAATTATATTACAAAAAACGACATTCATCTTTCAAGGGATTTTTTTAATTTTCCAATATGGTTGTTTACCATAGGTGAGTCTCTTTCAAATTTGTATGCTATTTTAAAACTGCTTCTAGAATGAATATTTAGGTTATATATTGAAATTTGTAATGTAGATATTTATTTTTAAAAAAATATGTGTTTACATTAAAATGAATATTATAAACGATTTAAAATTAAAATATTCATGTAAGTTATTGTGGTTTAAAATTTTAAGATGATGCATGTCTTCATTTGAATGATAGAATACGCATTTTTAATAGTTTCTTAGTATAAAAAATGTTATTATGTAAAAGCATTACTTGTTTTCAATAATTATGTGTATATTTTTTCCCTTGTATGTTTTTAGACAACATAATATGATGTTGGGGACAAGACCATGTGGGGGTCTATGTATCATATTATTTTATGTGGAAATCCTTCCCCAAAACAATTTCTACTATAAAATTATCCTTATTGTTTTAGGGGTTCATCCTCTTTTTTCTTAACAGATCAGAGAAAAACAATAGTTATGATGGTCTGATATAATTATTTAGAGCATATTTCTTTGGTTTCACATCATTAAGGGTTTCATTAATGGTTTGTTTCTAGAGTTTAGTTCTAGAGGATTAAAAAAGATATTTTGTTAAATGGATGAATCAATGATGACTAATTCTTCATGGAGTCTCTTATGTGATATCTCATTTGATGTTCGTAGGGTGACTATTCATATCTTTTGTGTAAATTTTTGGATATGGGTTATTCCACTATTAGGGGGTATACTATTTTAGAATTTTTATCATGTTACTTTTAAAGTAGTTATCACTTGATGAATATTTATACTCGTGATTTTAAATAGAAGTTATGGGTGTTTTATCTTTTGGGAAGTGTACATACCTCAATTCATTAGGTTAATAGTTTCCCTCTTGTGATATCCCATTGTGTGTGATGTTCAATTCCATAGACATGGAATGATCAGGAGATATGGGTATAGATACATGGAATGGTGATTTATTCATGGTTGTGCTATGTACATGACTGGTTTGTGTTTTCTATCTGATATAGCATGGCATAGTGCTCTAAATTTGTTGGATTTAAAACCCTATCATTTACAATATTTAATCAAAATGATATATCCATTACATTTAATATCATCGAATGCTTTATATTTATGGCTCATTCATTGGATAAACATTTCATGTAAAAAATTGTTTTCCCATTTGGATATTTCATGATATAATTCTATCCTTTTGTAATTAATGTACTTTCTTGTTTTCAGGTCTAGCTATTTGAATTTGGTAATTTCTTTTAGAGGATTCAAGACCTTTATTTCTCTTTGATGTTCTTTTTTTAAGAATAATTTTTTAAATAATTGAACAGTTTTAGTTTATTTATAGTTGTATATGATCCCATATCGTTACATATATTTCATAATTTTATTTCATTATTCATTTTTTATTTAGGTCAGTTTGAGGAAACTCTTTTTTTATGAGTATCTCACATTCTTATGTATTTTCATTGAATTCAATTACATATAAACTCTAGATGTACATGAGACATTATAGGTTAATTATGTAATGTGGTGGGGTTTTTTTTGAACTTTTTTGGGTGAATATGATGTTTATTTTATATTGTATTATTATATTATTGTTTACTGTCAATCATTATGGAAATATTAATAGAAACATATATTTTTTTAATATTTCATTAAGTTCATATTTTAATGGAATAACATTCAGACATTCTCATATGATTTACATTTTTTTCATCAATAAAATCGGTTACAAATTCTCCCCATGAAATTGAAGAAACACATATATTTATAATGGACATAATATAATATTCATGTGACTCAAGTGTGTAGTGCATGACTTATGGACAGTTGGGTAAACTATCTATTAATATTGTGATTCATATATTTTATCAAAAAATTCCTTTTAGAATCGTTTTTTTCCACTATGTTTTTCCTAGGGGAACTCATCTAATTTTTTAGTTATGTAGTCACTAACAAATGGATGTAATGATGTTTGAAAATACATGTTTCCAAATTATATAGTTTTCCCATATTAATAAAATATTATATTTTTTATATCCTTAATTACTTTCAATTTAATAAACTATAACTAAACACACTCATGACAATTCTCCGATCCCTATCATGTGACACCAAATAGACTACCCTCCTACACACACAAAGCCTCAACCATATTGAATTCCTCTATTCTCAAAAATTTATTCCATACTTTTGGTGGTCCCCTCAATATAATTTTTATTTATACATTATATAAGGATTTGTTTGGCAATTCTCCCTCATGACATTGTCCCGCAAAGATCATATGGACCTAAAGTAAAAGGTTTATCATTTTGCGATTTCTTCATTTGGAGGTGACATGTAAGGGGATTTCAAAATTTCCCATGTGGAACATTTAAAATTAATAAATTCTTTTAAAATAAAACAAATTTAATATATGTCCCTATCATTTCATGTTGGATATTTGATATATTTCAAATGATCTGTTGTCTTTTCATGGATTGAGGTCACATAAATGTGTTCATGAAATAAATTCTTGGATTTAAAAAATGGATCTAAATTTTATTATAAGTCATGATTATGATTTTTTACATTATTTTAATGTTTTCCCTGACATTCAGTGGCCTATTTAAAAAAAATTAGTGGGTTGTGTATTTTTTTAAACAATGATTTATTTGAGTTATTATTGTTTTTTAAATGTATATTTTTTCCCATGAATTTATTTTCATATTGTAGATGTTATTATAAAGGTATTTCCATATATATATATATATAAACTATATGTGACAATTGAGAGGCCATGTTGGAACTTTGAAAGGTGATTCATGATTGATTATTTTTTACCAGTGATGAGACTTGTTGAATTTGTTGATGATGTTTATGTGTATCAATTTTAATAATGAATGATTTTGATTCATTAAATTATTATGTGTTTATAATCTCTATATGGGATGTCTTTGATATGTGAAATAGGTTATTATAGTGTTAGCAATAAGATTTTTTTTCAATGAATGATATCAATTTTGATCATAACCCACCACATTCAGTAATTCCATGAAGAACTATAGTCTATAATGTGGTATGTCATAAGTCGTTTTAAGGATTTTGAGAATTTTTATTTGTTAATATTCTTTCATTGTACATATTCCTACCTAATGGGTGTGCCATAGTTTGTAATGGTTATAGTGTGATTTAGTAAATGGATGTGTGACTATGAACCTTTTAGTAGTGTTCTCGACATTTTTAGGATATATACTTTTATGTTTAGTCCCATGAGAGTTTCCCCATGATACATATGGTTTGTTATACCTTATTTATGTTTCATTGAGAATGTGAGTTTCTAATTATTTATTTTATTTAATTTTTCACATGTTTTTTCATTAATGATTGAGATTTTAATTTAGGTGGTTTTACATATGATACATTGTTTTCCTATCATTAATTGAAAATATTCCCATTGTGTGGTTTTGGTTTACATTAAAATGGCTTGTTTTATAGTGGTTTTGAAATATATTTTTGAAATTATAGAGAATGGTTTCATTATTTTATTAATAATTGTAATTAAATGATCTTCTGTTGAAATGATTATGAAATATGAATTTCATGATATATTTTTTAAAAAGGGGGAAATTATTTTAATTTTCACGCTTCATTCATAATGGTTTCACATTAATGTTATAAAACAATTTTGTTTACTTTATTGTAAATTGGATTTTATTTTTGATGTGTACTCATGATTTGGTTTTATATAGAATGTTAGAACCATGTTTATTTAAAAAAACCCTTTAAAAATATATTATTAATAGATTTACATATATTTTATAGGTATTTGTAGAATATATGGTTCTTATATTCTTAGAACATAATTAACTATGTTTCTGGTTCACGGTTCAGCTTATTGACCACTTGTGCAAGATTTAATCCAATATGGTTAGTCATTATTTTATTCTGTTATGTCACCTATGCTTATTACCTTATTATAGTAGGAATTGAATTTATTCTTCCTGAATTCAAAACAATTTTCCATTTAAATAATTTTTTTTATAAAATTTGGATTTTATATATTTATATGGATAGTGAGTAGATATAGCTACTAGTGGTAAAATCAAAGTCACTGGGAGGACATATTTCCCTTGTAGGATAGGGATACCTGGTTTTTATGATGGTTTTTTTTGTGGTTGTTATGTTCACAACATTATTTTTTATATATTTTAGTCAATTTTAGAAATTTACTTTTAGAGTAAAATTATGACATACCAAAGGGTCATGAAAATTATTATTGATATTCCAATTGTTGTATTTAATCATATTATAGTGTAAAACAATTACCAATGGTGTAGTTATAATGTCTATGATCTTTCATCAATCCCCTAGATATTAGAAATTCCAATTTTAAAATGTTGTTATAGTTCAAAAACCCATATATATAAAATATAGTTGCAAAGTATTTCATTACATTCCATAAAAATTATTCAAGTAGTGAATACGAACAAAATATTATCAAAATATAATTTATATGAGTTGAAATTTACTTATGTTTATCTTTCTTAAAAATCATTTTAACCACCTATATAATATATTTAAAATTATAATTATCCTATAAAATATTAATTTACATTAATATAGTAATATATATGATCCACTTATTACATTCCAACACCCATTTATGAATAATTTATTAATAACATTTCAATTTATAGGTGTAAAAATATTTTTTTTGGAGATTCAGTCGGATAGCTCTGGTCCATATTGTTTAATCATGGTTCCAACATCTCCAAAATTTATATAATGATATTAAAATAAAATATATTAATTGAAATTTATGTCCCTTATTTATATTATTATATATTATATACAAATTAATATCCAATAATTGAATCACAATAATCATAAAGCTAAGTGAATTTGCAAGAGAGAGTTAACAATACATCAATGGAAAATAAAAACTGGAACCTTAATTTTTTCCATTTTCTTTATTGAGCTCATAAATTCATTTTATATCATAAAAATAATTGGATAACTTGGGAATAAAAAAATAAAATTTGTGACATAAAAATCCTAGTAAGGGAAGAAACATTATAAGAAAATATAACATTTGAGATAATGTTTATACATGATATGAGAAAAGAGCATGCTCTTGAGTAATTAGATGATATCATAATATAATGAACATGATTTCATAAGATCTTAACTACATATAAAATGTGGTGTTGATTTTTTACATGACACATACTTTAGTAATGTCCAACTACCTATATGACATTATATAGTGGAAAATTTCCCATAATGGATTAGGATTACTCGCTAATTCCATAAAAGAGGCATCATGAGTCTGAAACATTTCCCCTGCGTTGAAGTATTATCATTGAGATCGCAACATTACTTGTTCAAAAATAATGTGTTACAGATAAATGAATACAATCTTAAGTCATAACATAATAATTATCCCAAAAAATAAAATGTATTCCAGAATCATGTTTCATATCATAATCAATTGAAATTTCTTGATAAATGAATATTAGAAATGATTATAATGATAGTATTACCCAATAAATAGAAGGGATAATGATCCAGGAATATATGTAAAATAAATAGAGATATAAGATAGATTCGATCAATTACATGAAATATTGTTCTCATTAATTACATTACTATTAAAAATATTTAAAATTTTCATGAGGAAGTTAACCATTCTATAATTGTAAAAAAAATAAAAAAAAGCAAACCATAGAATATATTGTTATTAAATATCATTGAATATAAAATTATGAACAAGGAAATGAATTTTCAAGGAAAATATTTATCATGGTTTTGGAAATAAACTACTACTATTGTACACATTACCAAAATGATTACTTTTACACTTTGGTTAAAAAGTCAAAAAGTACCAAAATCATAACAGGAAAAGATTGTTCCTTTTTACATTTTTTAAAAAAAAGTACAAAACTGATTAAAATTATATCAAAAAATAATATAATATTATCAAAAAAAATTTTCTAAAAACATTAATGAATCTAATTTCTTTGAATGTAATGGTTCTCGACTGACGAGAGAAATTTTTTTGATGTTACATAAAAATAGTCTCTAAATATTTTATGTAAAAAATTGGAAAATGTATAAATTTCATGAAAAATTCATTAAAAAAACATATATAATAAATTTGAATGTATTAATTTTGCAGTGATTGAATAAAATCTAAAAAAAGGAAATTCAAGAATAAATGATCACGATTAAAATTAGAATGGGTCATATACCCATAAAGCTTGTGTAATTTTTTAATTATAACCCCCATGAATGATGGAAATTAATTTTGTCATAATATAAAAATAGGTGTGAAGGATTAATTATGTAATATGTAAGTGGAAATTATATAAACAATATAAATGAAAGTATGTTCATAAAAAGTCTTGTGTCTCAAAGAAGGATGTTTTGAGATAAAACCCATATCCTGAGCCTAAATCATAACTTGAGTCAATTCTCAGTATGTTAATTAATTACATTCTTAAATACATTTTTCTTATATATTATAAATTATATATTATTTTTTACATTTTCATATTAAATTACCTAGGGAAATAATTTCACATTGGATATTTTTATAATAAAGGGATCATATTTCCCAAATCACCATGGTATGGTTTCCAAGGTAAAATATAATAAAATATAATCATATCTATAATTTTAATAATTAAATTATTTTAATTTTTATAAAAATAATATAATTTCAAAACAAACTAATAAATATTTTTATGATAAATGAACTACAATATAATTAGGGAGATGATAAGATATCCATATGAAAGATTAACATTTCCTTTTTTGATGGTCATGATGGAATGATGTTAAATGTTATACTATCATTACATAATGATAATAATACCATACAAATAAAATTATATCATTAAATATAGTATTTTATAAAATCTATTTTTTGTGGTAATAAAAATGAATCACACTTCTTTATAAGACAGTAATCATCCATACACACAAACAACATTATCATTTGTTAACTTGATAGAAAGGTATGAAAATATATCATATATATTTTATTACCATTATTATTGTTGTTTCATTTATATAATATAAAAACATAATCTTCAATTCCTTCCATGATAAATTCAATAGAAAAATTAATTACATCACTTCATGAGGTAGTAGTCCCCTGTGAAGATGAGTACTGTAATTGTATTCACTGTATAATAGATTATAAAAATGTATATATGAATTTTTATTTAAAAATACTAATAAAAAATTATAATAAAATTAAATATATATTTATAGACTTCCATGATAAGATGTTCTAGAAAATGTATTATGTTGGTATTTGAGTTGGCAGTCCTTTGTACGCAAGACAACTTGTTTTGTTTCCCATTTATGATATGAGTATGTATTTTTTGTTCATCACACTAGTGTAATAAGGTATAACTATATTAATTATACATAGGATATAATATCATTATTTTATAAAAATATTTTTTAGATGTATATGATGAAAAAAATAGAACACTCAATTAAGGACATTACCTATTATTCAGAATAACTATTTATGTATTATATAAAATCCATAATAAGTTAAATTTGTGATAAAAAAGATTATATGATTCATCAAATAATTTATGGAAGTGTATTTCGTATATCATGGCCAATCTAATTGTTTTTCAAATCATAAAATGGATATGAAAGGGGGATTTCATTTATAATATGGTGAGAGAGTATGCATGATATATTTGAAATGAAAGAATTATACCATTGTTTTTCATATGATAAAAGGATAAAAATGATTAATTTTAAAACCATATAAGATATATGTTTTTAATTTTACTATGACATATGAATCAGAAATTTTGTATTTTAATTGTTAACCCTTTTCGTTTTAGTTTAACCCCTGAAAAACCAATTATTATATTAAACACCATTAATTTTTTTCACTATTAGTTATGTTAGAAAATTAGTTTAAACATAATATATATTATAAATTATTCTAATTTAAATATTAATCCATTTTTCAGTATTCAACTAATATACATGTTTTAATTGAATTTAAAATTAACCCCATAGATGTGCCAAAAAAATATTTTTCAAGCAATTCATTTTTTAAACATAAGATGATCTTACAATTACTATATGACAATAAAAAAAAGTAATGTAATTTATATTTATATTTTAAAAAATGTGATCATAAATTTTATTTTATCCCATCATCATTTTGTTAAATTTTAACAAATTAAAATAGTTATATATTATACACTTTAAAATATCTTTTAGCCGAAAATATTTTTAAGCCTAATGAAAAACATATACTACAAAAATGTTTAATGATAATTTAAAACTAATTAATTATATTTCATATGAATATATAATTATTAGCTTTATTATAAATAAATATGAAATAATTACGGAACATATTATGTATATCATAGAAGAATATTTTATAAAATTCTGATGTATTAACAAATCAATGAAAAATTAATACATTCCCAAAAAAATTTAAAAAATTATACAAAGTAATTATTGATATGATTTTTTCAAAAAAAAACTATCAAATTTTTATCAAAAATATATTCTAAATTTGGAGAAATTGTTATATTATGTTCTTATTGAAATAATTTAAGGAAAAAAATATTTCTGATTAATAAAATCGCATTACATAAAATTATGTTATTTGATAAAAATAACTTTTTAGTAAATTTATATTGAGTTGGGACTTTATATATGTTTCATAATTTAATTAATCAAAATCATATATTACAATTTAATAACTATGTTAACATGATTATATGTAAATAAGATAATTTAAATTATAAGTTATGGTTTCTTTAAACTCATTATAATGCTATGATTACACAATTGAAAATTATGTTAATTTAACTTCACAATATGTATCATTATACTCCATTAAATATATTTATTCATCATAATTAGATATTTTTCAAGGTAATAAATAGTTGTAGTTTTGAAAAAATCATTGTGGAACAAATGAGATGTTAAAAAAGAGTTTATTAACCTTTCTATTAAAAAGATTAATTTGACACACATAGGTCATCACATAAGAAGACTTCCTGAATAGAGAAAATTGGTCGAAATTAAAAATATGGATATGAATGGAATGTGTAAAAAATTTATAGTGATTATGATATTTGACAATGTGAATTTATAGGTACAACATAATATTAGGAACCTCAGAATCATAAATCCTTGATGAGTTAAATGATCATTTACACAGCAGATATGAAAGAAATATGGAAATTTTTTAACCTTCTTTTGATATAGTTAATAGGTTATTTTACTATTTTGATATATATCTCTAGAATATACAGTTACCTGATATTGTATTATTTCATAAACACAATCACGTCATTTTAGTGTGCTTCAATGAAATTGAACCTCACCTATTACTCAATATAATGAATATCCAATAATTTTTTTATTCATGAAGCCTTAATATTATTTTTTAATAAATAATTTGATCCAAAAATGTCTCACAAAGGACTCCAACTATTTATATTAATACCAAAAAATGGATAACACATTGTAAGATGATTTTTAATAAGAATATATTAATCACTAATATTTGTCAATAACACAAAAAAATTAGATTATTCATTAATAAAATAAAACTATATCCCAAATAAAATCAATAATGTTGACATGAAATATGGTAATAACATCAATTGTTATCTCAAACCCTTCAACATACACCTCCAAAAACATAATAGCAATATTTTAGATTAATTTTTTATTTTTATCCTAATGGATATTCAAATTGTAAACCAATAAACTTTTTCCTAAAATATGATTATCATTCTTAATATAAAATTAATCATCAGGTTAGTTTTTAACAGAAGATGAGTTTTTTAGAGTTTTTATCTAGAACAATAATAACCTTAATTGATTATTATAACCTCACCATCAATTACATATCATAGATTATCATTTCTTCAATCACATGTGTTTCCATAAAATATCACTTTACCATTAAATCTTCTTTATTGTTTTTTATTAAAATTCAATTGATTTTTGAAAATCATTAATTAAAAATTACTGTATAATATTCTTTATAATATTCATGATACTATTAATAAAAACAATATAACAACATTATTCTATATAGAACACCAAAATCATTAACCATTACTATTAATACATTTTCATATCATATAATTATAGAAATTAATATTTATTTGAAAGAATTTTCTCTTACAACGACAATGTTTACCTAATTTATGACACTGAACCATCAGTGTTGACAAACAAAAAAATCAATTCCCTACATATTGTTCGTATATCTTTTAATTTTTCAATTGTAGTTTGCTACCTAGTTCCCTATTTTTTCAAAAAAATATCATCATCTTGTCCTTTAATGAAAATCCAATGATCCCTCATCCCAAATTTTCACATTTACAAAACATAACCATCCCATCATTTTATTTTTGAAAAATTATTTATATGATATGAAATCCTTATTTTAGTTTATTTGGTGATAAATTTAACTATGATCTCGTGGTTGATCGAAATTCATGCTTTGTCATTTTAAATTATCACGTGATATGTAACTACTTTTACCATTATGTTTGGTATCTCATTATGAAAAACATTACATTTCCAATAACATCGAATTCCATCATTCTATCACCTATTTTCCACCATATAAAAAAAATAAAACAGACCAGAAAAGAATGCATTAATATACCAAAAGGAAACATATACACATGGAGGGAATAAATTATTAATTATATGTACATCCTAGAATATGTTTATCCAGGTATCAATATATGTTATATATGGAAATGATTCCAATTATGTTTTTTATCATAAAAATCAATCCAAGTCATTCCAAATGGTTCGTAATGAGATTGTGAATTTTTAAAGAATATACCTAAAGAGTTTCTATCGTGGTACACAAAATGAACCATTACCATTTAAGAGGTAACACTTGAGTCAATATTGAATAAAAATTTCCATATTGTTTACCTCTATGAAAATCCTTTCTAGAAACACATCTAATTATAGTATCAAGAGAAGGATGTAAATTCTTTGAATCCACTCCTTCTATAGTTCACCAAAATTCCAGGATATTTTTCTATAATATATGATACCCATAAACTTATCCATAGTGTTCTAAAATATGTTTTCATAGCCTTGTCGCAGGGGTTAGACAAACATTTTTTTGGTACCAAGCATAGTGAAATATAATTTTTTCTAGTAATCTATAATTTATATATATCAAAGAACACTATAGGAAACCACCCCTCCTCGGTAGGACACACCACCATCTCCAGGGGCACCTCTTCCCTATTGAATCTCTTCGATGGGTAGTCATGCATAATCCAACAATCACAGATGGGAGTTCAAAATGATATAACTAATATATATTCAATGATACTAACTATAGTATCCCAATACTTTTATATACATTATGACATTATTAGAAACAAAAATATTCAATGTTTGACTAAAAATATCATTAAGAACTTTTTATTTTGGAGAAATGGCTTATAATAAATCAAGGAAAACTAAATCATGGAATATTTTTATTTTAAATTTCCAATAGTGACATCCAAAAATCATTTGATCTCTTATAACATCATGTGATAAAATATTGATTACATAAAATATTTGGGTGAACTAAAAACCAGTTAAGTGAATAAACATGATAATGAAAGAAAATATTTGAATCAAATATATAACATTATATCATAAAATAGAATGCTTGTGAGTAATCGCATGGAATTGTTACTTAATAAACATGGTATCATAAGACCATAAAATCATCGTAATTTTTTTTAAAAATTATATTAAAAAACATGAGTTTTGGATAAGATATTATACGTTATTAGATTGTAGGTAATGGTCCATAATGGTTTCGGTTTACTCTATATTAATACACATGACTTCGAGGCTAGAAAAATATCCTATTAATTGGATATATGTCTGGGTGAGCCCATAATAACACCTTCATGATATATTTTTGATACATACCTATTCAATAATATGGAATAACAAAATATTTTCACATGTAATGAAAATGGGTGGCGTAATATTTTATCATATCATAATTAATATATACTTTATAATGAAGGAATTTGAGAAATAATCAAAAAGAAAATTTTAACCTATCAATGAAAGGGAGAATAATATATGTATATATACATATTAAACATATAAATTTAATATAGAATAAATAAATTACATAAATGGTTGATTTCAATGATGCTAATAATTTTTAAAAAATTGAAAACACACTCGGAGAAAATATCCTTTCATAATTTTAAATCATTTTTTAAATCAATAATTTATGTAAATA
Organism: Viscum album; assembly: GCA_963277665.1. Taxonomy (NCBI): domain Eukaryota; kingdom Viridiplantae; phylum Streptophyta; class Magnoliopsida; order Santalales; family Viscaceae; genus Viscum; species Viscum album. The sequence continues at coordinate 1,211,857,223 of OY728131.1, read as the reverse complement.
CTTTGAAAACAATTTTCATTGAAAAAAACATTTGAAACATTTAAAGGAAGGTTTTTTGAAAATAATCATCATGGTGGTATCAAATATTGTGTTTTCTGTACACATGAAAATAAAAAATCATTTCACATTTTTTATAAAAATTCAAAATGTAAATCATTTGGAAAATATAAAGGCAATCAATTTTAAATAATTTCTCTAAAATATAAACAAATAATAAAAATTAAAATAAAAAATAATTGGAAAAACAAAAATAAAAATATAAAAAATATTCTGAAATATATATACATGAAAGATAAAGGGTTTTCGAAAGATAAGATAGAAAATTATGAATTTCCTTAGAACAAATTCTCAATATTTGTGTTTACCAATTGGAAAAATGGTACCCTTAAGAAAAAATTAATAAATAAAAATATTAGAATAATTTTTTTGTGTTTTATTATAACATGTGTTTAAAATGTTTAACTACCTAAATTCTGGTATAGAAAATCCCAATTAAAGTGAGACTAAAACACATACTCTAACTGATTTGGTAATTTTTTAATCATTCCACCAATGAATGAATGAATTGAATTATAAATTAACGTAAAATATTTTATTAAATATTAATGATATAATATATATGGATGAATTATAATCACCGAATAAAATGAAATTGGTCATAATAGAACATGTGTCTCAAAGAGGGTTTTTTGAGATGATATCCTTATCTCGATCTCAAATCATCACATTTGTTCCTTATGATTAAAATTAATAAACATATAATAAAAAAGTATAATATTAAGACACAATTTCATGTTTGTTTATCAAATTATTTTTTTACAATGTTATATTAAATCAATTTTCCAATTAATTTTATGTATGACATAGTAACCATAAATGTATCATATGTCCAAAATCATATCGTAACATTGAAAAAGGTCCATGAGTTTATTAATTAATATTATAAAAATTTTAAAATATTATATAATTATCATTTTAATAAATAAATTTCACTTTAAAATAAATACATAAAATTTGGTTTTGTAAAATGAACTACATTGTAATATTGGAGATGATAAGCCACATTTATGTTTGAGTAATGTTTTCATTTCTCAGTGATCATGATTGATAGTAGGTATTTGTTATATTATATATCAATAATTATAATTATATAATAATACATCATATATCTCCATTAAATAAGCTAACATATACCATCCATGTAGTTCGGTACTAAAAACGAATCACCTCGTATCACGAGGCAGTAGTGTGTTATATCCAACAACAATGATATCGTTCATTAAAATTATTATAAGGTATATATATATATAAATGATATTTTAATTTTTAAGGGCTCTTAATATTTTTTAATATGAAAATAATCGTTGAAATAATAATTGTTACCTTCCAAGTAAGTAATCAGTGACAAATGATTCAAACTGCTTCCTGGGCTAATAGTCTTCCATACGCACATGTCATATTATTGTATTTCCTATAGAATATAATGAAAGAAGGGGTATGTGATATTATAATTTAGGGTGGAAAATAATATCATAAATTTGATACATAAAAATTAAAAATATGTAAATAATATGATATAGGGGTGATGGAAAACATGTTTCATTACTTCATGAGTCTATATAAAGTTTTATAGGTGAGAAAATTATTTTTTTCCCATATGATGGAGTAGAAAATGGATTTATATACTTCCATTAATATAAGAATAATTACAATATGTATGATACATATGGTTTTAAATGAAAATTGATAAAAATTATTTCAAAGTGGTAGATGGTAAATTAAATAAAATATGTTGTTAAGGATGTCACCTCTTATCCTGAAAAACTCAATATGTTTTCCAGAAAAGGCTACATAGGTTTTATTTCAGATAAAACATTGAATTATAGAATGATTTTGGGAAATTATTGATTTTATTTGGATAGTTCTTTCATAATAAGTATATTTTTTATTTCTGTAACAGAGTGGATATGTGATGGCATTTAATATGTGGATGAAAGGAAACCCATGGAATTTTTGTAATGAAAAATATACAAGAATATTTTTATCATGAAAAAACATTAAAAATATTCAATTACAGAATAATGAAAAAATATTCGTGGGGAGGGAGGGTTACAATGTGTGGAGGGTTCAAAAATTCCCCACATGGGAATACCATTTTATAAAAGTAATATATATTATGAATCATTTAATACTTATAACACAATCCAATTCAATGGATTGGTTATAATGATAATATTTAAATAATAATATGTTAATAATATATGAAGGTTCTTAAAAATATGTGTTTTCTATTAAATACACATTGATCATACTATTTTTTAAAATAATAGTGTTTTCCAATATTATATTGTAACATATTTTGAATAATCTATAAAATATTGTGATAGAACAATTAATTAGAGAAATCATGGAGTCAGTAGAACTTATATATTAATGATTGTTGTTTCTACTTTTTTACAAATTGAAAAAATAGAGGTAAACAACAATCAACCCCTATTGAGTCATTAGTTTTAAAAAATATTTATATCACATATTTTAATTAATTCTATCTTTATTTCAATTACATTAAAATTAATACAAGAAAAATAATTGCATTGCTTAATGAGGATGGTAGTCCACGGTTATAATCAAGTGTTATATAAAACTCCAAAAGATTATTAGGTGAGAAGATACACATGATATTATAATTGCATAAGAATAAGTATTTAATCAATATCATATATAAAAATTTAAACCATAATAGTCACATTTTATAAATTAAGGTGATGGAAAATTAATTATATCACAATGTGATGTATATGGTTTTAATGCATGCATGAGTGAAGCATTAACTATTCATTTGAATAAAAAGGGGGTAGATAGTGGTAATCCTCAATCAAAATCAAATTTTGTGCTATTATTTATACTAATGAATTATTTATTGTAGATTCTAAATATATTGAGGAATTAGAATAGGAACAAAATTTAATTTTGTTCGGTAATAGTATTACATCTTCTTTGTTTGACATATTTAAATCTCTTCCTAAAAACCCACATGGAATTACTAAAGAAATAATATAATGTTAATCCATTATAAATATAAATTCATAAATAGGGCCATAAATTTTATTAAATAGTGGACACAGTTTAAATGGTACTATATAATTTATTTTATAGAACTTTTTGCACCATTTTAATGCTACTCTTTTTGTTTAACCACTTAGTCAACAAATTTTAATTGTTCATATTTGACCGATGAATATTTTTCACTATTCATAGAAAAAAAATCAATTAAAATATTAAAAATCATAACATATATTAATTTTTATATGAATTTTTTTAAAAATATGAAATTTTTTTGAATTATATTTGAAAAAATAGTAAAATTTAATCAAAATTTCAATACAAAAATTACAATAAAAATAATTTTTGAAGAAAATGCACTAGAATTTTAAAACATCTTCTAAAAAATAGTGTAATGCTTACATAATAATTAATCAATACATTTATATTGGTTAGTAATATTTTAAAATTATTAAATAATTTAATTACTCATCTTCATACACAATAATTTAATGTTTGTGTCATAATATTGTTTTTCTATAGTATCCCAATTCATTGAAATCACGGTTTTGCGTGTTAGATAAGAAATCAAGAAAATTAAAATTATAACAACATTTTCAGTTCATTTCACTCTCCCCCCATATATTTAATTTTAACCCACCATAGAAAAATTTATCTCTTCCTTCAAATGATCATTATTTTAAAAAATAATTGTTGAAAACCCTGATCATATAGAGGGACAATAATAATTCCTTTGAAATGAGGAAGCGTGAAACATTAATGATTCTATAAATATACCATAATTGGGTTTATATATAATATTTAAATACAATGAAGTTAAAATATATAAATATAAGATAAATAAAACATAGAAATACAAACAGATACTCATCGATAATATGGACATGAAAATATACTAACAACCAATCTATAAATATATTATTGGTGATATGACCATCGATTTTTTTAAATATAAAGGTGAAATCAATTTATTTCAATTATCAATAAATTTTATTAATATTTAGGTATTTCTTTAATATCAAGTTATATGACATGGTAACATATATTTTCTTGATTTGTTTATAAATAATAAAAACAATTTCATCCGTTTTATTATTTGATTAATTTATTGTTCCTCTCATACTCCATTAAATTAATATAAATGATAAATTTTTTATTCCTAAATCAATAAAATTAAATTTTAAAATATAAAAATTTGAATACAATAATTAAAATGATTCTTATTATTTTTATATATTTACGAAAAACAAAATTATTAGCACTAGTTGTCCAATATGATAATTCACATAGTAACATGAAATAATTATAACCAATGTTCGATATAAATAATTGAATTTGTTTATAAATATAAAACATTAAAATAAATTGTATAAACAAATTAAAGTCTACAAATTTATAGTAGAGTCCACTAATTTAGAAAAATAAACATAACATATACCCCCACAAATAAAAATTTCAAAAAAATGAAACATTCCGTGTATGTGAATACCATTATCATATATTATTTTGAATAATTTAAATATTCTAAAATCTTTTAAAACCTCAATGAATAAATAAATGAGTTGAAATATTATTTCTCTTTAAATTACATAAATGAAATAAAATATTATAAAAAATTTATGATAAATCTAAAAATGTTGTAAACATCATCAAACATAATGTGATAAACTTTATAATCAAACAAATAACCAATTCCAATTATATGAATACTATCCCATTTACATCACCAATAATCTCTCGAACTCAACTTGAAATTATTAAGTCAACATTAGAAACATATTAATGGTTTTTAATACAATAATATTGTGTTCTAAAAAAATTAATCAATCCAAAAAATAATTTTCTAGGTTATTTGTAACCTTAAATGAATGTTTTAAAGTCATTAAATAAAACCTACTATGGAAAATGTATTAAATGAATCATGATTCATATAAAATTAATATCATGTATATTACACTTCTCAAATAGTATTCTTTAATCTTAATACATACAAAAATCAAATTTTATTCTTGAATTATTTTAATAACATTGAAATAATAATGATATAGGAGTTAACTTTTGATTACTACCTTACATTAAATAATTACTATGTTCTTGACACATAATGTATTAAATTTATCAATAATTTTCTACAATATTCCATTAATTTACACGTAGAATACATTTTTCCCTTACTCGGAGTCATTATAATATGTTTTCTTTCCCAAATTATGTACATAAATAAAATTTTAATTTAAACCATCAATGGTCATTACTAAATGAAAATTCATAAAAATTAATTCATCCCCTTATTTGGTGCATTTGGAAATTCACTGAAGAATATATTATTATTAATTGTCTCAAAAATTATAATGAATAAAAATATGTTTTTTACATATATATATTATTTGGTTTATTTTTTCATGATGATATTAATTTCATTAGGTCTCACATTTGTTTTTAGGAGGACTCTTCATTGTTCCATCCATTGACTAAAATCAAAAAACACAGTGTAAGAAACAATAATCATATTCAGATATCATGAAAAAACATGTATTGAATGCATACATCTTGACCACATTTTTTTAATCTTGGAAAAATTAGGTTTATTCTAATTTATACAAGGTTAAGATCTATTGAAATGATCTTTAATGGATATTAATTATCCCAGTCATAACCTCGAAGAGAATCAATAAAGGAGTACAATATAGGAAAATAAATATATCACTATAATTTTGGATGAGATATACAAAAATAACTATTTATGTCTTCATTACCCTACATTCATATATTCCATAAAAATTAAAACATATAGTAATAATATTGAGGTGTTTTTATAGAACAAATAAACTCCATTCACTACCATTTCATTGGGAATTCAACTATACATTGGAATATCCTATGGATTTTCATTAATATTTTCTCCTCCTAGAATACAATAGTAAAAAAATATTATTATGATATATTTATGTTAGAGACTCTTACATTTAAGAAATAAATAATCCATATTTTTCAAGTAATATTCATTATATAATATCATGATCCCTTATATAATAATATAGGCATAATGTCCTTGGAAACATGGATATACAAGAAAAATTCATGAAAGATCTTTATCATCTCACACAAATTTATTCATAAATATCACCCATCATAGATATATCATAATTATAAAAATCATTCATAACCTAGGGAAACTAATAATAAAAAAGTGTGTGTGTTGATTCGTAGTATTGGTAAACAAGGGTTAAATAAATGATCACATATACATGACATGAAATTATGATTATGAGAACATTAGTATATCAGTTGAAAACCATAAAATTCATATCATAGAAAATAATCATTATTCATAGAATAAATATTATTAGTTTATAATAAATATACCATAATGGAATAAAAGAATAGGATCAATAAAATAATAATTCTGAAATGACGCATAAGTTTTTGGTATAAATATAAATATAAAAAATCATTTCCATAATAGTTATGTAATGACCCATTCATTCATTAATGGAAATCCCTCTTGATCAAATTAAATGTCTCTTTATGTAAATTTCTTATATAAAGTTTCAACTACTTTGGTTCTATTTTTTTTTATTTTAAAATACTGTTATGAATTGTGACTGTTGTTAATATATCCGTTGAACAGATCACATAATTATTATAAATATAGGTCATAAATGAATCTAATTTACATAGAAAAAAGAAGTGATGGCCTCATCTAGTAGACTCCACCCATAATAATCCCATTATCCGGCTCTCGGAAAAGAGGTGGCATCATTGGGATTCTCTCTTGATCAAGCCCAAGCCATGCTTTAACAGGTTAAGCTCGATCGGGACCACCTACGAGAGAACTGGATGTTGATAGAGATTACCACTCGAGAAATGTTATCCGAGCCACCCCAAGAGTCGTTCACCATCACAAACCTTACTCTTTGGTCTTATGCAGGTGTTATAAGGGTTAATGTATCAAGACCTGATCACTATTGTCAGGTACATTATTTTTGTATATAATAATAAATATACTTTCATTTTATTATTGTTACACTGTAAACAGTTTTTATTGCACAAATAGTATTTTTATTTTATATTCAACTAAGAAATATATTTTGATGAATTAATGGATTTTTTAATTAAATAATAATTTAATAATATATTATTATTTTTATAAAATTTATTTTTATTAAATATAAATGATTGTATAATTTTATGAATGTAATAGTAATTTTTATTAAGGTTTGAAAGCCATTTTTGTAAAAACACAAGAGTTTTCGATAAATGTCAGTTTTTATTTTAAATGTAAACGTAAACATAGTAAAAAAATTATTTAGATAAAATGAATATTATTTCTAGAATCAGGTCATCAAAATTATCGAACGGTGAATTTTTCATAATTTCTAAGACAGTAAAATTTTTGGGTAATAATTAAATACCGTTTAAATATATAATGTGTTTTATGACATCATAATGACCTAATAGTGATGTAATAAAATAATATAAGCCTTATTTTCTCCCAATATATGTTTTACCATTAATATATTTAGATTTTGGGTTTGTTTGACTTATTTTACAAAGCATTATTGGACCCTTCAAGGCTTATTAAACATCTTGTCTTTTTAAATTGTTTTCCTTGGGAGTGTGACTCACCTCTACATAAAAAAACCCGATTATTTTAAAAATTTCAGAATTTTTCCATGTAAAATATTGTTTTCTACTTCCCATTTCCATGAACCATTGGAAAAAACCATGGTATGGAATGTGGTTTGCATTAGTTTATTGTGAGGTGTCCCAAACCTAAATAATAAAAGGTTCCCTCAACTTTCCTATATAAACCCACCCAAGCGCCCACTTTATCCTCACTCAAAGCCATTGGAGTTCATAAAACCTTTTCCCTAATCTCTCTATAATTTTACCAAGGTTCCCCAAGCTCCTAATAATCCTCCCTCAAAGCCTCTCTCAAGCCTTTGGGAGCACACTTCAATGTAAGGGATATCTTTTCTCACTTTTAATTCCATGAGATTTCCATTGTTCACCAATTATTTATTGCATTTGGTGTATTTTGTACTGAATTTTGATATATATTATCATGAATATATTTATATTCTGGTTATTATATGATTCATTTTGTGTTTATTAACTTTTTCTCATACGACTCGATTGATTACAACGTGGTAAGGGTTTTTCTTCCTTTCCCATTTTTGTCCAATTTTATTAATGTTGTTATGCCCTTTTAATTTTAATTATAAATGTTGGGGTATGGTTTTTCATTTTCCCCATACTGTGCTCTTTATTTATAAATGATGGTAGACCCCTTTATCTCTCATTAAATGCCTTTAATTTACACCTGTTACTATGCCGAAATTCCGAAAGAAATTTCTCTCTCTTCTTTTACATTCTAACAGTTATTTTGTATCATTACTCTAAATTACATTAAAATTGTTGGTGCATGTATCTATATAACCCCCTTACTATCCATTTCATGTATCTATGATGAGACACCCCTTTCTCTCTCATCAACCATTTTTTTAATTCTTACATCGTGTCGTTACACTGATAAAATTACACCAATTTATCATTCAAATGTCATTGTGTAGTGAATACCATGAACATTTATCTATCAAGGGTATTCACCATTATGCACATTTACTTATTGAATATAATGTTTCATTTTTGAATTCCAAATTCCTTTATTGTGGAATAAATAATTATGTTTCATGAATCCATGTTATATGATCCATGTGGCACACTTATGAATGAAATGAAATATTTAAGAAGGGTGTGTCCTTATAGAGCTCCAATGAATTAGGTTAAGAATAGTATCATGATACGTCTTGTGAAATGGGGTTTTAATCATGCTAATTCAAGTGCCACAAGGTTTTACTCGTTCTTCATGTGCAATGAGGATTTAATCATGCTCCATGTGCAATGATCCTTGGCTCATGCCAATTCCATGTTAAGTGTTGTTACCACATTTCCATGTTATGATTATCATGCTTTATCATGCCTTTATGTTTATGCTTATATTTTTATAAAATGATATGCCTATTTTCTAATAGTTTTTTTATTCCTCTTGTTACTCCATGTATATTCCCATTCTGGCATTATAGCTCACCATTTTCTTATGCATGTCCCCAGGTTATCCCATGCAATGCTAAGTAAGAGGGAATGTAGTGTTAATAAAAAGGATGTTTTTTCTAAATATATTGTCCATCAGGTTTTATGTTGTTATGTAATGATCCTAATCCCCAAAGACACTAGACCTCTAGATCTTCTATGTTGTATCAAATGATATTTATCTAATAAATTATGTTTAATTATGTAATAAAAGATCAGGTTTGTCATAGTTGGTATCAAAGTATAGGTTTAGTTATTTTTGGTACTAGGATTAGAAAACCCTAGTGAAGCCTTAGAGACAAGACTATGTATAATAAAACCTTCTCTAAGTTCTTGTGAGTATTGATTAAGTGGTTTATCAAGAAAATACATCACTATCTCGATACATGTAGGTAGAAGCAGCTCTGTCACAGATGTATCATAGTGGTAAAACCCAAAAACATAACAATGATCTAGACTCAAATGGGAACTGGGGCACAACAACGATCCTTGTTACACTCTTGGTTACGACAATCCCAAGGTATATGCTTTGGTAAATTCACAAGCCTTGTAAAAACCATTATTAAGTGACAAAATAGATCCCTAAGAATATATGTTAGAAAGCAGATCATGGATAACATAGACTAAAGCCAATGGATTCAAATGTTAAGGAAATAAAATTTTATTAAAATTAATTAGTATTGTTATTTTATTATCCTTTATTTGTCACCCCTAACTTTCCTTTTATTCCAACCAGTGGTCGGTAATAGGAGGACTCAGACTAACAACTCATTTGAAGATCAATGTGATAAATGTACTAATGGGATGACCAATCAAATTGGAGTGGGAATTGTGATCTTTTTCACAGTTCACTCTTAGGTAACCCATTATTTGAATAAAAACACGTTTAAAGAGTAATCTAAACCCCCCCACCCCCATGAAAGAACAATTCACTGTCTAGTGATTCATGAGACAAATGCCTCTTACTTTTAATGGATCATCTGATCCCTCACTCACTGAACAATGGATCAACTCCATTGAAAAGATCTTCTCTATCCTTCAATATGCTGAACAAGAATAGGTACTCCTAGCTTCTTATCATATGGATGGTGAAACTGATCAATGGTAGACATTGATCAAAAATATGGAGAATGAGGAGGAGATCGGGGCATTGGCATAGAAGGATTTTCAGAAGATGTTTTTTGATAAATATTTTCTGTGAACCCTCCGGTTTATGATGGAAAGGGAATTCCATGCCCTCAAGAAAAAATATGACTAATCTATGAGAGCTTATGAGGAAAACATCATAAGGCTTGCACGATATGCTTTCGGCTTTGTCATTACGAATGAAAACAAGGTTGACCGCTTCTTTTGTGGTCTGAAACCTAGCCTTCGGAAAAAGCTGGTGATCCGTGACTTCGGTAACTATGAGGATATTGTTTAATGTGCCATCAATGTCAAAATGGAGATCATAGAATCTCAGGGGTATCATGGGGATGAGAAGCGTAATGTGGAGTTTAATGTTGTTGGTCTGATGGATAAATACAATGGTGCTAAGAAGATCCAGTACCACACTTTCCAACGGTATGGATAGAAGCACCCCAAAATTGCATGAAAGGGACGAGGAAATTCATTATGTGTGGAAGGGAAGGGAACCTAGATGCTAACTACTGACAAGAAAAACCCACTGCTGCAACAAAAGAGGGGAACGCTCCAATCGATCCTCAATGCATTGTTCATTTCTATAACTACACAGAACCATGGAATCTTACAAATCAATGACCTAAGCCAAGGGTTTTCAAAGGCAACCAACAACCTCCATGGAAGAAAGAAAGATCATTTTCCATCACTACTACTCATGTGAACCCCGACAACGATGTTGTGATAGGTACACTAGGTATTCATTCAAGAATAGTGAACATACTTTTTGATTTAAGTTATATATATTTATTTAAATCATGAATGTTTAGTAGAAGAATCCCATCACCACCACAAATCATGGAAGTGAAGATGTCGGTGATTATAGAAAATGGGAAAATCATTGCATCCCAGGAATATAACTCCGCCCCTATCATAATCTATGGATTAAACTTCCCAAAGAACCTCGTCATACTCCCTCATATAAAATTTGATGCAATTCTTGGCATGGATTTGCATTCCATATATAGATCCCACATAAATTCTCGTGAGATGGAAATCACTCTCTGTATGGAGAATCGACCCCCCGATTCATTACAAGTGCAAGGAAGAAGAAGAATATTTTTTAGCTCCATCATCTTTAGCATGGATATTACTGCCTTATGAGAATGCATATCTGGCTTAGATGAATGAGTCTAAGGAGGCAACCATATTTGAGGACATCTTTATTGTGAGGGAATTCGTAGAAGTGTTTCTTAAGGAATTGCATGGTCTTCCTCCTAGAAGATATGTTTGATTCTCAATTGATCTTATACATGGGGAATTACAAATATCCAATACTACATATAGAATGGCAGTTCTGGAGCTTGAGGAGCTAAAGAATCAACTATAGGAGAATCTAGATAAAGGGTTTACATGCCCAAGTGCCTCACTATGGGGTGAACCAGTCCTCTTCATCAAGAAGAAAGAATGGTCAATGAACATTTTCATCGGTTATCGTGAGCTCACCAAAATCACAACAGTGAACAAGTATCCGCTCCCAAGAATTTATGACTTGTTCGATAAGTTTCATGGAGAAAAATACTTCTCTAAACTAGATTTGTGGTCAGGATATTATCATGTATGGGAGAAGAAGGAAGATAACCCCATGATTGCTTTTCATACAAGATACATGCAATATGAATTCATAGTAATGCCTTTCGGACTCAGTTATGTTATAAAAATCATCATGGAATTGATGAATGGAGACTCTATAGAATACCTCGACAAGTTTGTAGTAGTCTTTATAGATGATATTCTGATATACTTCAAAACCATGGAGGGTCATGAGGAGAATTTATGAACTATACTAGAGACCTTGCAGAATAAGAAGCTCCATGAAAAGTACAACAACTATGAGTTCTAGTTGAAGGAGGTCTCATTAGTGGGCCATATCATCACAAGCAATGGGATATTTATGGATCCCTCCAAAATAGATGCAATGGAGGGATGACTGAGGCTAACATCGGTAGCGGATATCTGTAGCTTCTTGGGGTTAGCTGGATATAATCGACGATTTGTGAGAAATTCCTCATAATTGTCCAACCCTCTTACCAAGTTAACTCAGAAGGGAGTAAATATTGATGGGAGTGATGAGTGTGAATAAAGCATTAAGAAGTTGAAAAAAAGGGTCATCACTACGCCCATGCTCAATTTACCCACAAGTGGATAACTTATTGTGGTATTCAGGGATGCTTCGAAGAAGGGGTTGGGATGTGTGTTGATGGAAAATGAAAAAGTCATTGCATATTCTTCATAGTAATTGAATGTTAATGATCAAAACTATCCATCACATGACTTTGAGTTGGCTGTAGTGATATTCACTTTGAAAGTTTTTCAGCATTACCTCTTTGGGGAGAAGTGTGAAATATATATGCACCACAAAAGCCTCAAGTATATATTCACACCGAAAGAGTTGAACATGCACCAATGAAGATGATTAGAGCTGATCAAGACTATGATTTCTCAATCCATTACCACCCTGGGAAAGTGAACAAGGTGGCGAATTCCCTAAGTAGAAAGGATCTAGCAATTCTATCGTTGATGAGAATTGAAAAGGATCCAATTTTCCTACATTTGATGAAGATGGACATGGGAATCATAAATAAGGGAACGTCATCAATCCTTTCACAAATGATGTCATGACCCATCCTCGGGGACCATCCCATGACTACCATAAGCATACCTTCCATAGGCTAGGGGCTAGAGACTAGCAGCAAAGACGTAATCCCAATAAAAGGGAAGGCATTTCCTTTTAACTTGAAACAAACACACAGTCTGAACACAAGAGGTAGAGGAAACAATTGGAAATAAACACTATATAAAACTGAATATGAGAGAAAGTGATGAAAGGAATGGGGCCAGAAATACAAGCCCAATAGTAAAGTACAACTACAGAAAAATAGACAGAAACCACTAGGTCATCCTCCGGAAATCACACCTGAAGGGTACGTACAGGTGGCCTCATCAGTGCCCAGGTTCGTCCATCAGCTCCATGTACGTCTCGCCAAGTGTTCGACCTCTGGGTAACGTCCATCTCTACCACTATCTACCTCATTCAGTGTTGTTCCTCGTTTGCAACCATCACAACGTAGTGTGGGAATAGCCCATGCAGGGTTGAGTATAACGATTCTCAGTAGGGACCCTGAGACCCTCGAAGGTCTCCCAAAATCCACGAAGGATAAACCAAAAAAAGAAAGATAGAATCATGATGTATCAACAAACCCTAATTAGGTATATTCCCATACATATACCTAAGTTATCAACCACAATTCATCTCCTACTCTCATGCCCAAGCACCACCCAGTCAACACATGATGTAATGTCAATCACATTGATGATAGTGTTTGAAAGTCAAGAATCATCTCACACAGGTACACACATCCTTAATAGCGATAGAGATGATCAGATCTAGTCAGTGATTTATCTTAGTTGTCAGACCCACATTGGATACTAGAACAATAGTCATCATTGTCGAACCCACGGAGGATCCCAGTAGAGTAGTCATTGCTGCCGAACCCATGGAGGATCCCAGTACAGTAGTCGTCGCTGCAGAAACCACAGAGGATCCTAGTACAGTATTCATCGCTGCGGAACCCACGGAGAATCCCTATAGAGTAGTCGTCGCTGCCGAACACACGGAGGATCCCAGTACAGTAGTCGTTGCAGTTGCAGCCGGCTCTAGGGTTCCCACACACAACACGTTCGATTCCAGAAGGGTCCACCTCTCATGAAAAGGAATTCGATACATCAACAATCACGATGTCCAGAGTTGATCTATCCTGATGTTCTGTCTCATCAAAAAAAACCCAACACGGCAGACGATGCGTCAATCAGATGCCTGGTTTGAGAGTTATTGGGTTTTCCGTTCCAGGGGCCCTGTTGGAATTACACTCATTCCGAACCTGGACATTTTCCAAAGATGTCCAAAACTCACATTTAGTATCACAAAAGGACTGTCTCATCGTAAGGATCCCAGTTCCACCAATGGAACGTCAATCTAACGCACGGTCTAGAAGATATTCTCATTTGAGCAAAATAGGCCAGGCTTGTCAAGCCCAATGGGCTGGAGAGACACCCTACCTGGTTGGGAGGGTCCGATCCAGTTGGGGGACAGCCCGTCCTGGTAGAGCGCGGCCCACCCAGGGACTCGGTCCGGCTGGTCCGACCCGGTTAGGGGGTCTCCGGCCCGGTGGGGTGCGGCCCACCTGCGGACCCGACCCGCGGTTGCAAGACGGTTTGGCTCGCCAATCGGCACCGAGCCGCACAGACCCTCCTTGTGGCCTGGCCAACCAAAGCCTGCCCATTTTTTCTGGCATGAGGGCCCCGCACAATGGGCTACTATCCTTTATCAGTGCAGCGCCAAGAGGAGTCACGGTCTTCCAAACCTGGCCGGCAGGCGGCCGGCCGGTTCGCCTTCCATAGAGGGCTGCTCAGTGGGTCGTGGTCTTCCCATAGCACGGCACCACGGAGGTGCCGCAATCCTCCAGCCTAGCAGGCTACGGATGGACGGTTTGGTTCATCCAAGCGGCCTACACCGCGGACCATGATTTTCTCCACGCAACAAGCGTGATGGAGCCAGTCCTCCACCACCATGGCATGGCCTGGCCACGGCCTTCGTATGTTGCCTCCTTTGTTCCCCAGTTCCTCATGGTTGTGGCCTCTTCTAGTGGCACAATACGACGACATCACACCTTTCTGGCACAACCTCCATCACCATATAATCCAACATGCAACGGAGGAACGTCAGGCCGTGTTCGTTCGGCCCGCACCCTCCGTATTAGATGAAAAAATTTGGCCATTGATGAACCAATGGATTCAACGAGGAATTAGATACTATTTTATTCAATTTTAATTAATTCTATCCCCCTACCTCATAATCAGCGTTAAATGTAGATGTGGAAATTGGTGTGGCGGATGACAGTGTCACGGGAGACAGTGTCGCGGAAGACGGTGTCGTTCCGTCAATGTCAGAGGAAGAGTCGTTGTCGTTGGCGACCTTCCTTGCAGGCGGTGTCTTCTCCCATGACGTGGAGGAATAATAATGAAGAACAAAATGAACAAGGGCCTT
Organism: Viscum album; assembly: GCA_963277665.1. Lineage (NCBI taxonomy): Eukaryota > Viridiplantae > Streptophyta > Magnoliopsida > Santalales > Viscaceae > Viscum > Viscum album. The sequence continues at coordinate 1,211,841,838 of OY728131.1, read as the reverse complement.
GTTTTCTTTGTTGTAGAGGGTAAATGATCTTTGAGGGAAGAAGGCCCTCTCTATTCTCAAAGGCTCCACCAAAACAACATGTGCCAACCCAAAAATTATATCTTAGGCTATTATTATATCCTTAACATGAATTTAAAATTAATTCATAAAGTTGAGCCAATTAATTAATAAATTATGTTGGCACAATTAAGGGGAGGGAGGGGGAGATGGTCCACTATAAAGTTGGAGTTTCAAAGTTAAGTGAGGAGTTTCATGGAGTTAAAGGGGGAGTTGAAGGGTTAGGTTCTCGTGTGGGATCCCCCGCACATTTTCCACTCATGGGAGGTTATGTGGGGTGTCATCCCCACATCCAACTCCACTTTGGAGGAAATAACCACCCCTTATCAAATATTATGTAGCACATAATTTTTATTTGATTTAAAAAGAATAACAAAAAATTAACTCTCGCTCTCGACCAAACACAACTACAGTAAAGGTCCCCTTAGGGGAATACTGGCACTGTGAGTTCATCGGTGTCCGCATATTTCAATTGCAAGAACCGGTTCAAATGATAGAAAAACCTTCAGTTACGTTTACTGAACGTACCCAAAAAAACTTCAGAAATTGATTCTGGGAACACCGGTCCTCAGAATCAGGTGCCGTTAGAAACTGTGTACTAGTGAAATTTCAATGAAATTAGAAAAAAAAATCCTTGAAATTTATGGGCCTTTAAATTACCCCCACCTAATGCCTTTACGTCCCCGTTAAGCAACAACACAGACTAGGGAAACAAACGGGGGTACTGAGCATGCATTGGAGCCTCCCGCTCCCATGTGCTATCATGGAGGTTCCCATACTGCCAGTGAATACACACTAGAGGAATCGACCATACACGTAGGACCCACTCTTGTCGATCCTTGATCTCCACCAGGTCCTTCATGAATGTTGACCTGTAATCTATGTCCAGCTCCCCGTGGTCGATGATGTGGGATGAGTTGTGCACGTATCTCCTCATCTAAGATACGTGGAAGAGGCCATGCACCCAGTGCAACTGATGTGGAAGGGATAGGAGGTAAACCACCTCACCTACCCTACTGAGGAATTGGAATGGTCTGATAAATCATAGAGATAACTTTCTTCCTCGGACAAATATCTGTAGAACCCATCAAGGTGAGACCCATAGAAAGACGTGGTTTCTATCATCGAACTCCGGTGGTCTCCGTCTCTTATCAGTATAGGACTTCGGTATGCTCTGTGTAGTCTTCATCCACTCTGGGATGATCTGAACCTTCTCTGTCATTTCCTACACCGTCTATGGTCCTATAAGTGCTAACTCCCCTGGGTCAGTCTAACATATAGGTGATCTGCAAGGTTGGTCGTATAGTGCCTCGTAAGGGGCCATCCCAATGGTGGGGTGGTAGTAGTTGTTGTACGCAAAGCCTGCCACGGTTAAGTGATCCTCCCAGCTGTGACCAAAGTTGAGGACACATGCATAGAACATGCCCTCGAGAGTCTGAATGGTCCTGTCAGACTGACTGTCTCTCTGAGGATGGAAGGTGGTGCTCAAGTGAAGATGTGTGTCAAAATCCCCCTATAAATCCTTCCATAGACGAGAAGTGAAATGAGCATCTCTATAGGAGATGATAGTTGATGGAACACCCTGAATCCGTACGATCTCTTGAACATAGAGGCATCCCAAGCTCTCTACTGATCCCTGCTCTCTGATCAGTATGAAGTGGTCCGACTTGGTGAGTCGGTCAACGATCACCTAGATAGATTTGTTCCCTTTGGATGTACGTGGAAGTACCATCATGAATTCCATGGATATCCCATCCCACCACATCCACTATGGAACCTCTAAGGGTTGTACCAAGCCTACTGGAACCTGGTGCTCCGCCTTCACTTACTGACAAGTGAGGCATCGAGAGACAGTCTCTGTTAATGCTTTATTCATACCCAGCCACCAGTGTTGTCATCTGAGGTCCTAATACATCTTCTACACTCTTGGATGTACCACTAGAGGGGAAGTGTGAAACTCTCTCATCACATCCTCTTGTAATGAAACTGGTACAATGTTATATCCTCTAAAGATAGTGACATGCTCCCCACCTTTAGAAAACCCATCAGGTGCATGTCCTGAAGATATCTGAGCATGTTGCATCTCACAGTCAATGTCCCCTCACTGTACCCCCCCTAACCCGCTGAAGAAGTGGAAGTGTGACTGTGAGAGACTGATGAAATGCTTCTCCATCTCTATCCACAAAGGATATCTGCAATGCGGCTAGCTGCTCCATCACCTCTATTAGTAGCTGAATGCCTGATCTCCAGTTGAGATCATCTGCAAAAACATTCCCCTTCCCAAGAGTATAGAAAATATCAAAGTCATAGTCCTGGAGGAACTCGAGACATCACCAATGTCTCAGGTTTAGGTTCTTCTACAAGAAGATGTACTTGAGACTCTGATGGTTAGAATAGACTATAAAATGCTCGCCCATCAGATAGTACCGCCACATCTTCAAGGAGAAGACAACTGCTACTATCTCTAGGTCATGGGTGGCATTGTTCTTCTCATATTGTCTCATATGTCATGAACCATACGCGATCACTGCTCACTTCTTTATCAGGACACTCCTAAGTCCATTATCTGATGCATCGCAGTAAACTATGTACCCTACACCCTCCTCTGGTAGTCTTAAGATAGGTGCACTGGTCAACCTCTGCCTCAGCTCTTGAAAGCTCTACTGACATCTCTCTAACCACATGAAGGGTTCCCCTTCTTCATCAAAGCTGAAATCGGTTTTTCAACTCTGTAGAATTCATTCAAAAATGTCTGATATTACCCAGTAAGAACCAGAAAACTTTTTACCTTTGTCACACTCCTAGGTGGCTCCCAAGCAAGTACTACATCGATCTCCTCTGGGTACACTGTAACTCCTTCCTCCGAGATCACGTGTCCCAATAACTGAACCTATTGAATCCAGAACTGGCACTTAGAGAGCTTACCATAAAGCCGGTGCTCTCAATATGTGTCTAGTACTACCCACAAATGGTAGGTGTGCTCCTCATCAATAGTCGAGTAAACCATTATGTCGTTGATGAAGACTATGACAAAGCGATTGAGATAATGCTGGAATATCCTATTCATGAGACTCATGAACACTATTGGAGAATTGGTTATGCCGAGGGGAACAACCATGAACTCGTAGTGGCTATACCGGCACCCAAATTTTATCTTCTGCACATCCTCATCTAAAACTCTAAGTTGGTGATAGCCTGACATGAGGTCTATATTTGAGAACCATCGTGCTCCATAGAGCTGATCAAAGAGGTCATCAACCCTCAAGAGTGGGTACTTGTTCTTCATGGTCACTTGATTCAGGTGATAGTGGTCAACACACTATCTCAAACTCCAATCTTTCTTCTTGGTGAACAAAATCAGTGATGCTCATGGTGAAACACTAGGTCGGATAAATTCCTTTCCCACAAGTCCTCTATTTGTACCCACAGCTCACGATGCTCGGTGGGAGCCGTCCGATATGCTGGAGTAGAAATCGGTGTTGTTCCAGGGTGCAGGTAAATGTAGATGTCTACCTATCTATGAGGAGGTAATCCTAGAACCTCGTCAGGGAAAAAATCCACATACTAATCCACCACAACAGGAAAACTCAGACTCCACACATAAACTACTTCGTGGATGAGACTAGCCAACTGATGTGTGATTAGATACCCCCTCCTATGCGTAATTCCATCCAGCACTTCTAAGGCTCCCTTCTCTCCGGTGAAGGAGAACCTGGTCCCATCTGTGTGGACACACCGCACATTGTGCCTAATACAGTAAATCTAAGCATGAACTATGGATAACCAGTCTATACCAATGATGACGTCATAAATCCTCAACGCCACTACAAGAAGATCCCAGCCGAAGCTCTCACCTACTAGAGTAAGCTCACACTGCCGGAACTAGTGTGTAATCATTGAGTCTGCTCCTGTATGAGTCTTTATCCTTAAGGATCGATCCAACGGCTCTGTCCAAATCTCCGAGCTCCGAACGAGGGCAGTGAAAATAAAAGAATGACTCAAAATTTTGTCTATAAGTATTGCAGCAAGGGTGAGTAGATAAAGATAGTACCTCGAATCATCTCAGGTGCGCTGTGATAGTAGGCCACGACTTCCTAGAGCTGAGCCCACCTCTGCCCGCTAGCTTCGTGTGGTTGGGTTGGACCTCTTTGTGGTGGTGGTGGTAGTGCCTCAAAAATTAATCCACCACCCGTTACTCGGCCAGATCTTATGCCACATCTGCTTGCTCCAGACAGACCACCATGGTCAAACCTCTACCTCTTCCTGGGAGGTCCATCTACTATCTGATGCTCGTCCGCATGGCGGGTCGGGCAGTCTCGAGCCATGTGACCCTGCCCGGCGCATGCATAGCACTGCTTGACCCTTGTATGGATGGATGTGTTTTGTGTGTCCCACACAACCGAACATGTATCCTGTGTTCACCCACATGATGGTCTGGTCCTCTTGGACCTCTGCGTTAACTGTCTACTATCAGCTATCGAAGACTCCGCCACGTATCGTCCGATGGTGGGTCTCGCCGCTGGTGACTGCTCAGTAAGAAAACTCTCCACTAGAAGGGCTCGATCCATCACCTCAGCCTGCATCAGGATACCAAGGGTAATCGTCAAAGCCTTGATCACATGCCTGAGTCCCTGGTCGATGGTACGGGCCCTAAATAACATGTATCGTACTATATCTGTGGAATATCATGAGAGGTCGGTGAACCTCACTGAGTACTGAGCTACTGTCATGCTGCCCTGCTGTAGATGATGTGACTCCTAAATTTGCACCACATGAAGGGTGGCTGGAACAAACTCCAAGCATAAGAGACTCAAGATTTCTGTCCAAAGTAAAGATTCCTTGTCATGCACCTGGAATATCAGGCTCCACCATCTACTTGCTGCTGCGTGCAATAGAATCGGGACAAAAATCATCATATGGTATGATGGTGTCCCTACAAACCAGAAAACAATCACAAAAGCATCCAGCCAATCCTTAGCTTCCATTGGGTTCGTCTCTCTATGGAACCTGGGCGGCCTCTAGAGCTAGAACTCGTGCAACGCATTCAGGCGGCATGCACTCTCTGTTGATAGGGCTTCTGGTATTGTTGGGCCAACGTGTAGTGGTACTACTGGTGCCTCTGCTGTGATGGGGCCCTACACTAAGGCATCATCGCGCGGTGGGCTACCATCTCATACGTAACATAGAACTCTAGTTGGTTTCCTTAATGGATCCATCCTTAAAAGAAATAGGGTCACCATATTCTAAATAGTATACCTAGTGAGCTAACACAAAGTAATCACAATGAAAATTTTTTCCAAGGAAACACATAGGAAATCAGTGTTTTCGTGTACTGAGTCAGGAATCAGAGGTCAGGGTCCTGGTTTATGGATACGTCGGCCGCCACACCAACACTGGACTCCCTAGACTAAAAACCACACTCAATACTCTTAAAACTATTGCTTCACAGAAAATAATCAAAGTCTAAGATCTGTGGTAGAACCGACTTCTCTGATACCAATTTGTCACGACATGTTCTTGGGGCCCATGTCGTGACTACCCCAAGCCCTCCATCCATAGGCCAGGGGATGGATACTAGCACCAAAGGCATAATCCTGATAAAAAGGAAGGCATTTCCATTAAACTAGAAACACACACATAGTCTGAACACAGGAAGTAGAGGCAACAACTAGAAATAAACACTATGTAAAAGTTAATACAATAGAAAGTGTTGAATGGAAAGGGGCCAAAAATACAAGCCCAATAGTAATTTACAACTTCAGAAAAGTAAAAAACAACCATTGAGTTGTCCTCTAGAAATCCCACATGAAGGGTGGGTACAGATGGCCTCCTCAGTGCCCAGGTCCATCCGTCAGCTCTGTATACATCTCACCAAGTGGTCCACCTCCGGGTACCGTCCATCTCTACAACTCTCTACCTCGATCATTGTTGTATGTCATCTCCAACCAACACAACTTAGTGTGGGCATAGCCAATGCATGGGTGACTATAACGATACTCATTAGGGAACCCAGACCCCTGAAGGTCTCCCAAAATCCATGAAGGATAAACCAAAAAATGAAAAATACAATCATGATGTATCAACCAACCCTACTTAGGTATAATCCCATACATATACCTATGTTATCAACCACGATTTAGCTCCATTTCTTGAGACCAACCACAACCCAGTCCACATAGTAAGTAATTTCAATCACATCAATAATAATGATTGAAAGTCATGACTAAGCTCACACAGGTATACATCTCTTTTATAGCGATAGAGATGATCAGATGTAGTCACTGATTCAACTAAGTTTTCAGACCGACATAGGATACTAGAACAGTAGTCATCAATGTCTAACCCACAAAGGATACCATTACAGTAGTCATCACTACTGAACCCATGGAGGATCCCAGTATAGTAGTCGTCACTGCCGAACCCACGAAGGATCCTAGTACAGTAGTCGTCACTGCTGAACCCACAGAGGATCATAGTACAGTAGTCTTCGCTGCCGAACCCATAAAGGAGCACAGTATAGTAGTCATCATACTCAGAACCAGTTCTAGGGTTCCCACACACAGCACGCTCGATTCCAGGAGGGTCCGCTCCTCGAGAAAATGGGGTCGATACATCAAATATCATGAAGCCTATAGTTGATGTATCCCGAAGTTCTTTCCAATCAAAATAAACCTAACTCAAAAGACGGTGCGTCAATCGGACACTCGATTTGAGAATTATTTGGTTTTTCATTCTAGGGCCCTGGTAGGAATTACACTCGTTACAAAGCAGGCCGTTTTCTAAATTTTTCCGAACTAACATAGAGTATCACAAAAGGACCATCTCGTCACAAGGATCCCAGTGCCACAGACGGTCCGTCAGTCAAACGTGCGGTCTAGAAGATATTCGCGTTTGAGAAAAATGAGCCTGGTCCATCAAGCATAGTGGGCTGCCAGGTCGGCCTGACCTTGTTTGGAGGGTCTAACCCGGATGGGGGTCAGCCTGGCCTAGTGGAGCACGGCCCACCCAGGGACCTGGCCCGGTAGGTCCGACCTAGTTAGGGGGTCGGCCCGGCCCGGTGGGCCGCAGCCCACCCACGGACATGTCCCGCAGTTGCATGCTGGTTGGGATCGCCTAACAACGTCGAGCGGTGCCACCCCTCCTTACTACCCAATCAGCCAAAGCCGATCGGTTTTTTATTGGCGTGAGATGCCCGCACAGCGGGTCGTGGTTCCATCGTAGAGCGACGCTAAGAGGCACCGCGATCTTCCCAGTTGGGTTGGCAGGCTGCCGGCCTATTCTCCCTACAAAGAGGCCCGAACAGCGGGCCACAGTCTTCTCGTAGTATGTAACCAAGGAGGCATAGTGGTCCTCCAGCCTAGTCGGATACGACCAGCCGGTTCGCTTCGTCCGAGCAGCCCGCATCGCAGGTCGCAGTTTCCTCCATGAGGCTAGTGCGATGGCGCCGGTCCTCCAACGCCACGGCCCGGCCTGGCCGCGACCTTGAATTTCCACCTCCTTTATTCACAGTTGCCTCATGGTTGTGGACTCTTCCTCAAGCATGGTGCAACGACACGACACCCTTCCGGCTCTGCCTTCGTCTCCAAATAAACCAACAAGAAACTGAGGAACTCCGGACCATGTTGGTTCGACCCGCACCCTCTGTATTAGATGATAGAATTTTGCCACTGATAAAAATAGGTATTCAATGAAGAACTAGGTATATAATTATTCAAATAAAATTAATCATATCCATGTACCTCGTAATCGGCATTAAACGTAGATGAGGAATTCAGCGTCGCTGATGGCGGTGTCGTGGGAGATGGTGTCGCAGAAGACAGTGTCGTTTCGTCAATGTTGGAGGAATATTTGTTGTCATTGGTGATATTCCTCGTGGTAGGTGTCTTCTCCCTTGATGTGGAGGAAGAAGAATGAAGAAGAAAACGATCGAGGTCCATGTGTTCTACACTGGAGAGGGTAAATGTTCTTCGTGGGGAGAAGGCCCTCTCTATTCTCCAAGGCTCCACCAACACAACATGTGCCAACCCAAAAATAATAACATAGGCAATTATATTATCCTTGACATGAATTTAAAATTAATTCAAAAAGATGAGAAATTAAATTAATCAATTATGTTTGCATAATTAAGGGGAGGGAGATGGAGAGGCTCCACCATAATTTTGTAGTTTCAAAGTTAAGAGAGTAGTTTCATGGAGTTAAAGGGGGAGTTGAAGGGTTTGGGGCTCAGGTGGGCCCTACCACACATTATCCTCTCATGGGAGGTTATGTGGGGTGTGGGCCCCACCTCATACACCTCATTGGTGAAAATAACCACCCCTTAACAAAAATTATGTAACACATAATTTTTTTTTGATTGAAAAAGAATCCCCAAAAATTAACTCCCACTCTCGAGCAAACACAACTACGGTGAAAGTACCCTTAGGCAAATACCAGTGCTGAAAGTTTGATGGTGGCCTCAAATTTCAATTTCAAGCACCAGTTAAAATGATAGAAAAACCCACATGTACATTTACTGAACGTACCTTAAAAAAATTCAGAAATTTATTCTGGGCACACCGGGCCTCGGAATCAGGCGCCGTCAGAAACATTAGACTAGTAAAATTTCAATTAAATTATGAAATAAAAGAATTCCTTGAAATTTCTTGGGCATTATGAATTATTGCTCAACCGTTACATCTAGAAATGCTAAAAGATGCTCAAAAAGATGATGTGGGAATTCAGGAAAATGTGGAACCTATCGAAAAAGGGAAATCCGTAGAGTTTAATGTTAATGAAGAAGGAATTGTGAGATTTGGGAAAAGGCTATATGTTCCATCTAGTCCAGAGCTGAAGAAGGAACTTTTGGATGATTCACACAGTTCAAATTTCTTTATTCACCAAGGAAAAAAATGTATAGAGATCTCTGAGAGCATTATTGGTGGGATAATATAAAGAAATAGATGGCTAAATATACATCAAAGTGTGAGGTGTGTCATCAAGTGAAGGAAGTGAGGAAAAAGTCTAAGGGGATGATGAAACCATTTCCAATACCAAAATTGAAATGGGAGAACATGACCATGGACTTTCTCACCAGGTATTCGAAGACATACAAAGGCAATAATGCAATCTGGGATTTTTTGGATCATCTTACAATGGCTTCACACTTCATTACTATTCAGGAGGGTTTCTCATTAGATCGACTGGCACATATATATATCAGGGAAGTGGTAAGGCTTCATGGAGTACCACTATCTATTGTGTCTGATCGAGATCTAAGATTTATCTCTATGTTTTGGATGATTGTTCAACACTCTCAAAATATTGTACTGAAATTCAGTACGTCTTATCATCCACAAACTAAGGGCCAATCCGAGCGGACTATCTAAACACTTGAGGAAATGTTGAGAGCAGGCTCAATGGACTTTAAAGGATGATGGGATCAACATCTTATGTTAGTTGAGTTATCTTATAATAATATTTTCCACTCCAGCATCCAAATGGCACCACATGAAGCCCTTTATGGGAAAAGGTGAAAAACACTGGCATGTTGTGATGAGGTCGGTGAGCATAAGCTTCTTGGACCAGAAATGGTTGAATAAATGGTGGGGAAGTTGAAAACCATTCAGCAGCATATCACGGCAACCCAGAGTTGACAAAAGAGTTATGCAGATAATCATTGACTAGACCTTGAGTTTAATGTTTGAGACCTGGTTTTTCTAAGCATATCTCTTTGGAAAAAGGTCAAAAGGTTTGTAAATAAAGTGAAATTAAGTCCAAGGTACATCGGCCCCTTCGAGATTCTTGATCATGTTGAAGTTGTGGCTTATCTACTAGCACATCCACTTAACATGGCCAACGTACAAGATTTCGTTCAGGTATCCCTCTTAAGAAATTACATACCAGAGACTTCACATGTGCTCACATTAGAGGTGGTACAGTTAGATGATGATCATTATTATTAGGAGCAACTAGTGAAGATCATAGATCATAGATAAAAAGTTATACGAAATTAGATAATTCCCCTCATCAAGGTGTTATAGAGAAACAACATGTTTGAACAAGAAACATGGGAATCAGAGGAAACAATGAAGTAGAGTTACCCACATTTTTTTTAGTGTGAGAAACTGATATTTCGAGGGGGAAATTTTTTTAAGGGGGGAAGATTGTAATGACCCAAACATTCATTAATGGAAATCCCTCTTTATCAAATTAAATGTCTCTTTATGAAAAATGTTTATATAAAATGTCAACTTCTTTGGATTTATGTTTTTGAATTTTAAAATATTGTTTTGAATTGTGACCGTTGTTAATATAGTTGTTGAACAGTGATAACATGATTAGTATAAATATTGGTCTTTGACGAATCGAATTTACTCAGACGAAGGAAGTGATGGCCTCATCCAGTAGACGTGACCCATACGAAGCCCATTTTCTAAAGATTGGAAAATTGGTGGCATCATTCTGCTTCACTTTCAAGAAATCCCAAGGTGAGCTTCAATATGTTAAGCTCAAGCGGGACCACCTACTAGAGAAGCGGAAGTTGATAGATATTACCACCCGAGCGATGTTATCTGAGCCGCACCAAAAGTGTGTCACCATCGCACACCATACTCTTCGGCTATTTTCAGGTGTTATAAGGGGTTATGAAGCATGAAATTAGAACTATGGTCATGTAAATTATTTTAGTATATAAGAATAAGTATAGTTTCATTTTATTAATGTTACCTTGTAAATAGTTTTTTAAGCACAAATATTATTTTTACTTAATATTCAACTTAGAAATCTATTTTGATGAGTTAATGGATTTTTGAATTAAATAATATTTTAATAAAATATTATTATTATTATTATATATATTTTTATTAAATATAAATTATTTTATAAATTTATGAATGCAATAGTAATTTTTATTAAGGTTTGAATGCCATTTTTTTCAAAACCCATGATTTTTCGATAAATATCTGTTTTTATTTTAAAAGATACAATTAAATTATTTATAATATTATTTTCATAAAATGAATATTAATTCTAGAATCAGGACGTCAAAATTATCCAACGGTGAATTTTTTATAATTTTCTGAGACAGGCAATTTTTTTGGTAAAACATAAATACCGTTTAAATATATAATGTGTTTAATGACATCATAATGACCAAATAGTGATGTGATAAAATACTATAAGCCTTATGTTCGTACAATATATGATTTACCATTAAAATAATGTGACTTTGGGTTTTTTTGAATTATTTTACAATGCATTAATGGATCCTTCAAGTCTTATTAGACATCTTGTCTTTTTAAATTGTTTTCCTTTGGAGTGTGACTCACCTCCACATAAGAAACCCCATTATTTTAGGAAGTTAGGACTTTGAACTTATATAATATTTTTTTCCAAATACCTTTTTCATAAACCATGGTCCAAAACCATGGTATGGTTTGTTGTTTTGATTGTTTAATGTGAGGTTTCCCAAACCTAAATAATAAAGTATTCCCCCAACTTTCTTATATAAACGCATCCATGCTCTAAATTTATCCTCACTCAAAGACATTGAAGTTCATCCAACCTCGGCCCTACACTCTCTATAATCCTCCCAAGGTGCCCCAAGCTCCCAAGAAGTCTTTTTCAAGCCTCTCTCAAGCCTTTGGAAGCACACTTCTATGTAAGGGATTTCTTATCTCACATTTAATTCCGTGATATTTCCATTGTTCACCAATTATTTATTTAATTTGGTGTATTGTGTATTAAAATTTGATATATATTACCATTATTCTATTTATATTCATGTTATTCTACTATTCACTTGGTGGTTATTAACGTTTTCTCATAAGACTCGATTGATTACAATATGATTAGAGTTTTTCATCCTTTCTCATTTTGTCCTATTTTATTGATGTTGTTATTCCCTTTTAATTTCAATTATAAAATTTGTGGTATGGGTTTTCACCTCCCCCATACTGCCTTATTTATTTTTGAATAATGGGATACCAATTACTCTCTCATTAAATGCCTCCCATGGACACACATTACTATGCCAAAATTCCGAAAGATATATCTCTCTCTTCTTTTACATTGAAGCAATTATTTTCAATCATGACTCTAAATTCCATTACAATTTTTGGGACAAATATCTATATGAGAATCTTGCTGTCCATTTCATGTAAATATGATGAGATGACCCATTCTCTCTCATCATCCCTTTTTATGAATTCTTACGTTGCACCGTTACGCTGCCAAAATTGCACTGATTTTCCAAACCAATGTCATTGTGTAGTGAAAACCATGCCCATTTCTCTATAAAGGGTATTCAGCTTTATTCACATTTACATGTTGATTATAATGTTTAATGTTTTAATTACACATTCCTTTATTGTGGAATAAATTATTATATTTCCTGAATCCATGTTAAATGTTTCATGTGGCACACTTATGCATGAAATGAAATTTTTAAGAAGTGTGTTCCCTTATAGCGCTCCATTGCATTGGGTTAAGAATAGTATCATTATACATCATGTGAAATGGTTGTTTACTCATGAAAATTAGATTTCAATGAGGTTTTACATGTTCTTCATGTGCAATGATGATTTACTCATGCTCCATGTACAGTGGGCCTTGGCTCATGCTGATTCCATGTTAAGTGTTGTTGCCACATTTCAATGTTATGATTATCATGCTTTATCATGACTTTATGTTTATGCTTCTACTGTGATCTAATGATATGCCTATTTTCTGATATGTATTTTATTCCACATGTTACTCCATTTTTACTCCCATACTGAGCTTTATAGCTCACCCTTTTCTTGTGCATGTCCTCAGGTTATCCCAGGCAATGCTAAGTACGAGGGAATGTAGTGGTAATGTAAAATATTTTTTCAATAAATATATTGTATTTCATATTTTATGTTGTTATGTAATGATCATAATCCCCAAAGAAACTAGACCTGTCGATCTTCTATGTTTTATCAATTGATGCTTATGTATCAAATGATGTTTAGGAGGACTCTTCATTATTCCTGCCATTGACTAAAATCAAAAAACACAGTGTGAGAAACAATTATCATATTCAGAGATCATGAAAAAACCTGTATAGATTGTACAATTCTTGACCAAATTTTTCCTAATCTAGGAAAAATTAGGTTTATCCTAATTTAAACATGGTTAATATCTATTCAAATGGTCTTTAATGGTTATTAATTATCCCAAGAATAACCTCAAAGAGAATCAATAAAGGGGTACAATATAAGAAAACAAATAAATCAGTAGAATTATGGATGAGATATACTAAAATAAAAATTTATGTCTTAATTACCCCAACATTCATCTATTTCAAAACAATTAAAACATATAGTAACAATACCTGAGATGTTTTTATAGAACAAATGCACTCCATTCACTACCATTTCATTGGGAATTCACCTATATAAAGGAATATCCTATGGATTTTAAATAATATTTTCTACTCCTAGAATAGAATAGTAAAAAAATATTATTATGATATATTAATTTTAGAGACTCATACAGTTAAGAAATATATAATCCATATTTTTCAAGTAATATTCATTGCATAACATTATGATCCCTTATAGAATCATATGGGTATAGTTTCCTTGGAAAGATGGATATACAAGACAAATTCATGAAAGATCATTATCATCTCCCACAAATTTATTCATAATTATCACCCATCATAGATATATCATAATTAAAAAAATCCTTCATAACCTAAGGAAACTAATAATAAAAAATTGTGTGTGTTTATTTGTAGTATTAGTAAACAACTTTTAAATAAATGATAACATATACATGACATGAAATTATGTTTATGAGAACATTAGTATATCAGTTGAAAACCATACACTTCATATCATAGAAAATAATCATTAGTTATAGAATAAATCTTGGTAGTTAATAATACATGTACAATAATGGAATCAAAGAATAGGATCCCTAAAATCATAATTCTGAAATGACACCTAAGTTTTTGGTAAACACATAAATATATAAAATTATTTCTATTCTAGTTATGTAATGCCCCAAATATTAATTAATTGAAATCCCTATTGATCAAATTAAATGTCTCTTTATGTAAAATTTTTTATATAAAATTTAAACTAATTTGTTTTTTTTAATTTTAAAATACTTTTTTGAATTGTGACTATTGTTAATATAGTCGTTGAACAGGGATCACATGATTAGTATAAATATAGGACTTAAACGAATCTAATTTACTCAGAAAAAGGAAGTGATGGCCTCATCTAGTAGGTGTTACCCATACGAATCCCATTATTCAGATCTTGAAAAAGAGGTGGCATCATTGGGATTCTCTCTTGACCAAGCCCAAGATGATCTTTAACAGGTTATGCTTGATCGGGATCACCTACGAGAGAAGTGGAAGTTGATAGAGATTACCACTCGAGAAAAGTCATCTGAGCCAACCCAAGAGTCTATCACCATCACACACCTTACTCTTTGGTCTTATGCGGGTTTTATAAGGGGTTATGTAGAAAGACCTTAGCACTATGGTTATGTAAATTATTTTTGTATATAATAATAAATATACATTCATTTTATTATTGTTACCTCGTAAACAATTTTTAAATCACAAATAGTATATTTATTTTATATTCAACTAAGAAATATATTATGTTGATTTAATGGATTTTTGAATTAAATAATAATTTAATAATAATATATTATTATTATAAAAATTATTTTTATTAAATATAAATTATTTTAAAATTGTATGAATGCAATAGTAATTTTTATTAAGGAATAAAAGCCATTTTTGTCAAAACACAAGAGTTTTCGATAAATGTCAGTTTTTATTTTAAATGTGAAAGTTAAAATATTTAAAAAATTATTTAGATAAAGTCAATATTATTTCTATAATCAGGACATAAAAATTATCCAATGGCGAGTTTTTCAAAATTTTCAGAGATAGTAAAATGTTTAGGAAAAAATTAAATATCGTTTAAATATATAATGTGTCTTATGACATAAAAATAACCAAATAGTGAAGTAATAAAATACTATAAGCCTTATGTTCTCACAATATATATTCTACCATTAATATATTTTGATTTTGGATTTGTTTAAATTATTTTAAAAAGAATTAATGGACCCTTCAAAGCTTTTTAAACATCTTGTCTTTTTATATTGTTTTCCTTTGGAGTGTGACTCACCTTCACATAAAAAACTGCATTATTTTAATAATTTCAGACTTAGTCCTTATAAAATATTATTTTCCACTTCCCTCTTCTAAGAACCCTAGGAAAACCCATGGGATGGTTTGTGGTTTGGATTAGTTTAATGTGAGGTGTCCAAAAACAAAAAATTAAAGGATTCCCTAAACGTTCCTATATAAAACCACCCAATATCCCACTTTCTCCTCACCCAAAGCCATTAGAGTTCGTCCAACCCCTACCCTACTCTATCTATAATTCTCTCAAGGTTCCCTAATCTCCTATGAAGCCTCTCTCAAGCCTCTATCAAGCCTTTGGAAGCACACTTCCATGTAAGGGATATATTTTCTCACTTTTAATTCTATGAGATTTACATTGTTCACCAATTATTTTTTGCATGTGGTGTATTGTGTACTGAAATTTGATATATATTATCATGAATATATTTATATTCTTGTTATTATGTGATTCATTTTGTGTTTATTAACTTTTTCTCATATGCCTCGATTGATTACAACATGGTAAGGGTTTTTCTTCCTTTCTCATTTTGGTCTAATTTTCTTAATGTTGTTATTCCCTTTTAATTTCAATTATAAATATTGGTGTATGGTTTTTCACCTTCCCTATACTATGATATTTATTTCTGAATGATGGTAGACCCCTTTATCTCTCATTAAATTCATCCCATTTACACCCGTTACTATGTCGAAATTCCGAAAGAAATTTATCTCTCTTCTATTACATTCAAGCAATTATTCTGTATAATGACTCTAAATTACATTATAAATGTTTGTACATGTATCTATATAACCCCCTTACAATCCATTTCATGTAAATATTATTATACCACCCCCCTCTCTCATCAACCATTTTTATGAATTCTTAGATCATGTAGTTACGCTGATAATATTGCACCGATTTTCTATGCCAATGCCATTGTGTAGTTAATACCATGCCCATTTCGCTATCAAGGGTATTCACTTTTATGAACATTTACTTATTGAATATAAAGATTCATTTTAGAATTCCACATTCTCTTATAGTGTAATAAATAATTATGTTTCATGAATCCATGTTATATGATCCATGTGGCACACTTATACATGAAATGAAATATTTAAGAAGGGTGCGCCCTTATAGAGCTCCAATGCATTAGGATAAGAATAGTATCATGATACGTCATGTGAAATGGGTTTCTACTTATTCTAATTCATGTGCAATGCGTTTTTACTCATGTTTCATGTGCAATGAGGATTTACTCATGCTCCATGTGCAATGACCCTTGGCTCATGCCAATTCCATGTTAAGTGTTGTTGCCACATTTCCATGTTATGATTATCATGCTTTATAATGCCTTTATGTTTATGCTTAAATTGTGATATAATGATATGCAAATTGTCTAATATGTATTGTATTCCTCATGTTACTCCATGTTTATTACCATACTAGGCATTATAGCTCACCCTTTTCTTATGCATGTCCTCAGGTTATCCCATGGAATGCTATGTTTGCGGGAATATATTGGTCATGTAAAGGATGTTTTCAATAAAGATGTTGTATTTCATGTTTTATGTTGTTATGTAATTATTCTAAGCCACAAATTCACTAGGCCTCTCGATCTTCTATGTTGTATCAAATGATGTTTTTTTAATAAATTATGTTTAATTGTGTAATAAAAGACCAAGGTTTCTATAAGTTATGTATAATTGTCTATAATATCATTATGTATTGCATTCACGACCCATTAATTTATTATTTAATGTTAAATGATAGGATTATCATAGGGAATAATGTACCTTACTAATATTTGAAAACTCCCCATTATATTCCTTGTTATCTCGTGATATATCCATATTTACCCAATGTAAAAGAGGAATATATAATTGACGGACCGCCCATCATAAATGGAAAATCATGTTTATTATTTCCACAAGATCATAAATTATCCACCATATAAAAACACGTGTAATGGAAAAAAGATTCATAATAATTTTATCATACTATCATAAAATAACCCAAAGAAAAGAAATCCATTTCATAATGGTTTAATAATCACTTAATAATATCATTGGAATAACACATGTTTCATAAAATCATCCTTATTTAATCATTATAATTCATAGAAACAATAAAAGATTATGGTAACATTGAATTATATTTCCGATAATTGAATATTAACATATATGTTTGAAATCATAGATGAATGTTTCTATGAAATATATGTTGAATATTTCATGAAAAAACCACATTCATTTTGAAATGTCTTATTTAAAATGTTAAAATTTAATAAACATTAACAAAATAATTTTATTTTAATATAAACAAGGAAATATTTAATTTAATATTCCATAGATTCAGTGTTAATGATGGCGTGAAATTTAATTAACGTATTCTATGTAAAAAAATTGTCACCTCTCTCATTTTTTAGAAAAATTCAAATGTACATAATTGAGAAATAGAAAAAAAATATTCATTTTAGATATTTTATTAAAATTTATAAATGATTAAAAATTAAATTTAGAATTTAAATGAAAATAAAAAATAATTGTTTTAAAAAATAATTTAGAAAGCATGAACATTAAAGAAAATTTTTTTTCAATAAATAGAGATGTAAAGTAACTTTTCCTCAAAAAAAATCTTTCGGTCACTTGAGTTCATATAGAGAGGAAAACCAATAGAAAGAATTTCATCTATATAAATAACCATAAAAGTCAAAATATTATTAATTTTTTTCTAATAGATCATAAAATATCAACTAAAGCATAGTAAAAAAAGTCTTGATACATAATGGGTTGTATCATAAACCCCTTACTAATTTAGAAACTGCCGAAATGAAACCTCATGAAATAGAAAACCATTGTTGGATTTTTACATCCTCATAATGATCATGAATTAATCATAAAATACAATTTTTTTGAGAGTATATACATTACACATTGGAAAAATTGTTCAATATTGCCTAGGATTCAAATAAATAAAATTTTGACAACAAAACCTTATCTTTAGTTCAACAATCACAGATATTAATTTAAACTACAAAATAATAAATAAAAATATAATTTTATTCTATACCATTGTAATTTAAATACATATTAAAACATATATTATCAACAAAAAAATATCTAACACCAATTTATACATAATTAATTATTAAAATAATTATTTCTATATTTTAACTATTTTATTTTTCTTGAGAATGTTGATTCCATAGTTATTATAATAATACTTTGATCATCATTAAATCTTACCAAATATATTAATAATTTTTTAAATATAATATATGTTCAATATATAAATATTTATAATACTCCAAAATAATTTAGCAAATGAGAAATGAAATATATTGATTGGTTAAATGGTAAGTTGTACGTAGGAATGGATGTTGTTTTCAACATTCAGTAGATGGAATGAAACAAATTTCAATAAAAACTCACCATTATAGAATGATTATTATATCACACACACCCACACACACACCCACACACACACATATATATATATTATTTTCATTAAATATATCATTATGTTAATCTTATTTATTGATAAATGAATAAGGAATCACATCACATTATCGTTGTTGTACTCCACATATATACACAAATAAAGTTATCATTTTCCACTACATTAGAAAGTATGAAGGTAGTTATAATATAATAATTATTAAAGAATATGACATAAATATAATATATTAATATTAATTCCATCATTATAAACACCAATCAAATATTTTTATTGAAATTCAACTGTATCATTACAAGGTGGCGGTTTTACACACAAATGTATGAGGGATAATTTATCCTCAAATTTCATGAATAATTGTGTGTATAATGATAGTTAAAAATTCATAGTTTCAATTTATTATATTGGTGATACTAAATATATTTTTTAATTATCAAAACCATATATTTAAAGGTGGTAGATGAAAAAATTAATTTAAAGAGGTTGGGTTAGACAATTACTTTATCTTTGTAAGGCCTCCTTTATATCCTTTATTATGGACCATTGGAATAGTATTTAAATAATAATATAACCAATAATTCTTGAATATGAATGTTTAGAATATAGTTTTTCAAGAGTCTATTAATAATAATATATCAATTTCCATCACTAGAATGAGATAAAAGGTATCCATTTAAATGAAAAGGAATTAACACACAAGGAGTTATGAAAGAGATTTAAGTATAGTTAAGTAATTCTCAATAAAAATTATTCCTAACTTCCATATATATAGAGTTTAGATGTCTAATATCTAATTAAATTTTCATAACTAAATATATATATTTCACCTTCATTTTAATCAATTTCTTGTGTTTTAACCTCTTTTTTAACAAATTTTAATATAAAATGTGGTTATGACTTTATCACCCATTAATGAATATAATTTTACATATAATGTAAAAATTAAAGCCTAAATGAATATTTTCTATTATTTTATAAAATTCATCATCAAACATTTTTTAAAAAAAATATATGATTGCTAAATAACTGAATAATACATTTTTCAACATAAAAAACATTAATATTATTTTTGACATTGTTCTTATAATATCACACATAGAAAAAAATATAAATATGGAATAATAATATAATCTACTCACATGCCCCTAACATTTCATTTTTACCTATAAATTATTGTGACTCAATAAATCCTCCAAATATTATTACATTTAACATTTTGAAAATATTTTTTTCTTGTTAATTGAATTAATACTCTCTCAACACTGAATAAGAATATACGATAATTATTTTTTAGTAAAAATGAAAAAAATTACTAAAATTAAACAATTAATTCATTTTTGATGTAAATTTGGAGAACCAATGTTATCAAATTTTTTATCTTTAGGTATCATTTTAAATAATAATATATTTAAGGTAGTGATATTTTTGAATTTTGTTTAAAAAAATTATATTAAATGTCATTTCTATGAAATATTACTCAAAAATTACATAAATTATAATTTATGATGTAAAAAATATAGTTTATATCTTAAAATAACTTTAATGAATGTTTTTGGATGATCTAGAAAAAATACATCATTATTTTAAAACTACTATATATAATTTACCATAATCGATGTGACAAATATTTAGCATTATTACTATTCAAATTGAAAAAATATGAAAGGTAAATATTTATCAAATTACATATTTTGAATAAAAATATGATCTGAATTTATCAATATTAAATCATTATATGTATAAAAATAAAATTTTAATATAAATGTGTAAAAAATAAAAAATTGTTTTTATAGAAAATGGGTCTTTGGAATAAAATATAACTTTTGTAAAAATCATGACTATTGGTGATTAAAATGGAATCATTTAGATTGTTCTTAATAAAACAAACCATATGCCATTTTAATAACAATTATAAAATATAATGGGAGAATTAAATTACATTTAATATTAAATGAAATGATTTTTTTTGGAAAGTAACTATTTTTCATTATTCATATAAAAATTAATAATTTTATAAAAATCCAAATATTTTAACTTTTATCAATTAATATATTCACATTTCATAAAATATGATTTTTGTTGTTAAAAAAATTATAAAATTGTTAGAAGTTATCTTCAATTTCCATGAACAAAAAGATATTGAATACTTATTTTATGAAAATGTGTCTTTTATCACAAAATTATTTCATTAAAAACTATTTTCATCATTAATTACCATTATTATTCATTTATTTCATACAGAAAAAATAAAACGATCATTTATAAAAATATATTTATAATATATCTCATTTTTCGTGTATCTCAATGTTCATGTTAATAGAGATATTGATCTTATTTTAATAACTTTTTTTATATTATGGTAACAATCTAGATAATTGAGTCATAATGTAATGTATATTATCAAATTCATAAAAAACACTATATATATTGGTGTCAATATTAGTACACAAAATATTGGTTGACATAACTCAAATATTATTCCTAATCATGTTTGTGTCATCTCTATATCTCTTTGGTAGAAAGTATCACATAATATCATCAAATTATTATCTAATTATCTATGTAGGATATAAAAAATAAAGGCTATAGATTAAATCATAATTTTATTAAAATATAAAACTTATATTCCCTGATTAATCTTCAAATTCTATGTAATTGACGACTCTCATATGAAGCCGCTATATATTCTAATTAAGTAAGACAATCCATCTAACAGAGTCTCTCTGTGCCTACATAAACTCTCTCATAACATTCAAAATCATGGGAAATCACCCATGATGAGAGTGATTCTCCTAAAAATACCTTCCATTCCACACCCTAATCCAAGTGTGTGGTAGATATCATTTCATAAACCATACCACAATCTATCTTTCAACTGTATATAAAAAATATTAATTATTTTGATACGTCATTTATATGGAATTGGTGTAACATATCCACAATATTATTTTGAAAGAGATTTATATGACAAAGGGAAATAAAAAACATATTATTATCAATAAAATTAACCATATTTTTGAGCAGGTTATTTTTAAGAATCTAATAATCCTCTAAAAAATAATCAATAGAAAAATTTCAGTGATCGATGGTTTTTATGGGATGCATTTTGTATTACCATTAATGAATCACCTATTATAATTTCCAAGATACATATTCAAAACATGAATATATCACAACCAAATTCCAAATATAGGAATGTAATTGGACTAACCAAATAAGAAAGTAATCACTTATAAGTATATTTCATTCCATTATGTGTATCATCTTAAACCATTTATGATTATTATCATAAAAAAGACTATATATATTTCAACTACATAGTACTGGTAGTGGTGCCCTTTGAAGACATATATTGTGGGAGTCCCAATAAAATTAGAAATAAATTGATAATATACATTACCCACTCCATGAATTGAATATTTAACATTAAAAACCCAATTTAGACAACATCAGATATATAATAATATTTTCAATATCCAAACACTCTTTTATGGATACACCATGAGGAAAAAATTCTAAAAATTCTGAATATGAAAGGGCCCACCTACCCCATCCATAAGGGAAATACCAAATAAATTAATCAAATACTGATATGTAATATTTCACATGATAATATTGATTCATAATAATAGTACCTAAATTAGTATTTATTATTGTTTAGTTGACAAAAATATCAATTAGTGGAAAATATGGGAGGGTTTACCTTAAAATTGATAAAAAAGATTCCCTCTTCAGACTGTTAAATGATTGGTTGAGAGATGTATGTTTATAGAGATTCAATGTGTATATAATTAATGAATAATGGAAAATGATGTGACTTAAATTTTGTTGTATATAATATCTATGGGAGGACATATAATATTTCATTAATTAAATTTTTATGTGCCATTAAATTTTAGAATAAAATAGTTGTACAATGAAAAAAAATAAAAGGTGGAATCACATAGTACTTGATAGTCCACTAAGAAATTACTTGAGTTCAATTAAAAACATGGTGGAAATTACTATCATATAGTCCCTTTACATAAAAATTATTATAATTATACTCTTTATTAGCTACTTTGTTTCTATAATAAACAATTTTATTTTTTATTAATGGAAAGAGTAATTTTATATATATAAATGAAATTTTTTTTATGGTATTGTAAATATAGATAATGTTTTATATATTATGGGATTTAACAATCATGTTTATAATATTTTTTTTAGCAAGTTCAATTTTTATGATTAAAATACAGTATACTATATGAATTTTCACTATAGAATCGAAACGAAAAACAAATATGATAATCCAAAAATTATAATTACTATTTTCTATATATTTAGGTATATTTATTATAGATGTCAAAAAAGAATTTTTTATTTGATAAATATATTTTATATTAGAAAATATATTTTCTTAATGGGAGAACAATATAAAATTTTTAATTTCATAAATTTGGTATATTTATATTTTTTGATAAAAATGGTTACACAATTGAAATTCAATTGGGTGACATAAAAAATATTCCCATATGTATATGGGATTTTAAATGATTAAATTAAAAATTAAATAGAATTCATATAATAATTTATATGATACAATTGTCATTTATGATTAAATCCATGGATGAGCAACTACATAAAAATCACATACACGAAGATGTGCCCACTTGAAAATGATTCAAACAAAATACATGTTTTTTAAGCTCATATGTGAATATATTGACCGTGAAATTATTGCATTATACTTCTTATGACATAATACACAATCCATTCATCTAATTTATGTTAGATTAAAATTTCTTCACATAAAAATGATTATGCCTACCAACTTTTAACATTATAATCCCTTGTATTTTAGCATTATCAGATTAATTATGCACAAGGAATTACTATAGGAGAGTACCTCAATAGAAAGAACTATGGATAACATATATTTTATTACGATTTATAATGTTTTATCCCAATTACAATGCATCATTAAACATGGTATATGAAATCACCAAAACACATATACATGAAATATTTTAGATACCAACCCCCATATAACATTCATTAATGAACCAAATAGAGGAAGATTGTCATAAAACATAGTCTTAAGATGTATCAGTCATTATAAATTTCTATAAAAACCACATGATGGTATTTATATAACAAAAAAAAATTACTTTCCATTAATTTTTATATAAAAAATATAATATTTTCTATTTCATTAAATTTGGAAAAGATTGAGTGATATCTCCACAAGAATATTGTCCGTGAATTGAGAATAAATTCATGATGGTTAATGAAACTGTACAAAGTATAATATTAAATTCATGCTAAATACAAAAATATTCTCAACCAATATAAGCTATGATTAATTAATCCATTAAATTCATTGAATTCTATATGCAGTTCTATTAACTATAAAGTCACCCCCATCTCAGTATATAAAGATTTAGTTCTACTATGTTGTAGCTTATGTCATTTTCAATGAGTAATTCATATTTTCACAATAATTATAATAGTGTAGTTTTATCACAGTCTATTACCTCATCTCTTCCTACACAATGAGCTGATTCAACAATTTATAGTTTATAAATAACCGTGGGAGTCGATCCATTTGTAATTCATGGAAATATAGAGATATGAACATTTATTTTCATAATATTTTTATTTATTTTCATAGTAATAACCCATATCTTGTTAAGGATATATCGTGACATTGATCTGAAATTCTCATAATCATGTATCACCCCGTCTTATATATTAGATATTCTCTCCCTTCTCTAAGTTTGAATATCATACTATACATATCGATAGGTTAATGGGATGATAAATATATGATATTGAATTATTTTTAGAAGGTGTTACACTCTCAATATAGGTGGGAACTACCATTTAATTGTAAAGTAATTGGGGAATAAAATTAAAAGTAGATCATCCAGGTCCCTTGATTTTACAATAAAATTAAAGCTAGGGTATCTAGAGATTGATATTATAAATGTTATTGGAAGGGATGTAAAATCACTAAAGGAAATAAATAAAGGAATCCATTAAAAATAGGGGATACCTCACAATTTACCTAAAAAACTATTCCCAACTATAAAATTATTTTCATTTTTTTATATTAATGATTCACACAACATAAACACCCCATTTTCATTATTTTACATTATAAGTAAAATACAATAACTATAAATATATTACATAAAATTATGATTAATTATTGAATCTATAAAGATGATAACATGAGATCGGCCATTCAGGATACATTATTAATAAAGAAAATCAATTTGAGAGAAAACAATACTTTGACATGATGTGACATTCATCAATTATTTCATCATTGTTTGTATGTTTAATTAGTTATCAAATTATTCCTTTTATGTTGTATATATTTTATTATTTTTAAATTATGTTAAATAAATATAACAAAATTGAATGAGTAATTTTTTCACAACCAAACATAAGTAAACAGATCCATTAATTTAATATGAAAATTTTAGGGACGAAAAAAAAAACTATAGAGAGGATGAAATATGGGATATTTAATGTTACCTGGTAGCGTATGATGAACAACTAGATATCGAAGCATTGGTCATAGAACATGATGGATTCTAATTCTAATAACTATAATTACAACCTGATTTTTATGAGGAAAAAATACCTCATACCTTTAAATGTTGATTAATACATCATAGAGGATGAAACATATCATTAAAATCATTTTATCACATATATTACTACACTTATACCGAAGGTATTACAATGATTACTTGATTATGTAGTCTTGCAACCAAATGGAGTTGATTATACCCTAGATTATATTAATTTGATATATAATTATTATCATTAAATTATCATTACCATAATTTTTTCAATGTTGAATATTCTATAAGAAATATTTCCAAAAATGGTGTATATTAACATTAAGATTAAGAGGAAGAATAAATTCACATTTAGGGGAACACGACGCATGTTTTTGAAAAACAAATCACAGTGGTTATTGTTGAATATGAAGAAGAAAAATCATCAAAAGAAGTGAATATGAGGCCACTTCCATAATTTAAGTATTTATATTTCAATAAATAAAATAAAACATGTTCTCCCCCTTTCTATTGTCTTCAAATTTTCATTATCCTCTTCTTTATCTCATTATAAGGGTTGGGACATTTATCTTAATTGTGTTTTTGGGTTCCCACCATTATTTTCAACATAAATACCTCAAGAAAAATAATATATAGTGGTCGATGAAAAAAATATATTCCTTCAGAATATTATAATAAAATATTATTAGTCATATAGGGGTTTTAGTAATCCAATTATCCACTTATTCGTTTAAAATATGAAAAAAATATATCTATCTTTTACTCATTTATTATGGAATAATTTTCCATAAAATAGTATCACCATAGTGAATCATTATAAATAATCATTTCATGGATCATTTGATCTTGTTTTAAATATTATATAGGAATCTAAATTGATTTTATCTGATATTTCCAATATAATAGTTTTTTTTGAGTAGATAAAATACAATTAAAATTCAATATTTATAATGGAGAACCATTTTTGTGAAATAAATTAATTTGAATCTCTTAGTTGATATACAGAATGGTGGGTAATGTGAATATTGAACATAAATGAATTAGGGTCTAATGAAATATAAAATTTATATTTAAGATTCAGCAGGGAAGTGTAAAATTCAGAGGAGATTGAAGAAAATAAAACAATCAATTGAAAAATTTATTATAAGATGACATCTTTTTAAAAATAAATCATTATCCATTATTATTCACGTGTTAGGGAAGTAAAATTTGACTAATGTGGATTCAGTTTGATTATTTTTTTATCATATAATTATTCATGAAAATGAATAATTAAACAATGGGGGAGTGATATATTCAACAAATCATGAATTTATTATATATTTTATTATATATAGTATGAATTCTATATTAAAATTATGAAAACAATACATAATAATTTTTTAGGGAAGTTATTTTTCATAATCTTAAAATGAACTAAAATATGGATTTAAGTAATTTCATTATTATTATACATTTTATTAGAAAACAATAAACACATTGAAATTATTTATTACATAAATATAGGATATAAAAATTCAGGTATGGTCATGTGTGTGATTAACATGTAAATGAATGATAATATTAATAAATTTCATGGAGAAATAATTTCTATGTTTGAATAACTCATTAGAAATTTTTCTCTTTTAAAGTATATTTTTTAGATAATTTCTCATGTTATGATTACCTGCATGCCTTACATATTAATATTATGGGATTTAATGTAAAATTTCTCTTATGATATTTATTGGGATATGATTTTATTTTTGTAAGAACAAGTCCATACAATCAATAGTACTTAAATATAACATTTACATAGGTTAAAAGAACTAAACCTTCTAATATATTATGTTTTGAATCCCCATTATTGAGTTCATGTGTAACAAAATTCTATTTGAAAATTATACCAAAGAGTAAATATTTATGTCCAATTATCTATCATTGTATTTTCCAATGATATGCACCATATATCTCATATATAAAACATGGTTATCTATAAAACAAACATCACCACCCTAAACCCTCTTCATGTCCTAACATAAGTTTTAATCTCCAATTGGAATTATCCTAAAATCTAGAATAAATTAAATTATCCTCTAATCTACTATGAAGCTCATAAGATAACAAAAAATGTCTTAATGAACAAACTAAATCCATTGATAGCATATAATACAAATGGATTGCATGATTTCTATTATAAAACAAGGAATATAATCTATTGGTCCATAGAATAGAATTATAAAGTGACATTTTGAAATAGATATTAGTCATGAATTGAGGGTACAATGGATTAGGAGATGTCAAAATTATCAAGGATGTGTTTATAAGTATTTTAACATGGTAATATACCCATGAAAAAGACATTATATTACATATTCATCATTATACTCCACTAAATTCATAAAACATCACCAGTACCAATATATCACCCCTCATCCCCCTTATGATGGATTAAGTTGTTTAAAAATTTAAATTATTCCTTTTATTTATTTCAATTCAATTTTTAGTATAATTTTAATATAGTATATACTTACCTCACTTATTTTTCATGAATTACCATTATTTTGAGAATTTATAATGCCTAAATGAAGGAGGACTAGCTAACGGATGTAATCCTTCGAAATGTTGTAGAATTATTGATGTATTCACAATCATTTTTGTAATATTATGATTTATTTTCATGGTTACTAGAGAGAAAGGAAGGATATGTTTTGGTACATTGAAAAATTATTTCTTAGTATATTACCTCACTCTTTTTATTATCTACTATATAATAACGAATCCCTATATTTGATATCCTTTTAAATTATGGGTGCAGTTATGGTCGAAGGTTGATTTACATATAATATATCCAGATTCCATAAAGTTTTATCAATCAATATTTCTATATAAATTGAACCATTATTATGTAATAATTTTGGATTGATGATGTTAGAATATATTCAACATGAATTTAGTTTCATAACATTACAATAGGGAGATGATACATTGAATTTTGTTTATCAATTTATTATAAATGAATTTAAATATCTAAATATAACAATGATCGAATTCATAAAACCCTATGATCATACCGAATTTCTTTACTAACAATTTCCTTTGTATTTTATTTCATCATTTTATTTATATTCTTGTTCCATTCCATCTAAGCACACTATTTACAAGGTATTCTATTAATCATAAATTAAAAAAATGATCAAAATGATGACTGGTTGGAAAATACCATTGAGGGACAACATGTGGTCATCCCATAAGATCTTGTTATTAGATGATAAAATATAATTGAAAATAAAATACTTTTAAAAGAATTAACATTAATTTTATTTAGTAATTTTTTTGTGAGATATGTTTATTCGCTCATTAATTCATTTAAATTTTTTTATTAAAATATCTCATTAAATTGAAATTAATATATATATATATTTATATATATATATATTGTCTACGTTTTCATTTTCCATGTGATCAGTGAACCTATGTAGAAAATTTAAAGGAATATCCAATGTGTTTTGAAATTTAACAAATCAAAGAAGGAATTTAGGGAGCTCATCATGGTAGATAAATAAGACCTTGAACAAACACTTAATAAAGCATTAATTATGGAGATCTAAGACTTATCATGATACTTTCCATAGTTCCATCCTAATAGGGTTGTGCCAAAAAAGTCACATACCTCTCACATTTAATGAATACCTCATGGAGGTGTAAACCAAACAAATCAACCTTACAATCCTAAATCATTTTACATTTCTTATAATGTAATTTTAAAGAAATAAATATATTTTGGCCAATCAACCAAATGGATTGGATCATTCTAATTATTATATTCTACTTTATTTTAAAATATTATCAATAAATTATGATTCCCTTAATTATATAAATACATCAGTGGTTAATAAAAATAATTTTATATATTGAATCAGATTATAATAATAGTAATAAAAACCTATCTATTAGATGATCTTATGGGTATTTTAATAATAAACTACATGGGTGGTGGTAGATGAATATAGTAAAACATAGCCTATTGTCAATAATTGGCCTACTTAGTAATAAAATTGATTATTAATTGACTATGAATCCAAAAAAGGGGACCATATTCTATCTCCCTCACTCCATTAACTTCTAAATCACACACTCTATCTATAATATCATTTATAGGGTAGCTTCTTTTTTATTATTTTCATTTAGGGTTTCCTCCACTATTGGTATTTTTAATGACATAATAAAAAAATTAACCATTGGTTGATTCCACCTCCAAATATAATTCATTATATTCTAATATATTCAAATTGAGTCTATGTGGGAACTACATACAATAAGAACAATATAGGAATCAAATACTTATTAAAAAAAATACTTCATCCATGAAATAAACAAAAACACCAACAAATATAATTCAAAATTCAAAAAATAAAATTAAAATTCACATTATTGATGCACGACTTCACCATGAGTCACAAAAACTATTCTATCAAAGTTAAAAATTAAAAAAAAATAACATAAAATATGACCTGTGAAACCCTAGCCTTTGATCGATCATGTCATTCCTTGAGCAAAGATATCATCTACGATCCAAGAAATCAAACCCTCCATAGATGTGGTATTTATTTCTAAAGCCTATGAGGCTATCTCACTAATATAATATATAGAAAATATGGAGGCTTCTAAATAAACAACATAATATATTATCATCACATTTTACACCAATAAATGACAAGTTTCAAGAAAAATAGAAACAGATATGCCAGCCGATGGTTGGCCCATGCTGACACCACATGGAGGAGTAACTAAAAAACATCAACATATTTGATTATGTAATACAATGATCCTCTATAACCATAAATATAATAACCACATAATATTTTAGGGGGAGCAAATAAGGAAATAAATAGTGCCAAAAAACGAAAAAAAATCCATAGAAAACTGATAATTCAAAACCGACAATCAGGTAACAGAAGCCCCATATCACACTCTCCCATAACGATACCAATATTTTAAGGGAACCATCATTCTAGATTAATATTGGGCATAAAATTATGGAAAATGTATAAGGATAAAAGGAGGAAGAAGCTAGGAAATATTTCTTAAATACCAATAATCATAGGATAATGGAAAATTATCATTGGAAGAAACCAATTTCATAAACCCAAACTATAATGTTAACAACATAGTGACCATGATTTCTATCTAGGAGAACTATTTGTAGACTTCAACTGATATAAGCGAAGGGATTGAAGCCATGGGATGTAAATTGGCATCATTGTCCCAATGGAAGAACAACAAAATCCTCGAGGGAGTGATGGAAACATGAGATCAATAAAGTCTAGGCAAATCATATTTTAGTAGAGAATGAGAATGTGTGAATAATCTTCAATTTCTATGGAGATGGAAATAAAAGAGGGAATCAAAGGGGAAACTAATATGTTTTCTGAGAGGGATAGGTTATGCGAGTGAAATCCTCCATCATGTCTATTTCCATAACAATTCATATTCTTCATTTTGGTTTGTACTGTAAAATCCTCATCATCCATCCAAATGGGTAATACATATTAATTTCGGAACTAAAGGATAAATATAAGACAAACCAAAATTGGGGATTATAAAAAAATCTTTTTAAACCATCTATTTCCCATTTTTAATCTTAAAATAAATTCTTGTGTCTATTTATCTTTTCTTTGGTAGGTTGTAAAAGTAGTTGACATGGGATTAACTAATGAAACTAGAAACAAAATTAAATTTCTTATTTAAATTTATCTTTCAATTTACCCTACCTGGGTTTTTCATTTTAGAAATTAAATATTATAGTGTAATATATATGTGTAATAATTCATCTTGATTTTTTCTTTGCGTGTAAATTTATCTATTTCATTATTTTCAAAAAAATTATTTTGGTAGTTTTCTCCCACTATGAGAGACTCTATCCTTGATTTCTATTAGATATGTGGTTCATTTTTGATATCGCTGATTTATTTATATAAAAATATAAAATTTTATTTTATTAGGAAAATGATTTAAAAAAACATCAAATTACTGAACATGAATTTAATCAAGTAACATAGTTTTGGATGAATTCTTTTATTACTAATTGTATAATATCATGAAGAAAACATAAATAGAAATTTATTATATACTATGAATAAGACAGAGATGATAAATTATGGTTTAAATTTTATTTATTAGATATTACAATGAATAGAGTTTGTGTGAGTAAATAAAAATCCACCATAATTTAATTAGTGGTATGTATAAATGCTATAATGAGAAAAATTAAATATCAATAGGTTCATGGAAATTATTTATAATATTTTTATAATTATTTCTTGAACAAAACTGTATAATGTGAAGGTAATATATAAGCATCACATTCATGATAAATCATGGAAGTGTAAATATGAATAATGAATGGGGAACATGAAAAGTGATGGCTTTCAAGAGGTATTTTAATATATTATTGGGATTTAGTTAAATCTTTTTCAATGTATCTTCACTACTGAAAGAATTAATACTGTAATAAACTATTTCATCAGTAAATATTTTTACTAATAAATATAACATGAAGATAAAAAATACTTTTGTTTTGGGGAAGTCATAAATCATATAATTATTTCCAAAAATTATTAAATGTTTTATTATAATTTATATAAATATTAAATAATAATTATCGGAATAATAATTCTTTTATTGATTGGATAATTCTTTTACATACTGTTAATATATAATATAATATTTGAATTAATTACATCATTATTACTTTATTTTATTTTTGGGAAATTTCAATGCAGTACTAATGAATTTTTTTTAATTTCAAGATATCTATATGTGGTAAGGAATTGAGTGTGATTAAATTTTCAAAGAGAGGTCTTGTGTGAAAATTAATTATTGAAACATGCATTATGTACGCCTAACTAAAGGGTTTAATGTTAAATAAAATATATTTAATTTAGGTATCATTCACGTGATATTGATACCCTCACATCGAATTCTATATATAATATGAACCAATGATAAAATTGTTTTGTCATATTTAAAGGGCTATGTGGAATATCACCCAAACATCATCACCCTTAAGAATTTCTAGGCCAAATTATAACACTATCACCTCAGATTGACCATTACTTACCTCTTATTATATGTTATACCCCATCATTATGCTACCATTTAATTATTAACTATAGGTATGAAATTATTGTGAATACCACTATTGTATGAATTTTCTAACATTCTCAACCCTTTTGTGAAATAACGTAAATTACATCAATGAAACCTCATCCATCAATAAATTATACTATGTTTATCAATTTATCCATCATGGCACTATACACCCACTGAACTCTACATTAAGTACACATACGACATAATGCATATTATGATGTTTATAAACCAATATCAAACACCCATCATTAAAAATTAATTTAAGAACAAAAAGATAATATATTTAACAAAAATTTAAATATATAATCAATTAATTTTTATATGAAATCGGGATTATTTTCTATTTCATAGAATCATTAAAATATCTTTCTCTGTCACCATAATATTATAATCCACCAATTGATGTTAAATTGAATTCTATTGAATGGGAATGATCTCAAAATAATATTCAAGAATTTTTATATGAAAAAATCCCCATGTCGAATAAATTTGAATTTGAATTAATCTACTAAATTAATGGAATTCATAAAACCTTAACATTGCCTATAAAATTTCTCCCCTTCTTGCCTAGTTAGATATTTGGTGTCATGTCACGTATTATAGGACACTCATTTACTAGAATTATTTTTATAACTAAAAATTTAATATTGTTGCTTCTTAAATCAATATCTCACCTTGTATTCCCCTACTATAAGATTTTAAATACATATAATTGAGGATTAATATATAAATGGAAAATATCATTTGAGTTTTATGAGTTATTGAGTTACTAACATTAATTGTATAATATTTTTATTAATTTCCATAATGATTTATAGTCTTTTATAGAGGGGTGTAGTGATTTTCTTCCAAATTTCCCACAGGATCTGATCACTTTCTCCTATCCAACATATCTTCTCCCTACCTTCTCTATTTTGTCTCTTCAAATAATTAATTTGGTTATAGTTAAGGGATGAATGATATATAATGGATTTGGATGTACAAAAGGTGTTATAGTCCTCATTGAGTCATTCAATACTATTTCATTTTGTATTAGTTGGGGATTAATTAACATTAGTGATCACAAATGATTATATTATTCCTAAAAGACTTAGAAGAAATTAGCTAATGAGTGATATTGTTCTAGTTTTTGTAAATGAATTTAAACATCTGAAATTAAATATTTATTAACTCTATATCAACACTGGGATAATTCCTGTTATCCACATTAGAAAATTTCTATTATATTAAATAGCTCGTGTTATTTACCGGCAAGATCCAAATAATAAAACCATGATTTCAATTGTTTAATTTTAAATTCAAAATACCCAAAAAACTATAACAAACTGAATAAATGTTATTAGTGATTCAAAAATAACCATGATATACATCTTATAGTCTATCCATTATATTGTATCAATTGGAATTCAAGAAAAATTGAAACATAAAACCTTCGATATTATTTTTTGTTTTTCAGTACATATGTATTATATAGAGATAAATAAGTAGAATTATTATATTAGAAATTATTTGATTAATGTCATTATTATTTTATAACAAAAATGTAAAAACAATCCCTTATTATGAAATTTGAAATAGATAATGGTTCATTATACTAAATACAAAGAAATATATGAATACCAATGAGTACAAAACTAAATGGTAGTTATGAGTACATTATTAATTTTATTAATGAATTTAATAATTATCCTCATGTGTTTGTTATTAAGAGTATATTGAATAATTTGTAATATTCATTATATTGGAAAAAAAATTTGAAAATAATTCTGGATTTTCTATTTAATGACTTTGATTAGTAAAAAATTGAAGATAAAAAAGTTTATAATTTATTATAAATATATGAAATTATCTAATTGTTTCATATGTAACACCTCAATGAGAACCTTAATTATATAGTGTATATGAAAGGAGTAAACATACATTATTATAAATTGTTAAATTGGTGATGAGTGGATATTACCATCCTATATATGTATCGGTTATTCTCCTAGTATAATTTTTCCCAATTTAATTATATTCAATAGAATAAGGTTATAAAGATATAAAATGTGGAATAGATAAGAAAATGTCACAATTTTATCTATACATATTATAAGAATGCTAATTTATTTTTAAAACCTGGTTTTGATTCATACATATATCTATCAATTAGATAGCCTAGTGAAATGATGGGTTATTAGTTTTATAATCTATTATAGAACAAATTACTTATTCGTCAATGTGGACTATTTCTTCCAAAGGAATACATTACTCAAGGAAATAATGGGTGTAAAATTGAATATAATAATGATTAATACTAGTATGTCGAACTAATTAATATTTTTAAATAGGAAAGGATGGAACAAGGAGTTATGGATAATGAATCAAATAATCTATCATAATAAAATTATAGGTATCGTTGGATTTCTTTTGGACTAGGAAATTTGGACATATTATGGGAAATTTTATTGAGGTTCAGTACATAAAAGATAGTACTACTACCTACCACTTTGATATTAAGAGTTAAGATCCTAAAAAATGGAAGGATAATATAAGGTATAAAATATTATCCACACACATAAATCATGTTTATGATATTTAATTATCAATTTGATGTGGTGATATACATTAAAAATAAAATAATTGCTCAATAAAAAACTAAGATACTTAGTGGAGTGCCTATCATGTAATGTTATGTTGTAGTTAAAGGATATATTAATGTTTGTGGTTTTGGATATAAAAAAATTCAAACCAATAAATATAATAATTTGAATTTAAATGTTTCTTTTCATTGATTCGAGTTTTTTTACATATATCATATGGATATCAGAATTCAATCCTTTAATTGGAATCTCTTGGGTAGTGATTTTATGATGTGTCATGGTGCTATTGATAATCCAAATGTTCTTACATGGTAATGAAAGATGGAAAAACCCATATAATTATTGAATCAAGAAACATATAGATAAATTATGTTATTATTGAATCTATCAATTTTTATTATAATTGGATTTAAATAAATTTTATATAAATAATAAAGTGGATAACATAATAATGTTGTCTTTACTAGTGTTAAATTGTTTAATGACTCTAAGAACACAATTTAATTTCATTAATTAAAATGGCCATGAATGAATGTGTCCACTTTTTATTCTGAAATTTTATAAATTTCTTTTACTATATATTATAATATGCCTATTATTTCATAGATTAACAAGCTGACAACCTTTAAAATATGATTATGTCTGAAAGCATAAAAAATATTCAAATCCATGTTTCCATGTATGAAAAAAAATTTATTATTTTAATTACATAGTTATAACCCATCCATTAATTGGGTTTGTATATAAATAATTAACTGTATTTGAAATATATAAATTTATTGTATTCAGAAAAAATATAATGATTCAGTGTCAAGAAATAATCACCCATTTTTTAAAGTCATTATATTTTTCAAAAATACATTTCTTATAAATTGGATTTTATTTATTTTATTTGAAAAATATTTTAATTTTTTTTACTAATATAAAGGTTTTTATGATAAAAATAATTAATTCATCTAAAATAATTCAACATAAATTATCTTAAAGTATTATTTTAATATTTTTATAACAATTTACTTTTCAATGACTAGTGGAAATTATTAATTTTTATTAAAAAAATATTTTCTTCTAAATTATTCAGAAATTCAAGTTCTATTTTTGAATATTTTTAATATTTAATCAGTTAACAGTTTTATAAAAAAATAAAAATATGGGGTCTTAAATTAACTATGTTGTTCGTTAATGTATATAATTGTTTCATACTTAAAATATTTATTTTTGTAAAGAAACTTTTTTCATCATTTATTTAATTTTTAATTTCAAATATAATTTTTCTAATACTTTTTATTAAAGTTTTTCAAATGAATTGAATTTTGGAAATTAAATTGTAAAATTTTTGGTAATAATCCCATTTTTTCAATATGAAAATTAACCTTTTTAATTTTTGTTACCATTATAAAGAGAAAATCAATTAATTAAAAATTAATATAAAATGATAAAGATGAAAAAGTTACTCTCACACTTGACTTAATTTTATTTTGTTGTTTTATATAATACATAATCATCTGAAATAAAAATATATGATGTTTCATCCCATTTTTTTGTCATTATAATATCTGAAATATTTTATGTAAATAATATAAAAAAATTACACACTCAACTATATAATAACAATAATATTTTTAAAATGGGGATTACAAGAAGATATATTCAGTTATAAAATCTAACATGAATATAAAATTATTTCTCTTCGTCGTGAAACATTATTTTTAATTTTTACTACAAAAATAATTATAAATGTATACATATTGTTGACATCATAATCGATGAATTTATGGGAAAATAAAATAAAGGATATAAAAATATTAAGTGTAGTATAATTTAAAATAAAGCAAGTGACCTATGAATTTTCCAGATGAAAATGAAAACTTATAGATTATTAGATTTATTTCTTCAAATTTATATGTTTTCATGATTTTATTAATATAAAATTAAATCACTAGTCTTAAAATTGACATTAATTATTTTTTATAAGAAATAATATTTAATAAAATTATTTAATATTCCTTAAAATTCTATATGCATCGAAATTATTTAGATATAATTAATTAAATAAAATTTTATTAATTTATGGTAAATTTTTCATTTCATAAAATAATTATCAACCATAAAAAGGTTTGAAAACATTAATATTATTGTAATTTTCAAAAGGGGTAATGAATAGTTAAAATGTATGGATAAGGGAAAATACTTGATTTGAATATAAAAATATTTTAACAGATGTGGTTAAATAGTCACATAATCATCCTTCCATCAATATAAATCAGTTTGGAGCCATTCTGAATATATTATTAATTAGTAATAACAATATATTTTTTGAAATTCCAAGAGTTCCCCTCCCATCTCTTTTAAAATAGAATATCTTCATATCTTAACATAAAAATTCGCAAAAATTTTTATTATACATGATATACATAAATAACATTCTAAATTGGCTCCCCACATTATAGAGGACAATTTTGATGGAATAATAATAATTTATGTCTTAAGGTATTCAGAAAAGGACTTTCCCCAAATAAGTGTTAAAATTATTTTTAAAATGTTTTATTTTTATTTCTTTTTACACAATAATAAAATATTAATAAATAATGAAATAAAAAAATATATTTTACTCCAGATAATAAGATATTATTATTTTAATGTCATAACCTTTATACATCTCCATCCTCTATCAATCTGGAACAATATTCTTTATTCATGTTTAAGATAAACTATATAATCATGAAATGATATGTTCTATGATTTTTTTTCTTCTAATTTCAAAATTGATATTGGTTTTATTCCTCTTTTTTACTCTGTAATAGTTTGGTTTTTATATCAATTGTTGTAACATTAATTTGTATGACATTGTTAGCATGCATTTTATAATTGTTTTGGTGATGGTGTTCATGGATGTGGTTGTTTTCATTTATAATTAGAAAACCATCCCCCAATAGTATTTCATCCCTTTAAATTTATTTCAGGCCTTTATCATAATGAGGATGTATCTTATGATAATGTATACATTCATCTACGACTCATGACAATTAGTATGGGTGGGGTGTTACATGTAGTATTAGTTTGTTCAATTCTGGGTTATCAGTTGTGTCATTATTGGCATTGAAAGTAGATTCTTGTATAAATGATGTGTTGGTTTGGTTAAAAAGAGTAAAATTGGTGGGTCATGAAATGTCGAGACTAAAATGAAATATATAATGTATTTATGTTGAACTTTTATTTTTTAGGGAGTTTGGTTCAAAAGTGTATTTGAGACACTTATAGGAGTGATAATATCATTGGCATGTGTTTTGCTAATGGGAAGAGCTTGATATTCATTAATTGAAATGAAATCCCACACAGAGTGCACATTTTATTTTTAGTAATGATTTAATATTTTGTGTGACTATATTAATTTTTAAAAATAGTGAATGTATTTTTATTTGTTATATTCTGAAAAGGGAATGATTTTGGTATATTCGAAAATGGTTTGATTTTCAAAATCCTAGTTTAATTTCAAAAAAAAGACTGAAATTGTATATGTTGAATTTTGGAACTCAATTGTGTGATATATGAGGTGGTGGAATATGAAATTTTTATTTATTCAGTTGAAAAAGATTGAGACATAGGTATTTTGTATTGGTTTTAGAAAATGTAATTTGGTAGTTGTTCTAATAACCAACCATATGAAGATTCTGAGAATGTGGTTTCACTCAAGCCATAAGTGAACCAATAGGTGGTTTAATGTATTGTACATGGTTTTCAGGCCATGGATAGATGGTATCATTGCTATGAACTGAGTAAAATGTCTCTTTCCATTCAGATCTACAATCATAATCAATTAATAATTTAGGGTAATTCATAAATGGAGAAGGAATAGATGTTACTGAATTTGATTAATCTAGTATTTTATTTCATTATCACACCACTTGAATTAAAATTCATGTTGGTGACATATATGTTGGATGATCCTACATGCTAGTAGAGGGATTTATTCTATCTATATAAACTACACGAAGGAATTACATGGGATGAATTAGAAGAATTTTTCAACCAAAAAACCGATACTCCTAAGTTCATAATTGATAGAATGTTATAATGATTCATATTGAATTCGGAAAACCTCTCAATGATAGAGTATGCCGCCAAATATTTGAATTTAGTACATTTTTTACCAAAAGACACTACTATTGAGTCCTAGAAGGGACATATTTTTTTAACCATGGATGAGGTAGGATATTATCTAAAATATTGATATGCATTCTATAACATATTAAACAATGATGGTGAATAGAATTACTATAGAAGAAAAAGACATCTTAGTAGATACATGTTGAGGAATCATGTAGATACTGATGGGAAATAGTGGGATCTCCAATTATGGTAATAAGTGTAAGAGGGAAACCTATTTCCAAGGTAGTGGAGTGACACAAATTTAGACTTCTAGATCATTTAATATTTATCCATGAAAAATGATTAAATATGGATGATTTCCATGTGGTTCATTTGACCACATTAAGTAATAATGATTAAAAACACCATGATAATTCCTCAATTTAAATCAGATGGGGTATCATGAGCTATATTTTCAAGATGTTATGATTTTTTCAATTTGGGACATGTCACATGTTTCACAGTTATTGTATGCATTGATCAGACAAGTGAAGAAGAATACAACTCATCAAAAGAACATAAATAGCCATGGTGATTCTTGGAATACAATGACTCTTCTCTAAGAGATGTCATTGAAAAGATATAAGAAAAATTTCATCGAATAATATGTTACATAGAGAAGA
Organism: Viscum album; assembly: GCA_963277665.1. Lineage (NCBI taxonomy): Eukaryota > Viridiplantae > Streptophyta > Magnoliopsida > Santalales > Viscaceae > Viscum > Viscum album. The sequence continues at coordinate 1,211,802,101 of OY728131.1, read as the reverse complement.
TAAAGTGATTTTAGATGATCAATATGGAACCTTGATATAAGGCCTTGACCTTAATCATTACTTAGACTTGAGGTGAGTCAAAAATTGACATTAATTCATTCACTACTAGAAATGCAGGATTTCCCAACAGTTCTGAACCATTGGAAAAGGCTACAGAACCATTGGTATATATTATACCAATGGTTCTAGAAACCGTAGAGATGTAAGCCATTGGGAATGATTTTCCAAATAGTTTACATGGAAACATTGTGATAGGTTAGAAAAAATGAACCTATCCCAATGGTTGTGCCAAACCGTTGGGATAGATTTTCCCAAAGATTTGTCTTGAACTGTTGGGAAAACCAAGCATAGGGATTCTTTCCCAATGGTTTATAAACCATTGGGAAAGAATTTTTTCCAACGGTTCACAGAACCATTTGTAAAAAAACTCTCAGAGAGGCTATGACAATGGTTACAAACCATTGGCATAGCCTATGCTGTGCAAATTGCACAGCAGCCTGCAAATTGCATAGCAGCTCTCATTTTTTGTGCAATTTGCACAGCAGTATTCCCTCTCATTTTCAATCATTTAAAATTATTGTACCTACAATAAAATAACACATACATATACAATTATCGTACCTGAAATAACCAACTAACACATATATATAGAGAAAAAATTCATACACATTTAACATATAATGCATCATGGAACAATACAAAACCATAATTAAATCAGAATTCATAACGTAATTATAAACATATATAATTCATTTAGAATTTATTTTATAATTTAGATGACAATTATATGTGGAATCCGGCATTCAATTCATAATTTGATCGGTTTTTCGTATACCATATGTTTTTACTATAAATAATGTCCATTTTAATAAAAATACATACACCTCGAGTGATACCAGCCACACCATGCCTCGGATTGAGGCGAGGTTAACTCATACATGTCACAAATGACCCATGGATCGTTTTCCTACATAATCAACATATTCCGAAAACGTTTGGTTGGTTTTCCGTATGTGAGTTGTTGTTTTCACATAAAAATAAGTGATTTTTAAATAAAAGAGAGACACTTTGAAAGGTGTCGACCACACCGCACCTCGGATTGAGGCGAGGTTGACTCGTACACGTCACCAATGACCCATGCATTATTGTTCTAAAATATCAACACAATCAGAATCTGTTTGGTTGGTTTTCCGTATATACATAAAATGTTGTCCATTTTAAACATAAGAGAGACACTTTGGGTGGTCCTGGCCACACCGCAACTTGGATTGTGGCATAGTTGATTCATAAATGTAACATATGACCCATGGATCGTTGTCCTAAAATTTCAGTAGATTATGAATTCATTTGTTCAGTTTTTCTTATGTCAGTTGTTCTTTTCACTTATAATCCTGTCAATTTTTTTTTTAAAAAAGAGAGATCGTAAGAGTGGTACCAGCCACACCACATCTCGGATTTAGATGGGGTTGACTAGTACATGTCTCAAATGACCCATGGATCATTGTCCTAAAGTATCAACACAATCTGAATGTGTATGGTGGGTTTTCCATATGCAAGTTGATGATTTCACTTAAAATGATGCCCTTTTGAAACAAACGACAGACACTTTGAGTGGTGTCAGCCACATAGCATCTCAGATTGAGGAGGGGTTGATTCGTACACGTCAAATATGAACCATGGATCATTGTGCTAAAGTATCAACACAATCAGAATCTGTTTGGTTAGTTTTTCATATGTACTTAAAATTTTGTCCATTCTAAACAAAAGAGAGACACTTAGAATGATCCTGGCCACAATGAGCCTCGGATTATGGTGGGGTTTACTCGTACACATCACATATGACCCATGGATCATTTTCCTAAAGAATCAACACATTTTGAATGTGTTTCGTCAGTTTTTCGTATGCCAGTTGTTGTTTTCACTTAAAATGATGTCCATTTTAAACAATAGAGAGACACTATGAATGGTGTTGGCCACACCGCCTTTCGGATTGAGGAGGGGTTGAATAGTACACGTCACATATGACCCATGGATCATTGTGCTAATGTATTGACCCAATCAGAATTTGTTTGGTCAGTTTTCTGTATTGCTAGTTATTATTTTCACTTAAAATGAAGTCCATTTTAAACAAAAGAGTGACACTTTGAGTGGTGTCGGCCACACCGCACCTCGGATTGAGGCGAAGTTGACTCATACACATCACATATTACCCATGGATCATTCTCCTAATGTTTCAACGGAAACCGAATGATTTTGGTCAGTTTTATGTATGTACTTAAAATGTTGTCCATTTTAAACAAAAGATACACACTTAGAGTGATCCTGGCCACACCGCAACTCGTACTGAGCCCGATTTGGCTCGTACATGTCACATATGACCCATGGATCATTGAGATAAATTATCAATAGATTATGAATGCGTTTGGTTGGTTTTTCGTATGCCAGTTGTTCTTTTCTCATATAATCCTATCCATTTCAAACAAAAGAGACACAGTTCGAGTGGTATCGGCCACACCACATCTTGGATTTAGACGGGGTTGACTCGTACACATCTCAAATGACCCATGGATAATTTTTCCTAAAGTATAAACACAATCTAAATGAGTTTGGTTGATTTTCCGTATTCCAGTTGATGATTTCACTTAAAGTGATGTCCTTTTGAAACAAAAGACAGACACTATGAGTGGTTCCAGCCACACCATGTATCAGATTGAGGCAGGGTTGATTCGTACATGTCACATATGAAACATGGATTGTTGTGTTAATGTATCAACATAATTGGAATACATTTGGTCAGCTTTCTATATGTACTAAAAATGTTGTCCATTTTAAACAAAAGAGAGACATTTAGAGTGATCTGGCCTCACCGCGCCTTGGATTGAGGCGGGGTTGACTCATACACATCACATATGACCCATGGATCATTTTCTTAAAGCATCAACACATTTCGAATGCGTTTGGTCAATTTTTCGTATGTCAGTTGTTGTTTTCACATAAAATGATGTCCATTTTAAACAAAAGAGAGACACTATGAATGATGTCGGCCACAACACGGCTCAGATTGAGTCAAGGTTGACTCGAACACGTCACATATGACCCATAGATCGTTGTGCTAAAGTATCGACAAAATCAGAATCTGTTTGGTCAGTTTTCTATATGATAGTTGTTGTTCTCACGTAAAATAAAGTCCATTTTAAACAAAAGAGAGACACTTTGAGTGGTGTTGGCCATACTGAGCCTCAGATTGATGCAAGGTTGACTCTTACATGTCACATATGACCCTGGTATCATTATCCTAAAGTTTAAAAGAAAACCAAATGTGTTTTTTTGGTTTTTTTTATGTACTTAAAATGTTGTCCTTTTTTTAAAAAGAGAGGCACTTAGAGTAATCTCAACCACATCGGGACTCTTATTGAGCCTGGATTTGCTTGTACACATCACATATTACCCATGGGCTGATTTGACAAATTATCAATAGATTCCAAATGCGTTTGGTTGGTTATTCGTATGCTGGTTATTCTTTTCACTTATCGTTCTGTCCATTTTAAACAAAAGAGACACAGTTAGATTGGTATCAGACACACCATATCTCATATTTAGATGGGGTTGGCTCGTACACGTCTCAAATGACACATGGATCATTGTCCTAAGTATCAACACAATCCGAATGTGTTTGGTCGGTTTTCCATATGCCAGCTGATGTTTTCACTAAAATGATGTCCTTTTGAAACAAAAGGCAGACACTTTGAGTAGTTCCGGCCACACCGCCTCTCAGATTGAGGCGGGGTTGATTCTTAAACATCACATATGTCCCATGGTTCGTTTTGATAAAGTATTAACACAATCAGAATTTGTTTGGTCAGTTTTCTGTATGTACTTAAAATGTTGTCCATTTTAAACAACAGAGAGCCACTTAGAGTGATCTCAGCCACAACGTGCCTCGAATTGAGGCAGGGCTGACTTGTACGTGTCACATATCACTCATGGATTGTTTTCCTAAATCATAAACACATTTTGAATGTGTTTGGTCAGTTTTTTGTATGTCACATATTGTTTTCACTTATAATGATGTTCGTTTTAAACAAAAGAGAGACACTATAAATTGTGTCGACCACATCACGCCACAGATTGAGGCGAGGTTGACACATACACATCACATATGACCCATGGATCGTTTTTCTAAAGTATTGACACAATGAGAATCCGTTTGGTTGTTTTTCTGTTTGCTAGTGGTTGTTTTCACTTAAAATGATGTCCATTTTAAACAAAAGAGAGACACTTTGAGTGGTGTCGGCCACATCATGCCTCAAATTTAGGCGAGGTTGACTCGTACATGTCACATATGACCAATGGATCGTTCTACTAATGTAACAATGGATACCAGATGCATTTGGTCAGTTTTCCATATGTACATAAAATGATGTCCATTTTAAACAAAAGAGAGACACTTAGAGTGATCTCGGCCATAATGCAACTCAGAATGAGCCTGGCTTTGCTCATACACGTCACATATGACCAATGGATCATTTTGATAAATTATCAAAAAATTCCGAATGTATTTGGTTTGTTTTTCATATTCCGGTTGTTCTGTTCACATATAATCCTGTCCATTTTAAACAAAAGAGACCCAGTTAGAGTGGTACTGGCCACACCACATCTCAGCTTTAAATGGGGTTCACTTGTACATGTCTTAAATTCCCCATGGATCATTTTCCTAAATTATCAACACAATCCGAATGTGTTTGGTCAGTTTTCCGTATGCTAGTTGCTGTTTTCACTTAAAATGATGTCCTTTTGAAACAAAAGACAGACACTTTGAGTGGTGTTGGCCACACTACATCTCCGATTGAGGTAGGGGTTGATTCTTACATGTCACGTATGTCCCATGGATTGTTGTGCTAATGTATCAACACAATCAGAATCCATTTGGTCTGTTTTCCGTATGTACTTAAAATGTTGTCCATTTTAAAAAAAATAGAGGCACTTAGAGTGATCCCGGCCACACCACGTCTCGGATTGAGGAGGGGTTGACTCGTACACGTCACATTTGACCCATGGATCATTGTACTAAACCATAAACACATTTAAAATGTGTTTGGTCATTTTTTCGTTTGTAGGTTGTTGTTTTCACTTAAAATGATTTATGTTTTAAACAAAAGAGAGACACTATGAATGGTGTCAGCCACACCACACCTCGGATTGAGGCGGAGATGACTTTTACACGTCACATAAGACCCATGGATTGTTGTGCCAAAGTATCAACATAATCAGAATCTGTTTGATCAGATTTCTGTATGCTAGTTGTTGTTTTCACTTAAAATTAAGTCTATTTTAAACAAAAGAGAGACACTTTGAGTGGTGTCGGCCACACCGCACCTCAGATTGAGGCGATGTTGACTTGTACATGTCACTTTGAGTGGTGTCGGCCACACCACGCCTTGGATTAAGGTAAATATGATTTATGATAATTCTCAGGTTTCTAATAATGGAATGGTATTTACTTAAAATCTTGTGGAAATTAATATAGAATATTTTTTTATCATTCTTAGTATGTATTAGATTTTAGTTTATCATGCTATGAAACATTTTAGATCTAACAATGCCATACCCAAAGAATACATATATTTTATAACCTTTTAAGAATCTAGGTTATTTATTAGATTTTTAAATGTGATTTACATTGATTATCATGATGAAAATAAATAAAATATATATAATATATTTTCTAGTAGTAAATGAAATCAAGGAGGGTGGGGGATGTCCGGGGGGCTGTCTGGTGGGTGTCCGGGGGGCTGTCCGGGGACCAAGGAGGAGGGTGGGGGGCTGTGTAGGGGGTTGTCCGGGGTGTGTTCGGGGGGTTGTCTGGGGTCCAAGGAGGAGGGTCGGGGGGCTGCCCAGGGGCCTGTCCCGGGGGGCTGTCCAGGGGGTTGTCTAGGGGCTGTTTGGGGAGGTGCCTGGGGGGCTGTCTGGGGACCAAGGAGGATGGTGGGGGGGCTATCTGAGGGATGTCCAGGGGGGTGTCTAGGGTCCAAGTAGGATGGTGGGGGGGTTTTCCATTGTCCAAGAAATAGGGGGGCTATACCGGGAGTTCCCAAACACACAACCACTAAAAGACAACAACATCCATAAAAACTGACAATATATAAAAATAACTTAACTCCAATACTATACTATGGATCTAGATAAAACCAACAACTAGAATATATTAAACATCAAATCATGGTAATATTAGTCAAAAATGTAACAGAGCAATTTTTCCCACATCACCATCACCATCATCACCCTCGTCCTCATCCCCATCATCGTCCTCACCCTCCTCAACGCCCTCCTCCTCGCCTGCACCCTCCTCCTCACCCTCGCCATCCGCCTTGCCCTCCTCCTCTCCCTCTTCTTCTACATCAGACTCCTCACCATCGTCATCGTCAAGATGGAAATCGTCATGAACACTACTAGAATTTCCACCTGGTACACCATATATAGAACTTATCGACGAAATATATTCATCAAAATTGGGGTCGGCCTTTGTTGGAAGTGTTCGAAGTTGAACTTCAATAAATTTCATAAATGCATTATTTTCCCTAGTAGACTGTTCTGCCATCTTTGTGGCCCTTTTCTCAGCATTTTCTGCCTGTTCCCCAATATTCTGTAGCTCGGTGGAACTACAACTCGTACTTGGGGAGGTTCAATACCTTGTCGGGGCTATTCTAGGTCGGCAGCAAACTCTTTCAGGATGCTCCTCTCCCAACACCTGATGTAAGTGATCTGTTGGCCCAACATTTTCTAGTTCATGGGAATCTAGGTACTCTAAAGTAGCCTGTAACAAATATATTTATATTATTAAGTTACAAAATAGATATTAGAATATAAAATAAATAGATTAAAACTTACAATCTGCTGTTGAGTCTCTTCGTTGACAGCACTTCCATCCTTTTTCTGTTTACTCGAGCAAAACTGTTTTGCTCGAGGCATGTGTCCCTCAAAATTCTGTATTTTCTTCTACAATGACATTGAAACCTAATGTTATATGAAAACTTTAGAAAAAGATTAAATAATTGTGGAAAATAAATAAAGTGTATGTTGTAATCAAAACTTATAAACAATTGTCATACCTGCTTCTTCTCATGATCTGGTATCGTAGTACGTCCTAGTGTGGAGGTTTTTTTTTCATCAATGTTTTTTATTTTTTACAGATGATTCCTATATAAAATTAGATAATTCAAATGATAATAATAATGCAAAACATTAAAGTTATTATTTAAGTACCTCAAATGTAATTCATACCTTAATCTTGGTACTGGTCTAATGAGTAATCATCTGACGATACTGCTCTATAGGACAATAATCCAAGACTGGTACCACCTCTAACTCAGTTCCTACTCCATCATGCCATCCAATATACAAATCATGCTTTTTGGATCTCCAAAGATCGCTTAAATCCTTTAGATGATCCAGTGGTTCACCATTACCACCGGGAAAATTAAATCGAAGCTCACATCAAAATATTAATTCATATAAATACAAAAATATTTCATGGCATTAAATACAACAGAATTTTTTACCCATATCTTTTCCCAATCTCTATCCATGAATTCATGTGGCAAATTTCTCCATGATAGCGGGTTGATGGGAATTATTTTGGAGTATTTTGATAGCGTTGCCAAAAAACTCTGACATTGCTGCCCTGTTTTCTCAACCATTTGATTGTCTTCATTATAATCCACCATAACCTATGTGTGGCGGTTCCAAACTGAACGCATTCATGTACGTCCCCGCCCCCACCTCCTATTTGTAGATGTATCTGTCATGAATGAAAAATAAATATTTTATCAAAATATGTTACAATGAAAATAAATATTTCTATAAAAAATTTAGGGTTCTATAAATATACCTGTGCTAGTATGATCGCCGAGCGCCACTGGATCCACAGAAACTGATGGAACACCCTATGGTGGAAAAGGAGTCGAAGACGATGGAATATAGAATCTCGAAGAGACAGAAGTAGAAGGAAAAAAGATGGGACAACTGTATGACATGATTCTAACTAGGGAGTGGGAATCATCATGGGATGTGAAAATGATGGGCCAAAAGTTGCAAAAGGTGGCGAAAACATGGGAGGCCTAAATATCTCATGTGTCCCTAACGACACACCGGGATCAGAATGTGGGAAGGATGAAATGTCATTTGGAGGGGTAGGGTCTAGTCTGGTATGCACAGCTGCTCGTCCACCTTTGGTACGAACCCTCCTCGTACCACCGGCCTAAGTACTAGAACCAGTACTAGGCTCCTCGTTGAATTACTGTCGATGTATAGGTGGATCCTACAAAAATGTTTACAAAAAATTTAATCACATGATATTATATATTCTTTAAATATATATATTTGAAATAAAGTACTCACTATAAGCACTAATGGTGGAACTCCCATCTCCACCACACGACGATTGTTCTCCATCATTTTTTTCCTACGTATCTCTTCAATTAGCTGCATTTCCTGCTTTTAGAAAAAATATGTAATTAATTAGAAAAAGGAAACTAATGTATAAACCAAAAAACTAAATATATGAGGGAATAGGGGGATTCATTGGTAATTTAGATATCAATTGTTTTAGAAGAGCTTGAATGGATTAAATAGTTCATTCAAGTTGTGATGTTCACCATGTTAGAAATATTTTTTAACTAGGTTTGAATACAGTTCAATTCCAAATTAGAAAATTCAATTCAAATAAAACAACAACCAATAAACATTGAAAATTCACATAATGGTCGATTCAGCTAAAACATATTTGTGATCAATACTAAATCAATTTGAATATTAAAAACCTTAACAACCCAACTAGAGGTAAACCAAAAGAATTGAGAACATGGATGAATGATTTTATATATTTTCAACCACAACTTCTCGTTCACAATCAACTCCAACTATTAATCTATTGGAGTCATGAAAAGAAATAAATGGTTTGGATCAAATGGAACTCGGGACATTTTCAATTCTATCATCACCAGCATCAAAAATATGTCTTGGAATTACTTCAACTATGACACCAAATTCAGGTAGAAGATGGTCTTTGACATAATTTTTTTTATCCATTGATGCCAACAAATATGGTTATTTGGTAGCCAGAGTGCGAGTCATATTAATTACTCAAAATCCACAATCATCAATAAATTTTCCATGCCTCTTCATCGAATCAAACCAATGGCATTTCATCATTGTGACTCGTCCATGAGAGTAATAATCCAATATTATTATTTTCTAAACGACTCCATAATAACCCACATTTTCAAATTGTGGTCTAATATCTGATGAACATTCATAACACTCTGTTGTGGTAGTAATCGTAACAACATCATGTTGTTTTCTCATGTTCTTTGCTCGTTCAGTGACAATAAATTTGTACCCATTGATAACATTTGATTTACAGTCACAAACCACGATATTAAGACCAAAATGCCAAAGATCTTATTTCCCCAGTGACAAAGTCAGTAGACAATCTCAATACCTGCAATATAAATTAATATTAAACTTAATTAAATATTGATTTAATTATTTTAAACAATAATATTTTTACCTTCAATTTTAACCAAGCAGAAAACTATTTGCTATGAAAAGTTTATCTCCTTCTGAAAGATAAAGAACAATTATCCCTATTTATCATTGTTTTATGTTCCCTGTAGATAAAAAATATGAATATTTTAATAGATATATATGTTAGATATACATATTCAATTTAGTTACCTGATATAGTCATCGAACAAATCACAGTTGAACAAAACTGTGCGATGTGACATCTCCCGCATTTCATGGATTAATGTCTTCAATATATATGATCCAGGAATTCCTCCTGTTTGAAGAAGTGATGGAAAACTGGGTTCAATTTGCTCATACTATTCTTCTTCATTTCTCATTGGTATGTTCATTTTTGTAGTAAGATCAGACAAATACATTGAGTAGAAATCCATACATTCTTGAGCCATGTAACCATTCACGATGAAAACTTCGGGATGATTCCTATTTTAGACATAATACTTCAATGTGTACATATTTATTTCAGTTGGATACATACAATAAAAATAAATAGGTCCTCCGATAAGTATTTTAGTGGGAATATGGACAGTCAGATGCAGCATGCATGTGAAAAATGATGGAGGAAATATTTTCTACAACTCACACAAAATAAATGGGGCATCTGTCAACATTTTTTGCAAGAAATAATTGGACAACTTATTAGCACAAAGATCTCTAAACAAATGGTACAACTGACTAACAGTCACCCTTAAATTATTGGACAAAAGATGACAGATTTTTATTGTAAGCAACTCATGCAGTAGAATGTGATAATCATGAGTCTTCAATGATTTTAGCATCAACTCTCTTCTATTGAGCCGTTTAGATATGTTTCTTGAATAGCCATCAGGAACTCTAATTGTCTCTAATACTTCCATAAATTGTTTTTTCGTAGGTTTAATCACATAAGAAGCACATGGAAGTTTCCATTTATTTTCCCTGATACGCACATGATGAATTTCTGGTCTGATGCCCCAATCCACCAAGTCACGCCGAGATCATAAATAATATTTTGTCTTACCCTTGACATTTAGAAGAACCGAAATCAACATTTCGCATATATTATTTTCAATATGCATTACATCTAAGCAATGACGTAACAAATTGGTTGACCAATAAGGCAAATCAAAAAAGATACTTTTCTTATTCCAATTGTAACAGGTTTGAATGGAAACATTCTTTCTCTTTCTAGATTTTATTTGACCCATCTGGAATGAAAAAATGAATTCTTTCAATTAATTATGTACATCAGTTCCAGACATACACTATGGTGGATCATCGGTCTCTATGGTATTATAAAATATTCGACGATTTATTCTATATGGATGATCATTTGGAGAGAATCGCTGATGTCCCGTAAAAAGGAAACTACAGTGATGTTTCAGTCTTCCGGATCATGTATTCTTTATAAAAACTGGGCATGACAGTTTTCCCTTCATGCCCCATCCAAAAATCATTTCATAAGCTAGAAATTCATTGATTATCCACATAAGCACAGCACGTATCTGAAATATTTCTTCTGAACATGCATCATATGTGCGCACACCCACATCCCAAAAAGTTTCAACTCTATTATTAAAGGTTGCATGTATACATCAATATAAATTCCAGGATCAAAAGGTCTAGATATGAGTATACTCTAGAATGTGAAAGGTTTTTTCATACACAACCATGGGGGAAGATTATTAATGTGAATAAAAACTGGCCATGTCCTCTAAGAAGTAATCATCAACCCTAACAGATTAAAACTATCACATGAATTACCCAGCCTCAAATTACGCACGTCAGCTGCAAAATCAGGATATCGAGCATCAAATATCTGCCATGCAAATCCATCTGCAGAATGAACCACCTCATCATTAGTCTTCTTTCCCTAGGTATCATGTCATCTCATTTTTATTGATATGCCATCAAACATAAAAAGATTCTGGAGTCTACAGATCAATGGAATGTGCTATATTACTTTCTGTGGAATACGGGATGGTGTTCCATCAAATTTTGACTTCCAGGGTGATGTGCGAAATTTTATACAATCATTTCATTCAGCCCTTTCCTCCCAGAATAAACTGCAATCTTTCAGGAAACCATGAATTTTGTTTCTTTAAAATCCAAGTTCCTCAACTAACTTCCATTCCATATAGTGGTTTGATGGAATATCTACATCATCTGGAAGTAAATCCTTCATGAGGGTAAGAATATAATCAATTTCTGTATTAGAAATACCATACACAGTTTTCCCATGAAACAAATGGATTAAAAAATCTAGCCTTTTCATTTTATTGCATTGTCGATATACTAGAGTCGTGCCAACATCATTCAATTTTATTACACTATCAGTATCATCATTTTCACTATATGCATCAGATGTCCTCATATCAAAGTCTTCTTGAGTCGTAATACATTCTTTTTCATGATGATGAATAAATGGAAACCGATCATATAACAAATTCTCCATTTTAGTCCTTTCAATTTGATCATCACCAATTTGAGATTTAATTTTCTCCCCATTGTGATACCACACAGAGTAGTTTGCTTGAAAACCATTTTTCGTTTTGTGGTAGTTGACTTCTTCACGGCTCAACAAAGGTCTACCAACACAATTGGAAGATGGGCAGTGTATGCGACCACTATATGAACCATTGTGAAATGACAAATCTATAATGCTCTCCAAATTGTTTTGAAAATCGCTTGAGATCCGATAGGTTTCATAAATCCAATATCTATCCTTTCTGTGAAAAGAATTTATATAAGTCATTTTTTTCATAAACAATTCAATAGGATTGAAATTTAATAAAAAATACATTTATGTAAAAAATAAAGGAAGAAGTTTCTAGTCGATGTAGTGAACTATTAAAATAATGTAAAGAACAAGTACTCATAAATTAAATTAAAATTTATTTATATTCATTTTCATTAGGTCTATAAAAGGCACATGCCTCAGGTCCCATTATGTGTTATAGGCATCCCAAATCATTCACTCATGTTCAATAACTCATTATTGGAACCTCTATGGCCATACCATTCATTACCCAATTACTTCCCCAAGTCAAGCGCACCCCATGGGTCAATAAATTTTAGGCTTCTACACTAATAGGTTGTTCATGGTTTGTAAAAAGATTTAATTTCATTAAATATAGACAAAAAAAATTATTTTTAAATTTGAGATTAATAATAACATATGTCAATGATAACAACATTAATGAATTAAACTTGTGACTTATCTAACATTTTTATGGATGTCTACACATGCCATCATGGGTAGTGAAAAGAATCCCACCCTCATAAAAGTGATTATTGGCCAAGAAGGACACATAATATACAACGTACAATGAGAAACATATTTAATTGACCCTAACATTATATTAGTATAGTCATCTTGGGGGAAATTAAATATATGATCCTGGTTAACTGATGAGTTAAAAAGCTTGTATTCCAAATGTTGGACAATATCTAAGGTAAGAAATCATGTGAGAATGGGTTTACATCATTCAATTTCTTAAATTCCAGTGAGAATGAAGGCTTGAATTATTGACTTGATTTAACTGATTAAATGTGGGTAGAGGTTGCATAGGATGTGTAAACAGAATGATTAAATAAGGGTAGAGGTTTCATACACTATTCATGGTGGGGTATTCTCAGCCGATTTAGAAACTAAAATAAATTCCCATCATAGGTATCAATAAGAAACATCACCATTAAAAGAAACACCCAATAAAAAGGACTAAAAACATCAAACATTTCTATAATTCACTACTATTAATGGTTTATCCACATGTTCAGTAGTAATTATATGTCTTAATCATGAATAACCTCTTCTTCTCCCAGTTTTCACCAATATAAATAAGGTAAATATCTCAAAATATCTATAAAAAACTCATTAATAAGCTCAAAATGTAAATATAATATTGAACCAACCATGGAATCTCTTTCACAATAGATTCTCACAGACCAGTTATCTCATGTGTTACTAAATACCAAAAGTAGTCATATAGTGTACTATAACCAATTAAATTACAAAAGCCTTATTAAAAAAAATCATTTTAGTAAAACACATTCGCCAAGTAATTTTAATGGAAACATTCATAAAAACTTTTCTAAAAATTAATAAACACATATAAATAAATTTCCATCTATCAATTAATTACAAGATGAAAAAAAATCATAAAAACATACTTAGAAAATCTAGAATCCAACCACAATGATTTTGAGATGTTTCTTCTTTGATAGAGGGTTAAAGATTTAATTAATTAAATGGATTGGAATTGATAAAGTCTAGATTAAATCAAAACACAAAAAATTGATATACACATAAAAATCAAAACATAAATCTAAAATATGAGATGAATAACAATAAAAACAATGTAGTAATTAAATATTTTATGTGTATGAAGAAGAGAATACCTGATTTGAGATGATTCGGATGGAGTTTCACAGTTTCAGATGGGGGAATTCATGAGATCAGCCGAGCTATATAGAGATTAGGGTTCTATCACAAATGGGGGAGAGCAGCGGCTGACTGGGTATTTGGGGTTAACATTTACCTACAGTTTTTAAAAACTGTTGGCAAAGGGGTACCCTTTCCCAAAGGTTCTAGTAAACCGTTGGGAAAGGCCTCCTTTACTAATGATTTTCTAAAACCATTGGTAAAGAAGTGTTGGTAAAACCTGCTTTTCCAGTAGTGATTATGATGAAGATTTTAGGTTTAGATATGTAAATAATTAGTTCATAACACATATAGAGAAACATAGATATTACAATTATTCACATCTACTCTCAATACATTTTTTTCAAAAAATAATAAATCCCTTAATATAATCTTGGTATTGTTTTTTGTTTTAACAGAATATCTTCTCCCTTGATCCCATCCTTCACTGTATTCAACTTTACGTACATTGAAAATTAACTCAGAACATTGGATGAGCATAAAAATATCACTTTGGGATACACAAATAAGGAAAACTATTATTATTAAGAAACCATGAAAACATTGAATACTTTATCATAATGTAATACTTTTCACCTTTAAGAAGTAGTAAATTTACTTCACTAAATATAAACATATTGATTACCCTTTTCTTAACCATAATATTACAGAAATCCCATATAAATAAACATATTACATATAAAGGAAATAGCGGACATAAACATACTAAAATGGAATAACCATACAGTCAACATCCATTCATATCACTAAATAAAATATCTATAAGTCCTTCTACCATACCCAATGAATTTATGGTTATAATATACCCACAAATCATTGTTTTATCACAGAACCACCAATCAATGGTTTTAATGTAACCACCCATCATTGGTTTATCACATAACCACCCATCAAATGACAATGTACCATTATATAATCATAACACAAAAAACATAATGTTAAAATAAAATTTCCACATCATAATCACCAGTGAACATTTAAGGATAATAAAATAATCACTCCTTAATCAAAATAATTTTCAAAAAATTAGTACATAAAAAAGTAATAATAATAAAATGATATTAATTTATGTTATAATAAAAGTGTTATATTTATTTCTGGTATGTCTCATAGGTTTAATAAAACCATATTTTATATGTTTCTTGTATAGAGGGAACGAGTCACATCACTTTGATATGGTGGTTTCCACATTTCTTCAAATGAAATTACAGTATTTACACAACATTGAAATCATTTTGTATGGTATAAATAAAATTAAAGAAGAATACAGAAAATATAAATATAATATATATCGTATATCAAAACATTTCCATCATAATGGACCCCATGAGAGGTGGTGGGAGAAAATTGAATAATAACTGTTTAGTGAGGGAGTAGTTCACCATACCCAGAAACAATATATTCTATATCCATTAGATGGAGGTGTGGGTAACTGTAGGTCAAACCCTTAGCATAAAAAATACAAGTATATATATTATACAAGAATTTTTTGAAAATAATTTCAAAAATATATGTTATGCTGTTGGAGAAGAAAGATATATGAAAGAGGTTGTGGGAAGACATAACCTATAAATTTGGTAACTCCTTTTGATTAGAGTCAAAAAGCGTCCTTGAGTTTCCTTATGCACAAGTTAAAGATTCTAGTTGAAATGGAGGTATTTTCGGATCATATTTGAGTATCATTTGTGTGATAAAAGGGGCTTGAGATGTGTGAGGATGTGGGTGGAAGTGGTTTCTTTTTATAAGAGGGAGAACAACACCTTATGAGAGTCGTGAAATTTTATTTTTTTTATTAGTTTATTTTATAAATATTTAGTTAAAAATGATATATTTATAGGATAATATGTGTATGGGTCTAAATCCTATCAAAACAATAGGTTTTATACAAGTTAAGGTCAAAAAATTAACTATATATTTTGGCATTAATCATTTGTTAAATAAATGAACTCTTACCATGTGTTTTATTATTTTTACACAATATAGTTAATAAGTTTACTTTATTATTCTAATAGATCATCACATTTATCATTAATGAAATTTTTATCATTTTCAAAGTAAGTTGGTCAAATATCATATTTTTAGGACTATTAAATCATTTAATAAAGTAGTGTTGGTTTTAAAAACACATTTAAGTAAATTATGATAATTTTTAGTAATATATTTTTTTAAATTCATACCAACAATATTAATTGGAAAAAAGTACATTAAATAAAATTTATCATATCTTAGTGACTAGTAAAACTTGTGTATGGCATAAAAATGTTCAAATAACATCTATTTTAAATTTTATAATATTATTTATTTGAATCTTTAATTAATAATTTAATCATTGTGTCATCATTGTGTCATAAATAAATTTTTAATGTATAAATTAATAAATAAAATAAAATTATGTAAGAAATACTTTTATATTTTTAATTACTATTTATAGTAAAATATAGCTATTATATAACCCCACCTTAATAGAATTCTAGAAAAAATATACATGTTTATGTTATATTTCACTTTACTTTAAAATAATTATTATAACATGACATTGTCACACCCATGTTGATTTATGGGGTTTTAAAATAGTCCACAAGATTCCCATGGTAGGAAATATCTCATTATATATGATTAAGACACATGTTAGGGTTGTTTAATAACATTATAATATTTTTTACCCTTATTTTCCTGATTTATGTTTAATCAATGTAAATAAGAAAAATTACTGAATTTATTATTACAAATGCCCAAAAAAGTTACCCATGTACAAAATTGAGAGCTTTTTATTACAACTATAGAATCCATTTTTCAAAAATCAAAACACAGAATAGGTATATATTAATTTAGTATTAATTATTATTGTTAAAACCTGAAGGTTTGTTGTTAGAATGTATAAATTGTTAAAATATTGTCCTGAGTTTATGTCCAATTTCTTTGTAAAATTATTTCCAAGGACCAAAATTGGATTAAATTATAAAAACACAATCCACTTATGATTGAAATCCAATTTATAATAAAAATTTAACTATATAAATATACTATATGAAATGGCAGTTGTGAATAAAAATGCGGTGTTTTCACTATTCATTAAAATATGAATTTTATTAGAAAAAAAACAAAATTTCATCCAAAGTAAATTTTTTGTTACTATTTTAAAGAATAAGTTTATTTTGACATATATAATATATAAAATTGTTGAAAACTACATTTAAAATGGTTATCTATCAATATATGGTAAATGACATTTTAAAAATATTAGAGTATTTTCAGCTTAAAATTAGATTCATTCTTATTCAGATCCACTAATTTTTTGGAAAAATTTAAAAACAAATAAAAATATTTTGTAATAATGTTGTAGTTAGTTATGTTAATTAATTCAAACACAATAGATATTCGTTAACTAAAATTTAATTTAATCATAATATTATTATATTATTTTTCTATATAACTCAATGTTATGTGAAACATAAGATTTTGGATAAAATGTTTCTGGTGTGTTGAGTACACCATCACGAAATGTGTCCCCATTGAAATAAAATTAATGTCTTATTCATAAATATTAATAGATATGAAAAATTACTATTCTATAAAAACCTAGGATGCAACATCCTTCCCCCATTTTTGGAAAATGATTCCCAATAATTTAATTCAATTATAAAATAGGGGGTATTTATCTATCATATCATTTTTATATTCCCACATTTCCTTTTCAACAATATGGTTGTTCCATAAAATCGTTAACTAATGAACCATAATATTCTTCAAATCATGTTCGCTTTGTTCAAGAATTTGTACTAGTTATTCCTCATATGAAAGATTCTCTTCCAACTAAACTACCTCTAGACTTAAAACATGATATGGATCTGGAATCTACATTCCCAGCATTGAAACTTGAAAAAAAATGTTTAACTGGGGTAAACATGGAGGTAAATCTATCCTTTAGGTACTTGAACCATTTTTCTCTAAAATTTCATAGGGTACAATGAACCATGGACATATATTTCCCTTTGTACCAAAAAGTATGACACTTTTCTATGGAGAATCATTGGTAATGACATGATCACTTACCATGAAAGAAATATATTTCTTCAAGTTATCCACATATATGTTTTTCATACTCTTATTCGTCCTCATTTTCTTCTTGATCAATTGATCTTTTTCTTCCATATCTTCTACAAATTCTGGTCACATCAATGTGTTTTCACATATTTTACCTTAAATGATGGAGTTCATCACCACATTACATATAATGCTTTAAATAGAGCCATATGTATACTAGATTGAAAACTGTTATTTTAAGAAAACTCAACAAAATATATATGTTGGTCCTAGCATCCTCAGTAATCTGTTGAACAAGCATGTGGCATATCCTATAAGGTATGAATTTTTAATTCTGACTGCCCATCAAATTGAAGATGATAACATGTACTTAAATTTAATTCGTTTCCCAATAACATCTCAAGGCCTTTCTAAATGTTATAATTGAACATGGAATCAGGATAAGATACAATAGAGAGTGGAAATCCATGTTACAGAACAATACCTTAAATATTAAATCGAGAAAATTTATATAGAGATAAAGTGCCTCAAATATGATGAAAGTGAATAGATTTTTTCAATCGATCAACAATAACACATATTGAATTGATACCTTGAGAGGACTTTGGAAATCGAACTATGAAATACATGGACACATTTCTCCTATTTCTAATCTATCACTGGAAAAGGATAAAGCATCTCTTTTGGTGTCTTATGCTCTACTTTAACTTATTTTCAAATAAATTATCACAATGTAATGTTAGAAATATCTTTTTTTATTCCAACCCACAAATAATACTCCTAAAGATCTCTGTACATATTTTTACTTCCAGGATAGACTAAAAAAGAACTATGATCTTCATATAACAACTCTTTCTTCAACAATTAATTAGAAGGAACGCATATCCTCTTTCTAAACCACAAAACACATTCTTTATAAATATTAAATTTAGGTAATATATCCTTATAAATCGATACTTCTTTTTTATGAAACTCATTGTCTTCTTTTTACAATATCATAATTATGTCTAATAGATATGATTTCACAAACACCTAAATCAAAATAGATGAATTAACTATAACAATAAATTCTAATAAAACATTCATCAAATCAATAATGGAAGGATCACATTCCAAATATATCATGGTTAATATAGCATTACTCTTTCAACTCAATGGATGAAAAACATTATTTTCCTTTCCAATATGGTAATGAATCATGCAATCATATCATTGATTAATTTTATCCATATCCTCTATCTCATGTTTAATTATTTCTCAGTTAATATATAATTCAATAATTTGGGATAAGTATATATTTCACTCTTTATTCCATACAAATTATGCCTCCAAATTTTATTTTAAAAACAACAGTAGCTAATTCTAAATAATGTGCAGGGTAATTTAGTACATGTGGTTTCATCGAACAGGATGCAAATTCAATTACTTAAAAATTCTACATTGTTAAACTACCAAGTCCTCTCAATGATGCAACACTATTTATAAATAATTCACTATTCAAATAAGGTTGGGACAAACTGGAGTATTTACCAATCGTCTTTTCACTTCATGAAAAAATCTTCATGTTCTTTTGTCCGAATAAACGTATATCTGATACATGTTAGCTTAGATAATGAGATTGATAACCATGAAATGTTTTCAACAAAAATTTCGTAATGTCCCTATAATCCTAGAAAACTATAAATCATTGTGATGTTGGTAGATATTGGACACTATTCAAATAATATTTTTATAAGGATCAATAAATATAATATTTTTACAAACAATTTGACCAATTAAAACAAATTCACTAAAATTCACTCTTATTAAACATTTAAAATATTTTATTTTATTTTTGAGTTTTCAAAAAAATACTAAAGAAAATTTCATGTTCCTTCCAAGTTCTAGAATATAACAAAATATCATCTATATAAGTATCTATAAAATGATCAAAAAACTGATGAAAAAAAATCCATTTCAACCTTTTCAGCACATTAGACCACTTCCTCGTAACATTTGAACTCACGTGAGGCTAACACCCTTATATATTACTGCTTTAATCTTGACTAAAACTAATTTCTCTTACTATAAATATCCTAGATAAAATATGTTATGTACCTTGAAAAACTGGTGGAATTTTCTTCACATACAACCATAGAATATTCCTCCTATTGTCTCAATTCCATGAATTGATTTTCCATCCTACATGAAATAGCATCAGGAAAATATTTCTCAAGGAATATGTTATTAAATTCATTACATTCCATGTTGATAATATATTCTATGTCTATATATTTTTAATAATTGGCCATCACTGATCAGATTCAACTTCAAAATGATAAACTGAATGTCAATCCATTTGATTATCTAAACACACCATTATATCAAAAATCATTTCTGGTGTTTTATTTCACCCTTCAGCTTTCCCATGTTAAGATGAACCTATGAATAATGGGTAAAATTGCCTCATGAAATGATCCATGATCAATATATTCCTCTACGGTTGATCTGGTTGATCTCATGCATGGATGCCACCTCTATTTATCACTAGATTCAAATGATCCATCATGGAAAAAACTATCCATTTCGTATTTTTACCAAATCATGATATTGATTAGGAAGGTTATTTCCTTCTCAATGACTTTCCCACATAGATTACCGATTTACTCAGAGGAAACCCATTCTAAAAAATATATATTTTATTAAGATACGTGACAATCATCCAATTCTATGTCATATCAATTTAAATATAAAGTTAACATCATTTATGGAAATCCTATTAACAATATTCTAACACATAAATTTATCACAATCGACTGCTGATTAATTTTGAAAATTTTAAATTAAGTTTAATAAATTAAGTTTAATTTTGAAACATTTAAAATTTTATTATTCCTTTTATATTGAAAATTATCATGTTATAAAAAAAATTAATATTTATTTAAGTTAATATTGGTCATTTGGTTGATATTCGGTACTTGCATAAAAAATGAAATTGTTTTGATTTAAATTGTCCATGTAGTCAAAAGTCCATCATCTATATGGATATTATTGATTTTTTATATATCATATATGTCGAATATATATGAATTTATAATATCATAATATTTGGAGAAAATTAATGAAATTCATTGTTCATGGGGATACTAGGCCGTACGCACGCATGAATGATACTTCATTTATTTTTCATATTAAAGGAATAATAATAAAATAATATATATTTATATTATATTACCATTATTATATTATTCTCATGTATCTAATAGTGTTAATAAAACTATATTTTATGTGTTTCATGTATAGTGGGGATGAGTCACATCGCTTGGAGGTGCCGGTAGTCCACACTTCCTCAAATGAAATTATCATATTTACCCAACATAGAAAGCATAATGGTATGTTCTAAATAAATATTACAATATAATAAGGAAAATATTTATATAACATATATCATATATAAATATACTTCTATAATAATCACCACCATGGGATGTGGTAGGATAAAATTGAAAAATCATTTTTTTGTGGGGAAGTAGTTCTCTGTACACAGAAACAATATGTGCTATACCAATTAAATACAGGCGTGTGTAGGTGTAAATAAAACCTTTATAATAAAAAATACTTGTATATTGAGTATACTAGTATTGTTATAAAATAATTTAATAAATAGATTTTAGGGGGTTTGAGAAGGAAAATAATTGATAGGATATTGAGATTGGATGTTACCACTAAATCGGGTGACTCCTTCGGATTTGGGACAAATGGCTTTGAGGACTTTACTTTTGTCCATAGTAAGGCTTATATGAGAAACGGTTTTATGTTTGGAGATTATATTATCATATGTTTGGTGAACCAAGGGGCATCAGATGTTTGGGTAATTGGGTAGAGATCTTGGCCTTTTAAAAGAGGGATGGGGCACTTTAGGAATATCTTGAAATATTAGTTTATAATAAATTGAATTTAGAATTATAATTGTTAAAAAGTGATATATTTCAAGGATAACATAATATTTGGTCTAAATCAACATAAACAAAAGTTTATAGACATTTTTAGGTCACAAATGTAACCTTATCTTTTGTATTTAACACTTTGTTAAATAAGTTAACTATTACCACATTTTCTTCTATTTTCACACAATATGGTGAATATGTTTACTATAAAATTCTAAGAGAACTTCAAGTGGATCATTAATTGACTTTTGAACATAATATAATCCATTTGGATGAATCTATTATTATTATTAATATTATATCAATTAATAAATTATTACATTATTGAGAATCCCATTTATGTCAATTTTGAGACTATTTAGTAATTGATTTTTGTTAAATTCATAAAAACATGATTAATTTGAAAAAATTACATTTAATCCAAGATTATATGTCATAATAATTTTGAAAATTCATTGAAGTCATAAAAATATTCAATTTACATTTATATTAAAATTCAATATATCATTTATTTGAATCTTTCATTAATAAGATAATAATTACTTTATCATTCTGTCATTAATAAATTAAATAATTTAATTTATAAACATTATATATAAATTAAAATGATTTATGAAATTTTTTAATATTTATAAATAACATTTGTATTCAAATAGATCAGTTATATAACCCCACCAAAATATCATTTTAATAAAAGGATATATGTTTATGTTATATTATTCTTTACATTAAATTAATAATTAAAACCTGTCATTATCACACATATTTTTCTCATGGGGTCATAAAATCGATCAAAGGATTCCCATGGTCAGAAATATATCATCTAATAGGTTTTGGACACATTTTATGGTAGTTTTATATTATTTAACTTTTATTTTTACCCTTATTTACATGATTTACCCTTTAACCATTGTAGATAAAAATAATTACTGAAATTACTATTCATAGTCGAAAAAACGTACCTTTTTTAAAAAAAATCAATCATATGATTCCAAATATAGAATAATTTTTCCAAATTCAAATCATTGAATTGAAAAAATTATCATTTAAATTAATTCCAATTTTCAAAACAAGAATGTGGGTTTTTTAGAAGTAAAAACTATCAACAGATTGACTTGTGTTTATATCCAAATTCAATGTGAAATTTCGTCAAAATAACAATAGTCAATTACATAATAATAACACAATACAATTATTGTTTAAATAATATGGGAAATATAAACTATCTATAAAAATAAATTATATTAAACAATAGTTTTCATTTAAAAATTATTATTTTTCATTATTCATTAAAATATGAATTTTAAAACCAAAATACCAAAATTAAAACCAATGTATGTTTTGATGATATGACTTAAAAGAAGTTGATTATTTTGTCAAATAGAATATATAAAATTCCAACGATATAGATTTATAAATGGTTCACCATTAAAATGTGGTAAAATAACCTTTTAAAAATATTATAGTATTTTATGGTTAAAATTGGATTCATTGCCATTTTAAGACTCTAATATATATATATATATATATATAAACATTAAACTAAAATGTGTAATAATATTGTAGTTTGTTATGTTAATTCTAGCCAATACAACGTCTTGGATTTAACAAACATTTAATATAATAATATTTTTATTATATTATATTTCTGTATAACTGAATGTTTTATTCAACATAAGATTTTGGAGAAACCCATTTTTGCGTATCGAGTAAGTTATCAGAAAAAGAGTCCCCATAAACATAAAATTAAAATCTTATTCAAAAATATTAATAGATATTAAAATGTGTTATTCTATAAATAATTGTGACGTTATAATTGATGATGATAGGTAAGATTATTTTCAATTAATAATTTATGTGATCTTTTTTTATCCTTTCATACCAGTTGTATATTGATTCTTTCTCTAAAGATCATTTATGTTTAAATGTTGAGACAACTCCTCAAATTTTTAAACATCTAATTATACATTGTCAAAGGGAATTTTAAACTATTATGTTTAAATAATATTTTAAAATTATTGATGGAGTTGAGTTGATAAGAAATTTATTAGTGATATAAATGGATTACTATGATATAATCCTATGTATGGATTGATTAACAATGGTCAAAGATCACATTGATTTTTATACCTAAATTTTTTGTTTTATGATTGATTATTCCATCAATAATATCATTAATGGAGACATGAATGTATTTATTTTTGTAATAGGCCTGTTAGAACCTGTTATTGGAACAGTCATCCCCTTGTTCACAACATTGACTTTAGAATAAATGTAATAGATTAAGAACTCTAGTTTTTAGTAGTTGTTGATCATTTTATTGTTGTTTTTCCTGAAAATTTCTCAAGGTTTCTACCCTCATGTGAATTTATTTTTACAATTGATCACCTTTAGGGGAACATTCTTATCTCCATCACATAATATCATATGGAAACAATATAGTTAGGGGAACTGAATATGAAATTACACATTCTAGAAAGAAAATAGTTCATTCAGCACGGCTTGTCTCCATTGGCATCAATAGCATTGATTATCAAAAAGGTGGATAGAACTATTTTTATTAGTTTCTATTATTATTAAAATGAAAGTTATCACAAATAATAAATTCCCCCTAACACACATTAATGGTGTGTTCAATCATTTGATGGTATCTCAGTGGCTCTCAATAATTGACTTGCGATTAGCATATCCATAATTAATGGTTCAGAAGGTTAATATTCCAATGAATTATTTCAAGAGAATATATGGACATAATGATTATGTGTATATTCATTTACATCATTTAAATGTACCATCAGTCTTCATGGAATTTATGAATGAAAAATTTCAATGTTTTCTGGATTCTCTTGTGGTGGTTTTTGTGGATGTCATATTAGTTTATTCATGGAAAATGTTCGATCATGAGAAACACATAGAGGCAGTGTTATTATTTTTATGTGATCATCATGTTAATGAAATATTATCAAAGTGATATTTTTTATACAAAATTTATGTTAGTTTATCCATTTAATCGTTGAAATATGTGTTTTTGGGAACTAGAAATGATGTAGTTTGTTTTATATTAGTAACTGGAAATAATATTATTCGACATGAATATTTTCTTTTGTCTAGATATATATTACCTAAATTTTTTATGAATTTTCTTGACGACCTTCACCAATAACATATTTTATAAGGAATTATTTTCTATAAAAATGGAATGATTAATTTAATAAACCTTTTCAAAATTTAATGTTTTTTATAACATCATGTCTAATCATGATGTTTCTAGAATCAATAAATTGTTATGTGGTATACTATGATGATTTTGGATATGGGTTGACTTTTTTTATCATATATGGGAATCATTTTGTAACATATGAATCGAAATTTTATATTTACAGTATAAGAAATACCAAACACTTGATTTTTAGTTAGCTACTTTAGTCTATCATATGAACAAATGTAATCATACTTCATTCGTTTAAAATTTACTGTGTTTATAGTTCATAAGATTTTGAATCCTATTTTCTATCAATGTTATTTTAACCTATGTCAATGAATATGGATTATGTATCTCCAAATAAATGATATTGATGTCAAATATACAATAATTAAAGGCCTTTGTGGTGAAGATACATCGAGAGGAAAGCCATATGTTCATTCGGAAAAATAGGATTTAGATGAGGGGTTTTTGATGTTAGTAATAAATGATGTGATTTTAGAATATAAATATTATGGCTGTGTTTTATTTTTATTTCATGTTTCCCTTGTTCTGTATTTTTTTGAAATATTTAAATAGATGAAATTTTTTATTTCATAATGTGTTTCTATTAGGTCAAAAGTCAATTATTGGTAAACAATCGAGGGATGGGTGTCATATGGGATTTCAATTTTATAGTTTTTAATTTGGATGGTTGTACATATTCTTTATTGGGAAAACTATTTCATGCTTTCCAATAGCTGAAATGATTTAATCATCATATAATATAGAGGATTTATAAGGAAATATAATAATAGTTTTTGTGTATTTTCAAGATAAGGATGGTTGATGAGTTTATTCTAAGATATCTCACTTGTCAAAAAGATATGGTATAACATCAACAATTAGAGGGTAGGTTGTAGTCATTACCTATTCATGTTTGGAAATTAGAGAAGAGGGCCCAATATTTTGTAACATGTCTCCAAAAATAGTTTGAAAAAATGATATTGTATTGGTGATAGTGGATCATCTCACAATTTTGGCCCATTTCATCCCTATTTGCGAATCCCATAGGGTGGATGGACTATATAAAATCAATTTTCATGAAGTATTAAAGTGGAATGGTGTAATAGTTTCAATATTTTCAAATAGAGATCTGAGATTTATATATCATTTCTTGAAAAAATAATATAAATATCATTTAACAAAAATTATTGTGATGATGTCATATCATCCTCAAACATATGGGAAATCTAAAATGATAATAAAAGAATTGTAAGACATGTCACATGCTTCTGTAATGGATTTTTTGTGTACCGTTGGTGGATTAATTAACATTATTGGGGTTATTAGAAATAATATTTATCAAGAATTGATATATATGTCTCATTTTGAGGCATTTTTTGGGAAACAATGTCATTATCCACTTTGATGGGTGGAAATATGTGGGACTTCACTAGTTGGTCTGAGCATTATGCATTGAAATAATAGATAATATTCAATTTATTAAGAAGATAAAAGAAACAAATCAAATTCATCATAAATCATATGTGGATCATAATCATTTTATGTTTGCAATCAAGGTGAGTGATGATGTGTTCTTGAGAATCATTCCAGTTTTTTGGGCAATATACTTTTAGATAATTGTAAATGTTATCTCTTCGATATGTTGTCCATTTCAAGATACATGAATAGGTTAGTGAGGCGGAATATTAGTTTTCTTTTCCACTGTTTTTTAGTTCAGTAAACAATGTGTTTGATGTTTCACTATTTAAAAAGTATAATCCTGATCCTAACGATGTGATTTGATGGGATCATTGTGGACTAGTTCCAGATTATTCATTCGAACATATCCCAATTCATATTTTGGATAGGTAAGACTATTTCTTTAATGGGAAAATAATTGGCCTAGTGTAGATTCTCTAGAAATATGGTCAGATTTAGGAAGAGATTTGTTAATAGGAGAAATAAATTGTTAAGCAATGTCCTAAAGAATATCAGGAAAATTGTTGTTTTTAGCTTTTTGGGGTAAGAAATTCCACTAGTAGGGAGAATTTAGCACCCACCCTAGTTTCAAATATTTAACCCGTTATTTATACATATTTTTATTGAAAGATTTTGGGTGATCTATGGGATGGTTTGGAGGACATTTTGATTGTTTTTGACACTATTCTATAAGTTCATTTTTTGATAAGGGTTGGTAGAAACCGTGTAAATGTAGATAGTGAGCTATGGTTTGGAGAATGGATAAGAATATATTTTGAAAAAACGTATGTCCAAATAGGAGTAAAAGTGAAAAGTTTAATATAGGTAATAACATGGTTATAACATGGCTTATTAACAGTGTGATTCAACAGTGTGAAGGGTGTTGGGAGATAGTTGTTACCCGAAGTTAGGTGTTTGGTTTTCCTAATCATTCAAAACAACCACAAAAAAAATATTAGTAGATCCTTAAAGAAAATTATATCTCAGATTGGTATACATGTTATACACTATTTTTAATAATATTTATACCATAACTTGGTTTTCACTCCTCTCAATGAATGTGGAGACTAAACCCTTTAATCTAGAAATTATTTGATTGAAATTCATGGTGTGTTTAGACCATATTTTTTGGTTTGTCACCACTTTTATTGGGATTCTTTAGATAATTAAATTTTCCATCAATTTGATTATTAAATATATTGTATTATAGATATATTTGTTATTGTAAGTAAAATCATGATGTGATATTGATCTGTTTATGTTATTGAATAATATCTAAGTTATTTTTTGTGAGATTCAACCATTTTTTGTTGAATAATTCATGTAGTTATTTTTTTCAACTATAGTTTCCAAGGTGTGTGGCTTCACAATAGAAACATATTATTAGAACATGAAGGATTAGTATTTTTTTTGAGTTTAATACAATTTATTGTAAAATTGTGGTGTATGGATATGAAGAATCCTTATTTAGTTATGATTTTTTGGAAATGTGGAAAATTTGTGTAAATTTCATTATTGAATGACTTTAAAAAATGATTGGAAAATTGGTTGTTTGGAATAATTTTTCATGAAGTTTCTATGGAGAGGTTTTCAATAACAATGTTTTTTTTTTCTGAAATGGTTAGGAATAATTGTTTTTGTATGGTTTTTAGATAATTGGTTTGTGTGTGTTCATTTTAGAGACAGGTCCCAGGATAAGGGTTGTGTACCATTGAGGTACAATGAAGTGACCATGTGTAAGGGATGTATAACATTGGGGAAACATAAATATGGATATCTTTTGATGACTTGGTAGATCTATGAGAGGCCCCTCATAAGTATAGAATAGTCACCTAGTCAGGTATGTGTGGATATGTTGATTTTTTTAATGAATTTGGGTTTTCCAAAATGGAAAATGTGGAACATTTTTAAATAAACATTTTATTGCATTCCTTGAAGTGGTTTTGGCTTTGTGAAGTATTTGGTTTTTAAAATTGTTTTATTAAGATATGGTTTGGCTTTGATATAATTTTTTTTGTGTTTTTATAAAAAAAAATTAAATAAGTGATCTAACATGTTCAATCATAGTGTCTTGGGTATGTATTTAATTTTGAAAAAACAATTATGCTTCAATACTCATCCCTTTTTTGAAACTATGGATCTTTGGAATATATCATTTATCATGACACATGTAAAGATATATATCTCATTTCTATAGTGATGGGTTGTATGTATTGGGATTTATTATAGAGTTGGGTCTTGGAGCATATTAGTAGATATATAGTTTTCTTCTTTGGAGTCTTTGAGTTTTGTGGGTTTCCTTCCTGTTTTTACTTTATGATGATTTTCCTTGACATTATACTCTTGTATAGATTGAATTTCATATCATTTTTCATTAGATTTATTTGTATTACATTGGTATCATGCATCATATAGTTGTTTTTTTTTGTTTTATTATTTGTTTTGGTTGTTTTAATTTTCCTATATAAAGTCATCCACCAAGTGTATAGATTCCCTTGGTATTTATTATTAGCCTTTAGCATCTGACTAATGTAGCCTATGTCAAAATATAAATTCTTCCAAGACTGAAGAAAAGTAGTAGGGGTGGTATGTTACAATATATATAAATATAATTAGAGAAAAATATTATAATAATGGTATACTGATAATATTTAATTTATAAAATTATACATACCATCAGTATATACTAATCATTTAATTATGAAAATGTAGCAAATGTATATATACAAACTTCTATCACAATTACTTTAACATAGTTCATCTTCATAGAAACCATTCTTGATTTATTTTTAAATTATAATATTTTTACTAAAATAAAATTCATTTCATTGTTATTGTTCTATATATTATGGAATAGTCATCACTTTGACAATAATCAACATACCAATTTCATTTTAGACATATGTCCTTAAAATCATTTAAATGTACAACACATATTCAAATGACAATTTAGTTGTATATATCATAGTAATGAGTGATATAAATGGAATAACAACATTATAAAAGATTTCAAGGAGAAAATATTTAATATAATTTTATTATTCAATAATACAAAAAAATGTAACTAATATGTTAGTCTCAAGTTAACGGGATTTTTTTAAAAAGCTCTTATAATTTTTTCCCTTAAATCCCTATTCTTCGCCCATATCCCTATATTGGAATTAATATTGTTAATGATTTTAGATGGAAATAAAATATTTTTATTGTAAATTATAGGTCTCCTTAAGATTTATTTCAAATGATTTCAAAATTATTTTTTAAATAATGTTATGAGGTTTCTACTAAAATTGTGAAAAAATCATTCTATTTTATCGTATACAGGGATAAAAACATTTTACATTGTTGTAACATTTATTTTTTGTTTTTCTTATTTTATAAGCATTCATTTTTTATCTAAATGAAATCCTACATTCATCTTAATCTTGTTTTTTAGTTCAATTTTTTTTTAATTAGAAGGTCATGCCAATATCCTAATCTGGTTCCTTAAGGGAGAAAAGAATTTTTTTTATGATATAAGCTATTATGATTTATTATTATGTTTAGGTTTCTGAGAATATTTTATGATGAAATGTGGTAATAATATAATTAATGTAAGGATGCATCAATTATTATCTATGGATGGGTGGCTCTATGAAAAACTAATGTAAGATGATACCATTATAGAAATCCAATGCAGTAGGTAAAGGTGGAAAGAAGACTAATTTTGTTTCTACTAAGATAATTTGGGAATATAATTCGATGGTTATTTCAAATAAGAGATGGATTTTACTAATTATATTTCTCGTAATATGTCCTTATAATATATTTTGATGGTAATTCCATGTTTAACCATGATAGTTATTCATGTGCAACATTGATGTCTTCTCCATGTATAATTGTGATGGTTTGTAACGTCCCAGATCCGGAAGCCACCCCGAGGTGCCCCGTATCTAGTTGGTCACAAGGCCTCAATCACGTTTCCCCGAATACCAGAGGCAGCCGACTAGCAGCGAGGGCCTAGGGTGTGATAGTGGGGAAACTATGCCCTCGTTGGCAGAGTACATAGAAAAATTTTACAATACATACA
Organism: Viscum album; assembly: GCA_963277665.1. NCBI lineage: Eukaryota > Viridiplantae > Streptophyta > Magnoliopsida > Santalales > Viscaceae > Viscum > Viscum album. Next base: position 1,211,771,391 of record OY728131.1, on the reverse strand, counting down.
ATAGTGGAAACAATAAATATCCAACTACAGTAAAAAACAGAATACTAGAATAATAAAACAACCAGAGCACTTATATAAATGATGCAAGATACATATGTCTAGGAAGCATCCAACCTAGTAACAATGAAGGAATGAAACAGTTCTAAACCAAAGTGAAAAAATAAGATAAACAGATCTACATCATCGCAAGCATAATCTTGGTCCAATGCTCCCAACTGCTCATCAAGTCAAGTACTTGAAGTAGAAGGGTTCTTGCCCATGTTTATACCTACAACAATATAATATATTTGGGCCCAAAAGAATTACCCAAACAGGGTGTGAGTCTATGTCCCAGTAGGAAACCACCTGATGATTTGTGCCTAATAGTCAGTCAATATATGGAAGGTACAAGTATAAAAATAAGTAAATAAAAATATACTAAACAGTAAACAATCCTCACTTCAAACCAAGGAGTAGTAAAACAAACAGCTAAACCTCAAATAAGTAACCCTCTCGGAAGTACTCACAGCCGTCCCCTCTGGTCCTACTTAAGAAGTACAGAAAACGCTTTGGGTAGTGCACTCAACCTAACCCTTCTGGTTCAATCATTACAATATAATAAGACTCTCCGATGAAATTCTCAAAGTCCATTTCCCCTATAGTCAATGTTACGGAAAGACTCTCTGAGGAAGGTCACACTGTCCACTCCCCGTATAGTCTAGGGTAGTCAAGGACTCTCTGAGAAGGATCATCCAGTAAATTCCCATTATAGCCCCAAGGTCCAAGAATCTCTGAGGAAGCTCACACGGTCTATTCCCCTAATAGCCCAGGTCATTCAATTCAATCAAAGACTCTATGATGAATCTCATGAAATCAATCCCCTTATTGTCTAAAGAAAACAAGGACTCTCTAAGGAAGCTCACGCAGTCAATCCTCTTATAGACCCATTTGGTTTTAGGCTCTCTGAGGATGCCCCCTCATCAAATCCCCCTTATAGCATAAGCTCTCAAAGACTCTCTGAGGAAGATCACAGAGTCAATTCCCCTTATAGTTAACTACACCAGATTCTTACAGACTTGTGTAGGTCAATGAGCATAGCAGTGTAATATGGCCAAATTAAACCTAAAAAACTACTTGGATAAACAGTCTACAATATATCAAGCATGTCAGAATGAAAACTCTCCATACTACAGCAACAGTCATGGAAAACAAGAAAAGCAGCCAAATTGGCTAAACAAAACTAAACGGTCATAAACATAACATTCAAGAGAAAAACATCCCAAGCATAGAAATTATCCCAATCCAATACCAAATTACATCTACATAGGCATACAAGCTTGGAAAACAATCAACTGGGGAAAAATGGTAAACACGCAACCCCCCATTCAAGGGTATTAGTGGAATTCACACATAATATTCAAAGGCTTTGAATGGAAAGGATCAAACCATCTACATAGGGGTTAGGAGATCTCTATACTTGAACCTCGAAACATGAATCTCTTCAGAATGCTATAGATATAAGAAAACCTCTAAAACATTCAACCCAAAATAACATGGAAATGAAGAGAAAATATGAAACGATGTTCTAGTAGAATAGAGAACTCACCAATGTAATTCCAACGCAACCGACAGTGTTCGAATCGTAGGATGGATGGAGGGTCGAGGTATTTTCAAAGACCTATGTCCATAACCTCTCTCTCGGACTATCCATACCTAGAATAAGTCGTTATTTCAATCATATGTGACCCCGGTGCATTTAATGAAAAAATAAAAAAATACAAAGTGTGTACTTTTGGAGTACATGGAGTGTACTTTCTGTTTCTATACTCCACATTAGGCAGCCTCCAAGTCACTCCCACACCTCTGTGTGTGTGGCTATTACATTTCCAGCAAACGACCTACTACAGCACCTAAGTACATGGTGTGTACTCATAATATACACGGCGTGTACATAGAATTTTTTTTGAATTTCCTTTTTTTTAAAAACAACCATGAAAGGAAAAACATACCAGAAAAGAAGATCCAGGTTCTTTCAAACTTCCAGCAAAAAAAAATCATCGCAAAATTTCCCTAACCTGGTGTAGAAAAAGAAACCTTGAATAGTTCTTGCCACTATGCTCGTACATCAGCCTCCCTCTCCCAAGTCTCGTCCTGCACCCACCTGTGCTTCAATAGCACTCGTACCAAAGGAATAGACCGGCCACAGAGAACCCTTGTACTATGATCTACAATACATTTAGGACGATCTTCAAATGCCGCATACACATTGAACTCAACATCGTAGGGTTGAAAGACGTTAGACAGGTAAAAAATGTAAGGTCAAAGCTGAGAAACATGGAAGATGTCGTGCATAGATTGGTACCTCTGGTGAAACTACAACCGATTTTCAACCGGAACAACTCACTCCAACACCTAAAATGGCCCGACGTACCTCAGTGAAAGATTAACCTATCTCCTAATCCTCATGTGACCCAACCCCGGTGTGACACGCAGGAAAACTTGATCCCAAACATCAAACTCTAGAGGTCGTCTCCACTGAGCATCATAAGGCTTATATCGAGATTGTGTTGTATCCATCCTCTTCTAAATCAACTCTATCTGCTTTGTGGTCTCCTAAACAAGATGAGGTCTCAGCAAATTTACATATCCTACCTCCAGCTAGCATAATGGTGATTGGAATGTCCTACCGTACAAATACTCATACAGTGCCATCTGAATTGTTTCTTGAAAACTATTATTGTTGGAAAAATCCACAAGAGGTATATGATTCTCCCAACAACCTCCAAAATCCATAATGCATGATTGGAGAATGTCCTAAAGTACCTGAATCAAACACCTGGACTGACCATCTATCTAGGGGGGGTAATATGTATTCAAACGTAACTATGTATTGAAAGCCTTATTAAGCCCCTTCTAGACCAGAGATGTAAATCATGCATCCCTGTCTGAAATAATGGAGTGTAGAACTCAATATAGATGTACAATATCTTGGATGTACAACCATACCAACTCATTAACATTGATGGTCTCCATGACCACTAAGAAGTGAGAAACCTTCGTGATTATGTCAATGAAAACCCAAGCTACATCATTCCCTCGAGGAGACCTTAGCAAACTGGTCATGAAGTCCATCACGACGTCATTCCACTTACACTCGAGAATGGGTAACTGCTGTAAAATCCCTACTAGTCGATGATGCTCCACCTTCACTTACTGATATTTGGAACACATCATGAAAAAACTTGCAACATCCCTCTTCATACATGGCCACCAATACTAATGGTGTAGATCTTGATACATCTTGGAGATGCTAGGATGAACTATCAAAATTGAGGAAAGAAAGTCCCGCATCAACTCCTCGCGTATATCGGTTGTCACCCATTTGCTTCCCTAGAAACTGAAGATCTCATCCTCACCTATGGTCCATCCATTAATAGGGTCATCTCATTAAATGATTTCCCTTAGGACTAGGACATCAGAATCTAATAGATGCCTCATTTGAACATGATTCAGAAGCGTAGAGGAAACAGCTATAGAAGAATGAATTATCTGCTCCTGACTGTCGTGCACCTCAAAATGCATCACAGATAATAAAGCCATAAGTTTCCACTCATGGTCAACCTCTTGAACTACCTGTCTATGAGTCCTCCTGCACAATGAATCAACCACTACATTACCCTTCCTAGGCATATATGCAATCTCAATGTCAAAGGACTGCAGGTACTCAACCAACCTGTACTGTCTCAAATTCAGATCCCGCTATGTGAAGATGTACTTGAGACTTTTATGGCCAGTGAAAACCAAAAAATGCTCCCCCAGAAGACAATGTCTCCAATAGTGTAGGAAATGATCAATATCTGCCAACTCCAGATCGTGCATCGGGTAATTCCTCTCATGTGGCCTCAACTACAGAGAACCTTAAGCACCGACCCCATCTCCCTGCATAATCCCATCTCCTAGCCCAATATATAATTCATCATAGTAAACAATATAACTCGTTCATGGCTCTGGAAAGACTAGTATCGGTGATGAAGTCAACCTCCCTTTTAGCTTCTGAATGGTTCACTTATAGGAATCGGACCATAAGAACATTGCCCCCTTCTTAGTCAGACCTATCAGTGGTGCTGCTAAGCATGAAAAGGCCTGTATAAAATGTCTTTAGTATCCAGTCAACTGTACAAAACTACGCACCTCAAATATGTTATTCAGATTCTCTTAGGAAACTACATCTCTCACTTTCTCTGGGTCTACTGATACTCCTTCCTCTCATATAATATGACACAGTAGGTGAATCTGATCCATCCAAAAGTGGCACTTTGAGAGCTTTTCATATCACTGATGCTCCCTTAGTATACTCATAACAATCTCAATATGGGTAGAGTAGTCGTGTCGAGTGTGAGAGTACACCAAGATATTATCCATGAAGACGACCATAAATGAATCCAAGTATGGATGGAACACTCGGTTCATAAGTGACATGAAAACTTCATGCACATTTGTGAGACCGAATAGCATAACCATATACTTTTATAGACCATACCTACTTTGGAAGGATATAAGAGGTATATCATATGGTCTAACATGCAACTAATGATAACCGGATCTCAATTCAATCTTTGATAACACCCGGGCTCATCGATGTTGATCAAAGAGATCATCAATCCTGTGTAAGGGATATCAATTCTTGACCGTCAACTAGATCAACTTCCAACAGTCCACACAATGCCTGATGGTATCGTCATCCTTCATCGCAAACAGGACAGGCGAACCCCAAGGAGAAGTACTAGGTTGGATGTAACCCTTTGCCTGCAACTTCTCCAACTACTTCTTGACCTCCTACAACTCAAGTGTAGCCATCCTATAAGGAGGAATGTACACCGATGCCGCTCCTAGAAAAAGCTCAATAAAAACTTCTACCTCATTCTCCGGAGGCAAACCTGAAAAGTCCTCTGGAAAGACATATCTGAAATGATCCACCACTGGAGAAAAGTCTATATGTGAACTCCCCTGGTCATCCAGATAATGACTAGAAATCTGGGTTGTAACTCCTCCCAAACCATGATGCTCTAGATCTACTCTACACACCTTGATATCCCATTCAACCCTATGAATAAAATATCCACCCAATAATGATATAAAACTCACCCTACGCTGATAATAGTCGACTATTTTATAGAATGGAACTAACATGTCCATCCCGATAATGACATCATATCCTGTCATCTCTAGGACATAGATGTCCCACAGAATGTGCCATCCACAAACCTATAGAGGGAACTCTCTGTACTGACGTACAGTAGTCGTTCTCTTCCCCAACAGAGTGTCCAGTGTAAATATATCAGTAGAAGAAAAGATGCAGATCCCATGTCCTTCCACAACAACAACAAATATAAATCTATGGGAATCCCATGTATCAAAAAGAGAAGAAGATAAAACTGAGTCTACTAAGAACATAACATGAATGGTAGAAGGTCTGGGATACGGCTCCAACTGGGTCTGCTCCAATGCAATGGTTTGGCTTGCACCGCAGCCCTATGACCCTACCTGACCACTCTAAGATGATCCACTCTGATGTCACAAAAAAACAGGTGACTGGCTACCACACCCATTACCCCCACCTCATCCTGAACAGTCAGAAGAACTCCAGTTCCCGGACTGGTGAGAAGTTGATGGCGCTGCTCCAGAATGAGGTGTCATAAAAGAAGCCCTGTCACCATCTACTAGTGAGATAAACTGACAAAAGTGCAAGAGGTGACCATATTGAAACAAGATGTCACTCCACTAGGTCTCTTGGGAAATGTGGCCTCGTATGCCCACTTCTCCCACACTTGTAGCACACTAACTAGCTACCTAAAGATTCTTCCCACCTAATCTTATCTCCTCATGTAGCCTCCCTGTGGCCCTTCCTATTATCAGCTGGTGGAGCACTAACTCTGGATGTCGAACCACCCTGGCTCATAGCTCAAGAATCCCTCAGATTACACTCTGTAATCTGAGCCTGGTTGACGATATAGGATATCAAATTCAACCTGAATATTTTTACCAATGATAGGATGTTGTGCCAAAAACCATCCTCAAAATTCTGTGCAAGGAACAACTCATCACCGACTGGAATAGGCTTGAAATGACGCAGCTCTTTCAAGTGAGAGGAATACTCAATAATAGTAAGAGAACCCTACTCCAGACTCATGAACTCTCGGGCACAATCATCCATCAAGGTCTCTGGATAGAAGTAATCATATAAGATGCACCAAAACTCTACCCAAGCCATATTCTACTAGCGGACCGCCTATGTGATCACATCCTAGCACCTCTTGGAAGAGTCTTGGAGCATGTAGGTAGCATGATTCACCCTCTTCTCCATGGGTATCTCTAGATACTAAAAAATATTCAGTGTGGTGTCTAGTAATGACTCTGCAGCCAATGGTCCTCCTTCCCATCAGAAGGTGGGATGGTACTGCTACTAGAAGACCAATGTCAAATCATCTATCAAAGAGGTAGGAGGCGGTTCTCCTTAAATGTTTTGCATCATCCTCAGAAATCCCTCCTTGATCTATTCATCAGCATCTATGTGAGGTACAATGGCTGATGCCAAGGCTGGCACAATGGTAGGATATGCATGTAGTCCCGGATCAACCATGTCTAGTGTCTGATCACCGTCTGGGAACTAGCACAATACTGGAGGACGTCTCAGTGGAATGACTCTAAAAGGTCAAGCACACACCTTAGATCAATATTATCAAGGACTGAAAACAAGTAGTGTATGAAGGGAACAGGAGAAATAAAGTACTAACATTTTACAAAACCTGACTACATGGCGTGTTCGCTTAAGTGATTCACATGGGCATGTAATCCTGGATAACTGGTCGTGTAACAACCCGAACACATGATGTGTCGTCCTAACACACAGAGTGTACTTGAGTTCTCATTCCCTGCCCGATTCCTTCTACACGGTTAGGCCACACAACTCTCTGAAGACAATACTACACGGCATGTACAATTCCTACATGGCATTTATAATTCCTACATGGCTTGTACTAGACAAGCTTCACTTGGACCGTGTTGTTAGTGACAAAGCATGACACACAGATCACCCTGCACGATGTGTTCCAGATAGACCAGACATCTACAATAAGGGATAAGACTGACTCGTGTTCTTCGTGACATGGCTAGGTACCTAGGTTAGGCTACATGTCATGCTCAAGGCTGACATGGCATGTACCTGAAAGGGTAACACCAACCTGTGTTGTTCATGACATGACAAGGTACCTAGGTTAGACAACATGATGAGTTTAGAAGTCACACAGTGTGTATTAGACATGACTCAGCCAACCTTTGTTGTTAGTGACATGGGTGGGCATGGGGTCAACACTACACGGCATGTATGGGTGATACACGACATGTTCACTCCAGGTTTTCCCCATCCCGTGTCTCTGCCCAAATAGACTATGACACGGTTAGAGGCAATACGACATGTACATAAATTACATGACATGTACTTAGAAAATAGTTTCTTCCCAAAAAAAGAACACATGGTGTGTAAATAACACTATATAGTGTGTATTCTAGGTTTTTCCAAACAGTAAGCCTCGGAAACTACTCCAGAACCCATAAAAAAGTGAAACAAGCATTGAAAGTGTAGAATTCCAATCCGTGAGGGCCCATGCTCCATATAAATTAATGTTTGGCATATTATACACATTATAACATGAAAAAAAGTCAATGATTCTCCAAATTATAGTCCATGAGGGCCCATAACACCTCAAGAACAAAAGATTGGCATTCACTCAAAAAAAATCTACACTAACAATACTATATCAAATAGAAGGTATTTCTATCAAGGATGATATCGCAACAACATGAATATTTTACACATTATATATCAAAACAACAAGAAATCACTAATGCATCCTAGATGGCATGGAAAAAAAGCAAGAAATGTGATTTTTAGCAAGTGCCTATAGGAATAATGAGATGGAATACCCTCATCTCATCAGGTTGAAAAAGAAATATAACCTCAATAAAATCAACAATAATAGCACAAATCATTTTAATCACTCATGGTGAAATCAAATCACCTGTAATAACTACAAAACCAAAAAAAATCAATTAAACAAGGTAGATTGGCTTTTTATTATATACATGTTAGCTTCTCCTGGGCACATCTTATTACCAAGTACCAATTTCATCCTATCCCTGGCTAAAGGCTCCAAAAATTAAATCAAGAGAAAAGAATTCCTCTAATATCACTTTGTAACGTCCCAATTCCAGAAGCCACTCAGAGGCACCCAATACCTGGTTGGTCACATGTTCTCAAGAACATTTCCTCGAACCCCAGAGGACACCGACTAGAAGCGAGGGCCTTGGGTGTGATAGTGAGGAAACTGCGCCCTCATTGTCAGAGTACAAAGTGGATGTAAACAATACATACAACAATAGAAGTAGTAAATATCCAATAGTGGTAAACAACAGAAGATGGGAACAATAAAACAACTAGAGAACATATATAAATGATGCAAGATACATATGTCTAGAAAGAAGCCAAAAAAGTAACAATTCTGGAATACAATAGAACTAAAACAAATTACAAAAATAAGATAAACATTCCTCAACATCGCAAGCATATGCTTGGTCACATGATCTCTAGCTATACAGCAAGTCAAATACCTGATGTAGAAGGGCACTTTCCCTTGTCTATGCCTACAACAATATAAACTGTTTGAGCCCAAAAGCTTGAACATAACTTGGTGTGAGACTAAACACAAATAGGCAACCACCCGAAGGTCTGTGCCTAAAATTTAGTGAATATATTGAAGGTAAAAAATAGAAAGAAGTAAACAAGAACGTACTAAATAGTAAAAAATCCATAGTTAAAACCATGAAAAAGTGAAAAAAATGTTAAACCTCAAACAGGTAACCCTCTGGGAAGTACTCACAACCATCCCCTCTAGTCTTACCTAAGAAAGAAATACAACCCTCTAGGCAGTGCACATAGACAAACTATTCTGGTTCAGTAATAAGAATATAATTAGACACATAGAAGAAGTTCTCACAATCAATTCCACATATAGTCAACGGTAAGGAAAGACTCTCTTTGGATGCTCACACAATCCATTCCCCGTTTAGTATAGGGTAGTCAAGGACTCTCTGAGGAAGCTCACCCGGTCAATTCCCCTTATAGCCCCAATGTATAGGACTCTCTGAGGAATCTCACTCGGTCAATTTCCATTATAACCCATGTCGTACAATTAAAACAAAGACTCTCTGAGGAATCTCACGTGGTCAATCCCCTTATAGTCTAAAACAAACAAGGAATCTCTAAGGAAGCTCACAAAGTCAATCCCCTTATATCCCCAAGTTGTTATAGGATCTCTTTCGATTATCACTCAGTCAATCCCCTTTATATCCAAAGTCCTCAAAAACTCTCTGAGGAAGCTCACTCAGTCAATTCCCCTTTTGTGTACTACTCCAGGTTCTCACGGCCCTATGTAGGTCAACGAGAATAGTAGTGTAATATGTCCAAATTAAACCTACATAACTACTAGGATAAATTGTCTATAAGATATCAATCATGTTATAATACAAACTCTCTATCCAATAGCAATAGGAATGGAAAACAAGCAAAGTATCCAAACTGGCTAGACATGACCAACTGGACATAAACAGAACATGCAAGGGAAAAACATCCCAAGCATAGCAATTATCCCTATTAAATAACAAATTACCTCTAAATAGGAATACATGCATGGAGGAAAATAAACAGAGGAAAAAAGGTAAACACGAAATACATCGTTCAAAGGTACTGGTGGAATTTGCACATAATATTCGAAGACATCGAACTGAAATGCACAAACCACCTACCTCAGGGTTAATAGATCACTATACTTGAACCTCAAAGATTGAATCTCCTTATAATGTCGTAGATATAAGAAAAATACTATAACATTCAACCAAAAATAACATGAAAAAGTAGGGAAAACATGAAACTAGGTTCCAGTAGAATAGAGAACCCACCGATGTAATTCCAACGCAACCGACGGAGTTCGAATCGGAAGACGAATTGGGGCTCGAGGGTTCGTCGATGATTTGTAGTCGTACCCTTACTCTCAGACAAACCAAACCTAGAAGAAGTCGGTTTGGTATGTCAGACGCGACCCCAATGCATTCAATAAAAAAACAAAATCCATGTCATGTAATTCTGGAGTACACTGCGTGTACTTACTATTTCTTTACTCTACATTAGGCGGCCTCCAAGTCACTCCCACATGGTTGTGTGTGTGGCTACTACATGACCAGCACACTGTCTGCTGTAGCAAGAAAGTACATGGCGTGTACTCATAAAGTACATGGCATGTACTTAGAAATTTTCTAGAATTTCCATTTTTTCTCAAAAATGACCAGAAAATAAAAAACACACCTAAAAAAGAATATCCAGGTTCTTACATGGTTTTTCTAGGTGTAACCATGACTGTTACTCCATATGAAAGAGTGATAAAATTATGATAATTTATTTAACCTAAATGTTTAATTTATTATTTCATTTGTATATCATGTCAATCTAAGGATTTCTCAAGGAAAGATAATGATCATATGTTTAATGTAATATATTTTTTTAAAGGTGAAAACATTAACTTTGTGAAAATATAATTATGATTTTTTTTGAATGACTTTGAAAAATTGTGTGTATTATTTTTCATATAATGTTTATTATTATGTGTTCTATGAAATTCTTCTAGGAAAGAACGTTAAATCTTCGGTCTGAACATGATTATTCTAAGACTAAATATTAAATTGTAAATGGAAAATATTTATACGTATTCATGACATTATAGTCTAATTTTGTTCATTTTAATGTCCCTTACTAATCTTTTTGTTCTAATCCCATAATTGTAAAATATTTTTCCCTATTTAGATGGGAGAAGGTTGATTTACTGATCAAAATCAAGAAGTTATTTCATTAAATAAAAAACAATATATTTTTAAAAAGAATCCCTTAAAAAACTAAATGATGAATAGAATTTTCATCACAGTATTATTTGGGTTTGATGTGTATGTGTTATGAAATAAATATATATAAATTTAAACCTAAATTATTGTATATAAGGAATGAAATTTAATTCTTGTGAAATGTCAATATAATAAGTAATTTTTATGGTTGGGTCCTTATAGTTGGACTTGGAAAAGGGTTCATATAAATCTAGAGTTAAGGATGCTTGGATAATATATGTTAAAAGTCCCCTATTTAAAAAATAAACATTAAGTTAGGGATAAATATGTTTTCATAGAAATAGAAAACATTTATTGGTAATATTGTTAAGTCTATGTTAATGATTAACAACCTAAAATGATCCTTTATATTTATTTGATAAATATTATAACACTGACCTTTTTTAGTAAATTGTTTCTTTTGAATAAACCCAAAGAGAACAATGGATGGGAAATAAAATATGGTTGTTGGTTTAATGAGAAACAAAATGAAATAAGATATATAGTGGTTTATTTATTTTAGTAACCATATATAACAAGATATAATTAAAAACATGAACTTAAGTGAGTTTCTGAACTCATCAAAAAAGGGAGAAGTGAATATGTGAATAAGATATGGTAATAATAATAATAAATGATGTAAATAGAATTGATGAGTTGCGTGTTAAAATTATATTCTATGGATTTCATTATTATTCGTCCTTTAAAATGATGGTTTTTATAATAAAAATATGCTTATAAAACCCATTTATCATTTAGGGTTTATAGAGTTATAATATTTTTATGATACTTGATTTATTCGAATGATTATGCTATGATGAAATGATTATGAAACATGTTTAGTTTCCCATGGTAAGGGTATAATTAAATGATTTTGAAACCCATTTCATTAAATATGTTCTAACAATATTCATTATTTATGATCTTTTAAAAAAATATGAATGAGTTTTATTATTTGAAAATTGGGACCAAAATATACCTCTAACGATAAAGGTAATTATTGATATCTTCTGATAGAAATAGGACTACAATGGGGAGTAAACCTAGTTTTTTAAGTAACATTATCAATAATTATATTCTTTTAATTTATCCTTGACATCTATGTTGGTTTGGAGAGTGAAATCATTCAACATTGAAAATTTTTAATATGCATTTACTATAATAGAAATGATTATATATTGTTTTCTAGCTTACATAAAATCTATATCTTATGCCATGTTATGTTCACCAAGTTAATGTTCTATTATTTTCATATTATTTATATCTTATTAATTACGAAAATATATACCTTATATCTAGATTATTATCTTTTATATGTGTTGTTTGGTTTTTAAATTTAATTATCTTATTTTCATACACGTATTCTCATGATATTCTTATATATCTACCATATTTTTATTACATATACTCTAAGATCAACCTTTATTATTGTTTCAATCCTTAGGTCATTAAGGTAGTTTTCTAGTAAGTGTATGTCCAATAAGAGTACCATGTTTGATGATATTTATGACATATGCTTAAGAACATACATGAAAAATAATATCTTATTTCTATTATCCTAAATCATAATAACATTAAGATCCTCATGATTGTTTTTTTAATATGGTTAATATTTATCTGAAAGGATTTGATATTAATTTCTGTGAACCTCGAGTATCTATTGATGTTATTAATAAGGACATGTATGAAAATATGTAAAGGATGTTTCGGAATATGCTTCAAAGTGTAAAAAAATATATCTTACAATTTCGAGAAAGATATAGTGAGTGGTTTTTAATAAATTAAATTTTATTATGGATACTACAAGTGGATATATCTCTAGAACAAAGGTAACTAGTTTTATTGAGTCTGAAAGTTGTGATTTGAGATGGACTTGATCGAAATATGGTGCATGACAATGGGACATAATGCACACTTGGTTTGAGACTAAAGGGGGTTGTGAATTATAAATTCTCTATCACTATCTAAACATTCATGAAGGATTAAAGTATTAACCATGGCTGAGTTAAGTTAATCTTAATGTGTCCAATATTTAAAATATGGTTTCATGATATAGACATCTAATAAATTATTTTTCTTTATTATGTTGTTTCCCACTATGAATATTGATAATCAATATTTTTATTGGTTTTCATCAATTGCAGCGACCAGAATTATTTAGGTTGACCTAGATTTTGATAGACATTATTTTGATGGGAAACCAAATTATATGATGACTTGATTAAATGAATGATTGATTATTACTAATCAATTATTGTGAAATATTATTAACAACTTGCAGCTTAAACAACTTTCACACTAATCAAAAAAATAAGGGTTGAGTTTTTTGAGTGTTCAGAAGGTCAAGACCATAGAGAAAATATTATTATCCTTCCAATATATTGAGAATATTTCATGAATAAACCATGCGAATTACTCATAGGAATGGAAATATGTATTGGGTGTGGACGAAAAAACAAAAAAACTAACAGCTAAAAAAAATGAAAATTTTGGTAAATTAAATGGATGGATATTATAGGTTCCCTTAGGTTTCATCAATATTTGAATTTTTTAAATATGGTATGTGTGGGAATTATGAAAATTGATTTCCTAGGGAGAATTTTAGAGGGATAAAAATTAATTTGGTATGACTAATTTTTATACTACATTTGATGAAGGGAAAAATTAAATATAAATTTTTTATGATTTTATAATAGTGTGTTTTATTTTAAATGAAAGAATAGTGACAAATTTTAGGTATATTAACAAAGAGACTGGATTCATATTTCATAATTTTGGAATGAAAAATTATAGAATAATATGATACATCTATTTTATGATTTTTCAATTATGTATAATGATATAAGTGTTTATGTATTGTATTTCAGCCATAATGAAATATATACTGATTGTTCATCATAGGTTTTCAAAATACATTTTAATGAATATGTAGACCGGTTTTGATATAAATTAAATGTTATTAATTATAACGATGATGTTTTATGGGAATCACAATTTTAATGGAATATAACACTTAATATGTTACATATGCGGAGAATATCTTGTTTGAAAAAATAGATATTAGATATGAATAAATTTAATTAGATTGTATTGATATCCTTTAAACTAGTGAATGATTATTGGTCAATGTAGTCTATGCTATTATTGATAGGGATTATATAAATATTGGGTTTATGGAATATATTCGGTAATCTATATTTTTATTTAAATAATGAATTAGTATATTATGTCTTCATTAATGTTATATTTTAATTTTGGTTGTAGTCATGTATCAATATAATTTTTAACAATGTATTCAAAAATTTGTAATGAGTCATTAATACCAAATTCTGGATGTTTGTTGTGTTATTGATATGTTGATTTTGGAAATTTCATACATTATTTATAATTTTTTGTATTTCAACTTTTGGTCAAAAATATAGGGTTTCAAATTATTTCTATTCATGAAATTTATCATGTTGAACAATTGATGTTATTGTATATCATGGGCATTCAATTTGGATTTTGATAATAATTAGATAAAGAAGTAATAAAATATAAATTTTTAGGGACCCTATAATCTACTTGTGATTTAAGAAAACATAAATATCAACTTCATTTAAAAATGTGTCTTAAGATGTGTAAATGGATCTAAGAAGAACCAAATTGTTATATTATTCTTATAAAATTAAATGAAATTAATAAATTATATCATCCCAAGAAAACATCCCAACATTTTGAAAATTATCTTGATTTTTTCATATTACTATCATTACTAATGATATTAGTTTCCTTTTTCAGACAAATTAGGTTGACGATTTATTACTTATTATTTTTAACATCACAATTCAATTTATTGTGATAAACTGTCATTGACACTCTTTATTATTATTATTATGAAATTAAGTGTTTTTTTCATTTCAAAATCATCACTTCTAGTCCGTGTTCTTATAGTTGGTAACATACTATGTGTTCCTCTATATGACCTTTATGAATCACTTTCTCTATTTAAAATATAAATATTTATTAACCCTTTTAAAAATGTACATTTCTTATATAGGTATTTTAACATATTAAAACCATTCATAAAGAGAACAAATTCATATAGTTAGGATATAAGATATTAAGGTGGTGGGGGTAGAATTTAACTCTCTGTGATTTTGTGAAATAATTCTTTAATATGAAGGTAATATTTCAAATATTTTTAATTACATGTAGTACAAATATAATCTATCATTACATGCAACATTTATTTTTTTCCATTTCATTAATCTTTGGGTCTTAATGAAATTTGAAATACAATTAAAATATAATAATTTAATGTGATATTTATCACTTAGACATTGGTGTACCAAGTATAAATAAGATAAAATATTTTATTAAAATATATGTTCAATGCACGAGGGTTAAATGGATTCAATTTTCACTAAAATATTTGAAATTAAAATAAAATCAATTTTAAAATAAATAAATTCTTCTTCTGAGAAACTATTTTAATGCATTACAAAATTACATCAAAAAATTAATAGTATTCAATTTTGGAGAATTATTTTTGATGAAAATTATATATAATATATTTGATCAAATGTTTAATATTCCTATAATGTTTTTTGTAGAAAAGTTATATGAATTTATCCAATTTTTAACTTAAAAGCCTTATTTTTATATGATGTTATTTTGTTTTATCTTCACACATATTTTAAAATTAATTATTTTGGACTTTATAAAATTTACCTCAAAAGAATTAAAATGAAAAATCATCCTATCAATATCATATTATGGATAATATTTTACTATTTTAATAGAAGATAATTTTTTTATGTATAGTGAAAAATATAAGTTTTTTTTTAGAATTTTCATTTCATTTAAATCATTTTAAAAATTAAAAATTATTTTATGAACGTTTTGATTGAAAAATTAGTTCAATAATATATATATATATATATTAAATATATTTAATTGGAATCAATTTCATATTTAATTCTAACAAAATTTTATTAAAAACAGTTTTACATTTTTCTCATTTGGAAACCCGCTTCATAGTCATGTCTGCAAGAATAAATTTCAATTCAGATTGTTAACTTTTGAAAATATAATTTTAAGGAATTTATCACATATTTTCAATAATAATAATTTATATTATCTAATATATCAATATTTATTTTTTAACCTTAATAATTATTAAAAGAAATAAATATTATTTTCTATTGTAAAGAACTAAATAGGTTTACCTCGTTGTTAAACAAAAAAAGGATAATAATTGATATAAACTTGTCAAATATAAATTTTATATAAATATTTAGACTGAATGATCCTTTTGTTATATATTGTACCATTTTAAACCCATATTGAATAATAAAAATATGGGCACAACATTTATTTCCAAAAAAATAAAATCATGCCAAAAACATATATTATAAAAGGACACACCTTCTCCTCTACTATTCAATACTAAAAAACTATTTGGTTCAGATAGTTAATGAAATTATAACTTCCATCATTATATCATCTCTTTATATAATACTTATATTTGACCAGAAATCCAACCTATGTAGTCTGTTAGTGAAAATGAAAAGTTATTCTCTGAGGAAGAGGTTATAACCCTAATATATTATTTTATTTTATTTATTCCTTAACCTACATTAATTAAGAATAAAAACAATGATATAATAAATACATAATGCAACATATATTTTTATGTTAATATGTTAATTTGATATCCTAAATCTATCTCATCTTCCATCATATGGAATATGAGATCATCATTCCTTTTTGCACCGGACAACAGCCTCTCAGACTGATGTTATTCATTTTACATCACCAACTAACACAATTAGATATATTGATGGTTCAACATTTTAATGTTTTTTATATTATATTGATATACAAACCCATCAGAATATATTGTTTTCCCTCATGTATACGGTGGACTACCGCCCCACGAATTGATCTGATGTGTTTTTTTAATTTCATTGATTGTAATATTGACAGATTAAACAAGTATATATGATTTATATAAAATATTTATACTAATGTAATTATATTATCACATATACGATAATAAATTCTATTCATTCTGAAAAATATTATGTCGCTCGTGTGTATGAAAGACTATTGTCTTGTGATTCAATGGGATTATTTCATCCTGTACAAATTACATTGAATGTAGTAAGGACCTGGTTACTTAAAAACATGTGTTATATATGAAATATAAATCATTACTGAGTGGTAATATATAATTTACCATCCTTTAAATTCACATGTTGTGGAAATGGAAAAAACTTTATTGTCTACGTACGACCTACCATGTCCATGAATTATATATTTCATTTTATCTCACTGAAATTTATGGATAAATCTATAAAAATATTTAATGAATATTATGATTTTTATATAATTTTTTACATTATGAATATAATATAAAAATGATTAAATATGTATTATTTAAAATAAATAATCAAAACATACAAGAAAACAATGTTGTTTTTTAAACTTGAGTTTAACAAGAAATTATTGAGAAGATAGTATTAAATGGTCATATTAAAATTATATATTTAATTATATATTTGATTATGGATTATTAAATGATCTATTAGAAACAAATATTTAATGTATATGTTCTTTTAATGTGTTCAATTGATGTCAATACATAAGGTAAGTTATTCCCATCTCCCTTTGTATTTATGTTAGACAAATTTCATATTCAAAATGTGTTTAATTTATGTGGTTCATATTCATACCATGAATTTATTCAATTAATATTTCCATTAAAAAAACTGGGGATAACAAAAAAATAAGGATCGATATTTCATTGGGTTCATGTTTTAAAAGTGAATAATGATTTAAGGTGTTTCTATCTCAGATTATGCTCACTATGAAGTATGTTCTGTTTTAAAGATTTATTCATCTTCTATAAGGTGTATATACTATTACTTTTATATATTAAATATTTAATATCCTTCATTTTATGATATTACATGTTCCAATTAATTTTATTCATTAATGGGGCCTATGATAAAAAATATACAAATGTGGTAATGTTTTTATGTTATAAACTCATAGTGTATCATTATTTTATATTGAAATATTAATGTTGATCAAATTTAATGTACCATATATTAAGAACATAATGAACCATTATCCTCTAGTTATATTAGTTTAGAAATGTTTTATATTATTTTTTCCCTCTTTTTTTAATCAAAATATCATAAAAATTTTCTAATGAAGAATTGTCATTATTTCATTCATTCCCTAGAAAACATTTTTCATTGAAAATTTTTTTTTCTATAAAAGTGTTAAAAATGACTTTAATCATTATAAAAATTATTAATTGTAGTAACTATAAAAAATGATTCAAAATTTTATAATTTTATGAAGGGAAACATCATTTTCTTTTCCATGCATGGACTATTTTGTTTTTACTAATAGTTTGAATGGAATATATTTTTAAATGTGCATAGACTAACTAATATATCTAATTTCATGATCAATAATTTCATTCAACCTTAAATTATATGTTTAAAAATTTATTTTAGATATAATTATTTGATAATTTTTTATAATTTAAAATATTCAAGGTGGAGACAATATTTTGTTTCAATAATTATGTTAAATAATTTTTAAAGCATTGATTATATGTTTTTAGATATATTTTCAAAGAACATAACATTAGAAATGTTTTATGTTTTAAAAAGGTGACTTCAATGAAAATACATTTTCATTTTGAATTATTACATCATATTTTTTATTAAATTTTTTATCATCTAAAATTAAATCCTTTAATGTTTATTATTCTTTATAATTGATCTTATCTAATGATACCACTGTTATTATTTCTCAAAATTGTATATTATTATTATGACAAGACGTTTATTAATCCCATTTCTCTCCTATGGGATAAAAAATGATATAAATCTTATTAAACCCCCTTTTAATTCCATGAGTTATAATATTATGAAATGACGAAATGATTATGAAACATATTTTTTATCCACATGTCATTTTAGGATCACATTTTTATGAAATATATTTATTTTCCACAGTTTTGATATGATCAATGTTTTATGATCTTATGGAACAAAAAATGTATGATTTTCATTATGTGTTTATGGCTCCTACATCTAACTTCAATGCTCTGGGTGATGATTATTATCTCAAGAAATACACATGAATGGAATGGGAAGTGAACCCCTGTCTGATATGGGTATGTCCCACTATGATATCACCGAGAGTGAAACTTGTCATCTATTATGGTTCTGTGAGTGAACCCATTCCACCATGACTGTTTTTGTTGTGTTCCTTGGTTAATAAATAAATTATTTTCTATTTTTATATTTATTCCATAAATATACGGATTATCCTAATTTTAGGTTCGCATGGTTTATGTACTTTTAGTTCCTAGTGACATATGCCTTATAAACTACCACTCATTTGGATGTGATTAATGATTATGATCATTGACATTAATGGTATATTTTTCAAATGATTTTATTATATTCCCATAGCCTTAGGAAAATTTTATTTTTAGGTATCTAACATGTGTACCCTTTGTTAACATATGAGATCACCCTTTCCTATGTTTACTTTTCCCTAGATATGATGAAATTATTTATGAAGGTATTATCTAGGAAGAGTACAATGTGGGTAGATATTTATGTGATATGTTGAAGATAATTCGTGAAATATGTTGTTTCTATTTCTAGTATCAAACGGTGATATACCGTTATGATTATCTGGTGTGTTATTGTGCAATGTAATAAATATTAATAAAAAAAGATGAAATATCTGTTAATATGAAGATTGGCCCACAAAAAAGTCAACAAAAATATATTTCATATCATTTGTCTATATGATCATATAATTTGGTATGTTTTAATTTAAATTTTGTCTGTATAATTTTTATTAGAAATATTATAGTTAGTGAGATATTAATAATAAAACAGTAGTTTTTAAATAATATATTTATTAATAATATTTAATTTTTAAATATTAATTTAAAAAATTAAATTTTAAAATATGACTATAATAATATGATTAAACCCATAAATATTAATGTTTACAAATATTTAGTTGTTAATAAATACAAACTTATATAAAGAACAACTAATTATTAAATAAGCATTTTTATAGAAGAAATTATATATATATATATATATAATTCGTTAATTTTAAAATTAATTTTACATTATTATGAAATATAATTATATTTCATAGAGATTAAATTTAGGTTCAAAAAATCCTTAAATTGAATTAGGTGTTATTTAATATATTTTTTAAGGATAAATTAATTTCATAAAAACTAGTTACTAAGGTAAAATATGTAAAGGAAATAAACTAAGAATGAATAACTTCCCACATTCAAAAAAATTATTCAAATACTTTTATTACGATTTATCAACCAAATATGATCCCACACTCCATATTTTTTGATTGTTTAATTCTATAACCCTATAATAGTGTAATAATAACATTCAAAAATAATGGGTGTTCTCAAAACAGTATTTTTCATCACATATAAAAGGGTACACATAAAAACCTTCAAGTCTTCAAAAAATTAATTGATTCATTCTATAGTGTCTACAATTATTTTCATTCTATATATATATATATATCCTAATATAATAAATCCTTTTTTTTGAGAATTACTAATCCCAGTCACATCATTTTAAAGGATCCATTTAAGATAAAAATCTACATCAAAAAGTTACTATTACACAAACCTTAACATATTCATCTTAATATTTCTCTTACAAACCTATAGTTACCAAAGTAATATGATAAAATTAGTATAATTAATATACTATATTTGTAGTTTTAAATTTTAGAAAAAAAATTATTTATTTTCTTCCCCATATAAAAACAAAACAATGTCAAACATGTGTTTTTTGGACTGTTACACCCATGAAGTAGCATACTTATTCTTTCATTCTAATTTTTTTCATTAACTAAACCACTATAAATATTTAAAAAAAAAACAAAAACACAAAATAAAATAATTACTATACAATTATAATAATATTATGCACTTACTTTATGTCACTATAACATTATCATATAGTATGTTCAGGTTTCATTTTTCATAACAAAAACATGATTAATTTTTTAAAAATATCTTATTGATGAATATAGAAACAAAAATAACAATTATTTTGTTGGTTTTTTATTTATTATGTATTTTTTTCATTATATAATTTCTATATTAATGTAACAGTATATGTCCTTAGAGTTCAGTATGTTAAAGGTATTTGGTTGTTTGAATGTTTGGAGGAGCCTCAGAGGGAGTTTAGAGATGTTTGGATGCTAATGGATGGATGAAGGGGTATTTCACATCGTATAAATGGGTTACACTATATGAATTGTTATTTCAAAAGTTTCCCTGGAGTTTTCATAGCATGTAATATTTTTGGGTCTAGAAAATAATATAAATTGATTGTCGGTGAATTGTTCAGCGGAAATAAAACATCGAGAACTACAGGTCATGGAAGGGTATTAAAAATTATGTAAAACCCTGATGTATTTTTGATTTAAAATTATTATTGGCTGAAAATTCATTTATTTGTTCATTCTCTCTAATTCCTTCAGTTTCTTACAAACCCTAAGCACCCTGAGGAGTTATTTGAGCCACATCCCACCCTCATCAATCGGTTGATCTCAGTGATTGCTTGTTGGCGATTTGTTGTGATCCAAGGTTCATTATCCCTTTTTTATAATTTTCTCTCAGATTGATCTTATTTACTTCCATATCTTCTATTTTTATTGTGGAGTTTTCATACAAATTTTTTTAATTGGGTTCTATTTAGTTTCTGTTGATACAGTGGTTTCATAATATCCTCAAATGGATACAGATCTCATGGGAGAGGTAATTAGAGGTATGTTACATGATATTTTTTCATGAAATGAATGATGGATCACCTTCGATGTATCATTTCCTTCCTTTATCCTTTTTATGCACCAAGTAAGAGGGTTTTTACTTATTTTTACCAATTAAGCATGGTTGTTCCAAAATAATTGATGTTGAGAAATCAATTTATTTGTAGTGGGGGTTGTTCTCATTCTTTTATTTACATTATTGATATTCTCGTGATACTATAATTTTTTTTCTTGATTCCCCACTTAAAATTATAGTCGTTAGTGGCTTTATTTCCATAGTAATGAATTTATTGAATTTATGTGTCTGTTTTTAGTTTTTCACATACATTTTTAAATTGGTTAATTATGTGCACTCGGCTAATGAATGAATTCCCAAGGATTATAAATTTTCTATAATGACCCCTGAATTAACAAGTGGAATTAAATAAGGGATGCTTTACCAAATCAGAAATTTTGATTTTTTGGATTCTATTGTGGCTAGGTTGTGAGCATGGTTTTGTGTTTTGTGGTGACTTGGGGGTGGAATGTAATCTTAGGTTGAATGATTGATTGATTATTTGATGTATGTGATGTGTTGTGCAGCAAGGTTGTGATCGGTTTGTGCAGTGAAGTGTTATTTTTTTGGTTCACTGTGGATGGTATTGGATGGATGGATTGAAGAAGGATGGTGATGGTTGGTTCATGTACTTCACATGGTGTTTCTCTGTGAATTACTTCTTTGTTTTTCTTATTGTGTTCTTTTCATTGTAGTTTCCTAGGTAGTGATGAAAAGAATAATTTCTTTTAGAAAAAGATTGGAATTGATCCATTGGTTTGGTTAACATAATGGATAAATGAATTGTTAAATAGAGAATGGAATTTTTTAAATGTCTTGGTTGGGAAATGGATCATTTTTATTGACTATCACATGGTTTCATGTATTAAGAGGTCTAATAAAACGTGATCATGTGGGGACATGGTTGTTGTTTTGAGATACCATAGTTTGTGTATGAGTGTTTGGAATATTATCTGTATATACATGATTTTTTTCTTTCTGTATTCCATGAACACTACACCATAGTTGAGAACTATGTGTCCACCACCCCTATTTTAGGGTGGTGGTTTTCTTTCGAAAACATATTTTTGATATGATTGATGAATGTCCACCCACTCCTTCATACTCTTTCGTTTAGTCATTGATAGCCCATGTTTCCATTGTTAGGTTATAGTTTATGTCTCAGGTGTGTGCAGATGAGTTGTTCATTCCTAGGTCTCTTTTGGATTAGATGTGTTGTGCATTCCTAGGTGTCTTCCTGATGAGATGAGGCTTATGGCCTAGCTGTTTTATTGCCATATGAGACATGTTTTGTGTACTAGGTATTTGTGGGTGGGATGAGATGTGGTTTGTCGACCAAGTGTCTACATGAAATATTTGATTTGGTTTTTGGGCCTTGTTTATATGGGTGGGATGTGATTTGGGTTGTTTCCTAGGTATTTGTAGGTGGGATGTGATGAGGATTGTGGACGAGGTGTTTTTAGCCAAGATGAGATCGAAAGACATGGGAGCTCTAGGACAACAGTTTTTAGGGTGATCGTGTAACACCCCAGGTAAATAAAGAATATGACATTTTCATATTTATCCATATTTGTGAATAAAATATTGATATGACTTTAAAGGGGACTCTATGCTCGATGACGTACCCAACACGCAACAACGAGTTTCTTGGGAATCTTACGTTGCACTCTAATGATAAAATAATATTATTTTAAATGGTAGTTAACATGTAGCAGTTGTAATGGCGGGAATGGATATAAATAACTAAAATATGATTATATATGTTTCTAAATGTTTTTACATTTATATAATAAAAGATAAAGGCTTAAAATACGGAAAGAATTCAATTTTAGGCGTATATGCCCTAGTTTTCACTAAAGGTTCACTTATCACCTTTTGATGGGGAACTGTAATTAAATATAGTTTTGTTCACTCTTAAACATTATTTTGGACCAAATAAAACTCTTATTAAGAATCGGGACATCAAAATTTACTTTGTGTAAATTTTTGGTATCTTTCCAATAAAGTTCATTTTTTTAATGAATAGTGTAAAATGTTGTATTTTAATTAAAAACCACTTTTTAATCTAATTTATTTATATGATTAGATTATATTTTGAATTGGTTTTAAAGTGAAATTAGAAAATATTTTTACCATTAAATCCAATAGTGGTCGTTGGAATCAATTTCACTTTGAAATCAGACTTAAACTAGTGTCAATCTTTTGATACTTATTGTTTCATAAAACATGCTATTTGTCATGACAGCGGGAATTAATTATTAAATTAATTAATGTTACTTATATGTTTTGAATTTTTTAAAACGGACTTCATTTTTGAATTCATAATATCAAATATAGGTTAGGGTGAATTTTTGGGATTTTTCTGAAAAACTTAAATTTTTGATGAATAGTGAAACCACTAAGTGGTACTTATAAAAACTGATTTTCCGTTTAAATGAAATTTTGCCATCATTGTGTTTTGATTTTCAAAAATCCGACATACATGGTTGTCATTAAGAAGTAAAATGTGGTTCAATGAGATTAAAATAATTTTTTTGGTGAATAGTAACTTATTAAGTTTTTAATCGCGATTAGAGGTAATTAGTGTAGTTTAAGGTAAAAATGATATTATAAGAATGTGAAAACACCATGAAACTTGTCCTACACCTATTGGGTGAGTCATGGCCGACCAAGACAAGCGATGGGCCAACTTGGGGACCCCATGGAGCCACTTTAGTTGGAAAATGACAATAATATATTTTTATTTAATGTTAAAATTAATTTGACACAAACATGAGTTGTTTTAATAAAACAGTTTTTAAGTGGGGTTACACAAGTCCAAATTTTGATTATAAATAGTAATTGGAAATCTAAAAGGATTTACTACATCATAGTATTTGTTTTATAATTTTTAGACATTAAATAAAGTAAATTATTTATGACATAATAATGATGCGGCGATGACATCATTATTTGACGATTTAAATAAAATGGAAAGATAATGTAAAATCTATGAACTACACATGTCCAAAACTTATTGGATGAGTGGATTTCGAATCCTTATCACCTTATACACGAATTATATCAATGTGGGACCTTTTGAAACCGAAACACAATTTCAAATAAAGTAATATTTCTTTACATTCCAAAAGTGCCCCTCCTCTCCTCTTATAAAAGGCCCCCACCTCTACCTCATTTAACACACTCTTCAAGCCTTTGTATCGGCCAACCCCTGACCATGTACTCTCTCCACATCCCTCTCCTCATCCTATAGGATTCTATTTGGGCATAATCCTTTCAAAGGAAGCCTTTAGGCTCAAATCAAAAGGAGTTACAATTTTAAAGGTAATTCATTCTCTCTTGTTCATTTGTTTTATTTTGCTTCTCCAACCCCCTAAACTCTTTTTATTTACTTCTTTTTTAACAACACCAGTATCTTCAATATACTAGGATGTTGTTATAAGATTTATTCGAGCTACACTCTCACACAACTACATCAAATGGTTAAATAACATACGGTTTCCGTGGATGGTGAAATTCTGCCTCTCGAAACGATGATTGTTCAATACTCATTTAACACCTTCAAAGGTGGCCATTATGATGTCACTATTTTTATATATGATATATAATATGTTTATGTTTTATTTATGCTTCTGTATTTTTCATTTTTGTCTTACCTTTATGGCTTCCATTATGGGTATACGCGATATCTTCATTTAAGGAAGTGCGGACTACCGCCCCCTCAAAGTGATTTGATTTGTTAAATACCATATGTGGGATGTATAAAAGATGGAAATATGATATTATATATGATATTATACTGGAATTATAATATACCCTTATATCATTATTATTCCATTCTATAAAATACGAAATAGAAATGAAAGTAGCGTTCATGTGTACGTACGGCTTACCGTCTCCATGAACGGTGCATTTCATTTCTTACCTCTAAATGATTATGTAATGTTATAAATGCATGCATGTACTGGATATATATGACATATATTATATATACATAATGAATACAATTCTGGATATAATAAACATTTGTCCACACGAACAACATGTAATTGAATGAAGTCCACTTTCGACTTAAGAACCAAATATCGGCAAAACAAATATTATTAACTTAAATGATTACATAATGTTTATGACAGGGTAATAAGTGGTATAAAAGTAATAATTAACTTGAAAAAGGTTAATATGGAATTATAAATTATCTCAAGTTTATTATTCAGGAGATTAAAGAACGATCGAGTCAAGTCAGACCCGAGGTAAGGGATCCTACAACTCTCTTTCTTTTTAAGTACACTCTTTTATGTCATTTATTTTAAGCTCATCTTTCTTATGATTGGGAAGTTATTTTACATTAAATTTACTTTAATTTTTATGTTCATGTGATGAGAGACCCTATTCTCTCTCATCAATCCATTTTGGAAGTTTTGAGTGGTGCCGTTAGGCTGCCGAACTTTCGTAAGAGATCTAACCTCTCTCTTTCTTTTTAAGTACTCTCCTTTATGTCACTTCTTTTAGTCTCATCTTTGTAATGTTGGGGGATGTTCTTTTATATTACTCTTGCTGTACATTTTATTGTAATGTGATTAGATACCCTATTTGATCTCATCAATCCATATTCGGAAGTTTTATGTCGCGCCGTTAGGCTGCCGAGTTTTCATAAGGGATTTTTCATCTCACTTTTATTCCCGTGAGATTTATGCTACGTTCGCCACAAATTACAATGAGTGGTGTATTTACTGCCCCTTTTTTCTACTCTTTGTGAAATATACTTTCGTTTATGAGTATTTAAATCAATGACCTATTGTCTTTCTTTCATGGGGTGTATGTTTTGAAAGATACCCAAGTCGGTAAGGGAACCTTTCACCCTCCTCTTTTTTAAAAGACTTCTTTTATTGGGTCTTTTAATTTACATATTTTTATGTTGGGATATGTTCTCATACATCCTTATTGATGTAAATTTTATGTCCAAGTGATGAGATACACTTTTTATCTCTCATCAACTCATTTTGATGTGATGCCGTTAGGCTGTCAAGGGAACTTTTCAACCCAATTTCGATTTCTTTGGGTTCAACTTGTAGTCATTGAATATGTCATCCATTGAATATGTGTGATTGACCTTTTATTGTTTTACACTTAATATACACTTATATTGGGTGTATATATATTTGTCACACATATTTTTGATATTTATTTGTCCTTAATTTAAGGATACCTTCTTTATAAGGGATTTCATCACATTTGACATTTCTATTGAGGGTTCATTGTTGTTATGCACCAATTCACTCTTATATGGTGTATATACTGTCCTTTGGAGTATTATATCATGAATCCTTTTATTCTCATGATATTATAAAGTTCTGACTAAATGTTATTCCTCGATTATTGTATTCAAGTGTCTCTAATTTTGGTAAAACCCCTTTAACCAAAATATCGTTTTAAATGTTTTAATTATTTGTTCTTTTTAATATCCATGTTTTCAAAATGGTTTTAAGGATTTATTTATATGGATAGTAATGGTTTAAAATGTTAAAAGCTTCAAGGTGGTATGGGACACTTTGATTCAAAAATCTCTTTATTAAATGTTTTAAATGGTTTTGGAAATGGTTTCTTTTTGAATGGATTCATTATTTCAATATCCTAAAATGTTATATTGTGACTGAAATGTGGAAATGTTATGTTTCCTTTATTCATGTTTATGTGATACGATTATGTTATGGTTCTTGGGCATTGTTATGAAGAACGGGTGGTTCCGTGATAAACTAAGGGCGGGTGAGCCCGATATAGCCCTCCAATGCATTGGGTAACGCGAAGAAGTGAAACGTTAAGGTTTCTCCGAAGAGATTTAGGGAATATACTGTGATGGGTATTCCAAACGTAACCAAGAGGGTTACTCCCTATGTAAGAATGTTATGAATGCCTCAAGTTACCTTTATGTCTTATGTTTTCTATGATTTATTCATGATTTGATATGCCTATGTTTTATGGGTAAAGTATGATTTCATTCTTATGTATATATGAACTCATGTTTCCTTTCCATATTTTTATAACCCTTACTGAGCTTTTTATGCTCATCCCATGTTTTTGAAATGCTTTTCACAGGTCAAGGGAAAGGTACATAATGTGACGATTGTGTCAAGGATGTGTCAAGAAAGAATCCGTGTTTTATTTTAAATAGGTTTCCATTGATAGGAAGAATGAATATTGTCTTTTTTGTAACCAACTTGTTTAAATGTGGAATGTAATGCAAGTTTCATGATCTAATTCTATAAAACTCTAAACCTGAAAAGATCCTCAATGTGTAATCTTGTAATTACTCAAGATTAAGTAAGGTTTAAGGCTGGGGCCTTATAGTTGGTATCAAAGGCCGGTTTAGATAACTTTAGAGGTTAGGGTATTCTCTAAGCACAAGTGACATTACCATAATGGTTAGGATTTCAGAAAGAGTCCTAGTTCTAGATAAAGTGAATGAGTAAGAATATCATAGTGTTTATCTTCCTCATTAGTACATAATGTTTATTTTGATATACTCACACTGACCTTTTTGGTTTTTGTTAATGGCTGGATCTAGCAGGCACTAAAGTGACAATGGGTTTGAAGGAAACTGTGGTGGTTCTATGATTAAGATACTAGATAAAATGGGGGATTCAATGAGGAAACTCGTTTTTGTTCTAAACCAACTATCAAGGAGTCATGATCAACCACTTCAACGTTGTTGAGTTCTCTAATGCATCATGTACGATATGTCCAACTCAATGTGGAAATTCAGGTAATAATTATTAAGGTAACCATTAGGGTTTATATGATACTTAATTTTTAGGTAATTATGGGTTACTCTATGATATGATGGAAAATGAAAGGAATGAGATAAACTTGAAGTTAAAATATGTTATGATTATTCTTGAAGATTTTATCTCTTTTTGGGGAATGTTTTAAGAATTATAAAGTTTTGGAAAAAGGACAACACGCAGACCGTGTGACAACCCGTCGCGTCGGACAATGCTGTGGGAATCGAACCCACAACCAAAGTGCGACTGGTATTTATCGCCTACCACTGGACTACGTGAAGTCCCTGGTTAGTTTGACTGATTCTTTTTAGTTATATGATTTTATGAATTAAGAGTAAGTTGATTTTGGAAGATATGTGATTAGGATAATTACTTTTCAATGTGAGACTTTAGGAGCAACTGATGTTGTTTGGAGATAAATGTTACGATTTAACTTGGAAGACTATGTGACTAAATCATTCAAATATTTGGGTTTCAATCTTATATTGGTTTACTTTGAAGAATTTTATGGACAAATTTTTTATCGGATGGTCCTCGTTGAACTTTGGGTTTTGTTGGACAAATTTTGGAGATTAAGAATAGATTTTCTTTTTATAAGGGGTTATCCTTTTCTGGATTATCTGAACTTGTACTAATCTTTTTGGTTTTGGTTTTGGTTAAATCCTAAAGAAACGGGAAGTATATAGTTCTCTTTTGTGGATTAGGTGATTCTCTAGAAGTTTATTATAGTACTCTTAATGCGAACAAGTCTCCCTAAATACTCGTCTTTTGGAAAAAATATGAGTTTGATTAAGGAATCTAGTAAAAGTTGAAAGTCAACATGATAAGTGATTATGTTTCCTTATGAATAAATTCCTCAATAAAAAGTAACTTAAAACAAAAATTTTGTCTATTAACATTTCCTACTGGGGAACCCAACACCGTTTAACCCATCACAAGTTTGTGATTCTCTCATTGTTAACTTTCTCCTAAACATGTTTTCTATCACTCTCCATCAGAACATGACCCTATGTTTTCTCCTCCATGTCCATGTTTTCCTACATGGAGTCCTAGTATGGGTTAACTCGGGTGTCCTTTGTACTTATCTTCCTTTATTTTAAAGTGGTTGTTTTACCGACTCTTGTTCCGATGTGGGACTTTCAAGGATGTTTCCAAGTGCAATTTTAAAATTGTGAGGACGCATTTCCCAAAAGGGGGGAAGGCTGTAACACCCCAGGTAAATAAAGAATATGACATTTTCATATTTATCCATATTTGTGAATAAAATATTGATATGACTTTAAAGGGGACTCTATGCTCGATGACGTACCCAACACGCAACAACGAGTTTCTTAGGAATCTTACGTTGCACTCTAATGATAAAATAATATTATTTTAAATGGTAGTTAACATGTAGCCGTTGTAATGGCGGGAATGGATAGAAATAACTAAAATATGATTATATATGTTTTTAAATGTTTTTACATTTATACAATAAATGATAAAGGCTTAAAATACGGAAAGAATTCAATTTTAGGCGTATATGCCCTAGTTTTCACTAAAGGTTCACTTATCACCTTTTGATGGAGAACCGTCATTAAATATAGTTTTGTTCACTCTTAAACATTATTTTGGACCAAATAAAACTCTTATTAAGAATCGGGACATCAAAATTTACTTTGTGTAAATTTTTGGTATCTTTCCAATAAAGTTCATTTTTTTAAATGAATAGTGTAAAATGTTGTATTTTAATTCAAAACCACTTTTTAATCTAATTTATTTATATGATTAGATTATATTTTGAATTGGTTTTAAAGTGAAATTAGAAAATATTTTTACCATTAAATCCAATAGTGGTCGTTGGAATCAATTTCACTTTGAAATCAGACTTAAACTAGTGTCAATCTTTTGATACTTATTGTTTCATAAAACACGCTATTTGTCATGACAGCGGGAATTAATTATTAAATTAATTAATGTGACTTATATGTTTTGAATTTTGTAAAACGAACTTCATTTTTGAATTCAGAATATCAAATATAGGTTAGGGTGAATTTTTGGGATTTTTCTGAAAAACATTAATTTTTGATGAATAGTGAAACCACTAAGTGGTACTTATAAAAACTGATTTTCCGTTTAAATGAAATTTTGCCATCATTGTGTTTTGATTTTCAAAAATCCGACATACATGGTTGTCATTAAGAAGTAAAATGTGATTCAATGAGATTAAAATAATTTTTTTGGTGAATAGTAACTTATTAAGTTTTAAATCGCGATTAGAGGTAATTAGTGTAGTTTAAGGTAAAAATGATATTATAAGAATGTAAAAACACCATGACACTTGTCCTACACCTATTGGGTGAGTCATGGCCGACCAAGACAAGCCATGGGCCATCTTGGGGACCCCATGGAGCCACTTTAGTTGGAAAATGACAATAATATATTTTTATTTAATGTTAAAATTAATTTGACACAAACATGAGTTGTTTTACTAAAACAGTTTTTAAGTGGGGTTACACAAGTCCAAATTTTGATTATAAATAGTCATTGGAAAGATAAAAGGATTTCCTACATCATAGTATTTTCTTTATTATTTTTAGACATTAAATAAAGTAAATTATTTATGACATAATAATGATGCAGAGATGACATCATTATTTGACGATTTAAATAAAATGGAAAGATAATGTAAAATCTATGAACTACACATGTCCAAAACTTATTGGATGAGTGGATTTCGAATCCTTATCACCTTATCCACGAATTATATCAATTTGGGACCTTGTGAAACCGAAAAACATTTTCAAATAAAGTAATATTTTTTTACATTCCAAAAGTGCCCCTCCTCTCCTCTTATAAAAGGCCCCCACCTCTACCTCATTTAACACACTCCTCAAGCCTTTGGCTCGTCCAACCCCTGACCATGTACTCTCTCCACATCCCTCTACTCATCCTAGAGTATTCCCTTTGGGAATAATCCTTTCAAAGGAAGCCTTTAGGCTCAAATCAAAAGGAGTTACAATTTTAAAGGTAATTCATTCTCTCATTTTCATTTGTTTTATTTTGCTTCTCCAACCCCCTAAACTCTTTTTATTTACTTCTTTTGTAACAAAACCAGTATCTTAAATATACTAGGATGTTGTTATAAGATTTATTCGAGCTACACTCTCACACAACTACATCAAAAGGTTAAAGAACATACAGTTTCTGTGGATGGTGAAATTCTGCCTCCCGAAACGATGATTGTTCAATACTCATTTAACACCTTCAAAGGTGGCCATTATGATGTCACTATTTTTATATATGATATATAATATGTTTATGTTTTATTTATGCTTCTGTATTTTTCATTTTTGTCTTACCTTTATGGCTTCCATTAGGGGTATACGTGATATCTTCATTTAAGGAAGTGCGGACTACCGCCCCCTCAAAATGATTTGATTCGTTAAATACCATATGTGGGATGTATAAAGGATGGAAATATGATATTATATATGATATTATACTGGAATTATAATATACCCTTATATCATTATTATTACATTCTATAAAATACGAAATAGAAATGAAAGTAGCGTTCATGCGTATGTACGGCTTACCGTCTCCATGAACGGTGCATTTCATTTCTTACCTCTAAATGATTATGTAATGTTATAAATGGATGAATGTACTGGATATATATGACATATATGATATATAAATAATGAATACAATTATGGATATAATAAACATTTGGCCACACGAACAACATGTAATTGTAAGAAGTCCACTTTCGACTTAAGAACCAAATATCGGCAAAACAAATATTATTAACTTAAATGATTACATAATGTTTATGACATGGTAATAAGTGGTATAAAAGTAATAATGAACTCGAAAAAGGTTCTTAAGGAATTAGAAATTAACTCAAGTTTATTATTCAGGAGATTAAAGAACGATCGAGTCAAGTCGGACCAGAGGTAAGGGATCATACAACTCTCTTTCTTTTTAAGTACAATCTTTTATGTCATTTATTTTAAGCTCATCTTTCTTATGATTGGGAAGTTCTTTTACATTAAATTTAATGTAATTTTTATGTTCATGTGATGAGAGACCCTATTCTATCTCATCAATCCATTTTGGATGTTTTGAGTGGCGTCGTTAGGCTGCCGAACTTTCGTAAGAGATCTAACCTCTCTCTTTCTTTTTAAGTACTCTCCTTTATGTCACTTCTTTTAGGCTCATCTTTGTAATGTTGGGGGATGTTATTTTATATTCCTCTTGATGTAAATTTTATTGTAATGTGATGAGATACCCTATTTTATCTCATCAATCCATATTCGGAAGTTTTATGTCGCGCCGTTAGGCTGCCGAGTTTTCATAAGGGATTTTTCATCTCACTTTTATTCCCGTGAGATTTATGCTACGTTCGCCACAAATTCCATTGAGTGGTGTATGTACTGCCCATTTTTATACTCTTTGTGAAATATACTTTCGTTTATGAGTATTTACATCAATGACCTATTTTCTTTCTTTCATGGGGTGTATGTTTTGAAAGATACCCAAGTCGGTAAGGGAACCTTTCACCCTCCTCTTTTTTAAAAGACTTCTTTTATTGGCTCTTTTAATTTACATATTTTTATGTTGGGATATGTTCTCATACATCCTTATTGATGTAAATTTTATGTCCAAGTGATGAGATACACTTTTTATCTCTCATCAACTCATTTTGATGTGTTGTCGTTAGGCTGTCAAGGGAACTTTTTAACCCAATTTCGATTTCTTTGGGTTCAACTTGTAGTCATTGAATATGTCATCCATTGAATATGTTTGATTGACCTTTTATTGTTTTACACTTAATATACACTTATATTGGGTGTATATATATTTTTCACACATATTTTTGAGATTTATTTGTCCTTAATTTAAGGATACCTTCTTTATAAGGGATTTCATCACATTTGACATTTCTATTGAGGGTTCATTGTTGTTATGCACCAATTCACTCTTATATGGTGTATATACTGTCCTTTGGAGTATTATATCATGAATCCTTTTTTTCTCATGATATTATAGAGTTCTGACTAAATGTTATTCCTCGATTATTGTATTCAAGTGTCTCTAATTTTGGTAAAACCCCTTTAACCAAAATATCGTTTTAAATGTTTTAATTATTTGTTCTTATTAATATCCATGTTTTCAAAATGGTTTTGAGGATTTATTTATATGGATAGTAATGGTTTAAAATTTTAAAAGCTTCAAGGTGTTATGGGACACTTTGATTCAAAAATCTCTTTATTAAATGTTTTAAATGGTTTTGGAAATGGTTTCTTTTTGAATGGATTCATTATTTCAATATCCTAAAATGTTATATTGTGATTGAAATGTGGAAATGTTATGTTTCCTTTATTCATATTTATGTGATACGATTATGTTATGGTTCTTGGGCATTGTTATGAAGAACGGGTGGTTCCGTGATAAACTAAGGGCGGGTGAGCCCGATATAGCCCTTCAATGCATTGGGTAACGCGAAGGAGTGAAACGTTAAGGTTTCTCTGAAGAGATTTAGGGAATATATTGTGATGGGTATTCCAAACGTAACCAAGAGGGTTACTCCCTACGTAAGAATGTTATTAATGCCTCAAGTTACCTTTATGTCTTATGTTTTCTATGATTTATTCATGATTTGATATGCCTATGTTTTATGGGTAAATTATGATTTCATTATTATGTATATATGAACTCATGTTTCCGTTCCATATTTTTATAACCCTTACTAAGCTTTTTATGCTCATCCCATGTTTTTGAAATGCTTTTCACAGGTCAAGGGAAAGGTACATGATGTGACGATAGTGTCAAGGATGTGTCAAGAAAGAATCCGTGTTTTATTTTAAATAGGTTTCCATTGATAGGAAGAATGAATATTGTATTTTTTGTAACCAACTTGTTTAAATGTGGAATGTAATTCAAGTTTCATGATCTAATTCTCTAAAACTCTAAACCTGAAAAGATCCTCAATGTGTAATCTTGTAATAACTCAAGATTATGTAAGGATTAAGGCTGGGGCCTTATAGATAGAGAAGCTAATCTGTGGGAAAGTGGTTTGGGGTACCCTAATATTGATGTTCTTTATATATTATTTTAACATATGTGTGTTATTTGTTGAGTATGGATTTGTGAGGTTAGTGTGGTTAGTATACATACATAGAAGATGTTTCATATAAGTCCACATCTTTAAATGTTACATTGTCAAGAGAGAAGTCATCAATTCATATTGAGTATATTTTCATGTTTATAATTTTAGAGAACAATGTCATAACTAAACATGTAAACTTAAATATTACTAGTATTAACCTCTATTCACTATCCATTTTTTCATAAATAATAACTCTTTAAAAAGAAACATTGTATCATTTCATGTTTTAACAGAATCATTCCCTTTATCCCATCCTTGACTTTATTCTTCATCAAGCACTATGAAAAACTTATCAACACTTGGGATGATCATAAAATTCTCAATGATGAATATAATATATGGAATAAAACTATTGTTACATATATATTTTAAACCCATGAAATCATTTTAACAAAATCATATTTTCCACCCATAAAACATAAACTACCTATCTTATATCATGTAATCTATAGATTCCTACAAAACATCAAAGAAATCATAAAACATAAAGGTCCCTTGTGGAATCCATATCATACATAAATTATAGCTTTTGTATCTATATATGGAGTAATCTTCTTGATTATGTTTGTTATACCCATCATAGTACATTCCATAAATATCTTAGGAGAAACTTTATTTTTTTACCTCCATCGTGTTACCCAATTCATTAGAGAGCTATCTTGGTCTCTCCCACCCTAGGTTTATCATGGAACCGCTGATATTGTGTTTATCATGGAACCACAAATCAAATATCAAAGTAACATTACACAATCATAACACAAATAAGATTAAAATTATAAACATCTCACCAATCAATAACAATTAATCAATTCAAGATATTGAAATATTCAATCTATTTACAAAACCATTTAAAACAATTAATAATGATATTTTTAATCAATATTTACCATTAAACATTTAAAAATTAAAAATAATTTATCATTTAAAATCATTGAAGTCCATAAAAATAAATCCTTAATGCCATTTAAAAAACTTAGAAAAAAATTATAATTATTTTGAAGAATAAATCATTAAAACATTTAAAAATATATTTTAGAAAAGGAGTATCATAAAACTTGAATGATACTTTAATATAAATAATTAAAGAAAAAAAATAATCTTTTAGTATCATTAGAATATATAAATTAACGATATAAAATGTCAAAAGGGTTATATATACATCTTATAGATTATTAAATGTGCACAATATTGGACATGCCTCAGTGAAAAGAGATTAAGACATAGTCCTTTACAAAGGTAATATCATTATATAATGGACAAAAAAGACATAATAATATTTGAATAATAAAAATTCACCCAATATAGGTGGATATTACGTGTAAAATAATCATAGGTCATTCACACATATTTTTGGAAAAACAAAATGAATGATATAGATATTTAACTCAATGAATGGAGATTTAGAGTAGATTTCCTATACAGTGATCATTTTTTAATAAAATTGATATATTATCTATATTCAAAATATATACACTTATATAATGTGTAAATACAGGATTGTATAAAAAAATTTCTCGGATAATCACAGCACATCGTAATCGAGAAGTGGATGATTAACCCAAAGAATGAAAATTGGGTTAAGAAATTCCTTTACACAGTTCTTATAAATGATGTTAGAATTTATCAATGGGGTGATTGCGTGTATAAAAAGTATATCCACACAAAGAAAAGATGATATTACAAAATTAATAAATTAATAGTCATTCCACACATAATCTTGGCATAATAAAATCAATGAAGTATGTGTAAAACCCAACGAGAGTAAATTGAGTTTAGAAATTCCCTTACCTTGAATCGGACATGTCCCATTTATTAATTAATTTCATTAATAATAAAAATAGGTCAATTAAAATTTTCATTATAACCTTTTTAATTTTTATTATTCATTTAATATCACTTATTATCATGTTATTGAAATTTTTTATTTATTTAAGTCCATATTGGATTTTTGTTGATATTCAGTAGTTGAGTCGAAAATGAACTAGTTTTGATGTAAATTTTCCATGTAGTCAAAATTACATGATATCTAGAATTATATTAATGATTTAAATATTATATATATCCAGTATATATATTTTTTCTAATAGTCATAAACATTTTGATATATGAAATGAAATGCACCGTTCATGGAGATTGTAGGTCGTACGAACTCAGGGACACAACCTTCATTTCTGGGTTATATTAAAGAATGGAAACTAAATTATATATAATATGTTATAAATTTAGTATAATATATATGTTATATTTGTCAAATATGTTCAATAATTTTATCTTTTATACATTCCATGTATGTCATTAATGAGTCATGTCACTTTGAGGGGGCAATAGTTTTCTCTTCCTGTAATAATATTACCGTATTTACACATATTGGAACACATAATGGTATATTTTAAATAAAATTTAGATAAGAATAGGTAAAAAATAAATATAATAAATAAAATATATAATTACAGTTTGATTATAGTGGCCCCCAGTAGAGGTGGTCAGAGAAAATTTAAAATTCATCATTTCGTGAGGTAGTAGTTTGTCGTACACATAAATAGTGTGTTGGTATTGATTATATGCATGTGTATGTAAGTGTAGTTCAAATAAATCTCAAAAAATTAATAGTATATTTAGGATACGTTTTTATGTAATCAAATAACAAATATAGAATATGGAGTGGATATGTAAAATAAGGGAAAGGAACTTGAGAGAATACGCTACCTATAAATCGGGTGACTTCTTTTGAATTGAGCTAAAGGGCATACTAAAATTGCCTTATTCTAAAGGTAAGGATTCTAGAAGAAATTGAGGTATTCTAGAGAGATTATTTTACAAATCATGACTGATATAAAAGGATTTTGAAGTGTGATATAGAAAGAAGAAGAACCACCCTTTTACAGAAGAGGTGAGGGGCCCATTAAGAGTGTCTTGAAATATTAAATTTTTATAAATTCAATCATGATTACAAATGGTCAAAAACTCATTTAAATATAAGAAAAGATTATTTTAGTTTTAATAAATATAATGACAATATTTTTAGACAAATTTTGAATATTTTTTTAACCATCTTATTTTGGTTTAACCCTTATTTTACCCTTTTTAATCTAATAGTGATATCATTTACATTCACATGGTAGGTTCATGTAATCATCATATCCTATAAATAGTTCAAAAAATTGAAATTTATGAAATATTTAGACTTATCTTAACCATTTGGTCTAATATAATATTTTTTTTGAATTTAATATCATTTAATAAAATATTTAACATTTTATTTTATGAGTTATGTCAATTTTTTTTACTATTCGCACATAACTCTATTAAAAACTTATAACTACAAGATTTATTCGAACAAAAACCTTTGAATAAATTCTCACCCTGTCATATAAATCCAAAAATATTATTTTGTTTTATAAATTATGTCAAATAATATTTATTTTAATATTTATAATATCATTTATTAGAATCCTTTTTTGGGGAATCAATCATTAAATCATCATTTTGTCATAATTAAATTTATTTATTTAGGGAATAAAAATTATAAATAAAATTACATGATGTTGGAAATATTTTCTTATTTATAATAACTATTTATATTCATAGATATCAGTTATATAGCACAATATTAAATATTATTAAGTAAAAGATACATGTTTATGTTAAATTTCTCTTTAATTTGATTTAATTCTAATAACATGTCATTATCACACCCATGTTGCTGCATGGTACCCAAAAATCGACCCAACGTAGTCCGTGGTTGGAAATATCTCAACTAATTTTATTTTCACATGTATTAAAGTTGATTTATGTTATTATAATATAAATTATTTACCCGTATGTACCTGATTTTACCATTAACCATGGTAAATAAAAATAATTATTGCAGTTACTATTTATAATGTCAAAAAGAATAAAAGGTACATATTTTATTATTTTGAAATTCTGATTCCTAATTTAGAGTTAGTTTTTGGAAATTAAAAAATAATAATTTTATGGATTTAATTTAAAATTATTTCTCGTTGTCAAAACCAAAATACGGGATTTTAAGAACTAAATACTATCAAAATATTGACACATGTTTTTAACCAATTTAATTGTCAAATTACTTATAATAGCCAAAATTGTATTAAATTATAAAAATTTAATCCAATTAAATTTTAAAATCATTAAAAATGACAATATTACTATATAAATAAATTGTAAGAAAATGCAATTTTGAATTAATATACAGTTTTTTCCTTACTCATAAAAATATGAATTTTATAAAAATATACCAATATTTAATCAAAATTAAATATTGATGTCCCTATTCTAAATAAAAAGTACATTTTTCCAAATATAACATTTAAATGTTAAAAAACTATATTGAAAAAGGGTTTTACATCAAAAAGTGGTAAAGCTGTAATTTTACAAAATTAACTTTTTATCTGAAAATTTGAATTAGTTCTTATATAATATCTAGAAAACATATAAGTTGAATTTAAAACATTAAACTGAATATATAACATATATTTATCATTAAATAAAAATCCATAAAGATCAATATTATATAATAAACAAAATTATTCTCTTTTAAATACGTTTTCATAAATCCAAATCATTTGTATTCAATTTGTTTAAATTACCATTTCTAATAAATTTATAATCCAATGAATAATTATTTAATCATGTGTAAACCATATATTAATATTTATTTTATATGATTCATTCTTCCCATTCCTATGGTTATACATTAACTGCCATTTAGAATAATTATATTATTAATGTATTGATTTTTCAGTATAACTTAATGATTTGTGAAACATTAGATTTTGGTAAACCCTATGTTGTGTGTTATGTAAACTATCAGAAAAAGAATCACCTTTATTGTAAAATAAATATTTTATCTATAAATTTTAATAGAAATGAAAAATTATTATTCTATAAATACATGGGTTGTTACATCATTCTCCCCTTTGTGAAATTGCACCTTCCAAATTTTTAAATAGGGCTTGAAAACATCATTGAAAATCCAACTTGGGAAATTATGTCAACAAAACAATCACTTTAAATGAAAGAAATAGTAGTAAAAAAAGGTCAATTGAGATAAAACATACTAGTATTGCATATAGGAAAGCATGGATATTCTAGAGAAACTAGCCTTCATGTTCTGATGTAGAGTGATATAAAAATGATAAGGAAAATGTTAATAACTAAAAAACCATAAACATGTGTTTGGTTAAATGGTCGTTGATTTCGTAGTAAGAAATGTAAACAGAAAACTTTTTTGTTTTAATATTTTTTTCAAAAAGTTATGGAATTTATTTATGATCATGAATAAAAACATAAGAAAACATACATAATTTTCATGTAGAGTTTCATAATTTGAAAAATTTCTACTACCCGATCATCTTTTCACTAGAGAATCAAATAATACCTAAAATATGTCCATATCATTCATCGTCTTTTGTCATTAACCAAAAAATAGTTTGTAAAATATTAGATAATCCCCAAAAAAATTAATCCTTTATATGTAAAAGGACTAATTTTAATCTCCAAAACTCAAGGGTAATAACCAAGTCCGTCATAGACCATTCAAAAAATGAAAGTCCATGAAATTCCTTAAAATAATCTCACTAATATGCAAACCCAAAATTCAGAAGTCTTTGATCATATAGTTTACCAAGATAATTTTTTAGAATTTATCTCCAAATAACATCAACCGCTCTTAATGTCTCATACTATATGTAATTAACCTAATCACATTTTCTCCGTGATAGGTTAATCATCTCCTTAAATAATCTAATTCCCCATAAGTCCATAGTTAACATCATTGATTATTACCCAAATACAATTCAATATTAAAACCTCAATTAAAACCCCTTTTATTCTATTAACTGTAATCATATAAAGTTACAAAAATACAGAACTTCTTCAAAAATAACATTTATCACATAATCACCAAATCACTTTCATATAGTAAGGATATCCATTTTGATAAAAATTATGTTTCCAAAATCAACATATTCTTAACCAATAAAAACATTTAACTAAAAATAATAATTTATACAAATAGGGACCTCATGTACGACCGTGGTAGGCGATAAATCATACTCTCACTTTGTTTTTGGGTTCAATTCTTATAGATTTGTCCGTCATGATGTGAGATAACAAAACCATGTTGTTTCCCTTTTTAAAAAGATGTATAATTCTAATAACATTAAAAAATGAGATAAAATCATAAAAATTAATCATAACATGTTTTGGCCACCATGTTTATTTCATACCTCACATTTTTCCTCCCAAAAACATATAACCCATAACTTCCTCAATGGTTAATGTCTCAAAAAATATAGTTAGTCACATTTAAATAACAAAAGCCTCAAAAAAAATTTCTATCTAATTGAACATACAATATAACATGAAATTATAAACCCATTATTATATCCCTAGTAAACAAGACCACGCCCGAGTGGTAAGGGTTCCTACATGGCATCCATGAAACCCAATTTAAAAACCATGAGGAGGCGAATTTACGAGTACTATATTAGTAATGTAGTAGGTAATGTAGCAGTACTATAGAAGGTGATGTTTGGTACTATAGTAGCCAGAACTGTTCACCCTAATTTTGGCCTTCGATCTATCGGTTTGGGCCTACGGGTCTTAAGTACATCAGGCTATAAAACGCCATAAGGCCTCTGGGCCTTCGGGCAACAAAGACCATGGAGTGACCCAGTTCACAAAGAGTAGTCACCAGAATAGGATCAAAGAAAAATTATAGTCATCGCCATAAGAATAGATGCCTGAACTGGAAGAATGTGAGGGTATGGAAACTATCATCAGGGCCAGGCACCGTGCAACATTGAATGGTGAAATTCTTTCCGATCATCAATTCGTGGTGGGGAGCTAGGAAATCAATGATGCAAAAGCTAGGGAGGGGCAGTTCAAGTGGGTTGGTCCTATGGGTCATGTAATGGGAAAAGTATTCATCTAGGCCTTCAGGTCATGTATTGGACTTCGGGTCATGTTAGGCCTTGTGCTTTGGGCGTACGGATCATGTAAGGTTTCCCCTTTAACCTTTAAAAGTGTGACTATCCATAATAAAAGAAAAATAAGGCCACTAGGCCATTCAAGAATTATCATACCCCTACCCCTTAAGAAAACATAATAACCTCCAAAGTTTTCTAAACTGTTCCTTTGATACCAACTATAAGGAAACAACCTTAATCCTTTAATAATTTAGAGATTTTTCAACAATTCACATTCCTGGTCATTTCAAGTACAGAGTTTTTAATAATTAGGTCATAACTAACACATAACAACTTAAATATTACTAGTAGAAACTTCTATTTATTATTCATTTATTTATAAAAAACCCTTTTAAAAGAACGATGGTATCATTTCATGTTTTAAAAGTACAACTTTCCCTTGATTCCATCCATGAATCTATTATTCTTTATGTCTTGTTAAATGTTTTTAAAAACCTGGGATAAGCATTAAATGATCACAGAGAAATATAAAAAAAAGGAATAAAATGGTGACCTCATAAATATTTATAACTGATGAAATTTTTTCACAAAATCATAATTTTCACACATAAAAAATAAACTAGATTGCTTATATCATGTAATCATACAATTCCTACAAAACATCAATGAAATCAAAAAACATAAAGTTAACTTGTTTTATTCATATCTTACATAAATTTTAGATTTCCGAGCTTTGTAGGGAGTATGCTTGAAGGATGCGTTTTGAATACCTATTACATTATATTCCCTAAATCCCTTAAGAGAAACTTATTGTTTACCTTCATCACATTACCTAATGGATTGGAGAGCTATCATGGGCTCACCCACCCATGTATTTAACTGAAACACTGGTATTTGGTTAAACAAATTACCACCTATCAAATGTCCAAGTACCATTAAATAATGAAAACCCATAAAGGATCAAAATTATCAACATTCCACTCATCAATCACATAAAATCATTATAAGATATTGAAATATTCAATCCATTTCCATAAAATTTAAAACATTTAATATAGGTATTTTTCAATCAAAGAGTCACATACGACTTTGAAAATTTTAAAAGAAATTAACATTTAAAAACATTAATGTCCATATAAAT
This sequence comes from Viscum album, assembly GCA_963277665.1. Taxonomy (NCBI): domain Eukaryota; kingdom Viridiplantae; phylum Streptophyta; class Magnoliopsida; order Santalales; family Viscaceae; genus Viscum; species Viscum album. The sequence continues at coordinate 1,211,728,493 of OY728131.1, read as the reverse complement.
AAATCATGAACAATATTTTTAAAACATGGACATTAAAGAGAATAATTTAGAAGAATTAATCATTAATACTTTTAAAATGATATTTTAGTTAAAGAGTCTCATAACACTTGATAAAAATTGAATAAAAAAATAACGAATAACATGAAAAGAAACATTAAATATCATCATAATATAGAAATTCATGAAAAAAAAGTCAAAATGGTTGTATATTCACATTATAGGATAGTAAAGGTCCACAATATCAAGATATACCTCAATGAAAGGAGATTGAGATGTAGTCCCTTACAAATAGATTATAAAAGTGTTAAGGATAAATAAACAACATAATTATGTGTGAAAATAATAAATAAAAACAATATAAGGGGATATTATGCATAAACAAAATCAGAGGTCATTCACAAATGTTCTTGGAAAAACAAAACCAATGACATAGATATTTAACTCAATGAATAAATATGGGGTTCAGATTTCCCATAAAAATATCATTTTTAAATAAAATATATTGATTATGTGTATTTACAACAAACACACATAAATAATATATGAAGAAAATATAGGATATCAAAATGTATTTCTCACATAATCAAAGTACGGAATAATTATGTAGTGGAAGATTAACCCCAAAAAATGGAAATTGGGTAAAGAAGTTCCATTAAAATGTTTGTATAAATGACATAAGAATTTTTTAATGGGGTAATTATGTGTATAAATACTATATCCACTCAATGGAAAGAGGATATTAAAAAATTAACAAATAATCAGTGATTCCCCATATAATATTGTCATAATAAAATCAACGAAGTATGCGTAATACCCAATGAGAGGATATTGAGTTTAGAAATTCCCTTAACTTAAATCCAACATGTCCGGTTCATTCTATAATTTCATGAATATTAATGTTATGTTAATTTACAATTTCATTAGAAAATTTTTATTTTTTATTTTTAATTTCATATCTATCCTTACCATGTTATAGTAATTACTTAATAATTTGGGCTCATATTAGTTGTTTTGTCGTTATTCGATACTTGAGTCGAAAATAAACTTGTTTTGATATAAATAGTCCATGTAGTCAAAAGACCACCATCTCCAGAATGAATTTTCTGATTCAAATATCATATATATATCCAATGTATATGTATTTATAACAGTCAATAACAAATGGCTATATGAAATGAAATGCATCATTCACGGAGATGGTAGGCCATGCATATAAATGAACGCTATATTCATTTTTTTGATATTAAAGAATGAAAAATAAATGATACAAAGGTATTTTATAATTACAGTATAATATATATCAAATATATATTACATATTTTCATTAACTCCATCCTTTATATGTTTCATGTATGGAATTAATGACTCATATCACTTTTATGGGGCATTAGTATGCTCTTCCTCAAATAAAATTATCATATTTACACATTATGGAAAGCATAAAGTTATGTTGTAAAAAAAATTGCAGAAGAATAGGAAAAAAATAAATATAATATATATCACATATAATTATTTTCCCGTCCTAATTTCCACCATTATAAGTGGTATGAGAAAATTGAACCATCATCGTTTCGTGATGTAGTAGTTCACCGTACACAGAAATTGTGTGTTCATATCCACTTGATGTAGATGTGTGTATGTGTAATTAAAATCCCTCTAATAAAAACATACTAGTATTTTTAGGATACTAGATTTGTTATGAAATAAAATAATAAGGAGATAATTGGGAGTGGAGAGGTTAAATATATGAAAGGAACTTGAGGGAATATGTCACCTATTAATCAGGTTACATCTATTTTTTTGAGACTAAAGGCCTTCTTAAATTACCCTTTTCCCATGGAATGGCTTCTAAGTGGAAGGGAGGGATACTAGAAAGAGTATTGAATAGATAGTATTCCTCATCCAAATCAAATTTTTATTCAAAACAGGAAAACAAAAACAACCCCGGGTGGCCTAGGGCTAGGGAGGTCTGAAATAGTGCAAACCAAGGGAATCCCCTCTAAGTAAGTTAATGCACTCTTGTTTCAAACTATTAATATGGAGACGGGAAGTGTATATGGAGATCTGAACCGCCAAGGAATCCAAATGATATGATACCTTATTATCCTTGCGCTAAGTGTGAGACACCTCGATATTGGGACTAAAAAGAGCTCATCATTTTCTAACAATATAAGCAATACTCCATAGGGGAAAACTAATTCCAAGCATGGCATCGTGCAGAATCCTAGAATTTGTCTCTGCCCTGGTTAGAACCAACATCTCCTGCCTACAGAGGGAAATACCTATGATCATGGCCAAAGCCTCGGCCAAGAGAGACGTACCCTTTCCAAAGAATGACGTGAATGCAATAACCACCTCCCCCCTGGGGCCACGGACTACGCCCTCTCCTTTCACCACCCCCATATTGCAGGACCCGTCAGTATTCAGCTTCAGGATAGAACAAGGGGGTTTCCAGCTTACCCAGTTTCCTTGTTGGATGACCCGAGTAGGAGAAGCCAAGGAGCTACTGTCATGTTCCCGGTTGAGAGAGGGTACCCCCAGCCAATCCTTGATGAGTGGAGCCAGATCAATTAGTAGGAAGCGATTCCACACAAGGACGGACCTAACTGAAGGATTGAGGCCTTCGAACATTGCCTAGTTCCTAGATTACCACAAGCTCCAACAACCTGCACTGAAAATCACCGAACGAACCATCCAACCCTTCTCGGATCCTGCAATGCCTTGGAACAAGCTTTCCACAAAGGTTATGTCATTTTTCTCAAGTGTGTAGAGCACCAAGGTTCCACTGAAGCAAGACCACACCGCCTGAGCCCAATCGCCTTCAAAAAACAGGTGCTTCGTACTCTCTTCCCACTTGATGTGGCAGCATGAACACCTCGATGTCATGGAAACACCCATCTTTTTAACATTCTCGTCCATCGCTAGTGAAGCGTTCCTGATGTGCCAAGTTAGAAAGTTGAACTTCGTAGGAATCTTTTGGCACCAAACTGCACCATTCCACTCTTCCTGAGGATCCTTCTCATAAAAAAACCTACGGATGTCTTTGCACGAGAAGGCCCCCAAAGTAGCGGCGGTAAAAACGTAGCTATCTAGGTCACCATTAATCTCTATGGACTCAAGAAGTACCTGTTGATCATCATCTAGAATAGAAATGGTGAAACTGGGGTATTGAAAAGCTTCTTGAAACATGTAATATTCATCAATAAAAAATCATTTAATTCTAAGATAATATGACATTGGCTAAAATAACCATCATCCAATAATTCCTTGACATGTTATTAATATTTATTTATCATTATATTTTTAGTATAACACATATTTTAAACCTTTTAATATTATAGTGATATCTTCTTACATAGACATTATAGGTTAATTTAGATACCATATCTTGTCAAAGGTCCAAAAAATGTCATTTATTAAATATTTGGAATTATATTAACCATTTGGCCAAATGGTATATTTGTAGGAATTTAATAACATTTAATAAAATATTTTATCTTTTATCTTTTGAATAATGTCAATTTTGGTCACTAGTCATACATGAATTTTCAACTAAATTATATCAACATGATTCCTTGAAAAAAATTAAATAAATTCTAACATGTCATCTTCTTCAATAAAATGTGTGGATGACATAAATTATGTTGTATAATATTTATTTTAATTTTTATACTTTACTTATTTGATTATTTTATTAATGAATCGATCACTGCATCACCATTGTGTCATAGTTAAATTTATATATTTAATGTCTAAAAATAAAAAATAAAATAACATTTGGTAGGAAATATTTTTATTCTATATTTAGTATTTATCGTTAATGATTTCTATTTTATAACCCCATATTAAAATATTTTTAGTAAAACATATATATTTATTTTATATTTATCTTTACTTTAAATTATTTGGAATAACTTTTCATTATCATACCCATGTGGCCCCATGGGGTCCCAAAATCGACTCAAGCATTCCCATGGTCAGTCTTATCTCATCCAATATGATTTAGACACGTTTTAGGGTAGTATTATATTATTATAATATTATTTTTTTACCCTTATTTACATGATTTACCCTTTAACAATAGTAAATAAAAATAAATATAGAAGTCACTATTCATAATGCCATCAAATAAAATGTACATATTTAAAAAATTTGGACATTATGATTTCATAAATTGAATCCATTTTTCTGAATTCAAAACATAGAATTTTTAGAAATAAATTTAAAATTATTCTCCATTATCAAAACCAAAACGCAAGTTTTTAATAAATAAACACTATTAAAATATTGAAATGTGATTATATCCAATTTAATGGTGAAATTTCTTCCAAATAAAAAAATGGTTTAAAATTATAAATTAATAATAATATTACACTTTAAAACCAATTAAAATGAAAGACTATCTATATAAATAAATTATATGAAAATGTAGTTTTTAATAAAAATGATGTATTTTAACTATTCATAAAAATATGAATTTTGTTAGAAAAATACAAAAAATTCATCCAAAGTAAATTTTGATGTCCCTATTCTAAATAAAACGTTTATTTTCTCAAATAGAACTTATAAAATTGACAAAAATAGAATAAAAAGTGTTCTCTATCAAAAGTTGGTAAAACTACATTTTTTGATAAATACTTCCTTTATCGAAAATATTTAATTTATTCTGATATCATATCTTCAAAACATATAAGATGAGTTTAAAATAGTACATTTAATATAAACAATATATTATTCATTAAAAAAAAATTTAAAAATATTGATATGAATTTTTAAACGAAATTATTTTCTTTTAAATAGGTTTTCATAAAAGAACATCCTTTATATTCAATTAGTTTTTTTTTTAATTTCAAATATATTTGGTAACCAATGAGTAATTAATTAAATATTTATAATCCATATTTCAAAATTCATTTGATACAATTCATTATTTTCATTCCAACAACTCTGCATTAGCTAACATTCAAAATAATATTAATAATATTTTATTATTTTTCTGAATAAATCAATGTTGTGTTCAATGTAAAATTTTTGAGAATCCCATTGTTGCATATCGAGTACCCAATTTAAAAAATCACACCCTTTGAAATTAAATTAATATATTGTTCATAAATATTAATAAAAATGAAAGAGAATTATTATATAAATACCTAGGTCGTTACATTTGGTCCTACTATTATCTCATAGGAACATTGGTATGCTTCATTGAAATTTATACATGAGACCTTGGTTTTTCTACTAAGTATACTAGAATGCTCAACCTATGTATATAAACTACATCTAGGATTCTAGGATGAATTCATAGACTGTGTTGGACCTTACAGGCTCTTATCCTGATAGGTTTTTTCAAACTTTTAATCTTTACTTTTAGTATTTACTTGGATACTTTTGTATTTATATCGTTTTTATTATCACATGCATGTGTGATGGATTTTGGATTTCTATTATATATGTCATTTAGTTTGTTTGATGATGATCCATTAAATCTCCAAATCTTGTTTTCTTAAAAAGGTTAATGCATCCAATACTATGAGATTTGAGCACCCTTGGTTTTAGTCACCAACCTGGGGCCTACAGGTGGCAGGATTCAGGAGGTCATTACCTCCCATCCTTAACTTCTAGCCAATGTGGGTTATATATGGATGGTGGGGGTCATTATATTATAATATAAAAGGTTGATGGTTGATAGATAGGATTGATTTTGTAGTTAGGAATGCTGAGGATTCAATGGGATATTAGGGAAATAGTTCCCATTGACTATGGTGCATGACATAGGCCAGGGATTCTAGCTTGGATAGAAGATATCCCCCCACCCCCATGATCTAGTGCATGGACTATGAGCATATCGATCATCCAAGTGATATGGAACTTCTTGCAGATTAGAGGCTTATGAAAGGTACCTAAATCATATTGTCTTGTGTTCTTTATTGAATTGGGATGATTAAGTAGGTTTAGAATCAATGGAATCATTTAAAATTAATTTTGGTAATGATATATACTATTTGGGATTATGAAATATTTGTTTAAATTTCATCGATGTCTCCTAGACATCTTCTACATGTGGTTTAGGTAGTGGAGATTTGGTTGGATGATTTGGTTGATCACTGTAGGGTTCATCCCACATAAGAGAATCGTCAATTATATAAGGAATTGTGTGATTTCTAGTTAAAGCCTATGGGAAATTACGATGAACGTGTTTTCGGATTCAGAGACAGAGAGAAAGATATTGGAGGTACAAATATTATTCGGTCTAATTCGAGCCCCAACAGAGTACTGGTTCTCATTGGCAGTTAGTCAGTTGTGGTGAGATACTCATTAATGGTTGACTCTATTTCTCGAAGTACAAAAGGAGGTATGTTTTTTGTGAGATGATATTTTTAATGAGTTTTAGGCAGAGTTCCTTTTTTTGACTATGAAGTGTGGGAAGAGGGAGTAGCTATGATCCCTTTAGAATGAGAGTTTGTTAGTACAAGATCAAACAATCATTTTCGAGCACCTTATACGCTTTTCCCTATATCTTTTTCAACATGAGGAGTCTCATGAGATACATATCGAAGGATCACTTCACCCTTTAATATAGTATGGAATTACTCTTTTTAGGTTTCGAACATATTTAGTGGTTCAGAAGAATGAAGAGGTGATCAAGAGAATGCACTCACGATGATGCTTTCTATGAGGGGGAATCCCAGTGAGTTCACTGAGAGACAGAATTTTCTATGGAATCTTTCTAGTTCCAGATCATTTGAGGATATGACTAGAAAGGAGATGACATCAATAGTTTCTTTTTCAGCCTTCTGTTATAGGTGGTACCAATGGATTTCTTGTGAGCATCAGCATGATGTATTTATTTTGTGAGGATCTCAGTCATATTCAGAATCAGTTCCCAATTTCTACTTGGTCTCAGTTAAGTGGAGGTGGATAGGCTCATCGTTATCCATAGTAGGATTTATTGGTGATACAGTGTTAGTAGTAGTAACATTATTCTTCTTTCTAATAAATTTAGATAGAGTTGGTAGAGTACGACTTTAGAATCTAGCTCGGGCTCAGGGACCACAACCTGAGTTTGGATGTAGATGTGGAAATAATTAGATAGGTAGGGGTTCTAGGTGTGGTTAGTTTTACTTAGAAGAGGTTTCATTTCCATAAAGTCCAGAGGTCCTTATAGTTATGATCAGTTTTTATAGTACTCTTTCCTGTACATTGTTTTATTCGTGAGATTTTTGTTGTTTTTTGGGAATTATATTGCCCATTCTTTCAATATAATATTAGAGAGGCTTTACGTGCCCCTAGTGTGGAGTGTTCAAGTTGGAGGATAGGCAATCCTATTTGATCTATAATGGATTTCGAGACTTATGATGGGATCACATCAATCCAGTGGGGATCTCATCTTATTATAGATGTAGCCATACAATTTCATCCTCCACATTGACTATTTGTATTCGATTTATTTTTTTAACTAATTTTTTTTAGTAGAGTCATGTTTTCATATGGGGATGGTCAACGTGTAGCTTTTGTTGCTGTAAAAGGTTATTAGTTGGGCCATCGTCATGCAGAACCCCTTCTTTTCTTGTTGGATGAGCTATCAGGGGAGTCAGTTCATGCTGACATGGTTGATGTTCCAATTTTTGTTGGGAATTTAGAAGATTGTTTATTTGATGTTGATGTTATGATACCCCCACAACAATATTTTGAGTTCAGGACACTCATACAACCTAGTGATTCTATGATTTTGATGGATCTTTATTGGATTAAACCTTATGAGTTAATATATATGAGGATTCAAATTAATGATATGATACATAAGGGTTTTATCTAGCCCAGTGTATTGTCATGGGGAGATCCAATGTAATTTTATGAGCAGATGGATGGTGGTATATGTTTTTTTATAGACTACCATAGGTTTAATTAAGTAACAGTCTAGAGATTTTACACTCTTCCAAGCATAGATGATCTTTTCGACGAGCTGAGAAGGGTGAATTGGTTCTCTAAGATTGATCTACATTTAGGATACCATCGTTTTAGGGTAAAGGAGGGTTATATCATGAATACTTCATTCAAATGCAGTTATGGGAACTTTAAGACCGTAGTCTTATAATTCGGTGTTATTAAAGCACTATATGAGTTCATGGTAGTTATGAATTCTGTGTTCTGTGAGTTCTTATATTGGTTCTTTATCGTATTCATCGACGATCTCTAGATCTATCCTATGTTAGTGGAGGATCAAACAGAACATAGTAGTACTATCATATAGGGTATTTATTGTCACCATCTATATTGAATTTTTTCCAAGTATATGTTTTGTGCATGGGGAGAGTTTCCTTGTGGATGTGGTGTCTTATTAGGGTGTTTTCATGGACCCATCAATGTTTGAAGTGGTTGTTTCAAGGAGAACACCCAAGAATGTGGCAGAACATCATAGTATTCTGGGTCTATTATGCTATTATTAATGGTTTTTACCCAATTCCTCTTGATTTTCACATCTTTAGATAGTGTTTAATAGAAAGGATTCTGCTTTTCTATGGAGTGAGAAATTCCAGAAAGTATTAAGTTACAAGATGGGAAAGCTAGTTAGTGTTATAGTGCTCTAGTTGTGAGGTGATGAGGTGATGTTTGAGATGTTTTGTGATTCTTGTCATCCATTTTTTGGATGTGTGATGACATTACCTCATTGGGGAGTGCTTTTAGAGTTCATGTATTACAATATTTTGACATATATATTTTCCCAACAAGATTTGAATCTAAAATAATAGATGTGTAAGATGTTTCATTATGATTATGATTTAGAGATATTCCTCACCATAGGGAAAAGAAATATTTTGGACAATTCATTTAGAATAATGTCGTGGATAGAGGTTGTTTGAGAATCTGTGGATGTTTGTACAGAAAATGAGTATATTGAATCCTTGCACTTAGATGGAAGAGAAGATAATGGTAAATGATTTTTTTTCTTCTGAAGGTGAAATCCTCTCTAATTAAACTAGCTTAGGAGTATCAAAGGGGAGACTTGGTGGCAGTTGTGATGTGTGATCATGTTGTCCATGGTGATTCTTTAGAGGTATGGTCATACAGATTGTTGGAAGGAGATGTTGTTTCATGGAAATATTTATCATCTATAGGAGATGTGGGGTGTAGTCATTCATGATTTTCAAATCTCAACATTAGGGGTACATTCAATATTTTCTAATATGTTCCATGGATTGAAGATGCATTTTTTATATCTTAGGATAAAATAGGATGTGGGAGAATTTTTGGAGATGTGCTTGGTTTTAAAATAGGTAACATTTGAGCACCATGTCTTTGATGGTTTGACATATCCTTTAGATGTCCCTATGTAGAAGTGGGATGAATTATCAATGTATATCATCATAGGGTTACACAGAGATCGTGGAGTGTATGATTATATCTAGATGATAGAGGATTAGTTGATGAAATTGTCCCACCACTTGGTGATCAAGGATTTAGGCTTAGTGGATGCCTTGTCCAAGAGGTATGCGAATTAGGTGGTCCAGTTTCATAGAATGTCAATATCCATCCTCATATATCATGACACATGTTATGCGGCAAAATTATCAAGCGGATTGTAACATGATTTTGGCACCCAGTTACTCCTCAGCACTACATTCAACCCCCAAACTAATGGCCAGGTAGAGAAAACTAACCAAACATTGGAGGATATGTTGCTCGTGTGATTCTTAGACATGGGTGGATCTTGGAAACAACACTATCCCTTGGTAGAGTTCTCTTATAACAACAAATACCACTCTTATATTATTTGGGATTCATTTGATCCATTATAAGGGAGGTTTTATCATTTCCCATTATGTTGGATAAAGGATTAGGAGATATTTTTTCTTTGTCTAGATGTGGTGTAGTGCATGGATGAGGAGGATCTTATTGTTCAGTAGAGGATGAAAGTTGCATATGACTAACAAAGTCATATCTAATCACTGTAGGAGAACCTTGGACTTCAATGATGGGAACCACATGTTCTTGAAGGCTTCCCCCAATATGAGAAATAGAGGTTTGGCATAGGGAGTAATCTTTCTACCTAGTTTTTTGGACCCTGTGAGGAATTAGATAAAGTCAGCTAGGAGGAATACTAGTTGTAGTTTCCACCATGATTAGAGATGATCCATAATGTCTTTCTTATCTCCCAATTTTATTATATCTTTAATATTACCACCATGTCATTGAATTGGGAGAGGTTGATATCTATGACAATTCAAAATTTTATGTATGGCCAGTGGAGATCTAGGATCTTCAAGAGAAGGGGTAACATCGATGGACAATCTATTTGGTCCATGTGTTGTGGTGGCGTGATTTCTAATAAGAGAGTACATAGGAGAGAGATTCGCATATGCATGCCCAGTAATCGGAGTTGTTTTGAGTCCTCTTTTTTTATTTTCATTATAAAGGGATGATTGAAATAGATATTATTGGATTTGAAATATTTTTTCCATTGGATTATAGTTTTTGTGGTGCAGTGTGTGATGATGTCCTAACATGCGGAAAGGGGAGTTCCTGATTCCAAATTAGGATGTATTAACTATGATATGATTAAATCCATGAAGATGAGTTAGTTCCACCTATAGAAGATAGATTCCTGACATGGGAGATGGTATTCCCTGATTTGTATGTTCAGGTAGAGTGGTTGTTCTTCTTGTGTTGTTTTTTTATCATTTGGGTTGATGTGATATGGCATGTTCACCAATATCAAATAGAGTTGTTCTTGGATGTAGAGGTTCTCATTCCATCATTCGAACAAAACATGGTTTTTTTATCATTTAATATTAATAGATTTTTTTAAGGGGTTTTTCATGTATATAATGATCCTTGAGAGGTATCTCGTGAGGTGGTTATTCAAGATCCTTTTTCCCATATGTTATTGGATTTGGATTCTTGAGGTTGAGAATCGTATAAGAAGTATCTAATTTATTGGTCTGTTACATAGCCAGTTTTTTGTTATTAGAGTGTTCATGGGATGATTAGAGAGTGTTAGGTGAAGGTCTACAGCTAAAGGATGGAAGAAGGGGGATTACATGTCATGTAACTGGAATACATGACTTGAATCACTACTTACTTTATTTCCTTGTGGTCTCACAACATATAATATTTTGGTGTTTGAATAATAAAATATATAGAGAGGTGGTGGGGGTTTTGTAGAAACCAAAACCCAAGTAATACATTACTGGAATGGGTATTACATGTCATGTAATGCACTGATGTAGTGCTGTCTAAAAAATAATGTATACCAAACTTTATTTCATTCTGTCGTGCTCCTTAAATCATGTCATTTCAGAAGAACCATTAGTTCTTGTATAAGTTCATCATGACCTTTCTATCCCTATTCTATACATTGATCCTAGTGATTTTTTATTATATATTTTTGGTGATCCAAGGTGCATTCATTCTTCATTTTCAGGCAATTTCATTCAGTTTTGTCAATTGCCTTCCATATATTATCAATGTGATATGGAGTTTTCTTATCCATGTTCTTAATGGGATTCCCTTCAGTTTTTGATAGAGTGGTGGTGTTGTGGAATCCTCAAATTGATATATATCTCATGGGAGTGGTAATCAATGGTCTGTTACGTGAATCATTCTCATCCAAGGAACGTTGAAATCCCTTTGAGGTAGAATTTCCTTAATTTCTCCTTGATTTGCACCATGTGGGAGGGGTTTATCTACTTTTTATCATCGAATCATCGTTTTCCAACCTAATTAAAGATATAGAATCAGTAAATTAAAAATAAATGGTATTGGGGTTTTGTTCTTATTCTTTTCATTTCTACATTGATATTGTTGTTATCTGATAATTGTTTTGACTTGATGCCCTACTTAAAATTGTGGTCGTTGGGGTATTTTGTGTGCTAATTAATTAATTGAATTCATGTGTCTGTTTTTGGTTGGGCATATATTTGATTAAAATGGTTAATTATATACACTCGGCTAATTAATGGATTTCCTATGATTATATTGTTTCTATGATAACTCTTGAATTAAAAAGTAGAATTAAATAATGCATGGATTTCAAAATTGAATATTTTTTTAGTTTGGTATATGATTTTGTGCAGTTGTGAGCACAGTTGTGTCTTGTCAGATGAAATGGGTGTTGAAATTGAATCACAAGATGACAGATTGGTTGTTTTTTGGATGGATTGTAATTTTTCTGCATTAGGTTCATGATCAGCTTTCATAGTGATGTGATGTTGGTTGTGGTTATGAGTTGATGTTTTCGTAGGGATGAATTTGAATAAGGGTGGTGATGGTCTGTACTGGTACACCAACCAAATATTCTCCATGAATGACTATTATTGTTTTTATAGTTGTGTTATTTTCTTAGTAGTTGTCTTGGCCAGGATAAAATTAATCAATGATCGATTATGATGTTTGGAATGGCTTATTTTGTTTGGTTAATGGAATGAATAAATGAATTGTTAACAGTAGTTGGTAATTAGTTAAATGAATTGGTTTAGAAAATGAAAATGTTTTGTGTCTTGGATTGTAGTGATGTGCATTTAGAGGTTTCATCAAAGTTGATTGTGTGGTGACATTGTTATTGTATTGAGAACCAATAGTTGGGGTATGAGTGGTATTCATTATATATGTATATACTTGTGTTTTTCTTTTGATTTAAATTTTCACTCCACCTTAGTTGAAAACTATGTGTAATAAACCTCTATTATGATGGGGGAGGTTGTTTTTCCCATACATCATAGTGTTAGAATGGTTGGCAAGCCACCTGGTCATCCTTGTTCCTTCTTCCAGCTAGTGAAAACCAAGGTTTCATCAGGTAGGTTTTGGTTTTTGTTGTTGGTGTGTAAGGGAGATTCGTGGTTTCCTAGGTGTCTATGGGATGAGATGTGTTGTTATTTAGCATGTGTCTTTTGTATGGGATGTGGTTTATGGACTAGGTGTTTGTGGGTGGTATGAGATGTGGTTTGTGGCCCATATATCTTTAGGTGGTATTTGATGTGTTATTTTGCATTGGTGTTTGTGGGTAGGATGTGATGTGGATTGTGGCTTATGTGTCTGCAGGCAGGATGTGATGTGGTTTATGGTCCAAGTGTCTATGGGCGGGATGTAATGTTTTTTTGTGGAATAGGTTTGTGGGGGCGGGATGCAATGCATTATTTTTAGAATAGGTGGGAGTGCTACAATGTTTTCTGTTATGGTGTGAGAGTGTCTAATCATTTGGAAAGTGGTGTGGGGTACCCAATCATCTATGTGATTAAAATTATATTACATAACATTCATTATCTAGCGAGTGTTCCATGGGGAGGTTGGTGTAGTTAGTAAACCTACATAGGTGTTGTTTGGTTCTACAGTTTTCTCATTGGATAATTAGTATTAATCATTCACATGTGCACGAGAGAAATTTGTTTTCTGATGATAATACTTTTATTCTATCCGAAATATATAAACTGTATTTAGGTTTCCTAGAGCATTTCACATACCGTTCAACATCATACTAGCTGAGATTCTGATATTTTTTATGTCCCTACCTAGCTTAACATGTTATATTTACATAATGATTTTTGTATTTATATTTGTTCTAAGTTCCATATGAATTTTTGATGAATTTGTTCTTTCTTATATATAAATTTTTTATTTTATTTTTGGATGACCCATCATATCTCCAGATAAGGCTTTCTTATAATGGGTAATTCCTCTTATACTATGATATATATACACCTTTGGTGTTAATCACTAACCAATGGCCTACTGGGGGTGGGACTTGAGGATTATTATCATCCATTCATTACAGCTATCCTAAGAGGGGTATCTTTTAATGAAGGGGTCATTATAATTAAGAATTTAAGTTATTATTTGAATATCATCATTGATGGATAAAATTTCCTAAAAAAGTTGACAGTAATTCATTTTTTTTGGGACATATGAGAAATATAATAAAAAAAATTATTCTAATAAAGAATATCCTAAAAAATATTAAATATATATGAGTTTGTTTCCTAGTAAGGTACACAATAAATAGAATTTTATAACTTTGGATGCTTTTCAAAAGCACAAAATGAATACGAAATAATGTTATAGTTTTTAATCATAAATTCCTTCTATTAAGTCACGATTGGTATTATAAACCTAATATCATTTTGGTCATTTACATTCTAATTTTATAATAAATGAGATCATGAAATAATAATTTTCATGTATATCTTTGATGAAATAATTTTTTCACTATTTCTAAATATTTTGACACTACATTATTTTTAAGGGTTATTAGTCAATATTTTTAAGTCTATAACACATGATTGATATTATTAAGTATGTTACTCTTTTATATTGGAAGGTTATACTTCATCAAAATATGTTATATCAAACTATTTCTGGAATTATAAATCTAACATCAAAAATTATCTTACATTCTTTATATGTTTATTGATATTCTCCTTAAAATATATTAGAATTTAGAAGCTCATATATTTATTTCTTATGTTATATATTTTATCTTAAACATTATTCATCAATTATTTGTTACATATAAAAGTGTTTTTATATGTTATTAAAAATTAATTCTTGTGTACTGATGATTTGATGAAAATATATTTCTATAAATCATATTATGTTATGTGTAATCAATAATGGTATTTCAAAAAATGTTAGAATGTTTTTTTAATTTCAGATTCATATATATTATTATGCTATACACATTTAAAGAACATAAAATTTATGCCTATTAAATTCCAAATTCAATAATATTCATTTTTAACATAATTTTTTCTAATATTTTTCCACTTTACAATCTGAAAAAAATCGCATATATGTGATATATATTTGAATATTTTTTAAATATATTAAAAAAATTTGATTATTTATTTTCTGTTTCCCAATTTATTTCAGTTTTAATATTTAAAATGATTAAACATATTGGGATTTATTTTTCATTGGGTACCCTTATGTATATATATATATATATTGGCCTGATGTCATGGTAATAAATAAATTGATTCCTGAACCATTATTTTGGGATACTCTTCAAAGTATTATTTTACAATTGTGTTTTTCATTTATGTCAATATTATTTATTGTTTTATTGGATACAATAGGGATATGCTTTGTAGAAACCATCCACCATCATTCAAATATTTTTTTTATTATAATATTATAGATTTTATTGAAATGGGAGACATATTATCATTCAATATATTGTTATTAAAATAAGGAGGATTTTTTAAAATTTCATTATGCATCGTTTAACCATCACCCTTCATTGTCAAGATGGGTTCTGATCATGTTATTACATTTATTTAAATTTATTAATATATTGGGTATATATATTGTTATTTCAAAATGGAAGATTATTGAAATGTTGGAAATTCGTTATTCATCCAACCACCCAAATTAATCATTTGGGTTATGATCATGTAATCTGTTTTACTCACATGGGAACAATATTTGTTTTTTATATATTCTTATTCCAATACAATTTATTATTTTATATTTCTCTTAAGTATTTTATACCAATAGTCTCATATGATGAATGAATTTAAAATAAAAAATGTATGAGAGCAGATAAACATTATATATTCCCATGATGATTTTAAATGTCATTTGAGACAAACATGTTGACGTATTTGGTGTATTAATGTAAATTCAATAGATGTATTGACTAAAATTTTCAAAAAAAGAATGACTTCATGAAAATCATCATGATAGAAATAATGATTGATTATATGAGGGCATGATAGTAAGATAATGATGACAGAAATTATAAATTCCATTATATGGAATTCTTTAATTCTAATAGAAGTTATTTTTTTATTTTCATCATTAGACATGGATATATTTTTCTATCAATATAAATTTATTATAGAATTACTATAATACCTTACTCCAACCATAATATTTACTCTAGGTTTCATCAATAATTTCGTTTTATGTATGTTTAACATTATAATTAATTTAATCTCACCAAATATTTTAGGCATATTTTAATCGTTTAGGAAGAAAATCGTTCCACCTGATATGTTTAAAAAGATATATTATTCAACAAATTTTTGTGGGATATTTAGAAAATAATATTGAATAATTATTTCTTATATAGAGCACAACATTACCATTATTTTAGAAAGTTATGTGATTTATTGATTTTCAATTTTCCTTAATTCAGTTAATTTGTAAAACTAAATAGTTTTGGGAATAAATGCAATGAAATGTTTTATTTGTGTAATTTAATTATATAACAATATTATATAGTTGGATTTTATTTTAGTATGTAAAAAATGTGTTCTTCACCATAGATTATGGAGTACGGGTCTATGGTTTCATAATGTATGGTCGATATTTCCTCGATCGCCACATTCAGTGATGAATATAAATTTTAAAGATTAATGGAGTTTAGATTTTAGTAGTTCAAAGTATTTGACATTAATATTACTACATTTATATACATTTACTCATTATTTTTTGAGACATGAGTTTTTATTTGACTCTATCAAATGTTCCTCATGTTTATTAACCTCTAATTTAGTATTTATTCCCAAAAAGTGATTAAAATTATTATTTTATAAATTCAAAGGATTTATTATTAATTTCACCTTGAAAATGAAATTTAATTTCACAAAAAATTGATATGGGAAAATTCCAAATATTAATTTCTATAAAATTTTATAGAGAAAAATTCAATCCATTTGACCATAGAGTAATTCATCTTAGTGGGGATGATCATTTTTTTAGTTATTTTATTATTTTCACAATATTCCAAAGTAAATAAAAAAAATTTATTGGATGAATGATTTAGACACAATGTGGTTGATCACATAGTTTTACATGAGTTCCAAGATTGGATATTTTGTAAAAATACCATCTATGGACCAAAATAAATGTATTATGAATTCTTCATAATTAAACATACATGATTTAAATTTTATAATATTTAAGATAACACTTTATATGTATATAAGAATTAGAAAAAATCACATCTCATTAGTTAAATATATTTTTAATAAAAAATCCTACATATTCTAATCAGTTTATAGACGTGTGACAATTAAAATATTAGTTGTATTTTGGTCATCTCCTGTCATATACATTTCCAAATATTCTTATTTATGCTTCTGTATGATATGGATTATATTTTATGATTTATTTATTGTATATTGAGCTTTTGTGTTTCTTATTTTATATGTAATAAATGTGTTTACATATTTTTTCTTTAATAATTAATATTTGAATTTATGTGGTCTCTCATAAGATAGTTTTTTTATATTGTTAATTAAATGGATGACATTTTTTTTTGTTTTGGGTAACATTGAAATGGGTTATTTTATAATTATCTGATAAAACAATTCAAGAATATTGGGTATTGGTATGGGGATTTAATTAATAACATTAAGTAATGGAGTTTTCCATGAAATTTTTATGAAAATTATATTTTCATGAGTTGTTTTAAAAAAGGGTAAAATTATTTTGGTTATATTTTACTCAATAATAAATTGTTTTTTATATTTTATCAACCATATGTTTATTTAAAAAAACATACTATTTTGGCATGTATTTTTAAATTTCTTTTATAAATTTTTGGAAAACCTATTTTTATAGTTTATATTAATACTATCAATTTATGAACTATCAAAATATGGTATTTCCATTTATTTATCATGTAGTGGGGGCATTCCAGGTTCTTATATGCTCATTCCTCTATAATAAATTTTTTAGATCATGGATCAACCCCTGGTCATTCTTGAGTGAATTGATAATTTGATGTTAGTCATTATATTAATAGGTCAATACACATATTCCTATCACTTGGTTTTATTAGTAACTATTTTTATTTTACCAATAATTCATATCATGTTAACAATTAATTATTTTTTTGAAAACTATCACTTTATCAATTCCTACAGATAAATGGTATATATATCTACTTGTTGGAGAACAAAACCATTGGGTGGAAAAATTTTCCTTTTTGGGGAGGGATATATGGTGGTGGGGAAGGTTTTTGGTGCTCGTGATGTTCACTACATACTTTTTTATATTTTCTAGTTATGAATATTTTGTGGAATCCTTACATAAGGATGGGTTATGAAAAAATTTTGTGATATTCCTACTATTGTATATTCAATGATTATAGAAAGAATGGTTCCAAAGTGTGTTCGTATGATGCCCATGAACTATTTTATAGCCCATAGAGATCATGAGAAGCCATGGTATTTTGATGGGATAGTTAGACTATCCATATAAGGGATATCCTTTACCTATTTTTTCCAATATATTTGACCAATATTTATAAACTACTTAGTATGAACTAAATCATATCAATGTAAAATGTTGAATATAAACCATGAACATCAGTTCAATATGATTTAAAATATTTTAATTCCACCATTTAATAAATTTGAAATTATAATTATTCTATATCATAATAATTTACGTGAATATAATACCATATTTAATGCCTTTATTTCATTTCAACAACAGTTAATGAATAATTTCTTATTAAAATTTCTATTTACATGTGTTTCCTCTTTCCTTTTTGTGGAAAATTCTATTCTTATAGTTTTGGTCCAAATACATTGGTCATTGTTCAACCATATCCCGAATGTTAATCATAATATTAACATCATAAATTTTTATAGTGACTTAACCCTTTAACATATATTATTAAATAAATTTTAAAATTTTATATACAATAATTATACCCCAATATCTTGAAACTTTGGGTCTTCAGAATATATGACTCATAATATATACATGGAAAATGAAAGATAGAATAATTATTTTCTTAATTTTTTCTATAGTGATCACATAATTCTATTTTATATCCTAAAAGTTCCTTGGATAACATTGAGAATACATAAATTATTTTGGTAACCTAAAAATATCATTAAAAGAATAAATATGATAAGGAATGATAATGTGTATGTAAATGATATAACACGATATCATAAAAGAGATGTCTCGTGTTTAATTAAAAGGAATCATAACATAAATAAAATTGTATAATAAGGTCATAACTTCATAAGAAATGTGGATGCAACATATTTCATGTCATAGAAACGAGTAAAGGTCAAATTCATAGAAAAAATTTGATGGTGGAATAGTCCACATAATGGATTATTTTAAATACCGAATCCCATATATAATATCTCATGAAGATAAACTTTTGTGAAATAAATAGGAGAATAATCTTAGAGAACCCATCATAAAATTTTCATTATTTATGTGTTCCATATTAATGAATTCAATCATAATGTATATCATAAAAATCATTCATGGGAACAAAAAGGGTTAAATTATATTAATTCTTGTCATAATAAAAGAATATTTTATGATAAAAGTATATGATAAATAATCATAAGGCTCAGATTCCCCTATAATTGGAAGCTAAAATGAGATAATTATATAATAAAAAGACACATATATATAATTAATAAGAAATACATTTCATGAATAATAGCACCCTGGTTTGAGGTATGTACCCTTTTTTATGCATCTTTATGCGTATAAAGTTCATGGGAGGAGTTGAGGAGAGGTTGGGAGAGTTGGGAATGGTTTTGGAAAAGTTTGGAGGCTTTTTCTTAGGGAGCACGGTTTGAGAATGGTTCAGGGAAACCATGCGGGTTCTCTAAGAAACTGTGTAAGGGAATACCGTAGGCTTTACATGGCCGCCGCACGATTTTCCAAACCGTGCGAGGAAACTGTGAGGACCCCTTCTCTCGAAGCAGTAGCATGCACATGATTACCGCACGGTTTGTCAAACTGTACGGGCTAATTGTGTGGCCACATAAAAATAGGGTTTTAAAACCCGGGTTCACCCGGGCTTTCCTAATTCCACTACAAACATACTCCCACTCGATCCTCAATCAGGATTTCGTGTTCTCAGGGGTCGAGAGTGTTCTCCCACTTGTTTTGGAAGCTTTTTGAAGAGGTTTCTTGGCGGTTTAAAGGTGGTCTCTCCCGGGTAAGTCTTTTCTCTTGGATTCTCTCGGTTTCTCTATAGATCTACTCTTCCCCCATCCTTAGTTATCTAGATCTACAACTGTTTTATGTAGATATAGGGTTTTTTGCCTTTCATTTTAATTTTAAGGCTTGTGGATGTTTGGGAAGTTGATCTAGAGAGGTTTCGATGGTGTGTACGCATGTTTTGAGGAGTAGTTGCTTGTGGGTCGATTTCACCAGAACCCTAAATGTGTGTGGCTTCTCTCTCAACTCCACTTGGTTAAAGATAATGGTTTTGGTTACAATTAATTTGGTTGTCATGAAATTAATTCTGTTTCGATGTGCAAAATTGGTTAGAAATACCTTGGGTTATGTTTTGGGGATTTCTGGGAAAATGTAGGTTTTTTGGTAAAGTGTTTCTGGTCATGGATTTTAAAATTAAGATTTTAAAATGAGTTACGTTGAATGATTTTTGAAAATGGTTGATGAAAATGGTTTTCAATAAATATGTTGTTTTATTGAAATGTTTAATTTCATGGAAAATTATTTAAGGGTGGTTTTAATAAATGAGTGAGTTATTGAAGTGGTTGACATGTGATGGATGTGGTTGATTGCATGTTGTTGTGGCCTTGGTAGGTTTTGTGATTATTTATGGCTTTATTGGAATGTTTTGTGGAAGTGGGTGGGATGTAACACTATAAAAATGGAATTGATATTGTAAGGAAGTTCCACCATCAATGGATAAGTGGTCGGGAAGTACCACTATTTGCGAATGGGTGAACAGGTTGGACAAAAGCTCCACCGTTATGGTTTCTTTGTTGTTCATTGGTATTCAAGATTGAAATTGTTGTGATAATGTGTAGATGATGAAATGGCTCGTGCCATGTTTTTTTGGATTTCCCTTAGTTTCTTGGTTTGGTTGAGATGGCTTGGAAAGGGTGTGTTTGGATTATGGTTATCGTTGCACTTTTGATTATTTTATATAAATTGTTTCATATAATTGTGATAATGTTTTTATCCAAGTGGTGTGTGTAGGGAAGTAAATTGGGGAAATCCAACTGAGTAGTTGTACTCACCGCCTGCTTTGGCAGTTCTGTGTCTTTGAAGATGTCATTTACTGGAATACAGGTAAAGGTAAGGCATCTCATTTCTAGTGGTTCGTGGTGATGCTTGTGATGTGTTGGTGGAGGTTGGAGCATGGATATGGTTGTGGAGCTATGGTGGTGTCATGGCTTGTGGATTTATCTTGTTTAGTTTTCACTTTGTACTCTAATGTTTTGAGGACATGTCTAGTTGAACGGTTCTGGGGTATGTGATGGCATTGTTAGTATCATATGATTGGGATTGATAGTGCATGCATCTATTTTTGTTGGTTGGTTGAGTTGGGTGATCTTCTTAAGTGAAAATTGTTCCCTACTATTCCTTGAATCCCTTGTCATTTATTTCTAGCCTCTGGCGCCTTGGGAACATCGCTTATGGACATGTAACCCTCACCAACTCCTCAAGACAACGAGATAGGGGAGGTATGTTATAGGTGGTATCAGCATGTTCGGTCCTTTGGAGATGATTCTCGGATTTGGAGTTGACATTTGTTGTAGTATATTACTTGAGTCATGATGGTAGAAAGGCGTGGGAATGTCGGAACATGGAATGTATTGCATAAAAATACGTAGCTAACCCTTTTATATTGAACTTCATGTTTCCAAGGATTTGGGTACATAAGTGGTTGGAGAGCCTTATAGGCATTGGATATCTCATTGGCGTCGGTGTAGCCAATGAGATGAGCATGGAATGCATGGTAGAAATGACTTTCCTCTAGGATGCATATTTCATTGGGGTATAATGATATATATTGTGATATGAATGTTTTGATTTTGAAAAATCTTAATTGGGTTTCAATATGGAAGGATTTAAAACATGGAAACTGGTGGTATTTTGAAAATGGTTTGATTTTCAAAATTGGTAAAACATGGAAAATGTAGAAATGTGGAAAGAATCATTGCGATAGTGTTGTATAATGAAACATTGTTTGGAAATTATTGAAATTTACGAATGTAAGACTCATGGTTGTTTATTTTTAGTTTATAAAAATGGCACCAGGTATGCGTCGTAGAGACCAATCAGAAGAGGCTGATGAGAACTTGGTTGCACTTGCGCCCCAGGTGAACCAATTGTTAGTCCAGATCATAGTGCATGCTTTTCAAGAGGGAGGAAGTCAGAATAGAGAAGAAGATCCAAATCTTGTTAATTATGTGGGTCAGTTTCAATAGCAGGATCCACCAATCATTAGGGGTGATTCGGACCCATAAAGGGTAGAGGCATGGTTGTCCAGAATGAACAGAATATTCGAATTCTTGGGGATTCTAATAGAGCAGAAAGTAAAGATAGAAACGTATAAGCTAGAGGATATTTCTCTTCAGTGGTGGGAGTTGCTATTCCAAGAGGGAAAGACTAGGGTATGACATGGGAAGGCTTTGAATAATTTTTTCATCAATAATTCTACACACATACGTTCATAATTCAGTGCAAAACTGATTTAATCAGTCTGAAGCAAGAGAATATGTCTGTGATGGAGTATGCAGCGAAGTTTCCTGGCTTAGTGTGGATTGTACCCGATGTGGGGGGCGGAGGTAGCTCATCATTAAAGGAAATAATCTTCGAAACGGGGTTATGGAAATATATATATTCAAAAATAGCAGTGGTGTGTATTGGTGATTACACAGAGATGGTGAATCGAGCATCGATGGCTGAGCGGGATCTATTGGGAGCTCCGCGTAGAGAATACAGGGTGCTACCCATGGGGAATAGTGGGAACTCTAAATATGGGTTCAAGCGGAGGACAGACAGTTATTCCCTGGGTGGTATTATGTCCCATAATCTGATGGTAGGATCAGTAAATATTCTTCTGAATCCCCAGAGCATGCTAGGATCTTTTCAGTGTGGTTGTACAGCACACATCAAGCTGAACTGTATGGGATATCTTCAATCATGTCACAATTGTAAGTAGATGGGGCATCTATAACATTATTGTCGGAATTCTCCATGGTCGGCTGTGTGTGACAATCCTTAGAAATCACAGACACCATATGCATTAATGATATGGGGACAACATCAGACCCCTTATCAACAGAGAAATGCTATTTATGGTGATTCTTAGAACACCACAACTCCTCAGCAGAGAAATAAAGTACATAGTGTGGCAACCAAGGTGTTGTTCAGAGCCGAGCAGGTTGTGGTGGATGACGAGTGGGGACAATTCACAGTGCGAGGTACTATTATTTTAAATTCAACCTTGATTCAAGTGTTATTTGATACGGGTTCCTCACAATATTTTATTGTTTCATGTGTGGTTGAGTTTCTAGGTTTAAGGGTTGAAATCTTGCCTTCAGTTTTGAAACTTCAAACTCATGTGGGTCAAAGAGAGTGTCAAGCCTTCTTGTGTATATCATGTTGTATCATGGAGGGAGAGGTTGAGATAATGTGGAATTTATCAGTGTTTGAGATGGATGGGAATGATGTAATCTTGGGAACGGATTGACTGGTGGTGTTTAAGGCCCACATCAACTATAATGCATGGACAGTGGCATTAATGATACATTATGGAGTTAGAAATATCATTAGAGAAGAGAGGCATGAAGGGCATGGTGTAACAGGTTTGTTGGCACCAATAGTGGGCATATTATCATATATGTTGGTGGTGTTTTCATTGGAATCGGTGGAGGGTGTTGAGTAGAGTATTCTTTTAGCAGTGGTGGATTAGTTCATGGATGTTTTTTCCCCAAAAATTATCTGGGATACCTCACATAAGAGAAGTGGAGTTTACGATTGATCTCCTTCCAGGGACCAATCCTATCTCACTTCTGTCACACTGGATGGAACCTACTAAATTGCGGGAATTTAAATTCTAGTTGGAAGAGGTAGAAAACAAAATGTTTATCCAGCCAAGCACATCTCTGTGGGCAGCGCCAGTGTTGTTTTTGAAAGAGGCGGATAGAACTTTGAGTTTCTATGTTGATTATATTTGACTTAACCAAGTTATGATATAGAAAAGATATCCACTTCTAGGAATTGATGATTTGTTTGGATTGATGAGGGGAGCCACGTGGTTACCCAAGATCAACCTGAGGTCCGGATATCATCAAATGTGGTTGAAGAAGGACGGTATTCCTAAAACAGCTTTTAGAGGTAGATAAGGTCATTATGGAAATGTGGTTATGCCCTTTGGTCTAATGAATGCACCAACGGTAATCATGGAATTGATGAATCATAAATTTCAGAGATATCTGGATTCATTTTGGGTAGTGTTTGTTGACGATATTCTGGTTTATTCTAAGACAAGGGTGGAGCATGAGTACGAATTGGCGACAGTGCTAGGGATCTTGAGGGATCATCTGTTGTATGCAAAATTGTTAAAGTGAGACTTATGGATATATGAAGTCCATTTTCTGGGAAATTTGATTTCCGAAAGGGACGTTTCTGTGGATCAGAAAATACAGAGGTTGTTATCTCATGGAAAACTCCAAAAAATGTGTTGGAGGTATGGAGTTTCCTTGGTCTAACTGCGTATTATCATAGTTTTTTTCATGATTTATCACGTTTGGCTACACCGATGACAGCTTTGACAAGAAATAATTTTCCATTCCAGTGGAATGAATAGTGTTAGTAGTGTTTCGAAGATCTAAAGGATCTCTATACTTCATCACCCATCGCGGTTTTTCTATTACCCGGAAAAGGGTACGTAGTGTATTGCAATTTATCAGGATAAGGGTTGGGGTGTGTTCTCATGCAATAGAATCATGTGGTTGCATATGGATCACGGCAGTAGAGGGTGCCTGAAAAGAACTACCCAACTCAAGATTTTGAATTGGCAGTAGTGGTACATTTTTTGAAAGTGTGGCGTCATTATCTCTTCGGTGAGAAATTCATGGTATATACTGATCATAAGAGCTTGAAGCATATTTTCATACAAAAGGATTTGAACTTGAGGTAAAGGAGATAGATGGAATATCTTGAGATGTTTGATTCTGACTTTATATACACACCGAGCTTGGGAAATTCAGTTTCATATGCATTAATGATAATATCATATGCTAAGGTGTGAAACATGCATCATACTAGTGCTAGTTGATATCGGTAATATTATAAATGTGGTTGGAATGTGAGGACCAGGGCGATAGAGATGTCTTTTTTCTGGTGTTGTTGATTTGTGACATCATTAGCCTGGTTAAAGTGCCATAGATATTTGATTCTAAGGGTTTGACCATGAGGTTGAAACATAATGGTGGGAAGACCATTGATGGTTGGAAACTGAATGGAGATTCAGTTTTGTGTTTTTTGGAATCGGATGGTTGTACCAGTTGCTTTTCTGGAGGATCTTCTCAGGGTGTATCATCATTCCAAGTGGGTTGTTCATCTTGGAATTTAAAAAATGTATAAATCATTGAAACATTGGTTCTGGTGGGATGGTATTAAAAGGAGAGTGGTTGAGTATATTTTGAGAGGCTTGACTTGTCAGTAGGTCATGGCAGAGCATCAGAGGCAAGCGAGAATATAACAGTCATTACTAATCCATGTTTGGAAGTGGGAGAAAAGAGCGATGGATTTTATCACAGGTCTCCCAAGAACAACTCAGAAGAACGATGCCATTTGGGTGATAGTGGATCGTCTAATGAAGTTTGACCATTTCATCTCAATTCGTGAATCTCATACGGTGGAGGATCTATCCAAAATTTATATCTAGTGTATGGTAAAGAGGCATGGCATTTCAGTTTTGATTGTATTAGATAGAGATCTGAGGTTTGCATCTCATTTTTGGAAATCCTTACAACATGCCCTTGGGACACAGTTGACTATGATCACGGCGTATCACCCTCAGATGGATGGTCAATCTGAGAGGACGATACAAACTTTGGAGGATATGTTATGGGGATTGTGTCATGGAATTTAGTGGATCATGGGAGGATAACATGTCGTTGGTTGAGTTATCATACAATAAAAGTTATCAAGAATCCATGCATATTGCTCTGTTTGAAGAATTTTATGGGTGGTCATGTTATTCTACACTGTGTTGGGTGGAAACGGGTGAGTCATCGATGGTTAGATAGAGACTTATCCAGGAAACTATGAATAAGATCAAGTTAATCAGAAATAGAATGAAGACAACTCAGTGTCATAAAAAATCGTATTCGAATCATCATTGACGGTCGTTTTCATTCGAGGTGATTGATCATGTTTTCTTGAGGGTATCTCCTAGGTTGGGAAATAGTTGGTTTAGGATGTAGGTAATGTTATCCCCATGGTATATTGGAACTTTTGAGATTCTTGAGTGGTTTCGTGAGGTGTCTTATTGTTTGGATTTTCCACCTATGTTCTGTGCAGTGCACAATGTGTTACATGTGTCACAATTGAAAAAGTATCAGCTGGATTTGGTCAATGTTATTCAATGGGATTATGTTGATCTAGAGCCAGATGCTTTGTTGGTGCACATGGTAGTGTGAGTTTTGGATAGGTAAGAGAAAGTCATGTGGGGTAAAAGCATCAGTCTAGTTTGGGTTTTGTTGTATAATGGCATGATCTACGAGGATTCTTGGGATTTGGAGAAAGGGAGGGTCGAGAAATGGCCTGAGCTCTTTCAGGAAAAGGCGGGTTCACTACTTTCAGAGGACAGAAATTCCAATTTTGGGGAGAATGTAGCACCCCCATTTTGAGTTATGTAGAATTTATTTATGCTTCTTTATGTTTTTAATGTTTCGGGATGAGTTGAGAAGAGGTTTGGATTGTTTGGAATGGTTTTGGATAGGTTTGAAGGCTTTTCATAGGGAGAACACTTTGAGCATGGTTAATAGAAATTGTGCTGGTTCTCCAGGAAACTGTGTAGGGGAAGGCAGTAGGCTTCGCATAGACAATGAAAAGTTTTCCAAACCGTGTGAGGAAACCATTCGGACCTCTCCTCTTGAGGTAGTAGCATGCACATAGTTATCGCATGGTTTTTCAAACCATGTAAGCCATCCATGTGGCCACTTCAAAAAGGGTTTTAAAACATGGTTTCAATCGGGTTTTCCTTATTCCTCTCCAAACATCCTCCCACTTGAGCCTCACATAGGATTTCGGGTTATCAGGTGTTGATGGCGCTCACCCACTCATTTTGGATGCATTTTGAAGAGGTTTGTTGGTGGGTTGAAGGTGGTTTCTCCTGGGTAAGTCTTTTCTCTTGGATTATCTTGGGTTCTCTTGGTTTCTCTTGGTTTCTCTCTAGATCTACTCTTCCCCCTTCCTTATTTTTCTAAATCTACATTCCTCGAATGTAGATATAGGGTTGTGGTTTCCTTGTATGTTAATTTTCAGGATTGTGGATGTTAGGGAAGGATATCTATAGAGGTTTTGGTGGTGCGTTCGCCAGTTATGAAGAGTAGTTGCTTGTGGGTTGATTTCACTAGAACCCTAAAGGTAGGTGGTTTCACTCTCGACTCCACTTGGTTAGAGATAATGGTTTTAGTTACAATAAATTTAGTTGGCTTGAAATTAATTGTTTTTTATGTGATAAATTGGTTAGAAATCCTTTGGGTTATGTTTTCGGTATCTTTGGGAAAACATTGATTTTGTGGGGGAGTGATTCTTTTCATGGATTTTTAAATGAATATTTTAAAATGGGTTATAGTGAATGATTTTTGAAACGGTTGATGAACATAGTTTTCAATAATGATTTTGTTTTATTTGAATGTGTAATTACATTGAAAATTATTTAAGGGTTGTTTCAAAAATGGGTGATTTATTGATGTGGCCGCCAAGTAATAGAAGTGGTTGATTTCATGTTGTTGTGGCCCTATTGGGTTATGTTCTTGGATATGGCTTGATTAGAATGTTGTGTGGATGTGGGTGGGATGTAACACAATAAAAAGGGGATAGATAGTGGATATAAGGGCCACTATCAAAGGTTAAGTGGTCGGGAAGTACCGCTAGTTGTGAATGGGTGAACAGGTTTGACGGAAGCTCCACCATTATGGTTGCTTTGTTGTGTATTGCTTTTCAAGATGGAAATTGTTATGATAATGTGTAGATGATGAAATGGCTTGTGGCATGTTTGTTTGGATTTCCCTTAGTTTCTTAGTTTCGGTGAGTTGGCTTGTTAAGGTTGTGTTTGGCATATGGTTATGTTTTCACTTGTGATTATTTTATATAAATTGATTTATATAAATGTGCTAATGGTTTTATCCTAGTGGTCTGTGTAGGGAAGTCATTTGGTGAAAACATAATAAGTAGTTGTACTCAACCTCTTCATTGTAACTTTGGTGTCTTTGCAGATTTCGTGTACCAGGATAGAGGTAAAGGAAAGGTATCTCATTACTAGTGGTTTGTGGTGATGCTTGAGATGTGTTGGTGGATCTTGGAGCTTGGAGCTGGTTGTGGAGATTTGGTGGTGTCATACCTTATGGAATTTTGCAGTTTAGTTTCTTCTTTGTACACTAATGTTTTTTGTACATGTCTAGTTGAACAGTTTGGGGGTATGTGATCGCATTATTATAATCATATGGTTGGGTCTGATAGTGCTTGCATCATTCATTGTAGGTTGGTTGAGTTGGGTGATCTCTATAAGGTAAAATCGATCCCCACTATTCTTCGAATCCCTTGACACTGATTTCCAACCTTTGGCACCATGGGAAAGATGCTTAAGGACAAGTAACCCTCACCACCACCTCAAGACAATGATGTAGGGGCGAAGTGTTATATGAATGGATTCATTCATTGATTAAAATTCAATTAAATAGATTAAAATCATTTTTGAAGAATATAAATTTTAACAATTGGAAAACAATTTTGAAAAGAAAAATTCTCAAATTTATTGAAACTTATTTAATTTAAAACAACTACCATTACATGTAATGGGTGAATAGTAGAAAATAATTTTCAAGTCCAAATATAAAACCATTCATGTCATACACATTAAAAAGAATCCTCTCACATTTTCTATGAGAACTGAAGAGGTACCTCTCTCATTAAATGATAAGAATATTACCTGCAATCTTTTTTAATATATATTAAAAACATGAAATTATATTTAATAAAAAAATAATAATATAAAAATCATTATTGTAAACACTTTAATTAAACCACGATCATAGAAGTTACATATTATTAACAAAAGGGATAAATAATGTTATTATTCCTTAATAATATTCTCCCTATTTTTAATTACCAAAGTGAAATAAAAAATGATTTTAAATGAATTTTTTTCTGAATAAATTCTAGGTACTATAATGGATTGTTATTATTTGGAAACAATATAATAGTTTCCTACAATTTAAATTCACCCATAAATTTTTCTGATTAAAATGATATACAAACATACACCTTTACTACTTTAGTAATTTATTAATCATTTCCACCATAACTGAAAGGATTTATTTTTATCATAAAATACAATAAATTGTAAATTAATAATGTCATGATTCCTTTTTTTAACTATATACACTATATAAAAAGAAACCATGTTCATAAAATAACATGTGTCTTAACAAAAAAAAAATTCAAAGTGAAACCCTTAACAAGAACATAAGTCATCACTTGTGTTCATTATATTCTAGAGTAATAAACATATTTTAATTTTATAAAATCAGAAAATTTTTCAATTTATATTATTTATTATAATTTCATATTCTATTATATAATTAAATAATTTAATTACAGAAAGATTATAGATAAAAGATAATTTTGTAGAAATCACATAGGAAAGTATACTATGGTTAAAAATATTATTTCTTAATTTTCTCCAGAATGGTAATAATGAAATAATTATATATTTTTATTAAAATAGTATAATTTAATATCAAATTTGAAATCTATTTTAAAAAATGGATTTCATTAGAATTAGAAAGATTGTAGGCCATGTATATGCAAGTGTAATATTTTTATCTTTTGATTATCATGGTTAAATGAAGGTAATTATTTTATTATCATTTAGTATGGTTATTAAATCTTATATATTATAAAATTTCATTTAATATTGTTCCATATTCAATTAATTTTATGTGGTAAGAATGATATATCGCATTGTATCGCGTATTGGTTGTCCACAATACACACAGACACAATTATAATTTATTAAATTTATTTTATGGTAAGAAAATATATGAAATATCCAATTTACATATTTATTAATAATTTATTTTCATCATATAAATAAATATAATTAAAAAATTATATTTTAATCATAATTGACAAATGAATCACATCGATTCACAAGGTAGTTATCCACCATACAAAAAAGTGGAATATCATATTCTATATGAAATGGAATGTAAGAAGTAATATATGATTTTATAATTAGACATTTGTAAATTAATTATTAATATTTTATATAAAAATTTAATACACCATTATATTTATCCATGAGAAGTGGTGATGGAAAAATTATTATGTCGGTTCATGATTTGGTAGATCATCGTACACATGATCAATTGTTTTGTATCCCATTTTTTAGATAAGGAGATAGTGTAAAGTGATAATCTTGGCATAACAATATATAATTATATGAATTATAAAAATGATATGATTTTAGCATGATTTAAAATTACTTGTATTAGGTTGATGAATAATTAAAATAAAATGGTCAACAAAGGATGCTACCTCTTCTTCAAACAACATCATTAAGATTTCCCCAAAATCAATCCTAAGTAGGATTTCAAAACAGAAGACCTTATAGTATGAGTTTAGGGTTTTATGAAAGGGATATATATATATATATATATATATATATATCCTAATACAATTGGTATTTTATGTGTTCAAAAAAGAGGAGAGGGTCTGGACTTCTATAAGTGTGGAGGGGACACACTAGAGAGTTTTGAAATGAAACAAATCAACCCATGTTTTTTTAATTCCAAAAGGCCCCAAAATTGCAACTTTTTGCGACTTGGAAGAAATATTTTTGAAACAAGTCCATATAATATGAATTATACATATTTTAATAGTTTTTAAACAGAATCACTATAAATTAACTAACAATAACCTCGTTATTACCATAACTGTCATAAATTATTAATCCAATTTCCATTATTCGTTATTTCAAATATTTAATTTATCATATTAAATATTTTAAATTATGAATCATTAAAATATTTAATCTAGTTTTAATCATTCATCACATACATATGCTAGATTTAAATGTAATATAAACCCCATATATGTGTAGACAAAACAAATTTTCAATGAATTCATTTTTTAAAAACATTAATGATCTTAAAATAACTATATTATATAAAAAAATATTTAAATGAATTGAAAATCATATTTAAATATATTTACTAAATAATTATAATTCAAATAATTTCGTAATGAGGTATATTTTAATTTATTAAAATTGGGAATCATTATTCGACTTAAAACGAGATTCATAAAATAAATGTTTTAAAGCCTAACGATAAAGTTATACAAAAATATTTATTATCACAATTATTTAATTATTTTTATTTTTATATTTTATTTTAATATATAATACATAAATTATTGTTAAATATACCAAAAATAATAATGGGGATAAATTTATTAATTATAAATTAAAATTTCATAAATTTTTTTATTTTTTATTATTCATTGAAAAATTAAAATTTTCCAAAAAATGAAAATTTTCACCATATGTAACTATTACTGTATTAATTTTATATATTTTTCTATTAATGCATAAAAAATTATATTATTTTCTCATTGAAAATATTTTCTCCTGAAAATATATTTTCAATATATAAAATTTCATTTCATAAAATTATGTTTTTTATTAATAAGAATTTGTTAATAAATTTATATTTATTTGGGACACAATATAAATTTAATAAATTTTTTAACCCTATTCATACCACCAATTTTAATATCATCATCAAAATGATCATATATAAATAATGATATTATAATTATATAACATTTTCTGTCAAATATAGTTTTCCACATTGAATACACAATTGAAAATAGTGCTGTTTTAAATTCTTATTCAGTTACGTTCTAATCCCTAAAATAAATTAAATCCTCAAAATTTTAACATCTTATCAGTAACCAAGGGTTTATATTTGAATATTTCACCATGTAAAATTTGATATTATTAAAATATATTAATTAATATTTATCAACAAATATAGGAAATATAAATACGAAGATGATCACCTAACTATGTTTCAAAATAATAGAATATTGGATGAATGAGATTATATGTACATGGAAGGAAACTGAAAATAATTACATAGACTAATATATATCATAGATCTTTAGAATCCATATGTTCAATGGAATGTTATGGACCATAGAACCATAAATTAGTTATAAGTTAAATGACCATTGATACATCAAATATGAATGTAATATGATAACATTATTTATTCAAGATCATTTGGATATTTATATGGGATTATTTTCTATTTAGATAAATATCAATCTAAAATAGATATACATAATATAATTTTATTTCCTAAACAAAATATCATTATTTTGTTGTTCTTTAATCAAAACCAACATAAACAATTACGCTATTCAATGAATATCCAATATAATATTTTATGAAAAAATATTAAAATTAAATTTTAATCGATCATTTCAACCACAAAAGAGTTATAACATACTCCTCTATTTTTTATTAAAACCATAAAATGGATATAACATTGTGTGTTCATTCCCAATAGTAATATATTAATGTCTAAAATTTGAAAATAACACCAAAGGATTTACATTGATAATTACTCATAAAAATAATATTGTATCCCAAACAACCTAAATAAAACCAACAAGAAAGATGGTTTTAAAATCAAAGGTTATCTCATTCCCTTCAATATACATCACCAAAAACATAATAGATTTCATACGATTTAATCATTTACGATCAACCAAAATGTTATATACATATTTAACTAATAAAATGATTCTGAGAACACGATTAACATCCCCAAAATAAAAGAAATTATAAAATCTTCCTCTTAACCTTAATTTCATTAAAAAAAATTAAATACTAAATAAAAAAATGATTTCCCATTACTACATTAACATCATCCACATATCACTGATTATGTTTTCCTTAATAATTTTTTTAATAAAATATTTCATTAACATTAAATAACCGTCATGGTTCCTTAATTCCATTCAACATATTTTTAAAAATACATATAGAGTAATTAATTTAGAAATATCCTAAGAAGAATCATGATACAATTAATAAAATCAATTCAATAAAATTATTCTCAATTTTAGCTAAAAAACATTATTCATTAAACATCAATGTTTTATACAACATCAATTAGTTGAAATTAATCATTGCATTAATTAATTAAATCACATAATTACCAAGGTCTCTGTATTTATGACATCAAATAGTTAGAGGAGCCATATGATTGAAATTATTTTCTGACAAGTTATTAATCAAACTCTTCATTTATCATTGGTAATTAGCAAAATTATAATGTAATTTTCTATAGATAATTCATTTTGTAGTTCTTTAATTATCTTTCCATGGATTCACATACCTATGTTTAAATTGTATAAAATTTAGTCTTCTTTAATTGTTTTTGTTTAACACTTGATCAGAATTAATATTCAATCCATCTCTTAGATTAATTTTTTTATAATTCAAAGATATTTTCCTTGTTGACAAAATATAAAGATAAATCATTTGGAATTATCAAAATATATAGACATTCCATTCTAAGTAGGTTTGGTAACACCTTTGGGGAATCAATAATTTTTCATCACATTTTTTGTTGGTATTAATTTTTCAATTACCATGTATTAACTATAAAGATTAAATAAAATAAGGAGAGAAATAATTAACTTATTAAATTGGATAATATTAATCTATAATGAATAACTTATAAATGATATTTATGAAATGAAATATGATCTGACAGGTTTAAATATATGATATATATTACAATGACATTAACATTGCTTTCCATAAAAGTAAATTAATTCAATACCTTTATAATGGTTATGAAATATTTTTTTATTTTTCAAAGTATATCACCTAAGTTTATCACAAAAGTTGTGATGTAAGGCCCATTTTCATATACTAGGGAACACACAAGTTAATTTAAACTAAGAATTTTCATATTTATTGCCTCTAGGAACATATGTTTCAGAACCATTCACACTAGTAATATCTAGATTCTAATGGATAATAGCATATTTTCTAAGATATCAAATATCTTGAGACTGAATTATTTCAAGTAAGCTATAATTAAAAATTTGGGAAACAATATGTGGGAGAATACAACTTATAAAATGGAAAGACCACCATCCCTGGTGGAATCACCTTCATCTTAGATTCCTATGGTGGAGTGTCATTTTTCATTCATCACTCAAATGTAAGAGTTATCAAGGACCATATTAATTCATTTTCTTTGATACAAACTATACTGAGAAATTCTATTTTTATATATTATTACAATAATTTAAACATATCTATTTAATAATTAGAATCAAAAGTTCATGATTCCTTATGTCTTTGAGAGACTAGTTTCATAATATAACAAATGAAACTAAAACATGAAATATTTATATGTCTAGTGATTCCTTATTAATATAAAAAAACGAATAAGATCCTCATGGTTTATATGTTAAAATATAAACTCCATTCACATTTTCAGTAAATGTTGAAAAAGTAATTAGTTTATAAAATGATATGAAAATTAATTTTAATGAATACTACAAAAATTAAAATAAGGTAAAAATTATATTAAATAGTTTTATAATAATATATAAAATATAAAAGCATTAATAAGGTAAAAATCATCATGGTTTATATGTTAAAATATAAATTCCTTTCACATTTTCATTAAAAATTAAAGAAGTAATTAGTTAAGAAAATGATATGAAAATTTATTTTAATGAATACTACAAAAATTAAAATAAGGTAAAAATTATATTAAATAGTTATATAATAATATAAAAAATATAAAAACATTAATAAAAATATGGACATCAAAGAGAATTTGTTTTCAACTGAAGATATAAATAAGTTTTTATATTAGATAAAACCATTTACTTAATATTTTTATGTACCAATGATGAAAATATTACTATTACAAGAAAAAGTATTGAGTAAAATGACTAGAATAAATTTTATGTTGTTTATTAATACACAATTAAATAATTTTTTGAAATGTAAATTCATTTTTAAATAATGATAATTAAAATGAGATTGAAATATAAACCCTTACTGCTTTAGTAATTTTTGAATTATTACCCACTTAAATGAATGAAATGAATTGTAAAATAGAATCATGTGAATTATTACAGATTAATGATATAATATTTATGTAGTATTTATATAAAAAAATATAAGTGAATCTATGTTCATAATAGAATAATTGTCTCAAGGAAAGCATTTTTGAGATGATACCCTTAACTCAAACCTGAATCGTCACATGTAGTCTTTATCATTATAAATAATAAAAAGAAGTTAATTATTTAAAATTCCAATTACTTTTTATATTTTTTTATTTTAGTATATTTTTTACAATTTAAAATTCTATAAAATAACCAACTAATTCCACGATGGACGTTTTAACAATAAATGGATCATACGTCTAAAATCACATTGTTATGTTGAATAAAGTAAATAATATTATTAAGTAATTAAATATATAATGATAAAAATTACATAATAAAAAAATTTATACATAAGTTATAATTTTAATTCTAACCATGATATGTGGTTTTGAAAAATTAACTACATTTAAATAACATACAGGGTTAACCATATGTATGCTTGAGTAAAGTTTAAATTTTTTTATAATCATTATAAAAATAGGGGAAGTGTTTCGTTATATTTGAAAAAAAATTATTTATTTTTTTTAAAATTATTTTATTTCATTAAATAACATACATATACAATCCATGTCATGTGGTACTAAAAGTAAATCACATGGCATTACGAGGCGGTAGTCCACCATACACTATAACGGATTTAATGATTATACAAATAATGGTATGGAATGTAGGTATATGAAATATTTATATTAAATAATTATTAATATGTAATAAATACTATATAAATACATAAAATTTACCATTTTTACCATCCATATAAATCATAAGTGAAAAAAATTAAGATACTTCATGGGGCGATATTCTTACACACACCTACAGAATTATAATATTTCTAATAGAATTGAATGAAATAAGTAATATATTGAATTATAATTAAGAATGTATAATTTTATCATAAATATCATATATAAAAATGAAATAAATTGTTATATAAAACCTCAATAGGTTGTCATGTAAAATTAATTTCATTGGTTCATAAGGATATATTCTGTCATACACAGGATCAATGGTTTCGATTCCCATTTTAGTGATAATGAATTTGTTTTATGTCATTACAGTAACATAAAAAATCTTATAGTATTGATTATTTATATTTATATATCATAATTTTTTAAAAATAATTTATGTTTGTGGAAAATTTATTAAATTAAACACATTGTGTAGGATTCTACATCTTCTTTGAAAAACTTCTTAAGGTTTGAACCAAATGTATTCCTATGTTTTTTCTGAACAAAAAAATGATTCAAAGATGAGGTAATGGAATTATGGATTTTATTTGGCTAGATATTGACTAATCTAATTCGATTTTAAGAGTGGAATAGATTTGATATTGCATGGCCTTTAATAAGTGGGGGAGAGGACACACATGGATGTTTTAAAACAATATATTTATAACCAATTATTGGCTTGAAAATTGACATAAAATGAAACTATAGAACATATTAATATACAAGTATATAAAAATTCCATAAAATAGTAATTAGATCAGTTTTGTTCCATTTTTTAATCTTATCATTTATGTTTAACCCCTTGGGTAGTAAATAATTTTTACAATTTTCAATAATTATGGTCTAAAATTAATATAAATTTATTAGGGAAAAATATATTGTTTA
Source organism: Viscum album (assembly GCA_963277665.1). NCBI lineage: Eukaryota > Viridiplantae > Streptophyta > Magnoliopsida > Santalales > Viscaceae > Viscum > Viscum album. Next base: position 1,211,691,678 of record OY728131.1, on the reverse strand, counting down.
TTTATTTTATAGAGTCTACTATACTTAAGAAAAATATCATATGTGTTAGAATACTATTTAATTTTAAACCCTTGGACATGTTAAAAAATTGTATTTCAAGTAATGATATTTTTTAAGAATGAGATAATATTATAATAACAATATGAAAACTAATAATAATTAAAATATTAATCTTATATATTTATAGATATATAATTTAAAATATTAATTGTAATCACTCCACAATATATATTATTTTAGTTAATTTAAATGTAGAAACATTTTTCATAATAAAACAATTTTCAACTAAAATATTTTTTTAGACTAAGAATAACATTATACTAAAATAAAATATAAAGGTTATTAAAAAATTAATCAATTAAATTTAATATATGTAAATAATTATTATGATATTTTTATATCAAATTAAAACATTAATCAGACTTAATTTATTAAATTCAAATGAAAATTTTTAGGAAATATTATTTTTCATTATACAATAAAAATGTTATATCTTCTCTAAACCAAATATATCACCCTTTGTTAACATTAATACGATGATTTAAAAGTAATTAATTTTATGAAATAATTATCATAAATATAATAAATGATAAAACATATTATTTTCTCATTGAAATACTTTTTTAGAAAATAATTATTGTCGGTGAAAAAAATGAATTTTCTTAAAATTGAATGATTAGATAATAAGAATTTATAAAAAAAATTATATTGAGTTGAAAAATTATGTAAAATTCATAAAGTATTTAATACTATTTAAACTCAAATTTCTATCAGATAGGTTATAAAAAAAATATTTAAATATTAAAATTTTAATAATATATTCATGATCATTATAAATAATTATTATGTTTTGAAAAAAACATTGAACCTAATATTATTCAAAAATATAATAATGTTATAATATTATATATAATCATATTTATAATAACGTATAAAATTTTGAGATTAAAAATTTATATACACCATTAACAGAGATTTTTGGTAATTACTTCCTAAAAAAGATTTGGGTTTATTATGTTCAATGGTTGGATTGTGGGGTGTACAATGTTATGCATAATCATTCATGTGGCGCTAAATATTTGATAATCATTTATAGACACTCCCCATGGTTCAAAAATCTATAACATTGTATGGACATGCTTTTGAAAGGCATGTGGTCATTTGTGGTTTCAAACCTAATGATGCATAGGAACTTGAATTAGTCCAGAGGATGGGAGGTCGGGCTCATCACACACTTTTGTCTGTAGAGATCGTTCAAATGAGCTCATATTTATAGGCTCAGTTGAAACGGTTGACTCCCTCCTCCAACGGTCATATTTTCCTTAAATTTTCGAGGGACCTGTACATGTGTCACTCAACAAACAGTTAGTTCGAAACAGAATGGAAGAAATCGTTTTATAAAAAAACAAGTGTAACTGAAAGCACGACATCATTTTGAAATGAAACATGTATAAGAAAAAATTAAGTTTAGAATGTAAGCAAATAATAGTTCAGAGTATAACCAAAATGGAATTCAGAGTCTATAATAAAGAGATATTTAGATTCTATTTTGTTGGAATTCGGAACCTGAATTTAGTGGAAATCTGGAGTCTGAATTTCTAAGGAAATTCGGATTCTGGTTTCACAAAAATTCAGAATCTGAACTTACAGAGTTCGGATTCGAACTCATAGAAGTTTGAAGTGGAACTAATAGAAGATCATAGTCGAACTCATAGAAGTTAGAAGTCAAACTAATAAATTTTTGGAGTAAAACTCATAGAAGTTTGGAGTCAAACTATATGTGAGTTCATATCCATAATTCAGAGTTGAACTATATAAGAGTTCGTATCTGGAATTTGGATTTATATTATATGAGAGTTCATATTTATAATTCGGAGTGGAACATCATTATAGTTTATATCTAGAATTCAGAGTGGAACTTCATTACAGTTCGTATCTAAAATTCGGGGTGGAACTTCATTAAAGTTCACATCCAGAATTCGGAGTGGAACATAATTACAATTCACATCCATAATTCGGATCCTAAAACGGAATGATTCATATCTAAGTATTTATAGGATTCTAAGGATACAAATATGAATCTGAATTTTATACTTAGTCAAAATATGAACAATGAAAGTATGCTAAGAATAAATTTATTAAGAGAAGGAAATTTTCCTTATAAAAGAAAAGCATAGAATAAAAAAATTTTCTTAAAGATAAGGTGTTTGTGATTTTCAAAATAAGAAGGAATGGAAAAATCATAAGGAAAACCTTATAGACTCAACAATTAGTTCCCCACTTTGGGTCTCACTAATACATTTATGATATGTTTTAACACCTCTTCCTATTCATAATACATGACCATTTACACTAATGAGAGATCATATGCTATGTTCTTTTCATGAAAAAAGATGGGGAGTCTTTTTATTGTATCCTTTTATATGTATTTGGGGTTTTTAACTAATTTCTTTTTGGTTGGTAGCTGATTATATGTTGAATCCATATAACTAGGAACTCTAGAGATTTTTTCATATTGATAAGATTAGTATCTCAATGGTGGTATTGAACCATTATGAAGATTCATACATATAATTTTTAACAATAGGAATCAAACCCCCATAGTTCTTTAAACCCTTACAGTTTGATGTAATATAGAAATAAAATATATGCAGGAATATATGTACCTAGTTTTTTGAGAATGAACCTTGATTAGGTGTCCTACATATCATAATTATAGTCGGAACTAGTGTTTCCATTGATCATTCATGATCTTGTGGTTTTCACCATTGTAGATACCCTTTTATGTTGGGAAATTATATCATGCCACTAATAGAGGCTTACACGCTATGGTTTCCCCCACTACTGGGGATTCATTATACTAATAATGATTTCATTACAACTCCCTAATCCCACATGAGGAATAATCAATTATATAAATAAGTGATAGAATGTAATTAGCCTCATTAAATATTCTTGGGGCTCTTATGTACTGGGACATCCCCTAGGATTCACAATATATAGCTTGGTACATATTAAATAATATTATATATCATATTTATAGAAGGATTCAGATCCATCTTAATTTTCTTATTCCGGGTGTACATACTAACATCGACCTTATATTCATGAAATATCACATTATTCCATTGATTTGGTTATACACACTATGGTTTATCTTATTTACCGGAAATATCATATTATGTTACTGATTGGAAAATACACACTAACATTTCCCTTGTATATAAGGCATATTATTCTATATTGTTTATCGAGGATTGTACACTGAGGTTTCCATTTTATGAAAGACACATCATATTATGACACTAATATGTGATAACACTTTGAGGTATCCCATGTCCTCATATAAGATAATGATGTAATTGAGTGATTATTATGACTCCCAATACCCATATGATCAATGATCTATATGAAAAAAATGGATGAAAAATAATCTATCTCATTACTTGTAGATGTAGGAATTATGTTTTGGGGCCTCCCTACTGATGTTATAATATGGATATTATTCCATAGGATGGAATCCTATATATCTTGGTTATACTAGGAATTATATTCATTATAGTGGAAGTTTTCTTAGATTACACACTGATAGTGACCTTTATAGAGGCTAGATAATGTTTTAATTTCATGGGATCATTTATAGACTTGACCTCATTATCTTCATGAAATGAATAGATTGTCTTCTCAACATTACATGATAGTCTACTTAACATGATGAATGATGTCTACCTAACATACCCAATGGCTATCACATGATCAATTTAACATCTTATAGGGACATCACATAACATACATATCATTTCTGATAGTCATCGCTTGACCAACAATGAGTTTTTTGATGTGAACCACAAGACCAAGCTAGCTTAACCTAGAATCAATGTCATTATATTATTCAACATGCTTAAATGTTGTCAAATGATCCATATTACATTACTTATTATCACTGTAAAAGATGAATAACACACATGGATGATGTTGCGAGAGTTAATGTAACATTTTTGAATGGTTCCTCATGTCCTAGCTGAAATTCCTATATTTAATCACAAATTCGGGATTACTTGTCTGGGGTACAACATATGAGCCAACAGATGGGCTCAGAGGACTTCATGATATTTTTATGGCTTATTTGGATGACATCATGAGATCCAATTGAATTTCCATGATTCCATCATGTGTCTTATCTGACATATACTTGTTCCACTATATAATCTAAGTGACATGTCTTAGGGACATCATTGGTCCTAGATGTGAAGCCTGGAGGATTTCATGAGATGTGGCTGGCATGACCAGTGGTTTCCATATGACTCACTCTGACACATCTAGGGGACATTGAATGAACCAAATAATATACCAGAGGAGTGTCATATGATATAAGTGAAATATCTTCTTTCTACCACATGACTTGGGTGATTCATACAAAACACATGATGATCGATTAATATCTTTTTATCATAAGTATCTTCTATTATTTACCTTGGTAGTAGATTTTTATTTTATATTACTTTGATATATTTAGTGTTACCATAATTTATGTCTCATAAGATCTTGTAGCTATGTGGGATATTCTCAACATGTCCCACTAAAATTACTTCATGTGATCAATAAGAGATCCAATGAAGTGATTATGCATGATTCAAGATTGCTCTAGTTTTTCTCCGGATATCACATGATGTGAGACCTTCTTGGTCTCTTGATCAATAGCTTCTAAATGATTTTTAATCTTCTTTAGTGAAATGTAGTGATGTTCTAATGAATATTCTGTACATTTTTTTCATGATGGATTTGTGGATTTATAGGCCCTTAACAGCAATTATTATCCTCTTTTTACATCATCTATCATAAAATAATTTCTTGAGTTGATGGAGGGAATTGATATCTTGTGTTTTCATGAAATTTAATAATATGTTATTCATGGGTTCTCTCATGATTTTCAGATATAACATGATCATCCTATCAACAACCCATATATTAGATTAAGTCTTATTAAAGGGGGATATTTGACTAATTCATACATTCCAAAGGTGTTATGTTTTGTTAGGATGATATTTAAAATGAACTCACGAGACCATGATGCTTATAGAATGCCCTTTGTGTGATCATTGATACATTTTCCAAGAAATTTTCAATACAATGATGGCTTTCTAGGAGGGATTTTTCTAGATCAATATATTCTTTTAGGGGATCTTTTGTTACCATTTTAGTGTTTTATATGATTTTTACTACCACAAGAGGCTCCTTTCTTCTTCCTATTATTTAACTCTTTATTTCCCTAAGAATTTTAGGGGCCTCACATGTTTTCATGAATGTTGTTGGAGAGAATCATTCTACCTTTTCATGATTCATCTTTTGTCCAAAAAATAGACTTGTGGATATTTTTGATCATTTCATGAAATACTCCATCTATTTTCCCTTATAGATAAAGAGGGAGTGAATGTATAGCTATACATATCTGAATCCCATCGCATGCAAAAGGTGACATGTTTTCAGTTTCCTATGTGTTGAGGTGGACATATCACCAGGGGATTGCGGTATGTTGACAATCATTAGGGATGTGTAACCTAATTTTTATGATCATAAGAGTCTCCAGTATTTCCCATTTTTATATCCATTTTATATATTTACAATGTTTAGGGAACCTGTAAAAATTTTTGGCTGATTTTGAATAAAATAAATTTAACTAAAGATGTTCCATCCCAAGACCAATAGAGGTCCTTAAAAAGATGCACATGAATTATCATGGAAAACCCCTCCTGTTATACTTGGATCCAATGTGGGAGCACATGACTACATAGACTTGTGTGAATCCATTCGATTGATGAGGGTGAAATTTTTTAGGGCTCTTCTTTGGCGTCTAGTGAACTATCTAGTTACATCAGGTAATATTTGTGGCTATAAGTGTATCCCAAATTGGTATTTTCCTCCAATTTACCAATGACTTTTGGAAGGCTTATCCAATGTCTGGAACCTAAAAATTTGAGTGTCATATTGGTTTTTTGAATAACATTTCATGATTAGTATGTGCATGGAAAGATACTACATTTACATGGGTCATTTTTAAAGCATCTTCTTAGGATATATTGCATGCTATGATCTGAACAAGACCATCTGTAACTCCTTTTGACAGTCATACCATCATGTGTCTCCAAGAGGTCCACGTGATCCATTTGAATATGTCCACCTGCCACATTTTTTGCATTGAGGTAAAAATAATACCCGTATTCAGGTTTATGTTACATTATAAATTTTTTGATCTCATTTTATGGTAGTCAAAAATTCCCTCCCCTAGGAAGGATGTTCACCAGGAGAAGGGCACAGTTCTGAGGATGTTTTTTTTCTTTTCTTGATATATTGGTAATGCTTCTAATCGATTTCTTGGGTGATGTTTGTTATTCCAAAAAAATTGCTAATAAATAGTGGAGTATAGCTTGGTTCATTCATTAGATTCTACATTTCTCAGAGTTCTTGGTCCCTAAATCTATCAGGTAACCCTTTTACAATACCCTTGAGCAATTACCAATCCCAGGATGTTTTCACAAGACCTTCAAGTGAGATATAATTCAAAAAAAGTTTTTTCTTAGGTGCATCATTGAATCAACATGAAAATAAATATTAGTAATTGTTTGGAATTATAGAATAGGGATCTCCCACTTCCATTAAATATGGGGTGGGATCTATTTGCTCAATTGTGTGATCATTTTGACTATTTTTTCGCTTGCATGACAATGAAAAGATCTCAGTATCATGAGTCTTCTAAGTATAAATTTACATGTGAAATTTTATAATAGTTTCATATTGTCTACGAGATCATCATGGAATAGATAAATCAAGAATCCTTCATTATATTCGTGAATTCTATACTAATTTAGTTTATACACATGAATTTAGTGGAATTTTTATATCTTCAAATTGCCAATATTTTATTTTTGACCACTCAAAATATTACACTTACTTTTGATCAGATAGATTCTAGTGCTCATCATATTTCTAAATTTATGGAAAATAAATGGTCACTAGTTTCTAGAAACTGTAATTTCAATTATCAATATTGTGAGAAATTTGATAACGATTTTATGAAATGTATTCTACCATTTGATCATCGAAACTATAATTTATCACATTTACTTCCTCTTTATAGTTTTGGATTTCTTGATGATATTTTCCATCTTTATTTGGACTATAATAATCCATCATTCTAGGTGTCAACTTCCCATGACAGTTTTTAGATGAAAATTTATATGGATGGCTAACAGGACATAGCTCAATCATAGGGGTTGTCTTATAAATTGAAAAACACTACCATTGGTTCGGAATCCGACTATTTTTCTTACAATTCCATCACATAGAGCTACTCATGTATATTATTCTCTTAATTGAATAACCTAGCAGGCATATAGGGTGTTAAATGTGATGTTTGTCAGGGTGGTAACTATTCTGATGGATGTGTGTGGACATTCTAGGTTAGGAAAGGCATCTTCATGTTCATTGATTTATTGTATTTTTTCCAACATTATGAATTGGTATATATTTCCAATTTGTTGTTTATTAAAAACCTGACCTTATTTAATAATAGTTTATCCATTGTTTTCCTAACCCCAACTCATATCATCCTTCCAAGGGAGGGGTGGGAACAAATCTATGGTATATCTATTAACTGTGTGGAATACCTAGTCTTGAAGATATGTACGATGAGTTATTTTCAGCCATTATTGTCTTGGATGATCCATTGAATACTCTAGACTTATTGATGGAGATGCTCATAATTATGGAATAAAAGTTAAGAAATGATCTAATTGTGAACAATATTATCTCTTTCAATGATTTTATGAACATTTTCTACATAATATGAGGAGCTAGGTCGACTACTATAAACCCCAATCGATACCATTCCCCACTAGTTAAGATTTTTCCTACTCGTATTTTACAATTTTGGAGGATGTGGATAATCTTTCAAGGGGATATCGAGTGCATCCATAGAAAACTACAAATCATATCAACGATGGTTTCATTGTCGGGTTCTTGAAATGGTGGCTCATCCCAGTTGGAGATTCACATTTAGGAATCTTGGTCATTACTATGGTCAAGGAAGATTAACTAGTAGAGGGACATTTCCTAAATGTCGAAGTGATGAATGTTACATGAATTTACCAACATGTGGGAAACATTCATCATGGAATCTTACCCTATATAAATATTGTCACTTTCCATTTATTATTTATCTAGGCAGGGGAGAATCACCATTTCTAGGAATATTATAATGTCACTTAGATCCACGATGCATTATCTCATCCTATGTTGTTGAACATCTTAGGGGGTCTTGAAATGTCACTAGTCTCTAAAAATGATACTGATTTGTTGGGTAAATATGATAGTTTTATTTCACCCCTTTTCTTGGATAGACTGGTCCAATCATGTAAAATAGTATCAGTTCACCTGATGAATGGTTTTATAATATCTCTTTTTAGGATATGGTTATTATAGGCACGATTGCTGACCTTACCTTTTGTGATTCATATACAACTTATTGGTCTTCACTTCCATTCAACTAAACACAAAGGTCTTCCCATCTCTATCTGTCTAGCGTGTGAGGATATAAGAACCTCAAGATCATCCTTCATTTTAGGATGATGTTTTACCTTGAAGATAGTGAGGGAAATTTCATTCATCTATTTGCTAATTCTTCTTTATTTTTTAACCAACATTATACCCATGCATGTGTAGAAACAGATTTAGGTGGATTTATATTATGACTCATTCATGGGGTTTGTAAAATATTTATTTCAACTACACCACTATCTATAGTAATGATATAAAATATTAATGGCTTCATAGAGTTTATAATAAATCTACCTTATCATGGAGGTGAGCATCATGATAGTGTAAAAACAATCTTTTGAGTAAAACATCCCTTTGAAATATGTAATTGTTGATTCCATTTTTCAGGGGAGGATATATGGATCATCCTCTCAAATTCACATGCTAGATAATCTATCTATTCCCCATTTTGGCATGCCCATCCAATCAATCACAGAATCCCAAACATCATGGAGTCTCATTTGGTAGTGTATTTAGACATTGATTACTAAGTCTATTTTGGAAACATTTAATGACCAATGGGAAAAACATTATAAGTTATTTAATGCCATTGGGGTGTATTTATTTTATCTCTAACCAATATACGAAACCATGAGATAAATTATCCTAACTCAAAAAGATTATTACCCCAATAAGAGGAGTTTACGAGATCTTAAAGGAAATGATCCCTTTTCAGAATATATAGAGGGAATTTTAGAATCATTGGAGAAGTGTCACCAATTAATATATTATTTCTAATCCTAAAAAAATACCTATACTATGAACATATGTTTATATGAGTAAATCTTATCTCTAATGTGTTTCGACCTTGTGGTTTAATCAACCATTTTCAAAACCACTAATCAAACAGTTGATGAGTTTACCCTCCATTCTATGAATGAATCATAAGAGATGGGGTGAGCAGAAATTTAGTATTCAATTGTCACCTTTTCCTAGACACTTTCCATCTTGTCCATGTCATATTATCAAATTTTATTATAGTGAGAATTTTTTTTATGATCATCTTTGAGAGACTCCAAAAGGTTGACATTTCTCCTGTTACATTCTCTCAATGAATGGATTTTCTAAACCTTTCAATTTATTTTCTGAGATTTTATGTTATTTATGATGTTCATGACATCTCATTGATATGATGATTTATGAATCACCAATGATACCCAATATTTTTTATAGTATCAAGATAACTGAAATGCATGTATTTTAACATTGAAGATCAAATAGATTATTCATGATAAATTCGCATTTATTCCCACTAAAACAAAATTCCTCATTGAAATATCTATTCAATATATCGTTAGAATACTTAAATCATAGAATTGTAATTTGGGTAACATATATTCCCTATGGGGAGAATGGTTTATATTTATCTAATTCACATGGGCTTGGTGAGAGTGATTGATTTTTCCATGGTTATAGGGTGGGCCTTACATGATTTTGCATTCATGTTGGTTAAATCAATGTTTTGTTATAGTTTAGGGTATTTTAGCATAGACCTCCTATCACTACAACATAAGGTCTTTTAGCTTAGTTCTTCTAATGATTCAGTTTATGACCTATTATATAAGACCTTCAATCATTGTAGTATATGTTATTTTAGCTTGGTCCTACTCTCACTTTAGTTTATGTTCATTTATCTGGGGGCTAAAATCACTGTAGTATAGGGTATTTAAGCTTGTACCTTTGGATGCTAAGTTATTTAATACCATACATCCAGGACTAGATCAATGATCGTGCAATACAATTTATACATGATTGGAATGACCCAAAAAACCCCTAGGGTGTTGTTGTCACGACCCGACCCTACTCGGGCATGTGCCGCAACTACCCCAAGCCCACCTCCATAGGCCAGGGGCTGGCGAAAAGCGCCGAAGTCTAAACAACTCGGGAGGCCTTCGCCTGAGTACCTGTACACACACACACAGCACACTCAATGAAAAAGTGTAGAGTAAATGAAAAGACAAGTAATGAAAATGGAAACTGCTATTAATAAACCACAAAAGTGCATCGACCTGTAAATATTACAAGCAAGTGCTGAGGTAAAATGAAAAGAAAAGGGGAAAAAACATGCCAAACCATAAAAGTGCCACAACCCGGCAACAGGTGAACAAAAGAAAAACAGATAGGAGGGTCCCCCACCTGGACCTCGACTCCGACCACCACATGCGGTCCAAGCTCTCGAACTCCAAAGCTCCACTGAAGTCACGACCAACTTGTCCATTGTCTGCAAGGGCACACCAAGTGCAGGAAAAGCCCATGAAGGGGTGAGTATAAAAATACTCAGAAGGATACCCCAAAGGCTCGAGGGAGCAACAAAGGAGGTACTGAAGCGTGAACAATAGATTGAACAGAGAATAATAAAGGAGTACAACTGAGAGTGCAGTAAGAGTAACAGTAGAGATTCCAGCTCATCCCCACCAGAGGGAGGAAGTAGACTCGTCCAGACACAAGGAGCTAGAAATGGTGACAAGATGAACTTCTCGTCGAGTCTTCGCTACCTATAGTAGGAAAGTAGACTCATCTAACCACGAGAATCTAGACACAGAAAGCACGTGGCTTACCCTGCACGTCTTCACCTCTCTCGGAAGGGGAGTAACCAAAACGAAAGAAGTGGGTTCCAAAACAAGGTATATACATAAATATATATGATCTATCAAGAATCCCAAACAAGATCATAAGGGGATATCCATCCCGTAGCTCAGCCCAATAAAGTGAGTCGCCATCAGTCCCAGAAGTAACCATCATCAATGACCATCATCCCACACGTCTGCCCCAAACTGCAATCCAAGGGTTCAAATCACCGCACCTCGACACTATCCACTTTGGGTGGAACTGACTCACCTGCACAGTTTTAGGTCGCATCACATGGACGTGTCTTGGTGGGGAAAACACCCCTAGAACTTGAGAGTTCTAGGGAAAGATGAACCACACCTCGTCACCGCCCAGCAGTCGAGAGGTATGCTCAAAGGCAAAGCTGTCACATCACTGAACCATACAAACAAGGGTCCTGCTCTGGTAGCCATGAAGTAAATCCACATACTAGCCTATTAGAAAGGACGGAGTCTGAAATACCAACAGGTTCCCACTGCCCTGCCCTGTTGCAGGTTATTTCATAATAATCAATCGGGTGACCCACTGCCCAGCCCTACTGGAGGGTAAAGCCTAATACATCATCAAGTGACCCACTGCCTAGCCCTGCTGGATGGTAGACCTAGAATAAGTCGACAAGAGACCCACTGCCGAACCATCCAGGAAGGTAGACCTGGAATAAGTCGATAGGTGACCCACTGCCCAGCCCTGCTGGAGGGTAGACATGGAACAAGATTACAGGTGACCCACTGCCCAGCCCTGCTGGAGGGTAGACCTGGAACAAGACGACAGACGACCCACTGCCCAGCCCTGATAGAGCGTAGACCCTCAAGAGTCGTCGGTTGACCCACTGCCCAGCCTCACTAGAGGAAAAACCTGAAGAAGCCACTGAGTAACCCACTGCCCAGCCCCGCTAGAGGGTAAACCTAGATCTACTCTGGCCATCTCTATTGGATGGTATAACACTAGCCAACAGAACTCGGAGTGGGTATCATGCAACCACCCAACTCCAGAACAAAACTAGGGAAAGCCACTCAACCCAGCTGGTCTAAACCATCAAGAACAGAGGGACCCTATACATCATGACAGGTCAAAGGTGCGTAAAGCAGAACATGACACACACATGGGGCTCACATGACGTGTGGCCCCATGTCAACCAAGCGCACAAATGTTCTCAGGTATAAAAAACGACATGTACCTCCGAGCTTTCCCGTATACTCCCAGATTATACCACGTTTCCAACCCAAAGGCTAACGTGCACATGGTACCGGACGTCAATGTGAAGGGTGTAAACGTAACAACCCCAACTTTCCACCTCAACAGCTCTGGTATCGCCAACCACATCTCTTTAAACACCAACATCACTCTCCCAGGAGTGACACGATCACATGACAAGGGTCTTCTATAAACACGGTAGAAGAACCGCCACCAGGCACCTTCATATTTCCACATTTAATAATATAGAGTAAGATGCTCCACTTTCCTGAACAGATGACATTGTTGTAATCCTCATAGAAAAACATGTGAGATAGACTATATACTCACCTCAAATGGATATCCGATGGAAAATTTTCTAACACTACTTTATGTCAGAATGGAATCCCGTGATCCTGAGCCTGAGCCCTGAAAACAGTCGGGCACATCGCACCATTGCGATCCCCTCGGGAAAACACGTCAAAAGGAATTCTCACTTGATTGAAACGCATATCTGGAAAAAAAATATGCATTCTGGTGCACCGCACACAAGCGGTGCTATGTAGGACTCGCATCCTGGTCCTGAAACACAACGAATGACTCGCACTGTTGTGATCCTCTCAAAATAGTACACAAGTTTGACTAATCATTTGTCCAAAACGGACACCTGGTGATAATGCTGGAAATCACCACCAACTACCAAAATGGCCCTCATGGGGCCCGCACGAGTGTGCGGGATTAGAGAGGGAGGATAGATCCATTGCAATTCCCTCGCAAAACACCCAAAATAGACTGTTTTCACCCCCCGAACGGACGCCTGACGAAAAAGTTGTAAAGCGTTGCAGGCAGCTCGAAAGATAGGTCGTGAGCCCATGCCTCAACTCCGGCCTCACTGCCTGAAACTATATTGGAAAACTCCGCCTTGATGTTAGGGTTGCAACGCCACGGACGACACTCAAAACGGACTCCGGATGTGTCTGCGCCGTCCAAAACAAGAACCCTCTGGAGAAAACGTCATTCCACATAAAGGCGTGTCATGCCACCGAACTCCCGTACTGTTAATAAAAAATTCCCAAAATAGTCTAAAAGTGTTCCCCTTGATCCAAGGAACCTGTCGCCATAGACGGCATGCAAAATGGACATCCGTAGTGGAAAATACGGGCGTCCGAAAACTTAGGGGGCAAAGCCCCTTGGGCTAGACCGGCCGGTCCACCCAGCCTGGGCCGGCCCGGCTCGCAGCGCCAGCCCGCGGCTTAGCTGCGCTGGCCGGCCACGGACTAAGGGTCCACGCATGGAACGGACACGGTGTCCGGTCGCACCAGCCGCGTGAAGACCCACATCTCGCGAGTCTTGTCCTCGCACGTGGGGTCGCACACTGCGACCCATGGTCGCCGCACCCTGGCGGCTCACCACCACGCTGAGGCCCACCGCCTGACCTCAGCCGCCTCCTCCGCTGAAGGCCCACCATGCCCCCTGCTCACCCAGCCACTCCACCTCAGCCGCCCGATGCCTCCTCGCCCATGGAGCCCCGCCGTCCGCTCCTGGCCATTGCGCCACCACCTGCCGCCGCCCCGGACCACAGAAAAACACCTCGAAATCCACCTGAACATCGTCGGACACCCATGGACACCTCGAAGCTCGGAATTCAATATTGTAAATTGTTTCAGAAAGCTCAGAAATATTCCTACTCACATATGGACTTCACTTGACGAACAGAAAGCAATTCGACACATATAATTCAATTGGAAGGAAAATTTTGAATATACAACACAAACGGAAACTCCTACCACCAGGGGTGTAGCCCAACGCTTCGCGACGATCCACCAGACTACCGTGCCTTGTCAGAGAGGTGGAGGAGATAATGAGATTCCTCCTTCATCGTTTGGAGCTATTTGTTCCAGGGAAGAAGGGGGACAGGATATGGGTGGGTTAAGTGTTTAAATAGAAAACACTTAACCACCCGCTCGTCGGCCAGAACCCGAACTTCCAATGGGGTTGAGATTAAGCCTCCGCTAGGGTAAACACCACATTTTGAGCACAATGGCAGTCTTGGAATTTTAATCTGAGTCCCTGTTCAAAAGTTATTAAACTCAACGCCTAAGGCCGCCAAAATATGAAAACAGCCCCGGGGCCATTTTTCACTGACGGCCCGCACTCATGAAACATACACCCCTCCTAGGGTAAACGGAACATTCCGGACTCAATGGTGCCCTCAGTTTCCCAATCTGAGCCACCATTTAAGAGATACTGAGTTTAACCATTAAAATAATTAATTAATTAATTAATTTATCTGTTCAACGTTCCGAAAGTGACAGAGTGGTCCAAACGCCCTATGCCGACAAGTTTTATGTCATTACTAGGGTAAACACCCCATTTTGAAGCCATTCGTGCACTCAGAACTCTGTTCTGAAACACCATTTAGGAGTTATAACATTTTTTTTTGTTCCCAATGTGAAATCACTGAAAATTTAATTCTGGCCACACCGGGGCTCAGAATCGCACTCCGTCTGAAGGCTCTGCTATGGAATAATATCATAAAAATTCCCAATTCTTCTATAGCCAAAACCAGGTTCATACATCATTCCCTCCTTCATGTTTTTCGTCCCTGAAAAGAAAAACCAGGGAACAAATTTGGGTACTAAGCTCACACCTTGCTCTACCGTACCCAGAAGAACTATAGCACAGCTCTGCGCCACCACACACTAACCAAAGGATTGATCTGTTTCACGTGAGGTCTACCCTTGCTGATGACGTTCATAGGAGCACACACACTTCTTATCGGGTGAACCACACAGGAGACGTCGTACACCCACTCTAGCCTTTGGGGTTAGGTCAAGGCGGTAGGGAACCACGCCATCCCTTTGCACGGTCTCAACTGGCCCGAAGGCCCTCAGGGGTGGCTCGCCTACTTGGAAGAACCCCTACGTCACACTCTATGACTGGAATCACCGTTTGGACCTGGGACAAAACCTGGTGATTCCCTCCTTTAGAATATCCATATGGTGAAACACCCAAGGATATATGGTCATGCAAGGTTTCACAGTCGATGTCCCACGACCAAGAATCTCTTACATGCTCGAAAGGTGAAGGAGTCACTACTATCGACTGAAGATAAGGGTTCCACTCCTTTTACTCCACTAACATAGGTTTTCACTGATGCCCCACGTCACCCTTGTAACACCTCAACAAAGAGTTGGGAGAAAATCATTTCACACACAGAGTCTCACAATTATATTGAAAAAGTAGAAGAGATGTAGAGTGTACCTCTTATCACCACATGTTCGGCAGGATCACAGACATCCAAAGCTCGTAGTTGTCTGTTGTCCCAACTGTCAGCTCCCAGAACCTTTGGACCGCCTAATGGTGATGGGTAGACCTTGTAACATTTTCCTCCACTCCCAGCTCCTCCCGATCCTCTTCTAGCACCACCTCTCTGGGTACTATTCCGATCACGGTGCTGCCTCTATCATGGCGGCGCACCTGCTGCCTACCCAAAGCTCTCTGCATGCCTGGTCGGGCAGTACCGTGCTAGGTGAACTCGCCCATCGCAAGCATAGCACCAGTACTCTCTGGGCTGCACTAGTTCCCTCCAGCGCCACTGTGGTTTATGAATACCCCCTGAGTCCAGTTGTCCAAAAGCCACCTGCGTCGAGGTTTTTCTTGACGACGATCGCTAGCTGCGGCAGACGTCTTGGCTCTGTCGATCCTACTGCCACCACTGACTGTAGAACGCAACATTAAGCCCTCTGTTTCTAGCACCTTCTCTAGCACCCCATCATATGTGGAAATTACCAAGGGTAATATGATAGCATGAATCTCTCAGCAGAGACCATGCTCAAACATCCGCACTCGGATGTTGCCGTCATGGACCAAGTCCGGGTAAAAGCATGCACGGTCTGCGAAACTAGCAGTGTACTCGGCCCTCGTCATCCCTCCCTGCTGAAACTATAGGATCTTCTGAATCCGAACGGAGCGTAAGAAGGAGGGGAAAAAACAACTCATGAAACAACAACTGAAAGTCACCCCACGAAAGCGACGACTCATCAAGAAACCGAGTCACCAGACTCCACCAACGCCAAGCTTCCTCGCGAAAAAGGCCGGCGTCCAAAGCAACCATAAGATCTACCAGCGTCTGCCCAAGCCTGAAAAAGGAAAACCACTGTCTCTAGCCAAACCTCCTCTTCTTGAGGGTCTGTCTCACCACCGAACCTTAGTGGTCTCTGCCGCTGGAACTCACGGAGCGCGCTCAACCTACGCTCAAGCTCAGTGTGCTCTGTTAAAGCTTTCTTCTGCTCAAAAGGTGGGGGTGCTGCTACCGGCCCACCCAGAGAAAGGGTCTCACATGATGGGTCCTGGACTGAGGCGTCATAGCTCATAGGGTCTTCGTCATGAACCAATGCTGGTATCTTGGCCGGTTGTCTTCGCAGAAACATCCTGAATATTATCAAGGAGTGTCGCGGTCAGATGATCATATATGTATATAACAGTAACAACACTTGGGAGCTGACTCAATAAGGACAGTCAAAGACTCAATCCTACATGATGCACAAACAAAGTTTCCCTGCAACTAGTGTCTCATCATGCCGAGTCAACATGTGGGTTATCAAGGTCCTGGTGAATGGATACGTCGGCTGTCGCACAATCACTGGACTCCTTGGCCTGAGAGCCGCTATTGAGACACGTTAACACTATTTCCCTAAATCCCAACCAATTCCTCTAATTTTAGGGATGTCCGAACATCGTCCCAAGAAATAAACCTCCCTCTGATACCACTTTTTCATGACATGACCCTACCCAGGCTTGAGCAGCAACTACCCCAACCCCGCCTCCATAGGCCAGGGGCTGGCGACAATTGCCGAATGATAAACAACACAGGGATGTCTTTGCCTGAGTACATGTACACACACACATAACACTCAATGAAAAAGTACAGAGTAAAAGAAAAGACAAGTAATGAAAATGGAAACTGCTATAATTAAACCACAAAAGTGCATCGACCTCTAAATAGTACAGGCAAGTGCTGGGGTAAAATGAAAATAAAATGGGAAAAACATGCGCCCAACCAGAAAAGTTCCACAACCCAGAAACAGATGAACAAAAGAAAAACAGCAAAGAGGGTCCCCCACCTGGACCCTGGCTCCGAACACCACACACGGTCCAAGCTCCTGAGCTCCTAAGCTCCATTGAAGTCACGACCAACCTATCTATCATCTACAAGGGTACACCAAGTGTGGGAAAATCCCAAGCAGGGGTGAGTATAAAAATACTCAGTAGGATAACCGGAAGGATCGAGGTAGCAAAAAAGGAGGTACCAAAGGGTGAGAAATAGATCGAACATGGAATAATAAAGGAGTATAACCGAGAGTGCAGTAAGAGTAACAGTAGAGATTCCAGCTCAACACCATAAGAGGAAGGAAGTAGACTCATCTAGACACAAGGAGATAGAAAAGGTGAGAAGAGGAACTTCTCATCGTGTCTTCACTACCTATAGCAGGAGAGTAGACTCATCCAACCACGAGAAGCTAGACACGAAAAGCACGTGGCATACCTCGGGCGCCTTCGCCTCTCCTTGAAGGGGATTAACCAAAACCCATGAAGTGGGTATTAAAACAAGGTATATACATATATATATGCTCTGTCAAGAAGCCCGGACAAGGTCGTAAGGGTATCTCTATCCCGTAGCTTAGCCCAAGAAAGTGAGTTGCTATCAGTCCCAGAAGTGACCATCATCGATGCCTAGCATCCCACACATCTGCCCCGAACTGCAAGACAAGGGCTCAAATCACTGCACCTCGACACTATCCACGTTGGGCGATACTGACTCGCCCATAAAGTTTTAGATATTTTCAAAAGGACGGGTCTCGGTGGGGAAAACACCCCATGAACTTGAGGGTTCTGAGGAAAGTCGAACCACACCTTGTCACTGCCCTGCAGTCGAGAGGTCTGCTCAACGGAAAAGTTGTCACATCACTAACCAATACAAAAAAGGGTCCTTCTATGGTAGTCATGGAGAAAAGACACAGACTAGCCTAGTAGAAAGGACAGAGTCTGAAATACCAATAGGTGACCCACTACCCAGCCCTACTGGAGGGTATTTCATAATAAGCAATCGGGTGACCCACTGCCCAGTCTTACTGGAGGGTAAAACCTAATACATCATCAGGTGACCCACTGCCCAGCCCTTCTAGAGGGTAGTCCTGGAATAAGTCGACATGCAACACACTACCCAGCCCTGTTGGAGGGTAGACCTGGAATAAGTCGACAGGCGACCCACTGCCCAGGCCTGCTGGAGGGTAGACCTGGAACAAGACGACAGGATACCCACTGCGCAACCATGCTTGAGGGTAGACCTAGAACAAGATGACATGCAATCCACTCCATAGCACTGCTAAAGGGCAAACCCTCAAGAGTCGTCGGGTGACCCACTGCCCAGCCTCACTGGAGGGAAATCCCAAAGAAGCCAATGAGTAACCCACTGCCCAGCCCTGCTGGAGGGTAAACCCGAATCTGCTATGGACATCTCTTCTGGATGGTACAACACTGGCCAACAGAACTCATAGTGGGTATCATGCAACCACCGAACTCCTAAAAAAACTAGGGGAAACCACTCAACTTAGCTGGTCTAAACCATGGAGAATAGAGGGGCCCTCTATGTCGCGAGAGGTCAATGGTACGTAAAGCAGAACACAACACGCGCATGGGGCCAACACGACGTGTGGCCCCAAGTCAACCCCCACCAAAAACACAAACATTCTTGGGTATAGATAACCACATATACCTCCATGCGTCCCCGTATACTCCCAGATTATACAACCTTTCCAGCCCAAAGGCTAATGTGCACACGGTACCCGACGTCAATGCGAAGGGTGTAATTGTAACAACCCCAACTTACCACCTCAACGGCGCAGGCATCGCCAAACACATCTCATTAAACACAAACATCACTCTCCCAAGAGTGAACGTAATCACATGCCAAGGGTCCACTATAATCACGGTAGAAGAACCGCCACCAGGGCACCTTGATATTTCCATAATTAATAAGATCACGTAAGAGGGTCTACTTTCTTGAACAGATTACACCGTTGTAATCCTCGTTTAAAACACGCGAGATAGGCAACTTACTCGCCTCAAATGGATATCCGATGGAAAATTCGCCAACACCACTTTACGCCCGAACGGTGTCACGTGATCTCGTGCCTCAGCCCCGAAAACAGTAGGGCGCATCGCACCATTGCGATCTGCTCGGGAAAACATGTCAAAAGGACTGCTCACTTGAGTGTAATGGATATCCGGAGAAAAAGATGCATTCCGAAGCACCGCAAATGAGCAGTGCTACGTGGGACCTGCATCCCGATCCCAAAACACAACGAATGGATCTCACCGTTGTGATCCTCTCGAAAAAGAACACAAGTTTGACTAATCACTTGTCCAAAATGGACACCCGGTGATAAAACTGGAAATCACTACAAACTCCCAAAATAGCCCTCGTGGGGCCTGCACCAGCGTGCGGAATTAGAACGGGCAGATTGCGCAATTTCAATGCCCTTGGAAGAACACCCAAAATTGACTGCTCGCACACCCCGAACGGATGTCTGACGAAAAAGTAGTAAAGTGTTGCACGTAGTTTGAAATATGGGTTGTGGGGGCCATGACTCAACTCTATCCTCAATGCATAAAACCATAATAGAAAACTATACTTCGATTCCAGGGTTGCAATGCCGTTGACGGCGCTCAAAACGGACGCTAGATTTGTCTGCGCAGCCCAAAACAAGAACCCCCAGAGAAAACGCCATTCCACTTAAAGGAGTGTCATGCCACCGAACTCTTGTACCAGGAATTAAAAATTCCCAAAACCATCTCAAAGAATTCCCCCCAATCCTTGGAATGTGTCTCTGCAGACGGCACACAAAATGGACGTATATATTGGAAAATACGGGCGTCCGAAAACTGAGTGGGCAAAGCCCCTTGGGCAGGACCGGCCTGGGTCAGCCCGACTCGTAGTGCCGGCCCGCGGCATAGCCGCGTGTGCCAGCTGTGGACTCATGGTCCATGTGCAGACTGGCCATGAGGGCCGATCACGCCTACCTTGTAAAGACACACGTCTCGCGGGTCTTGTCTCCGCGCGGGGGTTGCGCATCGCGACCCCGCAGTCGATGCACCCCAGCGGCTCGCCGCCGTGCCCAGGCCTGCCCCCTGACCTCGGCCGCCTTCTCTGCTGAAGGCCCGTCACGCCCCCAGCTCACCCAGCCACTCCACCTCAGCCGACCGACGCCTCCTTGCCCAGGGAGCCCTGCCATCCGCGATTGGCTGCTAGGCCACCGCCTGCCACCGCCCCGGACCGCCGGGAAACACCCCGAAATCCACCGGAACTTCGTCCGACAGCCATGGACAGCTCGGAGCTCAGAATTCAAAACCGTAAATTGCGTTGGAATGATTATAAAGATTCCTACTTGCGTATGGGTTTTTCTTGATGAACGGACAGAAATTCGATGAATATAACTCAATTGGAAGGAGAATTTAGAATATACAACGCAAACGAAAACTCCTACCTACAGGGGAGTAGCCTGACGCTTCGTGACGATCTGCCGGACTGCCGCACCTCACCAGCATGGTGGAGGAGAGGAGGAGATTTCTTCTTCGTCGTTGGGAGATATTGGCGCCAGGGAAGAAGGGGGAGAGGAGAGGGGAGGTTTAAGTGTTTAAATAGAAAACACTTAACCACCCGCCCATCGGCCCGAACCCGAATATCTGGCGAGGTCGAGATTAAGCCTCCCCTGGGTTAAATGCCACATTCTAAGCACAATGGAGGGCTCTAAATTTTAATATGAGGCCTTGATCAAAAGTTATTAAACTCAACGCCCAAGTCCGCCACATTACAAAAACGCCCCGGGGCCATTTTTCACTAACGGCCCGCGTCCGCCAAACTTACCCCCCTATTAGGGTAAACGGAATGTTCTGGAATCAACGGTGCCCTCAGTTCCCAATTAGAGCCACCATTTAATAGATACTGAGTTTAACCATTAAAAAAATAAATTAATTAATTACTTTATCCGTTTAATGTTCCGAAAGCGAGCAAGGGGTCCAAACGCCTCGCGCCGACATGTTTTATGTCGTTCCTAGGGTAAACACCCCATTCTGAAGCCATCTGTTCACTCAGATCTCAGATTCAAAACACTGGTTAAGAGTCATACCATTTATTTGGCGTGTCCAGTGTGAATGCATTGAAATTTAATTCTGGCCACACCGGGGCTCGGAATCGCACGCCGTCTAAAGGCGCTGCTCTGGAATAATATCAAGAATATTCCAAAGTCTTCTATAGCCAAAAACTGGGTTTTTATAGTTGTGTTATTCCATGGTGTTTTGGAAGCTCATGAGGAGAAGAGCCTCTCTCTACAAGGTGTAGATTCCTTGAATTGGAAAGCCAAATCCATTTATCCATCAATATCATGGGTAAAAAATGGTGTCTCCATGACTTTCCAATGTCCATAGATGGTTTTAGATATGGTATGTGTGGATGGTTGTAATGTTTTGAATCCTAATACTTCTTCGATTATTTGATTATTGATTCTATAAATCATGTGTCTTGGAGTATGAATCATTGAGTAACATAATGGGGAATATAGATATGGGATTACCCAAATCACCTCAAGTTGTTGAGTTCTGCCACTATGTCACCAAGGCTCACGAGTAATTGAATTCATTTATTTTTAGGATTATATTCTGATAACTATATGTTCATAGAAATTTTTCATGATTCCATTGGTATTACATGCATGGAAAACTAGAGTTCATCTCTACTAGTTTCCCTAGGCTATAAATGATTTATGATGTCCCATGTACCTGAGAAATGAATTTTGATAATGATATAAAGCTATCTAGTCAAGGATATGGAACCCTATGTAATTTCTTCTCTTAATTTGAAGCTCGTTCCCTACACCCTATGGATTTGAGTCACAATGTGTAGGCCATCAAAAAGATTGGGAATGTAGGTTAACATTTCAATTTTGAGAATGGTTAAAACACATGGTAACATATCATCAATAATGTAAAATTTTCTTGAATGGTTCGGTTATGTGAATTGTAAATCATGGTCCAATTTGATCATACCATGGTTAAGGTATGGTAAAATCGTGATGGGAATGCACTAGAACTCCGTATGGTGCATGGTGTTTCCATGATGATGTCAGGGTCACACGAGTCCCAAAGATATCTATATTAGGCCATGATGTATCCAGTTAGAGGGTCTAAGACGATATGCATAAATATAAAGGTCTTGTAGAGAGATATATATTTCATTACTAGGTCTATGGAAGAATTTTGGTGACCTAAAATACCAAAATAATGATGTTTTATTTACGAAGAATTTAATATTCATGAAGGGTTACAACATCCTAAATGTTTTTCCCCACTTAGTGAACATAATATCATGATGTGGAGATGCAAAAAACTATTACTCAATATTTTTCCTAGATTAGGGGGGTCTAGTGACCATGTCATTTCATTAAATAGGGATAAAAATAGTCCATATAATATTTTTTCTTTATTTATTTTTCTTTACTTTTCGTGTAAACAATCGTATGAAGAAGTCAAAGAGAGGAGGCATGGGTTTTTCATAGGCTACACTTTGTGGGGTTTTATCCCAAAATATTTTGTGTCTCGTTCACTGGTAGTTTATGGTCACGATAATTTGATCATTATATGTCATTTTTTATTTTGATACAACATTGAAAAATGTGTAGGTAGATTATGGTCATGATTCACAAAGACTTAACTAGAGTGAGTTGTGACAAAAGAACCTGATTTTGATTACAACGACTAAGATTACCCCTACATCATTCTATGTGGGAGATAAAAATGTTTTAAATAATGATATGGGGTTCTTAGATCATGAGTAATGATATGAGAAAATCATACCAGGGATGGAACAGAACACCCACAGGTGATGAGTTACTCCACACTATCTTTAGGCTCATGAGAATTAGAAAGACACTAAAACTCAGACATGTAATATATGATTGGAAAGTTTCATCCCTGGTAAATCAATATAATGTTCATGTAGTGAGATATAATTTAATTTTCAATAATCATGAACTGTTTTTAGAAACCCATGTGACTCAGTATTGGGGATGTGGTAAATGGTTAGGGATTGTACAAGATTGCAGAAGCACTATGTATTATTGTTGACTACGGTAAATATTTTGTGTTCCATTGATAATAATGTCTGATGATATGGGAGTTTTTACATCCTATAGTGGGAATGTATTAGTTTCACAATATTCATTTTATGTGACCATGAAAGATACTATTTAGTTTAATGTCATGTTTTAATGATATTGGAATCATCATTGAAATTTGTTCAAGATATATTAAATGTACAATTATAACAAATGTTGATAAGACTCGTATGTAAGACAAATTAAATTCTATAGATTAGTCCCTATATAGTCATGTTTCATTTTTTTATCATTTTTCATAGAGGGGACTCAGATCATAGATCCGAGAATCACTATATATCATGTGATAATAAGAATCTAGCTACACATAGTTCATGAACTAGAATATCTATATGGATTTTTGTACCATACATATAGGGGGGATTGTTATAGATGATTACTATATTTGTTCCCATGATAGGGGATCCCAGAATCACTACATATCTAATGATTATAGGAACTATGGCACACATAGTTCTCAATGTACCATGCAGTTTAATGTCATGTGAAAAGACATTGTCTTCCTGATGTGGAAATGGGAGTTGTGGCTAGACCCATGGATGGAAATAAAGGAATAACAACAAATCCTATTGTAATATTAATCAAACCATGCATTCTTATTAAAACAAAAAAAAATCATGCACATTTTTGAACTACACAAATGGATGGTGAATTCTTTATCATGTCGTGAATGGACCAATATTTAGGCTTACGGAATCCCGACATATCTCATTGAAATGAGAATCATGATGTACATAGTTCTAGGATCCCATATAGTTTAATGTTGTGTGTTTAAGAAATAAACTGTGTATATTTACATATTGTTTTAAGGATAAGGGTCATCTAGTATGAAATGGATGTAAAACTATGTATAAGACCAAAAGAGTGTTTGGTCAATGTTACGTATCTTATCATTGAAGGATTCAATCAACACGTAGTTCATATAATTAAAGAATCCCAATTTGGAGGTGACTCCCACATGTGGATGAGGAAATTTCATCCTTAATTCAAATAGATATATCTCATGTGTGATGAGTTGTTAGTGAGATGTTGATTCTCATGGATTTTAACATCATGAAATGTGGAAATCATTGGTGTTGTTTAACGTCAGGTGCTAAAGACCTATTTCGCATAGTTTAAATATATGTGGTTAGGATGTGAGATGTTGTGCAGAAAAAAGTATTTCTACGATAAAATGGGTTTCCTATTTTGAATGAAGATGAATAATTGTGTAATCCACTCATTTTATCTTCATGCTGTGAGGATATACACCACAATGTTTCGAATCATGTGGTCAGGACATTGGATATTGTGTTATTTAAAGACTTTCTACAATTATTTCATTATATTAAAATAAATTAACATGAAGCAATATGGGATACATGATGTTTAAAATCATGAAATGAGGACATGATCCATACAATTTAGCATCATGTGGTTTGGACATGAGACACTATGTAGCTTAATTTCTTACAACTAGGACATCGGCCACCCATTATGAATGGTGATAGAGAACTAGGGGATATATGTAGTTTAACACCATTTCATGAGGAATTATTCAATGTAGTTAGCTTCTTGTGGTGGGGAACTGAGACATTGGGTAGATTGAATTCTTACCTTAATTGCATGAAATTTAATTACAGTTATGAAAAGTGTTTATTGCCAAACCTGCCATTTTTGGGTGGGTGTGACACATTCCCCATCCATTATTTCCACTGAGTAGGATCCATTTTTATAGACCTTATATATGATATAAGGCCCTTCCTATCTGTGTTCCATCATTCGAGGATTCTTCCATCCAATCATTAGTGCTCAGAGAAACAACACCAATTATCTGTTAAGGAATTAATAGAGGAAGAACTTTTTGTTGAAATCATATGTGATTAAATTCTAATATACTTCATGGTTGTGAAATGTTTTCAACCTATTCATATCAATGAATTCTATCTAATTTAGACACATTTTTTGATTTCTTATGTTAAAGATATTTTCGCATATGACTGATTCAATTAAGGGAAACATGAATTCTATGGGGATTATTTTCTCATTCAAATATACCACTGAACAGGAAAATTTATTTCTAGTAGTTTTGGGGTGGTATGGTAGTCCCATAATGCATGAATTAGTTTATTATCTAGGGAAATCATGTCATTATTCACCATTTTATAGAGTAACATTTGAAAATTTCTTGTTGAAGGATTCCATTTTTCCCTTTTTTAGGCATGATATTAGGATGTTTTATTCGACATGATGTTGCACACCTTGTATAATATCCTCAATTCCCTAGAAAAGATGATGGTGGAATTGTCCATTAAAATTGTTTGCGGGCCCTAAACCTAGAGATAAAATCTGATTTGTAAAATTAGATGATAATATTTATCCAAATATCCTTGAGTGGAATTTCTTCATCTCATTTTGATAATATTCCATTATTAGTAAGGATATACAAGAACTTATTTACATTTGATAGGGGAAAGGCCCTACAATATAAATTCCCACAAAAAATGTCTAGGAATATTGAGATTTATGTTGATATTATAAGGGTTGGTATATGATTTTTACATAGATATGGAACCCATGACAATTTCTGGTGAATTTCAATCAATTGTGTATCATGGTTTTCTAGTAATATAATAGTTTCTAGATTTGGTGGGAGTGTATGGTCCCGAAATGTTGATCATTGTAGAATCCCACATAGACATATTCCATTTTTCATAGATCTCTCTTTATGGTATGCATCTAAGGATGATTTCATCAGAGCCTCACGTATAGAAGATTTTTTTTTCTTATTTGCGTCATTCTCCAAGGTAATGTTCATTGCACGTCACTGAATATGTTCACTTCCAACTCAGTCTACTAGAATGCTTCCATTTTAGAGATAACTAATTATTGGATCTAACCATCCATGGGTGGATATTTGTTCATCAAACACTGGGGATATGTTTACATGATTTATTTCTCCAATATAATATATTATTAATAAAGATAAAATTCATTTGTGCATCATATAGATGACTTATTCAACCAAATCAGGTTCGATAAGGATAATGGAATCATTAAAAAACGTGTCAGTGTGATAAATCATTGATCAGAAGAATGATGAAATGTGGGATCAAAAGAGAATTATACACTTAGCCTACAAACAAAGCCATTAAAAGTGTCAAATTCACCATTTTCAATTATATATTAACCATTAATATGATTTATCACTTTTTATGATTCCACATTGATATTTATTTAGTATATTGGTGGATGTAGGTATAGTTATAAGATAGTTATAAGGGAATGGAATTATGCCACATTATTTTTATCGTCTTATTATTGGGTAAAAGAAAAAGGAAAAAAGTAAATATATAATGACATAAAATCTCTAATAAAACTTTTTTGATCTTATAATATTCCATACTTATTTGGATTGGACATTCGGAGGCACAATCAAAATTCATATCCCATGTCTAGGGAGTGTCATGGGCATAGAAAAAACATTTATTTGGGAGTTTAGTATCTAACAATGTACTTTTAAGGGATGAATGCTCAATAAAGAAATCATCCAGGTGGTTCAGTTTTACCACCTATTGTAATATGAATTGGATGTCATATTATTGAAGAATAATGGCCCATTAGGCCAGATTCCCATTTGGCATGGGGTGGAAAATGATTTACTAGAGTAGATAAATACGATATACTGAATATAATTTTTTTGTTTCATGTAACTTCAAATCTTCCAAACTGCATAATACATGTGGAAAGTAGTTCATTTATACATATTAGAATCGGGTCTCAATACGTAACATTTTTTTGATGAAGTAATATAGACTACTCCTTACATCTTTATTCTATTTGAGGTTGGTGCCATTTAAGCCTTTTAGGACCCCAAATAAAATACATTTTTCTCTCGCTACACTAGTTCCCTCATGAACAGTGTGTTTAATCGACACTTAATGATAAATTTTATGGATTCTTGGTTATCCCCAAAACATCGGTAGGAGATTCCCTTATTCATTTTCATGGAGAATGTTTGATATTTCCCGATCAAGTTGGATATAAACTATTGAAATTGTGGGAGGTTCCCTTGGGATTCCCCTGAGTTCATTTAGAGTTATAGGGGTGAATTTTTCTTAATTTCACTAGTCTCATAGGTGTAATACTCGATGACGCTGTGATGTACCAAAAAGCCAAGGAACATCCCATATGTTACCCCAAATGCACAGTGTAGTGTATTCATCTTCAGAAAATTCTTTAGTATCTTGTCAAACTATATTTGATGGTTTATAATGTCATCACACCACTCTTAGGATTTTACCACCAATTTGTCACCAATTAATTTTGATATCCTTCCCCATAATAGATTAATTATATGATTAGTAGCATGTAGATATTTGGCTTCAGTGTTCTTTAAGACAAAGAGAATGACTTTATAGTAAAATATACCATGGATTTGTTTAAAGGCAATAACTTCTTCATATTCAAGGGATATATTTATCTGACTGTACCTTCAATACCCAACTGTGGAGGATAGAACATTGGTGATTTTAATATTCTTGATAACGAGTCTTCTGATCAAAAATGAGAAGTCTTAATTTGGGGAATGAAGATTATTATATCTTAAATCAATATAGAATCTATTTTGTTTATTCTTTTACTTGATAGGGACAATATTAAAAATCTAATGTGGGTATTTATTTTATTATAAAGAGATTTCATTGATCAATTTGTCAAATTTACATTCTACTTTACTATCATGAGAGGGGTGTATCCTCCTAGTGGTCAATTCCAAGAGTAAACATATCATTGTTTCATTATAAATTCTATGTATATCTCTTTCTATTTTATAATAATGGAGTCAATAATGATTGTAGGTTTTGGGAGTTCTTATATTACAAATTTTACCTTCTTGATCTCATCAATGGGGGTGAGGATACTATCATAGAATGCAGGAGGGGAGTTCCTGAGGTCATTATATTCTTTTTCTACTCCAATTCTTGTGGATGAATTTTGAGTCTGAGATGAAAATTTGGTGGAATATGTATAACTATAGAGGTGAGAGGTTCTATAAGAAAAGATATTAACATCATATATTACTAGAATCATTATGGAATAATACCATAGATTATTTCTTTTCACAATATCACACAGAATAGGAGGGAATTGAAACTCAGGGAATAGTTCTATTGGATCAACCAAATATATGGGGAGCACATAGTCTCTGTTGAGAATACGCCAGGGATTATTTATGGCTAGTACAAAATCCTTTGGTGGATTTAACATTAATATAATCATCCAACATTTGTTATTTTCGTCGAATTTTGAAGAAACCTTCTTCAACATTTGTATCTTTACATGCCTCAATGTATTCTCTTTCACCAAGAAGTATGTTGACTTTCCATCAATGGGTTATTTCATAAATTATAGGAATGTAAAAGGTACCCCCATGTGACTATGGAACCAGTGACTTATGAGATGGTAATTATATGCACTATATTATTAGATAACCATAAACATAATGACTTATGTGAGATCATATATCTAAAAATTGAATTATTTGTTCCTGTGATGTATTTTCCCATGATAATCATACCCTTTAATGGTCAAATTATAGGTGAAAAAAATATATGTTGATATATACCAATCATTGGGGTGATTGAATTGGAATGTGATTTTCCTTGACACCATTTCAATTATATCCCTTCATATATCAATTTTTTGGGTTTACGCAAAACATTTAGTCTTCAGGTGTGTCTTTGAATTACCTCTTATTGATCATGCTATATAATGAGATCATGACCTAGGATTCTACTAACACAGTATTCACACAACATACCTCATCTTTAGAAAATTGTGCCTAAAATTTTACTATTATTTTGATAGATCATAATGAGTAGCTATTTTTGATTGTTTGAATGATTAAGGAAATCTAGGTCTGACATATTGGATGGGAAAGCTGGTAGGTATTTCAGAATGACGTACTTTAGTGATAGTAGTCTATGATACCTAGGGGTGTTCATTGACACATATCTTCAGATCAAATAAATTTGAAGGGGTGGGCATAGTGATTGTTCATTGGTTTATGGTGTATCTGCTTCCAATAGATCAGGTCACAATGACCTTACATGTTGGAAGATATAATCAGATAATCGAAACCCTAATAAGATGTTATGCAAGGAAACACAGTGTGGTTGAAAAAAGGTGAGAACCTATACATAATCATGTATTTCTTGGGATTTTTAGAGTTTTTAACCATTGGTATCTGCAATATATATCTTCTGTCTAGGAATTTGGATGAAATCTTGGGTTTGAAAATGCCAGTTTTATCCCCTATATCTTATGTTCTAGTGCATGTGGTTTTTTTTCTCCCTAGGTTATTTCGAGGAAGTCATATATGGAGGAATATTCATAATTATTTAATAAGCCATAAAAGGGAAACATATTTACTAAGCCAACTACGATATCTTTATCGGATGAAGGTTCTATTTGTAGGGGATATGCCAAAATTTGGGAGGTTAATGGGATGAAATCTGCTTGATTCAGAGCTTCTATTAGACCAGAATATGACTCTCAGCTTTTTTTCTATTCATATGTTAGATAGCAACATTGACCTTCATGAGACATATCAAATTTATCCCTCTTTAGTGGTGGAGATATTGTAGATCTATGCAGCTATTCTCTCAAAGTGGTATGATCTCGATCAACTATTTTATGATCCATCATGTTGTTGAACTTATAACTATTTCTCATTGGATTATTCTTTTATTACACACTTCTTATGATTGGGTGATTGTTATTCATGACACCTTCTCTAAGGAGTTATCTAAAACAACATATCCAAATTCGACCACACTATGAAGGATGTCATTGAAGATAATGTATTCATTTATATTGAAAACCATCCTTTAATGGAAAAAGCAATTGGTTTGGATGGTTGGTGTGGTTAACCTCAATATTATTCTTGGTTTATTGTAGTTTAAGATCATCAGTATATAGGGTAACTAAGATATAACCTGAGATATGTTCATTTTGGAAGAGGTATGATTTATTTGTATGTTCCTCAAATCCATTATGACCCTTATTTATTTTTTATTTTGGATGAGGGTGATTGTAATTATTTATCTACTTGACATGATCTTATGGGGTTGTTCCTAACCTATTGAGGTGAAGGAATGGGAAATGAATCTTATTTGAGGGTCACTGTATACATTTCATCCTTTCTGATCCATTACCCCAATGCTGAAGTCATGAGTCAAGATTTAACTCATGTTAAATAAATGGAATCCTCTAGATGTGTTTCCAATTAGGAAAAAATATGGAACCAACCAGGGTTCTTTATTTCTATCATAGTATTACAAAAAAACATCCTAGATATTCTTAGAATAGAGTTCCAACAATTCTTCCTAGTATAAAGGAATCTAGATTGAATTGGTTAAATCATTCTATCTATATATGAATTCAGACACCCTCTAATTATGATAGTATTTTCTATTCATTAGTTCAATAATTTTCGTTCTCCTCAGGGTGGACCTGAACACAAAATGTAATTGATTATGTCGGTCTTCCCATCATACAATTGATCCTTCTAAAAGGGAAAGGTTATAGAAAAATTTGTAGACCTATCACAGACAATAGAAAACACCACATATTTTTTTAGTGTTGTTTATCTCAAGGGATGATCAGTAGACCACATACAGATATGATGTGTTTGAGAACCCTTTCAGGGTATCTCAATCCAGAAGAATGTGAGAAGGTATGATTGATGAAATTGTGGGGAGGAAATGTGTCATACACCCATTCAGGAGATGTCTCTCTCTCATGTTTCATAGTTGTGCATCTCGTATCCATGGATCTAATTTGAGTATCCATGAACATGATGAAATTGAGAAGTTAAATTTGTACTATTTTTTAGTTCCCTCTATTCTACAGGGAGAATGAGAGTCTATAAATGGTGTCCTTATCTTCATCTCTCAGTGAGTTTTGAACCATGAATAGATTTATTGGTTTTCCTAGTTATGTAGAGGTTGTCATCAAAACTGAGGGAAGTCACATTTATTTTTTACTTCCCTATTTATAAATACAGTATCTTTATATCTAGAGATGATCTAACTCTCAGATTATACAATTATAAGTAAATATTATATATGAGGAAGAATATTCATGTCTTCTTAAAGAAATTTCCTAGTAGAAATATTTCCCTAGAGTAGATCCTCTTTGAGTTTTATGATAGTTTGTACTTGTTTGTTATATTACGAAAAATGTTATTACATGGAATGAACTATGATTAATTAGGCTAGTGATTGGGATGTAGCCACACCTTTCCATTTATGAAGTCATATGCTACAATTATAAGTAAATATATTGGGCCACACATTTCCATTTATATTCTAGTTATGTGCATCCTTAGTTGGTTGATCTAAATCCCCATCATCTCAATATACATTTTCTGTGTTGTGGCCCAATGTATTTGTGTCCTAGTTGAGCATATATTTTTAATATTGGTAAAATTCATTGATTTATATCCCAAAGTAGTGGTTTCCCAATTACTTTCAATGCATCATGAAGATTATTAAATGCCAATAGTAGGGTCATTCCTCAAAACCTTAGATGTATTGTCCATTTTATATTTAGATACCTATGGATTCTGATTTCCTCCATCATACAATCCAACTACATTGGACTATAATTAATGACTTTAAGGTTGTTTCTAGTTGGTGTTTCTAAATGGGCCTTAAATAGAAGAGTTTTTTTGTATGACATGATTAACGAATGGGATACTAATAATCAATATTTACCAAAAAAATGTAGATGGATGATTTTATTTTTTCTACTAATGAGGTTGGAAATTCCACCGGTGTGGTAGGCTAGGGGTTATCCATCGGAAAAATTATAATTGATAGATCTTATTGTTTAGGATCTAATACGTCAAGTGAAATATTTCATTATTCCTAGGATAGGAGTTGAGATATAAATTACCCAATACTAGCATGAAGGGATTGATATAGAATTTATAAAGATGTCACTAGAACTATGTTATAGGATGATGAAACTAGTGACAATATTTATGATATAAATTCCTCCAACTAAATATTCTGAGTAGTTTTTACATCCAGTGATGATATTTCCAAAATCCCCTTTGAATTTAATCATTTGAAAGGAGAAGGTAATGGTAGATATCTCCCCATCCTGGTGAGAATGTCCACTCCTATATGGATGATATGTTAGCCACTATTGTGGCCTTCTAATGTGATGTAGCTATTATCACATAGAAGAGGGGTGTAATGGTAGCTCATGATGAGATTCATTATCTACAGGGTTTCATCGGGTTGATTAAAACATTGTAATATATGGTTGAAGTGAATTCACATTTCTTTGAGGAGACTAATTCAAAGAATGTTGTGCTATAATATTTATTTATTTGTGATTTCATATCACTTTTGAGTTAGGGGTATTCTGTTGTAGTGGACAACTATCGTGATCGTTACCTAGTCCCTGGATTACAGTAGAGCTAATTATATTAGAGGAAACCATTTATGAGGGGTTTTTGTAGTTCAACATGTTTTCAAAATTGTAATTATCTATCAATTTCCCAGAATAAAGTACATATACAAGATTTCGATTAAAAAATAATATTTTTAGGAGCTATAAATCAATGGCGGGATGCATGTTTCATACCTACTCAATGATTTTCTGGTTATGCTTTTGAGATATAGGGATAAAATCTAGGTATAGCTAACAATGGAGTGTCTTCATAGTCTAGAGGTAACCCTTGTATTCTACATAATAAAGGTATCTAGTTTGTAGTCACAAATGTGAAGCCCACATATTTTGGCATAGAAAATTCTTGCACTCCTTTTTTTAGCTCATTAAGGATCTCACGATTAGAGTTGGAAAAATAAATAAAAATCTATTTCTAGAATGTTTCAAGATAACCCTCTTTATATATCAATTTCAGCTACCTTATCCTAATATATACACACCTCCATCAAGTTATATGTCATTATATGATTATTGGGTTCTCCTTTTGTCTAAGGTGGAGTGCAATTGGATGTTGATAAAGAACTATATACCACTAACTATGATTTTTTAAGAAAATCTCTTCATGAAGGAGTTTTCGATTTTAACACCACTTTAAATATAGGATTCAATGAAATCAAAGGATTTTCTTGTCTGATGGAGATATCACTATGGGGTGGTTTACCTTGAAGGAAATGAAGATTATTGTCTCTTTTATACTTATCCACATGATCATGTGGATGACTTTAATACTATTAATGTATTCTTCTTATTTGGGGAGATGAAATACCCATGGGGTTTTTAGAATGCGTCTAAAATAGTCTCAATGACACCAGAATGGATCATATTAACAATATGGGCCTTATTCTATTTCATGACCATAATAATCATACCTATCATTTGGAATTATAAATCGATATGATCCTACTATATGATGGTTTCTATAAGTGGTTTATATTAATTTTGAGTTAAGATATTATGATCCCACTATTAATAAAATTACAGAAAATACCAGTAAGCTTCTTCATTATTGATCGGAATATTAGGATGTATGAAGGCGTGACCCATTCCCACTTGCTTATCCTCAGTAAAAACATGTGTATAATACCAATTATGAGCTATTAGGATGTGTAATTAATAATTTATAGAAAATATATGGAACTCTATCATGGAATGTGATTCTCTCACATGGTGTTCCCCACTTGGAATAAGAAAATCAAACTATTCAGAATATACATTATCCACTGAAATCTATGGATGGACCCCTACATCCAGATAAAGGAAAATGATCCACCACATGTATTGCATCAGATGGATTATTCTATTGTAGTTCATAAGTGAAAGTAAAAATATACTATAGGATTCAGTGATCTATTGGAATATGACAAATAGAATCATTGATAGAAATATGAGCACTTCACGAGGCATGTTCCATTCTTATGAAGTGATACCATGATATAATAGGGGAATGTGAATGATTGTGGACTCTTGGAGTATGCCTCTAGAATTTTTTATAGGAATATGAGGTTATGTTGGGTAATGATCCACATTTACTTTGTAATCCTTAGCTAGAAATTGGACATGAGCTCGATCCTGGGACCTTGTAATTTGGCCCTTGAATTTTTTGACATGCTTAGGACTCTATACTAAGGAATTTTCAACACTAACCTAGGGAGTCTCAATTTTAATGGGAATATTTTCCCCTTCTGATACCCCATCCTATAACAGAGAATGTTGATAATCATCAAAAATGGGATCAGGAATGTGTGATTTTCTAATAGCAAACCCTTTTTTATAAGAATCATATTGTTGAGATGACCTATATATAAGTATAGGAATATGAATCTATCCATGTATCACTACGAGCACATGAATATGTCAATATAGTTCTTCAATTATTGCTAATATGTAATGGAATTTTTTAAAATTTGGTACTGGGATATAAGCCTACACATTTTCTATCTCCACTATATAATAATAGATATCTTATCTTATTGTGAGGATAGGATCCCACATTTTTTATTACTGTGAAAAAAAAATATCAGTAGGATTCATGCATCATGATAGGGGTATGACCCACCCCCATGTTGGCTACATGAATATTCCCATAGTCTTATTTCGAGTGAGAAGGCATATCAAACAGCTAATTGGTTACTGCTAGAATGTTTTGGTGGACATTTTCGGTGGGACTAGGGATATGAGACAACTCAAGGTTATCCCAATTCATCCACACCTGATGTATGTTCATTGTTTCACGTACATGGGTTTCAATGGTGGCAGTGTGTCGGGTGGTACCTTTAGAAGGTGACTGTAGGATAGAGATGGTGATAATAGTTGATTTGATCCATCCTCATTGGACCCTAATATATAATGGAGCTATATTTTTTCCCATGATCCACATTCATCAAATAATTACGGTTGTGAATGTTACACTCGAGGTATAAACATCTAATGTGAGCAGTTGTGGAATCTTGGGCCATTTCATATACATTAGATTTCATTAAATGTTGAAGACATGTCGATTTCAATTCCTAGAGACCCTTACTGGTAGTGTCGATGGTCATGATCATTTCATGTTGATCGTATTTCCATACTATTCATTGTCCACCCTACGATGATATTTTAGGTGGGGTGTGGTCATTCTAAACCCACAGGGGTAGTATTTTTATATTTTTTATAATGGATGGAGGATGAATACATTATCTTATATTAG
This sequence comes from Viscum album, assembly GCA_963277665.1. NCBI lineage: Eukaryota > Viridiplantae > Streptophyta > Magnoliopsida > Santalales > Viscaceae > Viscum > Viscum album. The sequence continues at coordinate 1,211,655,879 of OY728131.1, read as the reverse complement.
GGTGTTTTTTATGAGGGAATTATCTATAGTCTTGTAGACTCAAAGAAACTAGGACCCTGATCAGGGAACCATTGTTGGAATGATATGTGCTCAATCAAATATGAATGGGTAACATAATTATAATTTTAATCATTATCTAAAAATCATACTAATTTGTAATTATCAGAAGATTATGGAAATCCATCATGAAAATTGAACTATGATGGATCATCCATGAGATCCGTGTTTTGGTCTAGTGACCATTTTCTTTTTTAAGAGTTTCACATTGGGCACACCATTTTTTTATCAAATGGAAAAAAATTCCCAATGGTTAATAAACCAAAAAATTTATCATCATCTATGTTTACAATGGGTTCACTATTTTTGTTTCCTTGAAAATATGTGGGTTACTTTTCCTTGGTGGTATGATTGTGGGGGGGTTCAATGTTCTTCCCAATCAACCACATTAGTCTCATAATTTCATAAAATTTTAAAGAAACCCCAAATGGTTCTTGCATCACTAACTGGTTACAATCTTTCATCCTAGAAGCTGGTGTTCAAATGGTGTTTCATACACAATGATGTTAGTAACTCGCATTGGATGAGAGGGTGGGATTATGGGATCATCACACCCTTGGGGAGGGGGATTTTTTCCTGCAATAGGACCTTTTTATAGATTTAAGGTATGATACTCAATATCTTCCTAATTCTTATATAGGATTGGATACCCTAAAAATAGGATAATATGTTATAACTATGAAAATGAAAATATAGTTCAGAGCCTTGCTAGTGAATCCATTTATATGTATATGAGGTTATTTATCCATTTTCTTTTTGTGGGTATATTATTATATATTGAATCATTATAATAAATATATCTATACTTTTTTTCATGGGATACAATTAATATCATGAGGATGGGATTTAGATATTTTGTGCAACCTATGCATAGTATTTCATAATATGAATAAAATACCACATATATAATTAAACACCTAAAGATTAACATTGTATGGAATAATAATATGTGTGTGTCCTTTTAAATATGTTTTTTAATCTTGAAATTCAAGGATGCTTCCTACATATCATATTTATGGAAGTAATTGGAGTTATTTTGGTTTTTTCATGATCATGAAAAACTCACCATGTTATAAACCCATATATGTTGTGTAAATATATCATGAAACTAATTTTTTATTACACAATATGGTTTCCCTAGATGAAAGATATTCATGATGCCAATGATGTTCTCATTGGAACTCCTTAAGGCCACTTGAGTTATGCTCAGTGTGAGAAATAAGGGATATAAAGTAATCATCCTATTTGCATTTGGATGTGCATCTTACATGATATGACAACCCATGTGATTCTGAATATATATAATGGTCTTTAATAAGGTATATTATTTATCCTAGTTATGGTAGGAATTTGATTCATAATTATTCTTCTGATTGGGTATTACCATAATCTTTTTACTTTTATTGAAACATATCATATTATTCCACTGATCAGATCTCAAAAACTAAGCTTCCCCATTTATTTGGTACATATAATATTATATATTTGATCAGGGAATACATATGGATGATACCCTTGTATTTTATACATATCATATTTTTTAATCGATCAGGGCTTACACACTATGTTTTCAATTCTATGCAGGGAAAATCATATTACACCTTTAATCAGGGAATACCCATGGAGGATTCCCTTGTCATAAAAAGGGAATGTGATGTGAATGGATTGAACATTGTGATTCCTTATTCCATTGGGGTCTATGATCGATGTGATAAATAATGAATGGAAAATAATCAGTCACATTTCTTATGGATGCATGAATTATGTGTTAGTACATCCTAAATAATGTTTTCATATGGAGATTCAAACTTAGTATGGCATCCTATATATACTGATTATAGAGAAATTAGGGTCACTATAGTTCAATTTTTTGGGGAATACACAGAGATGTTTCCCTTTATAGAGGCTAGATAAACTTATGATGTTCTAGGATGCCTGATAGACTTGTCATGAATTCTTCTTGACATGTATTGATTTTTTTCTTAGTATTCATTGGTTGTCTACATGACATGTTGGAGGATGTATTTTTGACATATACAATGAAAATTTCATGATCTAATTGACTTGTTTGAGGGAAATCACATAACATGGATGATATTTATAAACGTTATCACATGACCATGGATGACTTGTATGGATGACTTTAGAATACCGATCTGTCATGACCCAGAATCCATCACATTATATGAGTTGACATACATATAAGTCATTTCATGATCTAAATTACTTGCATTGGATTTATCGTCAAATATGGATGACACACAAAGAGGGTGTCGTGAGAGTCAATGTAACATATCTGTAGGTTACCGCAGGTTCTAGGTGACTGATCTAGTAGACATTGAAAAATCATGCTACAATGTCCTTGTGATGTTGTATGAGCTAGTTAAAATACCCATAAAGCATCACATGAATAGCTAGGCTTGTAAAAAGTACATTAAGAGAGAATGTGTACATGTCACAATTCCAATATGAGACGTAGATGATATAAAATGGTTCCACCATGTGATCTTAGTGGAAAATTTGAAGGAAATATTGAGGACTAGATGTCCACACCAGAGGGTTTTTTCAAACTCATATGGAATGCCAAATGGATTCCATGTGGCTGTACCTGACACGTCCAATAGAAATAACTTGATCAAAATCATATACCGAAGGATTATCATGTGATTTGGGCGGCATGTCCCAATGTCATAACATGTCCTTGGCAGTTCATGTGAAGTGAAACAAGGTCATCATATATGTTCTTCATATATGTCCCATATCATTTTAGTCTTGGTTATATCATTTTATTACATGTTCCTTATATTTTATTCAGTTATATGTTTTTTAAGTCTCAAATGATCTTGAAGGTAGGCATTATATTCTATTTATGACTAATTTGAAGTCCATCATAAGACAGATGAGTTATGTGACAATGCTCGTATGCATGTTTCATGATCTATCTGGTAGTTCTTCAGATCATATATAATAAAAAACATTCATGGTCACGATATCAGCCACAACAAGAAATACAATCTTATTCTCACGTTCACTGGTGATAGGATCATAGAATCATTTGTGTATTTTTTATAATGGAATATACTTTACATATAGAAATTAATTCAACATTTAATAATATTTATTACATAAACCAACTAAATCACACTTTGACCATATAGGATTAATGTCTTTGGAAACTTGGAAACATAAACAACTAGTTCATAAAACATCCACACTGTATCCCTTTTATTTCTTCATTACAATAATATTTTTTGACATATATTACTTAATAACCTTCTTAATTTCAGGGGGAAAATAACCATATTAATGGTTGAGCTCAAATTTTTATTAAGGGTAAACATGGAAAATATCAATCATAAATATTGCATTTGAAAATCTTAGTCTTCATATAAAATATCATAATATCATGGCATTGGATAAATCCTAAAAGTGAAATGTAATCCCAATAATAATAACATAAGACATGAAATATCATGGAATACACACATAATCATTGAAAATAATTTTATATCAGTCAAAGCCTTTTGACAAGACTATCATAGTTTATAAAGTCAATTACTGAACTGAGTTCACTCCTCATTCTAGCCCTGTATTACTGAACCGTATTTACTTTTGGTTCTATCCATGTCTATCTCATGATATATAAATATTTATCCAATGCATCAGAGGATGTTATAGGTCCCACCCATCTCATAATAAAACCATTATTATGTGTCCCACAAAAACATAGAAATAATTCAACATAGAATAACCCAGGAAGTAAAATAGCCTTTTAAACATCATTCCCTCGTAATTGATATAAAAAAATTGGATTTACTAAATAAAATTTCATCATAAAAATAATAATATCATGGTAATAATAGTTATAGGAATATAATAATTTTTAAATATTGTCATATAAGATGGAAAATAAATTTGATGAAACACGTGAAATTATTTTTTGTGGAAAATATCTTTTATTCATCAGAAAATATTTCCTTTCATAAAATTAAACAGAATTTTTGATGAAATAATTCTTTGTTAATATAACCTTTTATTCATGTAGGTAATTATTCCAGAAAATAAGGTGTCACAAAATTGTAAATATCCACTCTTCCCAGATGGGTTAAAAAATCATTAGTCCTCTACATTTGTTAGAAAAGTAAAAAATTATCTCAAATTGAATAATGACAACAGATTATATCCATACCATTTAATAAAAATTTACCAAATGGTAAAATATAACTAAAATTTTTAGAAAGATAGAAATATTATTACATAATTAGGTAATATGGATGTGGATGATAAATATAACCTAGTAATTACTTACGTATAAGCAATCTCAGATAAAAATGAGATTGTTAAATTATCCCTTACCTTATGTCTAATATGGTTTATATGTATCCAAAATTCCAATATAATAATTTAAATAATGTCACTTATTTATTCCAATATCATAATCATTTTTCTGACAACATTTATTATCATATTTGCATCAGTTTGTTAGTTACATTTCATAGTCACTTTTTATTCAGGTATTAAATGTTTTATGTTCTTCTGTGTGTTTTGTCATTTTTCATAAATTTAGGTTATATTTATTTCATTTAAATAATGGTAACAGTATAACATATTTCATATAAAATTCATTAAGATAATCATGTTTTAATGAATATTATTTAGAACTAATCACATCACATTGTGGAGACAGTAATCCCTACGTACCCACGAGCAATGATGTTGTTCCCATAATTATTGAATGGTATTGATTTAGATAGTGTATAGTATTTCAGAATAAAAAATATATTATATCAATCATATATATTTATTAATTCTATAATTATAACTATCCATGTATAATGGTGGTGAAAAACAAATTACCCCACGGCGTGGAGATGGTAAGTTGTACGTACAGACGTGTGGTGTTGTCATTTTACATATGATGGGTAGATGGTGAACTATGGTCGGTTCATGTTTATAATAACATATAAATATACATGTGATTCTAATTTTATTAATTTATAATGAAACAACTAATGATTATGAAGTAGAATAAGAAAGTTTTTTGAATGAATCAGTCAATGATATTACCTGTTATTGGAAGTGCCTTCTCTAAATCTCCTCTTAGAGCACTAGAGTTGGTTTTTAAAGATGACCAAAACCTCTATAATGAAAATAGTGATGCTAATAAGGAATAAGGGAATATTTAGATGATCATGAAGGCTCAAAATTAAGTGAATATGTGAGGAGGAGGTACACTTTTATAATTTAGGTGAGGGACACTTTTGGAAACTATATAAATAATAATTAATAATAAAATAAAACCCTACCCAAAAACCACCAAAGTTTCCCAATTTAAAAAAATGATTTGATATAGGATTTTAATATCCTCAACCAATAAATTTTTGACAACATTTGTTTTTCAATGTCATCCAAATATTTTTAATTGACACGAAATTATTCTTTTTATTTTTAATTGTGGTAATAACATTCTAAATATTTAATGGTTATATCTCTTACATATATAGTGTTAATTGACCATAAATTGATTTTTTATAAAATTTTAGAATTTAGATATATTAATTTTTCATTTATTATTTTTTTTATTTTCAAATAATTTACTAAAATATAATTTCAAAAAATATCAATAGTGTCATCTTTGATACTAGTATTTTATTTTACTCTAAATATACTTCACAAGGATGATAAATTAAAAAAAATATTTAAATCACTCATAATATTTAATAGTAACCTTGAAAATTAGTGGATCACATTAATTAGTTCATATGTTTTATATTTTAATATTTTTAAAATAATTTATTTGTTATTTCATGTAATAAAATAATTTTTTACACCACTATTGTGTCATAATTAATGGTAATTATTTAATCTCTAAAAATAATAAATAATTTCTTATGATTTGTTTTATTATTTAACATTTCCAAATACTATATATAGTCAATATTATCTATAAGTTATCCTTATATTAAAATCTATATACATATATAAAATGTGATCCAGACATTTTTCCACATTTATTAGTATTTATTACATTCATGTCATATTCATTGGTAAGTCTCTATAAAGTGATTCTATTTGGAAAAATAGATAATAAAGGATGAATTTAGTTATCCAATATGATTTTCATAGGTGTTAAGGAAATTTTATAATATTTTTTACCCTTAATTATCTGATTTTCCTTTAACTATGGTAATACAAATAATTACCAATGTTACTACTCATAATGTCCAAATATAAAAGAATCATATTATCATTATTTGGACCCACTGATTACAAATATTTTATCAATTAACTATATTGAAAACACAGCAAATGTAGAAATTAATTTAAAATTTATCCCATTTTTTGAAATGAGAAAACATGATTTAAAGACATTACAAAGGTTTGAAATATTTTTACCTGTGAATTCAATGAAAAATTAATGATAATAAAAAAAATTATATTTAACGATAATAAATTATTATATTTATAATTTAAAACCATTAAATATAAAAATTTAACCATATAATGTATCTCTATTAGAAAAAGTTGTTTTTAATTAATTTTTAGAGTATTTTTTCAATTCATCAAAACATGAAAGTTATCAAAAAAATATCAAAAAATTATACAAATTATTTTTTTAAATAACACATAAAAATAAAATTTGTATGTTTTCATACAATAATTATTAATGATTGGAAATCAAAATTTAAAATGGGTTCCCCATGAAAAGGTGTTAAATGAACTTTTTAAAAAATTTGATATTATACATCAAATAGGGTTTTATTCATACCCGATGAAAAAATATCCATTGGATGAATATAAAAAATATTTATTATGAATACAATACATATATATATATATATATCATTAATTTCATTACTAAATGTAATTCAGTCCAAGATGAAAATAATTAATTGATTTATATTTTTCATAAATAATTGATAGCCAATGAATTCATAATTCATTTTCATAAGTTTTTTATAATTATTTCCAATAACCTAATGGCTGGGCTATTATGGTAATTTTATAATAAGTGAATTTTGAGGTTCTTTTAAAATCATGATTTTATGCAGATAAAGATACTGAATAATAAAAATTATTCCAAAAAAATATTTCATAAAAACATCATGGTGTTGAATTGTAACCTCCTTAAATTGAATTTTGACCTCAAAATTTGACACTTTGAAACGAAAATATGACAATAAATCTCCCTCATCATATCCTGAAGTTCCCATGTTGCTTCTTCAAATTGGTGGTTCCTCCATAGAACTTTAACCAAACGAGTGGTCTTGTTTCGTAGAACTTTATCACTATTATCCAGAATCTATATTGGAGTTCTTTATATGAAATATCTTTCTCTAACAGTCTTACGTCAAAGATTAATAAATGTGAAGGATTGGGAATATAATTTCTCAAAAGTGATACATGGACCACATCATGAACTTTAAAAGTATTTCGTGGAAGCGCCAATCAGTAAGGTACTTACCAACATGATCCAGAATTTCAGAATGACCGATATACCTAGGGATCAACTATACCTTCATTCCAAATATCATTACTCTCTTCTTGGGAGATATTCATAGACAAACCTCATAACCCACATCAATCTCTCAGACTTTTCTTCGGTTGTCAGCATAACATTTTTGTCGACCATAATCTTCTCTTATGTGTTGCTGAATAGATGTGACCTTTTCTTCAATTCCATTAGAATGATTACGTCCTAATAACGTTATTTCCCCAACTTCACCACATAATGATGGATTTCTACTCTTCTTTACATAGAGGGCATCATAATGTGCCATCTGAATACTGGAGTGAAATCTATTATTGTATGAAAATTACACCAATGGTAGGTGTTGATCTGAACACCCTTTCAAATCCAAAAAGCAAGTTCTCAACATGTCATCCAAAGTTTTAATATTCCTCTCAGACTGATCATATTTCAAAGGATGACAAGTAGTGATGACACATACCTATGTATCCAGATCATGTTGAAGACTTCACTAAAATATTTAGTATAACATGTAACCTGATCGAATATAATGAATAGTGGTACTCTATTCAATCTTACCACTTCCTTTACATATATCTCAAAAATCAGATCATGAGTGAAATCCTCTCTAATATAAATGAATTTTTCTGATTTCATAAGGAGATCAACAATAACACAAATATTATTTTTTGTATATTTTCAAAAATCTAGTTATAATGTCCAATGTGATTTTTTCTCATTTCCATTCTCTTATGGGTAATTGTTATAACAACCCATTTGTCTTCGGTCTATCAGCATTAAATTGCTTACAAATCATGCATTGAGAGACATATTTTGTTATATATCTTTCATGCCAACCCACTAGAACTACTCATTCATGTCTTTGTACATCTTTGTGCTTCAAAGGTGAATAATTAATGAAGAACTATGAGCCTCATCTAATTGATCCTTCTTTAATTCTCTTATGACTGGAATACAAACTTGGTTCCTATACCATATTTTTTCATAACAATTAAGGTTTAGTTCAGGAACATTTTTTACTTTCTTTTGCAACTCTACATATTCCATCAACGACCCTCTAATCATTTCATGTATATATTGTTGAACATTAATTTTATAAAGATAATATTTCACACCTTACATTAAAATTTCAAGATCCATCGTTCGAAAATGCATAAATATGGAATATTTCTTGATCCTCATCATAGATAAACTATCATGTTCTTTTCGACTCAAATCCTCTTCACCTAGTTTAATTTTCCATGGTGATTATTTATTGAGTAGTTATATTCATTAATCAACTCCATCCATTTTATTTGGAAATTATTCTTCTCATTTTTCTAAAATATATTTTATACTTTTATGATAAGAAAAAATATTACACCTTTTACAGTAAATATAATTCCTCAATATCATTAATGCAAATATTATTGCAGCTAACTCGAGATCATGATGTGGGTGATTTTATTATCATGAATATTCAATTGACAAGAGGAATTATCCATCGAGAAAACATTATGCATGAGAACACATCCCATCCCCTTCTTGGATGCATCAATGTAGATCACAAACCTTTCTCCACTACAAGGAAGTGTGTGCAAAAGTGCACTAGATAACCTTCTTTTTAACTCTTTGAAATTATCATCACATTACTCCATCCAAACGAACATTACTACTTTTTGAGTAAAATAGGTTTCTAGTTTAGATAGTCATGAAAAATAATTTATTAAATTTCAATTATATCCATCCAAACCATGAAAACATCGAATATCAGTTACTATTTTTGTTCTTAGCGAACTTTCAATAACCATTGTGTTTGATGGATCCATAAATATCCCCTCATATGGGATTATGTAACCAAAAAATGAAACTCTTTGAAGCCAAAATTCACACCTGGTAAATTTGGCATAAATATTCTCCTTTATTATAGTCTTTAGAACAATTCTCATGTGATTTTCATGTTCATCCTTTCTCTTTGAAGAGAGAATAATTTCATCTAAAAAGACATGAAAAATATGATCAAGATAGTCTCTATAGACTCTTTTCATTAGATCCTTTAAGATAGTGGGGGAGTTAGTAAGACCAAAAGTAACCAATATAAATTCATAGTGTCCATACCTTGTATGAAATTCCATGTAGAGACCCGTAGCCTGACGTACATTGACTTTACATTACTTTTGCGGAATACTTGGTACATAACAAAAATACACACACAAGGATCGTAATAGTTTATTGTCTTTGGAAACTCAGAACGTAATCTTCTAATCGCGGTGAAAGATCTTTAGTATCTCCCATAAAGATCTTCCCCTTTTTTTTTTACCTAGAACCTTTCTTTTTATCCTGGGGAAAAGAAAACATAAAAGGGTGAGCTCAAATTCTCAGTAAGGGTAAACAAAATATATATCAATCACATCATATTCATAAGAACATAACAATTTGGATATCATAACCTGCAAAAGAGAGCATAATTTCATAACATGGGATAAATCATGGAAGTGAAAATGAAATCACCATAATCATAACATGAAACTTGAAACTTTGTGGCATTCACACATAATCATAGAGAATCATTTCTTGTTAGTCAAGACTCATTGCCAAGACTATCTTAGTGGACAAAGTCCCTTTCTGAATCGAGTAACCCTCGTTTCAGTCCTGTTTCACTGAACTGGTATAACCTACCATTCCAGCCATGTCTATCTCATGAGATATAAAATATTTACCCAATGCATTGGAGGGAGATATAGGTCCCACCCATCTTATAATGAATCCTTTCTAATGTGTGCCACATAATCATAAACCATACATCATAGCGTAACCCATGTAATAAAAATGGGATTCTTAAACAACATGACATCATAAAACAATTCATATAAGATAAAGTAATTCATAAAAATATTTCCATCACAACATAATCAAATCAATGTAATAATAGGGATAAAAACAGAACCCTTTATTATCTTAGATGGAAAATAATTTTGATAAAACACTTGAACTCCATTCTTGAGGAAAATATCCTTTCTTCTTCAAAAACATTTTTCCTTTCTTAACATGTCATAAATCTTTAAACTAAAAGAAGTTGATTAAAAATAAACTTGAAAACTTGTAAAGGAATCTTCTTTGAAATAATGTTTTAAAAATCCATTCATGCCGTATAAGTTAAAAAAAACATTCTTCGTACTTTTGTCGGAAAAGTCAAAAAAAAATCACCTCGTACGAAAAAGCGACAAAAGATTTCTTTTCATATTCTTTACTAAAAACTCACCGAAGGGTAAAAATGGATTTAAACAATTGTATGTGGATGGAAATAATATTACATATTGATGAAACATGGATGTGGATGATAAAATACACCCCAGTAAATACTTACGAATAAACAATCTCGGATAAAAATGACATTGTGATATTTCCCTTACCTTAGGTCCGATTTGCTTCGTATGTGTCCGAACCTCCTGTATAATGATTTAAATAATGTCATTGACTTATTACAGAATCATATTCATTGTTATGATATCATATATGGTTCACTTATGACATTATATTACCCGTTCTTTTGTAAATTCCATGTTAAAGAAGCGTTTTGGGTAAAATCGTTTCATTTATCGTAGGTGTTTTGACTTGTTGTTCTTGACATCATTATTACTTATATCATGATTTACTTACTTACAGAATATAAAATATGATTTATATATCATATATATTCAGTATATATATATATATATATAATAGATAGATAAATAAAATGAAAAACACCGTTCATGGAGACGGTAGTCCGTACGTACGCATGAACGCTGTTTTTCTTTCCTTATTGTCTTGAATGGAAGTAAGTAGATGACATACATATATATATATATACATAAATCCAGTATCATTATTATGTCATATATTTCATTATTACTTATTATATATACTTTATAATCATTCATGAATGGTTAATCATTAAGAATGAATCTCATCGCGTCGTGGAGACGGTAGTCCGTACGTACGCACGAGCGATGATATCATTTCCATAAATATTGAATTGAATTGGAGTGGATTATACAATATATCAGAATCAATATGATGTTGTAATATCTATGTATAGTTATTCTTTACACCATTATACCCATCCATGTAAGGTGGTGGTGGAAAATAGATTACACCACGGCGTGGAGACGATATTCTGTACGTACGCACGCGCGGTGATTTCTTTTTCCGTAGGATAGATAGATGGTGAAATAGGGTTGTTTCATACTTATAATAACATATAAGTATATGAGTGATACTGATGTTATTACTTAATAATGAAACAACCTAAGAAGAAGAAGTGGAAGAAGAAATAAAGATGAAAGAATTGGTAACGGTAATTACCTCTTCTTTGAAGCGCCTTTTGGAGACCTCCTCTTAGGGAACTAAAATTGGTCTTTGAGGAAGACCAGAACATCTAGGATGTTGCTAGGGAAGTGGAGAAGAGATTTTGGCAGGGGTTGGCCGAGCTTGAGTGCTCAAATTGGTGTGAGGAGGAGGGGTAGGAGGTGCCCTTTTATAAGGGAGGAGAGGGGCACCTTAGGAATATCTCAAAATATTATTTTATATTAAAGTCAAAATCGGTTTATAATGGTTCCAAAGGGTCTTATTTCGAAGATAAAGTGGGGATGGGTCGAAATCCTATCAACAAATAGGATTTAGACAAGTTTAGGGTATTATTTTAACCTTATCAATTAGATTTAACTCTAAGTTAATTAATTTAACTTTTACCGTGTCTTTTTGTTTTCTTTCACTATATGGTTAATACACTTACTATAACATGCCAAACGAACCCCAAATTGTTTATTATTAATATATATATCCTTATCCAAGTCATTTGGCCGATCCTTAGATTTTTAGGAATAAAATAACAATTAATAATATAATATTTGATTTAAAAACTATTTTTTGTCAATTTTGACACTATTTGATATATGATTTTTGTGAAAGTCATAACAGAATTATATGTTTGAACCAAGTTGATTAAATCAACATTAATATATCATAGTAAACTATAAAATTAGTGTAATTCATAAAAAGTCTTAAATTACATTTATTTTGGTATTTATATTATCAATTTTGTCAATATTTCATTAATAAGATAATTACTGCATCATCTTTGTGTCATAAATAAATTAAATTATATGATGTCTAAAAATTAAAAATAAAATATCATCATGTAGTAAATCTTTTTATCTTTCTAATGAATATTTACAATTGTATTTATCTTATGTATAACCCCATATTAAAAATGATTTACTTATTAAACTTTGATTTTAACTATTTTAACCCTTCTTTAAATAAATTAATAATAAATGTCCTAATCTAATCCAAGTGGGCCTAAATGGTCATATTTTATTCCTAAGATTGTTTTTGGTCGAATTAAACTTGTCCAATAGAATTAGGACATGTGTTAGGGTAATATTAATATCATATTTACCCTTAGTTACCCTATTTACTATTAACCGCGGTATAAAAGTAAAAAGTTACTATTCACCAAAAAATTATTTTTATCTCATTGAACCACATTTTACTTACTGATATCAACTGTGTCTGTCGGATTTTTGAAATTCCATTCACAGAAGCGGTAAAATTAAGTTTTATGCAAATTTCAGTTTTTAACCTACCACTTAGTGGTTTCACTATTCATCAAAAATTTAAAGTTTTCAGAAAAATACCAAAATTTCATCCTAAGCTATATTTCATATTCCGAATTCAAAAATGAAATCTATTTTACCAAATTCATAACATAGAAGTTGCATTAATTAATTTTATAATTAAATCCCGCTGTTAAAACAAATAGCGTCTTTTTAAGTAACAATATCTATCAAAAGATTGACACTTGTTTATGTCTGGTTTAAATGTGCAATTACATCCAATGACCAACATTGTATTAAATTGTAAAAAATATATTCTAAATATACTTTAAAACTACTCCAATTAATAATTTATCACTATTAATTATTTCGATTAAAAAAGTTGTTTTTTAATTATAATTTAGTAATTTTCACTATTCATCAGAATATGAAAGTTATCCGAAATGTACCAAAATTTCACCTTAGGCTAAATTCGATACTCCGAATCCAAAAAATGAAGTTCATTTTGAAAAATAAGAATTACAGAATTTTAAAAAGTGGTTATTACTATTCATACCGGCTAGTTTTAATAATATTTTAATAGCATATCGTTGTTTAGTGAAACTCGGTATTGCGTATTGCACACGCTATCGAGGAAAGTCGCGATTGCGTGTAATGCAAGGCAAGTCAAGGATGCGTGTTGTACAAGCTCCTTTTGGTGTAGCGTACAACACAAGACATTAATAAAATTAAAAAGAATATTTTTTATAAAATCTTGGGCTGTTACATTCTACCCCCCTTAAAATGAATTTCGCCCTCGAAATACGTCGGGGTTATAAATGGTTTACTATTTGAAAGTTTCTTTAATAGAAACCCACATCGTAAAAAGGAATATCAAAACCAATCTTTAAAAACAAAAGTATGAAACGTAACGGTTACCCAAATAAACTAATCATTGGGTTTCCACATAGGTGAAAATATGGATATGGAAGAGAAATCTAACCATCATGTTCTGATGGAGAGTGGTAGAGAACATGGCTATGGAAAACCCAATAATCACAAATCCATAAATTTGTGACGATCTAAGGTACCATCCGATTCATCAGGTATAAGATCACTAGGACAACATTTTTGGTTTTCAAGATCATTTCCCTAAAGTTGAAAATTTGAAGTGGAATAAATACTTTCTTTATTTTGGTACAATCTCACTATTGTTCGTGCCTTGAACAATTTCCACTTCATCTCTTAAATAAATGAAGTTGAATTTTTTATTCATGAAGTGTTAGCAGATTATGTGATAGAATGATGGGTCATTCCATCTGTCTCAAACAAAAGGTTAGCAAAAATTATATAAATAAGTCGGTCTATAGTGAGATTAATCATATATGGTTCCTAAAATGGGCTTATACTTCATATATCATACTGCTTAATATAATAACACTAGTTTCTACTAAACAGGGACTTCCTGTAGGTCAGTGGTAGGCGATAAAGGCCAGTCGCACTTCGGTTGTGGGTTCGATTCCTACAGCCTTGTCCGAAGCGATGGGTTGTCGCCAGTCCTGCAGGTTGTCCTTTTTCTAAAACTACGTTACTATAACATCCCATCAATAATATTGAAAATCTTCTATCCTTAAACAATACTAACTTATGTCCAACATAATCCAGTCTAATCTTTAGGCTTATACATTATACTTCAGTCCACTCTCATAATATAGTGACAACGATTACTAGAGATTTAATACTGTCGTTGATCCCCACATATCATAAGATATGTCTTGTTGGTCACATTCCAAACATTCAAAGTCCTTAATCGTGTATTCTCTTGAATACCTTAGTGAAAACATGAGTGCAGTTAAAAGTTAACACTTTCCACATACCAAAATCCTCAAAATTCTATATACTCAAACCATGATATCACTTAGTCCTTATATCAATCATGAGCTCATGAATACTGTTAAACATTTCATTTTCTCGTTTTCCCTTCATTATGCGCATACTATCTCAATCACTTTGAATACCACATTAGACCAATACATAAATATTCCAATATTCCATGATACAACATTATTTTGGAATCCCATTACATAAAAACTTAATCATTCCACCACATCGTTGTCATATTCAACATTGCCAATAGTGATCACATGTGACTTCCCTTTGTCCTTTGCCTTAAGCGGTTGCTCATGTCGATCATCACTAACCCTTGGATTAGGGAATTTATTGGCATAATGTCCCATCTCCTTGCACTTGAAGCATTGAAGTGTTGGTTGTGCGTTCTCTGCAGTGTTTGCTTTATTCACTTAATTAGAATCCCTTTTTCCATTATTTCGACACTCAGCTGCTCGATGACCTTCTTTTCCACACTTAAAACATTTTATAGTCCCTTTAATACAATCTCCACCATGCTTCTTTCCACACTTTGTGCATAAGGAAACATTCATCTTCTTTTCACCATTATTCTGAGATTTCTCCTTGAACTCCATCTTTCGTTTCTTGTCAAAACCATGAGATGGATATGTAACACCAACTTCCATTTCTACCTTGATAGCACAACGCACAATTTCTTCATAGCTACCGAAGTCTCTTATAGCTAATGCCCTTCGAAGACTTGGTTTTAAGCCACTGAAAAATAGATCAACTTTACTTTCAGGTTGGATGATAATGCCAGATGCATACCTTGAAAGTCTTGTAAAATTCGCTTCGTATATACCAACAGATTCATCATCCTTTTGCTTTAGTTCAAGAAACTCCTTCTCCATCTTCGTTCGAAGAATACGAGGGATGTACTTACTGAAAAACAAGTTCTTGAACTCGTCCCATTCCATGGAATCAATTTCATCTCTTTGCCTCGTATTCTTGATAAGATTCCACCATTGATCAGCTTCACCTTCCAAACGATATACTGCTAAGATGACTTTATCATGTTCAGAACATTGAAGAACTGAAAATATCTTTTCAGTAGTACTAATCCATTGTTCAGCAACTAATGGATCAGTAGACCCACTGAAAGAAGGCGAACGCTGCCTCATGAAGGATTCAACAGAATGTTGCTCCTTCCTTTTCTCGTTTGGAAGTCCTGCATGATTCATAGCTTGAGAAAGTTGTGTGAGCATGGCTACAAGATTTTGCATTCCAGCTCCCATATCGTTTGGTTTCTCAGGGGGACAATAATTGCATTATCCATTGCATTGATCAACACGGTTCCTTCGGGTTCCAGCCATCGTCTAAAACCCCAAAAGAATAGTGTGAGAGGCAAAAATCATGCTAGGGAAAACAACATAATAAAGGGGTAGTACCCTCAATATCTAACATCTTAGGTTAAATTCTAAGATCGTTAGAGCAATTCTAGGACTATAACCTATACGTATACTTAACCTTAGAGACATCCCTAGACATACCTTAGAAATATCTCTAGGGCTCTCACTAACGTTTTCGCATCCTAGTTTCCAAAGGTTGACTAAACCTTTCCTCTGATACCAACTGTAGAGACCCGTAGCCTGATGTACATTGACTTTACATTACTTTTGCGGAATACTTGGTACATAACAAAAACACACACACAGGGATCGTAATAGTTTAGTGTCTTTGGAAACTCGGAATGTAATCTTCTAATCGTGGTGAAAGATCTTCAGTATCTCCCATAAAGATCTTCCCCCTTTTTTTTTACCTAGAACCTTTCTTTTTATCCTGGGGAAAAGAAAACATAAAAGGGTGAGCTCAAATGCTCAGTAAGGGTAAACAAAATATATATCAATCACATCATATTCATAAGAACATAACATTTTGGAAATCATAACATGCAAAAGAGAGCATAATTTCATTACATGGGATAAATCATGGAAGTGAAAATGAAATCACCATAATCATAACATGAAACTTGAAACTTTGTGGCATTCACACATAATCATAGAGAATCATTTCTTGTTAGTCAAGACTCATTGCCAAGACTATCTTAGTGGACAAAGTCCCTTTCTGAATCGAGTAACCCTCGTTTCAGTCCTGTTTCACTGAACCGGTATAACCTACCATTCCAGCCATGTCTATCTCATGAGATATAAAATCTTTACCCAATGCATTGGAGGGAGATATAGGTCCCACCCATCTTATAATGAATCCTTTCTTATGTGTGCCACATAATCATAAACCATACATCATAGCGTAACCCATGTAATAAATATGGGATTCTTAAACAACATGACATCATAAAACAATTCATATAAGATAAAGGAATTCATAAAAATATTTCCATCACAACATAATCAAATCAATGTAATAATAGGGATAAAAACAGAACCCTTTATTATCTTAGATGGAAAATAATTTTGATAAAACACTTGAACTCCATTCTTGAGGAAAATATCCTTTCTTCTTCAAAAACATTTTTCCTTTCTTAACATGTCATAAATCATTAAACTAAATGAAGTTGGTTAAAAATAAACTTGAAAACTTGTAAAGTAATCTTCTTTGAAATAATGTTTTAATAATCCATTCATGCCGTATAAGTTAAAAAAAACATTCTTCGTACTTTTGTCGGAAAAGTCAAAAAAAAATCACCTCGTATGAAAAAGCGACAAAAGATTCCTTTCATATTCTTTACTAAAAACTCACCGAACGGTAAAAATGGATTTAAAAAATTGTAGGTGGATGGAAATAATATTACATATTGATGAAACATGGATTTGGATGATAAAATACACCCCAGTAAATACTTACGAATAAACAATCTCGGATAAAAATGAGATTGTGATATTTCCCTTACCTTAGGTCCGATTTGCTTCGTATGTGTCTGAACCTCCTGTATAATGATTTAAATAATGTCATTGACTTATTACAGAGTCATACTCATTATTATGATTTCATATATGGTTCACTTATGACATTATATTACCCGTTCTTTTGTAAATTCCATGTTAAAGAAGCGTTTTGGGTAAAATCGTTTCATTTATCGTAGGTGTTTTGACTTGTTGTTCTTGACATCATTATTACTTATATCATGTTTTACTTACTTCCAGAATATAAAATATGATTTATATATCATATATATTCAGTATATATATATATATATAATAGATAGATAAATAAAATGAAAAACACCGTTCATGGAGACGGTAGTCCGTACGTACGCATGAACGCTGTTTTTCTTTCCTTATTGTCTTGAATGGAAGTAAGTAGATGACATAAATATATATATATATATATACATAAATCCAGTATCATTATTATGTCATATATTTCATTATTACTTATTATATATACTTTATAATCATTCATGAATGGTTAATCATTAAGAATGAATCTCATCGCGTCGTGGAGACAGTAGTCCGTACGTACGCACGAGCGATGATATCATTTCCATAAATATTGAATTGAATTGGAGTGGATTATACAATATATCAGAATCAATATGATGTTGTAATAACTATGTATAGTTATTCTTTACACCATTATACCCATCCATGTAATGTGGTGGTGGAAAATAGATTACACCACGGCGTGGAGACGGTATTCCGTACGTACGCACGCGCGGTGATTTCTTTTTCCGTAGGATAGATAGATGGTGAAATAGGGTTGTTTCATACTTATAATAACATATCAGTATATGAGTGATACTGATGTTATTACTTCATAATGAAACAACCTAAGAAGAAGAAGTGGAAGAAGAAATAAAGATGAAAGAATTGGTAACGGTAATTACCTCTTCTTTGAAGCGCCTTTTGGAGACCTCCTCTTAGGGAACTAAAATTGGTCTTTGAGGAAGACCAGAACCTCCAGGATGTTTCTAGGGAAGTGGAGAAGAGATTTTGGCAGGGGTTGGACGAGCATGAGTGCTCAAATTGGTGTGAGGAGGAGGGGTAGGAGGTGCCCTTTTATAAGGGAGGAGAGGGGCACCTTAGGAATATCTCAAAATATTATTTTATATTAAAGTCAAAATCGGTTTATAATGGTTCCAAAAGGTCTTATTTCGAAGATAAAGTGGGGATGGGTCGAAATCCTATCATCCAATAGGATTTAGACAAGTTTAGGGTATTATTTTAACCTTATCAATTAGATTTAACTCTAAGTTTATTAATTTAACTTTTACCGTGTCTTTTTGTTTTCTTTCACTATATGGTTAATACACTTACTATAAAATGCCAAACGAACCCCAAATTGTTTATTATTAATATATATATCCTTATCCAAGTCATATTGCCGATCCTTACATTTTTAGGAATAAAATAACAATTAATAATATAATATTTGATTTAAAAACTATTTTGTGTCAATTTTGACACTATTTGATATATGATTTTTGTGAAAGTCATAACAGAATTATATGTTCGAACCAAGTTGATTAAATCAACATTATTATATCATAGTAACCTAGAAAATTAGTGGAATTCATAAAAAGTCTTAAATTACATTTAATTTGGTATTTATATTATCAATTTTGTCAATATTTCATTAATAAGATAATTACTGCATCATCTTTGTGTCATAAATAAATTAAATTATTTGATGTCTAAAAATTAAAAATAAAATATCATCATGTAGGAAATCTTCATAGCTTTCTAATTAATATTTTCAACTGAATTTATCTTATGTATAACCAAATATTAAAAATTATTTACTTATTAAACTTTGATTTTAACTAGTTTAACCCTTCTTTAAATAAATTAATAATAAATGTCCTAATCTAATCCAAGTGGGCCTAAATGGTCATATTTTATTCCTAAGTTTGTTTGTGGTCGAATTACACTTGTCCAATAGAATTAGGACATGTGTTAGGGTAATATTAATATCATATTTACCCTTAGTTACCCTATTTACTATTAACCGCGGTAAAAAAGTAAAAAGTTACTATTCACCAAAAAATTATTTTTATCTCATTGAACCACATTTTACTTACTGATATCAACTGTGTCTGTAGGATTTTTGAAATTCCATTCACAGAAGCGGTAAAATTAAGTTTTATGCAAAATTCAGTTTTTAACCTACCACTTAGTGGTTTCACTATTCATCAAAAATTGAAAGTTTTCAGAAAAATACCAAAATTTCATCCTAAGCTATATTTCATATTCCGAATTCAAAAATGAAATCTATTTTACCAAATTCATAACATAGAAGTTGCATTAATTAATTTTATAATTAAATCCCGCTGTTAAAACAAATAGCGTCTTTTTAAGAAACAATATCTATCAAAAGATTGACACTTGTTTATGTCTGGTTTAAATGTGCAATTACATCCAATGACCAACATTGTATTAACTTGTAAAAAATATATTCTAAATATACTTTTAAACTACTCCAATTAATAATTTATCACTATTAATTATTTCGATTAAAAAAGTTGTTTTTTAATTATAATTTAGTAATTTTCACTATTCATCAGAATATGAAAGTTATCCGAAATGTACCAAAATTTCACCTTTGGCTAAATTCGATACTCCGAATCCAAAAAATGAAGTTCATTTTGAAAAATAAGATTTACAGAATTTTAAAAAGTGGTTATTACTATTCATACCAGCTAGTTTTAATAATATTTTAATAGCATATCGTTGTTTAGTGAAACTCGGTATTGCGTATTACACACGCTATCGAGGAAGGTCGTGATTGCATGTAATGCAAGGCAAGTCAAGGATGCGTGTTGTACAAGCTCCTTTTGGTGTAGCATACAACACAAGACATTAATAAAATTAAAAATAATATTTTTTATAAAATCTTGGGCTGTTACATTCTACCCCCCTTAAAATGAATTTCGCCCTCGAAATTCGTCGGGGTTATAAATGGTTTACTATTTGAAAGTTTCTTTAATAGAAACCCACATCGTAAAAAGGAATATCAAAACCAATCTTTAAAAACAAAAGTATGAAACGTAACGGTTACCCAAATAAACTAATCATTGGGTTTCCACATAGGTGAAAATATGGATATGGAAGAGAAATCTAACCATCATGTTCTGATGGAGAGTGGTAGAGAACATGGCTATGGAAAAACCAATAATCACAAATCCATAAATTTGTGACGATCTAAGGTACCATCTGATTCATCAGGTATAAGATCACTAGGACAACATTTTTGGTTTTCAAGATCATTTCCCTAAAGTTGCAAATTTGAAGTGGAATAAATACTTTCTTTATTTTGGTACAATCTCACTATTGTTCGTGCCTTGAACAATTTCCACTTCATCTTTTAAATAAATGAAGTTGAATTTTTTATTCATGAAGTGTTAGCAGATTATGTGATAGAATGACGGGTCATTCCATCTGTCTAAAACAAAAGGTTAGCAAAAATTATATACATAAGTCGGTCTATAGTGAGATTAATCATACATGGTTCCTAAAATGGGCTTATACTTCATATATCATACTGCTTAATATAATAACACTAGTTTCTACTAAACAGGGACTTCCTGTAGGTCAGTGGTTGGCGATAAAGGCCAGTCGCACTTCGGTTGTGGGTTCGATTCCTACAGCCTTGTCCGAAGCGATGGGCTGTCGCCCGTCCTGCAGGTTGTCCTTTTTCTAAAACTACGTTACTATAACATCCCATCAATAATATCGAAAATCTTCTATCCTTAAACAATACTAACTTATGTCCAACATAATCCAGTCTAATCTTTAGGCTTATACATAATACTGCAGTCCACTCTCATAATATAGTGACAACGATTACCAGAGATTTAATACTATCGTTGATCCCCACATATCATAAGATATGTCTTGTTGGTCACATTCCAAACATTCAAAGTCCTTAATCGTGTATTCTCTTGAATACCTTAGTGAAAACATGAGTGCAGTTAAAAGTTAACACTTTCCACATACCAAAATCCTCAAAATTCTATATACTCAAACCATGATATCACTTAGTCCTTATATCAATCATGAGCTCATGAATACTGTTAAACATTTCATTTTCTCGTTTTCCCTTCATTATGCGCATACTATCTCAATCACTTTGAATACCACATTAGACCAATACATAAATATTCCAATATTCCATGATACAACATTATTTAGAATCCCATTACATAAAAACTTAATCATTCCACCACATCGTTGTCATATTCAACATTGCCAATAGTGATCGCATGTGACTTCCCTTTGTCCTTTGCCTTAAGCAGTTTCTCATGTCGATCATCACTAACCCTTGGATTAGGGCATTTATTGGCATAATGTCCCATCTCCTTGCACTTGAATCATTGAAGTGTTGGTTGTGCGTTCTCTGCAGTGTTTCCTTTAT
Source organism: Viscum album (assembly GCA_963277665.1). Lineage (NCBI taxonomy): Eukaryota > Viridiplantae > Streptophyta > Magnoliopsida > Santalales > Viscaceae > Viscum > Viscum album. The sequence continues at coordinate 1,211,633,550 of OY728131.1, read as the reverse complement.
TCACTTCATTAGAATCCCTTTTTCCATTACTTCGACACTCAGCTGCTCGATGACCTTCTTTTCCACACTTAAAACATTTTCTAGTCCCTTTAAGACAATCTCCACCATGCTTCTTTCCACACTTTGTGCATAAGGAAACATTCATCTTCTTTTCACCATTATTCTGAGATTTCTCCTTGAACTCCATCTTTCGTTTCTTCTCAAAACCATGAGATGGATATGTAACACCAACTTCCATTTCTACCTTGATAGCACAACGCACAATTTCTTCATAGCTACTGAAGTCTCTTATAGCTAATGCCCTTCGAAGACTTGGTTTTAAGCCACTGAAAAATAGATCAACTTTACTTTCAGGTTGGATGATAATTCCAGATGCATACCTTGCAAGTCTTGTAAAATTCGCTTCGTATATACCAACAGATTCATCATCCTTTTGCTTTATTTCAAGAAACTCCTTCTCCATCTTCGTTCGAAGAATACGAGGGAAGTACTTACTGAAAAACAAGTTCATGAACTCGTCCCATTCCATGGAATCAATTTCATCTCTTTGCCTCGTATTCTTGATAAGATTCCACCATTGATCAGCTTCACCTTCCAAACGATATACTGCTAAGATGACTTTATCATGTTCAGAACATTGAAGAACTGAAAATATCTTTTCAGTAGTGCTAATCCATTGTTCAGAAACTAATGGATCAGTAGACCCACTGAAAGAAGGCGGACGCTGCCTCATGAAGGATTCAACAGAATGTTGCTCCTTCCTTTGCTCGTTTGGAAGTCATGCATGATTCATAGCTTGAGAAAGTTGTGTGAGCATGGCTACACGATTTTGCATTCCAGCTCCCATATCGTTTGGTTGCTCAGGGGGACAATCATTGCATTGTCCATTGCATTGATCAACACGGTTCCTTCGGGTTCCATCCATCGTCTAAAACCCCAAAAGAATAGTGTGAGAGGCAAAAATCATGCTAGGGAAAACAACATAATAAAGGGGTAGTACCCTCGATATCTAACATCTTAGGTTAAATTCTAAGATCGTTAGAGCAATTCTAGGACTATAACCTATACGTATACTTAACCTTAGAGACATCCCTAGACATACCTTAGAAATATCTCTAGGGCTCTCACTAACGTTTTCGCATCCTAGTTTCCAAAGGTTGACTAAACCTTTCCTCTGATACCAACTGTAGAGACCCGTAGCCTGACGTACATTGACTTTACATTACTTTTGCGGAATACTTGGTACATAACAAAAACACACACACAAGGATCGTAATAGTTTAGTGTCTTTGGAAACTCGGAACGTAATCTTCTAATCGTGGTGAAAGATCTTCAGTATCTCCCATAAAGATCTTCCCCTTTTTTTTACCTAGAACCTTTCTTTTTATCCTGGGGAAAAGAAAACATAAAAGGGTGAGCTCAAATGCTCAGTAAGGGTAAACAAAATATATATCAATCACATCATATTCATAAGAACATAACATTTTGGAAATCATAACCTGCAAAAGAGAGCATAATTTCATTACATGGGATAAATCATGGAAGTGAAAATGAAATCACCATAATCATAACATGAAACTTGAAACTTTGTGGCATTCACACATAATCATAGAGAATCATTTCTTGTTAGTCAAGACTCATTGCCAAGACTATCTTAGTGGACAAAGTCCCTTTCTGAATCGAGTAACCCTCGTTTCAGTCCTGTTTCACTGAACCGGTATAACCTACCATTCCAGCCATGTCTATCTCATGAGATATAAAATCTTTACCCAATGAATTGGAGGGAGATATAGGTCCCACCCATCTTATAATGAATCCTTTCTTATGTGTGCCACATAATCATAAACCATACATCATAGCGTAACCCATGTAATAAATATGGGATTCTTAAACAACATGACATCATAAAACAATTCATATAAGATAAAGGAATTCATAAAAATATTTCCATCACAACATAATCAAATCAATGTAATAATAGGGATAAAAACAGAACCCTTTATTATCGTAGATGGAAAATAATTTTGATAAAACACTTGAACTCCATTCTTGAGAAAAATATCCTTTCTTCTTCAAAAACATTTTTCCTTTCTTAACATGTCATGAATCTTTAAACTAAAAGAAGTTGATTAAAAATAAACTTGAAAACATGTAAAGTAATCTTCTTTGAAATAATGTTTTAAAAATCCATTCATGCCGTATAAGTTAAAAAAACATTCTTCGTACTTTTGTCGGAAAAGTCAAAAAAAATCACCTCGTACGAAAAAGCGACAAAAGATTCCTTTCATATTCTTTACTAAAAACTCACCGAACGGTAAAAATGGATTTAAAAAATTGTAGGTGGATGGAAATAATATTACATATTGATGAAACATGGATGTGGATGATAAAATACACCCCAGTAAATACTTACGAATAAACAATCTCGGATAAAAATGAGATTGTGATATTTCCCTTACCTTAGGTCCGATTTGCTTCGTATGTGTCCGAACCTCCTGTATAATGATTTAAATAATGTCATTGACTTATTACAGAATCATATTTATTGTTATGATATCATATATGATTCACTTATGACATTATATTACCCGTTCTTTTGTAAATTCCATGTTAAAGAAGCGTTTTGGGTAAAATCGTTTCATTTATCGTAGGTGTTTTGACTTGTTGTTCTTGACATCATTATTACTTATATCATGATTTACTTACTTCCAGAATATAAAATATGATTTATATATCATATATATTCAGTATATATATATATATAATAGATAGATAAATAAAATGAAAAACACCGTTCATGGAGACGGTAGTCCGTACGTACGCATGAACGCTGTTTTTCTTTCCTTATTGTCTTGAATGAAAGTAAGTAGATGACATACATATATATATATATACATAAATCCAGTATCATTATTATGTCATATATTTCATTATTACTTATTATATATACTTTATAATCATTCATGAACGGTTAATCATTAAGAATGAATCTCATCGCGTCGTGGAGACGGTAGTCCGTACGTACGCACGAGCGATGATATCATTTCCATAAATATTGAATTGAATTGGAGTGGATTATACAATATATCAGAATCAATATGATGTTGTAATAACTTTTTATAGTTATTCTTTACACCATTATACCCATCCATGTAAGGTGGTGGTGGAAAATAGATTACACCACGGCGTGGAGACGGTATTCCGTACGTACGCACGCGCGGTGATTTATTTTTCCGTAGGATAGATAGATGGTGAAATAGGGTTGTTTCATACTTATAATAACATATCAGTATATGAGTGATACTGATGTTATTACTTCATAATGAAACAACCTAAGAAGAAGAAGTGGAAGAAGAAATAAAGATGAAAGAATTGGTAACGGTAATTACCTCTTCTTTGAAGCGCCTTTTGGAGACCTCCTCTTAGGGAACTAAAATTGGTCTTTGAGGAAGACCAGAACCTCCAGGATGTTTCTAGGGAAGTGGAGAAGAGATTTTGGCAGGGGTTGGCCGAGCTTGAGTGCTCAAATTGGTGTGAGGAGGAGGGGTAGGAGGTTCCCTTTTATAAGGGAGGAGAGGGGCACCTTAGGAATATCTCAAAATATTATTTTATATTAAAGTCAAAATCGGTTTATAATGGTTCCAAAGGGTCTTATTTCGAAGATAAAGTGGGGATGGGTCGAAATCCTATCAACCAATAGGATTTAGACAAGTTTAGGGTATTATTTTAACCTTATCAATTAGATTTAACTCTAAGTTAATTAATTTAACTTTTACCGTGTCTTTTAGTTTTCTTTCACTATATGGTTAATACACTTACTATAAAATGCCAAACGATCCCCAAATTGTTTATTATTAATATATATATCCTTATCCAAGTCATTTGGCCGATCCTTACATTTTTAGGAATAAAATAACAATTAATAATATAATATTTGATTTAAAAACTATTTTGTGTCAATTTTGACACTATTTGATATATGATTTTTGTGAAAGTCATAACAGAATTATATGTTCAAGCCAAGTTGATTAAATCAACATTATTATATCATAGTAACCTATAAAATTAGTGGAATTCATAAAAAGTCTTAAATTACATTTATTTTGGTATTTATATTATCAATTTTGTCAATATTTCATTAATAAGATAATTACTGCATCATCTTTGTGTCATAAATAAATTAAATTATTTGATGTCTAAAAATTAAAAATAAAATATCATCATGTAGTAAATCTTTTTAGATTCCTAATGAATATTTACAATTGAATTTATCTTATGTATAACTCCATATTAAAAATGATTTACTTATTAAACTTTGATTTTAACTATTTTAACCCTTCTTTAAATAAATTAATAATAAATGTCCTAATCTAATCCAAGTGGGCCTAAATGGTCATATTTTATTCCTAAGTTGGTTTTTGGTCGAATTACACTTGTCCAATAGAATTAGGACATGTGTTAGGGTAATATTAATATCATATTTACCCTTAGTTACCCTATTTACTATTAACCGCGGTAAAAAAGTAAAAAGTTACTATTCACCAAAAAATTATTTTTATCTCATTGAACCACATTTTACTTACTTATATCAACTGTGTCTGTAGGATTTTTGAAATTCCATTCACAGAAGCGGTAAAATTAAGTTTTATGCAAAATTCAGTTTTTAACCTACCACTTAGTGGTTTCACTATTCATCAAAAATTGAAAGATTTCAGAAAAATACCAAAATTTCATCCTAAGCTATATTTCATATTCCGAATTCAAAAATGAAATCTATTTTACCAAATTCATAACATATAAGTTGCATTAATTAATTTTATAATTAAATCCCGCTGTTAAAACAAATAGCGTTTTTTTAAGAAACAATATCTATGAAAAGATTGACACTTGTTTATGTCTGGTTTAAATGTTCAATTACATCCAATGACCAACATTGTATTAAATTGTAAAAAATATATTCTAAATATACTTTTAAACTATTCCAATTAATAATTTATCACTATTAATTATTTCGATTAAAAAAGTTGTTTTTTAATTATAATTTAGTAATTTTCACTATTCATCAGAATATGAAAGTTATCCGAAATGTACCGAAATTTCACCTTAGGCTAAATTCGATACTCCGAATCCAAAAAATGAAGTTCATTTTGAAAAATAAGATTTACAGAATTTTAAAAAGTGGTTATTACTATTCATACCGGCTAGTTTTAATAATATTTTAATAGCATATCGTTGTTTAGTGAAACTCGGTATTGCGTATTACACACGCTATCGAGGAAGGTCGCGATTGCGTGTAATGCAAGGGAAGTCAAGGATGCGTGTTGTGCAAGCTCCTTTTGGTGTAGCGTACAACACAAGACATTAATAAAATTAAAAAGAATATTTTTTATAAAATCTTGGGCTGTTACATTCCACCTTCGTTACATCATCCTTTTGATCCTTAATTAATGATATCTTGAATAAATATTAATCTTGGAAAATTATTCACCTCCACATAGTTGGTAAATTATAATTCATTAATACAAGGAAGGTGATATCTTCTCTTGATAGTAAACTTGGATAGTTCTCAATAATCAATAAAGAGTCTCATCGATCCATATTTCTTCTTAAAAAATAGAATATGGTCTCCCCCAATGTGACACACTAGGGTATATGAGCCCCTTATCAAGATTCTCTTGTAGTTTCTTCTTCAATTCATGTAACTCCATTGGGTAAAATCTATACTATGTCTTTGAAATAGGCATAACACCCAGAAAGAGTTATATAGAAAACTCATCAACACAATTTTGTGTACGAAATGAAAATTCATATAGAATGAAATTATCTAACACTTGTAAAATGTGTGTATTATGAATTTTGAGTTTCACCACAAACTTTTGAGATAAATAACCTTCATTTATTTGAATCATGACCCATAAGATGGATGAAATTTCTATAGGAATGTTATATTCATCAATGCATTGATAGATGATAAAAGACAGATCTGGCATAAGAAATGAGACTTCCCTTAACTGTAAATTGATATGAGATCCATAAAAAGAGAGCCAATCAATGCCAATAATCCCAAAAAATTCCACTATAGGAATGATCACATGATTAGTGGGACACAATTTTACATAAACATCAATCGAAGAAGAATTATAAAATTTTGATGCAACTATTGTGCCATTAAGAGTTTTCACAGCTAACTCACCAACTAATAGTTGAGGTAATATGGTGATACCCATATAAAATTCTTCAAAAATAAATTACTGGGTGGATGTAGAATCAAATAAAATATTTGATACTTTACAGTGGACGGTAAGTGTAACTTTCACCAATACATTATCATACTCCATTTCATCGATAGTGATTGTATGTGACTTGCCATTGAAATTGTCATTAAGTGTTTGTCGACAAATATCATTATCAATAACACTTGGATTATGTCATTGATAATCATTATTCCCCATTTCCTAGAACTTTTAACATTGAAGTGTAGTAGGTGCATTTTGTGTAGCCTTTTCCTTGTTCGCCGCACTAGAAATATTTTTCCGATCACTTCAGAATTCAAGTACCATATGACCTTCTTTTCCACACACAAAATGTTTACTATTCCTATCACACAGATTCATATAAATTTATTTTATTTTATTATTTCATTGGATTTTAATTTTTTTTCAAGTTTTGGGTTGAATCCCGAATGAGTTTTTTGTGTTTTTTCAACAACAGCGCATTATTTAGTATACATAATTGGGTACAAGGGAGGAGCGAGTCTAGGAAACAACATTTAACTTCATATTGGAAATGACAGAATCCTATTATCTTCGAAATATTAAAATAAATAATTTTCGGTAATTTTTTGGGTCTTTAAACATTATTATTCTTATTAATATTTTTTTATTTGAAGTGAAAATTTATAATTTTTCATTTTATCCTTATTATTTTAATTATTATAATTCTTATTATTCTTATTATATTTATGTGTATTATTTTTATTTTAGATTAATGTTTTATTTTAATTTAGTAATTTGTTTTTGTTTTATTTTTATTTTTATTTTTCTATTTTTTTCTCATAACCCTAATCCATTCACCCCACCTTCCCCTATCCACACTCTCTCTTCAGATGCCGCCACCTCCACCTCTCCCCTATCACACCCTTAACCTACTCCCTAGTGTGTCACCTTTTTTTCTGGCCACCCCATCGGCACAAAATCCCCCTAATGCCGCACTCTCCTCTAACACCTGTTGTCCCGCTACTGCCCGCCTCTGCTGGAGCGCCTCACGTGCCCTCCTAACTAACCACAATGCCCAACATCCTTTCCTGATTGGACCTCAATTCCTATCTCACCTACACCATACCAGAAGTGATTCCTGAGCCCCTCTAACCTACTATGGTCACCACACAGCTCTGACTGCAGTGTGCCTTCCAACCACACACCCACCGACCACATGCCCTTCTACCAACATATCTCTAACCAGCCAACGTGACTCTGGATACTGCACACACTCATATCCATTAGTTGTGTGCATCTCTATCCCAACGCCCCACCATCATAGTAGTGAACCTCCCTACAAACCCTTTTTTTGGCCTAATAGTCCCTGTACGACATCTTTGTTGTACCTCGATTGTCGTAAAATGTATCAAAACCCCCCAGTTGCATCGATCAACTCCGCCATCAACTACTCTAGCCTTTGTTCCACTATTGATTATATTGGTTACCTTCCCCATGCACAAAATCACTACGAAAAACCTTCCACTCCTTCATGTGACACTTTGGATCGAGCACACCCTCGTTTTGACCCCTTCCTACTTCATTTATGCAACAAATTCCAACCCCTAATACAGAAAAGTTTGGGATCGCTCCATTTTTTTACACTAAGGATTAGGTGAGTTTTTCATTGTTTAAAGATTTTATTATATTAAATAAAAATTTATTTTTTATTAGTTATATATTATGTTTCACCATGTTGTAAGGAAATTTATGTTATACAATGGTTATCATCTTTTGTGTCTGTGTGTGCCTGTGAAAGGCATGTTATATCATTGTATTTGAGCTTCGAGTCAAGGTAGGTCCCCCACTGTACTATGCATTATATTTAGAAGATAATAATTACATTATTTTTAATTTATTTCAAATAAATAGAATATAATATTAAATAATTAGTTTTAGAATAAATATTTTTTGTTAAGGGTATTAGTTTCCACGTTTTACTTGAGTTGTCAATAATCTTTTTCTAAATGTGCATACTACGTGGTGATAAGATGCCCCATTTTCCTTTATAATTGTGTCTTATTTGTAAAAAAGTAATATTTTTCCTTAAATGTGTGTTTTAAGTGGATTTTTTCTTTAAGAGTGCCATGTGTGGGTTCTTCTTAAAGGGGATAGTTTTGAATTGTTGGTTAAGGCCCATTTGTCATGTTAATTATAAGGCCCCAACCTTAAACATTACTTAATCTTGAGTTATTACAAGATTACACCTTGAGGATCTTTTCAGGTTTAGAGTCTTAGAGAATTAGATCATAAAACTTGCCTTACATTCCACATACAAAAAACGTGGTTACATAAAGATAGTATTCTTCATTCACATCAGTGGAAACATATTTAAAATAAAATATAGATTCTTTCTTGACACTTCCTTGACACTACCATCTTATCATGTACCTTTCTCGTGACCTGTGAAAAACATTTCAAAAACTTGGGATGAGCATAAAAACTCAGTATGGGTTATAAAAAAAACATGGAAAAGAAACATGAGTTCATATATACATAAGAATGAAATCATACTTTACCCATATTACATAGGCACTTTAACATACCCCATAAAATCATGAATAAATCATAGAAATCATAAGACATAAAGGTATCTTGAGGCATTCATAACATTCTTACGTAGGGAGTAACCCTCTTGGTTACATTTGGAATACCCATCACAGTATATTCACTAAATCTTTTCGGAAAACCTTAACGTTTCACTCCTTCGCGTTACCCAATGCATTGGAGAGCTATATCGGGCTCACCTGCCCTTAGTTTATCACGGAACCACCCGTTTTCATAATAATGCCCATGAACCTCAACATAATCATATCACATAAAACATGCATAAAGGGAACATAACATTCCCACCTTTCAATCACAAGATATCAATACAACACATTGATATAAAGACATTATGAATACCATTTTCGATACCAAAATAAAAGAAAAGTAAAACATGGTATTTATTTTTCTTTTAAAAAGAAGGTATGGCTTGTAGAGGAAGCCGAAACTCAAATAATGGTCACGGTGGCAGAGAAGTCATTGTCGCCGCATACGTACGACAAAAAATTCCCTTTTTTCATTTAGTAAAATGCTTCGTATAAAAAAGATTCATTTTGGATAAACGTAAAAGTCCAAGGGGTTTATACACCGTATAAAATAAGGTTGTGTATAAAACAAAATATGCCTCAATGAAAGGAGATTGAGACGAAGTCCCATACCTCGTATCAAACTTGACCTGACCGTTCTTTAATCTCCTGAATAATAATCTTGAGTTAATCTCTACGTGCTTAAGAACCTTTTTCAAGTTCATTATTCGTTTTATACCATGTTATGAACATAATGTAATCATTTAAGTTAATAATGTTCATTTTGTCGGTATTTGGTTCTTAAGTCAAAAATAGATTTCTTACACTTACATGTTGTTAATTTGGTCAAAGGTTCGTTATATCCAGAATTATATTAATGATTTGGATAACATATATATCATATATATTCAGCATATACATGTATTTATAATATTACATCACATTTATAGGTAAGAAATGAAATGCATCGTTCATGGAGAAGGTAAGCTGTACGTACGCATGAACGCTACTTCAATTTCTATTTCGTATTTTCTGGAATGGAATCATAATGATATAAGAGTATATTATAATTCAAGTATAATAACATATATAATATCCTTAACTTTATCCTTTACACATCCCACATATGGTATTAACGAATCAAATCACTTTCAGGGGCGGTAGTCCGCACTTCCTAAAATGAAGATATCGTGTTTACCCATAATGGAAAAAATAATGGTATGCCATAAATGAAAAATAAAGAAGCTTAAGGAAAGAATAAACATATTATATATCATATATAAAAAATAGTGACATCATAATGGCCACCTTTGAAGGTGTTAAATGAGTATTGAACAATCATTATTTCGGGAGGCAGACTTTCTCCATCTACGGAAACCGTATGTTCTTTAACCATTTGATGTAGTTGTGTGAGAGTGTAGCTCGAATAAATATTATAACAACATCCTAGTATATTGAATATACTGTTGTTGTTACAAAAGAAGTAAATAAAAAGAGTTTAGGGGGTTGGAGAAGCAAAATAGAACAAATGAACATGAGAGAATGAATTACGTTTAAATGTGTAACTCCTTTTGATTTGAGCCTAAAGGCTTCCATTGAAATGATTCTGCCCAAAGGGAATCCTCTAGGATGAGTAGAGGGATTTTGATAGAGTAAATGGTCAGGGGATGGCAGAGCCAAAGGCTTGAGAAGTGTGTTAAATGAGGTAGAGGTGGGGGCCTTTTATAAGAGGAGAGGAGGGGCACTTTTGGAAATCATGAAACTATTATTTTATTTTCAAAAGTGTTTCGAATTTATAAGATCCCACATTGATATAATTCAAGGATAAGGTGATAAGGGTTATAAATCCACTCATCCAATAGGTTTTGGACATGTGTAGGTCTTAGATATTACATTATCTTTCCATTTTATTTAAATCGCTAAATAATGAGGTCATCGCTGCATCATCATGATGTCATAAATACATTTGTTATTTAATGTCTAAAAAATATAAAAAAAATATCCTGATGTAGGAAATCTTTTTATCTTTCCAAAGAGTATATATAAACAAAATTATGATTAGTATAACCCCTTCTAAAAATTGTTTTAGTAAAACGATTTATGTTAGTGTCATTTTCACCATTATTTAAAAAAAGGCATTAAAGTCATTATCTCACCCAAGTGGCTCCATGGGGTCCCTTAAATCGACCCATGGGTTGTCATGGTCGGACATGACTCACACAATATGTGTAGGACAAGTTTCATGGTGTTTTCACATTTTTATAATATCATTTTTACCTTAAATTACACTAATTACCTCTAATCGCGATTAATGAAAAAAAGTTACTATTCACTAAAAAATTATTTTCATCCCATTGAACCACATTTTACTTCTTAATGACAACCATGTATGTCAGATTTTGAAAATTCAATACACATTAGTGGTAAACTTTCATTTAACTGAAAAATCAGTTTGCTTGATTACCACTTAGTGGTTTCACTATTCATCAAAAATTGGAGTTTTTCAGAAAATTTCCAAAGATTCACCCTAAGCTATATTTGATATTATAAATTCAAAAATGAAGTCTATTTCACAAAATTCAAAACATATAAGTCACATTAATTAATTTAATAATTAATTCTCGTTGTCAGAGCAAATAGCGTGTTTTTATGAAACAATAAGTATCAAAAGATTGACATCAGTTTAAGTCCAATTTCAAAGTGAAATTGATTCCAATGACCACCATTGGATTTAATTGTAAAAATATATTCTAATTTCACTTCAAAACCAATTCAAAAAATAATCGAATCATATAAATAAATTAGATTAAAAATCATTTTTGATGTAGAATGCAGTATTTTTCACTATTCATTAAAAAATGAACATTGTCAGATAAATACCAAAAATTTATCCAATGTAAAATTCAATGTCCCAATCATAATGAATATGTTTATTTTGACGAATATAGATTATAAAATTGTCAAAATATTGATTTAAAAAGGGTTTTCCATCAAAAGGCAGTAAAACAATCTTTTAAGAATATTAGTGTATTCCATGCTTAAGATTGGATTTATTTTCATTTTAAGCCTCTAAAACACTATATTAATCCTTAATAGACATAAATAAAAATATCTATTATTCATTACTTACTTGGGATGTTACATCCTTCCCCCTTTAGAAAATTGTGTCCCCAAAATTTATTTAACTATCAAATAAATGGGGGTACTTATCCCTCATTGCATTTTCAGATTCCCATGTTGCCTCTTCCATCATGTGGTTTTTCAACAAAACCTTTACCTGATTAATCACCTTATTCCGTAACACTTTCTCCCTGTGGTCAAGAATCTGGACCGGTTGTTCCTCATAAGATAGGTTCTCTTCTAGGTGAACTACCTCTGGACTCAAAACATGAGATGGATCTGGCATATACTTTCTCAACATCGAAACGTGAAATACATTGTGTACCTGAGATAAACTCGGAGGTAAAGCCACCCGGTATGCAACTGATCCAACTCTCTCCAGAATTTCATATGGTCCAATGAACCTTGGACTCAGATTTCCTTTCTTACCAAATTGCATCACACTTTTCCATGGTGATACTTTGAGAAAAACATGATCACCTACCTCGAAAGATAGATCCTTCCTCCGGTTATCCGCATAACTCTTCTGCCTGCTCTGAGCTGTTTTCATGTGCTTCTGAATCAGCTGAACTTTTTCTACCATCTCTTCTACCAATTAGGGTCCCATCAACTTCCTTTCACCCACTTCATCCGAGAAAGCTTGAGTTCGACACCGCTTCCCATATAATGCCTGAAATGGTGTCATCTGTATACTAGAATGAAAACTGTTATTATATGAAAATTCAACCAAAGAAAGATGTTGGTCCCAACATCACTAATAATCCATAGAACAAGATCGTAGCATATCCTCCAAGTTCTGAATTGTTCGTTTTCACTGCCCATCTGATTGAGGATGAAAAGATGTACTAAAATTTAATTCAGTATGCAAAGACTTCTGAAGGCCTTTCCAAAAGTTATAAGTGAACCTGGGATCACGATCAGATACAATGGAGAGAGGAACTCCATGTAACCTGACTATCTCTTTAAGATACAAACAGGAATGTTGATCTTGGGAAAAAGTATCTTGTATAGCAAGGAAATGAGCAGATTTGGTTAAGCGATCAACAATAACCCAGATTGCATTATTACCCCGAGATGTCTTTGGTAATCCCACAACAAAGTCCATGGATATATTCTCCTATTTCCACTCTGGCACTTGTAAAGGCTGAAGCATCCCTTTCGGTAACTGCCGCTCTGCTTTAACCTGTTGACATGTGAAACACATTACAGTAAAATCAGCAATATCTCTTTTCATTCCATCCCACCAGTAATACTCTCGAAGATCTCTATACATCTTAGTTCTGCCTGGATGAACTGAAAACGGAGAACTATGAGCTTCACATAACAACTCTCTCTTCAACTATGAATCACAAGGCACACACAATCTCTTCCCAAATCTCAAAACGCAATCATTATCAATGTTTAATTCAGGAAACTTACCTTTCTGAACCAGCTCTACCTTTTTCTACGACTCACTGTCTTGCTTATGTGCTTGCTTGATTCTATCTGATAGAGATGATCTCACTGATACCGGAAACAAAACAGAAGGACTTCCTGCACCAACAACTTCTATTCCAAAGTTCATCAAGTCCTTAACCAAAGGATCACGTTCCAAACACAACATTGCTAATGAAGCATTACATTTTCGACTCAAAGCATCAACCACTTTATTTTCTTTTTCAAGATGGTAATGAATTGTACAATCATAATCCATGATTAATTCCAGCCATCTCCTCTGTCTCATGTTTAACTATTTCTGAGTGAATATATACTTTAAACATTTGTGATCGGTATATATTTCACACTTTACTCCATACAAATGATGCCTCCAAATTTTTAAAGCAAAAACAACGGCAGATAATTCCAAATCATGTGTAGGGTAATTTACCTCATGAGTTTTCAACTGGCGTGAAGCATAAGCAATTACCTGATCATTCTGCATTAGGACCCAACCAAGTCCTTTCAATGAAGCATCACTGTATATAACAAACTCACCATTCCTGGAAGGTAGTGCCAAAACTGGAGCATTCACCAATCTTCTTTTCAATTTCTGAAAACAAACAAAGTACCTGATACAACTTCATTTGATGGCCCAACCTCTGCTGAAATAGTTGCAAAATATTTCACCACCCCTTTCTGCTTGTAGTCTAACTGCTTCCCATCACTCAAGCTCTTTGTCGGACACTTGTTTTCATAGTGACCCATCTCATTGCACTTATAACATTTCACTAACTGTAAATCAAATTTGGTCTTACCTTCACCTTGATCCTTTTCAGTGCAATCACGATCCTAATGTCCCATCTTACCACATTGGTAGCACTTTCCAGAATTCAGAATACATTCCCCAACATGCCTTTTTCCACATTTATCACAAACTAGAAACTTAGTTTTCTTACCATCAGACTTTTTTGAAGAATTCTTACCTTTCTCCAGTCACCTCAGTCTCTTCTTCTGCTGGTTGTTATAGAACACTTGATCATCAGAAAACTCCATTTCCACCTTTTCATCACATCGAACAAGTTTTTCATAACTTTTAAACTCATGAGAAGCTAATGCCCTTTGATATTTTGGATTTAATCCTGACTAAAAACAATTGATTTTACTATCAAGGTCTCAGATAAAATTTGGAATATACCTTGCCAATCGAGTGAACCTTTCTTCATAGGCAGCCACTGAGTCTTCCTCTTGCCTCAATTCCAAGAATTGCTTTTCCTTCCTAAGTCGACCAGCCTTAGGAAAATACTTCTCAAGAAACATACCTTTGAATTCATCCCAGTCGAGAGCATCAATCTCATCAGCGTCCCTGATATTTTTAACCATCGACCACCACTGATCTACTTCACCCTCCAAACGATAAATAGCAAGACTAACCTTTTGATTTTCTGAACACCCCATGACATCGAAAATCTTCTCCAGTGCTTTAATCCACCCTTAAGCTAACACAGGGTCAGATGATCCTCTGAATCATGGGGGATGTTGCCTCATGAAATGTTCCACCATTGACATGTTCCTCTGCAGTTGATCTGGCTGATCTCATGCATGGATACCACCACCATTTATAGCCTGAGTCAATTGTGCCATCACTGCAACAAACTGTTCAGTTCCAATTCTGACCATCTCAGGATGCTGATTCGGAAGGTTATTTCCTTCTGTATGCCTTCCTAGCACTGCTTCCCTATTCCCTCTGCGGAAAACCATTCTGCATAAACATTTCTTCGACGAAGCAACATGGTAATCTTCAAATGCTATATCATTTCAAAAATATTTTTGGATAATCATTTAATAGAATTATAACTCCTAAAGTTATCTAAACCGACCTCTGATACCAACTATAAGGCCCCGGTATTAAACCTTACTTAATCATGAGTTATTAAAACATTACACATTGAGGATCTTTTCAGGTTTAGAGTATTAGAGAATTAGATCATAAAACTTTCATTACATTCCAAATTTAAACAAAGTGGTTACAGAAAGATAGTACTCATTTTTTCCCATCAACAGAAACATATTTAAAATAAAACATGGATTATTTCTTGACACTTCTTGACACTATAATCATATCATGTACCTTTCCCTTGACATGTGAAAACATTTCAAAGAAACTTGGGATGAGCATAAAAAGCTCAGTATGGGATATAAAAATATGGTAAGGAAACATGAGTTCATATATACATAAGAATGAAATCATACTTTACCCATAAAACATAATCACTTTAACATACCTCATCAAATCATGAATAAATCATAGAAATCGTAAGACATAAAGGTAACTTGAGGCATTTATAACATTCTTACGTAGGGAGTAACCCTCTTGGTTATGTTTGGAATACCCATCACAGTATATTCCCTAAATATCTTCAAAGAAACCTTAACGTTTCACTCCTTCGCATTACCCAGTGCATTGGAGAGCTATATCAGGATCACCCGCCCTTAGTTTATCACAGAACCACCCGTCTTTATAATAATTTCCAATAACCATAACATAATCGTATCACATAAAACATGCATAAAGGAAACATAACATTTCCACATTTCAATCACAAGATATCAATACAAAACATTGACATAATAAAAACATTATGAAAACCATTTTCAATACCAAAATAAACAAAAATTAAAACATGGTATTTATTTTTCTTTTAAAAAGAAGGTATGGCTTATAGAGGAAGCAAAAACTCAAATAATGGTCATGGCGGCGGAGAAGTCATTGTCGCCACACACATACGACAAAAACATTCCCTTTTGTCGTTTAGTAAAACACTTCATATAAAAAAGATTCCTTTTGGAGAAATGTAAAAGTCAAAGGGTTTTATACACCGTATAAAAGAAGGTTGTGTAGAAAGCAAAATATGCCTCAATGAAAGGAGATTGAGACGAAGTCACATACCTCGTATCCGACTTGACCCGACCGTTCTTTAATCTCTTGAATAATAAACTTGAGTTAATCTCTACTTGTTTGAGAAACTTTTTAAAGTTCATTATTCCTTGTATACCATGTTATGAACATCATGTAATCATTTAAGTTAATAATGTTCATTTTGTCGGTATTTGGTTCTAAAGTCAAAAATAGACTTCTTACACTTACATGTTGTTAATTTGGTCAAAATTTCGTTATATCCAGAATGATATTAATGATTTGGATAACATATATATCATATATATTCAGCATATACATGTACTTATAATATTACATCACATTTAGAGGTAAGAAATGAAATGCACCGTTCATGGAGACGGTAAACCGTACGTACGCATGAACGCTACTTCTATTTCTGTTTCATATTTTCTGGAATGGAATCATAATGATATAAGAGTATATTATAATTCAAGTATAATAACATATATAATATCATTAACTTTATCCTTTACACATCCCACATATGGTATTAACGAATCAAATCACTTTCAGGGGGCGGTAGTCCGCACTTCCTAAAATGAAGATATCGTGTTTACCCATAATGGAAACAATAATGGTATGCCATAAATGAAAAATAAAGAAGCTTAAGGAAAGAATATACATATAATATATCATATATAAAAAATAGTGACATCATAATGGCCACCTTTGAAGGTGTTAAATGAGTATTGAACAATGATCGTTTCAGGAGGCAGAATTTTTCCATCGACGGAAACCCTATGTTCTTTTACCATTTGATGTAGTTGTGTGAGAGTGTAGCTCGAATAAATCTTATTAAAACATCCTAGTATATTGAAGATACTGGTGTTGTTACAAAATAAGTAAATAAAAAGAGTTTAGGGGGTTGGAGAGGCAAAATAAAACAAATGAACATTAGAGAATGAATTAACTTTAAAAGTGTAACTCCTTTTGATTTGAGACTAAAGGCTTCCTTTGAAAGGATTATGCCCAAAGGGAATCCTATAGGATGAGGAGAGGGATTTGGAGAGAGTAAATGGGCAGGTTATGGCCGAGACAAAGGCTTGAGGAGTGTGTGAAATGAGGTAGAGGTGGAGGCCTTTTATAAGAGGAGTGGAGGGGCACTTTTAGAAATCATGAAACTATTATTTTATTTTCAAAAGTGTTTCGAATTTCTAAGGTCCCACATTGATATAATTCGAATAAAAGGTGATAAGGGTTAGAAATACACTCATCCAATATGTTTTGGACATGTTTAGGTCTTAGATATTACATTATCTTTCCATTTTATTTAAATCGTTAAATAATGAGGTCATCGCTGCATCATCATGATGTCATAAATAAATTTATTTATTTAATGTCTAAAAATTATATAAAAAAATCCTGATGTAGGAAAGCTTTTTATCTTTCCAATAAGTATTTATGGACAAAATTATGATTATTATAACCCCTTATAAAAATTGTTTTAGTAAAACAATTTATGTTAGTGTCATTTTCACCTTTATTTAAAAAAAGGCATTAAAGTCATTATCTCACCCATGTGGCTCCATGGGGTCCCCTAAATCAACCCATGGGTTGTCTTGGTCGTCCATGACTCACCCAATAGGTTTAGGACAAGTTTCATGGTGTTTTCACATTTTTATAATATCATTTTTACCTTAAATTACACTAATTACGTCTAATCGCGATTAATGAAAAAAAGTTACTATTCAGCAAAAAATTATTTTCATCCCATTGAACAACATTTTACTTCTTAATTACAACCATGTATGTCGGATTTTCAAAATTCAATACACATTAGTGGTAAACTTTCATTTAACTGAAAAATCAGTTTGTTTGATTACCACTTAGTGGTTTCACTATTCATAAAAAATTGGAGTTTTTCAGAAAATTTCCAAAAATTCACCCTAAGCTATATTTGATATTCTAAATTCAAAAATGAAGTCTATTTAAAAAAATTCAAAACATATAAGTCACATTAATTAATTTAATAATTAATTTCCGCTGTCAGAGCAAATAGCGTGTTTTTATGAAACAATAAGTATCAAAAGATTGACATCAGTTTAAATCCAATTTCAAAGTGAAATTGATTCCAATGACCACCATTGGATTAAATGGTAAAAATATATTCTAATTTCACTTCAAAACCAATTCAAAAGATAATCTAATCATATAAATAAATTAGATTAAAAAGCATTTTTGATGTAAAATGCAGTATTTTTCACTATTCATTAAAAAATGAACATTGTCAGAAAGATACCAAAACTTTATCCAATGTAAAATTCAATGTCTCAATCATAATGAATATGTTTATTTTGATGAATATAGATTATAAAATTGTCAAAATATTGATTTAAAAAGGGTTTTCCATCAAAGGTAGTAAAACAATCTTTTAAGAATATTAGTGTATTCCATGCTTAAGATTGGATTTATTTTCATTTTAAGCCTCTAAAACACTATCTTAATCATTAATAGACACAGATAAAAATATCTATTATTCATTACTTACTTGGGATGTTACATTAATAAAATAAATTAATTAAAAACTCTCATTGGAGTGATTAGGGGTGATCTTTTTCTGCACGTCGATTGTGTGTGTTGTTGTGTGTGATGTTCATGCATCGTGATTTGTTACATGATTTACATTATTGACTCATCCATATTTTCATTTAGTACTCAGCATGGGAACCCGGTATTGCATGTAAATTTACTATGAACAATTGTAAAAATTGTTTAGATTGAGCACTGGCTAATACAAATTAGTATGGACTTTTCTCTACTAGGGGATTGGGCCCCTTGGATATTATAGGTAGGGAAATACATTTCATTTGGGCATTATGATATCATAGAGTGTATCCATGACTTCATGATGAGTCACATGTGTAGTACATTCAAAATTTTTCTTTAGTTCTTAGGTTCAACCCATGTTTTGATTGGAACATATTTGAATGTGGAAAATGATTGAGGTGATTAGTTTGGTAGTAGGCCCCCTATGTGCTACATTTCCATTTCCCTTATTGTGTGTTTAGTGTCGTGAATTTTTTTCTCTGATTTTAAAACTAAATTTTTATTTTTAATTGTATTCTCTTTTAAAAAAATTGGGATGGAACTTTTCCCTCAGACCTAATTTTTTTTTCTTATTTAAAAGGGAAATGGACTGTTAAATTCAATATAAATGAAATTGTGTGTGAAACCCCATATATTATATTATCTAGTTTAAACATGATATTAGTTAAATTATTTATTTAATGGTAGTGATTTTGGAATAGTTTTGTGGGCACACCTAATGAGTTTTAATATTCATTCCTTTAGTGTTTTCATTATTATAGTTTATGATGGAGGTTTGAATCTAGCTTGTTCATCGTGGTATTGAGTTGGATATGGATTGGAGAGTGACTCTCAGGGTCATGAGGAGTTTGGGTCATTGTCAGGTTAGTGTGTTTTTGGTGGTCATTCTTTCTTTTTCATGTTATTTATTTTCTTTATCTTCTTCAATGTTTTTAGATTCTTTATTTACTTTCATTGGGAAAATCGTTTCAATTTATTATTAGTTGATGCCTTGGAACATGAACAACTTAGAGGGGATTAGGAATGCCACTCGTTCCTTTTCATGGATCGGATCGAGTGATTGGTTCATGTTCGACCAGGGTTGGTTTCTAACATAATGGTATCAGATCATGTCAGATCATAAGTAGACCTTGCTTAATGGAGCACCCATCATTATTTTTGGGTATGTCATGGTATAAAGAGTAAAATTTTGGGGATTGGGGGCTAATAACGGGATATAGGTCATGAACCCTTTCTCATTCAAAATCCCATGTTTCCATGGGATGTTAGGTTTTTAGTGTCTTTTGGTTCCTTTGGATTGTTTTATACTAGTAAATAAAAAAGGTAGTTGGTAAAGTGGTCATCGTCAACTCGCATGGTAGGGAATGTCATGTGGAGTCAGGAAAATTACCATTGAATTCTCTTTGTTATTGTGGAGTCATTTGTGTATATCCTCCAACCATATGTTTGAGTCACCCATCGGCACTAGTTTCCCCTTGTGAACTATTTTGGGTTTTTTTAATTCTAGAAAATGACCTTGAAAAGTCTTGTATTGAATTGTGAAGAGATAAATTTTAAATGGAAATGGTCAAGTTTTAACCGAGCTCTTTGTTTCCATTTCCCCTAGTGTTCACCTCGATGATGGTTCAATGGTTGCACAAGGGGAAACTTGGGGTTTTTCATCCTTAGCAAATCCTCCAATTGAACAACCTATAGACTATGCCATATATTTTTGGATGTTAAGCCCTCCCCTATTTTATGGTCAAGTAGATCTTCTTGTGGCAGAGGAGTGTTTGTTGAAGATTTAGAGGAGCTTCTATTATATCATGCCGCCTGAGTCATTGATGGTGAAGTTGGATACCATTATACAAGAAGGCACAACCTATAAATTTTGGAATTCATTGTCTCAAACAAATCCTCAAGTATATCTAACATGGGTGTTCATCAAGTCTTCTTTTATCCGACAATACTTTTCAGAGATGATGAATCTAATGAGAAATATAAAGTTGTATTGTTTTTAGTAGGGTTTTGGATCGGCATTATAATTCAATAAATGGTTCATAGACCTAGTTCTGTATGACCAATGGTTTGTTGAAAATGATCCTAAAAAGGCTAGAAAATATGATTTTGGTCTACGACCAGTAGAAAGTGGAATAGATCAACCTATCCACCATCTCAGATGTTGTGATACAATCCATTAATGATAAATTTGGGTTATCATGGGGACTCAGATCATAGAATCCTCCTCTGACATTGGGGAGTAGTGAATAGGATAGAAATATGTAGAATGAGACATGACATGATTTTGGTGGCTCTAAAAGCGGAATCATGAGAACTTAAAACCTTCAGTCATAATCTTTACAGAGTAATGTCATGATCTGTCATCAATGTGGTAAGTAGGGTCACAAGATGTAGATGTGCCCGAGTGATCTGAGACCCTGCCACACTTGAGGGCATCTGGGTCACTTGTAGAGATTCTTAAGAGGTGTTTCCAGGAAGCGTGATGAACCCATATGTATCTCGTTGAAGGTCACATCATAATGTTAGTAGGATTAAGATATTGTTTGGGTTCAGTTTGGGTTTTCTCTTTTCAATGTTACATGGATGTAGTGGTCGTCTCTTGTTGCATTTGGTAGTGTTTATTTTACTTTAGTTGTAATAATGGTTTTGTCAAACCTATTTGAAGACTTTATTTTATTGGAAGTGTGTTTTGTAAAATTAGGGTTCTTGTGTGATGTTAGGGAATTTTCAAAGACTGACAGTGAGGTAGGAGATGCTACAATCCTCGGTAATCTAGCCATAGGTCCCATAATTATGTTGGAAAGTAGTTAGGAGAAACATAGTGTTGTAAAAGGGTCTTGGTTTAATCTTTTTCCTTACTATGGCATGGTTTGTGTTCTATCGAGGGTGTGATGTTGTTGATATGTTTATGGTGGTAGTTTTGATGATGTATAAGTTGGGAACTTCCCTTCTCCCCCCTCATGGTGTGGGTTCTTGGTCTGTGTGGGATGTTTTCAAGTTTAGTTAATCACATCAGTTCATATGGTAGGGAGACCCACAGTGGGTCTCGAATAGTTAACCCATAATTAATTTAGCATCAGCCTAATCGTTGTGGGGGGTAGTCTTTTTGGGCTTTCACATGTCTGTATTAGAGTTTGTTTCGAGTATTATTTTGGGTGGTGGGTGGTCTCGTGCGGAACAACCAAATTTAAAGTTCTTCCTCTTAAGTAAATGTTTGGATTGGAGTACACAGAACTGTTCTGTTATACTATGATTATGGAATGTAGTGTTAGATATGTTATAAATTCATTTTTTCCTTGGTTGAAATCAATGGTATGGGGTCTGTTTGGTAGTGGTTAAGGTGTTTTTGATTTGAGGATGAGTTATAACTCAAGGAATTTTTATGTATTCTTGGATCGTTCAATTAGAGGAACTTAAACTTTTGGTTGTGGGTGACACTTAATAAGTTTTATCATTGGGTCTACATGATGTTGTGGCTTTCTGGGGGTAGAAAGTATATCTTGGGGAGAATTTCCACTCACCATCCTTTCTAATTATTTTATTTTTTAGTTTCATTTGATTTGAAAAAAATTGCTGTTCGGGTTGATTTTTAAATGAGATTTTTGAGTTTTGTCAAAATGGGAATTTTATTGTATAGTCATCATTGGGCATGAGGGTTGAGTCTGTCTTGGAATCATTGTACTACTTTACCAAATAAACAACACGACCTGCGTGTCTTCAAAAAATTAAAATGATTTTTTTGTAATTTATTATGTCTTTTAATTTTTTTTGTCATTATGTAATTTTATTAATTTTATTTTATGTGAAAAATTAGAATTATTATTATTATTATTTTTTTATTACTATTATTCTACTACTTCTTATTTTTATGTGTACTATTTTTATTATCGATTAATGTTTTGTTTTGTTTTATTTAATTAATTTTTTTTTCACCTAACCCTAATCCATGTGCCTCCATTCCCTTATTCTCTTTGTATCTTTGTGTGCCACCACCTCCATAGTTTCCATTGATACCTTAGGCCATCTCCCTAGCATGCCAACGTTATCCTCTGATCACCCCATTGTTTCCACGTCCCCCTTTTGCCACACTACACTCTAGCACCTCTGGTCCCATCGCCTCCAACCTTCGCTGACATACCTCCCATGCCCCCATGACTGGCTAAAAATCCCGACACCCTCCCCTACAACAACTGTGATGACCAACTCCCCAAACCCACACTGACCACAAGACCCGACACTACTCCTACCTACTCTAGACAACATGCTACTCCAACTTGCATAGACCTATTGGCAGGACACCCACCAGTTGTTCAACCACCTGATGGCGTAGCTCCAACCACTCAACGTAGCTAAAGACGTCGTTCTCCCTCTATTACGGCTTCAGCGTGCATCTCTTACCCAACACGCCTCTGAATCAGCTATGTGCTACTCCATGAACCTCTTCTTCAACCTCACAGTCCTAGAATAACCCCTTTTCTATCCCCCAATCATCGTTCGATGCATCACAACCCCCAAGCTACTTCGACCAGCTCCACATTCATCCTTGCCAGCCTTCGCACCACCATTGATAATATTGGTGACCTTCCATGTGAACCTTATCACCACACTTGACCAGTCACCCTTTTGGATGAATTTACTAATCGAGTGAAACCCCACGATGACCGTTTCCTCCTTTATTCACATGAAAAATCTCTACGGTTGAAGGAAAGTAGTTTGGGTTCACACTATTTCGTTTGCACTGGGGTTTAGGTGAGGTATTCAATATTTCATGATTTTATTATTTTAAATCTTCATTTATGTGTTTTTAGTTATTTTGTAGTTGCAACATGTTGTAATATAATTACCACGATACTATGATCATCGGCTTGCACGTGCTTCTGTGCCCAAGCGAGGCATGTCACATCATTGTGTTTGAGCTACGATTCATGGTTGGTCCCTCTCTACACATACAGCAATATTAATAATTTATTAATTTATTTATATTTAATTGATTATAAATAAATGGTAAATAATATGAAATAATTTATTTAGAATAATTATTTGTTTTGAAAGAGAGTAGTTTCCCCAATGTAATTGAGTTGTCTAAAATCTTTTAATAAATGTGCATAAAAAGGGTTAATAAAATGGCCCATTAGCATTTATAATTATGTATTACTTGTAAAATGTTGATTTTATTTTTTCTTAAATTGGTTTTTAAGTGGATTTTGTATTTAAAAGTGGTGTGTGTCTGTTCTTCTGAAAATGTGTTGGTGTTGAATGGTTGGTTAAGATCCATTTATCACTTTAATAAGATAAATTATTTTGAGAACTCTGTTTGGGCTGACATAGGGGGGTGAACTTGTTGTGTATGATTATTTTTTGAGTTGGTGTGTGTGATGTTTGTGCATCCTGATTGGTTACTTGATTGAAATTGTTTACTCACCCCTCTTTTCATTTAGCACTGGGCATGGGAACCTGGAATTGTAAGTTAATTTTTTGTGAACGATTGATTCCCTATATTAGATTAATCACTGGAAAGTGGCCCTTAGTATAGAATTTTCTCTAGTTGGGGATTGGTCCCATCCGTTATTCAAGGTTGGGAAATAATGGGTGTTTGGGTAGTATGGCATCATCGTGAGTAGGAATGGCTTCAGGATGAGTCGCACGTATAGTATGTTCTAGATTGTACATGAGCTCCTCGGATCGACATATGTAGTATTTGGAACTTATTTGTATGTGGAGGGAGATTTAGGTTCTTATCTTGGTTTCTAGCCCCCGTGTGTTACATTTCCATTTTCCTTGCTATGTTTTTGGTATTGTTTCTAGTTTCCTTTTTCTGAACAACAAAATTAATATTTTCAAATCTTCACAAAAATATTTTTAAAATATTATGCTCATTTTCCATCAAACCATAAACAAATTTTTCAATTGAAAACAGAAATAGAATGTTACTTGCATTATAAATGAATCTGTGTGTGAAAACACATATTTTATATAATGTAGTTAAAACCATAAATTAGTAAAAATATTTATTTAATGGTAGTGATTGGGGAATATATTTTTGGGTATTCCTAATGTGTTTTAATACTCATTCCTATAGTGTTTTCTTGTTTTTAGTTTTTGTTGCAGGTTCGACATGAGCTTGTTCATCATGGGTGAGAGTTGGTTGTACATTGGAGAGGGACTATCAAGGTAATGAAGAGTTTTTTCCATCGTCATGTTAGTGTGTTTTTGTTCATCATTAATTCCTTTTTGTGTAATTTAATTAAATTTCATTGTTTTACATATTTCTGCTACTTTAATTTTTTTAATTGGGTTAAATATATCCCATTTGTTCTTGGTTGATGCTCTGATTCTTGTCACCTACGTGGGAGGATCAAGAATGCCTCTCGGTCCCTTATGTGGATTTTCTTGGATGACCAGTTCAGGGTCTACCCAGGTTGGATCATGACTAGTCCCTTTAAAAAAATTCCATTCATATTTTATTCCACACTTTGATCATAAGGGAAAATAATCTTATTTTTGGTTTGGTATTTTTATTTTCCATCGAATTCCAAATTTCTATTATTATGAAACACATATGAATGATGGGTAACGCCAATCTACAACTAAACCAAGAGAGAACATTGAACATTTTCCTTGTATTTATTCAATTCCCTTATAGCTAATTCCCTTTAGTGTCTTTGTTTTATTCCACTAAAGAATCACTCAATTTTGCACTCAGGTTGGATAATAATTCTAAAATCATACCGTTAATTTCCTGTAAAATTTTCTTCATAGGTACCAATAGATTCCTCATCCTTTTTATTAATTTTTTGGAAATAATTCTCCATCTTTGTATGAAGAATATGTTGAATTTACATATTGAAAAGTAAAATCATTTACTCATCCCCTTACGCAGACTCAATTTCATCTCTTTTATTTGTATTCTTGTTAGGACACCACAATTGATCAGATTTACCTTCCAAAAAATAGACTAATAAGATGAATTTACCATGTTCATAATATTAGAGAATTGAAAATATCTTTTAAGTGGTACTGATCCATTGTTCATCCATTAATAGATATGAAGGCCTACTGAATGATGATGGACTTTATCTCATGAAGGACTCAATAGAATGTTTCTACATTCAATTCTTTTTTGGAAACCCTACATGAATCAATGCTTGATAATATTGTGTTATCATCAACACCAGATTTTTTATTCTATCTCCCAAAACATTTGGTTACTAAAGGGGAAAATCATTTTTTTCCCATCACATTCGACATTAACGCAGTTCGTTCCGATTCCAACCATTGACTAAAACCAAGAAGCGTAGTGTGAGGAACACTAATAGTAATAGGAAAACCACATAATAAAGAATAAAATTTCAATTTTGGACACATTATAATTTATCCTAATATATTCATTAACATCTCTAAAACACTAGTATAGGACTGTAATGTATACATATACATATCCTTAGGGTTCATACTATGGTTCTATCATCCTAGTTTCCATTGGTTAACTGTACAATTTCTCTAATACCAGCAATAAAGAAAGAACTATACCTATATATATTAATTCAAAATGGATGCATATTTATTACATAACACAACAAAACCATGCCAGGACCATATATGAGTTGTGTCTTTAGAAATAGGGAAACATAAACAGTTAGTTCATAAAACATCCACACTGTCTCCCACTTATTTTTTCACAACTAGACTCCATTATTAATTATCATACACAATACCCATATAAATGACATAGGGAAATGAAACATATGAAAAGGGGATCTCAAATTCTCAGCAAGGTTAAACAAGGGAAATATCAATCATAAAAAAACATTTGAATTTCGAATCTATCATATAAAAGATCATAATATCATGTCATGTGATAAATAGTAAAAGTGAATGGTATTCCAAATAGTCATAAAATAAATCATGAAATTTAATTGAATACACACATAATCGTAGAAAATAATTTCATATTCATCATGGATCACAACCGAGACCATCATAGTAGACAAATTCTATTACTGAATGGAGTTTACTCCCTGTTCCAACAATATATTATTGAACCATATTAAGTTATTATTCTAGTCATTTATATATCATGATATATAAATCTCTAAATAATTCCTTGGAAAGAGATATAGGTCGAACCAATCTCATAATTAAACTATTCTTATATGTTCCTCAGAAACATAAAAAAAATTCACCGCAGCATAACCCAAGAAATAAAATGGGTTTCTTAAACATCATTCCAGCATTATTGACATAAAACAAATGGATTTACTAAATAGTTCCTCATAAAAAAATCACATCCTATAATAGTAGGACTAGGAATATAACTATTTTTAAAGAGTGTCACCTTATATGGAAAAAATATTTTAGAAAACATCTGAAATTAATTCTTGTGGAAAATATCATTTCATCTTCAAAACCATTTCCCATCCTCAAAATTCCACACAATATTAGAAGAAATAATTTTATGTTAAAATAACTGTTTAATATTTTAGGGTAATAATCATTGAAATACAGTGTCATTAAACTGTAAAAAACCATTCATGCTGTATATGTTAAAAAACATTCTCTATGTACTATTGCCAAAAAAGTCAAAAAATACTTCAGATATAAGAATGAAAAATGATCTATTTGACAACATTTATTAAAAAGTTTATAAAGGGTAAAATTAAACTTAATAAATTTTATAATTATATAAATAATATTACATAATAAGGAATCATGGGCGGGGATGATAAATATACCATAGTAAATACTAACATATAAAAAATCTCAAATAAAAAATGATATTGTAAAATTATCCCTTACCTTAAGTCTGATATACTTCTTATGTATCCAAACCTCTAGTATAATGATTTAAATAGTGTTACTAATTTATTCCAGAATCGAAATAATTTTTATTACAACATTTACGAACATATTTTTATCCGTTTTTAGTAACATTTTATTGTTATTAATTATTCAGATAATAACTACATTATGTTCTTAGGTATGTAATGTAAAATAAGTTCTTATTAATATTTTTTGTTATAGTTACATAATATAAATAATGGTATTAGTATAATATATATCATATTAAAATAATTTATATAATATTTCTTTATTGACGATTATGTGGATGAAATCACATCGCACCTCAAAGACGGTAAGTCATACGTACGCATGAGTGCCGAGATTATTCCATATAATTATTGAATTGTGTTGAAGTGGATAGTTTATAGTATCTAAGAATAAAAATAATTTTAAATCAATCATTTATATTTATTAATTCTATCATTATACCTATCCATGTATGGTGGTGGTGAAAAAAGTATTACACCACAGCATGGATATGTTAAGTCGTATGTACGCACGTGTGGTGATTTCATTTTTCATAGGATGGGTAGAAGATGGGGTGTGGTTGCTTCATGTTTGTAATAACATATCAATATATGAGTGTTATTATATTATTACATTATAATGTTATAAATAATGAAGAGTAATAATATGAGGAATGAAGTATGAATGAATCAGTAAATGATATTACCTATTATTTGATGTGGCTCCTCAAAATCTACTCTTAAAAAACTAGAGTTGGTCATTGAAGATGAATAGAACCAATAGAATGAAAATATAGAAGTAGAGAAGAAAATAGTTCATGGGTGACTGTTCATGAAGTCTCAAAATGATGTGAAGAGATGTGGGAGGATGTGCCCTTCTATAATTGAGTTGAGGGGCACTTTTGGAAACTCCATAAATAATAATTTATAATAAAATAAAACCCTTCCAAAAAACATTCAAATATCCCCAATTTAGAATATGAGATTAGATAGGTTTGTAAGGTCATAATCCAATAAATTTTTGACATCATATTTTTTCAATTTAAACCATATCTTTTTAATTAACACATTTTCATTCTATTTAAATTTAATTATGATATTACCATTCTAAATATTTAAGGGTTATAAAAATTTACATATATGGAGTTAATTGACCCTAAATGGATATTTTATAAAAACATAGAACTTATAATTTTCACTTTATAATTTTTAAATACTTTTAATAATTTTAAAAAATTATATAAAATGTTTTTTATAGAATATGAATACTGTCCATTTTGAAACTATTCAATTATTTGAATTTAAATAAAATCCCTAAAAGCAGATAAATTCGAAAAAAAATATTTAATACACTCCTAACATGTCATATCCCCCTAGAAAATTCGTGGATCCCATTATTTAGTCTATATGATATTTATTTTAATATTTTTAAAACAATTCATGGTTATTTCTATTAATGATTTTTTACGTCACAATTGTGTCTTCATTAATGGTAATTATTTAATCTCCAAAAATTATAAATAAATTCTTAAAATGTAGTTTATTCATTTACTTGTCCATATACTATATATAGTTGATATTATCTCTTAGTTATCAATGCATTAAAATTAATATACTTATATAAAATGAGAATGTTACATTTTGTCACATTCATTAGTTTTTTTATTTTAATGTCATATTCCTAGGTAAGTGGTCATAAATTTATTCAATTTCAAACAATAGATGATTATGGTCTAATTTAGTCATCCTATTGTATATTTATAGTTGTTAATTAAATTTTATAAAGTAATTGTTATCCTTCATTACCTGATTTACCTTTAACCATGGTAATAAATATATTTAACAAAGGTACTATTCATAATATCCAAAAATAATAGTAGACTATTAAAATAATTTGGACCTTATGATTCCAAATATGAAATCCATTTTCCAAATTCCAAACACATAAGTTTTAGTAATTAATTTAAAATTGTTCCCAGTGTGAAAATGAGGAAATGGGTTTTAAAATCATTTCAAAAGATTGAAATGTTTTTACCTGTGAATTCAATGTAAAATTAATGCTAATGACATAAATTATATTTAATGATAAACATATATTATATTTATTCATTAAAACCATTAAATATTATAATTTAACAGTATAAATAATCTCAATAAAAAAATCAATTAAAATTTATCGTATTTTTAGTATTCATCAAAACATAAATGTTATCAGATATTTTTCGGAAATTTTTCAATGATAAAATTTTATATCCCGCTTCATAATAACTTGTTTATGTTTCCATATAAAAATTAATAATGTGTTAAAATATTAATTGAAAATTGGTTCCCCATTCAAAGGTTTAAAATTAAATTTTAAAAAAATACGTTATTATATATCAAATATGGTTTTATTCATACCCTATAACTAAAATTTTTATTGGATGAATATAAAAAATATTTTATAAGAATATGACACATATATATATCATTAATTTCATTACCAAAAGTAATTCACTCAAAACAAAATATCTAATTGTTTTATATTTTTCATAATTAATTTATAGAAAATTACTTAATAATGCGTTTTCCTCAGTTGGTTATAATTATACCCTCTAAACTAATGTATAAGATATAATAAAAATTTTATAATATGTACATTGAACGGTTCATTTAAACTCATAGTTATGTTCCCAAAAGGCTAATAAATAATAGAAATTATTTAATGAAATTATTCCATAAAAATATTAGGGTGTTACATTTTTCATGTTGGGTGGGTGTTTTATAGTCCTTTCCACACTAATTTATCATTTCATTATGCAACACGTATCAGGTAAATCCCAAATGGAGTTTCTTGAGGTATTTGTTTTCATGTTTTTGTATATGTTATTTCCATAGCATATTTTTCTCCACCACATGATATTAATAGACTGTGATATTATCCCATCAACGACCTATTTATTTTATTGTATCCAATTTAAGTTGTCATTTTTAATCATGTAGACAAGACTGGGGTAATCCATATTGTCTGGATGACAAGTATATGTACATTAATGAGATTAGGATGCTTGCTGAATGGATTTTTTATGACCATTGATACCATGTATGGTAAATTATGTGGGAGAAGTATGGCTTTCCTAGGGGCATTTTTGATATAAACCCATTTTTAAGGGATCTTATGAGACTGTGATGGTGCGTCGTATGAGTTTTATGACCCCAATTGACTCATGTCATATTCCTTTTATTTATATCTATATGTAAATATTATTTATTTTGGATTCAAGAATTTTCTTCATTTTTCTCAGAGAAAATCATTCACACTATTAGGGATGTGTCATGGGACTAAAAAACGATCTTTGGGAGATACATTTGAATTTTAGGGACAATTCAATTTATTATTACATGGAGTCGAAGAGGTAGAGAAATTTTTCCCCGTAACACCCAAATCCCTTCACATGATTATAATGAGAGGTTTACAAGATCTTTTATGGTGAGTTGGACATGTTCCTAGCATCTTGCGGTGTTTCAACAATCTCTTGGGGCATGGAAATTGATTTTTACAACATCAAGAGTCTCTCTTATTTTCCATTTTTATTTCATTTCCTTATTTAATAATGGTTTTTTATCTTTGGAGTTTTTATTTTTGTTGTACAAGAAAATAATAGTTCCTATTAATGATGTGTTTCCTGAACAATAAAAGGTCATGTAGAGATGTTCTAGCATTATCAAGGAAACCAATCAATTTTCCATATATTCAAATGTTGAAAAGACCCGATCATTTTTAATGATAATTGTTTCTTAAAAATGTTTTTTATATTATTATCTAGTAGATCTATATCTCACTATTAAGGAAGTGATTATATTTTATTGTAACCATTGAGTTTTGACCTCAATATAACCATTGTTCAATTATGATGACAAGTCAATATGACCATTGGAATCTATAATCTTATCATTATGATTATTGTTTATAAATATTAAATATTAAGGTTAGTTAATGGAGAAATAGTGTTCAATGAACTCATCCAGTAGGATAGTACCAAATAAATCCCATTTTTCAGATATTATGAAGGAGGTGGTGTCACTGGGCTTCACTCATGATAATGCTCAAGCTGAGCTTCAACATATTAAGAATAAATTAAATCTTCTATAGTAGAAGTTAAAGTTAGTAGATATTTTCTCTTAGGTGATGTTATCTCGGCCACCCCAAGATTCCATCACTATCACACACATTACCCTTATGTCATATCTGGGTATATATAGGGGTTATATTTTAAGTCCCTAGATATGTAAAATTTAATAACTTTGATTAAATAAAATTTTCATTTCATTATTTCTGTTATCAGAATAGTTTTTCTTAAAAATGTAGATTGAATTTCATAAATTGATACTTCATGTAAAAAATGTACTTTTCAGAAAAAAAAAATATTATATTAAACTAAATTTTTATTAATATTTTTTCTTAAAATGAAATTTTTTTATAAAATAGTACATTTTCATTAAAAATTATAAAATATTTTTTTCCATGTGTCAAAAAGTTTAGAATGCAATTTACTTTGCATTTTATGTCCGCTATTATTTTTAATAATTTAGTATTTTTAGAGTTAAAATTTAAATTTATCATGTCTAGAAAATTATTATGATAAAATAAATTTAATTTTTGAATTCTGAATGTCATTATTGGGTAATAGTGAATTAATGAGATTTCTATAAAATGTATTGTTTTTCTGTGAATAGTAAAACTTCATTTTTTTTATTTTTGGTGTGTTTAATGACATCATAATAATGTAATATGTAATTTAAAATGTTGTTAAACTATTTTTCATTAAATTATGATAAGAGGTATCCCAAGAGGACAATTCCATGGGAAAATACCATGGTCAAGCCCATGGTTTTTCAAATACCACTACTGAGGTGTCCTTTAATATAAATTAAAAATTCCCTTATTTTTTATATTATTGACCCACCCATTCATCCGATAGAATTCATTTCCAATTCACTATCCTTGATGATATGATAGTATGACCTCCCTAGGAGTCTTACTAGGGATTCCTAATGCCCCCTGGTGCCTGATCTTTGTGTTTTACAATTCACTCTTCAAGATAAGGGAATCTACCGCCCTTCTCATATCAAGCATGCATTTTATGTTATTTCTTATAATTTATATTTTCCAATGATGAGATATGGAATTTAATATCCCCCTTATGGTTCATATTATTTATAAATTATGATAGAATGATTTTTCATTCATCAACACATTTTATGAATTTTTTGTGTGATGTCATTAGATTGCCGAAATTTAGTAAGGGAAATCTCAGCCTATCTTTTACTATCATGTTCTCTATTTTATGTGGTATTTATGATCATGTTATTATGTAAATTTTTTATATCACATTAATTTATTTAATGTTTTTATGAATATTATACCCTTTCCCCTCTATTTTTAATGTTGTCTAAAACATTGTTTCATACCCATTATGATGCATGATTTTTGTCTCATAATTTCTCTCATTTTATCAAGAAATTATTTTATTTCATTTTTTAAATTCTCAATCCTCTATATTCTCAATTGTTGTTCACATATATTATAAAATGATCTATATTTATTTTTTTATTAACATACATGAAACCCAAATTCCATTTTCATGGTTTGAAAATGACCAAAGTATTTTGTTTTTACACAGATTCTATAACACCATGATTTTGAAATGAGGCTCATTTCTTTTATTTTCCACTATTTAATTATAAGATTTTTTATTATGATCTATGTGGATCACATTAATTAAAAAAACTTAAGGTATCACCCTAATAGTTCTCCAATGGATTGTGTAAAGAATTTAATCCATTTTGATGAATAGTTTTACGATTCCTTAGTGAATAACCTTGGTAATTTTTATGAAACCTTGGGGGTAGACCATTGAGATATGTGTATCAATATAAAAATTAACTATTTTCCCCACATTTAAATGTTTTGATTCATGCTATTTTATTTTTTATATGCATCTTTACTGTGCCCTTATGATATTTATCATGTTATTTTTGATATTCCTCATGATCACAAGTAAACACATTCCCTTGTTATCCCTTACCAAGACTTAATCTCACCATATCCATTCATCATTGTAAGTTGGATATGTAATGAAATAAATGTACATGTGATGAGTATTTAAGAATCTTTTTACATGGAATTGAATAATGATTTATGTTATCATGTATTATGTACCATTTTCCAAGACATTAAGCCTTAAAAAATCATCTGTTTGTAGAATGTTATGTAAAGTTACGTAATAAAATGTCATGTTTCTATAGTTGGTATTAAGGGAAGGATTTATTAAAAGTATATATTTGGATTTCAAATCATTAAAAATAACCCTATAGAAAAGTACACATAAAGGAAAAATCCATGGCATTTCGGTGAAATATAATGTAATTGATTTTTGGACAAAGAAACCATTGTTTGAAAATGAACTAGTGGATGTGGCTCTGGAGAGGATATATTTGTGGGTAAAACCTGAAAACACTGCATTTATATATACTTTAATGGGAAATTATGCATGATAATGGTCCTTGTTTCACAATTATACTAACACTCCCTAGGGATATGTTTTGTTAATCACAAGATTTTTGTGAACAATTATGAAGGATTTGTATTAAATGTAATTGTAATTATAGAAAAATATATTTAAGAATACTGTTTTATAAATTAAATACCTTTATATTATAATATTATTAAATGAAACAAGTTTCTCACTATAGTTTTCATTTTTACAAAATGTTGGGAAATATGAGGAACTGTGTGAATGGAGACTGCAATAGTCCATACACTAATAGACCTCCAAAAGAATATAGAATAGAATCCTTCATGATAATGATGAATCAACTAACTCAATATATGGTGAATAAAATGAATCATGTTGATATTAAAATTTCAACATGAAGGGAATGACTTTCCATAGATTCAATAATAAATCAGTGACTACCGACATTCAGTGGATCTGCCAACCCATTGATTTTGGAATTGTGGATAATCTCTATAGAAAATATCATTTCTATACATAGTTGTAATTCCCTGACCCACATTACACATAGTCGGGGCATTATTACATAACATTAGTATGATCACAAAAGATCATGTCTCGAAATAATGATTATTTTAGTAGCCTTGGAAACACTAAATACATTTATAAAGATGACATTACATCATAAAGTCAAAACTACAACAACATATTTTCTCCACACTCATATCCCCTTATAGTATCCTTGTAGGTCATTCATAAAATAGTGCTTCACGTCCTAGAAAAAAATAAATCATTGAAAGGGGTGAGCATAGATGCCCAGTAAGGATAACAATATAGTAGAAACATTCATAAATAAGAATAAACATTTAAGGCAATGTATAAAATAACAATAGCCTTTTAAACATGAACATTAACATAATATGGCATAAATAAAATGAAATATTGTCATTTACTTATTCACATGGATATTCTAATATTCTAATAATCACATACAATATCAATAACCACTTTCATAATGATGGAATGCATAATTCCAGACTATTATAATCACATTGTCGAGGCCTTGTACCAAGACTACAAAAAATATTTTGTCAAGGCCTTGTGCCAAGATAGTAGTTTGTCTCATGATACCTACTGATGCATTGAGGATCTGTAGCGGGCTCCACCGATAACTTATTAAGTCCAATGCATTCCTCATATGAACAGGTTTAAACATAACATAAACATTCGTATTAAAACTGGCATACGAAATGTCAATACTTTCTCCATAAACCATGAATGGTATAAAAATAATACATCCACATTAAAATATATAACAAAACCTTCAATACAATATGGACATTTTGTATCATAAAAAATCAACTTCAAATAAGCTTAAAATCCATCAAAAGTTGTTGACATAAATGAAAACAAAACTATTTGAGAGAAATATCTCTTATTTCAAAATAATTTAAAAGTCACATAATTATTAAAGGAAACATTTACATTGAAAATATTATTATAATATTATAAGGGACGTTTTGAAACTTTTATAATAGCAGAAAATAGCTGCACCCGCTGTAAAAGTTAAAAAAAGACATTCTTAACTTAATTTTGTCGAAAAGGTTAAAAAGGGCCTTGTTTGGAAAACAACGGAAAAATTCCATTATAAAAATATTATTAAAAGTCAAAAAAGGGGTATAAATGAATTTAACTCATAGTCTATAATATATTAAGAATGTTTTTAAATACATTTTTAAGAAACATGGATGTGGATGATAAATAGGTCCCAGTAGATAATTACATGTAAACAACCACGGATAATGATGAGATTGTGAAATAAACCCTCACCTTGTAATTTTCCTTTGTTTAGGGTAAGTTAACCTACTGTATAATGGTGGAATAATTGTTATTAAATTATAAAAGAATCATATACTTTAATATGATATCATATATGATCTTTTAACACCTCTTGGTTAATAATATATTAGCATTATCATCGTTTCGGGTGTTAACATACTCATTTTCTTTTATATGTTTTGTTACATAAGTAGTGTTTGTTATGGATAGGTTGTATCATATTCGTATACATAATGATATCAAGTCCTTAAAAATTATGTCTAATAATCAAATGAGAATTATACTTGAATGGAAATAATGGGAAATGAATCTCATCTCATTCGGGGAGACGGTAGTCCGTACGT
Source organism: Viscum album (assembly GCA_963277665.1). Taxonomy (NCBI): domain Eukaryota; kingdom Viridiplantae; phylum Streptophyta; class Magnoliopsida; order Santalales; family Viscaceae; genus Viscum; species Viscum album. Next base: position 1,211,597,194 of record OY728131.1, on the reverse strand, counting down.
ACGCATGAGCGACAATATCATTCTTTAGATATTAAAGTAATATATAATTTGATGGTATATCATATATAAAGAATAATTATCATGTAATACATATTATTTACATCAATTACACATCATTATCATACCCATCTAAATAATAATGTTTTGAATAACAATTACACCACGACGTGGAGATAGTAAGTCATACGTACGCACGTATGGTGACATGTCATTCAAAGGATAGATAGAATACTTAATATGGTTGTACCATATTTATAATAACATCACAGTATATATAATATACTGGAGTTATTATTTTAGAATGGAAATAACAAAGAAAGAAGAAGTTGAAGAAGAAAGGAACTTGAAAGGGGGTGGTGAAATTATTACCTCTTCTTCGGGTTCTTCCATTTGATTTGATCAAAAGGGCTCTTTAAGTTTTCTTTATGATCAAAATAAGGCCTCTAGGTTGAACTGAGTGAAGTTGAGATAATTTTTGGGCAGGGGTTGACCGAGCCAAAAGTATTTGAAAATGTGAATTAGAGGGAAGGGGAAGTTCTCTTTTATAAGAGGGGTGAGGCGCACCTTAGGAAAAGTTAGAAATATTATTTTATAATAAATTAATAATAAGTCTATAATGGCTCCAAAGTGGATTATTTAATGTCTAAGGTAGGTCAGAAAACACACAACCAAAATATTTTAAACAGGTTTGGGTCACTATATTAACCTTATATTTTTGTTTTAACTCTTAGTTAAATATTTTGACATTTACCTTGTCTCTTTGTATTTTTATATTTTATAGTTAGGAAACTAACTATATACATCCAAGAGACCCCAAAGTGGTCGATTAATGATACACCTACCATAATATACATTCTTTGGCCGGGCCTTAGATTTTGAGGAAGAAAATATCAATTAATAATATAATATTTGTTTTAAAAACTAATTTATGTCAATTTTGACACTATTTAATAATAGATTTTTGTTAAAGTCTTAACAACTTTATTAATTCGAACCAAATTAATTTAAGTAATCATAACATGTCATATTAACCAATAAAATTCTTGGATTTCATCAAGACTTTCAAATTATATTTATTTTAACATTTATAATACCAATTATTTGATTCTTTCATTAATAAGGATAATACTGCATCATTATTGTGTCATTAATAAATTTATTTATTAAATATCTAAAAATTATAAATAAAATACAATTATGTAAGAAATCGTTTTAAATTTCAAATGAATATTTATAGAGGAAATATAACATATATAACCCTATTTCAAAATTGTTTTGCTAAAAGATATGTGCTTATGTAATTTTTGTATTTACATTAACTTAATTAGTATAAAGTGTCATTATCACTTACAAGATGATCCATGGTGTCCCAAAATTGACTCAACGATTCCCATGGATGGACATGTATCAACCAATAGGGTTAGAACATGTTATAGGGTAATTTATTAATATTATAATATTATTTTGTTACCCATATTTACCGGATTTACCCTTTAACCATGGTAAATAAAATATTTACCGAAGTAATTATTCAAAATTTATAAAAATAAATGTTACCTATTTAAAAAATTAGGACATACTGATTATAAATATGGAACCCATTTTTCTAAATTCAAAACACAGCATGGAAAAAATCAATTTAAAATTAATTCCCGTTGTCGAAACAAAAAAATATGTTTTTAAAAAGTAATGACTATCAAAATATTGAGACATATTTATGTCCGGTTTAAATGTGAAATTACTTCTAATGACCAAAATTGTATTAAATGGTAAAAATATATTCTAAATATTCTTTAAAACCACTCAAATTCATAATTTATTACTATTAATTATTTTGATTAAAAAAAGTTGTTTTAAATAAAATTTAGTAATTTTCACAATTCATCAAAATATGAAAGTTGTCAGAAATGTAACAAAAATCACCCAAAGCTAATTTCGATATTCCGAATCCAAAAATGAAGTCCATTTTGAAATATAAATTTTATAAAATTTTAAAATGTGGGTATTACTATTCATAATGACTAGTTTGATTGGATGTGGTGTGTGTGAGAACTCGATGTTGCGTACAACACAGGCTACTGTATTATTGAAAGAGAAGCGTACCGTGGAAGCTTGGGGTGTTACATTCTTCCCTCCTTCAAATAATTTTGTCCTCTAAATTTCTAGAATACTACTTCATTAAAAGAATCAGATGGTTCTTCATCATAAGTTCATCGGGTTCCAAGGTTTCCTCTTCCATCTTATGGTTTCTCCATGGAACTTTTACCAGACGAGTCATCCGGTTTCTCAGCACATGTTCTCTCGTATCAAGAATCCCGACAGGCTCTATGCAGTAAGACAGATCGGGTTCCAGTTCTTATTCCTCATAGTTGATTCCATGCCTTGGGTCAAGAATATATTTACTCAACAGTGATATGTGGAACACATCGTGAATTTGGAGAGACTTGGCGGCATTTCCAAACATTAAGCTACAGCCCCAATTCGTTCTAGAATTTTGAATGGTCCGATGTACCTAGGACTCAATTTTCTCTTATTTCTGAAATGTATAACATCTTTCTATGGAGATACCTTCATGAAAACATGAACTCCTACCTGAAATTCCAAATCCTTCTTTCGATGGTCAGCATATCTCTTTTTCCTACTTTGAGCTGCTTTAAAGTGGTTTTGGATTACCATTACATTTTCCGTCATTTCCTCCATCAGTTATGGGCCTATGAGTTTTCTTTCACCAAAATCATCCCAACAGGTTGGTGTGCAACAACTCATTCCATATAACGCTTCATATGGTGCCATATGAATACTCGAATAGAAGCTAATGTTATATGAAAATTATACCAGAGGTAAATATTGATCCCATATACCCTGAAAGTAAAGTGACCGGGATCTCAACATGTCTTCTAAGGTTTCAAATGTCCATTCTGATTGTCTATCTATTTGAGGGTGGAGGCAGTGCTCAAACGAATTTTAGTATCCAAGTCCTTTTGAAGACTTTTCCAGAATCTTGAAGTAAAATGTGGATCACAATCACAATCAATCGTATGGGTACTCCCTGAAGTCTCACCAATTAATTTATATGTAGTCTTTCTGGACGTTCTAGGGGTATATCTTCTCTTATAGAAAGAAAATGTGTTGAATTAGTAAGAAGATCAACAATGACCCATATTTCATATTTTCTTCTAGGAGTGTTTTGTAGTCCCATGACAATGTCCACTGTAATATTATCCCATTTCCACTCAGGTATGGGAAGAGGTTGCATGACTCCTCTAGGGTGTTGCCTTCTAGCTTTCACTTGTTGACAAACCATACATCTTGAAAAAAAATCGGCAATCTCCCTCTTCATGTTTTCCCACCAAAAATTTTCCTTTAAATCTCCATACATTTTGGTGCTCGCAGGGTGTATAGAGAAATTGGAACTATGAGCATTGTCCAACAATTCTCTTTTTAGATCAGGTATATAAGGAACACAATGTCTCCTCCCATATTTCAAAATTCCATCTTCATACAGAAAGTCACTCAATCTCCCATCATTCTTATCTTTAATCTTCTCTTTAATCTCATCATCATCGGCCTGAGAACTCTTTATCCTTTCTATTAAAGATGGTTTTGAAACCATTTGAATAAGAATTGATGTTTCACCTTACATGGTGATTCCCATATCCATATTTACTAGATCCATGTAAATAGGATCCGTTTCAACTCCCTTCTTGTTCACAACTCCATGATCCTTTCTGATCAAAGTATCATCCACCATATTTTCCTTACCCGGGTGGTAGTTTATTGTGCAATCATAATCCTTGAGTAATTCAGTCCATCTCTATTGTCTCATGTTGAGTTCTTTCTATGAGAAAATATATTTCAAACTCTTGTGATCTGTATAAATCTCGCATTTTTCACCATAGAGGTAGTGTCTCAAAATCATCAAAGCAATTATTACAGCTACTAACTCAAGATCATGAGTAGGATAGTTTTGCTCATGAATTTTCAGTTGTCATGATTCATAGGAAATAACCATATAATTCTACATAAGGACACAACCAATTCCTTTCTTTGACACATCACTATAAATAACAAACTCGTCATTCCTTGATGGCAGTGTCAATATAAAATCATTGATTAATATATTTTCAGTTCTTTAAAAAATTCTTCACACTTCTTTGTACAAACAAATTTAACCCCTTTACGTGTGAGCTTGGTTAATGGGTTAGCCAACCGGGCAAAATTCTGGACAAAATGTCGATAATAACCTGCTAAACCAATAAAACTGCATACCTCGGTTATACTCGTCGGTGTCGACCATTCTTGGATTGCCTTTGTCTTAGAAGGATCAACATAGATTCCATCTTTGGTGACAATATGGCCAAGAAAAGAGATATCCTGAAGCCATAATTCACACTTGATAAACATCCCATATAATTCATGTCTTCTAAGAGTCTTTAGGATAATGCTCAAGTGATTTTCATGATCTTTATAGCTTTTGGAGTATACCAAGATATTATCAATAAATACCACTACAAAATAATCAAGATATTCCTTGAAAACCATGCTCTTTAAATCCATGAAAACAAAGGGTGCATTAGTCATCCCAAAAGGCATTATTGTAAACTCGTAATGCTCATACCTAGTTCAAAATGCTGTTTTTGGAATGTCTTACTTCTTCACACACAACTGATGGTATCCAAAACGAAGGTAAATCTTTGAAAAGTATTGATCTCTATGTAGTTGGTCAAATAAATCATCAATGCGAGGTAGGGGATACTTGTTTTTTATTGTTATAGCATTTATTTCCCTATAGTCGAAACATAACAAAATAGATCCACCTTTCTTCTTAACAAAAAGGACATGGGATCCCCATGGAGAAACACTTGGGTGAATAAATCCCTTATTACTCAATTACACTAGTTTTTTTTTAGTTCAACTAATTCCACAATGTCCATTCACTAAGGGGTCTTCGATATAGGCCTTGAAACCGAAATTAAATCAATGGAAACACAATTTATCATTCTGGAGGATGTCCAGGTAATTCTTCCAGAAACACATCTACATATTCATTCACAATAGGTATATCCTCTATTTTAACATTCCGTTCCTTACCCATAGTTATTTCATTCTCTTCCTCCCCAATAATTGAATTTAGTTTAGCTACTGGGGGTGGATCTAGATAAGAATCAGGTTGTGATGATTATTCTCTAAAGATAAGGTGTTCTTTATCATAATCATAAAAAATCATAACCTCCTTCTTCTTACAATAAATTTTAACATCATGGTCTGAAATCCAATCCATACCGAGGATTATATCAAATTCAATCATAGGTATGACGATGATATCAGAAGATAAAGAACATTTATGTGCTCTAATGGAAACTAATTTACAAAACATTCCTTCAATGATACTTCCCTTAAGAGTTTTAACTGAAAAATACCTTGTTAGATCAAATTGGAAATATATAATTTTCTTAGAAAACTGGGTAGATATGAAACAATGCGATGATCCATAATCAAATAAAGTATTTTCTAAACATGAGGAGACCATTAAATTACCTACCACCACATCTTTTAGAGATTCTACCTCAGTAGTTGTGATAGAATAATCTTGGCCTTGATCCCTTGGCATTTTTTGAGGTAAGTTCCATTAATGATTAGGAAATTTATTTTCATAATGTCATGTCTCCCTACAATTGTAGCATTGATCATCGATAGATTCTTTCTTCCCCTTGAAATCGTGAGCTTGGTGGCCATTTTCTCCACACTTATAACAAAATCCCATTCCCTTCATAAAAGTACTAGGGTGTTTCTTCCCACATTTATTGCAGGATGGATATTCAACTTTTCCCTTCTTCCCTTTATTTCCATTCCTAGATTGATCAGCAGATCTCTTATTCTCTTTCTTTGCTTTAATGTTGTAAGACTTAGATAATTCTTTTACCGTCATGGGTTATGTATATAATCTGCATCATACATTGCTAACTTTGTAAAGTTATCATCATACTTTGTGACATTCTCATCCTCCTTTTGTCTCAGACTCCAAAATTTCCCTTCCATATCTGCTCGATGGTCACAAAGAAAGTATTTTTCTAAGAAAATATCTTTGAACTCCTTCCCTTCCATATTTGATACTTCATCATCTTCTTTCGTGTTTTGAATCAATGACCACCATTGATCGGCATCTCTAATGAGGCGGTAAACTGCCATGATAACTTTTTCCCTTTCACTGCTCCCTAAGGCATGGAATTTTTTCACTAAGGAATTTATCCATTGCACAGATACTAAGGGATTGGTACTCCCATTGAATTTCGGTGGTTGTTGCCTCATGAATCGATCTAACATTGATCCTCCACACTGTGGATTAGGGTTCTCTATACGGGTAAGGTTATTATTCTTAACCTGAGTGAGTTGTCCCAGTATTGTGATTAGTTGATCATAACAAGTTGCATCACTAGATCCACTATAATTATCTTGAGGAGTAGGGAAATCCCTACATAAAGTACGTTCATTTATACGGTTTCCATTCCTTCCACTAGGTTCCATTTCTAAACAATGTCATACACTAGATTAGTTTATTAATCGCAATACATAAATCAAAACCTGTAAAACACTTAACAATAATTGAACATTTTATGGATATAATTCATAATAATAAAAAAAATCTTTGAGGAAGTATATACTCATAAATTTTTCATAATGGTTCTTAAATAAAATTAGAATTATCCAAAGAATATCCCCTCGGAGGGTCGTAACCAAGAGTGCATCAAGGCCTGTTGTCGTGCACCAGTTCCCGTTCAAGTCAAGCTCAAAGTGGTGTTTTCAGGTTTTACCCCTAGGTACATCTGTGCCAGAGCCTCCTCTACCTGCTCATATATAGAAAGGGATGTATTGCTTAGAAAACTCACAAAATATCTACAATACCAAAATTCTAGGAAGTTCTTCTATACTAGTCCTTAAAGTCCATCTTAGATATATGTGCTCTAATCAGAGTTTATCTAAATCTAGATTCCATGGTTTGTACTAAACTTCCTCGGATACCAACTGTAATGCCCTGACCCCAGTAGCCCAGAGTAGGTTCATTATTACATAATATTGTCATGATCACAAAAGATTAAGTCTTGAAATACCGATTAGTTTTGTGTCCTTGGAAACACTAGATAAATTCATAAAGTTTACATTAATCATAAAGTGAAAACTACAACAACATATTGTCTCCACACTCATATCCCCTTATACTATCCTTAAAGATCATTCGTAAAACACATCTTCACATCCTAGGAAAAATAAAACATAGAAAGGGGTGAGATCACATGATCAGTAAAGATAACAATATAGTAGAAACTTTTTTAAATAAGCATAAACATTTAAGATAATGTATAACTAAAAAAATCCTTCTAAACTTGAACTTCAGCATAATATGGCAGAAATAAAGTGAAATAATTTCATTTACTTATTCACATTTATATTCTACTAGTCGAATAATCACATGTAATATCAATAATCACTTTCATAATGATGGAATGCATAATGTCACACTATCATGACCACATAGTCAAAGCCTTGTGCCAAGACTAAAAATAAGATTTTTTCAAGGCCTTATGCCAAGACACTAGTTTGTCTCACTAGACCTACTGATGCATCAAGGAGCTCTATCGGGCTCCACCCATCACTTATTAAGTCTAATGCATTCCACATATGAATAGGTTTAAACATAACATAAACATTGGTATTAAAATTAGCATGTGAAATGACAATACTTTCTCTATAAAAAATGAATGGTATGAAAATAACACATCTACAGTCAAACATATCACAAAACCTTAAATACAATATGGAAGTTTTATATCATAATAAATCATCTTCAAATAAGCTTAAAATCCATAAAACGATGTTGACATAGATGAAATCAAAACTATTTGAGAGAAATATCTCTTTTTTGAAATCATTTAAAAGTCGCATAACTATAATAGATAACATTTACAGTAAAAATATTCATATAAGATTTTAAGGGAAGATTAAATGATTTTATAATGGTGTAAAATAGATTCACCCATCGTATAAGTTAAAAAAAGACATTCTTACCTTAATTTTGTCAAAAAGGTTAAAAAGGGCCTTGTTTGGAAAACGACAGAATGATTCCATTATAGACATCTTATAAAGACTCAAACAAGGGTATAAATGACTTTAACCCATATTCTATAAAATATTAATAATTTTTTGAAATACATTTTTAAGAAACATGGATGTGGATGATAAAGAGGTCCCAGTAGATAATTAGGTATAAACAACCTGAGATAATGAAGAGATTGTGAAATAAACCCTTACCTTGTACTTTTACTTGGTTGAGGGTAAGTTAACCTCCTGTATAATTGTGAAATAATTGTTATTAATTTATACAATAATAATATACTTTAATATGATATCATATATGATCTTTTAACATCGCTTTCTAATAATATATTAGCATTATCGTCGTTTCGGGTGTTAACTTACTCATTTTCTTTTAGATTTTTTGTTATATAAATCATGTTTGTTATGAATAAGTTGTATATTATTCTTATTAATAATGATATTAAGTCCCCAAAAATTATTTTTAATCATAAAATGAGAATTAGACTTGAATGGATATGATGGGAAATGAATCACATCTTGTTCGTGGAGACGGTAGTCTGTACTTACGAACGAGAGACAATATCATTCTTTTGATATTAACATAATATATTATTGGATGGTATATCATATATAGAGAATAATTATCATGTTATATTTATTTTTTACATCAATTAAACATCATTATATTACCCATAAAAATAATAATGTTTTGAATAACAATTACACCACGACGTGGAGATGGTAAGCCTTACATACGCACGTATAGTGACATGTCATTCAAAGGATGGATAGAATACTGAATTTGGTTGTACCATATTTATAATAACATCACAGAATATAGAAGATACTGGAGTTATTATGTTATAATCTAAATAACGAAGAAATGAGAAGTTGAAGAAGAAAGGAACTTGAAAGAGGGTGGTGAAATTATTACCTCTTCTTCGGGTTTTTCCTTTTGATTTGATAAAAAGGGCTCCATAGATTGTCCTTTATGATAAAACTAAAGACTCTAGGTTTAAGTCTGTTATGTTGAGAGAATACTTGGGTAGGTTTTGGATGAGCCAAAAGTCTTTGAAGGCGTGTATTAGATGGAGGGGTAAGTGCCCATTTATAAGAGGGGTGAGGGGCACCTTAGGAAAAGTTAGAAATATTATTTTATAATAAATTCATATTTGGTTTCTAATGGATCCATAGTGGATTTTTTAAAGTATACGGTGGGAATAGGACAATAAACACTCAAAAAATTGGATTTAGATATGTTTGGGTGACTATATTAACCTTATCGTTTATTTTTAAGTCTTAGTTAAATAGTTTGACATTTACCATGTCTATTTGTATTTTTATATTATATAGTTAATGAACCTACTATATACATCCAAGAGACCCCTAAGTGGTCCATTAATGACACACCTATCATGATATAAGTCTTTTTTCTGATCCATAGATTTATAGGAATAGAATATCTATTAATAATATGATATTTGTTTTAAAAACGTTTTTATGTATATTTTAACACTATTTTATAATGGATTTTTTTAAAGTCTTAATAAATTTATTAATTAGAAAAAAATTAATTTAAGTAATCATAACATGTCATATTAAAAAATAAAATTCTTGGATGTCATCAAGACTTTCAAATTATATTTATTTTAACCTTTATAATACCAATTATTTGATTCTTTCATTAATAAGGAAAATATTGCATCATTATTGTGTCATTAATAAATTTAATTATTCAATGTCTAAAAATTATAAATAAAATATCATTATGTAGAAAATATTTTTATATTTCTAGTTAATATTTATAGTCTAAAATATAACATATATAACCCTATGTAAAAAAAATTTTGTTAAAAGATATATGCTTATGTTATTTTTCAATTTACTTTAACATAATTAATATAATGTGTCATTATCACTTACAAGTGGATCCATGTGGTCCAAAAAAATGACCCAAATATGGACATTGTCGGAAACGTATTAACCAATATGGTTAGGCCACGTTTTAAGGTAATTTATTACTATTATAATGTTATTTGTTTACCCTTATTTACCGGATTTACCCTTTAACCATGGTAAATAAAATATTTACCGAAATAATTATTCCAAATGTCTAAAAATAATAGTTAACTATTTACACAATTTGGACCCCCTGATTATAAATATGGAATCTATTTTTCTAAATTCAAAACACAGAAGTGGCAGAAATTAATTTAAAATTAATTGACGCTGTCAAAACAAGAAACATGTTTTTAAGAAATAATAACTATCAAAAGATTGACACTTTTTTATGTCCGGTTTAAATGTGAAATTATGTCCAATGACCAACATTGTATTATATGGTAAAAATATATTCTTAATATACTTTAAAACCACTCAAATTCATACTTTATCACTATTAATTATTTCGATTAAAAAAGTTGTTTTTAATTAAAATTTAGTAATTTTCACTATTCATCAAAATATGTCAGTTATCTGAAATGAGCCAAAAATTTACCCTAATCTAATTTTGATATTCCAAATCCAAAAATGAAGTCCATTTTTTATGTTAAAATTTATATAATTTTAAAAAGTGGGTATTACTATTAATAAAGGCTAGTTTGATTGGTTGTGGTGTGTGTTAGAACATGAAGTTGCGTACAACACACGCTACTATATTATTCAAAGAGAAGTGTACCATGGAAGCCTGGGGTATTACAATCATCATTCAAAACAAGAAAAATTTACCCTGGATGCTTACCTCTTATAAAGAGATGATGATCAATGGGGGTATCTAATTAAAAAATGGGGCCAAGGAAGAAGATTGAAGCTATTGAGTGGGAAGAGTTCACTGGAATCTTCTTTAAAATGTATTTTACACATTCTATGAGAATGAAAATGGAGAAGGAATTACTCAAGCTAAAAAAATACAATGTATCTATTTGAAACTATATGATTAAAATCACATAAATTTCCAGGTAAACATCAGGTTTTGTCATTTATCCAAATTGGAAGGATGATAGATTCTTCGGTCAACTAAGACCTCATATATATAATAATTTATCCAACCAAGACTACAAAAACTATAAAAAAATCATACGAATTTCAATGAAGGTTGAACTACAGTAAGATGAGACAAAGTCGTCTTACAAATGAAATGAAAATATAAGATCAATGAATACAATTTTGGGGAGGATCTTTGATCAGGGAATAGGAGGAAAGAAAGTGAAATAGTACACGTGTAATAAATGTGTGACAAAACATTTTGGTAACTACTTTCTTCAGAGTGTTAAATGATATGAGTGTGGAAGGGATATTTATATCACTTGGAAATGTAATTGTTAGGTGAAGACACAACTTCCCAACACTAACAGAGAAGGGTATATGGTGTATGTTCTATCTAAAGACTAATTCTTTATGTGTGGACATCTAGGGAACATTACCAATACCAATCCATACTTGAGCGTATTGGAGGGTAATGAAAAATCATCCTCAACATTTTCCAAGGGAATAATGTTATTCTTTTAATAACATGTTTGATGAAGTTTATGCTCAAAATGATGTGGTGGTAGGTACCCTTGTTGTTCCCTCAAAGCTAGAATGTATTTTGTCTGATTTTGGTTGTACGAATTCCTTTATTTCCTCCATTATTGAAATGAATTTAGAATCAACACCTAAATTGATTAAAGTAGAGTTTTCATTCAATAATCTCAGAGAGATTATCCAAACATCAACAGTGTTTATAAACAGTTTTATTTATTTAGTGTGCACAATATTATCGCAAATCTATTAGTCATTCCCATGATGGAATTTGACATTATATTAGGGATGGACTAAAAATTCATGTATAATACTAAGATCAAATGTAGAAGCAAGTAAATATAATTAGTCTTTAATAGAAAACCTATAATTATCTTTAAATGAGAGATATCATGACCTAATTTTTTTCTAGAAGCATCATATGTAGCCTTCTTTATCGAGCGGATTTTTGAATATGAAAAAGGAAATAAACGTATACAAGTAGAAAATGTTTTCATCATTCAAGAATACATTGAATATTTTCCAGAGTATTTTTCTAGACCTCCCCTAAAAAGAGAGGTAGAGTTTTCCTATGAGGTCATTCCTGGTTATAAACTGATATAAAAACCCCATATAGAATGGAAAATGTGGATTTGAAGGAAATAAAGAATCAAATATATGTTCTTTTAGAGTAGGGGTTTATCCGACCATGCGTGTCTCCTTAATGAGAATGTTTTCTCTTTTTCAACAAGAAGTATGTGTCAATACTATTATGCATTGATTTTAGATAACATAATGGTATCACATTGATGAACAAGTACCCACTTATAATAACTGATTATTTATTTTACCATATTTAAGGGAATCAATTCTTCTACAACATTGATATTAAATCTAGTTATCATCAGTTGATTTTGAATAAATAAGAAATTTCAAATACCACCTTCTTCTTAAGATAAGGGAGTTAGGAGTTTGTTTTTATTCCCCTTGGATTTACTAATTCTTCCGCTATTTTTATGGATTTGATGAATAGGTATGTTAAGGAATACCTTGATAAAATTATGGCAGTTTTTATCAACTATATTTTTATATATTTAAAATGTATCTATAATCATGAGGATCTTCGATGGGATATATTGAAAAATATTTGGATGGATATATTATTTTGAAATTTCAGAAAATGTGAATTTTGGTTATAAATAGTTGCTTTATTAGGGCACATTGTAACCAATGAAGGAATTTCAAATGACCCTACCATGACAAGGGTTGCGGAACAGTTGCCTCATTCTACCATATTAAATAATATTCATAGTTTCATTGGTATATTATCATATTATATGACTTTTTTGAAAAACATTTCAAGACATTCTAATCCATTATCCAAGTTAACATGAAAATAGGTCAAGTCCATTTAGAAAAAATAGTGTAAACAATGATTCCAAGAGCAGAAGAAGATATTGGTCACTAAACCCATGTTAAATCTACCCCTATTGGTGAAGGATTGGGTATTTTTATCGATGAATATGTTAAATTGCCTAGGTACATCCTAATGAAATATGACTAGTATATTAATTATGAATCTTGACAGTTAAAGCGTCATAAGAAAAACTATCCAACAGATTAGATGGATCAAGATGAAAAAAAATTCTCAAAAGATATGAATGCACTATAATTATAGGGAAAATGTGATATATACAAATACCAAAAAAATTAAATTATATTTTCAATCAAAAATAATTGAAAATGATATAGGGGAGATGGTTGGAACTTAATAAAGGATATGATTTTTCAATTTTTTATCATCCCAGAAGAGAAAGAAAAGTTGTTGATTCATTAAGTAGGATTTAACTTGTTCTTCTTCCAATGAAATGGATTTAAATAGAACCTTTGATAAAACATATAGTAAAACTAGAGATGTAAATTTAATGGGAAGGGACGTCATCAATCCGATACCAAATTATTTCTCAACCATTACTGCTAGTATGATCATGAAATATAAAAGGGAATATCCTTTTTTATAGAATAATTTATAGGATATAAAGAATGTGATGTTTCTTGAGTTGAATATTGATTGAGAATTTATATTAAATTTTCATGAAAGATTATTTGTTCTATATATTCTTTAAATAAAGGAGATTATATATGAATCTCATTTATCTACAATCTCTTTACATATTGGAGGGAATAAAATATATATGGACCTTCGTGATCATTATTGGTGGGATACCATGATAAGAGATATTTCAAACAACACTACAAGGTGCTTTGTGTGTCGACAAGTGAAGACATAGACACAACTTCATAAAGGGGTGTTGAAACAAATACATGTACTAGTATGGATTTGGGACAATATCACTATGGAAATTGTAACTGTTCTCCTGATAACATCCCAAAAAACACACTGAATAACTAAAGGAGATTATCTCACCAAGGGTTCCCATTTTATTATCAATTTAAGAATATTTCTCTCTTAAAAAATCACCAAGATATATGTTACAAAAATAATAAGGCTATATAGAGTTCAACTTTCTATCATTTTGGATCATGATCCAAGGTTAACATCAAAATTCTTGAGAGGTCTTAAACATGATCGGTATACCGAATTTAATTTCAGTACGACCTATAACCTGCAAACTAATGGGCAATATGAAAGGAAAATTTTGACACTTAATGACTTGGTGAGAAATTGGTCAATATAATTTAATGGCGGATGGGTTCCACATCTCCAATTAGTTGAGTTCTTGTAAAAAATAGATTCCATTCGAGTATTCAAATGGCACCCTATGATGATTTATATGGAATGCGATCTATAACTACTACTTGATGGGATGAAGCTAGTGATAGAATTATTATTTTGTATGATCTTGTGGAGGAGATGTTAAAAATGACCATGAAATACAACAACACATAATGGATTCTCAGAGTCCGCAGAAACACTATGAGTACAAGTATTGAAGGTACATGTAGTTTAATGTTGGTGAAAAATTCTTCCGTATAATTTCTCCAAGGAATATAGTCGTATGGTTAGGGATGAATTTAAACATACACCCCACGTACATTAGACCCTATGAAATCCTTGATCACATAGGAGTAGTGGCATATTGGCTTGAACTTCCTCCAAATCTCACACATGTTCATGATGTTTTCCACATATCTCTCTTGAGTATGTAGATACCTAACAAATCACATGTTCTGAATTTTTAGGTGGTACAAATAGAACCTGACCTATCGTATGAGGAGCATCCAGTGGAGATATTGGACTTTAGAGATGAGGTTTTAAGCAACAAGACTAACCATTATATTAATGTGTTGTGGAGAATCCCAAAATATGAAGAAGTGACATGGGAAATTGGGAAAACATTGTTGCGGAATTTGAAATTTTGGGGAAGAAATTTTGTAAGGTGTGAATAATGTAATGAAATTTTTTTTTGAATGATAATAGCTTCCTAAAAATGTGTGTTATTTTATTACAAAATAGAACTATATCTCTTTAATAATGAAGTGAGAATATTTTAATATGTCCATCAGGATTAGAACATTATATGATTATTATTCAATTACGACCATTTCTCAATATGATCTTTGGAAACTATACTCTTAACATTATGATTATTGATTATAAATAGAAATGATAATGGTTAGTTAAAGAAGAATGAATATTCTATGGCCTCATCTAGTAGAATCGGGCCATATGAAGTGCATTTGTCAGAGCGTAAGAAGGATGCAGTGTCACAAGCCCTCACTCTTGACCATGCCCATGGTAATATTCTGCATGTTATGATTTAATCAATTCACCTATGGGATATGTTCATGTTTGTGGAGATAACTGATCAGCTAATTTTATTTGGTCCACCGCAAGATTTCATCACCATCGTACACCTTACTCTTATGTCATATGCGGGTATTGTGAGGTTTCTTTGTCAAGGTCCTAGTTACTTAAAAAGTAATCCCATTCTCTAAATAACCTTTTTTCATCATTTCTGTTTTATGAATTGTTTCTCTTAAAAACTGAGATGGAATTTGAGACATTGATTTTTGGGGTAAAAATAGTACATTTCAGAGGAATATAAATTAAAATATTTATATGAGGTTTTATTAATAATATATTTAACATTGAAATAGTGTTAGAAAACTAATTTTATATTATAAATGATAAAATATTTTTATTTCATTCATTAGTAGAAAAATTTGCGATAATGATTATAATGCATTTTCTATCAGCTATTATTTTCACTAATTAATAATTTTAATAGTTAAAAGGTAAATTTATTATATTTATAGAATTATTATGATAAAATAAATTTCATTTTTTAATTCCGATGGTTGATATTTGGTTATGATGATTTTAGGAGATTTTTATAAATTTTTTCAGTGAATAATAAAAATATTGTTTTGAGTTTTCTTTGTGTTTTATGAAATCATGATGATGTAATATTAAATTTAAAATTACATTTGACTCATTTTCATTATAATATGATATGAGGTTCCCCATGTGGATAATTCCTCTAAAAAATACCTTAGTAAATCCTATGGGTTGGATAATACCACTAGTGAGATATACATGGAAATTAATTAAAAACTCTCTCACCATAGTTGTAAATACCCTCCCAAGGCTCCATTATATATCATTCCCTATTATTTTTCCTTAAATATATGATAGTATTACTTAGATGGAGTCCACCCAAGGTTTCCCCAAGTCCCCAAATTTCCAATTATATAGTTTTCGAAGTCACTCTACATGGTAAGGGAATATACCACCATTCTCTTTACAAGCACTCCTTTTTTGTTATGACTTTTTAATTTCAATTGTATTATTCTATAATATTTCATTACATATACTATTTACATTCCATATTATGTGTAAATGATTAGATTACCCAATTTCTCTCCTGAACACATTTTATAAATTTTTATGTGACCCTGTTAGGCTACCGAAAAGTCATAACAGAAATCTCAACCTCTCTTATCCTTTTAACTTCACTTTCTTATGTGGTATGACTTTCAAATTTCTATGTCATGGTCTTCAATCCATATTTTTATATCCATTTACATTATTTATATTTTTCTAAATTTATATACCATTACCCATCTCTTTTTAATGTTATCTAAAACCATGTTTCGTACGAGTTATGCATCAGGATTTTCATCTCAAAATTTATCTCTTGTTATCAAGATTTTCTTTTGTTTTATTTTGAGAATTCCCAAACCTTTATATTCTATACGTGTATTCACATAGATGTAAAAATTATCTATTTTAATTCTAGGATTAACATACATGAATCCCACATTCTTATTTTGGGTTTTAAAAGACCAAATGATCTTTTTTTGCACACTTTAAATAACATCATAATTTTGAAATGAAACCGATTTATTTTATAATACATGATTAATTTATGTGATGTTTTTTATGATTTATATGGATCACATTAAATAATAGAAATGAAGGATGATTCCTGATTTCACACCAATAGATTGGGTAAAGAATTTAATCTCTATAGATGATAGGTTATATTATACTTTGGTGAATAACATTTGAAATTTTTATGACACCATAGGATGGACCATGGTGACATAATTATGGACATCTAAATAAAATGTTGTAGACAAATGTATAAGTTATTATTCTTGTTATTTTATTTATGATATGCCTTTTTATTATTACATCATGATATTCCTCAAGTAATTTTTCTATATTCATTATGATCAAAAGTAAAATGTTTCCCTTTTAATACTTTAATGGGCATTAAGTTCACCCTTCACTTTGATGTATGTCCAAATGTTATAAAATACAACAATTGTACTTAGGATTAAACTTCAAGAATCTTTTTACGTGTAATAGGAATTGTTTTACATTGTTTTTTACTATATACATTTTTTAAATACACTACGCCTTAAATGATCCAATGTTTATAAAATGTTATGGAAAGTTATATAAAAAAATTCTGCATATAATAGAGGTAGAGCTCAAAAAATCTTGCACATTTATGAACCTTTTCACTTGACATGGGTGAAATTTAATTGGTCTCTTTTGTGGCATCCTGCAAACCTCCAGGGTGTTTTGCGTGATTATTAAAACTGAAGGAGGCTCTAATATTTGATGGTATTTCTCCTATTTTCTAATGTTTTTTGGATGTATTATCATGTGCCTGCTACCTGAAAATTTTTTGACTTTGGAAGAATGTCTAGACACAACTACATGATCAGTGAGTGTCTAGGATGGCTTCTCATGAACTTTGGAGGCTTTTTTAAGGGGGGTTCAAGAGAAATTATGTATATTATGAGTTTTAAAAGGCCACATTATTCTTACATTGATTCATGGAGAAAATAATACCCACATTCAGATATTACTTCCTTTGTGAATTTTTTGATTCTTATTTGGTGGGTGTCAACAACCATAAAAACAAATTATTACTGTTTATATTTTTTGGTTGATAAAATAAAACAATAGTAATAAAACAAATAACCCCTTATAAATTATTATTATTTAACAAATATATATATATCATATAAATTTATTAAATAATTATTTATTTCCAGCCTTGAAAATTAGAAAAGAAATATCAACTGAACCACTTTATTTAGATGGCGGTCTACACATACGCATGAGTGATATAATTATTTTTCAAAAGGATTTTAATATATCATGTTTGAATTTCCATTATAAATATAGAAAATTAATAATTTCATAAATATAATAAGAATATATCTATCCCATAAATATCACCATCCATGAAATAAGGATATAGAAAATGAAATTTATCACTATTTGAAGGTGATGGTCCAGATATATGCCTGAGTTAGACATTCACATTCTATTTTATGAAAAATGTGGTGGATAATTGTAATTATATAATCATAATAACATTTTAATATATTTATGATACACATGATGTAATTTGATGATAAATAATGAATATATGTAGGTGGAAGAAGAAGAAATAAATTGAATGTTATTTGGAAATACGATTTTGTATTCTTCAATTGGACAACTTTATATCCATTCTTAAAACATTTTATGAATTTCTAAATAGATTAAAATAAAATCAATCAATTTTCAAAAAAAAATATTTCTAAATGGCCATATATTAGATTAGAAAGATGATAAGGTTATAAATTAATTATATGATGAATATTAGACATTTTTTATTATAAACCTATAAATTTTTTTAATAAATATTGTAACAAATTATCTGCTCAGTTTTTTTATTGATTTTTTAATAATTAATGGGTTAAAGTTTTACTTATAAAAAAAATCAGATCATAAATCACTATGGAATGAAATTATTTACCATTATTCATTATAATATTAATATGTAATGATATTTATGAATTTAAAATTATTCATAAAATTTTATATAACAATAAATATCATTAATGTCATTTTGACACTATGCATTTTATTTTAAATTAAAAGAATGAATGAAATGGGCTTCAAATATAAACCATTAACAAACAAAAAATATGTCATAATTAATAAAAAATATATCTAATTTAATAATTAATCCCACTTGTATTTAAAATATTATATATAAAATCATTAATTTTATTTTTTTATTTAGTTAATAAATATTATATTAGTGTTTACTAAGAATATAAAGTATTTACTCTTTATATAAATCAAAAAAATAAATATCCATACTAAAAAATATATTTCATCAATAATATAAATAATTTAAAAAAAATGATCCTCTTTTTATTCTTATGTTAAAATTAAATAGATATTAAAGTCATGGGAGTGAAATTTCTAAATTTTCATCCCATAAAATAATTTATATATCATTATCAAATCATACATGTGCCTAAATGAAATATATTATAATTTCAGATGAATTTTGATGAATTTATCCCATTCAATGAAATTATTTCTAGTTTGGTGTTTATTTGGGGACCTTACTCCATTTTTAGCCATATTTTTCTGATATTAACCTTACCGATGTGAAAATATTTACAAAAGTTACTATTATTAATGGTCCATAATAAAAGGGAACAATTTAAAAAATTACATCCTATTAATTAGAGATAGTATATCCATTTCTCATTATATTATCTATAAAATTATTTGAATTAAAATTTAATTTAAATTTATTAAACATGACATAAAATATTTTCCTGAAAATGTTTTTTAAAACATATAAATTAATATATATCAAAATAATGAATATTTTTTATTCAAATGGAATAAATATTATTTTTAAAAATTAATTTGATAACATTTCATATTAATAAAAAACAAAAATATAATGGCACTTCAAGATTACTTGATTTAATGAAAATAAATGTTTTTATATGAAAAATATATATTTTTCAATATTCTATGAAAAATTATTCATTAAATGAATCCAAAAATTAATTGGGATATGATAATTAATACAATGGTGAAAAATTAATAAAATATAGTTTAAAATGTTTACTAATTAATTATATATTCACTATGAAAAAATAGAAAGTAATAATTTTTTAGGAAAATGCAATTGATGGATAAAAATGATTTAAAAAAGGTTTGTATATTTACTAAGAATTATTCAATATGATTTTTAGTAATACTATTATAAACATATTTAATAAAATCATTTCACATATTATTACACAAAAAAACAATTTCTTATTTATAATAATATATTTCTAATATTTCACAGTTTACATAATGGTTAGTGTTGTGAGTTAAGAAATCTATTGAGGTCATTATTATTATAACCAAATATTCAGGTTTTTTCACTCCCCCATATATATATTCCACTATATTAATTTATTATTAGTATTCAATGTTTCATAATATAAAAATTGATCTATTGAAGACCAAAATCGTACAACCGGATTACTGAAACATTATTTCAAAAAGGGATGTATGGATTATAATGGTTACCACAAATATCACACACTTGGGTGCATATATAATTATAAGATTTTTTGAGAAGTTAAAATATACAAATAAAAGTGAAAATAACTCCTAAGGACTAATATAAGGTTATAGTAAAAATTTTAATGTCATATATAATTAAAATGAATATATAAACACATAATAGGTGAGAAGACCATCAATTCATTAGATATGAATGTACAATAATTTCATCATATTTCAAAAACCATCTTTTTAATGTTGAGGGATTGTTCTTCTGTGAGTAAAGTTAACATGAGAATATAAAATTACATGATTTATTTCTATATAGGAATCATAATTACATCCTTAAATTGTGATTTTATTAATTTCCACAACCTCTCTTATAAAATCAATTGAATATTTAGGATCATTTTTTTATTCCAAAAATACTAAAATTTTAATTTAATTGATCAGAATATATATTTAAAAAAATACATTGCCCATATCAATACATATAAAAAAAATTTAATAGGTTATCAAATATATTTAAAAATAAATCAACATCATAAATATAAAACAATGCTCCTATTAAACCATTATATATGTTTTAGACTATAAATCCCTTCTAAAATATAGCTAACCAAACCTAGATTCAAAAAATATAGAATGATGGAAAATGAATTTAAATAATAATATTACCATTTTACAATCAATCAAAATTATTTATCACTAAATCTATCATTAAAAATATGTTAATTAATTTACCTTATATTCCCCTAAAACATGTTAATAACCTGAATTACTATAAAATCTTAATCAAAACATACCTGATTCAAAATATTATTTCACTTCAAAATCATTAAACACCACACATTATAAAATACATTCCATAAATCTACTAAATTTCAAAAACATTATCAAATATAACATGATTGACTTTCCATATAATCCCTTATAAGTTCCGATATTATAAATACTTTCCTATTAATATCATCAAAAATATCTCAAACTGAACTAGATATTATGAACTATTCATTAGAAAAAATGTACACGTTATCATCACAGGAATCATGAATTCTCAAAAAAAATTACCTTGACACTAAATCATGTTTTTGTTTTCATTACCATTAAAAATATGATAAAATCAATAAATAAAAACAATTTGGAACAATCCTTAGTTTATTCTATATTCATTCGACCAGAATATCACTGATATTATACATATGCATTATAATTCTGGAATCCTAATACATAAAGTCATAATTTCATTCACTTCAAAGATTTTAATAACATTGATCCATAATTGGATAAGGAATTTATTTTTATATTAGTTCATTGAAAAATATAATTATGAAGATACCAACACATAAGGAAATGAATTAGTCAATACTTTGTTGCTCTATGTCCTTAATTTCCACTCCAAAAATGATATGCTCTTGCTTTTATATAGTATATTATTTTACATGTCGAACATTTTTAGCATAAAATTTTTAAATTAAATTCCTCTATTTTCATTACCATATGAATGTTATGAAATGTGAATCTTCTTCTTTTGAGATGCATTTTAAAATTAACTAATAATTATGTATATAATCATATATCATGATAGAATATTATCTATTAGAATAATTTTTTCTTCTCATTTCAATTTCATTTAGTTTCTCATAGAGAAATAATTCCATTATTACCCATATTATGTGTTTATAGGTCTCATCATAGTTTCAACCATATACTAAAGAAAAAAATATATTGTGATAAACAATAATCATGGTGAGAGATAATTAAAAATTGCTTATATAATTTCTTAATCATGAAACCTTCTTTATCATATATGAAACATTAGGTTTATCCAAGGTTATAATTGGTTATAATCTCTTCAAATCCTTTTTAATTTTAAATAAATTAAATTTTATTTATCTAAAAAATGTCTCATGAGAGTATCAAACCTGGTGCACAATAATGGAAAACACAAAATGCACTTGAATGATCGCAAATACAACCATGAAGATAAATGTTTACTATTATATCAAAAATATTCATCTACTACCAAACCATATAATATTTTTATTTACAAATGAATAAGTTTTTATAGAAAAACCACACTCTATTATTTACCATAACATTTGGAACTAAAATATATATAAGATTATCCTATGGATTCTCACAAATGTTTTCTCATATTGTTTCCAAAGATAACAATGTAATAACCTAAGTATTTGTATGGAGTATAAATCATTTATCTTTCAAATTTAATTTATAAATATGTCCTCTTGTAAGTGGCCAACGTGATCACATGTGTTTTAGAGTTGTTCAAAGATTTTTCAGAGCATGGAAGTAAGTTTTTTTTATATTTTAGCTTTGGGAAAATAAAAAACATTTTTTAAATTCATAATGTAGATATTATCCAATGATAAACGTTTGGTAGAAACAAAAATTTTTTTAACAGTGAAAACTATTGTGTTTTAATTAAAAAGTCCATTTTTATTAAAATTATTGTTAATGTAAAATTATAAATTAAATTTATTTCAAGGTCATATTAGATCAATTATATTTCTATTTATAAAATTTAGGTAATTATTAAAAATTGATCTTTGAAATTGAAAATTAATACAGAAAAAATATTTGAACTTTTTCATACATTAAAAACTAGTAATTTTGTCATGCTTGCGGGATTAGAATTAATATTAATTTTATCACATTTTTTAATTTAATTTTTTACACATAAGATAAAACATTTAATTTGTATAATGTTTTTCCCTTGAGATCAACATAAATTTATACCCAAAATATTTTTAAAAGTGATTAAAAGTAATCATAGTTATTAAGGGAAAATTAAGCTTAATTATAGAATAACCCATAAAAGTAAGAGCCCAAATGATCATGTTACTTTTAAAACACTAATTTTATATCCCTAGTTTTTACAAAAATCATTTATTATTGATTTATACTTTTATGAATTTTGAATGTTATTATCATTTGTACACCTATCTTGTTTTTAAAAATTCTAAGTGAGTCCATTTCCTTTTATATAAAAGAAATCAAATATTCCTTCTTCTTAACACATCTAAAACCTCTTACTTTATTCCAAGACATACCCAATACACATCCTATAATTCTTTTTTCCCTCATATAATCATTCTCTTTAGTAGAAGAAAATCCATGGAACTCTTTTTGCATAAACCAAAAAGAGTTACCCGATTAAGAGGTATTGTATTCTCTCAAGACTTTTATTTTATTTTTCTTTATCCACCCCTCCAAAACTATTTATTATATTATTATATAAATAATCTAACACCGCTAATACACAAGGATATTTTTATGTGAAGGGTTCAATATACAAATACACACACTGACATATAAGGGGAAACTAACATATTGTTTGTTTGTACCGAAAACTACTACCTCACGAAATGATGATTGTTCATTCTCACATTACCACCAACCATGGTGTTCATTTTGATGGAAACAGTGTTTATATATTTCATATATTAAATTAATTATTATTTTAATCTTATTTATTCCTTTTTATAACACATATCATTTTTTTACTTTTCATGTTTTGTTAATATAATAATTTCATTTGTGGAAGTGTAGAATATCGCCCCTCAAAGTGATATGATTCATTTATACAAGACATAGATTTTATTAAAAATGGTTTTACAGAATATTTATAATATATGTTATATAATAAATCTATTTTAGTAATGATATATATAATTATATATACATATATTTCTTTTCATTCATACCATAAACACTACAATTAAATTGAAATATTGTTCATGTGTACCTATAGCCTACCATCTCCATGGATGGTGTATTTTGTTTCATAATTATATTCTATATATTTTTATAATACAAAGGTACTATATATCAATTATATTTGTATCATGGTTTAAATTCAGTAAATTATGATATAAATTATAAATACCATTGATATAACAAATTAAGAAACATGCAAATAATTAAGTGAATATTATCCGATGTTAAAACTTAACATAGGATTGTTTAGAAGTAGATAAAATTGTTTCTTAAAAAAACCATATATGATATTTAATATATTTATCTGGATCAATATAATACTTATAATAAATTTATATTTATTATAAAGGTGTTTCAAATGTGCATTATGAGAGTCAAGACACAATGTAAGGGGGATTTCATCTCACTTTTCATTCTCATGAGATACATGTAATGTTCACTACTATATACTTTTTTGTGGTGTATGTAATGAATAGGATTTTATTATATTTATTTTATAAAAAATTTATGGGTATTAGAATATTATTTTTATGAATTTCATTCTGGTATTTTTGTTTCAAGATTTATGAAATCAATAAAAAAAAATTCTCCATTTTTCATTCTTTGAGACTCATGGTTTTTATAAACATAAACTCTTTTTAGAGTTGTATATATATATATTATTATTGTACTATAATTAATATCATTATTTTTATGATATTATATTATTAACATTATTTAATTTTCTTACATGGAGTGTATTATCCCATGTTACCTAGGTATAATATTTTATTTAAAAAACCTAATCACTTTTCCATATTGTTTACAATTATGATTCCATTGATGTGTTCTTATGTTTCATCTCCCATGACAATCAATAATTTTATTATAATCTGGACATTCATTATATATTAATTTATCACTACCATTTTTTAGTCTTCCATACATAATATTGTTATGAAAACTATAGTGGTATAGGATGACATACAAATGAAGAGCACACTAAAGGAAAAAACTTGTATTACAACAATATAAGAAGAATAAAAAAAGAAAAAAACTAATTTTTACCTATAATTGTAGCTTAAATATTGAATTTGAGGCCTTCAATTAGATTACATGGTAAGGAATGTATTACAATTAACAAGGGTATGAAATGTGTGGTGGAATGTGGGAAGAAAATTGTATTATCATCATTCCTATCGATGAAGGTATTATTTTCTCTCCCTATATTGAAATTCCATATAATGAATTGTTTTAATAAAATTAGAAAAATTTATTAACGAAGAAAATTTGATCAATCTTTTATTTTGATATTTAGAAAAATATTGACATAATCAAATTACACTTTTTGATGTTATTCTGGAAATAATGTGATAGTTTGTTAGACAATTAAATTTGACAGAAAATTTAAACAACACATTGGCAATTATTGATCACCTTTAATACCATATAATTTGCACTAATAAATTTTAAATAAAATTTTACCCATATAATAATATATTTTAATAAAATATTTAAACTTAATTTGATGTGAATTGCGGTTTTTATGTCCATTGTTTTCCTTAAGTCACCAATTTTGTTTTCAAAAAAATTGGTGATTCAATTCTTATATTGATCTAGTTAATTTTTGTATCTTCCATTACTCTAAAATAATAAAATATTCCTAAAAAAATTAATTAACATTATAATAATATTTTAAATTCAAATCATTATTGGATATTTTTTTAAGGTAATAGTTAACTATTTCAAAATTAATACAAAAAAAAAATTCCAAATAGGCCTAGAAATGATATTAAAATTTAATAAAATATGAACTATGGATTTATAAACAATGAATCAGATTAGAACTACTAAAAATAATAAATATATTAACTTTAATTCAATAATCACATACCGAAAACTATAGATTTAATTTTCCATGAAAAATCTCAATCTCAATAATATTAAAATTACAATCCCAACTTCTAAAATATTTTGACATATATTTTTTCCATAATTATCACACATTAAAAATCATTAAACCCATAAAAAGTAATTATACAAGAAATTTACGTAAACATATCTTAGTACAATTATTTTTCCATTATTAAATTTCATGAATACCCTTAACTAAATCCGAATTAATCACAAAAATGTTTTATGAATCTCAAATGTTACGGGGTTCATTTGTTTATAGGATAAATATGGATGAGGAAGGTAGAAATCAAGTTTCTTTATTATTTAGTGAATATAATTTTTTGGATCCAAACAGATATTGAAATACCATCTCAATGCAAAAAAAAATTAGATTCACATTACTATTGTTTTGGAACCCATAATTGAAATTAATTAAAAAATTTACATAATAAATGTATAAAATAAATTTGGGAATGAAAACAATTGAATAAACCTTCTCAAGTGTTAAAAACAACGTATTTGGTAGAAATATTTTTATATTCTATCATTATTATTTTTTTGTTTTATAGTGATAAACAAAATAAACATATTGTGATCTTCCAGAATATCGTAAAACGACTGGACCTCAATACATAAATCTTGAGGCCCACTATATGTAAGATCCCTATTTTTCTGATTGAATTAATAGATAAAAAAATATATCATTAAATCTTATAATGAAAAACCTATAATAATGAAATATATACTATTGAAATAAAAATTTATTAAGTATCTAAATAAATGTATAGAAAAAAATTACATTTGGTTTAAATTATCACAATGTAAATTATCACAGAAAATGATAAACAATTAAATTTCATATAGAATCCTATATTATTATTTTCATTACCTCATATTTTAGCCTACATCATAGAAAAGATGTGCACTCAGTGTTTGAATAGATTATAATGGAGAGATTATAATTGGTAAGAATGTTGTTGAGAGAAGTTCTATAATGAAAACATAGAACCAAAACACTTGGTTTGATGACACCTAAAAAACATCAATTATATTATCATTTTATCACCATGTCAATTGTAGACTTGTTATTTATGATTCATGATTAGGATTGAAGTATATTTTTCATGATGTTCAAAAAAATCCTAAATTTATAAAATATATAAATATTATAAATGAATGACATTGTATAATTATACAATCCCCAATGGGTTACCTTACCTAAAACTAATAAAAACCCAAAATAATAAATTAAAATTAACAATTTTTTTATTATATAAAATAGAAAAAATAAAAATAAAAAAATCATTTATAATAAAGATAGGTTTCATCGAAGAAGTTAATTTTTAAATTCATTAGCTCTATATGGAATCCACATCTTATGAAATGATGTAACCTTAATATATTTTCTTATTCAATTCCAATTGGCACCCATTACTATGTTAGTGTTAGATGAACAACCTTATCCCATGTCCATTGAACATAAAAATAAAATTACTAGTGGGTTCTTGAATATAAACTACCCCATTATGTTATATATTATGAAAAATGCATATAGCACCACGTTATTTTAATATTTATTTTATATTAGACAAATGATTTTCATTAACTTGTTTGACACAAAACAACAAACATAGAATAAACCCAGATATGTTTTGATAAAATATTAAAATATATGTATGACAATTCCATTTGAGTCAATAAGTTAGTCAGACTGAATAGAAGTTCCTAATTAACATAATATTTGTATAATTGAAATAAATTCAACATTTAATATGAATTAAATTTAATTAGATTCCCTAATATGACTAATATGATCTTATTATGTTTCAAAAATAATTTCTTATAAAAATTACTTTTTTAATCATTATTTAATTCAATTTCATGAAACATATTATTAATGATGAATCATTTTTTTATTAAAACTGGTTAAAACCAATATTTTTGTTAAATTATTCCAGAAAATCTCATCCAGAGGTAAACCTATGACCATTTATTAATTAAAAGAAAAAGTATAGAAAGAAGGAAAAGAACAACAAGTAAAACAACTAAAAATCATAGAAGTCATCCCTAGCACCATATTTCTGATGAAAAGTTCCATCCGCCATATCTGATTCCCACTCTGAGCTTTCATGTTGATTTAGATCCTTCGCATACTTACTTCTCAAATTCAGATTTTTTAATGATAGAAATTCCATAAGAGATATCATTCCCTTCATCACACCACTAAAATCCCTCGAAGAATTCCCCCTCTTAGAGGATGATCTGGTGGTAACTGGGTTCGGTGGGTAGGAGTAATCTTTTCTCGGTCACCTTTTTGCTGGATCATTCATACCACCTTCAAATGCAGACAGTTTAGTCTTTTCACTTTGAACTGTATCACTATAGGATATTCTGGAAACATCATTACAGTTCTCTTTGTCACTATTAGAGACCCTTCCCCATTTTCTATTGATGTGCACAGGACCAAAATTTTGACATCCATCAGTTCATCCAATTAGCATGCCCTCTAAAGAAGACAAACATCCTCCTACCACCTACTGCGATTGCACATCAATCGGCTTGAGGCATTGAAGGTGAATCTCACTCACACAATCATCAAAGGACCCCTTTCCAAGAGGTACCTTAGTCATTACAGGCTCGGAATAAGGGACAATCTACAAATTTTCAGACTTATACCTTTGAAAATCATCCTCTGTTGGAGGAGTACTCTCAGTCTCCAATAACTCAAACTAATTATGAGTGACAACATAAGCCACCTATAGTCAGCCATTTCCATGAACATCAGGAAATGGCTGTTTCCAGCCCCCAAGATCTGATTTCAGAGTTTCAAGAACTTTATTCAAAGAGGGATTCAATGCAGGTGGCACTACCATCATCACAATTAGAACCACTGTAACTTTTGTAATTTTTGTAGCCTAACCTTCTGCAGCTGGACAAGCCCGCCCATCAAACTTCATTCCCTAATCACAGGTAATCACAATTCGAGAGCCACTACGTCCTAAATCCACTACTTGTGAAATTCCATTCACAGTTGGCAATGCCTTCATCAAAGCAGCTAATGCAGTAATCTGTATAGCCTCACCTTCTGCAACTGGATAAGGCCGCTCATCAACCTTATCTCCCTATTCACAAGATATCACCCTTCTACCACACTTCATGACCCCTGACGATAGAGACTTCCCCTCAAATATGCTTTTACCAGATTTTCCACACAATGAATTCTCAGGATGAACCTCCACTAGCAGCTGCTACATACCACTTTTGCCAGATCCACCAGGTCCCAATTCCACATCTTGTAAATTTGCAGTCACCTTTCTACTTCGACAAGCCAACACTAGATGAAAAAAATGATGACAACAGGCACAGTAATCCATCAAAGACTCAATGATGACCTCCTGCTTCCATTGGAATTCTTCCCCATCCATGATCCAAACCCAATTCACTGGTGGTTTCGCAACATCCACTTCCACGCAAATTCTTGGACAAATAGGATGACACAAAACCTCCATTCACCGATCAGAACAGAGGTATCTTCCAATCATATTCCCAATAATACACAAGATATCTGGATTAAGAAAGGAAAGAGGGAGACAAGAAATACTAACCCAAGATGCGATCGTTGATGGGTCGCGCTGCATATGGAAATCAAAACCCCAACGGAACAGGAGGAAGGAAGCTCAGTTGCATCTTTGGGAGGCCCTAGACAAGGCAACGACAAGGTCCCCCTCTGATCGAAAATGAATCATAATGTGACGCTGATCAAGCAGCCCAACAATTTCATGCTCCTGTAGCTTCAAGGAACTAGAAATAAAATGATCAAATTCATCAATTGAAGGTCGATGATGGAGAAACCTAGAAACCAGCGTGAACTTGAAAATTTTCATGGCACATGTGAGCTCCGTATGGGATAAAGGGAGCTAATGCGCATCCGGAAATAACTCATGGTCTTTCGGGGACAGCGAAACCCAAGGGAAGGGCAGAAGAGAATCAGGATTTTAGAATGGAAAGTATGGAACTCTCTTTTTCTACATCGTAGATTGCAAGCCTCCCTCCTCCGATCGGGAGGAGGGACAAGAGCCGCGCCGTAGTAGGGTAACGCGATGTTCACAGGAGAGAAATCAGGAGGCAGTAGTACGTCGTCCCTTTGGAATATTTTGTTAAATTATATGAAATAAGAATAATGAATGTTAATATTTTAAAATGTCGGTTTCCAATAAAATTTTATTTCATTTAATTTTAAAATTTTATATAAGATTTGAATTAATAAATCCCAGAATTATTATTTTAAAAAACAAATAATATTTTGGGATTCATAAAAAATATTATCTTAGGATTAATATTATGGATTTTTATAAATAATGTTTTTTTGGGTGAGTAATGAAATAATAAATGATTTTCTAAAAATTGTCACATGTATAAAACATTAATTATTTAAAATGTATTAATATAATTTAAATCCTTTTATATTAAAAAAAATAAACTTATATTTATAATATATAATAAAAATTTATAATTATTTTATAAAACTCATTTTTTTCATTTTTTACATATAAGTACTTTTTTATTCTTGAAAACAATTTATTCTCTTAGATTAAAAATTAAAATTCATAACTTATTGAAATTTAATATTTCAAAATTTATTAAATATATAAGATTGAAAATTACACATTATTTAATAATTTATATTAATTTTTTTGCAGTAGATTATAATTACAACAATTAAAGGGAATGTCCATGTGAATGGTAAAGCTAGTATTTTCAAGGAATCGTTTTGTTAATATTGTGTAATTATTATCTATGAAAATAAATTAATATATTTTTTATCATAATAATTTTATGATGTTTGAAAATATATATATATATATATATATATATATATTCTAACACGTATTTAATTGATAAAAATTTATAATCAATTCTATGAACACATATTTGTCAAAAGAACATTTTTACATAAAATCATTTTAATAAATAAAATATTAAAATTAAAAAGATAAATTTGTATTATATACAAATTTTGTTAGACTAAATATAGGTTATATTTATGATTACTTAACCTATATTCATAAACATGGGTTATTTAATATTTTTTGTAAAACATAAATTACATACATAAAAAAAGTTACCAATGTAAAAAATGTAATAACTAAAATCCTAAGAATAAATTACTTACAAAATGTTTATTTTTTAAATGTATTATTGAATAATTATAGGAACCATATCATCCCCAAAATACCTTTTTATTACTTTTTAATCCTTTTAATAAAGAATATTTTAATGATGTCATTTACTATTAAATTTTGTTCTCAAAAAATCAATTTTTATTGCATATAAAAGGTGTCACTTAAGTCCTTTAATGACACACCCATTACTTTGATAAAAAAATTTAGAATATTAAATTTATAACTTATAATAATATGATTTCTTATTTCATTCTATTATTTTCTCTATAGGTTATTCTTAGACCATTCTTTCTATTGTGACTTTCAAAGTATGTTAGAAATCTTAAAGTGGGTATAATATAATCATTGAAAAAAAAATTGTAATTACATTTCAGTATGATAAGTAATGTTGTAATATGATTAAATAATTAAATTTATTATATAGTAGATTATTTATGTGAAAGAAACAACATTTATTTATTAATTATCATCTCTATCCAAAAGATAAAGAACATTAATAGTGTGTTTTGCATAATATCCAAACCAAAAAGTATAATTTTTCTTTCTTCATATTTATTTTATTTCTTTATAAAAACCACTCAAAATCATATTGAAAAATTAAAATAATATAAATAATATCATCTTTCTTCTCTTAACATTAAATTTTAAACTTTCTTATCTGACTTTGAATATCAAGACATAACATGTCCATGTTTGGGTTGGTTTAACCGCCAATATAAAATATTTCAAATAGCCCAACCATGGATGACTATATGAACATAAATAATTATAATATTATAAGATAATATGTAATTAAATTATATATCATTTCTAGTGGATATATTTTGTTTTTCTGTTATTATTAAAATATCATATTCAATCGATAAAATTATCCTAATAAAAAGACACTGATTAATTTTCAACACAAAAATAATAAAAAACAATAAAACTAATAAATAGAATATGATAATAAATTGTTCATTAAAAATAATTTATAGAATAATATGATTCTTAAAATCATAACTAATATATTTAATTTAAATATTTTGTTTGTCAGGCGCGAGTGAAGATGGAATCTGAAAAAATTTAATGTTGTGTCGTTAGGAAATCCTTCATTTTAAACATGATAGGTATTATTGCACAAATTTAATTTTTTTTTGTTTATATAAAATCTATTTTATATATTATATCATTAAATAACTTTTATTCTTCGATTTTCTTTAATTACTTAAATATTATCCTCATTAATTACGATTTTTAGTTACTCATATTGTATGTTTTGTTTGCATATATTTTCAATTCCCTGATGAATGTATGATATTATGCCATATGTTTTCCTTTTCAATGATGTAAGTGCTACACATATTTTTTGATATTTTAAAGTATTACTTGTGCAATAACTTTCTTTTCTAATCATTCTCTTCTTAATTTTTTTCATTTATTTATATCATCTTGAAATTGTTGAGTAACTTTTTTTGTCATATTTGGATTACTAGAGTAACATCTTTTATCATGACCTTTATTATTCCATGATTTGGTTCTTCCATCATGATTTTTTATTTGATATTTTAAATTCATATTTTGTAATATTATATTCAAATAAATTGTTTTAATACTCTTTTAATTATGTGGTTTCTCAATAGTTTTATATTTCAAAATATAAAAAGGATTTCTTCCCTTCACATTTCATTATATTTTTCCTCCACTAATATATTCACTTTGCTAAAATTTATTTTTCTTTAAGTAAATATATTATAGTACTATTTTTCAAATTAATATATATAAATTTTTTGACTTCACCAATTCAAAAGGTCTTTTTTATGCGACTGGTAACATTTTCTTTCTAAAAAAATTATAATATTGTTTTCTAAAAACAACTTTAAATATCTAATTTAATTTTTTTACTTCATATTTAAAATGATTTACCATCTTAGGATTTATGTTTCATTATCAACCATATAATATAAATTTATAATTTTTGGGATGAAATTTGTATTATTAAATAACTCAATTATTCTTATATTTCTTTCATACCAATCAAGGAATTATTTTTTGTGGGGACTTTTTCATTTACTTCAACATCCATCTGTGTTTCTTTAATTACATTAGAGATGAGTTCCTTTTAAAAAATCAACATACCTTTATTTATATATTTTAGTATGGAATTATCCCATTGCTGCAAATGAGTAATTTTATTGGAAACAAATATATTGTTATTCGAATACGAGGGATTATTATCAAGTTAACTTTGTATTGTTAAACCATCTAAGCAATTTCCCATAATGGACTATAATTATTTTACCCAATTTATTAACTTGGGGACAATTATTGGAATTATATATGGTGTTATTCCAATACTGATGATCACATTCAAGTTTTCTATCTATTTTTTAACCATCATCCCTCTTTATCTATATGGTTTTAACCTTAATATCCATTTTAATTGAATAGAAATGTATTGGTGGTCCTTATGATTTTATTCCAAAATGGATTTTTAATGAAAATGATTACTATGATTGATTAAATCACTATATCGTATTATGAATTTAGAGGGCATAAAAATGTTTTGAGTGGGAACCAAAATTATAAAATTTCCCGATTCATTGGTAGGTCCTATGAGAAAACACGGTTGGTTATTTTTTGTATGATTTCCAAATAAATCAGTATATCATTTAAGATGCCTCGAGTATATAAATTAATCTTTGACAATAATTTTTATTGAAAGAATGACATCTCAACTAAAGACATTATGGTAATACAATGATATATGAAAATATTCATTCCATAAACACATTTTTTTATCAATTTGATCAGTTTATTTTTCTATTATCTATCGATAAATTATAATCATACCATTAGTTAAGGATTTATGTTTACTACCTACTCCTATAAAAATTTTAATTATTTTTCAATTCCATTAATTCATCACTTTTATTTGTTCCCTTGATAAGAATTTAAGATTATACGGTCTTATGATTCATGATTCCTAGATTATTAAAAAAATACACCTGATATTTAAAAAAGGAGTGTTTTTTGGATGATTTTTGGGATAATTTATAGGCAAATAATTTATTGAGTAATTCTTATATTATTTAAAAAATATATATTAGTTGATAAAAACATAGACATTATTAGTTTTTTAATTTCATAATTTCCTTAATTCTCTATAATTAAAATGTCTTGGGAATATATATATAATGAAATTTTTGGTTTTTCACGTAATTAAGTGATCGCATACTATTGTGGGTATTGAAGACAGTGTGTAATGTATCTGTTATTGGTATGTGATCTAGTTGGTAATGTTTGAGGTATCACTATTGGAATCAAGGTATGGTTTAAATATATCGAAATATTAGGATAATTATTGATGAAAATTTAAGTATTAATATGTTATTATTGATCATAAATTCAAATGTTTATAAAATATTAATTTTTAGTTCATGTAATAATCATTATTTCTATTTTTAAAAAACTGGAATATCAGTTATTATACTATCATTAGGTATATATATAGGATAGCATCCTAATGTTTCTGTAAAGTATTGATAATGTGTTTTTTTAATTATAAAAATTTTGGAGTACTATATGTCAATGTAGGCTCTGGTACAAACGTACATATGGGTAATAACCCTTACAATATGGAACCAAGTATTAACTCAATCATTAAATAGTGCCTACAAATATGTATAACATAACAGTTAGTTTGATACTCTTGGATGATATACATGATTTAAACATATTCTAATTATGAATAATTAATAAGGATTTATGTTTAATGTTAGAAAATTTTCTTAGATATCCTTTATAGAAAAAATTAATGTGAATAACTAAGGACTGAACAGTGTGATATTATCACTTTTAGACATAGTCATCATGGAGTGGGGGTATTACTATTAAGAATATTTTCATGATTTATAATGGTTAACCCGTTTATATATCATTAATGTTATGATCTTGATTATTTTATTTTATTCTCTTAATAACAAGAATTTATATAAATGTAGGTAAAGAGTGAACATGGTACGCTTACTAGATTCACTTCAATGTCAGAGTATCTTGACATTGTAAAGGTTTATAAATTATATGATAACTTAAAACCACTAAAATTTAATCCCTTAAATGTTTTTAAACAAAGTAGGGATTTTCCTTTCACATGAGTTACAAAAAAATAATTTGAAAGGGCTTATTTTAGAAATCATAGTTGGTTATTTATACTACATATGAAGACAAAATTCAATATTATATCTAATGAAATTTGTAAACCTAACTTTGATTTCCACAATATGAGAATACCATTGGATATAATGGTTATTATATATTTGTTCACTATATTTTTACGTTGTTACTTACACATCAATATAAAATAAACTCTTATACACCACAATAGAAAATCGAAAGCTTATCTTTCTTATTCATTTGACATTAATCACAATAAAATAAATATTTTAGGGATGTATAATCTCATAATTGTTATAATAAAACATGATAATTAAATTTCTCTTCATTAACTTGTGGAACGTCTATTATTAAATCTTGTACAAAAAAATTCTAGTATTTCTAGAATGACAATTGTTTTTAAGATTATTTAAATGATTAAGGTTAACCAAAACAACATCATAATAAATTTCATGATCATTGATTAATTATCAATCATCAACTTATTATTGGTTAAAACATATTAATTTTAGTGAATATATGATACATGTATCTAAATTAATGTAATAATTTAGTATTTTTTCATGGTAGAATGGTATTTAAAAATTTTAGGTAACTATATTAGTAATTCATCAAACTGAAAAGATATTATATAATCCTTCTATGTGATGCATGTTTAATGACATGTCGAACCCTATCACATCCATTTAAAATTTTTGTGCTCTATATTTAAGTGTGATTTTGGAATCACATGTGTTTTTGCTTTCACGTGTTCATTAGAATTCACATATGAATTATTGTATGCGGGAAATGATTACTTTATTAATTTTATCATAAAAAACATAAATATTTTCTGAAAATATTCCCTTATTATTCTTCATTATTCATGAATGATAGATAAATTAATAGTTCTTGGTTTTATAACACCTTAAATCTCATGCACATTACATATTACCATAGAATTTTAGGAGGTATCCACTTCCTTCAAACAACACAACTTTGTATAATAATAATTATTATCCCTCATGTATTTATAGAGTAAACAAATGGTGTTCTTTATTCATAACATAGATAGACTATATAGATAAAGTTCTAGATCATCAAAATATTCTTTTAAAGCATTAAATTCATGTTTTAACATTGTCCTAGTGACCATAGTTCTTCTTCTTCACACAATAATGGGTTTCATTCTCCCTCATAAAATATGTTAGTGTGAAAAACCCTTTCATCACATAGTCATGTGTCCCATGAAACACTTGACTCTTCAAATAGAATTATATATTGAGATTTCATTTATTATTAATAAATGATATATATCATATGAAACATGAGTAGTAGAATGGTCAGTGGCCTTTAGTGTCTCACCTTTTATAGGAGATAATTCAATGACATCCATGATTGAATAACTACAAAAAATAACACATTTTAAGCCATGTAAATAAAAGATAATATTATTACCAAATATAAATATTAGAAAAAAGTAAAACTAAATATTTATTTTAGGATTTGTATTCATAAAGATGGAGTATAATTATGTGAATAAGCCTCATGTGCATTAAATGGACCTGTTTTTATAGGCTCAAACATATCCATGAACATTAACACTTGGTCATCATTATACTACTTTTTTTCAATCAACTGAGGCTCATTTTAATTTATTTAATATTAAATTTTCATGCATTCCTGTAAAAATTGTCTAGATTTATCTTTTTGTTCATAATTGAGTGTTAATTTGAGATTCATCATTAGATGAATACTTGGTACGACATATAATACATTGTTGGAAGTAGATCATAACGAATAGGTATCATTAGATTGGCCTATTGGTAGAACATGATCTCTAACAAGATCAGATTGTTTAGATAAAGATTATTGGATAAAGTTTATAATATATATATATTTAATTTTAGGAAAAACATCCACTATACTTTTTCCATATAACATCATAGTTTTTATCTAGATGTTAATCCTTAATAATAGTTTCAATGTCACAAAAAATCTATTCTGGGGTAGTGGGGGATAAAAATTGGCAACATGTAACCCATATCTCCCACACAAGATGCACAAAATCATTATGTGGTCCAGGATAACCATTTATAATTCGATGATTATTCCTAAAACACACTCATTCATTCTATGTGGTCTATATACTTCCCAACATTTTACCTACCACCCCTAGTTGGCTAGGTCATGTATCACCCTTTTAGTTTCCCAACATGTACCATATTTATGGTTCAGTGAATCCATAGTTTACATATGGTTGGATTTTTTGGTAAAATAAATATGAAAGGAGTCACCCAAGTCTTCAACATGCTCTATATAAAATATAAATTCCATACAAACCGCTTGAAAATTCATCAAGAGAAATATAGTATCTTATGCATGGAATATAATAAAAAATCATCATTAAATAATATTACATGAATTATAACTCTTTCCTGGTTATTAAGAAATAATGATATATTTTTTGACATTGTTTGATTCATCATCCTATTATATTTGGAGAATATAAATTCTAAACAACTACTCAACATAAAATCATTATAAATGATACAATATTATTAAATCTTTTAAAACATTTTTCATGTAACTGTACATAGTGACAGAAATTGTAGAAATTAAGAACATATTAACTATAATTAGAGTTAAAAACTCAATCTCTTTATAATAACATGATTTAAATAATAAGAAATTATAACTATCTTCCCCATACATTGATCTAAGGAATATTTCACTTTATTATCAATTATAAATATATAATATATATCATGTGGACTTTTTGGATCACCATTATAACTTCTTCAACATATTCAAAGAATTAATATGGATTTATATTTCATTCAGTACCATTGAAATCCAATGAAAATCATTTATAATAAATACAAATCATAATAAATTTGCCTTTTAAATCCTCCTTTTGATTTTTTTCAATACCATTAATGTTATTTATAAATGAAAATTATAATATGTAAATCGATTATCCTTTATTTTTTCAAACATTATTTTCATATTCTCTCCCCCATATTAATAAGAAATAAAATGTCCACTGTAAAAGGGCATCATCCTGTACTTAAGAGTTGCATCATCTATTATTTTGCAATATATTTACATGATCCATGCATGGTGTATTAAACTGGAGGATTTAATTTACAAAACGATGATGTATTTTTCCTAATAATATTTATACCTCATGAAATTAGAACTCATATACATTCCATAAATTGTGTTTCAATTATATTTTTTGATAATAAATCATAATTATTATGAAAATAAATTTTTTAAAATAATTACATTTAACTCTTATACTCACTTCAACAAAACTATAAAAGGCATTAAACTAAAATGATCTTGATATGTGGAATTGAAACACATATATACATCCACATTTCATATGTTAATGATTATTTCAATTACTCCCAAATTTTTTATTAATTATTTTTTATCCATGAATAGTAGATAATGAAATAATATACCTTTTCAAATTATTTGATTATCAAATATATTCCAAAATAATTAGATTTTATACTAATATAAATAACTATTAGGGAAGAAACTTCACCAATATTCGTTAATCAAACTCACCAAGGGATGAACTCCTGAAAATATTCCTAACGGTGGATCTCTATTAGAATGGATCTGAATGTGTTCCAATATTTGTAATTCACTAAAATAACTCATCATCATGAGAATGACCATAATTGAATAATTCCACACCCTCTCTAAGGATTATATTCATTAATTATTGGTTTTTTAGGATACCAAATATTATATCAATCCCAGATGTAATTTTTTCAATAAATGTTTTCTAGGATATGATAATAGAGTGTTCAACTTCATTATAGATTCTTCTCTATCATATCTATATTTTAAGAAAAATTATTCATTCATTAAACGATCATGAATTATTTATCTTTTCTATCAAAAATTTATACAACTAATTTCTTCTTAGGTAGACCCGCTAATAATATGGATTATTGTAAATTACATTCATTGTAAGAAAAAATAAAATACACAATGATTAAGGGAATCAGGTGGATCTTCCTTGATTCATTAATTTGAACATCATGGTATATATGGTCTTCTTGAACTAGGCTGCTTCATTTTATTTACCAATCACACCTAAAATTTGTTCATTAATTATAATTATTGTTGTATGGATATAGTTGCATTTTCAGCTTTTTTGTGTGTGATCCTTCTCACTTCATGAGAATTTAAATTACTTGTATCACCTAGTGAAATTTTTATATTATTAAAGAATATTTATTGTTCATTAATAATTGAAAATATATTTTTAATAGTATGACCAGCTGGGTCACACATCACACAATAAAATGATCCTTTATACTTATATGGAATTTATATATCCCATTTTTTCTACAATTAGCTTTTACTTATTTTGTATTCCCTGTTCTCTCTAAAATTCTAGGATAGATAACGGTCGTATAATAGGGTCATCTTACCAATATTATATAAAATCCTCTTGGGTGAATTTTTCATTACAATAAACTTCAAATTTCTTCAAAATATTTCATTTTCTATCTTAATAAATTTCTGTGGTATTATTTTTTAATTCGAATTCGACAGTTGTTGGGATCAACCTGAACTAACATTAAGTACACATACATTTCATATATCACATATATTATAATTATTTTGTAATATTTTGGAATTATATTGATTTTTCTAGAAATGTGGATGTTTATTCTTCATCTCTAGATTAACACCCCTTATAATGCACTTCTATTCAGATATAAAATGTAATGGATTATAGAAAAAAAAATTAATGCTCATTTATCGAATCTTTTTTAGATTATACATTTTTTCATAAAAATTGATATTCTGATATAATTTGTATGAATCATTTTTTGTATTCAGTTTATACTATTAGGATCTTAATGGGGAAACATATTCCCTAATAATTCAATTATCTACCCTAGTCATTGTGGTATTGTTCTTCTCTGATTTATTTATCCATACTTATTCATATTTTGATTTACAAAAATAACTATTTGTGATAGATTATATAGAAACATTATTTCATGATTATATGTATGGTACCCATTTCTTTACTTATCTTTTAGAAAGAAAATTGACTGGATTCCTGATATTCTTATCACATTTTGATGTTATTTTAAATTTTAATCTATAAGTGAGCAATGTGTAGAATAAAAAATGTATCCTTTTTTGGTTAATACTAAATATGTATATTCTCTATAATAGATAGAATATATTACAATTCAATTAATTTCATATTAATGATGGATTCATGATATTCAGTCATAAACATATTCACATCATGTTCCTTCCACATTATTTTGAAATCCCATTCAGGAAAAATAATTTTTTTAATAATTTAAAATGTTCACTAATATTAATGGATTATATATATATTATTAAATCCTTGACATTTAAAATATTTTAAAAAAAGTTCATCAACTATGTTAATCTATTCCTTTAGAGTATTTGTGAAACTATATTCCTCTTCAACATTATTGAGAAATACTGTAGAACATATTTCATGCAACCTATTTTTTTTATAAAAGTCACAAACATATTTTGCAAATATTTAAACAATATAAAATTTATCCTTATAAATCTTATAATTAACTAACATCTTATTCTCACATCATTGCGATATATTTCGGTATATGTTGAATGATTTCAAAAAGTATAGATGCTAATTTGAGAGGAATACAATATGGAATATCTATTAATTGTTTAAATGATATATCTTGATAAGTGTTATATTGATAATTATAACAACTTCAGCTAGATTATTCATCTTTAGGAATGTTCTTACATGAATTTTCACAAACATCATGACCACATACCATTCATAATTCACATGTGGTAGGAATGTGATTCTTCTCCATGGTGGGAGCTCGATCCAAATCCTCTTTACATTGCAAACCTAGTAGGTCTTCATTGATAATATGGAATTAATAAATTCACACATCCTCTATTGTAGATAATAAGAGATTATTTATTATAATTATATTTCATTTCTTTCCAAAATACATCATGTTATTTGTAGATATATAATTACTCATATAGG
Source organism: Viscum album (assembly GCA_963277665.1). Taxonomy (NCBI): domain Eukaryota; kingdom Viridiplantae; phylum Streptophyta; class Magnoliopsida; order Santalales; family Viscaceae; genus Viscum; species Viscum album. The sequence goes on along the minus strand of OY728131.1, from coordinate 1,211,555,775 downwards.
TAAAAAATTCTTCACAAAAAATTAATTAAATTATTAATTAATGGAAGAAACTCAAATCATCAAAATAGAAGAACATGAATATATGGAATCAAATAGATTTGAACCTAACACTAATAACAATTGGGATGAAAATATTTGGATAAAACCATTACGGATAGGGGTGAATAATGTTTGGAATATTTTTCAACAATTATAAATTGTACCCCTTTTAATTATTATAACTATTTGGACCTTTCTTCTCTAATTATATTCTCTTTGATTCACGCACATTTATCAATATAATTATATGTGGAACATTATCTTTTTACCAATTTTACTAATCAATAAGATTATATTTTTCTTGTAATGTTGTATAAGTGATATGATACAAAAAAACTAATAGATTGTAGTAAATTAAATGTGGTTACATAACAAAATGAATATTCTTTCACTTACATTGCACTATAGTAAATTGTTGGTTCCTGTTTTATACTTCCCCTAAATATTATTTTATCCTTATTGATTAACAAACATTAAAACACTAATTATTTATCAAATATATGGTAATTCATAAATATTTCACATTTTTACTTTATTCATCCACTATCATCTTCACTTGTAACATGTATAACATTAGGAATGAAACTCTTCATATTGCTCATAGTATGAAAATATGATTCAATTCATTCCCCACAATATTTCATGAATTATAATACGAATATTTTTTTGATTGAAAATATAATAATATTTATTCAACCCAGAAGATAATTATATTTTTGTTCCATATCAATTAGATCCACTCTACTTCCTTCCATTATACTATATTTCTGGACTTTCTAGAATCTCATCCCACCAATGTTATTTTCAAAACCATGAATGTTCATCTCAACATCATAATAAAAATATTATTAATCATTGTGGAAAGTTAAAGAGTGAATGTAGTATTTTTTCTATATTATTCTTCTTGGTGTAGACAATATTTATGAAAACTAAATCACACCACACTATTAATATTATTTCATGAATGAATGATATCACAAATATGAGGACTGTTTTTTCTGAATTTTCAACCAAATTTGATCTTATGTTCATCCATTATGAAAAACATGGTTCATAAAATGTTTAATCCTATCACATTTATTTATTATTGTATTGTATGTTACATTTGAGTATATTTTGAGTATCATATATGATTATGAAATTACAAGTTCATGAACATTCATATGTATAAGAAGGTACTCATATAATGTTAACATTATTTCATTCTCTTTCACACACATAAAAAAATCCACAACCTATTCACATGTTATTAATCCTTCTACACACAATCTTGTTAAATTTAAACATTTATGTTATAAAACATCCTTGTTCTCATGAACCAGACTGTTATACTTAACATAGCATGTTCCTGCCTCATCCAACCTGCAACACAATTGTGTGTGAATCTTCATTAATTTTATATTATATTAAAAGTTAAAAAAATTGTATTCTCTTAACATTATTTTAAGGAGTATAATACTCTTTTATTTGTTCTTGGAATAATTATTCATGAAACACAACATCTGTTCGTTAACCAGGTTTGAGCATCCATTGTTCTTCTTCATTTCACAATATAGTGTTTGGTTTATCCATGCACTATAGATGATCATGGAACAATCCATATTCTTGTAGAAAATATTATCAAATTGCATCTACCCAAATAAATAAAATTGTACATCTAAAATTAACTACTTAATGATAAAGGGAATATCTCGTATAAAACACGAGACGTATTAGAATCTTTATAATTTTATGCTTATAATTTTATTGGAAAAAATTCAACAAATTCTATCATTTCATAATTTATATAACTCCTTAATTTTATTCAATGTGAATACCATATAAGAATCAAAATGAAGGTCTTAAAAAATATAATATAAAACGGTGGGTTTCTCTTATGAATTATGGTGAAATAAATTTCATCCCATCTTATGTAATGATGCCTTGTGTGAAATTAATGGTCCCATTTTTATATTTTCTAGCTTATATATTAAGATAAAGGCATCCCCATAATTCTATAACATTGTTTTCTCTTAGCGAAAGAATATTTAATTTAACGTTTCATTCAATTTTCTTTCAGGAAATTGTAATTTCCTCGATTAAAAATTATAATCATAATTATTTTTTATACATGATTAATCATTATAGAATTATTTAGACTATTTTATCCATAATTTTGGATTTAGTTGTAACATACCAAGTAAATAATGAATAATAGATATTTTTATCTATGTCTATTAATGAATTAGATAGTGTTTTAGAGGCTTAAAATGACAATAAATCCAATCTTAAGCATGGAATACACTAATATTTTTAAAAGATTATTTTACTGCCTTTTGATGGCAAACCATTTTTTAATTCTATCTTTTGACAATTTTATAAGATATTTTTGTCAAAATAAACTTCTTCTTTATGATTGGGACATCAAATTTTACTTTGTGTGAATTTTTGGTATTTTTCCGATAAAGTTCATTTTTTAATGAATAGTGAAAAATGTTGTATTTTAATTCAAAACCTCTTTTTAATATAGTTTATTTATATGATTAGATTATATTTTCAATTTTTTTTGAAGTGAAATTAGAATATATTTTTACCATTTAATCCAATGGTGGTTATTGTAATCAATATCACTTTGAAATTGGACTTAAACTGGTGTCAATCTTTTGATACTTATTGTTTCATAAAAACCCGATATTTGTCATGACAACGGGAATTAATTATTAAATTAATTAATGTAACTAATATGATTTGAATTTATCAAAATAGACATCATTTTTTAATTCAGAATATAAAATATATCTTAGGGTGAAGTTTTGGTATTTTTCTGAAAAACTTCAATTTTTGATGAATAGTGAAACCACTAAGTGGTAGTTAAAGAAACTGATTTTTCGTTTAAATGAAATTTTGCCACTTCTGTGATTTGATTTTCAAAAATCCAACATAAATTTTTGACATTAAGAAGTAAAATTTGGTTCAATGAGAATAAAATAATTTTTTGGTGAATTGTAACTTTTAAGTTCTTAATCGCGATTAGAGGTAATTAGTGCAATTTAAGGCAAAAATGATATTATAATAAAATGAAAATACCTATACACATGTCTTAACCTTATTGGATGTGTCATGGCCGACCAAGAGAATCCTTGGGTCAACTTGGGGACCCCATTGAGCCACTTTGTTTGGTAAATGACATATATAACTTTTTATTTAATGTTAAAGTAAAAATGACACAAACATGAGTTATTTTACTAAATAAATTTTTACATGGGGTTATAAAAGTTAGAATTTTTACTATAAATATTTATTAGAAAGATAAAAAGATTTCCTACTTCATCATAGTTTTTTTATAATTTTTAGACTTTAAATAAATTAAATTATTTAGGACATCATGATGATGCAGCGATTACTTCATTAATAAAGGATTAAAATAAAATGAAAAGTTAATTTAATATCTATGACCTACACATGTTCAAAACCTATTGGATTTGTGTATTTCTAACCCCTATCACCTTACCGTCGAATTATATCAATGTGGGACCTTTTTAATCCGAAACTCATTTTAAAATAGTGTAACATTTCTTTACTTTCCAAGAGTGCCCCTCCCCTCCTCTTATAAAATGCCCCCACCTCTACCTCCTTACCCACACTTCCAAAGCCTTTGGCTCAGCCAAACCCTGCCCATTTTGTCTCTCCACTTCCCTATATTACTCCTTGAAGCCTCACTTTGGGTAGAAGTCTTCCCAAGGAATCCTTTGAGCTCATACCAAAGGGAGTTACCCGATTTTAAGGTAATGTCTTCACTTGAGTCCTTTTGTTTTATTTTGATTCTCCAACCCCCTAAACTCTTTTTATACATTTAATTTGTAACAAATAACGTATCTTAATTATACTAGGATTTTGTTACAAGAAGTATTCCAGCTACACATACACACACCTACATCTAATGGTTAAAGAACATACCGTTTTCGTGGATGGCGAATTTCTGCCTCCCTAAACGATGATTGTTCAACATTCTTTTCACACCTTCAAGGGTAGACATTAAGATGACACTATATTTATATATTATATATAATATGTTTATGTTTTCCTTAAGCTTATGTATTTTTCATTTTGGGCATACCTTTATGGTTTCCATTATGGGTAAACGCGATATCTTCATTTAAGGAAGTGCGGACTACCGCCGCCTCAAAGTGATTTGATTCGTTAATACCATATGTGGGATGTATAATGGATGAAGATATGATATTATATATGATATTACACTGGAATTATAATATACCTTTATATCATTATGATTCCATCCTATAAAATACGAAATAGAAATGAAAGTAGCGTTCATGCGTATGTACGGCTTACCGTCTCCATGAACGGTGCATTTCATTTCTTACCTCTAAATGATTATGTAATATTATAAATGCATGAATGTACTGGATATATTTGAAATATATGATATCTAAATCATGAATACCATTCTGGATATAATGGATACATGAACAACTTGTAATTATAAAGGGTTTATTTTAGACTCAAGTACCAATGATCGTTAAAACGACCATTATTAACTTAAATAATTACATAGTGTTCATGACATGGAAATAAGTGATATAAAATGAATAATAAACATGAAAAAGGTTCTTAAACAAGTAGAAATTAACTGAAGTTTTTTATTCAGGAGATTAAAGAACGACCGAGTCAAGTCAGACTTGAGGTATGGGACTTCATCTCAATCTCCTTTCATTGAGACATATTTTGTTTTATACATAACTTTCTTTTATACGGTGTATAAACCCCTTTGACTTTTATGTTTATCCAAAAGGAATATTTTTTATACGAAGCATTTTACTAAATGAAAAAAGAGAATGTTTTTTTCGTATGTATGCGGTGACAACCACTTCTCCTCCGCCATGACCATTATTTGAGTTTTGGCTTCCTCTACAAGCCATACCTTCTTTTTAAAATAAAAATAAATACTGTGTTTTAGTTTTCTTTTATTTTGGTATTGAAAATGGTTTTCATAATATTTTTATTATTTCAATGTGTTGTATTCATATATTGTGATTGAAATGTTGAAATGTTATGTTTCTTTTATGCATATTTTATGTGATACGATTATGTTATGGTTCTTGGGCATTATTGTGAAGATGGGTGGTTCTGTGATAAACTAAGGGCGGGTGAGCCCGATATAGCTCTCCAATACATTGGGTAATGTGAAGGAGTGAAATGTTAAGGTTTCTCCGAAGAGATTTAGGGAATATATTGTGATGGGTATTCCAAACATAACAAAGAGGGTTACTCCCTACGTAAGAATTTTATGAATGCCTCAAGTTACATTTATGTCTTACAATTTCTATGATTTATTCATTATTTGATGAGGTATGTTAAAGTGCTTATGTTTTATGGGTAAAGTATGATTTCATTCTTATGTATATATGAACTCATGTTTCCTTACCGTATTTTTATATCCCATACTGAGCTTTTTATGCTCATCCCATGTTTTTTTAAATGTTTTCATAGGTCAAGGGAAAGGTACATGATATGATGATAGTGTCAAGAAAGAATCCATGTTTCATTTTAAATATGTTTCCGTTGATGGGAAAAAATGAGTACTATCTTTATGTAACCACTTTTTTTAAATGTGGAATGTAATGAAAGTTTTATGATCTAATTCTCTAAAACTCTAAACCTGAAAAGATCCTCAATGTTTAATCTTTTAATAACTCAAGATTAAGTAAGGTTTAAGGCTGGGGCCTTATAGTTGGTATCAGAGGTCGGTTTAGATAACATTTGGAGTTATAATTCTATTAAATGATTATCCAAAAATATTTTTTTATGGTCAAATTGAAATGATATAGCATTTGAAAATTACCATGTTTCCTCATCTAAGACATGTTTGTTCAGGATGGTTTTCCGTATAGGAAACAGGGAAGCAGTTCTAGGAAGGCATACAGAAGGAAATGACCTTCCGAATCATTATCCTGAGATGGTTAGAATCAGAACTAAACAGTTTGCTGTAGTGATGGCTCAGTTGAATCAGGTGAAAAATGTTGGTTATTTTTACTGATGATATTATGGTGTTTTCTAAAAGTAAATAAGAGCATGAAATACATTTAAGTGTTATTTTTCAAACCTTAAAAGAAAATAAAATGTATGGAAAATTCAGCAAGTGTGAGTTTTGGTTACAACAAATTTCTTTCCTTGGTCACATTGTTTCTAAAGATGGGATAACCATTGATCCTGCAAAAACAAGAGTTGTTGATGAATGGAAAAGACCCACGAATGTAACCGAGATCCGTAGTTTCCTTGGTTTGGAAGGTAACTACCGAAGGTTTGTTGAAAATTTTTCAAGGTTATCTAGTCCAATGACTAAGCTAACTTGTAAGGGTGTTAAGTTTATCTCGACAAATGAATGTGATGATTGTTTTTAGGATGTTGAAAAGAATATTGGTGAATTCTCCAGTTTTGGAACATCCTTACAAGAATGGTGAGTTTGTTATATACACTGATGCTTCCTTGAAGGGACTTAGTTGTGTCCTTATGAAGAATGATCAGGTAATTTCATATGCTTCATGACAGTTGAAAACTCATGAGGTAAATCACCCTACTCATGATTTGAAATTAGCTGCTGTTGTTTTCACATTAAAAACATGGAGGAATCATTTGTATGGAGTAAAGTGTGATATATATACCTATCATAAAAGTTTAAAGTATATATTCATTCAGAAATAATTGAACATGAGACATAGGAGATGGCTGGAATTAATAAAGGATTATAATTGTACAATTCATTACCATCCGGGAAAAGAAAATAAAGTGGTTGATGCTTTGAGTCGAAAAAGTAATGCTTCATTAGCAATGATGAATTTGTAATGTGATCCTTTGGTTAAGGATATGATGAACTTTGGCATAGAAGTTGTTGGTGTAGGACGTTCTTCTGTTTTGTTTCAGGTATCAGTGAGATCATCTCTATCAGACAGAATCAAGAAAGCACATAAGCAAGACAGTGAGTTGCAGAAAAATGTAGAGCTAGTTCAGAAGGGTAAGTTTCCTGAATTCAACATTGATAACGATTGTGTTTTGATATTTGGGAAGAGATTGTGTGTTACTTGTGATTCACAGTTGAAGAGAGAGTTGTTATCTGAAGCTCATAGTTATCCGTTTTCAGTTCATCCTGGAAGTACTAAGATGTACATAGATCTGCGGGAGTATTACTGGTGGGATGGAATGAAAAGAGATATTGCTGGTTTTACTATGAAGTGTTTGACTTGTCAATTGGTTAAATTATAATGGCAGTTACCGAAAGGGATGCTTCAACCTTTACCAGTGCCAGAGTGGAAATGGGAGAATATATCCATGGACATTGTTGTGGGATTACTGAAGGCATCTCGAGGTAATAATGCAATCTGGGTTATTGTTGATCGCTTGACTAAATCTGCTCATTTCATTTCTATACAAGATAATTTTTCCCTAGATCAACTTTCCCGTATGTATCTTAAAGAGATAGTCAAGTTACATGGAGTTCCTCTCTCCATTGTATCTTACCGTGATCCGAGGTTCACTTCTAACTTTTGGAAAGGCCTTTAGAAGTCGTTGGATACTAAATTACATTTTAGTACAGCCTTTCATCCACAATCAGATGGGCAGTCAGAATGAACAATTCAAACCTTGGAGGATATGATCTGAGCTTGTTCGATGGATTATCATGGAAGTTGGAACAAACATCTTTCTTTGGTTGAGTTTTCTTATAATAACAATTTTCATTCCAGTATACAGATGGCACCATTTGAGGCATTTATATGGGAAGCGGTGTTGAAATCCAACATTTTGGGATGAATTGGGTGAAATGAAGCTGATGGGACCAGAATTGGTAGAAGAGTTGGCAGAAAAAGTTCAGCTGATTCAGAAACACATGAGAACAGCTCAGAGCAGGCAGAAGAGTTATGCAGACAATAGGAGGAAGGATCTCTCTTTTGAGGTAGGTGATCATGTTTTTCTCAAAGTATCACCATGGAAAAGTGTGATGTGATTTGGTAAGAAAGGAAAGTTGAGTCCATGGTTCATTGGACCATTTGAAATTCTAGAGAGAGTTGGATCAGTTGCATACCGGGTGGCTTTACCTTCGAGTTTATCTCAGGTGCGTAATGTTTTTCACGTTTCGATGTTGAGAAAGTATATGTCAGATCCATCTCATGTTTTGAGTCCAGAGGTAGTTCAGTTGGAAGAGAACCTATCTTATGAGGAACAATCGGTCCAGATTCTTGACCAAAGGGAGCAAGTGTTACAGAATAAGGTGATTAATCAGGTAATGTTTTTGTGGATAAACCACATGATGGAAGAGGCAACATGGGAATCTGAAAATGCGATGAGGGATAAATACCCCCACTTATTCGATAAGTAAATAAATTGCGGGGATGCAATTTTCTAAAGGGGGGAAGGATGTAACATCCCAAGTAAGTAATGAATAATAGATATTTTTTTCTATGTCTATTAATGAATTAGATAGTGTTTTAGAGGCTTAAAATGATAATAAATCCAATCTTAACCATGAAATACAGTAATATTTTTAAAAGATTGTTTTACTGCCTTTTGATGGAAAACCACTTATTAAATCTATCTTTTGACAATTTTATAAGCTATGTTTGTCAAAATAAACTTCTTCATTATGATTGGTACATCAAAATTTACTTTGTGTGATTTTTTGGTATTTTTCTGATAAAGTTCATTTTTTTAATGAATAGTGAAAAATGTTGTATTTTAATTCAAAACCACATTTTAATCTAATTTTTTTATATGATAAATTATCTTTTGAATTGTTTTTGAAGTGAAATTAGAATGTATTTTTACCATTTAATCCAATGGTGGTCATTGGAATCAATATCTCTTTGAAATTGGACTTAAACTGGTGTCAATCTTTTGATACTTATTGTTTCATAAAAACACGCTATTTGTCATGACAGCGGGAATTAATTATTAAATTAATTAATGTAACTTATATGATTTGAATTTTTCAAAATATACATCATTTTTGAATTCGGAATATCAAATATAGTTTAGGGTGATGTTTTGGTATTTTTCTGAAAAACATCAATTTTTGATAAATAGTGAAACCACTAAGTGGTAGATAAAGAAACTGATTTTTCGTTTAAATGAAACTTTTCCACTTCTGTGATTTTATTTTCAAAAATCATACCTTCATGGTTTTCATTAAGAAGTAAAATGTGGTTCAATGAGATTAAAATAATTTTTTGGTAAATAGTAACTTTTATGTTCTTAATCACGATTAGAGGTAATTAGTGTAATTTAAGGAAATAATGATATTATAATAAAATGAAAATACCTAGACACGTGTCCTAACCTTATTGGATGTGTCATGGACGACCACGAAAATCCATGGGTCAACTTGGGGACCCCATGGAGCTACTTTGGTTGGGAAATGACATAAATAACTTTTTATTTAATGTTAAAGTAAAACTGACAGAAACATGAGTTATTCTACTAAAACAATTTTTACATGGGGTTCTAAAATTCATATTTTTGACTATATATATTCATTAAAATGATAAAACTATTTCCTACTTCATGTTATTTTTGTTATAATTTTTAGACTTTAAATAAATTAAATTATTTATGACATCATGATGATGCAGCGATTACCTCATTAATAAAGGATTTAAATAAAATGAAAAGATAATTTAAAATCTATGACCTACACATGTCCAAAACCTATTGGATGGGATGAATTCGAACCTCTATCACCTTACCCTCAAATTATATCAATTTAGGACCTTTTTAATCCGAAACTCATTTTAAGATAATGTAACATTTCTTTACATTCCAAGAGTGACCCTCCTCTCCTATTATAAAAGTCCCCCTCCTCTACCTCCTTACCCACACTTCCAAAGCCTTTGGCTCGGCCAACCCCTACCCATTTTGTCTCTCCAGTTCCCTCTCTTACTCCTTGAAGCCTCACTTTGGGCAGAAGTCTTTCCAAGGAAGCCTTTGAGCTCATACCAAAGGGAGTTACTCGATTTTAAGGTAATGTCGTCACTTGAGTCCTTTTGTTTTATTTTGCTTCTCCAACCCACCAAAATCTTTTTATTCATTTATTTTGTAACAACTCTAGTATCTTCAATATACTGGGATGTTTTTATAAGAAGGATTCGAGCTACACTTACACACACCTACATCTAATGGTTAATGAATATACTGTTTCTGTGGATGGCGAATGTGTGTCTCCCGAAACGATGATTGTTCAAAATTCTTTTAACACCTTAAAAGGTGGACATTAAGATGACACTATATTTATATATGATATATAATATTTTTATTTTTTCCTTAAGCTTCTGTATTTTTCATTTTGGGCATACCTTTTTGGTTTCCATTATGGGTAAACGCGATATCTTCATTTAAGGAAGTGCGGACTACCGCCCCCTCAAAGTGATTTGATTCGTTAATACCATATGTGGGACGTATAAAGGATGAAGTTATGATATTATATATGATATTACACTTTAATTATAATATACCTTTATATCATTATGATTCCATTCTATAAAATACAAAATAGAAATGAAAGTAGCGTTCATTCGTACGTACGGCTTACTGTCTTCATGAACAATGCATTTCATTTCTTACCTCTAAATGATTATGTAATATTATAAATACATGAATTTACTGGATATATATGACATATATGATATCTAAATCATGAATACCATTCTGGATATAATGGATACATGAACAACTTGTAATTATAAAGGGTTTATTTTTTATTCAAGTACCAATGATCGTTAAAACGACCATTATTAACTTACATAATTACATAGTGTTCATGACATGGAAATAAGTGATATATAAGGAATAATGAACTCGAAAAAGGTTCTTAAACAAGTGTAAATTAACTCAAGTTTATTATTCATGAGATTAAAGAACGACCGAGTCAAGTCAGAACCGAGGTAAGGGACTTCGTCTCAATCTCCTTTCATTGAGGCATATTTTGTTTTATACACAACCTTCTTTTATACGGTGTATAAAAACCTTTGACTTTTACATTTATCCAAAAGGAATCTTTTTTATATGAAGTGTTTTACTAAACAACAAAAGGGAATGTTTTTGTCGTATGTATGCGGCGACAACGACTTCTCCGCCGCCATGACCATTATTTGAGTTTTTGCTTCCTCTACAAGCCATACCTTCTTTTTAAAAGAAAAATAAATACCATGTTTTAATTTTTGTTTATTTTGGTATTGAAAATGGTTTTCATAATGTTTTTATTATGTCAATGTTTTGTATTGATATCTTGTGATTGAAATGTGGAAATTTTATGTTTCCTTTATGCATGTTTTATGTGATACGATTATGTTATGGTTCTTGGGAATTATTATGAAGACGGGTGGTTCCGTGATAAACTAAGGGCGGGTGAGCCTGATATATCTCTCCAATGCATTGGGTAATGTGAAGGAGTGAAACGTTAAGGTTTCTTTGAAGATATTTAGGGAATACACTGTGATGGGTATTCCAAACATAACCAAGAGGGTTACTCCCTACGTAAGAATGTTATGAATGCCTCAAGTTACCTTTATGTCTTACGATTTCTATGATTTATTCATGATTTGATGAGGTATGTTAATGTGCTTATGTTTTATGGGTAAAGTATGATTTCATTCTTATGTATATATGAACTCATGTTTCCTTACCATATTTTTATATCCCATACTGAGCTTTTTATGCTCATCCCAAGTTTTTTTGAAATGTTTTCACATGTCAAGGGAAAGGTACATGATATGATGATAGTGTCAAGAATTGTCAAGAAATAATCCATGTTTTATTTTAAATATGTTTCTGTTGATGGGAAAAAATAAGTACTATCTTTATGTAACCACTTTGTTTAAATTTCTAATGTAATGCAAGTTTTATGATCTAATTCTCTAAAACTCTAAACCTGAAAAGATCCTCAATGTGTAATCTTTTAATAACTCATGATTAAGTAAGGTTTAAGACCGGGGCCTTATAGTTGGTATCAGAGGTCGGTTTAGATAACTTTAAGAGTTAGAATTCTATTAAATGATTATCCAAAAATATTTTTTTTATGGTCAAATTGAAATGATATAGCATTTGAAGATTACCATGTTGCTTCATCTAATACATGTTTGTTCATAATGGTTTTCCGCAGAGGAAAGAGGGAAGCAGTGCTAGGAAGGCATACAGAAGGAAATGACCTTCCAAATCAGTATCCTTAGATGTTTAGAATCAGAACTAAATAGTTTTCTATAGTGATGGCTCAGTTGAATCTGGTGAAAAATGTTGGTTGTTTTTATTGATGATATTGTGGTGTTTTCTAAAAGTAAAGAGGATCATGAAATACATTTAAGGGTCATTTTTGAAAACCTTAAAAGAAAAGAAATTGTATGGGAAATTCAGCAAGTGTGTGTTTTTGTTGCAACAAATTTCCTTCCTTGGTCACATTGTTTCTAAAGATGGGATAACTGTTGATCCTGCAAAAACAAGAGTTGTTGAAGAATGTCCAAGACCCACAAATGTAACCACGATCCGTAGTTTCCTTGGTTTTCTAGGTTACTACCGAAGGTTTGTTGAAAATTTTTCATGTTTATCTAGTCCAATGACTAAGCTAACTCGTAAGGGTTTTAAGTCTATCTGGACAAAATAATGTGATGATTGTTTTCAGGAGTTGAAAAGAAGATTGGTGAATGCTCTAGTTTTGGAACTTCCTTCCAATAATGGTGGTTTTGTTATATACAGTGATTCTTTGTTGAAGGTACTTGGTTGTGTCCTTATGAAGAATGATCATGTAATTTCATATGCTTCACGACAGTTGAAAACTCATGAGGTAAATCACCCTAATCAAGATTTGGAATTAGGTGTTGTTGTTTTCACATTAAAAAATTTTAGGCATCATTTGTATGGAGTAATGTGTGAAATATATACCGATCATAAAAGATTAAAGTATATATTCATTTAGAAATAATTGAACATGAGATAGAGGACATGGCTGGAATTAATCAAGGATTATGATTGTACAATTCATTACCATCCGGGAAAAGAAAATAAAGTGGTTGATGCTTTGAGTCGAAAAAGTAATGCTTCATTAGAAATGTTGAATTTGGAACGTGATCCTTTGGTTAAGGATTTGATGAACTTTGGCATAGAAGTTTTTGGTGTAGGACGTTCTTCCGTTTTGTTTCAGGTATCAGTGAGATCATCTATATCGGACAGAATCAAGAAATCACAGAAGCAAGACAGTGAGTTGCAGAAAAAGGTAGAGCTGGTTCAGAAGGGTAAGTTGCCTGAATTCAACATTGATAATGATTGTGTTTTGAGATTTGGGAAGATATTGTGTGTTCCTTGTGATTCACAGTTGATGAGAGAGCTGTTATGTGAAGCTCATAGTTCTCTGTTTTCGGTTCATCCTGGTATTACTAAGATGTACGTAGATCTGCAGGAGTATTACTGGTGGGATGGAATGAAAAGAGATATTGCTTATTTTACTATGAAGTGTTTGACTTGTCAACATGTTAAAGCAGAGAGGCAATTACCTAAATGGATGCTTCAGCCTTTACCAGTGCCAAAGTGTAAATGGGAGAATATATCCATGGACTTTGTTGTGGGATTACTGAAGACATCTTGAGGTAATAATGCAATCTGGGTTATGTTGATCACTTGACTAAATCTACTAATTTCTTTGCTATACAAGATACTTTTTCCCTAGATCAACTTTCCCCTATGTATCTTAAAGAGATAGTCATGTTACATGGAGTTCCTCTCTCCATTGTATCTGACCGTGATCCCAGGTTCACTTATAACTTTTGGAAAGGCCTTCATAAGTCGTTGGGTACTGAATTAAATTTTAGTACAGCTTTTCATCCTCAATCAGATGGGTAGTCAAAATGAACAATTCAGAACTTGGAGGAAATACTACGAGCTTGTTCGATGGATTATCAGGGAAGTTGGGACCAACATCTTTCTTTGGGTGAGTTTTCTTATAATAAAAATTTTCATTCCAGTATACAGATTGAACCATTTGAGGCATTATATGGGAAGCGGTGTCGAACTCCATCATTTTGGGATGAAGTGGGTGAAAGGAAGCTGATGGGACCAGAATTGGTAGAAGAGTTGGCAGAAAAAGTTCAGCTGATTCAGAAGCACATGAGAACAGCTCAAAGTAGGCAAAAGAGTTATGAGGACAATAGGAGGAAGGATCTCTCTTTTGAGGTAGGTGATCATGTTTTTCTCAAAGTATCACCATGGAAAAGTGTGATGCGATTTGGTAAGAAAGGAAAGCTGAGTCCAAGGTTCATTGGAGCATATGAAATTCTGGAGAGAGTTGGATCAGGTGCATACCAGGTGTCTTTACCTCCGAGTTTATCTCAGCTACATAATTTTTTTCACGTTTCGATGTTGAAAAAGTATATGCCAGATCCATCTCATGTTTTGAGTCTAGAGGTAGTTCAGCTGGAAGAGAACCTATCTTTTGAGGAACAACTGGTCCAGATTCTTGACCAAAGGGAGAATGTGTTACAGAATAAGGTGATTAATCAAGTAAAGGTTTTGTGGATAAACCACATGATGGAAGAGGCAACATGGGAATCTGAAAATGCGATGTGGGATAAATACCCCCACTTATTCGATAAGTAAATAAATTGCGGGGATGAAATATTCTAATGGGGGGAAGGATGTAACATCCCATGTAAGTAATTAATAATAGATATTTTTATCTATGTCTATTAATGAATTAGATAGTGTTTTAGGGGCTTAAAATGATAATAAATCCAATCTTAAGCATGGAATACAGTAATATTTTTAAAACATTGTTTTACTGCCTTTTGATTGAAATGCACTTTTTAAATCTATCTTTTCACAATTTTATAAGATATGTTTGTCAAAATAAACTTCTTCTTTATTATTGGGACATCAAAATTTCCTTTGTGTGATTTTTTGGTATTTTTCCGATAAAGTTCAATTTTTTAATGAATAATGAAAAATGTTGTATTTTAATTCAAAACCTATTTTTAATCTAATTTATTTATACGATTAGATTATATTTTTAATTGTTTTTGATGTGAAATTAGAATATATTTTTACCATTTTATCCAATGGTGGTCATTGGAATCAATATCACTTTGAAATTGGACTTAAACTGGTGTCAGTCTTTTGATACTTATTATTTCATAAAAACACGCTATTTGTCATGAAAGCGTGAATTAATTATTAAATTAATTAATGTAACTTATATGATTTTAATTTTTCAAAATATACATCATTTTTGAATTTGGAATATCAAATATAGCTTAGTGTAATGTTTTGGTATTTTTCTGAAAAACTTCAATTTTTGATTAATAGTGAAACCACTAAGTGGTAGTTAAAGAAACTGATTTTTTGTTTAAATGAATCTTTGCCACTTCTGTGATTTGATTTTCAAAAATCTAACATACATGGTTGTCATTAGTAAGTAAAATGTGGATCAATGAGATTAAAATAACTTTTTGTTGAATAGTAACTTTTAAGTTCTTAATCGTGATGAGAGGTAATTAGTGCAATTTAAGGAAAAAATGATATTATAGTAAAACGAAAATACCTAGACACATGTCATAACCTTATTGGATATTTCATGGACGACCAAGACAATCCATGGGTCAACTTAGTGACCCAATGGAGCCACTTTGGTTAGGAAATGACATAAATAACTTTTTATTTAATGTTAAAGTAAAAAATGACACAAACATGAGTTATTTTACTAAAAAAAATTACATGGGGTTATAGAAGTAATATTTTTGACTATAAATATTAATTAGAAATATAAAACTATTTCATACTTCATGATATTTTTTTTATAATTTTTAGACTTTAAATAAATTAAATTATTTATGACATCATGATGATGCATCGAATACCTCATTAATAAAGGATTTAAATAAAATGAAAAGATAATTTCAAATATATGACCTACACATGTCAAAAACCTATTGGATGGGTGTATTTCGAACCCTAATCACCTTAAACTTGAATTATATCAATGTGGGACCTTTTTAATCTGAAACTCATTTTAAAATAAATTAACATTTCTTTACTTTCCAAGAGTTCCCCTCCTCTCCACTTATAAAAGGCTCCCACCTCTACCTCCTTACCCACAATTCCAAAGCCATTGGCTCAGCCAACCCCTGTACATTTTTTCTCTTCACTTCCCTCACTTACTCCTTGAAGCCTCACTTTGGGTAGAAGTCTTCCCAAGGAATCCTTTGAGCTCAAACCAAAGGGAGTTACCCGATTTTAAGGTAATGTCTTCACTTGAGTCCTTTTGTTTAATTTTGCCTCTCCAACCCCATAAACTCTTTTTATTCATTTCTTTTGTAACAACTCCAGTATCTTAAATATACTAGGATGTTTTTATAAGAAGGATTCGAGCTTCACTTACACACACCTACATCTAATCGTTAAAGAACATACTGTTTCCGTGGATGGCGAATTTCTGCCTCCCGAAACGATGATTGTTCAACATTCTTTTAACACCTTCAAAGGTGTCCATTAAGATGAAATTATATTTATATATGATATATAATATGTTTATGTTTTCCTTAATCTTTTTTATTTTTCATTTTGGGCATACCTTTATAGTTTCGATTATGGGTAAACGTGATATATTCATTTAAGGAAGTGCGGACTACCACCCCCTCAAAGTGATTTGACTCGTTAATACCATATGTGGGACATATAAAGGATGAAGTTATGATATTATATATGATATTAAACTAGAATTATAATATACCATTATATCATTATGATTCAATTCTATGAAATACGAAATAGAAATGAAAGTAGTGTTCATGCGTACGTACGGCTTACTGTCTCCATGAACAGTGCATTTCATTTCTTACCTCTAAATGATTATGGAATATTATAAATACATGAATTTACTGGATATATATGACATATATGATATCTAAATCATGAATACCATTCTGGATATAGTGGATACATGAACAACTTGTAATTATAAAGGGTTTATTTTTTACTCAAGTCCAATGCTCGTTAAAACGACCGTTATTAACTTAAATAATTACATAGTGTTCATGACATGGAAATAAGTGATATAAAATGAATAATGAACATGAAAAAGGTTCTTAAACAAGTAGAAATTAACACAAGTTTATTATTCAGGAGATTAAAGAATGACCGAGTCAATTCAGACCCGAGGTATGGGACTTCGTCTCAATATCCTTTCATTGAGGCATATTTTGTTTTATACACAACCTTCTTTTATACGATGTATAAACCCCTTGGACTTTTACGTTTATCCAAAGGAATATTTTTTATACGAATCGTTTTACTAAATGAAAAAAGGGAATGTTTTTGTCATACGTATGCGGTGACAATGACTTCTCCGCCGCCATGACCATTATTTGAGTTTCGGCTTCCTCTACAAGCCATACCTTCTTTTTAAAAGAAAAATAAATACCATGTTTTACTTTTCTTTTATTTTGGTATTGAAAATGGTTTTCATAATATTTTTATTATGTCAATGTGTTGTATTGATATCTTGTGTTTGAAATGTGGAAATGTTATGTTTCCTTTATGCATATTTTATGTGATACGATTATGTTATAGTTCTTGGGCATTATTATGAATACGGGTGGTTCCATGATAAACTAAGGGTGGGTGAGCCTGATATAGCACTACAATGCATTGGGTAACGCGAAGCAGTGAAACGTTAAGGTTTATCCAAAGAGATTTAGGGAATATACTGTGATGGGTATTCCAAACGTAACTAAGAGGGTTACTCCCTACGTAAGAATGTTATGAATGCCTCAATTTACCTTTATGACTTATGATTTCTATGATATATTCATGATTTGATGAGGTATGTTAAAGTGATTATATTTTATGGGTAATGTTTGATTTTATTCTTATGTATATATGAACTCATGTTTCCTTACCATATTTTTATATCCCATACTGAGCGTTTTATGCTCATCCCATGTTTTTTTGAAATGTTTTCACAGGTCAAGGGAAAGGTACATGATATGATGATAGTGTCAAGAAGTGTCAAGAAAGAATCCATGTTTTATTTTAAATATGTTTCGGTTGATGGGAAAGAATGAGTACTATCTTTATGTAACCACTTTGTTTAAATGTGGAATGTAATGCAAGTTTTATGATCTAATTCTCTAAAACTCTAAACCTAAAAAGATCCCCGATGTGTAATCTTGTAATAACTCAAGATTAAGTAAGGTTTATGGTCGGGGCCTTATATTAGTTCCCCAAAGTATAAGTATCCTCTGTTGAGTGTAGATGTGTAAGGTGTTCACTAGCAGGATTAGACAACTCAGCTCATTTGGATTGAACAATTTTTGTTATGTTTTCTTTCATTTATGAAGGTAAATAGGACCCACGTATAATTGGACATACTAAATTGAGTTTTTTTCCATTCTATTGATCCTTGACAAGTTTCCTAGTATTTATAAAAATTATATCCATATATGTGAGGGATCATCACCTAAAATACATCACACACATTGTTGACACAAACTACACTACCCCATTATGATGTCTATGTTCTCCATCAATCTCACCATGAGCATTATTTATATAAAAATGTGAACCTCATATGGTATATGGTAGCCCAATATCTCATATTATTCCCATGACTATCCTGGATGAGTTTATCCCATGTATTAAACACTCACATCACACATATATTGTTGATATAATCCTTGGTTAAACTAAGGATGTATATATTTATTTGGTAAATACACATAAAATATATTTTCAATGTATTTGACATGCTATATATAAAAAGGAAATTATATATTAACCCATCAAAAACACATAAGAAAAATAAAATATCACATGCATAGATTTCTATAAAACATTCACATGAAATACTAGTTGATCAACATTAATTCTTGTTTAGGCCTTATAAAATAGTGAAATATTTCATGATCTTCTTAGATTACCCTTATTCTTATCTTTTACAAATATAAATTCCAAATAATGATTAAAATTGAAATTATCTTACTTCTTCATATCTTCATCATTATTTCAATCTATGTTTCATGGGAATGAAAATTGTGACATGTGTTATGGATCAAGTGTTATTCAGTAACCATTGTTGTTATAAACTCATGATATTCAAATTAACATCCATATGATAATAATTCTTGGATGAAATGTTGACTATATATTCATCCAATCTATTTTTAACTTTTTGATCAATCATGAATAACCTAAATACATCAACGAAACATCCATCAACCACATTTGAACATCTTTATAATATTTAAATAAATGAAGTGGATTTGAATTTAATTGACCTCCGTTGACATATAATGACAATTATTGAAAAAATAATAATTGAAACAATAAATGGGATCTTAAAAAATTGACTCATATTCAGCTTTTAATTTTTCACAAGTTAAAAATGGTTTCTTCGGAGAATACATATAAAAATAGATGTTTTCATTTTAATATTTTGGGTATTTTTAACAAATTATTTTAGTAATAACATGCTATAGGATTAAAAATGGTAATGTAGAAGAATATATATCGAGAATACACTATATATTTTAACTAAATAATAGATCATACTTATCTTCTGGAGAATTTATGTATATGATTGTTGTGATTGAAAAATGTGTTATTTTATGTCATACATGAGGTTGTGAGATTGATATATAGATATAGGTTAAATCATGATAATAATATATTATCTTAATAGTGACTAATATTTATCAATGATATTATTATACATTATAAAATTTATGAAGAATATGTGAATTTTGTTTGGATTATTATTTAGTAGTTTCAGTTTAATGGTTTAGAAACATATACTAAATAGTATTCATAAGCATGAAAATTTATTTTAAGACTATATTATATATTTTATGATAACTATTGTAGAACACATTAGTGTGTTATATATTACACATAGGTTTAAAATATTCTCGGTATTGAGGTATTAATTTGTGTATTTATTTTTAGAAGAGATAGTTAAATAGTTGTGATATCCATTGAAATGACTTTTTAATAGTGATAAATGGTATTTTTTTAAGTGTATCACATTCATAGATTTATGATAAATATTTTCAAGTGTGGTATCCAATGAACTAATAGTCAATATATTTAGATTGGTATATATTTATTTATTTTCTAGATGAATTTATGTTATCATTGTGTTTAAATCTGTTAGATTTCAAATGGTTTTGGAAAATTAAAATAATTTTTAATTAATAATTGGTGTATATAAATGAATGAGTATATTATTTTATGAACCATTGATTTTTTAGTGATGATAACTGACTTAATTTATCATAAGAGAGTAATGTTGATTTTATATTAGTTGTTGTTTCCTAATGAGTAATGTTTTAAAAATACCCTCAACTATTATCCTCAATGAGTATTAATTCATATTATATCGATAAAATTAATTTATGGGGGAGAAGGTGAACCACAGATATTTTATTATATGTGTTCCTTAAAATGAGTCAAATTTAGTTAATATAATTCTCTACATGCTGCCCCAAACATAAAAAAACCATGATAAATTTAGATAATTGTTTGAATCCTCATGTACTAATCAAGTTTTAATGATCAAAAATCCTATTCAACCTAGTTAAATCCTATAAATCATATCAAATCATGTGTATTATTGTTTAAGTATTTTCATGCTTTAAGAAAATCCATTCTAGATCTTAATTACTCTATATTCAGTTTAATTACTTTATACTATCCTTGATTTACCTTTATAATGATTTCTCTGAAAAATGATTAAGTTTAATTATTTCCATAAGTATACCTGCTTAAATCTGAATATAGATATTTGCCTTAGTTTGAGACACCATCAAGAAGTCACCATGAACATTTAGAGACCGTGAAGCGAGACACAGTGACATCCAGACACCGTGACCATCAGACACCTTGAAGAAGACACCGTGAACATTCAAACACCATGAACAGGACTCTGGAACCATCAGACACCATGAACAATACACCATGAATATCCAGATACCATGAACATGACATTGTGAACGAGACACCGTGACCATAAGACACCGTGACCATGAGAAACCATAACCATGAGACACTTTGGCTACGAGACACCGTGACCAATCCAGACACTATTTGAAGGAGACACTATTTCCATGACATATTTTGACGTCGTTTCGTAATATATATTTTTTATCATATATTATTTTAATCTCTAACAGTCATATTTGAATACTTTAATGCACTGACATAATTAATGTTTCTTTGTAGACATATCATCAGACGATATGTGGTACAAGGTGTAGAATACATGCAACATGTTGGCTCCAACACATTAAATCCTAGATAAACAGAGTAGTGTGACCCGGAAACAAGTGAAAAAAAAAAAGAATGAGTGATGCAGCACGACACAATGAACAGGATGGTGGGCGTGAACATGAGAACAATATACATTTTTTAGAATTTGATCATGAAATTCAATTCTACTGAAGAACAAATGAACCATACTGGAATCCCGAGAACATCTTCACACTATCAAACATCACGAAAACACAAGTTGAACCTGTCTAACTTATGACCCTCGGTTTTCCAGATGAAGACCCGAGTTCTGCATCATCTTCATCTAAGAAGTCTAGAGACACAAATATCACCACTCAGAGCATTTCTAAAACTATCTCAACATAACTACACTATTGTGTATCACTTAATTAAAATTTGAGCAGTGTGTGTTTCTGTATAAGAACACACTCTGTATCCTACATTAAACTAAAGGATACAAGATATCCTTACTGAAATATTCTTTTAATGTTGTGTATACCTACAGATAAGTGTTGAAGAGGCCCCTATGTTGCCTGGTAGGTTGTACCCATGAGGAACTCTGGAAGAGTTCCATGTACGACCTGGATAGTCTTGTGTGATGTTGTTTAACCCTGATCCAGGGTGTGGATCAAGTTTATTTATATAAACTGCTTAGTGGTATGTGATCCCCAAGTGGTGTGGATTAGGTCTCATCTTGAGACTGAACAACTTGTTGTATATCCATTGTGCTGCTTATTTTTAGTTTTCTCTGTTTTACTGCTTAACTGTATAATTCAGAAATCACTAAAAATACATTGATAGTTATCCTTGGGAATAAGTTATAATTGCCTTGTCATAGTAAAATAGTTTCAAATATAATAATAATAACTATAATTATTACTGAGAAATAATCAATCTTCTAAGAAGTTATTTAAATATTCAAAACATTATAACCATATTACATTGATTAACTGGTTTGTATTTAACATGAAGTGTATATCATTTTATGAAAACCTTTTTAAATAGAAAACTTTTATAGATACTCAATTCACCCTCCCCTTGAGTATTCTACTACAACAAAAATTTTGTTTCAGAGGATGTTTACTGGGACTCTATTTAATCTTATTCAACTGTGATTGTAGTTTTATGATAAAGATCATTATATTTATGTAAATTATAAATTTCTAGCTTTTTAAACATATTCTATTATTATGGATAATAGATTGTAAGGTTATTCAACCAACAGACCACCATTCTTTAATGGAACCAACTACACTCAATGGAAAATTATAGTGAAAATGCATTTGAGAGTATGAGTTTTCAAATTTGGTCTTCCATTATAGATGAATATATGATTCCTACTACTGATATAATCTCGTGGGATGAACGCAAAGCTATGAATTATTTTTACTTCTCCTTAGGAGATGAGGAATTCAATATAATTTCTACTTGTAAAACTGCCCATGAGATTTGGGATACCATGTCTGTCTCACATGAAGGAACATGTTGTGTAAAATAAATGAGGCTAAATACTTATACTATCAAATATGATAATTTTAATACAAAACCTGATGAGCCTATTTCTGACATATATCTTAGGTTCAATGAGATTTTCAACACAATGATCATGCTTGGAAGAGAAGTCACTACCAAGGAACATATCTTGATAGTTCTCATTTGTCTGCCTGATAGATGGAGGGGAACCTCTATCTCTATTAGAGAATCATGCAACATAATCAAGTTACATGTAAAATAACTCATTGGGAGACTAATGATGTATGGAAAAGAGTTGAAAGTCAAAAAGGTGGAGGAGGATGAACCAAAAAGGAAATTTTTTGAATTCAATACCTCCACCTCTAAACACAAGGAAAAAATGAAATTGGAAGCTTCTACATAATGGTCTAGTAGTGAACAATCATCAGCCAATAGTGATGAAGAGATGGCTCAATTATCCAGAGGATTTAAATGATTTTATAAGAAGAAGAACATTTTCAGAAAGCCTAACTTCAAAGGAAAATATGACCAAAATGGAAATTGGATTAAGTATTGCAAAATAAGTGACAATGATAATGAAAGTGACTACTACAAATGTAAGTGAAATGGACATATCAAGGCTGACTATCCAAAGCTCAAGTACAAAAAGTGATATGAGGACAAGGAAAAGAAGTATAAAAAGGCAATGAAAGAAACCTAGAGTGCCTATGAGGATAGTTTAAGCAACACAGCAATATCGCATGATGAACATGCTATGAAAGCCAATATGTGTTTTATGACAAGCACATCTGAGGTAACACTGGACTCTCTTATACATAATTCATACTATCCTGGATATGGGATTGACTCTGAAAAAATGACTAATGAAGAAATGTTTGAATATTGTAACATCCTTGAAGAATAATGTAATGAACCAAAAGACAAATATAAATCATTTAAGAAACAACATTCTCTTATTGTTACTATTAAATATAATCTTACAATGGAAAAAGCGAAAAAATCTCAACTTCTCAAAGAAAACATTGAATTAAAAATGTCTAAGGAGTAATGAAACAATGACCTTGAAATGTTTACCAATGGGAAAATTAACCTTACCCAAATTCTAGGAAAACAATATGCTCCTAAATACAACAATGGAATTGGTTATAACCCAGGAAAAAGAACCTTGGTAGAACAAAGTTTGTTTCTAAATCTGGGACATATAGTTTTACTCGCAATTCTGGACACAAATCATCTAATTCAAGTTATGATAAACTGTCTACTATTTGACGTTTTTTAAGACCAAACAGTGTTTATTTTTCAAATACAATACTTAATGCTTTTAAGATACCTACGAGATAAATATGGGTTCCTAAAGAACTTATTACTAATATTACTGGACCCAAACAAGTATGGGTACCAAAATCTATTTTTTCTTGATCATTTTGTAGGAAAGATGCTTAAAGAGTTCCTATAAAATTATATGGTAGTTGGATAGTGGATGTTCATGGCACATGACAGGAGAATACTCATGCCTCAAGAACCTAATCAAAATAGATGGAGGACATGTCACATTTTGTGACAATGCCAAAGGAAATATTATTGGCCATGACAAAATCGGTAACTCAAATTCTGTGTTGATTTCTAAAGTACTGTTTGTTGAAGGATTAAAATGAAATCTACTCGGTGTCTCATAATTATGTGATGTTAGATTTCATGTTATATTTTAAGATGATACTTGCAATATCTTTAATTCTAAAGATGAATTAGTATCTTCTGCATTATGAAATGAAGATTTTTTTATGTTAATGTAGATTCCATAGCTTCTAAAAATGCCTCATGCTGAAGGGTATTCCATTAAGATTCTTGGCTCCAGAATAGAAGACTAGGACACTATAATGAAAACTCCATTAGAAATCTTACTAGAAAAGTCCAAGTTAATGACATACCCAAACTTGAGTTTCCAAATGACAAAGTATGTAATCCTTGTCAAGAGGGAAAACAACACACAGTTTCCTTCAAACCAAAGAAAGATTTATCAACTTCTCAACCTCTCGAACTGGTTCACAGGGATTTGATTGGACAATCTAGAGTTTATATTTTAAATGGGAAGCATTATGTTTATGTTTCTGTAGATTACTTTTCTTGATATACTTGGACCTTCTTTACGGATCACAAGAGTGAAGCCTACTCTTATTTTACTAAATTTTCCATGTCTATAGAATATGATAGTGGACTTAGAATTAAATCCATAAGAAGTGATCACAGTTGTGAGTTTGAAAATCAAGTGTTTGAATCATTTTTCTCACAAAATGGTTATTATAACAATTTCTCTACCCCTAGAACACCTAAAAAAGAAATTATATAAAGAAAAAATAGAACCGTGTAAGAGATTTCAAGAACAATGCTTAGTGAATATGACCTGCCTATTTATTTTTGGGCTGAAGCAGTTAATGTATCATTCTACATAACCAATAGAGTGTTGATCAGACCTATTCTTAAAAGTAATCCTTATGAGTTATTGAACAATAGAAAGCCCAAAGTTAACTACTTCATTGTTTTTGGTTGTAACGTCTATATCCGTAATACTTAGGAAAATCCTGGAAAATTTGTATCCAAGAGTGATGAAGGTATCCGTTTAATATATTCCATGTCTAGTAACTCCTATACAGTGTTGAATAAAAGAATTAAATGTGTGGAAGACTATATCCATGTGAAATTTGATGAAATAAATCCACATGATCCTTAACCCATTATAGAGAACCTAGAGGATGATATATTGAATCTGAACATTAATCCAAAATCCTTAAACCAGTATGTGAAAGAATTAGTCAAAACATACCGTTCTAAAAATTCAATAGAACTTTAACCTACTGATGAACCTAAAATCACTAGTACTTCCTTTACTAGAGCTGTTAGAACTCTTAAGAAACATCCCTTAGAGGTTATTGTAAAAGACCTAGACAAAAAAACTCCAACTAGAGTTTATCATAGAAATCAGGTTGAACGTCAAGTCTTCTTGTCAAAACATGAACATAAAAACATTATTGATTCTATCAATGATGAAAATTTGGGTGATGGATATTCAAGAAGAACTTAATCAGTTTGAAAGGAACAAAATTTGGAAATTTGTTGAAAGAGATAAGGACAAATTCACCATAGGCAGTAAATTGGTGTTTAGAAATAAGCTAAATAAAGCTGGTAACATATTTAGAAACAAGGCTAGATTTTTTTATCATAGATATAGTCATGAAGAAGGAATTGACTATGAGGAGACCTTTGCACCCGTAGCTAGACTTGAATCCATTAGAATCCTGCTTTCATATGCTGCTCATCTAAATTTCAAAATATATAAATGGATGTTAAGTGTGAATTCATAAATGGGTATATTGTTGAGGATGATTTTGATGAACAACCCTCTGGTTTTACAAACCCCTATTTTCCAAATCATATTTTTAAATTATCAAATGTTTTATATGGTTTAAAACAAGATCCAAGAGCCTGGTATGATAGATTATGTACTTTTATTATTTCCGAAGGTTTTAAAAAAGTTATAGTTGATCCTAACCTTTTTATAAAATAAATTTCTAATGATGTTTTAGTTTTTCAAATCTATGTAGATTTCATTATTTTTAGATCATCAAAAAATTCATTATGTGTTGATTTTTCTAAAATGATGCAAAATGAATTTGAATTGAGTTTAATGGGTGAACTAAAATTCTTTCTCAGATTTCAAAAATATCAACATAATGATGTTATTATTTTAACTCGATGTAAATATACTAGAGATCATCTAAAACATTTTGGATTGGATAGTAATAAAATTACTAACACTCTAATTAGTTCCACTTGTAAGTTGTATCTTGATGAAGATGGATAATATGTTGATCAAACCACTTATAGAGGAATGATTGGATGTTTACTCTACTTAACTACTAGTGACATGACAATATTTTTACTACATATATGTGTGCTCATTTTCAAGAAAATCCAATGGAATCTCATTTAAATGTTGTAAAGATAATTTTCAAATACCTCAAGCATACACCCAATCTAGGACATTTCTATACTAGATGAAAATAATTTGAATTAGTTAGTTATTATGATGTTGAATTTGGTGGATTTTAGTTAGATAGAAAAAGAACCTCTTGAACATATCACTTTTTAGTCAAGTCAATAGTATCATGGTGTAGTATGAAACCAAATTTTGTTGCATTATCTACTGCAGAAGAAAAATACATAGCTGCTGGCAGTTGTTGTGCACAAATTTTGTTGATGGAACATACATTACTAGATTATGGATATCAATTCAGACATGTATCTATAAATTGTGACAACACAAGTGCAATTAACATCTCAAAAAATCATGTTTCACCTTTAAGGACAAAACATATTGATGTAATACATCACTTTTTGAGAGATCATTTTCAAAAATGATATATCACTATAGAATTCATTGGTATTGTGTGTCATCTTGCTAATATATTAACCAAATAATTAAATTATGAAAGAGTAGACTACGTCATACATGAATGAGGAATGATAAATATTAAGTAAATTTCTTACTGTTGTATATATTATTGTTTCATTATTACTGTCTCACAGTTAGTTCTTCATGACAACTATCTTACAGTTACCGTCTCACCATATTATTCTCTCACCATAACGTGCAGTTACTATCTCACCAGGTTACTGTCTCACCGAAATGCTCAGTTATAGTCTCATCGTGTTACCGTCTCACTGTAATGCTCAGTTATTGTCTCAAGATAAAGACTTGATATGTATCGTCGTAATGATTTTTTTAATGTTCAATAATGATTAAAAACTGTATCATGGTAGTTATTCATTTTACTTTTTTGTTTTACCACATTTTAACTTCTGCGACATTTGGTATTCCTTAATGATTAAATAAATAAAGTTTCACTCGATTCATCACTTGGGAATTCTTCTATTCACTCATTCTGAAACCTTCTTCAAACCTAAAACCCTTCTCTCTCACTCAAACATTTGGTAGATTCCCAGGATGAAATTCCCTTCAATATCGAATCCGGATAAACATAGTGAAATGAACGAGAAAATTGCATCCATGCTAGCACTCGAAGTTCCTCTAAACCCAAATCTGGTAAACCAAGTTGACCTACCTGAGAAAGTGGTTTTCCCCAAATAGCTTCTATCAAGTAAGTATCTGGTTCTAAATGTTAGAAAAAACAATGTCTATCTATACTGGTTTTTGAAGTAAGATAGAACTATTTATCCTAATATAGTGGCTCAGTTTTATCAATATGTTCAGTTCGCCTTTGAGTCTGAAGATGGATATGTTGTGAGAAGCTGGATCAATTTAAAAAAATAATCATTCACTTCGAGGTTATCAGTTGCTTGCCTTAGGATACCTCATGAAGGCATCTAGGACAATTATCAGAGATAACCTCCACCATCAACTGAATTATTTGATCTGGAGTATGCTTCGAAAGAATTAACATGAAATGGAATCAAGAGGAGAGCCATTTCCATTGAACTAGATAGAGAATCAGGCATCTATTCAAGTTAATTCAGAATCTAGTTAGACCTAGAGAAAGTGATTTATCTATTTTGAAATATCAAGATGTGTTTCTGATTCACCTTTTGAAAAATAGGCATAAGATCAACCTTTGCAAGTATATCATTCACCACATGTGTGAACTGATCAAATCCACATCACAGTCAACCTCTCTATTTTACTCTCAGCTATATCTCAGTCATGCTTGTTCCAAAATGTATGGTTGGACCTAATGTGGAAGTTATAAAGTATTGTGAGTACTGGCTTTCAAATATAACTATCTAGGGGATGAATATAAATTATAATCCTTGGAAGAAAGCATGGGTAGAAGACAATGATAGACTTTTGGAAAATCCAATCATGTGGAACATATCTTAAAACCAAGAGATATTTCATATCCTCATTTGGAACCAGGAGAGGTTGTTCAATACTCTTCTGAAGGAGAAGAAGAGGATGTTGTTCCTACCAGGGAAACTGCTTCAGTTAAGGAAGCCAATACTTCGGTTCCTCATGACGTTCTTAAAACAGAAGTCCTGGCACCAATAGAAGTTATTACACTAGAAGATCAACCCGAGGTTTAAATAGAATCTGTTTCCAAAGAAACTGAAAATAATGTTGTAGAAGAACCGATAGTGGAAGAGCTACCTACATGGCAAGGATCTGATGTTGAGGAAATTCCAGTGGAATAATATGTTCTTGAAATCATTCATTCAGCTGAGGAATTGATGGAGCTGGGTTTTCATCTAGCTAGACAGGAAATGAGAGAAGAACTACGATATGAGTGTGTGGAATTAGATAAAGATCATATTCCTCTCAATCCTGAGACGGATGCAAATGTTGTGGGGGAGAAGCCCCCAAATCTGGAATCTATCTAAGAAATAAATCTGGGTCATCTGATCCCTATAAGCACTCGATATAAGTTTTACATTTTCCATGATGTGGATGACACTTAGCAAGTCTCAACAAAAGGCCTTGACCATTTCTATTTGTTCCAGTTGAAATAAGTCTCTAATATCACCCGTACTAAAGAACCTGAAACTGTATCAATCCATGCTTCTAAACCTTCATCAGAACAACCATCGTTTGTGAGTAAGGATGATCTAAAGTAATTTTGTTCTACCATTTTGTCTGGTGTTGAAAAAGTTCTGAATTCCCAACCTGCTCTTGTGACTCATCTAAGTGAGAAAGATGCCTTTTTATTATTGGATAATGTTATCTGTAAAATACAACCAAAATGCATCTTGATATTCCGAAATTAAGTGTTGAGAATGGACAGCTTCGTGATAAAGTGAAGACCCTAAGAGGTATGATTGATTATATACAGGAAGAGATGCATTCGAGATTAAAGCTTATTTCTCATCTTGTAGAACCTTCTCTTCCTCAAACCCCATAGAATGTTGTCTTTGAGATTCATTCACACTTAGCTTCCTTAGCTGAAAATGTAACTAAATGGAGAAAATCGATTGTGAAGGACATGAGAGAGCTTGTTTTAAATCTTAACAAATTCAATGATGAGTATACAGGATGTCTTCAAGAATGTTTTGAATGAATTTAAATCTATCACCACCGCTGTCAAGGCTTCTAAAGCCTTTGGTCAATCCTATCAGCCCTATTTAGGCAGCGATCATCATAGAATAGTGGTCAAAGTAGAGCTTCAAACTGTGCTTAATGGAGTCAATAAAGATTCTCTCTCTGCAGTTATCAAGAACAATGATAGAGTTCTTGACATGGTCCAAATCCATTCTAAAATTTCTAATGATTCTCAGTAAGAGATTTCTAGGAAAGTGGATTTACTTCAACAAAATCCTCTCTATGACAGACAAGAATAATGTAACACCCAAGACTCTTATGAGAAATATTTTGTTTGTATGTTATATAAATCCTAAAAGTAATATTTCACTACACACAACACTATCTTGGCTTGCTTTACACGAAATCACGATCTTCATCGATAGCTTGCGTTGTACACAATACCGAGTTTCACTAAACAACGATATGCTATTAAAATATTATTAAAACTAGCCGTTATGAATAGTAATAACAACTTTTTGAAATTTTGTAAATTTCATCCTTCAAAATGGACTTCATTTTTGGATTCGGAATATCAAAATTAGCCTAGGGTAAAATTTTGGTATTTTTCTAAAAACTTTCAATTTTTGGTGAATAGTGAAAACACTGGGTTACTATTTAAAAACCGAATTTTAATTTAAATAATTATTTATTTTATTTAAATTTATTTTAGCTAAAAATTGATACATAATATTTATATATGATCAATGCAATTCATTGTAGTCATTTTATAATAATTTTAGATATATAAAAATTTTATTGAACTTTTCATCGTCTTTTACCCACCTCCTAGGAGAATTTGAATATTTACATAAAACATAATTTTACTGATTTTGTGTATGTAATTTCAAAAATCCAAGAGACACGGTTTATTTCAGTAAGTAAAATTTGGTTCAATGAGATGAAAATAATTTTTGGTGAATAGTAACTTTTTACTTTTATTTACCACGGTTAAAAGTAAATAGGGTAATTAAGGGTAAATTTGATATTATTATTACACTAACACATGTCCTAATTCTATTGGATAAGTGTAATTTGACCAAAAACAACCTTAAGAATAAAATATGACCATTTAGTCCCACATGGATTAGATTAGGACATTTATTATTAATTTATTTAAAGAAGGGTTAAAATAGTTAAAATCAATATTTAATAACTAAATCATTTTTAATATAGGGTTATACATAAGATAAATTCGACTATAAATATTCATTAGAAATATAAAAAGTCTTCCTACATAATGGTATTTTATTTTTAATTTTTAGACTATAAATAATTTAATTTATTTATGACACAATGATGATGCAGTAATTATATTATTAATGAAATATTGACATAATTGATGTTATAAATACCCAAATAAATGTAATTTGAGACTTTTTATGAATTAAAATAATTTTATATGATACTATGATATGTTAGTACTTATTTAATTAACTTTTCTTGAACTAATCTTTCTGTTATGATTTTCAAAAATATCAATTACCAAATAGTGTCAAAATTGACATAAATAGTTTTTAAAACAAATATTATATTTTTAATTGTTATTTTCTTTTAAAAATCTACGGTTCAACCATATGACTTAGATAAGGATATATATATTAATAATAAACAACTTGGGGTTTGTTTGGCTTGTTATAGTATGTTTATTAACCTTATAATGTAAGAAAACAAGAAGACATGGTAAAAGTTAAATTATCTAACATAAAGATAAATATAAATGATAAGGTTTTAATAGACACCTAAACTTGTATAAATTATATTGGATGAGAGAATTTAGTCCCATACCCACCTTAGCTTCTAAATAAATCAATTTTGAGCTATTAGAAACTGAATATGACTTTATAATAAAATAATATTTTTAGTTTTTCTTAAGGTGCCCCTCTCCTCCCTTATTAAAGGGCACCTCCTCCCTCTCTTCCTCACACCACATTGAGCCATCAACCTCGGCCAACCCCTAAAAAAGTCTCTTCTCCACTTCCGTAGAAACATCCTAGAGGTTTTTCTCTTCTTCAAAGACCAATTTTAGTGCCCTAAAAGGAGGTATCAAAGAGGCGCTTCAAAGAAGAGGTAATGTCCGTTACTGATTCTTTCAACATTATTTATTCTTCCGCATATTCTTATTTAGTTGTTTAATTATGAAGTAATAACATCAGTATAACTCATATACTAATATGTTATTATAAGTAAGAAACTACCCTATTTCACCATCTATCCATCCTACGGAAAATGAAATCACCGCGCGTGCGTACGTACAGAATACTGTCTCCACGCTGTGGTGTAATCTATTTTCCACCACCACCATACTTGGATGGGTATAATGGTTCTAACAAATAACTATATATGATTTTTGTAAAGTGTTATTTATTCTATAATGGTATACATACACTCCAATGCAATTCCACGATCATGGGAATGATATCATCGCTCGTGCGTACGTACGGAATACCGTCTCCACGATGTGATGCGACTCGTTCTACATGATCTTCATTGCATAATGGTTATATAAATGAATTTAATGAATAAATATGATATATATTACACTAATACAATTCTGTAAATTAGTAATCTATAACCTAAAAATAATAATGATAATTTATTTGACAAAACACGCATAAGAACAAAAAGCAATAAACACCCGAATAACAAGTAGCAATGAAATATTATTAATAAGAAGATAATAATATGAACATATATTATATCATAACAATGATGATGATATTTTAATAAGTCAATAACATTATTTATATCATTATACAGGGGGTTCGGACACTTATGAAGCAAATCGGACCTAAGGTAAAAGAAAATCTCACAATCTCATTTTTATCCGAGATTTTTTATACTTCAGAATTTACTGGGGAATATTTATCATCCACATCCATGTTTCCTCAATATGTAATATTATTTCCATCCACCTACAATTGTTTAAATCCAATTTTACCCTTCGGTGAGTTTTTAGTAAAAGATATGAAAGGAATCTTTTGTCATTTTTCGTACGAGGTACTTTTTGACTTTTCCGGCCAATGTACAGGAAGAATGTTTTTTATGTTATATGGCGTGAATGGATTTTTAGAACATTATTTCCATGAATTTTCCTTTACAAATTTTCAAGTTTATTTTTAATCTACTTATTTTAGTTCAAAATTATATGATTTTTTAATAAAGTAAAATTTTTTCGAAGTGGAAAGGATATTTTCCTCAAGAATGGATTTTAAGTGTTTTGTCAAAATTATTTTCCATCTAAGATAAAATAGGGTTCTGTTTCTATACTTATTTTTTTACATTGATTAGATTATGATGGAATTATTTTTATGAAGTCCTTTTATCTTATATTGATGATGTTATGATGGTACGCTGTTTAAGAATCCCATTTTTATTACATCGGTTATGAAATGATGTATGATTTTTTTGATTTTGTGGCACACATAAGAATGGTATCATTATGAGATGGGTGGACCTATATATCCCTCCAATGCATTGGTTAAAGATTTATATCTCATGATATAGACATTTCTGGAATGACAGGTTAATCTGGTTCAGTGAAACAGGACTGAAACAAGGAGTGAACTCAGTTCAAAAATGGACTTTGTCTGCTAAGATAGTCTTGGATATGAGTCTTGACTACTAAGAAATGATTCTCTTTGATTATGCGTGTATTCCACAAAGATTAATGTTTTATGTTATGATTATTGGGATTACATTTAACTACTATGATTTATCCCATGTTATGAAATTATGATCTCTTTTGCAGGTTACGATTTCCAAAATGTTATGATCTTATGAATATGATGTGATTGATATTTCTTTTGTTTACCCTTACTGAGAATTTGAGCTCACACTTATTTATGTTTTCTTTCCCCAGGTCAGGAAAAAGGTTATTAAGTAGGATATGCCAAAAGGGACTCTAGATATGATGACCTAAATGGGAGACAGTGTAGATGCATTATGAACCAGTTGTTTATGTTTCCTAGTTTATAAATACACGATAACTATATAGTTCATTCATTTTTTTGTTATATGTTGTAATAAGTGTTCTTTAATTTTGAAGTAATAACCATATATGTAAATTATGGGTCATTATTTTTGGTATCAGAGGAAAGGTATAGTCAACCTTTGGAAACTAGGATGTGAAAGCCTTAGTAAAAACTCTAAGGATAAGTCTAACCATAGAACATGATCTTAGTGTTTTAGAAATGGCCATGAACAACCTATGATAAGGCCTTAAGTGTGAAAATTTAATCTTGATTATGTGGTTGTCCTATTATAATTAGTGTTTGTCACACTATTCTTCTTGTTTTTAGTAAATGGATGGAACCCAAAGGAACAATGTTAATGCGGAATGCGACAGGAAATACAATGATTGTCCCCTGAGCAACCAAATGTAATGGGGGCAGGAATGCAAAATCTTATAGCCATGCTCACACAAATTTCTCAAGATATGAATTATGCAGAACTTCCAAACGATCAAAGGAAGTAGCAACATTCTGTTGAATCCTTCATGAGGAAGCGTCCACCTTCATTCAGCGGGTCTTCTGATCCATTAGTGGCTGAACAATGGATCAGTACCACTGAAAAGATATTTCCAATTCTTCAATGTTCTAAACATGATAAAGTCATCTTTGCAGTGTATCATTTGGAAAGTGATGCTAATAAATGGTGGAATCCTATTGAGAATACGAGGAAAATGGATGAAATTGATTCCATGGAATGGGATGAGTTTAAGAACATATTTTTAAATAAGTACTTCCCTCGTATTCTTCGAACAATGATGGAGAAGGAGTTTCTTGAACTGATGAAAAAGGATGATGAATCTGTTGGTACCTATGAAGAAAATTTTACATGACTTGCAAGGTACGCTTCTGGTATTATTATCCAACCTGAGAGTAAGATCGATCGATTCTTTAGTGTCTTAAAACAAAGTCTTCTAAGGGAATTATTCATAAGGGACTTCAATAGCTACAAGGAAATCGTTCGATGTTCTATAAAAGTTGATATGGAGATTGGAGTAACCCATCAGTTATATGGGTTTGATAAGAAGAGGAAAATGGAATTCAAAGGAAAATCTAAAGAGCACACTGAAAAGAAAATGAGTTTTCCCTTATCCTCAAAGTTTGGAAATAAACATGGAAGGATTTGTCATAAAGGGACAAGTAAATTTTTCAAATGTGGAAAGGAAGGTCACCGGGCATTTGAATTCCACAATGATGGGAAGAAGATTTCTAGTGATGCGAACAAAGAAAAGGCTACATAGAGTGCACCTCCTACACTTCAACGTTACAAGTGTCAGGAAATGGGGAATTATGCTAATAAATTCCCTAATCCAAGGGTTGTTTATGATGATCCATGCCAACAAACTCTTAAGGCTAAAGAAAAAGGAAAGTCACATGCAATTTCTATCAGCGATGTGGAGTACGATAACGATGTGGTGAAAGGTACACTTATCATCCATTCTAATGTAGCAAATGTTTTATTTCATTCTGTATCCACCCACTCATTTATTTCTAAATAATTTTCTAAGGGTATATTCGTATTACCTCAACAATTAGATGTTGAGTTAGCTGTGACAACCCCTAATGACACAACAGTCGCATCAAAAGTTTATAATTCTTCTCCAATTGAAGTTTGTGGGAAGGTGCTTCCTGCAAATCTTGTGATCCTTCCTATAGTTTAATTTTATGTGATTCTTGGCATGGATTGGCTTTCTCTATATGAAGCTCATATCAATTTCCAATTAAGGGAAGTCACATTTCATATTCCAGATCAATCTTTGATCGTCTATCAATGCAAGGATGAACATAACCTTCCAGTGGAATTTTATTCCCTCTTATGGGTCTTGATTCCACTAAATGAAGGTTATTTATCTAAAATGGTTGGAGAGAAACTTACGATTAAGAATATGCCCATTTTATGAGAGTTTTATGATGTCTTTTTGGAGGAATTTTCGGGTCTTCCACCAAATCACGAAGTTGAGTTTTCAACAGAACTCGTACCGGGTGTGTTGCCTATTTCAAATACACCTTATATAATGGCCCCAATTGAGTTGTATGAATTGAAGAAGCAACTCCAAGAGAATCCTGATAAAGGATTCATACGCCCTAGTGTGTCACCTTTGGGAGTACCTATTCTGTTTGTTAAGAAGAAAGATGGATCAATGAGACTCTGCATTGATTATCGAGAACTTAACAAGATCACTATCAAGAACAAATATCCTCTCCCACACATTGATGACTTATTTAATCAACTAAGTGGAGCACAATACTTTTCCAGGATTGATCTTCATTCAGGTTATCATCAATTAAGAGTCAAAAGGGAGGATATACCAAAGATGTATTTTTGTACAAGGTATAGACACTATGAATTTATATTGATGCCATTTGGTCTTACTAATGACCCTGCTATATTCATGGATCTAATGAATAGATTCTTTAGAGACTATCTGGATCAGTTTGTGGTAATCTTTATAGATGATATTCTTGTATATTCAATGAGAAAGGAAGAACATGAAGATCACTTGAGAATTGTATTGAAGACCCTGAGAAAGGAGAATCATTATGACAAACTTACCAAGTGTGAATTTTGGCTTCCAAAAGTTGCATTTTTGGGTCACATAATATCAAAGGATGGGATATCTGTGGATCCAGCAAAAATAGAGGTTATGAAAACATGGTCGAGACCAACAAGAATAATCGAGATCTGAATATTTCTTGGTTTGGCTTGATATTATCAACGTTTATGAAAGATTATTCATGATTATCTAATCCACTCACCAGGTTGACTCGAAAAGGAGTTAAGTTCGTGTGGACGGAGGAATGTGAAGGGAATTTCAAGGAGTTGAAAATATGGGTATCCAGTGCACCTGTACTCACACTTCATTGTAATGGAGAAAAGTTTGTGATCTACAGTGATGCATCCAAGAAGGTTCTAGGGTGTGTTCTTATGCAAAATGATATGGTGATAGCTTATGCCTCACGACAGTTGAAAATCCACGAGCAAAATTACCCAACTCATGATTTGGAGTTAGCTGTGGTAATCATTGCATTAAAGATTTGGAGGCATTAACTTTATGGTGAAAGGTGTGATATTTATACTGATCATAAAAGTTTAAAGTATATTTTCACACAAAAGGAGCTGAATATCTGCCAAAGAATATGGTTGGAGCTGATTAAGGATTATGACTGCTCAATTCATTACCACCCTGGGAAACCAAACAAGGTGGCAGATGCATTAAGTCCACAATACCATGCTAGCTTATCCATGATGAGGATCAAAAAATATCCAATATTTATGGATTTAAAAAGGATGGATCTTGGAATTATAATGAAAGGGGAAAATCGTATCTTTCTCAAAAGAATGTTCAACCATCTATACATGTAAAGATTAAAGAGGCACAGAAGGAAGATGTAGAATTACAAAACAAGGTGAGAAATGTTCCTGAATTCAACCTTGATTGTGATGGGATAATAAAGTTCAGGAATCAGGTTTGTGTACCTCCCATCCCTGAATTAAATAAGGAGCTGCTAGATGAGGCTCATAGTTCTTCATTATCTATTCATCCTGGAAGCACGAAGATGTATAGGGACCTGAAAGAGTACTTCTGGTGGGATGGAATAAAAAGAGATGTTTCTGAATATGTCTCTCGATGCATGGTTTGTCAGTAAGTTAAAGCTGAGAGACACAAGTCTAAGGGGATGTTACAACCATTACCCATACCTGAATGGAAATGGGAAAACATCACAATGGACTTTGTCGCTGGACTTCCTAAAACATCCAAAGGAAATAATGTTATTTGGGTCATAGTGGATCGTCTTACAAAGTCTGCACACTTCATTGCTATTAGAGATGATTTATCTCTAGATCATCTTGCCAGGATATATGAAAAGGATGTGTTATGATTGCATGGAGTACCACTTTCTATTATATCTGATCGAGATCCGAGGATTACCTCAAAGTTATGGCGATGTCTTCAGCATACTCTGGATACAGAGTTGAGTTTCAGCACTGCTTATCATACTCAGACGGACAGTCAGTCTGATAGGACAATTCAAACTCTAGAAGATATGTTGAGAGCTTACTCTATGGATTTCAAAGGTGGTTGGGATCAACACCTACCTTTGGTGGAATTTTCATATAATAATAGCTTTCAATATAGTATTCAGATGGCTCCTTATGAAGCTCTCTATGGAAAGAAATGCAGGACTCCAACATGATGGGATGAAGTTGGGGAAAGAAAGCTATTAGGACCTGATATTGTTGATGAGATGGTAGAAAAGGTCAGATCTATTCAACAACACATTATAGTTTCTCAGAGTCGACAAAAAATTTATGCCAACAACCGAAGAAAAGACCTAGAGTTTGAAGTGGGTGACAAAGCATTATTATGAATATCTCCATGGAAGAGAGTAATGAGACTTGGAAAGAATGTAAAGCTGAGCCCTAGGTATATTAGTCCTTTTGAAATTCTGGATCGTGTTGGGAAGGTAGCTTACCAATTGGCACTTCCACAGAATCTCTCTCAAGTTCACGATGTGTTGTATGTATCTCTCCTGAGAAAGTACATACCTGATCCTTCACATGTACTCAGCTCAAAAGTTTTACTGAGGGAGAAAGATCTTTCTTATGAAGAATAGCTGATAGAGATTCTGGATCATAGTGAAAAATTCATACAGAACAAGACCACTCTCTTGGTGAATGATTTATGGAGGAACCACCAATTAGATGAAGCTACAAGGGAGATTGAGAATATGATGAGGGAGAGGTATCCTCATCTGTTTCTTACAATGTGACGAATTTCAAGTGCGAAATTCATTTTAAGGGGGGTAGAATGTAACACCTGAGACTTTTATGATAAATATTTGTTTTATGTTATATAAATCATCAAAGTAATCTTTCACTACACACAACACTAGCTTGGCTTGCTTTACACGAAATCGTGACCTTCCCGATAGCTTGCGTCGTACTCAATACCGAGTTTCACTAAACAACGATATGCTATTAAATTATTATTAAAACTAGCCATTATGAATAGTAATAACCAATTTTTGAAATTTTTGAAATCTCATCTCTCAAAATAGACTTCATTTTTGGATTTGGAATATCGAAATTATCCTAGGGTGAAATTTTGGTATTTTTCTGAAAACTTTCAATTTTTGATGAATTGTGAAAACACTAGGTTACTATTTAAAAATCGACTTTTTATTTAAATAATTATTTATTTTATTTAAATTTATTTAGGTCAAAATTTATACAGAATACCTATATAAGTTCAATGCAATTCATTAGAGTCATTTTATAATAATTTTATATATATAAAAATTTTATTGAACTTTTCATCGTCTTTTACCCACCTTCTATGAGAATTTGCAAATTTACATAAAACTTAATTTTACCACTTTTGTGAATGGAATTTCAAAAATCTGAGAGACGTGGTTGATGTCATTAAGTAAAATTTTGTTCAATGAGATGAAAATAATTTTTGGTGAGTAGTAACTTTTTACTTTTATTTACCACGGTTAAAAGTAAATAGGGTAATTAAGGGTAAAAATGATATTATTATTACCCTAACACATGTCCTAATTCTATTGGATAAGTTTAATTCAAACAAAAACAACCTTAGGAATAAAATATGACCATTTAGGCCTATATGGATTAGATTAGGACATTTATTATTAATTTATTTAATGAAGGGTTAAAATAGTTAAAATCAAAGTTTAATAAGTAAATCATTTTTAATATAGGGATATACATAAGATAAATTTGACTATAAATATTCATTACAAAGTTAAATATATTTTCTACATAATGGTATTTTATTTTTATTTTTTAGACTTCAAATAATTTAATTTATTTATGACACAATGATGATGTAGTAATTATATTATTAATGAAATATTGACATAATTGATGTTATAAATACCCAAATAAATATAATTTGAGACTTTTTATGAATTGAAATAATTTTATATGTTAATATGACATGTATTTATGAATTTAATTAACTTTTTTCGAACTAATTTTTTCTGTTATGATTTTCCCAAAAATCAATTACCAAATATTGTCTAAATTGACATAAAATAGATTTTAAAACAAATATTATATTTTTATTTTTTATTTTATACCTAAAAATCAACGTTTCAAGAATATGTCTTAGATAAGGTTATATATATTAATAATAGACAACTTGGAGTTCTTTTTTCTTATTATAGTAAGTTTATTAACCTTATAGTGTAATAAAACAAGAAGACACGGTAAAAGTTAAATTATCTAACTTAAAGTTAAATCTAAATGATAAGGTTACAACAGATACCTAAACTTGTCTAAATTAAATTGGATGTGATTATTTCTACCCATACCCACCTTATATTCTAAATAAATCAATTTTTAGCTATTAAAAACCGAATATGACTTTATATTAAAAAAATATTTTTAGTTTTTCCTAAGGTGCCCCTCTCCTCCCTTATAAAACGGCACCTCCCCCCTCTCTTCCTCACACCACTTTGAGACTTCAATCTCGTCCAACCCCTGCCAAATTCTCTTATACACTTCCCTAGAAACATCATAGCAGTCCTGGTCTTCTTTAAAGACCAATTTTAGTTCCATGAAAGGAGGTCTCAAAGAGGCGCTTCAAAGAAGAGGTAATGTCCGTTACCGATTCTTTCAACTTTATTTCTTCTTCCACTTCTTCTTATTTAGTTATTTCATTATGAAATAATAACATAAGTATCACTCATATACTGATATGTTATTATAATTATGAAACAACCCTACTTCACTATCTATCCATCCTACAGAAAACGAAATCACCGCACGTGCGTACGTACGAAATACCGTCTCCACGCCGTGGTGTAATCTATTTTACACCACCACCTTACTTGGATGGGTATAATGGTGAAAATAAATAAGTATATATGATTATTGTAAAGTGGTATTGATTCTAAAATAAAATACATACACTCCAATACAATTCCACGATCATGGGAAAAATAGCATAACTCGTGCGTACGTACGGAATACCGTCTCCACGATGTGATGCGACTCGTTCTACATGATCTTCATTGAATAATGATTATATAAATTAATTGAATGAATAAATATGATATATATTACACTAATACCATTCTGTAAATGAGGTATATATAACCTAAAAATGATAATGAGAATTTATTCGACAAAACACACATCAGAACAAAAAGTAATAAACACCCGAATAACTAGTAGGAATGAAATATTACTAATAAAAAGATAAGAATATGACCATATATGATATCATAACAATGATTATGATTTTGGAATAAGTCAATAACATTATTTAAATCATTATACAGGGGGTTCTGACACATACAAAAAAAATCGGACCTAAGGTAAGGGAAAATCTCACAATCTCATTTTTATCCGAGATTGTTTATACTTCAGAATTTACTGTGGAATATTTATCATCCACATCCATGGTTCCCCAATACGTAATATTGTTTTTATCTACCTACAATTGTTTGACTCCAATTTTCCCCTTCGGTGAGTTTTCTTACGAGCTACTTTTTGACTTTTCTAGCCAAAGTACGGGAAGAATGTTTTTCTTAAGTTATACGACGTGAATGAATTTTTAGAACAATATTTCCATGAAGCATCCTTTAAAAGTTTTCAAGTTTATTTTTAATCAACTTATTTTAGTTCAAAATTATATGATTTTTTAAGAAAGGAAAATGTTTTTGAATTAGAAAGGATATTTTCCTCAAGAATGGAGTTCAAGTGTTTTATCAAAATTATTTTCCATCTAAGATAAAATAGGGTTCTGTTTCTATCCCTATTTTTTTACATTGATTTGATTATGATGGAATTATTTTTATGAAGTATTTTTGTCTTATATTGATTATGTTATGATGGAATGATGTTTAAGAATCCCATTTTTATTACATGGTTTATTCAATGATGTATGATTTTTTTGATTTTGTGTCACACATAAGAATGGTATCATTATGAGATAGGTGGGACCTATATCTCCCTACAATGCAAGGAGTAAAGATTTATATCTCATGATATAGACATGGCTGGAACGGTAGGTTAATCCGGTTCAGTGAAATAGGACTGAAACGAGGAGTGAACTCGGTTCAGAAATGGACTTTGTCCGGTAAGATAGTCTTAGCTATGAGTCTTGACTACTAAGAAATGATTCTCTATGATTATGTGTGTATGCCACAAAGTTTCATGTTTTAAGTTATTTTTATTGTGATTACATTTCACTATTATGATTTATCCCATGTTATGAAATTATGATCTCTTTTGCAGGTTAAGATTTCCAAAATTTTATGTTCTTATGAATATGATGTGATTGATATTCCTTTTGTTTACCCTTACTGAGCATTTGAGCTCACCCTTTTGTATGTTTTCTTTCCCCAGGTCAGGAATAAGGTTATTATGTAGGATATTCCAAAAGGGACTCTAGATATGATGAAATTAATGGGAGACAATGTCGATGATTTATAAACCAGTTGTTTATGTTTCCCAGTTTATAAAGACACTATACCTATACGATCCTTTCATGGTTTTTTATATGTTGTAATAAGTGTACTTCAATTTTGAAGTAATAACCATGTATGTAAAGTATGGATCGTTATAAATAATCACTTCTTGTATCTTGCAGAAAATCTGTGGATTCCTCCTGTTACTCAAGTTTTCAAGACTCAAGTCCAAAAGCTCATAGAATTTACTCGGTTTCTGGAAAATTTTATAGAAAACAAGGATGGTTTTTAGAAATCCATGAATTATGGGGGAGAGATCATTTCAGATTTCATTAGGCTTCTAAGACCCTATCTTCCTGTCCAGATTACAACCATTATTACTCCTGTGGATGCACCTCTATGACCTGTATTGTCTACCTTCACCTATGCCCTCACCTCTACTTCCATGTTTGTTAATCATGAACTGATTCATATTAGGCATGTGATCATTGAACAACAACTGCCTTGGTCTTCTACTTCACCTACTCTGGCTCTCTCTGTTTTGATGGCCTTCCTTCACCTTCTCTATATACCACCTCACTCCCTTATTCTACATCGACCTCTTCTCCTCTGGAATCCTCATCAGATACTACTGCTAAAGTCAAAGAGAAGGCATCTCTCTGAAGAAGAACAATGATTACTCCTTTTTGATAGAAATGATGTTGCTTTTGTTTTTCTCCTTTCTGTTTGTACTGGATCTTATTTTATTTAATGAAATGTGAACATTTCACAACTTCTCTTATTCAATCATTTTGATAATCCTAAAAGTGTGAGAAATCTCTATATGTTTTTTCATTTATCTCAATATCTACAGTTGAATCAAATATACACATTAAATCAATATGATTTTTATCATAAAAAAGGGGGAGATTGTTGGAATCCTCATTTAATAATAACGATTTAATGATCACAATTCATATTCAACCTAGTTAAGTCCTGTAAATTATATCAAATTATTATTATTATTATTTAAGTATTCTAATGCTTTAAGAAGAGTCATTCAAGATCTTAATTGCTCTATATTCAGTTTAATTACTTTTTACAATCCTTGATTTACCTTTAAAATGATTTCTATGAAAAATGATTAAGATTAATTCTTTTCATAAGTATCACTACTTAAGTGTGAATGCCAATATTTTCCTATGTCTGAGACACCGTGAAGAAAACACCAAGAACATTCAGACCCCATGATGCAAGACATAGTGACATCCAGACACCGTGAAGCAGACACCGTGAACATTCAAACATTGTGAACAAGACATCGTGACCATTAAAAACTGTGAACAAGACACCATGAATATCCAGACACCTTGAACAAGAAACCATGAATGTGACACCATAACCATAAGACACCATGACCATGAGACACTGTAACCGTGAGACCTTGTGACTACAAGACAC
Source organism: Viscum album (assembly GCA_963277665.1). Classification (NCBI taxonomy): domain Eukaryota; kingdom Viridiplantae; phylum Streptophyta; class Magnoliopsida; order Santalales; family Viscaceae; genus Viscum; species Viscum album. The sequence goes on along the minus strand of OY728131.1, from coordinate 1,211,511,999 downwards.
CGTGACCAATACATACACTGTGTGAAGGAGACACTATTTCAATGACATAGTGTGACACCGTTTACTAATATATTTTTTGTCGTCTTTCAGTTTAATCGTTAATGGTCATATTTGATGATTTTAATGCACAAACATAATCAATGATTCTTTTTAGACATTTCATAGGATAGTACGTGGTACGAGGTGCATAATACATGAAACCTGTCAGCTCCAACAAATGAACACCTAGATAAAAAGAGTAGTAAGACCCGTAAACATGTGGTGAAAATCTTGTATAATGTAGCATGACACAAAGAACAAGCAGGTGGGCATGAATTTGAGAACAATATACATTTTGGAGAATTGGCTCATGTAAATCGATTCTGATGAAGAACAGATGAACCATACTGGAATCCTAAGAACATATCCACATTGTCGAACATCACGAATAATAGAAGCTGAATCTGTCTGACTTATGACACTTTGTTTTCTCAATGAGGAACCGAGTTCAGCATCTGCTTCATCTCAGAAGTACAGAGTTGCAAAGATCAACACTCAGAGCATTTCTATACCTATATCAACATTACTGCTCTGTTATGTTTAATTTTATTAAATTTCAAGTAGTGTGTGTTTCTGTATAATAACACACTTCGTCTCCTTCATTAAACTAAAGGATACAAGATATCCTTACTCAAAAATTATTTTACACTTGTGTATACTAACAAATAAGTGTGGAAGAGGTCCCTGTGTGGCTAGGTAGTTTTTACCCATGAAGAACTGTGGAAGAAGTATTTGTGCGACCTAGAGAATCATGTGTGCTATTATTTAACCCCTATTGAGGGTGTGGATAAATTTTATTTATATAAACTACTTGGTGGTAGGTGATCACCATGTGCAGTGGATTATGTCTCGTCTTGAGACTGAACCTCTTGTTGTATATCCGATGTTCTGCTTAATTTTAGTTTTCTCTATTTTACTGCTTAACTGTATAATTCAAAAACCACTAAACATACTTTGATAGTTATTCTTGGAAAGAAGTTATAATTTCATTGTCTTAGTAAAATAGTTTCAAAAGAAATTTTAATAACTATTATTATTACTGAGAAATAATAAATCTTCTAAGAAGTTATTTAAAAATTCAACCTTTTATAACAGTATTACTTTGATAAACTAGTCTCTATTAAACATGAAGGGGAAATCCTTTTAAGAACACCTTTTTAAAAATAAATTTTTTATAGATACTCAATTCATCCCCTCTTGAGTATTCCACCCCGAAAAATAATAATATATTGAAATTTTTGTGTGGATGTCAATATACACTTGATACATTAATTGTAATAAATAGAGTAAGTACATTATGAATTTTATGTAAAAAAAATTAAAGGCCCCTATTAACATGAATGAAAATATATTAGGTTATATGAAATCAATTATAAGATTACTTATTGTTTAGAAAGGTATGTTTCTAATTGTTTTCCATTTTATGTGACATATATTTTAATTTTAATAAAAATACCATTACAAATAATAATGATTATTTCTTATTATTAATTGGTTAAACCTAATTTCTTTCAGAGATGATATTAAATATGAATAATAACATTTTAAATTTTATGAAATAATTTTCCTATAAAAATAGCTTTTCATTTTATTTTTTAATTTTTTGATAAATGGAAAAAAAAATTAGAATTTTTATTTGAAAAAATAAACAACAATTTTGGAGTTTGAATAAACGTATTTTCTTAAAAATAATTTTTTTATGAAATATGTTAATTTGTGTAAATAGTAAATAAAATACAAATTTTACTAAAAACTATCACATTTAAGAAATTATCATATTACATTAACGACATAAACTTTTTTAAAATATTTTTCTATATTGTATTAATATTCAGAGTTAATATAATTCGTAATAAAATCACTATTTTTCATAAAACCCGTGTTTAACATCATGGATGTATAAAAATATATTTTTCTAAAAACTATTTTCATTAGATTAAATTGAAAAACAAATTTTATCACTGATAGAAATAAAATTTGCGACACCCGGTGTTTTATTGAAGTATATATTTCAAAATAAAAAATTTATTTTTAATATTTTTTATTACAAAAAATTGAATTTGTCTTCTATTACACATGAAACTGACTTTAAATTGTGTAATATAGAACACTTATTATAAATGAACGTGACATATAGTTAAAATATAATTATATAATATAATAATTATTACCTCACTAATGGAATAACTCCAATGAATATATTTAACTAAATAATGGGTATATATTGCCTGAAATTGTATATAAAATTTATTCTTCTAAATAAAAAAATTATAAATAAAAATGAAAACAATTTTTAAATAAAATAATTATTTTTTTAGAAAACATTTCTATGCACACAAATCTGTTTTATTTCAATAATTTTCTACCAATAATTATTTTAAATTTTTTCAATAAAGTATTTATATTAAATATTCAATCGCATTTTTTATCATTTATCTTTTTTGTTTTCTAGTAAATAGATAGTGATTAATACAACAATTTGATTAAAATGTATTACCAAAAAAGTTGTTCTATCACCATTTGAAAACATATTGTAACATAATTATTTCTAAATAACCAAAATATATTTGAAAACTAATTTTTTTAAATATGCATGAAAAAAGTATCATAGGGTTATTTTTTTAGATTTTCTAATAAAGATAAATGTTTTAATTAATAATGAAAGTTTTGCTTTTTTATTATAGACCTTCAATTCATTTAAAACATTTTAAACACTTAAAAATATTATAAATTAGATTAAAATCTAATAATTGGACAATTATATGTATTTAGTCTTAACATGTTAATTTTAATAACATTAATATTTAATTTTGATAAAAATTACTTTGTAAACATTTAAAAAATATCCACTTTTGAGAACATTTTTCCCATCACCTCTACTAGATTACGTTTAAATAAAAATTTTCCTATTTTGAGAATGGAAATTGGAAAAACTAATTCATTATTTTGGAAAATAATTAATAATATTTTTAATAAAAAAAGTAATTTTATTTTAAATTTAATAGTAAAAATAGAAAAACAATTTACTAGGATTATGGTAAAAATTGGTTTACATAGGTTTTAATAAAAAATGATAAGTGTTAAAAATAAAAAACATGTAAAACCCATTGAAAGGCCATATTTAAAATGGTATAACCAATAATTTATATAATTTACCATTTTGATAATTTATTCCTTTTGAAACATGTGGGAACACCAATTCAATTCTAAAAATTAAATGTATGATAGTCACCTCACTTATAAATTGCCACCCTTTCTCCACAACTATTCACACTTTAAAGAAAATTTTTGTCCAATATCATCCCAAATAACTTAAATAAATTCATTATATATTACATGGATCCTTATTTTTTCATGAAATAAACTAATAATCATTTTGGTGGAAGGAAAAATGTTGTCCATGGAAGAGGTAACATCCCTAACCAAGAGTTTATTTTATTTCATCCTTCGCCTCCTTCAATTTATATTAAAACTTTATGATATAATATTATTATTTTATTAAAAATATTGTTCTATTTTTATGTTAATTTATATAAAAAATTCATTCTCTATTACATTAAATGTGATTTAAAATCATCATTCATGTATATGACGAACTACTGCCTAGCAAACTGATGCTAATCATTTATAACCACCACCACTTATGGATGGATTTAAGATTTTAATTATTATTTTATTATGATATCTATTATTTAATTATACATCAGTTATTTTAATACCACATCCTTTTTTGTACTTTCAAAACCATTTGAAAATAATAATTTCACATGTGTATACAACCGACTACTGCCTCGCAAACTAATGTGATATGTTTTTCATTTCTATTTTCCATGGATTGTAATAAGGTTATATTAAATAAATATATATGATAATTATATCATATTTATACTTATTTAATTACTATATCCCATATATCTCCAAACATTTTATTTCATGGGAATAATGAAATATTGTTTGTTTGCAGGATGAATTTTCACCTCACGATGCTATGTGCTTTCTTCATCACATAATTTTTACATGGAAGGTTATAAAGAAAAAATATAATAAAATAACATTATATAACTGTTAAATATGATTAATTAATTTAAATATATTATTTAAATTTCTTTCATTTCATCTACCGTGAAAAATAAAACAACCCACATGCGTACATATGACCAACCATAACCATGAATAGTGAATTTCATTTTCAAGTACATTATTTTTTGGATTACAATAAATACATATACACTGATTTTATATGATGTTAAAATCATGTTATAATTTTTTAGAAGATGTAACAATAATTAAAGTATGTTTATTTCAAATAATATATCAAAATAGACCAGAATAATGAATTAGTTATTACCCGAAATATGATTTTAACGGGGAATATTTGATAAATATTTAATAAAAGGTCTTAAATAAATTATATTATATATATAAATTGAAATATTGATAATTAATGTATTAATAATAAAAATTTACTTATTATATATGTGTTTAAAATGTGTTTGATTGAATTTGATACTTAAGGTATGTCACATGCATCTAACATTTAATTTTTTTGAGACACATTCCATATTCACCATGTGTTTCTTTTATATAGTGTACATACTAGCCATGAATGTGTTTTATCAATATTGTTCAATTTTTTTATTGTATTAATTTAGGTATATCCCTTTCCTTGGTTTTACAGTTGAATGTTTAACAATGTGGTATGTTATTTTTTTCACAAATTACCTTCTCTAGGATATAAATTATATAATAACCCAATACTATTCTTTGAGGTGTATAAAATTTTCATTTGAAATTTTATATCATGAATATATATATTTTCATGATATTGAGTTTTTAATATTTTTTATTCCATAATTCTTCATGTAATTCCAACGATACCATATTTGTAATGTTTTGATGATACAGTCTAATTTTTTATTATGATCATTTATAGTTATGTTTATAATGATGAAATATTATTATAAATATATAAAAACACATGATTTTTATTCTTATATATTTATGTTATTATAATATATATTTTGTACTCATACAACATTCTTTATGTATTCGAGAGTCGCAAAGAATATTTATAAGAATAATTTTCTTTATTTCAATATTATATCAAAATCCATTTTTCTTTGGAAACCATGTTCTGTAAATATGTTTTCAATAATATAATTTTATTATAAAAAAATTGATTATAGAAAAAAAATACTTTCATAAATATATATATTTTTAATGTAATCATAAAGACATTTTACTAAAAAACCCTATTTGGATTTTGTCACAAATATCAAAGAAATATTTATTTTAATCAGGAAACTTTAGTCAAAGTAAAACCTCTGAAATATTGTTCTTCGCACAAAGAAAAATATCATTATAGGATGGTTTGAAATTGTATTTAACATTTTCTTTATCACAATGAGATACATTTCCACATTTTCAGTAATATGGATAGAGAAAAAAAAATCATCCATCATTCGCTCCCAAAAAATCTTCTAATGAAACAGAAAGATGCCATCATCTCATCATTAGGGAGTGACTGTTAGAATCAATCATGGCTAAAAATTGTGTGTTCACCACAGTGTCATGAACATCCTATGAAACCTTCCTCATTTCATACTGAACTGTCATTGTATTCTGAGTTTTGGAATCAAGCTGTATGCTGACCTCATTATTCATTTAAGGGCCTTCCTCCACTTAGGGTATCCTATCATGCTCCAATCCATCAAAATGAATACAAGTTTGGATATTGACCTGCTGGCCACCAATATTATCAATAAGATCCCCTAAAAGATATGAATCTTCATATCCATCTAAAACCTATGTATCTAAGACCATCATAATATCTTCATAAACATCATTTTTTGAAGCCTTCACATTAAAAGATTTCAACTGTGGATGCCATGTTCTCGCAACATCTTCCAATTAAGGAACATTCTAAACCAAAATTTACGACCATATTTGATCAAAAACCTGACTCTCTATTTGATTTATTGACTTCCCCACCTACTTGATTACACCAGCATGCGTAGTGATCACTGTGTGAGAAGATTTCCTTATCTCATTCTCCACACATGGTTGTCTTTTCCCACAACCACTGCACAAACTAATGAAAATGATCTTTCTGGAACTCCTTGATCATACAAGAATCGTATAGTAGATCTTACTTGATATCCCAATCCCTTAGAATCATGACTTACAAAAACATTCATTAGATGATCCCTCGATATCGGTTGAGCTAAACTAGCCACGATACAACAACTAGTAATCATCTTCTCTTCCACTTGTGAGATTCCATTCTATCCTCTACTATGAAATACCAACTCCAGGTGAACATATAGACCGAAATCAACGAAGAAAAACATCCAAGACTCAAAAATTACCTCTTGTTTCCACTAAAATTTATTCCCATCCGTGATATGAACCCAATTCATAAGAGGCATTGCAATTTCCACCTCAATACAAATTTCAGGACAAATGGGAGGACACACAACATCCATTTGTTGATCAGATCACAAATACCATCCAACCATATTATCAACAGCACACAAAATGGCGGGATTTTAAAATGAAAGTGGTATACCAAGAAAGAATACAAATTTCACCATTGTAAATGGATCACACCACATATGAAACATGATGCTCCATCGAAATAGTTAAAAGAGAGATCCATTGTAGTGTTATGGTGACCTATACATCGTGGTGTAAAATTCCTCCTCTACCCCAACCCAGATTATGATATTCCTTTGATCAAGTAATCTAACCACCGCACTCTCTTATAGATCCCAAAAATTGATGATAAACATATCGAACTCATCAACAGAGTGGCGGTGAAGATGAAACTGATCCACTATAGTGAGTTTGAAAATATCCGTGGAATTATTGAAAAAAATGTGTCATTATGTGTAAAGAGGTATATGTGTTGCGTAACCACCTACACACCACATGTACCTAATGATTCTTAATGTGGAAAACCATGGGCATTGACTAGCTCTTAATGGTATAGAGGGTCCATGACCAATTATTAATCAGGAATCTTAGGCGTTTCCTTGCAAGAATGTGAACCCAAAAACTCAAGGTCATGGTACCCCAGCCAAAACCAGTCCACCAAACCCCCACATGAAATCATGTTGTAATAGGTAATGAGGTATAGGTGTTTCCTCACCACCTTTTCACCACATTTCCCCAGTGAGGCCCAAATATTAATATTTTTATGACTGTTATATTTTTAAAATTTTTTAAATGATATAACCTTAAGGAAATGTTTTAAATATTTTCTATTCCTTTTATTATTAATTTAAACTATTATATTTAAAGAAATTATATATTCAAAATATATTATTTTTAAATTTTTTAATTTAAATTAAATTTTGAATTAATCATGAAATATTACAGGATATTTTTTTTAAAATCTTTTCACATATAAAATTAAATCCTTTAATATTTAATATTATTTATGATGGAAATTATCCTAAGATACGATTATTAATATATCCCTAAAGAAATTTTTATTATTTAGAAAATATTTCTATGAAACTAATTTTGATCTCATCAGATATACCATGTTATATTTTTTATCATACCCATTTACTTTTCCATGTGTTAGCCTATGAATAAATTCTGAAATGATTATGAAACATTTTTTCCTTCCATTTTTATGAAAAGGTGAAATGTTTGTGAAATTAAAATCATTCCATAGTTTTTAATAATAATAATGTTTTATAATTCAATGCAACACAAAAGTGTTATTTTTTAAATTGATGGCTGGGAAAAGTGTCTCCCTCCCTTGAACTCATTAAAAAAATGATATCTTAGGATGAAAAAAATTTAATGGCAAGTGAACAAAGTTTTATGGTGTGAATTTTCAACTATAAATGTATTGGGAGTATACTTGGAATACTATTTTGGATCGAGGAGTGAACCCATTACACATTTAGTATTTTCTAAATTATATTTTAATACTAATAAAATAATTTTGAATTGATTATTTTAGGAAATAAATCAATTTATTATGCCATTTTTATGTTTTTTACTTTTCATGTTATTTGATATTCTTATGATTTATTTCTTATAAACAATGAATATTTATTCCATGACTCAATATTATGATATTTTATATGAATTGAATTTTTTAAATGATATTCTCATAGTCTAATAAACTTATCCTTATTTTAGTCTCATGTATTTTCCTTATTTTCCATTAGTGAGCATCTCTGTTGTTCCCAGTGGTTCTTATGTTTCCATTACACAAGTTATGAAGAGATTTTTTAGGAAGTGAATGTCTATAATGAAATAATTTTGGGATGATATTAATGGGATATGTTTAATGACATTAAATAAATATAATATTCTATGACTAATCTTCACATTCACTATATGTTAATGATAATCAGGCATCTGATTGTTTGATGTAAAAAATATTTATCTAAAATTATGTATGTTATATGTATGAAATGTTTAATATCTAATACTTATATAATATGATATTTTTAGTTAACCTGTGGATTCTAGGATGAAAATAACTAGAGATAGTTTTGGGGATTCATCGAAGGATAAGTTTATGGATATGTATAAGGAGAAGTATATGCATAAGTGAATGTGTAGGAAATTATTTTGAAATTCATTTAAAATATATAGTGAGTGGTATTTATGATATTACATACATTTATAGATATTAAAATTTTATGTGGATCTAGAAAAAATTACCCTGGGGAACTTTCATTGAAAAGGGTTCACTAAGATAGAATGGGTCATCACCTAGTACAAATTAATGGACCATGGTGTAGACCTGGTTTGACACACGTGAGAGATACAATATAGAAATTAAAAAACACATTTAAAACCATCAATATGTATTTAAATAATAAAAATGAATATAATAGATTAATCCTAATGATTCATGAATTTAAAATAAGGATTCATAATTAGACATTAAATTAGGTTTTTTTCATGATTATGGTTCCCCACTACGATTATTATTACTCAGACAATGGTTTTTTATTTTATTCAATTGAGTGAACCATAATGAACTTGGAAAATGTTGATTTTAATAGAAAATGTGTTTATAATAAATGAAATTGGGTATTAACCAGAGTTATGGACATAATGATTATACCAAATATGTTATAAAGATATATGACAATCAATATACATCTTAACCATCATTAAGCATCACCAATGAAGAGAATGGTCGAGTTAGTTAAGTGTTTGGGTGTTGGAGACTCGGGAGTAAAGATGACTCTCTCACAAATTTCATAAATATTGGAGGAAAACCTATGTGACTGTATTAGTGGAATGAAAAGATGGTTTGACTATGGAAATGGAATGCACAAACTAAGTAATTACTATGGATAATCAAGAAGATAAGTCAATGGAATGGATTTGAAAACTCGTATAATAATGGTATCATAAACAATTGAATGTTTTAAATGTGATAAATATGGGCATTATGAAAATTGATAACCTTTGAGAAGATATCAAGAAGATAGACATGGATAGTATTGATATCCATAGAACTGTTTAATTATTTTTGAAAAAAAATTATAGTTACATTGATAGAGTTTAAATATTTTTTTGTAGTATGTATTATATTTAATAATATGTTTTTTTCATGGAATGATTATTTATAAATGTTTCAATAATGTTTCATGTAAATTATAGTTGTAACTATATTTCAAGAACATAATTGATTAATATATTCACATATTTGGTATGTGACAATAATATGTAATTTATATCGTTTGAAGGATTTGTTATATGTTTATTTTTTAAATTTATTAAACATATTTCTAATTATTATTTCAGTTTTGATCAAACATAGATGATCCTTAGAATTAACAATTCATGGATTGGATTGTGTTGAAATTTTGATATTATTTGATAACAATTGATAAAATTATATTTTTGAAAATAAATAAATAAGTATGGATAGATATGTCATAATTTCATGGATTATATGATCCACTAGTGGATAATGAATAAAAAAATCATCATCATTTACTAAAGTAATAGGTGATGGGGAAATTAATTAATGCACCCCAAAGGATTAAATTTTTCAAATTACATTTTATGAAATAATATAAGTATATATTCTAATGCAAATTACCAAAAATATGAAAATTGGTCATGATATAAATTGATTTTACAATTTCAATAAATTATTATAATATAAATATCATTTTTTACACCAAATTTGTTTTTGGTTTTTTGGTAATCGATTTCAACATGATCATTAACATTATTGCGATCAATGATCTATCTCACTCTCTACCATTATTTGGAAAATATAAGTTTATTATATTTCTAAAAACTCACCACCCTCCTATTTTATCCATTTTTGAAACCCAGTATGTGTTCTTCTAGATGCAATTCACACATATCTTTTTCTCTTTTCAGGAGGACACTTTATTAACACTTTTTACGGTGTGGGTTTACACAATGGGATTATAAAATTATATACCCTTGTTTAACATGATCAAGATCAAATTACATGGTTTCTATTCATTTTGTGGTAGGTGTAGAATGTAGAACCCATTACTTTTGTAATGTTTTTTTCAAAAAAAATGTAATATTTTTTATATATTTTATTATAAGCAACACTTTGTTTAGCTTTTGTTACACACAATGCTGAGTTTATTCGAAATGTGACATATTGTTCAAATTTTATTATTTAATATGTTAGTTACCAACTTTCCATTGTAATATAATTAATGAAAATGATCAAATAAATTTTGAAAATATGTGTTATAGATATGTATATTAAATTAATTCATTGTTGAAAAAAATAATAGATGGAAATAAAACATAATTTGAAACTATAATAAATCTTATTTTGAATGAATGTTTTTGATGATTTTTTACCTAAAAAAATGATTTTAATTTTGTTGAGTTATTTTTATAAAATTAATATTTTATATATTCAAATAAAATATTTTACATTTATCTGATATTTTTTTTGAAAAGATACAAATTTATATAGTATTTCTCTGAAAATTTTTAATTTTTTTAGTATTAGTCTAGTATCCTCTTAAAGAAAGGTTTCACATTTATATTTATTCACATTTATAAAATTTACTACAAAAATACCAATAATTAATCACTTTATAATATGAAAATAATCATTAGGATATGTTTTTATAAATTTCTATGATGCTATATGTTTAGATGAATTCTGACAGATATATGTTTCTATTTATAACTTTCATTACTTTTAAATCTTTTAAAATCATATAAACAATTTTTATATGGTTTTCATAGTTTAAATATTACAATAATATATCCATTAATCCAACATAGTTATTTAATTTAAATTTGATTATTTATTTTTATATAAAATAATTTTAAATAATTATGCTTTTTTCCATTGGAAAATAATTTCTTGTCAAATTATTGTTATTAATTTAAAATTTGATAATTCCCTTTTGGAAATAATTAATCAAATATTTTTAATTAATAAAATTAATATTATATAATAAGTTAATTATATATTTTGACTATATTTAATAGTATGAATGGTATATATTATTTACTGTGGTTAAGGTAAAAATTATTTTAAATGGATTTTAAAATAAAAGGTTAGGGGTTAAAAATGATTCATACATGTAAAACACTAATTTTATGGAAGTATTTCCATATATTTTCTTCTAAAATAGTAAAAGGTCCATTTTGGATCCTTTTGGAATGATAAAAATGGTTCCCACAATTTTATTTCTAAAAATTAAGCATTTTACACACACATCACATATAAAAGGCTGCTTCATCTCCTATCCTCTCTAATATTCCAAAACAATTTGGTTTTGAAAAAAACCAAACAAAAATTCTAAATTTTTACATCTAAAACTACAAGACAATTTTTTGGTCAAAAATAAATCATTAGAATTCTTTTTGTGTAAACCAAATTATGTTTTCTGAAGATATGGTATCATCTCTAACTGTGTGTTTTATTTTTCTTCATTATCCACATCATTCAATTATTTTTAAAACATGGTATTATAATAATCTTATTCTGTTCCATATATTATAATTGAAATATCCTATGTTTTAAAATGATAATAGAAATTATCATGTTGATAAATTATAAGTGTCTAGTGTGGAAAAAATGATTTATCAATGAAAATAAAAAAAATAATTGTGCAAAAAGAATTTAATATGATTAAATTATTAGTTAAAATATTGAAATATTAAATTCAATTTTTACAGTACAAAACATTGATTTAGTGAATGATTTTGTGTCATGAAAAGACACCTCAATGACAGAGTAGAAATATTATATATATTATATTATGTGTGGATAATAATTTTTAAAATATTTTAAATATTCCAAACCATTGCATCTTTTTGAAATATGAGACCATAGTTAAGTTTGAAACACTATGTTTACCCAAGGCATGGTATAATATTTTGATGATTATGAATTTTAGATAACTCACTAGTGAAGATGTGTTATTTATTAACATTAATAAAATTAATTCTAGAAATAAAAAAATAACTTATAAATGGGGCATCATATGATAAATATGAGACCTCCATTAGGTCTGAAATGTGGGGGTTAGCATTGATGAGGTATAAATTTTATGTGTGTTTGGTGATTATAAATATAACACTTGATAAAACCCTTTTTATATTTAATTTAATTTTTTATATAATAAATAATTAATATTTATCAAACAGTGCATCCTTTGAGAAATCTGGGACACTGTTAGATCCAACGCATAGGGTTTACGCTATGTGACTTTTATATGAGACATATTATTGGTCATTTTTATTATCAAATTATTATTTTTGGTAAAATTTAGAGAAGAATTAAATTATTAATTGAATTTGACTAGTAAAAATGAAAATAATTCATTTTCTGCCCTAAATATCACAATCCCACCATTTGTAAAAATGAACCTTTTTAAAACCTTAATGTTTTACCTTTTTTGATCGTTTATAATCAGAAAAACCTTAATGGGATGTTTTTAAAGATTCTTTCATCATGTTTCAAGTGAAAAATCGGATTAAATTTTTATATTGAGTTTAATGACTTTATAAACGATTTATTGTTTTTAATAACCGAAAATATATTCCACGTTAATGTAGAATTATTCTATTTAGCCGAAAACCCCCATATCTACTCCAAACAATACTATTGTATATCTCTTTCTAAGTTGGTGACACATAGTGATCTTCCCAGGTGTGGTATTTCATCCTCCTCTAAATGGCAGTTTCTACTATTTTGATTACTATCTTTTAATTATCCAACCAATATTCTCTCTATAATATCTTATTTGATATTGATCAAAATTCCTTTCCATTATTGTCATTGGATTCACCATGAGAATGAGAAGAAAAATACAATTTTTTTGTGAATGCATAAATGTATTCTCAATCTAATTTTCTCTCCACTTTTATAGTTAATTTAAAATAATTTATAAAAATATATTTTATGTGAAATTATAAAGAATAATTATATAAATAAATATTTATAATTATAAAATTAATTTATTCTGGTGATATAATCTATAACATTATCAAAATATATTTTTTTTTCAATGAAATTGTTATCAAAGAGAATAATCATGGAATGGATAATAATGTTTAACAATCAAATAATAACTATAAAGAATTATGAAATGATAGTTTCACTAAATTATTAAATGGATAATTCTTTAGTATTATCAAAAGATAATTCTTTTATATTTTTAGGATATATTAAAGAAATAAATTATCAATTGGTAATTTTTTTTAATATGAATGGATAATTTTTTGAAAATTTTCAATAGATGATTTTAATAATTTATCAAAGGACAACTCATAAAATATAAATTTTTATAGGATAAAAAATTATCAATGATAATGAAACAATTTAGTTATCAAAGGATTATTTTAAATAAATAATAAAAAGATAATTATAAGGACTAATTTATAATAAATTACATAAAGGTAAGTATAAAATGATAATTTGTACTAAAATTTCAAACTATAGTTATAAAGTATAATTTATAATTAATAATTGAATGATAATTATGAAATATAATTTGGGATAAAAATGTCAAATGAAATTTTGAATGTAAAATTTATATTAAATTATCAAAAGATACTTATAAAGGACAATTTAGACTATATTATCTTAATATAATAATAAATCCTAATTATTAAAGATAATTTATAATAAATTTCTAAAAGATATTTATTTTTCAAGAGAATATTGTGAGTATATGTGTCAACCAAAATGATAATATTTAAATTCTCTAAGAGGGAGAATATATCTTCACATGTGTTATTTTATTACTTTTTTGAAATAAAATATTTGGTTTTGGTTTTAGGTAACCTTGATGAACCAATAGTTTGGATGTGTTAATGTTCATGATAAAAAGGGTACAATGTGGGATCTTACATGGTTTATTATCTCTATTGTGCATCAAAGAATTTTGAGGTAGGATGTTCGTTACCTACTTGGGCATTAGTTATAAATGATTCCATGTTATGATTATTATTTTGTCATATTTGAGATCCATGATTTACTTGTCTATTCTTGTAGGTGTGTTTGTAGCCCGTGATATTTATATAACCTATGATAATTCTTGAGATACCTACATTACATGTTGATGTTTTATTCACATATTATATTATTGATGATGATATATTTTCTCTAGGTGTGCTCCTTGATATGATTCTATTGATGCCATGAGAAGTTTCTAGTATATAATTTATTATTATTTCTTATTCAATGTACCTATGAGTGAGGTGGACCAATATTGGATTAATAGACGAAGAGGGGGATAATGTTTAGATGATGCAAGCGACTTTATGAAGATGCATATAAGGATGATGGGGAATGGTGTCCTATTGAGTCCAGACATGGGGGCATGAAGATTATGAGTGATTTGACCTGTATGTGATGATCACTGGGAATGATAATAATGAGTTATTATAACAACTTGTAAACATGGGTAAGTGATGGTATGTGTGATCTAACCTGAACATAGCACTGAGGCATGATTTATTTTTTGGACTAACCTAGAATCCTAGGGCATGGAGTACTATCAATAATAATGATGTTAGATCTAAAATTGATAAATTTACCTAATTTTTATGATGGTTTCTTGAGTGGAGGATAAGAACATATGATTGATGGTTTTTAGTGGTTTATTCAGTGCACATCCACTCAGTTTTTTGGGTTCTATGTTTATGCATTTTCCACATTGATCATTATTTTGGAATAAACTATTGTACTAGATCACATATGTTGATGGATTTTTTATTGTCTTCCAACATAGTATTCTATGAACAACATACTTGGGAATTTTGATGATCTTGTAAATTTCATGAGGTATCTAGGATATGGAAAGGGTCCTATGGTGGATAGATGAGAAGAGAAAAAATAAAACCCCGGATTTCATGGGACAATTATTACAAAATGGTAGTATGGTGGAGAGGTGTTTCACCTCCATGTATAAGATTGATGACATGGACGATTAAGGTGAGTCATGGGGATGTCCAAGTATAATTAAATTTAAATTATTATTTTAATTAAATAACCTAAATAAATCATCTCTCCTATAAAATGGTACATAAAATCATCTTTCAATTTTATAGCGAACATTTTCCTCATAAACCGTCGTTTTTTATTTTCAATAACCACCGCACATATCTAGATATAAATATGGATTTAATGATTATATATATATTTATGTAATTAATATACCTCTATAATTATAACACTCCATCCAAAGTCTTACCTTCCAACCCATGGTAAAATAATAACGTAGCTCGTGTGTACAATAGACAACCTCCTCAAGAACTCCTATGATGTGTTTTTCATTTTTTTATTTGATTGTATTAAAAATAAATTAAATATATATATATCATATAGGTAAAATTGTTAAACATATGTAATTATTATATCACATATACCTCATTCTGCTCCATTCTATGGATATACTATAATACCACTCATGTTTATGATGGACTGGTAGTTTCTGAAGAGATGTGATTCATTCTTCAAATAAATTTTACATGGAATGTAATTATAAAATGAATACATAAAAACTATGATAAATATGAAATAATAATGATATTGGGAAATTATAATATTAATTACATTTATTTTTATTCATCTATCGAGTTAATGAAAGTAGTGTTCTTGTGTACGGACTACCTACAGTCTCCATGAATGATATATTTTATTTTAGTTCTATAAATTTTTTAGATTAATATAAATACATATATAATGAATAGAAATTATATTTTTATCAAATTTAAAACTATTTATACAATGGAAACCTGAAAAAATTATGATAAGAAAAAATAAAAAGTAAAAATATCCCTGAAAAGTAAAGAAGATATTACATGAAAAGAGATTTCAAAAAAGAAATTATTGATAAATAGATAATAAATGGTCACAAGTAAATCCAAGAGATAATTATACATATTAATTAATTTCATTAAAGGTTTTATAATAGAAATATTTTTATTATACTAGTGTTTCAATTTTGTATAATAAAATTTGATACATATGTTAAAGTATTTTTTTCTCACATTTATTTTATGTGAGACACATGCCATTTTCACCACATTGTTCTTTTATGTTGTGTATATTACTCGATGAATTTATATTATTATTATTATTAAAATTATTTGTATTTTCATATCAAGTTTAGGATTTATTATTTATGCGTTTCATGGATCAAAATTTATCCATAATATTGTGGAATATTTCTCAGGTTTCCTTCATTGGGACATCAATTATGTTATGTAGATATCTTTTTCCAAGGGGTATATATACTGCACCATTGAAATTTTAAATGTTGAATCCTCCTATATTAGTTTTTTAAAAAACATAATTTAATTTAATTTTTTAAAAGGTCATATGATTCAAATGATACAAAATTTGTAAAGGTCTAATGTTACAATCTTATCATCTACCAGGACTATATATGGTTATGTTTTTCTTATAATATGATCTGAATATTTTTTTAGTGTATAAAACTAGATCAAGATATTATCATCTATGGAAAAAAATTATTTAAAATTTCCATTGTATTCTTGAATGGATTATTTGAAATAAGAGGATTTTAAAATTTTTTTAGGTTTAAAAAAAGCATCTCAACAAAGATATTTTCCTCAATATTTTTAAAACAGATTTTTAAATAATCAAATATATATATTGTTATTATA
Organism: Viscum album; assembly: GCA_963277665.1. NCBI lineage: Eukaryota > Viridiplantae > Streptophyta > Magnoliopsida > Santalales > Viscaceae > Viscum > Viscum album. The sequence goes on along the minus strand of OY728131.1, from coordinate 1,211,494,815 downwards.
ATTTAAAAGGACACTAAAAATATGTAATAACGTCAAAGGAGATATTCCATTAAAATATATTTTTCATAGGAATATTTCCATGTTATTTTGTTTGGTTGGAATGATGAAGAAGAATGAAATAGTACAAACCGGGGGGGTGTAAATTGTGTATTTCAAAAACCGTGATTGTTCTTAAAAAATATATTAATATGAAATGGACCATGGATTTTCTCTCACAAAAGAGTGAGAAGAGATATTAAATGAATAAACTAAAAACAATGATATATTGTGGTTCAGAGAAAAGGTATCAATTCATCCACAACAGCAACACTAGAATTTAACAAATTGGGGATTTTCACTAGCTCCTATTATCTAGTGACCTTTAATAAACAACTGATTTCATGAAGTTGACACCTTTTAAAATGAGATTTTATATATTCTTATGGTTCTTTTAAAAGGAACAATAAATCTAAATCAGAGTCCAAGAATCTGACGCATTAAAAAGACAGAGTTCAAACAGTCAAAACTACACAAATTCAATAGAGATGGATTCTGATGAGAATATAGTTTAAATGTCCCAGTTGAATTTACACATGATAGATGCATTCAAATCATCAATTAAGAATATAATAAAATTAATCTTCAATTTCACATAGTATATCTTAAATCAAAAATAGATAAAGAACTAGACATATGTTTAAACATTTATTCCATGACCCCTACCTCCAAAGTTACACCTCCTTGGCCAGAAACAAAAACGGGGATAATGACACCCCAATTCCCTCCTCTAGAACAACTCGGGGTGGTGACTAGAACAAATGTTAGTCAATATCACAAAATAGGATTCATTTCCTTTTTTTGGAAAAAATATTTTAGAGATAATATTGATCATCCAAAAAAATATCCAATATATATATATATATATATATATATCTGTGTATGTGTGTGTATATATATATATATAAGAAAGTCAAATCTATTCCAGATGCATGTTCCAAAAAACTATTTTAAATACAATGAAAACTCCAAGTTATTGATCACAGTAATGAAAAGCAATTTCCGGAAAACCATACTGAATTTCAATCTATAAATGTCTCGAATACTCCACATAGTCCTCCGGTAATTAATAAAATAATGTTATCTATGTAGGATGATGATACCTTTTTACTCACTAGTAAACCCAAAGTCTCTAACGTATAAGTGAGAGGAGCATACTAACACTTCTACAAGAAAACATAAGAACAATGTATAACCTAACAAAGAATATTAACCATCCCAACATCACCAAGGCATGATAACCAAGTTACAAAATTCATGTAAAGTGATATAGTAAGTACAATAATGAGTTGGGTAACCCACACCACTTACTACTATTTTAGCCACTCTTTTCTAATGGAATACATCTCTATGCTCCCACCACATCAGATAGAACCATGTTGCATCCCTCCCACAAAAACATTGGACCCAAAACCTCACATCGTCATATCACCTGGGAAACAAGACACATCTCATCCCTCCCACAAACACCTAGTCCTCAAACCACATCATATAACACCTGTAGACACCTGGGATGCAAACCACATCACTTACCGGCTAAAGCCTTGTCATCCAAAAACCACATCTAAACTCACCCATAGAAACATGGACCACAAATTACATCATATGACTCCCAATGACAACTAGGATACACTCCACCCCTAATCCTGAATACACCTAGGAATGCATAACACTTCTAATCTTGATGACACCTGAGAAAGCACAACTCGGATTCACACTCCTAGGCCTCCCAAAACACAACATTCTTGAAAATCATGTGCTATCAGCACTTTGAACAGATGGTACGGAATGGTGGGTGGCCATCTATCTATTCTCCCACCATGATGTTTTGGAATGACACACTCCCCAATGTTGATGGGGTTGTTTGGTGCATAGTAATCAACTTGGGTGGGGTGCATATAGAAATACCATGTATAAAATACAAGTATATACATTTATGATACCTAAAACTCAATCCGAAACTATGGGTTCTCAACAAATAACCAGCTGACAACATTTCCAATATTGATGAAACCTCTAAATTCAACATACCACACCTCAGACCACAACCTCCATTCAACTTACATACAAATTAATTATCCATTGCCACTATTTATTGAAAAAAAAAATTATTCATTAAATTAAAAAAACCAACAAAAACCAATTCGAAACATTATTAATCAGTTAGTTCGACATTTATTCCACTACTATCTAGGAAACTACCAAACACATCACACATCATGCAACACAACAACAAATCACCACAAAGTCTGATCACAACACAGTTGTGCAGACCTTATTATCCATTTCAAAATCAATAATTCTCTAAACCTAATATACCCTTACATTTCCATGATGAGGTATCATTTAAATTTTCATTCACCACACCTCCAATGATAACCCACAATACACATTGTTGCTTCAAAAAATTACTACAACATAAAACATAGTGTATCAACACATCCCAACATAGACACTTAACATTCAATATTTTCTACACACACAATCACATCTATTACTCACAACACATTACCCTACATACCATAGAATAACACAATTTTTAATTTAATGATCCATCCCTTTTTTAATTCCCCTTGATAATTTTGGGTTTTTCTTAGAAACTGGGTTATCATTGGGCATTCGTTTATTAGCCAAGTGTACATGATTTATTAATATCCATATACAGCTGTTCATTATGAATCAACCAACATGAACATGTTTAGTGAGAAACGAAGGACCACCAATGACCATGACATTCAGTGGAGTGTTTTTCACAAGACAATAACATCACATCCAGAAAAACACATGTATCAGAAACATATACATCTTTCTATTAATTTTCCTAGTTCTTATCAATGATTCATGTGGCTCAAATATTATATACAGGGAATAAAATTTAGATCCTTCCCACATGATGCATAATCAAAGAGAATTGAAAGAAATCCTTACCTTGAAGAATCATTTTAACTCACCCACACACCATAGGGTGAAGTAGAATTCCAGCAACTGGAGACCGAACTAATAGAAGTATAGATCAACCTATTTAAAACTATAATATATCATAAATCAAGCAAAAAATACAACTCAATCCAACACATTCAACAATATCAAATATTGAGAAATGAACAAGTTGAAACTATTGATAAAGTAGAGGAAACTCCCCATAGATCGATCATTGGTCAGAAATGAACAAACACAAAAAATGATAGATCCAGGAGGGAGGAATGGGGCTCAACGGACTCCTCAGGGCTTCTAGATTATGTCTGGAACAAATGGAAATAGAAAGAACAAACAAACAAATATTGTATTGTCCAAAATAAATTATTAAAAATGAACATGATTGGGGTATTACATGAAGTGTAATACCCTTTCACGTTGTATAATTCTCAAGGATTGGTTTTTCTGGAAAAAAACTAACCTAAATATTTTAATTTTCAATCCCCAAAATATTACATGTTGTAAAACGTCCCAGACAAGCCATGCACCAATGTTTCACATAGTGTAATGTGATTACATGATGTGTAATCATAATACTTCTATCAATTAGCAATTGAACCACTCTAAACTCATACTGATCCTCATATCAATACTTCCAACCAAAATACCCCATAAATTATTGGCCCAAGAGCACACATACCATTAAATTAGATAACTCTAAAATGAGTAACTCCTTCAAGAATCCATAACCCTTCCAATATGAAAGATGGATCCAAACAACCACATGTGAGATACATGTCATAGATATTCCTATGCATAAAACACCCCTAACAACCAAACACATTATCATTGAATGATAAAGCACCCTATGTTTTCCAAATGCTATATTGGACACCCCCACATCCCTGAATACCTCCATTGACCATAGCTACCCAATGAAAACAAGGAACACCACATAAGGACTTTAACCAAACTATCCAAACATCTGAATAATGTTACTAAATAATTCATGTAAAGATATAATCTTCTCTGGGTGGCAATGAATCGATTGTAGGGGATTAAGGATATCATAGTTAATGTTTCTAAATTATGAATCATGCCATCCCCTTTTCAAATTTTACGTATTTTTCACACATTTCACCAAAAATATATCAGCCCAATGGAAAAAAATTATGTCATAAAATACGGATGAAAAATTACATTTCAAAATACAATAATCCAAAACTTAAAAAAACACGGTATTGAGACAACATCTTCATTTGGAACTCCTAGTTACTCTCCTCCATGCCATGATTCCTCTACAACAACCAAATCAAAGGAATGACTTGTCAACAAAACACCTTATCTCGATGATCCTAGATCTCTATCAGCCACTATGCATATTTCCATTCATAATGGATATGTAACTCTCCCCAGACAAGGATGTGTGATTAATAATAAATATACTGTCAATGTTTAGATATGTAGAATACTTCATGGATCTTCTCTAACAATGTTATAAAAACCTACTTGAATTCCACCTCACCAACACCCCCAAACACATAAAAGATTCCAATAAACCTGGGAGAGCATTTACTCTATCTACCAATCTTATTCTACCCACGTCTTGGGATCCTTCATGAACACATGGTCCCCAACCTCAAACTCCAAGATCCTCTATCTATGATCTGCATAATAATTTTTCAAATCCTATTATGTTTCCAACCACTCAGTAACATGTTGAATCTTCACTGTTATTATTTACACAACATCGGGATAAAGAAAAAAATGTTTCCATAACTTCTGTCTAGCAGAAGGGTGAACATCACAATCTTCCATGCAAAAATTAAAATGGATTTATACTAGTGGATGAATGGTAGATATTATAATATTAAATATTTACCAAGGGTATGTGTTTCTCCCAAGTCCCTCCAATGTCCATCATGCATGCTCATAGCATATCTTGCATCTTTTGGATATTATGTTATATCTTCCCATATGTCTGATGGTAAAAGGAAGCAATAATGCATAACTGGGTCCCAAAAGCATGAAACAATCCCCTATAGACTCACATGGTAAATCATGTGTCTCTATTTGAGATAATGGACCACATAACTCCATGAAAAATCACTAACCCTTGACATTCCCCATAGCCAATGAATCCACATCACCCGACTCCTTAATCTCTAAGATGTGGGTTGATTTAATCAAACAATTGACAACTACCTAGATAGTATGATATCCTCCCTAAGTTCTTGGTTACCCTAAGATGAAATAAATTGATATTTCATCCCAATTCCATTCAAGGTCATCCACGGAATGCAACAAACCACTGAGAACATGGATCTCAACCTTCATCTATAGGAAAAGTAAACACATTTTCACAAACTCCAACATTTTCTATTTAATCTTGGACCACCAATTTTAAGATCTCAGAACACATTAAATATTAGATACTCTTGGGTGTAACACTAATGTTGAGCCATGAATCCCATAAATTACCCCATCACAAACCACTAATAGAACAAACAACTTTTCGTTGATGAATATCTGATTCTGACCATCCTCTAGAAATCCCTCTAGAGCATTAACATGGCCAATACAATCATTCAATACATCTTCCTTTGAGTCTCCCCAATTATAATCCTCTACTAGCTGCAACATAGAAATATCTATTGATATTTTGAATAAATAGCCTATAACAGCATTTGTTCCTACACATAATTGAATGGATTCCAACTCCTCCATCGCTCTATAAGCATATTCAGATTATCAAACAACCACCTTTTAGGAAATTCTTCATAAATAATAAGAAAAAAAATTCCCCTTTACTAAGTTATAAGATATATCAAAATCATGGTCCAAATGAGTCTTTTTCCAACTTCACTATAGAACATTCAAATTGAGCTATAAACCTCAAACTCTTGTGATCTATGAAGACTACAAATTTATCCCTAATGAGGTAATGATGCCACAACTCTATCAGAAACATGATCGATGCAAGCTCTAGATCATGGTGGGAATAGTTATTCTCAGGGGGATATAACATAATAGACCCATAAGATATTACTTCTCATTTCTACAATAAGAAAAATACAAATCCTGGATTGGAATCATCACAATACATCTCAAACATCACACCTTACTCTAGAAACCATAACATTGGTGCACTAACGAACATCCGCTTTAGATAACTAAAAGTAACTGGACACTTCTCACACTAAACAAAATCATGGTATTTCATTGAAAAAGTATCCAAGGGGATGAAACTAATGAGAAATCAGTCACAACCATCTGATAATAGCTATTGAGACCATGAAATCTGTAATACTCTATAATGTTCATTGGTTTCTCCCATGAACAAATTGCATTTCTTTTGTTGTGTCCACTGTCATGCACTATTTTCACACCACATGCATAAGGAAATTCTACTTTCGTGTTTCGAACCTATACTTAGAATACATTCCATAGATCTGGTGGTGTCAAAGAACCTATAAGACATTCTTGAGAATCTTGGCATGTTCTTTCTCTGATTTTGATTAGATCAAGATGTTATCGTTGAAAAAAATGAAATACCGCTCTAAGAACTCATTTAAAATAGTTTTCTTAATCCCCATTAACATGACAGTTGAATTCGAATCACTGAATGACATGTCTATGAAATCGAAGTTCCCATTCCAATATACAAAAAAGCAGTATTCAGGATATCACCTTCCATCACTTTCAACTAGTGATATCTTTACTGTAAATCGATCATAGAAGACCAAATACTACTCTCAACTAGTCGAAAAGATCATATATCCTTGGAAGAGGGTAACAGCTCTTGATCATCACCTATTTAAACATCTTTTAGTCTATGCAAAACCTCATACCACCATCTTCCTTCTTTGAGAACAACACTAGAGAACCCCACTACGTCACATTGGTCCTGATAAAGCCCTCCATTCATAAATAATCTATTTGAATCCTCAACTCCCACAAATATGATGGTGGAATTAAATAAAGGGACATATAAATCTAAGAATAATCATGCTATAATTGAATCCCAAAGTCCACATCAAACCAAGGGGGTAGTGTCATGACCTCCTTGAGGATAACATTGATGAACTCCCAAACAACTCTAGTGACCACCACCTTCCCAAAATCTATTGAATCCTCTAATAGCTCAGCCAAAAAGGAATGAAGAGGCTCTCTATAATGACTTTACACCTAACATCTCCACTCACCAATGTAAACAACACACAGACCATACATATTTGAAAACATGACTCTCCTCTAAAAGTAGTTGATAACGACATGCATGGAATACACCTAGTCAATGTTGATAATGAAATCGTATTAATTTAAATGTTGAAGGAAAATATCCCCATGGGACAGATGTTGTCCCACCATCAGTTTACATCCACTACACACATAAAACAAGCTAATCTGACCTCCAACTGGTGAACTCAACACTAGGGGAATGGTAAACTGCACTATGTTTATCCCCATAGCATGGGCTATAGTTTGTGCAAGAATGGTTTGTGAAGAACCAGAATGAAAGATAGCGCAAGAAATGGAACTAAACAAACTGATCATATAAATAATGATCTCTAGTACTAATAGAACTAGTGCCTCTGCCACTTGCAATAGACCATGCCAAGCTTCTCTACCCCTCTGCTGATGACTGCGTCCTTGACCATGATAGGGTCAAGGTCCCTGAGGGACATCCTAATGTTGGTCCCTACAAAATCCATTAATCCTCAGTGTATTGTGAACCTACTGTCCCTATTGCTAAGACAACCTAATTGGAAGTTCTTGGTGAGTCATCCACTGGACGAGTCCACTTCTATAAAAATGAGTACGAACAGTCATAGTAAAATGATTCTGAAGATGGTTGTGGACAACAATGAATAAAAACCTCATCCCAAGACTATAAAATTATTTTTAGGACAAGATGGCCAAAATGGATGTTGTAGGAGTTTACTCCCTACCATTCAAAACCACGATGTTCATGGAACCAGAGACCTTCTACTAGTAACCTTACATCTCTTATAACCCTTATGGATCCACTATCATAGTAATCCTCCTCACAAGTGTATATGCTCAATCCACTACCCCTTTTTATAGACCGCATGATACATGGGGAACATAAAGGGTGAAACAATATACTAGATTGAAGGATGCAGTGCCTCCTCAAGATGTCTCGCACTACAATCCACATCCAAAAATAATTCTGAGTTAAAATATAGAAAGACCTTAAACATGAGCCCATGATCTCATACGGACATACTTCCCTTCAAGAGGAAGAGAAACTCCTTTATGTTCTCATCCTATATGGTTGGTGACTGGAATTATTCTCAGAACTCCTTCTTGAAATCGACATAAATAATTTAAACCTCTTTCATCCCCTGGGAAATAGTGTCCATGACTAATGGTTATCACCCCACATCTGACTCACTTCCAAAGGAACATTGTACTCCCTCGGGCCCTAGATCAAGCTGATGGTTATCTAAAGATCTTCATGCTAGTTCTATGTTTCCACATCAGTAACACATCACACATATGTTCCCAAAAAATTCTACTGGAATGAACATAATGTTTTCTACTTCTAGTGATTCTCCTCCAATGGATCAACCCTTTTTCTATCAATCGTATCAACCTACTGATTTTCAACCGACCGAGCTACACACAGACAATAACTGAAATCCATAGTTGAAAGGTAATCAAGGAAATCCTATATCTGAATAGTATGGAATTTCTTTAGGGTTCATATTAACTCATTTTAAAACATTTCTTGTCATGTATTCCCAATTTTCTTAAACAACCAATTAAGATAAGACAAAAATTCATTATGATTCATGTAGCTTTCATATGGTATTTATCCAGTAACTCATGTAGCCTCATTTGGTCAATAGGTGGGCTTAGAGTCCTTGCATCAAGTCATAGGTGGGGCTAAAACTTCATGCCCTAGATGGTCTTCCCTGACCTATGTCATGACCCAAAATTGTCTAACACTATTTCCCTTCTACCCACATCAATCTACACTATGCCTAACTCCAAATCCATCTTGTCTTCCAACCTACACCTCTAATACCATTCTTTAATAATCCCCTCCCTCTAAAGATACCTTTCCTAGGCTTGTAATGAAAAAAATGATATAATAACCCTAGAGTCCCACCTCAAGTAGGCCCCATCTTTGCAACAAGATCCAAGGGTATAGAATCTCACAAAATGGAACCCATTTCCCTTTTATAAAAACAGGATTAGGAGATAATATGGTTTATCCAAAAACAATTCCAGTATATATATATATATATATATATATATATATAATTCTAAACCATCCCACCAAGATGTTTAAAATGAAACAATTAATAATATAAATAAAACTATAATTAAATACCAAAAGTAAATCTGTGAATCAACAAGACAATCGTCAAAATTTCTGGACTAGTAATTTCTAGCACAATCCACCTAGTCCTCCTAGAAAACTGATAACTATTTTATATATATTGTATGAGGATACATGAATACTTAGTTGGGAAACCAATGTATCTCATGAAAAAGCGATAGGATCATACTAATTCTCCTATGAGAAAACTATATAACTAACAAAACCATACAAGGAAAACTTGCCATCCCAACCTCACCAAGGCATGCTCACTAAGTAACGCAAGTAAAATAGAGTAATATAGTAATCACAATGTTGAGCTGGGTACCCCACACACCTTACCACTTATTTAGAAAAATATTTCTAAATACAAACGTCCCCATGCTATCACCTCTTCCAAAGGAACAATGTCACAACTTGACCACACACACTAATCCCCCACAACCACACCTCATCCCATCACCTAAGCCACATCCCATCCTACATGTAGACACCTGGGTCACAAAACACATCATATACTTCCCATAGTCACCTAGGCCACAAACCACATCACATCCATTCCACAAACACCTAGGCCAAAATCCACATCACATCTGGCCAACAAACACCTGGGCAAAGAACCACATCACATCCCTCTCCAGGACACCTATTCCCGAAGACACACTTTATCCTAAATACACATGGGAAACAATGACACAACTTATTTTCATGTCACCTAAGATAGAAAAAATACCCCACACACACATGGGCCTCACAAACCACAATATTCTCAATGAATTCTAGGAAGTTACCGCCTTGAAGAGGTAGCATGGAATAGAGGGTGGCCGACCATCCATCCTCCCATTGAGAACATTTGGAGGAACAAAATACCCTATGATGATGGGGGTGTTCAAAACGTAATGCTCAAATAGTGCGAGGGTGCATCTAAAAATCATAATGAAAAATTACCAAAATATACATATATGATAAAAAATAAGAAAGTCCAACCTATGGGTTCTAAACAAACAACCATCTCACAACATTGCCAAATTTACTATAACCTCTAATTAAACAACATGAAACAAAAACCACAACATATATTCAATTTCTATTCAACGTAATTATCCATTACCTTTATTTATTCATAAATCATTTATTTAATCTATTAACCAAACCATCCCTGGATAGTTCCAAAAATTATTAAGGAATAATTTATTCATTTATTCCACCACTATCCGGGAAACATGTATGCACGACACAAAATTAGAAAGACATCATCACGTCACTAAAAAACCTAATCATTGCTATAATACACAAAAATTCTCATCCATTCCATTATTAATCAATATCTCAACCTAAGATTCCATTATATGGTAAGGATGATGTATTGTTTGAATATTCATCCACCAAACCACCCAAACCAACCCACAACACACAAAAATGCTTTCCAAAGATACCACAACATAAACCAGAGCATATCCACACATCCCAACATAGCCACTTCACATTCAATATGTCCCTCACACATAACCATTATTATCCCACAGAACAAATCATCCCCATACCAAAGCATAAAACAATTTTGTATTTAATTAGGAATCCATTTTTTAATTCCAATTGTTAATTGAGGGGTTTTCCAATAAAATAGAAAATACTGTGGAATCTGTTTATTATCCAAGTGTACGTGATTTAAAAATTTCGTTTTACATGTTTTAAACTTGAATCAACCAACACGGAACATGTTTAGTCATTACCAAGGACACAAACTGCCATAATTTTTTGTGGGGATTTTAGCCCATACAGTTCACAACATCACAATAACATCAATTCTAGAAAAATTGGCACATTGAATCCCTCTACCCCTCCTGTATGATGCACAATCAAATAGAAATTACCGAAAATTATATCTAGATTAATATTTTCAACTCAAACATGCACCACAGAGTGTAGTAGATTTTCCACAAGCAATAAATGAACTGCTAGAAATGAAGATCAACCTATTCTGCACTAGAATATTATATGTAAACTTCCAAAACATCCATATCAATCCATCACATATAGCATAAGCGAATCACATGGAATGAACAAGATGAAATAGTTTTGAAATAGCTAAAACCCCCCATATATCAATCATATATCTCCAATGAACAACAACCATTATCGGTAGATTAGTAAAGGATCAGTAGGGCTCGGAGGAATCATCGAGGTGCCTACGGTTCATCTAGAATGAGTTGTACAAGAATGAACGAGCAAATGAATCATGGTTCGGACAAGAAGACTTAATAAACTACACATGTTTAGGTAATTACCTGATGTAAAATTCTATTTCATGTCATGTAATACCCAAGATTCTATCTTCTGAGAAAATTCTCACCTCTCCCATTATTTTGATTTTCAATCCAATACATTTTACACAATTTGAAACTTCCCAGAAAATTCATTAAATAGAGTATTACATTGTTTAACATGTTTACACAATGTGTAATGACCATAATTCTAGCCTTTAGATACTAAACCTATCTAATCTCATTTTTAGCATCCTCTAAACACTTCTAACTACCAAACCCTAAAATGTAATGAACTGGGAGGACACATGACATTAAAATGTCGGTCTATAATGTGTATCTTTTACAATGACTTAATCATTCTTCTATTAGAAGATTTAAGAATAATGTGTAATATTAATGAAAAAAACTGTGAGTAGATAGATCAAAAAAAGGATTCATCTAAAGTGTATCTCTATTGGAAATGAAAAAAAAACAATTTTTATCACTTTTCATGAGTATTCATTTACTTATTTTTGATGAATAGCATATTGATATCTATATTATAAGTAAAATTTCCCTAGATCAAATCAACATTAGAGATACGACTGAATAAATCATGAATATTTGAATTTAGAAACATTAAATACACATTGTAACTTCCCGTAAAATATTTAATGACTTACTCCGTTGAATATTATCCCTTAAACAAATAATAATGATAACATGAATCAGTGCTGAATGAGATTACAAAATATCATTATGTTCAACAAGATCATTTCATAATTCACAGATAATATCAAAGATTTAAAACTCAATGATTGAATTTTCAAATTTATAGTTCTTTTATGTGATGAAAAAACTCCAATGTACTATTTAAAATGTATGGTCAATAATGAATGTAGGTTTTAGGTGCTATAAATTTGTTTCCTAAAACATAGAGTTGATTTTGGATGTATTTTTTCAAAACCATAAATTCTATATTCTTAAATATAATACTTCATCCAAACACATGGTTCCAAAACAATAATTCATGACAACATATAGTACATTATCCACATGTAATGTTTTAAATTTAGGTTTTATTCATAATGTCATGGTTATAAACTAAGGTTATGAATAGTGTTTCTAGAATATGTTTAAGAAAATACTGAATAAATAAACAAATATTACTATCCAATAAATGAATTCAAAATGATTCTAGATTAAATATTTTGATGAATAATAATTTTCAGAAAATTACATAGAAGAAATTTCATTAGTAACAAAAATTTGGTTATCTGTGAGAATCAAAAACGAAAGAGAAGTTATGATACTGTTTAATAAACACATTCCCAATAATCTCTTCTTTTTTGATGGTCCCAAAACCCATGTCAAAAACCATGATGAAATATATTGTTTTTAAATAAATAAGTAAATTTACCTTTTTATATAATTTTATATATTTTTAAAGGAAATATTCTCTCCATTATCCCTTTATAAAAATTCTCATCCATTATCCATTTATAAAAAATATCTCGTATTATAAGGATAAAAACATTTCTCTTATGTCAAGATTAATAATAACAAAAACATACTTATGTAAACAAAAACTATATTATTAATCTCATAAAACATTCCCCATAGCATTAGGAACTAGAAACATTTATATACTTATCCCCTTTTGTGATATAGAAAAGATACGAGAAGAAAGTGTATGAATTATGTCCCCTAAAATTCATCCAAAAAAACAATGATACTGAAACAAGGAGCATAATAAAATTAATTAATTAATTTATTTTTGTAAAATCCAACTAAATGATAGCTTATAATATATGGAATTAATCAAAATTTACTGTATTATTACTATTATTAGTAGTAATTCAATATGGAATACAAGACTATGTAAGGTGACAATCTAAAAGAAATGATGAACTAACTAATAGCTCAAAATATTATTTTGAAACAAAATATTTTGAAAACAACACATTTTATATTAAATGAAAATAAAAAATAAATGTGAAGTGTTGGAATGGGATATACTATTCTTCTATAATTTCCAATCTGTAAATTTTATCACATAATAAAACTAAATAATTGATTATTCTTCTAATCATCTACGAACATCTGAAGTTTCTTGATATGAATACTATGATCACTGTTTAACCAAAATTAGATTTATGTTATCGAGATCTACCTTGGAAGTATCTTATTTTCTAAGCAACCACATTTAATATATAATTCATATTTTAAACTCTTAGAAATTATCATTCAAGATCAAAGTATATTTAAAATTATATATTAATTTTGAAAGTAATAGAAAACCCCATTTCTATAAAAAATATCTCTACAGATTATCATATTAAATTTTAGATAAATAAAAATTTGCATATAGTTTTATTATTAATTCATTCAATGTGCTATATTTGGACAAATTTTTTTCATAGAAAAACTGATATAATAAAAGTTATAGTTATATCATTAAATTTATATTATTTATTTTGTTGGGAAGAATTTTGAAAATAATATTAAACATAAGAAAGAAATTATTCTTTAAATGGTTCATAAGGATTACTTTTTATCCCTTATTAATAAGGATTTTTTTCTGATCATGTTGTACATGATAACCTTTTCATTCCATTTATTGTTTTCTAAAATCATTTAAACAATATAATTTTATGATAATGACTTCATACAATATATGTTTTACAAAGAAGATAAATTGTTGTGTCCTAATTCAATTCAAACATCGTTTCATTTTTTATTGCAAAAAATATAGAATAATCATTTCATATTTTGTAAGCAGATTATTTTAATTCTAAAAAATCCTAATATTTTAATAACGTAAATATAAATTATTTCAAAAATTATAAGATATAAAATATAAAATTTTCTTAATAAATGGTGAATTTTTTTAAAAAATATGACTTTAAAAAATTAGTTATATAATCAAAATAAAAGAAAAAAATATCATATTGTAAGTGAATATTTTCTAGATATATCATTTGGATTTTTATATTGAAATTAATATACCAAAATTATATTAAATAATAATAAAATACATTTGGGATCAGTTAGTTTAGTAAGTATGGTTGTTCTATATCAATCTACATTATATTTCTTCACTTTAATTGTATATACAAATCACTCAACAACTTATGAAATTAATGATGAATCTTAGTGTTCTATTACTACAAAATATTAGTGAGAACACATTTTGGTACCCATATTATTTTGGATCTAGTACTTGTATACATTAAATATCAAGGTAACCAAACTAGGTTATTTTAAATTGTTTTTCTACTATTCATGTTAGATAATTTTCTTGAGAAATAATTATTTTTTAAACTAGATATTTTAGTTTTTTAATATACAAAAATAACATTCATAATAACCCTTAATACAATAATAAAAAATTTAGATTTTTATATGTTTTTATATTTTAAACAATGACAGGATTAATTTTTATATGGTTTTTCTCTTCCCACATTGCTTCTTATTCCAAATATCCCTTTTCATGTTTTATTTTTTCAAAGGGTTTTATTTAAATGTTTTTATCCATTTATTATCATATAATATGATTATTTTAAATAATCAATTTATCCAATTCTTATTAAAATTTAGAATCCTGAAAATCACAATATTTAGAAGACCCAGTTATTAAATCTATAATCTATTATGAAAAAAATTCTTTATATAATATAAAAATACCCTAATATTTAATAATTTTTAAAAATTATTTCATTATTTATTCTTTTGTTTATTATATAATAATTTTTTATTCATCATAAGATATTTCACACAACTAGTGTATTGGGAGTATGAAGATTGTGCACATGATTTGTATGGGACATGATACATACAATTTTATTTTTAGGATCAAATCCAAAATATATTAAATATTCATCATGAAAAACAAGAGTATAAATCTTAGTACAATTGAAAACTGTCATTAATTTTTCCTTGTAATTATTTTTACTTTTATCTTTGAGTAAAGAACGGTTTTTCTTTCTATGTCCTTTTTTCTTGCATTCATCGCATCTAATCACATGAGTCCATTTTTTTCATACTGTATAGAAATTCAAATTTATTATAATGTTTATGAATAATAAATTTCTAAATTTGGATAATTTCAATCATATGATTCATCAATATTATTTTTAAGAGACACTTTTTCTAATTTTATATTATTTTTATATTAATCCTGTATCTCAACTTCATACATCATTAGATTTCTAATTAACTCTTTCATAGTCAGATTTTTTACATGTGTATATTGATGTATAACTTTATATATTAAATTACATTTCTAGGGTAATATTATGATTAATTTTAATATTTCATATGATTTCATATTTTCCCCAAATAAGCTATATTACTGAAAATATCTATCAATCTTCCATTCATTTGAGTTATTGTTTCATCTTCACACGTCCTGAAAGTATCAAAATTTAATTTCACAGTAGAGTATCTTTATTTCATGTTATTTTTAGTTCCCTCATAGATATAAAATTGTATTCAAAATATCATATATAATAGGATAATGATATACCTGGTTAAATTCACCAGTTACTAAACCACATATAATATAATTAATTAATTTTGTGTTGAGATTATATTACCATTATTTTTCATCATCCCAATACACTAAAAAATCCCTTGGAAACACATTACGTTTAACACACTTCTTATAAACACTAATTCCATGATTTTAAAATATTTAATCAGATGTGATTTCCATCATCCATAATTATCGCTAATAAAATAGTTATCATGAATCATCGATATATTATCTACATAATATTTCATTTCATAATTTATTCATTTTAATCTTTAAAATTGGGTTGTTAGAGCCAGTAAATATTTAGAATATCCATCTAATACCACTTGTTGATATCAAAAAAATATTCTAGAATATTTAATTTCTTTGAAATTAATTGGAAGTGTCCAATAGACCCAAAGGTATTCAAGGATTTGAGAAGAAAATACATTTAGTAATAGAGTACTATATTTGATGTCTATATTTGATGTTATATTGAAAGATATTTCATGGAGAAAATATACTAGTGGAGAACTTCCCTTGAAAATAATTATTATTTTATTATGATAAAGATGAAGCGAAAATCACTATAGGTTCGGGAAAATTTTATAATTCATAAAAATTTATAGTTTTGAACACAACTCTTAATTGGCTGTGAACCATATATTTTATCACCAAAATGAGAAATCAGTGGAAATAAATCATGGAAATGAACATAGTGATGAATATTGGTTTAGGGAATGAAGATCCTTTTTCACTCCACAAATTCTCAAATCCATGATTTGGGGGATTTTATGTATATCCAATTATCTTAAGACCATTAATGAACAACTTAGTTTGTGATATTGAAACGATTTATAATAATCTATTATATAGAGTTCTGTTTCATTAACAAAGAACTGTAAATCCACAACTTAATGAAAGATGCACACACTGAACCATGACTGAATCCAATTAGTGAAAACCCCACAAAATTAATCGAGATTGATTTATGCTATGAATGTAGATTAAACATCACAGTAGTAGTGACCACTTACAAATGTATTTACACATTCAATAATGAAGAATTTCAAATAGTTTTTCAATATCACATCTAATTTATTCAGTCAATGATATAGAAACCACCAAACCGGTGATTAAAATAATATTCCTCCATTGTGAATTTCTGAAAAATACATCATCATTCCTGTAGAAGAAGTAGTGAAACCAAAGTGTTGTTGTGATGACATTAGATATAGTGAGTCTATATATCCAAACATGTATGTGTACAAAGTGTATATCTGAAGAGAATTCAATACATCTAGTTTTGTATATCAAAATTTTGAATATTCTTCTACTTTTTTTATGAAGAGTATCTTTATATTTATATTATTGGTTAAAAAACACCATGTCAATCCAACGAATGAAACATCGCAAAATAAATCATGAATAGTTGAATTCTGAAATATTCCAGAGAGGTCATAATATATCGTAGAAATAGGATTGATTTACTCTATTGAATATTATACTTAAAATTAATCACAATGAACCTTTGATTCGACCATAAATTATATTTTAAAATATTATTAAATCTTTCATGATTGTTGTATAAATCAAGGAAAATATAACAGTTTAAAAATTCTTTCATTTAATAGTCAAACATAGGGTTACTTTATGTGATTAATAAATACCATTGTAGTGTTGGAAATGTAGGTTTGATCAAAAAAGAAGTGTTGATATACCATAAATTGGTTTCCTAAAACATATGGTTGATACTTAAAGTAGGGTTCATGAAACATGCATTCAAATTTCTCAAACATAAGGTTCCACACAAATACAGGGTTTCCTAACTAGACATTCTTACTAATTTAGGGTATATGATCCATAAAATCTATTTCGAATATATGTTTCATTTCATGCGCTATGCTTACAAATGTAGGGTATAAATAGTGTTTTCAGAATTCATATTAACACATTTTGAATAAATCATAAAATATTCCCATCTAACAAATGAATGAAATATAATTCCATAATAAATATTTTGATGGATAATAAGTTCCTAAAATTCACATTAAGAAATTCCATTTGTAACATACATGTGACCATTTGTGAGATTAAAAATAAAATCAAAATAAAAAATTTATTGAAATAACACAGGCTCTGTATATTTTTAATTCATTCTCATTTTCCATCTAATATGAATTACTATAATTTTTTTATTCTTTACAATGTATTTGATTCATGGATTCCAATCATTTATTTTCCCTAAATGGTTTATACATATGATGAAAATATTTTTTATGAAACATATTTATCATTAATGGGTTATACCATGATAGAATTATTAAAAAGAAATATTCTTTTTTCCATGGCTTGTTCTATGATGTAATGATGACATGATTTTGAGACAAATTTCATTTCAATAGGTTATTCCATTATAACATGTATGTGAAACACATATCATTTCATGGTATATGATTTTATTAATGTCTTATTATCTTATGAACACATGTGTATGACTTTCATTATATGATTTTTGGGATCTATATCTCTAAAAAAATATTTGGGTAAATATTATTAACTCATCGGGTATATTGGAATGGAATAGGTAGTGTACACAATTTAGTAATAGAATTTTTCAACAATGATAGTCTTGGGCATTAAAAATTACTATTATTATGGGTTGGAGAGTGATACCATTAAACTATGATTGTTATAAAAATGATCCATTAATACAAAAGAACTATTTTACAATTCTTATGTGTATTCAAAAAATATAATTCTTATTCAAATGTTAGGTTATCATGTTTCATCTTCTATTATTTCATTATGTTTTACGTCTTATGAGTTGCTTTTCATTATTCCATAACTAATTATTAGGCTATTTGATACTAAGGGTATATATTTCAAATTTTATGCTCATATTCATACTAAATTTTAGTCATTTTAATCTTACGTATCTCCCTTGTATAGCCTTACTATGCATCTAAGCTCACCCATTCAAATGTTTCATTTCCCTAGGTTATAACGAAACTATTGTTATAGTCTAATTATGAGAGGACTAATATATGAGGTGATATTTATGGGTTATTTTAAATATGATTATTGAAATAATATTATTTAGTATCTAGTATCTAATGTAACTAAATATTTATGATCTTCACATATGTTATTTTTGTATTGTAAAGAATAGTCATTCAGAAAGATGTGATATCTATGTACAATAAGTATGGTTATCTAAAACATAAATCCAAATGGGTTTCATATTATTAATATAAAAAATCATATTATGTGTTATGTATAATTAAAAAAAATTATAAAAATTATGATTACAAATATCAATGTTAATGTGTATGATAATAGTAAAACTAAAGATTTTAAAGAATTATTTTGTTAATAATATATAATTTATTTCATATAAATAATATAAATAAAATTTAAAATATAACTATAATATTATTTCTGAACATATATATATATGTAAACAAAGAAATTAATTGGTATAAAATAATAGATAATGTTAATATCACAAAATAGTTATAAGCATATTTTTCAATATATATATATATATATATAATGTTGTAATTTGGAATTAAATTTCCTACTATTTTGGAATAGAATTAGATATCATAGTGATTTAATTTAAGTTATATTTTCCATATATGTTATTTGGGGTTATTTAATATATTTTTGAAAACATTAACTAATTTCTTGAAAACTAGTTATTATGGAAAATAATGTAAATTTAAAAAACCTAAGAAAAAATGACATCCAAAAAATTTGAAAATGTTTTAAAAAACTTGTTTAATGATTTATTTGACCAATATCATCCAAAAATACAAAATTTATGATTATTTTGAGTCTTTAACCCTTAAATACATTAATGATATCATTAAAAATTAAATGTGTGTTCCAAAAAGTATCAATTTCATAATTTATCAATGGGGACACATCCCTGGATTTTTAACTTTCACACTCTATTTAATTTATTCAAAAAATTCTATAATTTGACTCATTTTATTTTCATTTCTCATTTTTAAAAGTCTCCATTCCAAATTAATTCTCATTTTCCTCTATTTTAATGGATTCATTTAAGAGAATGCTTAACATCCCAAACTGGGTATTAATGATTCATTAACATTTTCATCAAAATAATTATATTAAAAAACTATCCTTATAATAATTGTATGATAAAATTTGTATTATAATTATACTGAAGTGTTATAATATTAATTTATAAACTTCTTTATTCATATAAATCTCCATAGAAAAATGAAAAAAAATGATAACTATGTGTTGTGTTGACTGTCTCCTCCAGGAAGTAAGATTTTTCATTATTTAATATCGACTTAATCACTTTGTAAAACCCACTCTAAATTTTATTAATAAAATAAATAATATATAAATAACATTATTATACTATTATAATTATATTATTGACAACCTTTACATTACTCTCTGATCAAGATATAGTGTCCATTGTTTATTGGTTTAACAACATGCTTGAATAATTATATAAAATTATAAAATATTTTTCAATTATAGCATGTATACTAATAATTGTCAATATTATTAATGAATTAAAAATTCAATTTTAGTTTTATAATTGATATATTTTAATCTTAAATAATTATTAGGATATCATTTTCTTTGACCAAATTTACCAACAAAGCTTATATTGATTCAATTTTCAAAAAAACCTATGAAAAATTTAATATATAAATAGAAGTTGAAAATAAATATCCCATTTAATATTAAATATATAATAATTTTTTCTGATGGTAACAAATAAACTATATTACATTACAAGGTATATTTGGAATATACATAGAATGAATTTCATAAAATGTAATAGTTTAAAATTTTAAATTTCTTTCATTGAGTAATGATATATATTATATACTTAATTTCATTTATGTGTTTTATATAAATTTTTTAAGAATTTTTTTTTCATAAAATATCTTTTATTGGGGTATTTTTTATCTAATATAAATTTTTTACTCTTTAATTAGTTTATTATAATTTTGAGGTTGTATATGTTTCTAGTATATATTTTTAATTCTATAACACATGTTTGATATTATTCATGTGCTTCCACATTCTATAGTGTATATATTTAATAATCGAAATATATTATATTAAATAAATTTTTAATTATAAATTTCACATTTATTCATTCAATTCCTTTGGTTGTACAATTACTGATACCCTATTGAAAATGTTTGTGAAGTTATAGAATCATATTTCTATTCATTGAGTTACATATTTTATATTGACCAATATTCTTTTATTCTTTGGTTATTCAACCATAGATTTTATTACATTGTATATTAAATCATCATTGGGAGAATTGAGCTAGAATGAATATCTATTTTTATAAATCATTTTATATCTTGTGTTATACAAAAATGTATTTCATAAAACTATTAGAAAAATTTTACCCTTTATTTATAATCTCTTGTTGTCCTCTATAAATTTCTAAAAGATAATGTTTATGCATTTTCAATTACATTTTAAACATATTTTTTTAAAAAAAACGTGAAATAAATTTTCACACTACATTTTGAATAATTATTTATAGCTGAATTGTAACTTAATTTGTTTTTGAATAATTTAAAATTTTGTTTCCTAAAATTCACATTTTTTCACTTCTATTTAATATTAAAATTAAAAAGGTTAAACCATACTAGGATTTATTTTTTATTAACTAATATCATATGTATATTTAACATTCTATATATTGAACTCGCATTATCAAATAAATTTATTATTGATACCATCATTACCGAAAATATTCAAAACAATGTTTTAATGGAGTTTTCATCTATGTAAATATCCTTTATGAATTAATTTCTACACCTATGATATGTTCCATTGAAACCATCCCCAACCATTCATGATTTTTTAGTCATCTAATCAATTTTTTGGACTTTGGGAAACATAATATCATTATGTATAATTATTATGGAAATGTGGATGAATATTGGAATATTGACTATGTATTGTTTATCCATTCCCCTTCTTTATCTATATGGGTTGTGATCATGTTATTCCATTTATTGACATTTGGAAAAGTATTGAAATTTTATATTGTTAATAAAAATGGATGGTTATTGGAAACGTGTATTTATATTGGTTGACCTTCCATATTTATTCATTATATGAGTTATTATCATGTTATCTATTTTATATAAATGGAAATAGTATTAGTGTTATATATATTATTATTCCAATACTGATGATTGTTTTATTAGTATCTTATATATTTTTATTATTTTATATCATATGATAAATGAATTGGATTTAAACATGTGATCGATGGGGTTGAATATTATATATCCCCATGATTCAATCGAACATATTTTGAGAAAATCATTTTATGTAATTAGTGTATTCATTCCAATTCAGTATGATGTGTTCATAATCATTTTGAAAACACAAATGATGTCATCACTATGGTATTGATAGAATGGATTATTTATATGATGATTCTGTGATAGTTTGATCATGTTGGATAGTATTATGAATTACATCAACAAGAATTTTATATTTTCTATCCATGGATATATTATTCCCTTAGTTTCATTTGATTATAACACTATTATGACCAGTAACACCTTTAATACAATTTTTTCCATTTTCCCCATTATTAAAATATATGTACATTTTTTATTCAATGAATTTGGTCTCACCACATATTATTATTATTTTTCAATGGTTTATGATGATATAAATTACACATGATATGTTTAATAAGATACCATGTGTGCAATTTTTTTTTGAGTTTTTTAAAACAAATTGTAGAATAATTAGTTCTTATATTGTTGGAAAATTATAATTAGCTGATAAATCAAATGGATTTTTTAGTATTTTATTTTTCTTAATTTATTAAATACAAAAACCTAAATATTATTTGGATTGAATGTAATGCAATTTATTCTTTATGTAATTTCATTTTAGAATAATTATTAATAGATATATTTAAATATAGTAATTAATGAATGTGTTATTCAAACTTGATCAAGAATTTTGTGTCTGGGGTGTAATAACTTAGTAAACACACCACCTTAGTCTCAATATTCCTTGATAAATGTGAAATTTAAAAGTTTAAAGGTGGTTTTATTTTAACATTTCAATATATTTGACATTAATATTCCCATATTTGAATACATTAACATTATCATAGTTGATAAATTAATTTTCAGAAGACTCCAACCTATGTTCTTCATGTATATTAACCATTAAATCACAATATGGTACCAACATAAAATTATTACAATTTGAATTTTCTAAATCTTAGAAGTATTTATTATTTAGAATTAAAATTTATTAAATAAAAAAATGCATACGGTGGAATTCCAAATTTGAGTTTTTATGAAATTCTATTAAAAAATGTCATTCATATTCTTTGAGGAAAAAATTTTCCAATAGGGGTTGATATAGTTTTTTAATTATTCTATTTACTTCACTAATTTCTAACTTAAATTTTCAATTGTTTTGACAACATTAGGTCATCGATACATTGTTAAAGGTCACATACTAGTAACTGTGATTTGAGAAGGGAAATTTTAAAAATTCCTTCTCCAACCACAAATGATGGACCTATAAATATTATAAATATAAAAGACACATTCATTAAGTAAATAATTAAAAAAATATAGATCATTAGATATGTTTGGATTTGAATAACACAAATTAGGAACATAATAAATATATTGAGTGATATATATTTTTTTATAATATAGTGTAAGGTTCCCATAAAATATATTCAATAGAAATCAAATACAACAATAATTAGACATTACCCTGAATATGGTTGCTTCATGTGATGGAACATAGTTGTTGATACTACGTATAGAATGAAAGAATTTATATGAATATCTGAATAGGGTAGTACAAATGAATTAAATTTTCAATTACTCATTCATGGTTTTCATTATGAAAATATACTATCCACCGTCTTCTATATGATTGAAATTTACAAAATCTACTTTATAATCAACAATAACACAACTCATAAGAACATGATTGAGGGAAAATATATAGTGGTAGGGACTATAAATTACATAGTGTTTTGAATGAAAAATTACATTCTTCCTTGGGTGAAGTCAAATTATTTTTTGAACAATTCATTTTACCACATAATTTACTATATCACCATACCATTGGAAACCAAATTAATAATAGAGATTATCATAATGGAATGAATTTAACAAATAAATATAAAATTATTTATTTATTTATTAAAACATATTATGTTACCCAATAAACCATATTATGAATTCCCTATTCCATTCATAACTATGTAAAACATTTGAAATTGGATGGACCAAAAAATTAATCATGTCTTGGATTGTTGTTTTTTGGAATATGTTTTTAGTGTTGAATGATTAATGAATATAATGTTTGGTGAACATAATAGATAATATATAAAAAAATATTATTTCTAGAAGATATTAATAAATTATTTGTAAATTTTAGTGCAGTTTATTAGGGACTTGTTTAATGGTTTGATTATATATAAAATAAAAAGTGTAATTCATTAATGAATTTTTCAAAATAACATCAACAAAAAAGTCACGCACATCTTACATAGTTTAGTAATGAAGTTTCATATTATTTTATATCATGATGAGTGAAGATATAAGACATTTCTCGAGAGTCATAAAATATTCCACATAACATTCAGTCCAAAAAAATACGAATATTTTATATTTATCGAATAAATTTGAAAATAAATAGAACTGAACTTCTAAATGATTTTTATATAGAATCCATCATATCCCAATAATCAATATACATCATTAATGTATTTTAAAAGAACATGGGTAATATTATATCCATTGAAATCATCATCCTCAATACCCTTAGAGAAACAACATACATTGGGGTTATTTATTTTATAGTGAAAATGAGTTTTTTCAATGAAGAACATAATAAATATCATCTTATATAGAAATAAAAACCTCAAAATTAATTACTAATAACTAAAATTATGTCCAATAAATATAGACTTAATAAATAAAGTCATATATAGACTATACTATGATGAAAAAAACACCACCAGGCACCCCTAAATGGTACTAGGGGAATTGAGTAAGCTAAAGGGAATGTGTTTATAGAAAAAACTACCAAATGTGTTGGTGCATGTTGTTTTTTATTTTCATAATATAGAATCACAAATTTGATTAAAACATTTTTACACATCTTCGATGTAGTAGAACTCCTTTTAAAATAACATGATCTAGAACTCAGTAAATAATGTTTAATGTCAAATGATGCTTCCTAGTGAATGTATTGAAAATACTAAAATTAATGTAAAATCTACAACCACTTCTCACACATTTAAGAAGAATGTTTCTGTACTCATTGGTTATTACAATAATTATATATTTATTAGGAACCTCCTATATTTGGATAACCCACCCACACTCAATAATGGGTTAAATAATTACATATTTTGATAAATAAAGGATTTATTTTTTGAAAATTATATGTTATATATTGTATTAGTAAATATTGCAATTGGTGGGATGATTTAGAATGTGATACATGGATAATATTTTATGTCATGATGAGTGGAATAATATCAGAAATATTTAAAGGGTTCTATCCAATTAATTTATTGGTATTTTTAAGAAATTATGAAATAAGTTATAATAGCAAGCTTCAAGAGAAAATGAAATTATTACAATAAGAATTTTATATTCCTTAATAATGAATAATTAAATATGTATGGTATGAATTGGTTGGAATTAATTGATTTTTAATCATTCCATGAGATATATTTTGTTATATATTTTGACTACATTTTTGTTTTTGTATCATTATAATAAAATAAATAATAAATATTATATTTTTCGAACTAAAGAGGTCAAATCGATTGTAGTAATTGATATAGACTATATGTTCAGGATTTCCTCTAGAGTGTGATTATTATTTTTTTCAGAAAATCAGAAGAGGAAATATATTTTGATGATCCATGTCAAGGAAGAAAATTTCAATCCAAGTAATAGAAATCATTTTCATATTATGATATTAAAAAATATAAAATTCATTGATGTTCCATAGGTAAAATTTTAGAAATGGTTATTTAATTCAAGTGATGAACCATATCATAATCATTTATTTGTTCTCTTCTATTATATATGTTGGAATTGATTATCATGTTTTCAATGATAGTGATCATTTTACAATTTCTCTCTCGGAAGATAGAGTTGCATTTAACATACATTGAATAACCATGGATGATTGGGGTTTTACTTATGGTGTCTATGTAATGATTTTTTTCAAGGGAAATAAATTCATATTTCAAAATGAAATATTCAAATTTTGACAAAAATAGCCTTTATGATAACCATAGGTTCCCATTCGATATAATATTCATGCTAGAGATTTAAATATGTGGTTATGAGCTCCTCAGGCCATATTATTATATTAATGGAATATGTAATGTGTTCAATGGTATATCCAATATCACATTGGAATTTGAAAAATATTTTCTTAATTTTTTCAACTGTAGTGTATGAATAACAGAGGATACAAGACTAAGAATATTTGGTGCCAATGTTACATGTGATAATATATTAGGTCACAATTATGTGTATTTTGGGAGAGAATATAAATTTTAAAGTAATTTAAAACTAAATGTAATTTTTTTATGTATATATTGATTTAATTTCATCAATAAATTGAATAATAATTTTAAAATAAGGGAATATTTACAAAAACAATCTCCCTTCTCAGTTTTTTATTTTCAATCATTAATTGAATAAATGAGGAAATTTCATTATTTTTTTATAGTTAAGTTGGTTACCAAACATTATCATAATTTTTTTAGATTTTAAGCAATGTTCATACACATTATTATGAAGGTTTGAAACCTTTAATGGTTTATGAATAGTTAAATCATTTTTTAATATTTTTCACACCCTTTAAGATAATAGTAGATTTTAGTTTTAAATTAATGATTTCATTCTGACTAGATTCACATAATAAGGTATGTATGGTGTACCCTTGTTGAGAATGAGTTAGTTATTAGTTTTAATGTGTTTTAATTTAAATTTCATTTATGGAACATCATAATTAATTTCCCTCATTTTCTATCACAATTTCTCATGTTATTATTTTAGATTAAATCGGAAGGGTGTTGACCTATCTTGTTTATTCTAGTTGGATATTTGGGTTGAGGGATAGTTTGATTAATAGTTTATTAGAATATCCTCTAAGGATTTATGAATTGATATTGTTGGAATTGAATGTAATGATGAGTTTGAAAACATTTTGGTATTGTAATCATTTAATCCTTATTGTTTATTAGGTTGATTATAATAATTATAATGATTGAATGAATTGAAATTAAACATAAAAATAGAATATTTTGGTAATAATAATTTCAAAAATAGAGACAATTGATCTTTATATATTGTCCACCATGAGTGAAATTTTTTATTTATGTAATGGATAAGAAACTATTAGATATATAGTCATATTTTTTTAGAAATTATTGAAACATGGTAACATGTTTGAAAATTATAGATATTCTGAATGTTTTTTACTAATAACTTCCTAGAGAGATATTAATGTTTCTCTATTATACCTATGGTTTTTTAACCCACAACATTTGGGATGTTTATCATTATAGGGAGATATTCCAAATGTTTTTTTCTCTTATAAAGCATTATAGAAACATGTAACCATTATTAGGAGAATTTTTTTGATTCTCCCACTACACATAATTTTTTCAAATTTTTTTATCCAATACCTATGAATATTACATATTTTTTATTTTTTATATGAATTAATACCAATGATTTTATATTATTTGTTTTTTATTTTTTAACCATACACAAATTTTTGAAAAGGACTCTCCCTTATTTCAATAATGTTCTCAATTCCATTTATATGTTAAACTGTATTATTTATAAGAAGGTATATATTTATTAAAATTTATATTTTAACCATTTTCCCAATATTATATCGATATTATTATTAGGTTTTTTACCAAATTAATATATAAATTTTTCTATGTATAGAATGAATAATTTAGTCTTGGATAACTTGATTTGATGTTTGTGGTGAACATGATCTCAATATTGTAATTAAAATCATTGATATTAATGGAATTTGTAACAACCTGATATTTTATGATAAGTATAATTTTTAATTGATGTCATGTGTTTTTTTCTACAACATGATTATCTTGTTCTATAAGCAACATCATATTATCTTGCAGTATATGCAACACTATTCTTAGATTGTGTTACACACAATTTCAAGTTCATTTTATAATAGTCATTCTACACAAAATTGAGTGTATATATATATATTAAATATATAAATGAAATATGGTTGGATTATGTTATACGAAACAACGAATTATTCTTGTACAACACAGAACCCTGACTTGGCTTGCATTACACGCAATCGCGACTTTCCTCGATAGCGTGTGTTGTATGCAATATCAGGTTTCACTAAATAATGATATATGGTTATAATATTATTATGAAATATCCATTATGAATAGTATTAACTAAATTTTGAATGTTATAACTTTATTATTTCATCTTACACATTTTCTAGAACATGATATGTGAAAAAAATTATTTTTTTCGGGTAAAATAAGTATTTTTCAAAAAATGTAGTTTTCCCACCTTTTAATGGATTACCCACATTAAATCTAGTTTTTTTACCTGTTTATAAGTTCAATTTTACAAAATAAACTTTTTCTTTTGGATTAGAATATAAAAATTTACATTGGATAAAGTTTTGATATTTTTCTGATAACTTTCATATTTTAATGAATAGTAAAAACACGCTATAATTTAATTAAAAACAACTTTTTTCATCGTAATAATTTATATGGTTAAATTATAATATTTAATGGTTTTAATGTTTAAATATAATATATTTATATCATTTAATATAATGTCTTTCATTATCATTAATTTTACCTTGAATTCGTAGGTTAAATTAATTCAATCTTTGGCAATGTTTTAAACAAAAACTCATTTTCATAACAACGGGATTAATTTTAAATTAATTTTTGAAACTTTTGTGTTTTGAATTTAGAAAAATAGATTCCATATTTGGAATCAGTGGGTCCAAGTTATGTTAATAAGCTACTTTTTATTTTTGGGCATCATGAATAGTAACTACGGTAAATTTTATTTACCATAGTAAAAGGTAAATCGGGTAATTAAGGGTAAATATAATATTATAAAATTACCCTAACACTTGTATTAATATAATTTTATGCTTATATTTTGTCCTAAGTCATATTTGGGTCGAAATAGAATCCATTAGAACCCACTTGGAGGTGATTAAGACCTTTAGTTTATTTTATTTAAAGGAAAGTGAAATATGTCTCACTCAAACTTTAATAATTAATGTATTTTTATTATAAGATTATACAGAATGTAAATTCAGTTATAAATACTCATTTGGAAGCTAATTGTTTTTTATTTATCATGGTATTTTTTTTGTAATATTTAAAAGTTATTTAATTACCTTTTTGGCTTATACATTAATGATACATAAATTATTTATTTATTAAAAAAATCAATAATATTATTTTCATTTAAATGGTAATACATATTAAAGGGCTCTCAAACCTGAAAAAAACTTATTGGTAGTGTATATATATACCAGAATCATTCAATTACCGAATATAATACCGTTTGGAGTCTTATTAAAGTGATTATGACACTTATATTATTTTATTTTATATGATTTCAAAGTTGTCACCTTCATGATTTAATAAATATAACATTTAAAAATTTGAGTGTTTTAGAAGATAAATCCGACTAAATATATTATTATGAAACATATAAGATTTATATTCATCCTAGTATTTTATTTTTAATTTTTATTCAACAAATAAGTATATTTAATAATTATAAAAAATGATGTAGTAATTATTTTATTAATAGAAATATCAAATAAATGGTTTTACAAATAGTAAAAAAAATATTATATGAACAATTTAATTTTATCCAAAAATTTTATAGCTTAATATGACATTTTTTAAACCTATTTAATAAATTATTTTGAATATATCTTTTTTTTGATGTAATTTAAATTTAAATAAATGAATTGTGTCAAAATTGACACAATTGTTATTTTATAAAAATAAAATATTATTAAATTGTTTAAAAATACCAAAAATATTTAAAAATTATAAATTGAAATTTATATAGTCTATAATGTAATAATTTATCTAATTATGGATAATTCACAGCATATAAGTAATTATTTATAATAATTTAAAATCTAGAATCTTATTACCACAAATAAAATTTAATAGATTAAATAAGGATAAATCAAGTTGATAATGTTTAAAAGAACTTCCCTACAAGTCTAAATTTTATTTGTTTATGATATTAAAACCCTATATCATCTAATATACAAATATTAGTCATTTTTATAGGTATTTAAGTGGGTTTAGATTTATTATAAATTAATATTTTTAATATTTCCAAAGGTTCCCCTCTCCTCCCTTATAAAAGGGAACCTCTTCCCTCTCTTCCTCACACCACCTTGATCCTTCAATCTCGGAACACCCCTGAAAAATTCTCTTCTCCACTTCCCTAGAAACATCCTAGAGGTCATGTTCTTCTTCGAAGTCCAATTTTAATGCCCTAAGAGGAGGTCTCAAAGAGGCATGTCAAAGAAGAGGTAATATCTGTTATAAATTATTTCAATTTTCTTTCTTCTTCAACTTCTTCTACTTTAGTTGTTTAATTATATTGTAATAACATCAGTATAAATAATATACTGATATTTAATTATAAATATGAAGCAACCCCATTTCACCTTCTATCCATCCTACGGAAAACGAAATCACCGCGTGTACGTATGTACGGAATACCATCTCCACGCCATTGTGTAATCTGTTTTTCCACCACCACCTTAAATGTATGGGTATAATGGTGTAAAGAATAAATAAATATGATTATTATAATATCATATGGATTCTAAGATGTTATATCATTCACTCCAATTCGATTCAATAAATATGGGAATGATATCATTGCTCCTGCGTACGTACGGATTACCGTCTCCACAACGCGATGAGATTCATTTTCCGTGGAAACAATTCAAGAATTATTATAATGTATATATAATAAGTAATCATGAAATGTATGACATAATAATTCTACTGTATTTATATATATATATATATATATTTATGTCATATACTTAATTCCATTCAATTTAATAAAGAAACGAAAACAGCATTCATGCGTATGTACGGCCTACCGTCTCCATGAACGATGTATTTCTTTCCATTTATCGATCTATTATATATATGTATATTATGAATATATATTATATATAAATCATGTTTTATATTATAAAATTAAGTAATCATGATCTAAATAATCATATGAATAATTACAAGTCAAAAGACGGAGGACAAATGAAACGATTTTACCCAAAACACTCTTTAACATGGAATTTACAAAAGAACATGTAATATAAAGTCATAAGTGAACCATATATGATATCATAACAATGAATATGATTCTTTAATAATTCAATGAAATTATTTAAATCATTATACATGAGGTTCTAATACATACGAATCATATCGAACATAAGGTGAGGGATAACTTTTCCAATCTCGTTCTTATCTGAGATTGTTTATTCGTAAGTATTTACTGGGGTTATTGTTCTCATTCATGTCCATGTTTCCTAAAATGGATTCATGTATGTTTAAAGTCCTTTTTAACCATTTTTACTTTTACTACATGGTATGTAGGGAATCTTTCTTTTAAGAGGTAATTTTTGACTTTTTCAGCAAAAGTACGAGAGGAATGTTTTTTTAACTTATACGGCATGAAAGGATTTTTTTACGGTTTTATAAAGCATTATTTTCATTAAGATTCATAAAAAATATTTCATGACTGTTTTTTAAAAAATTCCATTTATTTTAAAATTGCATGACATTTTGTGAAAAGAAAATGATTTTGAAGAAGAAAGGATATTTTCCTCAAGAATTCATTTCAAGTGTTTTTTCAAGACCATTTTTCATCTAAGATGACATTATTTCTTATGTGTATGTTTCAAGTATCGTGTCTCTATGATTTACATGGTTTCACTTTCCTTATTATGAAATTATATTCATTTCTTTTATATGGATTATGTGATGATGAGATGATGTTTATGAAACCCATTTTATTCGTTGGGTTATTATGAATGATGTATGTTTATTTTGTGGCACAAGTAAGAATGATTTCATTATGAGATGGGTGAGACCTATATATCCCTCCAATGCATTGGGTAAAGATTTATATCTCATGAGACGGACATGGCTGGAATGGTAAGTTAATCTGGTTTAGTGTTATAGGACTGAAACAAGGAGTGAACTCGATTCAGAAAGGGACATTGTCCACTAATATGGTCTTGGAAGCAATGCCTTGACTAATATGGAAATCATAACATGTGCTGAATGGTTTCCACAATTACATGTTTTATTCCCATTATATGTTTTCTTGGTTGATGTTCCATTATGATATATGCCTTATGTTCTTCCACGATTTATGTCTTTGC
This sequence comes from Viscum album, assembly GCA_963277665.1. Lineage (NCBI taxonomy): Eukaryota > Viridiplantae > Streptophyta > Magnoliopsida > Santalales > Viscaceae > Viscum > Viscum album. Next base: position 1,211,462,216 of record OY728131.1, on the reverse strand, counting down.
TCAATATTTTGATGTTTAAATTTCATGTTCAAGTTTTTGCTTTCAAATGTTTATGGATTGTTTTATGTTCTCTATGTTTGCCCTTACTGAGCATTTGAGATCACCCTTTTTATGTTTTATTTTCCCTAGGAAATAAAGAAAGGTTTTAGGTAAAGAAACAAAAAGGAGAAGATTGTTATGGGAGTTGTTAAAGATCTTTAAACATGATTAGAAGTTTATATTCCAAGTTTCCAAATACACTAAACTATTACGATCCTTGTGTGTCTGTTTTTGTTATGTATTAAATATTCCGTAAAAGTAATGTAATGTCCATGTACTTCAAGCTTCGGGTCTCTACAGTTGGTATCATAGGAAAGGTTTAGTCAACCTTTGGAAACTTGGATGTGAAAACATTAGTGAGATCCCTAGAGATATTTCTAAGGTATGTCTAGGGATGTCCCTAAGGATAAGTATACCTATATGATATAGTCCTAGAACTACGGTAACGATCTTAGAACATAACCTAAGATGTTAGATATTTAAGGTACTCCCCCTTTACTATGTTGTTTTCCCTAGCATGATTTTTTCCTCTCACACTATTCTTTTTGGGATTTAGAAAATGGCTAGAAACAAAAATATTCATGATAATGGAGGATATAACGGAAAATGGAATGATATTCTTCATGAGAAACCAAATTAAATGAGAATTGGAAGTCCAAACATCGTTATTATTCCTAATCACTAATCTCATAATATGATCAATAATCTCAACTTTGGTAAGATTCCTGACATAGATAATAAGAGAAAGATGGAGTTTCATGATGATCATAGAGGAAAGAAAGTTTAATTTCCCTCATGTAAATCATGTGGGAAGAGGCATCGGGGTGATTGTTTCAAATGAAATGGAAGATGCTTTGGGTGTGGAAAAGAAGGACACAAAGCCAGTAAGTGCAAAAGAACAGTTTCAGTTAACATCATGGACAAGGATAATGGTGTTTCTGAGACATCAACAAAGGTTAAATGTTTTAAATGTGGAATGTATGGGCATTATGCAAACCAATTCCCTAAGGGAAAGTCTTATGAAAATAATCAACATGGTCGTATGGGTAGTATTTATATTGATGATGATGAAGAGACTACAAATGATATGTGAGATAAAATAATTGTTTAAGATCAGTAAATAGTTTAAGAAGTTATTGTAATGATTGTATGTTTATAAAGAATAATGTGTGGTACTATGGAATAAAGAATCATCTAAGGATTATTACACAATTGTTTTTCCTAAAGTATATGAAGGTAATGTTGAATGGTACTGGTAACCATGGAAGGTTATTCAGATATTTTTGGAATGTAGATGATATGCGCATAATGAAGGGATAATAAGATAATGAGATGTTTAATGGTATTCATGAGCTCATGACTGATATAAGGAATAAGTGATATTATGGTTTGAGTATATAGAATTTTTGGTATTTTGGTATGTGGAAAGAGTTACCTTTTGAAAGTATTCATGTTTTCACTAAGTTTCTATGATAATTTATGTTTCAAGAGAATATATGACTAAGGTATTAATGTGTTTGGAATACAACCAACAAGATATATCTTATGATATATGTTGGATAAATGCTTGTATTCACATTATTGGTAGATAACCTTTCTAGTAATTGTTTTCTTTATATTATGAGCTTGGACCGAAGTATTTTGGATAAGCCTAAATATTGCAATGGATTATGTTGGAAATAAGTTAGTATTGTTTAAGGGTAGAACTTTTTTCAATATTATTGATGGGATGTTATAGTAATGTAGTTTTAGAAAAAGGAAAACCTCCAGGACGGGTGACAGACCATCACGTCGGACAAGGCTGTGGGAATTGAACACACAACTGAAGAGTGACTAGCCTTTATCACCTACCACTGGCCTACAAGAAGTCCCTAGTTAGTAGAAACTAGTTTTATTTTATTAATCGGTATGATATATGAAGTATAAATTCATTTTTTAAATTGTATATGATTAACCTCACCATAAATGGACTTATGTATATTTGATAAATTATGCTAACCTTTTGTTTGAAACAGATGGAATGACCCATCATTCTATGACATGATCTGTTAACACTTCACAAATAACAAATTTATCTTCATTTCTTTAAGAGATGAAGTGTAAATTTTTCAAAGCATGAACAACAGTGAGATTGTACCAAAATCAAGCAAGTATTTCTTCTAATTCAAATTTTCAACTTTAGGGAAATTATATTGAAAACCAAAAATGTTGTCCTAATGCTCTTATATCTGATTAATCAGATGGTACCTTAGGTCATCACAAATTTATGGCTTTGTGATTATTGGCTTTTTCATAGCCATGTCCTCTACCACTCCCCATCAGAACTTAATGGTTAGATTTTTCTTCCATATCCATATTTTCACCTATTTTCTCCTATATGGAAACCCAGTGATGAGTTACTTTGGGTAATTGTTATGTTTCATACTTTAGTTTTTAAAATTATGTTTCATTATTCTTTTTTACGATGTGGGTTTCTATGAATCATACAAAAATTATAACCCCGACGAATTTTGAGGGAGAAATTCATTTTAAGGGGGATAGAATGTAACAACCTGATATTTTATGATAAGTATTCTTTTTAATTGATGTCATGTGTTTTATGCTACAACAAGATTAACTTATGCTATATGTAACACCGTATTAGCTTGCAGTATGCGCAACACTATTCTTAGATTGTGTTACACACAATTTCAAGTTCGTTTTATAATAGTCATTATATGCAACATTGAGTATATATATATATTCAATGTATAAATGAAATATGGTTGGATTCTGTTATACAAAACAACTAAGGATTCTTGCACAACACGCACCCCTGACTTGGCTTGCATTACACACAATCACGACTTTCCTCAATAGCGTGTGTTGTACGCAATATCAAGTTTCACTAAACAATGATATATGGTTATAATATTTTTATGAACTAGCCGTTATGAATAGTATTAACTAAATTTTGAATGTTATAACACTATTATTGGATCTTAAACATTTTCTAGAACACGGTATGTGAACAAAATAAAATTTTCAGGTAAAATAAGTATTTTTCAAAAAATGCAGTTTTGCCACCTTTTAATGGCGTACCAACATTAAATATAGTTTTTGACATGTTTATAAGTTCAATTTTAAAAAACAAACTTCTTCTTTTGAATCAGGATATAAAAATTTTCATTGGATAATGTTTTGATATTTTTCTGATAACTTTCTTATTTTAATGAATAGTGAAAAAATGCTATAATTTAATTTAAAAAACTTTTTTAATTGTAATAATAAATATGGTTAGATTATAATATTGATAGGTTTTAAAGTATAAATATATTATATTTTTATAATTTAATATAATTTATTTCATTATCATTGATTTTACCTTGAATTCGTAGGTTAAATCAATTAAATCTTTTGCAATGTTTTAAACAAAAACTGGTTTTTTTTACAACGAGATTAATTTTAAATTAATTCCTGTAACTTTTTTTATGAATTTATAAAAATGGATTCCATATTTGGAATCAGTGGGTCCAAATTATTTTAATAAGCTACTTTTTATTTTTGGGCATCATGAATAGTAACTACGATATGTTTTATTTACCATAATAAAAGGTAAATCGTGTAATTAAGGGTAAATATAATATTATAAAATTACACTAACACTTTTATTAATATAATTGGATGCTTATATTTCGTCCAAAGTAATATTTGGGTCGAAATTGAATCCATTAGAACCCACTTGGAGGTGATTAAGACCTTTAGTTTATTTTATTTAAAGGAAAGTGAAATATGTCTCACTCAAACTTTAATAATTAATGTATTTTCAATATAAGGTTATACAGAATATAAATTAGGTTATAAATAATCATTTGGAAGCTAAAATGTTTTTCTTTATCATGGTAATTTATTTTTAATTTTTATGAGTTATTTAATTACCTTTTTAGCATATACATTAATGATGCAGAAATTATTTATTTAGTAAAAAATCAATAATATTGTTTTTATTGAAATATTAATACATATTAAAGGGATCTCAAACCTGAAAAAAACTTATTGGTAGTGTATATATACACCATAATCATTAAATGACCGAATATAGGACCGTTTGGAGTCTTATAAAAGTGATTATGACACTTATATTATTTTATTTTATATGATGTCAAAGTTGTCACCTTCATGATTTAATAAATATAACATTTTAAAATTTGGGTGTTTTAGAAGATAAATCCAACTAAATGAATTATTATGAAACATATAATATTTTTCTTCATCCTAGTATTTTATTTTTAATTTTTATGCAACAAATAAGTATATATTAAAATTATACAATAATTTTTCAGTAATTATTTTATTAGGAGAAATATCAAATAAATGGTTTTACAAATTGTAAGATAAATATTATATGAATTATTTAATGTGATCCACTAATTTTATAGATTACTATGACATGTTATAAACCTATTAAATATTTTATTTTGAATATATACTTTGTGTGTATGTAATTTGAATTCAAATAAATGAATAGTGTCAAAATTGACACTATTGTTATTTTATAAAAATAACATATTATTAAAATGTTTAAAAATCCAAAAAATATTTAAAAATTATAAAATGAAATTTATATAGTCTAAAATTTAATAAAATATCTAATTATGGATAATTCATAGCATATATGTAATTATTTATAACAATTTAAAATTTAGAATCTTATTACCACAAATAAAATTTAATATATTAAATAAGGATAAATCAAGTTGATAATGTTCCAAATAACTTACCTATATGTCTAAATTTTATTGTTTGATGATATTACAACCCTATATCATCTAATATTCGAATATGAGTCGTTTTCGAAGGTTTTTAAGTGGGGTTAGATTTATTATAAATTAATATTTTTAATATTTCCAAAGGTGCCCCTCTCCTCCCTTATAAAAGGGAACCTCCTCCCATTCTTCCTCACACCACATTGATCCTTCAATATCAGACAACCCCTAACAAATTATCTTATCCACTTCCCTAGAAACATCCTAGATGTCTTGGTCTTCTTCAAATACCAAATTTAATGCCCTAAGAGGAGGTCTCAAAGAGGCGTGTCAAAGAAAAGCTAATATCCGTTACCGATTCTTTCAATTTTATTTCTTCTTCAACTTCTTCTAATATAGTTGTTTTATTATATTGTAATAACATCAGTATAAATAATATATGTATATGTTATTATAAATATTAATCAACCCCATTTCACCTTTTATTCATCCTATGGAAAACGAAATCACCGCGCGTGCGTACGTACGGAATACCGTCTCCACGCCATGGTGTAATATGTTTTTCCACCACCACCTTACTTGGATCGGTATAATGGTGTAAATAATAAATACATATGATTATTATAACATAATACTGATTCTAATATATTAGATCATTCACTACAATTTGATTCAATATATATGGGAATGATATCATCGCACGTGCGTACGTACGGATCACCATCTCCAAAACGCGATGAGATTCATTTTCCATGTTAACAATTCAAGAATGATTATAAAGTATATATAATAATTAATCATGAAATATATGAAATAATAATGCAACTGGATTTATGTATATATATATTTATGTCATATACTTAATTCCATTCAATTCAATAAGGAAACAATAACAGCGTTCATGCGTACGTACGGTCTACCATCTCCATGAACGGTGTATTTCATTACATTTATCGATCTATTATATATTGTATATTCTTAATATATATTATATAAAAATCTTGTTTTATATTCTGGAATTAAGTAATCATGATATATGTAATCATATGAATAATTACAAATCAAAACACGGACGAAAAATGAAACGATTTTACCTAAAACGCTTTTTAACATGGAATTTACAAAAGAACGCGTAATATAAAGTCATAAGTGAACCATATATGATATCATAAGAATGAATATGATTCTTTAATAAGTAAATGACATTATTTAAATCATTATTCAAGAGTTTAGGATACATACAAATCATATCGAACATAAGGTAAGGGATAACTTTTCCAATCTCGTTCTTATCCAAGATTGTTTATTTGTAAGTATTTATTGGGGTTATTGTTCTCATCCATGTCCATGTTTCCTTAAAATGGTTTCATGTATTTTTAAAGTTCTTTTTACCCATTTTTACTTTTACTGCATGGCATGTATGGAATCATTCATTTATGAGGTATTTTTGACTTTTTCAGCAAAAGTACGAGTGTAATGTTTTTTTTAACATATATGGCATGAAAATATTTTTTATGGCTTTATAAAGCCTTATTTTCATGAATCTTCCTCCAAAATATTTCATGACTATTTTAAACAAAATCCTTTTATTTTAAAATTTCATGACATTTTGTGAAAAGAAAATTATTTTAAAGAAGAAAGGATATTTTCCTCAAGAATTCATTTCAAGTGTTTTATCAAAACCATTTTTCATCTAAGATGACATTATTTCATATGTGTACGTTTCAAGTATCATGTATCTATGATTTACATGGTTTCACTTTCCTTATTATGAAATGATATTCATTTCTTTTATATGGATTATGTGATGATGGGATGATGTTTATGAAATCCATTTTATTTGTTGGGTTATTATGATTGATGTATATTTATTTTGTGGCACAAGTAAGAATGATTTCATTATGAGATGGGTGGGACCTATATATCCCTCCAATTCATTAGGTAAAGATTTATATCTCATGATATAGACATGGATGGAACTATATGTAAATATAGTTTAGTGTTTTAGGACTAAAACGAGGAGTGAACTCTATTCAGAAAGGGACTTTGTCCACTAAGATGGTCTTGGCAGAAATACCTTGGCTACTATAGAAATCATAACATGTGCTGAATGGTTGACACAATGACATGTTTTATTTCCATTATATTTTTTCACGGTTGATGTTCCATTATGATATATGCCTCACGTACTTCCACGATTTATGTCTTTTCTCAAGATTTTGATGTTTAAATTTCATGTTCAAGTTTTTGCTTTCAAATATTTATGGAAGGTTTTATGTTCTCTATGTTTTCCCTTACTGAGCATTTGAGCTCACCCTTTTTATGTTTTATTTTACATAGGAAATAAAGAAAGGTTTTAGGTAAGGAAACAAAATGGGTAAGATCATTATGGGAGTTGTTTAAGATCTTTCAACATGATTAGAAGATTATATTCCAAGTTTCAAAAGACACTAAGCTATTATGATCCTTGTGTGTCTATTTTTGTTATGTATTAAGTATTCCGTAAAAGTAATGTAATGTCCATGTACGTCAAGCTTCGGGTCTCTACATAATTCATCCCATTATACATAATAATAATTATTTTAATATGGTTTAACCCATTGGGATTTAGGATAATTTTATTCCCATTTTGGTAGTGTTTATGACAAATTAGGTGAAATTTTTCTAGTTTGGTGTGGGTAATTATTCAAGACGTGATCTGTTCTATTAAGAATGTTAGAAGATTACATATTCTAATTTATCATATGATTACAAATATCATTTATGATATGGTTATCTAGACAATAAAACATTATAGTGGAATGATTTATTTTTGGAATCCTAATTAAATTTCCATGTAAAGGTGGATAAACCATATGATAACATGATTCTACACCCCATTGATTGTACACCCTGACATGTCAGTTTGAATTATTTAATATTATAAGATGAAATACATAAAAATAACAAATTGGGAACAAATAATAGATATATTTAAATTTTATAAAAGGTTGGGTATGATCATATTGGTGTGACAAATTTTATTACTTTTACCAAAGTCATGGTTTCCAAATTCTGATTTGGTCAAATTTTCCAATTGGGTAGGAGAAGTATCGAATAATATGGATTGGTTGTCGATCCAATATATACTACTTATTTTACAACAAGACATTAATATATGACAATGTATTTATCTTAAAAGTAGACAAATTTTATAATATAATGTTTTTATACAAAAAACCCCATGATTTAAAATTTCAAAATTCTGGAGGATGTGTTTATTTAATGCCATTAATATATATAGATTAGATAAAACATTGTTTTAGGATTTCATATTAATAATTATTGATGTATCTAATAAATGAGATATGTACCCAATATCATTGACAATATTAATCCCCATAATTTTTTTTTATTTTGACCACCTAAACCCATAAAGAATAAACAACATAGTCACTATAAGGTATACTATCATACTATGACTCAAAATATGTTGATTTTAAATTCCATTAATGATATAGAATATTATTTTTCATTTTTTAGAAGTATCTATTATATGAAATAATTAAATTTTTTAATATCATAAAATAAAATGTAATTTATCCAATGAAAATCCCTAAAATAAATTGATATATGGTTATCCCATTATTAATTAAAATAAATCAATTAATGATGGAAATTTACTAAATGAAATGTGATTTAAATGGATAAAAAATAACTTAACTATCACTTCCATATTTATATTTATACATTAGAAACATAAAATAATTTTTTATAAAATAATGTATTGAAATATAATAAGATAATAATTTAAGGAAGGAATTTATTTATAATACTATAGTGTGTTTGGAAAATATAAAAAAAACATTGATAAAAAAATGGAATAATTAACATATAAGAATAACAAAAAACCAAAATAAATTTTATTTAATTCTACAAAAGCTCTATAAATACTTATTTAGTTCCCTTTTAGTCATGAAAGGATATTTTAAAGTAATAAAAATAATTATGGATGACCAAACCTTTATCAAATGTTTGTTTAGAATTGTTTTTACATCATTCCAAATGATTCAGGTACATTTTATATCTCCCCATTGATGTTATCGAATGAATTTCTTAGCGAGAAAAATTTGTTTGATCGCATATTATATAAATATATATATATGTATATATTATACTAATTAGTAATAGGAAACCCCATTTGGATTATCCATTTTGGAATTATTCTATAAATGGTGGGACAACATTTAGAGACACAAAATATATCCATAAATTTGATCTTCAACATTCCAATCTCGGATAATAGATCAAATAATAAAATTATCTTGAGCGACATTTTAATGAAATAATTATCACAAATTCATATATATTAATTCAAATTTTATTTTTCATTAGATAAAAATAGTGGGATCTAATGTTTTTTTTCTTAGAGTTAAAATTATCTTTTCCAATAAAATTATATAATCAAAGCCCAAAATGATAAAACACTATTGTGAATTTCTCAATTCCCAAAACAGAGAAAATATTCCTAAAATATTGAGTTTCGTGATCATAATATATAAAATTTAAATAATAATAATTTACTATTGTATCATGTAAATTATAAAAGGGCCAAAATTAATAAATATTTTGTAATAACTACATATATTGAGATAAAAATTTAAAATAATAAAATGTATTTAAATTGTATTTTAAAGAATGTAAATAAAATTTTGAGAATTAAAAGTAAATTAAAATATATCCAATTTTACTGACCTGTGATTAAATAAAAATAAAAATTTTAATGATATAGTTAATCATTTATAGTTATTTCATATTTTTGTAAGGATTATTATGTCATGAAAATATAAAGAGTGAGATAAAATACAAAAATATTAAAATAATTAAATAAAAGGTTCATTGAATCATGTTATAATGAGTGTAATACATGATATAAATTGGTTGATATAATTAAAAATATATTATAATTTAATTGTTAAAATTAACAAGTAATATAATATAGACACCACCCAGATCACTAACTGTAAGAGGGAAATATATCCATCATTGATTTAATCAATAGAAAATTACTTAGCCTCATGTGGCTTTGAAAGTTGGATTGTATTTCCACACATGTTATTCTTCTAAATTATTATTCCAAACAACAAAACAATTTGACTAATAAAATTATTGGATGACATCAACATTAAACATAATCATTTTATATAATTTATTTGAGAAAATAAACTTTCAATTTTTAGATCTAACAGACATTACAACATGACCTCATATTTCACAATGTGATATATAGATCATATAAATATAGAAACTGAATATTAAAGACCCTTGAACACTAATATAAAATTTCATTCCATCTCAATGGGTGAATCCATTATAAAAACATATATATATTTATTTAGGTGTGACATTTTATAAAGGTTCATGGTGTTTGTGGATTTAAGCTTTTGACTCCTCTTCCCAATTGGACCCTAATTTATCATGGTATTGATATCATGTCCTAACTCAACACATTATAGTGAAAACCATTTCGTTGTAGCATGTGAACTATATTCTCCAAAATTATCAATAATTTGATTTTTCTTGATATACTCATTTCATTTTGAGTTTATCCCTAAACCAATCCATATATATCCAAAATGGTTAAATAATATTCCCTGATCAATGGTAAATTAAAATTCACTCTTTAGTACCAACACTTTACTATTCCAAATAAATTAGCATCGTGAAACCAAAAAAAATTAACCAAATTATACATGACTTATGTCAAACCAAAATCATTATTTAATTACATATAACACATGATCCAGTTAACCATTAGAATATGTCACACCACTATATTACAATGGAATAAATAATAAAATTTTATTTGTAATAGAATTCATGGTCTAGATATTTTGAATAATGATGTCTACCCATATGAACCGTTGGGGTTCATTTTTTTATGTATATTATATCATTATAGGTTCCCCCTTGGCCATTAAAAGGGGGTCTATCTTAATAAAAAAATTAATTTTTATTCAGTTACATGAATATTTCATATAAAATATATTTTTTTATACACACCATACTTCTTATTTATTGGGAGACATATCCTTGTACACCATTTAATTAGATACCTCTCTGTAAACAAGCAAATAATAAATTTTAAAGTATTAATTTATATATCTTTCTTCGCTGAAACAGATAAAACATACTTTTTATGTCACTTGAAAATGAAATAAAAATAATAAATTTTTAGTCATTGAAATATCAAGATCATTACACATTTTGGTAGAAAATTTCTCTAAACATTCTTCAATCGTTATGATAACACTTAGTTCATAAGCATTCCTAATTAATATGAAAATTTTTTTCTTATACATTAAGATATTTTTTTAATCCAATTTTCCACTCCTGAACATCATTCTAATTACGATAATATCAATATTTTATTGCCATGATCATGGTCTATGTTTTTCTCATATATTTTCATCTTTATCTTTCACACACATGAACAATACTTATTAATGATAAAGAATTATTTTTATCGATATTGAATTCATCCACAGGTGTTCAATGTAGAACTTTTGGTTTCAAATCCACTTAGAAAGAAATTTAATCTTATTTTTTAATATATCACAAGATTGATTTGAAATTTCTTTATCCTTGTGACTAGGAAATATATTATATAAAAAATCAAAATTGTAACTTTAAGAGTAACGCATGAACATAAAATGTAATTTTTTTCTATACTAATAATCATTTTTCTTTTATATTATTCTTTAAAATTCTTTTTGAACTAATTTCCTTCATATCATAGAGGCACTACAAAAATTAATAATTTTTACTTTTAGTTATATGATAATACTATTCCTTAATATATAGAATCAAATCCTAAAGTTTCAGTGCATCATAATTTATACCATTTATTTTTTTAATAAATGTTTGGGTGATTTGAATTCCTCCCACTCCTATATGTCTATAATTAATTCTATTATTTCGATGGATGTAACTAGTTTCTTTATAATTCCAATGACTTTGGATTATAGTTTCTTCTTATGTATGAGATTTTTTACTAATGGGTAACTCCAATTTATCATGAATTTTTTAAAAAAATTCATTTATATATATATATATATAATACTAAAATGTTTACCAATGGTTTCTCCAATATCATCATAAAATTCAACATTGATGGGAATGGATTTTTTTGATGTTTCATTACATTCCTAGAAAATTAGATCTAACATATCAACAATTTTTCTTAGTTTCATTTTTCATAAGTAGTAATAGGTTCCAATATCTATTAATCGTCAAAATAATCCATCACCTACTCAATCATTAAAATTTTCATATTATCCTCCTTTTATCTTCACAGAAAAAGGTATGTTAGAAAAATAAAATTTATTAATTTTATGATTCATTAAAAAAAAAATATGTTGATTAATTTTGATAAAATAAAAAAAATCATTAATAAAAATTGTAATTGATTTTGATTGTCTCTAATAATACATTGAGATATCAATATATTAAAATATTGTTATTTTATTGTCCACCAAAGATTATTTCTTCTTAAAAAAGTTATTGTTTGGGAATTTATAGAGATCTAAACTCTTTCTTATTTTCATGTTTCTCAGGGAATTCATCAAAATTGTTATACATCAATTTTTATCCATTATAAAATTTAAATATCATAATACTGTATTATAAATGATTTTTAAAAATAATATAAAAGAGGTTGAATTTATTAACTAATTATGTGTAACATATAAAGTTTTTTAAATTTTTTTAGTATAATATATTTCATTATTATATTTCATTACATACAACATTGTATTATCTTTTGTTACATCAAACATCGAATATTATTAAACCCATATTATATTATTAATGTAGTTATTTAAACGTGACCATTATAACATATCCATTAATCGCAGCGACAAGAATAGTAATAAATATTTTCAGAATATTAATTATTATTTTTTATGTTTCGAAAATATATTGATAATAAAAAATAGGTTTTATATAATGTCTTTAGATGATTCAGAAATATTATTTTCTCAATATAATATAATTATCTACCTTATTATAAAAAAATAATAAAAAAAATTATTGACATTTTAATAAAATAAGTAAGATAATTTTAACTTATTTTTTTAATTCTCATTAACAAATTTATTTTAGGGTAAATTTTTTTAAATTATTCGAAAAGTTTAATTTTTTTACGATTTAGGAAAAATACATAATATTAACTGGAAATTGATTTCTTTTTAATTAATTTATAATAATAATTGTATTAAAAATTGTATAGAAATAAAAATCCGATCAAATATTAATCTATTTATTTAATTTAGGTCATTATTATCAAAAATTTATTGAAATTGGATATGAAAAATTGTCAATATTTTTCTTATTTCTCAATTTAAAAACATGCTTTCTTATCACATATACAAGATTAAATATAAATTAATTTACTGTCTTACTTGAATTAAATTTTCAAAAATGCCATAAAATTCTATAATAATGAAATTTTAATATTTAATTATTTTAAAATTTTATTTTAATAAAATTAATAGTGAATTGAGTAAAAAAAATTATTTCCATTGAGGATAAAATGGTTTTACTAGTGGTAAACATAAAATATTTTGTTAAAATTATTTTAAAATTGCCTAAAAATTATTTGATGTAAATTTTATGTCCCTTAAACTTTTATGGTTCTATAATGTACAATTTTGGACACTTTTTACATGTGAGAAATATGGTACCACTATATTATTTTTTTTAAATACCTAGTGTGTCCTCTCCACCAATTAAAAATTCCACCCACTATTCTTATTTATTAAAAACATAAAAACACATTTTCATTGAAAATAAATTACAAAATTACTTCCCAACATCTCTACCATCATCTTATAAGCCTATATTTTGTAAAAATATATCATAATAAGAATTTTATTAAAAACATAATGAGGAAACCTAAAGGAGAGTTAACAATATACAATTAGAATATATTTTTTTAGTTATTCCACCAAGACAATTAATTATTATTATATCAGGATTAAATAATAACATTAGTAAATTATATATACTGAGATGTAATTATGTTTTGATAGTGACCTATACTAATCTCCACTTCCATCCATTTTGGGTTATAAATTGTCGTTCGTGTTTATGGAGGCCTACCTCTTGTCGAGCTGATGTCATTATTTATTATATTACAACACATCAAAGATGGTAATAATGATTTATTTATAGTTTAAATATTATATTCATGATATTTATGTCTTTATTATGATTCTTTTTTATACCATATATACCTTATTGAAATCCATTTTTTTTGGTAATAAGATAATGTTGTTCTTGTGTATGGAAGAATAGCACCTCACGAAGTGATGTGATTAATTCATCCATTACATTGTATTTATTAATTATTTTTTTAAAAACATTAGATATAAATTACATAAAAAATATTCTAGACTCATAATATATTTCATTTTCTTTTCTTTTCTTTAATTTTGAAAATAAAATGTAAATTTAATGTATTCTTTGTTAATCATACTGTCTCCCTGAACTGTGTATTTCATTTTAAATCACTACATTTTTTGAATTAAACAAAATAAATATATAATTAATATATAATATATTAATATAATGGTTCCCATTATGGATATTATGGAAGAATTATCAAATATATATTTCATTATATATAACAAATAAAAGCATATATAAAAAGGAAGGCTATTATCTCCCAAGATGTAACTGTCACATGAAATATTTAATAAATAAGTAATACACTGAATTTTAAAAAATATATATCGTTTTATATATATGAATATTAATATTTAATTTTTTAATATTTAACTTATATTTATTATATAGGATGTTTTAATGAGTGTAATAGTAGTGAATACTTCGGGTTGGGAGTTTTTCATCCCATATTTTACTTCTCTAAGACGCACACCATATTCAACACCTATTTCTTTTATGTAGTGTATATAATTAAAATGAATGTATTCTATTGTAATTATACTTATAATTATAGAGATTTATTTATGGATTTGTTATCTGTATGTTAGGTGGAATATGGTTTAGAAGTTACCAAATCAATATGGGATTTTGTCTCAATTTTTATCATTTGAGGCATATGTTATTTTATGTACATATATTATTTAACGAGATGGATATAAAGCACATTGATCAAATAATATAATAATTATATTAAAAATAATTATATTTTATGTCTTATTTTTTATTCCATCTTTTATATTATGAATCAATGTTACCAAAGTGGTCAAGATTTTATGTTATAATAACACCATTTATTGAAATTATTTACCATTATCTAACCACTATTGAAATTTCATTATCTAACTATAAATAGTACATATGAATTTATTAATCCAATTTAAATTCTAGATATCTTCTTTTAATGTACCATTTTCCAACCTTTGGTACATATAATTAATAAGATATTATTTTTCCAAAATATGACTTTATTTCTCTAATCATGATTGAAATATGTTTCTTTCCAAAACTATTATTTCTAAAAATAATTTAAACAATGATTTATTAAACTTAAAATGTCTTATTATTAGTTTTTACCTATTATTTACTTTTTATAAATTATTTTAATGTAATATTATTTTCATTTATCAAGATAAGATTATTTCTTTTGCTTTTACCGAAAATATAGAAGGAATATTTCATTTAACGGGTATGACATGAAATAAATTTTTTGAGATCATATGAGATAATATATTCCATGATTTATATATAATTTTTTAATTTTATAGAAAGTGAAAAATATTTTTAATATTTTTTTATTTTTATAAAATCATTTCTCAAAGAAGAAATGATATTTTTCCCAAGATATGTTTTAAATAATCCACAAAAATTATTTTCCATCTATAATGTAATTTTTTGGTGTTATATATACTTTTCTAGAGATATATTCCAAGGATACTATTAATATTCATTCTTTTAATGGATAATTATTTGAAGGAATGATTTTTATTAGAACTGTTTCTATTCCCTAGGTTATACCATGTAAAAATTATTACAAGACATGACTCTTTTTCATGTGTTTTTCAATGATGAAATGATTATGAAACCTAAATCGTTTTCATATACTGTGATATAATGACATTTTTATGAAAATCATTTTAATTTTGTGTGTTATGATAAGATTAGGATTTACATTCTATATTAATAATAATATTGTTTTTATTATGTTATTTTTTGGACCTATATATCTATCCCACATATTTGGAAAAGATTTATATCTTGTAGGATTAACATGAATAGCATGATAAATGAACCCATTTCAGTAAGATAGGTATCAGGTGGGGAGTGAAGCCTTTTCCTAAAAATATGGAAAGAATGGGGATTAATCCCAGTTTATTATGATAGAGCAAGAACATGGAGTGAACCTGGATCAATAATCGATACTCAATACAAGAAATATAATCCATCCCAATGATTCTATACCAACTCATTGAAAAACCTTGGGTATTGAAACCCTATACCAATGGTTTAGGAACACCATTGGTATATATATATGTCACCTATACCAATCTTTTTACCTTCACATTTTTATTAGTATTCATTCTTTAAACCTACACCAATGGTTTTCCCAAACTATTAGTATAAATATTATTTCTATACACCCCTACTACAACAATTTGACAAAAATATCGGTACATGAATTCATTCTATACACCAATACAAATGGTTTCCCAAAACCAATAACAATGGTTTGGTCAAACTATTATTATATGTGGTTTAATTATTTATTCATATTAACTACAATAACAATAAGGGTTTTGGTAAAAATATTTTTTATAAATACATAAATAAATATTTACATAATAATAGGAAACATTTTTTATAATAGTACTTATATACATTAAATAAATTCTAGAGGTTGTGTGATAAATTCTAAGTGATGGAATTTTTTAAATTGAATACCTCTACCAACAATATAACAAAATAGTTGGTATATGTGGTATCATAATTAAATCATATTAATTAAAATAATAATAAATTATTTATTGGAAATATTTTAATATACATATATATAAATTAAATAATAACATAATGAATTTTGTAGTTTAGCGACAAATTGATTGAAATATAAATGAGGGGATGTGGGAACATTACTTATGTGGGATGTTTTTCAATATAAGAAATATACCAATGGTTTGACAAAAAAGATGGTATATATTGTTTCATTATTTATGTATATTAATAAAAATAATAATAGATACATAAATATTAATATTTATATAATATATATATAGAGGAAAATAAAACATGTTGTAGTATTGTGATAGAGTGGATGGAATATAACAGAGGGGATGTGGGATCAATGCCCTCCGCTAGATTTTATTACAATAGAAAACCTATCCCCACAATTTTTTTCAAATCATTATTATAGGAAATTTAATTTTTATTTCTACAACCAATAGTTTATGATCCATTGGTATAGGTGTTCTATGTAAACATTTTGGTCAAACTATTAGTATAGGTCAATAGTAACATAAGATTACCCAATGATCCATAAAATTGTTGGTATAGACTATACCAATAGATTAAGGTGCAATACAAATGGTTATTAATCATTGTTATAACCTTTATTATAGTGTCTTGTGTCCACCATGATGAGTTTTCTAGGGATCAATGACTAATTTGGAATTAATTTTCTATTCTTATATGTATGCCATAAATTTCACACCTTAAGCTAATTTGTTTCTCTCTAAGATCATATTCATGACTTACCATATGATTTATTTCTTAAAAATGAAAAATATTTATCAAAGACTCATTTTTATGGTCATTTAAATTTAGTTTATGGGTTACAAATGTTACTCCCACATTCCCATACACATATTTTCATGTTATACCTAATTGTCTCCCTTGTTTACCCTTATTGAAAATCTAATATCTCCCATTCCAATGTCTCTTTACCCTGTGTTGTGATTAAATTTATTACATATGATATTTCTAAGAAGGGTTACAGTTCTATTGAACATATTAGGAGAGGATTTAGCTAAATTATGGACCCTTGCTTTTGCCACCATGTTTACAAAGGTGGATAAATATTCTAGTCCCATGGTGTGTGTTTGTCAAAGTTAATGAATATTAAACAAAAAATTAAGTATTATATATTTTTAAAATACAAGGAAACTATAGTCTATATCAATGGGAAATTTTAGTTAAAATTTGTATTCTAGGATGATAAAATCAGAGTGATATCCCTATGGACATAGCTTGGGATAAGATTAAACATGCATCAATGTATAATAAAATGTCTGAAAATTTTAGTAAATTCATAAAAATAAGATTTCAAGGAATTGAATCCCTATCTACATACTTAAAGTTGATGTGGAATTAGAATTTATTTACATAGGGGTATCAACCTCCGAAAAAACTATGTTATGTTATAAGATATTAGGAATTTTTTCATGAAAATTGGCCTTGATTAACATGTTATTTGACACTCCTAGGGGATATGCTTTAGAAATTCAAAATCTATTTATATACCATCATGAATAATTTAAATGGAATATGTCTAAGAATTGCCTATGATAATCATACATTAGCATAGATTAAAAATGGTGTAATTATTTTGAAATAAAGTATTCTATTGATCATAATTATTTTGATCTTGAAAATTGTTATTGGCCTTTATATATGAATTTTGGTTTCATTCAATGGATGGAACCAAAAGTAACCACATTAATGATAATACCAACCGATAAGGTAATTATTTTCAACAATAGAATCGAAATGTTATGGGAGATTGAATTAAAATTATTATTTTCATACTAAAAAAATATTCTCAAGAAATGAATCATTTAAGACATACAAATGAAAAAGTAGAAAACAAGATCATGTTGTGTCCTTCAAGACACGTTATCCAACATCCTTCAGTGGATCCCCTAATCCAATAGTTGCTGAAAAATAGAACTATTCTAATATAAAAATATTTTACATTCTCTGGTATTCAAAACATGAAAATTTTCATTTTGGTATTCTATATTTTGGAATATGAAATGGATCAGTGGTGGACACTTATTATGAATATGAGGCAACATGATAAAATTGGATCAATTGATTGGGATGAGTTAATGAACTTATTTTTGAAAAATTAAATCCATCATATTCTAAATATAAACATGGGGAAATTACATTGAGGTAAAGAAATAGTATGGTAAATCACTTGGTTCCAATGATGTATGTTTTATAAGACATGAGAGGTATCCTTTCGGTATATTAATAAAATAAAAATATATTGTGGATTGATTCTTTAGTGGCTTAAAACCTATCATGTGAATGAATTTAAACATAAATACTTCAATGTCTAGGATGATATTTTATATGTTCTATCAAGGAGTAAATAGGTGCGGAGTTATATATTAATTTCATGATTTTATAAATAGATGGAAGAATTATTTCGAATGAAAATATGAAGACCAATAATAGAAGAGAATAAAATTTACAATATGCTCAATATGTGGGATGAAGCATGGTGGGTGATAACATAGAGGGACTAGTAAATGTGTTATGCGAGGAAGTGAAGGACATAATGAAATATATTTCTAATGTTATATTAAAAAGATAACTATGGATTTAAATATAGAAAGATATTATTATAACTCTCATAACACACATTAGTGCTTTTAGTGTAAGGTATCTTGGTATTATTCTGACCTATTTCTGAATTAGTGGGTAAAGAATGGCGATCAATGTCAGTAGAATATTAAGTTGAGCTACAAAGATTAATTTCTTATGATCACTATTTTTGACAAGATGTGTGACAACTAAGTTGTTAATGCTATACATTCCATCCACTATAAAACTACTGATTGAATGGCATGAAGGCATCCACTATAGAACTACGGATGTCTTATTTTACTCTATATTTACCAATTCATTAATTTTTAAGGAATTTTATATGGTTATAAAATTTCAACCAAGAATATTAGATATAAAAATAGTAATGAAAGGCCATAATTGTATGATGATCACATCTCATGTATAGTATGCATCTTTAGTAGATGTTGGTAGGAATGTTCTAAACACCCATTTAATTTTTCCCTTAGTTTAAATTAATGTTATATTATACATGGATTGGAATTCAATCAATAAATTCCTTAAAATTTTGAATAAGAGAATTCACATATTACATTCCTAACCACCATATGACCATTTTCAATGTGATGATAACTATAGACTTCTAATCGAGATTACGACCACTGTATGGGTTTTAATTCCCATTCATAAGGGTTTTTTATGTCAAATGGATGTTGAAAAACATAAAATCAAGGATATTAATATTTATAAATATTAATTTCCATGTATTTTCGGAATATTTTATTATACATCCCAAAAATGTAATGTGGATTTCTCAGTAGAACTCATTCCTAGTGTGAAACCAATTTTTAATAATCCTTATAGAATGACATTGATTGAGTTTTTGGGACTGGTGAAGAAAATCTATGAAAACCATTAAAAGTTATTTATTAATCCAATTATGTCATTTTAGGGTTTTAATATTTTATTGATAAGAAAGAGATATCATTGTGGCCATTCCATGATTATTGGGACCTGAATAAGATCACAATTAGAAATGGTTTTATTTACCACATATTGATGACTTATTTGGTTATTTGTGCATTTATCAACAATTTTATGCGATTTAACATCATTATAGATATCATAAATTTAGTGTCATGTAAAAGGATATAGACAATATGACATTAAATGCAATGATTGGACCCTAAGAATATATAGTGATTCTATTAAGTCATAGTTATGTCTCTTGTATCTTTATGTTTTTAATTAATGGAGTCTCTAGAGATTACCATAATTAGTTATTAGTTGACATTATAGATTATATTTTTATCGATTCATAGGTAAAGGATGATCATGAATAACATGTGTGAACTATAATAGAGACCCTAAAAAATGAGAAACTATATGAATAATTTAAAAAGTATAAATTTCAGTTTCAAAATGATTCATTTTTGGGTCATACTATCTCAAGAGATGGTATATTAGTCGATCCATTGAAGACATAGGCTATTCTATGATATACTAGACCAACCATAATGGATGAGGTTATTATTAATATTCTATTATAATTTTATTATCCACAATTGGTAAATAATTTCCCTATACTATCTATCCTAGTCACCAAGTTAACACAGATGGGAGATATGTTCTTATAAATAGATGATTGATAGGAAAATATCAAGGAAATGATGAGAATATATGTCAATTAAATTTTGATTACATAAACAAAATTTGAGAAGTATTTTAATCTATATTTTTACATCCAATAAGGGATAGGGTGTGTCTTTATGAATAATAACATAGTAACAACCTATTCCTCATAAAAATTTATGGTTCATTGGAAAAATTACACAATTCATGATAGAGAGTTAACTGATTTAATATTTAAATTATTGATATGGTGTAATTATCATCAGGGGGAAAATTATATATATATATATATATATATATTGATCATAAATGTTTAAAGTATATATTCATATATAAGGAGCTGAACATGAAAAAAAAATATTGATATAGAAGATTAAAGATTATAAAAACTCAATAAACTACGAACCTAGGAATGAGAACAAGGTATATGATGATTTATGATAAGTGGATTATACAATATTATCAATCTGAAGGATCATAAAAGATCCAATAAATTCATAATTTTTAAGGTATGGATCTAGAAATACATTTGTGAGTGGTGAAAATTTATTCTTACACAAATTAATATTCATCCATATATTGATGAGATTATTAAAAAGGGTTATAATTATGATGTCGAGCTGAAAAATAATTTTATAAATTTTTCAATGTATATCATTTATCATGATGGAATTACATTATTAAATACATTTTTATTCATTCCATCCGCATCAAATATTAAGAATGATTTGTTCGAGGATGATTATTGTTTTTCATACTTTATTAGTTATTTGATTATAAAGATGTATATAGATTTGAATGAATAACTTTGGTAGTAATGAAGAAAGATCACATAATTTGTATATTGGTGCTTTTTATGTAATAAATTTAAGGATGAAAGAGAAACGTATATTGTAATGTTTCATAAATTACAAATATGAGAATGTTAATGGAAATAAAATTACTTTGAATTTTTTTGTTGGACTCCCCAAAATATCTAAATGGAATAATGATATATGGGCTTTAATTGATATCCTTACTAAGTAATCACACTTCATCACTACCATATAAAAATTCAATATAGATAATATTTCTAGGATATACATTAAGGAAGTTGTATGATTATATGGAGTAAATAATTTCCTTATTTATCATCAGATCATGAGGATTTTCTCAATGTTATAGAAAAGTATCGATCATGACCATGATATAGAGTTATGTTTCATGAAAACTTATCATCCTTTTATAGATGGCCAGTGTAAAAAAATAAAACACAAGAGGATGTGTTTTGATCTTTTTATTTGAATTTAAATGGTGTTTTGGGATGAAAACATTCTTATAGTTGAGTTCTCTAATAATAATTGATCACACTCATGCATTCAGATTGATCCTTATAAAGACATATATCGATAGAAATGTAGAGTGACATGGGAGATAACTAATGAAATGGAAAAGAGGGTTAGATCCATTCACTAACATATTAAGAAATACTTGAGTTGGTAGGAAATTTAATCTCACAATCACCAATGTGATATGGATTTTGAAAATATTGATATTATTATTCTATAAATATATCCAAGGTAAAAGGTAAACATATTTCACAATAAATGATAAATAATCACTTTATTTATTGATCCCTTTTTAATTCATGATCTTATTAGGATGGTAAACTATCTCTTTTAACTTCTAATGAACCTCTCTCAAGTCAATAATTTGTTCCACCGGTATATCCTAATGATGTATTTTCCTGAACCATCACATCTACTAAAACCATAGGTTATAGAACAGTAGGAATAAATTTTTATAAAGAAACATCATTAGAGATTATGGGTCATACAAAAAAAATTTCTACATAACATGTCTATTCACATAGTAAATGTTTTGTGGTGAAACAACTATTTTAAAACATTTACCTAGGAACATGGGGAAATGATGAGGTGGAATTATCCTTTAATTATTGTATCAGATTTGATAATTTCAAGTGATAAATAAATTTTATTGGGAGTATAATGTTTGAATTATATTTTTTATTAATTTTTTTGATTAAATTAAATTTCAGTTTTATCATGTGTAATACGTAACTACATGATAAAATTTCACAATATGCAACATTTTCTTATATTGTATTACAAACGATAGTGAGTTTTAAAAAATATTCATATATTATTAATATTTTTTTAAAAGTTTCTATTATAATATTTTTTATTAAACATAGTGAAAATAATTTTATTAAAAATATTTTGAAAAAAAATTGATTTTTAATGAAATATAAATTATAATAATATTATTATTTTTTTTAAACCATTACATATTATAAAAAAATATTTTATGAGGAAAAAATGTGTATTTTTTAGAATAACATAAAATATAATTTTTTAATCCTTTATAAAAATATTTTTCTAAAATATAATTCATTTTAGAACTCATAATGTAATGGTGAATATTTGATATTTTTAACAATAGTTTCATTTTTTGATGTATCATAAAAAATATTCGATTTTAATTAAAATTGAATTTTCATACAAAATAGTGTGGCATGTAGATATCATTTTTTAATTTAGAATAATTTATAATTTATAATATTGTAAAATTATCTTTATTACTGAAATAATTACTGAACTTAAAAATATTTAATTATTATGAATAAAGTAAATATGGGTTTACTGTGGGGTTCAACAAAATATATAAGTGTAAAAATAACCAGAAAAATTGAATAAAAACAATTTTCAAGACATTTTTTACCAATTAATCTCTAATTTTTTTGTAATTTTCTATTATGTACCCTTTTTAAAAATGAATAACATGGGAGTACACAATTATTATTAGAAATTTAAAGTGTTTCATGTACCCTCCTTAAAAAATGTGACATTCTCTCCTCTCATATTCACAACATGACTCTTGTTTTCTTCAGCCAAAACCTTCCAAAATAACATCCCTAAATATTTTTGCTCATCTTATAATAATTATTTTTTCATATATACATCCATTTAAGTATCTTATTAGATATCAAAGGTGGATACATAAAGAATTGGTAACATTCATGAATGGTCATTTTGGGTTTATTTCTTCTTCCAACCAAAAAAATTATTTTTATTGCATGATTATATAATTTTAGAATTTTCTCTTATATACTGATATGCATTGTTTTTAGAGGAATTACTAAAACAATCTCTACGTTAATCAAATTGTTTATGAAATCATCTTTCATTTTTGTGTCAGACTACTACCTTGTGAACCTATGTCATTCTATTTTACATTATAACAATTAATGGCACGTCATAATGATGGATTTATAGTTTAAAATCTCTATTCAAGATATTTATGATGTTTTTAGGATTATATATTTCTTATATCGCATATACCGACATGTTTTCTATTTTTGGTAATACGCCAAAGTCATTCATGTCTATGGTGGACTACCTCTATGAAATGTGATGTGATTCGTGCATAAATTACATAGAATGTAATGGCCCGGACCTCTACTGCCCATTCCTTTGTCAAAAATAAAGTCACGATGTGTTCTAGAGGGTAAAATGGACTTTTCCCACACTTTCCAGAATTTTACAACTATATGTTGTGTAGTGATAGTACACGCCATATACCCATTTGCCGGGTATACCCCGTGTTGAAGGTCATTTCCTTGCCGGGTAAAATAAATGGGTACACGCCCTGTGTCTAGTACTACACGCTATGTAGTCCTTCCCCGCTTACGCGTTACCAGTCAATGGTTGTGTGCCGTGTTGGAGTCGTTTCATTGTCGTGTACAATAAATGGGTACACATCGTGTGTCCAGTACTACACGCCATGTAGTCCTTCCCCGCATATGCGTTACCATTCAACGGTTGTGTTCCATGTTGGAGCCGTGTCCTTGCCATGTACAATAAATTCGTACACATCATGTTTCAGGTACTACACGTCGTGTAGTCCCTCCCGGCGTATGTGTTACCCTCAAACCGTGTGTTGACCAGTCAACGGTCGCAGAGCCGTGTTGGAAGCCGCGTGGAGACCCTGTGAAATAACCGAGTACACGCCATGTACCATAAAGTACATGCAATGTACTTTTACTTTTCTCGCCTATAAAAGGAGGGGTCCCCTACTCCTTTTCAAATCACCCCTCACCTCCCCTTTCCTCTGAGCAGAGTTCTCCCAAGAGACTCAAAGGCTCTTTCTTCCATAACTTCTTCGTCCGAGCTCCGATTTATGATTCGTCAGTGGCCACAAGATCGTAATGACGAGGAGGAACTTCTGAGCTCAGATCCTCTATCTTTCATTCAGACTTTCATTTCTAACATCCACCTGACGAGGTTTTTCCAGGACCCGACAGAAGTGACGGACGCCGACGGATGTCTTCTAAGGTTGATTCGGTAGAGCGTTGCGATCGGAACCTGTTGAGGTAGGGATCTTACCTTCGCCTCTCAAATTTATTGCATCATATGGGGTGGATATCCTCTTGTTTTCTTGAGAAACAATTTAACCAATAAATGAAGATAATAACTGGTTAAAGAATGGGGATGGGGAAGTTGTTATGTTTATCTTTATATCCTGTGATGTTATGTTGTGAATTGAATAGGTTTATGCCTATTGAAAATCACGTTCTTTGGGGGGCCTTTTTGTGCGCAACTAAATGATTCCCTATCTTCTAGACCATTTTTTGTGAATAGAACTTTGTCGAATGTTGAATTTGTTCAATCATGTAAAGTTGGCTATTTTAAAATCTGAAACCCTTGTGTGATCACCCCAGTCGAACAAAATGGAATAATGAACATGTGGGTGTTGGCTTGGATATGTGGCATGTGATGGGGTGTTTTGTTGGTTGTTGTGGATCGGGTTGGTAGCGGGGCTGTGATAAATGGTATTAAACGGATAATGATGTACGGTGTAGTTGTGGTTATGGCAGTTGGCAGCAGGGATGCAGGGATGGGCTTGAATTTGAACGAACTATGGGTTGTGAATAATAAATAAAAGTGGGAGAGTTAATGAATGGTAGGTCATGGTAATGGAACAGGAATAATAATCAATGGGGGTGGTTGGTTAATAAGAAGGACTTGGTTGTGTTGCTTGTGTTTTCCTAACTTGATTTGTGGATGGTAGGGATATTTTTTACGAATGATCAATGTGGTTAGTTTTGGATAGTTGCCCAGTAGTTAAGGAACTAATAAACTAATTCTGTTGAAACTTGAAAACCTAAATGGGGTTGGGGTTGTTTGTTATAAGCATGCATCGTACAAGCAGTGTCGAGGCACGTGCTCAGTTTCATTGTTTATAAGCCATAGGTTGGGCTGAGTGTTTGTTAGATATATATATATATATATATATATGTATCTTTGTGTTTTGACGAACCCCACCCATGTTGATAACTTAGTGTCGAACACTCCCATTTTTTGGGAGAGGTTGTTTTCCAATAGTTACTAGCTTCTTCCTACTCCTTCTTCCCTAGGATGTGATGGCTTGAGGTGAACTTACACCCAAGACATTTCGGGTAGGTTTCGATTGGGGTGGTTTTAGCCCAAGACTCTTTGGGAGGGTTCTACTATTTCCCAAGAATCTTCGGGATGAGGCCCAGGTGTATACGGGCAGGATGTGTGGTTGTGAGGCTCAGGTGTGTGTGGGTGGGATACATGGTTGTGAGACCCAGGTGTGTGCGGGCAGGATGTGTGGTTGTGAGGCCTAGGTGTGTGTGGGCGGGGAGAGTATGGCAGCATCAGGACATTCACCGTTAGGAAGAGTAGCTTACATCTGGGAAATGGTGTAGGGTACCCAATATTCTTGTTCTTATATACTACTACGTGTTGTGATTGTGTTTTTTGTGAGTGTGGCTGGTGAGGTTTGGTGGATAGAATTCCTTGTTAGGTTTCTTCTGTTGTTCTCACGGGACATTAGGATGTATCCCCACTTGTGCACGAGAGCTTTAGGTTTCCCTACTGAGTATACTTATATATTCACCATACATTTACTTTCAGGTTTCCAGGAGGACTACCAGGGCCGTGCGGGACCCTACTAGTCGGACAGTTGGAGTTGTTGCTGTTGCTGTACATTTTTTTCTTTAGGTATTATACTTTTGACCTTTCTTGTACTTGTACCTTGTTATAAAATTGTTTAAACATGCATGTGGGATTGGTTTGGGTTTATTTATATACACTTTTTCTTTTCTTTTTTGGTTGTTGACTTGTCCTATTTCCCGATCTTAAAATAATAAAAATGTAATGCCTCCCATATTTTTGAAAACTCATACCCTTGGTGCTAGTCGCTAACTCGGGGCCTACTGGAGGCGGGACTCGGGGGGTCATTATCTGCCCTTCGCCATTGCTAGCTGAGGAGGGGCATCTTTGGTGGGAGGGGGTCGTGAAATAATGGTATCAAAGGTGATGGTTGAGAGATAGGATAGAGTCTGGAGTTAGGAAGAGTGAGGATTGCATGGGATGGTAGGGAAACGGTGTTAGTTAATCTTGGTGCGTGACATAGACCAGGGAAGACCGGTTAAGACACGGGATTTTAGGGCCCCCCGTGATCCGATGCAAGGACTCTGAGCCTACCAAATGACCAAGTGAGACTGCCTTTATTGAAGGGTAGAGACCCTAGGGAAGGTACATGCATCAACATGATTGTGTTTTACTTTATTTGGGTGTTCTGGGAAAGAAATTGATTAAAATGGTAAAATGAAACCTTGATAATTCCCTACTAATTGGGCTTAGGAGATCCTTGTTTACCATATAGCTATGGCACCTGGACGTCGTCCCCGAGTGTCTCAGATAGCCGAGGCCTAGCAGATCCAGGCGGTCGATCAGTTGAGGATTGACTGAGAGGAGGAAGATAGCCAGTGGCAGAAGTCTCTCTGTTCTTTTCAGCGGAATACCCTCAAGAAGTTCAAGGGTAGTAATTTGGATACGGAGACGGTGGGGTGTCTTGAGGAGCTAGGGATCACTTTTACCTTGATTTGTGATCCAAGGGAGTATTGGGTTCCCCTAGTAGTCAGTCAGCTGAGAGGTGTGGCGCAACAGTTTTGGATGCTCTACCTTGGAGAGAAGATAGAGGGAGAGGTTCCATGGGCTGACTTTGAGAAGGAATTCTGAGAGAAATTCCTTTCTTCCATGAACAAGGTGGAGAAGTGGCAGGAGTTACTCTCCCTTCAGCAGGGGATTATGTCAGTACGAGTGTTGGGGATCAAGTTCAAGGATATCATGTGCTTTGCTCCGGATCTCTTTCTGGATAAGGAGTCTCGGGTGACACGTTTGGAGGAGGCGATTCGTCCTTCGATCCAGTATGTTGTCACCCCCTTCACCATTCCGACATACTTGGCAGTACAAAAGAAGGAAGAGTTTGTAGAGAGGATGCACTCGCGGGGTGGTGCACCCCGCGAGGGGATCCAGCCGGACTCGTCGAAAGGGAAGGTAGTCAGCAGCAGGTCTCCTGCGACGGGACCTTCCAGGTTCAGACCAGTGGGGAGCAGTCCCCAGTAGTTCCAATTCTGATCTTTGGGTCCTCGTCCCTTTTTCATGAGCCCAGGACTGACGTGTTTTTCTTATGGAGGTTTCTGGCATGTTCAGAGTCGGTGCCCAACCTGAGCTCAGTACGGTGGAGGTGGGCAGGTTCAGCGCCCACCTCAGCAGCACCAGTTGCCGGAGAGGCCCTTCCAAGAGCAGCAGGACCATGCTTCTCCGAGTGCAGACTTTACGGGAGGAGGCTGACCTCAGCGTGCTCATCAGGGACCTCGACCAGGGCGTGGTCAGGAGGTGGATGACATCAGAGAGGCAGAGGAGATGGGCGTGGACATTTGCACGCAGTAGAGTTGACAACTCCAGTAGGACTAGAGGTGGTGCGAGGTACGATTTGTTTGTTCAGCACTCTTGTTTCTTCTTTGTTCGATTCGGGAGCATTGCACTCCTTTGTATCACCTGGTCTAGCCCATGCTTTGGGACTAGACGTAGAGAGACTTTATGTACCACTGGTGCTGAGTACACTAGTTGGAGGCCAGACCAGCGTATCTGGTGTTTTCCGGGGATGTGGGCTGATGTTGGGACCACATCAATCTAGTGGGGACCTTTTTCTGTTAGAGATACATCCATATGATTTCATCCTAGGCATCATCTAGTTTTTTTCTGTTAGTACCATTATCGACTGCTTCCGGAGAAGTGTCATGTTCTCCAACGTGGACGGGCAGCATGTAGCTTTTTTTGGCGAGAGGAGCTATCAGGTGGGAAGGCTGCGTGTGGAGCCTCTCCTTTCCTTTTTTTTGTGGGTTATCAGTGGTTCCAGCTGATACAGAGATGATGGATGTCTTGGAGGTTGTTGTGGAGTTCCTCAATGTTTTTCCCGAGGAGGTTTGACTCTACCCCTCCCCCCCCCCCCCCGACGTGATGTTGAGTTCGGGATAGACGTACAGCCTGGTGCCCGTCCGATTTTGATGGCCCCTTATCGGATGGCACCTTTGGAGTTGCGGGAGTTGTGGATTCATATTGATGATCTGATGGAGAATGGTTTTGTTTGACCCAGCGTAACTCCATGGGGTGCTCTAGTTTTGTTCTTGAAGAAGGAATATGGTGGTCTCAGATTATTCATAGACTACCGAAGGTTGAACCAGGTAACGGTCAAGAACCGTTACCCCCTTCCATGGAAAGATGATCTCTTCGACCAACTGAGGGAAGCCAGTTGGTTTAATAAGATTTATCTTTGATATGGATATCATCAGTTGAGGGTAAAAGACATTGGCATCTTGAAGACAGATTTCAGGTGCAGGTATGGGCACTTCGAGTTTGTAGTGATGTCGTTTGGAGTTACGAATGCACCGACTATGTTCATGGGACTTATGAAATTTTTCATCCTAGAGTTTCTGGACTGGTTCGTCGTTGTGTTTATCGATGATATCCTGATCTACTCAAGATCATAGGAGGCGCACATTGAGCATCTCAAAGCAGTCTTCGAAGTCCTTCGACACCACCAGCTTTATGGGAAATTTTCGAAGTGTAAATTCTTGACGCAAGAAGTACACTTCCTTGGGCACATGGTGTCTCATCATGGAGTGTCAGTGGACCCGTCGAAGGTGGAGGAAGTTTTTTATTGGGCATCACCCAATAGCGTGGTAGAAGTTATAAGTTTCCTGGGGTTAGCAGGTTACTATCAGAGGATCGTTTCGGACTTCTCTTGAGTTACTACTCCATTGAAAACTTTGACTAGGAAGAACTAGGTCTTCCTAAAGATCAAGCAGTGCCATAAGGCTTTTGACTACCAGAAGGAGAAGTTGGTCAGTGCTCCCATACTCAGGTTTCCAGAGGAAGGGTTGTTGTATGAGGTGTTTTTTGATGCTTCTGGCCTTGGTCTGGGGTGTGTGTTGATGCAGAAGAAGGGAGTGATCTGTTATGGTTCTAGGCAGTTACAACATCACGAGCGTAACTATGTCACCCAATACCTTGAGCTTGCAGCAGTAGTGTTCGCACTGAAGTTGTTGCGACATTACCTCTTTGGGGAGCGCTTTGTGGTCTTATCAGATCACAAAATCCTGCATTATATCTTCTCCCAACATGACCTGAACTTACGGAAGCAGAGATGGGTCATGTTTCTCCAAGACTATTACATCAAGATCTCTTACACTGAAGTTAAGGGAAACATTGTGGCTGATGCCCTTAGCAGAAAGTCGCATAAGGAAGTAGTTCGGGAATCTTCTGATGCTTAGAAACCGATGGGAGAGTTGGTCGCCTTGCTCTTGGATGCAAGGGTAGAAGGTGTTAGAGGCTGTTTGTTTCAGATGACGGTGCATTCCTCCTTGTTGACGCAGGTGGAAGAGTCTAAGTGGGGGGACTCCGAGGCGGAAGTAATGCGGGATCGTGTTGATTAGGGAAATGCTTCAGAGGGATGGTCAGAGGATAGCCGACATAGGATGCTTTTCTATGGAAGGTTGTTTGTTCCAGAGGCGATGCATGATGGAGTTCTCCGTGAGTTCCATAGTTTAGCCTTGGCGGTACATCCAGAAGTTTCAAAAATGTACTGAGGTCTGAGGGAACAGTTTTGGTGGCCCGGGGTGAAACAGGTAGTGGCAGATTTTGTGGCTAAATGCCTAGTGTGTCAGCAAGTGAAGGTTGAACACCGTGTTCCCAGTGGTTTGTTGCATCCCTTACATGTCCCCGAGTGGAAGTGGGATGACATCTCAATGGACTTCGCCACAGGACTACCCAGAGCTTAGGGTGGTTATGATTCTATCTTGGTAGTGGTGGATCGACTGACGAAATCCACTCATTTCTTAGCAATTAAGGAGTCGGGCTCGGTGAGTACCTTAGCACCGAGTTACGTAGATGAGGTGGGGCGGTTTCATGGAGTTATGAAGACTATCATCTCAGACCGGGATACTCGGTTTACCTCACGATTCTGGAGGGGGTTACAGCATGCTTTTGGCACCAAGCTACGCCTTAGCACTGCTTTCCATCCCCAGACCAATGGGCAGACAGAGCGGACTATCCAAACGTTGGAGTACATGCTGTGAGCATGCGTTATGGATTTCAGAGGGTCATGCATACGACATTTTCCTTTAGTAGAGTTTGCCTATAACAACATCTTCCACTATACTATTGTCATGGAACCATTTGAGGCCTTGTATGGAAGACCATGTTGTTCTCCCATTTGCTGGGCAGAGGTTGGTGAGACAGGTGCTCTTGGGCCAGAGGTAGTATAGAGCACCATAGAGAAAGTCCATCATCTACGTGAAAGGATGAAAGCGGCTTAGGATCGAAATAAGTCTTATGCTGATCGTCGCCGGAGGCCCTTGGAGTTTGAGGTGGGAGATCATGTGTTCTTGAAGGTTTCCCCTCGACGGTGGTAGCGGAGGTTTGGGAAAAGAATCAAGCTCTCACCTAGGTTCATCGGACCTTTTGAGGTGCTGAGGAGAGTGGGTGAGGTGGCATATCAGCTGGCCCTGCCACCTCAATTGAAGAAGGTTCATGAAATCTTCCGTGTCTCCCGGCTTCATCGGTACTTACACGAAGACTCTCACATTATCGAATAGGGAGAGTTAGATATGGGAGATGATGAGACCTTCGAGGAATGACCAGTCAGAATTGATGATCATAAAGAGAAGGTGCTCTGTGGACGAACCATTCCCTTGGTTCGCGTATTGTGGAGGCATGGCGGCCTCGAGGAGAGCACTTGGGAGCGGGAGACCTAGATGCACGCTCAGTACCCGAATTTGTTATGACTTGTGTTTTCATTGTTCTTATGAGCTTTGTTTTGATGTTATACTTTGTACCTTTGATGTATGGAATGCTTGGCTTGTCAGTTGTGAGACCTTTTGTTTCCTTGTTCTCTGGAAGTGTGTAGCATGTCTGGATGTGTGGGGAAAGGAAAAAACGTGACTCTTAATCAAGAAGCATTAATGAGGATGCGATTGAACCTGTGCGGGCGAGTCAGTGCCGCCTAAATCAGATAATATCTCGACATAGAAGAAGCAATTTTCCCCAAACCACGTGTTCAGGAAATGTTTTGGTTGTATGGTGTTAGGGGCAGTGTAAGTTGGAAAATCTTAATGTATGAAAGTGGGAAGACCCAATTCTTAATCTAGACGCATTAATGAGGATGATATTAAACCCCTGCAGGCGAGTCAGTGCCGCCAAAAGTGCATAATATCTCGATATAGGAGAAGGAATTCCTAAAACATATGATTAGGGTTGGTGGTTTGGTTCCTGTTATAACAAGAGCCCTAAGAGGTATCTTTTTGGGTTCCTCTAGGATGGTTTTGAATTCTCGGGGATGAGAATGTTTTAAGAGGTATCTGATGTAATGCTGTGGACCTCTCTGGACCATTCCTTTGTCAAAAAGAAGGCCACGAAGTGTTCTGGAGGGTAAAATGGACTTTTCACAAGCTTTCTAGAATTTTGAAACTTCACACTGTGTAGTATGAATACACACTGTGTACCCCCTTGCCGAGTATACCCCATGTTGAAGGCCATGTCCTTGCTGTGCGAAATAAATGGGCACACGCTGTGTGTCCAGTAATACACGCTGTGTAGTCCTTCCCCGCATACGCGTTACCAGTCAACGGCCATGTGCCATGTTGGAGCTGTATCCTTGCCATGTACAATAAATGGGTACACGTCGTGTGTCCAGTACTACACACTGTGTAGTCCATCCCCGCGTACACGTTACCAGTCAACGGTCATGTTTCATGTTGGGGTTGTGTCCTTTCCATGTACAAGAAATGGGTACACACCGTGTGTCCAGTACTACACGCCTTGTAGTCACTCCCTGTGTTTGCATTACCCTCAAACCGTGTGTTGACCAGTCAACGGCCACAGAGCCGTGTTGGAAGCCACGTGGAGACCGTGTTAAATAACCAAGTACACGCCGTGTACCATAACGTACACACCGTGTACTTTTTTTCTCTCCTATAAAAGGAGGGGTCCCCTCTTCCTTTTCAACTCACCCCTCACCTCCCCTATCCTCTAAGTAGAGTTCTCCCAAGAGACTCGAAGGATCTTTCTCCCATAACTTCTTCGTCCAAGATCTGATTTACGATCCGTCAGCGGCCACGGGAACGTAATGAAGAGGCAGAACTTCCGATCTTGGATCCTCTATCTTTCCTTCGGACTTTCATTTTCGACTTCCACCTGAGGAGGTTTTTCCGGGACCCGACAGAAGTGACGGACGCCGACAGACGTCTTCTACGGTTGATCCGGGGGAGCGTTGCGATCAGAACCTGTTGAGGTAGGGATCTTACCTTCGTCTCTCTAATTTTTTGCATCATATGGGTTGGTTATCCTCTTGTTTTCATGAGAAATGGTTGAACCAATAAATGAATATAATAACTGATTAAACAATGGGGATGGGGAAGTTGTTGTGTTTATCTTTATATCCTTTGATATAATATTGTGAATTAAATAGGTTTATGCCTACTAAAAATCACAGTCGTTGGGGGACTTTTCTTGCCCAACTAAATGTTTCCCTATCTTCTAGACCTTTTTTTAATGGAACTTTGTCGAATGTGGAATTTGGTTAATCACATAAATTTGGCTATTTTAAAATCTAAAACCCTTGTGTGATCACCCCGGTCGAACAAAATGGAATAATGAACATGTGGGTGTTGGCTTGGATAGGTGGCATGTGATGGGGTGTTTTTTGGGTTTTTGTGGATTGGGTGGGCAGCGGGGCTGCGATAAATGGTATTAAATGGATAATGATGTACGGTGCAGTTTTGGTTATGGAAGTTGGCAGCGGGGCTGCAGGGATGGGCTTAAATGTGAACGAACTATGGGTTGTGAATAATAAATAAAAGTGGGAGAGTTAATGAATGGTGGGTCATGTTAATGGAATGGAAATAATAATCAATGGGGTTGGTTGGTTACTAGGAAGGACTTGGTTGTGTTGCTTTTGTTTTCCTAACATGATTTTTGGATGGCAGAGATATGTTCTACGAACGATCGATGTGATTGGTTGTGGATAGTTTCCCAGTAGTTAAGGAACTAATAAACTAATTCTGTGGAAACGTGAATACCTAAATGGGTTTGGGGTTGTTTGTTGTATTCATGCTTTGTAATAGCAGTGCCTAGGCACGTGCTCAATTTCTCTATTTAGAAACCATAGGTTGGGCTGAGTGTTTGGTATATATATATATCTGTATCTTTGTGTTTTGAGGCACCCCACCCATGTTGAGCACTTAGTGTCGAACACTCCCATTTCATCAGAGATGGTGTTTTCCCATAGTTACTAGCTCCTTCCTGCTCCTTCTTACCCAGGCTATGATGGCATGGGGAAACCTTACACCAAAGACCCTTTGGGTAGGTTTTGATTGGGGTGGTTTTAGCCCAAGACTCTTCAGGCAGGTTCTACTGTTTCCCAAGAATCTTCGGGATGAGGCCCAGGTGTGTGCGGGAAAGATGTGCGGTTGTGAGGCCCAGGTGTGTGCGGTAGGGATACGTGGTTGTCTGACCTAGGTGTGTGTGGGCGGGATGTGTGGTTGTGAGGCCCAGGTGTGTGCGGGTGGGGAGAGTGTGGCAGCATCAGGACGTTCACTGTTAGGAAGAGCAACTAACTTCTAGGAAATGGTTCGGGGTACCCAATACTCTTGTTCTTATATACTACTACCTGTTGTGATTGTGTTTTTTGTGAGTGTGGCTGGTGAGGTTGGGTGGATGGAATTGCTTGATAGGTTTCTTATGTAGTTCTCAAGAGACATTATGATGTATCCCCACTTGTGCAAGAGAGGTTTAGGTTTCCCTACTGAGTATACTTGTATGCTCACCCTACATTTACTTTCAGGTTTCCAGGAGGACTACCAGTGCCGTGTGCGACCCTACTAGTCAGATAGTTGGAGTTGTTGCTGTTGATGTACACTTTTTTCTTTTGGTATTGTACTTTTGATCTTTCCTTTACTTGTTCCTTGTTATAAAATTTTTTAAACATGAATGTGGGCTTGGTTTGGGTTTATTTCTATACACTTGTTCTTTTCCTTTTTGGTGGTTGACTTGTCCTATATCCCGATCTTAAAATAATAAAAGGGTAATGCCTCCCATATTTGTGAAAACTCATACCCTTGGTGCTAGTCTCCAACCCGGGGCCTATTGGAGGAGGGACTCGGGGGCCCTTATCTCCCTTTCACCATTGCCAGCTCAGGAGGGGCATCTTTGGTGGGAGGGGGTCATGACATAGAACTTATTAATGATGGGTTTAGTAAAAAAAGTGATATATACATAATAAATATTAAAAATAAATGATATTTTATATAATTTACTTAACTTTTATTTAAATTTGAAATAAAACTGAAATTACGATCATGTGTACATACAGTATATCATCTCCACGAAGGGTGTATTTTAGTGTATATCAACAAATTTAATGTATTAATCTAAATAAATGTATAATCAATATATATGAGATTTATATAAAGGTTACTTTTTCGGTTAGGATTTTACCATGATCTATGTAACAAGAAAAACATATTACAAATCGTAACATATTTGAAAAAAGCTTTTGTTACCCTATGTGAGACATTAATATGATATTTAAATAAATGGGTTGCAAAAATGTCAAGATAACATCATATATGATATGATATATATAAATATTGATCAAAAATATTTTTATAATATAATTATATTTATTTTATTGAGGATTTAATTAATACAATAGATGTCATCAATTTTCGTAAGAGAATTCAATCTCAAATTTTAATTCAGTGAGGCACACATTATATTCAAAACATATTTTTTCTATGTGGTGAATATATTTCCAATTAAAAATATTTATTATTTTAATCCCAAATATTATGGGTATTAAAATATCAATTTTTTGATTTTCCTTTCATGGTGTTTTAAGTTAAAGAGTTATCAAACTGGTAAGGTATTTTTGTCTAAATTTTCTTTCTTTGAGATGTATATTATGTTATGAACCAATATTATTTTATGAGAAGTATATAAAACCAATTTTGACATTAATATACATAAATTAATCTCCCACTTGTTATCTTAAGTTTCATTTTTTTCTTCCTTCATTGGGATTATGAATCAAATTAACCGACGTTTTAAACTAATTATGATATATTATCATCATTTATTTGGATCATTTATGATTAAGTATCCAATATTAAAATCCCATGATATACATATCAATAATATTCATGAATATTCTTATCCTATAGTTATTCATTATATCTACAATTAATGGTACGAATATCTACTATTTATTACTTAAAATTTTTATTATTTGTTATAAAAAATTCTCTAATTATTTAACTCTTCTGTCAAAAATATATTTCATTCTAAGAAATTTCTTTTAAAATGTTCTAAAAATGTTTTTACAGTCTTATTATTTTTAGGAATACATATCTAACTATTTTTTAATATTTAATATAAAAAAATGTTTTGAAATAAATATTCATTTCATTTTCCACACAATGATCCTTTTCCTTTTACCAAATATATTAATGGAAACGTTTTATTAAAGACCATGACATCCAAAAAAATCTAATTTAATGACCAATAATTTCATTGAATCATAATTCATAATATTTCAGGGTAATTTCAAATAAATATTTTATAAATTGTTTTTAAATAATTTTCTAATTATAAAATATTATTTTCGTCAATAATTATTTTATATTATCATTCCAAATTATTTCACATATATGGGAAATATTTTTGGTGTTACCAATTTCTTACTATGGAAAGGATGCAAGTGTACCCTTCATATTAATTGTTTGAATGGTTCATTTTTTTCCTAGATGTATATTTATGAATCCCATTTATCGTCCACCAATTATACCATGAGTAAATTATTTTGAAATTATCTTCTTTTATATGCATATTGTATTAGTAAATTATTTTGAATCCATTTTGATTTCAATTGTTTATGATATGGAGAAATTTTTATGATTCCCATTTCATTTCATGGGTTATGATTTATTGAATTTTTATTATTTTTTTGTACCCATAAATACTATCATTAATATTTGATATGTAAGACATATATCACGCTCTAATACGTTAGGTAATAATTAATATGTCGTCATTAATAATGGATAGGAATAGGATGTGAACCAGGTTCAGTATGAGAATCCTATAATTGGAAATGAACAAGATTTAATAAAAAGTCATTGTAATAGGGAGTCAACCAAATTCAACAAGACATGGCTCAAATGTGTTGTATTGTCTATTCAGTAATGGTCATTGGACACTATGATAGTCTTGGTAGTGATCCTAAAATAATATAGAAATAATTTTCTAAACTCATGTGTATGGAATAAATTCAAGGTCTTATGAAAATTTGCTTCTCTCATGGATCATTTTCATTTATTCCCTTTTTATTTATATATAAAGAACTGTCAATAATTATTCCTTGACCCATGCTTATATTCTTTGATGCACACAGGTATTATTATTAAATTTCATTATCATGATCTCATACACTAATGTTTAATTTATGCTTATGTTTAACCCTTGATTATAATTACTAAGCATCTAAGATCACCTTTTAATATATTTACATTCACGAGGTTATGAATAAATGTATTATGTATGATATGTCTAGGAATGGTTAAATTTTTGAAGAATGTAGTGGAGATGATGTAGCACACTTGGGGACCTATGATTATTTTTCCCCATTTTCAAAAGAACATAACAATTACATCCCTCACACATGTTTTTGTGTAATGTAATAAAAAATAAAAAATAAAATAATATCTATGTATGAATAGATAGTTCCACTATAGTTGGTATCAAAGGATAAGGTTTGTTAAACTCTTTTAATTATAATGAGAATACATTATTGAAATCCATAAGGATATTTCCATGAATAATTCTATGTATTAATAAAAGTATAGATAAATGTTTTAAAATATTGGTAAAGGATATATGGAGTGATTTTCAAGAAATTTAATCCATGCATTAATAGTACAGGTGTATGTGGATTAGGAACATATGTACCTAGGGGTAAGATCTCCAAAAACATTTTATTGATCTATAGTAAATAAAAAACGAGTAAATTAAAATGGGTATTCATGTACACCTATTTTAACACTCCTAGGGGTTATGCATTGGAAATTTAAAAACTATTTATGAACTGTCATAATTAATTTAAATAGAATATTTCAATGAATGGATTATGATAATACTATTGCATCTTATATTCAAGAATGTGTCATTATTTAGATATTATAAAAGTTATTTCTCATGATTATGTGATTCCATAATATGATTGTTGTTTATTAATATTGGATTTTTTGTTTTAGTGAATGGTTGAAACCTATAGGAACAACATTAAGGGTGAGTAAAATGTAATATGAAATAATTTTCATCCAAAAAAGACAATCGTTTTAGGAGATACAAAGAAAAACATTGTTTTTATCCTCACAAAATGTTTACAATTGATTAATGTTTCTAGATATCCAAAAAAAAGAGGGGAAAAATTCCTTTTTGTATATAATTAGACAATGTCAACCTTCCTTCAGTAGATTTTATTATACACTAGTAGCTGAAAAATGGATATATACTAATGAAAAAATATTGTTCATGGTCCGTTGTTCATAACATGAAAGACTTAATTTATACCATTTTTTTGAAGGAAATAAATGGTGTTCTATTGATTAGAATATAAGGAAAAATTATGAAATTGAAACCATTTATTGGGATGAGTTCCAGGAAATATTTTTTAATATCATCATCTTTCATATGCGTTGTACAAAGATGCTGAAGGAGTTCCTCAAGCTTAATAAAAAAGTTTATGAATTTGTTGGTACATATGAGGAAAATTTAATAATTGGTTCACGGATTTCACATGTATTATCATTCAATATTAATATATGGTTTATTTTTTCTTTAGTTTCCTAAAACCAAGTATTCAAATGGTTTAATCCATAAAATACACCAGTTGAAATGAATATTCTTTTATATATTCAACCAGTGTTTAAATATAGTATGGAGTTACGTATAAATGTAAAAAAATAATGATAATAAAGATGGTGTTCAATGTAAAATAAAAAAACATATAGATAAGAAGATGATTTTTCATGAATTCTCAATGTGATGGAATAATCATAGAGGAAATTTTCTATGGGGGTATAGTAAATTAGTTTAGTTTTGAAGTTATTATAGTTGATAAATATATTTATGAAGGGATAAGAATATGATCAAAAATTATTTTAATGCATTGAATGTTTCACAGAGTTCACCATACACATATTAAATAGATCATGTGTAAGGGGAATAATAATTATATAAACTAGTGACCAAACCCAACCACAACGAAAGATGCTCAAAACCATCATACTCATATGTCTTTGGGTAAAATGAAATGTCATTCGATCATAGTTTCTGATTAGGGGTGCTATAATTTCATTTTGAAAGGTACACATTCTATCCACTCTAGAACTATTCATATCATATTTGACATTGTATCTACCAACTCATTCATATATGAAATGATTTTCAATTGTATCATCATTCCACCCAAATTATTTGATATATAATTAGTATTGAAACCCCTTAAGGGTATGATTATTATATATCAAGTATATGATTCCATTACATAATACATCAGTGTATTTTTCTTCCTGAAAATCAATTCAATATTCATCAAGTAGAATTTGATGTTATTTGAGGTGTGGATTGTATTTTCCAGATAAATACAACATTAATTTATGAGGAAGGGAAGTCAATTTTTTTATTCCAATCCATCTTATGATCATGTATACATGTGGAGATAAGTATTACCATATGATGAAAATTACATCCATAGATCAAGTTCAAATTGTTTGTTGATCTGAAATGGTTGGGGAGAAACTCAATATCTATGATATACCTATTATACTGTAATTTGTTGGTGTATTTATGTAATGGTTTTCTATCCTTCCACTAATAAATGATGTTGAGTTCTAAATAAAACACCACCCTTTTTCCACTCCAATTTCATAGACTACGTATAGAATGGACCCAATTGAATTATGGAAATTAAAGAAGAAACACCAGGAAAATAGTGGAAAGGGATTCATTTAGTCAAACACGTCACTATTGGATGTACATATACTTTTTTAGAAATAACAATGGATCAATAACACCATACATTATGTACATAGATCTAAACATATTCAAAATTTAGAACAACTATCCTCCTCCTCATATTTAAAACATTTTGATCTACAACATAGAGTACTATATATTTCCATGATTGAATTGGATTCTAGATTTTATCAATTGAGGGCCAAGAAGTAGGATATAAATAAGAAAAAAATTCTTTATATGGTATGGACATTATTAATATATTGTGAATAAATTGGTTAATATTAATTCATATACTATCATAATGTATATAAATTAAATATTACTTATAAAATACCTTGATAAGTATGTGGTTGTATTTATATAAGATATTAATATACATTCAATGATCATATAATGGAATTAAGATCAAATGATAAATGTACTAATAACCCTACATAGGGATAAAATATCTGAAAATTTTAAAAATATTTAATTTATTTATAGAAATCGTTATTTTTTGTCACATAATACTAAGGGACTGTATATTAGTATATACATTAATGAAAGATTCTATTGAATGTTGGGCTAGACCAACCATAGTGGTTGAGGTCCATATTATTCCTGGTATCGTATGATATTATCAATGGTTAGTGAATAATTTCACTGTAATATCTAATTTGTAGACCATGTTCACTCATAATGGAGCCAAGTTCCTCTTGATAGATGAATCTGTGGAAAATTTCAATTTTCCATAGAGAATATTAGTCATCGCACCAATGAATAAATTACTCTAAAGTATAGATGTGTTTCTATAAAATAGTGACAAATCCAAGAGGGTATTGGGATGTGTTCTTCTAATGAAGGAATTGGTTATAGATATTTCTTCATAAAAATAGAATTATGAAGGCCAAAAATAACAAACTCGTGATTTGGAGTTAATTATAGTAATTTTTTCATTAAGACTATAGAGGAATTACCATAATGAAGAAATGTTATATATATATACTGATAATAAAATTTTAATGGATTTATTCACATATAAGGATTCTAACCTACACCAAATACGTATGTTTCATATGATTAATGATTATAAAGTCACAATATACTACCACCATGGGAATGTTAACAAGGTGCCTGATTGGTTGATCTGAAAGGATCATTATAGATTATCCACGATGAGGATAAAAAAAATGTGTTGATGATGTTTCAATTTAAAAAAATTATCTTTAGTTCCATTCTCATATACAACAGTACTTTTATTACTAATGAATTTGAATTAAATTGAATTTTAGGAAGTTATTATGTTTCAGAATATTTATTCTAGATTTATATTCATGTCATTGGTTTTCTTGGAGTATTTCATGAATTATTCAACATGGGTTTAAAAGATTTTTGTAAACACTATTCAAACCATACATCATTAAGTGTAGAATAAGGAATGGAAACCCTATTATAGAAACAACATGTATTGATAATATAATAGGAATTATTAGGACTGCATAGTTTAGGAACCCTACATTTGGAATCTACACTAAATTTATGGAAGCAAATGTTGGGTGAATCAACCATTCTTTTGTGATAAACCATACATTATCAATCCCATGTTTGTAGTTTTATTCATCATGTAACACTATGTTTAACATTTAAATGACTCATTCTTTTAATCTGAAATAGTATTAAATATTATTGAAATTATATTGATGAATTAAAGATCGTTGAAATTCTATTTTATGACTAATTTGAAGACTCAATATTATTTAATTAAAATTCCTTATTCAAAATATAAAACCATTTAAATTTTTATGAAATGTTATGGCCTCTCATGAATGTTTTTGAATTCATATATTAATGATTTATTATGCGATATTTTTCGAGCTGTTATGACCTTGATCTAATCAAATTATAGTAAAAATATAAGGATTCTCTTCATGGAAAAGATATAAAAATATACAAAAATTTATATTAAAAAAATGTGTCATTTCCTACAGAGTTACACTATGTAGATATACCTATTTTGGTCATTCAAGTCACTACTTTTTCTATAATTACTACTCAAATTTTATCATTAAATATTATTCTAACCAAAATGAAGAAGAAATTTTTAGAGATAAAATTTGGATGCATATGTGTTTATACATTTTTTTCTATTTTCTATATTTTTACATGATGAAATACTACCCAACATTGATTATCTATTTTCTTCTATAAATTATTAATTATCTGAATATATCTCTCAGTTATTACTATAACTTTGATGTTTATTAATTATTCCATACAAAATCAATATCTACAAATGTTTTGGAGTTTTTGCTGCTTAGAATCGTTTATGGTTAAGTGTCAGCTTCTTGTACTAAGTTGTACATTTACAGTTCCTTGGAAAAGAAACTTAAGGCTCTTTATTTCCTTATTTTTATGGTATCATCTTCTTGCACTAATTTTTTTATTAAAATTTATCAGATAAAAGGACCTAATGAAAATCAACAATCTCATGTAGTTGAGGGTTTGTGGAGTGATCTAAGTGATCATTCATCCCCAAACCAATATACATTAATGTGTTCATTTCTTTTATTTGTTTCTATGGCTCACTCGTCATTTGTAGAAATTGAATGTATTACTGCACAATAATAGAGGTGTTATGAATATATCAATGTCTTAAAAACCACCAATCACCCTAGATATTGTGTTATATTCACCATCATTATCATCTCTACCTAACCATTTTTATCAAAGGTATGGTTACACTACTATAACTTCTTCTTGAATTTTTTTTCAAACTGATAACAATTATAGACATCAAAGTAAGTGATCTATTGTAATATTTCATTTTTTTAAATACATTTATGTTTTTGTATTTATTTGATACTATTAGTTACATTCAATGGATACACTAAATCTAGAATTTTATATTAGATATCAACATGTGGTATTAAAAGACTCCATGGAATATTTACTAGAACATGCAAGAATGAGTTGAGTATTCTTTTGAAGACATTGTGAAATCGATGATTCTAAATAAGGTATCTTGAAAATCTATGTTCAACATTATAATAATAATTATTATGGTTTTTTGAAGTACTATATGACTATTTATTTCAAAAATCACAGAATAAGGTTTTATATTATGGTTTTTAAGGATTATGAGATTCCCAAGTAATGATTATAAAACTGAAATGATAAATAATAAAGGTTATATAGTCTCAGTTCAAAAGCAATGAATTCTATTGTGTCTGATTTATGAACTGATTAATTCAATCAAGTATGTAAATTTCCTACTACATAT
Source organism: Viscum album (assembly GCA_963277665.1). Classification (NCBI taxonomy): domain Eukaryota; kingdom Viridiplantae; phylum Streptophyta; class Magnoliopsida; order Santalales; family Viscaceae; genus Viscum; species Viscum album. The sequence goes on along the minus strand of OY728131.1, from coordinate 1,211,418,540 downwards.
TATATGAGGAAAATTTTTTTATATTTCTATGAATGAAAATAAAATAATAGAAATATAAGGTATAAAACTATGATAATTGCGTTTGTTACATTCAGGATGCATGACTGTGAGACTATAACCCAATAAATTGAACATTGACATAGATTTTTATTAATATTTTTTTGTAAGGAATCCAATATCACAATTAGAACACATATTAATATTACTCGTAGTACTATTCTCTAAGTGGAATAGAATACATGAAGTTGTACATAAATCAACACATGTGAAAAAAATTTCAATGTAGGAGTTGATTGGGACATTAATGATGTATGAAGTTGAGATGTTGGATGAAGTAGAATATCATATAACAAGTGATGATGATGCTCTCAAAACAATTATGTATGAATAATCTAATCCATATAATCAAAAAAATGATAAATATTTATCATATCTTGATTAGAAAATTTACGTACTATATATAATGAAAATAAAAGGGACTAATAAAAATAGATGATGTGAATGAAAGGAAAACAGACATAAAAAGGATAACTTTTCGTTAATCAAAAATAAAACAAATAATAATTATAATAGAAAAAGGAATAATGTTTTGAAGGACACATGTAATAATACTATTGGTTTTAATGATGAATCATTTATAGATTTTAATTATGAGCATAAAAAAAGAAAATTATATGTCTTCCGGCACATACTGATCATGAGGTACAATCTTCATACTCTCAAAACTATCTTATGATGAAATAAAAATGTGTCTAATTCTTCTCAAAAATAAATATGAATCATTGAATAATTTCTATAAAAAATTGATGTTTTATGATGCTCTTCTATTAGATAAATAGAAATTTTCAAAATATATTATAGATTCAAATTCTAATTCTTCTTAACATTATAGTAAATTTCATGAAACTAAAATCAATATATTATTCAATAAAATTGATAATTTAGAAAAAATATCTATTACACTGATAAGATAAAACTATTTAAATCAAATCCTTGGAAAAAAGTAAAATAACCAATGAAAAATTTGGAATATGAAGTAATGGTGAAATAGAAAAAATATATAAGAGTTATTTTCATTTCTTGTTTAAATATCCAAAAAAATTCTACTATTAAATGTTTTTATTATTATAGTAATGGTCATTATGAAAATTATTTCTATATTAGTTAATGTAAAATTAATTCATTTTTAAAATTAATATTTTTCAAAAAAATAAATTACATGATTAGTAAAAATCTTAATCAAAATAATCACGTTTCATTAACTAGAAATATATTTTCTAACATTGTAGGAATCAAACACATATAGGTACCAAAAATGTTACATTCATTGAATTATTACACCTATAATATTCATTATTAATCCTATAAGTGGTCAATTGATTGATATATTTGAATGTGTCTATAAAAGGATTGAGCGACTTTTATGTAGTTTGTTATCAAAAAAATCCTTAGTACTAAAGTCAGTAATTCTATAAATATTTCATTTTTAATTTTAATACAATTATTATATATTAATATATTAATATTGGTTGAGAATGATATTTTTCAATGATTAATAAATTCTCTTCTTTTTGATTTAAATCATGATTAAGTTTGTGATGATTATATAACTATTTTTAAAAAAAATTAAATATTTTTCTTTGAGAAAATAATATATTTTTTATGTAGTGTTTATATTTTTTGGGACATTTTTTAATATTTTACATTTTATTCATAAAATTTTATTTTTTAATAGACGATGAATACACCTCTAACATAATATTTAATGACTTTTCTATATTTTTATACAAAATAAAACGAAACCTCATCTTCATTATGTTATATCTTAACATTTTATTATATTTTTAAAACTATTAAATTATAAAGTCACCCTGTTCAAATAATCTTGTTCATAATTTTATATAAATATAGACATAAAAATACGAATGGATCAATTAAATCATTTTTAGAATAAATTCATCCTTAGAAAATAATGAACGGTAATCTTTATGACTTGACAGATGAACAATATGTTTCTTATATTATTTTTACATTTGAAAATTCATCTAAAAGAAATATAGAAATTAAAATTCATGAAGAACATGAATTGTCTACTTCTCATTTTATTTATGAAATTATTCTGTTCAAAATCATCACATTAAATGAAGAAAAAAGTGGAGTTTAAAACTGTTTTGGATTAATATAAAATTTCATATAAAGATACATAGAAACATATCCATCAAAAATGGTTTTTCATTTTTTATAAAAAAGTGTATCAATATATAAAAGTCATTTTGATCTCAAAATCAAACAGTGATGTTTCCTATGTAAAAATTTCATGTCAAATGGAGTTTCTCAAAAAATAGGTCTCTATAAATCTATTAAATGATATGATGAAGAAGTTTCTAGTTGATCGGTTTTGATAATAATCATATCAAAGAACTAATGATGTTTGAAATAGATTGAAAGAGAAGTCTCGATTATTATCTGGTTTAGGTGAAACAAATTAATGTTTCGGATGTTCAGAAAAATTGCATCCTCCTTTATAACCCATTGTTTTTTTTCATCTTTCCATTTAATATCAAATTTATTTTTTTTCAAAATATATTATTTAATAAAAACACTAATTATTTGTTATTTGATAATTCATATTTTCCTAACTCATCTTACATGATCATGTATATAATATTTAATTGTCTCCTAAAAATATTATTGGGAAAAATAATAATTTTATTTTACTTATACAGAAGTTTAGTTTTAATTTTTGCTTCTAAAAAATTATTCAAATAAGTTATATATTAATCCATAAATAATACTATATGATATTATTCATGGCGAGTTTTAAAAAAATAATTTTAATCATTAAAATATTATGATAGAGTTTTTTTATGCTTGAATTTTGTAAAAGATTACTTCAAATACTCTCTACTCTAATCATTTTTTTGTAAAAAAAGGAAGAGAGGTGTTTGTTTATTTTTTTAATGTCTTATAGGAGGATATTTATGAATAATATTATTTAGTTTCAATTTTGATTATTATATTTTTATATATATCAATCGTGAAATATGAGAGATGTTTTAATCATTAAAATTGGGGAGCTGTTTATATATAAAGGGATAGTGGGGGATAAGTTTTTATTTGTAAATAAAATAAATATTAAATAAAAAAGAAGATAAAACTATTTTTTTATATTCTATTTATTCGTGTGTATTCTGAAATAAAATTTTTTGTTATTTTTATGAATGTACAGGCTCAACAATTTCATCAATTCTGTTTTGTTTTAATTCTCAAAACACCCAAATTTATATTTCTAATTAATTTAAATTTAAGTGGATTTAGGAAATTATTATTCATCCGAATATTTATTCTAAAATTATTTTCATGACATTAGTTTTCAATGAATATATGTTTAATTATTCTTGATGTGTTTAAACATATTCTTGAAACACTATTCATGCCCTAGGTCTATAAGTGTAATGAAGGGAATATAAGAACTTTATTTGAAATTGAACGTATGGATTATATACATTGTGTCATTATTAATGTAAGGTTCATGAACGCTAAATTCATAGTCAAACCTAAATTTGATGATGAAAACATGTTGTGCATCAGCCCTATATTTGTTATCAATAGTAAATTATCAACCCTATATTTTGAGTTTTGTTGTCACGTGATGAAAAAATATATTTGATTATTAAATGACAATGTATTAAATCATAAATAATATTAGTGATTTATGAAGTTGTCTTGTGAGATGTAGTGATATTTTCAAATCTATTTTCATACATATTCAAAGGCTTGTTATGATTGTTTTAAAGGATCGTATTTGTAGTAGTAAATCATTCCTCTTTCTAAACTAAGAAATAACCTATCTCGAATGTTTTTCAATTCAAATATTCTTGACTTATAGATAAAATTTTATGGATCTAGTTTGACATGAATCTATTCCACCAATAGTATATATATCAATAATCTCTTCATTGGGAATATATGAATATAGAAGAACTGTGATATACCTAAAAATCCTTTGGTCATTTCCTTCAAATATAAAATTTGGAGACATACAAGTATTGACTGGACAATTCGCTATTTTTATTATCATTTATACTACACATTATCATTACAAAATGTTTTTAAAGAAGGATAAAGAATTTTAAAGTTATAAACATGTGATACATAAATTATTAAATATATGTTTGGTGTTTTCTACATCATTGTTTGAAGATATCACAAACAATGTTGAAGATATATATTATACATTGAATTATTAATGATTTGAATACATATATCAATAATTACTAAAATTATGACATTAAATATGAATTACAAACAATGTAAATATCTATTTATTTGGTTGAGTTTTGACTTCTCAGACTCAGTCATACTTATTTGTAATCATCTTGTACTAATCTATAGATTTACAGTTCCTTCTAAAAGAACCTGAAGTATCATTAAATCATTATTGAAAATGTGTCAACTACAGGCATATAGTTTTTGATAAAATGTATTATGATAAGAGGACCTATTTAAAACCACTACGCTTGTGGATTTAATTTTTTATGGAGTTGACTAAGGAAAATGTGTTCCCTAAACAACTTTACATTAATTTATTCATTTCCATTATTTTTTTATGATTCTTTCTTGTCTTTATGAAAAAAGAAATAAAAATGTACCTAATAAGAGATGTGTTCTAAACATATTAATGTTTTTAAAACCATAATTAACCCTATCTATGTATTTTGTTTTTCAATATCATTCTGACCTAACAAAATCATCCAATATTTCTTTATTTTCAGAGTACGGATCTTGAAATCCAAAAGGGGAAAAGATACCTTTCAAAATTGAATATTCAAAAATATATCCATGTAATGATTAAATACACACAGAAGAAATAATTATTGTTACAAATGATGGCTACAAATGTTCTTATGTTTTTTCTTGATCTAAATGGAATGATAGGTTTCATGAACCACAGTTGAGTTCCTTCTAATGTAGACATGACTAAGGTGTTTTTAAAGGCTTTTCAAAGTTCATCATTCTCTATTAACTCTATAGTTAATGAGATTTAGAGACAATGGAAATTAAAATTAAGGTTAGATAGATGTAAGAGGGATATAACTGAGTTTTTTATGGTGTTTGGTGTGTTTGTAAGTTGATATAGAAATACACCAGTCTAAGTGGAAATTTCATGCATTCCCAAATATGAATGGAAAATAAAAAAATATCACCATGGATTGTGTCATTAAACTCTAAAAATGGTCTTATGAGAAAAATAGTATAGGGGTTGTATTTGATCACATATTTTGGTCAATACACTTTATCTTAATCGTAGAGGATTTATCTTAGGATCAACATACCATGATATACCTAAATCACGTTGTAAGGTTTCCTAGAGTGCCACATTCTGTTGTATATTATTATGATCTGAGGTTTACCATAAAAAATTTTGAGGTCTCCTATAATTCAATAATACAAATTTTAGATTATTCAATATATATCACCCTCTGATAGATGGTTATTCTAAAGGAAAAAATTAAAACCAAAGATGATATTTTCCAATATTTTTTATTAGGTTTCAAATGTTCTTGGGATAAAAACCATCTTCATATTGTTTTTTAATGGAATAATATAATTAAATTATTCCTTATAATAGATCATTATTCACACCTAAATGGAAATAAATGTAAATCTCTCACTTTTTAGAATGAAGTTGCAAAAAGAATGATAGTGGGACATGAAATAGCTAGAAAAATAGAAGAGATGATTAGATCGATTCAGTAACATATCAAGACAGATTATTGTCGACATACAAAATGTAAAAGTTGATGTCTTGGTCTATAATTTTATGTTAGTGAGAAGTCCATTCTAAAAAATTACCCAGGGATTAATTCTATACAATTCATGAAGAATGGTAAACTATGACCTTTGTATTCTAGTCCCTTTAAAATTCATGATGATATTAGGATAGTAGAATATTTCATGGTTCATACAACAAACAGGTCTCATTTAATATTATTTTTGAATGTATGTATCATGTTGAAGTATATACCAATACCTTCACATGTAATGCTCTAATTGATCATACCACCACAAGAATATAATTTGTTTGAGGAAATCCTAGTGGAGATCCTTTATTATAAATAAATAGTTTTATGAAACAAGCCCACTTACCTAGTCAACTGTTTGTGGAAAAACCACCCTTTTGAGGATTAAATATGGTAAAATGAGGACATAGTGAAGAAGATGCATCCATATTTATTTTTATTAGGTTGACTAATTTTGATCTGGAAATTCATTTTATGGGGGGTGGAATGTAACACCCTGAGTTTGTATCAATTTTTTTTAATTAAAATAATTTTTATTGTTAGATTGGGTTATATATAAATCCATGTTGGGATTTTTCTGAATGAAACAATATCTTATATTATATTATTGGAATCAGTTAGATTTAATAAAACCCTAATATATTATTAATATATTTATTTAAATAGAACTGTTAAAACATATTCCTTGAACATATTGATATGTATATTTTTAATTAATTTTTTTATATGATGTAATATTGTTTTATATAATGAAAAAATATTGATAATAAAATTCATAATATTCAATAAATTCTTTATATGTTTCAAAAATACTATTTTATCAGAAGAAATGATTTTATTTGTTTTTATAAAAATAAATAAATTATTTTCAAAATAATTACAAATTTTAATATGAAAAAATAAAATTTATTTTTTAATTAAAATTGAAAAAATGATCTTAGGGTGAATTTGTGGGATTTTCTAAAAATTCTCATTTTTTATGAATATATAAAGATATGGATTTATAATTTAAAAAATCCATATCTATTAATTTATTTATAATGTTATATTAAATTTTAAATTTATTATTGGGTATAATTTATTCAATTATATATTTATTAATCCAATTTAGATTATTTAAATCAATGCCATGTTGAAATTTTATATATTAACCTTTTGAGGATTTGATCATTTTCTTTAAAAAATCACGTTCTTATCACATCTATGGGATTTATCATAAAATAAATTTTAAAAAATCTATGAATTAGATTTGGAAAAAATGGATTACATATATTAAATATTAATTATATTTAATTTATAATAATCAAAAAATAATTTATGACAAAAAATAAAATTGAAATTGTACAAAAATCACCATGGTTATGGTAAAAAAATATTTACCAAGGGATCAATTGAAATGAAAAGGGAAGAAATTACTTATAATATTTTATTAAAAAATATTAAATATCAATATTTACAACCATCTACATTTAATTATCTAGAATAGTTCATGTTGAATACTTTTTCAATATGAAATATTTGTGGGCACTCACATCTTTTCAAAAATACCCATTATGTCCTCTCCCATACTTATAAAAGGCTACCCCTCTCTTTAATAATTCACACCATCACACATATTTGGATTAGAAAATACATACAAAAAATAACTTTTTAAATTCCATCACCTCATCCAAAAATCATTATTTTCTGAAAAAAATAAATCCTATGAATGTTTTTAGTACAAAACTAAGGAGGATACATTCAGAAGTGGTGACATTCATAAATGGGTATTTTTGTTTAATTTCTTCCTCCACCATATCCAATAATTTTTATATATTTATATTTTTATATCCAAAGTATATTCCATATACTTTGACTTTTATATGTTCTTTTAATGACCTTAAACCAACTTCAATTCTATCAAATGGGTCATGATATCATTGTTCCTTTGTATTAAAAACTAACACCTCATAATCTGATGTCATGTGTTATTTCATTAATACCAATCATAAATAGTTATGATAAAGGATTATAATTTATATATAATATTAATGATATTTTTAGTTTTATTTTTATTTCTTAATTATTATATCACACATATATTCATGGTTTTCGTTTTCTGAATATGATAACGTCGTTTGTATGTATTTCATAGTACCAACTCACGAATCGATGTGATTCATTCATGCATCACATGGAATCTATTATAGAAATGGTTAATAAAAATAGTATATATAATTTATTTAAAAAATAATATTCAATGATAATTTATATCTTTAATTTTATCTTCATTTAATCTGACAAGAAAATGGAAATAGTGTTCATGAGTGTATACAGTGTACTATCTCTTTATATGTAATTTTATATTTTCTATCACTAACTTTAATGAATTATGAAAATTTTAATATAAACAAAACATATATTATATTTATATCATGTTTATAATTATTGATTTTATGTAACCATTATCAATGTAATAAAACGAAAATTATAATAAATCAACATATATATATATACATGAAAAACAATTCGATTATTACCTGAGACAGAACATTAACATGGAATTATAAATAAACTAGTAATTAATGGTCACTATAAAATTATATATCATATATATATATATGAATATGGTACTATAATAGTTGTATAATGATATTATAGTTATAATACTTGAGATTATAATGAGTACTACAGATGTCAGGAATTAATGTAATGGATTTTTTACTCGGTTCATTACATCGTGAGGAACAAGTCTTATTATCCAAAAATTTATTTTATGTGATGTTTAAAAAGGTTTCCAATGTATTTTATGATTTTAATGAGTAAAATTATATGGATTTACATATCTATTTTTTGGTTTCTCATTTTATAACTTCTTAGGTCTGGATGCCACCTGACTGTGCTCTGAGCCCAGTTGGACATATGGCTTCAAGCACATCTCCCAAAATTCCAATGGCTTCTAACTAGTAGGGAGGGCCTAGGTGATGATAATGGGGAGACTATGAAATCTTTGGAAGAGTATAAAAACATGGAAATAATAAATAGGCAGTGGATTCATTAATACCATGCAACATAACTAAGCATCGAATGACTGATAAAATAAATAAACAGATGTCATAACATATAATTATGACGCTACATGTCACATGCTATATAAAAAAATAAAAATATGATACATTTTATTAATACATGAAACATATACCAAAATTAAAAAAGTAACAAAATATAATCAGAAGCATCATAATCCTGGGCTTGGCCCTATGCTCTCCTACTCCTAAAAACAATCAAGGACCCGTAGAGGGTTCTTACCCTTATCAACACATACAACAACATAATCTATTTTGGCCCAAAAAGATAACTCAAATAGGAGGTGAGAATAAATTCTTGTTGGAAACCACCCATGATATATGCTAATATGTCCGTGAATAAATATGACAAGCCTTGTACAATAGTTAACATAGTAAGTTAGGAATTACTCAAAATTAAAGAGTCCTACAAGGACACGATTCCATTTAACTTCATTTAATTTTATTAATTAATTCTATTAAATATAATTGTATAAGTATCGAGATCCTTAATAATCATGTAAATCCATGTGTAAAAGTATTCACAACAAAAACAACAAAAGGCCACTAAAACATGTAAGTGAATACCAAATCCAAGCTTGTATTTGTCTTGGTAGGAACATTTATTATCAATCATTTCATTATTTTATTATAAGTAAATGTTGACTAATGAAAAATAAATAGCTAAAAAAAGATCCTCACCTTTGTATCCCCCATTAGATTCATGATTCGCTCAGAATTTAAAAAATTATCCATGATCTCGACTACTACATATATGGTTTGATCTTGACTTTTCATGATAATACCCTCTTGAGTCTGTCCATGGTATTTTAATTGAGGCCTCGATTCATCCAACTAATAATGTGAAATAATCACATAATATTGACCATTCCTTTTAGCCTAAGTCTATGGAAAGACCATTACTATTTATTTAATTATCATTTCACATAAGAAAAAATAGATCTAAATTAAATGTATTACAACGCTTCATCATTTATAATTTATGTGAGAATATATCATATATCAAGAAACACATGTAAATTAAACTATTATATGGTTCGATATTAATCAACTCACATATCCATTTCATATAACAATCATGTCCTATAATCTAAACCATTACAAGGCCATGATATGACAAAGCTCAGATGTGAAACTTCAAATTGGAGAAAAACATTCAAAACATGCTTCAATAAGAACATGTATAACATAGGGTAAAAGAGAAAATCACTAATCGAAAATGCTTATTAAAAAAAAACAATTAAAACTTAACACAATTGAAATTCCATTTAATAACCATAATTATATTCAATAACCCAAAACTGTAAAAAAATTCATTCTTCATTGGCATCCTAGGCCAATTGGCCATAAATAGTCATCGATGGGATAAATACCCACGGGGTGGCCCTAATTCTAAGAAAAAAACATAATTCATGAATAAGAACTCATTTTCAATTACATTATCATTGATAGGAAAAAATAGACCAATAATCAATTAATGTGACACCCCCAAATGGGTGTACGACACTCTGGCCTATATAAACAGCTTGGAAATTAGCAAAAGCCATGAGACCACCAACCTCATGGTATTATGACTCTCCACATCTATCATCAGCCTCTAATTAAAACTTAAATGGAGTAGATATACAAAAAAAATCATAAACACACAATACTGGATAACTAGGATAAGAGATGAAATACTATAGAATAGATCATGAGGAATTGAGAGCTCACCGAGGTGATTCCAATACATCTGATAGCATTGGAATCAGAGATCGGATGATGAAACAAGAGGACACTCTATATTAGGATCGCTTGGGTGTGATGTTTGAAGAATGAATGTAGAGTTTGTTATGTTTTTACAAAAACAACTCTTCTTCCTGGTTTGGAGAAAAAAATGAATAGGGAATGTGTTGGAAACTACCCGCCCTGTCCATATAGATCATGACTAGACGATTCCATGGAATGTATTGGGAAGTACATCGTGTGTGACCCAATTAAAGGGCATGAACCTAGTGTACACAGCATGTAACCCTATTTTTACTCAACTTACATAATAACTACCTAAAATGAGAATATTTGAAACTCAACTAAAGAGTCGAGTTCATAAAAAATTCCCCCTTAAATCTATTCATCGCCGAATTTTTCTTCTAAGGGTGGTGAATAATCATCTGAGAACTTCTCTCACCACTGTGATTGTACCTCAACTCCCCTCTCCTAGGTCTTATTCTATACTCAATCGTTCTATCATATAACTCATAATAATTGAATAATCTAACCATGATATAAATTCATGATATGTTCCACAATTCATATATGATGTCTCTTAAAGAATTCATCTACCTATAACTCAACACCTTTAAGTTAAAATGTGGGAGAAATGTCTTAAAAGTAACATTGAAACTATGAAACAGGGAATATGACATTCATATACCTATACCTCTTGGGTAACTACATCTGATAGGTAAATGGTTCGAAACTCACTAGAATCACAAATGGATCGATATATCTCATAGAAAACATACTCTGTCTCATGATCCTCTTCTGTAAAAACCTTGTGGAAAGACATAGGAAGACTCTATCTCTGACCTTGAACACCAGAGTTCATCTATGGTGGTCTAAAAAAGATTTTTTAATGAGACTTCTAATTAGTCATACTCTTTTGAATAACTTGAACCTATTCTGTCATATCCTGGGGAAGATGGGGTCCCAACATAGCTATAAATCATTCCTATAGCCAAAACAAAGGTGATCGACATAGCCTAACATACAATGCCTCAAATTGTGACATTTGAAAAGTAGCCTAAAATCTATTGATATATAATAACTCGATTAGGGGTATGTGTTTCTCCCTAGAACCCTAAAAACTAGGACGCATTCACAATGCATGTACTCTAGCACCTAAATTGTGCATTCTGACTGGCAATTTGTCTTGGAGTGGTTAGTTGAGATCAAAATAACCTATTTAGTGAGTTCCCTTTGTATCCTTTACCAGAAATGTGATGTAAACTAGGTGCCCCTCTCTGAAATGATAAAATACATACCCCCATGTTTTCATAAATCTCATAGATGTATGAGCTTCCAAACATGACAACACTGAAGGTTTCCTTGATAGATAGGAAGAGTGTAAACATCAAGATCCTATTAAGAACAACAAATACCAATTCATTACCACAACACCTCCACCATCAATTTTTTTTATCAAGATCACCCCTAAGAATTATAATGACTCTACCAGTGTGATTTTCTTTAACTATGTGATCTCGAAAATAACATTGGTCTTATCAGAAACCACAATGAATAATATAGTTGATCCCCTATTAATCGCATCAATACCTATCACTCAATATTTTATAGAAAGACATTGATGACTTTCACATCACACCCACCATAAACCAGTGGTGTGTTTATAATTTTGGACTCAAACTATACATTATGAATAAGAATAATAATGAGTTAAACTACTAATAGATGACTTCACCTTGAAATGCCTAGCTTAGGAGGTCGACATGTTACAACAAGACAAAACTCCTTCTTCCAAGGCACCTTGTGTCCACATCAAACCCATTAACCAAAGATCATACCTATATCTCAGTGACGCTTCCTTGTCAAACCATCCATTTATCCTTAAAAATGTTCATTACATAGAACCAATAATGGAGAAAACCAGATCCATCCCACTAGAATCATTACAGCTTTCAAAGAATCCCATCCCTACCTATAAGTCTGAGATAACCTCATTTTCATCAAATTGGAGTCCAAGGAACACACAATGGTGGTCCATAATTTCTATTACAAGTGGGACTTTGGTACATGTGAATATACCTACATATGAACACTAACTAAACCTAGAGCAGTATCCTCTTGGCAGTCACATCATGGAAAGAAACATACTTATAGAGTGTATCCATGGAATTTCTATACGAGAACCCATGAATCACATAGGATTAAATGAGCCCCATTTAAAACAACTTATCCAGCATACAACTCCTAATAAGACTTCAAACTAGCCCAATGGATTTAAACTATAACGCAATCTATAATTCACACTCCCATAGTGAAACCAAGATGATGTAATGATAGGGGAATGATCATCTCTTAATAAAGATCACACTAAGATGATTTCAAGGATCACCTGAAAAGGATATCTTAACCACTACTGGTTAACCTATAGAAAGAAACTAGGTTTCAATTTTCAACATATTATCATTTAACTAACCACAATTCCTTTTTCTTATGGAATTTCCTTGATAGTTCACACGTAACAACCAAGGTCTATTTAATACAATCATTGTCTCACAAGTACTGCACAGATAGCCAAAATGAGACAAGATCATTTTGTTATGAAAACATCAACATGAAATAAGAATCGTATGTATCAAATGTATTCAATTATAATTGACCATTTCTAATTGGTCCTTGATTATTCTCCTTATACATAAAATGAAATATTTAAATATAACCGATTTGAAGCTCCCTACCTAAGAGATTCTTAGAGGTCGATAATATGGACTTGTCACTCTCAAATTCACTATTTCAGAACTAACATAAACATGTGAGTGTCATTATACAAACCACCATCACCACATCATAACACTTGGAATAAAGGCTGAAATTAAACTAACTTTCATGTCAAAACAAACATGTTTCAGAGTGACCTCTCGTACACTTGGATGAACTTGGATCCATAAATCTACGATTACATAACTCTGAAGATAACATAGGAACATACCCAATAGCTCAACGCTGAACCATTTAACCCAATAAATGACCCGTTTTATTATTTATCACTCATCAGGTACATCCTATGTAAACATATAACACCCTATGTTTATAAAAGAAAAAAACAAGTTTGGGAAAAATTCAGAGGCTATCCACCCTATTCAAACTAGTAATAGATGGATCATGAAGTAACTGGCACAAAATCTCATCATCTGAAAAAAACCATTTATATGGTTGATAATGTACTATGTCACCCATCATTTAAGGAAGGAGTGGTTCACACGACCTCCTAAGCAGCTCACCATGCACGATGCATGTCAAACCTACTGAACTAAGAATTCATCAATGCTCATTCCCACATTAAGGGTCCAAGTATGAAAAATATCATAGCTCCAAAGCACATATATGAAAAAAATATAGGTCAACACCTTCCTCTAAGCACTATCTACTCTACCTACCCCATGGGTCATGTTTAGGTGTCATAAAATGAGAGATACTAAAAAATACCACTACGAATGATGGGTTTGTTCAATTAAAACCACAAGTATCATACTACTTGAGATCCTCCAAGTAAACAAGAGTGATGGAATCCTACATGTGATCCTTGAATGATAAAAAACATAGGCATCCTACAATTTGGATCCTCATAATGGTACATAGATGAGTTATACTACAAGGTACTCCTTAGATCAACCAATAAATGAAGGAATCCCTCATGGAAACCTTAAAAGTAACTTGTCTCACGTCCTCGTAGTCTAAATGGGAACATCCCACATGGTAAATGTCTTCAAAAGCACTCATCCAAAGAGATGGATCATATCTAATCTTAGTTCAAATGTCAAAACTAGATTAGTATGAACACCCAATAGATCGTTCATACTTTGGTCTCACTCTTAGGAGAGAACAAAAAATGATAACTAGAGGAAGATCCTATCCAATTAGATAGAATCCTCAAAACAGCGATTAGGATTTATCATAATGCTCTATGGGTTTCTCCAACATGATCTATGTGGAAGACAACTCAGCAAGTACTACAATTTTCTCCAAAACTAATACGGGGAGAAAAAATAGGATAAGACCCTCAAAGGGTACAAAAAATGATTTACTTGGTGTATAGACACTATAAACGGTGTCTACACTAAATCTCTCACATGGGCATGTACATCCACTGGTATGGGCATGTAAACACACTAGGTACCTGGCGCGAAAGTATGATACATGGTGTGTGCACAAGTATCCCCAACTATCCATGTAATTCAACATGGAAAATTCCACATAGGGTCTGTCTATTTAAAAGTACACTATGTGTACCTACAGTACATGGCATGTACTGTCAAAAACCATCAATCTTTGTTCTTTCTCACATGACCGGACATATGAACATGTTCCATATGGCATGTACTCATAGTACACAATGTTTACTAATAAAATTTATTTCTTCTCTAATAGAATTAAACATTGTGTGTGTTCATAGAACCACAATCCATGTTGTCTGGGATTTTGGGAAGTAAACCATTGGAATTATATTTGGAACCACCTTTTTTAAAAGTACAAGAATTGTATGAAAAAATCTGATATATTGGGGGGCATACTCCCCCTTGAATCAAAATTTTCCATCCACATAAAAACCCATTATAATTTGATTCAACATAAGGTTGAATCGTGATCCACCATATTTTGATCCAAGATGGCCAATACACCTTCAGGATCAAAGTTGGGAATCTATCCAACTCCAACCATAACACATAACAATACACCTATCACATTATCATGCATATCTAGAATGACATCTGTCACAACATCATGTAATCAATAATTCTCTATAAATGTCATGACAAGAAGGCATGAGATGCGATTTTCATCAAGTGCCTATATGATGCATGAGATGTCATACCCACTTATCATCAAGTTGCAACAAAATATAACCACAATTATATAAATAATAACAATATAAAACAAGTAATTCTCAAAAAGGTGAAATCAAATATACTATAGTTGTTCAAAACACAAAATTCACAATTCAATTTGAGGCAATTTTGATTTTTCTTTTGTGAAGGGTCGCTACTCCCAGCAACAACTTATTAGAAAACTCTATTTCCTTCCTATCCATGCCTAATGTTGACAAACAGTAAAGAAAAAGCAGAAAAGAACCTCCTATGATACCAATTTGTAAAATTTGAGGTATGGATGCCACCTGATAGTGTTCCGAGCCCGGTTGGACCCATGTCATCATGTGAAACTATCTAAATATAAGAGGCTTCCCACTAGAAGGGTGGGACTGGGTTATGATCATGGTGATACTTTTACCTAATTGAAAGAGTATAACATAACAGAAATAATAAATAGAGAGCATATGTAGTACCATTCAATAATAGTAAACAATGGAAGACTGATAATATAAATAACAATATGTCATAGAATACAAATATGGTTATCCATGTCACATGTTCTGAGAAAATAGCCAAATAGTATACCCTAACGTAATACATGATACAAGTACCAAAAGTACTAAAGTAATGAAAGAGACTTAGAAGCATAACAAGCCTCATCTTGGTCCCACACTCTCCTGTAACTTACATCAATCAAGTACCTATAGATGGATTCTTACACTTATCAACACCTAGATCAATATAATCTATTTGAGGACAAAAAGATAACACAAACAGGTTGTGAGACTAAATCCTAGTAGGAAAACAGTGAAGATGTATTCTAATTTTTCAGTGAATATTTATTTAAGGTAGTGTACAATAGTAAAGGTTGTATGCTAGGAATTACTCAAAAGAAAATAGTCTTACAAGAACTGGTTTCTATTTAATTTTTTCATGTTCATTATTTAATTTAATTGCATTAAATTTTATAAGCCTCAATATCTGGACAAATTATGAAAATCAACGTGTAAAATTATGAACAACATAAACCTAATAAGTGTACATAAACAATTAAGTAGAGACCAAATCCAAGCTTGTTCTTTATCTTGGGAGACACATCATAAGTCTTTTCATTTCAATATTCAATTATAAATAAATTTCGACTCATGACATAGAGACAACTGCCAAATTGATCCCATCCTTGGTATCCCTCATTAGATTCATGATTCCCTCTCTATTTTATAATGTCACTATGAGCTCGAAAACTATATATGTGGATAACACACAACTTATCATCATAATACCCTCTTGAATTTGTCCATGGTATTTTTACTAAGGCTATTGTTCAACAAATGTATAAGATGAAATAATCATATAATCCTTGAATTTCCTTTTACCCTGAGGCTATGGATCACCCATTTCAGTTTAAAACTTTTCCATTTCACATAATAAGATACACATCCAAATTAACTATTTCATGGATTTATAATTTATAATTCATGTGGTTATATATCATATATCACGAAACAAATGTAAATTAAACTATTTCATGGTTCAACAATAATTAAATACCATGGAAATATCATATAATAATCCTATAATGTAATCTGAACTTTTACAGGGTCGTGATATAACAAAAATAAAATGGTTCGGATCACAATTAGAGAAAAACATTTTTAGCATGCTTTAAAAAGCATAGCCATAACATGGGGAAATGGGGGAAATCACTAATCCCTAAACCTTAGTCTAAACAATAATTTTTTAACTCTATAATAATTCCACTTAATAAAAAACCATTTTCAAGAACCCAAGAAGGCAACACAATGCATGCCTTATAAGAATCCAAGTCCAAATGGTTATAAACTGTCATCATTGAGAAAAAAAGGCATGGGGTGGTCCTAATTAAAGGTAAACCACCTAATTCATGAATGAGAACACATTTTCAATTGCCTGAAAATAAATAAGAAAAAACATAGGCCAATTATATATTACGGATACTCCCCCGAATGGGATTGTGGGACTCTGAACTACATAAATAGCATGACAATCTGTGAAAGGCACGAGACCATTTACCTCATGGTAGTATGAATCTACTTATCTATCTATGGCCTCTAATTTGAACTAGAACTATGTAGATCTAAAATACCATAAATTTTTAGGCCTTTATAACTAGGTCAAAAGAAGAAATCATGAAGAATGGATCAGCTGGAATTAAGAGCTCACAGAGGGGATTCTAATGCATCTAATGGCATTCGAATCAGATAACAATTGATGAAAAGGGAGGCCACCCTTTCCCCAGATCATGTGGGCACTCTGTTCATCGAATTAAGGGTGAAATCTATACATTTTTTTCAAAAAAAAGTACATTCCCCAATTTAAAAGTAAATTGCATGTCATGTACTAGGATCTACATGCCATGTCCATATAGGTCTGGGCCAAACATTACATGGAATGTACTGGGAAGTACATGGTGTGTTCCCCAATTACACAGAGTACACCTGGGTTACACGATGTGTAAACCTCTTTTTTCACCACTTACATAAGCACAAACAAATAAGATATGATTCAAACCTCTAATTAAGAATTGGTTTCATATACTTTTATGTGGTTAAGAGGTCAAATATTACCAAATCAATAAGTGTTTTTTCTCAATTTTTATGTTTTTCTAATTACCTTATATATTCACATATATAATTTTATAATGTGTATATATAGACCAATTTACATGTAATATATTTATTTATTTTTACTAATGATATTTTATGTATCAATTTATGTTATTCTTGCATGGGTCTTATAAATTAATGTTACCAAAATTTTGAATGTTGAATGCTACAATCTTATCATTTATCGATACTTTTTATGATTAAATATTCAATCATCAAATATACTAATCTAACCCTCATTTATTCTAATGAATTTTCTAATAATATGGTTATTAATAATATATTTACATAATCATACCATTTTCATAATCTATGTTACCAAAATTAATTGTTAATTTATTCTACGAAAATGTAAATTTATTTCTCTCTTTCATAAGTAATCTATTTCATTCCAAAAAACATTATTTATTAATTTGTTTAAAAAAATGTTTTATTATTCTCCATAAATTAAAAATATATATTTTTTTGCAATTTTTTTTATTACTGAACGTTTTGAAATGAATCTTTTTATCATTTTTCAAATAATTTCTAATATCATTTTTGGATAATATGAATGTATTATTCATCTTATTGTGTGCGACATGAATGAAGTTTTCTAATAACACAAATAATAAAATCAACTATGATTTCATATTATGTTTTCAATTTTATCTTCATAGAAATTGGTTTCAAAAATAATTTATATAATTAAATGATTTCTTTATAGTGGAAATGATGTACTCTTTGGGAAACATTTTTAATGATCTTTCAATATTATATTCAATATTTTATTACATATATTGGTATTAGATATGTCATTCATGGGATATTTAATAGGGATACCAATAATATTATTTCTCCAAATGGTTAATGTTATTATGGAATTATGTTCATGAAACCCTCTTATCATTCATGGGTTATATCATGATTAAATAATTATGAATCCCACTACATTTAATGGGTTATTATAAGATTATATGATTATGAAACGTATCTCTTTACTATATGTCTTGATATAATGAAAATTTCATGATACCCATTTCATTTATGGGTATATGTTATGATGAACATTTATTACCTTATGTAATATATAAATATTATTTTCATTATGTGATTAGTTGGAACTGTATCTCATTGAAACAAATTTGGTAAAGATTTATGTCTCTTGATATATGCAGGATTGGAATAGGAATTTAACTGTGTTTAGTAAATAAACTATGGAATAGGGAGTAAACACAATTTAGTAACAAATGTCTTGAATGAGGAGTGAACTCCGATTAGTAATATAGGACTGTGAGGGGGAGTAAACTGTGTTTAATAAAGTAATTTTTATAGTATGATGATATTATAAGTGATTATTGACTAATATAGAAATTATATGCTATTCCTATGTGTATTCCAAAAATTCAATGTCTTATGCCAAGGATATTTCTTCATTGCTTCTATTAATTGTTTCTCTTATGATTTATGTCTTACAAACTGATAATCCATATTCCATTACTCATGTTGTGATCTTGTATATGTATGGGATGGTTCTTAAATTTCATAATCTAGTTACAATTATATATAGGTTCTGGTTATTCTTATGTATCTCCTTTGTTTATAATTACAATTCATCTGATATGGCCCTTTTTAGTTATTTATTCCCTAGCTTATGATGAAATGTATTATGTATAATGTGTATATTAATGATCCTAGATGTGAATAAAATAGTGCGACATAATATAACCAATATATATACCAGTTTTTAAGATTACACTTTTCTAGAGAGACATAAATATTACAGTTCTCATGTTTGTTTTTTGGATATATAATTGATATTAATAAAAATAATTTAATATCTATTTATGAAAAGTATAAGTCACTATATTTTTACTTTATTTTTTGATATAAAATTGAAATATTTAAAGATAGAAATTTTTTTATGAAGTATTATGCAGTACATATCTCAATTTGTATACTTTAATATTATTAGACAACACAAATCAATTGGAATCAACTCAAGATGTTTCATCATCATGATCTATAACATTTATTTATTTTTTCAGCAATAAATTTTTTATAAATTTATCTAATGTGTTTGGAATTTCATAATTAATATTTGTTAGGTTAATAACAATATAATTATTAATTAACAATTTCTATTTATATTTTTTAAAAATAAAAATCATCGTATTCCATGCATGATTTTCCTTCATTGTATTGGTGTATCATGTGACTATATCATTCATAATTAAAAATTTATTCCCACTTTTTAAATATTTCTTCATACAAATTGTTACATTAGTCAACTTAATTTTGAAAAATCAATCAATATGAAAGATATTTTCATTCGCATAGTAAAATAAACTATGAAGTAGAAGAGAGATTGTATTAATGCTCATTAGTAATGAGAATATCCCTATATTTACTAATAATAATATTAGAAAATTAAACGTCATAAAAATTTAGTCATATTTCAATTATGAAAGTAACTTTTTCTCCACTGAGATGTTCTATATATAATAATATATTTTTATTATTGGTTATGTGTAATTAGTAACCATTTTCTGGTATCCTTGTATGTAATACTTTTCCATATTTATTGAAAAACTAGACCACAATTGAATTATATTCCTTATTACTCCTATTTTAAACATTTTATTAATATTTTTTATATACATTCTCTAGAATCATTATGAGACATGTAATTGATTATCAGTCAGGTTTATAAAACCTCTAAAAAGATTCATAAAGATAATTATGTTTATTATAATGTTATATATTATCTATTGGATATTTTATTAGGTTGTCACAGGTAAAATTGTTTTTAATCCCACTATGTTTATTGCCTCACCATAATTTAAGGAGTAATGGATATTACCAGATCATATATACTTGGTGCTCATAAATTCTTTAACCTCCAGACCATCATTCAGATGGATATTTACATGGATTGTAGATGTGTTCTTAAATAAAATAATCAATTTTTATGTCTTATATATTGAAATATTCTATTTTATTTTAGATTTATCATAAATATATGATATTAAATTAATTGTGACCATTTTTATGGATGTATCATTTGTATTTTTCTCCCTTGATAATACATTTCTATTCTATTTTCATGTACTGTTCTCAAACTTAATAATGAGTATATTTTTATTTTTAGGAGATAGATTAACCCTATTTATAAATTATATAGTATTTAAATAATTAATTTATAAATTCATAATTTCGAAAATAATTTTTTGTTGTACTATTAAATAATGTTTAATTTAGTTTATAGAATTATAAAATTTATTAAATTTTTTTGAGGAATCAATATCTTCAACTGTTGAATTATTGAACCCCAAAACAAGATACTTTCACACCTAATTCTCAACTATAACTATCATTAACATAAAATATTTTTATTCTACAATTTATTCAATGATATTATCTATGGTAATACCAAAAAATGTATCACTATGTTTAGGATATAATTGATATCATTTATAATTTTTAAAATCTTCAATTTAATATTAATAATTGATTTAGATTTTTTTTCAATGGGTGATAGTACTAAGGTGTAATTGTTAAATTTTATTTCTTTTTTATTCTTATAAATATTTTAATTTTTCTTCATGAACACTAACATCAATATTTTTAATTATAACTCTTTATCATCTTCCCCATTAATTCATTCCACCTTTTCAAAATAAATGGATTCCTAATCACTCAGGGGAACATTTGTTGGATTCTATTTTACTATTAATTACATCAATTCATTATCCTCTATGTACCCTTAATATTTATAACATTTAATACCACAATATATGACATTATGGTTTGAGGAAAAAATTCTCCCTTGTTTTAGTAGTCATCCATTTTCTATTAATGAATTTTTACACATTATAACCATTTACATCATTTTTATCATATGTTGTGGCCTTTCAAATTAGTTGTCATCATTTTCACCAAGTTTTTTCTAAAGAAGAATATCTAATTATTTATAATAATTCCATAGTTGAGGCAATAAATATATGAAAAAAACTGTATTATTATTTAATTCACAAACATGATTATTTTTTAATAAAATATAAATTAAAAAATTAGTGGTTTTATTATCATTAATTGATTAATTTTCAAGATAATTGTATCGAGTAGGATGAATAGTACTTATATTAGATTTAAAATGTTTTATCTTATTTAATATCCTTTTTGTCTTCAATTCTTAATCTCTTCTAATATCATAAGTAATAACAAAATTTATGTCATTTTATAGAAGAATCATCCTAGTAATGATCTTCAAAGAAAAAAAATTGAATCTAGTTTATTTGGGATTATTCTTAAATATATTTTTTCCATAGTATAAATATGAATAACTTTTCTATTTCTTTCAATAGATCCCAAAATTCAATTTACCTGAAAAATAAATTATCAATCAATTTATCTTAAATCATTTAGATATCATGTAAATCATCTCAATAATGATATATCTAAGACTCGACAACATTATTATCTCCCTCATGGATATCATATAGTTTCTTCAATAATAAATTAAATATATTAATTATTTTAAATCTTGTAAACTAATTCCATAACAACTATTAATGAGGAACAATTTTCACTCTCCCATCAACATCATTATAATTATTTTCATAAAATATATAGGTTTTCCTAACTTCAATAAAAATTAAACTATTCTTGGTGATATAAATAAAATCGAATATAATTGATATATGATATAAAACCATATACCCCAAATCTCTCGCTATATATATGTGTGTGTGGAATCCATTTAAACAGAATAAATGAATTCATTGGTTATTTATATTGTGCATTAACACAATAATTCTCATTAGTGAAATATATAAATTGTTTTAACAAAAAATATTCATCGTGAAAAATACATAACCTTGATATATAAAAATCATTAAGACCAACATTGAATGGTTCAGAATTGATATAAATATAGAAACTTTTGGGGAAAAAATTGAATGATATGAGATTTGAGTTACGAATAATATTTAAAAACATTAACTCTGATAACAACTGATATGAATCAGGGGAGAGGAACCTACAACTATGTGGGGGGAGGAATTAGTGATCAACCAAAAATTTAATCACTAAATGTAATGTTTTCAATTATTTATTATTATTTATAAATGTGAGGATGATTTTTTTAGTGATGATGGAGATTTTGTGATTGAACACATGAAACATTAAGACGAAGTACTAGGTTTATATATTCTCCTTATTAACAGGCTAATCCTAGTGTGTAATAGTTATTATTATTCACCCTAGGTTCATAATTTTTATAATTAGAAAAATAATGTGAGTTGTGATGTTGAAGTGAACTAAATATATAACAAAATATGATAATCATAAATATTTTTATTTATCTCTCAATACCTCACATATAGTTCCTATGAAATTTGAAATATATGTGTACCCCTATTATTATCCCCATATTTCAACCAAACCATCCTCAGAACTCTCAAATAATAAATGTAATTCTTATTCAATGATTATAAGAAGTCTTTTACTCTAAATTTATAGGAAATAAATTGTATTTATACAATATATACTTATCATAGTGTTATAGAATTTATCTAGGTTTGGTAGAAATTATAATATATCTTTAAAATAATTATCAAATGTCCCTGAACATTATTATATTGTTGGTGTCTTTCTCAAATAATGAATTGTGTATATACACATATGTAGCATTATCTATGGAAGAACTCTGAAAACATTGGAATTTTTTTAGTACCAAAAACCATTGACATGAAATTATTCTGAGAAAAAATTTTCCATATCATATTCACATTGATATGAATAAACACATTTAAACATGAATCATTTCTTTTTGGTATGAGGCTTGTTGGATCCCACAATAGGGTGGAACTAAATTCTCAGAGTCTTCATATTATGGTGATATATGATCCCAATTGGTATTCATGTATATGATTCATAGTATATTCACAATCCCTAAAACTTTGGACTCAAGTTACTTCTATTGAAAATAGTCCATTCACTCTTCTACAAACCCATTATTGTGTCGTTCTCTCCCTTCACGGTGTACAAATATATAAACCATGATGGAAAAATTCATATAAAGAATTTTATTATTTATATATTATTCTTCTATAGTGATTTATTTCTTATGTATCATTAATTTAACCTATAAAGGGTAGGATATTGAATTATATATAATATTAAGGTAATAACTCACTAAAATGAATATAAACTAAATTATTTTTCATCTTTTTATAACATAAAAGATATTTCAACCCATCTATGTTCATGTTTTCTATAAATATAACCTGAAAACCAAAACTCGTGTATAAATTATCTTTTGTATTTTTGTGACAACAATAATTTAATGTGGATGATATTTACACAACCTGCCATATGGTAAAATTGTCTTTGTGAGAGTAGTGATACTTTCATTTGGAGAATGATGCCAAATTTACCAATTATCAATTCGGATGAACATGAATCTTGAATTTACCAAACAACATTCTAAGATCCATTGACAAACTCATCATTAACTATCATAAATAAATATATCATCAATAATATAGTATTCCTTTACATTATACAATGAATATATTCATTAATAAATTATTTTATTCATTTGAGTTATAACTCAATGTAGTTTATATATTTTCATGTTAGCAAATTCAATATTGTATAATTGATTAAATAAATTTATAAAATATATAATCATAATTTTTATATTCCCTAAATTATTTACCTCTAAAATCAGTTACACATAAAAAATATCATTAAAGAATAATCAATAAAGGAAAGCGTGCCTGATTTGTACAATATATTAAACCATTCAACACAAATTATTATAATGAAGTCATGATAGAACTTTTTGATTCAATTTCTTCTATTTTTTACAAGTCTTATATTTTTTATATATTTCTAATAAACCATTTAATATTTAATAAAAAATTCCATACATTTGTTAATATTTTATATCCAATTATTGAATTAATACTTTTCAATTATGTATCAATTAAATATATATTATTATCATGAAAAATAATCAGATGAAACAATATTGTTAGGAAAAAAAATCATCAACTCCCCTAAAGATCCCTTAGTGGGATAGAGATGAGCTCTGATGAGTGGAGATTTAATGAGGGATAGAATTGAAGATCCCTTATTATGTTGACATACAACATGCGATTGTTATTTTATCTCAGTTGATACATTTTAAATAAATTATTTCTCTTTACACTATGAGTTATAGAACCTTGATACCCATAATCTAGTTTTCTAGTGTGGTGTTTGGATAATATTAATTTTAAGAACTTTTCATAAAATAATTTATTCATGATTTTTGATGTTTTTTCCTGTTTTTTAAATAGAAATATTAATCATGGATTTTATGAGTGATAAATGTCGTTGAATATAATTTAATGAAATGATGATTTCATGAGTTGAATACACTCCCAGTGTTTAGGGTATTTCTAATCTATAATTTAATTCTGTGAAAGAATCATTTTACTATTAAAAAATACATTACACTACAGCCATGATGATTCACAATGAACATTATTCGGTGAAAATGTGTTATGATATTCCAACACTATATTATGGATATAAGAGAACATGGTCATGGGTATTTATAAGATACGATGTTTTCAAGAAAGTATCTATGACATCATGTTGTAGTTGATGTGATCATTTCATATTGGATGGATAGAACAATACTTTTCATGTTGATTTATTGTTATATCATATAAATTATATAATTATGTATAGTTTAAGATGTTAACATACCCAGGAACAAATACGATAAAAAATAATAACCACATCCCAAAGCATCTAGACACAAAACCAAGTGATTATTTTTTATGGTTTTATAATTATTATATATTGAATATAACTATTATTTTGTAATTAACATCACCAAACTATGATATATAACAATTTTTTGAGGATATGTTATAATTCATTGAGAAAAGGTTCTTAATCTAGGAAATTTATGAAAAACCCATTCAAATGAGAATTCTATGTTGATCATTGCTAGAACTGGAAAAATGAACATGAAATACACCTGACATAAATTATGTAGGACCGTGATGTGGGAAGAGTAGGTAAATCAAATTCCTAATTCTTTTAATTCATTCTTATACATTTATTTTTGATCATTTTTCCTACTCCATTACTAATATATAAAAATAATAATATAACAATGCGCATTTTGGGATTACTGTAATTATTTATATAGGATTAACCAATTGATAAAAATACTGATTATACAATATAAATGGAAATATGTTTTTTTTGTTGAATTTTAACTCTTTTAGTAAGTATCACATGATTTTATATTGTTAACTATCATACTAAATAATCATAGGAAAATTATTTTGAATGTTTTTTCTTTTAACCACTAATTAAACACACCAATTACTCATTAGGTTATATTGTCACCTAATTCATTCCTTTTATATCATTTAATTGATATCATTGAAAAAACATTCTTTAATCCAAAATTTGTATATTTATATCATTCTATAAATAGATGATGTTCTATAAATTTTCCCCAGATTTTATGTTTTACATTGTTACTAATATCTTCTTGATCAACAATATCAATAAGAATCATGATTTTTTTCAACCCAAAATTTATTATCTTATTTGAATTGAAGATATTCCCTCTTTTAAAATAGTGGATGATATAATAATTCAATATCATATATTTTATATTTATGAAATCACCATGAAAGGTGTTCACATTAATATATTTGTAGAAATTAATCAATTCAATGAGCAGAATAATAATCAAGTAAATAGGAGAGATGATAGTTTCATACTCTCTTTCAATTCAAAGAAATAGTTGACATGGGTGATGGCTAGAGAGATAATGGATGAAATTTTGAGTGAGGTCCCTAATATAAATGTGGGAGGAAAATAGTAATTTAATCAAAGCTAAACTATTATCAGGGTTAATTCATGGATTTTCAAATGGGATAATATGAAATAATTGATGAGTTTATTTTATGGTTGAATGAAAATATTGATGATTTTTAGCTATAGATACATTTTTTATGGATTCGGTAGTGGTTAATATAAAAGTGTTGATACTCCTAGATAAATTTGATAAAAATATTATATCATAGAAGCATAAGACATGGATGGGTACAACACTTATAAAATTAACAATGAATTAAAACCATTGTGATGAGTAGATAGAAAAAGATATGGAGAAAAGGAAAACATAATAAAGAGATTTTATGACCCGACCCTACCCAGGCTCGAGCTTCAACTACCCCAAGCCCACCTCCATAGTCCAGGGGATGGAAACCAGTGCTGAAGGCTAAACAACCCGGGGAGGCCTTTGCCTAAGTACCTGTACACTCACACCCAGCCCACTAAATGCAGAAGTGTAGACTAAAATAAAAATAAAGTACCAACTGCTATAAATAAACCACTATGTGCATCGACCTCTAAACAGTACAAAGTAAAAGCTGAAAAAAGGGGAAAAACACACACCCAACCAGAAAACAGCCACAACCCGACAATAGGTAAACAAAAGTAAAATAGCTGGGAGGGTCCCCCACCTGGAGCCCAACCCTGACCAACGCACGCGGTCTAATCTCCTGAACTCCTAAGCTCCACTGAAGTCACGACCAACCTGTCTGTCATCTGCAAGGGCACACCAAGTGCGGGCAAATCCCAAGAAGGGGTGAGTATAAATATACTCAGTAGGATACCCCGAAGGCTCGGGGGAGCAACAAAGGAGGTACAGAAGGGTGAGAAGTAGATCGAACATGGAAAGAATAGGAGTTCAACCAAGAGTGTAGTAAGAGTAACAGTAGAGAGTCCAGCTCAACCCAACAAAAAAGGAGATAGACTCATCCAGACACAAGGAGCTAGAAACTGTGAGAAGATAAAATTCTTGTCGAGTATTCGCTACCTATAGCAGGGGAGCAGACTTGCCCAGCAATGAGAAGCTAGACACGGAAAGCACGTGGCATACCCCGTGTGTCTTCATCTCTCCTGAAATAAGAGTAGCCAAAACACAAGGATTTGGTACTAGAACAAGGTATATACATATCCATATGCTCAATCAAGATGCCTTAACAAGACCGTAAGGGGATCTCCATACCATAGCTCAGCCCAAGAAAGTGAGTATCCAACAGTCCCAGATGTAACTACCATTGATGCTCAGCATCCTGCGCGTCTGGCCCAAACTGTAAGTCAAGGGACTCAAATAACCGCACCTTGATACTATCCACTTTGGGCGGCACTGACTCGCTGACACGGTTTTAGGTCACGTAGCAAGAACGTGTCTCGGTGGGGAAGACACCCCTCATACTTGAGAGTTCTGGGGGAACGTCAAACCACAAATTTCCCTGCCTAGCAGTCGAGAGGTCTCCTCAAAGACGACAGGTGACCCCCTACCCATCCCAGCTAGAGGGTGATCCATGGAAGTCAATGGGTTCCTACTGGAGGGAGACCTGACAAGAGTCGACGGGTGTCACACTGCCCAGTCCCGTAAAAGGGTAATCCACTTGAGGGCGACCTGGATAAAGTCGTCGGTGATTCCTAATGCCCAGTCCTGTAAAAGGGTACTCCACTGGAGGGAGGCTCGGAACCTTCATGGAGGACCACTTTCCAGCCCTGCTGGAGGTAAACCCGGCATCGAGGACCACTTCCCGTCCCCGCTGGAGGTAAACCCGGAACCACTCTGGCCATCCCAGCTGGATGGTACTGCACGGTGAAAACTGCTGTACTGGCCATCCCTACTGGATGGTAACCCACTGGCCATCCCTGCAGAATGGTACCGCTCTCGCCACCCCTATTGGGTGGTACCACACTGACCAGCCCTGCTGGAATCAAACTCCTAGACAGTCTTACTAGAAACAACCTCCTGGGTAGAGTATCGGTGCCCGTGTAATGTGTTGATCACAACGATTCCAAAAGAACTCTACCAGGGAACATGAAGGAATAGGAGAAACTCCCCAGGCCTCTCAGGGCGATCATTATCCAATCAGCTAAGTCACTATATAAGCGGACTGAGACAACTCATCGTAGAAAGTGGTAAAACACCCATGTTGTACGAGCACACGTGGTCGTAAACGGTGCTGCAGTCTGGTGAAAGGGGAACGGTACTGAATCCTCTCACAGCAGAAGAAACAGAGGAACCAAACCATCTCTGTCAGCCAAAAGAGAACAGAACCATCAGAAAACTCAACCCTAGTGGTCAACAAATGAGAACAGGACCAGGGGAAAACTCAACCCTACTAGTCAACAAATCAGAACAGGACCAGGGGAAAAACTCAACCCTGCTGGTCAAACAAACAAGAATAGAGGAACCCTCTACGTCACGAGAGGTTGAAAGTACACAAAGCAGAACATGACACTCATATAGGTCCCACACGATGTGTGGCCCCAAGTCAACCCCAACCAAGTGCAAAAACATTCTCAGGAACAAACATCCACATGTACCTCCCAGCATTATCGCATACTCCTAGAGTATGCCACGTATCCATCCCAAAGACTATCATGCAAACAGCTCCAAACGTCAACACAAAGGGTGTAAATATAACAACTCCAACTTGCTACATCAACGGCTAAGGCACGACCAACTAAATATATTCAAACACCAACATCACTCTCCCAGGAGTGAATGCTATCACATGCCAAGGGTCCCATACAAACACCGCAGGAAGAACCACCACCGGTACACCTTTCATATTCCACGTTTAATAAGATCACGCAAGAGGCTATGCACGCCTGAACAGATTACACCGTTGTAATACTCACAGAAAAACATGTGAGATCGACTACTTACTCGCCTCTAACGAATATCTGATAGAAAAGTCACCAACACTGCCTTACGCTCGAACAGCGTCCCGTGATCCTGAGCCTCGGCCCAGAAAATAGTCAGGCGCATCACACCATTGTGATCCCCTCTGAAAAACACATCAAAAGGACTGCTCACTTGAGTGCAATAGATATCCTGAGAAAAAAAATGCATTTCGACATACTGAATGTGAGCGGTGCTGTGTGGGACCCGCATACTAATCCCAAAGCGCTACCAACGGATTGCACCGATGCGATCCTCTCAGAAAATTACACAAGATGGACTATTCACTTGTCCAAGACAGACACCCGGTGATAAAGCTAGAAATCACCATCAACTACAAAAAACAACCCTCGTGGGGCCCGCACCACCATGCAGAATTAAAGCAGGCGGATTACGCCAATGTAATTCCCTCATAAAAACACCCAAATTCAACTACTTGCACACCCCGAACGGATGTCCGATGAAAAAGTTGTAAAGCACCGCACACAGCTCGAAAGACGGGTCGTGGGGCCCACATCTCAACTCCAGTTCAAATGCCTGATACTACAATGGAAAACTCTGGGTCGACTCCAGGGTCGCAACGCCACTAACGGCGCTCAAAACGGACGTCGGATGAGTCTGCGCCGTCCAAAACAAGAACTCCCGGAAGCACGCCCGTCCGCTTAACAGTCATGTCGCGCCCTCGAGCCCCTCATCTCGGGAATTAAAAATTCTGGAGACCATCTCAAAATCTCCATCTCAATTTAAGAGATGCATCACCATAGATGGTGCCCAAATCGAGCACCCTATGAATGATTTATGATAAATAAATCATTTCAATAATAATAATAATAATAATATTATTATTATTATTATAAACCCTTTTTTTTCTTTTTTTTAAGGGCCACCGACCGATGCTGGTCGGTCGGCTGCTTTCCACGTGGAGACCCACCACTGACAAGTCTTTGTCTCCCATGCGGGGTCGCGCGCCACGACCCCAGTTGCCGCGTCAACTGGCCGGCACAACAGGCCGGTCATCTCGCTCCGCGCCCCCAGTGGCTGACGCCCCTCACCCATCGCCTCTACATGCTCGTCGTCACCCACAACCACCTACACCACACGCCCCATGGCCACCTCCACTCTCCAGCGCCTCTTCCGGCCTGCACCGTGCTCGCCCTCATGACAACGCCCACAGTAGCCTCGCCCGACCGACACCGATGTCGCCTGCTACATGTCCACGTAGCTCGCTTGTGTCGCCCACTGCCGGAACCCCCAAAGTTGGCCGGAGAACCTCCAAAACCACCAGAAGAAGTCCAAAACCTGCAAACTTAGGCGTACGTTTGTGATCGACTCCGAACTCAGATTTCAATTATGAAAAGTGCGTTGGAAAGCACATAAAATTCAATACGCAATCATGGGATTTTTTCGAAGAAATAGCAATAGTTTGACACTATAATTGGGATTCAAAGGAGGTGCAGGAAATAAAAATGA
This sequence comes from Viscum album, assembly GCA_963277665.1. Lineage (NCBI taxonomy): Eukaryota > Viridiplantae > Streptophyta > Magnoliopsida > Santalales > Viscaceae > Viscum > Viscum album. The sequence goes on along the minus strand of OY728131.1, from coordinate 1,211,387,187 downwards.
AAACAACAACCGCCTACCTCTTCGGCGTAGCCCGATTCTTCGCCGCATATCAAGCCTCACCGTCGCCGCAAGCATCTCGATTTGGAGGGAGGAGGAGGATGAGAGCTTGAGGGAGAGGAGGTTCCTCTAGAGGATGCACAATAGAGGGGGGATGGGGAGGTGTTTGGGTTTAAAAAGAAAAAATTTAATAAGTTTTAATTAATTTTTTTAAAACATCAACCAGTAGGCTCGTACCCAGACTCCCAGCGAGGTCGAGGATAAGCCTATCCTAGGGAAAACACCACCTCTTGAGCACAACAACAGTCTCAAAATTTTAATCTGAGGCCATGTTCAAATGTTATCAGGTTTAACGACCATGGCCGCTAAATTACGGAAATGCCACTGGGGCCATTTTTCACAGACGGTCCGCACCCGCGAAACTTACACCCCTCCTAGGGTAAACGACACGCTCCGAACTCAATGGTGTCCTCGTTTTTTCAATATGAGCCACCATTTAAGAGATACTTGTGTTAATATATGAAACGAATAAATTAATTATTTAATTTATCTGTTTCACATTCTGATTGCGAGCGAGGGGCCCAAATGTCCCGCGCCGACAGGTTTTATGTCATTCCTAGGGTAAACACCCCATTCCCGACCCATACGTACACTCAGATTTCTGATCTGAAGCACCGTTTAGGAGTTATACCATTTATTTGGCGTGTTCAGCTTGAACGCACTGAAAATTTAATTCCTGCCACATCGGGGCTCAGAATCGCACGCCGTCTGAAGGCGCTGCTCTCAAATAACATCAAGAATATTCCAATGTATTTTATAGAAAAAAATGGGTTCTTAGAGGATATGTATTTTAAGGCTATAAAATTATTAAAAAGTCATGAGACTAAGATTCTCATATTGATGAAGCTAATGTCAAGGATACTGAAATAATTTTAAATTAATTAATTTCATTATATTATAAATCCATAAAATAAAAAATTTTAGTTAAATTATTAAAGATTAAGATAAGTGATTCTCTTATTGAATTATTGATAAATTTTTACAAATATCCATTAATGGAATAATGGAGGGTGTATAATGATCAAGATCATTGATCATCATGTGTTGGAAATTAATCCAGCGGTTTATGTAGAAAAAATATTCATTATTGGTAATGGTATGGACAATACATATAATAAATTATTTTTTATCAACACATAAATCAATTTCATCAAATTTATAAAGTGAAGTTGTTTACGAAGACATTAATGATAAATTCATAAAAAAAATATAGATATATAAAATTCATCCCAGGATACCTCAAGATAAAGAGAAGATTATATTAATATGAGAGATATATTGAGGATATATCAATATAATTCTGATAATGGATCGAGCAATTGGAATTCCTTGATGAAATTGTAAAAACTAAAAAAATATGAAACTATTCTAATAGATGGGTATTGAATCTATTAATTAATCCATTGATACATAAAAAATAAAGGTTATTAATTATATAAATTGGTATTTCAAATGATATAAGTGTTATCTCTTTGAAATACATGAATGATACAAAATATTATTGATATAACTACAATAGTTTTAATTACATTTATTTGGGGTTGAAATATTATGAGGTATGGTTTTGTAATGGTAAAAATTGTTCAACGAATTCTAAATATTGAGTTTCAAAAATCAATCAAGGATAATAGTTATAAATTTAAATTAGCATATAAATTCGTTGATGATGCCAAAAAATAATTTTGATTATTTTAGGGTACCATATATAATTTTATTTAATTCTAAATATTATAATATAAATGTGAGTTTATTTATAATATTTGGAATATGTTTAATAATTCATCTAATATAGAAAATATAAATAATTTTAATACAATTTATGGTGATTAATATAATAATAATAACTTTTTTTGGAAGAGGACATGTTTTTAGTAAAAGTAGTAGGGTAATTACAAGGTGATGTAGCAAGGTTCTAAGAGTAAGAATTTGATTTTATGTAATAAATTTCCCAAGTTAATGATTTTTTATTGATTTTATTTTCAAAAATTAATATTCCAAAAGAAGAAATTTCAATTTTAAGGATGATATTTGTCAGATAGAGCTTATGGGAAGAAAATATAAGAATGAATGTTCAATTTTTCAAAACATAAATGTGATATAAATTCTAAATTGAGGGGGTTGGTCAACATGAGTTTCCAAGTAGATATATAATATAGCATCTAAATATTTTATATATATTCATAATGACTTTTATTCTCATGTATAACCTTATCAAATGTGTGATAAACATAGACACTATGGTGGAAATTAGGGCAAATTTTTATCAGTGTAATTAATGTGGAATAGAAACATCAAACATAAAATTTTGAAGGATGATAATCAGACATTATTAGTTTTTATGAGTATTAATATGAAATGAAATTTTAAATGAATTTGATACTTGATATTTGTTACTTTCACACATAGACAGAAAAAACAAAAAAAATTAAATATATAAAAATTCAAATTGAAGGATGTATAAAATTACCATAATTATTCTTCAATAAATGTTAATGTATTTTTATGTTCCCGAATTTTTGAGATCATACTTCAATATAATATTGTAATTAAATATTTTGGATGAGAGGAAACATATTGAGTGTTTCAAAAAAAATTACAATGTTAATGTTGTGATACCTCAAGAAATGAATTCGTAATAATAATAATAATAAATGATGAAATGGTAATTTATATTTGAAGATAATGAAGTAATAATATATTCAATGTTTTAAAGGATAATAATTGTAATTATGTTACTTTAAAAAAGGTAAATAATCTTTTTAATATATGTTTTGGATATTTGGTTGAAAAAAAAAACATTGATATAATTATTCAATATGAATCTATCTATATTATTTTAAAGATATATCATGAATGAAAAACACTTATAATATATCACATGAATGAATATTCTGAAGAGGAATCATTATTAAATGTATATAAAATCAATGAAACCTATAGGGTTAATATATTATAATGTGATAAGTACGATGAAACCAATGTCAACATGTTCAAATATGTATTTCATTACATTAATTTTTTATTTTTTCCATTTCACAAACACCAATTTATATCATGTTCTGAAAAATCCCACAATATTTTTAAATAAATTTATAGTTATATGGGAAATACAACAGGATGTTCTGTCAAAATATTTTATTTCGAAAAAAGATCAGAATACAATAATATATATGTTTAGGCATACCTTATGAATTAGGGAATATGGAATGAATAATATCCTCCATAAAAACCACTAAAAATTGTACCCTTTGTGAAAGTACTGGATTTTGGAGTAAATTTGAAGAACTGTGATCTTAATGATTGGAACCTAAAATTACTATTCATTATATTTCATAATAATCATTATCTGTAGTTTTACTCATATTATTCTCAAAAAATAAATATATAAAAAAATATACCACATGTGATTTGGAAAGAATAAATTCTTGAATTTTATCAAGGTATTTAGAATAACATTTTAGAAAATTATCAGACAAATTCATTTGGGAAATTCTGATAAGTTATATGATGGCTGGATGTTCCAATGATACACACCTAGTGGAATGTTTAACTAGTTAAATAATTAACATATGAAAAAATATTTATATACATGCTATTGTTGATTATTTAAATTCATAATTCCATCAAAGAAATCACAACATATTTCTTATAATATTAATGATAATAAATTATAAATTGTTGGATTATAGTGGAAATTTGGTGTAATTTTCAAATATCTCATTTTTATTTCAAAATATTTTTGTGATAGGGATGACACAAATGATTATGTTTCTATATTCAAACAACTTATAAAAAATTTATATCCAAAAACATAAATATCAATAACATCTATGGAGTTAAAACTCATATATGTTTCTAAAACTTTGTAATCATTCAGTCTTACATTTTCATATCAAACCACAATGTATTGAATATTTATTATAACTTGAAGATTATATAAAAAATTTATAATCAGAGATGAACTAAATTGGGATGATTTTCACTAGAAAAATGGTGTAATAATCCATTGAAAAGAATGATATAGAAATATAATCTCCTTTTAAAAATAATCTTAATGATAAATATGATGTATTATGGGAAAATTATCATCATATATATAATATGAAATACTAAATTTATCATATTGAATTTATTGAGACTTGAGATCTAGTCCGAAGGTAGGAATGATCCAAATAATTTATTTTATATGTCCTCAAAGAAATTATTATGTTTTCTAAATTTATATAAAATTTCTGTGTATTAATAATTAACTGTCTGGATATGTTTGGATATATAAACCAATATATTATATACATGATAATGATGATACCAATGTTTTGAGTTTGATGAATTCACCAATAGTTTAAAAGATGCAGTTTGAGCATGGAATTAATGTCTAGAATATTGTGAAATGTACATGTAATTCCTGAAATGTAATGTTGGAAACACTATAAATGTCAAAATAGTCGACATAAAATCACTTATTTTGATTTTTTATATTGATGTAATTATTTTTTCAAGGAATTAACTTATAATAAAATTGCTTCCTAACTGAGTAAACTCATTTAGATTCAATATTCAAGAATTAGTTATATATTTTGGCATTATTAGAACTGTACATATCTTGATTTATCATTAACTTGAAAAAATCTTATTCTCCATAAATATTAATCATATTTTGAATGGATGAATATGGGGAGGTAACCAATCATATAAAAAATGGTGCTAAATTTTAATTTGGCGAAGAATTAAAGTGTGTGGATAAAATGGCCTTCTAATGATATAATAACCCAATATTAAACAGTATATATTATAATTATATTAATACTAGAAATCAATTTCATTTCCCAATGATCATTTATGATAATAGTTTTAGTGAATTTGGTAAAACCCTTACGAAGTAATGCCACACATTACGAGAGGACACTAATACTCAATAACCATTGTTTCAAACAAAGTATCTCGTTTTAAAATAACATATTTAATTATCATGACATATCATAAAAAAAATTATTATGTACTTATCCTTTTCTATACACATTCATTACCCTATGAAAAACATTTAAAATTTTATATGACTATAAAAAAGAACAATAATGATATGAAAAATGAAAATAGTTATTCCTATGAAAAACTTAAAAACCCATGTAATATTTAACATAATATTAAATTTCATTGAGTTATTGAAATAAATAAATTTCTCATGAAAACACATACATTTATAACTCAAATTAAATCATTAAAACCTATAGAAATAAAAACAAAAACCTTTTTTGAAATATTGAGCATCATATTCATAATATCTCATTTTATACCCTTTTTTAAATGGAATAACCTTATAACCAACATCCAATATAATCCATAACCAATAAATTAGAATTATATAATGTGGATCAACCTTTTTATAAGCTATATCAGGCTATCATTTGATGTATACTAAGGATAAAAAAATTATATAATCTATATTGTTCTCCCTTGTGAGAAATAATGCAGATCAACAATTCATATAACATATATCATGATAAATTGTCAATTAGACCAGGTTTCGACTTTTTATATATATGGAATAAAAAATATGGTCAAATTTTAACTCTATAGTAATAAATTATTTAGTGGTTATAACATATCCTCACATCCATGGTTTATTATAGATCATCCCATCATCAGTTTATCACATAACCACATGTCATTGGAATATCATTAAACCACCCATCGTTGTTTTGTCAAATAACCACCTATAATTATAAAAACATTCCCTTACACTAACAAAAAATTAAATCATAAATGATTTTATCATAAAAACACACTTTCTATATAATACAAATATCATTTTGAAATCACCAATTTGGAATATTTGCACATGTACAATGGAAAAAATTTTAATTAAAAGTAACCAAATAATTAGTAAAAGTATTCTTCAAAATATTTATCTGATGAGAAATAGGGAAATTATTTTCATCACTTATATTAGAAAACATTCCAATTTTACCTTTTTAAAATACATAGAATATGAAAATCAAAATATGGTTTTTAAAAAAATTCCATTTACATAAAACCTAAAGAATAACCATTTTTGAGAAAAATTATAAATAAATTAAAAATTCCCCAGTATTAATTATCAATTATAATATATTTACTTTCATAAAAACTATTTTTAAAACATCAACATGATGGAGAAATATTTATATGAAAAAAAAATCATTAAATAGATAAAACAAAGTTTTTGTTAAATAGTCCATTACAAATATCATATCATTCATGTTCTCATTAATTAAATCAATATAGTATGTGTAATCACATCAAATACATCTATTGGTATTAGATATTCCATTCATGGGATTTATAATAAAGATACCAATAATATTATTTCTCTAAATGGTTAATGTTATTATGGAATTGTGTTCATGTAACTCTCTTATATTTCATGGGTTATATCATGATTAAATAATAATGAATCCCACTACTTTTAGTGGGTTATTATAAGATGATATGATTATGAAACCTATCACCTTTCCACATTTCTTGATATAATTTTTTTTTATTGATACCCATTTTATTTATGGGTTTACGTTATGATGAACATTTATTATTTTATGGAATACATAAATATTATTTACGTTATGTGATTGGTGGGAGTTGTATCTCACTAAAACAAATTTAGTAATGATTTATGTCTCATGATATATACAGGATTGGAATAAGAATTTTACTGTGTATAGTAAAACAACAATGGAATAGGGAGTAAACCCGATTCAGTAACAGAAGTCTAGAATGAGGAGTGAACTCGGTTTAGTAAGATAGGACTATATGGGGGAGTAAACCGTGTTTAATAAAGGAATTTTTATATAATGATGATATTTTTAGTGATTCTTGACTAATATAGAAATTATATGTTATTATTATGTGTATGCCAAAAATTCAATGTCTTACGCCAATGATATTTCTTCATGGCTCTTGTTAATTGATTATCATATGATTTATTTCTAACAAAATGATAATCCATATTCCATTACTTATTATTGGGATCTTATATATATATGGTATGGATTTTAAATTTCATTATCTAGTTAATGTTATATATAGTTTCTGGTTATGCTTATGTATCTACATTTTTTATCATTACCATTAGGCTGATATGACCCTATTTTAGTTATTTATTCCCTAGGTTATGATGCAATGTATTATGTATAATGTGTATAATAAGGATTCTAGTTATAAATAAAATAGTGGGAGATGATATAGCTAATATATAGACCGGTGTTTAAGTTTACATGTTTCTAGAGATCTATAAATAATATAGTTCTCATGTTTGTTTTTTGGATATGTAATTGATATTAATAAAAATAATTTAATATCTATTTATGAAAATTATGAGTCAATATATTTTTCTTTTTACATAAAATTGACATATTTAAAGATAGAAAAAATTTTATAAAGTATTTTGTAGTCCCTATCTCAATTAGTATACTTTAATATTATTAGAAAACAAACATCAATTAAAATCAACTCAAGATGTTTCATCATCATGATTTATAACATTTATTTATTTTTTCAACAATAAATTTTTGATCAATTTATCTAAAGTGTTTGGAATTTCATAATTAATATATGGTAGGTTAATCACAATATAAATATTATTAATAATTTCTATTTATTTTTTGCAAAATAAAAACCATCATATTCCATGCATGATTTTCCTTCATTACATTGGTGTATCACGTGTCTATATCATTCATAATTTAGAATTTATTCCCACTTGTTAAATATTTCTTTATACAAATTTTTCTATTAGTCAACTTAAATTTGAAAAATCTATCAATGTGAAATATATTTTCATTCACATATTCAAAATATAATGAAGTAGAAGAGAGATTGTATGAAAGCTCATTAATAATCAGAACATCACTATATTTACTGATAATAATATTAGAAAATTCAACTGCATTAAAATTTAGTCATATTTCAGTTATGAAAGTAAATGTTTCTACATAGAGATGTTTGATATATAATAAGATATTTTTATTATTGGTTATGTATAATTAGTATCCATTTTTTGGTATCCTTGTATGTAATAATTTTCCATATTTATGAAAAACTAGACCACAATTGAATTTTAATATTTATTACTCATATTATAAACATTTTATTCCATTTTTTTCTATAATTTCTCTAGAATAATTATGAGAAATATAATAGAAAATCAGTCAGGTTTATGATACCTCCAAAAAAATTCATACATATAATTATGGATATTATAATGTTTTATATTATCCATTGGATATTCTACCTGTTTGTCACAAGTAAAAATGTTTTTAATCCCATTATGTTTATATCCTGACCATAATTTAAGGAGTAATAGATATTACCAGATCATATATACTTGGTGGTCATAAATTCTATAACCCCAATACCATCATTCAGATAGATATTTACTTGGATTGTAGATAATTTCTTAAATGCAATTATCAATTTTTATGTCTTATAGTTTGTGATATTCTATATTATTTTATATTAATCATAAATAGATGATATTCAATTAATTGTGACCCTTTTTAGGGGTGTATAATTAGTATTTTTCTCCTTCAACAACACATTTATATTGTATTTTAATGTATATTTTTCAAAATTAATAGTTAGTGTATTATTATTTTTAGAATATATATTAACCCTCTTTATAAATTATATAGTATTCCACCAATTACTTTATAAATTACTAGATTCCAAAATAATGGTTCACGGTATCATTAAATAATCTATAATTTAGTTTATATAATTATAAAATTTACGAATTTTTTTGGAGGAATCATTATCTTCAACTACTGAATTATTGAACACCAAAACATGATACTTTCAAAAGTAATTCCCAACTACAACTATCATTAACTTATACTATTTTTATTCTTAAATTTATACAAAGATATTATCTATGGTAATCCAAAAAAACATATCCTTATGTTTTAGGATATAATTGACATCATTTATAATTTTCAAAATCTTCAATTAAATCTTAATAATTGATTTAGATTTTTTTTCAAAGTGTGATTGTACAGAGGTGTAATTGTTAAATTTTAATTCTTTTTCATTATTATAAACATTTTAATTTTTCTTCATGAACACTAACATCAATATTTGTAATTATAAATCTTTATCATTTTCTTCATTAATTCATTCCACCTTTTCAAAATTAATGGATTCTTATTCACTAAAGGGACCATTTTTTGGATTCTATTTTATTATTAATTACATAAATTCATTTTCCATTATGTACCCTTAATATTTATCAAATTCCACACCACAATACATGACATGATGATTTTAGGAAAAAAATTATCCCCTGTTTTATTAGTCGTCCATTTTCTATTAATTAATTTTCACACATTACAACCATTTACATCCTTTCTATCATATGTCATAGACTTTAAAATTGGTTATCATCATTTTCACCATGTTTTTTCTAATGGAAAATATCTTATTTGTTATAATCATTCCATAGTTGAGGCAATAAATATATGAAAACAATTGTATTATTCTTGGACACACAAACATGATTATTTTTTAATAAAATATATTTTATAAAATTAGTGGGTTTATTATCATTAATCGATTACTTTTCTAGAGAATTGCATTGAATAGGATAAATAATACTGATATTAGATTTAAAATGTATTATCTTATTTAATATCATTTTTCTCTTCAATTCTTGATCTTTTCTCATCTCATAAGTAATAATTTTTTTTTGTAATTTTATGGAAGAATCATCCCAGCAATGATCATCAAAGGAAAAAATAATTGAATCTAGTTTGTCTGGTATTATTCTCAAATATATTTTTTCCATATTATAAATATGAATAACTTTCCTATTTATTTCAATAGATCCCAAAATTCTATTTACCTGAAGAATAATTTATCAATCATTTTATCTTAAATCATTTAGATAACGTGTAAATCATCTCCATAATAACATATCTAAGACTCGATAACATTATTATCTCCCTCAAGAATATCATATCATTTCTTCAATAATAAATTAAATATATTAATTATTTTAAATCTTGTAAACTAATTCCATAATGATTATTAATGAAAGTCAATTTTCACTCTCCCATCAACATTGTTATAATTGTTTTCATAAAAAATATAGGTTTTCCTAACTTCAATAATAATTAGACTACTTTCTGTGATATAAATAACATCCAATCTAATTGATATATGATATAGAACCATATACCCTGTATCTATCACTATATATATGTGTGTGTGGAATCCATTTAAATAGAATAAATGAATTCATTATTTATTCATATTGTACATTAGTACAACAATTCTCATTAGTGAAATATATAAACCGTTTTAAGAAAAAATATTCATAGTGTAAAATACATAACCTTGATCTGTTAAAATCATTATGAACAACATTGTATGATTCAAAATTGATATAAATATAGAACTTTTTGGAAAAAAATTGAATGATATGAGATTTGAGTTACGAATATTCTTTAAAAACATTAACTCTGATAACAACTGATATAAATCAGGAGAGAAGAACCTACAACTGAGTTGGGGAGGAATTAGTTATCTACAAAACATTTAATGACTAAATGTAATGTTTTCAATTATGTATTTCTTTTTCTAGATGTCAAGATGATGTTTTTAGTGATTAGGGATATTTTGTGATTGAACCCATGAAATATAAAGATGATGTACCTGGTTTATAGAATCTCATTATTAACAGGGAAATACTAGAGTTTAATAGTTAATATTCTTCAACCTAGTTTCATAATTTTTAAAATTAGAAAAATAATGGGAGTTGTGATGTGGAAGTGAACAAAAAATAAAATAAAAGATAATAATCATGACAATGTTTATTTATCTCTCCAAACCTCACGTATGGTTCCTATGAAATTTAGAATTTATGTGTACCCCTATTATTTTCCACATACATCAACCAACCCATCCTCAGAACTCTCAAAGAATAAATGTAATTCTTAGTCAATGATTATAAGTAGTCTCTTACTCTACATTTACAGGAAAAAATTGTATTTATACAACATATACTTATTACACTATTATATAATTTATATAGTTTTGATAGCAAATATAATATATATGTAAAATAATTATCAAATATCCGTGAACATCATTATATAGTCGGTGTCTTTCTCAAATAATTAAATGTGTATATACACATATGTAACAATATCTATGGAAGAACTCTGACAACATTAGAATTTTTTTTAGTACCTAAAACCATTGACATGAAATTATAGTGAGAAAAATATTTCCCACGTAATATTCACATGATATGAATAAACCTATTTAAACATGCACCATTTCATTATGGAATGAGGCTTACTGGATCCCACAATAGTGTGGAAATAAATTCTCATATTCTTCATATTATAGTGATATAGGATCCCAATTGGTATTCATGTATATGATTCTTAGTGTATTCACAATCCCTAAGACACGGGACTTAAGTTACTTCTATTGAAAATAATCAATTCACTCTTTTACAAATTCATTATTGTGTCATTCTCACCCTTCATGGAGTACTGATATATAAAACATGATGGAAAAATTTACACATAGAATTGGATAATTTATATATTATTCTTCTTCAGTTCCTTCTTTCTTAGGTATCATAAATTTTATCCTATGAAAGATTAGATATTAAATTATAAACAATCTTAATGTAATAATTCACTAAAATTATGATAAACTAAATTATTATTCATTATTTGAAAACTTCAAAGAGATTTCAACCAATCTATGTTAATGTTATCAATAAATATAACCTGAAAACCAAAACTCATGTATAAATTATCTTATGTCTTTTTTTGACAGCATAAATTTAATGTGGATAATATTTACACAACCCACCATATGGTAAAAGTTTATTTGAGAGAGTTGTGATACTTTCATTTGGAGAACGATTCCAAATTAACCAATTATCAGTTGTGATGAACATGAATCTTGAATTTACCAAACAACATTTCAAGATCCATTTACAAACTCATCATTAACTCTCATAAATAAATATATCATCAATAATATAGTATTCCTTCACATTAAACAAATATTATATTCATTAACAAATTCATTTATTCATTTGAGTTATAACTCAATGTAGATAATATATTTTGATGTTAACAAATTAAATATTGTCTAATTAACTAAATAAATTTATAAAATATATAATCATAATTTTTAAATTCCCTCAATTATTTACCTCTAAAATCAGTTACACATAAAAAATATCATTAAATAATAATCAATAAAGAAAAAGGTGTATGATTTATACCATATATTAATCTAATCAACACAAATTATTATAATGAACTCATGATAGAACATGTTGATTAAATTTCATCTCTTTTTTAAAAGTCCTCTATTTTTTTATATTTCCAATAAACCATTTAATATTTAATAAAAAAATTCATACATTTGTTAATATTTTACATCCAATTATTGAATTAATACTTTTAAATCATTTATCCATTAAATATATATTATTACTATAAAAATAATCAGATGAAACTATATTTTTTGGAAAAAAATAAAACATTAACTCCCCTAAAGATCCCTTTGTGGGATAGAGATGAGCTCTTAATGAGTGGTGATATAATGAGAGATATAATTGGAGATCCCTTATGATGTTAACATACAACATACGATTGTTATTTTATCTCAGTTGATACATTTTAAATAAATTATTTCTCTTTACACTATGAGTTATAGAGCCTTCAAACCCATAATTTGGTTTTCTAGTATGGTATTTGGATAATATTAATTGTAAGATGATATTAATAACTTATAATGAAATAATTTATTCATGATTTTTTATGTTTTTTCATGTTTTTATATAGAATAAATGATCATGGATTTTTTGAGTGATAAATGATTTTGACTATAATTTAATGAAATGATGATTTGTTTAGTTGAATACACTCCCAGTGTTTAGGGTATTTCTAATCCATAATGTAATTCTGTAAAATAATCATTTTACTATTACAAAAATAATTTACACTAAACCCATGATGATTCACTGTGAACATTATTCTAAAAAAATGTTTTGAGATATGCCAACACTATATTATGGATGTAACAGAACAAGATCATGGGTATTTATAAGATATGATGTTTTCAAGAAAGTATCTATGACATCTTGTTGTAGTTGATGTGATAATTTCATATTGAATAGATAGAACAATAGTTTTCATGATGATTTATTTTTATATCATATACATCATATAATTATGTATAGTTCAAGATGGTAACATACCCATGAACAAATACGAGAAAAAATAATAACCAAATCCCAAAGCATCGATACACACAACCAAATGATTATTTTTTATGTTTTTATAATTTTTATATATTCAATATAACTATTATTTTGTAATTAACATCACAAAACTATGATATATCACGAATTTTTGAGTCTATGTTATAATTCTTTGAGAAAAGGTGCTTGAACTAGGAAATTTATGACAACACATTCAAATGAGAATTCTATGTTGATCATTGCTAGAACTGAAAAAATTTAAAATGGTATACACATCACATAAATTATATAGGACCATGAGGTGGGAAGAGTAGGTAAATTGAATTCCTAATTACTTTCATTAATTCTTGTACAAAGATTTTAGATCTATTTTACTACTTTATTCCTCATTAATAAAAAAACAATATAATAATGTGTATTTTGGGATTTCTATAATTATTGACCTAGGGTTAACCCCTTGATAAAAAGACTGATTATACAATATGAATGGAAATATGTTTTTTCGTTGCATTGTAAATCATTCAGTAAGTATCACATGATTTTATATGGTTAACTGTTATACTAACTAATCATAGGAAAATTATTTTGAATTTTTTTTCTGTTAACCACAAATTCAACACTCCAATTACTCATTGTTTTATTTTATCACCAAATAGCTTCATTTTATATCATTTAACTGATATCATTGAAAAAAATTCTATAATCATTAATTGGTATATTTTATATCATTCCATGAATAGATGAAGTACTATGAATTTTCCTCAGAATCTATGTTTTTCCATTGATACTAATTTCTTCTTGATCAACAATATTGATAATAATCATGCTTTTTCCCAAAAAAAAAATTTCACTTATTTTAGTTGAAGGGATTCCCGCTTTTAAAATAGTGGATGATATAATAACTTCAATATCATATATTTTATATTCAAGAAATCACCATGAATAGTGTACACATTAATATATTTTTGGAAATTAATAAATTCAATGAACAGAACAATATTAAAGTAAATTGGAGGGAGAACAGTGTTATACACTCATTATATTCGAAGAAATAGTTATCGTGGGTGATGGCTAGAGATATAATGGATGAAATATTGATTGAGGTCCCTGATATAAATGTGGGAGGAAAATAGTAATTTAATCATAGTTAAACTATTATCAGGGATAATTGGAGGATGTTCAAATGGGATAATATGAAATAATAGATGAGTTTCTTTTATGGTTCAATAAAAATTTTGATGATATGAAGTTACAAATACATTTTTTGTGGATTCAATTGTGGTTAATATGTTAATGTTGATACTCTTGGATAAATTTGGTAAAAATATTATATCATAGAAGCCTAAGACATGGATGGGTGGGCCACTTATAAAATTTACAATAAATTAATAACCATTGTGAAGAGTAGATAGAAAAAGATATGGAGAAAAGGAAAACATAATAAGGATATGTATTTTAAGGATTTAAAAGTATTAAAAAGTCATGAGACTAAGATTCTCATATAGATTAAGTTAATTTCAAGGATACTGACAAAATTTTAAATGATTTCATTTCATTATATTATAAATCTATAGAATGAGTAATTTTAAATAAAAGAGTTTACATCAAAAGAAGTGATTCACTTATCGAATTATTGATAAATTTTTACTAATATCCATTAATGGAATAATGAAGTATGGATAATGATAAATATCATCGATCATCATGTGTTGGAAGTTAATCCAACTATTTATGTAGAGGAATATTCATTAATGGTAATGGTATGGCTAATACATATAAAAAATTATTTTTTATCAACACATCAATCCATTTCATGAAATTTAGAATGTGAAATTGATTACAAAGACAATAATGATAAATTCATAAAAAAATATAGAGTTATAAAATTCATCCCATGATACCTCTAGATAAGGAGAATATTATATTAATACGAGAGATATGATGAGGATATTCCAATATAATTCCAAAAATGGATCCAGTAATTGGAGTTCCTTAATGAAATTTAAAAACTCTAATAGATTAAATTATTTAAATGGAAGGATATTGAATCTATTAATTAATACATTGATATGTAAAAAATTAAGGTGATTAATTATATAAATTGGTATTTTAAAATATATATAAGTGTTATCTCAATGAAATACATGAATGATAGAGAATATTATTGATATAACTACAATAGTTTTAATTAAATTTATTGGGGTATAAAATCTTATGAGGTATGGTTTGATGATCCTAAATTTTTTTCGATGAATTCTTAATCATAAGTTTTAAAAATCAATCAAGGATAATAGTGAGAAATTTCTATTAGTATATAGATTCATTGATGGTTCCAAAAAATCATTTTGATTATTTTAGGGTACCATTTAAAATTTTATTTGATTCTAAATATTATAATCAAAACGCGGGTTTGTTTAGTACATTTGGAATAAGTTTAATAATTCATCTAATATAAAGAAGATAAAAAAATTTAATTCAATTTTTGGTGACTAAAATAAAAAAATAACATTGTTTGGAAGAGGATAGGTTTTTGGTGTAAATAGAAGGGTAATTACAGGGTGACGTAGCATGGTTCTAAGAGTAAGGATTTGATTTTAAGTAATTAATTTCAAAATTTAATGATTTTGATTGATTTTATTGTCAAAAAATATTATTCCAAAATAATAAATGTCAATTTTAAGGATGATATTAGTCTAATAGAGCTTATGGAAAGAAAATATATTAATGAATGTTCATTTTTTTCAATACATAAATGTGATATAAATTCTGAATTGAGGGGGTTTGTCAACTTGATTTTCCTAGTAGCTATCTAATATATCATCTAAATATATTTTATACATTCATAATGAATTTTATTATCATATATAACCTTATCAAATGAGTGATCAACATGGACACACCAGTGGAAACTAGGTCAAATTGTTATTAGTGTAATTAATGTGGAATATAAACATCAAACATAATATTTTGAAGACTGAAAATCAATAATTGATAATTTTTATGTTTATTAATATGAAATTAAATATTAAATGAATTGGATACTTTATAGTTGTTAATTTCACACAAAGACAGAAATAACAAAAAATTTAAATATATAAAAATTCAAAATTAACGATATATAAAATTACCATAATTATTCTTCAATAAATGTTAATGTATTTCGATGTTCTAAAATTATTGAGATGATAAGACAATATAATATTGTAATAAATTATTTTGGATGAGAGGAAACATATTAAGTGTTTCACAATTTTTTACAATGTTAATGATGTGATAGCTCAAAAATTGAATTATTACTAAGAATATTAAATGATGAAATGGTAATTATTATGTGAAGACAATGAAGTGATAATGTATTAAATGTTTTAAAGGATAATAATTATCATTGTGTTACTATAAATAAGGTAAATTATCTTTTTAATATATGGGTGGGATATTTGGTTGAAAAAACATTGATATAATTATTCAATATGAATCTATCTATATCTTTTTAAAGATATTTCTTGAATAAAAAACATTTATAACATATCACATTAATTAATATATTAAAATGGAATCATTAATGAATGTAGATAAAATCTATGAAACCTCTAGGGTTAATATATTATAATGTGATAAGTACGATGAAATCAATGTCAAATTGTTAAAATATGTATTTCATTACATTAATGTTTTATTTTTCCCATATCACATACCCCAATTTATATCAAGTTCATACAAATCCCATGATATTTTAAATGACATGTATAGCTATATAGGAAATACATCAGGATGTTCTGTCAAAATATTTTTATTCGAAAAAGGATTAGAATACAAAAATATATACATTGAGGCATAGATTATGAATTTGGGGATATGGAATGAATAATATCCTCCATAAACACCACTATAAATAGTACCCTTAGTGAAAGTATTGGATTTTGGAGGAAATTTGAAGAACCATGTTCTCTATGATTTGAACCTAAAATTACTATTCAATATATGTCATAACAATCATTATAAATAGTTTGAATCATATTTTTCTCAAAAAATAATTATATAAACACATTATACAACATTTGATTTGAAAGGAATAAATTCATGAATTTAATCATGGTATTTAGAATAAAATTTTAGAACATCATCAGACTAATTCATTTATGAAAATATGATAAGTTATATGATGACAGGATATTCCAAATATATTCTCCTAGTGGAATGTGTAACTAGTTAAATAATTAACATATGAAAAAAAATATTTATATACATGCTATTATTTATTATTTAAATTCATAATTCC
Organism: Viscum album; assembly: GCA_963277665.1. Lineage (NCBI taxonomy): Eukaryota > Viridiplantae > Streptophyta > Magnoliopsida > Santalales > Viscaceae > Viscum > Viscum album. Next base: position 1,211,369,587 of record OY728131.1, on the reverse strand, counting down.
ATAAAAATTGACTACATATTTCTTATAATATTAATAATAATAAATTAGAAAGTGTAGGATTATAGTGAAATATTGGTGTAATTTTCAAATTTATCATTTTTATTTTAAAATATTTTGGTGGTATAGAATACACAAATAATTGAGTTACTATATTAGAACAACTTATAAAAAAATTTATTTACAAAAACATCATTATCGATAACATCTACCGTGATAAAACTCATATATTTTTCTATAAATTTGTAATCATTCAATCTTACATTTTCATATTAAACCAAAAGGTATTGAATATTAATTATTACGTGAGGATTATATAACAATTTTATAATCAAAGATATACTAAATTAGGATGATTGTCACTAGATAAATTGTGTTACAATCCAATGAAAAGAATGTGATAGAAATATGATCTCCTTTTAGAAATAATTTTAATGATAAATCTGATGTATTATAGGGAAATTATCATCTTATATATAATATAAAAAATTAAATTTATCATATTGAATTTATTGAGACTTGAGATCTACTCCGAAGGTAGTAAGTGATCCAAACAATTTATGTTATATGTGCTTAAAAAAATATTATGTTTTCCAAATTTATATGTCATTTCAATGCATTAATAATGAACTCTAAGGATAGGTTTGGATATATAAACCAATATATTTTATACATGATAATGATGATCCCTATGTTTTAATGGTGATGAATTCACTTGATTGTTTAAAAGATGCAGTTTGACCATGGAATTAAAGTCTAGATAATAGGGAAAATTCCATGTAATTCCTGAAATGTAATGTTCGAAACACTGTAAATGTCAAAATAGTTGATATAAAATCACTTATTTTGATTTTTTATGTTGATTAAATTATATTTTCAAGGTTTAAACTTATAATAAAATTGCTTCCCAATTTTGTAAAATCAATTAAATTCAATATTCAAGAATTAGATATATATATTTTTGGATTATTAGAATGATACATATATTTTTGTATCATTCACAAGAAAACCCCTTATTCTCCATAAATTTTGACGAATGATATTATGAATTAATGAATATGGTGAAGTAACCAATCATATAAAAAATGGTGCTAAATTTTGATTTTGTGAAGAAGTAAAGAGTGTGGATAAAACAGGCTTCTAATGATATAATAACCCAATGTTAAACAATATATATTATAAATATATTAATACTATAAATCAATTTCATTTCTCAATGATCATTTATGTTTACAGTTTTATTGAATTTGGTAAAACCCTTATGAAGTAATCCCACACATTACATGAGGAAACTTATACACAGTATCCAATATTTCCAACAAAGTATCTCATTTTAAAATAACATTTTTTACTCTCATGACATATAATAAAAAAATTATAGTGTCCTTATCTTTTTTCATACACATCCATTACACTATAAACAACATTTAAAATTTCCCATGACTATAAAACGAATAGTAAATATTTTAAAAATGAAAATATTTATTCCTAAAAAAACTTGAAAACCCGTTTAATATTTAACTTAATATTAAATTTCATTGAGATATTGAAATAAATAAATTTATTATGAAAAAATACATTTATTGCTCAAATTAAATCATTATAACCCATATAAATAAAAAGAAAAAACCTTTTTTAAAATATAATGCATCACATTCATAATAGCACATTCTATAACCTTTTTAATTGGAATAACCATATAACATATATCCAAAAAAATCTATAACCAACAAATTAGAATTCAATAATTTTGATCAACCATTTTATTAGCTATATTGGGCTCTCTATTAATGTATACTGAAGCTAAACAAATAATATATGCTATATTGTTCTCCATTATGAGAAATAATGGAGATAAACAGTTCATATGACATATATCGTGATCAATTTTTTACTATACTAGGACTCAACCCTTTTTATATATGGAATAACAAATATGGTCAAATTTTAACTCTATAGTAACAAATTCATTATTGGTTATATCATATATTCCCATCCATGGTTTATCATAGATTAACCCATCATCGTTTTATCACATAACCAAAAGTCATTGGTTTATCATTAAACCACCAATCATTGTTTTGTCACATAACCATCTATCATTATAAAAAATTTCCCATTACCCTAAAAAATCATAAATTATTTTATCATAAAAACAAACTTTCTATATAATAAACATCACATTTTGAAATCAACCTTTTGGAAAAATTACACATGTACAATGGAAAACATTTTATTTAAAAGTAACCAAGTATGCTTAAAAATATTTAGGAGATGAGAAAGATGGAAATTATTTTATGAACTTATATTAGAAAACATTCTTTTTTTACCATTGTAAAATAAATAATATATGAAAATTACAAAGAGAGTTTTCAAAATAAGGTCATTTACATAAAACCTAAAGAATATCCCTTTTTGAAAAAAATTCTAAATAAATTAAAAATTTCCCATTATTAACTATCAATTCCCATATTTTTACTTTCATAAAAACTATTTTTAAAACATCGACATGAATGAGACATATTGATATGAGAAAATCATTAAATATATAAAACAATGTTTTTTTAAATAGTCCCTTATAAATATCATATCATTCATGTTCTCATTAACTAAATAAATAGAGTATATGTAATCAAATCAAATACAAAATAAAAATTATATATAAAAAATATTTTAATAAAAATTCATTTCCAATAAAATATTATTACAACCAGATATTAGAAGAATAAGCTGAAAAAAAAATAATTAGAATTGGGTTTAGAATTCCCTTACCCCATTATAATCTGTCGTATCAAATACCACATAAAATAAAAATCATAAAAATAATAATATAATAAAATAATGATAAGGAGACTCATTATATTATATATAAAATAAACATATATACACCAACCAAGAGATATAAGTGGTGAATAATGAAAATATCTCACCATAGTAAAATGTTAAATGAGAAATTATTACCAGTATGTTCCCTTTAATTATAACATACATTATCCTCTTGTATTATAGTTTAATGGAAATTAATAAATAATTTAATAATAATTATAATATTTAAAATACTTGATGGGATTATTTTAAAATATATTAGGACTCATTCATTAAAACAATCCATTATTTTCACTGTTTTATGAGAATTTGTGTCATGGTTTTATGATTAGTTCATTTTTATATAACTATGGTTGTTCTTTCAAAATGGTATAACAAATCTATATGTGGAATGTAAAAAAAAATTAATATACATTTTTTAAATTTTCCAACATATAATTATTCGTTCTTGTATAATGATGATTCATTTGAGAAAATGTTAATGATAAATTGTTGGTTTAATTTTGTTGTTTTTTCAAAACATAATGAAATTATTTCATTTTATTTTATATAAAGTGAATATATTTTTTTAAATAAAATTATATTGGTTATAATATTAATTTTATAATATTATTTAACAATAATTATTCTTTTACAGAATTCCACAAAAGAGGAAATTAAATATAAAAAAATCATTATTTATATAGACAATTAATCTTCATGATTTGTATTATGGATTCATTTCACTGAATAAGAGGAGTAAGAAATATAATTATATAATATATTTAATTAGAAACATAATTTTTCAGTATGTACATTATTCTGTATTTATCTTGATTTTATTGGTGAATGTGGTGTGGATAATGTAGAAGAATAAAATAAATAAAAAGAGGTTGTTTGAGAAATTTACCTCTTGAATAAATCCCCCTTTACGGATCCCCTAAAGATAATTAAAATAGAATTCAGTTCATATAATAGGTACAAGGAAGTTGATAGAGTATGAAGGAGTATTTTTATTGATTTTAAGTGCTTCTGGGATTGTGAGGAGTAATTGGGTGGTGTTTGTACTTGAGGAAGGGTGGATATATGTGAATAATTAATGATTATTTTATAATTAAAGCCAACTACATTGGGGTGTCATTAATTTAAAATAATTTTATATATTATCAATGTTTAAATTTATTATGGATTTTTAAAATATAAAAAATCCCATTTAATGTCTTATTTTTTACATACTTTAAATTTTAACTTTTGACGTTAACACGATTCATTATGTTACCTATACTCCTCTAATTATTTTACCCTGATATAATGTCTTATGCCTCAAAATGAAAATTAAATAACCAAAAAATTTAGACTAACTTCTTCCAAACATTGAATCCATTTTACCAAATATGATTCATAAAATCATTAAAATTAGGTTTATAATTAATCATGTAGAAGAGAATTGAAAGCTAGGTTTTAAAGTGAAAATGTTCAAATGATTTGTGTGTTTTTAAATATAAATTCAACATAAAAATGATACCAATGACCTAAATTTGAATATATATATATATATATATATATATATGACTTCACAGATATTATTTAAACAAAATAAAAATAAAATTTAACCTTATAATTTTTTTGGATGAAAAGGCATTTATCAATGAAAATACATTATTTTCACTATTCATCTAAAAATCAATCTCCTTTGAAAAATAAAAAAAATTAGAATAATATAATTTTTAAATTAATATTTTATAATGAATTTTTTATATATAAAATTTAAAAATGTTCTAAATTATGTTTTAAAATTCGGGAACTATTAAAATGCATCAAAAATACCTTTTGAAAACAAGATCTTTTATGTGAAAAATTGGATTCATTATTATCTTATGAATATGCAATATATTAGATGAATTTGAAATCGGTTTATTAAGTATATTAAATATTTATTTTACGATTAACATTCAATAATAGTGATTTGGTTAAATTATTATTATAAAATACCATTATGGGATTGACATTAGTATTTTATAAGAACACCTCCTTTATATTCTATTAGTTTTTGTTTTCATTTAAAATTAATATTTACCAAAAGTATTCATTTTATAACATTTATAAAATATATTTTCATAATTATTTTTATCTCATTCATTCCCACCATTCCAATTGTTAGATTATAATTATCAGATTTAAATAATATTAATTAATTATTTTAATACGATTGATGTGGTGTATCTTGTATGATTTTGAACAAAGTTATTGATTTAAAATAAAATTGGTTGTTTCATCCCCCCCCCCACATTTAATATTTTATATCCTCACAATTTGAACTCTGGATTGAAGTAGAGGTTTTTTTAAAAAAATACCATATTTAGAATCCCACATCATAAAAATGATCAATGAAGTATTAACTAGAAATATAAGAGTGTAAAGTACGAACATCACCTGAGATAATAGATATTAGAGTTCCATATAGGAAAACATGGATAGGGAAAATAAATATATAATGTTTGAGGACTAATATAGAGTGATAAAAGAAACATTCAACAGAATGGTAACCACCACCAAACCATCAATCTATTATGTGTTAAAAGGCCATCAATTTTATGATATGAAAGGTAAACAAATAAATTTTTTAATAACAATTTTTTGATATTTGGGAAATATTTTACTACCTATACATATAACATAAGTATATATAATGACTAGACATGTATAATTTAATCCATTAAACAATTTCAACCAAAAACTTATATTTTCTCCAAACAATGAATATTATAGAAAATGTTTTTCATACCTATTAAATTTTAATCATCCTCTATATGTCACAAAATAAAAAATATTTAAACTATATATTCCACCAGTCCTTGAAAATTAACCAAAAACAAAAAAAAATATAGTACTTGGTAATTCTATTTTCTAAAAATTATAATCTTTTATATAATGAAAAACTACTCTAATCTACATAAATTCAATTGTATATAAAAATTTTAACATAGATCACTCAAAAAATAAATATCATTAAAATTCTATAAAATATTCGAGACTAAAATAGAAACCCAAAAAATCAAAATAATTTGATCACATAATCATCAATGAAAAATTTAATATTCTAATTAAAGTAGAATATATCACACCAAAAGTCTCATACTAAAATGTAATCACCCCAATCACATATTATTCAAGATATAATAACAACTTCCATAAATAATATGAATCATCATAAACATCTTTGTTTCTAAAATATAATCCATCCTTTATGTATGTAATAAAATACCATACTATTATGTTTATCATAATCATTTATGGTTCCCAAAAATAGTTAAAGTATAATTAATATACAATAAAAACATAAATAAAAAAACATATTCCATTCCACTGGTTATCAATTTTATAGAACATATTCTCTAAAATCAAAATAATCATTATCTATTAGATTTTAGAAAACTAATTCCATACTAACTATAATATAATTTGGGAGAGTTGTATGCGATTAACACTTTTTACCCTTCAGTTGGGGATTAAATTTACACATAGTTTCTATACATGATGGATTAAACCCCACCAAATAAGTTTTTCTTTTTTTCTAAAATTATATTAATAAAATCCTTATTAAATTAATCAAATTTCAAAAACAAACATAAAAATAACTATAATATTTTTATCCTCAATGGTTACCTCACAAGTTTCATATTTTATCAAAAAATGAGAAATACCCCTTAATTAACTAAACTTTTTAGATCATATACATGAAAGAGACTTAAAATACCTTTATTCATTTTCCTAATAAAATTAAATTCATTTTTATTAAATAAAATTTTTTACCGAAAATATTAAGGGTCTCATGTACCTTAAAAATTATATCCTTTTAGTAAAATTTCAAAGGTTTTGATTCCATATATCATATGATTATTAAAAATTTAAAACAAAACATACTATATTATCATCTTTATTCATTTTATAATTATCGTGATGTTGATAAAAAATACTATATCATAAATTGGAATCCCCAATATACAATCCCATACATTATTCACTTCCTTATAAAACCATTAACCATCATTCATCATCTTATTGATTCATAATGAATTCATATAAAAATTTACAAGACGTATATCTTTCCTATTCATAAATATTATACCAAAAATTAGTCATAATTTGAAAATAAGAATATATTTAACGCATAAAAAAAAGACATCATGCTTTTAATGATACTCCCTATATCATCTAAAATGATTCGAAACATCCAAAAAGAAAATGGTCTTGTACTTTGTGGAATTTTACATTTTCAAATAGTTAGTAATGTTGTTATTTTGATGTATAATGAAAATATATCATGAAGCATAAATTTTTTATGAGTGAATAGAAGGAGACAGTTATGTAAAATAGCTTCTTGCGTGTGATTTATTTACTTTAGATGCTATCAAAGTAATTTGAATAATATTTTTTAATAATCTTAAAAGTAAATTTAATCGAAAGGATCAAGAAGGTTGTGAAATATAAATATCCATCCGTTTTTATTAATGATTTTTAGTTAATATAAAATAACTTAATTAAAATATGAAATTAATTTTTCCTTGATAATATTAAAGTTGTACCTCTAAAGATGACACCCATAGAGGATCCATGATTTTTAACCCTCAAGTACCTTATAACTAAATCAAATTACATTATAAATCCAATGTCAAAAAATATAATTAATCTCATATATATCTATCATTTTAGACCAAAAGAGAATTAATTATTACATTTATCTAATAGTTTTACTTAAACTTTAAAATCTATCGTGATATATATAAATCTTATGAAAACTATACAAGGAAACAACCTAATATCCAAGGTTTTCTAAACCATTCTCTAACACCATGTGTAATTACCCACAGAAAAATAATATATATTATAGTAATTTTAAAACTATATGTTACATTGTTTTCCCAAGTATCTTTTAGATTTATAGTTTTAATTAATTATGAAAAACTATTAAAATATAAAAACATAATGTACATGTTGACACTTATACCCAATATTAATATTTTTCACCATAGAAAACTATTTTAAAATTAATCATGTTTTATTTTGATGACATATCATCAAAAAAATTCATATCATGTTAATCCATGTCCCTAATAATCCTTTACAATTTCAAAAACAGTTCAAAAATTTGATGAGTATTAAAAGCAGTGTTATGGAAATAAAAATAACCATTAGTATAGTGAAAAAAAATGAAAAACCAGGTAATATTTACCTTTATATAAATTTTAATTAAACTATTGAAATCATAAATTTCCTCATGAAAATTCACACAGTTTTATCTCATAGAAAATCACGAAAACCCATAGAATAAAAATGAAAAACCTTTTTGGAAACATAAACCTTATCATTCATTAATCCCCATTCAAAACATTTTACAATACCTCATAGGATTATTTTAAAATATATTAGGACTCATTCCTTAAAACAGTCCATTATTTTCACTATTCTAAGAGAATTTGTGTCATAGTTTTATGATTATTTAGTTTTTATAAAACTATGGTTGTTCTTCTAAAATGGTATTACAAATCTATATATGGAATGTAAAATAATTAATTAATATAATTTTATTAATTTTTCAAACATATAATTATTCGTTCTTTTATGATGATGATTCATTTGAGAAAATGTTATTGACTAATTGTTTGTTTAATTTTTTATTTTTTTCCAAACATAATGAAATAATTTCATTTTATTTAATATAAAGTGAATATATTTTTTCAATAAAATTATATAGGTTATCATATTAATTTTATAATATTATTTAACAATAATTATTCTTTTATAGGCTTCTGCAAAAGAGGCAATTAAATATAAAAAATCCTTATTTATGTGGATAATTAATCTCCATGATTTGGATTGCGGATTCATTTAACTGAATTAGAGGAATAAAAATATATGTATATAATATATTGAATTAGAAACCTAATTTTCTAGTATGTACATTATTCTGTATTTATCTTGATTTTATTGGTGAATGTGGTGTGGATAAAGTAGAAGAATAAAATAAATAAAAAGAGGCTGTTTGAGAAAATAGCCAATTGAATAATGCCCCCTTTACGGATCCCCTAAATATAATTGAATTGTATTTAGGTTCATAGAAGAGGTAAATGGTATTTGATAGAGTATGCAGAAGTATTTTTATTTATTTTAAGATCTTCTGGGCTTGTGAGGAGTAATTGGGTGGTGTTTATACTTGAGGAAGGGTGGATATATGTGAATAATTAATGATTATTTTATAATTAAATACAACCAGATTGGGGTGTCATTAATTTTATAAAATTATGTATATAATCAATGTTTAAATTATTTATTGTTTTTTAAAATATAAAAATCCCATGTAATGTCTTATTTTTTATATATTTCAAATTTTTACTTTTGACGTTAACATGATTCATTATTTTACCTATACTTCTCTAATTATTTTACCATGATATCATGTCTTATTCATCAAAATGAAAATTAAATTAACACAAAATTTGGACCATCTTCTTCCAAAAATTGAATCAATATTACCAAATATGATTCCTAAAATCATTAAAATTGGGTTTATAATTAATCATGTAGAAGGGAATTGAAAGTAAGGTTTTAAAGTGAAAATGTTCCAAAGATTAGTGTGTTTTTAAATATAAATTCAACAAAAAAAATAATCCAATGAAATAAGTTTGAATATATATATATATATATACAGGACTTCTCAAGTTTTATTTAAACAAAATAAAAATAAAATTTAACCTTATTAATTTTTTAGGGTGAAAAGGCATTTATCAATTAAAATTCATTGTTTTTGCTATTCATCTAAAAATAATTCTTCTTATAAAAATAAAAAAATTAAGAATAATATAATTTTTAAATTAATATTTTTGTAATTAATTTTTTATATATAAAATTTAACAATGTTTTAAATAATGTTTTAAAATAAGGGACAATTAAAATGCATTAAAACTACCTTTTGAAAACTAGAGATTTTGTGTTGAAAATTAGATTCATTATTATCTTTTGAATATGCAATATATTAGGTGAATTTGAAATCATTTTATTATGTATATAACATATTTATTTTACTATTATCTTTAAATAATAGTGATTTGGTTAAATTATTATGATAAAATACAATTATGGGATTAAAATTAGAATTTTATAAGAACCCCACCTTTATATTCCATAAGTATCTGTTTTTATTTCAAATTAATATTTTACAAAAGTATTCATTTTATAACATTTATAAAATATATTTTCATAATTTAGTTTATCTCATTCATTCCCACCATTCCAATGGCTAGGTCATAATTATCAGATTTAAATAATATTAATAAGTTGTTTTTATAAGATTTAATTGGTGTACCTTGTATTATTTTGAACGAAGTTATTGATTTAAAAAAAATCAGTTGTTTCATCCCACCCCCACATTTAAAAATTTATATCCTCACAATTTGAACTCAGGATTGATGTAGAGGTTTTTTAGTTTAAAAAATACCTTATTTGGAATCCCACATCATAAAAAGGACCAATGAAGTATCAACTTGAAATGTGAGAGTGGAAAGTATGAAGTTCACCTGAGATAACAGATATTAGAGTTCTATATAGGAATACTTGGATAGGGAAAATAAAAAGATAATGTTTGAGGACTAATAGAGAGTGATAAAGGAAACATTCAATAGAATGGTAACAACCACCAAACCATAAATCTATTATGTTTTAAAAGGCCATCAATTTCATGATATGAAAAGTAAACAAATATCTTTTTTAATAACATTTTCTTTATATTTAGGAATTATTTTACAACCTATATATATAACATAAGTATATATAATAACTGGACATGTATAATTTAATCCATTAATCAATTTCAACCAAAAACATATATTTTATCAAAACAATGAATATTCTAGAAAATGTTTTTTATACCTATTAAATTTTAATCAACCTCTATATATCACAGAATAAAAAATATTAAAACTATATATTCCACATGTCCTTGAAAATTAACCAAAAACTAAAAATGGTTAGTACATGATAATTCCATGTTCTAAAAATAATAATATTCTATATAATGAAAAAATACTTTAATCTACAGAAATTCAATTGAATATGCAATGTTCAACATAGATCATTCAAAAAATAAATATCATTAAAATTCTATAAAATATTCGAGACTAAAATTGAAACCCAAAAAATCAAAATAATATGATCACATAATCTTCAAAGATAAATTTAATATTTAAATTAAAGTAAAATCAATCACACCAAAAGTATCATACTAAAATTTATTCACCCCAATCACATAATCATCAAGATACAATAACAATTTCCATGAATAATATGAATCACCATAAACATATTTGTTTCCAAAATATAATGCATCCTTTATGTATGTAATAAAATACCATACTATTATGTTTACCATAATCCTTTATTGTTCCCAAAAATAGATAAAGTATAATTAATATACAATAAAAACATAAATAAAAAAACATATTCCATTCCAATGTTTATCTATTTGATAAAACATATGCTCTAAAATAAAAAAAAATCAGTATCTCTTAGATTTTAGAAAACTATGTTCATAATAACTATAATATAATGTGGGCCAGTTGTAGGCGATTAACACTTTTTAACCTTTAGTTAGGGATTAAATTCACACAACCTTTCTATACATGATGGCTAATACCCCACCCAACTAGTTTTTATTTCTTTATAAAATTATATCAATAAAATCCTCATTAAATTAATCAAATTTCAATAAAAATTAAAAATAACTATGATATTTTTATCCTCAATGGTCACCGCATAGATTTCATATTTTATGAACAATTGAGAAATACCCTTTAATTACCTCAAATTTTTATATCATATACATGAAATAGACTTATAATACCTTTAACCATTTTCTAAATAAAATTAAATTCATTTTTATTAAATAACATTTTTTACCAAAACATTAAGGGTCACATGTACCTTAAAAATTATATCATTTTAATAACATTTCAAATGTTTTTATTCCATATATCATATGATTCATAAAAATTCAAAACAAAACATACTATATTATCATCCATATTCATTCTATGATTATTGTGATATTGATAAAAAACTACTATATCATAAATTGGAATCCCCAATAAATAATCCCATACATTATTCACTTCCTTCTAAAACCATTAACCATGATTCATTATCTTATTGATTCATAATGAATTAATATGAAAATTAACATGATGTATATCTTTCCTATTCATAAACATTAAACCAAAAATTAGTCATAATTTGAAAATGAGAATATAATTAATGCTTTAAATAAAGACATCATGATTTTAATGATACTTAATTTATCATCTAAAATTATTCCCAACATCCAAAAAGAAAATGGTCATGTACTTTGTGGAATTTTATATTTTTAAATAGTTGGTAATGTTGGTATTTTGATGTATAATGAAAAAATATCATGAACTGTAAATTTTTTAGGAGTGAATAGAAGGAGATAGTTATGTAAAATAGTTTCTTAAGTGTGATTTATTTACTTTAGATGCTATCAAAGTAATTGGAATAGTATTTTTTTAATAATATTAATTGTTAATTTAATCAAAAGGATCAAGAATGTTGTGAAATATCAATATCTATCCATTTTTATTAATGATTGTTAATCAATATAGAATATCTTCATTAAAAGATGAAATTAATTATTCCATGATAAAATGAAAATTGTACCTTTAAAGATGATACCCATAGAGGATCCATGATTCTTTAACCCTCAAGTAGATTATAACTAAATAAAATTACATTATAAATCCAATGTAAAAAAATATAATTAATATCATAGATATCTATCATTTTAGAATAAAATATATATAATCATTACATTCTTCTTATAGTTTTACTTAGACATGTAAATATATCTTCATATATATAAATCTTATGAAAACTTAAAAAGGAAACAAACTAATATACAATTTATTCTAAATCATCATCTAAAACCATGTTTAATGACCCAGACAAAAGTAATATATATTATATTCATTTTAAAACTATAATTTACATTGTTTTCCCAAGTACCTTTTAAATTTATAGTTTCAATGAATTATGAAAAAATCTTACAATATAATAACATAAAGTACATGTTGACACTTATACCCAATATTAACATTTTCCACCATAGAAGACTATTTTAAAATAAATCATGTTTTCTTTTGATGACATATCATCAAAAAATTTCATCTCATGTTCATCTACATCCCTAATAATCCTTTACAATTTCAAAAACATTTAAATAATTGGATGAGAATTAAAATCACAGTTAGGGAAATAAAAAAGAACAATTTTTCTTGTGAAAAATTTGAAAAAACATATAACATTTACCTTTATATCAATTTTCATTGATCTATTGAAAAAATAAATTTCCTCATGAAAAGTGACACTGTTTTGTCTCATTAAAAATAACTAAAACCCATAGAATGAAAAAGAAAAAACATTTTGGAAACATTTACCATTATAATCATCAATCCCCATTAAAAAAAATTACAATACCAGATGGGATTATTTTAAAATATATTAGGACCCACTCATTAAAACAAACCATTATTTTCAATGTTCTAAGAGAATTTGTATCACGGATTCATGATTGGTAAATTTTTATATAACTATGGTTGTTCTTTTAAAATGGTATTACAACTCTTTATCTGGAATGTAAAGTAATTAATTAATATACTTTTTTTAATTTTTCGAACATATTATTATTTTTTCTTTTATGATGATGATTAATTTTATAAAATTTTGATGATAAATTGTTTGTTTAGTTTGGTAGTTTTTTCCAAACATAATGAAATAATTTCATTTTATTTACTATAAAGTGATTATATTTATTTAAATAAAATTATATAGGTTATTATAGTAAATTTATAATAATATTTAAAAATAAATATTCATTTATAGGATTCCATGAAAGAGGAAATTAAATATAAATAATCATTATTTATTTAGATCATTAATCTCCATGATTTGGATTGTGGATTAATTTCACTGAATAAGAGGAGTAAAAAATATATGTATATAATATATTGAATTTGAACCATAATTTTCCAGTATGTACATTATTCTATATTTATCATGAATTTATTGGTGAATGTGGTGTTGATAAAGTAGAATAATAAAATAAATAAAAAGAGGTTGTTTGAGAAAATTGCCTCTTGAATAAAGCCCCCTTTACAGATCCCCTAAAGATAATTGAAATAGAATTTGGTTCATAGAAGAGGTACATGGAAGTCGATAGAGTATTTAGGAGTATTTTTATTTATTTTAAGATCTTCTTGGCTTGTGAGGAGTAATTGGGTGGTGTTTATACTTGAGGAAGGGTGGATATATGTGAATAATTAATGATTATTTTATAATTAAAGCGAACTACATTGGGGTGTCATTAATTTAAAATAATTATGTATATAATCAATGTCTAAATTTTTTATGGTTTTTTAAAATATAAAAATCCCATTTAATGTCTTATTTTTTATATATTTTAAATTTTATCTTTTGACGTTAACATGATTCATTATTTTACATATACTGCTCTAATTATTTTTACCATGATATCATGTCTTATGTCTCAAAATGAAAATTAAATAACCACAAAATTTGGACCATCTTCTTCAAAAAATTGAATCCATTTTACCAAATATGATTCATAAAATCATTAAAATTAGGTTTATAATTAATCATGTATAAGTGAATTGAAAGCGAGGTTTTAAAGTGAAAATTTTCAAAAGATTAGAGTATTTTTAAATATAAATTCAACATAAAAATGAATCCAATGACCTAAATATATATATATATATATATGACTTCTCAGATTTTATTTAAACAAAATAAAAATAAAATTTAACCTTATAATTTTTTTTGGATGAAAAGGCATTTATCAAAAAAAATCCATTGTTTTCACTATTCATCTAAAAATCAATCTTATTAGAAAAATAAAAAAAATTATAATAATATAAATTATAAATTAATATTTTTCTGATGAATTTTTTATATATAAAATTTAAAAATGTTCTAAATTATGTTTTAAAATTAGGGAACAATTAAGATGCATCAAAACTACCTTTTGAAAACTATAGCTTTTATGTGTAAAATTGGATTCATTCTTATCTTATAAATATGAAATATTTTAGAGGAATTTTAAATCATTTTATTAAGTATATAGAATATTTATATTACTATTATCTTTCAATAATAGCTAATTGGTTAAATTATTATGATAAAATACCATTATGCGATTAAAATTTGTATTTTATTAGAACACCTCCTTTATATTCCATCATTTTTTGTTTTCATTTCAAATTAATATTTACCAAAAGTATTCATTTTATAACATTTATAAAATATATTTTCATAATTTAATTTATCCCATTCATTCCCACCATTCCAATGGATAGGTTATATTTATTAGATTTAATTTATATTAATTAGTAATTTTTTTAAGATTGATGTGGTATATCTTGTAAGATTTTGAACAAAGTTATTGATTTTAAAAAAATTGGTTGTTTCATCCCACCCCCCCCCCTAAAATTTAATAATTTATATCCTCACAATTTGAACTCTAGATTGAAGCAGAGGTTTTTTAGTTTTAAAAATACCTTATATGGAATCCCACATCATAAAAAGAATCAATGAAGTATCAACTTGAAATGTGAGAGTGAAAAGTACGAAGTTCACCTGAGATAACAGATATTAGAGTTCCATATAGGAAAACATGGATAGGGAAAATACATCATAATGTTTGAGGACTAATAGAGAGTGATAAAGGAAACATTAAATAAAATGGTAACCACCACCAAACCATCAATCTATTATGTGTTAAAAGGACATCAATTTCATAATTTGAAAAGTAAAGAAATAAATTTTTTAATAACGTTTTCATGATATTTTTGAATTATTTTACTACCTATACATATAACATAAGTATATATAGTGATTAGACATGTATAATTTAATCCATTAATCACTTTCATCCAAAAACATAAATTTTATGCAAATAATTAATATTCTATATAATGTTTTTCATACCTATTAAATTATAATCAACCTCTATATATCACAAAATAAAAAATATTAAAACTATATATTCCACATGTCCTTAAAAATTCACCAAAAACAAAAAATGGTAAGAACATAATAATTCCATTTTCCAAAAATAATAATCTTTTATATAATGAACAACTACTTTAATCTGCCAACATTCAATTGTATACACAATAAACAACATAGATCATTCAAAAAATAACTATCATTAAAAATCTATAAGATATTCTAGACTAAAATTGTAACCCAAAAAATAAAAATAATACGATCACATAATCTTCAAAGATAAATTTAACATTTTAATTAAAGTTAAATCAATCACACCAAAAATCTCATACTAAAATATATTCACCCCAATCATATAATCATCAAGATATAATAACAATTTACATAAATAATATGAATCACCATAAACATCTTTGTTTCCAAAATATAATGCATCCTTTCTGTATGTAATAAAATACCAAACTATTATGTTTACCATAATCATTTATGGTTCCAAAAACTAGATAAAGTATAGTTAATACACAATAAAAACATAAGTAAAAAAAACAAATTCCATTCCAATGGTTATCTATTTTATAAGACATATGATCTAAAATCAAAATAATCAGTATCTATTAGATTTTAGAAAAAAAAATTCATACTAAATATAATATAATGTGGGCCACTTGTAGGAGATTAACACTTTTTACACTTCAGTTGGGGATTAAATTTACACATCCTTTCTATACATGATGGGTTATACCCTACCCAAATAGTTTTTTTATAAATTTATATTAATAAAATCCTTATCAAATTAATAAATTTCAAAAACAAACATAAAAATAACTATAATATTTTTATCCTAATTGGTTACCTCATAAATTTCTTATTTTATCAAAAATTGATAAATACCCCTTAATTGCCTCAAATTTTTACATCATATACACAAAACAAACTTATAATACCTTTAATCATTTTCCCAGTAAAATTAAATCCATTTTTATTAAATAACATTTTTTTCAAAAAATTTAGGGTCACATGTACCTTATAAATTATATACTTTTAATAACATTTCAAAGGTTTTTATTCCATCTATCGTTTTATTCTTAAAAATTTAAAACAAAACATACTATATTATCAGCCATATTCATTCTATGATTATCGTGATGTTGATAAAAAACTACTATATCATAAATTGTAATCCCCAATATATAATCCCATAAATTATTCACTTCCTTCTAAAACCATTAACCTTGATTCATCATGTTATTGATTCATAATGAAATCATATAAAAATTGACATGGCGTATATCTTTTCAATTCATAAACATTAAACCAAAAATTAATCATAATTTGAAAATAAAATATAATTAATTCCTTAAATAAAGACATCATGATTTTAATTATACTACCTTTATCATCTAAAATTATTCCCAAGATCCAAAATGAAAATGGCCATGTAATGTGTGGAATTTTATATTTTCAAATAGTTGGTAATTTTGGGATTTTGATATAGAATGATAATATATAATGAACCATAAATTTTTTAGGATTTAATATATGGATACAATTATGTAAAATAGTTTCTTGTGTGTGATTTATTTACTTATGATGCTATCAAAGTAATTTGAATAGTATTTTTTAATAATTTTAACAGTAAATTTAATCGAAAGGATAAATAAGGTTGTGAAATATCAATATACATCCGTTTGTATTAATGATTTTTAATAAATATAAAATAACTTCATTAAAATATGAAATTAATTATTCCATGATAAAATGAAAATTGTACCTCTAAATATGATACCCATAGAAGATCCATGATTTTTTAAGCCTCAAGTACCTTATAACTAAATCAAATTACATTAGAAATCCAATGTCAAAAAATATAATTAATCTCATAGATATCTATCATTTTAGAACAAAAGAGATATAATTATTACATCCATCTAATAGTTTTACATAAACTTGTAAATCTATCTTGATATATATAAATCTTATGAAAACTATACAAGGAAACAACCTAATATCCAATGTTTTCTAAACCATTCTCTAACACCATGTGTAATGACCCAGACAAAAATAATATATATTATAGTTATTTTAAAACTATAAATTACATTGTTTTCCCAAGTTACTTTTAGGTTTATAGATTCAATGAATTATGAAAAAATATTACAATATAATAACATAAAGTAAAAGTTGACACTTATACCCAATATAAATATTTTTCACTATAGAAAACTATTTTAAAATAAATCATGATTTCTATTGATGAAATATCATCAAAATATTCATCTCATGTTCATACACATCTGTAATAATCCTTTACAATTTCAATAACTTTTAGAAAATTGGATGAGCATTAAAAGCACAGTTTGGGAAATAAAAAAGAACAGTCAGTCGAGTGAAAAAAATGAAAAACCAGGTAACATTTACCATTATATCAATTTTCTTTGATCTATTGAAATAATAAATTTTCTCATTAAAAGTCACACCATTTTGTCTCACAGAACATCACTAAAACCCATAGAATGAAAATGAAAAACCTTCTTTGAAACATAAACAATCACATTCATCAATCCCCATTCAAAACATTTTAAAATTGAATAACAATAGAGATAACATGCAATATAATCACAAAAAAATTATTAGAAATCTATAATGGGAATAAACTATAATATAATCTATGTTTATCTCACTAGAGATATAAAATTTGGATCAACCATTTTTATAATCAATATTTGGATCACCTATGAGCTATAACGGGGCTCAACCATTCATATAAGTTATATCAGGCTACTCATGAGCTTTAATGGAGATAAAAACTTTTTATAAATGGAATATATAATATAGTAATATTTCATATCTAGAGTAAACAAAACATAAATGTTAATAACATACCCACCCATCCTAGGTTGATGAAGGAAACACCCATTATTGCCTAATCGTATATCCAAATGTCATTAGTTAATCCCATAACCACCCATTTCTTTTTATCATATAACCACATGTACTCACAAAAAATTCCACATGTCCATAACATAATCATATATCCTTAATTATCCCATCTTTAAAATACTCATTAATAAAAATAAACAATTGATTTCTAAATCAACCATTTTAAAAAATTGCACACGTACAATGGAAAAATATTCCTTGATAGCAATTAGGTGAACGTATAAAGTATGCCTCAAATTATTTAGCTGAACAAAATGAGGTAAATTCCATTCATTATATATATAATTAATCCTTCATTTTTTATATTCTAAAAATAGTTAAAATAGGGTCTTTAAAAGGGTGTTTTTAAAAGAAATTCCTCTACAAAAAATCAATAAATGTATCCAATTTGAAACTATTTTAGATAAAAATGAAATTTACTAATTAAAACATTAATTTAATTATAAATAAATTCATAAATAAAATTTTTAAATAATTTACATGGATTATAAATATTTATAATAATAAAATTTTAAAACATTTAAAATGATATTTTAGTTAAGGTGTCCCATATAAATATCAAATCAATTAAGTGGGCAATAATCAATTGAATGGAATATATAATTTACTATAGATACACATAATAAATATTTTAAATCAAAATATATATATTCATAATTCATTCAAAAAAACACGATCATTATGACATAATCAATGTAGTAGATGTTTTACCCAAATAATGGACATTGATTAATGAGTTCCCTTACAAATTTTTAATCAGTCGAATCTTTTTCCCTATAAAAGTATAAATTATGAATTGAAATATTGAATACCAAGAATTAAATTAGATTCATGATATTATATTTCAAATGTTAGTATATACACCAAAAAATTAATTTGTGAATAAGTATTATATATCACTGAAGTAAAAAAGTGAGACTATAAACCATTATTTCTTCCTTCTTATTAGTTTTTTTGTACGTTAAAATAAGTTATAATGGTTTAAATACTATTTTTAAAACATTAAATAAATATAAAAATACTTATAATACCTTATTTTATTATTTTACAACATCCTTTGACCCATTCCTTAATATAATATTATTATAGACCTTGTTTCGGGTGCTTTTATTTCCTGAATTCTTGATCGGTTCACTGGTGTATTATTATAGATTTTCTTATAAAATGGGATTAAGACGTTAGAAGTGGAATGAAATAATATTAATGATCATCCAAAATAAAAAATGGCCCTATATATCATTTTTCATTCTTGTGTGATGATTCATTTGACAAAATGTTAATGATAAACATTTTTTATTTCATTGAGTTTTCCTAACATTGTGAACCTGTTTTGATTTATTTAATATAAATTGTATATATTAGTTATAGAACAAGTAATATGTTATAAAAACTCAATTATAGTATTATATAACCATAATTATACTTCTTTTACCACCCATGAGTGTGGTAATGGAAAAAAAATATCATTATTCCCAGAGATGATTACTCACCATAATTTGGACAATCATATCATTTATTTGAACAATATGATTTAATAAAATGGATGGATATAAGATATTAAATTAAAAAAAATTAAATTAAAATATTTAAATTATTTTTTTTATAATTCATTTATGGATGATTGAGGTCATGATATGGTTGAATATGAATGGAAATCAATAGTGGTTCTTCCAGAAAATTACAGCTTGAATATCACCTCATTATTGGATCACTTAATAAAATTGTAAATGGTATTTAAGTGTGATAACAGAATATGGACATATGGAGAGTTTTGAGGATATTTTATTCATATATTATATATAAATTATGTCTTAGAAGGATAAATGGGATGGTGAGGGGAGGTACCTATACTTGAGGAGGGTGGTTTTAAGTGATTAAATAGTGATTATTTCGTAATTAAATTTAACCACATTTGATAATAAATATTTCTAAATGTTATAATGATAATTAATGTGTTAAATATATTTTATTTTTGATAAAAACATCAACAAACCATTTATGGTTTTATTTTTTAGATATTATAACTTTTAACTTTTAACTTTTACATGTTTCCTTATTTTACCTATACTATGGTAAATCTTGTTTTTAGCATGATAAATGCCATTATTGATAAATATGAAAAACTATATATTGAATATTTTTTTCTTTTGAATCCAAATATTTGAATCATTATACCAATATTAAATGCATATATTTTAAAAAATCATATTTAAAATTAATCTTGGAAATGATACGAGAAAATGAGGTTTTAAAGTGAAAATGTTAAAAAATTTAGTGATTTCTTAAATATAAATTCAGCATAATATTGTCACAATTACCTTAAATAAATTATTATATATATAAATTTTCTAAATTTTCTTTAAAATCAATTCAAAATATACTTTAACCATTTAAATTAATTAGATAAATCCCTATTATTCAATTTAAATTCATTATTTTCCACAATTAATCAAAAAGTGATACTTATTTGAAAAATATAAAAAAACCCACCATATGTTTATTTTTAAATTACTATTTAGAAAATTTTCATTTTTATGAATAATTTTTTTAAAATTAAATGTTTTAGTTTAAAAAAATACACAATTGAAATGTAGAAAAACTACCTTTATAAAAAACATTTTATGATTAAAATTTAATTCATTCTTATCTTATGCATATCCAATCAATTATATGAATTTAATGAAAATTTTAATATGTAACATATATAATTTATTAATATATATTAGTAATAGTGATTGATTTAATTTGTTAAGGAAAAATTCTATTGTGGTTTCAGAAATAATTTTTTAAAAAAAACACAACCTTTAAATCCAATGAGATTTCATTTTCATTTTTAATAAATTGCTAACAAAAGAATTCATTTTTTAACATGGTTAAAATATATTTTTATAATTTTTTCACCTCATTCATTATATACATTCCAATGGCTCTATGATACTTATCACATTTAAATAAAAATATTTTTCCATTCGTTTATGCTCGATGTGGATTAACATTTATGATATTGAACATTGTGTTTCATTTTGAAATACCATAATATTAAAAATTGATTATTGTTTGCCTACTCTATATTAAAACAATGACCAAAAACACTAAATTAAAATTCCAGTTTGATTTGGTAAATTCCCAATATATATATATAATACATACACTACATTGGTCATTTAGTAATGGTATAACCAATTGTATTTAAAGGCACATTAATCAATTTAAATTTTATAATTTATCCATTGTATTGTTATAATTAGGGATAGAATTTATTAAGGGTTATGATAATAAAAATTTGACATAGATGTATGAAATGATGGATACAAATTTTAGGATTATACCATACGATTCCCATTTATTAGAGTCTCCACTAGAGATATCATCATTGTGATTTTCCCTTTACCAAGACCAATTCAAGATAAAATATCTAAACATCAACAGTAATTGTTTGGAAGTGTTTTCCAATAATATTGAGATCACCTCCCAATCCATACTCACCAAATCACCCCAAGAATTTTTCATCATCAGACATCATGCTCATATGTTATATAATCATATAATAAGGGGCTATGTATTCAAAAACCATTAATACTGATTTTCATATTAAATTTCATTTAAATATTGAACATATCTATACAATTTTATTATAACTCATGAAATTATTATCATATAATAGGGATAAATAATTT
Source organism: Viscum album (assembly GCA_963277665.1). Classification (NCBI taxonomy): domain Eukaryota; kingdom Viridiplantae; phylum Streptophyta; class Magnoliopsida; order Santalales; family Viscaceae; genus Viscum; species Viscum album. Next base: position 1,211,347,079 of record OY728131.1, on the reverse strand, counting down.
ATTTTGATAAAAAGAAAGATTAATTTTATATTTGGAAAATATAAATCCTCGACTAATGCTATAATTTTATAATTTGAATAATTTCTAAAAGAAATAATATTTTAAAAAAAATATAATAACTAATATTTATTTTTTCAATATTTCATATAATATAATTTAATAAGGGTAAAATGTTAGTTAATATCATCAAACTAGTATTTTATAGTAAATTATAATCATTTTTATAAAATGAAAATAATCGTATTTAAGAAATAATTTTCTGAAAATAAATATAATTTTTTTATTTATAATATTTAAATTATCAAATGGAAATTTTTCAAAATATTCTGATAAAGTCAAATATTTCAGAAAAAATTAAATATTATTCATATATTTTCTATATTATGACATCTTAATAGTGGAATATTTATCTAACAAGTATTATAGGGATAATCCTTGATAAAAACCATGTTTTCCCATCAAAATAGTGTTTTTCGCTATTTTTTTGATTTTAAAAATATTTAACAAATCGTTAAAAACTATATTATTTAATTTTTCTAATCAATTATATATAAAAACATGTCTCTTCAACATCACCAATGGTTTTATTTCATTATGATTAATTCAATTTTATAAAAAAAATAAAAATCGCTCCTCTTTAAGAGAATGCAGTTTCAAAAACAATTGTAAGTTGTTATTTTTTATTATTTTATAATATAGTGTTAAAAACTTATTTATATAAATTAAGAATGATTTAATCTCATTTTTTTAATAAATACACATTAATCCTCCCCTCTTTGTAACATCCTGATATTTTAAAAGAACATTTCTTTAATAACATTCACAAAACGCATCACCGAGACTAAATAAACCACAATATACTCTTAAAATATTACTATCCCCTATGAGTTGAATTAGTGGGAAGGAGAAATATTAACAAAAATATAAAATGTATACTGAGGACATACATAATAAAAATTCACATATTAATTCTTTTTAAATAATTACTCAATTTTCAGAATGATTACATTATACTTCAAAAATGTGATTTCTTAAAAATAAGAAATTTTATATTTTTTCGATAGAATATTATAATTAATTTATGTAATATATATATATATTATTTTATAAAATATAATATATTTTTTTATATCAACATATGATATTTAAATTTTTGAAAAAAATTCAGATCCTTTTAATAGTCAGTATTTTTTGTTCATAGTATATAGGTTACAAAATTAACCATTCTATTTTAAAATCAATAAAAGTTAAAATTTGTTCCATAATATTATTAATTAAATAATTAAATTCATTGGAATCGATTTTTTTATAAGATTTTATATATATTAAATTAAATAAATCCCCTTATAAGTTATTAATTTAATAAAATTTATTCTATATATTTAATTAGGGGGACTAAATTTAGTAAATTGGTCTATTTTATTTTTTGATAAAATGAATAATATTGATGATAAAATTCATAACATCGGTTGTATCATCCTGTTACAATTTTCAGTAATTCATACCCCCCAATCTTGTTTTTACATTGGTTGGGTTTATTTTGGGGTCCTTTTGGGTGAATTTATTAGAAATATAGAGGTTTTTGGGTAGGGTCAGGGTGTGCGCATGGCCTGTGAATGCTTAAGGAAAAAGATATACTAGGGCCATATTTGGATTGTAGGATTTTCATAGCATATGCACAGTATTCCCTTATAGTACATTGTTTTAAAGGAAACCATGAGGACATCATTTTCTAAATCAAAATTTTTTATTAAAATATCATATGCCCCCATTTTTGGTCCAAGAAAGACCTCCTTCGACCCTAATATGATTCTCCATTCCGCATATCTCCCAAGGGAAGTTTTTGTTCCCTTCAAACCATCCAAGATACGATTTGAATCACGAGGAATGACCTTGGATGTCAATTCTGTTAGTATCTTCCTCTCATTATCTTCCTTCCACATTATCCCTCTTTATCAATATAGTTCCATTGATCTTGGAATTGATTTGTTGATCGAATATAATTTTTTTCTGGATCTTAAACCCCGATTTGATTTCCATATGTATGTTCTTTGTTCTTTATAAAAAAATCATGTTTAGTGTTTCATGTTATGAGATCCCTTGTTTTCGATAACTGGATCCATTATTATGCTCAATTTTTATTAATTAAATTAAAATTTATTGAATCAAATCAAATTGTTTATTTTTTCAAATAAAATTCGAGCAATTTTTTTTTGGAAAAAAAATTTCTAAGGATTTTGTTTGTAGAGGAAATATGGGGTTTTGGATACGAACTGAAATTGATGTAGTTTTTTTGACAAATTCAATTATTGATTTCAAATATGAAATATATTTTGAAATTACATGAACTTGTTTCAAATCCTTATTTTGTGAAAAGTGACATAAAATTTATTTGATGTAAACCTCAATGTCTCGTCTCGGTGAAATGGAATGCTTTTTTATTAGAAACCTGTAATGAGTTTTAAATAGGAAATAATAATAATTTAAATGGAGAATATTATTAATTGAATTTTAATATTATAAAATGAATTTACCATCATTGATTTTTACATGAACACATGAAAGACTTAGGTAGTTAATGAGTTACTTGGGAGGCACTTGATGATTCTAAAACGTTCTAAAAAATGATATCATCACATCCCATTCCATGGAGGATGGTGATGAGATGCAATTACATTAGGCCTAAAAATCATATTTACATTCATTAATATGTTCATGGATTCAGATTCATATATCCTACACTATCATTACTATTTGGAACATGACCATGTTGCTTCCTTGTTTTCATTTTTTAATGCATTTATATATTATTTTTATAAGCTGTTTCCTTGAGAATTTATTTGAACAGTTTTATATAAATTTATTATTTAAGCAATATTTTGTGAAAAAATTATTTTATGAAAATTAACATTTGATTTAAATTTTAAATTCATCCACTGAAATGTTTTCTATTATTTTATATGTGAATCATGAATTGATAAATTTATTTCCACTATTTTTTATGGTACGGATTATTTATTTAAAGATGCTTGTGATAAAAAACCTATTTATTTTAAAATTGAATAAACCTTTTAATTTAATTTGATATAGGAATATGTTATAGAATGTTTTTGTGAAATATTACTAGGCTTTCTAGGACAATCTTCTTGTTCCTTAGGGTGTTTCTAGATTATTTCCTTCTAGGTTCGAGAAAAGTAAAATGATCCATTAGAGGTGTATCCTACAAGTGAACTTTGGTATTGGTGAGTAGTTTTCTTAGGAACATTGGGTATTTTCTTCCCTTTTTTGTACTTTGGTTATAGTACATTGGAGATTTTTCCTTTTTAAATTCTTGTACTTTACTACCATTGGAGTTTTCCTTTGATATGAATATTGTCTTGTTTTCTTCTCATTATGAATTGGTAGGGGAAAATTATTCCCATATTCAGTTCTTATAATTCCAGGTGCTAGTCATTGACCCATAGGTAATGAGAATTTACTTTATTCTATGTTAGTAGCGACTCTATTTTTGAGTTACTAGGGTACCTAGGTTGGTTTATAAAGAAGTTGTATCAGAGCTCTAGTTTTTTCTTTTGTCCTAAAGTCATTATACATTGTGATATCATTTCAAGACATTAAAGTTAGTTTTGATTGGTTTTTAGGCCAGATCTCACTACAATGATCCTTAAGTCACCAGGGGTGTTAAGGTACATACGTCTTGGGGTTTATTTATTGTATTTCCCCTACTTCTATTGGGATTGCATGAAATCAAAATATTGTACATCATTTTTGCTACGATTAATTTACCTCATTGCTCAGGTTTATCATTGCACAATTTATTCCTTGTAGTCTGTTGATGTTTTTTCGAATCATGCCTCCAAGAATATGTGAAAACGAACCTTGGAGAGAGTTACTTCTGAATAATAGTTCTTGAATCCTATTGTGGATATGAATATGATTAAGGTGATTATCTACATAATCCAATCTCTATGACAGGAACCTCCACCATTTCTTATTCTTTCTCATGATGTGGAACCTCATAGGGATGTTCTCAAGATTTTTTCTCAATAGTTCCTTTACTATAAAATTGCATTTTTAAAATTCTCAAATGATCCTCAAGAGTTTGAGGAAGGTTTGAGAAATTTTTAATGCTTTTTTATGCTTTTTAACACACTCGATTTAATCAAAGTGAAGTGTACCACATTAATATCGGAAGTACTGAGCGAAAGATGGTGGGACATAATGGTGATAGTGAAGAAACATGAGGTCTTAGAGTATCAAAATAACAAATTTCATTTTACAAACCATTTATTTTTATATACTATTTTGTGGGCCATTTCAATAGAGTTTTTCAGAATTGAGAAGGCTGACAAGTCTGTGGCAGAGTATGCAAACTGTTTTTTTGATCTTGTAAACTTTATACATGAGATTGTATCGAATGAGAGGACAAAGGATCGATGGTTCAAGTTGGGAATTAAATATTTTTGTTCTTATTATTTTTTATGTTTCCTTCTAATACAGATGTACTAGATATAACACTAATGGTCAGGATGGACCTAGATGGTAAGTAAGTGTTTTTTGGGAGTTTCTTTTTCTCCTAGTGGTAGCATGAGTTTCATAAAGGGAAAAAGGAAGTGCATTAATTATCATGGAATTACATGATGGTCATGATTTTAAAAACCTCTTGTAGTTCTAGGTAGAGGTCCATTATTGTATTACTAGTGTGGAAATATATGGAATTTTAAGAAGGTATTCACTTAGGAACCCAAGAATTGTTCCTCATGCAGGTATTCAGGGCCCTTGTTGAGGTTCTTCCATATTTATTACACTCCGTGCAGTGGAATAAGATCATCATCTCCTCCTAAAACTGTGGGGAAATCAGATACCTCATGTGTAAAAGGTTTTGATCCATTGACATCTTAAAATAAGATTATTCATGTAGTGGAAGAGTCTTCAGAGGAAGAAGAACTAGTTCTAGTGACCATGATACAAACCATCACAATATATTTCTCATTCGTGACAACGTTATTTGATAACAGTGCATCCCATTAGTTTATTTCAATCTATGTTTTTTATTGTCTAAATATTCCTATAGTTTTTTAGTCTTGTGTAATGTATATTACTAAAGCCCTTAGTACAAAGAGAGAGCATGGCCTCTGTAGTCCCTCTTGTGTATTATCTCTATCATATGTTGTGTTAGCTTGGAAATTTCTAGTTATCGAAATGATATATTTTGAAATCATCATCTGTATGGATTGGATCATTCACAATAAATCCTAGATTGATTACTATATTCGAAGGGTCTTCTTCACTAGACCTAGTGGTATGTCTCTCATGTTTCATGGAGAATGGGGCCCAAGGTCGACCCAGGACAGATCTTATTATCCAGAGTTGGGGAATGTAATATCAATAATTTCCTTTTACTTGGAGGGGGAATCACTGACTGGGGATATCCCTCTAGTCAATTTTGAGTATCATGACATGTCTCCTTCAGACATATATGGTTTCCCATCTGTAATAGGGGTTCCATTTACATGATACATGGTACTCAACCAGTTTTTATCTACTCTTACCTCATGCCCCCAGCAAAATTGAAAGAGTTGAAGGCATAGTTGAGGATATTTTGGAGAAAGGATTTATACACCCAACCATGTCATCATGGTTGGTGTTGATTCTCTTTTCCAAGAAGGATAATGGTCCATTCCTCCTTTTCATTGATTACTGAAATCATAATTGATTAATATTAAAGAACAATTATTCATTTTTGTGGATTAATGATTTTTTTGGTTAGTTGAAGGGGGTGAAGTGGTTCTAGAAGACTAATATTTTCTCAATTTACTATCAATTGGGGATAATATAATCTAAAATTATGAAAATCACCTTTTATATAAGCTATGGACATTATTAGTACCTTGTCACTCCCTTTGGTCTAACCAATTCTCTTTATGTTTTCACGGAATTAATGAGAATGATATTCCATGAGTATCTCGATATAGTTGTGGTGGTATTTAGGAATGATATCCTTGTGTACAGTAAATCTATGATGTATCATGTGAATCATCTAAGAAAAATGATGATTTTGTTGAGAAATTAGTGAAATTATGGCGATCCTTCAAAGTATGAATTTTAGATTCGTGAAGATTAGTTCTTAGGAAATGTGTCGTCAGAACATGGGATATAATTTGACCAAAAAATGTGAAAGTGGTTATGACATGGGAACAACCAAGGGATGTCTTTGGGATTTGGATATTCCTATATTTAACTAGATACTATCACCAGTTCGTGATGTAATTCTCAATGACGGATTCCCCGATGACTGCTCTTACTTGTAAAGGAGTGATGTTTTTGTGGAGTGAGAAATGTAAGAGTTTTTTTGGTTAGTTGAAATGTATTTTGACTATTAAACTGGTGTTGAATCTTCATATGTCTAGGAAAGGCTATGAGGACTTTTGTGATGCATTAGTTTCAGGCTTGGGATGCATTTTTATGAAGGGTGATCATGTTGTTTCCAGTGGTTCTCGTTAGCTTAGGCCACCTGAGAATAATTATATGCCCATGATTTTGAACTAAGAGATGTGATGCACACTCTGAAGAGTTACCATCATTACCTATTTGGAAAAAGTTTTAATGTCTTATCAGACCATAAAATATTGAGTTAAATCATTTCTCAAAAATATTTGAATATCCAATAGAGGTTTTGGTTGAAATACCTGTAGTCTTTTGACATTGACATCAACTATACCCTAGAAAAACAGAATGTCCTTGTAGATTATTTGAGTTGGATGATTTCGACCAATACAGTGAAAGAATCTAAAAAATATTGGAACCTAATGGATCCCTTTGAACAATAACATATTGGAGTTTATAAGATATGTGCCATGGTTTCCTTGTATATTTATTAGTTTACAGCCTTATTTTTAGAACTAATTCATCATGATAAGAATATTTATGATAAATTACATAGAATTTGAGACTCTATTAATGATGGGGAGACAGTTTCCCTATGGTCATTCTCTAAAGAGATATTCTAAGCTATCAAAACCATTTTTTGGTACCTTCTTCGGTAAAGAAAGAAGTGATGGCAGATTTCCATTATCCACAGTGGGCTATTCACTTTGGAACCACAAAGATGTTCTATGACATGAAGTGGTAGTTTTGGTGTCCAAGAATGATGTGAGGCATTAATGAGTCTATCTCTCATTTCTATACATTCCAACAGGTGAATTTTGAGAACTAGAATCCTTTCAGATTACTTCAACCACTTCTATTCCCTAAATAGAAATGCGATGAGATCTTTATCATCTTTATTGTTGGGTAAACGTGTACCCATAGGAAGAATAATGTGATTTGGGTATTGATTGGTATGATAACAAAATCGGCTCACATTATACCCACTAATGATATAGTAGAAGATGAGGAGTTGGTAATTATCTAGGGAAAGAGATTGTTTGGTTTCAATGAGTTACATATACTATAGTCTCTAATAAATATCCTCAGATTACTTATCTCTTTTATAGAGGCCTTCTAGATTCACTGGGATCTCGTGACAATATGAGTATGGGATACTATCCATCATCAAATGGCCAGATAGAAAGAGATTTATATAATCTCAAGGATAATCATTTATCTAGTGTTTCAACATTGGTGGATATTTGGATAATCATTTGAGACATATTTAGTTTTCATATAAAAAATGTTACCAGTATTTGATTTGAATGGGTCCTATTTATGACTTTTATTTCTATCCCTAAAAATCTCAACTGTATTGGACATATATTAGTGACAGTTCAATCTTTGTAGTAAACTTGGTCTAAGCGAAAACAATAAATATGAAGTTGATTCATCATATAATGTTGATAGATAATATTTGTTACAAGTCTTATATTGATCATTTTTTTAGAACATTGGAGTCCTCAGTTGGTGACCATGTGTTATGGAAAGAATCACCTCTATTGTGTCATCAGTATCTTGAGAGGAAAGGAAAGATTTCTCCTCATTTTTTGGACATTTTGTGGTTGTTTAGCAATTGGGAATGCTGCATACTATTTATAACTACCACCACAACTGACATCAATACATAATGTTACTCATGTACCACACCATCAAAAGAATTTATATGATCCATCACATGTTTTAGATGCTATGATTCTTAAGTGAAACTTGATTTATCCATGGCTGAATGGCCAGTCAGGATAGTTGATTGTAAGACAAATGTACTTTTTTAGAAAATGGTACCTTTTTTTCATGTGCTATAGAAGAATAGTTTTGAATATCATGAGATGTGGGAGAGAGAGGCACTGATGATAGAGTATTAGCCTCATCATTTTGGTATGGTGCCTTTTTCAATGGATTTTTGAGTATTGAACGGTCCTATGGTAGAGAGATTGTAACATTTTGTTATTATTTTCAGGTATTCCTAACCCCACCTCTTGTTTTAAGGGTTGTTGGGTTTCATTTGGTGTCGTCCAGAGTGAATTTATGAGAATTATGGAGGTTTCTTGGTTAGGTCATGGTTTTCGCAAAACCTATGCATGGATTGGGAAAACCATGTGTTAGGGACATGTTTTTACAATACCCTGCACACAACATGTGCCCGGTATTCCCTAATCATGTGCAGTTTCCCATAAAACTATGGAGATGACGTTTTCTAGTTCTGAATTTTTTTTAAATTTTTTTGAGCCCACAATTTTGTTGGTAGAGGGACCTTCTTCAACCGTAATACATTTCTCCCTTCCTTGTATCTCCTAAGGGTGATTTTTGGTTCCTCAAACCCCACCCATATACGATCTGAATCATGAGGAACGACCTTCAATCTCAATATGTTCAGTTTCCTCCTACCATTATCATCCTTCCATGTTCCCACAATTTCTCTTCATAGTTATATAGATCATGTTACTAATTTTTGTATCTAATACCCTTGATTTTTTTGATCTGAATCCTAGGTTTGATTTCCATTTGTGTGATAGTCAATCTTCGTGGAAATATCTTGATTAGGTGTTGGCATTGCGTGATCCATTTTTTTAGTAGGTGTTTCTATTACGATAATCAATTTTTATTAATAATAATTGATTTGTTTAAATTTAGATTGTTTAATTCAATTGAAATTTTTCAGTTTTTGAAAAATTAGTCTTATAATTGATTTTGTTGGAGAAAACCCAATTTTAATGAATTGAGGTATTGAGGAAAAATGTGTTTTGGATGGGAATTGAAATATATGTAATTGTTTTTAAAAACTAAATTGTTGAATTCAAATGTGAAATGGAATTTTAAATTTCATGAATTGGTTTAAAATACCATTTTCCAGAAAAGTGGCTAAAATTATTTGATAGAACCCTTAGGGACTCATCGTGGTGAAAAGGTATGTTTTTTATTCTAATCGTGCTAAGGTTTTTAAGGAGGAAATTTGCAAAATTTAAATGGGGATTGAGATGAATTTAATTTTATGTTATAAAATGATTTTTTTATGATTGATTTTTAATTGATCACATGCTAGCCATACCTAGTTAGTTTGTTTTTTAGTTGGAACATTACAATGCTTCAACATTCTAAAACATTATATCAGCACATCTCATTCCTTAGGCTACGATTTTGAGATCCATTTACATTAGGCCTAAAGGGTAATATGTACATACATTACCATGTTCATAGTGTTGGATCCCTGTAGCTTTGAATATGTTAAATATTTAGAAAATTACCACGTTTCTCACTTTTTGTTCATGTTCAAATGTGTCTTCATGAAATTTTTATAAATTTTTTTACATGACATGGAAATATATGAAAACTGTTTTATATAAAGTGTTTATTGAAGAAATATTTTGTGATAAATTGTTGTTATGCAATATATCCTTTTATTTAATTGTTATTTCAATCCACGAAAATTTTTTCCATCAGTTGAGATGTCAAGAACGAAATGCTAAATGTATTTTCACTTTTTAGACTGTAAAGAATTATTTTTTATATGCTTATTATGTGATACCATTTTTTTAATTAGAATAATTTTTTTTAATTTGATATTAGAAACTGTTATGGAATATTTGGGTGAAATTCTATTGGGCATTGGCTCACACACTACTTTTTCCTTTGGTTGTTTATTGATTATCTCTTTCTATGTTCAAGAAAAGGAAAATGATCTCCTAGAGGTGGATCTTACTACTGTACATGGGTCTTGGTGAGTTGCATCCTTAGAGACTTTGGAATGTTTTTCCTTTATTTGTACTCTGGTTTCATTACTTTGGAATTTGTTCTTATTTAACTTTTGGTACATTAATCTGATTGGATTATTCCTTTGATATTCATTTTCCCTTTTTCTCTTTTAATTTTGAATAGTTAGTGGTAAAATATTTCCCACATTCATTTAGTATGATACCAAGTACTAGTCACTGAACGGTTAGGATCAGGAATGCCCTTCGGGTTATGATAGGACTGACATAGTTATTGGGTTACCAGGGTACCAGAGTTGGATCATGACATTGATAAAAGGTCAATCAGGTAAATCATGGTTAGAAATAATTGATAACTACAAATATTCGATAATAATATTTTAGAATAATCAAATTACACCTTTATCACCTTAGTTTACAAATTTATATTTTCGGGAAACCTTTACATGAATATAAATATTATAATATTTAAATCAAAAAAAGTAATAAAAGGTCACTCACATAGTTTTAAATATCAATTATGTGTCCATTTAGGGAAAAGTAGTTTTTTAATGACATTAAATTTCTATATAAATATCATAATTAACATAATTTAATTATGGGAACATATTTTTAATTATTATATATTATAAAATTACCTAAAATTCCCACATAATGCTAACAACATGATTATAAAATTAATAGGAAAATATAATAAATAACATTAAAAATATTAAGTGAATTAATTTGGGTGATTAATAGTGTTACAAAAATTTAATAGATGAGTATAAAAAATTTATACTTTTTTTAATTAATTATATTATAAAAAAAATTTCATTATGTCTTTGATTTGAAATTAAATGTATACAATCAAAATTGAAAAAATTATAAATTATAAAAATAATATCTCATCAATTTTTTTAAAGATAATTAAAACATTTAATTTGGAAAATATGATTAATATATTATATAATAAAATATATCTTTTCCCTTTATGAATAAATAGTTACCATAAATGTAAAATTAAAAATATTTCACAATGAAAAGTATGTTATCACGGTTTCAATAAAAATTAGTAGACTAAGGATTTAAACCAAATGATAAGGTCTACAAAACATTAACATATACAATTATTATGGGGTTTTCATACCTAAAACATATCATTCCATATGTTCTAATCCATTAACATTTGGTTGCATTTTGTGTCCTTATGACTTAATAATAATTTAATCTTTGATGAGGTCCCAAAAGGTTTTTTCTTAATTATAAAATGGAACCTCCCCCAACACTTATTTACTTAACTTTGAGCCATATATATCAACTCAACCCTATAAAATTATATTATTAACATCAATATCTATGTGATATAGAGGTTTTTACTTCCAAAATACATACTCTAAGTCCCATTATAATATATCTTAAATAATTATTTTGATGAAGATGTAATCATCTTTACCAAGTCCTTCATGTTTAATTCATATTATACATTTATTTAAAATTTTAAAACCATCCTAAGATAAAAATATAGTATTATAAAAATACTATAAATTTATTATTATTAAGGGATATCCATATTCTACCTCTTTTTACATTATATGAAAAGAGAAAACCACACCAGTGCATGTATACAACATGTTTACTCTATGTAACAATGTAGTGTTTTTCATAGAATTTCACATGGATGGATATAATGATTGAAATAATAAATATATTTGTTTTTTATGATAAAAGAAAATTATTCTTGTAATATAATATCACATAAAACCTTTTACCTTAAAATCAATTAGAAAATAATAACATCACTTATGTGTACATGTGGACTTATAAGTAACAGAAATGATTTGATCTGATTTTCATTTATTATGTACATGGATGATAATGAAGTTATATTTTATGAATATAAATTAAATATATCATATAATAATGATTATGGAAATGGTAAATTTTCATTAACATTCATTTTTTATATCCATCGAAAAGTAAAAACATTGTTCACTCGTTTATATGCTTTAACGTCTCCATAAACTATGTCATCCATTTTTCTATATATGAATTTTATATATGTACCTAAATTTTAATATAATTTATATTATTTATAATTATATAATGATTAAAATTATATATTTTATATAACCACAAAAAAGTTTCAAACGCTATATTAGCTAAACAAAAATATACATTAAAAATGAAGTAGTTATCACCCACAACATTGATTTTAATAGAAAATTAATAAATGGGTGATAAAATTTACTAGTTAAATCATATATTATTTGATATATATAACAATATTTTTTGAATATTTAAATAAAAAAAGAAACATTCATTACATAAGAGTTTCAGACATGGATGATGGAAATTGAACCAGATGTAAGTGTTTGTTGACTCACATTTACTTTAATGAGAAAAATACCACATTCACCACTTATTTATTTCATGCGTTGTATACATTTTCTGATTAATTTATTATATCATTAATATGATATTATTAATGATGTTTAATGTTCTATTTTAATTTACCTATTTCACCAAGCATATGATTCCATAGATACTCTATTTTAATGGTTTTTTTTCAAAATATAATCATTATTTGAGATTATTTATGTTAATCTCACTTCTGGGGGAATATTTTTCTTCAATATATGTTTCTTCCAAAAAAATATTTAACAAATTATTTAAAAAATAAAAAATTAATTTATTAAATACATTTTCACAAATGTTTTTATTTTTATGAAATTGTTTGAAAGGAATAATATTATTATTTTCTTTATAATGTAATTTTTGAAAATTTTATAAAAATTATAAATTGAATGTATTTTCAACTAATATAGAATGGATATATTTTTCCAGCATCAATACTAATATTTTATTTGCAGAATAAAATAACGTTTTATGGTGTTTAATTCATGTAAAATTCATTCCATCATATTTTAGAATAAATTAAATATAATATTTCAACATGAAAGATGTATTATCTTCAAAAATCATATTGTGATACTTTTGATGAATTTTTATCTATGTCAACATCAATTTTTGAATATTATGATTTTCTTATTTTATACTCTTATTATACCATCCATCATATTTCTATGGATAGTTTATAATGATTTTTATTGTTGTTTTACAATTTTAATACAATTGTCTATATTACTCTGGATTGTTAATATTATGTTCAATTATTATGGAATGTACTAACATTTCATATGTCAGTATTTTCATAAATTTTTTTACTATTATTTAGTTTTATTCCTTTTTATGAGGAATTAATTAGACCTATTATTTGATTGGGAAGACCCATTGTAGCCCAATAGAGAATCAGTTAGTATCATAAGAAAAATGGGTATGTATATTTTGTAGAGGCCATACCTATTATTCTAATATGTCTTGGGATGATTACTTTAAGGTATTTTTATGATGTTTGAAATTATTCATTCCAAAATTTTATATATTTTATTAATTTCCATGTTATTATTTTATTAGATATAATATACAAATATAAGTTTCAATCTAATATGATTATACACATTAAATAATTGGATCATCATTTTTTCCTACCATATTATCTATCATGTTCAAGTTATATATTAAATTGAATTTGTTTTCAGTTATCTTCCTTGAAATATTTATTATTTATTTTTCATTAATGATTGATTTTATTGTATTAATACCCATTAAATTTCTTTAGAGAACACATCATTCTTATGTTTCCATTATCCATGATTCTAGGAAGGTTATTATGTTTGTTTGTGAGGACATTATAATGGGAATAATTTTGTACTCAATAAATGCACTATGTATAATTCTACATTATCAAATGTAATTTTATATTCATGTAATAATATATTTATCCTAATTATTGAAATATGTTTTATTCATGATGAGATTCCATGTTTATTATGCCTATATCATAATATAACCACCATGTCTAGGATACTTAGATCAGGTTCATTATAGTTTATATCATATCAATTTTAGTAGATACTTTAGAAACATTATTTAGGAAAACATATATAAGGGAACATAACCCTATGTTGGGAATTTATAATTTTTAAAAAGAATTCATGTCTAAAATTCTATGATAATATATGAAAAAAAATTAATTTTGTGTATATGCTTTATGATTTTTTAAATAATACATTGATATTCATAATTTTATGATCTCATATAATATATTCCATTATTTAGAAATGGTGCCTTCTATAATTAATGGAAATGTTATTAATTCATGTATTTCATGTTTGGATTTCTCTTATGGGATTGATAATCATGTAATTACTAGAATAGAAAATTTTATTAATATATTGTTTCAACTAACTCTATTTATGACAGATTATAATTATCTTATGGAGAAACATGATGGTCGATAACATATTATTTCAATTTTACAAAAAATTAAATGTCAAAATTCTATATTAAATAATGAGACTAAAAATATATTTTTAGATGAAAAATGTATAACTTCCTCTGAGAATATATATTTTTTATATTTTGGATGTATTGAAAGGGAGATGGTTTTCATGGTAGTTTTTCATCTCTCTAAGGATGCAGATCAGTAGTGGTCATTAATTCAAAATGATAAATTTGAAAGAGAAATAATGAAAATGTAATTGAGTGATTTAAAAGATCATTTGATGGGAAAATATTTCATTTGTGAACAATGATATTTAAGGGAAATAAGATTAATGAGTTTGAGAGAAAAGAATCATTTTAATGTTTCTAGTATGAATACAAAATTAACTTTATTGGAAGTCATATAGTTGACTATTTATGTACTCCATAGAGTAAGATTGACCATTTATTTAAAGATTTGAAGTGAATACTTCCAAGGGAACTAGTCTCACATAAATTATAATTATGTGATGATATAATATCATGTTATCTCATAACAGAGAAGGAATTATACAAGTAGTATGGTTATAGAAAAATGAATGAGGGGAATATCATTAAATAGAAAATATGATTTGGGATATGAAAATAAATTAATATTTCCCAACATGTGATAATTTTTTATTGAAACCGCTGATATTTTTTAAAGGGTATGTGAGTTTTCATCACATGTGGAGAGAAAATACCTATCTCAAGTCAATTAAATTATAATAAAAAATCAAAAAATTAGTGTTTAATATAAAATATTACTTTATCACTAATTCACATTAATTTTTTAGTGTTAGGGGATATAAAAACATGTAATTTTAAATTAAAAAAGTTATTTATATACTATACAACAGAGAACATAGAGTCTATAAATTATTAGGATATTTATTTTATACAACAGATACATGTTTTCATTAAATATTAATATTATTCATTTCTGGGAGAAATTATTAAAATTAATTTCCTTAATTGATATAAATTTTATTTTATTAAATAAATATCATCTATTAAATCTTAAAATAAAAATTACGTTTGGGTGAAATATTTTTATAATTTTAAAATATTTATTTTTAAGTGAATAATTATAAATACCAATTTTTATGGAAAATATTTATATTTACCAAAAAATTTCGAATTGAAATTATTTCAATTTAATTTAATATAATAATTAGTTATACTATATTATTATTAATTCAATAAATTTCATTTCAATAAATTTTATGATTGAATTTGGTATGAAAACATTTTTATACATAAAACGTAATTTTTTAAAAAAAATTGTTTTCATTAATTTTTTTATTTTAAATTACATTTTTCCACTTATCAGTTTTGAATTTGAATATTTTAATTCAATATTTCGAATCAATAGGTTCAATTATTGATATATATGCCTCTTTTATTTTTCATTAAATTGAATAGTAATCATGATAAAATTTATCACCATAGTAAAATGTAAATTGGGATAGTCTGGGTAAAAACTAAGTGATATAGATATAATATTTCATCTTAATTATTATTAGATAAAATAAAATTCAGCCTTATCTACTTAGGCGTAAATGAAAACATTTTAATGGACACTTTTCCATGAAGAGGACTAATATAATATTTAAATAAAATAAATTCACAAAATATCACTCATAGTATTAGATATTTATTATGTATCCAGATTGTGAAAAGAAATTGTTGACAATCAATAACAATGGGTAGGATTATATCTATTATCATATTATAATTATGTGTATTTTTATAGTAATAAGTTATTAAAAATTCCCTTAAATTATTACATGATTAGAATGAGGTAATTATTCAATTAATAAAATAATAAAATAAATAAAAATGTAAATATAAAAGTAGATATAATTTGAATGATTTATTCAGTTAAAAAAATGATTAAATATGAAATTTTATTGATATTTAAATTTAATTATATTATAAATTTAATTTTTCGATGAGATACATTAATTCAAAATAAATTTATAGTTCCAAAATTGAAAAAGATGATGATTTATTAGAAAAATATATTAATATATTATAAAAAACCATAAAATATTCATAGTGGAACAATTAAAAAATACACTGCAAAATAGATTTTTCATTATCAATTTTTTTGTCCCTAGTATTCTTATTTGTAAAATTTTAACTCTTTATAAATGAAAAATAATTTACAAAAGTTAATTTTAAAAATGATTAACTAAGTTGATACACCATATCATAAGATTTAAAAAAAATTAACTAGTACAAATTTCCATTAATCCTAACAGTATACCATATTAAACAATAAGATATAATCCTAGATGATTCAGATTCATTTATATAGAGAATTACGTCATTATAATTTAATATTTTAGAGGTCTCAAATGTGACCCTCACCTCAATTATAAATGGGAACTCATTTCCTCACATCGTTACTAAAAATTGAACCACATAACTGGATGAACCCATAGTAATAACACATATTAAAAATATTTTCCACAATATAGATCTCATTTCACTCCAAAATACCTCATCTATTCCCCATAAGAATATATCCAAATGTTGTTTATTGAGGAATAGGTAATCATCTCTACCAAGTCATTGAACATTATTTCTTCTTCTATATTTACATAAATTATTATTCCAATTGGATGATAACAAATATAGTATCAAAAATATATTTACATATTTTTATAGTTATTATCATATAACCATATTATATATCTTTTTCATTCTATGATAACTAAAAATACTTATCATGCATACATGGGACATACAATCTCCACACCGTGGTGTAATTCATTTTTTATCATACTTTCACTATGATTGGTTTAATTCTAGAAATAAATTTTATATATTTTATTTATTAAATAATTATGATTCTAGATTATAATATCATATATATCATTTTATATTTCAATGCACCATAAAATGATAATTTCACTGATGCATATCTATGGACTAGCACATCCATGAAACAATGTGATCCTTTTCTTTAATTTACTCTTTACATAGATGTTAATAAGGCTTGGTTGGATAAATATAAATTATATATGTTATATAATAAATATTTTGAAAATGGGAATATTTATTTTATTTATTTCATTTCATATTTCTAAAAATGAAAACAATGTTCATTTGTACATAGGGTCAACCATCACCATAAATGGTTTATTTCATTTTCGAATCTGTAAACAATATGAACAACAATGAATATGTATATAATTAATATTAATGGTATTTATAAAATTTTTAACTATATTTATATGATATTAACAATATCAATGTAGGATTACAAAAACTATCAAAACAATAATAACCTAAAAAATGAAGTCATTATCACTGATAAATGTGGTTTTAATAAATAAATATTAACAAATAGTGGGTAGAAGTTATTAAGTAAATAAAATAAATAATTATGTATTTATTAATGGTTATGTAATATATTAATAAAAAAATTTATGGGAGGTTCAGACATGTATTCTTGAAATCACACCTGATATAATGGATTCTTGTCTAACATTTACTTCTATGTGATATATAATATAATCAGCACTTATATTTCGTGGTGTAAATAATTTCCATTTCATATATTATAAAATGAATATATTTGTATTAATGTTTTTAATATTTTATTTTATTTGATTTCATTGTTATAGATCAGTATTTAAATGATACACATGTGGTATCCTGAATTTAACTATCCAATTACTATATTGTGATTTTTTATATTTATGTCAAAATTGGGGAAATTCTTTTCATCGGTATCCTTATTTTCTAAAATTTTTTATTATTATTTTTGAAAATTATATAAATATTTTTTTATATAATTTTTTATATATTTTATATTTTTACACAATGTATTTAATGGAATCTTCATGTCATTTTCTAAATAAATATGTTTTTGACAATTTCACAAAAAAATTAATGTGGTGTTTTTTCAATCATAAATATTGAAATTAATTTGTATATTTCATAAATACTGATTTATTTTAATATTACTTAATATGATAACATGTTTGTTTTAAATAAAAAAATCAATTATATTTTTGAATCCTTTAATTAAGTGATATCAAAGGGACAATGGTTTCTTCCTATTGGATTTTCCAGTTTGTTTTTTAAAATATGTTCATCTATGCTAACAATGCTTATTGAATATTATGATTATATGAGGTTATCTTCTTATTATGACACCCACCATATTTCATTTAATGTTTTCTTTTCATTTTGATATGAGAGTAATATTTTGATACAATTCTCTATACTACATCGGATGATTTAGGATTATATTTTTCGATTTGGGAATGTATTAACATTTTGTATTCTAGTTTTTAAATAGGAATATTTACATTGATTATGTTTCCCCCCATTCATATGTTTAATTAATTTAAATTTCTATGTGATCAAAAAGGCCCACTATATCCCCTTGATCCACCAGTAGGTCTCATGAGACAATCTGGATTGTTTATTTGGAAGAGGCCTTACCAATTTTTATAAGATGTCATGGAACTAGGCCATTACGATACGTTTTTTATTTCCAAAATTATATGTTCCATAATTATGAGACTATTTAATTATGTCTTTTTCATGATTCTATTTTTCATATTATCCAAGAATAATTTTCATTCTCTTATAATTATTTATATTTCAATATCCAATCATTATTATTTTTATAATATTTTTATTAATGATCACATTATTGATAAAATTCAATATTTTTTCAATTTTACACAATTATATAATTATTATTACTTATTCATTTTGCATATAATACATTGTATGCATAAATTTATTGAGAATTAGATATCACCCTTTTATTATGTTTTAACTCCCCATGATGTGTGTAATTGTACTATGACAGATATACCTAGATATACTGAAGAGAATAATGGTTTAATTAAATATAATGCTATGTTGTATTTTATGCTTTCAATTATAATATGAAATTCATGTATGTATCTAGATTAAAATGATATTAAACTCTTTAATCTTTCAGGATGTGAGTCCTTGTTTTTTGATCCAATATAATAATGTAACCACTAACTCTAAGCTACTTGGGTTATAGTCATTACTATATTTTTATATAAACCCACATTGATTATGAATTTACCCCTATTAATCTTTAAATATCTCCCAAATTATTATAAATCTATTAATAAACTCATCTTAATCTTTTAGAATCACCCACTCATGGTAATGGAACATATCATATTTTCAATTATTTAAACAACATTATTTCCACTAATCCTTTTGAAATACTATTGTTTATGGTTTAATCAATTTATACACAAAAAATTATTATCTTTATGATTCCCATTTAATTAGATAACACTCTTCACTCACATTAATCCATTCTCTTTACCGTTATTTTTCAATGTTTTGATGCAAAAATTATACCATGAATTACATGCCCTGATAATGTATTTCCACTTCCCAACCCCATTCACAATCAAGAGAAATCACAAAAATGGGCATACATTTAATTAATTTATACTTACATTTATATAAACCAGACTCATATATTTTGGAAATAAAATAGATGAAATACATTCTTATGTTTAATGATCTATGTTTCACAAAATATCATGTAAATGATGTGAATATGAATGGTTTTCTTATAATTATACATTAGTTAAATGCATTAAATAATGTTCTTATCTCATTAGATAATATGAATAGAGATTTATAGGTTATCCTAATAACACTATTATATTATTTCATAATGATTAGTATTGACTAATTCTTCTGATTTATTGTTTCATGTTGTTTCCACATACCTCTATTTCTATCATGTTGCCATTTTATATCACACATATATAAGAATGTTGATTATTATCACCAATTTTGTGTAACCATGATATTAATATTGATGAACATGTATTACTTTAATCATTTTATCATTTTATTATCTATTTATAAGTATTTATATCCTACATATTTCATATATACATCCACAAGTTAACCAGAACAGTTTTAGAAGAGAGATGTAATTTTAAGATCATATAATGGAGTCCTAAATAAGGGTTTTGTATCCGTATTTCCTGATACTATGTTATTTATATACTTTATTAAATACACACTATTTTGAAATTTTATGGTATTTTATTTTTTGTGTCCTTATGTAAAAATAAATTAAATAAAATATATAAAATATATGGGTTATCATAGTGAGTATAAATGGAATGTTTAGGTATTTTTCAGAATTAGTATTTGAAAAATATTATTAATGAATTAAGGATAATATTACTCCTCATAATAACATACATAAATATTTTTTTATGTTTTTTCCAAAAAAAACATTTAGTCTATATTTTTAAAATTGGATATGGACCTTAATAAGTTGTACCAAGTTATAGTAACCCTAAAAAGGGAGAATTTGGCATTAAATAGTTCACCACCTAATTTGTGGAATTGTTTCCTTATGTAAAACATGATTTGATACTCCCATGGGATATACCTGGATATATTTATATACTCTAGAAAAACTATTTTGAAATAAAAAAATTAAAAAAAAATTATATTACGAAATATACCATTTATAATATAGATTAAATTATTTAATTAATGAATTTCATTTATATGTTATTATATCAATGTTTATAGTTTCCTTAAAATATGATTTATTATTTTAAAATCCCCTACCTTGTTTTTCCATTCTTCTTATCAATCATGGGAAATTCGAGAATGTATTTCTACAAATAATGAGAGGGAAAATGTAATGAATTACCAAATGAGATTCTAATATAATAGGTGTGAGAATAAAAAACATCATCAAAATAGTATCATAGTTATTTCATTTATTTAATTTAAATTTAAATCAATCGGAAATCCCACATTCCAATAATAAATTCCATGTTTTAATTGGTAACCTTATACAAAAAATTCCATTGGCATGTCGTGGATGTTATGATCCCATAATCATAGAACAACAGATCAACTCCAATGAAATGAAATCCCCAATACATAGATGGTCAATGAAATAAAATATTATGTTGTATTTTTATCATATATATAGAATGTCTGATCAATGGATTAAGTTGATCAAAAATAAAAAACCTCACGAAGAGATAAAATAGGTTGAGTGGAATCAAATATAGACGATCATTTTTTATAAATAATTTCCACGAACTTTATAACAAAAAATATTGGGAAATTTATAGCCACAAAAAAATTATGATGAATCCATTTGTGATTATGATGTAATATTTTTGGGACATTTATGACACACCTTCACATTTTATATTTACAAATGATCAAATATTGACAATAGTATTAGTGTGTTAATACTGAATACATGAAAACCATTGGCAATTCAATACATTTTTTGTTATGAGATTATTATCCAATATACCCTCAATATTGAAATTTATATTATATATTATCAAAGTTATCATGGTATATGAGAAATGATTTGAATTATATATTTTAATTGTAGTGGTGTGGAAGAGATATCTTCGAGGGTATAATTTTCTACATTCCACTTTCCTAATGTGTTGGACGAAAATTCACTAAAATTTATTGAATGAGAAAAGAAAATATCTTGTAATTGGAAGGAAGGAAACTATGAAATTTATTGCTAGAAAAAATAACCCTCCAATGTGATAGATGTTTAAAATTGTATAGAAAACCCTAAACCAATTATATAATCTTTCACCTGTGATTATTATAGACACAATTGAATAAATGAACTAAAGAAAGGTTTTTTTGATGATGAATGATAAAGACAGCATCTAATGAATATATTTATGTGAAATATCATCAAATCAAAATTTCTGAGGAGGATCCAAACAACTATGTCGAGATAGGTAAACTAGTATTATATTCAATGATAGGGAATGAACAATTTTATTCTTGTTATATGAAATCTTCCATATCCCAAAATTTTAGTTCAACTATTCTACAACAACCTAAAACATAGATGTAGAGTTATTAATAATGATGTAAATTTTTCAATTATAGTATGTTAATAATATTACTCGTCACAATTCAAATGTGGTGTCCTAAATTTACTGGTAAATCTTATGATACACCATTTGGTGTAATATTATATTATTTTGGTTATATATTTAATTCCCTCATATTTATCCCCCATATATTTCCAAGAGAAATAAATCATCCTCTATATCGAAATCACCCTCTTATTCTATACATGTTAATGGAGGAAGATGGTTCTCGTTTAGTATCAAGAACATAGGTATTGATGTTAGGAACTTATAATAAATATTATCATTCTAAAATTATTGGTAATAACAAAAATATTAGTATTAATGATATGTACATTTCATATGAAAAAAACAATGTAATTCTAAATAATTTCTTGTTATTCCATTAAGAAAATATTATTATATTTCAATAACTATTTTAGAAAAATCATTTCCAAAATCCATGATTGAATAAACAAATTCCACTTTTAATATTGATGATAAAATGAAGAAACTATAGAACTTTTTTGATAATGGATTTATATGCCTTATTGATTTACCTTGGTGAAATATTATCCAATTCATCATGAATATTGATTGGTCAATGTGCCTCTATATTGATTATCGTGAGCTCTAAGAGATGAAAATACAAAACAATTATCCTCTTTTATGTATTAATGAAATGTACAACCATTTAATTAGAGATAAGTATATCTCCAGGTAAATCATCAATCATGAAATTTTAATGTAAAGTTAATATAGAGGATAAACCCAAGCATAACGTTCATTTAAGGTATAAAATTAATGAGTTCATAGTTATTTCATTTGAGCTCACTAATTCTCTTGATTTATTCATCAACATTATGAATATAGTCAATAGAAAATAAATTGGAAAATCTATGGAATTATTTAAAAATGACATACATATCAATTCTCAAATCAACGAGGACCATGATGAATGTTTGAACAATATAATAAAGTCCAGGTGGAAGGAAAATTAATATATTTATCTTATAAATTGTGAATCATATATAGATAAAAACATTATTGATATATGTTATCACCAAAAAAGTGACATTTAAAGATCCACTAAAAACAGTTTTTAGTGAATGATGAACAAGACCAATATATGTGATAGAGATCCATAGTTTCATTATATTTATAGGATAATGTTGTTAAATCTTGAAAAAGTTATAATTTTTCTCTAATCCAATAACTATTATATCTCAAAAGTGGGTGATTTTTGTATAGAAAAATATATATTATGATATATTTTTAGTGGTATATATTATGATAATTACTAAACAATTTCTCATATTACACACTCATTGGGAGTGATTTGTCTCATAAAATGATACATCAAGAAAGGTTTTGGGTTTTTTACTAATGAAGGATGAAAAAATTAGAGTGTATCCCTCATTATAATTAATGATCCATGATAAAATATATTCAACTAATAAACATGAACTAGTATCAATGACATTCATATTAATTATTTTTTAGCCTCATGGATAATTGTTATGTATTAATATAATATAAAAAAAACAAGCCTATATTGACACAAAAAACGTTCAATATGTTAAAAATTAGTTGGTTATAGGTGATCAATGATTACTATTTCTCAATCCAATACAATCCAAGGAAGGTTAATAATGTAAAAAATTATCTTGGTAGAATGGATCGTAAAACCTTATACATGATGACGGCTATAAGGGATCTTTTATTCCTTGACATACAATGGATAATCATGGAAAAAATAAAGACAATATAATATTTCCATTCTAAAGTTACATATCAAAAATCAATTCTTTAGAAGATTATAGAGTTAAAAAATATGGTGAGGTGCTATAGAATAATGTATTGAATACTCTAGTGTCCATCTTTTATAATGAAGAGATTGTAATGTTTGAAACCAGAATATGTGTCCCAAAAAACCAAATCTAAAGAGGGTATATTTGTATTATATTAATTGAAAATCATTGTTTATTCATATAGGATGAACTGTGATGTATATATATTTGAAGACCAAATTCTAGTTTGATAACTTGAACTGGGAGACTACTAAATATTATCTCTATAATTAGTATTCCAAAAATTCAAGTTGACGGATATAATTATAAAGATATGATGAAACCACATCCCAAATTAGTATGTAAATTAGATAAAATCACCCTGGATTTCATCATAGGGAATCCCATGACATCCATAGAAATAATAACTTTAGGGATTTATTGGATAACATTTCATAGTCAGTGCATTTCAATTCTATCAATGATGATTTATCTCTTCACCAACTCGCCATGATATACATATGGGATGTTATTAGACTATGTGGAGTTAAATAATCCCTTTTATCTAATATATATATATTAGGTTACCATGAAGTTATGCTAAATTATTCGACTATAATTGAATATAGATATTCTTTTTGGTACTACTAATCACCCTTAGATAGATGGTCAGTATTAAGGAACAATTCAAACTCTGAAGGATATGGTGAAATCATGTTCAGTAAATATCCATGCCTTTGGGATCGATACATTCCCATAATAGTGTTTTGGTATAACATCATTTTCTATTCTAACATTCAAATGTATCCGTACGAGGATCTTTATTGGAAGAACTATCAAACTTCAACATGCAATAATGAAGGTAAAGAGAGTAATTTTGTGGGACATGATCATAACCAATAGATAAAAGAGAATGTTCAAAACATTCTAAAATATATTAAATCCACATAGTGATGGCATAATTTTTATGAATACAATGCTCGATGAGTCATGATGCATACAGTCATAGGTTATGTGTTTATTCATATATTGAAATGGAATAAAGTCACATGGTTTGAGATAGATGTAAGGAATATTCTAACATACATTGGCTCATTTAATAACATCAGAGCATTATTCTACTGACTGTGACATCAACCTAATATATAAAATTTAAAGGATATGTTCATTGTATTCTTCTATAGAAATTACATATCAGACCCCTCAAATGTATTGAATAAATAGTTTGTTTCTTTATATAATTATCTTTCATATAGTAATAATCTTCTAAAGATCTTAGATTATTGATATGATGTTCTACAATACAAGAGAACTCCACTAGTCCATGTGTTATATAAGAACTACAATATTGATGAAAAAAAATGGAAACATAAAAAAGTTATAAAAAATGATCCATCATCTCTTTCAGTTTATAATTTGAAATTTCATTGGATGTATTTTGGAAGATGGTAAAATATAACATCTTTACCTTTTATAAATTATATTCCCTATTGATCAAGTAAATTCCTTATCATTATGGAAAATCCAAGTAATATTTTATTATTTCGGATTGATATAGATTGTAAAATTTAAAAGACCATAAATCTAATTAATTATTAATAATAAATCCTTTAAATATTTATCTTTGTTAATAATATATATTAGGGGTTATTATAAAGGCTAATAAACATAAATAGAAGAGGTGATGTCCACAACTCATAATAGTTTGCGTAATGAATGCCATTTTTTATAACTTCAATGAGTGATGAAATCGTATGTGTTTTTCATTAATAGATTCCAAGTTAAGATCAATTAGCTAATGCTTTTATGAAATAGTTTACGGTGGATGTTTAGGATTATTGAGATCATGGACCAGAACGTGTTCCTAAATCACCCCAAAAATGAACTACCAACCCACAATTTACATATAGGGAATACGCTGATGAAATAATGGTTTATGAATCTTAAACCAATATATATGAATTTTTATATCTTGTTTTAATGAAATAATTAATATATTTATCCCTTTTTATTATTACAATAAAAAGTTTTATATTAAGATACTGTTTATAATAATATTTTGATACAAAGAAATAAAAACATTATTTAGGGGAAATATATACTCTCAATTAAGACACATTAATGATAATATTAACAATATATTTTAATAAATTATTTTTCAAACTTATTATAATTAAATTTTATTTATTTAAATATACATTATAATTTAATTTAATTAATTCCATAATAATTTTTATATGAGTTTGAATATTTTTTTATATAAGAACTAATATTTTAAATAAACAAGTATATTTATTTTTCATAGAAAATACATATCTTTGTTAAATATTTTTGATAAAATAAATATTATTCTTTAAATCATGGTAAAAAAACTATATTTTTTTTCTAATTTTCTAAAATATTTGATTTATATAGAATAAATTAAATAGTATATAATAATATGGTTTAAATTATGAAAAATTTGTCTCCCAATGTAATGTGAATAAATATTTAAGGGTTATATATTAAAAAAATTAACTTTCACTTTAAAATAATGTGTTTTTAATATTTTTTTTATTAATTTAGTAATCTATTATGGAATCATCCCAAACCGATATTAAATTTTATGGATTTTAAATAAATTATTATGTATCATGACTCTCTTCCACATTACCAATTTAAAAAATTCAAATTCTAGGTTTCTGGTATTATAAAATATTAAAAAACACTCTAAATTGTAATAAAACATTGATATAAAACATACAAATGTTTTTGTTTTTTTATATTATCATATAGATCCTAAAAATTATATTTTGAATTTTAGGTATAATTCTCCATCCTTTTTCTATAATTACCCACCAATCCTCCAAATTCTCATCACTCAACCCCCATTTATTATAATGTTTCACTCCCTATCTATCACTATAAACCACTATTTTATTTCATAGTCTTTTAAGAAACTATACTCAATATTTTAGAAGATCCCAATCAAGGTTAGGGATCCTCTCCTCCTTTTAATTTTGAGTACATTATTTAAACTATACATTTTTATTTGAAAATAATCTTACTGAAATGTATTTTTAAACATTCATTTTACATTCCTTATCAATCCCATGTATTTAGAGAAATAAATAAATTTTAATTAATCCCTCCAAGGAACCTATATTTATACCCATTAAGATGCTAAAATTATCTTGTTCTTTTCCATGAAAAACAAATTTATTGTGAATACGGGTCCACATTCCCATTAATGTTTTTCACTTATATGAGCCTATCAATAATTTGTTGATGATGTATATATATATAACCAGAAATCATTAATCATGGTTTTAAAATTGAGAAAATACATTTAACTTTGTATAATCTATGTGAAACAAAAATTTGTGAATATGGTATGAATTTTTAAAGCTTTCCATGAATTATATAACATCCAATGCATGGAGAAACATTTCAATCTCTTGAATACCATATATTTTTATGGTTGGTTGACCTAATAACCTAATATTATGATTTATCTATGGTTAGAATTGACTTATTGTAATTATTTTGTGTTTTATGTTGTTTCTATTTTCATATACATGCTCGATGATATCATATTATATCCTGCTTCATTATTCATGATAATGTTTTTCACTCCTCATCTTCCACCTAGATATATCTCTTCACTAAAATATATTTCTTAACTCATGTTATGATTTTATTATTACCTTTCATGGATTTAAATATTTCCCCTTACTTATGAGAATCCGAAATAAATCTAATGAGTTTTATAAGAATGATTAAATTTTAAGATCATGTTAACGAGTTTTAAATAATGTTTTTGTATCCATATTACATGTTATTTTTTTTGTAATTTTCAAAATAAAAATGTAATATTCATATTATATTATTGTATTATTTGTTTCCATATGTTATAAGTTTTGAAATAATTTTTATTAAAGTAATGAGTTGTCATCATAATATTTTTTAGATTGGGAATTACTTTTATGGTTACTCATTGTGAATGATTCCAATGTAATCCCATGGAGTCACATCATATTATAGTGTATCAAATTTTGTGCTAAATCAAAGATACTCTTTATTATTGTTTCATTTATAACAATGATAAATATTTTCTATTCCTGGGTTATTAAGATATATATTTTTTAATGGATGATTATGATGGAATATTAACACCATTATATTAATATTTTATTAGTTTTAGTTTTGTTTTATAACACTCTAATATGAATAATTCATTCACATTAATTTCAAAATAATATAAAAACCTTACAACATTTATATCCCAAAAAATGTGATGTTTATAGAGTCACAAAATTACAACATAATGGTGAACAAATCATACAAATAGATGATAATTTAAGATAAATAATATTAAATAATCATTCTAATGAACTCAATGTAACATTTATGGTCAAAGAATTTTAATATCAAATACCAGTTCATTAAAGAGTTTGTGAAATATGGGTATCTATTATTATAATATTTTTTTAGAAAATTTGAAATATATATATATATTTAAGGGGAGACTAATATTTAATGCCTTCTAACCAGTGAGAGTGTTTTGGGAGTGAAACACCTCCCAAAATCCAATTATTTTTCCAGGATTAATTTTCCTATAAATTTTATTTGAATTAGATAATGAACATGGAGAATATATAGTATCTATTCTATCAATGGTTAGGAGACTAAATTTTATTTTATATATGATAATTTTTTTGGAGAGAAAGAATGTGTTTCATTGAATGTGGTTACATGAGGAGTTGGTAGATGATGTATAAATAATTTAACATGTGTTAAATTTATAGTTTGAAACAATTCCAAAGGGGGAGTATGAAGATCACATAGTGATAGATTGATGATATATTATTGATTATTGTGTTTATAAATATTGAATTGAAGTTCCATCCTCTAATAAATTTTAAACGGTGGAGCATTTATTTATTTTTTAAATAGATATATGGTATGTTTCATATTAATTATGAAATTGAGATTAACTGATCTCATGTAAACACATTTTTATCCAATGGTTTAGTTCTTAGATTAATTCAACACTAGACTCGTGTTATAGATTTTATCATGAGATATTTCATTCATCGGTTTTAAAGTTTTTAAAAATATATTAATGAAAATCAAATTAAAATATTTGGGGAATAAAAGTAGATATTGAGTTATATACAAAGAAATGATCATTTATTAAGTTTAATAAAATAGTGAAATAAAGGGAATAATTCATGTTGAAATTGACTGGAATTGAAGATGATTATTACTTGTACATTGATATGTAACGATAAAGAAGAAAATATGATTACATAAAGTTTATACTCTCATAATTTGTGAGGATAATACATGAACAAAATGTGGATCTATGAAAACATGTTGTCGGGTTATACATATGACTAGATTTCATCACCCCACAATCTATTCCATCACATCGTATTTATGGATATCACATCATAAGTCATTACTATTATAACCTGACCATAATACACATACATATTACATCAATAAAAATTATATTCCACAAAATTTTACAAAACAATATATATCATGAACATATTGATTATGTGTATTTAAAATTTATATTAAAAAACAAGTTATTCTTGAAAACTGTGAATATTGAACTAATTTTGAACAATTATAGACCCCCTTTATGACATATCAGATATCATAATAATTTATATATCATTTTGAATTATATGTTCATAACATATGAAAATAATGTCGGATAATACCAAGATAATAAAAAAAATTCAAAATGTAATGCTTTTGTCATAGAGAGAGAATAAACTATCAAAATATGGAATCATGTGACAGTTATCATATGAATGGGAGAATTGATATTAGATAGTATAGTTAAAAGAAATATGGGACTGTCATGATTGAAGAAAATAACTTATTTTTTCAAGGATTACTACCAATACCATGAGTATAAAGTAGATAGTTTCTAATTAGCATAGTTTATTGGGTCAACACTCACATCCCTTACTTGTTATATCATGAGATATAATCATTTAAAATGCATTAAAGGGAAATATAATACCCACCTATAAAATAACAACAAACCATACATATATGTTACACATGAACATGAATATTTTTATTTAAATTCCATAACATAAATGAAATTTCATAATGAAAGAGATGCCATTAAAAAATTCACAAGAAATATATTTAATGAAACTAGAAAAAATGGTTGCTGGAATTATCAAATTATATATCCAATGAGTAATGAGATATTTAAATTTATTGTAATGGAATACTATGGAATAATATTTATTGGATGATAATAAATTTTAAATGATTAAATATCAATATTAAATTATATTTTTCACTTATCAATTAAATTTATTTAATAGAAAATAATTTAATCAAATAAAATATAAAATTTTTATAGAAATAGATTCAATTAAGAAAATGTTAAAGTGAAGATTCATAAGTAGTATAGAAGAAAGGTTAAGAGGAAATTAACTATGTCAAAGATGTTAAAGGGGATATTTGAAAATATCATTTTCATACATGTGATAAAAAAATTAAAAATATATAATATTAGATTAAGAAATCATTGATGTTGTGATTGGGATTTCAGCAACACATTGATAATGAGGTAAAAGATTCATCATTGAGAAAAACAGATACAGTTAGCTGCACTAACTTTCATTATTTGTATTGTATTGTGAACAAGACATAATGATATTTTTATGAAGACATGTAGAACCTAAAAAATAAATATAAAAGAAGAATTTATATTTGATTTTATTGAAGAAATATAAAATATTTATTATAATATAAAATTATAGATAGGAAATCATGTTTTTAAAGTGAGATGGGAAATGAAATCCTCTCCATTAATCATAACATTCATGATATAAATTTATCCTCTTTTAAAATATATAAACATATTAATAACATTCCTCGTAAATTTATTAATAAATATAATCTTTTATATTATATTATTTTGATAATTTATTACTTATATGTCAGTTAATTGTAGTTTGTTTTAATCATATGATATTTGTAATTTTGAATTTCTCATACTGGTTTTTTATTGGCGATGTCAATGCTATTTGTTTGTCAACATGCTCATAAATCCATGATTAATAAAGGTAATATAATAAGAAAATTTTTATGATTTACATAGTACTAGGATTAATTTATGTATGATATGTTTATAATTCATATTAATGGATATAAAAATGTTAACATTTCAGAATATTTTATCAATATTAGAAGAAAATAAATATTGATAATAAATTTTTTATTTGAACATAAAAATCCTTATCAAAAATATATTTTAATAATTAATATCATTTAATACTATAATTGATTATTGACTACATATTTATGAATTACTTTGTTAAGGTTGAATGGCCTTATTCATGTATGTTGTATAAAATTGCAAAATATGTACATATTAAACTAATAATGGAATGCTATAATAGATTTATATTATAGGAAGATAATTTTCATTGAAGAATAATGATGTTAATTAGGATTTATTATAATTGAAAAATATATTTAGAATGATTTTAAATGATTATTTAATTGAAATATATGTAGAATGACTGGATATATAGCTCGATGAATTTTCTACTTATCAAAATGATTTCTTTTAGAATAATAAATTTCGGTCACATTTATGGAATTAATAGCAACCCAACATGTACTAGGATTTTAAGAGTAGAATATTATATTTTTGTTTAAAAAATAAATTAACAAGGTTAGTGAATCAGAAGGAATAGTGGAGGGATTATTTTGTAGATGACTTTTAGTGTCAAATTTTAATTTCTCATTATATAATGGGTAAAAATTTTCATTTTTAAATGAAAAGTGGTAAATATGATAAAAACAACATGGATAACCTTAATTAACTCCATTATAAACTATTTAAAAATTTATATGTTTTATACATCATCATAAATATAAAATTTATTTTAGAGGATTTATATTTTTATGATCATGTTCACTATTCATCCCGGTAGATAATTTTAAAAAAAATGAAATCAAATGATGCCCAAATTAAATAAAATTGAATATAATTTATACAATCCTCTATAATATATATATATATGTAACTTAACATTTAAATAATAATTCCCAATACACTATAATAGTAATATTTCATGAGTATAAAAAATTTCATATATAGTGTTTATTTATAATTTAATTATTATCAATGCATATTTATATAATTGAGGTAAATTATCTATTATGAATTTTTTATTATATATTAAGAAATATTAATTTATAAAAAAAATAATTTGGTATTTAATATAATGTTTTGAATAATTTCATTTCATATTAGTATTCTAAAAGGTTATATATATTTTTTATGGTTATATATAATTCCAATTTTTATATAAACATTTTTTCATTCTATATATAACCATTAATAAAAATGTTAAATTAATCCATACTATTTTTTATTTATCTATAAAAATTTACTTTATATTCCAAATGCGTTTTTTACTTTTCGTATTTATAATTGGAGGTATGATCTTTGTTGAATTATATGATAGGGATGATTCCATTTATGCGGTTTTTTAAATTAATTTATTACACATATAAATAGAAAAAAAATTATCCTTTTTAATTCACATAAATTATTAGTGATTATAATGGTTTTTAATATTTAAACATAATTAATAAATCATTTTTTATTAATTTTTTTCATGAGAAATTTACAATATAGAATATTAATTGAATAATGAAAATGTGGTGTCACAAATAGGACCTAGAACTATTTTGTAGATATATCATTGAATACTAGATTCATCCCAATATTATGGATGCTCTTTTATTGAAATATTTGTATAAAGTAAATGATCACATATAACTATCATTCCATAATATATCTAGAAACATATTAAAAATGAACATTTTTTAGGTATTTATAATATGTATGTTTTATATTAGACAATCACACTCTTAGGGAAATAACCACACTATGATGCGTATAGGTATATAAATATTATCAGATCTTCCATGATCATTCGGTAAGAAACATTGATATTGATAGATTCAAATCCAAGGGGACATCCAATGTTAATTTTTCTTAGACCGAGGAGGAAAAAAATTAGTATACACAATTTTCAATTTATAGAGGCACAATAGGTGGGAATGAAAAGGTTTATCAACTTAGTGATTCTATTCATTCATTAATGTATATGGATTTCATGATCATATTCTAAATCCATTATTTATTATTATGAATAAAATAATAATAATTAAAATAACAATATCACAAATGAAATTTACAATGTATTGGGCTCTCCATAACAACTCTGTGTAAACTGTATAAAAACCATCATGCAAATTCTAAATCACTTATTTTCTAATAATAATTTTTTTTCTTCTAGTAATCATTTATCTTTTTCAATTATGACAAAATGAATGTGTTTATAAAACTAGTTATTTATCCCCTGCCCATAGGTAGTTATGGTAAACTCTCAACAAGGATTATCACTATTATATGGATAGTGTTTCTTATCTATTAATATGTCCATCCTCTTTTAATAGGGACTAAGACTACATGGTATAGTTCTAATTAAAAATTCATATAATCTTTATTTTGAATTATATCACATTTAATTTTTTATTAAACATTAACACCTACTTATTTTCATATTAAAATCAATAACACATGAACTTCTCTTTCATCTCTCATAATTCTAGATTTTACAAGATAATGACAATAATTTTAAATTATGATTCAATTATTTTTTTGGGAATCATTTATTTCCATTTCCTTCTTAAATAGAACCTGAAATATAACCTCATAATGTTAGGAATTCACCATGTTAACTAATTTAACTATTTGGATATTACTGCACATATAAAATGACATCTCTTGAACAATATTATCTTTTACTTCCCTAGTAATATATAACAATAATGAACCATTTTACTTAATGCACTCTTCATTTCAATCATCATTATATTTCACTTCAATAAATATATTGTGAAATAAAATATTCTTATTTTACATATCCTCATTTCACCTATATGATAAAGATCAATGGTTCTATTCTAACAGTCACTATTATACTTATTTTTTATAGTACCACAACATATCTCTAAGATAGAAAATATAAAATTTCACCTAATAAAACAATTTAACATTTATTTTTAATTGAATGATTGGTTTCAATAATAATCTTTATATTTATGAAATATTTTGGATCTAAAAATTTGCAATGTTTTTTCAACAATTCATCAATAGTATTGATTCAAATAAATATTTCATGGATGAAAAATTATTTTTTCTATAATTTTTAGATTTTATTAAAAACTTTTATACTTCCACCCCTATAATATTTTTTTATATATTATTTCACTAATGATTTCCAATTTTCTATTTTTCTGAATTCATGAGGGATGTGTGTACACATATTCCCATGATCATTGATATGACATGTGTGAGGATCCTATGCCTACATATTATTTTACCACATGGCATATGTCTATTCTAATTATTGTGATTATTTTGATATATATTATATTGATTATATAAATTTTTTATTCAATCATATATATTTATTTTTTAGGTTTTATATAAAAATTTTATTTAATCCATGATTCATATATTTTCCACCCTTTTTAAATAAAATCAATATTTTATTTAAATATGACAATTTTTTATCATTCCATGTTCTATAAATACTGGATTAATTATTTTTTTTATTGTGGAATAATTTTATGGGACACATTATGATACCCTATTGGGATTTATATCTGAATCCCTACCTTTTATTCTAGTATTTTTTTGATTTCCTTTTTATGTATCCAATCAAAGGGAATTTTCCACTTTGAGGTGCTAGGATATCTTTTTCATTTGTTCATGGAGTGATTTTTTGATTAGGGGTTTTGTATTTATGATTATTACATTGATTCTGTTCTTATTTTTATTTTTATATATCTATTTTACTTCTGTTACTATATCCTTTTACATTATAGATTATATCGCCTTGTTATATTTTATATTTTATTTCATTCTGGATAATTCATTCCCTATAGTATCTTGTGTGATATTATGTGCCAGCCTCAAACCCATGGGGACTGGGAATCAACATTGGGCAACATCGGAGACAAATCATGTATCAGGGTACCCGTTTATCCATGTTGGTTTTTGAGAAATTAGAATCAAATGTGGTTAAAAATAATTCCTTGATGTTGGCATTAAATTTTTGATATTTTTTTGGGTCATAAGTGGTATCTATGAGTGAGTAAATATCCAAAGATAATCATAATGTACCATTAGTAACCATGGGTCATTTGTGAAAGGAATCAAGTAGAATAATTATACCTACATATAGTATTTTACAACATTTCATTTTGATACATTAAAATAAAAATCAAGATATCTTATTTAATGGGATTAATTTCCTCATTGTTATTGTTGGATTTTTTAATTTGGGTAATTTTTTATTTCTCCTTTGTTTCTTGATGACATTTTTTTGAATCATGATTTTGATTTGAAATGTGAATATATCTCTGGAGAAATCTTCTAGTGAAAAAAATTAGGATAATCATCCAGTGGACTAGAATCGGTTTCAGATAATCTTTCATGTTATCCATCCTCTATGATGGCTACTAACATCAATTCTCATTAATAACTCCACATTGGATCCTCATTGAGATGAATATCATAATAACACTATAGATATCATTCACTAGAAATCACAAACATTTCAGGGTTATGATGATCCTCAAGATTATAAGGAATGGTTGAAGAAAATAGATTATTTATTTGATATCTTCAAAATACCTTATTTGATTTTGGTGAGATCTATCTCCTTAGAGATATAGGGTCATAGAAATAGATGGTGTGACTCAATATTGATTTCAATGAAGAATGAAGATATTTAGTTAAAGGAAATTAATTTATTTTCACTTATGAGTCCTATCCAGAGTATATGGTGCTTGATAAGGCTACAAATATTTACAAACTCAGTAAATATTTTTGGACTATGACTAATTATGCTAATAGTTTTTCATAGCTTTTATAGTTTTCTCCTAATATTGTATCAGGTGAGAAGTTAAATACTCAATGATTCGAGAATTTTATTTTACTTGGTATCATTTCCCATTGTTTTCGTGTTGAAAATCCCATATTATGTTGACGTGCCTGATAGGGCATCTATGGTTGAGCTTGAACCTGGCCAGTATGTCTGGTATGAGAAGAGTTCTATTTCTCCTAGTGTATTTTCAATTATTTCCTTTAATGTAAATTTTATGTTTTATCAGAATCAGGGTGAATATTTATATAAGGGATCTTCTATACCTCAAACAGTTCCTAGAAGAGTCCCTTGGACAAGATTCCAATGTGTCAATTTAGAGAATTTGAAAATGGTTTTCACTATAGAACACATG
Source organism: Viscum album (assembly GCA_963277665.1). Lineage (NCBI taxonomy): Eukaryota > Viridiplantae > Streptophyta > Magnoliopsida > Santalales > Viscaceae > Viscum > Viscum album. The sequence continues at coordinate 1,211,310,554 of OY728131.1, read as the reverse complement.
AAATATGGTTCCAAATAATTCTCAATTCACTTCCAGAATATCAATTATACATTTTTTACTCCATATAGTGGAACATGATCATCAAAACTATGGATAAATTGGATGCTTCATAAACAAAGTCATTCTAGCCACTAGTATTTGGAATGATGCTTTTTTACACATTAGAAGATTCTTAACATGAAACTGATATAGGTCCAATGAATGTGAGAGGTAACATTCGAATAGAATCATCTTTATTGAATTAATTATTTTATATTGGTGAAACTTATTTTTTTATATAAAATCATATTTTGAAATTGCTAAATCATTAAATGGAGCATTAATCTTATGTTATGGATATTAGTACGCCCCTCAGAATGAATAGAGAGAAGGATCTCCATTATCCAAATTTGGATTTCTCTTTATCAAATATCAATATTAAATTGGATTGTTGGGTTCTCAACAAGAAAAATCATGATAACATCTTAAATATGTATTGTCTTATTGATAATAAGGTGTGAATTGACTACTATATTCAATGGGACTCCATACCTTTTCATGATGTGGTGTGTCATATATTTCCTGAATAATGAACCCAATATTGAGTAGAGATTGACCTTCTTTTATAGATTTGTGGGAATAAATATCTTTTATATATTTTGAGTTGGATCTTAAATCCTTGATGTGTTATCTACATCCAGTTTTTTCTTGGATACATATCATTTACCTTCTAATGTCTTTAGTGTGATACTATTAATTGATGTATAGTTTTCCATTGAATTAGTGACTAGTACTCAACCGGTATATATTCCTTCTTACTGTATATATCCATGTGATATGCAGGAGTTAAAGTCTTTGATAGATGATATATTATTGGATGTTTTTATAATAATGAGTGGGTCACATTGGGGGATGCCTATTCTATTTTATATTAAATATTATAGAAAACTTTGCCTATGTGTTGATTATAACAAATCAATCTATTTTTTTTAAAGAACATTTATTTATTTATTTGGAAAGATTATATATTTGACTAGAGGTAATGGATGATGTAGTTCTAAAAGAGTGATCTTCGGTGTGGTTACCACCATATGATAATAAAATAAAATAACTTTCACAAAACTACCTTATGGAGTAGGTGTGACCATTGTGAGTATCATCTTATATAATTTGGTCTATCAAATTATTGTTTAGTTTTTATGGATTTTATGAATAGGTTAATCCATGAGTATTATGATATGTCTTTGGTGGACATTGATGATAATATCTTAGTTTACTATCACTCTAAAAAGGTTCATGTGTGTTATCTAATAAGAGTTATTCATTTGATGTTAAATCACAGACATTATGCTACGATATCAAATTTTTATTTATAGCTATGGGAAGTGAATTTCATTGGACATGTCATGTAGAAACATTGGATCTAAGTTGATCCTAAGAGGGTGAATGCTATTATGAAATGGGATTATTCATGCAATAATTTCAATATTCAAATCCTCAAGGGTCGAGAAAGATATTGACACCCGTTCATAATGGATTTCTCACATTATTTTTCTTTGATGAATTCTCTCAGTAAAAAGGTGGTATAGTACTCTTTGTATAAATAATGTAATTTTTATTTTAATTATATGAAGAAACCTTTTGACTTATTTACTGGTTTTGACTCTTCCAGATGTGGTTCTAGGCTACGTGGTCTTTTATGATGCATGAATTTATGGTTTTGGTTTTTTTATACATATGGTGATAATGTAGTGGCATGTGGATCTTGTTATATTAGGAAGAATGAAAATATTTATTTTACCCACAGACATTAAATCCTATATGTGATGAATCTGATTAAAATGTGGTGGAATTTACATTTAGGATAAAGGGTTCCCTTATATTTTTACCACAAGAGCCTGTGTTATATATTCTCTCTGAAGGATTAGAAAACTTGGTAGAGGTGTTAGGTTGAATACCTACAATATATTTATTTTGAAAATTACTATACCCTGGGGTAAGGGAATGTTTTTATAGAATCTTTTATCATGAAAATTTTTATCTAGGCCAGGAAGGAATCATCAAAATAGTAGACCATGATTTCTATTTTTTCTATTTGCATATAACAGTTTTAGAAGTATGGTCCAAGGTTATCATTACAAGTTTTCTACTCACTAATACTCTAATCGCGATTATTCTTTAGGAGTAATAGATATATTATGAATTCTATAGTATTAGAGATTTTATTTATCATGGTGATACTATATGGGAGTTTTTTTATCCACATATTATATTATATGTTTGCAAAATTATTTTTTTGTGACATTTTCTATGAGGAAGTATGTGATGTTGGTTTCCTAAAATTCCTAGTGGAAAGATCACCCCTAAACCACATAGATGATTTATGAAATTTGAAATCATTCATGGTATCCAAACGTGAGATGGGATATTGCATATTTTATTCCTTCACTGTGAAACAAGCCAATATGTCTTGGTCGAGCACCCGAGACCTCCATATTTTTTTATCCCCTTAAAATGAAATCATTGAAGTGGGATGAGATTTATGGGTATATTGTGGTTGGGTTTATAAATACCCCTAGAAAAATGAACGCGATATTAGTTTTTTATGATATATATACAAAATTGGATCACATTATATCCATTTGTGACACATCCATAGTTAAGGAGTTTGGAAATATATATGGGTGTGTGTGTGTGTGAAAGTGATTGTTCCTTTATATGTATTCTCTTATACTATAGTCACTAATAGAGATCCTTATTTTATGCCCCGCATCTTGAGATCCCTTTATGAGGTGAAGAGTTCTTAGGTTCATTTGAGTACTGAATACCATCTTGAGGTATATTTCTATTTTGATAAGGCTATACAGATTATTGAAAATATTAATATTACTTTTATCCTTTATTTTATCAAAATGGAGGATTACCAATTGGGTTTGGTTGAGTTTTCTAGTAAAAATAATTATGATAATGTGATCAGAATAAATCCTTTTGAGTATTTATATTGAATTCATTGTCCATATCAATTGTGTTGTTAAATGAATGGTGAAAATAATTTTCTTTTTTTATTTTCATCTAAGAGATGATGTTGAAGATTCAGTTAATTCAGTGGAGAATTTTCAAAAAATATATTTGGTCTTTATCATATGTTGATCATCGCCATCGACCAGTAGATTTCATTATTATTGACTATGTGCTCTTGAATGTTTCAACCAATTGGGTTCATCGATGGATTTGTGGTATTGAGAAGCCTACTCAACACTTTCTGAGTCATTTTGAGGATATTTAGAAGTTATGGAAAGTTTATTTTAATTTATCACTTCCAGAATATATGAAACTGATACATAATGTCTACATTGAATCTTAGCAACTTAAGTGTATATATAAAACATATCATTTCATGATCAATGGGATTTAGATGTTGATCCTGATATATATGTGAGTAATAATTGAGTAAGGATATTTGATTTTGAAAAAAAATCTTTTTGGGATGACGACACCTATTTTCCATGAACAATGGAATAATTATTCTATTTCCCATGTGGGATGGTGGGTAACAGACAAGACAGAAGTGGCCTCATCTCTTTGATTTGAAAACATAATTACCTGATTTCTATGGACATAAACATTATACGGTGGTAAGGTTATAAAATCCTATAACTTATATTTAGGTACTGATCATTGATTCATTTGATCAAGATTTTCTTGGGGGTTATTTAGGGTGATTTGGGTGGAATTTGGATGTTCATAGATGTTCTTTAGGTTTTGTATAGTCGGTGAACAATTTTCGGAAATCGTGCACCACCCAACAGAAAACCATAAAACCTAAGATGGTGTGGTTTTCATGGTAGTAAATTTTTTTAACAAACCATGCCCCCACCTAGTGTAACACATGCACCCTGGTATAGGGGAGAACTATTATGGTGCATAGTTTTTCGAATCATGCAACCCTTCCCAGGTAATCATGTGTGCATGCATTTTTTATAAAGAAAATTTATCTAAAAATCATTAGAAAACTATTTAAGATCTAAAAACCCATCACTTGATGATAAAATTATGATTTAATATCTTTTAGGTATGAGAAGTTTCCCTCAATTGATTCTCCTAATATTTCCTTATTTCCTCCTTCATGTTTGATTGATCATCCTATAAAAAATGTATATAAAATACAAGTATATGGATCTTGGTTATAGTTTAGTTTCTTGAAATAGTTTGACCTTCTCCTTCCATGGTTATTCACGTATCGAGTGTTGGTTCTTGATCCATGATTAATATTAGGTTATTCTATATTATATTTTTTCAATATAACTAAATATTAATTTTATTAATCTATTTTATATATAATTAAAATTACTTATGAGAACCCATGTTGGAATGATTTTTAATTTAATTGGAATTTGTATAGATTTTTGGAATACCTAAAAATTCTAATGTAATTCTAATTTGGGGAATATTTTGAAATTGACTGAATTTGATGACTTATTTTAGCATGGAATTAGGAAAACTGAATAAATTGAAATAATGAAAACAAATAATTGGATTCTTCTTGAAATGTAATTAAATTATGAAAAAAACATGTATATGTTCATTAATTGATTTTTTTAATTTAAATATGAAATGCTGTAATTGAATTTTAAATGATGATTTTTTTTGAAATGAAATAATTTTACCATTATTGATTAATAGATTGGGCACTTGTGTTTGTAGGCAGTTAGTGGGTTGTTTGGAAAAATCACAATATCATTATAATTACTTTATGATGGATTAAGGTTAAAAAATCCAAAAAAACCATGTAGGGAAGATCTTATCCCTAATGGGGTATCGTTAAGTCCTATAATTATTGATTCTAAGGGATATGTGTACACATATTTCAATGATCAGTAATATGTTAAGTGTGAGGTTCCTATAATTGGAAATAATCTTAGCAAAGGAAAGAATAAAATGTTTCTTATTTTTATTGTTTAGATATATATTCCATATATTATTTAACTATTTTCTTCATTCATGATGATTTGTGTAAACAATTTTAAATTATATGTTCTTTAATCCTTGTTATAAATGTTTTCCTTCATTTTGAAATGAATCAATGTTTTATTAATAATATTAAATTATATTACCATGGTCTATTTTTAAAAAATTAAAATTATGACTAGGATTATTATTATGGAATTATTATATGTGACACATGGTGAGACTATATTAGGCTTTACTTCTCACACACTGAGTTTTCTATATAATGAATTTATATTTTCATCTTCTATGGTTGAGAAAAGTGAAAGAATGACATGTAAGTGGTGTATGTTATAGATCCTTTGGTCTTGGAGTGGTATTTATATTGGGGTGTTTTTATTTTCACTCTCAACATTGATGATATATTATTTTTTATCTTGATATACATATTTATTTTTTGGTACATTCTCCATTTAGAGTGTTGAGCATACAAACTTATAATCATTCATCTTCCACTATTTTTTAAAAAATTAATTAATTTTTTAACTATTATGATACCATGTTCTACAAAAAACCGATGTGGATTGAGATCACTATTTGTACCGTGTTAGAGTCAGCTTCGGTATTAGGTAGCTTAATATATGGGTTGGTTCATGACACTTAATCGGGATGTAATCCAAATTAATTTTTTATATAACCCTTATAAGTCATTAGATATAGTTCATGTCGGACAAAGAAATAATTCAATATATCTCTCTCTTAATTATTAAATCATTAAAATTTTACAAAATAATTATTTTATATTATAAAATAATATAATGGATTTACATGGTTCATCTGTTCGATCTTATTTTCTGGAAAATATACATGATATTTAATTAGTATAAAATACTTGGATGTCATCAACATTCACTACCATTGGTAACTATATAATATTTATCCTCTTCAAACTACATCATAATTTATTCATCAGATATTTGGTATGATTTACATGATTTGATAAGAATTAGGAAATAAATTTCCTTACCTCAATTGTTGATTAAATTTACCAAAGATATCCACCACCTTGTTATCTTCTCCACTAAATCTATATATATTACACACAATCATGATAGTGATAAAATAGATAATTCTAGTTAATAATCAAAGCAATGATAAGTCCAATATATTCGAATAATAACTTTTTGGAATATCATTTTTTGTTCCTCACCATATTTAACTAGATGGAAATGACTGATGAGTCTCTACATATATCTACACATTAGTCAGTGTACTAAAATTATTAATGATTTCCTTATAAAGTAGCTCTATCATCAATAAAAATTATATGTTTTAATGGTGATAACTTCTTCAATTTCATTCCTTCTATAGGACTTATATATCATTTTTTATAAACCATTAAATATTCATCCCCTTTCAAAAAAATTATACCCATCCACAATCTCTCCAAACTCTATAATAAAAGTAAGTTCAATAGACATTTAAGGTATTTACACATAATAAAATGGGTTGAGTTGTTTTCTAAAATAATGATATACATCATCCATATTATAACTCAAACCGAACAATTTATATTATTATAATTTTTCAGTCACTCTATCTCATTCATCACATTTTCATAGTTTGGTCATATCCAACTCAAATATATACCCCAAAATCTATTACTTCCTCATCTCCAAATATCAATAATTCACACATTTTTAATCCTCAAAATACCTTATAATCAAACACATTGGAATAATGATCAAAAGACCGTGCAATAATTATTATATGTTTATCCATATATTATGAACTATACACATCATGTTCACTAACAACTTCTTACTTGTTTAATTTTAAGTTTTTCATTTAGACAAAGAAATAAACATCATTTGTGGATTCCACAATGAAATTTCAATACATTATCTCCATATTTGTTTGATCATACTTAAATATTAGTGAAAAATATTTCACTCCTTTTTCTAGGATCCCATTACCATATATTGAGTTTGTAAACCAGGTTTATTTTATATATAATATGTGAATCATCAATTCCATATTTTATTCCAATAATAGAATAACATGAAAATTGATCTAACATAATCCATGGATATTATATGTTTTCCCATACCCATACGATTTCATGAAATTAACTCAACAATATCACACATTCATGTTAAACATGCAATTTATCCTTATCCAATCAATCCATAACCTTAACAGTATTTTAAAAAAATAAGTATATGTTTTTCAAAGTCACCATGAGAAAGAAAAATGTAATTCCAACCACTCTTTTATAATACAATGAATCAGCTAAATATATCGTTATTCCACATTTACAAAAAAAATATCACCCATTCTGAATTTCCCTATTTTAACTCGACTATAGTGTGCCCATGTTACCTCTATAGTTCGGTTGAATCCCATTTAACCAAAAAAATATATTATAGAATAATTCAAATGATTCATTTCAGGTTTATAATAGATAAATTACCATATAATTAGAAAAAAAAATTTACCTTATCTAATATCATTTAATATAGATTAAATTTTTTTTCCTTTAATCATCTTTATTTTTAAAATCATGAACCATAGATGTATAATTGTCCTTGCATCTCTTTAATGTTATAACTATACTTTTGAGTTGGTAAATTTTATAAATTTGGATATTGTTCATGTAAATAAAAATAATATTGTTTATAATATATTTATATATATATAAATTTAATGTATTTTATTCTTCTAGGATCCTCCGTATCTCATTCACCAATAGAAATTATTTCATCAATCGATCTATTGTTTGAATAAATATGTCACTCTCAATGAATTAATCATTGATTATAACTATTGATTGTAAATTAATCTAACCTATATCCTATTTAGTACAAAAAGGATGGGTAGATATTAATTATGATTACAATTGTTCTATCTTATAGGCTATAGAAAGCCAGTCTCATTACATTACCAATCATATCCTTTAAAAATACAATCTGAGTAGATGAATTATTCAAATAGGGAATATAAATTGTTTTCGTGGATATATGGTATATTTTTTTGGTTTTACTGAAAACCCATATTACCATAATGATGTTAATATGGGAATAATTTCTTGTATTATTGGGTGTTTGTTGTATTTGTAAAGAGAAAGATTTTATTGAATAGAAAAGTTGTTTCATTTCTTAAAATTTGGATTAATATTAAAATCATTTATTATCTTTTGCTAAAATTAAATATTATTTTATCAGTATAATAATATGTGTGCTAAATCTATATGAAATAATTATCTAATTTATAAGAACCATGTTTTGGTTAGCTGTAACAGTAATAATTGGAACCCTTGTGGGAGCAAATTTGGAGTCTAGTGTTATTGTTAGTATTTTTTACCACATTCCCCATTATAATAAGTATAAAAAACCACCGGGAGATAATTATTCTCAACATGAGTCTTATAAGAGTAAATTTATATCATATGATGAATCGTAGTATACATTTTATGAGAGATAATTTTCTTTTCTTATTATTAACATTTTAAGCCATATTAAGGGTTATTTTGATCAGGCCAATTTAATAGAGGGATGGAAAGTCCGATTTATCCCTAATAAGTCAATTTTATTTTTTTAATCCATGTTGAAAGGAACTTCATTTATACGATATATGGTAGGATCCCCAAATTTATCATTCCTTATTTATCTCCTATGTTATCCATTAATTTGTATGTGTTATCTTCGGATTGGATAATTTCATTTGGACAAATAATTGTGAAGTAAAATTACAAAATGATTGTATTTTTTCTGTGTTTAGATGATCTTATTAATAAGTAACACATTCCATATATCCAAATTTCATAAATGGTAAGATCTTCAAATATTTAATCATATGTTTTTAACATTACATATAAATAAATCATTTTGGGTAATATTAATTGGGTATTTTCTATTGATAGGATGATGGTATTTATTTGAACCATCTATAATACATTAGTTAGGGTTTCATTATTTTTATGTCACCTAGTAATTTATTTTAGGTTTACATTTATTAATGTATTTTTAATAATAATATGTATTACTGATGTTATGAGTTTCAATGAGACACATTCTATTTGTAATTAATAATAGTTATTAATATATTATATAGAAGATTGTTAATTAGTTTTTTTATTGTTTTCCAATTGTAATTATATGTGATGATTATTTTGGTGTGTTTTGATGTGTTTGGTGTTTATTTTAATTTGGTATACTAAAATTATTATAATTATTATTTCACAATTTTATGGCCTCTTATATGTAGTATTATGATTAAAATATTTTGAGGGCTTTGTTCATATTAATATTTACCAATGATTTTTATATCTATGATAAAAGTTTTCTTTAGTGTCAATTTGGTCAATGAGTTTTGGTGGCCCACTTTTATGTATATATAGAGAGTTTTTTCTTATTCTATGGGTTTTTTTGTAAAAAAATAATTTGAGTTTTAAAATTATATTTTAAAATGAAATGAAATATTTCATTGAATGGTATTTCAGATTTAATGTTTTTCCCTAAATGAAGATCATAAAATGAAATTTTATATGGAATGATGATGTTTAAAAGGAATTTTTAGAAATCATTTTTTCAATGAGTTTTCCCATAAACACATTGGTGTATAAAAATATCTTTAAATACATTTTTAATTTCTTTTAAATATTTTATGTCATATAAATATCAAGTTTTAATTAAAGGTAAATAAAGTATGTTTTTTGGTAACGATTGACTCTAATAAACCATATATATATTGTAGGAAAATGTCATGCTATATTTATTAAGTTTTCTATTGATTTATTGGATTCAAATGATTTATTTTCATTATTTCACCCTTATACATAATGGTTTATGTCTAAAATATTAAAAATTATCCATATATGCTGGAATTTTTATGACGGAATGTGAGTTTTGTCCCTTATAAGATCCATTTTATCATGATATATATTGGTTACCATTATGATTATGAGTAAATATAAGACTCATTATTTCCATCAATATATTGAGATATGTTATGGAAATCTAGTGATACATTGATGGGAGATCAAATAATGATTGGAGTAGGGTGTTTCATTTCCCTGTGGACGCAATAAATGACCATGCATTGGTTGAGTTATGGGTGACGTAGTTCATAATTAATTTTATGGTCGTACATTTAATATATTGTCTTAAGAAAGGTTTTTTTATTATTAAATTACCAATACTGGGTTTTTGGGCTTATCCTCATTGTAGTTTAGATCATCACATGTGTATGGAATATTAAGAAAACATCATGGAATGTTCCCTCATTAGATTGGTCGAAATTTACATGTGTAAAATTCAGAGTCATATAATGAAACATATGTGAATATGAATATTTTATAGATGATTTCAAATATAGATTTTACATATTTGATGACCTCAAAGATTTTTATTTGACATGGTTGGAGATTCGATTTATAATAAGACATAATGTTTCAATTTTGAACTTTAGTAATGTATGTACTATTTTCATAACGGGTTTAAAAATAAGGATGATGATATTCATTGTAAATGTAATATCCTAACCTGTGTTTCAATTCCCATTTATAAAATGGACATGGTTTAAAATTATTTTATGATCTAGGAGAGTGAGGGTGATACAAGAGTTTGAAAAAGTTAGTACCACCCTTGGATGAGGTTTTCCTTCCTTTAGGTTCAATAGATGGTCAGGCCATGACCATGAAATATGGTGATAAAAATATTTCGGATTATTATAATGTAAAATATGATTCATCAATGGATATTCAGTGTGATACACCTCATAAACACAAATATGTCTTGATAAAATTAATGATCTTAATTATAGGTATTCAAATATATATTGTATAGTGGGGAATTGTTTGGTTAAATGGTGCATAACATGAGAGATGAGACCATATTAATTTCCTGTATCTGGTCACTATTCATTTTTTAAATTTTTTATTGTGAAATTATTTCTCTGTTTTTAATTCTTTTACATTAAACCCTCAATGAAAACCCTTCATATTTTAATTATCATTGGATGATTATCTTTTTCATAATTTGGAAAATAAATCACATTATTTAACTTCCCATTGTTATTATTTTTTCCATAATATTTCTAGTATTGTTTATAGATTTCTACCTCGGTAGTTGATGGCATAGTATGGCCTTGATGTCAAAACCTTATTAACATAACTGTTGAAATATAATGAGATCTTATTTTTTATCATTAAATCAAGGGTAATTATTTATCATATCCATGGGAGGGATACCTATATTTTAATACATGGTAGGATGTATGTATTACCATCCATACAGTTGGTTAGTATAGGTGTGGTATTCCTAGGGTATTCAAGGAAAGTGTTTTCAATCTATATGATGATAAAACAATGTTATAGTAGTAATTTAGCTTAATATATATATTGTAAAGATATAGGTTTCTTAGTTTATCTCACAATATATTTTAACATATATCATATTGATTAATAGTTATTTGTCAATAATTGTATTAGGGGAATTCAAAAACATAATTATAATATACCTTATCTGTCTATGTAGATTTGTTATTCGTATCCAAATGTATATGTCACTGTCCAACCCATGCTACATGTGATCTGCTACAAGACTAGTCCTATCAAAATTCTTGATGGTAATTCCAAATCATGAAAATATGGAAACTATTTTCTAAGAAACTTGAAAAGAGTTTATGGGATTTTATTCATAATAAAAATAAACAAAAAAAAGTAATTTAGTATGACAAAAAATATTCTGTTTTTTACTATTATGTGTGGTTTCTATGAAAAAACAAATCATTATTTTATTCTAAAATTAGAATAAAAAATTTCATAACAAAAATAAATGATACAATCTTTTATACAAATCATAAAGAGTTAATTATTAAATAATACTAAACAATAGTCACATGAATGTAAGGGAAGATAAAATGGAAAATATATAAAAACTAAAAAAATAAACAAAAGAAACCAAAAATAAAAAAACCAATGATACCCCTATAAATATATCTTATCAACCAATTTTATTTCTAAAACCAGTCATTGAAAACATGGGAGATTAGTTCCCTGAGAAATGGAATATCAAGAACCTTGACCTAAACATGAAAATATAATTTTGTCGAATGACACTAAGTTGAAATATTACAGTTTGATAAAAAAAATATAGTAGGTGTCACTCAAGAAAGGACTACATTTAATTTCATTAATATTATATTTCATTATTTCTATTTTGAAATATAAAATTTAAAATAATTACATTTTAAATAAATGGAATATAAAAAATATGATTATATCACTACATTTACTTCTTAAATACAAACCACATTTTTAAAATAATATTAAATATTTTAAATAAAATCTAATAAAATATATTTTTTAAATAATGTACATATATCTGATTATATTAATAAGTGATCAACAATTGAGTATAAATTCATTAGTTTATCATTAAAATCCAAAATAAATATCGAAACTGGTTTTAAATCATTTATATAAGGAATAAATATTGCATACAAATGTTGTACGGGTATACAAAATCCAATAAATAATAAATATGTTGACCATAATAGATTAATTAATCTATAATATGAAATTGAATGACAAAATATTTTTCATCTGCATAGTTTAGGGTGAGCTAACCGAAAATCACTATAGTATCCCTCTGGAACAAGGCTTTTGGATAACTATGATCCTTGTGATATTTTATTTGTACAATATGTCTAAAATAAATCATATCCCCTAGTTAGGGTGGGATCATAATCAAGATGGAAATGTGGAATCACAGTTAAAGTGGAATTAAGACTAGTGATATATAGTTTAGGAACAGTGACATCATTATCGTCAAGTCTTGTTACAATGGTGTCAAAATATTGAGTATTTTTTTCTAACATCACAACCAATGTATATGATTTTCCCAAGATCAAATACCCAGAGGTGATAAATATGAATTATTGAATTAATAGCGCAAAAAGATCAATTAAATATAGAAACATCATTCATATCACCATTTAACACCATTCACCATTACATCATCTTTTTTACTTCAAAATATAACACATTATATATAAAATAAACCCAAACAACATAACCATCACACTCAAATACAATATTTTAGACAGGGTATCACTCCCAAAACCCTTTTCATGTTTCAACTATTTCTTTAACATTTTACTGATAAAAAATTAAACATTATTTTTTTTATTTTTTTCAAATGGTTCTTGATGCTTCATCATATGGATCATGAAATAAAACCCTACTCAATTTTTAAAATCATAACCACTTTATTATGAAAAATACATGTAAAGCCAATAGAACCTAATTTCTTAGATAAAAACATAGAGGATACATGATATAGTATATAAAAATTAGTTAGGATATCATTTCATATTGCAAAAATAAATAAATATTTTAGGAATTATACAATGATATAAAATGATTGAAATTTTCATTAATAATCATATACCCTTTATATGGTTCAATTTATATAAGTGGTAAAATGAAATTAATTTTTTGATACTTTTAGAAAGCCATTTCGGATCATTTTCTAACATTGTCATCTTATTAAAACAATATATTACATAAATGGAACATGAAGACATTTACAAAAAAAAAAGTAAATTAAATTATAAACTATTTCTGACTATTTATTTCACAAGAATAATTGAAAATCCATTTTTATAAGAATTGAAAATTTAATGATATGAAATTATATTATATCCCTACCATGGGTGGTATAATTCAATTGATTATAAATGTAAATAGGGTTAAAAAACCTTATGCACCCATGTTAGGTAAAATGAATTTTCATTCATTAAAAAATATAGAAAACTATTATGAATATAGTAAACAAATAAATATACATGAATAATGTATATAAAAATGGTAATATAAACACTCTAAAAAATAATAACCACATGGTTAATTTGAACCCCCGAACTAATGGTTGGATACCATATCCCCTTGGTAGTATGCAGAAAAAAAAAGATAATAGGTATATATTAATTGAAAGGAGAAGATTATAAATGACAATATAACCATGATAAATTCACAATAAATCAAAGAGGATTCTATGAAATCATGATGTAATAGGAGAGAATATCCCCCAAGGATCTACTAGGCATGACATTCAAATAGATATATTTCTATGCTAAATAGGGTTTTGACTAAATATTATAGTGACCTAGGCTTCACATGCATGGATATTACATCATTTTAGATTTATATTCAGAACATTACATAGATACATACCTGAGGATCATAATAGTTTATTGCCTTTAGAATCATGGAACACATTCTTAAAATTTAGGGAATGATATTCAACATATCCCATAAATATATTACCGTTTAATACCTCTAACTAAACCCTTTGTAATGTCCCGGTTACGGGTGCCCTGTACCCGGTTCGCCACGTAACCTCAAGCGCATATCCACAAACGCTAGAGGCTGCAGACTAGCAGTGAGGGCCCAGGTCTGATAGTGGGGAAACTATGCCCTCATTTGTCAAAGTGCAGTTCAGGGGAATTGATAAAAATCCTATAACAAACGGAAGTGGTAAACAATAAGTATAACAGAAATGGAAAACTGATAATAACAGGGAAACCAGAAGTCATATATATATATATATGAAAATTCAGAATTTCACTATTCCATAAAATATCCAAAACATGTTATACTGTCGTACAATACAACTGAAGTACATGTACATAAAAGCAGAACAGAACATCCAGCGGCATCGCGAGCCCAAGCTCGATCCCATGCTCCCCTACTTCCCAGCAATAATCAAGTACTTGTACAGGGACCCTTTCCCTTATCCACACCTGTAGAAATGTAATCTATTTGGGCCGAAGACATGACCCAAATAAGGTGTGAGAAATAAATCCCAGTAGGCACCCACCAAAGGACCATGCCCAACTGTGTGAATATATGCAATAACAGTGTGCAGTAGTAAAATGAAATAACCAAAGTACTACTCAAAAAGAACTAACTTTACTAGTTATATTTCCATTTTATTATTCTTCTGATAATTCAACTTAAGATATCACCACAGTGAGTATTCTAAGTAAAACAGCCAGCGTCCTCAGACATGTAAATCTTTGACCTCAGGGAAAGAAAATCCAAACATAGGAATCTACCCATAGGTATATCGAATATTTCCCACAGGTGTACGAGGTGTCACGTATAAGCACAGAATCAATTGCCCACAGGCACGGAAGAAGTTTCCCACAGGCTAAGTAATACATTTCCCACAGGCTAGTCACAACACTGCCCTCAGGCTAAGAAATTAGTTAGGCCATGCCCAATATGAAAACAAGAAATATACATGAAATTCCTCCCATGGAAATTCTATAATCATTATTATAAAGGCATACCATCGGGTATCCTAGCTAAACGGCTAAACAGAGGAACGCACCCCTGGGGTGGTCCTGGATCCAAGCAGTGATCCCAAAAAATATTTTATTATGACATTTAAATTACCTGTACAATTATAGGTATTTAATTCAACAAGTCCTTAGTCATACAACACCCCATTCATGGGCGCATATCACAACGGTACACAAAACGCACGTCAATTGGAAAATTAAACACCAATCCACTTACCTTAAACACCCATGAAAAGTATACCCAAATGATGCCTTCTAAAATATCCAAGAACATCGTATATCTAAGGTAAATGAATTCTCATTAAACCTCAAATAACTTCCCTTGAAGTAAGAATTGGCAAGGAACACACAAGGTGAAGGAATCTCTTACCTGTTCGGTTCCAATGAGATTGACGGAAGTGGAATTGGATTCCTGGTGGTCAGTCAGTTGATCCTTGATGGTACGGCATCCTCTCCCGATCTCCCGTCCGGTTCTAAGCCAATCCTGTGAAGAGGGTTGCCTACTGTCCATTTTATGCAAAAAACAAACAAACTACAAGGTGTGTATTTTTGGCTACACGGCGTGTACTTCCCTCATTTTATTGTTCCTCTGGCGGCACCGCAAAACTGTTCATTTGTTGACATGAGTACATGGCGTGTATTCTTGACTACAGGGCATGTACTATCGCCCAGCTGGAAGCTGCCTCCACTTCCTTACTATTTGTCTACATACTGACTACAAGGCGTATACATACCCACAACACGGTGTGTAGTCATTTTTTACACCCTTCATCGCCGGCATGGCTACACACCCTGTGTACTCATCCCACAGGGCCTAAGTACACAGCATGTGGAATAGTACACAGTGTGTTATTCCAAAATTTAGGATTTTCCCCAATTTCATAACCTCTCAGAATATTTAAGGAAAAGAGAAAAGAAGAAATGTGTACCTCATAAATAAGAACTGAGTTATTAAAAACTTCCCCCCTTAAAGCAATTCGTCCTCGAATTGCCCTTCCAAGTGTAGTGAATATAGAGCTCAGACTAGCTCCGGCCACTGAGCATGTACGTCGGTCTCCGGCTACCAAGTCTCATCCTGCACACGGTTATGCTACTATAGGACCCGTATGAATGGAACTGACCGGCCTCAAAGAACCTTTGTGCTTCTATCAACGATACGAATCGGATGCTCCTCAAAGGATGCATCGATCTGAAGCTCAACATCCTTGGGATGAAAAACATGAGATGGTTCTGAATGATAGTAGGAAAACTGAGACACATGGAAGATGTCGTGCATGGCCGGGTACCTCTGCGGTAACTACAACTGATAGGCAACCAGCCTGACTCTCTCCAGAATCTCAAATGGCCCCACATACCTCGGTGAAAGTTTACCCTATCTCATGTTCCACCTGTGTCCCAACCTCGGTTAAACATGTAAGAAAACCTGATCCCTAACCACGAACTCCAAGGGTTGTCTGCTGTGATCAGCATAAGATTTCAGACAAGTCTGTGCGATAGCCATCTGTTTCTGAATCAACTGGACCTGCTCAGAAGTCTCCTTCACGAGACATGGTCCCAATAAAGCAACCTCACCTACCTCTAACCAGCACAAGGGTGATCATCATGGCCTACCATATAAATCATTGTAAGGTGTCATCTCAATAGTTTCTTGAAAACTATTATTATAGGAAAACAAGACTAAGGGTATATGATTCTCCCAAGAGCCCCCAAAGTCTAGGATGCATGCATGCAACATGTCCTCAAGCACATTATCGTACGCTCTGACTGACCATTGGTCTGAGAGTGGTATGTTGTGATCAGAAGCACCTGGGTACCCAGTTCCCTCTGAAAATTCTGCCATCAACAAGAAATAAAATGGGCATCCCTATCTGAAACAATAGAATGGGGGACCCCATAAAGACGTATGACCTCTCGGATATACAACTTCCCGAGCTCATCAACTCCGAAGGTCTCTTTGATCGAAAAAAGTGAGCTACCTTTGTGAGTATGTCCACAACAACCCACACAACATCATTTCCTCGAGGTGACCTCAGCAACCCAGTCACGAAGTCCTTTGCAACATCATCTCATTTCCAATCTGGGATGGGTAACTGCTATAACAGTCCGGCTGGCCTCTAATGCTCCACCTTTACCTACTGACAGGTGGAACATCTTGTAACAAAACCAGCTATCTCTCTCTTCATACACAGACACCAGTACTGATGCCTCAAGTCACGGTAAATCTTGGTAACTCTGTGATGAACTGCCCAGACTGAAGCATGAACCTCACACATCATCTCCTTGCGTATATCCCCTGGAACCCACACTTGTCGATGGAAACACAAATCATCATCATCACCTATCGTCCAACCAGGAGAAGGTTCCTCACTGGTCACTGACTCCCGTATAACTAGGCCTTCTGAATCAGATAGTTGTCTCATCATCACTCTATCTAGAAGGATAGAAGTCACTGATAAAGATGAAAGATAGGTCTTCCCTGACTGTCATGCACCTCCAAATGCATCTCAGAGAACAATTCCATAAGTTTCCATTCACCTCTGGCCTCCTGCAATGCTTGTATCTGAGTCATCCTGCTCATTGCATCTTCTACTGCATTACCTTTACAAGGTGTATAGGCATTCTCAAAGTCAACGAAATGAAGGTATTTGACCCACCTTTGCTGTCTCAGATTCAAGTCACACTAAGTAAAGATATACTTGAGTCTTTTGTGGTCGGTGAAAACCAAAAAATGATCCCCCAAAAGATATTGTCTCCAACAGCGCTACGCATGAACAACTAAAGCCAACTCGCGATCATGCGTCGGGTAATTCCTCTCATGTGGCCTCAACTGCCGAGACCCATATGCAACTACTTGATCAACCTGTATCAACAAATCTCCTAGCTCAATACCAGATGCATCACAATAAACTATATAGCTCTTCCCCTGCTTTGGGAGTATCAGGATTTGTACTGAGGTCAACTTTACCTTCATCTCCTGGAAGGCTGTCTCACAAGCATCTCACCAAACGAACTTCACACTCTTCTTAGTCAAATCCGTCAATGGTGTTGCTAAGCGGGAGAAGTCTTGTATGAAGAATCTGTAGTAACGAACTTGCCCCAAGAAACTCTGTATCTCAAACACATTCTTGGGCTTCTCCTAGGAAACTACTGCTCTCACCTTCTCTGGGTATACTGCAACTCTTGCCTCTGAGATTTTATGACCCAGTAAGTGAATCTGGTCCATCCAAAAGTGGCACTTTGAGAGCATAACATATAGTTGATGCTCCTTCAGTGTACTCAACATGATCTCAAGATGGGTGGCATAGTCATGTCAAGTGTGAGATTACACCAATATGTAATCCATCAATAATACCACAAAAGAATCCAGATAAGGATGGAACACACGATTCATCAGATCCATGAAAACTGCCGGTGCGTTCGTGAGTCCGAATGGAATAACCGTATACTCGTATAGACCATACCTTCTCCTGAAAGATATGAGAGGTATATCATATGGTCTAACGTGCAGTTGATGATATCCTAATCTCAATTCAATCTTTGAGAACACTCATTATCCACGATGTTGATCAAAAAGATCATCAATCTTAGGCAAGGGATATCAGTTCCTAACTGTCAATTATTTCAGCTTTCGATAATCCAAACTAAGTCTGAGTGTATCGTCTGACTTCTTCGCAAAAAGGACAAAAGAACCCCATGGAGAAATACAGGTTCGGATAGAACCCTTTGACTGTAACTCCTATAACTGTCTCTTGAGCTCCTAAAACTCAGGTGTATCCATCCTATAAGAAGGAATGGACACTGGTTCCACCCATAGCACAAGCTCAATAGAGAAATCCACCTCACGCTCCGAAGGAAGACCTTAAAAGTAATCCAGGAAGACATCCCGAAAACAATCAACCACTGGAGGGAAATCCTTCTGACAAGTCCCCTGTTCATCCAGATATAATCTCACAATCTGGGCTGTGATACCACCTCGCCCATGATGCTCTGGTCCAGCTCAACTCGGATGAACATCCCACTCACCCTTGTATAGAAACTCTCTGCCCTCTAGTGATGTAAAACTCACCCTGCGATGATAGCTATCCATAAAGGCTCGAATGGGAACCAACCAGTACATCCTGAGAATTACATCATAGATCATCACCTCTAATACATAGAGGTCCCAAAGTAAGTGACACCCACCATCCTCAAGGGTCACTCCTTGCAATGACACACAATAGTCGTTCTAGTTCCCAACGGAGTGTCTAATGTCATAACAGCAGAAGAAGAAGAAACACAGAGCCCAAGGATCTCCACAACGAGCACAGATATGAATCTATGTGTATCACCCATATCGAAAAGTTCTGAAGATAAAACAGAAGCTACTAGAATAGTACCTCTGATAGTAGAAGATCCAGGATCCTGATCCTAATGGGTCTATTGCACTGCATATGTTTGCCCAGTGTCGCAGCCCTACAACACAGCCTGGCTACCCTAAGTTGTCCCACCCTATTGCCTCCAAGATCTTGGTGTCTGGATACCACGGCCACGTCCACCATCTCTTCATGCATGCCTTGATGTGTTCCAGTTCCCCGACTGGTAAGAAGCTGTTGGTCCTTCCCCCGCATGCGAAGTCTACACAGAACCCCTCTCACTATCCACTGGTGGAAATGCCCAGAAAAAGCGTTGCAGATGACCCATCCTGCTGAAAGCCTGGCATTCCACTGGGTTATATAGACACTGAGGTCGCTTGTGCCCCTCCTTACCACACTGGTAGTACATGAACTAGCCACCTAAAACATTCTTCTGGCTGGTACTGCCACCCTGAGAGAAGTCCATCTGTATCTTACTCTTACCAGTAGAAATAGTACCAGAAACTGGTGCTGAACCGCCCTAACCCATACCACTACCTTCCCGAAAATTCCTCTCTGTAATCAGCACCTGGTTCACAATAGCATGTAATTAAGGCAACCTGAAAACATTCACCAGTGCTCGGATGTCATAACGAAGACCATCCTCAAAGCATCTGGCTCTTAGTGTCTCATCGCCCCTAGAACAGGTGAAAAACATTGAAACATGGTGAAACGAGCAGAATAATCCATCACCGACATAGTGCCCTGCTGCAGATTCATGGACTCTTGAGCTCGATCTGCCCTCAGCATCTCTAGGAAGAAGAAGTCATAGAAGGCTGTCTATAAATCTTCCCACACTATGTCTCTATGATGCTCTGACTGTGTGGTAACATCCCACCACCTCTTGGCCGAATCACACAGCATATAAGTCGCAATCTTGATCGTCCGCCCTAGAGGCGTCTCTAGGTGCTCAATAATAGTCTGCATCGACCCCAGCAAAGACTCTATCGCTTTTGGTCCACCATTCCCTGAAAATGTAGGTGGATGCTGCTATTAGAAGATACGTGTCAGCTCGGCCATAGATGTGGTAACCGGCGATGCTCTCTGAAAGGTCTTCATGAACAGCATAAATCCATCATTGAACTGCACCTCTGCATCATTGTCTGGTAGTACGGCTGGCGCCACATCTGGCTCTGTTGGAGGATCAACTTATAGCCCATAGCCCACCATCTTCAGAGTATACTCATTGCTGCTCTTCTGGTGAACAACTCATGAACGTCTCGGCAGCATGACACTACAAGGTCAAACACACACCTTAGATCAAGATTATCACAGTCTGAAAATGAAGGAACGAAAAGGGGAACAGGAGGAAGAAGGCATTCATGTTTGCACAACAAGACTACACTGCGTGTATACTGACTACACGGTGTGTACCTGACTTCTCTTCCCCTTCCTGGGTCCTTCTACACGGCCAAGCCACATGGATCCCATTAAAAAAACTACACGGAGTGTATATACTCTACATGGCATGTATGGTGTAATTTTCCAATTGCCCATGTTGTTCGTGACACGGCTGACTACTCAGCTTGATATTACACGGTGTGTTACACTCGCACATGGCGTGTATACTACCCCATTTCCCAGCCACACGGCTAAGTCCACATGGTCTGTCACTGGTCAAGACTACACGGCGTGTCCCACAGGTACACGACGTGTACTATACAAGCTTCACTAACCTGTGATGTTCGTTACACGGCCGGATACGCGGATCCAACTACACGGTGTGTTCAATATACACACGGCATGCACACAAAAGGACTACATTGACCCATGTTGTTAGTTACATGGTCGGGTCCCCAAGTCAGACTACACGGTGTGTTCTATAGTGGACACGGCGTGTATGTCTTAAGGTCTCTTTCGTCCATGTTATTAGTTACACGGGCGGACTCTAGGTCAACACTACACAACGTGTACATCTGGTACATGGCGTGTTCGCCCCAAGCATTTCCCTTCCCTATGTCCCTACCCACACGATCTCTGACATGGGAAGGTACTACACGACGTATATGTAGGGTACACTGCATGTACTCAAAAAATTTTCTTTTCTTACCGAACAGAAGAACACACGACCTATGTCTGAGGAACTACACGGTGTATATCCTGGGTTTCTAGACATTATGCCTCAGAAACTTCTCCTGAACCCAGAAAAAACTACTAATACAACTCCTATGTGCCAAATTCTGAACTTTGAGGGCCCATAATCCCCGCGAATCAAAGTTTGGAATCTTATATGAGTTATAAAATATGGTAAACACCCAATGATCCACCAAATTCTTGTCAATGAGGTCCCATACTCCCCAAAAACCAAAGTTTGACATCCATTCTATAAATAGGCTCACACAATAATACCCTAGCAAATAGCAGGTATCTATCAAAGCAGCTATCACAACAGCATGCTTTTACTAGAACATATATCACAACAACATGCAATTTCTAATGCACCTACATGGCATACAACTATGCATGGAATGTGATTTCTATCATGTGCCTAAATGATGCATGAGATGGAATACCCTCATCTCATCGGGTTGCAACTAAATAGAATCCATGAATAAAATATAAACAGCACAATACCAGGGCGTCACCCTTCAGTGAAAATCAATTCAACTGTCAAATTTCAAAATCAGAAAAATTGCAACACGAGGTAAATTGGCTTTTCCCTGTACACGGGTTAGCTATGCTCGTGAATAGCTTTTTACCAACAAATGTTATCGTCCTATCCTTTACTATGGCTCCAAATAGTAGGAAAATGAGAAGAACCCCCTCTGATACCACTTTGTAATGTCTCGGTTTTAGGTGCCACTTAACTGGTGCCCCATAACTGGTTCACCACGTGACCTCAAGAGCATTTCCCCAAATGCTAGAGGCTTCCAACTAGCAGCGAGGTCACAGGTTTGATAGTGGGGAAACTATTCCGTCATTTTTCAAAGTGCAGTGTAGCAGAATAGATAAAAATCATACAACAAGCGAAAACGCTAAACAATAATTATAATAGAAATGGAAAACTGATAATAACAGGGAAACCAGCAGTCATATATATATGAAAATTCAAGATGTTACTATTCTATAAAACAGCCAAAACATGTTACATAGTCGTACAATACAACTGAATTACAAGTAAAGAAAAGCAAAACAGAATAGCTAGCGGCATCGTGAGCCCAAGCTCGGTCCCATGCTCCCCTACTTCCCAGCAACAATCAAGTACCTGTATAGGGACCCTTTCCCTTATCCACACCTGTAGAAACGTAATCCGTTTGGGCTGAAGACAAGACCCAAACAGGGTGTGAGAAATAAATCCCAGTAGGAAACCACCAAAGGCTCGTGCCCAACTATGTGAAAATATGCAACAACAGTGTGCAGTAGTAAAATGAAATAAACAAAGTAATACTCAAAAGGAACTAAATTTACCAGTTATATTTCCATTTTACTATTCTTCTAATCATTCAACTTATGATATCACCACGGTGAATATTCCTAGTAAAATAGCCAGTGTCCTCAGACATGTAAATCCTTACCCTTAGGTAAAGAGAATCCAAACACAAGAATCTACCCACATGCATATCGAATATTTCCCAAAGGCGTATGAGGTGTCGCCCACAGGCACAGAATCAATTGCACACAGGCATGGAATAAGTTGCCCACAGGCTAAGTAGTACATTGCCAACAGGCTAGTCACAATGCTTCCCTCAGGCTAAGAAAGTAGTTGGGCCATGCCCAAAATGTAAACAAACAATATACATGAAATTACTCTCAAGGAAATTCTATAATCATTATTATAAAGGCATACCATCGTGTATCCTGGCCAAATGGCTAAATAGAGGAACGGACCCCTGGGGTGGTCTTGGATGCATGCAGTGATCCCAAACAACAGATTATTATCACATTTAAATTACCTATACAGTTCTAGGTATTTAATTCAACAAGGATTCTGTTAGGTCCACAAGGATGAATACCCTGAGAGGGGGGTGAATCAGGGTATGACTAATTTAAAATTAACGCATGTTCTGATCTTGTTTCACTATTAAGAAAAACACACTTCTCTCTCTTTCCTATTGCACAAAGTAAATATAAATTAAATCATGCACAAGACACAACAATTTTACTTGGTTCACTGCAAAGGGCTATGTCCAAGGAGCATACGCCGACAAGTTTTCGTTCGTACCAAATTCCACTAAACTTCACTAGCTATGGATTACAAGGTTTGGGCTAGATCACTTCTATGCCCAGGCTCACTGCCTTTACAAAGTTTAGGGTCAGATCACTTCTTTCCCAAGGGTCACTCCTGGTTTATCTCTCTCTTTCTCACTGCCGGTGGAGAGGATCGCCTTCTTCTTCTTCCTTTGATCACTACTCCGGAAAGGATCCACTCACAGTTTATAGACTTGTAGGTCTCTTCACTTGAATGAAATGATGCATTCTCTATTGTATGTGGATGCTCTGTTGAAGTCCAACTTTCACCCGTAGATGAATCTCTCTATGCACCGAAGGTATCGGGCAATCTTCCAGTTTCCACGCAGCCCTGAATCACTTCCAGAAATCAACCTTACTTAGCGCCCTTATCTAAGGTGGCGCGCAAGTCTCAGCTTGTAAGTAAACATTGGCACACAAGTATTTATTAACACTTGTGTGATTCAAGATTAAGCTTCTCCAAACTTGCGCGATGCACTTCCTTTGCTGCCCAAACCACCTCAGGTGTGCAACAAACACTTGGCGTGCAACTTCCTTCTCTAGTGCGCAAGTCTCACTTGCGCGACACACCACCACTTGCGTGACCACCACACCTGTGCGACGGGAGCTCTGAATCTTCAAATTGTTGAACTCTGGTGAAGAATGAATATGGGTGGTCTAGTATTTATAGGTATTTGGTCACCCCTGCGCGACGGCGCGCAAGTCTCTCCTCGGCACGCAGGTCTCGGCGCGCAGGTCTCTTCTCCTGAAAGTCACTTACGCGACCCAATTCTAAACTTGCATGAACCTCTTTCCTTTGCCATATTTTGATCTTCTGATCTTGAAAAACCATAGGCGCGCAAGTTATCAAGCTTCCAAGGCATCAGCGCGCAAGTCTCTTCACGGCGTGCAAGTCACCTATGCGACACCACCAATACTTGCGTGACACTTATCCCTTTTCCATATTTTGATGATATGATCTTGAAAAACAGATGGCGTGAAAGTTTACAAGCCTTCTTGTATAAGGCGCACAAGTCCCTTTGCCAAAAACCACTTTTCTTTATTTGTCTAATTTCAGGCCCAAAAATTTGGCAAACACTGGAAAACAGTGCCACCTTGTATCTGCTCTTTTTATGCCATCTCCATATCATCCATTTGTTTATCTACATTCTTGAATCAAACATGGATCGTTGACCACAGCTCTTGAGCTCGACATTCCACCATGAAATCCCCTTTGTCAACAAATTTTTATATCATGGTTTGATTTTTCAACAATCACATCACTGATGTCCACTTTGTCAACAAACACAATCACCTCAAAAATGCTTCAATGATGCCTTGAGGGATTTTCTCCCAACAATCTTCCCCTTTGGGTTTGTAGACAAATCTTCCATAAAAATATACAGCATTGATTCTTCAGCCACCATTCGCCTATTGAGAGGATTTACTCAACACATACTCTAAGACCACATGAGCAATGCTTGGCGTGAGAAACAAGAGTAAATGAAAAGTTCATCAATGAATCCCGTCATCTCTGACATCCACTATTGACACCGAATTGGTACCATTTTTTACCAAACTGATACCAATTGTTGGAAATATTCTTACCACATTCCAACATCTCTCTTTTGATTTTATCGTGATCATCAGCTATCGTGATATCTATTCTTTGATCGATCACTTCTAGCATCGTCATATTTAATACTCTCCCCCTTTCTCATTGCTCTCCCCTTATCTGGCTGCTCCACCTGTCAGCTTCTCCCCATATCATTCATGATTTCTCAAATTGCCACATTGTCTACTCCTTGAACAATCACTATTTTCTCCCCCTTTATCAACGAACCCATAGGTTACGCCTTTGCAGTCTGTACCAGAGTAGAGAACACATATCAGTGCATTAGGGAAACACGCATCATACCTCAGGGAGAGGGGTGGGGTATTCCATATCCACACTATTTCAAGGGCAGTGAGTCGACTGAACTCCCAGAGCAAGTCAATGCCTTTAGAATGCTTCCTTGGGTAAGGCCTTTGTCAGAATGTCTGCAACCTGTAGTTCTGTAGGCACATACTCCAACTTCACGATTCCCTGCTCCACTTTCTCCTTAAAAAAATTATATTTGATCTCAATGTTATTTGTCCTTGAGTGATGAATTGGATTTTTGATAAGATTTATAGCACTTGGGTTATCACACTGGATTATGATCGGAGACTTCACTTCAACTCCCATATCTTCAAGCTGCTGCTTCATCCATAATAATCGTGTGCATGCTTTAGTGGCCACAATATACTCAGATTCTGTGGTGCTCAATGAAATACAATCTTGCTTCTTACTAAGACAAGAAATACACAATCCACCAAGATAGAATGCACCACCTGACGTTGATTTTATATCATCTGCTGAACAAGCCAGTCTGCATCAGTATATCCCAACAACTCTATCTAAGATTTGTCGTTATATGTCAAGCTAGAGTCCACCGTGCCCTTGATATACGGAAGTATTATTTTCACTGTGACCATGTGACTTTCCTTGGGATTAGTCTGATATCTCACTTCTTGGCATGTGGAAAAAACAATATCAGGCCTTGTCATGGTCAAATACAACAAACTTCCAATAATTTTCCTATATTCTGTGATATTAACTGCCTTGTCATCCTCATCTTTTGATAATTTCATCTGGGTAGCAACCAGAGTTTTCATCTCCTTGGAATTTTCCATGCCAAAACTTTTTAGCACCTCCTTGGCATATTGGGATTGAGAAATTAATGTTCCAATCCTTCCTTGTGTCACCTATAGACCAAGGAAAAATGTTAGCTCTCCAATCATTGACATTTCAAACTCATTTTTATTGAATTCGGAAAATTGTCTGCACTGATCTTCGTCTGATCCACCAAATAGTATGTCATCGACATAGACCAGCACCATCATCCTTGGATTACTGTCATTACTGAAATAAATATTGTAATCAACTCCTCCACGCTGGAAACCAAGCTTCTTCAAATATTGATCAAGCCTTGAGTACCATGCCCTTGGTGCTTGTTTTAGCCCATACAACGCCTTCTTCTGCCTACAAACTTTGTTCTCATACTCATGAATGAGAAAACCATCTGGCTGCTCATTATACACCTCCTCTTCCAGAACTCCATTCAAGAATGCGGATTTTACATCCATCTGGATCACTTTAAACTTTCTTTGCACTACTACGGCCAAAAATAATCTGATTGTCTCCAGCCTTGCAACCAGTGAAAATGTCTCATCAACATCAATTCCCTCTATCTGGGAGTATCCCTTGCACACTAGTCATGTTTTTTTTTGAATCACTACTCCATATTCATTCCTCTTGTTGCGATAGAACCATTTAGTCTCGATGACATTCTTGTATGTTGGCCTCGAAACAATCTCCCATGTCTGGTTCTTCTCAATCTGATCAAGCTCTTCATTCATAGCCTGAACCCAGTTTTCATCTTCATCTGTGTTGGAAAAACATTTCGTCTCCACCTGAGACAAAAATGATGTTTTTTGTAATGATTTTATTCTTCGAGTCTGAACTGGAGCTATCTGATCACCAATGATATTTTGCCTATCAATTTCAGCTCGACTCTTTGGCTTCCTTGCAGACACAGACTTGACACTTTCTTTTTCATCATCAGTATCTTCTTCTGAGTCAGCCTCTACCACTTCTGCTCCCCCTGTATTGCTTACCTCATCATCACTTTCATCCAGGAACTGTTCACTGGATCGTTGAGTATTCTGTTCATTTTCAACTATAGTGACATCATTGCTCTCAACAATTTTTCCCAGCCTCTTTTTAAAGCTTTTATAAGATTTGCTTTTCCCTGAGTAGCCAAGGAATATACCCTCATCTCCTCGTGCCTCAAAATTCCTATTATTTTCTTTTTTGAAAATGAAACACATACTTCCCATGATTTGAAAGTATTTCAATGTTGGATTTTTTCCATACCACAGTTCATACAGAGTCTTCCCTTGCTTCAAACACAATAGAGACCTGTTTGAAACATAGACCGATGTCAAACCTGCTTCCCTCCTATACTAGTTTATGCAACTAAACAGCTCTGTATTATGGGTAATAAAAAATATCCAAGCCATTATGCTATAATCATCAATGAAAAGAACATAGTTCCTCTTCCCATTTATAGCTCGTGGTGAGATAGGTCCACATACATCAGCATCCACCAATTCAAGCACTCTAATTGATTTCTGTTCCTTTGGTATGTATGTCTTTTTGATGATCTTCCATTGTTGGAAGTGACACATGTATGAGTGAGATCACGTGATAGTTTGGGAAGGTCTCTATCATCATCACACTTTACCAGATCTTCCATAGATGGTTGGTATAGATGACCAATCTCTTATACCACAACTGGTTTTCTTCTTCTCTGGATAAGAGGCACATATCTTCTTCTACACTTATAAGGTAGAGATTCCCATTTTTCCTTTTTCCATGCAGAACAACTTCCCCATATTTTCCCGTGACAGTACAGGTCTTCTTGGTAAACCGTATAGAATGTCCTAAGTCATACAATTGACTGACATTGAGAAAATTATGACTGAGACCTTCTACAACCAAAACATCAGCACGTCTGATTTCTTTGCCCCCAAACCTAGCCTTTCCTGATCCAATTATCTTCAGGCCTTAATCATTTCCAAACATGAAACCTCCTTATTTGTCATATTTTATGCTTGTAACTATATCCTTGTTTCCTATCATGTGAGACGTACAACCACTATCAAGAATCCACAGACCAGAACGATCTGATGCTTTAAGGGAAATTTCAGTAACTACTACCTTCTTTGTTCTATTCTTCATGGTCTATATTTTTCTCTCCATACTTGGTATATATTGAGACTCATGATCATTCTCAGAGTATGACAGACTAGATTTATCTTGAAGAGCTGAAAATCTATTCTAAAATTTTAACTCACTTGTCGGTTTATTGATCTGCTGCTTGTGAACATTTTGATTCTGCTTTGGAACATTCATCTGAATGGTTGAAGTGCAATACCTAGCCATGTTTCCAAATCCTCCTCACCAAAAACAGTGTCCTTCAAAATATGTTCTGGAAAACTATTCTCTATTTTTCTGTCATCTCTGTTCCTATTCCCTTTTATATCTCTTAGATATGGAACACACAAACTGTGAATGTCCCATTTTTCTACAGAAATAACACCTGATATAGGATTCATTCCTTCGTGATACTTCAGAACTACAATTTTACCTTTGGGATCTCTAAATATTCTGATTCTATTTTGTTCCCAAATCAACTTTCAATTTTGGGATGGGTGCTTGTGTTCTGACTGCAATTGTCATAGATTTTTGTTCCTGATTAAGCTCTGAAATGGCCTTAACATCTGAGCTCAATTGCTGCTTCTTCCCTGCTGAACTACTAGGCTCCTCTTTCATCTTCTCTATCTCCTGAATGGACTGCTTTTCTGATATCACATTGTGGGACAAGAGTTTTTCTTGATCCTTAATTTTATTTTCACGGACTGACCACTTCTTCTTCTAGATCTTTGGTATATCTGACCTGCTCTATTCCTGTGTTAGTCAAACAATCAATTTCCTTCTTTTGTTCCTCAATTTTAAGCTTATACTCAATAATATTTTCTGAGCTCTCTGGTGTTGAGGATTTTAGTCTTTCAATTTATTCTAACAGCTCAGACTTTTCTTCATCCTGTTGTTGCATATAGAGTTTGGCATCATGAACCACTTTATTGGCTTTCTTCATTTTGGCTCTCCAAATGTCTATCTCCTCAAGAGATGCTTCCAATTCGGCTTTTATATCAACCCTCCCTTCAATTTCTTCTTCTTTTTCAGTGTCATATTCTTCCTTTTTCTGAGAACTACCAACAATTGCCACCAAGCCATTTACCCCACGATCTCTACAATTTTCTATTTCCTCATCCCCTTCATCCTCAGACTCATCTGAACTTTCGAATTCTTGTGAAAGAAGTTTCTTTTTCTTGAAGAAATTTCGCTTGAATTTTTTCTTCCCTTTCACAAACGTTGAAGTCTTCTTCTTGGTAATTTCAACTTCATCATTATCATTATCTTTATCTTGAAACTTCTTGGGGCATCTTGTCGCAAGATGACCAAGATTTCCACATCGAAATCATGGTAGTGGAAATTTCCCTTTAAACTTTCCTCTTCCTCTTTGCAGATTTGAAGAAAGGAATGACATCACCTCATCTGTCTCTTTTTCCTCATTAGAATCTTCAATGGTGAGCTTCTTCATGGCCTTGAATGTCGCCTCTTTGGATTTCCCCTTTTCCACAGTCTTGTTATCATCGTTTCTCATTTCATATGCAACAAGAGTGTTGTTCAGGTTATCCAATGTCAGTTCTTTTGGGACTTTATCTTCCAAAACAGAATCTTTCAGATTGAACCGAGGTGGAAGTTTTCTCAATATGCGCTTCACAATTTTTATATCTTCAATAATTTCTCTAAGACCTCTCATGTCTTCTACCACAGCATTTACCCTATCAAAGAATTCATCAACAGACTCATTCGGGTTCATTCTCATATCTTCATACTTGTTCCACAAAACTTGCATCTTTGCCTCTCTCACCTTTGTATCCCCTTCATATATATTCAAAAGCTTTTCCCACATGGCATGTGACGTTTTTCATGATATCACCTTTGTATAGATGGGATTAGAGAGGGATCCCCCTAAGGCATTGATCGCTTTGGAATCAGCATCCAACTCTCTATGTTTAGCTTCTGATAACGCACCACTATTAATATCATTTTTGATACCATGCATAGCTGCTGAAAACAAACCCATTCCCAAAGATCAAAAATAGTGTTTGTAACACTCCGAGATTTTATGAAAAGTATTCTTTTTAATTTCATTAATGTTATGTGTTGTATGCTACACCAAAAGGAGCTTGCACAACACACATCCTTGACTTGCCTTGTATTACACGCAATCGCGACCTTCCTCGGTAGCGTGTGTAGTACGCAATAACGAGTTTCACTAAACAATAATATGTTATTAAAATATTATTAAAACTAGCAGTTATGAATAGTAATAACCACTTTTTTAAATTTTGTAAATTTTATTTTTTAAAATGGACTTCATTTTTGGATTCGAAATATCGAAATTATCTTAGGGTGAAATTTTGGTAATTTTCGGATAACTTTCATATTTTAATGAATAGTGAAAATTACTAAATTTTAATTAAAAACAACTTTTTTAATCGAAATAATTAATAGTGATAAATTATTAATTTGAGTGGTTTTAAAGTATATTTAGAATATATTTTTAAAATTTAATACAATGTTGGTCATTGGATGTAATTTCACATTTAAACCAGACATAAACAAGTGTCAATCTTTTGATAGTTATTATCTATTAAGAACACGCTATTTGTTTTGACGACGAAAATTAATTTTTTAATTAATTAATGAAAATGATATGTTTTGAATTTGGTAAAATAGACATCATTTTTGAGTTCATAATATCAAATATAGCTTAGTCCTAATTTCTGGTATTTTTCTGGAAACTTTCATTTTTTTTATTAATTGTGAAACCACTAAGTGGTAGTTAAAAAAATAAATTTTTCATAAAACTTAATTTTACCGCTTCTGTGAGTGGAATTTCAAAAATCCGAGAGACGCGGTTGATGTCAGTAAGTAAAATGTGGTTCAATGAGATGAAAATAATTTTTGGTGAATAGTAACTTTTTACTTTTATTTACCATGGTTAAAAGTAAATAGGGTAATTAAGGGTAAAAATGATATTTTTATTATCCTAACACATGTCCTAATTCTATTGGACAAATTCAATTTGACGAAAAACAACCTTAGGAATAAAATATGACCATTTAGGCCCACTTGTATTATATTAGGACATTTATTATTAATTTATTTAAAGAAGGGTTAAAATAGTTAAAATCAAAGTTTAATAAGTATATCATTTTTAATATTGGGTTATACATAAATATGATGCACTAATTATCTTA
Organism: Viscum album; assembly: GCA_963277665.1. NCBI lineage: Eukaryota > Viridiplantae > Streptophyta > Magnoliopsida > Santalales > Viscaceae > Viscum > Viscum album. Next base: position 1,211,278,719 of record OY728131.1, on the reverse strand, counting down.
TTAATGAAATATTCACATAATTGATGTTATAAATACCCAAATAAATATAATTTGAGACTTTTTATGAATTAAACTAATTTTATAGGTTAATATGACATGTTAGTATTGATTTAATTAACTGTTTTCGAACTAATAATTATGTTATGATTTTCACAAAAATCAATTACTAAATAGTGTCAAAATTGACATAAAATAGTTTTTAAAACAAATATTATATTATTAATTGTTATTTTAGTCGTAAAAATCTAAGGTTCGGCTAAATGAATTAAATAAGGTTATATATATTAATAATAAACAACTTGGGGTTCGTTTGGCTTGTTATAGTAAGTTTATTAACCTTATAGTGTAAGAACACAAAAAGACAAGGTAAAAGTAAAATTATCTAACTTAAAGTTAAAACTAAATGATAAGGTTAAAATAGTAGAAAAAAAACTTGTCCAAATTCTATTGGATGAGTTTTTTTCAACCCATCCCCACCTTATCTTCGAAATAAATCAATTTGGAGCTATTTAAAACCGAATTTGGATTTATAATAAAATAATATTTTAGTTATTCCAAAGGTGCCTCTATCCTCCCTTATAAAAGGACACCTCCTCCCCCTCTTCCTTACACCACTTTGAGCCATCAATCTTGGAAAACCCTGCCATTTTCTCCTATCCACTTCCCTAAAACATCCTATAGGTCCTGGTCTTCTTCAAAGACCAATTTTAGTGCCCTAAAAAGAGATCTCAAAGAGGCGCTTCAAAGAAGAGGTAATGTCCGTTACCAATTCTTTCAACATTATTTCTTATTCCATTTATTCTTATTTAGTTGTTTAATTATTAAGTAATAATATAAGTATAAATTATATTCTGATATGTTATTATAAGTATGAAACTACCCTATTTCACCATCTATCCATCCTACGGAAAATGAAATCACTGCGCGTGCGTACGTACAGAATATCGTCTCCACGCTGTGGTGTAATCTATTTTCCACCACCACCTTACTTGGATGGGTATAATGGTGTAAATAATGAATATATATGATTATAGTAAAGTGATATTGATTCTGAAATAGTATACATAAACTCCAATACAATTCCACGATCATGGGAACGATATCATCGCTCGTGCGTACGTAAGGAATACCGTCTCCACGATGTGATGCAACTCGTTCTACATGATTTTCATTGCATAATTATTACATAAATGAATTGAGTGAATAAATATGATATATATTACACTAATACCATTCTGGAAATGAGGTATCTATAACCTAAAAAGAAAAATAAGAATTTATTCGACAAAACACGCATAAGAACAAAAAGTAATAAACACCCGAATAACAAGTAGTAATGAAATATTACTAAAAAGAAGCTAAGAATATGACAATATATGATATCATAAAAATAAGTATTATTTTTTAATAATTCAATAACATTATTTAAATCATTATACATGAGGTTCGGACACTTACAAAGCAAATCAGACCTAAGGTAAAGGAAATATCACAATCTCATTTTTATCTGAGATTGTTTATACATTGAAATTTACTGGGGTGTATTTTATCATCCACGTCCATGTTTCCTCAATATGTAATATTATTTCCATCCACCTAAAATTTTTTAAATCCAATTTTACCCTTCTTTGAGTTTTTAGTAAAAGATATGAAAGGAATCTTTTGGCATTTTTCGTACAAGGTACTTCTTGACTTTTCTGACAAACGTATGAGAAGAATGTTTTTTTAACTTATACGGCATGAATTGATTTTTAAAACATTATTTACAAGAAGCTTCCTTTACATGTTTTCAAGTTAATTTTTAATAAACTTCTTTTAGTTTATAATTGTATGACATGTTAAGAAAGGAAAAGTGTTTTTGAAGTAGAAAGGATATTTTCTTCAAGAATGGAGTTAAAGTGTTTTATCAAAATTATTTTCCATCTAAGATAATAAAGGGTTCTATTTTTATCCATACTATTAAATTGATTTGATTATGTTGTGACGTAATTATTTTTATGAATTACTTTATCTTATATGAATTGTTTTATAATGTCACGATGTTTAAGAATCCCATTTTTATTACATGGGTTATGCTATGATGTATGGTTTATGATTTTGTGGTACACATAAGAATGGTATCATTATGAGATGGGGGGACCTATATCTCCCTCCAATGCATTGGGTAAAGATTTTATATCTCATGAGATAGACATGGCTGGAACGACAGGTTAAACGGGTTCAGTGAAACAGGACAGAAACGAGGAGTGAACTCGGTTGAAAAATGGACTTTGTCCACTAATATAGTCTTGGAAATGAGTCTTGACTAACAAGAAATGATTATCTATTATTATGTGTGTACTCCACAACATTTAATGTTTTAAGTTGTGATTATTGGGATTACATTTCACTACTATGATTTATTCCATGTTATGATATTATGATCTCTTTTGTAGGTTAATATTTCCAAAATGTTATGTTCTTATGAATATGATGTGATTGATATTTCTTTTGTTTACACTTACTGAGCATTTGAGATCACCCTTTTATGTTATCTTTTCCCCAGGATATAAAGAAAGATTTTAGGTAGAAAAAAAAGGAAGATATTTATGGGAGATGTTGAAGATCTTTCAACACGATTAGAAGATTATATTCTGAGTTTCCAAAGACACTAAACTATTACGGTCCTTGTGTGTGTGTTTTTGTTATGTACTATGTATTCCGAAAATGTAATGTAATGTCCATGTACGTCAAGCTTCGGGTCTCTACAGTCGGTATGAGAGGAAAGGTTTAGTCAACATTTGGAAACTAGGATGCGAGAACTTTAGTGAGATCCCTATAGATATTTCTAAGATATGTATAGGGATGTCCCTAAGGTTAAGTATAAGTATAGGTTATATTGGTAGAATTACGGTAACCTAAGATTTTAGATATTGAAGGTACTCCCCCTTTATTATGTTGTTTTCCCTAGCGTGATTTTTGCCTCTCACACTATTCTTTTTGGGCTTTAGATGATGGCTGGAACCCGAAGGAACCGTGTTGATCAATTTAATGGACAATGCAATGATTGTCCTCCTGAACAAACAAATGTTTTGGGATATGGAGTGAAAAATATTATTGCTATACTTACACAAGCTATGAATCATTCTGGACATCCAAATGAGCAGAGAAGGGAACAATATTCTATTGAGTCCTTCATGAGGCAACGTCCACCTTCTTTCAGTGGGACTTCTGATCCACTTGTTGCTGAAAAATGGATCATTACCACTGAAAAGATATTTTCAGTTCTTTAATGTTCTGAACATGATAAAGTCATCTTAGCAGTATATTTTTTGGAAGGTGATGATGATCAATGGTGGAATCTTATCAAGAATATGAGGCCAAGAGAAGAAATTGAGTCCATGGAATGGGACGAGTTCAAGAACTTATTTTTCAATAAGTACTTCCCTCATATTCATCGAACAAAGATGGAGAAGGAGTTTCTTGAACTAAAGCAAAAGGATGATGAATCTGTTGGTATATACAAAGCGAATTTTACAAGGCTTTCAAGGTATGCATCTGGCTTTATCATCCAACCTGAAAGTAAATTAATCGATTCTTCAGTGGCTTAAAACCAGGTCTTCGAAGGGCATTATCTATAAAAGACTTCAGTAGCTATGAAGAAATTGTGCATTGTGCTATCAAGGTAGAAATGGAAGTTGGTGTTACTTATCAATCTCATAGTTTTGACAAGAAATGAAAGATGGAGTTCAAGGAGAAATCTCAGAATAATGGTGAAAATAAGATGAATGTTTCCTTATGATCAATGTGTAGAAAGAAGCATGGTGGAGATTTTCTTAAAGGGACTAGAAAATGTTTTAAGTGTGGAAAATAAGGTCATCGAGCAGCTGAGTGTCGAAGTAATGGAAAAAGGGTTTCTAATGATGGGAATAAAGAAAAGACTGTAGAGAAAACACCACCAACACTTCAATGCTTCAAGTGCAAGGAAATAGGGCATTATGCTAATAAATGCCCTAATCCAAGGGTTAGTGATGATCGACATGAGAAACCGCTTAAGGAAAAGGACAAAGGGAAGTCACATGTGATCACTATTGGAGATGTTGAATATGAAAACAATGTGGTGGAATGATTAAGTGGTTATGTAATGGGATTCCAAAATAATGTTGTATATAGTATCATGGAATATTGGAATATTTATGTATTAGTCTATTGTGGTATTCAATAAATTTATGGTATTGGTAACCATGGAAAGTGATTGAGATATTTTTCGAAATAAGATGATATGCGCATAATGAAGGGAAAACGAGAAAATGAAATGTCTAACAATATTCATGAGCTCATGATTGATATAAGGACTAAGTGATATCATGGTTTGATTATAAAGAATTTTGATGATTTTGGTTTGTGGAAAGTGTTAACTTTTAACTGTATTCATGTTTTCACTAAGGTTCAATGGGTATTCATTCTTCAAAAGAATACATGATTAAGGTATTCACATGTTTGTAATTTGACCAATAAGATATATCTTATGATATATGGGGATAAATTATGGATTTCACGTGATTGTTTTGTGACATTTCGTGTAATCATTTTCTTTATACTATGAGCTTGGACCGAAGTATTTTAGATAAGCCTAAATATTTGAATGGATTATGTTGGAAATAAGTTAGTATTTTTAGATATTATTGATGGGATGTTATAGTAATATAGTTTTAGAAATAGGACAACCTGCAGGAAGGGTGACATCCCATCGCGTAAGACAAGGCTGTGGGAATCGAACCCACAACCGAAGTGTGACTGCCTTTATCGCCAACCACTAGGCTATAGGAAGTCCATGTTTAGTAGAAACTAGTTTTATTATCTTAAGAAGTATAATATAAGAAATATAAGTCCATTTTAGGAACCATATATGATTAATCTCACTATAGATGGACTTACATATTTTTTGATAAATTTTCTAAAATTTTTGTTTGAGACAGATGGAATGACCCCTCATTCTATCACATGATCTGCTAACACATCACAAATGACAAATTCAACTTTATTTCTTTAAGAGATGAAGTGGAAATTGTCCAAAGAATGACTAATAGTGAGACTACACCAAAATCACAAAAGTATTTCTTCTAATTCCAATTTCATCAACTTTAGGGGAAATGATCTTGAAAACCAAAAATGTTGTCCTAGTGCTCTTATATCTGATGAATCAGATGGTACCTTAGATTGTCACAAATTTATGGCTTTGTGATTACTAGCTTTTCCATAGCCATGTTCTCTACCACTCTCCATCAGAACATGATGGTTAGGTTTCTCTTCCATATCCATATTTTCACCTATGTGGAAACCCAGTGATTAGTTTATTTGGGTAACTGTTACGTTTCATAATTTTGTTTTTAAAGATTGGTTTTGGTATTCCTTTTTACGATGTGGGTTTCTATTAAAGAAACTTTTGAGTAGTAAACCATTTATAACCCCGACGAATTTCGAGGGTGAAATTCATTTTAAGGGTGGTAGAATGTAATACCTCGAGATTTGATGAAAAGTATTCTTTTTAATTTCATTAATGTCTTGTGTTGTACGCTACACCAAAAGGAGATTCTACAACATGCATCCTTGACTTTCCTTGTATTACATGCAATCACGACCTTCCTCGATAGCGTGTGTAGTACGCAATAACGAATTTCACTAAACAATAATATGCTATTAAAATATTATTAAAACTAGCCGTTATGAATAGTAATAACCACTTTTTGAAATATTTTAAATTCTATTTTTCAAAACGGACTTCATTTTTGGATTCGGAATATCGAAATTAGCTTAGGGTAAAATTTTGGTAATTTTCGGATAACTTTCATATTTTGATGAATAGTGAAAATTACTAAATTTTAATTAAAAAAAACTTTTTTAATTGAAATAATTAATAGTGATAAATTATTAATTTTAGAGGTTTTAAAGTATATTTAGAATATATTTTTACAATTTAATACAATGTTGGTCATTGGATGTAATTTCACATTTAAACCAGACATAAACAAGTGTCAATCTTTTGATGGTTATTATCTCTTAGGAACACGCTATTTGTTTTGACGACGGGAATTAATTTTTAAATTAATTAATGAAACTGATATGTTTTGAATTTGGTAAAATAGACATCATTTTTGAGTTCATAATATCAAATATATCTTAGGCTTAATTTCTGGAATTTTTCTGGAAACTTTCATTTTTTGATGAATAGTGAAACCACTAAGTGGTAGTTAACAAAATGAATTTTTCATAAAACATAATTTTACCACTTCTGTGAGTGGAATTTCAAAAATCCGAGATACGCGGTTGATTTCAGTAAGTAAAATGTGGTTTAATGAGATGAAAATAATTTTTGGTGAATAGTAACTTTTTACTTTTATTTACCACGGTTATAAGTAAATAGGGTAATTAAGGGTAAAATGATATTATTATTACCCTAAAACATGTTATAATTCTATTGGACAAGTTTAGTTTGACCAAAAACAACCTTAGGAATAAAATATGACCATTTAGGCCCACATGGATTAGATTTGGACATTTATTATTAATTTATTTAAAGAAGGGTTAAAATAGTTAAAATCAATGTTTAATAATTATATCATTTTTAATATAGGGTTATACATAATATAAATTCAACAATAAATATTCAATAGAAATATAAAAAGATTTCATACATAATGATATTTTATTTGTAATTTTTAGATGTTATATAATTTAATTTATTTATGACACAAATATGAAGCAGTAATTATCTTATTAATTAAATATTGACATAATTGATGTTATAAATACCCAAATAAATATAATTTTAGACTTTTTATAAATTCCACTAATTTTATAGGTTAATATGACATGTTAGTATTGATTAAATTAACTTTTTTCGAACTAATCATTCTGTTGTGATTTTTACAAAAATCAATTACTAAATAGTGTCAAAATTGACATAAAATAGTTTTTAAAACAAATATTATATTATTAATTGTTATTTTATTCCTAAAAATCCAAGGTTCTGCCAAATGACTTAGATAAGGTTATATATATTAATAATAAACAACTTGGGGTTCGTTTGGCTTGTTATAGTAAGTTTATTAACCTTATAGTGTAAGAACACAGAAAGACAAGGTAGAAGTAAAATTATCTAACTTAAAGTTAAAACTAAATGATAAGGTTAAAATAGTAAACTAAACTTGTCAAAATTCTATTTGATGATATTATTTCGACCCATCCCCACCTTAGCTTAGAAATAAATCAATTTGGAGCTATTTAATACCGAATTTGGCTTTATAATAATATAATATTTTAGTTATTCCAAAGGTTCCCCTCTCCTCCCTTATAAAAGGTCACCTCATCCCCCTCTTCCTTACACCACTTCGAGCCTTCAAGATCGGGTCACCCCTGCCAATTTCTCCTATCCACTTCCCTAGAAACATCTTAGAGGTCCTGGTATTCTTTAAAAACCAATTTTAATGCCCTAAAAGGAGATCTCAAAGAGGCGCTTCAAAGAAGAGGTAATGTCCGTTACCAATTCTTTCAATTTTATTTCTTCTTCCACTTCTTCTTCATTAGTGGTTTCATTATGAAGTAATAACATCAGTATAACTCATATACTGATATGTTATTATAAGTATGAAACAACCCTATTTCACCATCTATCCATCCTACGGAATTTGAAATCACCGCGCGTGCGTACGTACGGAATACCGTCTCTACGCCGTGGTGTAATATATTTTCCACCACCACCTTACTTGGATGGGTATAATGGTGTAAAGAATAAATATATATGATTATTGTAAAGTGATATTGATTCTGAAATAGTATACATACACTCCAATACAATTCCACGATCATGGGAATGATATCATCGCTCGTGCGTACGTACGGAATACCGTCTCCACGATGTGATGCGACTCGTTCTACATGATTTTCATTGCATAATGATTACATAAATGAATTGAGTGAATAAATATGATATATATTACACTGATACCATTCTGGAAATGAGGTATCTATAAACTAAAAGAAAAATAAGAATTTATTCGACAAAACACGCATAAGAACAAAAAAGTAATAAACACCCGAATAACAAGTAGTAATGAAATATTACTAATAAGAAGCTAAGAATATGACCATATATGATATCATAAAAATAAGTATTATTTTGGAATAAGTCAATAACATTATTTAAATCATTATATAGGAGGTTCGGACACTTACAAAGCAAATGGGACCTAAGGTAAGGGAAATATCCCAATCTCATTTTTATCCGAGATTGTTTATACTTTGAAATTTACTAGGGTGTATTTTATCATCCATGTCCATGTTTCCTCGATATTTAATATTATTTCCATCCACCTAAAATTTTTTAAATCCAATTTTACCCTTCGGTGAGTTTTTAGTAAAAGATATTAAAGGAATCTTTTGTCGTTTTTAATACGAGGTACTTTTTGACTTTTCCGACAAAAGTACGAGAGGAATGTTTTTTTAACATATACGGCATGAATGGATTTTTAAAACATTATTTCCAAGAAGCTTCCTTTACATGTTTTCAAGTTAATTTTTAATCAACTTCTTTTAGTATATAATTTTATGACCTGTTAAGAAAGGAAAAGTGTTTTTTAAGTAGAGAGGATATTTTCCTCAAGAATGGAGTTCAAGTCTTTTATCAAAATTATTTTCCATCTAAGATAATAAAGGGTTCTGTTTTTATCCATACTATTACATTGATTTTATTATGTTGTGATGTAATTATTTTTATGAATTACTTATCTTATATGAATTTTTTTATGATGTCACGATGTTTACGAATCCTATTTTTATTACATGGGTTATGCTATGATGTATGGTTTATGATTCTGTGGAACACATAAGAATGGTATCATTATGAGATGGGTGGGACCTGTATCTCCCTCCAATGAATTGGGTAAAGATTTTATATCTCATGAGATAGACATGGCTGGAATGGCAGGTTAAACCGGTTCAGTGAAACAGGACTGAAACGAGGAGTGAACTCGGTTCAGAAATGGACTTTGTCCACTAAGATAGTCTTGGCAATGAGTCTTGACTAACAAGAAATGATTCTCTATGATTATGTGTGTACGCCACAAAGATTCTTGTTTTAAGTTGTGATTATTGGGATTACATTTCACTACTATGATTTATCCCATGTTATGATATTATGATCTCTTTTGCTGGTTAAGATTTAAAAAATGTTATGTTCTTATGAATATGATGTGATTGATATTTATTTTGTTTACCCTTACTGGGAATTTGAGCTCACCCTTTTACGTTTTTTCCCCAGGATATAAAGAATGGTTTTAGGTAGAAAAAAAAGGTAGATCTTTATGGGAGATGTTGAAGATCTTTCACCACGATTAGAAGATTATATTCCGAGTTTCCAAATATACTAAAATATTATGGTCCTTGTGTGTGTGTTTTTGTTATGTACTATGTTTTCCGCAAAAGTAATGTAATGTCCATGTACGTCAAGATTCGGGTCTCTACAGTGTTGCATTCGATTCTTTCATATCTGAAAATTACATCCGTCAAAGATCAGAATCCCTTTATGATTAGTGACCTCTATTGAGAGAAGAACAAATATCATACTTTCCCTATGATACCAATTGTTAGGTCCACAATGCTGAATACCCTGAGAGGGGGGGGGGGTGATTCAGGGTATGACTAATTTAAAATTAACGCCCGTTCTGATCTTGTTTTGCTATTAAACAAAACACTCTTCTCTCTCTTTCCTGTTGCACAAAGTAAATAGAAATTAAAGCATGCATAAGACACAACAATTTTTCTTGGTTCACCCCAAAGGGCTGCGTCCAAGGAGCATACGCCGACATGTTTTCGGTCATACCAAATTCTACTAAACATCACTTGTGGTGGATTACATGGTTTGGTCTAGATCACCTATATGCCCAGGCTCACTTCCTTTACAAAGTTTAGGGTCATCTCACTGCTTTCCCAAGGTTGAACCCTTGTTTCTCTCTGTCTGGCTTACTGCCGGTGTAGAGGATCACCTTCTTCCTCTTCCTTTGATCACTACTCCGGAAAGGATCCACTCACAGTTTATAGACATGTAGGTCTCTTCACTTGCATGAAATAATGCATCCTCTATTGTATGTGGATGCTCTGTTTAAGTCCAAATTCCACCCGTAGATGAATCTCTCTTTGCACCGAAGGTATCGGGCAATCTTCCAGTTTCCAGGCAGCCCTGAATCAGTGCCGGAAATGAACATTACTTGGATCCCTTCTCTAAGGTGGTGCGCAAGTCTTGGCATGGAAGTCAACACTGGCATGCAAGTATTTCTTAACACTTGCGCGACTCAAGATTAAGCTTCTCCAAACTTGTGCAACGCACTTCCTTTGCTGCCCAAACCACCTCAGGCGCGCAACAAACACTTGGTGTGCAACTTCCTTCTCTGGCGTGCAAGTCCAACTTGTGGGACACACCACCACTTACGCGGCCACCACACCTGCGCGACGGGAGCTCTGAATCTTTAAAGTTTTGATCTCTGGTGAAGAATTAAGAGGGTGGTCCAGTATTTATAGGCATTTGGTCACCCCTTAGCAACGGCGCGCAAGTCTCTCCTCGGCACGCAAGTCTCGGCATGCAAGTCTCTTCCCCTACAAGTCACTAGTGCGACAAAATTCCAAACTTGCGCGAACCTCTTTCCTTTTCCATATTTTGATCTTCTGATCTTGAAAAACCATAGGCTCACAAGTTATCAAGCTTCCAAGGCATCGGCGCGCAAGTCTCTTCACGGCGCGCAAGTCACCTGCGTGACACCACGAATACTTGTGCGACACTTATCCCTTTTCCATATTTTGATGATCTGGTCTTGAAAAACATATGGTGCGCAAGTTTCCAAGCCTTCTTGTACATGGAGCGCAATTCCCTTTTCCAGAAACCACTTTTCTTCTTTTGTCGATTATTAGGCCCAAAAATTTGGCAAACACTGGAAAACGGCGCCACCTTGTATCTGCTCTTTTTATGTCGTCTTCAGATCATCAATTTCTTTATCGACATTCTTGAATCAAACATGGATTGTTGAACAAAGCTCTAGAACTCGAAATTCCACCATGAAATACCCTTTGTCAATAAATTTGTATGTCATGGTTTGCTTTGTCAACAATCACATCACTGGTGTCCACATTATCAACAAACACAATCACCTCAAAAATGCTTCAATGATGCCTTGAGAGATTTTTTCCCAACAGCCTCAGCCATACGACACCCCATTCATGGGAGAATATCACAATAGTACAAAAAACGCACATCAGTTGGAAAATAAAACACCAAGCCAACTACCTAAAACACCCAAGAACGGTATACCCGAATGACGCCTTCTGAAATGTTCAAGAACGTCGTAGATCTGAGGTAAAATAATTCTCATTCAACCTCAAATAACATTCCTTGAAGGAATAATTGGAAAGGAACACACAAGGAGAAGGAAGCTCATACCCATGCGGTTCCAACAAGATCGACGAAAGCGGAATCGGATTCCCGGTGCTTGATCGGTTGATCCTCGAAGGTCTGGCCTCCTCTCCTGAGCTCCCATCCGGTTCTAAGACAATCCTGTGAACATGGTTGGCTACAGCCCATTTTAAGAGAAAAAAAACAAACTACACGGCGTGAATTTTTTTCTACATGGTATGTACTTCCCTCATTTAATTGTTCCTCTGGCATCACCGCTAAATTGTTCATCCGTCGACCTGAGTACACGACGTGTATTCTTGACTACACAGTATGTACTATCGCCCAGCTGGCGGCTACTTCCACCACCTTACTATTTCTTTTCCGACTGACTACACGGCGTGTACATACCCACTAAATGGAATGTAGTCGGTTTTTACACCCTTCGTCACCGACATGGCTATACACCCTATTTACTCCTCCCACCCGGCCTAAGTACATGGCATGTGGAATAGTACACGACATGTAGTTCCAAAATTTAAGATTTTCCCCCAATTTCTTATCCTCTCAAAATACTTATGGAAAAGAGAAAAGAAGAAACCTGTACCTCATGAATAATAACTGGGTTCTTACACCCTTTCTTATTAACAATGGGAAAAACATAAGAGTGGCTAGGCTTAGAATCTTAGTTAGGGTAAAAAAGGGAGATATCCATCATCATCAAGAGAATAATGGTATGAGACCATGAAAATGGAAATTGAATATCATACCATGCATATCAAATATCATAAACATGAATCATGGAATAAATATTGATTATTCATAAAATGTACATCTCGAGGATATATATAACATGATCCTTTTAATAATTACATAGTAAAAAACATGGAACTATATAAAACATATATTCATATAATACTGATTTATATAGTAGCCAGTGAATTTCTTCCAAGGACAACATGGTATTATGGGTTCACTTCCCATCCAATCTTGGTATTCATGGATTACTCTCATAACCATATTGGTAGTCAGGGTTCACTCACATAACCATCTTGGTGGAAAAGGTCCCTCATGTCTCTCTCATGATATATAAATTGTTACTCAATGCATCAGAGGTGGATATTGGTCCCACCCATCTCATAATGAAATCATACATACATGTTCAACAAGGTCATAAAAAATCATATCATAACCCATACAATATAATGGGTGTCAAAAACATGTAATAACATAATAACTTATGAAAAAAATAATGGTTTCATAATTATTTCATCTTAAGATTAACCTATTAAGATAAGGGGGTATCTAAAAATCATTCATATAAAAATAAATCATTCATATAAATAATATTAAGGGTATTCTGGAGTAATGATAAGGAATTCCATCATAGGTGCGGAAGGATTTTGAAAGATCACATGGAACATGAATTTTTCGTAAAAAAAATATTTAAAAAATTAAATATTTTCTAATCCCTTTTCTTTGAAACCACATTGAAAATATATAAATGAATAATTAAAATAATTCAAAAGAATTATTGAGTAAAATATCCATTCTTTGTTGAAATTATTATCTTTTCGTAAAATAACATTCAATTTTAAAAGAAAATATTTTAGTTTAAGATAACTGTGTCATCATGTAGGGGGAGCTTTATGGTAATAAGGTGTAATTAAAGAATAAAAATCTATTCAGGATGTATAACATAAAAATATAATTCTTCTCATTCTTTTTCAGGAAATTTAAAAGGTACAATGTTTTGAAAACAAAATAAATATTCCCTTCAAACCATGTAGTAAAAGTGAATAATGGCTAAAAATTAATTTAGACATCCATAGGAGAATAATAAAAAAATTATGGAATAATATTTAGAATACACGGACATGGATGATAAATATTCCCCAATGGATAATCAAAATTATATAATACAAAATATTCATGAGATTGTAAAAACAATACTCATCACATTATATTCAATTTAATAGAACAAAAATTATTAGAAAGAAAGTTATAAAATATAAAGATATCATAATATTATAGATAATACTCATAATAGAAATTCATGTGAAGAATACAACTAAATTATTAGAAAAAAGTAGTGTATGAGGCATGTGTCTCATAGAAATAAAGGTGAGACAATAATCCCCTTACCTTAGGTCTGATTTCATTCATTAGTGTTTGAAACTCCACTTCTTTGAGTGTATCCTTCTGATTTTCAAAAAAGGACACCTTATGTTGGATATAAATACAATTTATATGCTCATTTATGAATTGAGAGATGTTTGGATGAGACATGTTCAAGGTTTATCTAAACTAAAAGTCTTTACAGGTGTGAATAAAAGAGAATAATAAGTTCCAATTTTTTAGAGGTGGGGAGAGAACATTAGGAGACTCCAAGACTATTAATTTATTATAAATTGTTTTTTGATTTTAAATAGATCAAAATTGAGTTATTTCGAGGAAAATATATGGATGGGAAAAAATCCCTTCTACCAATAATTTTTAGACATATTTTGGTCACAAAATTAACTTTATATTTTGGATTTAACCCTTTCTTAAACAATTGAACTCTTACCATGACAACACATATTTTTACACAATAGGGTTCATATAGTTACTATAAAATGAAAAACTAACCCAAATTGGATTAGTTGTGAAATATTTAATATTATCCTAATTTTTTGGTTTATATATAAGTTATTATGAATTTTATATCATTTAATAAAATATTAGTTGTTTTAAAATATCATTTATGTCAATTTTGACACTATTTATCACTTAAAATTTTAGAAAACTGCAAAAAAGTGATTCATTAAAAATAAAACTACTTAAAATCAAACCCAAAATGTTATATTCATCAAATAAATTCTAGGATTGCATCAAAAATCACAAATTATATATTTTTTATATTATTACTATCATTTATTTGATAATTTCTTAAATAAAATTTATACTACATAATCATTGTTACCGAATTAAATTTAATTATCTAATTTATAAAAATAATAGATAAATTTTCGTGATTTAGATAAAAAAATTTATATTTCTAATGACTATTTATATTTAACCATATCACTTATATATCCTTCATGTAAAAATGATATAGTTATTAAAATATGTATATGCCATTTTCAACTCTCCTTTAAATAAAAAATAATAATGGTCCTAATCAAACATAAGTGGATTAAAATTGATCATATTTTTTTCTAGATGTTGATTTTGGTAGAAAGTAATTTTTCTAATGAAATTATGATATCTATTAGGGAAATTTTATATTATTATAATATTTTTTACCTTTATTTACCTCATTTACCTTTAACTGTGGTAAATAAAATTCAAATGTCTCAATACAAAAAAAATTATTTTTATCCTATTAGAACAAATTTTTACTACTTATTACAACAATGTATGTCCCTTTTTATAAATTCAAATCATTGAATTCGTAAAATTATGTTTAATGTTGAACCCGCAATTATGGCTAGAAGGCGGGTCAAATCGACATTTAGAAGAATAATTGATTTGTATATCTAATCTATTATATGAATAATTATAATGAAGTTCATTGGTCTAATATATGTATTATTTATTTATTAATAATTTAAAATCAATTTTTATTAAAATTATTTTTTTAATTGAGAAAAGTCTGTTTTTAACAACATTATAGTATTTCTCACTACTCATCAAAAATTGAAACTTTTCAAAAAAAATAACAAAATCACCCTATATTAATTTTGAAATTATGAATTCAAAATTGATATTAATTTTATGAAATTCAATTTTTATGATTTTCTAAAAATTATTTTATTATTTTTTATAGATGGACATAAAAAGGAGTTCATTTGAGAAAACAGTAGTTTTAACCATATAAAGACATTACCGAAAATTATATTTTCCATTATCAACACCATTAAGAATAATATATAAAAATTAGTTATTACTAATAATATTACATGTTTAACATCTTGGTTATAACTTTATTATTAAAATAATTATAATAAAAACTTTTTGTTTCATATAAACTCAGTATTGCGTGTAAAGCAAGACATTTCATTGTTGTGTGTGTTACAAAATTCCCTTATTGTTGTGTATAACATAATCCAAAATTAGTGAAATTAAATAAAATATATATATATTCAGTGTTTCATGAAGTTAAAATATCAAAAGATTAAATTAATTTGAAAAATAAATAAATTCACAAAATCTTAGTGTGTTACAAATATGGTAGAATGAGAAACTAAAAAGGATAAAAATTATTTGTAGAAATAAATAATATAATTTCCCCTTCCATCATATATAATTATTAAATAATTTCACATTTTGACCCTCCATGGTCATGGCATGGAACACCTCCACCATGAATAATAATGAATCCCATGAATCAAGACATCATAGTGTGCCTTCATTCTTCATGGAATAAAGTGACTTCCCATATTAGCCTCACTATGTGTCCTTTTTAATGACATAAAGATCAGTGTGTAACCTATCACTATTAATGCTGGGATAAACAATAACTCCATTACATAGGATCATGTCATTGTGAGGCCCCTAATCTCATAGTGTGACATCATTCCACTTATATGCAATTATAGTTTAAAAGTTTAAAACCCAAACTTATCATCCATCCATTATATATAGTCTGAGAATGTCCTCTAATAAACAAAACATGAATATAAATTCCTTTAAGATTTTATAAATTACTATAATAGGGTTTAGTATGTATGTCTCAGACCCATGACATTACTCTGAGTGCCTCTTTAATGATCACCCCATTTACACATTTTTTCAAAGCCTGGATCCCTTATTTATTATTTATCTATATATTTGGGTAAAAATGTATTCTTATGGATAACTATTCATTGGAATTATCCATCTTTTTATGTCATATAAACATGTCACAATATGACTCTCCCCAACCATTTTATAACTCTTAGTCATTGAAAAATATCAGAACCCCAAAACACTAAATCTCTTTAAACTAATTAATATGATCCAGAAAATAAATAACTTTTCCAAAATATAACATAATATCAGGTAATGAATATATAAATTAATAAGTAAATAAAATAAAATGTAATGTTAGTAAGGGTGTATAAATTGTACAGATTATATCAATTCCTATAAATAATGGTCATCAATGATATAATGAATGATATGACTAAACTGTTATAGAATACATGGTATGATTGGACGATAGATGATAATTACTAAAAGAAGAAATATTCTTGGACAATTACTGAACAAACAGAACCTATAAACCAAAACAACTCAATAAATCCCTAAACTATTATTAATAAACCCAATGAAATTATAAAATGTTATGGATTCTCTTTTGGTATCCACACTATTTGGGGATGGTGCTATTATGGTTGGTCAAAAATAAAATCTATCCCATTTTATATATCCATGAGTTATTACCCATTACAAAAAACCAAATATAACTTATTTTATAACCAACCAAAAAATAGATACAACATCATGTCATATCAAAGTTCATATCCTCCAAAGAACATATAATCTAAACCATTAATAATGATTATAGAATACATTAAGGGACAAATATTAATGAAGTAATAGAGAGGAGATAAATGAAGAAAAATATAATGAATATGATATATGAATCTAATAACTTGGTATAGAAAAGAATAGATAACTCTTAAATTTTATATTCTTAAATTCAAAAAAAATAAATGATAAATAAAGAACCACATTGATGGAAATTCACTGAAACATTCATAATTTTTTTATAATTCTACAATGTAAACACATTATAATTAAACAATTATTAATTAATCATAGGAGGAATATTAAAAGAATTACTAGGTCATCAGAAATCATCATGAATATCAATTTTAGAAAAATATTCTATCTAATTATTGAAAGATATAGATCTCTTATGATCAACAGAAGTGGTTAATTTACCACTCATAAAATTAATCCTTATAGAGGTTGACTCAAAAATTATGTACTCATTGAGTATATTGGAAATATATCCTATTATTAAAGATAGAAATTTTGAAACAATTATATAATGAAGTTATTGAATGATGGAATATTCTATGTTATGCATTCCTAAACATGCTCAAACACTGAAGGGCTGTATTTATGCCACTCCACATGGAGTCTATGATTGTCTTACAACCAGAAGGACTATATAGAAACAATATAATATAAAAATATAGTAAATATATCATGATATTTAATTACCTAAATTCATTATGGAATTGTTTGGATGATGAAATGAAAAAATAATGAGCACCATACCCGTTCAGATGAGCAAATAAAACAGAAGTAATATGAATCATCCCCATAATGATAAAACAAATTTAACAGACTATGATTTGAATCTATATCAAAATATTGTTTTGAAAACATTTATTTGTATCGATATCATAAAAATCACATTATAATTATTCTTTTTTATTTCTAATATCCATCATAGATAATACATTGTACATCCAAAACATCAAATTTATTTCATCCCATTTTAGAATTCTTTTCCCATTTCTATCAACATTTTACCTTTAACTTTGATATCATGTCTTTAAACAATTACAATTAACAAAATATAACTAAATAAGTTCATATAATTATAATATTTGTGTTTAATTAATATAAATATTAATTAATCATTAGGAATAGAATCCAAACTTCTAAATGGGATTCAACAGAATAATTAAAGGGTTTTATATTAATGAAATATCTGGCCAAAAGGATAAGTCAATTGTATAGAAAAAACTAAAACTTTTACTATGACCTGCTAAAAAACAAAAACATTTGCTCCACGCATTTTTTATAATACCATATGTGCTATCAAAATAATTCCATTTTTCTACCATTTACACCTCAAAATAATAAAAACAATTATGTGACCCATATATCATAAAATTAATTCAAATAAATATCATTATAGATAATAATGCATAAAAATTTATAAATTAATTCAAAATTCACGAATCAAACCCCTTTTATCATTGCAAACATGACACTCCAAACAAGAATGATCTTGTCAAAATATCTAATCACTTACCACATGAGATCTAAGATTTTTAAATCCAATATAATGTCACTCCCTAGATAAAAAGGAGGAAAATATTTGAAACCATTTTATAGTGTACCAACATAGTACACCCATGATCAAGTACCCTATTTAGTCAACAACTATCCCTAAATTGTATTCAATAACATTATGTGCTATAAACTGGTTCCATGGAAGCAAAGAAAATGTCTACGGGGTAGTTATTCAAAAAACAATATAAATAAAAAATGAAAACGTTAAATTAATCTATCATGGGTTTCCCTATTGTTATTATTTAATAGATAATATCATATATATTATAAAAATACCAACCTTGTTTCAAGAAAAAAATTACCAAATGTCTTACGCAATACATTAATAACGAAACATACAATAAGATGAAATGAAAGTTCGAAAAAATTTAACTACATTTGATATTAATTTTATGTACTAGTTTTAATATAAACTAATGAAATCCATAATATAGAACTAGTTATCCTAATATATATAGGGTATTCTATCAAAAATTATAACCAAACATGCTCCATTGGTGGCCAAATTGAATGAGATTTTTAGATAGTGTTTCATAAGAAAATAAGACTGAATAAAAATAATTCACAGATTTTATAGACAATGAGTGGTATAAGTACTGTGTTAGAAAAATTCCCTCTTAAGTTTCTAAAAATTAATGATATTATATAATTTCATTTATTTTACATTCCATTAAAGTATGTTTAAAATAAAAGTTATCAAATAATACTTTTTTAACATTCTTGGAAGTCAACAACCATATATAAATATGATATTTTTCTTTTTAAAGTAACATAAATTTATTAGTAAAATATAAATAAGTTAATGAAAGTCACATAAAATAATTTCTAGAAAAATTATAGGAATTTCTATAAATTCAATAAGGATCTATAACTTATTTTAAATACATTATTTTTTAATTCGCATTAAAAATCAGTAGATAAACTTTTTAAAATCAATAAAAATTAATGAATACTAGAAACATAATTTTTTAACATATTATGAATCAAACTAATATGAAATATATAATAAATGAATCATGAAAATAACTTCAATATTATATTTAATGTAAGATAAAATAAAATCCAATATTGTAAATGAATGAAAACAAAACAACATGGGTGTAAATTTAATGAACAATGATAAAGGTCTGATATTATTCATATAAAAATTTTAATTTGATCAAAGTGTCTCAGAAAACATAAATAGCTATCTAGGGTAGATCCTATAAAAGTATGAAAATTTTCATCTTAGATATAGATCTATCCTACAAAATAATACATAATCTATGTAGTGTTGTACGATTAACTAGAAGGATCAGAACAATGGAATCAATACCTTTTTTTAATTCTAATATGTCCCTTCCTATATACCTATTGTTTTCTTGATGACCCAACTATAGACATGTTACATAATTCAAGAAGTCAATAAAATTCAATCATATTGATATATAATAATATCCCTTATATCACATCCACTCACACATTAATAAAATAACCCCTTATTCATAAATGTATCACACATGCCATGGAAAATCAACCCCTTCAACATAACCATCAATCTCAAAGACATTGTAATATAAAGGGGATCAAATAAAATAACATTTTTATAAATAGATAAATGGGGCCTTGATACAACACTGATAAACAACACATTAAATTCATTTCATGGTTAGTTTTTCTAGATCCAAATGATGATTTAACCTATTATTAAAAACACAAAAAAATAGATTTTTTAAATCTAAATTTAGTAATATGATGCGGTAAAAATCATTAAAACAAAATTAAATTATATTTTTGGATAAAAATATATATAATACATAATAGAAAATCCAAAAATCATTTAATATATTATTATATAATTTATAACTAAACAAAATTATCTGAATTAAAATTTTGTTGTAATAGATAAGATATTTCAATAATGATCGATTCCCCTTCAAATGGAAATATTTGAGTTGGAAAAAATATACTTCCAAATTTTATACATCTAAAAAATGGTTTAAGGAAATTATATAACTTAACTCTCCATATTAAAATTCAATTTCCATCAGAATCTAATCTATAGAATTTATAAATCACCTAATGTTTATTAAAATGTTATTATACCAATATATTACTTAAGAACCATTGAAAACTGCATTTTTATAGGACATGAGAAGAACCAAGATATACCAAAAAATATATCATAATAAAATTGAGAATAATTCAATATATATATTTTATAAATAATGGGTTTATAAATATCAATCACCCATGTTATGTGAAATAATCATAGTTTTATAGAAAACCCCTAACTAAGTCTACCAAAGTTGGAATAGAATATTTTAAAATATTAAGAAGATGACGATAGAAAAAATCTATATAAACTAAAAAACATGATCCAATAAATTATGTAAAACTCTCATACTATGGTTTAGACACCTTAGACCCTTGTTGAAAGGAAGAAAAAATGAGATAAATAAGATTTGATGAAATTATAATATTATAAAAAATAACTAAAAAAGAATTATTTTACTTATAATAAAATTGGTGTAAAATAAATTATCAAGGATTATGGGAGATCTTAAAACTAATTATATAATAGATTATATGCTCAAATTGTTGAGAGTAAATCTCCAATGTGGTTTTAAATATAATGTTGTTGGATATCAAAATAAAAAATAATAATTCTCAAGGGGAAACCCACCTATTTTCCGTTCCCATCACGGTGTGGTAACCCACTCTAAACACATCTTTAAAGTACCATCTATGCTCATTTTATTTTACACCACCTCTAATAGGAATCATGAATATTATGCCAATGAAATCATGGAATACCATTCATTCATCACATTGTCATGCTCGATCAAGAAAGAGGTGCTTGGCATGGTCTCATCTAACACACACCCACCGTGATGCACCAAATCCCCCTCAAATATAGGTATAACCAAAAAATAAATTCCAATATTTGATCCATGGAATTTCCCATATCTCTTAAAATAGATTTTATCCACTCTAAACAAAAATATTCATAAATTATAATTCCCTTGTATATTTCGTAGCCCTTACTAATAGACATGATATGACCACCACTATCCAGGGAATATCCTTATATTCATAAAAACATTTTTAGTAGAATAAAAGAGGGTCAAATATATAAGATTCTCCATGATAGTTTCATTCCCAACAGTCACGTTGTGATATCCCCTATCACATTGATTTCAAAATGGTTTGTAACTTTATATATCATAGTACCCTTATGTAATGGTAAAACTATATTCGTGTTGATACTTTTTATGTGAATTATCTATTTACCATCTTCCTAAAAACTCTTCACATACTGATGATTCTAGTCCACTATGGTTCTCTTAGTCATGCAAATACTAGAGAACTACAAAAAAAACACTTCTAACTCTTTAATGATTTACAAAAATATTACACTACAAATATAAATTATGACCATTGAAAATTAAATAATTATATAAAATATTAAATAATTACAATAAATTTAAAATTTATGATTGGTTTAGAAATATTATTTAATGATTTATTTTTTTTAGATGAAAAAAAAATTAGGAACAGTTATTGATTATGATGATAAAAATTATAGAGATTGACGATTAAATAGTTGATATTATTAATGTTATTTATATGTGTAGGTACAATATATATATATATATAATATTTTCTATGGGTAAAATATTATTTTTTATGGATTATACTTATATATATATTACACTACCTCATTATATTCATGGTTATATTATTATGTATTATGGGTTTTTTTGGGGAAATTTTATCATACAAACTATTATATTATTTTATATAATTGAAATTATATTTCATTATAGTAGGGCACAATTAAATAATTTTTTATTCACTTGTGTGGCTATGTATGATATATTAATATATCTTATTGATTTTTATATATATTTGGTCAAAAAAAAAATTTATTGCCATAATCCCATCATGAATTACTTAAATCATATATAAAAACATAATCATTTTTTCAATATGGAGTGGAATGGTTGAGATCATATTTACTCCCATATTAGTTAATGGTCTTTGTAATTTTGGATATAATATAAAAAAATTTATCATATACTAGTTTGGTATTGATAATGGGTAATTTCAATTTCGAGATAAGTAATCATGAATTAGGAGGAATAATATGATCATTTGTTACAGCCATAACTTTGGACATCACCTATTTTGTTAAGAAATTCCATGAAATCGTAGTTTCTACTCAAAGGAAGAGTAATCATTTAACATGATCATTATAGAGAAAGATTTTATGGGACATAGGATGAGTTATATTACATGTAGTGGAGTCAACATTATTTCTTTAAACATGAATCTTTATAGTGGAATGTGAACGGTATCCCACCTGCACAAGTTTATAGTATTGATATATGTGATTAGCTTGGAATAGTTCATTATAAGTCAGGTTACGATAGTACTACTTTTATAATTTTAATTATATAACTATTAGGAATAATTTAATTATTCTATTTTTTTTTGAATTTTCCTTTTTAGTTTTATTTGATTATTGTGATTGTTCAGAGCATCGTTGGGTGATGGTTTAAGTATTTTTAAAATTATGTAAATTAGCTTTGTTAAATTTGTTTTATTTCATTTAATAATGTGAAAAAATATTATATTAATGTTGGTTTTCAGTTGAAAATTCCTTGAAACTTGTGGGATTATCATTTATTAACGCTTTTGGTTTGAGGGTTTTATGAAATCATAGGAAAATAATTTTTCTGAAAAATTGATTTTGAGGTTGCTGGTTTTCATATTTTCATGTATTAAATAAAATAAGATATTGTTTTTCAAATATTATTTATAAATGAATGAAATATTATATTTTTAAAATCATAAAGGATTTCAAGAATGACATGGGAGGTCATAAATTTTTTATTTTACATTTTTTAATATCAAAAAAATTGGATTCCATGGGAGTGTTTAAAATTTCTAGATGAGTTTGGGTGTCTAAAATTATTTTAATTTTATTAAACATAATAAATAAATATGTTTATGATAGGTATCCTTTGTTTAATCAAATAGAAACATTGTGGTGTTTATAAAATTGGTGTTTGAATTAGGTCTTAGTGGGCCATTTTTAAACAATCTATTATGAATCCTCAAAGTGATTTGCATCAATAAGGCATGAAAAGATGAATATAGTGGGTGGGGATTCGGGATATCTATAACACCATATTACATTTCATCATGTATGCTTTGACTCTTTTTTTGTTTCCCATTTTATTTCGGGGCATTTCCAGATTCTTGGTTATGGAGTTCCTTTTTTGGGGGGAAATGAACTAAAAACCAAGGATGAATTATTTTTTAAATTAACATAGTCCTTGTATACATGTGTAAATTGATATACAGGAATCTTATTGGGTTCACAGAGCACCAATAAATGTTTCTTGATTTTTTTGTGGGAAACTAGACTATAAAATAGATGTCAGGCATATTCATGTTGTGAATGGATTATTACATGTAAACCTATTAAAGGGAACACAACATGAGTCTTGGTTATAGTATGAATATTTAAAAATAATGTGACCATTACTCATTATGAATAGGTTTATTGTGATTTTAATTAAACCTAATTTGATTCTTTTTTTCAAACTTGAATTTCATGGAATTCACTCATCTAAAGGGGTTCAAAATATGAGTTCACTAGTTTCAATGGTTTTAACCACACTATATGAAAACACTATATTCACTAGGTTATAGGCATAACCCTAATGATTTAGTGTGTTTTATAAATTTTTTTAGTGATATCCCTCATTATAAATATCTATATTTGGAATTTGACTACCATAGTGATTTTTTTTATATCTCTAGAAAGAATCATTATTTTTTCACCTTTTCCCATGGTTGTGGTAATAAAATTGGTTATGAATATGATTTAGATTGTTATTAGTTGGTTTTTTCTGTTTATCCATTGTAGTTTTTCTTTTTTATAATATATTTTGAAATATTATCTCTTGGTTTCCAATCTCCATTACCAAAGCTGGAAAGATTTCCATCGATCGTGAGGAAGGTTTTTATAACCTGGTGGTTCTAATTTTTTAATTTCAATATTATATTGTCTTTTAAAATTGATTATTTAATGAAACTGAATGTTTTCCCATTTCAAAGGTAGTGATGGAATTGGGTCACATTTTCAAATGTATAGTTCTTAAAAACCGAATTTCATTGTTAAAAAGGATTTCTAAAATTTGAGAAAGGATATTGAAATGTTTTTATATTATGTGAAGATTGGGAACCTTGGGTGTGTCTAGAAAAGGAGATGTCACTATACTTTATTAACACCAAAAGATAATTTTTGATATTGATAGACTATAGAAAAACTCAATATCTATTCGAACCAAAAAAAATACAGAGATTATGATTTTTTTTGTGTCTAGTATTTATTACCATAGGCTCTGTAACATCCTGAATCTGGTTGCCACCTAAATGTTCCACATACTTTAGTGGTCACATGGCCTCAAGTGAATTTCCCCCAACACCAGAGGCTATCTACTAGAAGCGAGGGCTAAGGGTGTGATAGCGTGGAAACTATGCCCTGATTGGTAGAGTAAAAAAGAGATAAAAAATAGTAAACAATAGAAAAATATGTAATACAATATAATAGAAGAAAATAGTGAATGAATAAAAGTAATATAACAAATGGAGTGTATAAATATATATAAATAATACATGTCACTTTTGTTAATGGATGTTTCCAATCAAGTCACAATGCTAGGAATACAATACTGAAAGGAAAGTACTAAAAAGAAGTAATCTCTAGCATCATCGCATGCCTTAGCGTGGTCTCTTGCTCTCTAGATCCAACAGCAATCAAGTACCTAATGAAGAAAGATTATTTCCCTTATCTAAAACTTAAATAATATAATCATCTTGGGTCCAAAACATAACCCAAATAGGGTTTGAGATGAATCCCTGTAGGAATCAACCAAAAGATCTACGCCTAATTTTAAATCAATAAATATTGTAGGTAATATGCATAAATGAAGCAATAAAATAGGAAGTACTAAAAAGTGAACAATCATATAGTTTTAAATTAAATTCATTTACAATATTTATTCATCATTTGAATCATGTAATATCAATATCTATCCTAAGATCTATATCCCCCAGTGTAATAGGAACAAGATAGATGTCTTAGATGACCATCTACACCACAAGTATTACCAAGTCCAAACTTGTGTTTTTGAATTTCATACTCATAAAAATCATTTAATTATTCAATAATTACCCTTTGTGAATTTTCACATAGTCTATTCACCTTGGTATAACATTAAAACAATTCGTTTAATAATGACTCTCTTAGTAGCTCTCACACTCTAACCCCTTTTGTATAAAATAACACGAAACATTCCTAAATGACCACCTGGGTAGCTCACACAGTTTATTCCTCTTGGTCAACATAACATCAATAAATTATAAATGACCACCTGGGATGCTCTCATGGTCTAAAACCCAGGGTCAATGACCACCTAGAGGCTATCACAATCAATACCCCATTGGTCATTATAATAGTAAAACATACATAAGTTACCCTACCTCAAGAAACTCTCATAGTCAAATTCCCCATACCCAAACATTCAAAATGTGTATCACAGGCATTTTATATAATCAACAACTCCATCCTAACAAAACAAGTCATGGAAGCGTGGAAATATTATTGGAGTCTAAGACAAAACCTATATAAACAACTAAAATAAGGGAACACACACATGGGGTGTCCTAGAAATAAGGTGTATAACCTTAGGCATATGCAACAACCCATTATCATTCTACCAGACCATAACATGTAATAAAAAATTGTCTAATTCCAAACACGCAATACCCCAAATGTGGTTAGACATCACTTTTAGCATATATAATCAAAATAGAATCAATAAAAGGAACTATCCACCTACCATGATCTAATATGATCAATACTCTTTAACTTTGGCCATTGAATTGGCCTAAAAAGAATAGATTGATAAAAAGGCGAAGAATGATCATCCTTTAAAACCTCATGAGAAAGAATGAATTAGGATGAAATGATCAAGATGAATTTATAACTCACTGGTGGTATTCTAACTCACCTGACTGTGTCTCAATCGGGGGACGGATATAGAATCTTGAGGGGTTTGGAGTTTGTTATCCCTTCTGTCACTTTCCTGTCTGAACCAAGGGAAGAAGAAGTTGTTTCTGAGGATGAGATGTGTTGCCACTCTGATTTATCAAATAAAAAGAAAACTAAATGGCATGCTCATTAAATGTACAAGCCCTATAGTATACTTAACCATCCCACATCTTAAGGTTTTTCTACATCACCAACATGGACATGTACTCGGCCATTACACAGCCTGTACGCGGTTGTATGTGTTACCCAGGTACATGGTGTGTACTCATAAGTACATGACTTGTATATAGAAAGATCTCTATTTCTACATTTTTCCTCAAAACAACCCAAAAAAAAGATCCATTCCTAAAATGGATATCTAGGTTCTTACAAACATCCCATTAAAGCAATTCATCCCCAAATTTTTCTTCTAATGGTGATGAAGAAGACACTACAAATAGTTCTGGCCACTGTGATCGTGCGTCGGTCTCCCTCTCCCATGTCTCATCTTGTACTCACCCATGTGGTCATTACATGTGTACCATAGGTATAAAATAGCCATGGTGAACCTTTATGTTGCGATCCACAATCTGGATAGGGTGATCCTTGAAGGATTTATCCACCACCAACTCTACCTCCTAGGGTTGAAAAAACCGATACGGGTCTAAAGAGTAAATTCGTAGCTAAGAAACAAGAAATAACTCATGCATATATTGGTACCTATGAGGTAACTAAAACTGATAGTCAAATGACCCAACTCTCTCCAAAACATCAAAAATCCTAACATATCTTGGTTTCGATCTTCCCCTACCTTCTAATCCTCCTGTGTCCTATCCTTGGTGTGACTTGCAGGAAAACTTGATCTCCAACCTCAAACTCTGGTGTCCATCTTCATTGATCATCATAATACTTCTACCTAGACTATACAGTAGTAATCCTCTTCCAAATAAACTCCACTTACTCAGTGGTCTCTTGGACAAGACGACGTCCCAACATTGCTTCCTCTCCAGCCTCTATCTGACAAAGGGGTGATCAGAATGGCCTACCATACAAAGCATCATAAGGTGAAATCTGAATCATTTACTGAAAACTGTTATTGTAAGCAAAATCCACCATGGTTGTGTGTCTCTCCCAATAGCCCTCGAAATCTAGGATGCATTCTCAAAGAATGTTCTCCAAATCCTGAATCGTGCACTCGGGTTGGCCTTTTATCTAGGGATGGTAAGATGCACTCAAGACTGTCTATGTACCCAATTCCTTATGTAGTCCCAGCTAGACATGAGAAGTAAATTGAGATTTACTTTTTAAAATGATAGAGTGAGGAACCCCATGAAAATTTATAGTCTAACAGATTGTAAAACCTTCAAATATCATCAATAATAATGGTTTTTTTAATCATTGGGAAGTATGTAACCTTTGTGAGACGATTGATAAAAAACAAAAAAAACATAATTCCCATTCAGGAAACCTCAGTAAACCTATCACAAAACCAATCCCAAAATCATTCAATATCCACTCAAGAATGGGTAACTATTGTAAATGAAATTTTGGTTGTTCATGCTTCACCTACACCAACTAACAGGTCGAACATCTCATAACAAAGACATCTACATTTGTCTTTGTACTGGGCCTCCAATAATGGCGGCGTAGACCTTATTATATCTTGTTGACACTAGGAAGAACTTCCCATTATGATGCATGAAAATATCACATAAAATTCTCACATATGTATGTTGTCACCCATACACATCCAAGAAAATGCAAGACCTCATCATCACCTATAGTCCACCCAAGAGTAGGGTTCTCACCTAACACGCTCTCCCCTAGGACTAGGCCATCTGTATCTGACACCTACCTCATTCTCACTCTCTCAATTTGGGTAGAGGAAATAGCTATTGATGAAAGAAACATCTTCCCCTGTCTGTCGTGCATCTCCAAATTCATCTCCAAGAACATATCCATAAACTTCCACTCACTACTGGCCTCCTGAACCGCTTGTATCTGAGTCATCATGCCCAATACAATGGTCACTACATTTCCTTTCCCATGTGTGTAGAAAATCTCAAATTCAAAAAAACTAAATGTACACAACCCACTGTTTCTATCTCAAATTCATATCTCACTGAGTAAATATATAAATAACCCTTTTTTGGTCACTTTATACAACAAAATTCTCTCCCAATAGATAATGTCTCTAATAGCATAAGGCATGCACAACTTCTTCCAACTAAAGATCGGGTGTCGGTTAATTCCTCTCATTTTCCCTCTACCATCGAGACCAATACGCAATGACTCTTTCCCCAAGAATATTCATTTTTTCCAGCCTGATACCTAGTTCATTTCAATAAACAGTGTAACTCTTGCCTAGCTTTGGAAACATCAGTATCAGTGATGAATTCAGTCTCCCTTTCAGCACATGAAAGGCTGAATTGAAAGAATCTATCCATAATTACTATTAATATTTATTAGTTTGGCACATCAGTGGTGATTCTATGTGTGAAAAGTCTGGAACAAAAAGAATGTAGTAACCAACCAGACCTATAAAACTATGTTCCTCAAAGACTTTCTTTAGCTTCTCCTAGGAAACTATTTCTCTCACTTTCTATGTGTCTACTGATACTCTTGTCTTTGAGATGACACAACCCAAGAAGTGAATATGGTCCATCCAAAAGTGGCATTTTGAGAGCTTTTCATATAGTTGATAGTCTATCAGTGTAATCAATGTGATCTCAATATGGTTGTAATAGTAATATCGAGTGTGAGAGTACACTTAGATATCTTCCACAAAGACTACCAAGAAAGAATACAAGTAAGGATGGAACACTCGGTTCATTAGATTCATGAAAAATGTTGGCGCATTTGTGAGACTAAATAGCATAACCAAATATTTGTATAGACCATACCTACTCTGAAAGTCTATAAGAGGTATATATGAAGGTCAAATTTGCAACTAATGATAACCAAATCTCATATCAATCTTCAAGAACACATGGGTTCCTCAAAGCACATCAAATAGATCATCAATTCTCAATAAGGGATATCGGTTCTTGACTGTAAATTGGTTCAGCTTCTGATAATCCACACAGAGTCTGAGAGTACTATCCACATTTTTAAAAAAGATCCCAAGAACCCTAAGGAGAAGTACAAGGTCAGATGAAACACTTATCCTCCAACACCTCCAACTGCATCTTGGGCACCATTAACTCTAGTGTAGCCATCCTATAAAAAGGAATGGACACCAGTGCCACTCCTGGAATAATATAATTAGAGAAATATACCTCTTTCTCTATAGGTAAACATGAAAATTCATCTCGAAAGAAATCTATGAAATGATCCATCACTAGAGGAAATCCGATCTAGGAAGTCCCCTTTGTAGGACCTCGGGACACCATGAGAGGGGAGGGGTGAATCAGGGTGACAACGTTTTCTTTTAATGTGATGGATCTTTTTCCAATGTTGGTAGGAACATGTTGAACCTGTATAATGAATATGATCAGAAAGAAAACAATCACACGCATAGAGAAGACACATCACATTTTACTTGGTTCACCACTAAGGGCTACGTCCAAGGAGAATACGCTGACAGGTTGTCGGTCGTACCTAATTCCACAAAACTTCACTAGATGTGGATTACAAAGGTTCGGGAATAGTCACTCTGTCCTAGGCCCACTACCTTTACAATTTTTCAGGGATAGCTCACTACATCCCTCGAGTCACTCTCATTGACTCCCCCTGGCTCACAGCCATTGGTGAAGTCCCGATTAGTTTATAGACGTGAAGGTCTCTTAATTATTGCAAAAGAATGCATCCTCTATTGAATATAGATGCTATTTTGAAGTCCAACTATCACTCTTACACTAATCCCACTTTGCACCAATGGTATCGGGAAATATTCCAGATTTCATACAGCTCCAAAATTACTGGTGTACAATTACCTCACCTGGCACACTTCTCCAAGATCGGTGTGCAAGTTTCAAGAACGGCATGTAAGTCACTTGAGCGGTATAAATCGGCGCACAGGTAACACCAACACACATTCATGACACTACCTCCTTCAAATCCAAATGTGCACGACTCTGTACCTTTTACTCCCAAACTTCCTTGGTCACGTAGCCAAAAACTGGCGTGCAACCTCTACTTGCGCGACCCAACTACCACTTGTGCGACTCAACCACTTGTGCGACGAGAGATCGAAAAATCTCTAAGTCTCGAACATCATTACAAATTAAGGGGGTGGTCCTCTATTTATAGGAAAACTGGACCCCCTGCGTGGTGGCGTGAAAGTACCCTCTCAGCGCACAAGTTCCGGCACGCAGCTTGTCTCCCCGAGCCTCTGTCGCACAACTCACTTTCACGACCCAACCAACACTTGCACGAACTACATTCCTTTTCCATATTTTGAAGTTTTGATCATGAAAAACATATAGCGTGCAAATTTCTTATCCTTCATTTACACGGCATGAAAGTCTCTTTGCCAAAAATACTTTTCTCCCTTTATCGATTTTCAGGCCCAAAAATTTGGCAAACACTGGGAAACGACACCACCTTCAATACTGTTGTCTACTTGAATTGTATGATCACTTTACTTGTAAACATTCTGAACTTCCACTGACAATTGAAAATGGACACAAACCATACTCCAATTCATGCATAGAAGGACATGGTTTCAACAACCGTGTCATGCAGATATAGACATGAAATCAATGATATAATTCCTCCCAACCCATGATGCTCAAGTCTATCTCTACTTTCCTATACATCCCATTGAACCTTGTCTAGAAAAAACCCACCCTCTGGAAATGTGAAACTCACTATATAGTGATAGAAGTAAAAATATTCTAGGAAAGAGACCATATATTCCATTCTTTTAATGACATATAATACATTCATCTAAAAGGAATAGAGGTTCCATAAGAAGTGACACTCACAAAAATTGAGAGGGAACTCCTTTCACGGGCATACAGTAGTCGTCCTAATCCCCAATAGAGTATCCATCATCATAATATCCTCAACACTAAAGATACATAGCCTAAGGCTCTCCATAATGGAAAGGGATATTAAACTATGGGAATCCCCTATATAAAAAATAGAATATAAAACTAGATAAGCTATAATCATTCCACTAATAGTAGAGGATCTGGGATCCTGCTCCTATTGGGTCTATTCCACTACAATAGTATAAACTGTATCATGGCCCTATGAACCTACCTAACTACCCTAAGATGATCCAATCCATTGTCACTAAAAACCTTCCTTCTAGATACCATGTCCATGACCACCTATTCGGCTTGAATAGCCTAAAAAATTCTAGTTCCCTGACTGATGTGAAACGGGTGATCCTGCTCCTAAATGCACAGTCATAATGGATCCCTTATCACTAGATATTGATGAAAATATCCGTATAAATATGAAATATATCCCATCTTTCCACAAGATCGGCACTTGACTGGGTCCTTTGGGAAATTTGGTCTCGTATTCCCACACTTCTCTCACTGGTATCATACAACCAGGATACCTGAAGAAACATCATGTGGGAGCTCCCAACGACACATCCTACTCTCTGTCGAAGGATTACCAGCCATAGATGTTGAACCACCATAGATCTTAACTCCCACCACCCTCAGATTTCACTCAGTAATCAGTGCCTGGTATACAATAGCAGTCACTAATTTCATCCCAAAACATTCACCTATGATCAGGTGTCATACCTGAGACAATCCTCAAATTTCTTATCCAGTGATAACTCGCCACCTCCTAGAATAGGTGTGAAGTATAGAAGCTCTATAAAGTGAGAATAATAATCCATCATCAAATGTATACCCTTCTCTAAATGCATGTACTCTTAGAATAGATTATCCCTCACTGTCTTGGGGTAGAATTATTCATTGATGGTCCTATGAAACACTTTCCATGCCATATCTCGATGATGTGCCGCCTATGAGATAACATACCACCATCTCAGGGAGGAATCATGTAGCTTTTATGTCACAAGCTTCACCATTTTATCTGGAGGCATCTCCAGATACTTGATGATTAAAAGAATGGAAACCTACGATGACTCCACAACCTTTTTTCCTCCATCACCAGAAAAAGTGGGAGGATGCTACTGCTGGAACACCGGTGTCAACTCTTCCATTGTTGGGGGTAGGATGTGGTGCTCCCTGAAAAGATAGCTTCATCCTCAAAAATTCTTCACCGTATTGTACATCAGCACCTTCGTCTAGTACAATTGATGGTTCCAAGATGGGCACAATGGGAGGAACTATTGGTAACCACTGATCTACCATATCCGGCATCTGATTGTCTCCATGTACCTAGCGTACAACTGGAGGATGTCTCTGTTTAATGACTTTGCATGGTCAAGTGCACCCATACGTTCAATACTATCAAGGATAGATTCATAGAATATCAATAAAGGAATTATATAATTAAGCATTCATGTTTTCCAAAATAGGGTTGCATGGCCTATAGAACCACTACATGATGTGTTCCCTTAAATCCTTAACATGGTCGTGTACCTCAACCAACCTGTTGGTATAACACCTGATACTCATGACATGTTAATCCTACCACATGGAATGTACTTGAATTTTCCCTCCTGTATAGGTACTTCTACATGGATAGAACTACATGGTTCAATTGGTGTTACATTACACGGCGTGTTCACCCTTGACAGAGTGTGTACTAATTAAGTTCCATCCACCCATTTTGTTAGTCACGCGACTGGATACATGGTCGATTTCTACATGACCCCTACAATCTAGACATGCTATTTACACCCCATGTTTCAACCCCCCATGTTGTTAGTCACTCGGAAAGATACATGGTCTCGTACATCACGTCGTGTACTCCAAGTATATGGTGTGTTCTACAAAAATTTTGTCAATCCAGTGTCTCTTCCCACATAGTAAGTCGCATGGTCAACTACTAGACAACGTTTATATATAGTAAATGGAATTTTCTAATGAATAGTTGTTTCTGCCAAAACATAAGAGCAGATTGTGTGTGTTCATAACAAAACATGTCGTGTTGTTAGGGTTTCTAGACAGTAAGCCTCTGAAACTTATCTAGAACCATTAAAACATAAAATTTAACGCATTGAATGTTCATATTCAAGAGGGCCCAAAATCCCATGGAATAAATGTATGGAATCTTTATTCCTTCTATATTATAACATTTTTCAATTAAATTTCAAACATTATCCACCAAACTCTGATCTAAGAGGTCCCATTACACCTTAGCAACCAAATATTAGTGTCCATCCAAACGAAACTTTACATACACCAATTCCCAATCAAAATAGTAGTTATATAATCACAACATCTATCATAGTAGTATTTAATCAATAATGCTCCTTAAATATCATGATAAGAATGCATGAAATGTAATATCAACAAATTTCATATATAATTCCTAAGATGGCATACCCTCATCTCATTGGGTTGAAATAGAAATAGAACCACAATTGTATCAATCATAATAGCACAAAACAAGTGAATCACCCAACGGTGAAATCAAATATTCTGTAACAATTCAAAAACTAGAATAATTGAAATATTTTAGGTAACATTGATTTTCCCTATACACGGGTTAGCTACTCCTGGGAATATCTTATTTCCAACAGCCTATTCTTTCATGTCCTAGTCTATAGGCTCCAAATAATAAGGCAATGCAGAAAATAAAATTGTCTCTAAAACCAGTTTATAACATCCTAAATCTAGGTGCCGCCCAATGATTCCTTGTACCTAGTTGATCACATGACCTCAAGAAAATTTCCCCAAATGATAGAGTCTTACAACTATCAGTGAGGGACCAGAGTGTGGATGTGGGAAAATCATGACCTCCTTGGTATAATAAACACACCAAAAGAAAAATAGTAAACAACAACTAAATTAGTAATACCATACAACATATGTAAACAATAGAAGACTGATAGTAATATAACAACTAGAGTATATATATAAATTATGCATGTCACATGTGTCTTTAAAATAATCCAAACAAGTCACAATGAAGGAAATACAATATTGATACAAATGTAATGAAAATAAGTAAACTCTAGTAGCATCGCAACCCACATATTCGTCATATGCTCTCCAACTATAACAAAAATCAAGTTCCTAATGAATATGGGTTCTTTCCCATATCTACAACTGAAATCATTTAATCTTCTAGGGTCCAAATCATGACTCAAATAGGGTTTGAGTGGAATCCTAGTAGGACACCACTAAAATATATGTACCTAGATATTAGTGAATATATATATATATAAGTTAATATGAAGAAATGAAGCATTAAAAAAGGAAGTACTAAAAAGTAAACAATTTTACTATTTTAAATTACAAACATTTACATATATTATTCATCCTTTGAAACATTTAATCTCAGGATATTTCCTAAGATCTCTATCCCACTATGTAATAGTAACAAAACAGATATCCTAGAAGGCCATCTATACAACAAGTAAGACAGAGTCCATGATTGTACTTTGTCTTGGTAGACTCATAACATTCATTAAATTATTCAATAACAACCCTTTGGGAAAGTTCTCTCAGTCTAATCCCCTTGGTATAACAAAAAAAATTAATTTCATAATGATGTTTTGGATAGATCTCATAGTCTAACACCTTTGGTCTGACATAACATTAATCATTCATAAATGACCACATGGGAAGATCACACGTTCAATAAACCTTGGTCTACACAACATCAATAAATAATAAATGTCCACATGGGATACACTCACGGTCTAAACCCCTAGGTCAATGACCACCTAGAAGCTATCACAATAAATACCCCCTTATTCTATATATCAGTAAAACATACATATGTGACCCTGCCTCGGGATGCTCTAATAGTCAAATTCCCCTTTTCCAAACATTCACAATGCATATCACATGGATTTCATTAAATCATAAACTCCATCATAACAAAACAAGGCATGGAAACAAGGCATGCCTACAGTTATCCTATACCAAATAGACCTAAACTACCAAATAAGGGAACACACCCATAGAGTTTCCAAGAAACAAGGTGTATGACCTTTCACATAAGAAATGACCATTTATCAAACTACCAAACCATAATAGGTAAAAATATTGTGCCTAATTCCAAACAAGCAATACCCAAAATGTGGGTATACTATGCATTTATCATATATATTCTGAAGACAGTCAATGAAAGGCACAAACCACCTACCTCGATGTCATATGATTAATACTCTCGAACTTCATAACTTGAATTATCCTAAAATGACATAGATATAAAAGGGGTGAAAAAATTCATCTTTTAATAACTCACGAAAGAGGAGGAATTGGGGAGAATGTTTAGAAAGGAATTGAGAACGCAATGGAAAGATTCCAACACACCTAACGATGTTCGATTCAGAGGTCGTACGGAGAATCGGGAGGGGTTCCGAGTTGTTCAGCCCTTATGTCACTCTCCAATATGAACCAAGGAAAGAAGAAGATGTTTCCGAGGACAAAACATGAACCTGCTATGATTTATCAAATAAAACTAAAACTACATAGTGTGTTCATTAAAGGTACAATTTTTGTAGTAGCATTAACCAGAACTCACCTTAAGCAGTCTGCCAAGTCACCTACATAGTGATGTACTCCACCATTACATGGAAGTGTACTCTGTCGTAACAAAGCATGTACACAGATGTATGTGGTACTAGAGTACATAGTGTGTACTTAGAAAATTCCATATTTATTCTTTATTCCTCACAAACAACCCAAAATAATAATCCATGCCTAAAATGAAGATCTTGTTTCTTACAGGCCAGACCGTAAATGGTTTGATTTAATACATATACATTGTTGATCTCTTGATGGATCTATTCATATGTATGCTCTCACATTCTTATAATATGGTGTATCCATGGTATGGTTTTCCTAATATAACATGAATTTTTTGTATTTGATAAATTATTGGGTGTGGATAATATGGTATGAATTTATGGAAAACAAAGGAATTTTTATTATATGGGTTATTTTAAGAAAAATCTTCTAAAATGACCATTTAATGATAGAACATGTGAATTCATGATATTTAAACATATATAGAGTCTTTGGTGGTATCCTACTAGGATATTCTCTCAAAACCCTATTTTTTCTATTAGGAAGTTGATGAAAAAAATTTCTGGGACATATGTTATGAGAAAGTAATCATGTATCATGTCGGTTCCTCTTATTTTTTTCATCTTTTTATTTGGTAGGTTTGCTGAAAACAGATGATTAAATGGAAGTGTGTTAAGTGTACTCTATTTTATAGTTTATTTTCTCTATCTGGATGGACTTTTATATAATATATATTCATTTCATCAATATTATACTTTGGTTCTTCTATAGGGATATATGATACATGGGGTTAATTTCAATATCTAAACATATGGAAAACTATCCAGGTGGCTTACCTAGTTGACTGGGTGTTGTTCATTAAAAATTGGTATTAGAAGGAATACCCACCCTAATGTCTTATTAACAGTTCATAAGTGATTTCAAATGTTATGGTATAATAATGATAGGGCCTTCAGAATTCAGGTAGTATGTAGGGAAAATTGGCCATACAATCTAACTTTTGTGTCCAAATCTGAGTTATCCTGAGTAGTTAGGAATTTTTTCCAATCATGAGACTTGGGGGATGAAGATGTTTGAATGAATCAGATATGGGATTTATTTACATGGACCAATTCCTTATTTTTTCAGTCTATTATATAATAATTCAATATTTATCTAAATTCATATTGTTTTAATGGATTGATATAGATACCGGATGTTGATCCTATGATTATGGATTTTTTTACTAATAGTGTTTTTTCATATGATTATGAGACAATTCCACCTTAATGTTATCTTCCATATATGAGTAATGAAGCTGTAAGATAGGTCCGTTAGGTGAATCTTCTAATGGACCATTATTTCGAAGAAGTATCAATCTTTTCTATTTAGACTCTAGGTCAAGTAGGTGTTTGGAATATTGGATTAGTTGTGGATCACAACTCATAATAAAATAATCTATATCTAAACATATTTATAGTAATGAATGACCTCATGGATCTAAAGAATAGGGTGTGTGAATTGAGATGATATTTATAATTCTAAAGACTCATGATGCCATTATGGATCATTTTCCCTTGTATATTCTTGGGGGACCAGGAAGAAGATGGTGGGACTCAATTGTGAATGATTACTTTCATTAGTATATCATGCAGTTAACTTTCATGAAATTATTCAACTAGAAGCACTACTAGAAAACTAACCTATACCAACGGTTTGGATCCATTGGTATAGGCCACCAAACTGTTGGTATAGCCTATACGAACGGTTTGGAGAACCGTAGGCAAGTAAGCTGTTGGGAAAGGTCTATACCAATGGTTTTTGGAAAACCGTTGCTATAAACCTATACCAACGGTTTTGAAAACCGTTCGTATAAGTATTATGAAAATATATAACAATGGTTCCATAAAACTGTTGGTATATGTATTTCAAAAAAAACGTTCGGTGGGATTTGATCCCATGACCTCTAGTTTATTATTCAACGACCTAACCACTTACCTGAAATGACTTCTGTGAACATAATTTCATAAATATATATATGTATTATTATAATTATTTTAAATTTTGATTTATATAATTTTTTCGGCAAGAAGATTCGATAAAAAAAATCAAAGGACCTATACCAACGGTTGTCAAAACCATTGGTAAATGTCTATACCAATGGTTTTGACAACCGTTGGTATAGGTCCTTTGATTTTGGGAGTGATGTTGGTGTATGGGGGACCTTTCCCTAATGGTTTGGCCAAACCGTTGGGATAGGTACCCATCCTTTCCCAACAGTTTGTCCTAACCATTGGGAAAGTTTCCTCAAAGTATACTTTTCCCAACGGTTTGGCCAAACCCTTGGGAAAAGTGGCCACAAAGTAGACTTTTCCCAATGGTTTGGCCAAACTGTTGGGAAAACCATACGCTTTCCCAACAGTTTTGGAATACCATTGTGAAAAGTGGCCACAAAGTAGACTTTTCCAAACGGTTTGGCCAAACTGTTGGGAAAGGGGACCTATACAAATGGTTTTTACAAACCGTTGGTATCGAAGCATTGGGAAAGGTCAGATTTCCAGTAGTAAAGTTTTATCCTGAAAACATATGATGGAAAATTACCCAAGAAATTATGAACATAAGAAAATTAGATAATAATCATCAAGAGTATTCCACATTTTTTATGCATATTTGCACTTGGCATTAGATCTAGTCAATGATGATTAACTAATGGCTCAATGTTTTATGTTTGGGATGAGTGCTGATTTTTAGAAAATATCAACTCTCATGATCCTTAAAACTATTTCATATGTAGTCGATATATTTTATTGGAATAGGAGGTGATATATAATAAAACTTTTTGGGATAAGATTTATTTTTTAGTGTTATTAGCGAGGGTGTATCATCAAGCTATACAAGGTTGTGACAAAGTAGAAAGTGTTCATTAAGAATTTTCCAGGGTCTTTTTGGATATTTAAAATGTGGGTTTCTATAATTGTGGAAGGATATGTCATAAAAATCAAAATTTTATAAATGATGCCATTGATTTTAATAATTTTGAAATATATTGATATTAGGAGCATTTTTAGGAAAGGATGTCCACATAAAATAAGCCGAGATCCATTATCACTACAGATTTAGAGGTTCATACAAATTCTTCCAAGGGTGGTTGATATTATACTAAAGGTAAGGGGTATTTCATGTTGATATGAATACTTAATGAGGAATGTGATACTATATATCATTTTTCTATAGAGTATAGACCAGAGGAATACCATTTATGTCCATATACATTTAATTGAGAGGTTTTTAATTTGTCTTCAATGGTGATATCAATGTATGACACAGATATAAAACATTTTCTTATATCATCAATGCTAGTAGGAATTTCTTATTGGCATTAAATGGTTTTTTTGTTCTCATAGGATAATTCTACACCTTTGGGAATTTTTGTGAACATTGATTCATGTGTTTATTATTTACAGTGATTATAGCAGCCCATCAGTTGAAGTGGTGCTCCTTAGTTTTGATCAAGATATCATCAAATTGGTTATTTTAATTGTTTGGATGATGATCATTAAGGACTTGATTGATTTTTTTATCATTCCATTTTAGTTTATACATCCATATATTATCAATTATTCCAAGAAGAGTAAGTGTAATTCCATGTTTTAAGGAGAGGGTATTGTAGTTCCTTACAAAGTGGTGATCTCATCATTGTGGTCAAAATTTCTCCAAGATTCCATAGATCCTTATTTCAATTGTATACATACTTAATTGGTTTGTGTATACCATAAGGTATTTCTATAAGTTATTTTTGTCTTACCACCATATAGAGAAGTCTATTTTATAATAGGCCATCATCCTAGTATAATTTATATTTCTATAATATTTAATCGTGTAGATAAAAGTGAGTTGGTATACCTTAAGGTCCAGCTTATAGAACTCAATGATAAGGTACTTATTAATTATATTGTGTCACTATGGCTTTCACCTATAATTTTTTCTAATAAGGTATATGGGAGATTCCAAAATTGTAATGTTTTTTAATTGATAAATTAGATGGCCATTATGAAAAACTATCCCTTGCGTGTTATTGATGATCTCTTCCAACATCAAAATTGGGACTGATTTGTTTCCAAAATTGACCTTTGTTTAGGGTACTACAAGTTGATATTATGAGTAGAGGATATAACTTATCATAATATAGATTCAAAAATAGGAAAATTGATATTCTATTTTTTCATTTCAGCCTCATTAATTCTCCTATATTGTTTAGGGCATTGATGAACTAGACCATTCAATTATACTAGGAAACACATTTTTTTAGTTCATGGATGATAATTTATGTCACCCTATGTCATAAGATTAGAACATGGACTAATTATATTTCGTTGATATAACATTTATGGATCATCACATGAATTGTATTATTTCCAAATGTTATATTTGGATTCAAGAATTCATATTTTGGCGGCATGTCACCACGTCAAGGGAAATATATGTGGATCCAGAAAATGTATAGGTAGTTATATAATGGTAGTGGATGAAAAACGTTTTTCAGTTATAAATATTATTATTATGTCTTATTATTTTAGGCAGTTTTTTAGAATTCATCATGAATGAATATTTTCTGATCTCTTTAAACATTAATGGTGTAATGATTTAATGGAATGAAAAATGTGAGATCTATTAGGTAACTAAAGGTGAGCTTTATATTATCTCTAGTTTTGATTATTTTGGCATTAGATTAATCTTATTATGTTTTATGTGATGCTTCTGGAATGGGCTTTGGGTGTCTCTTAATGTATAAGAGACAGTTGTATCCTAAGTCTCACACATGTAATTCCCT
Organism: Viscum album; assembly: GCA_963277665.1. Lineage (NCBI taxonomy): Eukaryota > Viridiplantae > Streptophyta > Magnoliopsida > Santalales > Viscaceae > Viscum > Viscum album. The sequence goes on along the minus strand of OY728131.1, from coordinate 1,211,237,755 downwards.
CATGTGTGGAACTACCATACTTATGATATTGAGTTTTCATAAACTATTCATGAACTCAAACCATAGAATCACTACTTCTCTAAGTATTGGATTACTATATATTTTTATTATTATATTATAAGGTATATATATATTTAGGGATCTAATATTGCGATATATACACTAGGTGGAGTATCACTAATATTTTGATTCCAAGATTACTCATACACATGAAAATTGGAATTTCATTTTTGATGTTGTGAATATGAAACTATCAATATAATAATTTATATAATTAAGGGAAGAGTGGCCAATAATGGAATTTTTTTTTTCTGAAATGACATTTGAAATAGAAGAATATGGTAGCAAGTTTTGTTTGCCTTCATTGATGGATGAATTTTCATTTGATGAGTGGGATCAGATTGAGATGATATCTGACCCTGAGTGTCACATATTTTTTAAAATCTTTAATGGTGGAGAGACCATTGGTTATTGGTATTTCTCTCCTAGTGGTGCTTTATATTTTCAAAATTGTTTGGTCATTCTTTTTTCTATGACGTAGTTGATGATGGATAGTGGACAACATTCTTGTTGTTCCACACATCCAGGTACTAACACAATTTATCATGATCTTAAATGATGTTACTGGTTGTTAGGTATGAAATAGTGGATAGTGGATATTGGATCATGATATGTTAATTTTCAGAGAGTAAATATAGAAAACCTATGATCATTTGGATTTATACAACCTTTAACTATTTAGTATGGAAATAGTATGGTATTTTCAAATATTTCATTATTGGTTTAATAGGGAATCATATTAGGATGGATGTGACATGTATGATCATCGATTGAGTCATGAAATTGACACATTTCCTCTCTATTATAAAGAATATGAATGTATTGTGATTTTTTTATTGTTTTCCAATATATTGTGAGACTTTTTGGAGTTCCCACTATGATTATTTATAATAGGATCCCATGATTCACATCCATTTTTAAGAATGTTTTAAAGGATTTTATGGGTTAACAATTGAAATTGATAATGACATATCATATAAAGACTAATGTTAGGTGAGATAGGTTTTTCCATGTCCATGAGGATTTGTTTCATCCTTGTGTGGTCAATTTTGGTGGTTATTGGGAAATGAATTTTCCTTTTGATAAGTTTTCATAAATCAATATTTATTAGTCCTTGATCAGGATTTCACCCTTCAAGGAATTATATGGGTATCTATTTTGATATTCCCAGTTCTGGGATGGGTTGAGATAGATATCATTTTTTGGTCTAATTGCTTTTTAAGAGATAATGAAAAAGTGGTAGCTGATCTGAAAGATATTGATCCTAGAATAGATTCATTATAAATACTGTGTGGATCATTATCATTGATGGTTGTATATTGATGTTGGTTGTTAGTAATTTATTTTTAAATACCTATATTGGGAAGTCTGGAATTTGGTCTGAAGGGTATATTGGCATCAAGTATTGTGGACCCCATTAATATCATTGTAAGACATGTAATGATGAAACATATGTTGGACATACCATAATATTTGACATCAACCAATTATGTGTTTTACATTTTATTTCTTAGGATGTTTTGAATGGATCGTACCCATGTGGTTGAATGTGGGGTTGTTGTTGTTTTTTCAACCACCACTATGGTTAAGAAATCGGTTCTGATTATTGATTATTGAGATAAGGTGCCACATGGTAATGTGATTTCAATGGTTAGTGAATTGTGGCAGTGCTAACAAGATAGCTTTGATACATGAGTGTGGTAATTATTAACGATGTTACATTGTCCATTAATTTTTATGAGTCCATGATGTTGAGGACTTTCAAGAGACAAAATGAACTTTTGGCAGGGTTAATATAACACCCTATAACATACTATTAGGTACACATTACCACTTGTTTTATTTTTCTTTTTTTGGGCTTCATTATGGGATTCTGAGTGATTGAGAATCTTTTTTGGGGAAAAATTAACGAAAACATGCATGAATGTTTGTTTAAATTAATGGAGTCTGGTATTTAAATATAAATGGATTTATTGGGATCATATTGGGTTCATTGAGCCTAATGAATTAGGTTAGGGATCTTCCATTTTGAACTATATTGGTCCCTACATGCTAGAAATATTCATGTCAAGAATTGTTTACACAATAAAAAACTATTTTAGTGTTGATTCCAGGAGTCTTCATCAAATTGTTAAAATTTACAAGTAGTGAATCCATTAGTCATTGTGAATGGACCTATCGAGATTTCAATTTTACCTATGGTGTTTCCTTTTTATTGTAATTGAAATTCATATAACTCACACCATGAAATGGGTTTATGATGTCAATTCCTTGGTTTTAATGATTCTAACTAGGTTGCACACAAAAACCTTTTTTTCCTTTGTGTATACCTCTCTATCATGATTGATGTATATTTTTTGAAATTCAGGGTGATTTCCCACTATCCAAATATCTTCATTTAGAATTTGACTCTAATGTAGAATTCACATCATATCCTCAGAAAGGGGTCATCTTGTTTTTCCATTACATATAGTCATGGAATCAGTGTGGGATATGTTTGTGATTAATACAATTATCAATTGGTATTCTTTATTGAGTCAATTCATATTTCATTCCTGGATTTTGTTTCTAATGTACAGGAGACTTGTTTCAAATTTCTATTATCAAAGGAATCTAGGTTTCCATCATTATTATGGTATGTGTATTTATGCATGTGGTTCTAATTCATTAATTTCTATATTTTATTTTCAATTACTTATGTTCATTGAAAAAAATCTATTTTCAAACCATTGATGGTTTTTTTGGAAAAGATTGTCATTTTTAATGTGATTTTTCTTCAAAATATATTTGATATGATATGAAATGGTTTTATTAAATGTGGTAATGGGTTTTGAGATGGTTTTTGAAAAACCTAAAAAATTAAGAACATTAAGTATGTTTGGAAAGAGACATGTCAATTTGATGTGTGTAATGTCACTAGAGGATTTTAATATTGATAGACTGTGGAAGGACTCAATATTGATTGTAACTAATATATTACTACTTTAGGATTAATTTATATCTTGTATGTATTCCCATATGCTAGAGAGAAAATGGTGTGCTTTGTCATTTATAACTTGTTTATATCATGATGGATTAGTTCATGGAAATAATTTCACATGATAATCATATGGGGTATACATGGACAATATTTCCTATTTTTAGATACATTTCATTAATATTTTCCATAATCTAGGATTTTTTAACATTAACTATATGAAAATTTAGAAAAAATTTCATTGTGACATATTTAAATTAATTGTTATATATTTTTTATGTAGTAAGCACGTGAAATTTTTTAGTTTCATAATATCCTATCATATTTAAAATACAATCATGCATAATTAACATTGATAATATATCCTTTGAATTGTGATAATAGGAATAATATAAATATTGGGTTTTAAAAAATATAATTGACACAGAGAAAGGACATGATGGCCTCAACCAATAAGATTATACCCTATAAAGCCCATCTATTAGAGCTTTTCATGGTGATATAATCTCTAGGATTTTCACCTAACTAACCCCAACATTAGTTCACAAAAATGAAGCATGATTGAAATCATTTAATGAATAATTTCATAATATTCATGGTGACGGACCAAGCCATGTACGTCAGGCCACCCAATGAAAGTCTCTAAATTGTGCACCATACTATTATGTATTTTTTTTGTTGCAATAAAGTGATATCTATAAATACTCCAATAATATGAATATTTATAATATATAATAGGGAATATTAATTCATATAGTTGTCACTTTTTAAATGATTCTATTTTTAATAAAATAAAAAATAAATTATATTTTCGGGTAATATTAAAATTCATCTAAGGGACTTATTATTATTATTAATTAATACATTTTTTAAATAGATGGTATTTTAATGAAATATGTCACACCATGACCTATCTATTTATTATTTTATTATTTTCTTGACGTTGGATAATTTTTTAGGGGTTCAGGGGAGTCTCTTTTTAGATTTTAGGGAATTATTAAAAAATGGTGTTTTGGGTTTTCCGGTGCCTGGTGCATAGTTAGAGCGCAGCCTAGGAACTGTGTTGCATTCCCACCTAAGAAAAAAAAATATTGAGATTCTATTTTTAATGATAATATTATTAATAATAAAATGGTATAATAAAAATATAAAAGTTTTTCTCTAACAAAAATATGGATAATTTTATTGATTTGAATGAGATTTTTTCAATGGGTTTTAGACCAGTGTGTAGGCACCGCATGGTTAGTTGAGACTGTGAAGACAGCCCGGGCACTGTTGTGACAGCTTCAGGATCAAACAAAATTTCACACACGGTTCGTGCACAGTCGCTAGATGCCTGCATGGACCGTACAGTTGCGTTTTCTATTAAAATTCTTATTAATAAAATGAAATTTTTTCTATTTGTTATTATCATTTATTTGTTATTAAAATTATTAATGACACTTTTAATATAAAAAATAAATTTTTAAATTTATTATTATAATCATTGTGATTACTAGTATTATTAGTTATTAGTTATTATTATTATTCCTATCTTTATTATTTAATTAAGGTTTATTTTTTTATTTTATTTTATCTTATCTTCTTCTTCTTTTTACCTTTTTTTTCTTTCTACTTTCTTATTTCATTCTTCTTCCATGATGTTTCTCCCTTGTTCTTCTTCTGTGGTGCACCTACAACTGTCAGCCTCCCTCGCAGTGCCTTTCCCGCCGGATCCCCCTATCCTGAAGTCGCACCTCCCTCAACCCTTCCCTTTACCAATCATCCTCCCATGACCCCATTTCCCCTCCTACCACAGGTTCCACAGATTGCACACTCAGACCCTGATCCCCTTCTTAACACCCAGTCGGTGAGGCCTCCTTCACCCAGACGACCAGCCTCCAGTGTGCCTCCCCTCAATCTGTGATGCACCGCCCAGACCACGCACCTACAGGCTGACCCCCTTCCAGCTGCGACGCACCTGGCGCACCTCTTGCTCAGCATGTGATGTCCGGGCTCTAGCTTCCCTGCCCTTCTCCGACCCTTCTGTGCCTCTTAAGCCCTTCCCTATATTTTTCATCCATCAGCCGTGAAGGCCACCTCCCACCTTTCCCCTTCCTTACAGCTGCCATCTGGTAGACCTCCCAACCATTTCCATGTCTGTGTGTCCTTCGGCGCTGCCCCACACCACGTCGACATCCTGTTGGAATTGAAAACCAAAAATTTGAGTCAAAGCTATCTGCGGCGTCATTTATTACTTGCAAATTTTTTTTCATGGGTCAACCTCCATTTATTTTCTTTGAATTAATTTAAATGCTTTGCATTTAAATATTTGGTATATCTTTGTACCGTCATAAATGCTCTTCATTTAATATTTTGGTCTTTCTTGTACCTTCATAGATTCTCTGTATTTTATGTTTTGGTCTTTCTTTGTACCAACATAAATTCTAGGCATTTAATGTTGTGGGTCTATAAATTGATGTAATTGTAGCCTGAAATTTCAATTGTGAAAATTGTGAAAAATTGTGAAGTTGTGTGAAATTGTGAAAAGATTGAAAGCTTCTTTGTGCTGTGTGCCAATTTTTCTTCCTCTTCCATTCTTCCTCTCATATTTCTCGGATTGTATAGACAAAAAAATGGTATCAGAGCCAACTTACCAAGATCCTCCAATTTTTTAAAGATGGCCGCAATCTAGCCGCAAGTTCCGAAGCTGTCTAAGGACAACTACAAAAGGTGGTGCATCCAAATGAAGGAGTTATTCGGGTCACAAGAACTATGGGAGATCGTTACCGATGGGTATGTTGTGCCCACTATGGCGGAAGAAGTTGCCTTCACGAATGAAGAAAAGGAGACCCTCAAAAATCAAAGAAAGAAAGACAACAAGGCGTTGTTCCTCCTCTATCAAGGGTTGGATGAATCAACGTTCGAAAAGATTGCCGAAGCAACATCAAGCAAGCAAGCTTGGCATATCCTTGCCACCATCTTCAAAGGTGTTGATCGAGTGAAGCAGGTACATCTTCAAACATTAAGAGCAGAATTTGAAGTAGCACATATGAAAGAAGGTGAGAGCATCTCTGATTATTTCTCAAGATTAATTGTTATTTTTAACAATTTGGAAAGAAATGGTGAAAAAGTGGAGGACATTCGAGTTATCGAAAAATCACTTCGATCTCTCACAACCAAGTTTGAGCATGTGGTTGTGGCAATCGAAGAATCAAAGGATTTGGAGAAACTGTCCATTGAAGAACTGATGGGGTCATTGAAAGTGCATGAACAGCGGATGCAAAAGAATACCGGTTCAACAATATAGCATGCCTTGGAGTCCAAGTTGACTCTAAAAGAACAAAATAATTGCCACACGCAATGAGGCGGTCATCGTGGAAGAGGAAGAGGGCGTTGATATTATCCAATCCATCAACAAAAGCAACAAAATCCTACCAGCTTTCATGGAAGAGGGAATGGTGGAGGACGATTCACGCATGGTCGTGGAAATGCAAAGAACATTCAATGCCACAACTGTAAGAAATTTGGGCATTATGCATCTGATTGTTAGAGCAAAGTGGATCATGATGAACGATCCAACTATGCTGAAGCATCTCATCATAAAGAAGAAGGTACCACACTCCTCCTCGCACAAGAAAAGGCATGTGAACGCCCCGATGTTTGGTATCTCGACACGGGTGCAAGAAACCACATGAGTGGAAACATACAACTGTTCGAGGAACTCACTGAAGAAGTTCGTGGTGACGTGAGTTTTGGAAACTCATCCAAGGTACCCGTGAGAGGCAAAGGTAAAATCAAAATCTATCTGATGAATGGAGAGTCTAATTACATTTCTAATGTGTATTACGTACCAAGTATGAAAAATAATATCATTAGTCTCGGACAACTTCTTGAGAAGGGGTATGTCATACACTTGGAAAATTCTCTTTTCTCTATAAGAGATGCTCACAGGAGACTTGTCGCTCAAGTCCAAATGGCGAAGAATCGCATGTTTCCGCTGCATATCAACAAAAAGGCCGAGGAGTGTCTCTTTGGGCTCATAAAGAATGACTCATGGAGATGGCATCTATGATTTGGACATCTGCATTTTAGTGGGCTTAAAATTCTATCCTCATCAAGAATGGTGCGCGGATTGCCAGCAATTGAAGTTCCAAATCATGTGTGTGAGGCGTGTACACTCGGCAAACAATAAAGGAACTCATTTCCATGTGGAGTGTCTAGAAGAGCAATGGAACCACTTCAGTTGGTTCATCCTGATATCTGCGGACCACTTGAAACACCGTCACTTGGAGGTAATAGATATTTTATTACCCTTATTGATGATTTCAGCAGAAAGTTGTGGGTGTATTGCATCAAAGAAAAATCTTCCGCTTTCACTATCTTTAAAACTTTTAATGCTCATGTTGAAACTGAAAGTGGCCACAGAATCAAAGTACTCAGATATGACAGAGGTGGAGAATATACCTCAAATGCATTTCAAGATTTCTGTAGGGAACATGGCATCAAACAACAATACACTGCAGTCTACACGCCACAGCAGAATGGAATTGCATAAAGGAAGAACCGCACCATCCTCGACATGAAGAGGACCATGCAAAAGGAGAAAGGCTTTCCAAAGAACTTCTGGGCATAAGTAGTGGCATGTTCTGCCTATCTTCTCAATCGATGCCCAACAAAGAGCGTTAGAAACATGACACCACAAGAGGCATGGAGTGGCTACAAACCGAGCGTAGCACACCTAATAATCTTCTGGTGTGTTGCCTACGCTCAAGTTCCAGAAGCGAGAAGAAGGAATATTGATGATCGTGGTGAAAAGTGCATCTTCATCGGCTACAGTAAAGAGTCTAAAGCCTATAAGCTCTAAAATCCACTAACCAATAAATTAGTGGTGAGTAGAGATGTGGTCTTTAGTGAGGAAGAATCTTGGAAATGGAATGACGAAGAACCAAACAAAGAGATTCCAGTCGAAACAGAAGATCCTAAAGAAAGGCATGATCATCAGGAGCAAACGCCAGCAACACCTTCCCCGAGCACATCATCAGTACACAGGAGTCCAGGAGGACATTCCATCACTCCTAAAAGGACTCCATCAAGTCAAAATTTGTCGAGCTCATCCTCACCCATGGCACCCATAAAAATGAAAAGATTAAGCGACATTTATGAACAAACTGAAGAGGTAAATCTTTTTGCCTGTATGCAGATCATGAGCCTCGGACGTTTCAGGAAGCCACAAGGGAAGAATGTTGGAGAATGGCTATGGGAGAAGAAATTCACGCCATAGAAAAAAATGACACATGGGAGATGACCACACTTCCTAATATCCAGAAATCCATTGGTGTCAAATGGGTGTACAAGATAAAGAGAAATGTTGATGGTGAAATCGATTTCTACAAGGCAAGGCTCATTGCAAAGGGGTACAAACAGAAGTATGGGGTGGACTGTGAAGAAGTCTTTGCTCCGTTTTCTCGCCTTGACACTGTGAGAATGATTATCTCTCTTGCTGTTCATCACAGTTGGATGATCTACCAATTGTATGTGAAGTCTGCATTCCTGAATGGAATTCTAGAGGAAGAGGTCTATGTAGACCATCCTGAAGGCTTTGTTATGCAAGGGGAGGAAGACAAAGTGTATCGACTGAATAAAGCTCTTTATGGGTTGAAGCAGGCTCCTCGTGCTTGGAATGCACGCATTGACAGCTATCTTCAAGAGAACGGCTTCACCAAATGTTCATATGAGCATGCAGTTTACATCAAGAAGAATGATCGTGGCGATATAATCATTGAATGCTTCTATGTTGATGATTTGCTGTTTACAGGGAATAGTCGACAGATGTTCAATGATTTCAAGAAGGCTATGTTCAAGGAGTTCGAGATGACTGACGGAGGTCTCTTGTCCTTCTTTCTGGGCATAGAAGTAAAGCAAAAACATGAAGCCATCTATATTTCTCAGAAGAGGTATGCTAAGGAGTTTCTTGAAAAATTCAACATGGCTAATTGCAATGCTGTAAACACACCTGTGGAAATGAGCTTAAAACTGACAAAAGATGGAAAAGGAAGAAGTGTTGACTCAACTCTCTTCAAAAGTCTAATTGGAAGCCCGAGGTATCTCACAATCACAATGCCTGATATTGTCTATAGTGTTGGGCTTCTAAGCAGGTACATGGAAGCACCAAAAGAGTCACACTAGTTAGAGGCAAAACGTATCCTCAGGTACGTTAAAGGAACAATGGATTTTGGTCTTTTTTATCCATACAATGAAGAAGCAAATCTGCATGGATACTCAGACAGTGACTGGGGAGGTGACCAAGATGAAAGAAAAAGCACCAGTGGGTATGTATTTTTTCTTGGATCGGCTGCTTTCACATGGAATTCAAGGAAGTAAAGTGTGGTTGCCTTGTCTACATGTGAAGCAGAGTACGTGGCGGCATCATCCACTGTTTTTGAAGGAATCTGGTTGAGAAATCTGCTGAAGGAGTTGTAGCATCCGTTGGATGGATCCACAGTGATATATGTGGATAACAAGTCGGAAATTGAACTTGCCAAAAATCCGGTGCCGCATGGAAGAAGAAAACATATTGATACCCGATTCCATTTTTTGTGAGATCATGTGAAGCAGAAAATGATAAAATTGGAATATTGTCATACCACGGAGCAGGTGGATGATATTTTCAAAAAGGCGTTACCGTCAGATGCATTCAAAAGACTCAGAACGATGCTCGGAATGATGCCGGTTTTGGTTTGAATGGGAGTGTTGGAATTGAAAACCAAAAATATGAGTCAAAGCTGCATGTGGCGTCATTTATTACTTGCACATTTTTTTCATGGGTCAGCCTCCATTTATTTTCTTTGAATGAATTTAAATGCATTGCATTTAAATATTTGGTATATCTTTGTACCGTCATAAATGCTCTGCATTTAATATTTTTGTCTTTCTTGTACCGTCATAGATTCTATGTATTTTATGTTTTGGTCTCTATTTGTACCAACATAAATGCTAGGAATTTAATTTTGTGGGTCTATAAATTGATTTAATTGTAGCCTGAAATTTCAATTGTGAAAATTGTGAAAAATTGTGAAGTTGTGTGAAATTGTGAAAAGCATGAAAGCTTCTTTGTGCTGTGTGCCAATTTTTCTACCTCTTCCATTCTTCCTCTCATATTTTTCGGCTTGTATAGCCAACACATCCGCTGTCCAGCCATCACTGGCCTTTTGTTGTGCCACCCACACCACTCCTGCACCGGCTGTGCCCTGACATCCCCTCCCCCAACCTCCAAGGAATATTCAGTGCAACTCCGCGTTTCTCAGGATCACTTTCTGGATATCGCTCGCATATCCTGCACTATGTGCCTCCGGCCTGACAGTGCATCACCCCACGGACCTGTTGTCCAGCCAGGCAGTCCATGCGCATCCCCAATTTATTATTCCCCAGTTATTTCACGGTGCCCATGACCCACTTTTCTGCACTTTCTGGTAGCCATTGTGCGCCTTTTCTTTTTACAAGTTTTTGATGTCGTTCCACATTTATTGCTTTTTCTAACCCCTGTCGGTTCATCTCATGCTCTTTTTCCAGTTATCACCCTCTTTCTGGCCACTTTCCCAACCAGCTACCCCTTTTCCGATCTCTCCCAGCTAGTGAACCTATCGCCCCTTTTTTATTGTAGTGCTGACACCTGCATCATTCGTTAGCATGGCTAGCTAGATGCTAAGTTCGCAACCGGACATGCGACAAATGCTCGCCACCTAAGGCAAGCGATGTGGGTTCATTTCAATTCGCATGCACTAAGGTTTTGTTGAGGCATGCATTTTCTTTTGTTTGATTTACTTTAAATTATCATTTCTGTGTTTTTACTTATCTTTGTAGTTGCAGCGTGTTGGCAAGGTTTTCTTTTTTTCGTGGTCCTACGATCATCATCTTATGTGTGCTTAAGCGTCGTGTGAGGTGGGTCGCTTTGTTGTGTTTGCTTTGCGAGTTGAGGTAGATCCCCCTCAACACTCGTCTTTAAATTTAGAATTTATTAATTGCTTCATATTTCAATGATTTAAATAAATGGGAAATAGTATTATATAATTTATTTTGTAATAATTTCTAGATGTAAACGAACCTATTTATTTTATACACTGCACTTGATTTATTTTCTTGATGAATAGGCACACTATAGTGAAATAATTCTGATTTGGGCTTTGAACATAATTCACAGATTTTCAATTTTGGTTATGATTTTTTGGTAAAAGTTTTCTTTTGATGTGTGAGAAAATGGTCTGGTTTCTATAGAGAAATGGTGTTTCTTTTAAAAGTTCTATCAGGCCCATTTGGCTCATTGATAAAATAAATTATTTTGGAAAACATTATTTGAGGTTACTCAGGGGTGATCTTTTTGTGTATGTTGATAGTGTGAGTTGTGTGTGGTGTGTGTGCATCATGACTGGTTGATTTACATTGCTGACTCACCCCCCCCCCTTTTATTACACGTGTTGACATGAGAGCCTAGCATAGTAAGTGAATTTTCTGTGAATGATTGATGCACTAGTTTAGATTGTGCATTAGCTAGTGTCTCATTGTAGAGAGGTGTTTTGTTATTATTACTATGGGATTGGTCCCCTCGATCAGGCCAGGTGGGGCAATGATCAGGCGTTTGGGTGTTATGATTCCATCGAGAGTAGACATTCCTTCAGGATGACTCACACGTGTAGTACATTCTGGGTTGTTCACAAGATCCTAGGTTTGACCCATGTCTTTTTGGCTCTCTGTCGCTAGCAGTGATGAATTTTGTAGTTGTATGTGTATCTACATTTCCCTTGTTTTGTACATACCATTTTTCATTTTTATGTGATGTTTTCTTGCAAAATTGGGACCTGGTTTTGACTAGTTTTCTGAATATGGTTCTCAAATTAAAGTGACTTGTTCTCTTTGTACAAATCTTAAAATGTAAAAAATCACATTCCATTTAAAAATTCTATTTGTACTAATGAAAATAACATATTTTTGAAAATAAATATGGGCAATGGTTCATGTTTTTTTTCATGTAAAATATTTATGAAAACCTATTTCTATAAATCGTAGCTCAAACTTGAAATTAGTAAATTCTTTATTTAATTGCAGGTTCATTGGGAATAGAATCAGTCAGGACTACCTAATGAGTTTTAATACTCATGCCTATAGTGTTTTCTTATTTTTAGTTTTTGTTGCAGGTTTGACTCGATCTCGTTCACCATGGGTGAGATATTCTTGTGGTTTGGTGAGTGACTCTTAGGATTGTGAGGAGTTTTGGTCTTGGGCAGGTTAGTGCATTGTTTTTTATCATTCTTTCGTTTTTTGTGTTCTTTATTTGTCATGCATTTTTCTACCCTTTTCTGGTTCATTATTTATTTTTCATTAGGTAAAATAATTCTCATTTGTACTCTGTTGATGCCCTGAGGCTTGTCGTTAGCCAGGAAGCATTAAGAATTCCTCTTGGGCCATGTTATGGATTGGATTGAGTGATCGTTTCAGGGTCAACCCGGGATGGTTCATTACAAAATGGTATTAGAGTAGTTCAAGTCTTGAGAAAACCTTGTTTTTCAGAGCACCCATCATTATTTAGAGTTTTCATGGTAGTTGGAGTCGAATTTTCCTGACTCGGGGCGCACTGATGAGAAGGACATCATTAACCCTTTCATGTTCTGAACCTCGAGTTACCATGGGCTGTTCGGGTTTGTCGATGACCATGATTCTTATGGTTTGTTTAGTATTGGGAAATGAAATGGGAGTCGTGCAGGTGACCTTTGTGAGCTTGCATGGGCTGGCAAGCCATGCGGAGTCAGAGATGTTTCCCTAGAATAGACTCTTTGATGGTGGCATGACTGGCTTATAGCCATCAACCATATGTCGGAGTCACCCATCGACACTAGTTTACCCGAGTGAATTGTTTGGGTCTTCTTTAATTCTAAAAAATGTTTGTAAAGTTTTATTGTGGGAGTTTTGAAATGTTTAATTTAAAATGGTAAGGACCATGTTTTGATCTCAATCCTTGTTTTCTAGTTCCTTAGTGTTCACCTCCAAAAAGGCTTGATGGATTACTAAGGTGCAGCTATGGGTGGTACATCCTTAGTAATTACTCCAGTTGATCAACCCATGGAATATGTCCTTGAGTTTCAAAAGTTGAACACTTCCCACTTTTATGAGAAAGAATATCCTCTTGAGGCAGAGGAGTGGTTGTGGATGATTGAGATGAACTTTTGTTATCTCATGCCGCCTGAGTCATTAAAGGTGGATTTGGATACCTTTATTCTTGAAGGTCCAACCTGGATGTGGTGGAAGTATGTTTCTCAATTAAATCCTCATGAAGATCTCACTTGGGAGTTCATTAATTCATTATTCATCCAATAATACTTCTCTGAGGTGACAAAGGTGAGAAAGAGGATAGAGTTGTGCGGTCTCAAGCAAGGTGTTGGATCGGTATTGGAATAATTTCATCATTTCCATGGAAAGGCTCCGTACGAACCAGTGTATGTTCAAAATGATCCCTTGAAAGCTCAGATTATGTCATGAGCTGCAATAGAAGATGGAAGAGTTCAATGCAATCACCTTCCCTGAAGTGGTGAGAAATGCTTTCCTCAATGAAGCTGAGTTAGTAGGGGGACTTGAGGTGGAGAATCCTCCTCCGGCCTTGAGAAGAAGTGCAGAGTATAGTGATAAGTAGAATGGGAAGCAGCCTGATGCTGGTGGAACTAGTAAAGGAATCAAGTGGAATTCAGATCTTCAATCATCATCCTCACCGCCTAATGCCTTGATATGTCACCAGTGCGGTAAGCGATGGAACAAGAGGCCGATGTGCCTAAATGCTCTATGACCCCGCCACGCCTGTGGGCACCCAGGTCAAGTGCAGCGATTCTTTTGAGATGTTTCCAAGAAGCTTGTTGAAGCCAGTTTTGGATCGTCAAATGTCACCCCATCCCGTCAGTAGGAGTAGGGTGATGTTTGTGGATTGGTTTAAGGATTCCTCTGTGTAGAGTTCTTTGGATTTAGTGGTCGTCTCTTGCAGTGTTATACGATTTTTATTTTCCTTCATTGGTAATAATAGTTCTTAACGAACCTCTTCGAAACCATTATTCTAATAGATGTGTGTTTGGTAAAATTCTAGTTCGTGTTTTATGACTGGGAATTTTTGAATCTTGACTGTGAGGCAGGAGATGCCTCATTCATCGATGCTCCATCCATAGGTCCTGGAGTGAAGTTGTCCTGTAGTCAGGAGAATCGTAGTGGTGAAGATGGTCCTTGGTTTAATATTGGTCTTTAGTTTGGCATGGTTTGTGTTCTTATGTGGGTGTGACGTCATTGAGGTAGTGGTGATGGTATTTTTGATGCTGAATTGGTTGGGCCCTTCCCTCCCCTGCCCTTGTGGTGGGGTTTTAGTACACATGGAAATATTTCACGTTTGGTTAATCTCAACATCCATTATGGTGGGGAGACCCATCACATGTCTCGTTGAATTTAGTTTGGCTTGTTTCCTATGGTGGGGAGTCTGTTCGGGTCTCCCCGTGTCATTATCAGAGTTTCATTTCAGGTTTCGTTTTGGTGGTGTTTAAAGTGTACGTGTTTTGAAGATAAGTTACATGTCATGTATTTGTTGTGTCTATTAAGATTAGTCAACTATAGGTGATTAAAATTTTGGAGGTGTGTGACACTTAAAGAGCTTCATCTTTGGGTCTAGATCTTGTTATGGATTTTCGGGGGGGGAAGCGTTTTGGTGGGGATAATTGTCACTCCCTGACTGGTCTAGAAATTATTTTATTATTTTCTTGATGTGGTATAATTTTTTTGGGGGTTCGAGGGAGTCTCTGTTTAGTTTTTTGCGTATTATTAAAAAAATGCATGTTTTGGGTTTGGTGATGCCTGACGCACGGTCAAAGTGCAGCCTTGGAACGGTGCGGATTTCCCACCCAGGAAAAATTAAATAATGAGATGCTATTTTTAATGATAATATTATTTATAAGAAAAAGGTATAATAAAAAATGTAAAAGTTTTTTTCTAATAAAAATAATAATTATTTTATTAATTTTAATGGGGGTTTTGCATTGGGTTTTAGACTAGTGCGCAGGCACCAGATGGTTAGCAGAGACCGTGCAGACAGCTCGGGCACTGGTGTGGTAGCTTCAGGATTGCACAAAATTTTACGCACGGTTCGCGCACAGTTTCTAGAGTCGTGCACGGACCACATAGTTTCATTATTCAAATAAATTTTTTATTAATAAAATGAAATTTTTGTTATTAGTTATTATCATTGCATTGTTATTAAAATTATTAATGACACTTTTAACATAAAAACTAAAATTGTAAAATTTATTATTATGATTATTAGGGTTACTAGTATTATTAGTTATTATTATTATTATTATATTTATTATTTTATTAAGGGTTTTTTATCTTATATTCTTCTTCTTTTCCTGCCCCTTCTTTTTTTCTTGCTTATTAATTATTTCATTCTTCTTCCACATGGTTCCACCCTTGTTCTTCCGTGCGGCACCTACAACCGCCGGCCTCCCTTGCATCACCTTCCCAGCTGGATCCCCCTGTCCCGACATCGTTCCTCCCTTAGCCCGGACCTACACTGATCATCTTCTGATGACCCATGTTCCCCTCCTACTGTGTGTGCCCCTAAGGGCACGCTCATACCCCGCTCCCCTGCCCAACACCTAGCCGGCACGGCCTCCTCCACCCTGTCGATCGGCCTCCTGCGTGCCTCCCCTCATCTTGCACTACACCACCCAGACCACACACCAAGAGGATGACCCCCTTCCTGCCGCGATGCACCTGGCGCACCTCCTTCTCAGCTTCTGACGTCCAACCTCCGGCTACCCTCTAACACCCCGAGATTTTATGAAAAATAATCTTTTAATTTCATTGATGTATTGTTTTGTACGCTACACCAAAATTAACTTGTGTTATATGAAACACCTTATTAGCTTTTATTATACGCAAACGCTGTTTTTGGCTTCTGTTGCACACAAGAGCAACCTTCCTCAATAGCTTGTGTTGTACGCAATACTGAGTTTCACTAAACAACGATATATTGTTATAATATTATTATGAACTTGCTGTTATGAATAGTAGTAACTAAATTTTGAATTTTATGACATTATAATTCATCTTAAACATTTTATAGAACATCGTATGAGAACAAAATATATGTTTTCAGATAAAATAAGTATTTTTCAAAAAATACAGTTTTGCCGCCTTTTGATGGTGCACCCACATTAAAAATGGTTTTTGACAAGTTTAAAAGTTAAATTTTAAAAAATAAATTTTTTTTTTGGAATCAGGGTATAAAAATTTACTTTAAATAAATTTTTGATATTTTTCTGATAAGTTTCTTATTCTGATGAATAGTAAAATACACTAAATTTTAAATAAATTTTTTTTCATCAAGATAATTTATATGGTTAAATAATAATATTGAATGGTTTTAAAGTATTAATAGAATATATTTTTACCATTTAATATAATTTTCGTCATTATCATTAATTTTACTTTGAATTCATAGGTTAAATCATTTCAATCTTTTGCAATGTTTTAAACAAAAACCCGTGTTTTTCGACAACGGGATTAATTTTAAATTAAATACTACAACTTCTGTGTTTTGAATTTGGAAAAATGGATTCCATATTTGGAATCATTAGGTCCAAATTATGTTAATAAGATACTTTTTATTTTTAGGCATTATAAATAGTAACTACAGTAAATTTTATTTATCATAGTTAAAGGTAAATGGGGTAATTAAGGGTAAATATAATATTATAAAATTTCTCTAACACTTGTCTTAATATAATTGGATGATTATATTTTTTCCTAAATCAAACTTGGGTCGAAATGGAATCTAATGGAACCCACTTGTATTTGATTAAGACCTTTGATTTATTTTATTTAATGGAAAGTGAAATATGTCTCACTCAAACTTTAGTAATTAGATTATTTTTAATATAAGGTTATACAGAATATAGATTCAATTATAAATACTCGTTTGAAATATTACATGTTTTTATTTATCATGGAAATTTATTTGTATGTTTTTAAAAAGTATTTAATTATTTTAAAATCTTATACATTAATGATGCATAAATTAATTATTTAGTGAAAAATCAATAATATAGTTTTTATTAAAATAATAATACCTATCAAAAGGACCAAAACATTTACCAAACCTTATTGGTCGAGTATATCTATACGCTAAGAATCCAAGGGAAGATATTTGGACCATTTGGAGACTTTTAAAACAGATTAGGACATTTATATTATTTTATTTCAAATGATGTCAAAGATGTCACCTTCATAATTTAATAAATATAATAATTTAAATGTTGTGATTTTAAGATGATAAATTCGAGTAATGTTTTTTTATGAAAGGTATTATATTTATATTAATCATGGGATTTTATTTTTAATTTTTATGCATCAAATAATTATATTAAATAATTATACAATTATGTTGTAGTAATTATTTTATTAAGAGAAATACCAAATAAATGGTTTTAAAAATATTAAAATAAATAATATATGAACAAATTAATGTAATCCATGAATTTTTTAGATTAATATGACTTTTTAGGAATCTATTAAATGGTTTTTTTAAATATATATATTTTGTGGATTTTATTTAAATTCAAATAAATGAATAGTGTCGAAAATGACACTATTTTTATTTTATAAAAATAACATATTATAAAATTGTTTAAAAATAACAAAAATATTTAAAATTTATAAGTGAAATTTATATGGTCTAAAATGTCACAAAGTATCCAATTATCGAAAATTAATAAAACATAAGTAATTATTAATAATAATTTAAAATTTAGAATATTATTACCACCAATAAAATTAAATAGATTAAATAAGGATAAATCATGTTGATAAGGTTTAAAATAAATTACCAACATGTCTAAATATTATTGGTTGATGATATTAAAACCCTATCTCGTCTAATATTCATATTTGAGTCATTTTTGGAGGTTTTTAAGCGGGTTTTGAGTTTATTATAAATTAATATTTTAGAGGTTTCCTAAAGTGCCCCTCTCTTCTCTTATAAAATGGCACCTCCTCCCTCTCCCCCTCACACCACTTTGAGCCTTAATGATTAGAAAACCCCTACCAATTTATCTTCTCCACTTCCCTAGAAACATACTAGAGGTTCTGGTCTTCTTCAAAGACCGTATTTAGTGCCCTAAGAGGAGGTTTAGAAGAGGCCTGTCAAAGAAGAGGTAATATCCTTTACCGATTCTTTCATATTCATTTCTTCTTCTACTTCCTCTTATTTTGTGGTTTTATAATAAATTAATAACATCAGTATCACTCATATACTGATATGTTATTATAAATATGAACCAAACCTATTTCACTTTCTATCCATCCTACAGAAAATGAAATCACCACGCATGCATACGTATGGAATATCGTCTCCACGCTGTGGTGTAATTTGTTTTTCCACCCCCACCTTACGTGGATCGGTATAATGGTGGTAATAATAACTATATATGATTATTATAAATTGATACTAATTCTGAGATATTATATAATCCACTCCAATACCATTCAACAGTTATGGGAATGATATCGTCACTCATGTGTACGTACAGATTACCGTCTCCACGACACGGTGAGATTCATTCTCCATGTTAACCATTCCTGAATGATTATAAAGTATATATATAATAATTATGAAATTTATGACATAGTAATGCTATTGGGTTTATATATATATATATGTAATCTACTTACTTCCATTCAATTCAATAAGGAAAATGAAAACAACGTTCATGCGTACGTACGGTCTACTGTCTCCATGAACGGTATATTTCATTTCATTTAGATATCTATTATATACATATATATCATGAGTATATATGATATATAAATCATGTTTTACATTATTTAAGTTATTATATAATGATATAAGTAATAATAAAATCAAGAAAAACAAGTCCAAACACATACAATAAATGATACGATTTTACCCAAACCACTGCTTTAATGTGGAATTGTCAAATACACGAGTAATATAAAGTTATGAGTGAATCATATATGATATCATAAATATTATTATGGTTCTTTTAAAAGATAATAATATTTTTAAACCCACTATATACGAGTCTCGAAAACATATAGAAGAAATTAGACATAAGGTAAGGGAAAATCTCGAAAACTCATTTTTATTCGAGATTGTATATACTTCAGCATTTACTAGGGAATATTTATCATCCACATCCATGTTTCCTCAATATGTAATATTATTTCTATCCTAATACAAATTTTGAAATCCAATTTTACCAATTGGTAAATTTTTAGTAAAAGATATGGAAAATAATCTTTTTTCATTTTCAGTACAAGATTCTTCTTTACTTTTTCGACCAAAGTACGAGAAAAATGTTTTTTTAACTTATATGGAATTAATGGATTGTTATGATTTCATAGAAAATTATTTCCATGAAGATTTTATTACATGTTTTAAAGTTTATATTCTATTGACTTCTTGTATTTTAAAATTTTATGAAATGTTGAGAAAGGAAAAATGTTTATGAAGTAAAAAGGATATTTTCCTCAAGAATGGAATTCAAGTGTTTTATAAAAATAATTTTCCATCTAAGATAATATTTGGTTATGTTTCTATCCCTATTATTACATTGATTTGATTATGTTATGATGGAATTATTTTTATGAAGTCCTCTATCGTATTTGGATTATGTTATGATGGCATGATGTTTAAGAATCCCATTTTTAATACATGGGTTATGCTATGATGTATGATTTATGATTTTGTGGGAAACATAAGAATGGTTTAATTATAAGAAGGGTAGGACCTATATCTCCCTCCAATTCATTGGTTAATGATTTATATCTCATGAGATAGACATGGCTGGAACGGCAAGTAAAATCCGGGTCAGTAATACAATGATGTAACGACAAGTAAACCCAGTTCAGTAATGGACTTTGTCACTACAATGGTCTTGGAAGAAATGCAATTATGGTAAAAAAAAGTACCCTGAACATCAAGATTTGGGTCTCTATAGTTGATATCAGAGCAAAGGTTTAGTTAATAATTGGAAACTAGTATGCAAAAACATTAAAAATATCCATAGAGATATTTCTATGGTATGTCTAGGGATGTCGCTAAGGTTAAGTATAAGTATAGGGTATAGTCCTAGAATTATGGTAATGATCTTCGAATTAAACCTAAGATGTTAGATATTGAAGGTACTCCCCATTTATTATGTTATTTTTCTTGTATGATTTTTTCCTCTCACACTATTCTTTTTGGGTTTTAGAAAATGGCTGGAAACTGGAAGATTCACAATAATGGAGGATATGATAGAAAATGGAATGATATTCTTCATGGGAAACAAAATGAAATTGGATTTGGAAGTCCAAACATCATTATTATGCCTAATCATCAATCTCATAATATGATCAATAATATCAACTTTGGTAAGTTTCCTAACTCAGCCAATAAGAGAAAGACGGATTTTAATGATGATAATAGAGGAAAGAAAGTTCCCCCATGTAAGTCATGTGGGAAAAGGAATCAAGAAGAATGTTTAAAATGAACTGGAAGATGTTTGGGGTGTGGAAAAGGAGGACACAAATTCAGTAATTGAAAGGGAAAAGGTCTAGTTAACCCCATGAACAAGGGTAATGGTATTGATAGGACATCAATAACGGTTAAATGTTTTAAATGTGGAATGTATGGGCATTATGCAAACCAATTACCTAAGGGAAAATCTCATGAAGAGAATCATCATGGTCATATGAATAATATTTATGTTGATGATGATGAATATACTACAAATGATATATGAGATGAAAGAAGTGTTGAGGAATAAAATGATGAATCTCAATCAATGGTTTAAGAAGGTAGTGGAATTATTGTATGTTTGTCATGAGTTATGTTGTGTAGGTAATTTAATTGTACTACGGAATAAAGAACAATCTAAGGATTGTTACACTATTGTTTTTCCTGAATTATTTGAAAGTATTTGTTGAATGGTACCGGTAACTATGAAAGGTTATTTAGATATTTTTGGAAAGTAGATGATATGTGCATAATGAAGGGATTAGTAGATAATGAGATGTTTTATTGTATCGAGGAGCTCATGACTGATATAAGGACAATGTGATATCATGTTTTGATAATATTGAAATTTTGGGATTTTTGGTTGTGGAAAGAGTTAACTTTTTTAGCATTCATGTTTTCAAAAAGATTATATGGTTATTCATGTTTCAAGATAATAAATAATTAAGGTATTCACATGTCTGGAATGTGACAAACAAGATATATTTTATGATATATGGGGGATGAATTATGGTATTTACATGCTTGGTAGATGACCTCTCTAGTAATATTTCTCATTATACTATGAGATTGGACTAGAGTATTTTGGATAAGCCTAATGATTGGAATGGATTAAGTTGGAAATAAGATAATTTTGTTTAAGGCTATAACATTTTTTTGATATTATTTCTAAAATGTTATAATAGTAATGTTTTGGAAAAAAGGACAACCTGTAGGATGGGGACAACCCGTCGCGTCGGACAAGGTTGCGGGAATCGAACCCACAATTGAAGTGTGATAGGCCTTTATCACGTACCTTTGGATTACAAGAAGTACCTAGTTTGTATAAATTAGTTTTATTTTATTAATTGGTATGATAGATGAAGTATAAGTCCATTTTTGGAACCATATACAATTAATCTCACCATAGATGGACTTATGTATATAACTATTGAAAACCTTATGATTGAGACACATCGAATGACCTATCATTCTATTGCATGATCTGCTAACACTTCATGGAAGACAAATTCAACTTCATTTAATTAAGAGATGAAGTGGAAATTGTTCAATGCACGAACAACAATGAGGTTGTACGAAAATCAAGTATGTATTTCTTTTAATTCAAAAATTCTTCAACATTAGGGAAATGATCTTGAAAACCTAAAATGTTGTCCAATTGCCCTCATATCTGATGAATCAGATGGTACCTTAGATCATCAAAATTTTATGGCTTTGTGATTGTTGGATTTCTCATAGTCATGTTCTCTACCACTCTCAATCAGAATTTGATGGTTATATTTCTCTTCCATGTCCATATTTTCACATATGTTCTCATATGTGGAAACCTAGTGATTAGTTATTTTGGGTAACCATTAAATTTCATACATTAGTTTTTAAAGTTATGTTTTGGTATTCCTCTTTATGATGTGGGTTTATTTTAAATAAACTTTCAAGTAGTAAACCATTTATAACCCCGACGAATTTCAAGGGTGAAATTCATTTTAAGTGGGATAGAATGTAACACCTCGAGATTTTAGGAAACATATTATTTTAATTTCATTGATGTCTTTTGTTGTATGCTACACCAAAATTATCTTGTGCTATACGCAACACATTACTAGCTTGTATTATACGCAAACACTATTCTTGGCTTGTGTTGCACACAAGAGAAACCTACCTCAACAGCGTATGTTGTATGCAATACTAAGTTTCACTAAACAATGATATATTGTTATAATATTATTATGAACTAGACATTATGAATATTATTAAATAAATTTTTAATATTATGACATTATAATTGATCTTACACATTTTATAGAACATGGTATAAGAACAAAATAATTTTTTCGCCTAAAATAAGTATTTTTCAAAAAATGCAGTTTTGCCACCTTTGGTGGTGTACCCACTTTAAATATAGTTTTGACATATTTATAAGTTGAATTTGACAAAATAATTGTTTTTTGGAATCAGGATATAAAAATTTACTTTAAATAAATTTTTGATATTTTTCTGATAAGTTTCTTTTTTGATGAATAGTACAAATACGCTAAGTTTTAAATAAAAACAAATTCCTTACATCAAGATAATTTATATGGTTAAATTATAATATTGAATGGTTTTAATGTATAAATAGAATAAATATTTACCATTTAATATAATTTATGTAATTATCATTATTTTTACATTGAATTTGTAAGTTAAATCATTTCAATCTTTTGCAATGTTTTAATCAAAAACATGTGTCTTTCGACAACTGGATTAATTTTAAATTAAATACTGCAACTTTTGTGTTTTGAATTTGGAAAAATGAATTCCATATTTGGAATCATTAGGTTGAAATTATGTTAATAAGATACTTTTTATTTTTAGGTATTATGAATCGTAACTACGTTAAATTATATTTACCCTAGATAATGGTAAATCAGGTAATTAAGGGTAAATATAATACTATAAAATTACCCTAAATATGTCTTAATATAATTGGATGATTATATTTTTTCCTAATTAATACTTTGGTCGAAATGGAATCTAATTTAACCCAATTGTATTTGATTAAGACCTTTTATTTATTTTATTTAAAAGAAAGTGAAATATGTCCCACTCAAACTTTAATAATTATATAATTTTTATTATAAGCTTATACAGAATATAAATTCGATTATAAATACTAATTTTAAATCTAAAATATTTTTCTTTATCATTGGAATTTTATTTTCAATTTTTTAAGAAATATTTTCTTACCTTAATAGCTTATACATTAATGATGTAGAAATTATTTATTTAGTGAAAAATCAATAATATTGTTTTTATTAAAATAATAATACCTATCAAAAGGACTATAAAATTCCCCAAACCTTATTGGTAGCGTATCTCTATACCCTAAGAATCCAATGTTAGATTTTTGGACCATTTAGAGCCTTATAAAACAGATTAGGACATTTATATTATTTTATTTTAAATGATGTCAAAGATGTCACCTTCATAATTTCATAAATATAACAATTTAAATGTTTTGATTTTAAGATGATAAATTTGAGTAAAAATATTATTATAAAAGGTATTATATTTATATTCATCATAGGATTTTATTTTTAGTTTTTATGCAACAAATAAGTATATTAAATAATTATACAAAAATGTTGTAGTAATTATTTTATTAAGAGAAATACCAAATAAATGGTTTTAAAAATATTAAAATAAATAATATATGAACAAATTAATGAGTTCCATGAATTATTTAGATTAATATGACTTTTTATAAATCTATTAA
The DNA here is from genome assembly GCA_963277665.1 of Viscum album. Classification (NCBI taxonomy): domain Eukaryota; kingdom Viridiplantae; phylum Streptophyta; class Magnoliopsida; order Santalales; family Viscaceae; genus Viscum; species Viscum album. The sequence goes on along the minus strand of OY728131.1, from coordinate 1,211,213,665 downwards.
ATAGTTTTTTTAAAATATATTTTTTGTGGAATTTATTTAAATTCAAATAAATGAATAGTGTCAAAATTGACACTATGGTTATTTTATAAAAATAAAACATTATAAATTTATTTAAAAATCACAAAAATATTTAAATATTATAAAATGAAATTTATTTGGTCGAAAATTTCCTAAATAATCCCATTATAGAAAATACACAACACATAAGTAATTATTTAAAACAATTTAAAATTTAGAATATTATTACCACAAATAAAATTAAATAGATTAAATAAGGATAAATCAAGTTGATAAGGTTTAAAATAAATTACCAACATGTCTAAATATTAGTGGTTGATGATATTACAACCCTATATCATCTAATATTCTTATTTGAGTAATTTTTTGTGGTTTTTAAGTGGTGTTTGAGTTTATTATAAATTAATATTTTAGATGTTTCCAAAAGTGCCCCTCTCTTCTCTTATAAAAGGGCACCTCCTCCCTCTCCTCCTCCCACCACTTTGAGACTTCAAGATTGAAAAAACCCTACCAATTTCTCTTCTCCACTTACCTATAAACATAATAGAAGTCCTGGTATTCTTCAAAGACCATCTTGAGTGCCCTAAGAGGAGGTTTAGAAGAGGCGTATCAAAGAAGAGGTAATATCCTTTACCAATTCTTTCAAATTCATTTCTTCTTCTAAATCCTCTTATTTGGTTGTTTCATAATAAATTAATAACATCAGTATCACTAATATATTGATATGTTATTATAAATATGAACCAATCCTATTTCACCTTCTATCCATCCTACGGAAATGAAATCACCACGCGTGCGTACGTACAGAATATCGTCTCCAAGGTGTGGTGTAATCTATTTTTCCACCACCACCTTACTTGGATGGGTATAATGGGGGAAATAATAACTATATGTGATTATTATAACATTATTCTAATTATGAGATATTATATAATCCACTCCAATACCATTCAACAGATATGATAACGATATCGCCGCTCGTGTGTATGAACGGATTACTGTCTCCACGACGCGATGAGATTCATTCTCCATGTTAACCATTACAGAATGACTATAAAGTATATATATATATACATAATCATTAAATTTATTAAATAATAATGATATTGGGTTTATATATATATATATATATGTACATATATATATATATGTAATCTACTTACATCCATTCAATTCAATAAGGAAATGAAAATAGCCTTTATACGTAAGTTCGGTCAATCGTCTCCATGGACGATGTATTTCATTTCAATTATCTATCTATTATATACATATATATCATGAATATATATGATATATAAATCATTTTTTACATTATGGAAGTAATTATATCATGATATAAGTAATAACAAAATCAAGAAAAACAAGTCCAAACTCATACGATAAATGATACGATTTTACCCAAACCACTGCTTTAACGTAGAATTGTCAAATGCACGGGTAATATAAATTTGTAAGTGAATCAGATATGACATCATATACATTTTTATGGTTTTTTTTCAAGTTAATAATATGTTTAAACCCACTATAAATAAGTCTCATAAACATACGGATGAAATTGGACATAAGGTTAGGGAAAATTTCGAAATCTCATTTTTATCCGAGATTGTTTATACTTCAGCATTTACTGGGGAATATTTATCATCCACATCCATGTTTCCTCAATATGTAATATTATTTATATCCTCCTACAATTTTTAAATCCAATTTTACTTATTGGTGAATTTTTAGTAAAATATATGAAAGGAATCTTTTTTCGTTTTCAGTACGAGATAATTTTTTACTTTTCCGACCAAAGTATGTGAAGAATGTTTTTTTAACTTATATCACATGAATGGACTGTTTTGATTTCATAGAACATTATTTCTATGAAGCTTCCTTTACAAGTTTTCAGGTTTATTTTAAATTAACTTGTTTTAGTTTAAAATTGTATGACATGTTGAGAAAGAAAAAATGTTTTTGAAGTAAAAAAGGATATTTTCCTCAAGAATGGAGTTCAAGTGTTTTAAAAAAAATATTTTCCATATAAGATAATATAGTTTTCTGTTTCTATCCCTATTATTACATTGATTGGATTATGTTATGATGGAATTATTTTTATGAATTCCTTTATTGTATATGGATTATGTTATGATGGCATGATGTTTAAGAATTCCATTTTTATTACATGGGTTATGCTGTGATGTATGATTTATGATTTTGTGGAACACATAAGAATGGTTTCATTATGATATGGGTGGGACCTATATCTCTCTCCAATTCATTGGGTAAAGATTTCTATCTCATGAGATAGACATAGCTAGAACGTCATGTAAAATCTGGTTCAGTAATACAGGGCTGGAATGGCAAATAAACTCAGTTCAGAAATGGACTTTGTCCACTATGATGGTATTGGAAGAAATGGCTTGGCTACTATGGAAATAATATCATGTGCTTAATGGATGACACAATTACATGTTTTATTCATATGCTATTTTATCATGATTAATGTTCCTTTATGATATATGCCTTACGTACTGCCAATATTTATTTCATAACCCAATATTTTGATCTTTAAACTTTATGTGAATGTTTTTTTAAGTTAAAATGTATATGATATTTTTTATTTTCACCATGCTTGCCCTTACTGAGTACTTGAGCTCACCCTTTATATTTTTTCTATTCCCCACGATTTAAAGAAAGATTTTAGATAAGAAAACAAAAGGGGAAGATCGTTATGGAAGATGTTGAAGATCTTTCACCTTGAATAGAAGATTATGTTCCATGTTTTAAAAAACACTAAACTAATACTATCCTTTGGTGTTTTTATATGTATTAAGTATTTCGAAAAAGTAATGTAATTTCCATGTACGTTAAGTTTTGGGTCTCTATAGTTGGTATCAGAGAAAATATTTAGTTAACCTTCTTAAACTAGGATGAGAAAACATTAGAGAGATCCCTAGAGATATTTCTAAGGTATGTCTAGGGATGTCCCAAAGGTTAAGTATATGTATAGATTATAGTCCTATAATTACGGTAACAATCGTAGAATTAAACCTAAGATGTTAGATATTGAAGGTACTCTCCATTTATTATTTTATTTTCCTAGCATGATTTTCCCTCTCACACTATTCTTTTTGGGTTTTAGAAAATGGATGGAAACTAGAAGATTCACGATAATGGAGGATATGATGGACAATGGAATGATATTCTTCATGGGAAACCAAATGAAACAGGATTTGGAAGTCCAAATATCATTATTATGCCTAGTCGACAATCTCATAATATGATCAATAATATCAACTTTGGTAAGTTTCTTGACTCATCTAATAAGAGAATGATGGAGTTTCATGATGATCATAGAGGAAGGAATGTTCCCACATGTAAGTCATGTGGGAAGAGGCATCATGGAGAATGTTTCAAAGGAACTAGAAGATGTTTTGGGTGTAGAAAAGGAGGACACAAAGCCAGTAATTGCAAAGGAAAAGGTTCAGTTAACACCATGGACATGGGTAATGGTATACCTAAGACATCAACAACGGTTTAAGGTTTTAAATGTGGAATGTACGAGAATTATGAGAATCAATTACCTAAGGAAAAATCTCATGAAGAGAATCAACATGGTCGTATAAATAGTATTTATGTTGATGATGATGATGAAGAGACTACAAATGATATATGAGATGAAAGAAGTGTTGAGGAATAAATTGATGAATCTCTGTCAATAGTTTAAGAAGGAAGTGGAATGATTGAATGTTAATCAAGAATTATGTTGTCTAGTTAATTTAATGGTACTATAGAATAAAGAAACATCTTAGGATTGTTACACTGTTGTTTTTTCTAATGTATTTGAAAGTATATGTTGAATGGTACCAGTAACCATGAAAGGTTATTCAGATATTTTTGGAAAGTAAATGATATTCGCATAATGAAGGGATAAGGAGATAATGAGATGTTTGATAGTATTAAGGAGCTCATGAATGATATAATGACAATGTGATATCATGGATTGAGAATATAGAAATTTTGGGATTTTGGTATGTGGAAAGAGTTAACTTTTGATAGAAATTATGTTTTCACATAGATTATATGGTTATTCATGTTTTAAGAGAATATATAATTAAGGTATTCACATGTCTAGAATATGACCAACAAGATATATATTATGGTATATGGGGAATAAATGATGGTATTTACATGCTTGGAAGATAACCACTCTAGTAATATTTTTCATTATACTATGAGATTGGACAGAAGTATTTCGGATAAGCCTAAAGATTGGAATGGATTAAGTTGGACATAAGATAATATTGTTTAAGGCTAGAACGTTTTTTATATATTATTTATGGAATGTAATAATAGTAATGTTTTAGAAAAAATGACAACCCGTCAGACGGGCGGCAACCCCTCATGTCGGACAAGGTTGTAGGAATCGTACCCACAACTATAGTGCGACAAACCTTTATCACCTACAATTGGCCTATAGGAAGTCCCTGGTTTGTAGAAGTTATTTTTATTTTATTAATTGGTATGATAGATGAAGTATAAGTCCATTTTTGGAACCATATATGATTAATATCACCATATATGGACTTATGTATATAACTATTTTGAACTATATGGTTGAGAAAGATGGAATGACCTATCATTCTATCACATGATCCGCTAACACTTCACGAAAGAAAAATTCAACTTCATTTATTTAAGAGATAAAGTGAAAATTGTTCAAGGCATGAAAAATAGTGAGGTTGTACCAGAATCAAGTAAGTATTTATTTTAATTCAAAAATTCTTCAAGATTAGGGAAATGATATTGAAAACAAAAAATGTTGTCCTATTTACCTCGTATCTGATGAATCAGATGGTGCCTTAGATCATCACAAATTTATGGATTTGTTATTATAGGCCTTTTCATTGTCATATTATCTACAACTTTGTATCAGAATTTGTTGGTTAGATTTATCTTCCATATCCATATTTTCACCTATGTTATTCTATTTGGAAACCCAGTGATTAGTTAATTTGGATAACCGTTATGTTTCGTACTTTATTTTTTAAAGTTATGTTTTGGAAATCTTTTTTACGATGTGGGTTTATATTATAGAAAATTTCAAGTAGTAAACCATTTATAACCCCAACGAATTTCAAAGGAGAAATTCATTTTAAGGGGGGTAGAATGTAACACCCCAAGATTTTATGAAAAATATTCCTTTAATTTAATTTTTTGTCTTATTTTGAATGATACATAAAAATTTGATTGTGCTATATGCAACACCTTATTAGCTAGTATTATACGCAAACACTATTTTTGGCTTGTGTTGCACACAAGAGAAACCATCCTCAATAGCGTGTTTTGTACGCAATACATAGTTTCACTAAACAATGATATATTGTTATAATATTATTATGAACTAGCGGTTATGAACAGTAGTAACTAAATTTTGAATTTTATGACATTATAATTCATCATAAAAATTTTATAGAACATGGTATGAGAACAAAATAAATTTTTCGGCTAAAATAAGTATTTTTCAAAAAAATGCAGTTTTACTGCCTTTTGATGGCACAACCACTATAAATATAGTTTTTACATGTTTACAAGTTTAATTTGACAAAATAATTTTTTTTGGAATGTGGATATAAAAATTTACTTTAAATAAATTTTTGATATTTTTCTGATAAGTTTCTTATTTTGACGAATAGTAAAAATATTCTAAATTTAAAATAAAAACAACTTTTTCCATCAAGATAATTTATATGGGTAAATTATAATATTGAATGGTTTTAAATTATAAATAGAATATATTTTTACCATTTAATATACTTTATGTCATTAGAATTAATTTTAAATTGAATTCATAGGTTAAATCATTTCAATCTTTTGCAATGTTTTAAACAAAAACCTGTGTTTTTGGACAACAAGATTAATTTCAAATTAAATACTACAACTTTTCTTTTTTGAATTTGAAAAAATGGATTCCATATTTGGAATCAGTAGGTACAAATTATGTTAATAATATTCTTTTCATTTTTAGGAATTATGAATAGTAACTACGGTAAATTTTATTAACCATAGTTAAAGATAAATCGTGTAATTAAGGGTAAATATAATATTATAAAATTACCATAACAGTTGTCTTAATATAATTGGATGATTATATTTTTCCCTAAATCATACATGGTTCTAAATGGAATCTAATGGAACCCACTTGTATTTGATTAAGACCTTTTATTTATTTTATTTAAAGCAAAGTGAAATATTTCTCACTCAAACTATATTAATTAGATTATTTTTAATATATTTTATACAAAATAAAAATTCTATTCTAAATACTAATTTGAAAGATAAAATTTTTTTATTTATCATGGTAATTTATTTGTAATTTTTTAATAAATATTTACTTATCTTAATAGCTTATACATTAATGATGTAGAAATTATTTATTTATTGAAAAATCAATAATTTAGTTTTTATTAAAATAATAATACCTATAAAAATAACTAAAAACATGAAAAAAAAACCTTATTTTTAGAGTATATATATACCCTAGGAATCCAAGGGTTGATTTGTGGACAATTTGGAGCCTTATAAAACAGATTAGGACATTTATTTTATTTTATATTAAATGATGTCAAAGATGTCACCTTCATAATTTAATAAATATAACAATTCAAATGTTCTGATTTTAAGATGATAAATTCTAATAAAATATTATTATGAAGGTTATTATATTTATATTAATCATAGGATTTTATTTTTAATTTTTATGCAACAAATAATTATATTAAATAATTATACAAAAAATGTTGTAGTAATTATTCTATTAAGAGAAATACCAAATAAATGGTTTTAAAAATATTAAAATAAATAATATATGAAAACATTAATGTGATACATGAATTGTTTAGATTAATATGACTTGATAGGAATCTATTAAATATTTTTTTTGAAAATATATTTTGTTTGGATATTATTTAAATTCAAATAACTAAATAGTGTCAAAATTGACACTATTATTATTTTATAAAAATAACATATTATTAAATTGTTTAAAAATCACAAAAATATTTAAAAATTATAAAATGAAATTTATATTGTCTAAAATGTAATATCTTATTCAACTATGTAAGATTAAAAACACATAAGTAATTATTTATAAAAATTTAAAATTTAGAATATTATTACCACAAATAAAATTAAATAGATTAAATAATGATAAATCAAGTTGATAAGGTTTAAAATAAATTTCCAACATGTCTAAATCATATTGTTTGATTCTATTAAAACCCTATCTAATCTAATATTCTTATTTGAGTCATTATAGGTGGTTTTCAATTGGGGATTGAATTTATTATAAATTAATATTTTAGAGTTTTCCAAAAGTTCCCCTCTCTTCTCTTATAAAAGGGCACTTCCTCCCTCTCCTACTCACACCACTTTGAACCTTCAATCTTAGAAACCCATTCCAATTTCTATTCTTCACTTCCCTATAAACAAACTAGAGGTCTTGGTATTCTTCAAATACCAACTTGAGTGCCCTAAGAGGAGGTTTAGAAGAGGCGTGTCAAAGAAGATGTAATATCCTTTACCGATTCATTCAAATTCATTTCTTCTTATACTTCCTCTTATTTTTTTGTTTAATGATAAAGTAATAACATCAGTATCACTCATATACTTATATATTATTATAAATATGAACCAATCCTATTTCACCTTCTATTAATCCAATGGAAAACAAAATCACCATGCGTGCATACGTACGGAATATCGTCTCTACACCGTGGTGTAATCTGTTTTTCCACCCCCACCTTACTTGGAAGGGTATAATGGTGTAAATAATAACTATATATGATTATTATAACATTATAATAATTATGAGATATTATATAATCCACTCCAATACCATTCAACAATTATAGGAACGATATCGTTGCTCGTGCGTACGTACGGATTACCGTCTTCACGATGCGATGAGATTATTTATCCATGTTAACCATTCTAGAATGATTATAAAGTATATATATAAAACAATAATGATGGAATTTATGAAATAATAATGCTATTGGATTTATTTATATATATTTTTGTTTGTTTGTGTGTACTCTAGTTAGTTCTATTCAATTCAATAAGGAAATGAAAAAAGCGTTCAAGCGTATGTACGATCTACCGTCTCTATAAATGGTGTAATTAATTTCAATTATCTATCTATTATATACATATATATCATGAATATATATGATATATAAATCATGTTTTACATTCTGGAAGTAATTATATCATGATATAGGTAAAAATAAATTCAAGAACAACAATTCCAAACACATACGATAAATGATACGATTTTACCCAAACCACTACTTTAACGTGGAATTGTCAAATACAGGGGTAATATAAAGTCATAAGTAAATCATATATGAAATAATAAATATTATTATGGTTCTGTTATAAGTTAATAATATGTTTAAACCCTCTATAAATAAGTCTCAGAAACATACGGAAGAAATTGGACATAAGGTAAGGGAAAATCTAAAAATCTCATTTTTATCCGAGATTGTTTATACTTCAGCATTTACTGGGGAATATTTATCATCCAAATTCATTTTTCCTCAATAAGTAATATTATTTATATCCTCCTACAATTTATTAAATCCAATTTTACCTCTTGGTGAATTTTTAGTAAGATATATGAAAGGAATCTTTTGTCGTTTTCATTACGAGATACTTTTTGACTTTTCCAACCAAAGTATGAGAAGAATGTTTTTTAACTTATACCGCATGAATGGATTGTTATGATTTCATAGAAAATTATTTCCATGAAGCTTCCTTGACAAGTCTTAAAGTTAAATATCAATTAACTTCTTTTAGTTTAAAATTTTCTGACATTTTGAGAAAATCAATATGTTTTTGAAGTAAGAAATGATATTTTCATCAAGAATGGAGTTCAAGTGTTTTAAAAAATTTATTTTCCATCTAAGATAATATAGGGTTATGTTTCTATCCCTATTATTACATTGATTTAATTATGTTATGATGGAATTAATTTTATGAAATCCTTTATCGTATATGGATTATGTTATGATGGCATGATGTTTAAGAATCCAAATTTTATTACATGGGTTATGCTATGTTTTATGATTTATGATTTTGTAGAACACATAAAAATGGTTTCATTATGAGATGGCTGGGAACTATATCTCCCTCTAATTCATTGGGTAAAGATTTATATCTCATGATATTGACATGGCTGGAATGGAAAGTAAAATCTGGTTCAGTAATACAGTACTGGAACGACAAGTAAACCCGGTTAAGTAATGGACCTTTTCCTCTATGATAGTCTTAGCTGCAATGCCTTGGCTACTATGGAAATCATATCATTTCCTTAATATAAACCACAATTACATATTTTATTCCCACACTATTTTATCACAATTAATGTTCATTTATGATCTATGCCTTACGTACTTCCATGATTTATTTCACAACTCAATATTTTGGTGTTTAAACTTTATGTTTATGTTTTTTATGTTAAAATGTATATGATTTGTTTTATTTTCTCCATGCTTACCCTTACTGAGCATTTTATATCACCCTCTGTATGTTTTATTTTCCCTAGGATTTAAAGAAAGGTTTTAGATAAGAAAACAAAAGGGGAAGACCTTTATGGGAGATGTTGAAGATCTTTCACCGTGATTAAAAGATAATGATCCAAGTTTCCAAAGACACTAAACTAATATGGTCCTTGGGTTTTTTTATGTTTTATGTATTATGAAAAAGTAATGTAATGTCCATGTACATCATGGTTTGGTTCTCTACATACCATGACTTGTTCCGACCCTATTGTGCCTCCCAAGTCCTTCCCTATAATGTACAACCATCAGCCGAGCAGGCCGCATCCCTCCTTCCCCCTGCCTTACAGCCACCATCTGGTAGGCCTCCCAACTGTTTCCTCATCTGTGTGCCCACCAATGCTGCCCCTCACTGAGTAGACATCCACTTTCCAACCTCTTCAGGCCTTCTAGTGTGCCTCCCTTACCTCTCATGCACCATTTGTGCCACAAAAGACCCTCCCACAAACTCCGGAGAGTCTTCAGTGCGACTCCTCCTTTCACTAGAGCACTTTCTGAATACCACTCGCATCTACAGTTGTACGCGCCTCTGGCCCAGCAGTGTGTCGCCCCGCAACCTGTTGTCCTGCTATGCAGTCCTTGTGCAACACCCCATTGTTGTTCCCCAGTTGTTGAGCGGTTCCCCATGACCCCCTTCTGCACTTTTGAGTAGCTATCGTGCACCTCTTTCCATGTCGTTGACATCACCCCCCTTCGTTGCTTCATCCAACCCCCGTCATTGCATCGCGCGCTCTTTTTACGTCCAACGACCTCTTGGTGGCCACATTCTTGTCCAGCGACCCCTTTGCATGTCCCTCCCAATTAGAGAACCCCTTGCCTATATCTCTCAGCTAGAGACCCTGCCTATCAGTGTTTTCACCCCATTCGGATTATCACACTGACTCCTGCCTCAATTTTCCATGTGGCCAGGTGCACGCTAAGTTCGTAACTAGGAGTGCGACAAATGCTCGACGCCGAAGGAAAGCATTATGGGTTCTTTTAAATTCACTTTACACTGAGGTTATGTGAGGTTTGTGTTGTCTTTTATTTGATTTATTTTAAATTATAATTTCTTTGTTTTTAGATAACTTTGTGTTTGTAGTGTGTTGGTAAGGTCTTTTTTTGTCCTGCGATCATTAGCTTGCGCATGCTTGTACGTTGAGCGAGGTGTGTCGCGTTGTCGTGTTTGGTTTGAGAGCTGACATAGGTCACCCACTGCACTAAACTTTTAAATAGAGAATATATTAATTTCTTGATATTTCATTGATTTCAATAAATGTGAAATAGTCTTAGAAAATTAATTTTGGAAAAATTTCTTGATGTAAACGAACCTATTTAGTTTATACAGGATACTAGAATTATTTTCTTTATGAACTGACGTACAATAGAAAAATAATTCTTTTTTCCATTTAAGATAATTAATTGATTTTTAATTGTAGTTTTGGTTATTTGGTAAATTTTTTCTTCTGATACCTGAGAAAATGGTTTGGTTTCTCTTCAAAAATGGTGATTTTTTTAAAAGTAGCATCTGGACCATTTTTCACTTTGATAAAATAAATTATTTTGGGAAACAAATTTGAGGTGGCCCAGCGGTGATTTTTTGTGTATTTTGATTGTGTGAGTTGTGTGTGGTGTTTGTGCATCATGATTGGTGGATTTACATTGTTGAATTGCCCCCTTTTATTACACGTGTGGACATGAGAAGCTAGAATAGTAATTGAATTTTCGGTGAACGATTACTACACTAGTTTATATTATGCACTAGATAGTGCCCCGTAGAACATAAGTGTTTTGTTGTTATTGTTATGGGATTGGGACCCTTGATCAGGACAGGTAGGGTGACGATCGAGCATTAGGGAATTATGACATCATCGGGAGTAGGCATGCCTTCAGGATGGGTCTTATGTATAGTACATTCTGGATTGTTCATGAGCTCCTAGGTTCAAACCTTGTCTTTTTAGCTCACTGTTGCTAGCAGTGATGAATTTTGTACTTGTATGTGTATCTACACTACCCTTGTTTTTTAAATACCATTTTTCATTTTTGTGTGATTGTTTTCTGGGAAATTTTTGACCTGGTTTTGAGTAGTTTTCTGAAAATAGTTCTCAAATGAAAGTGTTTTGTTCTCTTTGTACATATTTGAAAATGTAAGAATTCACTTCCCCTTATAAAATTATATTAGCACTAATGAAAACAATATTTTTTTTGAAAATAAATAAGTGAAATGGTTCGTGGTTTTTTTTCATGTAAAATATTTATGAAAACATATTTCTATAAATTGTTTCTCAAACATGAAATTAGTGAATTATTTATTTAATTTCATGTGCATTGGGAATATAATTACTTTGGCCTACCTATTATATTTTAATACTCATTCCTATCGTGTTTTCTTGTATTTGTTTCGGACATTTGACATGAGCTTGTGCACAGTGTGAGAGAGTTGGTTGTGGTTTGGTGAGTGACTCTCAAGGTCACGAAGAGTTTTGGTCATGACCAGGTTAGCGCATTGTTGTTAATTGTTCTTTCTTTTCACGTGTTTTTTATTTTTCATACATTTTCCTACCTTTTTTAGCTACTTTGTTTATTTTTTTTGGGTGAAATTGTTCCCATTTGTACTCTGTTAATGCCTTGGTACTTGTCTTTAGCCCAGGAGGATCGAGAACGCCTCTCTGGCCATGTTGTGGATCGAAATAGGTGATCGGTTCAGGGTTGACCTGGGTTGGTTCAAGAAAAAATATTATTATTGAATAATTCATAAGAAATTCAAATGTTCAAAAAAACATTATAAATCAATTTTTTTTCAGGGATTGAAAACTATTTTTGTTAAAAAGCTCATCATTCCTTAATAATTGTCGATTCTAATATTAAAAGTAAAAAATTCCTATATTTTGTAAAATATTTAAAAAAAATGAGTATTATTTATTGAATTGGAATACCTAAATTATCCATTTTTGAATTTTTAATAATTTTCTAAGACAATCGAATTTTCAGGTAATGTTTAAATATTGAAAAAAATTTACAGTGTGTATTATGAAATCATAATGATCCAAAATGATGTAACAAATACAATAATTGTATAAATTTTCAAATATATGTTTACCTTTTAAATTAATGTGATTTTATGTTCATTCTTTAAATTTTATAATTATTTTATGAATCCTCCATAAACTATAATATATTTTATGTTGTTAAAATAATTTCATTATAGATGTGACTCACTTCCACATCATAATGGTTGATATTTTAATATTTTCATCAACAGAATATATAAAATAATTAAAATAACTCCTCTTTTATAAAAACCATTAACCCAAACCATGGGAAGATTTTTGGTTTTGGATATTATTTTTATATCGAGTTCGATGCCTAAGTTTGAGAAACAATAAATAACTCCCTTATATTTTCATATATAAAACCCACCCGAGATACAAATGGCCATCTAGAAAAAAATAATTTTACTATTTATTTACTCTACCATCCATTATAAATATTTCTCCCATGTTCCCCCCAATATCTCAGTAATATCCACCCTAGAATTTGGAATCACTCTCTCAATGTAAGGGACCATCCTTTACTTCATTCAATTCAAGATCACACTTTGAAATGAGACTTCTAAATTTAAACTAAAAATATTTCCATTCATTTATAAACACTACCTTACTAAACAATTTATTTATTTTAATGATTAAACATTTACCCACTCTCAATTTTACATTTACCCGAATAGTTACTTTGGAGATATTTTGTAAGGGATTTCCCACCCAACATTTTACTAAAAAAACTTTTATATTGTGCCTCTTAATTTCCATTTGATAATTTTGAGATATGTTCATACATATACACCATGGATTAAATTTTATGTATATATTATGAGATATCCATTTCACATTTATTAATCCCTCCCATGACCAATTATGTAAACCCTTTACCATTCTAAAATATAGTAACATATTCCCTCATTCTCATCTTGATTCAAAAATCCTAATTATATTATGACTTTTATCTTCATATCATAATTTTTGTATATGTTCTAACATATACACCTTACTTCCCATATTGTCCCAAAATTAGTATATACACCTCCCACATTCATTATGACCTTCCATGAACATATATATTCACCTGTTATGCTTCAAATATTTCACCATGAGTTTCCAGGCCAATACAAAATGTATAGTGAAAACCCACACCAATTTCCAATCAAGGGTGATCACCTGCATGAATATATACATCTTTAATTGGTGTTATACATTTATTTATTCAACACTACTTGATCATGTAATGAAATTTGATGATAAATGATTATATATTTTATGATCTATGTGGAATACATAAGAATGTGGATGAAATAAATGAGGTAGATTCACTCGGAATTATATAGAGCACTAATGCATTGGGTTATATTTTAGTCTCATGAGATGTCATGACCAAGATTACGCAATGATCCTAATATATTATTATACATTTTCTATCATGGTGTACTAGTAGTTAGCCTTGACATATATTTATGATGTAGTGTTTTATGTTGTTCCCAAATTTCCCATGTTTTCTTTATGAATATCATGTAATACCATTCCAAATTGTTATATTTTATAATGGAAACTCCTATAATTCCCTCATTTAAATTCTTATTGTCCAAAATTTATTACTATATTCATGTTATTATTTGATTATTTTTTTTTCGGGCCTTATATATCACCACATTCTTATGTATTTCCCCAAGTTATCCGTTAAAGTTTTAATTATGAATGAATAATATGAGCTTGTTAAGGATTTTTTCAATAATGATGATGTAATTATTATTTTTAGATGTTATATAATGTAACTATAATCTAAAAAAACTTTACTTATCGATATTCTTGGTTGGATTATGTGTAATAAATAAATAATTAATGTGTAATAAAAATATGGGTTGTCTTATTCGGTATCCATGGGAAGATAAGTAATTTTTTGGATACAGATTATAAAACTATAGAGAAAGCCTTCGGGATAAGACTAATTATAATAAAACATCCATAAATTTCGATATGTATAGTATATGTGTTTTATCAATATAACAACACAATATTTACGGTATGTTTCTTCTTAGATAAATTCAATTTCTTTGATTGAAAATGTTTCAAAAAACACCATGATTAAATTTTCTAGGATATACTACTATATATTGAAATGACAATTGGAATACTAATATGAATATTAGTAATAGGGTTGTGCATTTATTATCTCACCAATACTCTATAATTCATATTGATTTTTATGGTCACAAAAACCCCTGTTTGTATTACAAATGGTATGAGTTTAATTATATTTCAAGAAATTAATATTTTTAATATTTTTTTTTCTGTAAATATATTCAAGATTATTATTCACATGGAATATTAGTAAATGATTTCAGAACACTGATAACAATATTCTGGAAACATTGTTCCTACTGTATGTTGAAGAAACATAATGTAAGGAATAAACCTTATGGTTTTATTATACCATATATTGAATGATCAGCACGTATAGTCAATCAAAATTATGTTGATAGAAATTTATGGATAAAGAACCTTACATTTGGAAGAAACCTGTCATTTAAATAACCCAAAGTATGTGTTGAACCATACTTTTGAGAAGGAAATATATAGATCATCAACCTTATTTTTGGGATAAATATTACATTTTCAACTATATATTCAGAGAATAAATTCTATATATAGTTTAACCCTACATTATGTTTTTTTACATTTTGTGAAGAAACCATACATATAACTTCTCATCACCAGAGATTTGAATTTACAATTTTATCACGGTTTCATGGAACTTTATTTTAGGAATATCCAGAAACTTTAATTCTCGTTTTCAGATGATTGAAATCTCATTATGATTAATTAATAGAATATTATTAAGTGGAGAAATTCTTTCACATTCTTAAGTAAATATATGAACACTCTAAGTTGTCTTAGGATTTCAAATTCATATGATTTATTAGGCAATTTTCTCGGATATAGAATTAAAGGAAATTCTCTCTGTTTTACTTCTATCTATGTATTTGTTATATATATTTTTATGTGTGTGTGTGATTCAAATAATATATATTGATATTTACATTGGGGCATGTATTCCTAATTAAAAATGCATTCTTCTGAAGATATTTTATATATCTACAACAACAATCGATCAAACTCTATTTTTTTAATAAAATAAGAATCAATGGAAATATATGTATTCAAGATTTTGTTTTTCTATAATTTTACTACTATTGTTCACTTTTGATTCAATTTCAAAGATATATAGCAACCGAACCACTTCAGAAATACTTTTTCCTAGAGAAACTATTTTCTGAAGAAGAATATTCACCTACATTCGGATATTGTTCAACTGTAATTCTCAACAAGAACCCTTCATAATAAATAATTTTTTATTAACAGTTTCAAATTCTCATACTAAGTTGTGGTAAAGTGTCAGCTTATGGATTTAATCTGTGGTTTATTGGTTCAATATTCTAGAACAGAATACTTTATTCTTAGTCTTTTTTGTGAAGGGGTCAACTGCCTGCATTGAGTTGTGGATTAGTCTTATTATATGAGGACATGACTAGTGAAATTCACAAAACTCACATAGAGAGTAATTTGTGAAGTGGACTAGGGGATATTTATGCTATGAACAACTATGATCAGACGTGTTTTCTATTTATGTTCTTATCTGCTACTCAAAATTTCATATAGAAGAAAAATGACTCTCACCTATATAATCATCAGTCGACATCTAGAGGAATAATTGTAAGAAATTTGAAAAGACACAATTCACCCCGCTCTTGTGTGTATTTTTTTATTCCGTCCTTACAGTTGGTATCAGAGCATTTCTTTTAAAAAAGGCTATAACATACTAAAATTAAAAGGTCTATACAAAGATTACAATGAATGATCATACGGAATGAATGTAAATGGTTCTTTCTCTTTATTTAAATAGTGAAAAATATTAATGCTGGAAATCACAGATGATTATATTTTTAAAGAATACAGGATTCAAATTCAACTCTATCATCATTAATCCTTATATAACTCTTAAAAAACCTTCAACATGGACTACTGCTATAGAGGCTGACTTTAAAATGAATTCTAAAGCTATAAATTCTATTATATGTGGTCTTGGACCATATGAATTCAACCATGTATCACAAAGTCCTACTAATTCTGAAATCTAGAAAACCATTTCCGTTTCATATAATGGAATATAAAATATAAGAAAAATGACGTATGTAACCGTAAAAATGAAATTTGATACATTTAAATGGTTGATGGAGAATGTATCACTCAGATGAATGGAATGATTATAGAGATTATAAATAATATTGTAGACATAGGTGATCCTATCAAACAGGAAGATCATTCTTTGAAAGTACTGAGAGTACTGCATACTAAATGGAATGGTATATCTGCTACAATTCGACAGTAATCACCAATAAACAATATGACAATGAGAGAATAGATTAGAACACTGATTATGTATTAATTTGAAAAGGAAGATGAAGCTAAATATCATAAAGTCCTAGTGAAAAAGTATAATAATGCTCTAAAGGTAACATCTCAGAAGCAAAGAAAGAGAATAAAGCATGAAGTGAGAGAAGAAATGAATTCAAATACATTTGATTTTAAAATGGAATTGGCTCAACTATCCAGAATGTTGAGAATATATTATAAGAAGAAATTAAGATTCTAAAAATCTTTCAAAAGGGATGAGAATGTCTATATGGAAGTTAGATTTTATGAATGTAAGAAATTAATAATTATAAGATAAGATTGTCCCCTACTAAAAAGTGAAAATTGAAAGATAGAAAAGGAATATATAAAAAACTATGATTATAAATATAAAAGAAAAATATTAATGAAAGAAATATAGAGTTTATTTGATGACTCTAGCAGCTAAAAAAAATTTGATTTAGAAAATGATGAATCATTTTTGAAAGAAAATATGTGCTTCATGGTAGAAGAAGATAAGGTACAAAACTATTATTCATCTAATTATGTCTCTGTTTATTCAAATGATAATTGACTACCAACTGCACAATGCTAGATGGAAAATATGACAAATTATTAAAGAATCTCGAATCAAAAAAAATTATTCATAGTGTAATTTTGGGAGAAAGAGCTGCCTTACTCAAATAAAATCAATAGTTAATTGAAAATATTAACTCATCTAACACAAACTATGCAGATCATGAAAATAAGAGTAAATAATTACAAGAATAAGTAGAAACTCACAAAAGTGATGCTCTCTTCTTTACAAAAGGATAAAATATTATGAATGAAATTATTTGTTAATATTTCATTAGAATGAAAAGATTTTGTATACTAATTAAAGGTGAAAACATTAATCCACATAAGAATTATTTAGTTCCCAACTCAAAAATGGTTACCTGTCATTTTTTTCAAACAGAAGGAAATATAACAAAAAACTATTAATGAAGAAATCCTCAAATAAGTGTAATTAGAAATGATTTTTTTTAAAATAGATTATTGGAAGTAAATATGTGTTATGAACAAATAAAGCAGATAAGGATTCCAAAATCATTTCTAGCTAACACAGTTGGACCCAAAATAATATGGGTACCAAAACAATCTCTTGTTTAAATTTCCTTTGTAAAAAACATGTCACATAAAAAGAAATGACATATGCTATATGGAGAGTGGATTCTTGAGTCATATAAGTGTAAACTCGTTGACCATCAATACATGGACTCAAATAGATGGAGGTCAAGTAACTTTTGGAGATAATGCCAAAGGATTGATAATTGGACTTGCAACTATTGGAGATCCAAAAACCATCTCAATAAATAAAGTAAAATATATACAAGGTCTGAAGAATAACCTAATAAGTATCTATAAACCCTATGATGATGTATATTATGTTGATTTTTCGAACAATTCCTATTATGTGTTTAATGATAAACTACAGATGTTTAGAGCACCAAGAACTGATAATTTCTATACTTTGGATTTAAATTCATTGTGTAAACCAAAAGTGAATTGTTTATCTTCTAAGATAAATGAGTCTAGGATATGGCATATAATTCTTGGCCACTGTAATATTTACTCTTTCAACAAATTATCTATGAAACAGTTAGTTTCTAATTTACCAAGTCTGAAGTTTGATAGTGAAAAATTTTGTGATACATGCCAAATTGTAAAGCAACACCAATCATCCTTAAAAAAATATTTATAAAATTTCAATATCAAAACCTCTAGAATATAACCACATGGATCTGTTGGGAACATCAAGAGTATCATGTTTGGCTAGAAAATTATTTGTATGTGTTTTAGTTACTGATTACTATATATTTACTTGGATTTATTTTGTAAAACATAAAAGTGACTCATTTAATGTTATTGAAAGTGTCAATAAAATTGTTCAAAATGAAAATGTTTTTTAGATAATTTCATTAAAAAATGATCATGGTGGATATTTAAAAAAAATGTAATTCAGTTCCTTTTGTTCAAATTTGGGTATTAAAAACCCTTTATCATCACCAAGAACACCTCAATAAAATGTAATTTTTGAAATAAGAAACAGAACTGTTCATGAAATGGTTAGGACCGTACTGAATGAATACAGTCTACCTACAAAAATCTAGGCAGAAGCTGTAATAACATCATGCTATATCATGAATGGAGTTGTAATTCCGTTTATTTTCAAAAAGATAGCTTATGAACTTTTGAATAATAAAAAACCATAGGTAATGTACTTTAATGTTTTTGTAATTAAGGTTTATATCCTGAACACCAAGGATAATCTTGGAATGTTCGATCCAAAATTTTATGAATTAGTATTTTTAGGATATTATGCTACCCATAAATCATAATGAGTGTTTAATAAAAAGTAAAGGATTGTTGAAGAATCAATTCATGTGAAGTTTAATGAAATTGTCCCTTTTATTAAATAAAAAGATCAAAATGATGAAACTAATAACTCCTCTAACAACATGAGACTAAAAACCAAAATAAAATATTTTTAAAATAACATCAATAAAATATAGAAATGTTTAGAAGAACATGATACTAATAATCTTAAAAGTGTTTTACCTACAAAATCTAGAACCTTAGGGAATCATCCAATATAAACTATAATAAGAGACATAGACATAAGAATAATGACTAAAAGAAATATAAGAAACCTTGTTGAATTCTCTACCTTTCAATATCAACTAGAACCTAAATAATTTGAAGAAGGAATAGAAGATGAGAGTTCTATGTTAGGAATGCAAGATGAGCTAAACCAATTCAAAAGAAATCAAGTTTGGGAATTAGTTAAAAGACCATCAAATTATGAAGTTATAGGAACTAAGTGGGTATTTATAAATAAATAAGATGATAAAGGGATTATAACTAGAAATAAAGAAAGATTAGTCGATAAAGGATATAATCATGAAGAAGTTATATATTATGATGGAACCTTTTCCCCTTTATCTAGATTAGAAGAAATTAGAATTATTTTATCTTATGAATCTCATATGAACATTAAATTATATGATATGGATGTCAAATCTACCTTTTCAAATTGTTATTTAATAGAGGAAGTTAATGTTGAACAACCTCTTGGTTTTGAATACTCTCAACAACCAGATTCAATTTTTAATGATACTAATTCTCTCAATTCCCGTAAACAAAAACCTAGAGCTTGGAATCAAAGTTCAAGTTCCCTTATTTTCAAAATTGGAATTATTTTTGGAAAAGAAGATCTATAAAACCATTATTCAAATGTTTTATTATTTCAAATCTATTTGATGATGTTATTTTTGGGTCAACCAATAAAAAACGTTTAAATGATTTTTTAAAACATCTGAAAAAAATTATATGAAATCAGTATGATGAGAAAATTGACCTTCTTTTTTGGACATCAAATTTATATAAATATTATGGAAATATTTTATATGATAGTAAATATATTAATGATTTATTGAAAAAATATTATCTTGAAAAAAACAAGACATATACAAATCTCATGTGGACCAATATGGAACATGATTAGGATTAGGATGGAAAACAATAGGACAACAAGTTATATTGAGGCATGATTGGTAGTTGGTTAAATCTTACTCCAAGAAGACCTGATATTATGTTTTTAGTATGTTTATGTTCTATATTTCAAACAAATCCTAAATAATCTCATATTATGGTTTTCAAATGTATTTTTAGATATTTAAAGGGAACTCATTTTCAATCTCTTCTTCATCCAAATACTTATGATTTTAATTTCATATCTTATTCAAATACTGATTTTCGAGGTCGTAGAGTAGATAGAAAAGGTTCATCAGGAACCTATCACTTTTAAGAAAATTTTTTAGTATCATGATCATGTAAGAAACAACATTTAGTTACCCTACCAACAGCGGAGACATAATATGTATTTTCATGCAATTGTTGCCATCAATTAATGTGGACGAAAAGCACACTAATGGACTTTGGAATAAATTTTAAAAGTACCCATATTTTATGTAATAATACAAGTGATATAAATATTTCAAAATACATAAGAATTTATTCAAGAAATATGAATATTGATATTGGGAATCATTTTCTAATAGAACATTTTCTTACAAAGGATATATCTATAGAATTTATAAATACTAATTATCAAATAGCTAATATTTTTACTAAACCACTTCCATATGTGTCTTTTGATTTTATTAAGGGGGATTTATGTTTATTTAATTTTAAAATGTTAATCTTTTTAATGTTTTTAATTCACAAATAATTATCTTATTTTATTTATTTATTCTTGTTTATTTAGGATAATATTATTAACTGATTACTTTAAATCTATTTTTTAGTGTTATCATTTTACTATATATTTTACATAATTTATTTTAATCATAAATTTATTCACGAAGTGTTCTTAAAAAAACATAATGATTATCTTACATAATGAAACGAGAGACATAAGACTTTTAAAAACGTTTTGAATACCAACCCCTTTCTACTCTTAACCCCTTTTGAATATAGAAAACATCATTTTACAGACGTCTACCTTCGCAAAACTCTATTTTCTTTTGAAAACATAAAAAACCTGAAAACCTTGGAGATTTTGTTTTTAATAAATATTGAAAACTATGATAACTGAAGAAGGTGATTCTAGAAACCCAAATTGTCAAAATGTTTTGGGAAGAATGATTATGTAGGGTAAAGTACTTGATTTTGAACGGATCTATATAAAAAATTTACTTCTAAGAAAAGAAATAAAATTTCTAGGATTTGAATCTATGTTCAATTAGGTATAATCATAATTACTTTATAAGGTAGAAATGAAGTCTTTCTATAATATATTTCAGTTTAGTTTTTGTGATTCAGAAGATTCAATTCTTTAAAGAATAGAGGGGAAGGATTTTTCAATTTCTTCGATTGAAATTTCTAAAATCATGAACTATCTTCAAGAGGGATTGTTTCCATTAAATCTAAGATCTATTAAAGATAAGGACTATAAATCTAAATACCTTGTGTCTTTTCATGGCAAAAAAATGTTAGAATAATGTTTTTCTATGATCTTGAGGCAAACCACAAAATATTATATAAGTTTATTCAAACAGGAGATGCTCCTAGAATGACGGATATGGAGAAGTTTCTTTTTCCATACATTTTTATCATATTTCTATTTTTGAGTGAAATACAGATAAATTTTCAAAGGTATATGTTGAGACCTTAAAATTAATATTGTTAACCAGATGCTAGGATAACTTTTTAATCTTATGGATGGATAATTTCTCGAATTCTGTTTAATAAAATAAGGGATCGAGTAAATGATTCATGAAGTTAATGCCAACACAACAATGTGGTCAATGCAGGAACCTTATGAAAGTTTTATTTTCACTAGAGTATAGTCAATGGAAAAATCTTACCAGTTAGTGCATATGACCAACAAAGATCAGGATCTTGTCCTTAGGGGGAGAAAAGTGCAATTGGGAATGGAGGAATTGGTGAAACCTATAGAGAGGGACCTTAAAAGCGTACCCAAACAGAATTAAGACTTGTTGAAGAAGAATAAGAAAGAGGTAAAAGAGAATATACAGTCATAATTTTTTTTAAAACTACAAAAAAGAGTAGATCCACCAGATGTAGAGCTAGTGTTGGGTTCATGTGAGGCTTCAAGGTTAGTACATTTAGAAGATAAATTCTTTGATGAATATCAAAAGGTTGAAAGATAAATAATAGATCTATATACTACAATTTTACTAGTTGTTCAAGAGGACGGACTGGATGTCCAAGGGTAGAAACAATTTATCCGAACTAAAAATTTGGCTACAGAGATTGTTGAAAATTTAATTTTCTCTGTTTTTGATCATGTGTATGAAAGACATCAATCTGAAACTAAATTTAATATTGAAGTTCTTGATTTTATGCCTTATTTATGTGAAAAGTCAATTGTAAAAACAATAGAGATTTATGTAGAAAATTACTATTCAAAATATCTTGAAATTGTGATAGTTGGTCAATCAAAACATCAAGATTATGGGACATAAGATTCCCTGTCAAATCAAGATGAGGTTCTTGTAATTAATTTTAATATGTCTCTGGAAGATAATGGAAATATTCGAAAAGGGACAGATGTTGCAATGAGAAATATAAAGGATCTTCCTGAAAATATTATTTCCAAGATATAATTTGATGCTTTTAATAGAGAAATTATAAATAATGTAGGAAATATAAGATTTGATGTTTTTTATAAGATAGAATTTGATGATTTTTAATAGTAATTGGTGATCCAGTATGAATCAATCATGAGTACTATTGGTCAGACTAGTATATCTCCCTTTGATCCTTTTTCTAGTCCAGATTTGATTTGAGGATTTCAGGCCATCACCTCTATCATGGTTGATATGAATGATCATCTTCAGAAACATTTTTGTAGTAGTTCCCCTCTGTTAGTTCTGTGAGACAATCATAAATTTATCATTGACCATATGAAACAGAGTGAACCATGTATTGGATTTCTGCTAAAAAATTCATATAAAAGTTATATTAGTTTATGAAGAAAGAGAAGTGTTTGCATGAATTTTTTAAATTCAATCTTGTTGAGAATTTTTATATCAGTAATGATTACAAAATTTTAATTATGAAATTGGGGGACAGTCTAATGAAAATGTTGTGATTACATATGGTTGAGTTGAAATATATTTGTAAAGATGCTCAAAATCCATAGAACCCTAATTGATCCAACTACTCCCCAATATTTTAATCCCAAAAATTTTTAGTTGACTTAACTATTTTTTCATTCAATGTGATTATTGAATTTATAAAAAAAATTATCAATAAAAACTTCTTATTTTATACGTTATTTCATATTCTTCTATATTTATGTCTAGAAGCCAAAAATCCAGTCTTATTTATTTAAATATATTATTATAATGTTCACTTAATGATCTGCTCAAAATTTAATGTGTTTCATTCATTTCTTCACTTTATTTTTGATATCACAAAAGGGGGAGAAATTGGGATATCACGAAATTTCTATTTATTGAAATAATTCTATAAAATTGAATTTAGAATTATTTATTTCAATTGTTTTCAAAATATCAAATTCTATTATTTATTGTATGGGTTTTGTGATCATAAAAAATGGGAGATTGTTGGGTGCATTTTTTTCAATAGTACTCAATAAATATTATAAATTTTGATGCTTACAGTTACACTTGTTTATTTTACTAATGATATAACATTATGTGTATTTTAAAAAATTAATAATCATTATATTTCTTATTATTGTAATATATTATAGATTATTATTCACATGGAATATTCATTAATGTGTTCCAAATTCTTTTAACCGTATTCGAAAAACATTGTTCATATAGTACGTTGAAGAAACATAACATAAAGAAAAAACCCTACATTTTTATTATACCTTATGATGAATGATCTACCTGTAGGGTTAACCAACCATATATTGAAAGAAATGTATGGATAAAGAAGCATACATTTGGATGAAACCTTACATTTGAAAATGAGAAAGTGTATGCTTAAAAAACCATATGAAAGTATGGAATCTTATGTTTTAGAAGGAAATGTATGGATCATCAACCTTACTTTTGTGATCAATCTTAGGTAGTAAACCTTACATTCAGAGAATGAATGCTACAAAGTTGAACCTTGTATTTTTTATTTTATCATTTTGTGAAGGAATCTTACATTTCACTTTTCATCACCTGAGATTTGAATTTATGATTTTGTAAGAGTTTCATGAAATGGTGTTCACGAAATATCAAGAAGATGTAAAGCTCATAATGATTAATTCAAAGAATTGTATTATGTAGAGAAATTCCAATATATTCTTAAGGAAATATGCATCTACTCTGAGTTGTCTCCAGAATTTGAATTCTTACAATTTATCAAGAAATTAAATTTCATCTAGAATTCATAGATAGGATCTCTATTTTACTTCTATCGGTGTATTTGTTCTATATATATGTGTGTGTATGATTAAATGAATATATATATTGAGAAATATATTGTGACACATGTTCACCATTGAAACTTCTTTTCATTGAACATCATTTATATATATAATTAAACAATCGATCAAACATTATTTTTCTACAGAAGAATCTATAGTGGAAATATAAATATTCAATATTTTTTATTTTTTTTAATTTTTATACTTCTATTAGATTTTGTTTCAATTTCAAATATCTATTGCAACTAAATCACTTTGGAACAGATATTTCCCACAAAAACTATTTTTTAAAGAATAAGATTCATCTACTTCTAGTTGTTTTTCAACTGTAAAATTCAATATGAACCCTTTATAATAAATATATTTTTAAAGAGTTTCAACTGCTTATACTCAGTTTTGGTAAAGTGTCAGATTCATGATCTACGTTGTAGTTTATTTGTTCTCTATTATAGTACCAGAAGACTCTGTTTTATGTCTTGCTTATAAAGGTGTTAACTACCTATACTCAGTTGTGGATTGGTCTTATAATATGTGGACCTGACTAGTGAAATTCACCAAACATGCAGAGAGAGTAATTAGTGGAGTGGACTAGAGGATATTTAGGCCTCGAACCACAATAAACAGTCATGTTATATAATTATAATTTTATCTGTAACTCATAATATCATCTAGAAGACAAACATTTCTTACCATCATAATCATCAGTTGACATCAAGAGTCATAATTTTAAAAAATTTGAAAACACACAATTCACCCCCTTGTGAATATTTGTATATTCCGGCATAAAAAACAGTTTCATGGTCATTATATTAACAACCATAGTAATAAAATTATAAATAAAATATAGGTATCGTATTAATGTAAATATGATATATTTATTTCTTGGAATAATTAAACATATGTTTCAAAAATGAAAAGTGTTGATATTTTTTGAAATGAAATTATTTATTTACAATTTAATAAATAATAAAATAAAATAAAAGGAAAAAATTATTTTCATAATATTTAATCACAAATTAATAATAATATTATTATTATATGATAATTTTATGATACCTTAATTAATTTTTTAATGTTTCCGAAAATTGGTTATAATTTTAAAATCCATATTTTTTGAATAAATGATTACTTTTAATAAAAATAAACTTTCAAATATTTAGAAACATAATTTCAAAAAATTGATTCTATATTTTATATAATAATTTTTAAAAATAGTTATAGTTATTATTTTGGGACTTCTCAAAAATAGGTGAATTTTTTGTGAACAGTGAGATTTGATAATTTACAAAATTAGCTAAATACATGATTTATTGAGTAATTTATCATTTATGGATGATTTAAGAAGCATTAACTAAAACTAACATTCACAAGTTACTTTATTTAGTCTCGGTAATGAAAAATATTTATAATCTCAAACTCAAATAATAAACTAAGGAATAAAAAAACAACCCTCTCATCTATTATAAACACTGCCCTCACTATGAATTCTCCCCACACCTTCTAGGCCTTGGATGTGTATAGTATTCTACATAATTACTCTATATAATCTCTTCCAATCTTCCAATATATTCAAGTCTCAATAAATAAACAAACCTATGTAACTTAATGAGGTTCTCAATGATACATTATAAAAGATGTAAAATACTCTTTCATTTTCTATTTATTTATTTTCTTTTATTTTCTTTTCTTATCCTATCCTTAACTAAACTATCCAAAAATTAATGAAAGCTACTAAATATTAAATATATTATAATTTTATTATGTTAATGAAATATTCATCATCAAACCCATACTCCTCTAAATTTTTTTCTTAAAATGAAAATATTCTCTATGATGTATCAATTTATAATCATCTTGGATGATTTATTTTCATTTTACATTACCTCTACGAACGACAGTAATAAAACAATTATAATGGATAAATTATATTTTTTATAAATGTTTTAATTTATATATTCTTATATAATATGTATATAAATAGGAAATTAAATGAAACGTTATAAGGTCATGGTGGTCGTAAAAAATGAAAATATAAATTAATTTATTTTCATTAACATTTTATCAGATTAATAATATTCAAACCATATAACCAATGACATATAAGTTCATTTAAACTTTTTTATATTCTTTAATAACATAAAATTTTAATTCTATATAATTATTTCCATTTAAAAAGAACTTCTATATTTGTAATCAAGTGAATTGATCAGAAAACCAAGAAAACAAACACATTAAAAATTAATAAATTTAATCATATAACTAATAAAAAATGAATAACATGAACATGATATAACTATAAAAAATTACTTAAATGTATAAATAGTTTTAAATTAGGAAATTTGTTATTATAATGTGATTATCTAGGACATTATGTACAAGTTCATAATACTTCCAAACAGAAGGTAGTGGATTTCTTAACACAACTTGCATTCATTTGGTTTAACATATATGTGATTTTTTACTATTTTTCGACAAAAGTTTTTGAAATGAAATAAAATTTTATATACTATAGATTAACATTGTAACGCCCTGACCCTAGTTACCTAGAGTCAGTGCATTATTTCATAACATTGGAATGATCACGAGAAAGATCAAGTCTCGAAAGACCGATTAGTTTAGTAGCCTTGGAATAACTAGATACATCCATAAATTTTTACATTACATCATAAAAAAAACATCTTGTCTTCATATCCCTTCATACTATCCCTGCAGGTCATTCATAAATTACTTCTTCATAATCCTGGGAAAAATAAAACATTGAAAGGGGTGAGCTCAGATGCTCAGTAAGGATAACATTATAGCAGAAGCTTTCATAAATAAGCATAAACACTTAAGGCAGTTTATAACTAAAACAAAAGCCTTTTAAACTTGAACTTCAGCATAAAATGGAAAAGATAAAATAAAATAATGCCATTTACTTACATGGATATTCTACTAGTCGAACAATCCCATGCATTATCAATAACCACTTTCATAATGATGGAATGCATAATGCCAGACTATCACAACCACATAGCCAAGGCCTTGTGCCAAGACTACAAATAAGATTTTGCCAAGGCCTTGTGCCAAGACACTAGTTTGTCTCATGAGACCTACCGATGCATCGAGGAGCTATAGCGGGATCCACCATTCACTTATTAAGTCCAATGCATTCCTCATATGAACAGGTTTAAAC
Source organism: Viscum album (assembly GCA_963277665.1). Classification (NCBI taxonomy): domain Eukaryota; kingdom Viridiplantae; phylum Streptophyta; class Magnoliopsida; order Santalales; family Viscaceae; genus Viscum; species Viscum album. Next base: position 1,211,185,465 of record OY728131.1, on the reverse strand, counting down.
ATAACATAAACATTCGTATTAAAACTAGCATACGAAATGTCAATACTTCTACCACAAACCATGAATGGTATAAAAATAGCACATCCACAGTCAAACATAACTCATTCGATACAATATGGAAGATTGTATTGTATCACATTAACCTCAATAAAGAATAATTAAGGATGTTGACATAGATGAAAATAATCATCAAAACTATTTGAGAGAAATATCCCCCTTTTCTTGAAAACATTTAAAAGTCACACTATTTGTCAAGAAGCCATTTAAAAGTATATTTTTGAATCAAAGTGTCCCATACCACTTTGAAACTTTTTAAAAGGAGTTTTAATTTATAAACTTTAATTTCTATATAAATAAATCCTTAAAACCATTTTTAAAACATGGATATTAATGAGAAAGAATTAGATGAATAAGTCTTTAAAACATTTAAAAATAGTATTTTAGTTAAGGATTCTAACCAAAAGAGACACTTGAATACAAATAATTGAGGTAATCAAAACTTTTTAATATCATGAAATAAAGGGATTCATGATATACTATGTCAAATTACATTATATACACCACATAAAAGTGATTTGGTGTATATCAACAAATAAGTATCAATGGAATGTAAATTGAGATGAAATCTCTCATAAAGGTCGTATCCTTAGGTTAAGGATAAATCAACGACATAATTATGTGTGAAAAATATAAATACAATAAATATGATTGGATATTCAGTTTAAACCAATCAAAGGATATTCACACATATTCTTGTAAAAACAACACCAACGAATTGGATGTTTAACTCAACAAATGGTGAATTACTCTTATCAAATTCATATCAATGACTTGAGAATTATCAATGGAGTGATTATGTGTATCAAAGGTATATGCACAGGAAGGGGAGTGGAAATTATGACATAATCAAATGAATAGTGATTCCACACATAATCTTGGAGTAATATAATCAATGAAATATGTGTAATGCCAAATGAGTGGAAATTGAAATTTCAAAATCCCTTATCGATTAGGTAACTTACGAAACATACACCCATGAAAAGAAGTATCATACCATGATGATGTAAATACCCATAAATTAAAGTATATTACACAATGAATACGATCATGGGAAGTACACATACACCACATGCAATAATTAAGTGGTGATCAATGGAATTCTCACGGAATTAAAAGTGAGATAAGAAACCCCTTACTTTGTACTTTTTCCTTGGTTGAAGGTAGGTTTACCTCCTGTATAATGGTGAAATAATTTTTATTGAATTATACAATAATAATTTACTTTAATATGATATCATATATGATCTTTTAACATTGATTTGTTAATAATATCTTAGAATTATCGTCATTTCGGGTGTTAACGGGTTCATTTTACATTATATTCTTTGTTATGTGAGCCATATTCGTTATTAATGGGATGTATATTATTCATATACCGAATGATATCAAGTCCTTAGATAATATTTTTAAATCATCAAATTATAATTATACTTGAATGGATATGATGGAGAATGAATCTCATCGCGTTCGTGGAGACGGTAGTCCGTACATACGCACGAGCGACAATATCATTCTTTTGATATTAAAATAATATATAATTGGATGTTATATCATATATACATAATCATTATCATGTTATATTTATTATTTACATGAGTTACACATCATTATTATACCCATCCCAATAATAATATATTGAATAACAATTACACCACGACGTGGAGACGGTAAGCCGTACGTACGCACGTATGGTGACATGTTATTCAAAGGATGGATAGAATACTGAATATGGTTGTACCATATTTATAATAACATCACAGTATATATATGATACTGGATTTATTATTTTATAATGGTAATAACAAAGAAAGAGGAAGTGGAAGAAGAAAGGAACTTGAAAATGGGTGGTGAAAACATTACCTCTTCTTCGGGTTCTTCCTTTTGATTTGATCAAAAGGGCTCTGTAGGTTGGCTTTCTGATCAAACTAAGGCCTATAGGTTGTATTGAGGGAAGTTGAGATAGTAGTTTTTCAGGGTTTGGCTGAACCAGAGGGATTTTAAGGTGTGAAGAAATGAGAAGGAGGAGTGCCCTTTTATAAGAGGGGTGAGGGGCACCTTTGGAAAAGCTAGAAATATTAATTTATAATAAATTCATATTCGGTTTATAATGGCTCCAAAGTTTATTATTTAAATTTTAAGGTAGGTGTGGGTCGAAAAAAACTAAACCAATAGAATTTATACAGGTTTGGGTCATTATATTAACCTTATCGTTATGTATTAACTCTTAGTTAATTAGTTTCACTTTTACAATGTCTCTTTGTATTTTTATATTATATGGTTACTAAGCTTACTATATACATCCAATAGACCCCCAAGTGGTCCATTAATGATTAAACTATCATGATATAAGTCTCTTGGCCTAACCTTAGATTTTTAGGAATTTAATATCATTTAATAATATAATATTTTTTTTAAGAACTCTTTTATGTCAATTTTGACACTATTCAATAGTTTATTTTTGTGAAACTCATAACAGATTGATTACTTCGAAAAAAGTAAATGCAATCAATCCTAGTATATCATATTATCCTAGAAAATTATTTTAATTCATTAAAAGTTTCATATTATATTTATTTGGGTATTTATAATATCAATTATTTTAATTTTTAACTATTAAAGTAATTAATTCATCATCATTGTGTCATAACTAAATTAAATTATTTAATGTCTAAAAATTATAAATAAAATATAATTATGTATGAAATCTTTTTATCTTTCTAATTAATATTTATAATCTAAAATCGAACATATATAACCCTATGTAAAAATTTTTTTGTTAAAAGATATATGCTTGTTTCATTTTTGTATTTATTTAAACTTAATTAAAATAAAGTGTCATTATCACTTACAAGTGGATCCATGGGGTCCCAAAATCGACCCAAAGATGCCCATGGTCTACCATGTATCAACCAATAGGGTTAAGACACGTTTTAGGGTAATATAGTATTATTATAATATTATTTTTTTAACCCTTGTTTACCGGATTTACTCTTTAACCATGGTAAATAAAATATTTACCGAAGTAATTATCCAAAATGTTAAAAAATAAAAGTTACCAATTTACACAATTTGAACATCCTGATTCCAAATATGGAATCCATTTTTCCAAATTCAAAACACAGAAGTGGTAGAAATTAATTTAAAATTAATTCTCGTTGTTAAAACAAAAAACGTCTTTTTTTGAAATAATAACTATCAAAAGATTGTCACTTGTTTATGTCTGGTTTAAATGTGAAATTATGTTCAATGACCCACATTGTATTACATGGTAAAAATATATTCTAAATATACTTTAAAACCACTAAAATTCACAATTTATCACTATTAATTATTTTGATTAAAAAAGTTGTTTTTAATTAAAATTTAGTAATTTTCACTATTCATCAAAATATGAATGTTATCCAAAAAGTACCAAAATTTCACCCTAGGCTAATTTCGATATTACGAATCCAAAAATGAAGTCCATTTTGAGAGATAGAATTTATAAAATTTCAAAAAGTAGGTATTACTATTCATAACGGCTAGTTTGATTGGTTATGGTGTGTTAAAATCTCAAAGTTGCGTACAATGCACGCCATTGCATGAAAGGAAACATACCGAGGAAGCTTGGGGTCTTACAAAAAAAATATTGTGGATTTAAAATTTTCATATACAATCATTTCATTTATTTATCCTCACAAAAATTATATGATTCTTAAAAGTGTTATCTAATCACACTTTTATTTTTGTGAGATATTCCTTATTCACCACGAATTCATTTCTTGTAGTGTATGTATACTTATAATTTTATTTATAATAATAATTTATTTTATTTTATTTTAAATACCCAATTTTCTTGTGTCACGGATAAGATTATTTTCTTATACATATACAATTTTTTGAATAGTTTTTACATTGAATGTTGTATTAACATTAAAAATATAGATAAATTGTTATCCTCTACTCAATACATATAGTTTTATAAAAAATATAATTCCTAAATTAAATATTTGTATGATGAATGATATGGATATGCAGTTATGGATGGGGCCTAATATATATATATATCCCCTCTATTCATCGACAGGTCTCATGAGACAAAAAAAATTGTGGCAAACACTTACTGTTTGTTTCCAATAAAACATTAGACGTGTTACTACACATATAAGTAAACCATCTTGTGAAATATCTTAATGGTATTGATTCGTGTGCCAGATAAATCATGTTAAATAAATAATAATATTAATTTTTCAATATATACTTATTATTACCCACAATATTTTCTCTACAAAAAAGACTATAGATTAATTTTTGTTATCATTTTATTGATTTAATGGTATATGTTTTTCATTTATTAACCATTACTCATTGATTATTCCATATTGAGAATACCTTATTTATTATTCATCAATTATTATTGATTTTCTATTGTACAATATTTAATTCTTACAGATAATTTTATCTCACCCTTTTATTTTTCTTCCTTCCCAAATTTATGAAGATGAAATCATTGAATAAGTTTTGAGGAATTTTTTTATATTTATTTTTTATGTTCTATGATTAATAAATAATTTAATAAGGTAACCATGTATGTGTCTAGTTCTTAAATACTAATTAAATAATCAACACATAGTGATTTTATATCGTGTATCTTTGGCATTGTAAAAAATGACAGACTATAGGCTAGTGGGGTTGTGGTTGTTAAAGTTGGTATCAGATAAGTTTTAGTAGAATCCATGGTAACTAGATTCTAATTAAATATAAGGTCTATATTAATTCATTATATTGAATTGTTTTCACAATAATCCTGATGATTATGAGAAAACATAGAGTGCTCCATTATATGGTGATGGCGCCTTATGGATGGAATGTAATAAATACATGCGGACAATGTAGGTATTTTCCCATTCAAAAATTCATCATATTTATTATTGGAGATGGGACAATCATGGAGATATTTAAACATCATAATCAAGTTTTGAAAAATATCCATACTATATATATTTTGGATCGTTTCATATGGTAGAATCTCTCATCATTTAGTGGGACTACTTATCCAGTGGTAGCTGAGCAGTGGATCAAGTACCATTAAAGGATTTTTATGGAATTTGGATGTGATTAAAGGGAAATGGTAGTACTAAAGGTATATGTCCTTAATAAATTTACTAACCTATGGCTATATTTGATCTAAAATAATGTGGAGGAAGTTAAAATATGAGACATGGAATGGAGATCTTTTAAGAAAACATTATATGACAAATATATCCATCGAGAGTACTAAATATAAATGGATAGAAAATACATTAACAGACATAAAAAGAAAGAAGATATTTTTCCAATCTATGAGTTTTCATTCACAATACTAGCTAGTTATTCCCATGATTAAATACTTGATTATAAAACAGATTAGTCATCTCATTGAAGGTCCAAAGTCAAATATTCAAAGATAACTATCTTCTAAAACGATTTTGTTATATGATGAAATTATATTTAGTTCCATAAAAAGGGAGAAAGAAATTTCATAAATCAAATATGATCAATGGAAGGCATGAAAATAATAGATATTCTAATAACCATGTAAAATGTGAAGAATCAAATAAGAATAGGAGAATGTAGTAATTCACATTATGTTAAAATTTTAGAAGGAATAATCCGAGGAAATGTTTGATAAGAATTTGAGTTTGTTATAACTATGATGAAAAGGGTTATTGAAATAATATCTACATTTGGAATAAACAAATAAATGATGTTTAATGCTTCAACTATAATGTAATGGGGAACTATTTAAATCAATGTCCCAAGTGTCAGAGGAATCTACCATAGAAGATACAAAAGGGATATGGAAATTCTTATGCATTTACCATAACTAATGTGGAAGTTACAAATCATTTGGTGGCAGGTACATTAATCATATATCCAAATTTAGAAAATGATTTACTTTTTTCTAGATAATTGCACACTCCTATATCTACCCAATTTTTCAAGAAAATTAGACATATCTATTTAGATTTAATAAGGAATTGGTTAGAAAAAAACACATAAGGTAAGTCTCACTATTACAAAAATGTTTTGGTCAGTCCCCTTTATGACACATAAACATGATTTAGTTTCCATCCATGTTATCTTACCTATTTTTTACTTTTATTCAGTCTATAGTATGGACATGCTTTCCAAATTTGAGGTGAAAATTTATTGTAATTACAATGGAATTATGATTTATAATGATGATATAAAATAAATTATCTTTAGTATAGAAACATCATCATCTAATTCATATTTATGTCCACCTCTAGTATCCCTACTTTATGAAATAAATGATAAGAAAGTCAGTAAAACATCTAGGTATGAGGAAAATAATCATCAAATGGAGGATGTAATAATTTTATGTAAATACATTGATGTATAAATTGAGTAATTTCCAAGACACCCCCAGATCATGTTGTTCAGTTTACCATTGATTTATTCCCTGATGCAAGACCAATATGAAATACATCATATAGATTTTCAACTATGGAATTACTTGATATAATGAAACAACTATATTTTACTAATAAATTATTTGTTGACCATAGTTTTTATTAATGGGGATCTATATTATCTGTGCTAAGACGAAATATGGATACTTGATGTTATTCATTCACTATAGATAAATCAATTCTATTACATTACAGAAAATATATCATCAACCTTGCATTGATGACTTATTTTATCATATTCATGGATATAAATATTTTTCAAAGATTGAAATATATTATGGGTATAAAATATTTATAGTAAATATAGAGGAAATGACAAATATATATTTTCAAACTAGTTTTGGACATTATCAGTTTACAATAATTTCATTTCGATTGACTAATTCACCCTCGGTTTTAATAGAAATAATCAACAATGTATTCATGGAATATCTTATTAATTTTTTTAGTATTAATTGAATTTTTTAGGTATTTTCAAAGATATAAAGACCTTGATAATCACATGAGGATTATTTTTGAGATAATCAAAAAGAAATATTTTTACATTAAATATTGAAAGTATAAATTCTGGTGGTAGGAAATTTTTTTATTGGCCTTATTATCCCTACATATGGAATATCACATGACCTTATAAACAAAAATGCAATTCATTAATGGCCTATTCCAATGAACATTATTTAGATACATAGTTTCATTGATTTAGAATGTTACTATCGGTGTTTCATTCAGAATTTTTCTCGATTGGCTAAACTGTTACCCAATATCACATGTAAGGGGGTTAATATCGCCTAAAAAATAATGTAAATAGTGTTTTAAATAATTGAATATAAGATTATTCAATTATCTGATGTTAAATATCACATTAGGAAATGATGTATTTATGATATTCAGTGATGCGTTAAATAATGTGTGGTCTTGTTTAATTATGTAAAATGATAAATTTATAGAATATGTGTCAGAAGCATTTTATGATTTGTGAATATTTTTTCAATCATGATCTTTTGTTCAAATATATATTATTTTAAATGAATATATGGAGTAACTATTACAATGATAATAGATGTGAGATATATAAAGATCAAAAAATTTATAAATATACCATTACATAGAATTAGATAAACATGATGCAAGGAAAATGGATCGACTGACTCAATGATTATTATTTTCCTATAAACTACCACCCATGAAAAATGATAATGTATCTGATATATTGGGTATGAATGGTCATGGATTTCTAACCTAGATGGGGATTAATAGAGATCTTATGTTCAAGGATTCAATAAGGATGTATTTCGTGATTATTATAGAAGGATAAACATCACTTCTTTTTCAATTGATTGTTAAACCACCTTTCATGGTAAAATTATAATTTTATCAATTATATTATGATAATTTATAAAATAAAACTAATGATGTTAAGTTTGAAATATTTGAAAAAAACATGTATGAGAATATAATTAATAAATTTGGAAAGTGGATAGGTTATCCATCAATCCCAGAGCTAAAAAGAGAACTATTGGATGTTTTTCATAACACAAATGTCTCCATACACCCTAGTATTACCAAGATGTATTGGGATATGAATGAACATTTTGGGTAGGATAATATGACATGGGAAATTTTTGACTATGTTCCATGTTGTCTAGTTTTTCAAAAATCAAGATCTAAGAGACAACATCCTAATAGAGTCATGAACACTCAACCTATTCCTATGAGGAAGTGGGATAACATTACTATGTACTTCTTCATTGGAATACCAATGACCCCCCAAAAAGAATGATATGATTTTGGTCATTGATGATCACCATACATAATCATCACATTTTTATTCTATAAAGAATGCATCTATAACGTCCTAACCCCAGAATCCTGATGTTAGTGTATTAGTTTATTACATTACCAGAATTACAAGGAATAAAATAACAATGTTTAATTTATTTTAGCAGTCATGGAATCCTTGTTTAAATTTTCTTTACCAATAATACATTGAAAATAGATATAATATAAAATATCATACATAATAAAATGAAATAAATTGAATCCTTGAAAGCATATTCACTATTTTCATCTCATAACCTAGGGAAAGGAAATAGAAGAATATAGTGTGATTAGATTTGTAGTAAGGGTATATAATACAATATAAGTTATCATAACCATAAACAGTATGCAAGGTGAATAATAAAAATGCATGACTTTAAAAGTAAACAAGATCATAATATGTAAGGAAAGAATGTTGAATAAATAATTACATAATAAAACATAGCCATTGTTATTCTACTAGTCGAAGAATCCCAAGGACTATGAAATACTATTTTCATAATTTTTAAATGCATAAGGTGGGACATCATAACCATAATGTCAAGGCCTCTTGTAAAGACCATACATAAACTATTAGAAAATAAAAATAGTTTGTATCATGAGACTTATAGATGAATTGAGAGGTCATAGCAGGACCTACACCTCACATACTAATTCCAATTCATTCTTCATATAAAAGAGTGAAACATAAACATTCTTACTGAAGAAACTAGCTTATGATATGTGAATACTTTAAACATAAACCATGAATGGAATAAAATTGGACACACATAGTCAAACTGATCATAATCCATTCAAATAATATGGTAGATGGTATTATAAGATATAGCTTCAATTATATATAGTGTTCAACAAAGGTATTTGACATAGATGAATATACCATTAAAATATCGATGAGGAAATTAATCTGTAATCATTCCAAAGTGTCCTATAACACTTGAGAAATTAAAATCATAATACAATATATTATTATAAGAATAAGTATAATCATGATATTTTATATAAATGGGTAGTACATACTCTACAAACACAAGGAATAAGGGGTGAACAAGGCACATATCTCCAAGAAGTAAAAGTGAGATGAGAAAACAAAATTGTTTCTTTGATAATAAGACTTAATTTGGAAAATAATTTTAATAAAATATGATTTTAAATATGTATATACCAAAAAATAAAATAGGAGGACACTGTAATTGTATTTTAGGGATAAATGATGTCTCATTTAAGTGAGATCATGTAAAAACAATTTTTAAGAAACATTATAAAAAACATTTTAGTGCAGTTTAATTAAAATATTAAATTGATTTTAAATAGGTTAGGCATGATTGATTTAATAAAAATAGAAATGAATACTGATAGTTTTTAAAGATAATATTTGTGATCTTCAAAAAATAATTATGTCTTCAAATAAATTTTATATTATTCTTGAAAATGGGTAATAATTCAAGAAGTTCCATTTAATCAGGCTTGTTCATCAGAAATAATTATGAAGGTAACCATTTTAAAACTTGTAAATACCCATAAGAGAAGGATGATCTAATATATATATATATATATGTGTGTGTGTGTGTGTGTGTGTGTGTGATTTTGGAACATATAAATATAATTATGATTAAATTTAAAAATAATAATTACTTTTGAGTATAAGTAGAGATATAGTAACCTGATGGAAAAATAGGGGTTCGGGTAGAATCCCGTACCACATTGTAATTAATCGAATCATATGCCCAAAAATTAATAATCATAAAATGAGACATTAAATTCCATCAAAATGATTATATTAATTATATGATACATCAATGGTAAGTATTCATTAACCATACACACGAGATAGTGGAAAAGAATGAAAATCTCAGAAAAATAAAAGGGAGATGGGTAACCCCTTACCTTATGTCTGAATGTAATCTATTCTGGACCTTAATGCCTTGGATAATAAAATTAAATACATTAATTAATTAAAATACAACCTTATCTACATATATTTGATTCATTTTAGTTTTATTTAGTTCATTTGTGTCCTTTTAACGAGTAATAAGATAGAAATTGGTTTCTCATAGTGTTTGGTTCATTTCTATTCATGATCAGTATAATTTTATATGAGTTTAGAAGTTCATGAGGAATGGGTATAATTCTCCAGAATTGTGTTTATATTTTATTGATGAACATACAGAATTATTAGGGGTTATAAATTTAATTTTTTTTATATTTTATTATTATGAATCATTAGACAAAACATTTGTAATTTTTATTTAGATTATTTTGGAAAAGTTTTGATCATCCCGATGTATTTTTTTGCATGGATTTATATTATGTATATATACTAGTTACAAAACATCATATAGGTTATAATAAATAAATTATAGTTTCTTTAAAAAATAAAAATTGTTTCATGACCATACTTGAAGGAGAAATTTGATGAATGATGGTTCTTCATCCACGGAGGATGTAAATCTACACCTCTCTAGCGATGATTTCATTTTTAAAATAAAACAGTTAGAGTAAATATATTAATGATGGATGTTACATTAACATGATTTAAATCTAGTATATATATGATACTAGAGTTATCTGGATTATTTGGATATATTAGGTGAGTGACATTCTAAGAAAAGAAAATACATTTAAATTAAATTAAAAGAAAATGAAAGAGAATTTACCTCTTGAAATATCTTCATTGAGAACCTCTTTAAGGGAAGGGGTTTTCATATTTTGGAAAGAAAAATATATTATAGAATTGGGGAAGGATCCTGGAAGATTTTTTGGGTAAAAGATGAGAGGTTTCTAGGCTTAGAGGAGTGAGGATAAGAGGGAGTAGTGATGGTTTTTTTAGTGGAGGAGTGGTGAGATTTTTTAATATCTTATTCATTATTTAACTATTTTTCTTAAGACAAGAAATGGGGTTGATTTTTGGGACACAAAATGTAATATGTGAATTTGTTTTGAAACCAATTGTGATTACATCATACTTACATAACCTATTACTCAATAAATAATGTATCTATAATTTATTTTAAATTTTATTATTTTATTATTCACCAAAAATTTATGTATTTTAGAAAAATAAAAAAATCCCTATCATGATTTTACAACATGTAGAATTCAAATATGGACTTCATTTTATAAAATTAATTTTCTATATATTTGAAATGTAATTTTTAAATAAAATCATGTATTACTTGTAAAATAATTTTTTTAAAACTATAAATGATTTTATAATACCCTGAAAATTAACTATGTTGTTATTAATTTATCAAAAAATCACAGGACAAAAAAATTATTTAGGAATAAATTTTATGGATATTAATTTACTTTTAAATAAATTTATTATTTATAAAATTGTAAAAAAAATATTTATTACTCAAAAAATACCAACACTTGATTATTAATTTTATGAATATTTAATTTTATTTATAGGGTGCCTTAATTTTAATTAAACATTCTTGGTTGAGGTTGCTATTAATATATATCATATTACTATTCATAAGGGTAACATTACTATTCACAAGGGTATATTACTTTTCTTAAGGATGAAGTTATTATTCTTTAAAAATATATGATGATTCTATCAGACTCTAAATATCTTTCTAAACCCAATTGTGTAGTTTAGGATTTTGGAATTCAAAACAAAAAATAGAAAAAATTGTGTTTTTTAGCTAGATTATAAAAAAGGTGTTGTTTCATAGGAACTTAGTGTTTCATGCATTCTATATTAAATTTATGTGTAAATATTTGGGGTGTTACATTCATACCCCCATACAAAAAATCTATCTTAAAATTTAACATAATGTTACCTCATAGTAAGACTATGGTAGGCCTTCATCATTAGTTCCCTAGGCTCTCACGTTGCCTATTCAATATTCTTGTTTTCCAATTTACCTTTTCCATCCAAGTCATATAATTCCCCAATACCAGGTCTTTAGTGTCTAGAATACAGATAATCTCTTCATAGTAAAATAATTCAGGTCCCAATTCTATACATTCATAATTGAGTACATTTATTGGGTCTCAAATGTAATTTCTCAATAATGATATGTGAGAGACATTGTTTACCGTAGAGAGGCTAGGCAGAATTTCTAAATGATAACCCACAACACAAATTCACTCCATAATTTCAAAATGTTCAATATACATGGGGCTTAGTTTACCTTTCTTCCCAAATCATATAACACCCTTCCTTGATAATTCTCATGTCCATCATTTCTATATCCCTATAAAAAAGGTCCATAGAAATCCTGAATTTTTTTATTACCTTATGATCTACCCTGCTCAATTCATCAGCTGCCTTACTTTATTTTAATCAAGATGAAGGAGCTCTAAATTTATAAATTATGACAAGTGAATAACTTTCTCTTGTGTCCTCTTAAAATATGGTAATAACATAAAATACTATAAAATCTTGTTGGAAACATTCACTCATCCTTATTACTTAAGTAATAATCATGTTATCAGATATATTAATTTTATCCAAAACTGTGGTAAAGTCTATTAGTGATAACATATACTACTTGTTGATAAGTCATTAATAAGTTCCAAGGTAGTCAACATTTATCCAAATCAATCATTTATTCATAACTATATTAACATCAGGAATATATTTATGGTCATCTTTCCCCCAATTGTGAATTTTCAAAACATTTTAACTTTCCACTTAATGCCATTTCAGGGTATCATTCAACTTATTGTCTCAAATCCTTAATGAAAAAGTACTACTGTATAATACTCTTTTATTTTGTAATTATTATATCCAATATAGTGCTGATAACTGATTCCAATGATAACATTCATGATGAGGAATTTTAATCATTCCACTCCATCAGAAATAATATCATAACATGATCATTACTATGTAACATCATTTAGGGTATATTTCTTTTATTCTTGGGAAATTGATTCACAAAGTGTCACATCTCTTTGCATACGAAGCATTGTTCATTGGAAACATTTTTCTTACCATTTAAATCATAAAATTTGTGTCATTTTTCTCCAGAATTATATGAAACTCTCATTCCCATCATGAATTTACAAGGGTGATTTTTCCCATAGTTATCACATTTGAGAAAACCCTTCATTCCTTTCTTTCATTTAACCATATTTTTCTCTTCTATCTTCTTCTTCTCTTGCTTCCCTTCCATGTCGTAGGACTGATATAAATATTTACACACCATGTGCATCAACGATACTATTCAATCAGGTTATGAGGATTCATCGGAGACTATATCCCTTAAAAATATGGCTTACAACCATGAGAAATATGATCCATCTTACTCTTTTCGTCACATGCGTTGGGGATGTTCTCAATTTTTCTATTAGTTACCGTTTTTAATAAATTACATATACAATATGAGCTCATAAAATTATGAAATTTTATATATATAATCATTGTTTGACAAATAATATCAATGTATTTATCAAAATTCCTAGAATTTTATAATTTTGTTTCTTTGGGGGAATAAATCCTTCATAATGGTGGTTAAAATAAATGATAATTTTAATAAGAATAACCCTCAAGAGTTTCAAACCAGGTGTGTAGAAAATATTATTATCATATACTAGGTTACCTCATGTCTTTCTTGAAACACCTTGTCTGAATCGTTACTCATAGTTACATGTGTTCAAAAACCACTTCCAGCTTCTATATCAAAAAATGGATGTATTTTCTATAAATATGCACATAATCTCATCCTTACTAAAATCCAATTTTTTTCATGTATTCTTGTCCTCAATATGTATCTTACGGTTTTTTTCACTAATATACTTTTTATAAATCTATTTTCCATGTTTTCTAATAAACTTCCTTTGATACATAAAGTAACGACTTGGCCCTAGAATCTCAGAGTTAGTGCATTAGTTTATTACATTGCAAGGATAATAATGAATCAAATCCCAATATATGAAGTAGTTTAAGAGTCTTTGAAGACAAAATTACATTCATGATACCAATAATACATTGGGAAAAGATATAATATACAACATGATGCATAAATAAATGTTATAAATTTAATCCATTAAATCATGTTCAATGTTTTCTTCTTCATAACCTGGGGGAAGGAAATATAAGAAATAGGTGATAACATATGCTATGTAAGGGTATGTAATATATTACATGTTTTCATAAACATAAACATTTGGAAAGGTGAATAACAAAAATGCATGACTTTAAAAGTAAACATGAACATAATATGGTAGGAATGAAATATTAATAAATAATTTCATAATAAAAAATAACCCTTAATATTAAAATTGTGGAATAATATCATGGACCTTTATATACTAGTTTTATAATGTGTATATTCTTAATGTGGGAAATCATAACCATAATATCAAGGCCTCATTCCAAGACATTATATATTCAGTAAAAATTCATTCTAGTGTTTCTCATGAGACCTACCATTGCTTTGAGGGGTTATAGCAGGCCCCACACATCACTTACTAATTCCAATACATTCTTCATATTAATGGGTGAAACATTAAAGACATAAACATTTGTATTGAAAAACTATAATACTAAATTTGAATATTTTATCCATAAACCATGAATGGTATCTAATTTCACATTCATAATAAAAATGATCACAAACCCTTCAAAAAAATATGGAATATTGAATCACAAGAGATAATCCTCAATTAATTACAATATTAAACAAAGAAAGTTGACATAAATGAGGAAACTATTGAAAAATTCTTGGCTAAAATTATCTTTGAACATTCCAAAGTGTCCCATACCACTTGAAATATTCCAATAATAATACCTTATAATGTCATTATAATAAGGACAAACAGATATTATATATCAAAGGGAAGTAAATACACCACACACAAAAGGAATAAGTAGTTCACGAGGAATGTATCTCATAAAAGTAAAAGTGAGATGAGAAAACCCATTTTTTACTTTAAAAGGAAGAGTTATTCAGGAAAACCATTTTAATTAATCATATAATCAAATTGAAAATGTGTTTATACAAAAAATAATAATTATGGATAATGAAATTATATTTTGGGCATAAATTATGTCTCATTGATGTGAAATAATGTAAAAAGTTTTTTAAAGAAACATTATAAATTTAACATTTTAGTGCAGTTTAAATAAAATTTTAAAGAGATTTTAAAGAGGAAAGGAATGTTTGTTTTCATAAAACAAGAACTGAACCTAGATTTTTTTTTTATGATAAATTTAGTGATCACAGAAAAATAATTATTTATGAAAACAGATTATATATCACACTTAAAAATGGATAAAAAATTTTAAGTCCCAATTAATCGGGCATGTATATCGGGAAGAATTGAGAAAGCAACCAATTTATGACACGTATATACCAATCAAATAAGGATAATCTAATATAGATATATGATTTTGGAACATATACACATAATTTAGAAGATATAATAAAATTTGAAGATGAATTAAATATTAGTCAAGGTGGTTCGAGAGTTACCTAAAGGAAAATGAGGGTTCTGGTTGAATCCCTTAGCACTTTGTAATCAATCGAATAATATTCCCAAAAATTAATAA
Source organism: Viscum album (assembly GCA_963277665.1). Lineage (NCBI taxonomy): Eukaryota > Viridiplantae > Streptophyta > Magnoliopsida > Santalales > Viscaceae > Viscum > Viscum album. The sequence continues at coordinate 1,211,169,622 of OY728131.1, read as the reverse complement.
TAATAAAATGATAAATTGAATACCCTGAAAATAATTATTTTTATGATATTATTAATCAATGTTCAGTATACAAAAACCATACACATGAGATATTGGCAAATAATGGAAATCTCGCAATAATAAATGTGAGATAGGAAACCCCATACTTTATGTCATAGTGTATTCTACACTTGAAATTAATGCACTGGATAATAAAAATAAATCCATTAATTTATTGAGTAATAACCTTATATACATTTATTTGGTTCATTATTGTTTTATTAAGTTAATTTATGTAATTTTTATCAGTTATATGTTTCATATTTATTGCTCGGGAGCACTCTTTTCCTTGGTTTTCATGATCAGTATTGTTGTATATGAGTATGAAAGTTCACGTAGAATGGGTATAATTCTCCATAATTGAATTTTTATTTAATTTATGAACATAAATAAGTGTAAATGGTTATAAATATTATTTGGTTATATATTATGAGTATCAATCATTAGATAAAATATTAGTGAATTTCATTTAGATTATTTTGGAAATATTTCGATCGTCCCAAAGTAGTTTTATTGTATGTATTTATATTATTTATATATTATATTTATTGAAAATTAAATAGGTTATAATAAATAAATTATATTCCAGTTAAACTATATAATTTGTTTCTTGACCAGACATGAAAGAAACATTGAATAACGACGGTTCGTCATCCATAAAGGTTGTAAATCAGCACTTCTCGGACGGCGATTTCATTTTTAAAATAAAAAAAGAGAGAGAGTAAGGATTTTTATGATGGATATTACATTAACATGTTATAATACCCATATATTGATTATAAAAGAGTTATCATGATCATTTTGACATAGTAGAGGAGTTATAGACTACAAAAATAAAATAAATTGAAAATAAATGAAAAGAAAATGGAAGAAGATTTACCTCTTAAAATATCCTCTTTGAGAACCTCCATAACGGAAGGGGAGGAACTATGTTAGAATATTTGGGATGAAATTTTAGGAGCTTCAAGCCATAGAGGAATGAAGAGATGTGGGAGTGAGGTGTGGTTTTATAGTGGAGGGGAGAAGTTATTTTTGGATATCTTATTCATTATTTTATAATTTTTCTTAAGAAAAAAAATTGTGTAGATTCATGTGGCCCATAAATAGTAATTAGTGCATGTGAGGTATAACCATGTGTTCTTAAATCATCATTACATCACATATTAATCAATAAATCATTTATTTAGCATTTATCACAAATTATCGTATTTTACTATTCAACTAAAAATATATGTATTTTAGAAAAATTTGAAAATTATCCCCTAGAATTTATTGGTATTTATAATTCAAATATAGAATCAGTTTTATCAAAATAATATTTTAAATATGTAAAATTTAATTTTAAAATAATGTTTTCATTTACACGATAAGTATACTGTTTTTTGAACTAAAAATGATTTTATAATACCCTGGAAATTAACTAAGGGCTTATTAAATTATGAGAAAATCATAAGAAAAAATATTGAGTTAGAAATAAATTATAATAAAATTAATTTTCTTTTAAATAAATTTATTAATAATAAAACTACAATTAATTATTTATTACTCATAAAAATACGAAAACCTATTTATTAATTTTTTTAAATATTTTATTTTAATTATAAGGTGACTAATTTTTTTATACTTTCATGGGTGAGGATACTATTCATATAGATCATATTAATATATATATAAGTGTATAATTTCTATTCATATGGCTATATTACTATTCTTAAGGTGGTAGTAACTATTCATAGAAAATTTAGTTAATACTATTAGAATCTAAGTAACATACCTAATGCAACAGTTTATGTCATTTTTTCAAAATTAAAGACATAGAAGATGTAAAATTATGATTCTTGGCTAGGTTATCAAATTTTTTTGTTTCATAGGTATGTAGGGTTTCATGAATTATTTATTATAATTATTTTAAAATATTTTGGGTGTTACAGATTCCCTATTTAGCACCTACTGATACTCTATATTATTTAAGATATAAAAATTCATGGTGCACCAATATCGATTGTGTCTAATCAATATCATAGTTTTACATCATAATTATGGACAATTCATCATAATTATTTTTATAATGAGCTTCATTTGACTACATTTTATCACCTTCAAAGTAATGGATAGTCTGAAAAGGGCTTTCCAAACATTATAATACTAGTTGGTATCATGCTCGATTGACATTCATGGTATGTGGGATTATTATTTATCTTTATTAATGTTTTCCGACAATAATTGTTTCCATTCTAGTATTAAAATAGAGCCATATGATGCATTATTTGGAAAGAGTTTATGTACTCCGAAATGTTGAGATGAAGATGGTTAGAGGAAATCTATATGACCAAAATTTACTAATGAGACAATGATTAAGATAAATAAAATTGAAGCTCAAAATAAATAAGCACAACATATGTAATACAATTATACATACAACCAGAGAAATGATTTGGAATTTCAAGTGGGGGTCATAAAATATTGAAAATATCATTATCAAAGTGTGTCATAAGGCTCAATAATAAAGGGAAAATGATCCAAATATACAATAAAATATTGGAATTATTGGATGGAATTGGAGTTGTATCATACCTATTATCAATTCCACCAAGTCCCTATAAATTTCATGATTTTTTCCACATATCGTGGTTAAAGAAGTACATGTCATAACCAACACATGTACTCAATAATTATGAAACAGAACCAGAACAATATTTTATTTCTACGACTATCCTATTGATGTTCTTGAAATAATAGAGAAATTAATGACAATTTGGAAAGGTTGACTGGTAAAATTTCTTTATAGAAACCATAAAATGGAATAAGCATTGTGGGAACTAGAGGATATAATGATGAAAAATCTCCCTCATCTATTTAGAAGGAAATATTCATAAAAAATAACACAAATTAAATTAATGAAGGTTGTAAGAATATAACACCATAATATTTATGTTATGTATCTTAGTAAATAAATTCAACTTTTTCAATAGCTTATGTTTCATAAAACACTAAGCTTAAATGAACAATGATATTCAAGTAAATATATAATGTGACTGTTAGAATAGTAATGTGACCATTAAGAATACTAATGAGAATATTTCAATCATAACCTAACCTAATAAAGTATAAATTGATTTTATTCATCTTATAAATTAAAATATTATATATTTATATCAATGGATATGTAATTTATTTTTTTTAATGAAAATTTAAATGTTTTTATTTTTGTGAAGTGTAATTGTTTATTTACAATTTTATTTGTAATATAATCATTACAAAAAAATATTTTCATAATATATAAATTTAAATTAATATTTTTTTGTCTTACGATTATAAGATATTTTTAAAAGAAATTAATTTATGTTTGAATGTGTTATAAAATAGGTTATAATTTTAAAATTAGTTTTTTTGATTAAATGATGATTTTAATTAAGAAATAAATTTATCAGAATAATAAAATTTATTTTAAAAAATGGATTTTATTTTGAAATCTAAACATCAAAAATTGGATAGGGTGGTTATATTTTATTTTTATAAAATGGTTTTATTTACGGTGAATAATGAAATATGAAGATTAATGGTATTAGGTAAATAAATATATTATTGAGTAATGGATGATGTATTTCTGTTGTACCCACCATTACTTCTAAATCACATAAACTATATTCTATATTTTGTTATTTTAATCAGCACAATTGTTATTATTTTTCCGATATAATATGCTAATGAATAAGGTATTAAAAAACCATCTTCCACTATAAATACCACCATCAGTGCCTCTTCTACTCCCACCTTATACTCCCCAATGAATTATAATATTCTACCTAATTACACTCCCAAAAAACATACCCATTATTAAAATATTATTTTTTATACCCATTTTTAAACTCAAGTGCCCTAAGGAGATTCTCAAGGAGACGTTATACAAGTGGTAAAATAGTTTTTCTTACTGTTTAATTTATTTTCTATTCTTATCCTCTAATTATATTTTATACCAATCCATGCCAGATAAATCCCTTATCTTATTTATACTGTAATATTATATTTATATATATTATCCTCACCAAACCCCCTTTCCTCTCCCTTTTATTCTAATAATTAAATGGTCATCCGTGATATGATGATTTGCAACCATCATGGGCGATCCATTTTCATTTTCCATTACCCCCTTCAAGGAAGTACATAAAACCATTATTATGATTTAATCAGATTTTTAATATATATTATAAAATTTAAACTTTATTTTACCCTATATATAAATATGATAACGAAGAAAATGATAGAATTTCATGATAGTCATAAAAGACACCAAAATAAATTAAATCATTTTTATTAACGACTTATACAATGAATCACACTCATTCCATATAGCCAAATGATAAATATGATCATTTAAACTTATGTAATTTCATTAATATCATATTATAGAAATACTGGATAATTATTCCCATTTTACATGAACTTCTATACTTATATACAGGAGAACCAATCCTGAAAAGAAGAAAAAGAATACATCCAGAATAATAAAATTGAAAACTATAACTCTTTAAAAAGGTCAAACATGAACTTAATAAAATTATAGTAAATAAAATAGATGTTGGAAATGTTAAAAATTATGAAATAAATTAAACTAGGTGTATTATCTTGGAAATTAATTATAAGATCATAATTCTAGTGGAATTATGTTAATATATATTAACTCAATTTTAATTCATTAGGTATATCCTCTATGTCATTTATTTTTTTATTCCAAGAATATGTGTCAAATGAAATATTATTATTTTATACTGTATCTAAAATATTATTTTTTGGATTTATATTTTTCACACATACTTATATTATTGATTTATCATCACTCCAATGATATGATATTTGTATGGTTTTTCATCTGACGTTTTTTGTGTGAGATATACCTTATTCACCACTTATTTATTTTTTTGTAGTGTATGTATACATCCCATTTTATTTATAATCATTGTTCATTGAATATTTAGTTAAATATAAAAATTTCATGTATCATGGATAACATTATTAACACAGTCACATACCAATTTAACATATGTTGTTTCCTCTGAATGTTGTTTTAAATTGGTACATATTGTTATATTTGCATCCTTTCCTAAATAAAAATTTTTTGATATGAATTTTTTTTAAATAATTAAATATATGAATGAAGAAGTTTTTTATGTTTTATTGATAGGTGGGGCACAAAATTATATAGCCCCTCGAATCATCGAAACATCTCATGAGACAAAATAGTTAAAAAACTCTTCATGATTATTTCTAAGATTATATAATAGTTTTTTAACCACATGCCTAAAATATCATTCAAAAAGTCTTGAGGGTAGTGTTTCATCAATAAGATACATGTCATCCAATAATGAATCATTTTTTATTTAGTTTCAATATTTTACTATCCAAGATATTTTCAGTATGAAAAAAATCAAGGGATTCATTTTTCATTATTATTTTATTGATTAAATGGAACGTGTTTATCAATTATTCACCTTCACATATTAATTATTAATTATTAATTATTCTATGTTTATTACTACAAAAATATTTTTAATTCATGTTTCTACTTTATGTAACCCTTGCTGATCATTTGAGATCACCCTTTAATTTGTCTTCCTTCCACAGTTTATGAATATAAAATCATTGAATAAGTGTCATGGAAAAAATATTTTATTCATTTTTTATGTCCTATATTTAATTAACAATGTAAAAAGAGAACCATATATGAATATTTTTCCTCAATACTACTAAATTGATTGATCGTTGGTATGATCTCTTTTATTTATGACTATGTAATAAAATAACCACTAACATGGTGCTCTTGGGGTTAGGGTTATAACAATCAATTATGATAAATCCATTTCTATATAATGTTAGAGGTTTGGATATTTAATATATATAAATTGGGTTAAACACAAAGGAAACCAAATTTAGATAGAATTGACAAGGATCTAGTGTCAGAGTAAAAACCTTGATGAACACCTGGTTTGACACTCTTATGGGATGTGATTTGGAAAATTCACAATCTCATTAGAATAATTTATTAAGGTAACAAAAAATTTCCATAAGAGTATATTTTATGATATATATAATGGATATCCTAGATTGAAGGCCAGAAATTCATAAGTTATAAAATAAATTTCATTTTAAGTTACCCATTTAATATAATTTGATTCCCATTTATGTGTATAATAGTTTCAAAACATTTATTCCTAATTTTACCTTTAATATAGCCAGTTTATAGAAATAGGATTAATCAAGTAAACAACTAATGTGAAGAGAAATTCAATTACTATTCAAATGAGATTCCCATACTAATAGAAGAAGGAATAATTAACTTAATGATTAAACACTCTTTGCTAACTCAAGTTCTAAAAATAATACTAGACCTGGAAGAGTTCCCAAATCCCCCTATGAATTAAAAAAGATGCAATTGAGTCCTTTATATGGCAATGTACTCTAACTTTTAGTCGATAATATAATCCCTTAATCAAGAAAAAATGAATTTAATCCATTTAAAATATATTCTCAATACTTTAATATTATGATCGATAAATTCCTCTACTGTATATTAATCATATACCTGGAGAAGATGATCAGTGGTGAACATTGATATAGAATAAGAATATTGAGGAAGAGATATATGTGATGGGGTGGATTATAGAAAAAATTGATAAATATTTTCCTCACAATATCCAATATAAAAACGAATGGGATTTCCATTCCCTTAATAAAAAATATGATGAATCCATCAGGGTGTATGAGGAAAAAATCAAAAGACATGACTGATAGAAAACAAAATTGGTAGTTTACCTCAAATGATAGGTTGAATTATTCTATCATGGGATAAAACATAGTTTATGAAAATCCCAATAAATCGAAGACAATGATATCTGTTATGAAATTGTCTAATGTACCCTAAAATTCAAAATGGAGGTCTTAGAATCTGAAGGATATCACAGGTATTAGATGAAAAATGTGGAGTTTAATTCTGTAATTCTGATAGAGAAATCAATCGGTCCTATGAAATTTCAACATCTAACATTTCATATGTGTGGAAAGAAGCACCCCATAAATTAGCTAAGGAGGATGAAGAAATGATTTAGGGGTGGGATGGATGGACATTGAGTTACTAATTACTTAAATGAGAAACCCATTAATGTGATGGAGGAAATAAATGATCTAATCCACCCTTTCATAATTGATTCATTTTTCAACATAATGGAATAATGGAACATTTCAATCCAATGAATATATCCAAGGGTATTTCGAGACATCCAACATCCTCCAACATAGAATGTGTAAGGTTAATCCATCACAGTCACTGAGGTGGATCTCAAAAATGAAGTGGTGATAGGTACACTTTATATTCAAAAACGAATAGTGAATGTAGTTTATGACTCTAGTTCTACATGTGCCTTAATATCATAAAATATATGTAAAACAATTCACAAACCACCACAAGTCATGGGTGTAGAGATGTTAGTGAAATTGAAATTAAGGAAATTATTGAATCCTGAGTATATAACTCTTCACCCATAAAAATTTATTGGCTGAATTTCCTATTGTACCTTGTGATACTTTCTTTAGTTTAGTTTGAGGAAACTATGGGAATGTATTCTCTTTCCTTGTATAGATCCAACACAAATTTATGCAAGAATTAAATCACTCTCCATATCATGTATCATCCAAGGATTTTTTACATGTTCAAGGAGGAGGATGAATATTATTTAAAACCAATATCTCATGCATGGATATTATTTCCCTATGAAAAAGAATATGTATCTCAAATGATTAAGTCTATGGAGGACCACAATATAACACATGGCTATTGTGAAGGAATAATCTAATGTGTTTTTTTGAATAATTTATTGGTCTTCATTTAAGCCAAGATGTAAAATTTTTCATAGATCATATACATGGGGAGTTACCATTATCCAAGACTTCATATACAATGCTTTCTGTGTAGTATAGGAAGATGAATAAAAAACTATTGGAAAATTAGTATAAAGGGTTTACACAGCAATGTGCTTCACCTTAGGGAGAACCATTCCTATTTGATTAGAAGAGGGATGGATTTTTGTGCCTAGTCATTTATTATCTTCAGATAAAAAAGATCATTATAAAGAACAAGTATCATTATCCATGGATTGATGACCATATATGGTCATATACACAAATCAGAATACATATCCAATGTGGATCTTCAATAAGGATATTATTATGTAAGGTGGAATTAAGAGGATACCCCTATAACAACTTATCATAAAAGGTAGTGGAACTATGAGTTTATTGTAATGGAATTAAGAATCACAAATTACAAAGAAATCATCATAGACATAATTAATAGAGTATGTAGAGATTACTTTGATAAATAGGTGGTAGTATTTGTAGATGATAGTAAAATATAATCCAAAACAAAAGGAGGATCATGAGGATCATCTTTGCACTATGATAAAGACCTTAATAAAGGATGATCATTCTCCGTAGTATTGAATATGTGAGTTCTTTTTTAAGGAACTATCATTCTTTGGGAAAATTATCATAAGTAATGTGATAATGCCAGACCCTTCAATGATAGAAGAAACTAATTCATTTCTAAGGATAAAATATATGATTGAAATCCATTGTTTCCATCAGTTTACTAGATATTATCTCTGATTAGTGATAAATTTCTCATGATTTTTAAACCCTCAATCCAAGATAACCTAGAATGAATTCATGTTTTTTGGGAATGATGAATGTGAAGAGTGATTCACCGAGTTGAAAAATAGGCTTATCACTGTACCTTTACTCACAATAGCCATTAGTGTATAACCATTCATGGAATTTAATTATTCTTTGAAAAAGGGCTTGGAGTGTGTGTTAATGAAAAAGGACAATGTGATAACCTATTTTTCAAATAAATTGAATGTTCATGAAAAAAATAACCAATAAATGGTATACTGTTGTATGTAGATATCTTCAAGATTAAAATCTAGAGGTATTATATCTTTGGTGATATGTATGAAATATATATCTGTTACAAATTCCTTACATATATAATAATAATGAGAGATATGAATATGAGTCAACAAATATGGTTATATTTGCTCATGGACTATGAATTCTGAATAAACGACCGTCCATGGAATGTAAATAAGGTGGTAAAGGCTCTATGGAGAAAGGATCCATCCATCTTAAGATTCATGATAATTGATATGAGGCCAATATTTTTATATTTTCAAAGGATGGAAATGAGAATAATTATATAATGAACATCATAAATCATTTCCCAAATGACTCATCAACTGTCTTTTATAATTAGAATAAAACATGCTCAAAAAGACTATGTTGAATTTATAAGATATTAGAAGCTATATGAAAATGGAAATACATAGTGATCAATGTAAATGAATAATTATGTGTGGGTTTTTGTCCATGAATATGAGTACACTCAACTACTATGTTAAAGATGGAGATTTTGGATTATACAAAGATTAAGACTTTCTCCTTCTATCCAGGAAGAAAATATATGTATCAAGATCTTTAAGAGCATTATTGGTGGGGAAATATGAATAAAAATATCAAGTAATATACATTATGTTGTATTGTATATTATCAAGTTAAGTATGAAAGGAAAAAAACCCCAATGGGATGATAAAACCATGACCCCAACCTACAAAGAAATGGGAAAACTACAACACGGAATATTTCACTAGTTTTCGAAATAAATAAAGTAAAATTAATAATATATGAGTTCTGATGTATCTTCTTAAAAAAATACCTATCATTTCATTGAAATTTAAGAGAACATATCACTTGATAAACTTATAATGATATACATTATAGAAGTGGGAATGCCTCATGGAACACCACTATTGATTCTATCTGATTAAGATACAATATATAACATCATGTCCTAGATGATACTCCTAAATTATCTAAATAATAAGTTGAAAATTAGAATGAATTATCATCAACAAATTTATAGACAATTTGAGAATAATATCTACAAAGTTGAATAAATGTTGAGAGAATTATCAATTAACTTAATATGATGATGGGGTAAATATGTTATTCTAGCAATTTATAATTCAATCATAGTTTCCACTGAAGCATAAAAATGGATCCCTTTGAAGTAATTTTTGGGAATAGGTTGACAACACATTTATGTTGGGATGATATTGGGTAACACCAATTGTTAAGTCCTAAAATTGTCCCAAAAATGGTGGAAAATTTCAAGATCATTTAGTAGCACATCAGGGCTACTCATATTGGATAAAATTAATATCCTAAATATCAGTTATCAAACCTATAGTTTTTTGTTTTTGATTATGTATTCCTCTATATATCAATAGGGATTAAATTCATGATATTTGGCTTGAATGAATATCATAGTCCAATATAAATCCATCCCTTTGAGATCCTTAATCACATTGGAGCGGGGGCCTATAGAATATCACTCCCACATGACATATCTCATGTTCTTGATGTGTTCCACATGTCATACTAGAATAATTTCATAACATACCCATCACATTATCTCATTTAAAATTTGGTGCAATTGGAGAATGATCATTTCACACAAGGAGCATCCACAACCGATCTTAGGTCATTATAAAATAATAAGTAACAAGACACTGAACATGGTCAAAGTGCTATGGATAAACCACATGTTTGAATAAGAAACATGGGAAACATAGTAGGTGATGAAATAGAGTTACCCACATCTATTTTATTCTATGAAAACAAAATTTCAAGGGATAAATTTTTGAAGGGTGGATGATTTTAACGAACAAAACTATTATATATAAAACTCCCATTATGATTAAATTAAATTCATTATTATATATTACGGATATAGAAAAAACATTTTATTTTTTGGTTTCATTATATCCTATTGTATTTAAATGAATCATAAGAATATTAGCATTTATAATATATTTTTCAAATGATGATCATATGAATAGTATAAATATAGCACTTCATCTAATAAAATTGACACAGAAAAAGGTTTTGGTGGCCTAAACTAGTAGGATTATAACCTAGAAGGGCCATTTTTCAATTCCTCTATGGGAGATAGAATATTTGGTGTTTTTCCATGACCAATCCCCCTATTTTATCCAAATACATAAGAAAAAAGAAACACATTTACAATATATGTTCAATCTCATCAAGATAATGAACGAAATCATGTATGTCGAACCACCCCATGAAATTATCTCCATTATGAACCTTACTAGTAGAGAATTATCATCTTTAATAAAGGGATATGCATAAAGACCCAAAAAAAATGAATATATATATTATTTAATAATTAATATATTTTCATATTATGTTTACTTTATAAAGGATATTTATTTTGATATAATATAGTACAAATTGTATTATTAGGTAAAACTGAAATTCAATTATGTAATTAATCTAAGTGAAATATATGATTTTTAAATAAATAATATTTCATTGAAATATTAACACTAAATAATTATAAATAAATATAATTATTGATATAATTTTTATGAGGCCAACCGTAATTTTTATAATGGTTCAAAAACTATTGTTCTAAAAATACCAATAATTCCATAAAAAATGTTAGTTATTATTTGAAAACCGAAAATTAAAATATTTACTAAATATTTTAGTTAAGAAGAATAATATCTTTAAAATCAAAATGTTGAAATCATTGAAGGGATAATTTTTCATAATTTTCAATGATAGTTGAATATTCACGTAAAATTAAAATATAGTATACTATGTATTGGGTATTATGATATCATAATGAAATAAATATTTTGTAATAAATATAATAAAAGGCATACATAACAAAATATAAGTTACCCTTTAATGTAATTTCATTTTTTGTTTATTTAAATAATTTTATAAATCCATTATGAATCCTATAAAACCTATAATTTATTTAATTGTTTTAGAATACTTGCTTTTAGGACATGAATCAATTAAACATCAGCAAGGTTAATATTTTAATAATTTATACCCTTGTCCTATTAAAATAATTAATTCCAATACTATATGGATGAAAACATTTGAAAAACCTTGTTAAGGTCACTCGTTTTGGTTATTTTATAATATATTTTCCAAAACATATTTTTGAAAAATAACAAAGAACCCCCTTACAGTTTCCTATAGAAATTCATCAATAATCTCATTTGTATTCACATAATAAAATTATAACATGCATAATATTACCTGCCCTATTTATATTCCACCCAAGGTGATCTCATTCTCTCAAAAATATCTTAAAAATCATTTGAAATCATGATATCAAGGTAAGTGACCTTCCTATCCTACTTAAAATTCAAGAAAATTCCCTGAAATTAGACGTTTAAGTTCATATTGATTATATTTTCATTCATTTATAAACATTTCCTTAAACTCCAATTCATTTTAGTTTCATGATATATCATTTATCCACTTTAATTTATTCTATTACCTAATCCCTTTGTACACAAAAATTTCTTATAGGATTTCCCAATTTTCTTTTTTTTTTCTCAAGCACCTCTTCTATAGTATGCCTCTTAATTTCCATTTGATCTTATTGGGATATTTTCTTAAATTTCAAGAATACCATCAATTTTATTTATAAATGATTATATTCCCACTTCAATCTTCTTAATAAATACTAAGAACATTTATATCCACTTGTTACCATTCCGAAATTTAGTATGGGATCATCTCCCTCTCCTCTTTATTAAAGAAGAATTTTTATCTTATGCCTTTTATCATTATTTACTAGAGTTGGTATATGTTCACCCATATCCCACACACTTCCCATATGATTCCAAAATTATGAGATACATGTTCTAATCTCATTAATCCCTTCCATAAACATTTTTATTTCAACATTATACTACCGAAATGCCTCCATGATTTTCCATTCTAAATAAATATGTAGTGAATACCCTTACCAATTTAATATAAGTGGTGTTCTCCTTCAGGATCATATAATTATTTCATTGGGAAATTATGAGTATGTATCCGACACTAAACTATCATGTAATAAATTTTTATGATAAATAATTCCATGGTTTATGATCTATGTGGAACACTTTTCCATGAGAATGAAATGAAAATGGCAGGTGCACTTAGAAGTTTATAGCTCCATAATGCATTGGAAAATGTTTCAGTCTAATGGTAAAAAATATAAGGGCTTATCTAGTGAACCTAGTCTATAATTGTACTTATCCCATCATGATTCCTTGATATTTTTCCTTGAACTATGCTAATGATGTATTGTTTTATGATATTTTCACATTTAGATTTTTGAATTTATGATTATCATGCAATATCATGTCTCATTGTTCCTGTTTATGATGCTCACTCTTTTTAATAACTTTTGATATGCCTATTATCTATTATTTATCACTTTATTAAATTTAAGTTACTTTAATTCCCTTAGTACACTATATAACTCAAGTATTTCTTATTTATATCCCCAGGTTATACCATTCTATTTTAAGTACGAATAAATAATTTGGGAATGTTAAAGAAGTTTTTAATAAACCTAATGTATTTACTATTTAATGTTTTTATATAATGTACCTATCTAAGAAATATACCCGACTTCTCAATCTTTATGGTTTTATTATGTGTAATAAATCATGATTTAAATTGTAATAAATGTAATGGTTATCATTTTGAATATGTTTTGCAGTTATAAAAAGTCATGGAATGTTTACAAAATGGGTTATTTTATGAAAACTCTTTCTAAATTAGTTTTTTTAAGATAAAATATATAAACTATTGATATTAAAATATGTATATATTTTTTGTGTTACCCTACTAGTCTATATGATAACACTCAAATTTTTCATTTTTTGTGGATATAAACCTTGTTTTACCAGAATCAAGTAATTGAAAGGGACTCATGTTTCTTTTAGGGTCCCCTCCTAATCCATTTCAATTTTAACAGAATGGTTTGGTGGTGATAAATTGTAATATGGAGTCTTTTGTACTCTGACATGTTTTATCATTCTATATTGGTATGTTTTTAATGAGTTGTGTGTCTCAGGAATTTGAGTCCCTTACTACTATGTTGTAGTTGTCTTTTTCTTAATTTATACATGAAACATTTGGATAATTCTTACAAATGACCTTATGGTGGACCATTCATGGAGGATTCTTTAGTAGGCTCAAGAAGGTTCATTACAATGTCAGTTGCTGGAACCAAAAAATAATGAATAATACACTCTTAGTAATTTTGGAGAAATGTATTCATTAGTGAACCATGTTGGGATTGTGTTGAAGAACAAATAATGATACGCTCATATATAGAAGGATATTCCATTAATGTATACGAATATTTTCAAAAAAGTGTATAGAATGATAATAATGATTTATAGCTCAAGAATTTTTTTTATTTTTAAATGAAGGACCTAGTTATCAATTTGAGTATAATATGTGTTGATGTTGGGATATTGAAATTTAACATATTTTCTGTTAAAAATGGAATCAAGAAAGGCATTATTTTCAAGGGACTGAATTATGAAATATTTGAATTTTTTAATTTGGATATAGATATAAATCATTATTGAAGTATTTATAATCTTTAACAATAGTGTTTGGATATGAAAATTTTAATAGATATGTTATGATATAAAATTTTCAATGAGATGTATGGCACTAATGTTTATTGGTGTATCTAAGAAACCACCGAAAACCTAGTGGTTTCACACAAAAAATTGTTAGGATTAGAAGTTTTTTACTACATCCCAAACCACAAAAAGAATATTGATAATCCAAAAAGACCATAATCGTCACACCAAGAGTCCAATGTGGTATTCTAGATGTTTCGTGGTCCAGTATCACCCAATTTTTATCTATGTAAGATTGTGTTTTTTTTATTTTAAATACCCATTATGGTTTTTAGTCTCTATCCCTCAAAATGAGTAGAATACTGACCCAGAACCTCTTATTTCAATCTCTTATACAATTCAATAAAACATGGAGTTTTGGGAAATTTTCTTATTATTTATTGAAATGTTATCCTCCTTTTATCATTCAGTTACTCTTACATTAAATATATGTATTACATTTTATCATATATCTACAATATTAACAAACTATTTCCCCACCACCATGACTCGATCAGGTCACTAAGAAACATAATAAAGTGTCTCTTCATACAAGAGGATACATACTAATGGTGAGGGTTTATATAAATAGTGGTATTATATATACTTTACTATAGATATCAATAAAAACACAGAGAAATCATCTACAATAATGAGTCCGGAAAATATAACAACTACATAAACCACATATATTAATAGTAAATGAAAGTTAATAACAATGATCAATAACATGAAATATATAATCATATATTTTACATTTTATATATTTTACACAATATAAATAACATCACTTATGGGAGGATCATATTAAACCTGGTTCTAATATTTGAACTAGTGTTAAATACATCCAAAAAACCGGACTTCAATCATTACCTAGTCATTTATTAAAGAACTAATACTATATTACAAATAAATAATATATTAAAACATGTACCTATTATATGTATTGTTAATCATATATTCTTCTAAGGTACCTAGGTGTCATATTAGGTTGAGGAAAAATTAATTTAAAACACCATTTGGTTTCCTAGAATATTTTTTGTAAATAAAAGTACAAGATCAATATGATGTTTTTAAAATGTAATTAATATATAAAAAATTACATCATGAAGTATTCATTATAAAACTTTTGTGACCATAAATACCTCATATAGATCCATAATGGGATGATATACCCATGGTTTGAATATTCCTTTAATATGAATGATATCTCACTCATTGGAGAATAGTTAGTGTGAATGAGCTATAACCATAATGAATAACTCTATGATCAATATATCACAATCACAATACATCATGGTAAAAAAATACATCACATACCCAATTCTAATAAAAAATTAGAGGTAATCTAGTGAATAAGATATCAATAATTCTTTATAGATGACATAATTCCAATTCTAAACATAGGTGGACAATATACCACTGATATATATATCATGTAAAATATAAAAAACTAAAACAAAAATTCATGAGTGTTTAAGGGAACCATCATAATTAAAACCTTGGATGGAATATAGATTACTGATAAATAAATATAACTGATTATTTTGCACTAGTTCCGAACTATAGGTGGAAGGAAAACAATAAATATCAATTTCTATATAGAATTTATATCATTATTACAAGTCTCAATGTGGACGATGAACCACTTAGCTACTTCCATAGTTGAATGATATATCACTAACATGTATTCATAGGTGGGTGATGTAAAACCATTTACAATCTCAAAGTTGACGAGGTTCCATTATCACATAGGCCACAAGGTGAATGATGGATCACCTACTCAATTCAGGGTGATGAGATACTAATAATCAAATCAGGGTGCAATTTGTAACAACAATATAATGTTGGTAAAAGTGGAATTACCTAGAAGTCGTGATAGTTATTTCATGTTAATATGTTTATCATTAACATTTATATATGAATAATTTAGAATAATTTAATACATAAATTGATTATTCTCATAAGACTCTAACCCATTAAATGATTCATTACTTGTATATACCACCTCTATCTTTCC
The DNA here is from genome assembly GCA_963277665.1 of Viscum album. Lineage (NCBI taxonomy): Eukaryota > Viridiplantae > Streptophyta > Magnoliopsida > Santalales > Viscaceae > Viscum > Viscum album. Next base: position 1,211,152,993 of record OY728131.1, on the reverse strand, counting down.
ATATTCTAATAACATTTCATATTAAGGTATACCCTAGAAAACCACCCTAGGATCTTATTTTCATATATAATGAATAGACATGAATATTGGGACTACTTTTAGGGTTTTATATTTTTAATCATTGAGTAAATGGTTACAAATAACCTAGTTAAATCACAACAATCAAGAAACATATCCTTGGTATGAATATCAACATATACATTAGGTAGCCGTGGATTTTATTCAGATTAATTTCCAGATTATGAACAAATCTTGGATTCTCCTATATATCAAATTATATATTCCAAAAATGTATGTTCCATGATTAATTTAAGAGATGACATACCAAGGCATACAATGTAACATATAATTCTATGAAACAAGATAATTTATCATTAAATTCTCAAAATTAAAAAAACTAGAAAACCCCCAAATAATACAAATATAATTAGAGATTATGATATATATATAGAGAGAGAGAGATTTAACTACCAAATAATAATTAATGGATTTATATAATTACCGACATCACCCATTCTATAATGAAGATAGTGAAACCTAACTAATAATTGAGAATATAAAAACATGAGAGGAAGAGGTTCATATGGGAAGAGCATGTGATTCCACTGTTTGTGAAATAAGAGAGTCAACATTAATATTTAATTTTTCAAAATTTAATTTTTGTTAAATATTAATTTAAAGCTAACAAAATGAAGGGTTATAATGTTGTGTGACCATGAATTTTGTGGGATAATTAACTTAATAAGATTACATTAAAATTTGAACACTATTTTCCTTATCAAATTCCCTATCCATGGGAAAAAACAAAAATTTATAGAGTCATAGTCTTTGTGATGTATAAAATCTATTTTATAAGTAAATATTATCAAATACTAGGGTTCTAAAAAAATTAAATCCACGTTATTAGTCCATTTATGGGTTCTCCATAGAAAAACCATATACCACTATGATATGACACATCTCCCTTGACTAGAATTTCATTGTAAAACTCTTAGGTAGAGGAATTTTTATTCACCAATACAAACATTTAATGTTATTTATCCCATTTGTTATTCTCATGTAACCCTCATCATTGTTTGACCACCACTATCTTATAATTTTATGATATATCCATAGAATATTCATTATTAAATCCTACAACCATACCCAAAAAAATCGACCCTAGAGTCACTTTCAAACACCTCCATAAACCAAAAACATTGAATTTAAAATGTTTTCACGAAAATCAGATCAAATTTATACCTCATTCATATATATTGTTACAACCTCTTTAGCATTATGAATCACATAGCTGAATTTTGTAGTTTAACATCACCAAATCTTATTGGTAAATATATATTACTATTAAACATTTTTATCAGACTCCTACTCCCACATGTCTATATGTTGATACCTTTGTGCCCCTACACTTATATAAAATGGGACTATCTTTCTATGTATTTTTACCACGTTGATTTCCTATATGAATCAATCTCTAATTGAATGACACATCTAGCTCCAACACAACCACTACGATGTTGATCACATGAAACATGTTTGTATGTAATCTATAATGATTAGATACATGTAATACATTATTAAAAACAATATATATATGGAATTTATAACTTATATATCAAGGTATCAATCCCCTAGATAACATGACACAAAAAGTAATACTCAGTTTTCACTAGAAAATACATAAGATAAGATTTTAGCTTGACAAACTAACTGTGAAATTACATAAGTTCATTATATATATCATTTATTTATATTTATATTCTAATATATTATATTAGTATGTCATAAGGTATGATATAGAGGAAAACAATACATGTTTTATGCTATAAGGGTATATCATTTGATTTGATATAATGTTATCAGATAACATTTCTTCATCATTTATTAATGTATGATGTAACACCCCGAGATTTTATGAAAAATATTCCTTTTAATTTCATTAATGTCTTTTTTTTTACACTACACCAAAAGAATCAATCACAACATGCATCCTTGACTTGCCTTGAATTACACGCAAGCGCGACCTTCCGCGATAGCGTGTGTTGTACGCAATACCGAGTTTCGCTAAACAATGATATGCTATTAAAATATTATTAAAACTAGCCGTTATGAACAGTAAAAAACACTTTTTGAAATTTTGTAAATTTTATTTCTCAAAATGGAATTCATTTTTGGATTCGGAATATCGAAATTAGCTTAGGGTGAAATTTTGGTACTTTTCGGATAACTTTCATTTTCGGATGAATAGTGAAAATTACTAAATTTTAATTAAAAACAACCTTTTTAATCGAAATAATTAAAAGTGATAAATTATTAATTTAAGTGGTTTTAAAGTATATTTAGAATATATTTTTACAATTTAATACAATGTTGGTCATTGGATGTAATTTCACATTTAAACCAGACATAAATAAATGTCAATCTTTTGATAGTTATTATCTCATAAGAACACGATATTTGTTTTGACGACGGGAATTAATTTTTAAATTAATTAATTAAACTGATATGTTTTGAATTTGATAAAATAGACATCATTTTTGAATTCATAATATCAAATATAGCTTAGGCCTAATTTTTGCTATTTTTCTGGAAACATTCATTTTTTGATAAATAGTGAAACCACTAAATGGTAGTTAAAAAAAAGCTAAATTTTTCATAAAACTTAATTTTACCTCTTCTGTGAGTGGAATTTCAAAAATCCAAGAGACACGGTTGATTTCAGTAAGTAAAATGTGGTTCAATGAGATGAAAATAATTTTTGGTGAATAGTAACTTTTTTCTTTTTTTTACCACGGTTAAAAGTAAATAGGGTAATTAAGGGTAAAAATGATATTATTATTACCCTAACACATGTCCTAATTCTATTTTATAATTTTAATTCGACCAAAAACAACCTTAGGAATAAAATATGACCATTTAGGCCCATTTGTATTAGATTATGACATTTATTATTATTTAATTCAAAGAAGAGTTAAAAGAGTTAAAATCAAAGTTTATTTACTACAAAATTTTTAATATAGTGTTATACATAAGATAAATTCAATTGTAAATATTCATTATAAAGATAATAATATTTCCTACATAATGATATTTTATTTATAATTTTTAGACATTAAATAAATTAATTTATTTATGACACAATGATGATTTAGTAATTACCATAATAGTGAACAATTAGAATACTAGATATTATAAATACCCAAATAAATATAATTTGAGACTTTTTATGAATTACAATAATTTTCTAGGTTAATATGACATGTTATTATTGATTTAATTAACTATTTTCGAACTAATCATTCTGTTATGATTTTTACAAAAATCAATTAATAAATAGTTTCAAAATTGACATAAAATAGTTTTAAAAAAATATTATATTAGAAATTGTTATTTTATTCATAAAAATCTAAGGACCGGCCAAAGGACATAGATAAGGTTATATATATTAATAATAAACAACTTGGGGTTCGTTTGGCTTCTTATAGAAAGTTTATTAACCTTATAGTATAAGAACACAAGAAGACACGGTAAAAGTAAAATTATTTTACTTAATGTTAAATATAAATGATAAGGTTAAAATAGGAACCTAAACTTGTCTAAATTCTATTGGATGAGATGATTTAGACCCATCCCCACCTTAGCTTCGAAATAAATCAATTTTGAGCTATTTAACACCGAATTTTTCTTTATAATAAAATAATATTTTTAGTTCTTCCAAAGGAGCCCCTCTCCTCCCTTATAAAAGGGAACCTCCTCCCTCTCTTCCTCACACCACTTTGAGCCTTCACGCTCGGCCAAACCCTGCCAAATTTCATTCTCCACTTCTATAGAAACATCCAAGAGGTTCTGGTCTTCCTCAAAGACCAATTTTAGTGCCCTAAAAGGACATCTCAAAGAGGCGCCTCAAAGAAGAGGTAATGTCCGTTACCGATTCTTTCAACTTTATTTCTTCTTCCACTTCTTCTTCTTAGGTTGTTTCATTATGAAGTAATAAAATCAGTATCACTCATATACTGATATGTTATTATAAGTATGAAACAATCCTATTTCACCATCTATCCATCCTACGAAAAACAAAATCACCGCGTGTGTGTACGTACGGAATACCGTCTCCACGTCGTGGTGTAATCTATTTTCCACCACCACCTTACTTGGATGGGTATAATGGTGTAAATAATAACTATATATGATTATTGTAAAGTTATATTGATTCTGATAAAGTATACATACACTCCAATACAATTCCACGATCATGAGAACGATATCATTGCTCATGCGTACGTACGGACTACCGTCTCCACGACGAAATGAGATACATTCTCCACGTTAACCATTCATGAATGATTATAAAGTATATATAATAAGTAATAATGAAATATATGACATAATAATGATACTGGATTTATGTGTATATATATGTATGTCATCAACTTAATTCCATTCAACTCAATAAGGAAACGAAAACAGCGTTCATGCGTACGTGCGTCCTACCGTCTCCATGAACAGTGTATTACTTTCCATTTACTAATCTATTATATATATGTATATTATGAATATATATTATATATAAATCATGTTTTATATTTTGGAATTAATTAATCACGATCTAAGTAATCATATGAATAATTACAAGTCAAAACACGGACGAAAAGTGAAACGATTTTACCCAAAACGCTCTTTAACAAGGAATTTACAAAAGAACGGGTAATATAAAGTCATAGGTGAACCATATATGATATCATAACAATGATTATGATTCTGGAATAAGTCAATGACATTATTTAAATCATTATACAGGAGGTTCAGACACTTACGAAGCAAATCGGACCTAAGGTAAGGGAAAATATCACAATCTCATTTTTATCCGAGATTGTTTATACTTTGGAATTTATTGGGGTTTATTTTATCATCCACATCCATGTTTCCTCAATATGTAATACTATTTCCATCCACCTAAAATTTTTTAAATCCAATTTTACCCTTCGGTGAGTTTTTAGTAAAGGATATGAAAGGAATCTTTTGTCGTTTTTCGTACGAGGTACTTTTTGACTTTTCCGACAAAAGTATGAAGAATGTTTTTTAACTTATAAGGCATGAATGGATTTTTAAAACATTATTTCCAAGAATTTTACTTTACAAGTTTTCAAGTTTATTTTTAATCAACTTCTTTTAGTTTATAATTGTACGACATGTTATGAAAGGAAAAGTGTTTTTGAAGCAGAAAGGATATTTTCCTCAAGAATGGAGTTCAAGTGTTTTATCAAAATTATTTTCCATCTAAGATAATAAAGGGTTATGTTTTTATCCCTATTATTACATTTATTTGATTATGTTGTGATGGAATTATATTTTTATGAATTCCTTTATCTTATATGAATTGTTTTATGATGTCACGATGTTTAAGATTCCCATTTTTATTACATGGGTTATGCTATGATGTATGGTTTTCTGATTTTGTGGCACAAATAAGAATGGTATCATTATGAGATGGGTGGGACCTATATCTCCCTCTAATTCATTGGGTAAATATTTTATATCTCATGAGATAGAAATGGCTGGAACGGCAGGTAAAACCGGTTCAGTGAAACAGGAATGAAATGAGGAGTGAACTCGGTTCAGAAATGGACTTTGTCCACTAAGATTGTCTTGGCAATGAGTCTTGACTAATAAGAAATGATTCTCTATGATTATGTGTGTATTCCAAAAAGTTTCATGTTTTATGTTATGATTATTGGGATTACATTTCACTACTATGATTTATCCCATGTTATGATACTATGATCTCTTTTGCAGGTTAAGATTTCCAAAAGTTGTGTTCTTATGTATATGATGTGATTTATATTTCTTTTGTTTACCCTTACTGAGCATTTGAGCTCACCCTTTTATGTTTTCTTTTCCCCAGGATATAAAGAAATGTTTTAGGTAAAAAAGGGAAGATATTTATGGGAGATGTTGAAGATCTTTCACCACGATTAGAAGATTATATTCCGAGTTTCCAAAGACACTAAACTATTACGGTCCTTGTGTGTGTGTTTTTATTATGTACTAAGTATTCCACAAAATTAATGTAATGTCCATGTACGTTAAGATTAGGGTCTCTACAGTTGGTATTAGAGGAAAGGTTTAGTCAACCTTTGGAAACTAGGATGCGAGAAATTTAGTGAGATCCCAAGAGATATTTCTAAGGTATGTCTAGGGATGTCCCTAAGGATAAGTATACGTATAGGATATAGTCCTAGAACTATGGTAACGATATTAGATTAAACCAAAGATGTTAGATATAGAATTTACTCCCCCTTTATTATGATTTTTACCTCTCACACTATTCTTTTTGGGTTTTAGATGATGGATTGAACCTGAAGGAACCATGTTGATCAATGTAATGGAAAATGCAATGATTGTACTCCTGAACAAACAAATGTTCTGAGAGATGGAGTGAAAAATCTTATTGCTATACGTACACAAGCTATGAATCATTCTGGACTTCCAAATGAGCAAATAAGGGAACAATATTCTATTGAGTCCTTCATGAGGAAATGTCCACCTTCTTTCAGTGGGTCTTCTGATCCACTTGTTGCTGATCAATGGATCAGTACTACTGAAAATATATTTTTAGTTCATCAATGTTCTGAACATGATAAAGTCATCTTAGCAGTGTATCGTTTGGAAGGTGATGCTGATCAATGGTGGAATCTTATCAAGAATACGAGGCCACGATATGAAATTGAGTCCATGGAATGGGACGAGTTCAAGAACTTATTTTTCAATAAGTACTTCCCTCGTATTCTTCGAACAAAGATGGAGAAGGAGTTTCTTAAACTAAAGCAAAAGGATGATGAATCTGTTGGTATATACGAAGCAAATTTTACAAGGCTTGCAAGGTATGCATCGGGATTTATCATCCAACCTGAAATTAAAGTTGATCTATTCTTCAGTGGCTTAAAACCAAATCTTCAAATGGCATTAGCTATAAGATACTTCAGTAGCTATGAAGAAATTGTGCGTTGTGCTATCAAGGTAGAAATGGAAGTTTTTGTTACTTATCCATCTCATAGTTTTGACAAGAAATGAAAGAGGGAGTTCAAGTAGAAATTTCAGAATAATGGTGAAAAGAAGATGAATGTTTCCTTATGCTCAAAGTGTGGAAAGAAGCATGGTGGAGATTTTCTTAAAGGGACTAGAAAATGATTTAAGTGTGGAAAAGAAGTTCATCGAGCAGCTGAGTGCCGAAGTAATGGAAAAAGGGTTTCTAATGATGTGAATAAAGAAAAGAATGCAGAGAACACACCACCAACACTTCAATGCTTCAAGTGCATGGAAATGGGGCATTATGCTAATAAATTCCCTAATCCAAGGGTTAGTGATGATAGACATGAGCAACCACTTAAGGCGAAGGACAAAGGGAAGTCACATGCGATCACTATTGGCGATGTTGAATATGACAACGTTGTGGTGGAATGATTAAGTGTTTATGTAATGGGATTCCAAAATAATGTTGTATATAGTATCGTGGAATATTGGAATATTTATGTATTGGTCTGTTGTGGTTCTCAATGGTACTGGTAACCATAGAATGTGATTGAGATATTTTTGGAAAAAAAGATGATATGCGCATAATGAAAGGAAAACGATAAAATGAAATGTTTGACCTTATTCATGAGCTCATGACTGATATAAGGAGAAGGTTATATCATAGATTGAGTATATAGAATTTTTGGATTTTGGTATGTGGAAAGAGTTAACTTTTGACTTCATTCATGTTTTCACTATGGTTCAATTAATGGGTATTCATTCTTCAAGAGAATACATGATTCAGGTATTCACATGTTTGTAAGTTGACCAACAAGATATATCTTATGATATATGGTGGATAAATGATGTCATTCACGTGATTGTTATGTGACATTTCAAGTAATCATTTTCTTTATACTATGAGCTTGGACTGAAGTATTTTAGATAAGCCAAAAGATTGCAATGGATTTTGTTGGACATAAGTTATGATAGAACGTTTTTCGATATTATTGATGGGATGTTATAGTAATATAGCTTTAGAAAAAGGACAGCCTACAGGACGGGCGACAACCCATCGCGTCGTACAAGGCTATGGGAATCGAACCCACAACCGAAGTGCGACTGGCCTTTACCGCCTACCACTGGCCTACAGGAAGTCCCTGGTTAGTAGAAACTAGTTTTATTTTATTACACGGTATCATATATGAAGTATAAGTTCATTTTTGGAATCTTATATGATTAACCTCACCATAGATGAACTTATGTATATTTGATAACTTTTGCTAACCTTTTGTTTGAAACAGATGGAATGACCCATCATTCTATCACATGATCTATTAACACATCATGAATAACAAATTCAAATTCATTTCTTTAAGAGAAGAAGTGTAAATTGTTCAAAGCACGAACAATAGTGAAATTGTACCAAAATCATGTAAGTATTTCTTTTAATTCAACAACTTTAGGGAAATGATCTTGAAAAACGAAAATGTTTTCCTGGTGCCCTTATATCTGATGAATCAGATGGTACCATAGATCATCACAAGTCTATGGCTTTGTGATTGTTGGGTATTTCATAGCCATGTTCTCTACCACTCTCCATCAGAACTTGATGGTTATATTTTTCTTCCATATCCATATTTTCACCTATGTTCTTCTATGTAGAAACCCAGTGATGAGTTAATTTGGGTAACCGTTACATTTCATACTTTAGATTTTAAAGCCAAGTTTGGGTATTCCTTTGTACGATGTGGGTTTCTATTGAACAAACTTTCGAGTAGTAAACCATTTATAACCGCGACGAATTTCGAGGGCGAAATTCATTTTAAGGGGGGTAGAATGTAACACCCCGAGATTTTATGAAAAATATTCTTTTTAATTTCATTAATGTCTTTTGTTGTATGCTACACCAAAATAATCTTGCACAACACACATCCTTGACTTTCCTTGCATTACACGCGAGCGTGACCTTCCGCGATAGCCAATGTTTTACACAATACCGAGTTTCTCTAAACAATGATATGCTATTAAAACATTATTAAAACTAGCCATTATGAATAGTAATAACCACTTTTTAAAATTTTGTAAATTTTATTTTTCAAAATGGACTTCATTTTTGGATTTGGAATATCAAAATTATCTTAGGGTGAAATTTTGGTACTTTTCGGATAACTTTCATTTTCTGATGAATAGTGAAAATTACTAAATTTTAATTAAAACAACCTTTTTAATAGAAATAATTAATAGTGATAAATTATTAATTTGAGTGGTTTTAAATTATATTTAGAATATATTTTTACAATTTAATACAATTTTGGTCATTGGATGTAATTTCACATTTAAACCAGACATAAACAAATGTCAATCTTTTGATAGTTATTATCTCTTAAGAACACGCTATTTGTTTTGACAACAGGAATTAATTTTTAAATTAATTAATGCAACTGATATGTTTTGAATTTGATAAAATATAAATCATTTTTGAATTCATAATATCAAATATAGCTTAGACCTAATTTTCGGTATTTTTCTGGAAACTTTCATTTTTTGATGAATAGTGAAACCACTAAGTGGTAGTTAAAAAAACTGAATTTTTCATAAAAATTAATTTTACCGCTTCTGTGAGTGGAATTTCAAACATCCGAGAGACACGGTTGATGTCAGTAAGTAAAATGTGGTTCAATGAGATGAAAATAGTTTATGATGAATAGTAACTTTTTACTTTTTTTAACCGCGGTTAAAAGTAAATAGGGTAATTAAGGGTAAAAATGATATTAGTATTACCCTAACACATGTTATAATTCTATTGGATAAGTTTAATTAGACCAAAAACAACCTTAGGAATAATATATGACCATTTAGGCCCACTTGGATTAGATTAGGACATTTATTATTATTTAATTCAATGAAGAGTTAAAAGAGTCAAAATCAATGTTTATTTACTAGAAAATTTATAATATAGGGTTATACATAAGATAAATTCAATTGTAAATATTCATTAGAAATATAATAATATTTACTACATATTTATATTTTATTTATAATTTTTAGACATTAAATAAATTAATTTATTTATGACACAATGATGATGCAGTAATTACCATAATAGTGAAAAATTAGAATAATTGATATTATAAATACCAAAATAAATATAATTTGAGACTTTTTATGAATTACACTAATTTTCTAGGTTAATATGACATGTTAGTATTGATTTAATGAACCTTTTTAGAACTAATCATTCTGTTATGATTTTCACAAAAATCAATTACTAAATAGTTTCAAAATTGACATAAAATATTTTTTAAAACAAATATTATATTAGTAAGTGTTATTTTATTCTTAAAAATATACGGTTCGTCCAAAGTACTTAGATAAGGTTATGTATATTAATAATAAACAACTTGGGGTTCGTTTGGCTGCTTATAGTAAGTTTATTAAACTTATAGTATAAGAAAACAAGAAGACACGGTAAAACTAAAATTATTTTACATAATGTTAAATCTAAATGATAAGGTTAAAATAGGAACCTAAACATGTGTAAATTCTATTGGATGAGAGTATTTCGACCCATCCCCACCTTAGCTTTGAAATAAATTAATTTAGAGCTATTTAAAACCGAATTTTCCTTCATAATAAAATAATATTTTTAGTTTTTCCAAAGGAGCCCCTCTCCTCCCTTATAAAAGGGCACCTCCTCCCTCTCTTCCTCACACCACTTTGAGCCTTCCATATCGGCCAACCCCTACCAAATTCCATTCTAAACTTCCATAGAAACATCCTAGAGGTTCTTGTCTTCCTCAAAGACCAATTTTAGTGCCCTAAAAGGAGATCTCAAAGAGGCGCTTCAAAGAAGAGGTAATGTCAGTTACCGATTCTTTCAACTTTATTTCTTCTTCCACTTATTCTTATTAGGTTTCTTCATTATTAAGTAATAACATCAGTATCACTCATATACTGATATGATATTATAAGTATGAAACAACCCTATTTCACCATCTATCTATCCTACGGAAAATGAAATCACCACGCGTGCGTACTTATGGAATATCATCTCCACGCTGTGGTGTAATCTATTTTCCACCACCACCTTACTTGGATGGGTATAATGGTGTAAATAATAAATATATATGATTATTGTAAAGTGATGTTGATTCTGATATAGTATACATACACTCCAATATAATTCCACAATCATGAGAACGATATCATCGCTCGTGCGTACGTACGGACTACCGTCTCCACGACCCGATGAGATACATTCTCCACCTTAACCATTCATGAATGATTATAAAGTATATATAATAAGTAATCATGAAATATATGAAATAATAATGATACTGGATTTATGTGTATATATATGTATTTCATCTACTTAATTCCATTCAACTCAATAAGGAAACGAAAACAGCATTCATGCGTACGTACGACCTACTGTCTCCATGAACAGTGTATTTATTTCCATTTACTAATTTATTATATATATGTATATTCTGCATATATATTATATATAAATCATGTTTTATATTCTGGAATTAAGTAATCATGATCTAAGTAATCATATGAATAATTACAAGTCAAAACACGGACGAAAAATGAAATGATTTTACCCAAAACGCTCTTTAACATGGAATTTACAAAAGAACGGGTAATATAAAGTCATAAGTGAACCATATATGATATCATAACAATGAGTATGATTCTTGAATAATTAAATGACATTATTTAAATCATTATACAGGAGTTTCGGACACTTACGAAGCAAATCGGACCTAAGGTAAGGGAAAATATCACAATCTAATTTTTATCCGAGATTGTTTATACTTTGGCATTTACTAGGGTGTATTTTATCATCCACATCCATGTTTCCTCAATATGTAATATTATTTCCATCCACCTACAATTGTTTAAATCCAATTTTACCCTTAGGTGAGTTTTTAGTAGAGGATATGAAAGGAATCTTTTGTCGTTTTTCGTACGAGGTACTTTTTGACTTTTTCGACAAAAGTACGAAGAATGATTTTTTAACTTATACAGAATGAATGGATTTTTAAAACATTATTTCCAAGAAGCTTCCTTTACAAGTTTTCAAGTTTATTTTTAATCAAATTATTTTAGTTTATAATTGTACGACATGTTAAGAAAGGAAAAGTTTTTTTGAAGCAGAAAGGATATTTTCCTCAAGAATGGAGTTCAAGTGTTTTATCAAAATTATTTTCCATCTAAGATAATAAAGGGTTCTGTTTTTATCCATATTATTACATTGATTTGATTATGTTATGATGTAATTATATTTTTATGAATTCATTTATCTTATATTAATTGTTTTATGATGTCACGATGTTTTAGATTCCCATTTTTATTACATGGGTTATGCTATGATGTATGGTTTTCTGATTTTGTGGAACACATAAGAATGGTATCATTATGAGATGGGTGGGACCTATATCTCCCTCCAATGCATTGGGTAAAGATTTTATATCTCATGAGATAGACATGGCTGGAACGGCAGGTTAAACCGGTTCAGTGAAACAGGACTGAAACGAGGAGTGAACTCGGTTCAGAAATGGACTTTGTCCACTAAGATAGTCTTGGAAATGAGTCTTGACTAATAAGAAATGATTCTCTATGATTATGTGTGTATGCAAAAAAGTTTCATGTTTTAGGTTATGATTATTGGGATTACATTTCACTACTATGATTTATCCCATGTTATGATATTATGATCTCTTTTGCAGGTTAATATTTCCAAAACTTATGTTCTTATGTATATGATGTGATTTATATTTCTTTTGTTTACCCTTACTGGGCCTTTGAGCTCACCCTTTTATGTTTTCTTTTCCCCATGATATAAAGAATGGTTTTAGGTTAAAAAAAGGGAAGATATTTATGGGATATGTTGAAGATCTTTCACCACGATTAGAAGATTATATTCTGAGTTTCCAAAGACACTAAACTATTACTGTCCTTGTGTGTGTGTTTTTTTAATGTACTAAGTATTCCGAAAAATTAATGCAATGTCCATGTACGTTAAGATTAGGGTCTCTACATATGATAAAGTCATATTTTATGCATTGGTAAATTTATTTTCCAATTCATATATAATCTAGGACATATTTTGGAAACCATAAATTATTGTATAGTCATGTAATACTTCCCATATAATTGAACAATGACTAAAATAAATGTCTCATAATATTAAACATTTGGATTTTTATTTGGAATAAGGTAACCATGAGTTGAAACCAAATGCATTGACTTGTAATAAATGATAAAATGATTAAAAATTTAGGGATAACCCACATGCTTTATATAATGATGATTAAAAATAGTTACATTGGGGGTGGGATTTCATATTCATTAGTTGTATCCATATTCTCTTCAAATCCATCTTTCTTGTTCTCCTTTTATATTCATTAGTTAATAACTCATCATTGGAGCTATGGAGAATAAATATATTTTATTTTGGGTGTTTACATAATTTATATGAATATATTATATTAATATTATAGATAATTTTTATCATATAGTTAAATTTAATTCAAAATAAATGATAATATGATTGATTTCATAGTCAATATTAATATAAAGACTGTATATTTATGACAATATGGAATGTCCACAATTCATGGAATAATTATTAAATGTTTAAAAAGTAATTATTTTTGAATTTATCAGATATTATAAATTATATTTTTCTATACATGATCATTTCATATAGTAAATATTATTCTACGTTTGAATCATTATTATAATTTTTTATATTAAAAATTTATTTGTTATATGGTCTATTATGTTAAACTATTAATATTAACTATCAAACATGAATTCAAGGATATACATGTTAGATATAATAATTGAATTAGTTTTCCAGTATCTTAATTTTGATATGTACTGGGATATGAGCATTAATTATGATATTAATTATAGTTTATGCATATTACGTGTTATAATTTTGATGGAATTGAGGTAACTATTAATTAAATAATATTTCATTATTCAAAATTTGAATTGAACTTATCATTATCCTTCCTGATTATTTCTTTAGTATAATTTTAAGTGTTGAATATTTATTTCTCTGAGATTACTGTTGTGGGGATTATGTATTTCATATGATTATCCATTTCTCGCATGAAAGGATTTCATGTACCTTATTCATGAGATGCATTTAGATATATATGAATATAATTGGATTTTAATCAGTTTATGTATCCCATGATGTGTCATGTGTAAAGAGTTTCTACTCAATAAGGTTTGAACATATTAATTTAGTGGAAGGAATTAAATTAGAAATAAAATAATATGATTAATACATTCATGTAATGAAAATACAAGAGGTAAAATGGTGAGATAAAATACCCAATAAAATACTAATTGGTAGAATCTAGCAAAATAAAGTACTTATAAATTCATCAATAAATCTATGAATGAAGGGTTATGATATTTTATTTTATTATTTGATATGGACTCCCCAATAATTTGGGTAATGAAATCCCACTGTGAGATTTGAGTTACACTTAGTTGTGAGACCCTAAGGAATGAAATGAGTGAATGGTGTTGGGTTTTTTCCTTTTATGAATTTGGAAATAATTTTCCACTAATCCTTCATAGGGTGAAATAAGTTATGATCAGAATTATGATCTACCTATATAGCTATGTGGTAATAGAAACAATATTGAAGAAAAACTTATTAGTGAAATATAGTGATTAGCCTACTAAATGGTATGCAAAATTTTGGAATGGATTATAATTCTAGTGGAACACATTTAATAAAAACTATTAATTAATTAATGTAAAATTAAATTAAATTCTAATAATTTTTTATTTATGAATGGAATCATCTTAATATTTCATGATACTTTGATCATTCTTTTTTAAGGATATGTTAATTGTAAGAATATTCTAAGATATATATAAATATAATAATTGATCTTATAAATGTAAATATTATGGGTTAGAGTAATATCATCCTAAATAATTTATCATTGAATATGTTTTCTATGTGAATCAATATCCATCTATGATGTATAGAATGATTAACTTTATGTTTGAAAACAATTTGATGACAAATACCCGATAGATATTTTTTCCTAACTCATATATTCAACATTTTTTAGTTTGTTAAGGACATAGTGAGTGTATAAGTATTTTATAATCTAAATATATATATAGAATACATTTATTTTATTAACATTATAAATTTTATATTAATTTTAATAAGTATAAAAAATTACATAATAATTTCAATGTATTTAAGATATATTAATTATCTAGGAGATGTATATAATTTTATAAAATTTTGATAGTGATAGTGGGTTAAAGATCAAAGTATAAGAATAAAATTTAGTTTGAAATTGCAGTAGTTTTTCTTTATTTTAATTAACAGAGTTCATGGAATCCTAAAAGTCATGTTAGGAGAGAAATAAAATGATTCCACTGGATAGAAATTATCTATTTTACCTTTAGTTATTGGAGAATCTCTTTTGAAATCCATGGCAGGTTTCAGTTTTATTTAAATTAATTGATTAAATTTTAAATGTTTTATGATTCATATTATATACATTAATAATGTTGTAAATGTACTATAGTATACAATCATGAAAATAATTTATAGAGATTGTAGTTTTTAATTATTTATTTAATACAAGGATCAAAATGTAATATATTATAATATAAAGTAATATATATAATAGTAAATGGATTGTATATAAGTATTTATATAAATATAAAATTACTCTTCTACAACAGAACAGTAATTATATTGAAAAAGTGTTATAATAAACAATATGATATGTAAAATATAATAAAGATGTTTTATGATATATTAAATTCTATAACAAATATTGAAAATAATACCGAGATACTATTATTTTATCAATGTAAAATGACCTCATCCAAATCTTGTTTAAAGTATTAATGATGGGATACCCCAACCATCAGTTTCATATATTTAATAATAAAGTATTTTTTTGAGTAACTCTAAAAACACATAGAATAACATATATGTTAAGGATTAATAGTTTATATTTTAAATATTATCATATATGTAAATAATAGCTATATACTATATCAAAAAGAGTTTTATAATCTTATAATGATGTTATTATATAAAATATATTATCAACACAACTGATATGATTATTATTTTTTCATGGATATGTTCCTAGATAGAAAATAAAGGATCATTTTAATCAATAAAAAAATTGAATGGCGTATTATATCCAAAAAATATTATATTATATTGGTTAATATAAATATAATTATTTTTATTTATTTATTAAAAAATTGTGTATAACCATATACTATAAATTTGTATAGGATATGTTTTATTGAAAAATATAAAAGTTAAATTTTGATAACAAAGTGATCGAAATAAAAATATTCATTTGGAAAACAATTCTTAATAATTATGATGATGAACATAGAAAGTGTTATAAGTTGATAGTAAATGTTATTGAAAAATTAATTCATAAAGGTTTTATGTCAATATGTTTAAATAATTTTTTTAAATGTTAACGATTAAAAAATTAATTTCTAATTATCACTAGTATTCGATTCAACATTTCCTCATAGTTTCTAATCACTAATATAGTTTATTTTATGTTTCTTCTTATATGTTCAAATAGATTCATGATTGGGAATACATTGGGATTTAAAAAACATAATAAAACACTAAATGTAAAGTAAGTATAAGGATGGTATTATGGTATGTTCAATGAGATATTGTAAGAGATGTGACTGTGTATAGTTTTTAAATTATAGTAATAATTTATCATGATATAATTTTTTTTAAGTAAATAAAAAATGAAACCCCTAATTTTTTTACATTGGTTATATATGATACATGAATTAATA
Organism: Viscum album; assembly: GCA_963277665.1. NCBI lineage: Eukaryota > Viridiplantae > Streptophyta > Magnoliopsida > Santalales > Viscaceae > Viscum > Viscum album. Next base: position 1,211,136,127 of record OY728131.1, on the reverse strand, counting down.
ATAAAAATTCGTACATTTAGTTTTCCATAAAATATATTCATTATGTATTATTATAGACTATGATGTCATATTAAGTATACCCTAAGTAGGATATCTTATAACGATATGGAATATGTTCATATTGAGTACCAGATTCCCCCCATGTATACCACATGTTGTGTCATACAATATGTAATTTCAATACAGGGGTTGTCTGGTTCATATTTGTGTTAACCTATAACATAAGGATGGAATGTTACATAAAATTAAAAGTTTCATACTCGCATGTAATTCAAATGAATTTCTTGATTCTTATCTAATCATAGGGTCGTTGGTCATGTTATTGAAAAATTCATTAGTATGATCAAAACATAGACAATATTTTTTCACTCTTATGATGACTATAGAAGAATTATACATTTTTCTAGATTAAGAAAATTAATTAACATAACAAGATAATACATGTGATGTTATTATCTATCAGTTGAGTGGGATATGAGGATTTCATCCATTATAATGAATGGATTCTGATTTTTTTAACCTAAAAGTTCTATATTTATAGAATTTAGAATGTATGGGGAGATTTTATCGAATTGAGATGATATATGGTCCATGGTAATAATTTTTTTTGACAAATCATTAATAAAACTATAAATTCATGTATATAATAAACCTCCTGTACACATGAATAGAGATGAACGTGTTTGATCAACATTATATTAGACCCATTTGTGGGATAAATTCAATAAATTATTTTCTAAAGGATAACCATTTCATAAATTGATTATTAATATATTGCATACTTCTTATTATTGAGTTAATATCCCACTTGATCATATATTTTGGTTAAAAATTGACATTGAGTTTTACATAAATTGTTTCCCTAATTATTTTTTATATTTTGATTAAAATTATTTTTGTAGAATATTCATAATGTTTTATATGATTTTAATCATGTTTACATTCATAATTGATTTCTATATGTTATTTGGAATTATCCAAAATTAATTTTCAAATTTTGTTTCAAATGTTTCTATTTACGATGCACTATTAGTTGAAAAAATTCAATAATGATTTAGTTTATATTATTGATTAATTTAGATATACCAAAAATATGTGGTACATATGACGTTTTTATAGGTATATTGTAATGTTTTATATAATTATATTTAATCAAACATCATAAGATAAGTCATGAAATGTTTTATTAATAAGGAGTATATTTTTGGTATGATATAATGATATCTTAAATAGTTTCCATAATATTTCATAATGTATAGAAATTTAATATCGTAGGAATTATGAATCATATAATACGATTCATAAATCCCCTAGGATTGATTGTGAAACCAGAAATTAATTTTAAATATCCAAATGATTCCCACATAATATATAATTTACTATACTAAAATAAATTTAAGGAAAATTTATTTTATAAATGATTTCCTGATGGTAAAAATATTTTTAACCAAATAGATTCATTCATAGAGTGTGAGTACATTTAGGCACACTTGGGAAGAATCATGGACTTATATATAAGGATTATATAACATGATGGTGGGTTTTTTTCTTTTTATACTATTATTTTATATGTAAAACTTCTCTTAACAAATCTATTTAATCTTATCCAAATGGAATCATTTGGAAAATTCATTTCTTGGAAACATAGAATAATCCCATCAAAGCATCAAGTGAGTTTTATTTTCCAATAAGTACATCATAGAGGGGGTATTCCTCCCACTATATCATAGATATCATTATCAATAATATGAAATAATAAATTATCTACTTCATAATATTATTAATGTATAAAATAATTATTGATTTTTGGTTTATACATGTTATCAATTTACAAAATGTTAGATCACTGGTTATGATTTTCTTGGTTTTTACACTAAATTAATTCCTTATTAACTAGTCCTAAAAACCTAACATGTAGGTAATATTCAATTTAGGAGAGGAAAATAACAACTCAATTACCTGATAAATATTCCATGATGTCTTATATATGAGACTGGCATTGATAAAAATAGAAATCACATTCTTTAACAAGTCGAAAATGGAATGAAATAGTTTACGATATAAAACCGTAGAAGGCCACACCTGAATTTATGATTAACAATTTCTATTATATGATAAATAATCAAGGTAAAAATGGTTCAGTAATGATTCATTAAAATAAATGAAACATTAATATATAATTTTAAATAACAAATGGACCATATTCTCATAAATTACTATTAGATTAAAGATGGTAGGTAGTTGTGAAATTAAACTATGTGTCAAGAAAATTTTCCATCCACTTCAAAAAGTATGATGTAAAAAATACATCACAATATGAAAGGATTATCTTACTCAACCAGAGATTTTCACCATAAATTTTGGATATATCTCCATTCCAAAGAATTCATGTAATTGGTCTCTCACGTTGGTATAAATTTTTACAATATTTTTCAATGTGTAAAAAATAACTCATATCTCATTACAACTAAGATAATACCATGTAAATTCAATACTAGGGTCTATGTTCACATCATCCCACATTAATTATAGAATTTTAAATAACTAATGTGGAATACTTTATCCTCTATACCCATCCTTCATTTAATGAAAGGTGAATTATCATGAAATGAACATCTCTAGAACCTTTTTTATCCTATGTTAGTAAAATTTAATACAGATGTAATGATATACATTTATAATCCCCAATTGGATAGCACATTTCGAAGTTTATATTTGGTGACCCAATCTAAATACATAATTATTTTACTAATAAAATTTATTAGTTAATAAATTAAAAAAATAGTTAAAAGTCTCATGGTCCTAATAAGTTAGTGTCTCAAAGACTAGATATATAAACATCATATTTCATAGATTTTTTTACAAAAATTTCCACTAACAGTTATCTTATATAGCCTCTTCTATATATATTATATGATATAATAATCATCATAATTGGGGAAATTGAATCATAAGAAATGGATGAGCTCGAATGGTCAGTATGGTTAACATAACAGTAATTCATAAATGTGAGTTCATAGACTTGAGGAGAAAATATTCAGAGAAAATATTAAAAATATTTTCATAACATCATTAGTTACAATCATAAAACATTTGTTGATCATTAAATATATTCTAAAAAAACATAATACAAACTAATAGTAATAAAATTATGGTATGAAAAACCCATATTGAAAAATCCAATTAAATATTAATTCAAAACATAATAAAAATGAACATATTTACAAAATGAAATATAAAATAAATTTCTATGTTAAAAATAAGGAACCTTGTAGGTAAGTAGAAAAAAATCATAATAAAACATTAAAAACAAATATAAATAGTACTTCACATTTATATTAATAATAAATACCGCTCTTTCCACCCATTAGTGTGTGTAAAAATCCTAGTATATGCACCATTATGTTTTTTACCAAACCATTCTTGCTTATAATTAATTATCACATGATATATAGAACAACATTAATTGTGTTTTATGGTGATATGGGAACCCACAATTCATTATCCAGACTTATCAGTGACACAAAAAATCAAATCGTTAAACAATTAATAAATATCCCACGAAAATAAGATGTGTTTAATAAATTTGAAAAATGTTAGGACCTAAAAAATATGATAATTTGATATAAGAAGCATAATAACCTGAAATGTGTGATTAAAAATATCATATAAATGGTTATCTATGATTAATTACTAAATTTTATAGGAATCCTTAAAAAATGGAACAGAAATAAAAAATAATTTTCTTTTAAAAGATATTTCCTAAAATCACATTAAAAGATTTGATTGTCATGTTTATTTTTTTAAAAATAATTATTCTATAACTAAAAAATAATAACCATATAAATGTAATTAAAAAAATATCAATAAATAATTCAAAATTTGAATTAAAACAGATGTCAAAATGTGATATAAAATTTAATAATATAATATAATGTTTGTGAAAAAAGTTTAAATATATTAAAATGATCTTATTGAAATCCCACAACATTAAAAAAATAAAACTAATTTTTTTTTAAAATAAATAATGTTTTTTAATGGTTCACAAGAGATAAAAATATTTTTTATAAGGGAATAGATCAAATTGGAGGTATGAAAAAAATGGATTTTGAGAAAAAAACACTCTTAAAATAAATGAAAATCAATCCTAACAATGCTACATTATTTTCTAGAAATCAATATCTGTATTAGAAGAATAATTTTCTATGCAATAAAATTACACATTGAAAGAAAATTGAAATATTAGATAACATCAAAAATTGTATAATAATTATATCTTTAAGGGCCATAGTAGACGTTGATAGATTATGACTCAAAAAATAATTAGAAATAGGAAGACTTGATAAAATAATTATTATTCAATAGAATGTGATATAAATTATTTTAAAACAAGAATTTACTCCTTAAAAATATATTTCATAAACATATTCATTTAAATTTTCTTTTTATATATATCATTTATATTCATTTACTATTAATATATTATTAACATATTTCTTATTGTTACAATTGGGTTTTATTAACTTTAAAACATTCACGCGTGGTTTAAAATTTCATTATCAATTTCAAATATTTTATATAAAATTCAAAAATTCTATTTCAATGAAGATACTATAATTTATCTTTTATAAAAACCGGTAATTATATATTCCCTTTATTGTATGGTATTTTTAGGTTTCATAAAAATGAAATCGGTGAAAAACTAATTTCGGGTTATTTATCTCTATTGATGGATTACCTAGAAAAACTCCTTATGTTTTTTTATCTATAATGATTTATATTAATTATATTAATTACAACTAGAAATCATAAATACTCATCAATTATGACTTATAACTATCCATTAAGGTTATAGTGAAAAATAGCATAAATTATTTTTTATTGGGAAGGTAGTTCACAAATATGCAATGATGATGTGTTCTATTTGGATGTAATGTGTGAAAAAAATAATATGGTTTATTTTATTACAACATTATACAACTGTATATATAATAATTATATATAGAATTAATTTTTATGAATACATTTTTTAAACAATTATGGAATATGAGTCATGTTTTTTCATGGGTTTGGTAGTACACACATCTAAATCATTTATGTTTTCACATTGGAAAAGGGGAGAAGAAAATATGGTTATTGGTTATTTACAAGATAATGAAAAATTGAGTATAGTATAACAAAAAAATTCATCATATATATAAATTCCCATATAAATATTTTTTATATGAAAACCCTTGATTTTTCTTTTCTCTATTTAGTATTTTAGTAAAGTGGTTCAAGGGTAATATCATGAAAATTTGGATTAAGTTTTGGCGTTATAAAAGGTAGTTTTGTTGTCTTTAGATCTACATAAGGAAAATAAATGGTACGATTCATGATGTGATGACCCTAATGAGTTTTTTTCACAAAAAAGGAATGGGGGTGTTGGAATTTCCCAACTATTGTGTATGAGATTTATAACTATAGTCCATAGATTATGTGACACCACCATACCCATTTTGAAGGGAATAATAATGTGGGTGTGGATTGATTCTTTTGTAAATTTCATAGGGGGTCCATTTTGTGATTACAATTTAATAACATCATTACCAAGGCTTAGACATGGTGGAGGAGGTTGATACAATCATACACCTTAATAATGAATGAACTAATCACCTTCCTCAATAGATCTCCATCAATATTCATTGTTCTCCCATCTTCTATGTTCAAAAATCATAGATGATTGATTTTTAACGTAAAACTTTTTTTCCCTTTTATTAATTCAGTATATTTTCCTTCAAATTTAAAAATTGCTAATTTTGGGGAAAATTTTGAAAAGATAGATGATTTGCTGTTAATATTTTTATCCAATACTTTTCTCCCATGTATAGATCAATATTTTTTCCCATTTTTAGATATTTTACTTTATTTTATCCTCATTTGTAGGGGATTCTATTTTAGGGTGATTCAATGGATAACTTGTTGTGTAATTCCTTATCTTTACGAATTATTCTTTTCCTTCTTTGGAATATCCTATAGTGGTACTATTATGGTCATATACAAGCTATATAATGTGATATTTTTGGTTTTTCCCCAATTATAATGTATATTATCTTATATTGAGGACTATTGGTATTGTTTAAAGCCTTGTGGGTAAATCCATTTGTAAATCCTTCCAGGGAGAGTCTCCTGTATTCTAATATTAATGTTTCACATCTACCAAACATGACTTATACTGTTTATGGTTTTTTCAATAGATGATGTGTTGTTATATGCACTTTTGTATCCATTTTCTTTCATTCCTAGTAACCAATTTTATTTTATTTGAATTTTGTTGAAGGATTTCTTGGGAAAATATTATATTATATTTGGTGTGTGAACATTGTTCGATTAAAGAAAAACATTACAAATAATGAATTTAACACTAAGAACCTTTAGGATGGATGTTCAATACAAATTTGGTTTCTTCTATACAAATATTCCAATGTTATTAGTATTTAGTTTTCATATCTTTTTTACAATGCTTAAAATAGTTCTCATTTGTGTTTGTGTCTAACCCATGTGTATAGATAATTGTACATAAGGAAATTATTATGCATACAAATTTGTTAAATAAAGTCCATCATTAGTCATTTGTATTATATATTGATATTAAATTATCATAATGATTTGTTGTGTTGCCCCCTTTATGATCTACCCTATTTTGTGTGATACCATGCCTCATTGTTTTGGTATTGGTACATTGGTGAGGATGACCATCGTGATATTATTATCCCTTGGAGGGATAGTTCACACAACTAGAGATTATGGAGGTGGTTTCCTTGGGATTATATTTGGTTCATGCTGCCTTTGAATCCTGACCCAAAGAAGTAACGTAATGAGGGTTATGTCTAGGAGGCCTAACCCAATTAATAGATTGGGTACAATTGTCAGAGTATTGTCTCAATATGGATTAGTGATATCATGGCTTTGAGGCTGTATATGATAAGATGAATTAAGATAGATGAATTATAGTATTACAAGAGGTATCATCATTTATTGATCACTTATAATATCCTAATATTATTTATTTGGTAAAGAGATGGTGTAGTTATGTATAGGTCTAATGGTGGCTAGGTTATCAAAAAAATTCTCAATATATGATTTATTATGAATGATTTCATATTTTCATATTTGAAAATACACATACTATACATGTTCACACATATTAAAGACCAATTGGTGGAATCCTACTTTTTTATCAATCCCAACCTACATGAGAATCTCAATATATGTGTATATGTTGGGTATAGAGATCCAAGAAAGGGTAGGGTTCTATAGAAAATAGGTTAGTCATTGAGCATGGATCTGGTGGTGGGACAATGATAGAGTTCATAGGATTTCCTTATATTTTAATTTATTTATAGGTATTATTTATCACACTAAATTAGATTACTATACTAGATCTCTGTTGTTTTATATTTATTTATTAGTATGAAATGTGTCTTATTAGATAGTAAAATATTTTTTCTTTTCATCCATAATTGTTACACTATGTTGACAAGTTTTATTTTTGTCATTATTGAAAGGATATGATACTAAGGGTATAGTATACCCATTGAAGATCTACCAACCCTCGCTTCTAGTTGAATAACACTTCAATTTTTTGATTAATTCATGAGGTTTTGTGGATCTCTAGTTCAAACCCAGTTGTTCAAGATCCATCATTTGAGGAACATATCATAGAATAGTTTTTGATCTATTATTTTCACCATCTGCAAACATGGTAGAAAGTTGATTGGTTTTATGGGGATCGTGTCGGGGATTTCCCATGTTCCTGGCTAGATCAAGTGTAATGTATCTCTAATTTACCATTTATAGGATAATGGTTACTATTTTATGTTATTTGGGAGTGTTAAATCATTATGATTTAGAAAACCTGATAACATGTCTTTTATATAATTTTTTTATTTCATACTATTTCTTTAATTTCATAATATAATGTATACTATCACTTGAAGATATTCATCTATTATTTTATTAATATATATATATATTAAATGGTTTTGTGATATATCTTTTGTCATTAATTTTTTTAACCTGGGAATTATTATAATGATCTAACCTGGGTCCACCCCAAACCAATCACCCGAGCTAATCTGTGGCATGTCCAAAAGGGTGTTCCCTATCCCCATGGGCAAGAAACAAGTGTCGCACATCCATATAGTAAACTAGGGGAGCAATTTTTTCCAATAATAATTATATATACTGAACAGTGGAATGTATAATATTGGGGAAAAATCCCTCAAGGAACCCTTTTAATGTTTTTGGCTGCGATTTTATTTGTTGACAAAGTCAAATTATCACGAATGAGTATGGTTGGTGTTTTATTAAGAATATATTTAATTTGGAATTTTATCCAAGTGATTTCAAAATTTATGGACCTCATATTTAGGAGTTATTTTTTTGAAAAATCTATGTTTTTTCATAGAAAATTGATTGTATATTGTGAAACATATTTTTCAGACCATAAATAATGAATATAAAATGAATAAGGAAATAAAAAATATAAGGATTTATGTATAGAAAAGTTATGCAGACTGTGAAGCATAGTACACGTACTGTGTAAGGAAAATTGGTCATGGTAGGATTACAGTTTTAGGGAGGCAAATAGTACATAGGAGGCACATCGTTTATGCCTGAGAGGCAGTGATTATTTTTTGGAAGGAATTCACCTCTGTGATGGAAGAGATGTGTTATGCAGACCGTAGAGGGAGAAATAGTTCCCATGAGGAGCATTGTCTATGGTGATGTCTATACTGCATTGAAGATTTAATTAAAAAATAATATCATATTTTTTGGATTTTTTCCTATATAAGGATTTCTAGTCTAAAAATTAGTTTTATAGATAATATTATTTGAAAATATCATTGCTCGGGGAAGAATTCGACTAAGTCTAAAATAGTTTTTGAGGGAGTCCTTGAAAGAGAGACTTCATGGGGTAGCAATTCATTGTTGTTTGTTCTTGACGATAGTTCACAAAATGGTTTTATGGGGGACTATATCCCATAAAGGAAGAAAGGTATTGGAGGATAGGTGGTCCATATAAAATTATCCTTCCGTGATGGAGACACGGTCTAAAAAAGAAGAATTTATCCATGATGTACGCACGGTCCATGATAGGAGAGGTGGTTCATGAAGAACTCACTCAATGTAGTGTGAGGCAGTTCACAGAGGACTCAATGAAGTTCGCAAAGTGAAAAAAATAGTTAATCATTGTAATTTCCACAAAATAATAGTACGCAAAAAGTTGTATTTCATATATGAGTTAAAATGGGACTAAATAGAGCATCTACCTAATGTTTATCATGTGTGCATTCATGAAAATTAAGGGACCTACAATTCTATAAACTATGTATAGATCCCTTCCAAGAGTAGTGAGTAAAGGAAGTGGAAGATTGTGACCATTCCAACTAGTAGTGAGATAGATAATGTGACATATAGAGTGAACCTTGAGAAATTAGTGAGCAGATACTAAACCTAGTAAAGGTAGTGAGCTTGGGAATAGAAATGATCTAGCACTAACTTTATAATTTGGAACTAAGCCTTAGTGGTGTTGGTACATCGCTCCATCTCCACTATACACTCCATGAACAAATCCTAGTGAGGGTGGACCATGTAAAATTTTTGTGTCTCATGAATTATTTCAATTTTGATTATACATTTCTTTGGGAAAGAGAGAGAAGAGTGTTTTTTTAACAATGGAACAATTAATGAAGGCATAGTTGTTTAAATATATAAAATCATGATTAACCCCCCCCCCCCTCTTAGTGTATTTGATCTAGTGTGACTAAGAATTGATATCGTTGGTAATGGTTCAATTACATAGGTTCTCTCTTCATTGTTGAAATGGAGGTTGTCAATCATGCAAGGATTCTGATATTCAATAGGAAAAATTTTCAATTATGGACGAATCAGATGAAGCACTTCTTCTAACCACTATGAATGGATGTCTTTATAACAAAAATTCATGGAATATAATCTAACCTAGACAATGGTCCTATATCAGAAGGTGTCTGAAGATAATTTATCATTGATTCTAATGGAATCAATGCATTAGGGGGGGTTATCCAATGAAATTTATTCAAAAATGATGTCGTGTCATTCATCACAATCTATGTTGGAGATGTTGTTGAATATCTAGGATGGTGAATCAAAAGTCATGGAGGAAAAGTTATAGTTTATATGGAACAAATATAAAGATCTCATTATATACCCTATTGATAATATTGATACAGTCTTTTACCATGTAAATATATTTGTGGAAGAATTTCGTGGTCTCAAAGAGATTATTGATGATATAATGACTTTTAAGAACATCTGAATAAAACTACCACCTCGGTTTAATGCAAAATATTCTATACTGGAATATCAAGATCTGTTGGATTTTACATGATATAGAATTCATTGTACTCTTATTTAATAAGTGAGGAGAAATGATGATAATAATTATATAGAAAAAGGGATGTCCATGGAAGTGGCGTTCAAATCCACGTATAGGCTCACAATTGAATATAGTCAAGAATATGAAGATTTGGATGAAATAATTCCATTCCTTTCTTAAAATATTCATTTAGGAAAATCAATTTTATAAGGGAAACAACCTATTTCATTATTTTGATGTTGAAATGTTGGGAATCTTGCACCAAGATTCCCTAATAAGTTTTAATAAGAAAAAGAGGATAAAGATGACGTTCCCACAAAGAATTCTTCCCCCTATGTGAAAGGGATAAAAATTTATATGAAAATTTTATTCAGACAAAAGATTATGGTCTCAAAAGAAGATGATAGTTTAAACAAATCTAAATCCTAATATTTAGATGACCAAAATTATCATAATATAGATTATATGGAGTAAATTTTTGTGAATTCCCAAAAAAGGGAATAAAGAGGTAATGAGGAAGGAGAAGTAGAAGGAAGAGTTTACCTTCAGGCTTAATTATAATATACTTTTGAAGAAATATATATTTTAAGATCCAAAATGAAGAAATCAAATGAATTGGTTTGTGATGCCAATCTCTATATGAAACTTTAAGAATATGAAAATTATAAGCTAAATGATGAAATTGGAAATTTGAAGCTGTAAATTCCAGAGAGATCATAATATTATTTGGAGTATAAGATCATGATTGATGAATATAAAATTGAAATCTATAGTTTTACTAACACTAGAAAAGATTAAATGATTCATATGAAAGAACATCAAGAAGAATTTATGAGCCTGCAATGAAGCATTAAGGATCATGAAAAACACTTAACTCTCGATACAAAATTAGGAAATTAGGCCCTTTGTGAAACAATGAAATTTATTGTGGAGGAAGGAGGTCCATATGAAAAAATAAATAGTCCAAAAATGTTAAGTCTCATATTATAGTTAATAAAAAAAATCTAAAGATGTGATAATTAATGTATGACCACAAGAACCCACTCAAAAATGAATATTGATTTCAATATGAAGTATATTCCAAATATTCAATGAGACCAAGGGATGACTTGTGGTGGATAAGTGACATATATGAATGCACATTTCATAAGGTGTTATTTATACATAAAGATGGGACACTCCCAAAATGTGTGTTCCATAGACTAGATATCAAAGGCCAATAGAACAAAAATGAAATCCAAAGAAAGAAACATATTCAAAAATAAATTTCAAGGGTAATTATTTGTGGTGTTGAGGATTTGGACACAGGTCAAGATACAACACATCAACCATACTGTGAAATTTAACAATGAATAGAAAAATTTGTCACAAGATTCAATTTAATGAACCATCAAGTGAGATGAAAATGGAAAACCAATTTGATACAACATAAAATAATGCTGGTCCAACATATGGGGAGTAATATAAATATTATCATTCCATATCGGGTATAAATTCAAAGTCATGGATAAAAAGTAAAATATGTGAGTAGGAAGGGTTTGTATATATTTATTTTAAAGAATAATATCAAAATGTAATTTTGATCATTGATAGTGGTTGCACCTCACATTTGATAGGGAATATGTCTCGGGTGACCGAAATCATGTAATATTAAATGGAATCATAAGATATGGCAATGATGAAGGATTGGAAGTTTTTTACTCCAGAAAAGAAAAGTTTTTCGTAAAATACATAAGATGTGTAGATTTATTTGTTGTGGAAGGTCTCAATTCAAACTAGCTTAGTGCCAGTCAACTATGCGACATAAGTCATGCCATAATCTTTTCCAATAAATAATGATTCATTAATGAAAAAGGTTGTGACATTGTTTTAAAGGAGAAGTGTGTGAAAGTGAATCTCTTCCTTTTAGTGGAGAAAAATATATGTGTTTTTTTCTAAGGAAGAATAAAACAAGATCTATCATTAAAGTATTATAAATTTTATCTAAAAATCCATGGAATATCTAGTAAAATATTATTCTTATTGTGACCTCCCTATATTATCATGTGATCATACTCATACATGTGATGTGTGTCAACAAGGGAAGTTCATTCTATAGACCAATAAGAAAAAAGATAAAAGTTAAGAAAAACTCTTCAGTTTGTACATATTGATGTATGCAGACAAATTACACAATGATCTATTAATAGGCTTAGATACCATATTCTCTTAATTAATGATTTTAGTTGAATGGAATGGGCTTCAATCATCACCCACAAATCAGAGGTTCTCAAAGGCATAAAAACAAATAAAATGGATGTTTAGAATATTTTGAGTGAATAAATTTGGATGATATGAATAGATAATGGAATATAATTCTCAAATTTCCAAGTAGAGGATTATCTTGAGAGACATCAGATAGGGAAACAAGTTTCATTAGTAAAATCTCCACAGAAAAATGGAGTAGTTGAAAGAAGAAATTGAATTATGAACAACATAGTTAGAATAATGCTCATTGAGAAATACCTTCCAAAAATATTTTGGAAAAAAGGATTGATGAAATAAATATAAACATCATATAGAGAATTTTTATGTTTGAAATAATAGAATATTATATACGGTATATAGTATGAGAAATAAGTTGTCAATGATGTACTTTTGAGTCTTTGGATGTATGTGTTCCATTATACATAATAAGAAACAAAAGAATTTTGAATACCTTGAAGATGAAGGATATTTCATGGCCACTACATGTATAGAAAAGTATATATATGATTTTATAAGAGTATAGTAAAGGTAGTTGAAATCCACGATATTACTGTAGTAGAAAATGGGAAGAATATTTATCAAATACATGATCAGTATCAAGAGAATAGTGATGAAGAGATAAGAAGATCAGGGGATTCTCCACTTCCAATGGATGATTCAGAAGAAGATTTAGATAATGAAAAGGATAATCACAATTCAGTGTCTATAAAAAGATATAAGAGAAGAGATGAAACTGATTGATTGAAAATAATTGGTGATCAAATACTGCCAGTGCAGACAAGGAGGATGAAGGCTCTATAGAAAGCATTGTAAAACTCATATGTAGAGCCTAAATGATTTTATTAAGTAGCTGAATATGATAATTTGGTTCAGTCTATGAATGAAGATATTTAGAAAATTAAAAATAATTAAAACATGGGAGATTGTTTTGAGATCAATAGACAAATATTTCATTGAAAATAAATAGGTTTAATAACATGATGAATAAATATGGTCATGTGATTTGAGAGAAATCAAGTCTATTGTGTAAAGGGTACTCTCAGATAAATGGAATTGATGTTCATAAAACATTTTCAACTATTTCATGGCTATAGACAATTAGATTATTCATGGTCATAACAGTGCAATGAATGTTAATTTTTTTCCAAATGGATGTCATTTAATCATTTCAGAATGGGGTTGTAGAATAATAAGTTTATATTGAGAAGCTAGCTTTTTTTCTCATTCAAAAATAAAGGAATAATGTTTTTAGGCTAAAGAACAATTCATATAGTTTGATTTACAATCCAAGATAATGGTATTCAAGGATAGACCAGTTTCTAAAGAAGTTTGATTTTTGGTGTGGTGGTGTGATTAAAATCTTAATTTCAACAATTACAATAACCAAAGGATTATGGTGTCGGTATATGTCAATGAAATAATCTTTGGTGGATAAGATGAATTGTTGAGTAGATAGTATTATAAATTCGTGAAAACAAAATTTGAAATTTCAATGATTGGTGAACTAATGTTTTTCATTGGTTTACAGGTGAAACAAGGAAACTATGGAACATTCATTTTTAAATCTAAATATATCACCTAAGTTCTGAGATTATTTGGAAGGGATAATTCCATGGAGATGAAAACTCCACCTGCTACCTAGATGAAACTTTCATGGGATGATGATGAAAATGTGGTCAATGACATTGAATAATTGAAAATAATTGGTAGTATGTTGTACATGATAGTGGAAAAACCTGATATTATTTTTTCCAAACCCTGAGTTGCAAGATATTAAGGAAACCCCAAGGATCCCCACATAATTTCTGTGAAAAAAATACTTTAGTATAACAAAGGCATGGTTGATTTTGTTTTGATGTATAATAAAAAATCTCATAATGATTTATTGGGATATACAAAAGCGAACTGGGCTGGTTTAGTAGAAGATAGACAATTGACACCTGGTTGTGCATTCTATTATGGTAGATATTGAATTTCTTAGATAAAAATGAAACAATATTTCATTTCATTTTGTACTGTAGAAGCAGATTATTTTGAATCTACTGAAGTATGCACACATTTATTGTCGATGAAGAATCAACTTGGTGATATGCGAATTCAAGTGAAGTCTCTGATCAGAATCCTTATCGATAATTCAATTTCTATAAATCATAGCAAAAATCCAGTCCATCACAAAAAGAAAAATAATATTTAAATAAAGTATCATTTTTCAAGAGGAATGTGGAGACATTTCTTGTGATGTTTGAGCACGTACCTACATAACTACAAGTTATGGACCATCTATTAATATCCATACTTGAAAAAGCATTGGAATAGAATCTACTATCTTTGGGAGTTCAGTTGAATCCCTATACTTGAAAAAGTGTGGATGTCAGACACCCTCTCTCTGATGTATGGTGTATTTTTTCTTAAAGTGATAATATGTATTCTTTATCCTACTATAGAACTAAAATAAATGGCATTAAGGTTTGTTGACAAAGGGACAGAAATTGTAGCTATAAAATGTGAGAAAATTTATTCACCATTAAAGGAAGAGTAGCTGAAAGGGGGAGCAGTGATATATGAGAGTATTAAATATGATTGATCAAAGATTATATATCTTGAATAAAGAGGCTCATGATTAAATAAAATGATTGTTTTTGGAATGAAATGAATCGTTTCATTGATAAAAATTTCATTCTACAATTGTTTCTCTATATGAGAATTAATAATGTTGGATTGGAGTGTGTGTTGAGTAAATATTTGATCGATGTATTAATCAAATGAGTGACTATTGAAAAATTTTGAAGATTCATTAATAGTGTATCAAATTGAGAAGAATTTTCAACAAAACCACAGGGGGATATTTTTGGTAAATAATCCCTCTATGTGTCCTCTCAGTTCTTTTTGGTGTGATTGTGTTTTTTGATAAATCATTATGGTGATGAATGTTTAAGGTTTGTGTTTTCTAAAGAACATGTTTAATGTGGCATAGTTCCCTAGTTTTTTTTTCATGTTTTGGGCCACAAAATCGGGAGTTACATTTTTGGAAAATGGATATTTTCTTATATATAATAGTTCACAAAAAAAATCATAGATCATGGACCTCATTGGAAGTATGAGAAATGGATAAATAAATTCAGAAATTTATGATTTCTGCATAGAAGCACTATGCGGACCACGAAGCATGGAAAGCAGTCTGTGTAGGGAAAATTGTTCACATGAAGGATTACAGTTGGCAGAAGGAAAATATTTCACAGGAATTGTGTCTTTTTCACCTGATATGTGGTGATTTGTTCTTGAAATAAATCATCTTTCATGAGGGATGAAAGGAAATACATGGATTGTAGAGGGAAAACAGTTCACAGGAGGAGTACAATCAGTGGTGAAAGCTATACCACATCAAATATTTAAGAAAAATGGATTAGGTAATTTTTTGTATTCATTTCCCATATAAAGACTTCTAATCAAATCATTAATTAAAGAGTGAACATCATTGGAAAATATTATCACTCCTGGAAGAATTCATCTATGCCTGAAAGAGTTAGTGAGGGATTCCGTGAAATAGAGAGTTTGCGGGGAAGAAATTATATGACAGATGTCTGTGAAGATAGTTGATGAAAGGGTATTGTAGGGAACTATAGACCCCAAAGGAATAAGGGTCCATGGAGAAGAGTCAATCCATGTTACATCATTTTTATGTGTAGGATTGGAAGTCTCCTATAGTAAAATATTTCTATGAAGTATTGATACTCTGTGGATAAAGAGGTGGTCTTTTAATCACTCCCACCATGTAGGGAAATGATGTTCTCAAAGGAATCAAGGAAGTTTGAAAAGTGAAAAAATATATTGTGAATAAATTTTTAGATAAATAATAGTATGCTAAAAATTGGATTTCATCTATAGTTGAAAATGGGACTTCAACAGAAAAACATCTTGTAATTGAGGGTGACTTTATTCATGAAAATGAATGGACCTACATGTCCAGAAACAGTATGTGGATCACTTCCAAGAGTAATGAGTAAAGAAAGATGAATATGGATACTTTTTCCAATGGAAGGGATCCAAGGATAGAGACATAGGGAGTGACCCTTGGGAATGTAGTGAGCTGAACCTACACCTTATGAAGATAGAGATCATGGACATAGAAGTGATCTAGCCCAATGCTAGTAATTTGGATGTGAGTATTCTTAGATTTTTTATATCATCATATTAAGTTTTTATTCTTATTGAATGTATCCTAGTGTAGCTGAAGAAAGTAAAATTGATGTGGCTCATATATGATTTCAATTTTGTTCATAAATTGTTATGGAAATGATAGAGGGAAGAGTTTTGATTAATAAAGCAACATGATCCAAATGGGGTAGTTTATTTTATCTAGCATACCATGATCCACTCCTCCACCCTCAAAGAATTTGACCTAGTGGGACTAACAAAAAAATATCTCTATATATATATCTCAATATCCAAACTGAAAATATTTTACAAAAAAATAGAAAATTTAATAAACTAAACAGCAAAATCAATCTTGAGCATACAACTAAAACATCTCTATCTGATGCAATGGGTCAGTCTCTGATACCAAGAACATCTATCACCCATGGTGATCATGACTAATCTGAGGACTACACTATATGCAGAAAATGAGTGGAATCTATAGGGATGAGTATCAAAACTCAGTTGTTAATCTCAAAAAAATCTATCACCAATACACTTCCTTTAAAATAAAGGAAAATCAACATCGTGTTTGAAATAAAATAGGAAATGTAATAATTTTCTATTATTTTTCATTTTAAAATAAATAATACTCATTTCCCTTTTTTCCATTCTAGAAACCTATTCCATTCCCATTATAGAAACACTAAAATTTTGATGGGTAATGTGATGCTTTCATTTACAAATAGCACAAGTGAGTTTTAATAGTTTTACACTGAAAAAATATTCCATTAATCCTTTTTGATCCAACCCATAAATTTCCAAGAAAAACACCACACATGTGATCATTCCAAAAGTCACATAATATTGGAAATAGAAATTATGCCACAAGTGTAACCAAGTATCTCAATCATCCATCATCAATAACTAAGTGCCAATAGACCTGGGAGAACCTTGGATATTGTGAATAATACAGAACATAATAATATGTGGGACCCATCTCCAAAAGAATTCCTCACATGATAAGATCAAAAATTACCAAAATATGCTAAACCAATCTAACTTCAGACAGATCAAGGGGAAATACCATAACAATAAATGCAATATATACACCTATTATACACCACCATCTAGTGAGAAATCTAGCTATTGCACCATTATTTCATAGAAAATTCACTCACTATTCTAGGCTCTTGTGTCTCACATATAATGTGGGTGAGCCAATAGATCCCAACCAAGCACCAATCACATTCACATATATCATATATAATAATTTACACAAAATGTATCACTTAAAGTCACACTAAGGATCAATCTATTTGCCTTGATATGCATAAATTAGTAAATGGGTCTCAAGGATTCCACAATGAGGACATCACACCCATTCACATAAACTAGACATGAAGATTCTCCAAGGAGGGTTTTCAAGATAAAATTTTAAAACATTTATGAAGGTGAAAAACTGGCCACAAGTTCCTCTTAGAAAAATAAACATTTATTAGAAGAAGTTAAAGTAAACATATTTCCATTTCATAATCATTAAAAAATTACATTGAAATAATCACCCCAAATTTAAAATCTAAAACAATTTTCATCATGATTACAAACATGCCACTATTAAATCATAGGTTTCCAAATAATTTGTCCTATGGAAAACACATGATAATATTAAATCTAAATCACATGGGAATCCTTATAATAAAATCAAATCATTATTTCACTATTCACACATTTAGTAATAAATCCAAACAACGCACTAAATATTAAAAAACACATAGAAAGTACAACAGAACATTTTATTGAACCCTTGGTGTAAAAAAATTAAAAAACAATCATATTTATCAGCAAAAAGGAATAAAGATGTAATTTTCCCAAAAAAACAAGAATTCCAAAGATCACACATCAATATTTCATAATCAATGGAGGTGAAAAACACATGAAATCAGTTATACTTGAATTAAAAACTAAATTGTAATGGGGAGACACTTAGATCGCCTCGGGTATCGACAACACACACCCAAAACCACACCAAAGGGGTTAGAGAAAGTATGAAGATCCAAGAGGAACCTTAGAAAACCGAAACCACTAACTTAATTAAAGGTTAAATATAAGACCTAGGTGTCTATGACCATATTATAATAAGAGCTCAAAAAGAAATAGAATATGGAATAGTGATATGATGAGATAAGTTTACCTTGTAATATATAACTCTAAACATTGAGGAACAAAAATATACACACCATGGTAGAAGTGTGGGGGCTTGTAGAACAAGGGTAGAGGCTTCTTATTGTCACATGCTAGATGGGAGGAAATTTTGGGTTGAATGGGGTTAAAAATCCTAAAGGTGGATAATTTCGATTTTACAAATTTTATGTTATGGGCATCACACATGGTTGGCTGCACGTTTTACCAAAACAAGGGTGAATTGTGGGCCCCTCACTAGACACATATGGAAGCCATGAACACTATGGTCACATGGTTTCCAAACCTTATACAAACCATGTAGAATTGTTCTACCATGGGATAGTGTATTTTTATATGCTTACTACAAGGTTCTCCAAACCATGTGTAGGCCATGTGTCCCTAACCAGTAACACACCCAAGCCCATTAGATTACCAATGTAAATCCATATGTTTTCCTCAAACCTTGCGCAAACCATCCACTAGATACTTTAAAGTATAAAAATTCATTCTTATACAACAACTCCAAAAAGAAAAAAATAACAACCATGAGGTTAATAATAATAAATGAAATGCTTTAAACATTATCCCTCATCACAACTGAAACTCCAGAGATAAGAGGAGATCCCAAAAGAACTAGAACCAAAGAAGAAAAAAGAAAACCTGAGTATGACAATTCTCCCCACCATTAATTCTTTCCAGCTCCATAAAATAACAATATTTCCAGTTGATAAATTAATGACTACCGATTCCACAACCACATTATCAAACCTCTCAAACCATGTACATCACAACCTCTACAAAATGGATCATTCGCCTATTTCCCGAACTGGAACATCAAACTAAAACCACTTCCCAAGAGTCAATAGGATATTAGATCCAAAACCTTAACTAACATACATTATACATAACCATTGGGAACAATCCAAAAACCCAATTATTACCCAAACAAAAAATAAATCATAGAAATCAAAAAAAATCTAAAGAATGCCATGTAAACTTGAATAACATGAAAAAAACCCAAAACAGACCACTAACAGGGGGAGGCCCAAACATACTTTCCACCATTTGAAATAACCCATCACTAAATTTTCATAAAAGAGTTGTAAATGGGACCCATGGTGGGTCTCGCACCATTATAAACCCATGAGATTAATAAAACTCAAAAACATCCCCAAAGAGACCAAAACCCCCCACCACATGGGGCGAGGCGGGAAAGACCCAGTGAATATAAAACCAAAACTATAATCAATATTTAACAAAAATCTCATCACTTCCATATGGCCATAGACAAAGCCACACCTAATTCACATAGGTCGTACAAACAAGGAAAACACAAAATAAACTTTAATTCAATAAGGAACAATTATAGACATTTTATAGGGATAAATTCACCCATACATTTATAATAAGTGGGATTTTGCAGCAATAGAGAGGACACAATAGATATACATGAATTCCCTCAATTCAACAATTGAATAATGATCTTATCTAATATCCCCAAAAACATGGGATTTCTAACTACACATTGGGTTCACTCCAAGGACTTTGGCTAGAACCGTAATGTTTGAGGAATCCAATTTCTCAAAGTATGGAGATGGTAATCCCTAATCAAAACATATTATTTTGTTTCCAAAATAATCGACATAGTACCTCAGGAACAAACATAAGATTATAACTCCAAGAAACTCACTTTCATAATAATAAATACTAACCCAACTAGGGATCTAAAATATTCACACATCGAATACACCACTACTTAGAACTGATGAGTTTTCTAGATTCCTATAATGGAGCACATAAATTAATTTAACAAGAAATTCTCAAGATATACACAACATCCCCCTTACATAACAATAAAAAGGAACCACCAAGCATACCTATCATAAAAGGAATAATCATCATAATATTAATACAATTTATATTGATCCTAAATAATCTCTACTCCAATAAATAGGCTAGGGTGTCCTTCAAATAGGTGGATATAACCATTGAAAATCAAGGAAAAATTACATAGATTGATCAATTGGAAATATTAATAACTACTAATCTCTCATAGTTTCCCAACCAATATTTATCGAATCTCTATGGGGAGAACAATAGGAAACATGAATACCAATATCTTGATAATAATAAACTCATAAGCAGAAACTCGTCTCAAATAAAAATTGAACCCCAAAAGGGATAAAAAAACATAACATCCCAAAATCCATTATATGAATCCACTAAACATAATTTCCAAACAAAATTACCAAAAATAATTTAATCTCAAAACGCCTCATAATTACCACTTCCCAAATCAAAAGAAAACAAACCACCCAACTAAAATTTTTTAAAAACCTCAAAACATTCCTATTAAATATTTTTTCTATTAAGATAGATTTGTGGGTTGTGCACTCACCAATGGAATTCCATAGAGCCACACATATTGACATTCCATTCTACCCCATGAATCCAACGACCCTAGCCAATATAGTCACATACCAACTACCTTCAATATATATCAATGCATCTGACAACCCATGGAAGCACCAATGTTCGAAACAAACATTCTCATTTCATAGGTCATAAAACATTTCCAAACCCCACCAACCATTTAGTCAAAAAAATTTCAAATTCCATATATCATTAAATATAATAATTCCATTCAAATAAATCCCATATATTCCTTGAAAATTCCATTTTTAAGTCATTTTACACAAAAAAAAATTAACTCACAGTTCTCATTTCATCAAAATCATTTAATTAAAAACCTACAAATTTTCATTAAAAATAAATTTCAAAACAAACATCCACAATCAATCAATTTTTTCCCACAAACTCAATGTTTAATTATATAAATTAAATATCCTTAAATCATTTCCATTTTACCCTAGGAGTAATTGTATGAAAATTTAATTTTATAAACTATTCCATGAGGCTAATTTTTAAAATCATTTTCCCTCATTTTCCAAAATGAAATAGTTTCCACTAAAACCATATTTTTGAAATTCCAACATAATGTTATTCAAAAAAAATTATTATCAAATAAGACTCAAGGATTATCATGAGGGAAACTAGTGTTGATTCGTATCTTGGCCATATGCCAAACACACCACCATCATAGAGATCCTTTTAAGACTATGACCCCATATTTACGTATCTTTCAAGGACATGTGAGCTCATGGAGACCACTATCTCAACCAAATTTTGGTACCCCAAACACCAAACAATCCAAAAACCAAAAGATACAAACAAAAACAAACATATAAGAGGAACATGAAGATCAGAACATAAAATGATTAATGATTTATTTTTACTTCCTAACTTTTTATTTTGATAGTCCAAATCTCTAATCTTCCATGACCTCCCTAAATAAAAAAATGAAACTCTGAAATTGAAGGAACTCTATGGAAACCACCTTCTCTAATACCATTTTTTCATGTACCAAACCAGGGTGAACCCAGACTGGTCCGTCGATCTGATTCATGGGAAGGCCCGAAGGGAATTCCCAATCCCCACGTGTTGGAAAATAGTGTTAGGCATAAACAAATTATTCCAAGGGAATGATATCTCCTAATAATTATTAAATAAACTAAACAATGGAATGTAAACAAATTATCCCAATATATATATCTCAATATCCAAAATGCACATCATTTACAAAGAAAATAAATATACAACAAACTAGAGAAAAAAATAAAACTACTCCAGAAGACTACAATGTCACTATGTGACACCTTTGGTTACTCTACATTACCATGAACAACTACTGCCTATGACAACCCTGAACAATCTGAGGGATGCACTATATGATAAAAAAGTAGAAATAATATGATATATTATTAAAACTAAGATTGAATGCCTGATAAGATATATTCAAAATGAACATCCTTTAAAATAAAATAAACAACAACCTCATGTTTTAAATGTTAGATACTGGGACTCCGCAGCGGAAGCCGGTGGGCTAGGATTTTAAAAAATTTCTTCTTCACCGGAGTGACATAACCCTGTCAAATCCAGTGATCTTATAAGGACCTGAACTTATTTCATACATAATCTTGAATTTATTCAAGAAAAAACTTCATTATACATTTAGGATCTTTTCAAGTTTAGATCTTTAGAGAATTAAGACAAAACATTCATAACATTACACATTGTTACATAGTGGATACCATAAAATCAGTTTCCATTTTCCTCAGAATATAAAACATTAAAACATAAAACAAGACTCCTTGACAATTCTTAAACATTTAACATGTCTTCCTTCCTTGTATTATTCATCCATTAACCTGTGAAAAATCATTTAAAAACTTGGGATGAGCACAAAAGCTCAGTAAGGTATGAAAAATATGGAAAATCACATTAGTCCATGAATACGCATGACGTATGAAAACATTTTCAAAATACATGCTTTACACCCATTAAATCTTACTTTGTGTAACATGAGATTTAAACAAGATCCACACAAACATAATTATAATCATAGAGGTATATTGGGGCATTACTTACATAATCTTGTAACCATCTTGGCTACCTTAAAATTTGTAACCCTCACGGCAACCTTACTTTGTGTAACCATCGCAGTTACACTTGGAGTAACCATACGGCCGAACTCCAACTTAATAATACCCAATGCATAGGATAGAAATATAGGTCCCAACCTTCATCATAAACAATGCCCAATAACCAAAACATAATCATACAACATAAACAATATCATAAAAACATTGCCTTTCAATCTTATAAAACAGAATTTTAAAAAAATGATTTTAGAAGAAAAGTCCCTTATAAACATCATATACTTGAAGTGAGACTTAATTGAGTGGATGGAATATGTATATAATCTGTAAATACACATAATTAAACATAATATAAACAGAACCCATCACACAAACAATTTAAATAGCACATAAATTATAAAGTAGAAGGTTAACCCAAAGAATGGAAATCGGGTTAAGAATTCCCTTACCTTGGGCTTGTCTTACTTAAAAATTGTTTAAAACTCCTGTATAATGGTCAAAAGGGTGTTATTAGTATTTTAAATAAACATGTTCATGTTTATAACATCTTATATGTTCATTTCATAACTTCATTTCATCCCTTATTTGTTAGTATTTGGTTCCTTTGCATTATTTTGGGTGAGTTCTTTTGTGATTTTCACAATCGGTTCATGATGAATCGTTCTTGTTGATTGGAAGTGAAACTCCAGAATTGGAATGGAGTTGTATTTACATATTTACAGTACCATAAATGATACCATTTATCACTTTGATGCTTTATATGATGATGATTTATAAGTTAAAACATTAATTATGTTCGTTTAGATCATTTAAGTGGTTCCTTGATAATTACAACCTCATTTAGTCTAATAAATTTCAATCATGAGTACAAAAGAATTCCAGAACCTTATATGAGTCATAAAACATATATTATAACCTGGTTCAACAATATAAATGGTTTCATGACCAGACTTGAAATAATTAATGGAAATTGAAAATACATCGTCCACGATATCGGTAATTCGACACAAATGGACAATGTTTTTTGATTCTTTAAATTAGTGAGAGAGGAGAGGAATAATGATTTGTAATTTTCCATAAACATGAAAACATCCAGAATATACATGATTCTGGAGATTTCATGACTCTTGGATAAGAGGGGGTGAAGAAAGAAGAGGAAGGAATCATGAAATAAAGAAAACATGAGAAATTTCATACAAAAAATTCGGCAGCCTAACGGCGCCTCTTAAAATTTCATAAAAACAAGATTGATGAGAGGAATGGAATATCTCATCAATCATACAAAATTTGGACAGTAAGGGGAAATATTTAAAGAAATATCCCAACAAAAGACAAAGGGAAAGGAAGAGAATAACATAAAATGGAAGGAAAGAATGAAAATGAAAGAGGATGTTTACCTCTTGATCTCTTCTCCTTGAGATCCTTCTTAAGGGCTTTGATTTTGGTCATTTGGTGAGACCAGCAGATCTAGGACGTGGAAAAGAAGATTGAGGATGGAATTTGGCAGAAATTAGATAATGCTCAAGGCTTGAGAGGTGTAGGAGGAAGAGGGGAGTGAGGGTGGTATTTATAGTGGAGGAGGGGAGGTATTTTAGATTATTTTAATCATTATTATAATATTTTTATCAAGACTATGAATAATGTCAAATCAAGTGGCCTTAATTAGTGAAAATATCAAGTGAGTTCAAAGCAAGTGGCCTTGCATCACTTATGATGTCATAAATAGTGCATTTTTACTGATAAATTGATTATACGGTATTTTACCGTATTTCACTATTCACCGAAAATTCAAGAGTTTCAGAAAAATACCAAAAATTTACCCCAACCATTTTTCGATGTTTAGAATTCAAAAATGAACTCCATTTTTCAAAAATAATGTTCTAAATATTATTAATTTAATTTTGAAATAAGGTTACAGTTAATTCGAAAATATAACAATATTGAAGTGCAATTAGTGTTTTGTGACATTGGAAAATTAATTAAGATCCCATTATCCTATTTCCATGGGAAAATAAAATAATATTATTATTTACTATTCATGAGGTCATATTACTATTCATATTACTATTCATAAGGGCATGTTACTATTCACCAAAAAAACAAGTTTGTTCCATCAGACTCTAAATAACATACTGAACACAATTGTAGATGACAGTTTCTTGAAATTCAAAACATATAAGAAATAAAATTATGTTTAAGGGATACTTATAAATATATACCTTAAACAAAATTTCAAGCATTTTCAATTTATTTTTAGAAAAACATGGGATGTTACATTATCCCCACCTTCTTGAAATTGCGTCCTCGCAATTTTATTTACTTATTAAACAACTGGGGGTATTTTTCCCTCATAGCATTTTCAGACTCCCATGTTGCTTCTTCAACCATGTGGTTTCTCCACAAAACCTTTACCTGGTGGATTACCTTATTCCGCAATACCTGTTCTCTTCGATCAAGAATCTGAACCGGTTTTTCTTCATAAGAAAGGTTCTCTGCCAGCTGAACTGCTTCCGGCCTCAAGATATGTGATGAATCTGGAACATACTTTCTCAACATCGAAACATGAAAAACATTGTGTACCTGAAATAAGCTCGGAGGCAAAGCTACGCGGTATGCAACTGTTCCAACTTTATCCAAGATTTCAAAAGGACCGATGAACCGTGGACTTAGTTTCCCTTTCTTACAGAAACGCATCACACTTTTCCAAGGAGATATTTTAAGGAAAACATGGTCACCTACCTTGAATGAGAAGTCTTTCCGTCTGTTATCTGCATAACTTTTCTGCCTGCTCTGAGCTGTCCTCATGTGTTGCTGGATCATCCTCACTTTCTCAGCCACTTCTTCTACTAATTCTGGCCCCATCAACTTTCTTTCACTGACTTCATCCCAAAACGCAGGAGTCCGACACCGCTTTCCATACAAGGCCTCAAAAGGTGCCATCTGAATACTGGAATAGAAACTGTTATTATAAGAAAACTCAACTAATGAAAGATGATGATCCCAACTTCCCTGATAGTCCATTGAACAAGCTCGAAGCATATCCTCCAAAGTTTGAATCGTTCGCTCTGACTCCCCATCTGATTGAGGATGAAAAGCTGTACTGAAATTCAACTTTGTGCCCAAAGACTTCTGAAGTCCCTTCCAAAATTTAGAAGTGAACCTGGGATCTCGGTCAGACACAATGGAAAGAGGAACTCCATGTAACCTGACAATCTCTTTGAGGTACAATCGAGAAAGCTGATCTAATGTCATTGTATCTCGAATAGAAAGAAAATGAGCAGACTTTGTTAGCCGATCAACAATAACCCATATCGCATTGTTACCTCGATAAGTCTTTGGTAGTCCCACCACAAAATCCATGGATATATTCTCCCATTTCCATTCTGGCACTGGCAAAGGCCGAAGCATCCCCTTCGGTAACTGTCGCTCTGCTTTAACCTGCTGACATGTCAAACATTTCATTGTAAAATCAGCAATATCTCTTTTCATCCCATTCCACCAGTAATACTCCCGAAGGTCTCTGTACATCTTAGTACTTCCAGGATGAACAGAAAATGGAGAAATATGAGCTTCACACAACAATTCTTTCTTCAGCTGGGAATCCCAAGGCACACACAACCTTTTTACAAACCTTAAAACACAATATTTATCAAGATTAAATTCTAGAAACTTACCCATTTTAACCAATTCTACATTTTTCTGTAGCTCACGGTCTTCCCTCTGCGCTTTCATAATTCTGTCTGACAACGAAGACTGCACAGAAACCTGAAACAAAACAGATATATTCCCTTCACCAACAACTTCTAAGCCAAAATTTATCAAATCTTTAATCAAGGGATCACGTTCCAAATGTAGCATGGTTAATGATGCATGATTTTCCCGACTTAAGGCATCTGCTACTTTGTTTGCTTTTCCAGGATGGTAATTAATCATGCATTCATAATCCTTTATCAGTTCTAGCCATCTTCTCTACCTCATGTTTAATTCCTTCTGAGTGAATATATACTTAAGACTTTTATGGTCAGTATATATTTGGTATTTGGTTCCGTATAGATGATGCCTCCATATTTTCAAAGCAAAAACCACAGCTGCCAATTCCAAATCATGTGTGGGATAATTCATATCATGAGGTTTAAGTTGTCTCGAAGCATAGGCAATTACCTGACCATTCTTCATCAAAACACAACCAAGTCCCTTCAAAGAAGCATCACTTGAAGGACCCCAGGACACCCTGAGAGGGGAGGGGTGAATCAGGGTGACCACTTTTTCTTTTAATGTGATGGATCTTGTTCCCACGTTGGTAGGAACTTGTTGAACCTATATGAAGATTATGATCAGAAAGAAAACATTCACAAGCACAGAGAAGACACATCCATTTTTACTTGGTTCACCACTAAGGGCTACGTCCAAGGAGCATACGCTGACAGGTTGTAGGTCGTACCAAAATCCACTATGCTTCACTAGATGTAGATTACAAAAGTTTGGGTACAGTCGCTCTGTCCCAGGCTCACTGCCTTTACAAAGGTTCATGGATAGCTCACTGCTTCCCTCGGGTCACTCCCATTGACTCCCCCTGGCTCACTGCAGTTGGTGAAGTCCCACTCAGTTTATAGACGTGAAGGTCTCTTCTTCATTTGCATAAGAGGGAATCCTTTGTTGTATGTAGATGCTCTACTGAAGTCCAATTCTCACCAGAAGAAGAATATCACTTTTCCTCGAATGTACCGAGTAGTCTATCAGCTTTCGTGCAGCTCCAAACATGCCGGTGGGCTTCAGAAAAACGAGGCGTGCTTCTCCAAGACAGTCGCGCAAGTCCCACTACGGCGCGCAAGTCCAAACTGGCGCGCAAGTGTCATCAACACACATTCGCGACTCTTCCTTCCCCAACTACAAACATGCGCGGTCCACTTCCTTTCTCTTCCAAACCACCTTGGGCGCACAGCCAAAAACCGGCGCGCAAGCTCTACTTGCACGACAAAACTACCACATGCGCGACTCAACCACCTGCGCGACGAAAGCTCGAACAATCTCTCGGCCTTGAACTTCGTCAGAAATGAGGAGGGGTGGTCCAGTATTTATAGGCAAACTGGACCCCCTGTGCGGCGGCGCGCAAGTCCCTCGACGGCGCGCAAGTCTTGTCTTCAATAAACTCTGTCGCGCAACTCACTTGCGCGACCCAACCAACACTTGCGCGACCTTCTTTCCTTATCCAGATTTTGATGTTCTGATCCTCAAAAACATATGGCGCGCAAGTCTTTTATCCTCCAAGAGCACGGCGCGCAAGTACCTTTTCCAAAAACACTTTACTTTATTGGCCGATTTTTAGGCCCAAAAATTCGGCAAACACTGGGAAACAGCGCAACCTTCACTACTGTTTTCTGCTTGAA
The DNA here is from genome assembly GCA_963277665.1 of Viscum album. Taxonomy (NCBI): domain Eukaryota; kingdom Viridiplantae; phylum Streptophyta; class Magnoliopsida; order Santalales; family Viscaceae; genus Viscum; species Viscum album. The sequence goes on along the minus strand of OY728131.1, from coordinate 1,211,107,274 downwards.
CGGTATGATCGCTTTGTTGGTACACACCCTGAACTTCCACTGAGGATTGACAAAAAACACAAACCATACACCAAAACATGCTTTGAAGAACCTGGTTCCAACATCACTATAGATGACAAACTCACCATTCCGGGAAGGTAAGGCCAAAACTGGAGCATTCACCAATCTCTTCTTTAGTTCCTGAAAACAAACATCACATTCCTCTGTCCAAACAAATTTAACCCCTTTCTGTGTTAACTTAGTTATTGGGCTAGATAACCGTGCAAAGTTCTTAACAAAGCGTCGGTAATAACTTGCTAAGCCCAGAAAACTACGAATCTCTGTAACATTTGTGGGTATTGGCCATTCATCAACTACTTTTGTTTTGGCAGGATCAGCTGTTATTCCATCCTTATTTACAATGTGCCCAAGAAAAGAAATCTGTTGCAACCAAAAAACACACTTGCTGAATTTTCCATATAGTTTCTTTTCTTTTAAAGTTTGTAAAACAACCATTAGATGTTTTTCATGCTCCTCTTTATTTTTAGAAAAAACCAGAATGTCATCAATAAATACAACCACAAACTTATCCAAGAACTCATGAAATACTCTATTCATAAGATTCATGAATACAGCAGGTGAATTAGTTAACCCAAATGGCATAACAACAAATTCATAATGCCCATATCTAGTACGAAAGGCTGTTTTCGGGATGTCATCCTCCTTCACCTTCAACTGATGGTATCCGGATCTCAAGTCAATCTTGGAAAAGTACTGAGCTCCCTGGAGCTGATCAAACAAGTCATAAATATGATGCAAAGGATACTTGTTTTTAACAGTGATGTTATTCAAAGCTCTATAATCAATGAAAAGTATCATGGAACCATCTTTCTTTTTAACAAACAAAACAGGGGATCCCCATGGTGAAGTACTGGGATGAATGAATCCTTTGACAAGAAAATCCTGCAACTGATTTTTCAATTCAAGAAGTTCTATTGGAGCCATACGATATAGGGGTTTTGAAATTGGCTTAGCATCAGGAACTAAGTCAATTGTGAATTCGACTTATCGTTTAGGTATGACACTGGGTAACTCCTCAGGAAAAACATCAAGGTATTCATTTACCACTAGGACATCATTAATTTGAATAGTTCCCTTGTTTTCAACAATATGAGCCAGATAACTTTCATTTACATCTTTCAGTAGTTTCTCAGCTTCTTGATATGTTCTCAATTTTATGTGTTCATTCTTGTATACAAACTGAAACTCTTTCTGAAAAACAACTTCTTTTGCTCTACAGTCAATCTTATCATGATAATCAGAAAGCCAGTCCATCCCCATAATAACATCAAACTCGACTAAGGGTAAAACAACAAGGTTTGCAGGTAAAGTCTTTCCACATACCACAATAGAAATATTCTTATAATTCCTCTTTGCTATAACATTTCCCCCCTGGTGTTTTAACAACAAGTTCAGGTATCATTTGTTGAGGTGATATTTCCAATTTACTAGAAAATTCCTCAGAGATGAAGGAATGTGTAGACCCCATATCAAACAAAACTTTAGCAAAATCTGAGTGAACAAACAAAGTACCTGATACAACTTCATTGGATGGCCCAACATATGCTGACGTAGTCGCAAAGGATCTCACTACACCTTTCTGCTTGTAGTCTGGCTTCTTTGCATCATTTGGATCCCTCTTTGGACAGGAATTTGCATAGTGACCCATCTCACCACATTTAAAAGACTTTACAGTTTGCTTATCAAGATTAGTCTTTGGAACATTTTCATTGTAATCTCGGGCCATATGTCCAAACTTACCACATTTAAAACACTTCCCAGTTTTGATAAGACATTCCCCAGGGTGCTTCTTGCCACACTTTTCACAAACTGGAAACTGTATTTTCTTACCATCAGATTTCATTGGTTGATTCTTACCCATTGCTTTCCAATTGGACCTCTTCTTCTCTTTGTTTCCAAATTGCATGTGATCGTCAGCAAACTCCATCTCTACCCTCTCAGCACATCGGACAAGTTTCTCGTAACTTTTGAATTCACGGGAGGCCAACGCCCTTCGATACCTTGGCTTCAATCCTGAGTAAAAGCGGTTGATTTTGCTATCGAGATCCAGAATAAGATTTGGAGCATACCTCGCCAGTCGGGTGAAGTTCTCCTCATACATAGCCACTGAATCTTCCTCATTTTGTTTCAATTCAAGGAATTGTTTCTCCATTCTAAGTCGCACCACCTTAGGAAAATATTTTTCAAGAAAAAGACTTTTAAATTCATCCCACACTAAGGAATCAAAATCCTCTCTACCCATGATATTCCTTACCATTGACCACCGCTGATCAGCTTCCCCTTCAAAATGATAAATGGCAAGACTTACCTTTTGATTTTCCGAACACCCCATAACATCAAATATCTTTTCAAGGGCTTTAATCCATCCTTCAGCTGCCACTGGGTCAGAAGATCCATTGAATGCAGGAGGATGTTGTCTCATAAAATGTTCCACCACTGTCATGTTCCATTGGGGTACCTCTATTTTTCCTCTTGCATGGATGCCACCACCATTTATTGCCTGCGTTAGCTGAGCCATTACTGTCACAAACTGCTCGGTTCCAATCCCTACCATTCCTGGCTGTTGATCAGGAAGGATGTCATTCTGTCGGTGCCTATCCACTTCAGCATCCATGTTCCTTCTGCGGACAACCATTCTAAACAAACATTTCTTAGATGAAGCAACATGGTAATCTTTAAATTCTATAACAAATTAAACATAGATTGAAAATTATTTATGGTATTCTATTAGCATCACCTTAACCCCTAAAGTTATCTAAACCATCCTCTGATACCAACTATAAGGACCTGAACTTATTTCATACATAATCTTGAATTTATTCAAGAAAACACTTCATTATACTTTTAGGATCTTTTCAAGTTTAGATCTTTAGAGAATTAAGACAAAACATTCATAACATTACACATTGTTACATAGTGGATACCATAAAATCAGTTTCCATTTTCCTCAGAATATAAAACATTAAAACATAAAACAAGACTCCTTGACAATTCTTCAACATTTAACATGTCTTCCTTACTTGTATTATTCATCCATTAACCTGTGAAAAATCATTTAAAAACTTGGGATGAGCACAAAAGCTCAGTAAGGTATGAAAAAGATGGAAAAATCACATTAGTCCATGAATACGCATGATGTATGAAAACATTTTCAAAATACATGCTTTACACCCATAAAATCTTACTTTGTGTAACATGAGATTTACACAAGATCCACACAAACATAATTATAATCATAGAGGTATATTGGGGCATTAATTACATAATCTTGTAACCATCTTGGCTACCTTAAAATTTGTAACCCTCATGGCTACCTTACTTTGTGTAACCATCGCAGTTACACTTGGAGTAACCATACGGCCGACCTCCAGCATAATCATACCCAATGCATTTGAGGGAAATATAGGTCCCACCCTTCATCATAAAAAATGCCCAATAACCAAAACATAATCATACAACATAAACAATAGCATAAAAACATTGCCTTTGAATCTTATAAAACAGAATTTTAAAAAAATGATTTTAGAAGAAAAGTCCCTTATAAACATCATATACTTGAAGTGAGACTTAATTGAGTGGATGGAATATGTATATACTCTGTAAATACACATAATTAAACATAATATAAACAGAACCCATCACACAAACAATTTAAATAGCACATAAATTATAAAGTAGAAGGTTAACCCAAAGAGGGGAAATCGGGTTAAGAATTCCCTTACCTTGGGCTTGTCTTACTTCAAAATTGTTTAAACCTCCTGTATAATGGTCAAAAGGGTGTTATTAGTATTTTAAAGAAACATTTTCATGTTTATAACATATTATATGTTCATTTCATAACCTGATTTCACCCCTTATTTGTTAGTATTTGGATCCTTGCATTATTTTGGGTGAGTTCTTTTGTGATTTTCACAATCGGTTCATGATGAATCGTTCTTGTTGATTGAAAGTGAAACTCCAGAATTGGAATGGAGTAGTATTTAAATATTTACCGAACCATAAATGATACCATTTATCACTTTGATGCTTTATATGATGATGATTTATAAGTTAAAACATTAATTATGTTCGTTTAGATCATTTAAGTGGTTCCTTGATAATTACAACCTCATTTAGTCTAATAAATTTGAATCATGAGTACAAAAGAATTCCAGAACCTTATATGAGTCATAAAACATATATTATAACCTGGTTCAACCATATAAATGGTTTCATGACCAGACTTGAAATAATTAATGGAAATTGAAAATACATCATCCACGATATCGGTAATTCGACACAAATGGACAATTTTTTTTGATTCTTTAAATAAGTGAGAGAGGAGAGGAATAATGATTTTTAATTTTCCATAAACCTGAAAACATCCAGAATATACATGATTCTGGAGATTTCATGACTCTTGGATAAGAGGGGGTGAAGAAAGAAGAGGAAGGAATCATGAAATAAAGAAAACATGAGAAATTTCTTACAAAAAATTCGGCAGCCTAACGGCGCCTCTTAAAATTTCATAAAAACAAGATTGATGAGAGGAATGGAATATCTCATCAATCATAAAAAATTTGGACAGTAAGGGGAAATATTTAATGAAATATACCCACAAAAGACAAAGGGAAAGGAAGAGAATAACATAAAATGGAAGGAAAGAATGAAAATGAAAGAGGATGTTTACCTCTTGATCTCTTCTCCTTGAGATCCTTCTTAAGGGCTTTGATTTTGGTCTTTTGGTGATACCAGAAGCTCTAGGACGTGGGGAAGAAAATTTAGGAGGGAATTTGGCAGAAATTAGACAATTCTCAAGGCTTGAGAGGTGTGGGAGGAAGAGGGGAGTGAGGGTGGTATTTATAGTGGAGGAGGGGAGGTATTTTAGATTATTTTAATCATTATTATAATATTTTTATCAAGACTATGAATAATCTCAAATAAAGTGGCCTTAATTAGTGAAAATATCAAGTGAGTTCGAAGAAAGTGTCCTTTAATCACTTATGATGTCATAAATAGTGCATTTTTACTGATAAATTGATTATACGGTATTTTACCGTATTTCACTATTCACCGAAAATTCAAGAGTTTCAGAAAAATACCAAAAATTTACCCCAACCATTTTTCGATGTGTAGAATTCAAAAATGAACTCCATTTTTCACAAATAATTTTATAAATATTATTAATTTAATTTTTAAATAAGGTCACAGTTAATTCGAAAAATAACAATATTGAAGTGCAATTAGTGTTATGTGACATTGGAAAATTAATTAAGATCCCATTATCCTATTGCCATGGGAAAATAAAATAATATTATTATTTACTATTCATGAGGTCATATTACTATTCATATTACTATTCATAAGGGCATGTTACTATTCACCAAAAAAACAAGTTTGTTCCATCAAACTCTAAATAACATACTGAACACAATTGTAGATGACAGTTTCTTGAAATTGAAAACATAGAAGAAATAAAATTATGTTTAAAGGATACTTATAAATATACACCTTAAACAAAATTTCAAGCATTTTCAATTTATTTTTAGAAAACCTTGGGATGTTACAGATCTAGTCCCGGCTAAGTCTGAGGATATCGTAAGGTTCTTTAGGATCACAAAATTAAACATGAACATTTACCTTGTTCAGAATTGACCCGCAGGACGCCGACGATCGTTGCTCAAAGACTCTGACGTCGAAGCCCTCTAGATCATCCACACATGCCTCGAAAATCTTCTTGCACGTCGTTCATCAGAATCTGGGTGCTAGTGCGGATCATCGACGCAAACTTCGACACAACAATGATCACCACAAAACTAGCGTCTTCGATCTGTGAAGGCCGAACTTGAAGAACTTTCTAGTTTGAGATAGTCTCTCTCTAGAACTCAGGAGGAGAGAGTGGCTCTCAATTCCAATGGATGAATAGTTACAAGGGGGGAGCCTCTCTATAAATATATATATGGAATATCTAAAATACGAGGTAAGGGTTCCCGGCCCCAGTGTATTAAACATTCACTATATATATATTATAAATAATTATTTATGACAAATTAAATTATGCCATAAATAATATTTATTATTTATCACTGAAATTCAAAATATATAATTATATATTACGTAATAAACATGAGTCTAACTCAACCCGCACCTCCTGATAATATTAATCAAACCCAGGATATAAATATCTGTCCGATTAATATTTATTTATGTATTTACTTAATCACTCGTAAATACATGTTATAAATAAATTCAGAATATTATTCCAAACTTGAATAATAAAAGAATTTATTTATTACATGGTGATCCATAGGACTTGGATGATACCCGGACCCCGTGGTGGTTCCCACCAAGCCCTATAATCCTATTCATCAGAATAAGGAAGATTGTCAAAGCGCTGTTGTGTGTGACCCTCTAGGCCCTTATCTCAAAAGAAGTAAATAATATTACCGACCTAGAGTGGGGTCTAGCAACCCATCAATCCCCCTATAGAGATAAGGCAAAGTCAAAGCAATGACTGCCTTCCCACGAACACAGTCTGTGTAATTTAATCTCTTCATCATCGATATCTCAATAAAGCAGAATGTATACTCAGTGTCATCATTCTTCATTTTCTTTATTTTGTTTGTTGATTTGTCTGGATGGTCTTACCTCCCACTACCATGGACATTTATTTAATGAAGGTGCAACCATCCTAATCAACCAGGCCCGAGATATCTCTTCCTAAACTCGGAAGCGACAAATCCTTTCTCGATCATTCAATCAATGCCCTGCCATTAATGACGTAACCGATATAAACTACCTCACCACGACTTGTCGCCATGGTTTTCACCTTATATAAAATGTACGTAATTAAATGGCATTCATTGATAATAATCTCAAGTCAGGATTCCATTACACATGTCTGTAGATAGGGACGACCAATGACACCAGAAACACGTGGTGTTCCTATTAAGCGGGTATGTCCTCATGATCTCGATAGCTAGAGATCATCAACTGAGAACTTCATGAGATAAAGTCTCAATGCTTATGAGCCCCCAACACTTGATGGTCACACATCATCTCTGTCCTTTCAGAATGATGTAGCTGGGCCATAGGACGTTACTTTAAGATTACTGTCATGGCATCTCAGGGTTCTCATTATAGCCTGGGACCTGCTATAACTAGTTGATGTGACAGGAAATCTAAGTACATTTCCATTAATAAAGTAGATGCAGAAGTATCTACACTTTCATGGAAAGATAAATACATGTATAAAACAAACTGAATACATGTAACAGTAATAAAAGTACAAAACAAGTTGGGTCTAGGGAACCCACTTTCAACACTCCCACTTGAACTAGAGCCAACTGCTAGCAGGTTTCAATCCGCTAGCTCTCACATGTGAATCATGATTCTGCTGAGAGATGGATTTAGTCAGGGGGTCTTCCACGTTGTCCTCTATGGCTACTCTGCTAACTGTCACTTCACCTCTTTGAGTAAAATCCCTCAAGAGATGAAATTTCCAATGAATATGCTTTGTCCTCTGGTGAGACCTGGGATCCTTGGCAAGCACCGCTGCAACAGTATTATCACAATATACTGGAACAGGGTCTGCAATGACAGGTACAACACCAATGTCTAAGATAAAGCTACGTATCTAGACTGCTTCCTTTACTGCATCGGAAGCTGCAATATATTCGGAATCTGCTTTAGAATTAGCAACCACCGCTTGCTTTGAGATACTCTAGCTCACTGCACCACCATTCAGGAAAAAGATGTAGCCTAACTGCGATTTCATATCATCATGATCTGTCTGGAAACTAGCATCAGTGTATCCCCTCACAACTAGCTCCCCATCTCCTCCATACACCAGGAACATATCCTTAGTATGCCTCAAGTACTTAAGGGTAGTTTTAATAGATGTCCAGTGCAGCTCTCCTAGATTGGCTTGATATCTACCCACAATGCTTAAAGAAAAGGAAACATCAAACCTAGTACATAGCATGGTATAAATGACAGAACTCACTGCCGAAGCATAAGGGACTCTACTCATTCTGTCAATATCCTTCTGTGTTTGTGGACACATTTTCTTGGATAGATTTACACCATGTGACATAGGTACCCATCCTCTTTTGGATTGTTCCATATTTTACCTTTTGAGTACCTTGTTAATATATGTACTTTGACTTAGGCCAAGTATCCTTTGAGGTCTATCTCGATAGATCTTGATCCCTAGGATGTAGGCTGCTTCACCTAAGTCTTTCATGGAGAATCATTCATTTAACCAAATCATAACTGATTATAAGACTTGCACCTCATTTCCCATGATTAATATGTCATCAACCTATAAAACTAGGAAAACTATAGCATTCTCTTCAACCTTTTTATAGACACAAGGCTCACTTTCATTTTTGACAAAACCAAAATCTCTTATGGCCTCATCGAATCGTGCATTCCATGATCTTGATGCCTTCTTCAATCCATAAATGGATCTCTGCAACTTGCATACTTTATTGTCATTATTTGACTTAACAAACCCTTCGAGTTGAGTCATATAGACGTCTTCAACCAACTTCTCATTTAGAAAAGCAGTTTTGACATCCATTTGTCATATTTCATAATCATGAAAGGCTTCCATTGCAAGCAATATTCTAATGGATTTAAGCATTGCCACTGGTGAGAAGGTTTCATCATAGTCAATACCTTGAAGTTGTCTGAAACCCTTTGTAACTAGCCTTTCTATAAAGGTATTAACCTTACCATCCATGTCCAGCTTTTTCATGAATACCCATTTACAACCAATGGGATTTACATCAGCTGGAGGGTCTACCAAAATCCAAACATGATTTTGGTACATGGACTCCATCTCAGAATTCATGGCTTCTTACCATGTTGCATCTTCTTTCCCTTCTACTGCTTCCTTGTTGGTTAGAGGTTCATCATACTCAAGAATTATTGTGTCACTTGACTCGGTGACAAGAAAACCATAACGCTCTGGTTCTCTAACCTCTCGCGTAGACCTATGCAGTATCTGTGTCTCAGGAATAATTTCTTATTCCACTTGTTCTTGTGGAGATTGTTCCTCTACCAACTCTTGTGCAACTGGAGCATTAACTTCATCGAAGTCAATTTTTCTCCCACTATTTCTAGTATAAATGTGATCCCTTTCTAGAAATGTGTCATATCTTGCCACAATGACTTTTCTATCTAAAGGGTTATATAGGTTGTATCCTCTAGTTTCTTTAAGATAACCTATAAAGATGCACTTAGTGCTTCTGGATGCTAATTTGTCACTTGGTAAAGCCTTGAAAAAAGCCTCTCACCCCCACACACGCATGTGTGTCATATTGGGTTTCTTTCCATACCATAATTGATATAGAATCCCATCTTTAGCTTTAGTTGTTACTCGGTTAATGGTATATACTGCAGTCTGTAAGGCGTATCCATAAAAGGATAATGGAATAGTTGTATGACTCATCATTGATCTGACCATGTCAAGCAAGGTTCTATTCCTCCTTTCACTAACACCATTCCATTGTGGTGTATAAGGAGGAGTGAGTTGGGATACTATCTCGCACTTCTTCATGTGATCAATGAAAGCTTGGATAAGATATTCTCCACCTCGGTCTGAGTGAAGTGCTTTTATCTTCTTACCAAGTTGATTTTCTACTTCATTTTGGTATTCCTTAAAGAAAATAATGGAATATTACTTATAACACATTAAGTAGATATATCCATACCTACTATAATCATTGGTAAAAGTGATGAAGTATAGAAAACCACCCCTTCCTCTACTGAAAATGGACCACATACATCGGTATGTATTAATTCCAATACTGCATTGGATCTTTCTCCCTTTCCTGAGAAAGGTGCTTTGGTCATCTTTCCTTGTAAACAAGCTTGACATACATCTAAGGGTTCTAACTGTACCGAGTCTAGATACCATTCTTGATGTAATCTTTGTAATCAGTTCTTGTTTACGTGACCAAGCCTGAAGTGCCATAGGCGGGTGTTATTTGAGTCATGTTGGTTGTTTTTGTCATTGATAGCCATTACTGAGTTTTCTAGTTTTAGTATATATAAACCATTTTTAAGATGGTCCATACCATAACATATGTTATCCCTATAAAAGAGAAAACTTTTGTTTCCAAACTTTAAATAAAAACCCATAGTGTCTAAATATGACACAGAGATAATGTTTTTGGTAACAGACAGTATATAATAGAAATTGTTTAAAACAAGCACCAAACCAGTTGGTAAAGTCAAGTGATGGTCTCCCACTGCTAAGGCCGCTAGACTTGCACCATTTGCAGCTCGGAGATCCACTTGACCTCCTACAATCTTCTTAATCCTACATGGTTCCTGTATATGAATACAAATGTGTGAGCCACATGCCGTATCCTACACCCAACTTGTAGATAAAGATAGATTGCATTCAATGAAAAAATTACCTGAAGCAGAAGCCTTGGCTTGCTTCTTCTTCCCAGCTCTGCAATCCATTTTCCAGTGGCCTTTCTTGCCACATCCAAAGCAGATAGCTTGCTACTCATTACTTTTCCTCTGAATCTTTGGCTTCTTGGAAGGACAATGCATTGGTGTCTTTGGCCTTGACTTGGCCTTAGACTCCTTTTCCTTGCCCTTGTTTTTCTTGTTCACCATAAGGACAAATGTATTGGTGTTTTTCATGTACTTATCAGTTTGGAACACTAAATCCAAAAGATCTGGGAGAGGCTTTGTCATATCATTCATATTATAGTTGATAATGAAAGTTAAGAAGCTTGACGGTAAAGAGGAAGAATGAGACCCACTGCTAGTTCTTGGTTCAGTTTGAACCCAAGGGCTTCAAGCCTCTCAATATACCCAATCATTTTGAGTACGTGAGGACTAAATTGGTTCCCTTATGCTAGCCTACACTTATAAAGTGCACATGAGATCTCATACCTTTCTTGCCAAGCCCTCTCCTGATATAGATCTTGGAGATGTGAAAGCATCTTTTAGGCGTCCTCTTCCTCATGCATTTTTTTTCAATTGGATGTACATGGATGACAACATGATGCATTGTACATCAAGAGCATCGTCTACATGCTTTTTCCAGCTATCTTTTCCTGTCTTGCTTGCGCCTTGAGGAGGCTCAGCAGGAATTGGGGATTCCAGCACATATAACTTCATTTCTTGGCATAGTAATATGTGCAAGTGTCTGTACCACTCTTTGAAGTTATTTCCGGTCAGGATATTTTCTTTATCCAAGATTGATCGCAGTGATAAATTACTAGTGGTGTTGGTGATTTCCATTTTGAATCTACATCAGATAAACATTTAGCAGTTAGTACTTTGTCTTGATTACCTTTTTGACATTTTATAATTAATAAATTATTATATCATTTAATGTCTCCCACTATTTTAATGAACCATAATATCAATCACTATTTAGATTCGTAATACTCTATCGCTTGATAATTATAATGGAAAGGATCCTCAAAACCCCCATCATAGTCTACATGCTAGGGCTACAACACTACTTGAAGGGTTTCAAGGTAGGCTCTATGCTGGCCAACCACTTTTTCTTGTGGTTCCTTGTATAGTTGAGTAAAGTCCCAGATTTTGGAATCTAAACTTGATTCCCTCAACCTCTTTCCTCTAAAGTGATATCAATTTAGCTAAGGCTATTCCTTGACTACTCACATTAGTTAAGTCGACCCATTTGTCACATGGAAATGTCCTAGTAGTAAGAGGCACTCTCAACTGAGGCTGATGAGAACCCAAACAGTCGGTTTTGTTTAGATGTGAGAAATGGAAGTCATTATGACTTAATATATCTTTGAAGGATTTTTAAATCTCAATTGATGAATATAATCCTTTTCTATTTATTATGTTCAAACTGGGTTGTCGCGCTCACAACTAAACATTCAATAGAATATTTATTCGTCACAACTCTATATATTTTTTCTTGTTTACTATCCTATGTGATCATGCAATAATCATGCAGTCGCATAAAATAATAAACTATGCATAAAGTAAATCAAGCATTCTGAATGGTCTTGAGAATTCTATAATGATTGATCGATAACTGATCAATCATCACGTAGGGGCATCCGTACCTGAGTCGATACATGACACGTGTCGCTGTTGGCCCCAGTGCAAAGCGTCCAACTCCTTTCTGGACTACCGCCTCATTTTTCCGAGGTTTTCCTCTTGGATTGTCATCGAATAAATACAAATATACTCGCACACAGGCGATGGGGTCTAGGGTACAAAATACAAGTGGTGCAATGGACACACAGACCCTTATACATATTTGAATTATAAGACAATTCACAGACAGTCATTTATCTAATTAAATATTACAATCATCGCATGAATTGAATAAATAATTAAATAAATAAATACATTCCAGACATACACAGTTCGGTCAATAGCTCAAGACCATTCGGGGTAAGAGCGCAATAAAAATTAAATTTCAATAAATTTAAATTATACGAGGGTGTACTAATATATTAAATGAATTTGATTAAATTCAAATAATTTATTTTTATCGGTTCCATTTGTTTAATTTAATTTTAATTCCAATAATTAAATTAAATTAAACCATTAATTTAATTCTAAACTTAAATTAAATTAATATTTTCGGAAAAAATTTAAACCCCTAAATTAATTCCAATTAATTTAATTTAAAAAACTAAATTAATTAAAATTAATTCAGTGCAGGTCACCTCTAACCGGAGAGGAGTCCGGCGGCACTGCGTACCGCCGCGGGATATCGTCCTGGAACCACGGCGTGAACGCAGCGTAACTGCGGCGTGACCGCTGCTTGACCGCGGCATGACCGCGACGTCTGACGATTCCCGCGACGGCTACATCTCCCGACAGCCCGCTACTCCGATGATGGTCTGGGGCGGCCGGACGGAGCCCCTTCGACGTGGCCCAGAGGATGTCCGATGAGGGTTGATGGAGCGGGCTGTGAAAAGTGGTCCGGTAGGGGAATCGATGGCGTGGCAGGCAGCTTCCGGCAGGAGCCAGTCCGACGCGGACCGCGTTCGGTGAAGGGGAGGCTGGCGCGAGGTCGGTCCAGCGAGGGGAGGCTGGCGCAGGGTCGGTCCGGTGAGGGGAGGCCGGCGCGAGGTCGGTCCGGTGAGGGGAGGCCGGCGCGAGGTCGGTCTGGCGAGGGGAGGCCGGCGCGAGGTCGGTCCGGAGAGGGGAGGTCGACGCGAGGTCGGTCCAGTGAAGGGAGTCCGGCGTGCAGCGGCGTACTGTGGAGCTGGACTAGAAGATGAGGGGAGGCCTAGGGTTCGGCCTCCCTTGGTGCGCCACGGGAGAGAAGACCCGTAAGTGTCTTCCTCCCCTCCCCCAGTTTTTTTTATTAATTTTGTTGTTTGAAAAAAATGTCCAGCCCATTTTTATTATAATCAAAAGGATAAGACCCCATTTTGGGGTCTTTTCCACTCTCCTTTTTTTATAAACAAAAAGGAGGAAGACCCTCGAGTCTTGGTCTCCTTTATTTTATCATAAAAAAATTTTCACACTTTTGTGGAAGAATATTTTATAATAAAATATTTTATATATTTTATTAATATAATAAAAATTTATTATAAAATATAATAAAATAATTATTATAAAAATTTATAATAAAATATGTTTTTTTTGTTTATCTCAATTTGAGAATTAACATCAAACGAACAAAAATTTGCGACGTCGATCCGATTAAAATTTTCAACTGATCATATCTTGATCATTTGAAATCGAAACGACGCACGGTCGAATCTGAATGAACTGCTTTAACACCCTACAATTAAATTTAATGAATTTTAATGTTTTTGACTCAGAAAAACCTTGCGATCCCTTTGATACCACTGTGTGATATCGGGACTCTGCAGCGGAAGCCGGTGGGCCAGGATTTTAAAATTTTTCTGCTTCCCCGGAGTGACATAACCATGTCAACTCCAGTGATCTAGTCCCGGCTAAGTCAAAGGATCTCTCAAGTTATTTAAGATCACAAAATTAAACTTGAACAGTTACCTTGTTCAGAATTGACGCGCAGGATGTCGGCGATCGTTGCTCGAAGACTCCGACATCGAATCCATCTAGATCGTCCACACACGCCTCGCAAATCTGATTGCACGTCATTCGTTAAGATCCAGGTGCTAGCACGGATCTTCGACGCACACTTCGACGCAGCGATGATCACCACAAAACTAGAGTCTTCGATCCATGAAGGAGGAACTTGAAGAACTTGCTAGTTTGAGAGAGTCTCTCTCTAGAACGCAGGAGGAGAGAGAGGCTCTCAATTCCAGTAGATGAATAGTTACAATGGGAGAGCCTCTCTATTAATATATATAGGGAATATCTAAAATACACGGTAAGGGTTCCTGGCCCTTGTGTATTAAACATTCACTATATATATTATAAATAATTATTTATAACAAATTAAATTATTCCATAAATAATATTTATTATTTATCACTGAACTGCAATATATATAATTATATATTACGTGATAAACATGAGTCTAAATCGACCCACACCTCCTGATATTATTAATCAAACCCAAGATATAAATATATGTCCGATTAATATTTGTCTATGTATTTACTTAATCACTTGTAAATACATGTTATAAATAAATTCAGCAAATTATTCCAAACATGAATAATAAAAGAATTTATTTATTACTTGGTGATCCATAGGACTTGGATAATACACAGACCCCATGGTGGGGCCCACCAATCCCTATATTCATATTCATCAGAATAGGGCAGATTGTCAAAGCGCTGTTGTGTGTTACCCTCTAGGCCCTTGTCTCAATAGTAGTGAATAATATCACCGACCTAGAGCAGGGTCTAGCAACCCATCGAGGGCCCTTTAGAGATAAGGCAAAGTCAAAGCAACGACTGCCTTCCCACGAACACAGTCTGTGTAATCTAATCTCTTCGTCATCAATATCTCAATAAAGAAGAATGCATACTCCGTTTCATCATTCTTCATTTGATTTATTTTGTTTGTTGATTTGTCTGGACGGTCTTACCTTCCACTACCATGGACATGGATTTAATGAAGGTGCAACCATCCTAATCAACCAGTCCTGAGATATCTCTTCCTAAACTTGAAAGTGAAAAATCCTTTCTCGATCATTCAATCAATTCCATGCCATTGATGACGTACCCGATATAAACTACCTCACCATGACTTTTCTCCATGGTTTTCGCCTTATATCAAATGTACGTAATTAAATGACATTCTTTGATATTAATCTCATGTCAGGAGACCATTACACATGTTCGTAGATACGAACGACCAATGACACCAGAAACATGTGGTGTTCATATTAAGCGGGTCTGTCCTCATGATCTCGATAGCTAGAGATCATCAAGTGCGAACTTCATGAGATGAAGTCTCATTACTTATGAGCCCCCAGCACCTGATGGTCACACATCATATGTTTCCTTTTAGAATGACGTAACTGGACCATAGGAAGTTACTTTGAGATTACTACCATGGCATCTCAGGGTTCTCATTATAGCCTGGGACCTACTATAACCATTTGATGCGACAGGTAATCTAAGTACATTTCCATTAATAAATTGGATGCATAAGTATCTACACTATCATGGCAAGATAAATACATGTATAAAATAAACGAAATACATGTAACAGTAATCAAAGTAAAAAACAAGTTGGGTCTAGGGACCCACTTTCAACATTAAATATAATATAAAAAGTGAAAAATTTCATTCATATTTATTTAATAAATAAATCACGGCCCATTTAACTTTTTTCATGCTATAAACCATGTTCATTTCCATTATGGATACACTGATGTTTTCTAGTGGATAGTGATCATTTCATTTCAAAATGACCCCAGAGAGTATGAAACACTTTTAGATTGAAAATATTTCCCCATAAAGAATTTGGATCAAACTGATCACTACCAATGAAGGAAACCACGCATGAGAGAAATACAAAATTCGAATAATAAGTAGAATTGAAATAGGCACAAAAGAGTTACCAAATATCTCAATCATCCTTGGTAAGAAATTAAGTTCCAATAGACATGGGAAATCCAATGAGATCATAAATAATCCAAAAAATACTAATACATGAATTCCATCCCCAGAAGAATGCCTAATATGATGAAATCAAAAAGAATAAACCTAATTTCAACCACCCTAACTCATGGGAGACCTATGGAAAATCCCACAAAAATAATCCCAACATATTTGGCTACTATGGGCCACTATCTAATGTGTAATCCAGCTAGTGTAGCAATTTTTCTCATAATATTCTATTAGTATGATAGGTTCTCATGTATCATATATAAATGCGGTGGTCCAACTAAGGACATTTGATCATCCAATCACATTCACATATATCATATATAAAAATTTACAAAACATGAATCATTGTGAATCATTCCAATGATTAATGCCTTTTCTCTTAAATACATAAATTAGTAAATGGGTCTCATGGATTCTAGAATGAGGAAATCCCACCCAATAATATATATTATGCAAGGTAATTATTAAATGAGGGATATAATGATAATCATTTTCTAGTTTCAAAAAGGATCCAAAAAGACATCAAGATCCTCTTAAAATACCATCATTTATCAAAGATCCAAATAATATTTTCCAAAAGGTGGAAACACATAGCTTTTAATTTCATAATCATTCCTAAATCAGTTCCATTGAAACACTTACCCCTAATTTACAAGCTAAAATAGTTTTTATCATGATTAAAAAATGGCCCACTATCCAATCATAACATGACAAATTATATTTGAACATCAAAACACATGTTTCTTTTAAATATAAATTTTCTAGTCACCCTTCTAAAAAACTCAAGTCGTTATTTCACTAGTAAAACATTTAATAAAAATTTCAAACAAAGAAATAAATATTAGAAAACACTTAAAATGGAAAAAAAAACATTTTATCAACACATATTTGGCCACATTTAACAAGATAGTTGTATTTAGCACATAACAAGGAAGAAATCACTACTTCTCACTCAAAATAAGATTTTCAAATATCACAATACAATATTTCATACTCAAAGTAGGAGTGAAAAGCCTGAAATCAATGATTATTTAACTAAAATGGTAAGTGTAAGGGGAAATATAGTAACCCGAGCCTTTTATATAAAACATTTCATTATTTAAAGCATAATTAATCATCAGATTACAGGCCAAGGATTGTCAAGTCTAGTGTCTTGGAAGACTAGGTACATATAACATAAAACATCGGGCTAAAAAAACACTTATTTATTTAAAATCTATAATGATATCTTAACTTCCTTTGATCCCTTACATCTGCATAGGGTACCCTGGGGAACACATGAACAAAGGGATGAGCTAAAAATTCATAGTAAGGGAATGAACATAAAGATACATCCCAAACACATGAGTTAAGAGGCATGACATAATGATATCCAAAGTACGAAACTTATGAAATCATTTAATATAATCATGGGATCATATAAAAATGGAATTATATAAATGTGTTAGAATCATAAATCATATCTTTAGTACGGTTCAAGGCTAACTGCCAATCCCGTTTCCCATTTTAGTACGGGTCAAGGCTAACGGCCAATACAGTTTGACATCGCATCTCATGAGACTTAACCGTACCCAATGCATTGGAGCGCTATCTGGGTGCACCCATCTCAATAAATTCATGAATATTCTTGAGACAAAAATAATCATTCCTCAAAAATAATCATACATAATCAACCATACATAAACATAAGGGTACCCATTGAACGAATTGGGTACCATAATCATGACATAAAACATATCCAATGGGCGTATCACGAAAGTGTCCATGAAAGGAAAGGATTAGAACATACATGGACATTAATAGGGTAAAATAGGAATATAACATGGATATTGGTGTTAAATATAAGTGACAACATATTAAAAATGTATTTTAGAAACATTAGCATTATAACATTTTTGTGCGGTTTTAAGGAACACTCTAGAGCTTTTCAAATAGAAAAGAGAACATTATCTTATATAAAAATAGAAATGAACAAAGAAGGTTTTAATAATAAAAATACTGATTTTATTAATAAAATGGTGTTTTAAAATTTATGATAGAGTGAACTTTAAATTTGGGTAAAAATTTTGGAAGTCCCCTTAAAACAGGTTTGCTTATCGGAAAGTTCTAAGGAGGGAATCTTTAAATAACATGTATATCCCCGAAAGAATGTGATGAAAGAGTCTTGATATAAGAATCTTGTAAAACTAACCATAATTCATAAGAATCACATAAATATATAATATAACACCATTTTGAAAGAATGATAAGGCAACCCGAAAGAACAAAGAAGGTTCGGGTAGAATTCGTTACGATTTTATCAGCATGGTGTCGGGTGTACCTAAGAGGACTTGATGAGAGAGATAAGGGGTTTCTAATCACTTATAAAACATTAGGTCAGTATGGGGAATGTGTATAAACATACCCCATAAATTTTTATTACACAAAAAAAATCATAGAATAGAGAACAATCTTGATTAAGAGTGAAAGGGGAGGATCCCTTACCTTAAATCTGTTGGTGTTTTCCACTTGTTATTAAGGACCAGAATAAACAAATTGGGATTTATTAATTAATAATTAGAGAAAATATTCTATATTTAATTGATTTATTATAACCCTTTTTAGTTCATTCAAATCCTTTTTGATTAGTTATAAGGTTCAATTTCATTGTTCGGGCTCGTTTGTTTACTTGGCTTTAAAAGATCGGTTCACTTATATTCATGTTTGGATTGTATGAAAGATGAGAGTGGTTTTCCAGAATTGAAGTTACATTATTTAGTTCATATCCAGGAGATTAAATGGTTTTAATTTTAATTAGGTTTCTTATAGTGATGTTGAATTATTACATATGTAACCTTAGTGATAACCGTTTTTATTATTCGGGGGGATTGATTACAAAGAATATTTTTTGATTTATAACCTAATTCCATTTGTAAAAAAGGATTATAGAACTAAAAATAGGATATATATTAAATAATAATCTGGTTAAACCATAACACAAATGGTTTCATGACCATAATTAAATATAATAATAGAAATTGATAAACTGTTGTCCTTGAATGTGCTAAATTAGCACATCTCAAATGGTGCTTTAATTTCATTCAAATAAAAGGGTGGGGAAGGGAGATAATATAATGAACTATACCATTATCCTAAAGAAATTATAGTACCTTCATGTTACTGTATTTATCATACTATTATGGTTAAGGGAGGTGAGGAAACAAATAAAAATAAAAGAACTTAAAATAAAAGAAGACATTGGGAAGAGGAATTTACCTCTTGAGACTTCCTCTTTTGTTAACCTCTTAAGGGGAGAGGTTTTGGTATTTTGAGGAGTCTGAGAGATTTTGGATGTGGGAGAGGACCTTTGGGAGTGATTTGGTTAGAATTTATAGAAGTCTTGGAGCTTGAGAGGAGTGGAGAGAAGAGGGAGTGAAGGTGGGTTTTTATAGTGGAGGAGAGGATGGATTTCATGATATTATAATCCTTAATTTATTATTTCTTTTCAAGAAAAAGAATAGTATGTATTCCATGACCAAGAATAGTAAATGGGTCATGTGAATTCAAACCATGGGTGGTGACACCATCCATGATACTATGAATAATTTCTTTAGCTTATAATGTATATATACGATAAATTACCATATTTTACTATTCATCAAAAATTCAAGTATTTTACAAAAATCTCAAAGATTTACCCTAACCATTTTTCAATGTGTAGAATCAAAAACTGAAGTCCATTTTTCAAAAATACTTTTTTATATATGATTATTTTAATATTTAATTATAATCATAATTTATTATCAAAAACTAGTTTTAAAACACTCATTAACTTATTCTAAAATATAGGTATATTTCACTTACAACTTTAACATTATTTTTATACCATCATAGGTGAGGTTACTGTTCATTAGAGTATATCACTATTCATAAGGGTATGTTACAATTCATTAGGGTAGGTTAATATTCACCAAAAATTAAGTTTTTCTTATCTAACTCCATAAAAAAATCTTGAACACAATCGTGTATGTCAGATTTTCAAAATTCCAAACACAAAAGTGAAAAACTTATGCTTAAAGTTAACTTATCACTTATTAGTTCATTATTATGTGATTTTATGGCATATTTATAAGAAGGTAATTTCCATTAAAAACATTGGGTCGTTACATTCTTCCCCCCTAAAGAAATTTCTCCCTCGATATTTCATTTTACATTCTTGGCCAAAAACAGATATGGGTACTTTTCCTTCAATGCATCCTCTAGTTCCCATGTTGCTTCCTCAAACTTATGGTTCCTCTACAAAACATTGACAATATGGGTGGTCTTGTTGCGTAGAACCTATCTCTCAGATCTATAATCTTTACAGGGTGCTCCTCATAGGAGAGATCATCTTCCAGCTGCACCACCTCTAAGTTTAGTACATGTGAGGGATCAGGTATGTACTTCCTCAAGAGTGATATGTGGAAAACATCATGAACTCGAGCCATATTCGGTGGAAGTGAAAGCCGATATGCCACATCTCCAATGCAGTCAAGGATCGAAAAGGGGCCAATATAACGTTGTCTTAGCTTCCCTTTCTTCCCGAATCACATGATTCTCTTCCATGGAGATATTCAAAAGAAGACTTTATCTCCAACGTCGAACTCCAAGTCACTTCGATGGTTGTCAGCAGAGCTCTTTTTTCGACTTTGAGCAGCTTTGATGTGTTTCTGGATAACTTGAACCTTCTCTGTCATCTCTTGAATAAGATCGGGTCCATGTAGCTTTCTTTCTCCAACTTCATCCCAACAGGTTGGAGTTCTACATCGATTTCCATACAGAGCTTCATATAGAGCCATCTGAATACTCGAGTGGAAGCTATTGTTGTATGAGAACTCAACCAATGGGAGATTCTGATCCCATCCACCTTTGAATTCTATAGAGAAGGCTCTAAGAATATCTTCAAGTGTCTGAATAGTTCTTTCAGACTGGCCTTCATTTTGGGGGTGATAGGTCGTGCTGAAATTTAATTTAGTACTCAAAGAATGTTGAAGGATCCTCCAGAATTTAGATGTGAACCGTGGATCATGGTCAGAGAAAATTGAGAGTGGAACACCATGCAGTCTCACCACTTCACATATATCCTACAAAGTTTTTCAAGTGAGTTATCTTCCCAAATAAAGATGAAATGGGTTGTCTTGGTGAGTCGGTCAACCACAACCCATATCACATTATTTCCCTTCGACGTCTTCGGGACACCCATGACAAAGTCCATAGTAACATTTTCCCATTTCCACATGGCTATAGGCAATGGCTTCATCATACCTTTAGACTTTTTTCACTCATCTTTAACTTGATGACATACTAAGAAACTTGATATATATTCCACAATCTCTTTCTTCATGTTATCCCACCAAAAGTGTTCTCAAAGATCACGGTACATTTTGGTACTCCCATGATGGATAGAGAAGATCGATCTATGTGCATCATTCAATAGATCCTTATTTATCTATGGATCAGATAGTACACATAATCATGTCCCAAATCTTACAACTCCTTCCTCGTCAATTTTGAAATCAAAGTATTTCCCATTTTTAACATCATCCTCCCTTTTTGAAATTTCCACATACTTTCTTTGAGCATCCTTTATTTTCTCCAAGAAGGTTAGTTGATCAATCATTTGAGAAAGAATTGATGATGTTCCTCCCTTAAGGATTCCCATTTCCATCCTTTGTAAATCTAAGAAGATCGGATCTCTTTCAATTATCATCATTGATAAAGATGAGGGATCCTTTCTACTTAGAGAAACTTCCACCTTGTTTGCCTTACCAGGATGGTAGTGGATTGAGCAGTAATAATCCTTGATGAGCTCTATCCATATTCTCTGGTGCATATTAAGCTCTGTATGTGTGAATATGTATTTTATACTCTTGTGGTCAGTATATATCTCACATTTTTCCCATAGAGATAATGCGGCCAGATTTTCAATGCAAAGATCACAGCCACCAACTCCAGATCATGCGTGGGATAGTTTTCATCATGGATTTTCAGCTGCCTTGAGGTATAGACTATCACTTTATCATTTTTCATTAACACACAACCTAAGCCTTTTTTAGAAGCATCACTGTACACCACAAAGAGTTATCCACTTGAAGGGAGTGTGATTACCGACGCAGTGACAAGCCTATTTTTTAACTCCTTGAAACAGTCTTCACATTCCTGTGTCCAGACGAACTTTACTCCCTTCCATGTCATCTTGTCCATTGGGTTTGACAATAGTGAAAAGTTCTTCATGAATTGTCGATAATACCCAACTAGACCTAAAAATCTGGGATTTCTATTACAGAAGTTGGCCTTATCCACTCTTCAATTGCCTTCGTCTTGGAAGGGTCCACAAATAACACTTTCCTGGTGATAACATGAACCAATAATGATACTTCCTCCATCTAGAACTCACATTTTTTGTACGTTGCATACAACTTCTCCCTTCATAATGTTTTTAAAACAGTTTTTAAATGATCCTCATGTTCCTCCTTTCTATTGGAGTATTTCAGAATATCATCTATAAAGACAACCAAAAATTTGTCGAGGTAATCTATAAAGACTCTATTCATTAAATCCATGAAAACATCTGGAGCATTAGTGAGTCTGAAGGGAATCACTATGAACTCATAGTTTCCATACCTCATTCGAAAGGCAGTCTTGGTAATATCTTCCTTCCCCACTTTTAGTCGGTGATATCCCGACTGAAGGTCCACCTTAGAGAAATAACTGGACCCATGAAGCTGATCGAACAAGTTATCTATCTATGGAAGGGGATACTTGTTCTTTATAGTGATTTTATTGATCTCATGATAATCAATGCAGATACGCATTTATCCATCCATATTCTTTACTAAGAGGACTGGAGCACCCCATGGGGAAGCACTCGGGCATATAAAACACTTCTCCGTATTCTTCTATAACTGCTTATTCAGCTCTTCTTGATCAACATTGTCCATTCTATAAGGTGTGTTTGAGATTGGCAGATATCCAGTGATAATTTAAATTGAGAACTCAACCTCTCGGTTAGGAGGAAGACCCGACAACTCTTCATGGAATACATCAGTGTAATCCCTCAAGATGGGAATGTCTTCAAGAAGGATTCTATCCTTTTTCCCAATCATTTGATCCAGATATGCTTTCTCACAAGGAAGCAGTATCCAAACTTGAGACGAAGATTCAAAAGGAGACTCATCTTCTACCTTACACTTGTAATGAATTGGAGGATGCTTTGGGATGTAAAAATTGATCTCCCTTTCCCGACAATTGATGTTGGACTTGTAAAAAGATAGCCAATCTAGGCCCAAGATAGCATCTAACTCCACTAAAGGAAGTACGATAAGATTTTTTGGGAGGTTTAATCCATAAACATTAACCGAGGAGGAGTTATAAAACATGGATGGAATAATTTCCCCATTCGCTGTTCTCACAGATAACTTTTCCTCCAAATTTCGAGGTGGTGTTTGAATAGTTCTACTAAACTTGTAAGATATGAAATAATGTGTAGAACCAGAATCAAATAGTATGTTCACTATTATTGAAAGAATATCAAGCGTACCTATCACCACATCATTTTCCAGATCCACCTCAGTAGTAGTGGTAGTATAATCCTTTCCTTATTGCCTTGGAGGTTGTTGTTGATTTCATCCAACAACCCTCGACTTAGGGAAATTATTCACATATTTCCCAAGATCTTTACAGTTAAAACACTACACTACAGGATTACTGTTGATCTGAACCTTCCGTTCTTCTTCAACATTAGTGGGATTTTTCATATACCTTAGACAGTTCTTGGCCAGATGACCAAACTTTCCTCATTTTAATCAATTCCTAGTTCCCTTGAGACAATCACCAAGATTCTTCTTCCCACAATTCCAACAAAGGGGAAAGTGAGACTTCTTTCTATCATGGGATTTGTTTAGTGAACCACCCATTTTTCTCCATTTTCCGCTTCTTGTCACTTGGCCCATGAGGCCATTGAGAGTCTCCAGTCTCCATTTCAAACTTGAGGGCACAACAGACAATCTCCTCATAGCTGTCAAAGTCTTGAATCGTCAATACTTTTCATAGACTCGGGTTTAGTCCACTAAAGAAGCGATCCACCTTGCTTTCAGTGTTCATGACAAATCCAGAGGCATACCTCGCAAGCCTTATAAAGTTCACTTCATATGCCCTGATGGAATCATCTTTCTTATTCTTGAGTCCAAGGAACTCTCTTTCTATCTTGAGACGGAGGGTTTTAGAAAAATATTTGTTGAAAAAAATCATCTTGAATTCCTCCCAATCTATGGAATCAATTTCCTCTTAGGACTTTGTATTCTTGATCAGTTTCCACCACTGATTAGCTTCCCCATCAAAACGATAGACTTCCAGTACAACTTTCTCTTCTTCTAAGTACTAGAGGATAGAGAAAATATTTCCAATGGAGTTAATACATTGCTCTGCAAGGATGGGATCAGAAGACCCGCTAAACATGGGAGGAATTTTCAGCATAAAGGATTCTACGGCAATAAGCTCTTTCCTTGGAGGAGGGGGACGTTCCACCTGATTCAATTTATTATTCATAACTCATGCCAGCTGAGAAAGTACTTCCATTATGTTTTGAGCACCCGCTTCTGTCACATCAGGCATGTCATTAGGGTAATCATCACATTGCCTATTACATTGGTTGTTGGAATGTGTTCTTCTATTTCCCGCCATTAACTAAGAAAAAGAATGTGTAATTAGATGTCATGAATACCTAGATATTGATCATAAAAATGAAACTTTGAATATTAAAGGATAAACATATAAAGAATAAGTACATCCTAACTTGTGGTTCCTTAGATTTATATCTAGGTTATCCTCAATCTATTTCTTAACTTATATTATTACGAGCATTTTCCCCCCTTAATAATGGTTTTTACTAAGCTCGTGAATCTACCAAAGCATATCCCTTGAGAGTGTCATAACTTAGAGTGCAACAAGACCCATTATCGTGTACCAATTCCTGTTCTAGTCTAGCTCAAAGTAGTGTTTTCGTGTTTTACCCCTAGATACATCTATTCCAGAGCCTCCTCTACCTGCTCGTATCCAGACATGGATGTATTTTCTAGATAAACCACTTAAACTATACTCACTAAAATTTAAGATTGTTTTCTTATACTTAGTCTCATCCTTAAGGTTCTCACTAAGGTTATATATTCCTAATCTCCGAAAAAAACTAGACCATCACATGATACCAACTTTTTCAAAACGAGTCTTTTACATAAAACATTTGATGATTTTAAGCATAATTAATCATCAGATTACAAGCCAAGGATCGTTAAGTCTAGTGTCTTGGAAGGCTAGGTACATAAAACATAAAACATGGGGAAAAACTTTTTTATTTAATCTCCATAATGAGCTCTTAACTTCCTTTGAGCCATTACATATTCATAGGGTACCCTGGGGAATACATGAATAAAGGGATGAGCTAACAATTCCTAGTAAGGGAATGAACATAAGGATACATCTCAAGCACATGAGTTAAGAGGCATGACATAATGATATCAAAATCATGAATCTTATGAAATCATTTAATATAACATGGGACCATATAAACATGGAATCATATAAATGTGGCCCAATCGTAAATCATATATTTAGTACTGTTCAAGGGTAACTTCCAATCTCATTTCCCATTTTAGTATGGGTCAAGCCTAACCGCCAATCCCATTTCACATCGCATCTCATGAGACTTAACCTTACCCAATGCATTGGAGCACTATCTGGGTGCACCCATATCAACATATTAATGAATATTCTTGCCACATAAATAATCATACATAATCAACCATACATAAACATAAGGGTACCCATGCAATGAATTGGGTACCACAATCATGACATAAAACATATCCAATGGGTGTATCATGAAATTGTCCATGAAAGGAAAGGATTAGAACATAAATTGAAATTTATAGGGTAAAATAGGCATATAACATGGTAATTTGTGTTAAATATAAGTGAAAACATATTAAAAATGTATTTTAAAAAACATTAGCATTAAAACATTTTTGTGCGGTTTTAAGGAAAACACTCTAGAGCTTTTCAAATAGAAAAGAGGACATTATTTTATATAAAACAATAATTGAACCAAGAATGTTTTAATAATAAAAATAATGATTTTAGGAATAAAATGGTGTTCTAAAACATAGGATAGAGTGCACTTGAAATTTGGGTAAAAATTTGGGAAGTCCCCTTAAAACAGGTTTGCTTATCGAAAAGTTCTAAGGAGGGAATATTTCAAAATCATGTATATCCCAAAAAGAATGTGATGAAAGGGTATTAATATAATAATATTGTAAAACTAACCAGAATTCATAAGACTCACATAAATAGATAATATAACACCATTTCGAAAGAATGATAAGGCAACCTGAAAGAACAAAGAAGGTTTGGGTAGAATTCTTTACGATTTTATCGGCATGGTGTCGAGTGTACCTAAGAGGACTTGATGAGAGAGAGATAAGGGGTTTCTCATCACTTATAAAACATTAGGTTAGTATGGGGAAGGTTTATAAACATACCCCATAACTTGGTATTACACAAAAAAGGCATAACACAGAGAACAATCTTGATTAAGAGTGAAAGGGGAGGATACCTTACCTTAAATCTAGTGGTGTTTTCCACTTGTTATTAACGACCTGAATAAACAAATAAGGATTTATTAATTAATAATTCCATAACCTCTTCTATATTTAATTTATTTATTATAACCCTTTTTATATCATTCAAATACTTTTTGATTAGTTATAAGGTTCAATTTCATTGTTCGGGCTCGTTTGTTTACATGGCTTTAAAAGATCGGTTCACATATATTCATGTTTGGATTATATTCAAGATGAAAGTGGTTTTCCAGAATTGAAGCAACATTATTTAGTTAATATCCTGGAGATTAAATGGTTTTAATTTTAATTTGGTTACTTAGAGTGATGTTGAATTATTACATATGTAACCTTAGTGATAACCGTTTTTGTTATTCGGTGGGTTTGATTACAAAGAATGTGTTTTGATTTATAACTTAATTCCATTTGTACAAAAACATTAAAGAGATAAAAATAGGATATATATTACATAATAATCAGTTTCAACCATAACAAAAATGGTTTTATGACCAGAATTAAAGATAATAAGAGAAATTGTTAAACTGTTGTCCTTGAATGTGCTAATTTAGCACATCTCAAACGGTGGTTTTACTTCTTTCAAATAAAAGGGTGGGGAAGGGAGAGAATATAATGAAATATACCATTAACATGAATACATTAAATTAAAATTATGTTATTGGATTTATAATACTATTATGGTGAAGGGAGGTGTGGAAAGAAATAAAAAGAAAAGAAATTAAAATAAAAGAAGAAATTGGGAAGAGGAATTTACCTCTTGAGACTTCCTCTTTTGAGAACCTTTTAAGGGGAGAGGTTTTGGTATTTTGAGGAGTCTGAGAGATTTTGGACATGGCAGAGGACCTTGGGGAGATATTTGGGCAGAATTTAGTGAAGGATTCGAGCTTGAGAGGAGTGGAGAGAAGAGGGAGTGAAGGGGGGTTTTATAGCGGATAAGAGGAGGGATTTCATGATATTATAATCCTTAATTTATTATTTCTTCACAAGACAAAGAATAATAAGTATTACATGATGAAGAATAGTAAATGTGGCATTTTAATTCCAACCATGGGTGGTGACATCAGACATGATTCTAGGAATAGTCTCTTTAGCTTATAATGTATATATTCGGTAAATTACCATATTTTACTATTCATCAAAAAATCAAGTATTTCAGAAAAATCTCAATGATTCACCCTAACCATTTTTTAATGTGTAGAATAATAAAATGAAGTCCATTTTTCAAAAATAATTTTCCATATATGATTATTTTTTATATTTAATTAAAATCAAAATTTATTATCAAAAACCAGTTTTAAAACACTCATTAACTTAATCTAAAATATGGGTATATTGCACTTCCAACATGAACATTATTTTTATACCACCATAGGTGAGATTATTGTTCATTATGTTATATAACTATTCATAAGGGTATGTTACTATTCATTATGGTAGGTTACTATTCACCAGAAATTATGTTTTTCTTATCGAACTCCAAAAAACATCTTGAACACAACCGTGTATGTCAGATCATCAAAATTCCAAACACAGGAGTGAAAAAATTATGTTCAAAGGTCACTTATCACTTAGTAGTTCATTATTATGTGATTTTATGGCATATTTATAAGAAGGGAATTTACATTAAAAACATTGGGTCGTTACAGGAACCTACTATAATCTGTTTGCACTTCAACAACTCAGACCTGAAACCAAACCCCCACAAGGGTTCAAGATAGTAATTAGATCCAATATATCTAGGAATCACAATATCCCCAAATCATTCCTATCATAACAACCAATATTTCCTCATTAAAACATCTAAGTCCCCTAAACATGAGATAAAAATCACCCCATGCCGTGTTACTAGCCTACATGTATAAGATCCAGGGAAATTCACATACCACAGAAAATTTCATATATATATATATATATATATATTACATAGAATAAAAAATATTATATAATGACATATCACATCTATCAAGTCATTTGATATTTATCACATGTTATAATAATTTCACATGGGATATATGAATTTATAAATTTCAAATACCCTAAAATGTTCTTATCAAAAGCCAAACAAATAAAAAATCACACATTACCTTATGGGGAAGAGGTCCAATTACTAGCATACCTCAGCAGGTCAAGGTCAAAAATCAAATAGAATAACATAACATTCCAATATAATCCACCATGGTGTAAATAATTTAAATTGTAATTTGACCGTAATAGAAGATAATTCTAACTTATGGTAACATGATCTCTCCCTAATAAATAGGCCTGAATGCACAAAAGTATGATTTCAAAATCTAGTTCTAAACACAACATATTCTATAAATCTTTCAATTCCAAAACCAAATGACTAGAATAAAAGAAAAGGCATTATTGATCTCATTAGTACCCATCTAGTTCCACTGCGAAATCCCAGTTATGAAATAATAAGATAACAATTTTAGTGTCCATGACCCTATTAGCCACACAATTAGAGATATTGGATCTAGTGGAACTAGCCTTTGGTGTGCCTCACTATACAAAAAATGGTTTATGATAAGCAAAGTGGGTTTAAGTTATATAATTTGGGAGACTATTCCTTTAGAGAAGAATAATACAGTACTGGTCTATGTAATATTATAGATAATATTCTACAGTATGAAACACTTCGTAGACAAAAAACCCTGCCAATGGGGGAACCACAGAAATTTCATGTAGATAGTTGAAGCAATAAATAAATGGAATTAGCAGAAGAAACAAATCCACATGCCAGTAAACTAATTGTAGTCACTACTAAAACAAAAAATAACAACCAGTATTTCATAATTGGTCAAACATTTCAATATAATAAAAGGGTTCCTAATTGAAAACTACTAAAATTCATGTATATAAACCATACAAATATATATATGAAATTAAATAGAAACTCCTACTAAGCATGACCTCACAGTCCCTTTCCAAAATCCATGTAAGTACCTATTAATATCTCGCTCGTGATGATGATCCTTTACATGAATATAAATTCATAAAATCTATATGTGTCTCAATGGATCCATGTAGGGTGTGAGATATTTTTAAATAGGATAACACCAATAGGTGCATACCTACCACATGTGTTTGAGTAGGCATGATATAAAAACTAAATTGGGAATTGTAGTGCGTAAAGTAAACATCGACATCCCTGGTCCTCAATTTCCACAAAGAAGTCATCACCTGCCTCATCTAATGCCAAAATAACATATGTAATGAGGGTCGTTGGACCATGGATTATGGTACCCCTGATTTCAAGACCAAGTGAGCCCTCTAGTTCCATCTCAAAACAACTAACTCGACACCTTATGCCTCTTAAAACCTCATGTCTCAGTAAGTACCGATATCCATATGGCACCCCTAAATCATTAGTATCTAGTCTATTATACCCCGTTTCAATGAACATGTCATCTCAAAGATCGACATACATAAGCATAATGATGTCTTCCTCAAAATAAATTCAATCCCACAATCTCAATCCTGGTTAGCCTTGGACCCCAACTGATAGCCTCATCACTATCCACTGAAGGATCCTCATCTTTAATGTGGATTTCTATGAAAATTACACCAAAACCATTTCCTATGTTTCAATATAGGTGGGATTTAACCACATGAGTATTTAAAACCACCTCTTTATTCAGTAATCATATGTAAATGATACTCAATTTGGAACTTCGGCGATCAAGGGTGGGAGAAAATAAAAAAATAACATAAGACACATCAGTTAGCACCTTGTTCTTCTACAACCATGTCACTCAAATATAATGTCCCTTTTATCTCTATATTAGGGGCTATCCACAACCTAAAAGCTACATCACCTCAATATTATGTCCAAAACGGCCATTCCTATGGTCAAAACCACTCATGCAATATGATCCATGAACAACCAGATGATCTCATTGCCTCATTCCAGATTTTTATGTAATTTCAATTCCTCAGCCCATTCCCCTCACAACCCCTTGGGTATAAACTGCTCATAACATGTATCTCATATATTTTATATATATCATTGAAATAATAAATTCAATTTTGGTGATTAAATTGAAAAAATGACATAAAACAAGCAATCCAATTTTAATGATTGAATTATTAAATATAACAACCATAACTATTCATTATATAAGCATTGAATACATCAGATTCGAATAACCAATAAAATGAAATTTTAAAATAATCAAATTTATTGAATTAAACACCCCCATCCAAACCACCAACAGACTGATGGCCTCTAACCCAACCACGCTCAAGAAAAAATTGATTAAACATGCACATAGCCATCCCACAGGATCAAACCATTATTTTGATATCAGTCAACATGTATAAATGGGTATCTCTCATAATAACCAAATTAAAATGAAATTTCTCACCACCAAAATGATATAAAAACACAAATCATGATATGTACAACCTACATTTGACCTATAAATGTTGGTTCATCGGATATTGAGCTCTAACTCTAAGTGGATTGGAATATATCTGTGGTTTCATTTAAGGCCCAAAACATTGGGTGAAATGGATCAAATGGATGTAGGGATATGTGAGGGAAAATTAATAGGAAGAGAAAAATGTATGAGGTTATCCTATGTGATCGGGTTTCAATGCTACCAAAGGATTGAAGATCAGATATCGGATGAGGAGATGGGACCGAATCTGGAGGAAGGAGAAAAAAATAGAAAATCCACTATTTTGTGTGTCCAAGAGGGGGTAAAAGGAGGAGAAAAGGGAATGATTCAACACATAAAATAATAGATTTTAAATGTGGAACATGTTACCAAAATGGTTTTCAAAACCATAAACAAATTGTGGGAGATAATGAGTTGAACTACTACCCAAAAGGGCACCCTCACAAATCATTCCCACTATTTCCCATAGACACATGTAAACTAGTAAGAATACCTCAATGAAAATTTCATAGAACCTTGAAAAAACATGAACCTCACTTTGAAGTTTTACCCAAACCATGTGTCAGTTCAAAATGTGATGCACGGTTACTTGGAAGGGGCCGCACAATTTACCATAAATCGTGTACCCTGACCTGCTATTCCAAAAATATTCCATTCCTCCTCTGATGCTATCAAAATATCTTATGAACACTTGAAACTTCATCCAAAGCCTTAAAATAAACTAGACTCATGACATAAAACTCATGGAACTCTCTTAATTTGTTTTAGATCAAAAATAAAGAAAATGTAATAGAAACAAATTGAAAAGATCAAATTTGGAGTGGTTTTTGACCCGAGTAAAAAACCCATGACATTACAGTCCTTCCAAATTGATATTTCTCATCCCCAGGCTATAATAAAAAACCCAAAGATAGTAAAAAATGTAACCATTTAGGTGAAATTAACACAAAATACCCCAGTCTCAAATATATAGGACAATTACCACAAGGGGGTCCCCACCATATTAATTTCCCAACCTACTGTCACCATGACCAATTTTTTAATGGAAACTATGGTACATCAACCTATTTTACACACTTTTGGTCCTCCTATGATGAATCATCACTCTTGAACCACACCCAATTCTCACATTAAATATAATTGACACATTCAATTCCCTACACTGCATCAGTGCCCACCTCGATTCCATGGAACCAATGGAAGGATCGAGATGTTGTATCCCCAGAAATGATCAAATCAATCTTGATTCCTCGTAGAAATGTCAACTGTAAGAACCCAAACCTTCCATTTAGGTATGGTTTTTTCTATTCTGGTGTTTTTTATATAACGAAGAAAATATAGAAATTTAAGGAGTACACATTGTGTACTTAAGATTACATGTCGTATAACTGGTGGTCGCGGGTGACCGTGTACTGGCCATGTGACGACTGAGTACATGTCCATGTGGGATGACCTAGAGACCGCCTAAAGTGGGGTTCGATAAAGGCTTATACATGTTGTGTACTTTTAAATTACACACGGTGTACTTTTTATTATATTTGTTTAATCGGACCGGGGTCACATCTAATTGGCAGAAATTCCTTGTTCTCAGCTCATCTCATCTAGGAGAGACCGAATCCAAGGATTCTTCTCTGAGCCCCCAACCCACTATCTATTCTCCGAGTAAACCATCATAGATTGAATTTGAATCACCAAATTGATTTATTCCTTCTTCTAGATCCATGTTTATTTATTTCCCCTCTATCAAGAGATATCCTTGGTTAAATATTTTTTACATTTTTTCGATCTACTAAATTCTTGGTCGATTTAAGGACCAACGCCGGAGTATATTGATCATACAACACTGGGGAAGTTGGTTTGTTACTTTCTATAGTTAGTCTCTGAATATTATGTGAAAAAGTTCCAAATAACCTAGATTTGGGTATTATTTGTTTTCAGATATTAACCTTGTTGATGCTAGCTATGCTTGCTTTCTTAAGTTAGGGATCTTATTGTAAATAGGTAATTTTATCATTCTATAGAGGTTTTTTCCCATGTTTGTTTTGATATTGACCATTGGGTCATGTTTAACCTGTTAGGATACTTGATTTCCATTCCTAGTGTTGTTATGATGGAGTGATTTTATATGATGTTGTGATATGATTTTTAGTTGTTTCACCAAGTAGTTCGTGATGTTTCCTTTGGTTATTGAACATATTTTGTGCATAATCACATACACAAGTCTGTGGGAACCTGGTAGAGTTAAACCATAGTGGTAATAGACGCTAAGGGCTTCCCCAGAGTGTCTTTTTTACTTTCACATTGTGAGACTATATGGGGGATGGATGTGAGTGATCCCTCAAAGTGTCTGCATTTCAGTGATGTAAGAACACATATGAATTTGACATTGAGTTCTTCTTTATAGTGTTATTAGATACCATTAAGATACCACCGGGGGAATTGACGGTGATTTCTTCCTCATAGAGTCATTGATAAAGATGAAACAGAAAGGTTAAATTGTGAGAACATCCCAGAGGGTTTCTGGTGTTCGATTGACTGACTATTTTGATAAATGAAAATGAATTTATTGAAACTTTTGGAATGTTACTTTGAGTAATTCTGTGTTTATTGATTCATTTTACATACTACCTGCTATATATATTCACTTACTGTTAGGAACAGATCATTAGGTGGAAGCCTATAGGTATTTGTATCACATGTTGTTTGGGTCATGCTTTTGGGCCCAAATAGATTATATTAATGCAGTTATAGATAAGGTCAAGCACCCTTCCTCTTGAGGTACTAGATTGTTGTGGAGTAATAGTGTATGGGACCAAGCTGAGGCTTGAGATTCTCTAGGAGTTATTTAATTTTTTTTTCATTTGTACTTTGGTTTATTATTGTCTTCTAGAATTGTGACTTATTTGGATACTTTCCTAGATATATTTGACATGAATCATTTATATATATGTCCTAGTTATTTATCTACTTTCAGTATTCTTCTATTTACTATTGCATCATATCATTACTGCTTTTGCTACTATTATATATTTATTTCCATTATGTTACTTTTCCAATGATGGATTAGTTTCCCCACTTTCACACCCAAGGCCCTCTCTACTAGTTGGCATCCTCTGGCATTTGGGGAAATGCGCTTCAGGACATGTGAACAACCATGTGTTTGGCACCTCTAGGAAACACCCGGAACTGGGATGTTACAAAGTTATATCAGAGGAATT
The DNA here is from genome assembly GCA_963277665.1 of Viscum album. Taxonomy (NCBI): domain Eukaryota; kingdom Viridiplantae; phylum Streptophyta; class Magnoliopsida; order Santalales; family Viscaceae; genus Viscum; species Viscum album. The sequence continues at coordinate 1,211,072,937 of OY728131.1, read as the reverse complement.
CATTTTTCCTTACAAACAATTTGGAGCCTATTTCTAGTGATTGGATTTAATATATACTTGGTAATAATTTGTGTCCGGTAGTAGCTAACCTGTGGGCAGGTAAAAGCTAATTTACCTCGATTATTACAATTTTTCTTGGTTGAAAATTTATAGTTGATTTTATTTCACCGTTAGGTGATTCATTTGTTTTTCGTGATGATTTCTACTATTATTGAGGTTATATTTGTATTAGAACCTAATGAGATGAGGGTATTCTTTCTCAGGCGTCATATTAGTACTTTCTTGGGATCACATGATATACATTCTTTACAATCCATTTAGGGTGCATTACTGATTTCATGTGGGTGTGCAAGATGTTGTTCTAGATATGCATGTTGTTTTTACAGATGCATTGATAGAATACCTACTATTTGATAGGGTATTGGTTTTTATAAGGTTTCATTTGAATGAACTCTAAACATTGGTTATTGAGGTGTTATTTTCCCCCATGGATCATAATTTGGTGGATCATTACAGTATTATTCATGTTTATGACATGTATGAGATGCCATTCTTTGATTCACGGTGAGTATGGGCCCTCAGATATCGGATTTTGTTATTTCAATGTTCGTTTCAATATTTTTCTGGGTTCCGGAGTAGTTTCTGAGGCTTACAAGCTGGAAAAACCCAGAGTACACAGTGTGTATTGCTGAATACCTGCCATGTATCCTTCATTTTAGGAAGGAACTATTTTTCTTAAGTACACACCGTTTATTTTCTAACCATATCTCTAGTTGTGTGGGAAGATAAACAAGGATAGGAAAATTTTGGTGGAACTCACTGTGCATTACACGTAGCCACCATGGGTATACACAATATGTCCTGCTGTGTGACAAACGACATGGGTGGATGAAATCCTTCTAGTACACGTCGTGTCTGGTATAAACACACTATGTCTTCTAAGCTGTGTCTCAGACCATGTGACTAACGACATGGGTGATTGAAATATAACTGGTACACACCATATACAGTGAGGACATGTCGTGTAATCTTTTTATAGGAGAACCATGTTGGTTAGTCATGTAGAATAACTTAGGAAGGGGAAATTGATTCAAGTACACGCCGTGTCTTGGGAGAACACAACATTTTTATGTGGTGTTATATGACCTAGGTTAGCAAAAGTACACGCCCATGTGATGGATAAAATATACACGCTGTGTAGGGGTCATACACGATGTGTAGCCCTGTTTTGAAAAATATGAATTCATTTCTTCTCTTGTTCCTTTATTGCACTTCTGTGTTTTAGTATTTGATAATCGTGAACTATGGTGTGTGATTGACCTTGCAAAGTCATGCCCCCGAGACGTCCTCCGATGGTACGCTAGATTTAGGGAAATTATCAGACACCAGAAATGGTTGATATAGGATTACCAGTAGACACTCCTGTTGTGCCTGTCTTGGAACCAGCTATCATTCCGGATAAAGGTGTTGATGAACAGTTATGAAAAGGTTTCATGAGGTTTATGCAGACATTAAAGGGCGCCCCACATCCTACCCCATCTACAGTATAGTTGATGTGGGTCTTTTAGTAGCAGTATCCTCCCACTTTCTCTAGGGATGGAGGACCATAGGCTTTTGATTCATGGTTAGAATTTATGGTATCGATCTTGGAGCATCTAGAGATGCCTACATTGAGGAGGGTGAAGTGTTGTAGGTATATGATTCAGGACTCCACCAAGAGATGGTGGGATGTGATCTCACAAGTGGGACACTGATAGGTTATGGCTTGGGATGATTTCTACTGTTCCATATATAATTACTTCTACCTAAAGACTTTAAGGGCCGATCTATCCTGAGAGTTCATGAGCATGAAGAAGGGTTCCTTTTCATTCCTGGAGTATTCTTCTCGCTTCACAGATCCATGATAATTCACACCCATTCTAGGGGTGAAGAGTTATTTTTGGTGAAGAAGTTCAAGGATGATCTCATGAATGATATCTGAACTTAGGTGATCTTATTTACATTGAATTCCATCAACTCTATAGTAAACTAGGCACTGATCACGGAGTACAATCTAAAGGATTCTTGAGCTGTGATCCAAGGTGACTCAGCATCTAGATTTAGAACCCCTCCAACTGACTGTAGGAAGCACATCAGAGAGTCTACACTTGGAGACCTGAGGAAGTGGGATACTTCTTATGGTAGTCTGGTGGTGTGCTACCAGTTTTGGAAGAGTTCTCATATGAGGCCACATTGATCAAGAGACCTAGTGGAGTGCCAATATTATAGAAATATGGGTCATCTTTAGCTTTTCTATTAGTTATTCTGACCAGCGGCTGGGGATAGGGGTTCTGTTTTGACTCCTCATATCGGAGCAGGATTACCAGTCCCACATCTTTCTAGGGAACTAGAGTTCATCTGGTCATTTAGGCCATGGTGTAGGTTGTGGATGCGATGGTCAAACGCAGGGTACTCAACAACCACATGGTAGATTCTTTCATAGATCTTTGTCGTCTTTATAGGTTCGTGGTGCGGGAAAAACTTTTGTAGTGGAGAAGACCCATCATTAGAAGGATACCAGACCCTCTACAGTTCAAGGTATGATCCTAATTGTCTCAGTATTAGCTTCTGCACTTTTCAATACATTATCTTCCCACAGTTTCATATCTGTTGCTACTATGGAGAGACTTGGTATCTATATCTTTACTTCTACATATATCTAGATACTAGAAACTCTATTGGGAACTATAACGGCTAGTGAACATTTGTGCAGGGAGTGCCCTCTTGAAGTTGGTGGGTGTCACTTCATATGGGACCTCTATGAATTAGAGATGACATGCTATGATGTCATTCTTAGAATGAACTGGGTAGTTCCTTTCCAGGCTGTTGCAGACTGTTATCATCATTGGGTGAGTTTTATACCACCATAAGGAAGTTTGTTTCTTCACATGGGAGAATGGGATGTCCAGACTACCAGAGTGATACCTGAACATCATGGGTTGGGAGGAGTTACAGCCCAGATTGCTAGTCTCTATCTGGATCACCAGGGTACTTCACATTTTGGCTTTCATCCAGTGGACAATTGTTTTATGGATTCCTTTTAAGAGAACTTTTCAGGTTTGCCTATGGATTGAGAGGTGGAATTTTTTATTGAGCTCGTTCCGAAAGAGGAACCAGTGTCCATTCCTCCTTATAAGATGTCTAGACCAAAGTTACAATATCTTAAGAATCAGTTGAATGAATTAGAGGAAAAGGGTTTAATCTAAACCAGTACTTCTCCCTGGGGTTCACCTATCCCTTTTTTTGGATAAGGTAGACAGTACCCTCAGACTTCATGAGGATTATCAAAATATGAACAAGTTTATGGTCAATAATTGATATCCCTTATCGAGTATTGATGATATATTTGATAGAGTTATAGTATCTTAACAAGTAGTTGAATGAGTTAGAGGAAAAGGGTTTAATCTAAACTAGTACATGACACTATTATAGCATCCCGTCGTTTTATCACATAAACTTTCATTACATTATACAAAACTGAGGATCTTTAAGGCTTAGTGTCTTGGAAACCAGGAACTTAATACATGAAACAAAAAAACATTCTTCTTAAATACTTTAAAGGCTTCTCCTTATGTTCATCCTAGGTTCATTACTGCATCTCACAACCTAGGTACATACATCAAAATAAAAGGTGAGCATAAGGCCCAATAAGGGAAACAAAGGAAACATTTAACATGTGAACTTGAGATACATCAATAATTTCATGAAAATGAACTTTAAGGCATGAGCAAGAAATCATGAGGCATATCATAATAAAAATAACAATTTTCATAACATGAATATGTTGATACAACATTTAATATTGACAATAATTTCGTTTCACCAAGGTCCACCCCCAAGGTGTCATTAAAAATTACCAAGGTTATTCACAAAGGTATCAGTCTGAAAGGTCATCTCTAGAGATTTAGTCTTTACCCAATGCATTGAAGCGCTATCTGGGAACACCCTTGACATGTATTTATTATCATGTGATCCACATATATAATCATCAATCATTTCATAAACAACCCATATAGCATAAAAGAAATGGGTTTCATTTCATAATCATAACGTTTTAAAAACTACTTTAAAGACATGATCTCTATGTCACATTAAACCCACAGAAAAGGGAAAGCGGGTTTCATGTATGTAAATCCCAGAATTTAAAATATAAAGTTTTGATATAAATGTTAGTACCCATGTAGAAATAATAGCTTTGAGTATTCACTTAATAACATAAAATAATTTTGAGAAAAAGAGAGAGGCATTTTGAGACAAAAATTCTGTAGCATAATGGCTATGCTACAGGGTTTTTGAAAACGTTGAAAAGAAAGGGGACATGGGTCACCCACTCATAAATGATATATAAAAATAGTATAGGGACAGAATATAAAGGATATGAATCATGGTAATGAAATTTTAAGGACATACCATTTGAAATGAAAAACATGGAAGGAAGACAAAAATTAGATTTCTCTTATGAAAATTCAGCAACCTAACGGTGTCACTTAAAACTTCCAAAAATGGATTGACGAGATAAAATAGGGTCTCTCATCATATGAACATAAATGATAAGTATGATTGATATAGATATCATTCCCCAAAATAATAAAAAGGAACTTGAAATACTTCACCAGAAAATAGAACTTGATAATGAGAGGATGAACAAATCCCTTAAAAATTCGGCAGCCTAACGACGTTACTTAAACTTCAAAAAAATGAATTGAAGAGATAAAGTAGAGTATCTCATAAAATTAAAATAAAATATCAGTATGATAGATATATATATCATACCCCAACATAATAAAAAGGAACTTGAAAGCCTTCACCAGAAAATAGAACTTGAAAATGAGAGGGTGAACGAATCCCTTAAAAAATCACTAGCCTAACAGCGTCACTTAAACTTCAAAAAAATGAATTGAAGAGATCAAATAGGTTCTCTCATAATATGAACATAAAATATCAGAATTAAAGATATATATATCATACCCCAACAAAATAAAAAGAAACTTGAAAGACTTGACATGAAAATAGGTCTTGAAAACGAGAAGGGTGAAAGAACCCCTTAAAAATTCGGCAGCATAACGACGTCACTTAAACTTTAAAGAAATCAATTGAAGAGATAAAATAGAGTATCTATTCATATGAAAATAAATGATCAGTATGATAGACATAGAGATCATACCTCAACATAAAAATGAACTTGAAATATTTGACATGAAAGTAGAACTTTGAAAAATGAGAAAGGTGAAAGAATCCCTTAAAAATTCGGCAGCCTAACGGCGTCACTTAAACATTCGTAAAATGAAATGATGAGAGTAAGAGGGGTTCTCCCATCATATGAAATTAAAAAGGACAGTATAATTAATATAAAAGAACATCCTCCAACATAATAACATGCAGCATATAAGAAATGACATAAAAGAGATCACTTGAAATGAAAGAGAGGGGTCAGATCCCTTACCTTAAAACGTAACTCTTAAAACTCAATGGTTTGGACCTTGAGGGATTCGGAGAACCTTGGGAGGACACCTTTGGAGGTAATGAGCCCATATCTTAGTTGGGGGAGAGTTGTGAGTGAAAACTAATGGAGAAAAGGGTGGGTATTTATAGGTAATGTGAGGGGACAAGGCATTAATGGCCAAGGGACAACTCACAAGTGGTTTTCTCAAAACCATTGGCTCTCCCATGGTATTTACCATGGAGTTAGGCCACATGGGGCCCCCATACCATAATTCATCACCTTTGGTCGGAAAACCCTTAAAATATCTCATTACATCATCATGACACAATTATGATGTCATTAAACATACTCAAATCCTAAAACTGCATTTTTACAATTCACTGAAAATTCAACTTTCTTAGAAAAATCCCAAAATTTCACCTTAACCAAATATATATGCTCTCATTACAAAAATTAACCCCATTTTATAAAAATAATTTTCTAAATATTTTTAATTTAATTTTCAAATAAATACACTATTCACCGAAAATCCATTTTTTCAGAAAAATCCCCAAAAATTACCATTACATAATATCGATGCTCTGAGTTCAAAAATAAAGTCAATTTTATAAAAATAATTTTCTAATTATTTTTAATTAAAAAACACTATTCACCTGAAAAAACTAATACTTGACTAATAATTTATGAATCCGTTATTTACCCATTTTATTGAATCACATTACTTAATCAAGGTGCCTAGATTATATTAATACTTTTTAAGTGAGATTACTAATCCATTTGGTCACATTACTAATCCTAAGCATAATGTCACTATTCATAATTTACTATTCATAAAAAATTAGGTTGATCTTATTAGACTCTAAATTTTGTACTGAACATAATTGTAGAAGACCATTTTTTAAAATCATTACACATTTTTAATTATTTAAGGTTTACATAAAAATTTTTAAAATATATTTTTTCTAAAATTCATCAAAAATATGCATACTATATATATCTGGTCATTTGAAAATTCATAAACTTCATCATAACAAGAAATCAAAATTTTTATTTAAAACAAAGTATTACACAAGGCAGTTACGGTCTCCTTACATAGCCCCTGATCACACCAGCATAGGACCTAAGTGTAAGGTGTGCTAAGGTGATAGAATTTGAGGGAGGCTCGACCAACATCGCACGAGTAGAAATTTGTATTAGTTTGAACTTCTCGCGAAGGCGATTCTGTTCTAGCTTTACATAATGTAGTTCGGCTTGGGTTTGGTCCAGAGCAAAGCCCAGTGGTGGTACCTCCTTACTAAGTTATGTTTGATGGGCTTCGATCGGTCCAAGACTACTGGGTGAGGCCATTAAATCTTCTTTCTATATTAATTAACCAAGATCACTTGTATTTAGAGACAATAATAAAAAAGTTTAGTTTCCAGTGGTCATATTGACCAACGATCATATAACAGTCAAAACCCAATAGTCTCATTTTAATTATACTCATGTTATCAAATGAAACAGTTTTATTGAGTGTAAAATAACACACAAAATTAGGAAACAAGATTTATTCAAAATTTCGGGTCGTTACAATCTTCCCCCCTTATGAAATTTCATCCTCACAATTTTTTATAATTGGGTTTTGAATTTCATTGAATGTCCCACATCAGAAAAAGTGCCAGTAACAGTATTACTTTAAAAGAAATAAAAGGAAGTACAAAGGCCACCCGAGTTTACCCATACTAGGATTCCATGTAGGAAAACATGGACATGGAGGAGAAAACAAAGGGTCACATTCTAAAGGAGAGTGATAGAAAACATGATTAGGAGAAAGTTAACCATGAGAAAATCCCAAACTTATGATGTGTGTAAATGGTCTTTGATTACCTAGTAGGAAACGTAAACCAACAACATTTTTGTTTTACTCTTCTTTTCATAATTTTGAGGAATTCATTTACTAAATAGTACAAAAACATAAGGAAATATACCTACCTTCATGTGGAGTTTCATCCTTTAATAAGTCTCTACCAAAACTAATCTTTTCTCCAAATGATGTGAATTAAAAAACACTTGGTCTCATCAAAAGCACAAGAATCATCTTCTAGATAATCACATAATCCACAGAAGATTAACTATCTATTTCTTCTATCTTTAAACATTATCCCAAAAATAGAAAGGGTAAGGTAAAACAACTCTTCAAAAAGAAAGAATCCCATAGGAATGGAAACTACTTTTAAATATTCAAAGTTCCATGGTACTACCAAAAGTTCATCATAGACCATTCCATAAATAACGGTCCTTAAAATTCCTCAAAATAAACCAAACTAAGATTGAAACCCAAATACAAGAAGGATTTGATAACATAGTCTTCCAAAATAAACTTCATTGTTCATCTCCAAACAACATCAACCACACCTAACATCTTATAACAAAAGTAGATAACCTAAACATATTTTACCCAAGATAGGTTAATCATTTCCATAAGTAACCTAAATTACTATAAGTCCACCTTAAATTCACTGATTCTTCAAAATATAAGTCAACCTTACTCCTGAATGAAAATAACATATTAATCTATTTACGTCGATCATATAGAGTCCCCAAAATAGTGAATGTCTTCAAAAATAATAATCATCTTTTAATCCCCTAATCAACTCTGTCATATTAATACAGAAATCATTGAATTTCCTATCACATTGGTTGTTGGGACATGTTCTTCCATTTCCCACAATTAACTAAGAAGAGAAAGTATAATTAGAGGCTTATATACTTAGCCAATAATCATGAAAAGGAACTTAAAGCATATAAGGATAACTTGTAGAAGAAAAGTATACCCTAACATGTGATCCCCTAGGTTTAAAACTAGGTTATCCATGATCATATATTCTTATGTGAATCTTTATTTTATTTTATTTTTGTTCCTTTAATAATGGTTCATACTAAGCTTATGAATTTACCAAAGCATATCCCCCGGGAGTGTCGTAACCAAGAGTGCAGCAAGGCCCATTGTCGTGTACCAATTCCCATTTGAGTCTACCTCAAAGCAGTGTTTTCAGGTTTTACCCCTATGTACATCTATGCCAGAGAAACCTCTACCTGCTCGTATCTTGACAGGGATGTATTTGCTTGGAAACCCCTTACCCAATACTCACCAAAATACCAGGAAGATTTCCTATATATAAACTTTCTTATAGGCTTCTTCCTAAAGTTTTCATATCCTAATTTACACAAATAACTAAACCATCATTTGATACCAACTATAGCATCCCGCCATTTTATCACATAAACTTTCATTACATTATACAAAACTCAGATCTTTAAGGTTTAGTGTCTTGGAAACCAAGAACTTAATACATGAAACAAAAAAAACATTCTTCTTAAAAACTTGAAAGGATTCTACTTATGTTCATCCTAGGTTGATTACTACATCTCGCAACCTGGGTACATACATCAAAAGAAAGGGTGAGCAGAAGGCCCAGTAAGGGAATCAAGGGAAACATTTAACATGTGAACTTGAGATACATCAATAAAGTCATGAAAAAGAACTTTAAGGCATCCGAAAGAAATCGTGAGGTATATCATAATAAAAATAACATTTTTCATAACTTGAAGATGTGGCTACAACATTTAATATTAACAATCATTTCGTTTCACCAAGGTCCATACCCAAGGTGTCATTAAAAATTACCAAGGTTATTCACCAAGGTATCAGTCTGAAAGGTCATCTCTAGAGATTTAGTCTTTACCCAATGCATTGAAGCGCTATCTGGGCACACCCTTTAAATGTCTTTATTATCATGCGAGACAAATATATCATCATAAATAATTTCATAAACAACCCATATAGCATAAATGAAATTGGTTTCATTTCATAATCATAACGTTTTAAAACCTGCTCTAAAGACATGATCTTTATGTCACTTTAAGCCCACAGAAAAGGGAATGTGGGTTTCATGTATGTAAATCCCAGAATATAAAATAGAAAATTTTTATATATGTGTGAATACCCCTGTAGAAATAAGATATTTTAGTATTCACTTAATAACATAAAATAATTTCGAGAAAAAGAGAGGGGCATTTTGAGACGAAAATTCTGTAGCATAATGGCTACGTTACAGGGTTTTAGAAAATGTTGAAAAAGAGGGGACATGGGTCACCCACTCATAAATGATCTATAAAAATAGTATAGGGACAGAATATAAAGTATATGAATCATGATAATGAAATTTTAAGGACATACCATTTGAAATGAAAAACATGGAAGGAAGACAAAAATTAGATTTCTCTTATGAAAATTCGGCAGCCTAACGACGTCACATAAAACTTCCAAAAATGGATTGACGAGATAACATAGGGTATCTCATAATATGAAAATAAATGATCAGTATGATATATATAGATATAATACCCCAACATAATAAAAAGGAACTTGAAAGTCTTGACCAGAAAATAGAACTTGATAATGAGAGGGTGAACAAATCCCTTAAAAATTCAGTAGCCTAACAGCGTCACTTAAACTTCAAAAAAATGAATTGAAGAGATAAAATAAGGTCTCTCATAATATTAAAATAAAATATCAGTATGATAGATATAGATATCATACCCCAACATAATAAAAAGGAACTTTAAAAACTTGACCAGAAAATAGAACTTGAAAATGAGAGGGTGACCAAATCCCGTAAAAATTCGGTAGCCTAACGACATTACTTAAACTTGAAAAAAATGAATTGAAGAGATAAAATAGGTTCTCACATAATATGAACATAAAATATCAGTATCAAAGATATTGAGATCATACCCCAACATAATAAAAAGGTACTTGAAAGACTTGACATGAAAATAGATCTTGAAAACGAAATGGGTGAAAGAACCCCTTAAAAATTCGGCAGCCTAACGACGTCACTTCAAATTTAAAGAAATCAATTGAAGAGATAAAATAGGGTCTCTCATCATATGAACATAAAATATAAGTATTATAGATATAGATATCATACCCCAACATAAAAAGAAACTTGAAAAACTTGACATGAAAGTAGAACATTGAAAAATGAGAAAGGTGAAAGAATCCCTTAAAAATTCGGCAGCCTAACGGCGTCATTTAAACATTCATAAAACGAAATGATGGGAGTAATAGGGGTTATATCATCATATGAAAATAAAAAGGACAGTATAATGAATATAAAATAACATCCTACAACATAAGAACATGGAGCATAAAAGAAATGACATAAAAGAGATAACTTGAAAAGAAAGAGAGGGGTCAGATCCCTTACCTTAAAACGTAACTCTTAAAACTCAAAGGCTGGGACCTTGAGGGATTAGGGGCACCTTGGGAGGAATCCTTGGGAGTTAATGATACCAGAGCTTTGTTGGGGGAGAGTTGGGAGTGAAAAATAAATGATAAAAGGGTGGTTATTTATAGGGAATGTGAGGGGACAAGGCATTAATGGCCAAGGGACAACTCACAAGTGGTTTTCTCAAAACCATGGGCTCTCCCATGATATTTCCCTTTGAGTTAGGCCACATGGGGCCCCCATACAATAATTAATCACCTTTGTTCATACAACCCTTAAAATATCTCATGACATCATCATGACACAGTTATGATGTCATTAAACATACTGAAATCCTAAAACTGCATTATTACTATTCACTGAAAATTCATCTTTCTCAGAAAAATCCCAAACTTTCACCTTAACCAAATATCGATGCTCTGATTACAAAAATTAACTACATTTCGTAAAAATAATTTTCTAAATATTTTTAATTTAATTTTTAAATAAATACACTATTCACCAAAAATTCATTTTTTAGAAAAATTCCCAAAAATTACCATAACATAATATCAATGATCTGAGTTCAAAAATAAATTCCATTTTATAAAAATAATTTTTTAATTATTTTTAATTTAATTTTTAATTAAAAAACACTTTTCACCCAAAAAAACAAATACTTGACTAATAATTTATGAAACCGTTATTTACCCATTTTATTGAATCAAATTACTTAATCAAGGTGCCTAGATTATATTGATACTTTCGTTAAGTGAGATTACTAATCCCTTTGGTCAAATTACTAATCCTAAGCATAAAATCACTATTCATAATTTACTATTCATCAAAAATTATGTTGATCTTATTAGACTCTAAATTTCGTACTGAACATAATTGTAGAAGACCATTTTTTGAAAATCATTACAAATTTTTAATTATTTAACGTTTACATTAACATTTTTAAAATATGATTTTTCTAAAATTCATCAAAAATATGCATACTATATATATCCGGTCATTGAAAAGTCATAAACTTCATCATAAGAAGAAATCAAAATTTTTATTTAAAACAAAGGATTACACAAGGTAGTTACTGTCTCCTTACATATACCCTTATCACACCAGCATAGGACCTATGTGTAAGGTCTACTAAGGTGAGAGAATCTGAGGGCAGCTCGGCCAACATCGCACGAGTAGTAATTTCTATCAGTTTGAACTTCTCACGAAGGCGATTTCGTTCTAGGTTCACATGATGAAGTTGAACTTGGGTTTGGTCCAGAGAAAATCCCAGTGGTGATACCTCCTTCCCAAGTTCTGTTAGATGGGCTTCGATCGGTCCAAGACTACTGGGTAAGGCCATTGAATCTTCTTTCTATATTAATTAACCAAGATCACTTGTATTTAGAGACAATAATCAAAACGTTTAGTTTCTAGTGGTCATATTGACCAATGATCATATAACAGTCAAAACCCAACAGTCTCATTTTAATTATACTCATGATATCAAATGAAATAGTTTTTTTGAGTATAAAATAACACACAAAATTAGGAAGCAAGATTTATTCAAAATTTCGGGTCATTACAACTATGGTAAGAGGATCTCGAAAAACCCTTTCTCCTCGGGGGTGAATTCCTATTCTCGGCGATGATGGCCCCATCTACGCCCCCCCCCCCCCCCACCCCCCTTGGTGGGGGAGGTGGAATCAGTGTTAAATGAGAGAGGTGGGGTCTTCCGACCTTTCAAAAATCCTGACTACCTCCCTTCATTCTCGGAAGTTTCTATGTGTTCGAAGCTTTCAGATATTCTCTATGGCATTCCTAACCTTAATCTTTCGACCACTGAGTTTGCGGAAACTTCATCACTCTTGAATCACAATTTGGTTGCTCATTTTAAGCATAGAAGACCTTCAATCGATTACTTTGATCGGTTTGTCTTTGGTTTCTGGGAACTTCAAGAGAGGGTGGTTGTCAGATTTCTTGATTGAAACCATATCATGATTCACTTCGAATCAGAGGAGGATCTTATCAAGGTATGGTTGAGGGATCCTCGCAGCTTCAACAAGTTTCATTTCCTTCTCCTATGGTGGTCGTTCGATTTGAATATGAATCGCGATTCTCCTACTGGGGCAGTCTGGGTGGAAGCAGCGGGTGATTTATGAGAATTGGATTAATTTTTGTCCATATTGATAGCGTTTGGGACATCCTTTGGAAGCATGCCACAGGAGATCCACTTCTCTGTCGATGGATGTTAGCCATAAGGGAAAGCAGGTTGTGGCCAGGAAAGGGGAGGATGCACTGGGTGAGAGTCCAGAGGTCGTTGCGCAAGATGGTCTCGCCATGGAGGCTTCAAGGTCCAAAACTGGGGGCTTTCTTTAGGCGAGTCATGTGATTAAGGTCCTCCATAAGGACTCTCATAAGGTGGCGATTATGGATGTTCTCACTTTTGAAGAGCTAAGAGATAAGACCATACAAGGTAACATGATGGTGGAAGAGGTTTTCAAAAGGTTATGGTTGGATTTGGTGGGCTCTTCTATTTCCTCGTCTCGGAAGCAGTCTTGTTCGGGTTATAAAAATGATTTTTTGGAGCAGAACATGGATAAGGGTAACACGGTGAAGGAATAGAAGATGGAGAGATGGGGGGATACATTGGTCATGGCTAGTCCATGCAGTGATGGGGGTCCTAAAGGGTTAGACCCCTCGGCAAGACCCTTCCTCACCCTGACCAACAGGTTCGAAGGCCTTTCAGAAGACGATTTTGAAGAAGGCTTAGAGTCTGGTCCTATGCCCGATGGTTCTGAAAGGGCTAGTGTAGGAGAGCATGATACAGTAAGTTTGATTAATGAGGATGTCTCTATGACTAGTGAAGAGGACACTGCATCGGTTGGGTATCTTGCATCAATTGATAATAAAACACCGGTTACTAGGAGGGGGAATACTTCAGATTGCGAGGTTCATGGCCATAGGAGTAAAGGGAAAATTGATTCTGAGGGAAATAAAGAAAATTTCATTGGTCCAGCCATCCTGTAATACAGTGATATTGTACAAAGTGGTACTGGAAGGTTGACTGAGTGTGAAGGATGTAAAGACCCAGAAATTCCAAGGAAATTTTTTTTTTCATAATTTTCTTTGGGATTTTTCGAGTACGCAGTTTTTTATGACACTTGATTCTGAGGCCTGGTGTGCCCTGAATCATTTTATAAAGTTTAGTCCGGGTATGTTCAGTGAACGAATGAGCGGGTTTTCCTAACTTTTGAAACGGTGCTCAAAATTGAAATCTGAGGACACCGATGGAATCGCAATGCCGGTAATTGCTTAGAAACACGTTTTCCGGAGTTGCATTTGCTCGTGTGTGGTTATTAAATTTTTGGGTAAAGTAAAGGAATAAAATAAAAATGGTGCGAAATATTTTTATTTTATTTAAGTTGTTTAACCTAAGCTAAGTGGTTGGAGTGCGACCAACTATATCCTACTCCACTAGGTAGGATATTTGTGGGGTGGGTCCCACACGAGCCCCACCTATTCATTTCTCCAACCCCCTCCTCTAATTAAGTAACGCACCCACACCCCCTTTAATGAAAGTCAACCCTTACGTTTATGTGGATTAATAAACGCCACATTAATTGGGCAGTTTAAACTTCTCAATTAATTCAATTAATTGATTGATTCAATTTTGAATTTCAAAAACGTTGGATTGTGTGTTAATAAAATAAGATAAGTCTTATTTTTTATTAAGGGGTTCGTTGTACGTGAGGGATTGGGAGATTTTTCTCAAAGTCTTGAAGTTCTTCTTCCACAACGAAGAACATGAATAACGCCGACCTCCGACAACGGGCGGTGGTGAGAGACACCTACCTCGGAGATCGACGACCCGACGCACATTCCTTCGTTCCTTCTTTCCACGTCAAAGTAAGGGAGACACCATTCCCCCTCGGAAGATCTCTGTCAACGTGTGCGGAACTTTCTTCCGTGATTCCTTCTTCCACGACATTCAATTCCATGACGAGCCTTCGTTCAAATACACTCGTGGTAGGGGTTTTTTATTGTTGTTTGTGATCTCTTTTGTCACCATTCTTCATTTCAAATTGGGCCGCCTGTTATCGCAATAACAGGAGGAGGTCGGACCGCATGAACACGGTCGACCCTCCTCCCCCCTTGTTTTGAATTTGTTGCAGCACGTGTTAGGTGGCGCGGTGCCGTTGCACAGCGCGGGGACTATGAGAAAGGGCGAAGAAGTGCGGCGTCGTCGCGCTGCGCCGTTGAAATCGAACAAGCCGCGGTGCCGTCGCGCCGCGCCAGAGAACGTCGAAGAGGCCGCAGCCTTTGGCCACGATAGAGCAGGAGAGCGGGACACCAGCTGTCCCACGGCGGCAGCAATCGAATGGCTACCGAGAAGAGCCTGGGGTGGTAACCCCCGACTGGCCAGTAGGAGAGGCCCCCCTCATGGGGGCCACGGTTTCACACAGGCGGGGGGCGGCGCCCCCCCCCCCCCCCCCTCGCACCCCTTCCGCTCGGTCGTTAAGGCCGAGCCGCCTGGCCACACTGGCCAGGGTAGGCCGCCGGGCTAGGCCACGCCACCCAGGTCAGGCCACGCCCAAGCAGGCCAGACCCAAACCCGGGTCAGGTCGACCCGGTTCGGGACGACCCGGTTCGGGTCGACCCAGGGGGTATCGGGCCGGGTCGGACCGAGCCCAAACCCCCTATTCACGGACCTCTTACGATCTTTTGCCCATATCTTGGGCTACGGACCTCCTATCTACGTACTGTTAGCTGTGAAAGGATCCTATATTGAGATGGTCATTTCAGTTTATTACACTCAAGGTTTTGGAGAACTTTGGGTATGGCTGGGTTGGTTCAAACCCGAAACCAATCGGGCCCTTGGAGTGGAAACGCTTAAATATCGAGCTCCGGACGTCCAATTGTCGTGTCGTCAGCTTTTTTGGATTCCTCTTGATGAGACAAGACTTTTGGAATAATTTTTCTGAGGTTTGTATGCAGTTGGATAGTGGCCGGGTTGGATCGTACCCAAAATCCAACCGGGCCCCTAGAACGGAATAATTGATAACTTTCAGACCGGACGTCCGTTTGACGAACCGTCAGCGGCATTGGTGATCACGTTAAAAAATGGTCACTATGGGTATACACTATGAGAGTTATGGGTACAGTTGAGATGCGGTTGGGTTGGTTCGTACACAAAACCAACCGGGCCCCTGGGACGAAAAGACTAATAACCCACAGACCGGGCGTCCGATTGATGTGTCGTCTATTGATTTTAGACCCCTATGACGAGGCGGTCCTTTGAGATACTTCTTCGTGGGACTTGTGATACTTGGAGTATCGACAGTAGATCATGGAGCAGACCCTCCCAGAGACGAGCTAGCAGAGTGCAGAGACCTAGTAGCGGACTGAGACTTGACGACTGCTGATCGATCGACTTGGAATGGTTCGCATAGCCCAGTGGGGTGCGCTTGGTTGTAACGGAAGACCCATGGCGGAGGTGCGCTTGGTTGTAATGGCAGACCCACGGTACTCAACAGAAGGAGTACCCCTGTAGGCTATGAGGGGGTGCGCTTGGTTGTAGCGGCAGACCCATGGTGGGATGTGCTTGGTTGCAGTGGTAGGCCCACAGTACTCGACAGGTGGAGTACTTCAGCAGTCCAAGGTTAGTGGGATGCGCTTGGTTATAGCGGCAGACCCACTGTACTCGACAGAGGAGGAGTTCTCCAACAGTCGTGGTTTCATTTTCATGAATAAAATCATGGTTTTAGCTGAGTCTATGACCTTTGTTTTTACCTCATGATTGAGATGGGTCACTTGATAACTTAGGTATATGTATGAGCATATACCTAAGTAGAGGTTATCTGTTGAGATATTTTTGTGATTATCTCTGTTGGATATAGTAAGACCTTGAGGGTCTCGGGGTCCCTACTGAGTATCGTAATACTCACCCCTACACGGGCTATGCCCGCACCTCATTGTGTTGGTTGCATACGATGGGCAGTGCTGACAGAGGTCGAGTGTTCGAGGACTGGACGGTACCCGGAGGTGGATCTCACGATGAGTCAGTATCCAGAGGTGGACTTCACGACATGAAGATACTCGGAGGAGGTTGACGGGCGACAACGTTGTAGAGGCTATCTGTACCTACCCTTTAGGTAGGATCTGTGGTGGACGATCTAGGATCTGCGCTATATGTACCTACCCTTCAGGTAGGATCCGTAGTGGATGATCCAGGAGTTGCGCTATCTGTACCTACCCTTCAGGTAGGATCCGAGGAGGACAACCCAAGAGCTGCCTCTATTATTCCAGCTGTTTGTCTTTTTTTGTTGTACTTTTCTTCAGTTTTAGATGTACTTTAGATTGGGTTTGTATTCTGGCCCATTTACTTTTCATCACATCCTTTTGTATTTTTTGTATTACTTCCGCTTGTACTTTGTGGTGTTTAGTTTACTTTTATAAAGGAAATTCCTTCCCAGTTATCGGGAATTATGCCTTTGGTGCTAGTTGTCATCCCCTGGCCTATGGAAGGCGGGCTTGGGGTAGTCACGGTACGGGCCCTGGGGACGGGTCGTGACAAATTGGTATAAGAGGAGTCGATTCTATAGCAGAACTTATAACTCTGATATTTTATTTCTGTGAAGCAACTGTGTTAAGAGTACCGAGTGTGGTTTTCAGTTCAGGGAGTCCAATGTTGGTGCGGGCGGCCGACGTATCCATACACCAGGACCCTAATGACTGATTTCTGACTTTGTTCATGAAAACACTGGTTTCTTGTGTGTTTCCAGAAGTTTTTAAAAGTGATCTCAAACCAGGTCCACTCACCAGGTATAAATCGTTTGATCGTATCACGTTTATTTCATTCATGATGCCTCCCCACAAACGACCAGCTAGAGCCCCGGGAGATGTATGTACTGACAGCCCGCTGAGCGACGTGGCCTCAGTACAGGGCCCTATCCCAGTTGAGGCACCAGCGGTACTACTACCCGTTGGGCCACCGATACCACCAGCCCCAGCAGCAGAGGGTGCGCGTCGTGTGAGCGCACTGCACGAGTTACAGTGCCAGAGGCTACCCAGGTTTAGGGGAGAGACAGACCTGTAGGTGGCTGAGGATTGTCTAGAGGCTGTGGTGAGAGTCTTCAGGCTAGTGGGGACGCCAGCAGACTTCATGTTGATCCTTTATGCTAGCCTTCTTTAGGAAGCAGTAGGCTGATGGTGGAGCCTGATCCTCTATATGCATGACGAGGCAACACTTTTGTGGGCAGACTTCGAGAGCATGTTCCGGGCAAAGTTTGTACCAGCCACCTTTCAAGCGGTGCGTATATAGGAGCTGCTGCGTCTACAGCAGGGTAGCATGATGGTGGCGCAGTACTCAGCGAGGTTCACAGAACTCTCATGCTACTCCACAGATATGGTACGAGACTCATTCTTCAGGGCCCGAACCTTTGATCAGGGGCTCAGGTGAGAGAATAGAGCTTCTATTGTCTCTCACAGCATCCCGACGTTGATAGGGGTGTTGGAGTGAGCCCTCTTAGTGGAGATTTTCCTTGCTGAGCAGTCTCCAGCAGCAGGACCCACCACTAGCCGGCATGCGACAGAGTCTTCTACAGTGGGCAGTAGACAGATGACTTAGAGGTCCAAGAGGACCAAACCTATAGGTGGTCGACTGCATGACACATGATCATGTGTGCGAGGCAGCCGGGGTGGAGAATGACTTACCATGCACGAACAGTGTTACTCCTGCGCTGGGGTTGGTCACATGGCATGTGACTGTCCGACCCACCATACAGATGACCAGCAGATAAATGAAGAACCTCCCAGGCAGAGGTATAGGTTCAATCGAGACAGACTTCTAGAAGTAGAAGGCCGAGGGAGGGGAGCTGGCCGTGCAGCTGGAGGTGGACGATGCTTCGAGGTGTTTCCACCACCACCACCATGATGTCCACCCTGACCATAGGGAACAAGTGGACATGGGAGAGCTCAGCTTTAGGCAGCAGAATCATATGACTACAGAGCTCTGGAAGAAAGTGGACATGAGCGGAACTAGTGGTTTCCTTTTTCTTACATCTAGTTCCACGTTGTTGTTACATTTTTGTATTGTACTATGAGCTTCAATAATAAAAATACACTTACCTTTGTGACATTTTCTTCCTTCCTTTTTGTGTACTAAGAGGATCCGGTTTAAACTGTTGACTTGACCCTCACTTTCGTGATTCCTACTGGAGGAGACCCAGTGACCACACACTGATGCCGACAGTGTGACTCAACCCTTAGAGGCGAGAGTAATGGTTGGATCTCTTGGTAGTAGTGTCGAGGCCTTACGATGTCATCCTTGGTATGGATTAGTGTCATCCATGTCGAGGTTGACTGTATTAGGCAACGAATGTGGTTCATCCAGGGGATGAGAACAGATTTCTCTTATCGGCAAAGAAAAAATCATTGCAGCTCTTGTGGGACCAGAGATGGTCCAGGCCATGAAAGAGAAGGTCCAGGTCATCCAGGAGCGGATGGGGACATCTCAGAAGCCTTATGCTTACAGAAGGCAGAGAGCACATGAGTTCGAGGATGGCGACCACGTTTTCTTACAGGTCTCACCTCGACGATGACTATGGAGATGTGGCCGAGGTGGCAAGTTATCTTGGAGGTTCATTGGACCCTTCCAGGTCCTCAGTAGGGTAGGAAAGGTGGTTTACCGCTTGAACTTTCCACCACAGTTGCACCGGGTGCATAAAATCATCCACGTACCTCGTCTGATGAGATACGTGCATGATCCTTCACACATCATCGACCTCAGGGAGTTGGACATCGATGACAGGGCAACATGCGCAGTATTTCCAGTGGAGATCGAGGATCGACAGGAGTGGGTCCTATGGGGACAGTCGATTCCTCATATTCACTTTCACTGGTAGCATAAGAACCTCCAAGGGAGCACCTGGGAGTGGAAGGATCATATGCATGTTCAGTACCGCTTTTTTATCCCTAGTTTTTGTTAAATCTTTACGTGGACGTAAAGCCATGAGGTGGGAATAATATAAAGACATGGAAATTTCAAGGAAATTTTTTTTTCTTAATTTTCTTTGGGATTTTACGAGTACGCAGTTTCTGACAGCACCTGATTCAGAGGCCCGGTGTGCCCAGAATCATTTTCTGAAGTTTAGCTCGAGTACGTTCAGTGAACGAATGAGCGGGTTTTCCTAACTATTGAACCGATGCTCGGAATTGAAATCTGAGGACACCGATGGAATCGCAGCGCCGGTAATTGCTTAGAAACACCTTTTCTGGAGATTCTTTTTTTTGGGTGTGGTTATTAAATTTTTGGGTTACATAATGGAATAAAATAAAAATGTCGCGACCAATTTTTATTTTATTTAAGTTGTTTAACCTAAGCTAAGTGGTTGGAGTGGGACCCACTATATCCTACTCCACTAGATAGGATATTTGTGGGGTGGGGCCCACATGAGCCCCACCTATTCATTTCTTCATCCCCCTCCTCTAATTAAGTAATGCACCCACACCCCCTTTAATGGAAGTCTACCCTTGCGTTTATGTGGATAAATAAACGCCAGATTAATTGGGTTGTTTAAACTTCTCAATTAATTCAATTAATTGATTGATTCAATTTTGAATTTCAAAAACATTGTCTTGTGTGTTAATAAAATAATAAAAGTCTTATTTTTTATTAAGGGGTTCGTTGTGCGTGAGGGCTTCAGAGATTTTGCTCAAAGTCTTGAAGTTCTTCTTCCTCGACGAAAAATGCGAAGAACGCCGACCTACGATGACGGGTGATGGTGAGAGACGCCTTCCTTGGAGATCGACGAACCGACACACATTCCTTCATTCCTTCTTTCTGCATCAAAGGATGGGAGACACCATTCGTCCTTGGATGATCTCCATTAACATGTGCGGAACTTTCTTCCGCGACGCCTTCTTCCGTGACTTTCAATTCCGTGACGAGCCTTCCTTCAACTACGCTCAAGGTAGGGGTTTTTTTATTGTTGATCGTGATCTCTTATGTTGCCATTCTTCGTTTAAAATTGGGCAGTATGTTATCACAATAACGGGAGGAGGTCGGACCGCACGAACATGGCCGACCATCCTCCCTCCTTGTTTGTTTGAATTTGTTGCGGCACGTGTAAGGCGGCGTGGTGCTGTTGCACCGCGCAGAGACTATGAGAAAGGACGAAGAAGCGCGGCACCGTCGCGCCACGCCGTGGAAATCAAACAAGCCACGGCGCCGTCGCGCCGCAACGGAGAACGTCGAAGAGGTTGCGGCCGAAGTGGGGCCGCGGCAGAGGGGCTTGGTGCCGTCGCGCCGCGCCGATCGGACCAAGGCCGCGGCCTTTGGATTTGGCGGAGCAGGAAGCGGCGATCGGCTTCCGGCCGCCGGCGCCGGAGCAGGAGAGCGGGACCCTGGCGGTCTCGCGGTGGTAGCAACCGACCAGACGAACCGGGCTAGCCATATTCCGAGAAGAGTCGGGGGTCGTAACCCCTGACTGGACAGCAGGAGCGGCCCCCCTCATGGGGGCTGCGGTTTCACACAGACCGGGGGCGGCGCGCCCTGCCACACCCCTTCCGCTCGGCCGTTACGGCCGAGCCACCTAGCCATGCTGGCCAGGCCGGGCCGCACCCAAGAGGGATGGACCCGGACCCGGGTCGGGTCGACCCGGTTCGGGCCAACCCAGGGGGTATCGGGCCGGGTCTGACCGGGCCCGAACCCACTATTCTCGGACCTCTTACGATTTTTGCCCATATCATGGGATACAGACCTCTGATCAATGCACCGTCAGCTGCGATGCGATCCTTGGTTCGAGACAGTTGTTTAGGTTTATTACACTCAAGGTTTCGGAGAAGTTTGGATATGGTCGGGTTGGTTCGAACCTGAAACCAACCGGGCCCTTAGAGCGGAAACGCTTAAATCTCGAGCACCGGACGTCCGATTGACGTGTCGTCGAATTTGTTAGATTCCTGTTGATAAGACGGAACATTTGGCATACTTCTCCTGAGGTTCGGATGCAGCTGGATAGTATCCGGGATGGATCGTACCTGAAATCCAACCATGCCCCTGGAACGGAAAAATTGATAACTTTCAGACCGGACGTCCGTTTGACGAACCGTCAGCGGTGTTGGTGATCACATTGGGAAATGGTACCTATGGGTATACCCTATGAGAGTTCAGGGAACGATTTAGATGCGGCCAGGTTGGTTCGTACACGAATCCAATCGGTCCCTTGGGACGAAAAAGCTAATAACCCACAGACCGGGCGTCCGATTGACGCGCCGTCTGTTTCATTGAGACCCCTATGATGAGGAGATCCTTTGAGATAATTATTTTTGGGACTTGTGATACTTGGAGTATAGATATTAGCTTGTGGAGAGGACCCTCTCAGAGACGAGCTAGCAGAGTGCAGAGACCTAGTAGCTGACTGAGACTTGACGACTGCTGATCGATCGAATCAGAGTGATTCGGATAGCCCAGTGGGGTGCGCTTGGATGTAGCAGCAGACCCACGATGGAGGTCTGATTGGTTGTAGAGGAAGACTTGTGGTACTCGATAGAAGGAGTACCTCTGTAGGCTATGAGGGGGTGCGCTTGGTTGTAGCGGTAGACCCATGGTGGGATGCACTTGGTTGTAGCGGCAGGCCCACAGTACTCGACAGGTGGAGTACTTCAGCAGTCCAAGGTTAGTGGTATGCGCTTGGTTGTAGCGGAAGGCCCATTGTACTCGATAGAGGAGGATTTCTCTATCATCTTTGGTTTCGTTTTCATGAATAAAATCCTGGTTTGAGCTGAGTCTATGACCTTTGTGTTTACCACATGGTTGAGATGGGTCAATTGATAACTTAGGTATATGTATGGGCATATACCTAAGTAGAGGTTATCTGTTGAGATCTTCTTTGTGGTTATCCTTGTTGTATTTAGTGATACCTTGAGGGTCTCGAGGTCCCTACTGAGTATCGTTATACTCACCCCTTCACGGGTTTTGCCAGCACCTCGTTGTGTTGGTTGCAGACGATGGGTATAGCTGACAGAGGCCGAGTGTTCGAGGACTGGACGGTACCCGGTGGTGGATCTCATGATGAGTCAGTATCCGGAGGTGGACTTCACGATGTGACGATACTCGATGGAGGTTGATGGGCGAGAGCATTATAGAGGCTATCTGCACCTACCCTTTAGGTAGGATCCATGGTGGACGATCCAGGAGTTGCGCTATCGGTACCTACCCTTCAGGTAGGATCCATGGTGGATGATCCAGGAGTTGTGCTATCTGTACCTACCCTTAAGGTAGGATCTGAGGAGGAAGACCCAGGAGATGCCTCTATTCTTCCAGCTGTTTGTCTTTTTCTATTGTACTTTTGTTCAGTTATAGCTGTAATTTCGATTGGGTTTGTATTCTAGCCCATTTAATTTTCAGCACTTCCTTTTGTATTTTGTGTATTATTTTCGCTTGTACTCTGTGGTGTTTAGTTTATTTTTATAAAGGAAATTCCTTTCCAGTTATCAGGAATTACGCCTTTGGTGCTAGTCTCCATCCCCTGGCCTATGGAAGGCGGGATTGGGGTAGTCACGACACGGGCCCCGAGGACGGGTCGTGACAAAGGAACTCTTTCTGCTACACTAAGAAGACGAACTAGGAAAGGATACTCTTACCTTCCACGACCGATGTGTACCAAATATTCCCCTAAATGGGACAAATGTGTGATTATAGCCTTTAAAAAAGACACCATGATTAAGAAATATTGCTCAGTACAACCTTTAATGGATTAGACAGAGAAATTTGAGCAAAGAAATTACTTCTTGAGATGGCATAAATTGGCTTTTGAGTGGGAATCATCTACGACAGAAGGGGAGTCCTATGTGGGATGCGGAGATGAATACGGGTATTATGATATATAGTTCTATGATGTGTTGTTTGGTTTGTGGTTTTTTATGATTTTGTTTATTTTGTGGATGTTCCAAGTTGTGATATGGTTTGTGTTAAGGGTTGTTCGGTTTATCACTTTTCCTAAAAGTGTTTGGAAATAAGAAATTAAATTTCAGTCAGTATTTGATCATCTTCGAGGAGACCCGATGTTATTGAATATTAACATGAGTTTTGATTACCATCTGTTGTGTGTTAGACCATCATATATACCTATTACAGTGTTTCAGTAAATGTATGGTCTAGACGGGTATCTGGTTATGTCGTTCGGTCTCACGAACACGCCGATAGTTTTCAAGGAACTGATGAACCAAGTATTCCATCCATACCTGAATTCATTCATGGTAGTTTTCATGGAAGATATCTTGGTTTACTCTCACAATCGACAAAACCATGACACACATCTTGAGATAGTTTATAGTATATTGGGAGAGAATCAGTTATTTTTTGAACTCTCAAAATGCATATTTGGATGGACCAGATTCACTTATTGGATTATGTTATCTCAGAGACAGGAGTATCAGTGGACCCATAAAAAGTGAGAGTAGTTGTTTCCTAAGAGAATCAGAAGAACGTCTTTGATGTAAGAATTTTTCTAGGGTTAGATGGATACTACAAATGTTTCATACAGTTCATTTCATGTTTAGCATGGCCAATGATGGGCCTGACTAAGAAGGGCGTGAAGTACTTATGGTCAGATTCTTGTGAGTCAGCCTTTTATGAACTGAAAGGGAGGTTGACTTAAGCATCGATACTAGTTTTTCAAAATTGGGCAAGACCTATATTATATACTATGATGCATCAGGTATCGGGATGGGATAAATTCTTATGAAGGTGGAAGGAGTCATTACGTATGGGTCTCGGCAGTTGAGTCCACATGGGAGAAATTACCTAACGCACAATCTTGATTTGGCTGTAATTGCTCATGTTTTAAATTTCTAGAGACATTACCTTCTAGGAAAGCATTTTTTGGTTTTCACTGATCAAAAAATTCTCAAATATATATTTACACAGCATAATCTGAATTTGATACAATGAAAGTGGGTTTATTACCTTCAGTCTTTTGACATTGAGCTTGCCTACATTCCTAGGAAAAGAAACATAGTGGCTGATGCGCTTAGCAGGAGGAATCAGATATATGCAATTCAGGTGGCCAGTAGTGAGTGTAAGCTTATGTCTTTGTTCTCTGAGATGCATTTGTAAGATCATGACATATAGGGGTAGATGTTTTGTTCTTCTATATCTATTATCTATACTCTTCTTGATCGCATGAGAATGAGGTAGATATCATATTCTAAAGGCCTATTTCTATGGGATAGTTTGTTAGGAGTGGAACTTATCCCTAGATAGACCATAGGATTGGATGGTATCTTCGCTTTCATGGACATGTATGTGTGTTAGCAGACATACATAATGAACTGATGTGGGACTTTAATTATTTAGTTTGGGTAGTTCATCTGTGTGTCACCAAGATGTATCGAGATCTGCAACATCAGTATTGGTGTCTAGGAATTATTAGAGATATCTCTGTGTTTTTCATGAGGTGTTCTACTTTTCAGCAGTTGAAGGTAGAGCATCCACGACCAGAATTGATTTTGTAGTGGTTACCCATTCTCGAGTGGAAGTGGAGCAAGATTAAACCCACACTGCACTTGAATTAGAATCAGTAAAACCTCATTTCACTTGAAATATCTTGGTACTAATCTTTAACCATTACATTGGAACCCTATAAGGTCACACCCTTCTTAATCATTTTATTTCATGCATAATTGTGCCACATGGATCATATATAATGGATTTGTTAGACATCATCATTTATTACAAAATAAAGTGTTTTTTAATTAATACATGATACTGTATTATTAGAATTTAAATATTCATAATGTTGAATAACCTTGATAGAGAAATGGGAATGGTATTCACTCAACAATGACTTTGGCTTGGAAAACCGCGGTGCAATTTCGGCAGCATAGCGGTGTGACATAAGAATTCATAAAAATGGTTAATGAAAGAGAAAGGGTTGTATCATAATATGTAAATGAAATGGACATTAATGGGGTCAAAGAGATACATTTCACAACATATTTAATGGAATTTAGATTCACAATACAAAAAAAAATTGCTTCAGTGTAAATGAGGAGAGAGAAATTTCTTACGTAATTTAGGCATGGTAACGGGTGTACATGGGAGGCATTAATGAGAGAAAAAGGGGTCTCAAATCATTAAAAAATAAATACTATAGTATGGGGGAGTTGATAAATCATACCCCATAATTTATAATTGAATATAAAAGGGAATACCAATATAATGAAATTTGGACAAAAAATGAGAAAGAAAGAAATATCTTAATAAGAAGTGTGATCCCAAAAACATGGGAGAGGCTTAAGAGAGGATTCTTGGGAGCTTGTCCCACCTTGGGATGATTATAGTGAGAGGATGGTAGGGGATGTTCGAGATCCAAATTCATTGAGTGAAGATGAAGTGGGAACTTGGGTAGGTTTATATAGGAAAAGAGAGGGAATTATTTTTTATTTAGGTTTTGGACACCACATATTAAACTAATCAAGACCACAAACCATCCAAATTATTTCCCCATGGTTTTTTCCAAATGAGAGTAGAAAAAAATATTTCATAAGGCCAATGGCTGAAAATTTTAAAATATTTGGATTGCTTATGTGGAGGTGAGTCACACACTCATGGAAAACATTTTAAAAGGTTAATTTTTTTATAAGTAATGAGGGTCCACTAAGGCTATGTAAAATAAATGAAATAAACTTAAAATGACATTATATTAATGGTAAAAAATATAATGTACTAAAAAACATTTATATTATTTTATTACATCACTATAGGGTTATTATTATGTCATAAAATATATTATATAATTAAATGATATTTAATTTTTACAAAAAAAAAATCAGCAATCTCAAAAAATTATGAAAAATTCACTTTTGGATAATTTCGATGTCCTGATTCCAAAATTAGTTTTCATTTTATATAAATAATTTTATAAATATGTTATTTTTTATATTTAAAATAAATACTAATATTGGTCAAAAATTCATGGGTTATTGACAAAAATGGATTTCAAACCTTAATAAAAATTACAATTGTATTCATAAAAATTATACGATCCTTTATATTTAATAAAAATTAATTTATTAATAAGAATTTATTATAATATTATGTAATTCAAAAATTCATTAATTCCTCAAAATAGATTTCTTAATTTCCTATTAACTAAAAAAAGTATTTTCTCTTTAAAAACTATTTAAAATGTAACAATAATAAAATGAATGTATATTCTTTATTATATAAAAAAATAATTGACATAATCATAGTTTTATGGTCTTGTTACATAAGGCCTTATAACACCCACAGAAGACTGAAAGGTAAGGTGTGCGATGGAGACAGACTCTTTGGGTTGCTCGGATAACATCACCTAAGTGGTAATCTCTATCAGCTTCCACTTCTCCCATAGGAATTTTTGTTCGATCTTAATGTGTTGAAGCTCAGCTTGGGTTTGGTCAAGAGAAAATCCCATTGATTCCAACTCCTTTTCATGCTCCAAAAAATGTGCCTTCTATGGAGCAATTATAATATATTAGGCTATCACTTCCTTTAACTGAATAAATTGGATTTTTTAAGCCCTATATTTATACTAATCAATTGATAAATATTCAATGACTATATTGGAAATGGTAACAATTAATAATGGTTTTTTGAAATCCATCAAACCATGGATGTTCATATTTTATATATTCATTTATCATAATAATACATTTAATTAGATCAAGATAAATTTTCATTAATAAAATTTTGGGTCATTACAATCGTACCCCTTAAGAAATATTACCCTAGAAATTTCTTGTTCCCACACTAAAACAGATGCAGGTAACACTTTTTCATCACTTCCTTCGATTTCCCGGTTTCTTCTTCAAACATTTAGTTTTTCCACAACACCATGATGAGGGGAATTGTCTTATTTCGTAGAAATTTTCCATATTATCTAATATCTTCACCAGCTTATCTTGATAAGAGAGGAAATTCTCTAATGGTACCACCTATGGATTGAGTACATATGATGGGTTAGTTATGTATTTTATGAAGAGTGATACATGAAATATATCATGTACTTGAGATAGGTTTGGTGGGAGTGCTAGTTGATTGGACACTACTCCAAAGAGATCAAGAATATGAAAAGGTACGATGTACCTTGGACTATGATTTTCATTCATGCCAAATCTCATAACTATCTTCCATGGTGATATGCGAATGAAAACCATGTTTCTGACATTAAAACACTAGGTATCTTTGATGATTATCAACATAGCTCTTTTGGCGACTCTGAGAAGCTTTAATGTGTTGCTGGATGGTCTCAACCTTCTCCAACATTTCATCGACCATTTCGAGACCAAGGATTTTTCACTCCCCAACTACATTCCAACATGTCGATGTTCTGCACCTCTTCACATAAAGGGATTCATAAGGACCCATTTGGATGATTGAGTGGAAATTGTTGTTGAAAGATAACTCAACTAGAGGAAGATGTTGATCCCATCCTCTGAGGTCCGTTGAGCTTCCTCTCAACATGCATTCAAGTGTTTAGATAGTACACTCCGATTAGCCATCAGTTTGAGGATGAAAAGTCGTACTTTAGTTTATCTAAGTATCCAGAGAATGTGGAAGAATCCTCCAGAACATTGAGATGAATATTTTATCTCGATAAGATATAATAGATAGTGGTACTCCATACAGTCTTACCATATCCTTGATGTATATCCATTCCAGTTGATCTAAGGAAAAATACTCTTAAATTGCAATGAAGTAGACTGTCTTT
This sequence comes from Viscum album, assembly GCA_963277665.1. Classification (NCBI taxonomy): domain Eukaryota; kingdom Viridiplantae; phylum Streptophyta; class Magnoliopsida; order Santalales; family Viscaceae; genus Viscum; species Viscum album. The sequence goes on along the minus strand of OY728131.1, from coordinate 1,211,044,450 downwards.
AAAAGATGATCCAAAACAACCCCGATAGCATTGTTTACATTGGATGTCTTTGGAAGTCTGATGAAAAAGAACATGGTGATGTTATCCCATGTATATCCTGGTATAGGTAATGGTTGCATCATCGCCTTAGACTTCTACCTATCAGCCTCATTTGCTGAAATTCTCGGAACATTGATGTCTACTCAGTAATCTCCTTTTTCATGTTATCCCACTAATTATTCTCTCAAGGATCTAGATACATATTTCTGTTTTGTCGGTGAATGGAGAAATTCTAACTTTTTTGCATCATCCAATTTTTTTCTTTAACTCTATATTTTATAGAACACATAGTTATAACCCAAATCCCACAGTTCCTTCTTCATAAACATTGAACTCTGAGTATTTCCCTTTTCTGATAGTTTCCACATTATTCTGAATTCCCATATTATCCTTTTGAGCATCCTTTAACCATTCCAAAAAATATGGTTGAGCTATCATTTGTGAAAGGATTGATGATGTTCCCTTATTTATGATTTCCATGCCCGTCATCATCAAATCTAAGAAAATTGGATAATTTTCAATTCTCATCAATGATAAAATTGGTGTGTCCTTTATACTTAGAGAATATTCCACCCTATTCATTTTACCAGGACAGTAATGGATTTATTAGTCATACTCTTTGATCATCTCTAACCATCATCATTGGGACAAATTCAACTCTTTATGTGTGAATAAATACTTGAGGCATTTGTGAAACGTGTATATTTCAAAAATCTCCCCAAAGAGGTAATGTCACCAAATTTTTAAATCAAATATTATTGCAGCCAACTCTATATCATATGTTGGGTCGTTTTTCTCATGAACATTCAATTGCCTTGAAGCATAGGCAATTAATGTATCATTTTTCATTAAAACACAGCCCAATCCCTTCTTTTAAGCGTCATAAATACCACAAAAAGTTCCCCACTTGTGGGTAATGTGAGAACGGGCACAATGGTAGGCCTCCTTTTCAACTCCTTAAAGCTTTCTTCACATTCATTACTCCAAGAAAACTTTACTACCTTCTGAGATAGATTGGTAAGAGAGTTTGACATTTGTGGGAAATTACTCAAAAATCGATGATAATATCTAGCTAACCCCAGGAAGCTGCAGATATCATTCAACATTTTTTTCCTCGACCATCCATCAATTGCACCTTTATTGTAAGGATCCACTAATATCCCATTGCTTGTGATGATATGACCCAAGAACGTGACCACCTTCAACTAGAACTCACACGTGTTGTACTTTGAATATATTTTCTCCCGACTCAAGGACTCTAGTATAGTTATTAGATTCTCCTCATGCTCCTCCATAGTTTTGGAGTATATTAGAATATCTTCAATAAAGACTACCTCAAATTTGTCAAGGTAATATATAAACACATTATTCATCAATTCTGTGAAGATTTCAAGATCATTAGTGAGTCCAAAAGGAATTACTATTAAATAATAGTTCCCATACCTTGTACGAAAAGTATTCTTGGGGATATCCTCCTTCTACAAACATACTTGGTAATATCCCAACTGAAAACCCACCTTAGAGAAGTATTGTTCTCCACAAAGTTGGTCGAACTTGTCATCAATTAAAGGTAGAGATACTTGTTCTTTATCATTATTTTGTTGATCTCTTGATAATCAATGCAAATGTTCATTGACCCATTCTTCTTCTTAATGAAAAGGACTGGATCACCCCATGGTGAATCACTTGGGCATGTAAACCCTTTATCCAAATTCTTCTTTAGTTGTTTCTTTATCTCTTCATGCTCTAAAAAAACCATTATATATTGATTCATAGATATTGAAAATGCCCCCAGTATAAGATCAATTTATAATTCAACATCCCTTCTAGGAGGAAGGCTTGGAAATTCATCAGGAAAAACTTCAGCAAATTCCAACAAAATAGGCATGTATTCCGAGACGGTTTCTTCCTTGGACTCAATCATCTATGCCAGATACACAATCTCATAGGAAAGCAGTATCCACGCATGATATGATGGTACTAAGGAAGATTCATCCTCTTCATTTCACTTGTATAGAATTAGGGGTTGATTCTCCATATGGGGAGTGATTTACCTCTCATGTCAATTTATGTTTACTCTATATAAGGAATTCCAATACATGCCAATAATTGCCTCAAATTCGACAAAAATGAGTATGATGAGGTTCACTGTGATTTTTAGTCCACAAATTATTATAGGGGAGGAGTTATATTCATGGGATGCAATTATTGCCTCATTAGTCATACTCAATGACATATTTACATTCATTATTTGTGGTGGTCTTGGAATTTTTCAACTAAACATTCAAGACATAAAATAATTAATATAACTAGAATCAAAAAGTACATTTGCTATTCTTGAATGAATAATTAGAGTACATATCACAACATCGTTATCGGGGTTCACTTTGGCTGTAGTGAATGAAAAATTTCACCCTTGCTACCTTAGAGGTTTCTGGTTGCCTCCGAAAACCCTTGGCCTAGGGAACTAGTTTGCATAGTGCCATATTTCTTTGTAGTTGAAGAAATGAACAACGCGCTGAGGGTCAAACAGAGTGTTCTTATCTTCTATTGCAACCAAGGTTTCTTTATCTCTACAGTTAATGGCCAGGTTGCCTTCTCTTCCATAAATAAATCATTTCCTCATCACCTTCATGAAATTTTTGTGGTACTTCTTTCTACACCCTTGGGAATTGGGGTGCAGGATTCTCATAGCACCATTGGATTTATCTATCGAACTTCCAAAATTATATTACACCTTACACATCATATCCCCATGATACCCTTGAGATTCACCAATCTATATTTCGACATTGAAGGCACATCAAACAATTTTCTCATAGTTCTTGAAGTCATGGAACGAGATGGCTTTCCATAGGAAAGGTGTTAGCCCACCAAAGAATAAGTCAACCTTTTATTTGAGGGGTAATGGAAATGATTGAGGTGTACTTTTCATGCCTTGTAAAGTTTTCCCCATAGTATCCATTAGGTTTGTTGTATTTTTTCATGTGGAAAAGTAATTCCCTTTCTATCTTTAGTTAGAGGTTGCGAGGAAAGTATTTGTCCAAAAACATTTTCTGGAAATCCTTCCATTCCAATGCCTTGATCTCATCCTCAGGAATTGTATTTTTAATCAATGTACACCATTTTCCAGCTTCACCCTCCATATGACAAGCTTCTAGAAGTACCGTCTATTGTATAGAACATTTATGGATGGATAAGATGTTCTCAATGGAGTTGAACCATTGTACATTGATTGAGGGATTAGATGATCCATTAAATGTATGAGGCCTTTGTCTAGTGAATATCTCGATTGAGAATTGATCTATCTTGGGGTAGGGGGGTTAAATGTTCCTCTTTATCCATGTTTCTATTCAAAACATGAGTTAATTTAGAGATTATCATGATAAATTTCGTGATTCTTGCTCCCATCGGATTGGGCATCTCATTAGAATAATCGTCACATTGATCTCCACATCAGTTGTTAGCCTAATTCCACCTATTACCAGCCATTGATTAGAATACAAGTAAATTTAGGTGTGTCACATAAAGGTAAATCTGAATAAAAAAATGGATGAATTATAAATTACTTTCATTTCCTTAAATTTTGAATTCATAGGCTTCAAACTATGTTATCCATGATCTACGTCCCAACATATATTCATAGAAGAATCTTTTATTATTCCCATAATGATGGTTCATACTATGATTATGAATTTACCAAATAATATCCCCTTGAAGTTTTGTATCAAAGAGTATAGAAAGGATGATTTTTGTGCACTAGTTCCCATTTGAGTCTAGCTCAAAGCGATGTTTTTGGGTTTTACCCCTCGATACATTTCTGCCAGAGCCTACTATACCTGATCGTATACAGATAGATATGTATTTTATTGATAAATCAATTACTCAATACTAACCAAAATTTAGGGTTGTTTATATTATACTTTGTATTATCCCTAAGTCTTTTACTAGGGTTTTCTAATCATAATCCCAAAAATAATTAATCATATCCTCTCATACCGACTACAACAATTGTTCTCTTTATTACACACTTAAACACAACTTATTACATAAAATATTCAATTAATAAAATATAGAACATTGAGAGGTATAGTGTCTTTGGGGATTAAGAACATTAAATAACAATTTAAAAATTGAAAAGGAACATCTTATTGAAAACTTGTTTTACAAGCCCACATCATTCCTCTGTACTTTACATTGCATGAGATAACCTGAGGAAATGCATAATTAAAGGGTGTTCCATAAATCCTGGTAAGGGAGTAAAAAATGAATAACATCAATAATAAAATACATGTTAGTATATAGTCATATCAATAGAGAATAGGAGAAACACGAACATAAAAGCATGATATAGCATGATTATAATAACTTGGAAATGTGGATACAACATTTAACATGATATTAGCATGATCGAAGGCACATTTAACATAGAGCATGAGGGAAACCTCATTGTACTTGAATTTTCATGAAGAAAGCCTCATTTCTATTAACGTATCATGATACTAATATTTTCCCAATGCATTGGAGAGCTATCAGGCACCCCCTTCTTAATCGTTTAATTTTTGACATAAGTGTTCCACAAGGATAATATAACCTGGATTCATTAGACATCATCATTCATACCAAGATATATGATTGTGAAATTAATGAATGAAACTATATAATAAATAATTAAATGTTCAAAAAGGTTAATACCCTTGATATAGAAATGTCCATGGTATTCACTACACAATGACTTTGGCTTGAAAATCACGGTGCAAATTCGGCAGCATAACAGCGTGACAAAAGAATTCATAAAAATGGTTTATAAGAGAGAAAGGGGTGTCTTGTAACATGTAAATTAAATTTAAATGAGTGAGTTCATATATATACATGTCCCAACATAAGTAAAGAAATTTAGATTCATAATACAAAAAAAATTTATGAATGTAAATGAGGAGAGAAAAATTCCTTAAATAATTTTGGTATGGTAACAGGTATACATGGGAGAAACTGATGAGGGAGAAAAGGGTCACTAATCAATAAAACATAATGAGAGAATTATGGGTAAGGTTCAAAATCATACCCATAATCTTTAATTATATATAAAACGTCATAAAAACATAATGAAATTTGGATAAAAAATGAGAAAGGAAGAAATCCTTTTCTTGGAACTGTGATCCCAAAGGATTAGGAGAGGCTTGAGAGAGTCATATAGAGAGCTTAGAGAACATTGGGAGGATTATAGAGAGAGTTTTTTGTGGGTTGGTAGAGTTAAAAATTCTTTTAGTGAAGAGGAAGTGGGATGTTGGGTGGGTTTATATAGAAAAAGAGATAAAATTCTTCATTATTTAGGTTTTGGACACCTCACATTAAACTAATCAAAACCAATAACCAATACATGGTTTTATCCCATGTTTTTTTCAAAAGGCGAATGGAAAAAATTATTTTATAAGTCCAAAGTCAGACTATATTAAAATATTAGGCTATCTTATGTGGAGGTGAGTAACACTCTCAAGAAAAACATTTTAAAAGGATAAAATGTTTTATAAGTCTTGGAGGGTCCACTAAAAAATTTAAAAATAAATTAAATAAACCTAAAATAAAATTATATTAATGATAATACATATATTGGACAAATATATAATTTAATTTATTTTATTAAATCACTATTTGTTTATTATAATGTCATAAAACACATTGTATATTTAAATAGTATTTAATTTATACATAGAAATTTGACTGTCTCAGAAAATTATGAAAAATTAACCATTGGATAAATTCTCCGTCATAATTCCAAAAATATTTTTCATTTTATCTAAAAAAATTTCTAAATATGTGAATTTTGACTTTCAAAATAAATACAGATATTTATCGATAATTCGTGGGTTTTGACAAAAACGGCTTTCAAACTTTAATAAAAATTACAATTGTATTCATAAAAATTATAAAATAATTTATATTTAAGAAAAATTAATTTATTAATAATAAATTATTTAATTTTTATTTAATTAAAAAATCCATAATTTTTCAAAATAGAATTCTTAATTGAATATTAACTAAAAATACTATTTGTGTTTTAAAAACTATTTACAAAGTAACAATAATATAATGAATATAAATTCTTCATTATATAAAGTAATAATGAACAAAATCGTAGTTCTATTCTATTGTTACATAACCCCTTATAACACTCACATAAGACTGAAGGGTATGGTGTGCGATGGTGACAGTCTTTTGGGGTGGCTCAGATAACATCACTCGGGCGGCACTCTCTATCAACTTCCACATCACCTATAGGCGGTTCAGTTTGAGCTTAATGTGTTGAAGTTCATCTTGGTCTTGGCCAAGATATACTCCCAGTGATGCCACCGCTTTTCCATGCTTCGACAAATGGGCCTCATACTGAGTAATTATACTAGATGAGGACATTACTTCCTCTGTCTAGTTAAATTGGATTTATTAAAGCCCTCTATTTATATTAATCAATTGATCTCTATTCAACAACGATATTAGTAATGGTAACAATTCTTAACAGTATTTTGAAATCCTTAAAACCAAGGAAGTGTATATTTTGTATAACCATTTTATATAAAAAAGACATTTAATTAGATCAAGTGTAATATTCATTAATAAATTTTTATTCATTACAAATATATTGGTGATAATGTTGATTCTATATAAGAATTTAAAAAAGAGAATTGATGGGTTGGAGAATTGAAATGAATCTAGAGGTCTTGAAAGTATACGTTACTTCTTAATCGGAAACTTCTTTTTGTTTGTACCAAAATACATCCTTGGAGGGATTTCAGCACAACGGGAGGATTTACAATCATGGGTAGTGATTGAGGAATCTATTTGGGTAGATATTGTCTAATACTAAGAGGTTTTTTAGGTGTAATGTAGTGGGATAGGTGGTGGCCTTTTATAGGGAAGGAAAATGACCCACTTGGAATTTCTAGATACAAGTTAAGTGTACACAATTTATTACCTAATACAATTCATTCCAAACCAACAAAACTAAAAAATTTAAGGTTTATGGACAAGATATTTCCATCCAATATGTTTTGGACAAGTTAATAGGTCATTTTAGACCCTATGGTAAAATTTTAGTCTTCTATTAAAATTAATTGTGCTTAAGAGTTCCAATTAATTTTAATTACATTCACTAATATTTATTCAAAAAAAGTCAATGTTGGTATTATTTAACATTATAAATTATTGTGATTCCAAATATTGAATCATTTTTTAAAAATTACAAGAAGATAAGTGGGATAAATTAATCTAAAATTTATTCCTCAATCGGTATGACATTGCAGTTTTTTAATGTATAAACATCAAGATGATTTCTGTGTTTTTATAATAACTTTGAATGTGAAATTGATTCCAATGACATAATTTTATTAATTGATAAAAATATTTACTAATTAATCTTAAAAAAATTATAATTGTTATTTCTTCTGAGATATAAATTAGATAAAATAGTGGGATTATACAAAATTTTAATCTTTTTAACTATTAATTAAAAAATGAAATGTTTCAAAAAAATATAAAAAATTCACCCTAACCAAATTATTTAACATTAACTATGTTTATTATAGAGAAATCCTTAAGAATCATATTAATAATAACATTTATTTTTATATGCAATTGGTTCTTATTTTCATTTCTTATTAGATGGTAACCAATGAATTCAAACTATATTTATAAAAAACTATAAACATTTATAATTTTGTTAATACTATTCATAATATCTAACATAACGGATAGGTTATATAAAATTATATTAAATAGTAATAAATCCATAATACATTTTTATTTGGTGAAACTCAATCTTGTGTGTAATATAATCCATTTAAGAAGGTCACTATTGAGTGTAATGCCAAATAACATGGTGTTGCGTGAATTAAAAAAATATAAAATCTATCAAATTTATTTAAATTCGTAATTATATACAAATTTGTCATGATATTATATCACCTTACCCACTTGGTTTCGCTTGTGATACATGCTATCAAATACACTATTTATACTCTAGAAGTTTGAGGTGTTTCATACAAGGCATCGGGTAAAACATAAAATCCAAAAGGAATCAAGTATTTGTCCTCTTCTTGGAATCTGCATGGCATCATGTAAATTCTTTGTTACAATGTTATCAGGGTGTGTTATCATCTTCTCCACACATCATACACACACCCCACAAGAATTAATCATACCATGACGACCACCTGTCCTGTATACACATACCAATACTCCAAATGCAAATATGTAAATTCATATCCAGATAACAACAATAGAACACATCTTGAGAAATATGGCATCACCATATATATCAACATGTTAATAAAATATTATCATGGAATCAAGAAATCTCATAAATCTCATAGAAACAAAACATAATATACCATGGGATACAAATACCCCCACAAGTAATCACAAATCAAGAATGATATCATGTAATTCAAAATAGAAATTAAATATAGATACATGTGTAAAAAAGATCCCAAAATTATAAAGAACTTTGTAACTCAAATTCATCATCATCATTGATAAGGATAATCATCCCTGTGTTGTTTGATACACCTCCTCACAACGTAATCATCATATTGATCGACTCATCAATGATTGATGTTTGTAAAAGTTTCCCTGAAAAAATAGCCATTATTTTTTCTCTAAAAGAAATTAAATATCACATGTGATGATAAAATCTCTCTCCTAGATAATTTCATAATTATAATTTTATAATTATCATTTGATAATTTCTCTGAAATTAACCTTTAATAATTAAACTTTTATAATTTATCTTAAATTATCCTTTAATATCTACATTTTTATAATTTTTAATTAATCATCCTTTTATATTTATATTTGGATAATTTATCTTCAATTATCCCTTATAATTGTATTTTGATTATTTTTTTACAAATTATATGTTCATGGTTGTATTTGATATTTTTAAACCTAAATTAACAAATAAATTTTTTTTAATAATTATATTTTGATAATACATGGAATTATCCTGTGATAATTTTGAGAAATTTGCCACGTGATAATTACATCATAATTATCAATAACAAATTGAAAAAAATTCTATCAATAATTTTATGAAATTATACCTTCATAATTTTTAATTTTCTTTTGATAATTTGATGAAATTACCATTTTATAATTTTTCATTATACTTACATTCCAACAATCATGCACATTTACTCTTTGATAATTCCTTGTAATTATCATCTAATAATTCAAAACAATTATCTTTCGATAAAATTCCAATATTTATCATTCTATAATTTAATAACTCATCCATTGATAATTTTATTTAAAATTATCAGTTGATAATATTGTGGGATTAACACTTCCAATTTGATGAAATTATCATTTGATAATTATGATAATTATCTTATAATAAATTGTAGATAATTATAGGTGATAGTAATTTTTCTTTAAAAAATGATTTTTTTTAAATATTGATAAACATATTTGGATAATTAAAATTCTATTTTCATTATCATAAGTATATATTCATAATCTTATTAAAATTATGTTTGTTAATTTTAATATTAACTTTTTGTTTGAACTTTTCTTTTTTTCTTGTTTTGGTTTTGTAATCATGTTTGTGAAGAATAGAAGAAAAAAATAAAACCAAATAGAATAAAATATAAACATGTTTCATCTTGTGCACCATTGGAGGAGAACTGGTTGTTGCCACATCAGGGAGATTGGATCCGAGAATGATGGGTGTTTGACTGGGTATACTTAGAGAACTATTAGGGTTACTCAAACTCTATCAAATCAACCAAGAACCACCCCTTGATGGGTCATCTCATTAAAAGAAAATGTTTGACTGTTTGGTATCTCACAAAATCAAAAAATTGAAACAATCAATTAAGTATGATTTTCAATCAAATTTTTAGGAAAAAGATTTTAGTTTAACACACTAAGGGGGCACATAAATTTTGTTTGCAAATGCGTTGAATCAGAAGTTTTTAATCACTGTATTAGCATGTAAATGGTGGCCATAGATTAATATTTATGTAAAATAAATAGTAACGGATTTTTTTAATAGATTAATAAAATTAATTATTTAACATAAATTTAAAATTACATCATCTACTCATTGCACTGAAAATATATAACTTTACAAGGGTACCCCCCTATTTCATACCCAATGGATGACTTATATTTAACCTAGGATGCACCGTTTCAGAGATAATAATTAATTATTATTTAAAAACCAGATTAAATAATTAGTTAAATGTAAAAAGAATCATTTCATGAGGGAGGTATACAAACACATTAAACATACAAATATTATACCCCACCTTGGGTAAACATCACATTTAGGACATAACAGTGATATCATATTTTTCATATGACGTACCAATGGAGAGATATTAAATTTTTTTAGATTAATATATTGAATATTATTTAGTAAAATAGTCTCATGAGTGGGGCATCCAAACATCCAAATCCTTCATATTTTATACCCATCCTAGAGTAAGAACCTCATTTCGGACATAATGGTGGAGTATGAATTCCCATATGATGCACTTTTTTGGATTTTTTCAATTATATTAAAAAAATGTGCATACTTAATTTAACATATAATATATTATTATTATTTCTTCATCAATGATTTACAAGCCTCAGAATCGCATAACGGCTTGGTGCCTTTCTCTGGAAATTTTCAATATAATATTTCATAGTGTTAACTGAGATTTTACTCATCTTACAAGATTTTAACACATTTAATATTATTTTTCATTGATAAATCATTATTTCACATAGGAGACATATAATTTATCATAAATACAACTTTTATTCTCTTTGTAAAAATAATGTTGTCACACATTTAATCTAGAGAAGATAGATAAATAATTTTTTATATAAAGCATCTGGATTATGTTAAATGATGTTTTATTACATATTATGATGGTAGTACCTTAAATAATCAATTATCACATGTTCAAGTTTTGTATCTAAAGAAATAAGTGCTCAGATATTAGTTCACTATGATAAAATGTATTTAAATTGTATTTTATAAATCATTTTACTTGATAAATTAGGAATAGTAATCTATATAATTGAATCATTTTATGTATACTTTTTACATCATTATTGTATATGTAGATATCTAGATGATTTTACATGACATTCCAATTGTCTTATATAAAGATAAGTCCTTTATAACATGGTAATGGTAACTTATCTATATGGATTATGGTGTAAATATACTATTTGAGATATTTTGATTATTAAATAAAAAATTAACTATTATATATATATTTAAATTATAAAATAAATTTTGTTTCCCCATAATAATTGGAATTGAAATTATACATAACATGACCTTTATGGTAGAACATGGAATTCTTCCAATACCTATAACTTATATTTTTCTTGTTGGGTTAGTATTTTTTGGGTTTTAATCCTTTATACCTATCATGTTATGAGTGAATATCTTTAGTTCTATTATAATATATAGATTCTTTGGTATTTTGTGTTATCCATATTTATATATTAGTTTTTGAATGTAATTTTGGGCTTGTTCAAGAGAAAATCCCATTGATGCCAACTCCTTTTCATGCTCCGAAAAATGTTCCTTGTATGGAGCAATTATACTATATTAGGCTGTCACTTCCTTTTTCTGAACAAATTTTGATTTTTTTAATCCCTATATTTATACTAATCAATTGATAACTATTGAACGACTATATTGGAAATGGTAACAATTCATAATGGTATTTTGAAATCCATAAAACCATGGATGTTCCTATTTTATATATCCATTTTACATAATAATACATTTAATTAGATCAAGATAAATTTTCATTAATAAAGGATTGGGTCATTACAATCGTCTCCCTTAAGAAATATTACCCTTGAAATTTCTTTTTCCCACAATAAAACAGATGCGGGTAACACTTCTTCATCACTTCCGTCGATTTCCCTGATTCTTCTTCAAACATTTGGTTTTTCCACAACCCCATGATGAGGGGAATTGTCTTATTTAGTAGAAATTTTTCCATAAGATCTATGATCTTCACCAGCTTATCTTGATAAGAGAGGTCATTCTCTAATGGTACCACCTATGCATTGAGTACATATGATGGGTTAGGTATGTCTTTTCTGAAGAGTGATACATGCAATATATCATGTACTTGAGATAGGTTCAGTGGGAGTGCTAGTTGATTGGCCACTACTCCAAAGAGATCAAGAATATGAAAAATTAATGATGTAACTTGGACTAAGCTTTTCATTCATCCCAAATCTCATAACTATCTTCCATGGTGATATGCGAATGAAAACCATGTTTCTGACATTAAAACTCTAGGTCTCTTTGATGATTATCAACATAGATCTTTTAATGACTCTGGGAAGCTTTAATGTGTAGGTGGATAGTCTCATCCTTCTCCAAAATTTCATGGACCATTTCTGGACCAAGGAATTTTCACCCCCAACTACATTCCAACATTTCGGTGTTCTGCACCTCTTCACATAAAGGGATTCATAAGGACCCATTTGGATGCTTGAGTGGAAACTGTTTTTGAAAGAGAACTCAACTAGAGGAAGATGTTGATCCCATCCTCCTTTGAGGTCCATTGAGCTTCCTCTCAACATTTCTTCAAGTTTTTAGATAGTACACTCCGATTACCCATCAGTTTGAGGATGAAAAGTCATACTTTATTTCCACTCAGTATCCAGAGCATGTGGAAGAATCCTACAGAACATTGAGGTGAATCTTTTATCTTGATCAGATATAATAGATAATGGTACTCCATGCAGTCTTACCACATCCCTAATGTATATCCATTCCAGTTGATCTAAGGAAAAATACTCTTAAATTTCAATTAATTAGACTGTCTTTGAAAGATGATCCACAACAACCCCGATAGTATTGTTTACAAGTGATGTCTTTGGAAATCTGATGAAAAAAAACATGGTGATGTTATCCCATGTATATCCTGGTATAGGTAATGGTTTCATCATCGCCTTAGACTTCTGCCTCTCATCCCCATTTTCTGAAATTCTAGGAACATTGATGTCTACTCAGTAATCACCTTTTTTATGTTATCCCATTAATTATTCTCTCGAGGATATATATACATATTTGTGTTTCGTTAGTGAATGGAGAAATTTTAACTTTATTCATCATCCAATTTTTTTTCTTTAACTCTATATTTTATAGAACACATAGTCTTAACCCAAATACCACAGTTCCTTCTTCATTAACATTGAACTCTGAATATTTCCCTTTTCTGTTAGTTTCCACATTATTCTGAATTCCCATATCATCTTTTGGAGCATCCTTTAACCATTCCCAAAAATATGGTTGAGCTATCATTTGTGAAAGGATTGATGATGTTCCCTTATTTATGATTCTCATGTCTGTCATCATCAAATATAAGAAGATTGGATAATTTTCAATTCTCATCAATTATATAATTGTTGTGTCCTTTATACTTAGAGAATCTTCCACTCTATTCATTTTACCAGGGTGGTAATGGATTGATCAGTCATACTCTTTGATCAGCTCTAACTATCATCATTGGGTCAAAGTCAACTCTTTTTGTGTGAATAAATACTTGAGGAATTTGTGATCCGTATATATTTTAAACATCTCCCCAAAGAGGTAATGTCACCAAATTTTTAAATCAAATATTATTGCAGCCAACTCTAGATCATATGTTGTGTTGTTTTTCTCATGAACTTTCAATTGCCTTGAATCATAGGCAATGAATTTATCATTTTTCATTGACACACAGCCCAATCCCTTCTTTAAAGCATCACTAAATACCACAAAAAGTTCCCCACTTGTGGGTAATGTGAGAACAGGCACAATGGTAGGCCTCCTTTTCAAATCCTTAATGATTTCTTCGCATTCACTACTCCAAGAAATGTTTACCACCTTCTGAGTTATCTTGGTATGAGAGTTTTACATTTGTGGGAAATTACTCACAAATCGATGATAATATCTAGCTAACCCCAAAAAGCTATAGATATCATTCAACATTGGTTTCCTCGACCTTCCCTCAATTGCACCTTTATTGTAGGGATCCACTGATATACCATTGCTTGTGATGATATGACCCAAGAACGCAACCTCCTTCAACTAGAACTCATGCGTGTTGTACTTTGAATAGATTTTCTCCTTCCTCAAGGACTCTAGTATAGTTCTTAGATTCTCCTCTTGCTCCTCCATAGTTTTGGAGTATATTAGAATATCATTCATAGAGGCTACCACAAATTTGTCAAGGTAATATATAAACACATTTTTCATCAAGTTTGTGAAGATTTCATGATAATTAGTGAGTCCTAAAGGAATTAATATTAAATCATAGTTCCCATACCTTGTACAAAAAGAATTCTTGGGAATATCCTCCATCTTCAACCTTACTTGGTAATATCCCAACTGAAAACCCACCTTAGAGAAGTATTGTTCTCCAAAAAGTTGATCAAACTTGTCATCAATTAAAGGTAGAGGATACTTGTTCTTTATCATTATTTTTTTGAGCTCATGATAATCAATGAAAATGTTCATTGACACATCCTTCTTCTTGATGAAGAGGATTGGATCACCCCATGGTGAATCAGTTGGGTGTATAAACCCTTTTATCCAGATTCTTCTTTAGTTGTTTCTTTATCTCTTCATGCTCTAAAAACCTAATATATATTGATTCATGGATATTGGAAATGCCCCCAGTATAAGATCAATTTATAATTCAACATCCCTTATAGGAGGAAGACTTGGAAATTCATCATGAAAAACTTCAGCGAATTCCATCAAAATAGGTATTTATTCAGAGATGGTTTCTTCCTTGGACTCAATCATCTATGCCAGATACACAATCTCATAGGAAAGTAGTATCCACGCATGAGATGATGGTACTAAGGAAGATTCATCCTCTTCCTTTCACTTTTATAGAATTGTGGGTTGATTCTTCATATGGAGAGTGATTTCCCTCTCACATCAATTTATGTTGACTCTATATAAGGAATGCCAATACATGCCAATAATTGCCTCAAATTCCACAAAAAGGGAGTATAATGAGGTTCACCGGGATTTTTAGTCCAAAAATTATTATAGGGGAGGAGTTATATTCATGGGATTCAATTATTGCCTCATTATTCATATGCACCAACATATTTAAATCCATTATTTGTGGTGGTCTTGGAATTGTTCAACTAAACATTCAAGACATAAAAGAATGAATATAACTAGAATCAAAAAGTAAATTCACTATTTTTGAATGAATAATTAGCCTACATATCACAACATCATTATTAGGGTTCACTTTGGTTGTAGTGAATGAAAAAACTCACCCTTGCTGCCTTAGAGGTTTTTGGTTGCCTCCAAAAAACCTTGGCTTAGATAACTAGTTTGCGAAGTGCCATATTTCTTTGTAGTTGAAGCAACGAACAACGCGCTGAGGGTCAAACAGAGTTTTGTTATACTCTATCTCAACCATGGGTTTTTTATGTCCACAGTTAATGGCTAGGTGGCCTTATCTTCCATAACTAAAGCATTTCCTCATCACCTTTAGGAAATTTTTGTCGTACTTCTTTCTGCACCCTTGGGAATTGGGGTGCAGGATTCTCATAGCACCATTGGATTTATCTATTGGACTGCCAAAATTATATTCCACCATACAAATCATATCCCCATGATACCCTTGAGATTCACCAATCTATATTTCGACTTTAAAGGCACATCAAACAATTTTCTCATAGTTCTTGATGTCATGGATCGATATGGATTTCTGTAGGAAAGGTGTTAGCCCACCAAAGAATAAGTCAACCTTGTATTTGGGGGGTAATGGAAATGATTGAGGCACACTGTGCAATCCTTGAAATGTTTTTCCCATAGTATCCATTAGGTTTGTTGTATTTTTTTCATGTGGTAAAGGAATTCCCTTTCTATATTTAGTCAGAGGTTACGAGGAAAGTATTTGTCCAAAAACATTTCTTGGGAATCCTTCCATTCCAATGCCTTGATCTCCTCCTCAGGCATTGTATTTTTAATCAATGTCCACCATTGGCTAGCTTCACCCTCCATACGACAAGCATCTAGAAGTACCTTCTCTTGTATAGAACATTTATGTATGGATAAGATGTTCTCAACGGAGTTGAACCATTGTACATTGATTGAGGGATTAGATGATCCATTAAATGTATGAGGCCTTTGTCTAGTGAATATCTCGATTGTGAATTGATCTATCTTGGGGGAGGGGGGTTAAATGTTCCTATTTATCCATGTTTCTATTAAAAACATGAGTTAATATAGAGATTATCAGGATAAAGTTTGTGATTCTTGCTCACATAGGATTGGGCATCTCATTAGAACAATCGTCACATTGATCTTCACATCAGTTTTTAGCCTAATTCCACCTATTACCGGCCATTGATTTGAATAAAAGGAAATTTAGGGGTGTCACATAAAGGAAAATCTAAAGAAAAGAATGGATTACTTATAAATTACTTTCATTTCCTTAAATTTTTTATTCATAGGCTTCAAACTATATTATCCATGATCTATGAACCAACATATATTCTTAGAAGCATCTTTTATTATTCCCATAATGATGGTTCATACTATGATTATGAATTTACCCAAGAATATCCCCTTGGATTTTTGTATCAAAGAGTGCAGCAAGGCCAATTTTTGTGCACTAGTTCCCATTTGAGTCTAGCTCAAAGCGGTGTTTTTGGGTTTTACCCCTAGATACATTTCTTCCAAAGCCTCCTATACCTTACCGTATCCAGATAGGGATGTATTTTATTGATAAACCAATTACTCAATACTAACCAAAATTTAGGGTTTTTTATATTATACTTATTATTATCCCTAAGTCTTTTACACGGGTTTTCTAATCATAATCCCAAAATTAATTAATCATATCCTCTCATACCAACTACAATAATCATTCTCTTTATTACACACTTAAACACAACTTATTACATAAAATATTCACTTAATAAAATATAAAACATTGAGAGGTATAGTGTCTTTGGGGATTAGGAACATTACATAACAATTTAATACTTGAAAAGAAACATCTTATTGACAAATTCTTTTACAATCCCACATCATCCCTCTGTACTTAACATTGCATGCGATAACCTGAGGAAATGCATAATAAAAGGGTGTTCTATAAATCCCGGTAAGGGAGTAAAAAACGAATAACATTAATAATAAAATACTTGTTAGGCTATAGTCATATAAATAGAGAATAGGAGAAACACAAACAAAAAGGCATGATATAGCATGATTATAATAACTTGGAAATGTGGATACAACATTAACATGATATTAGCATGATTGAAGGTAAATTTAACATTGAGCATGAGGGAAACCTCCTTGTACTTGAATTTGAAGGAGGAAAACCTCATTTCCATTTCCGTGTCATGATACTAATATTTTCCCAATGCATTGGAGAGCTATCAGGCACCCCCTTCTTAATCATTTAATTTCTGGCATAAGTGTGCCAAAAGGATAATATAACCTGGATTCAATAGACATCATCATTTATTCCAAGATAAAGGATTGTGAAATTAATGAATGTGACTCTATAATAAATAATTAAATGTTCATAAAGGTTAATACCCTCGATATAGAAATGGACATGGTATTCACTACACAATGACTTTGTCTTGAAAATCACGGTGCAAATTCGGCAGCATAACAGAGTGACAAAAGAATTCATAAAAATGGTTGACAAGAGATAAAGGGGTGTCTTGTAACATGTAAATTAAATTTAAAGGAGTGAGTTAATATATATACATGTCCCAACATAAGTAAAGGAATTTAGATTCATAATACAAAAGCATTTCTTGAATGTAAATGAGGAGAGAAAAATTCCTTAAAGAATTTTGGTATGGAAACAGGTATACATGGGAGAAACTGATGAGGGAGAAAAGGGTCACTCATCATTAAAACATAATGAGATAATTATGGGTGAGGTTCAAAATCATACCCCATAATCTTTAATTTAATATAAAAGGTCATAAAAACATAATGAAATTTGGACAAAAAATGAAAAAGGAAGAAATCCTTTTCTTGGAACTCTGATCCCAAAGGATTAGGAGGGGCTTGAGAGAGTCATCTAGAGAGCTTAGGGAACATTGGGAGGATTATAGAGAGAGTTTTTTGTGGGTTGGTAGAGTTACAAATAATTTTATTGAATAGGAAGTGGGATCTTGGTTGAGTTTATATAGAAAAAGAGATAAAATTCTTCATTATTTAGGTTTTGGACACCTCACATTAAACTAATCAAAAAAAATAACCAATACATGGTCTTATACCATGTTTTTTGCCAAAGGGGAATGGAAAAAAGTTATTTTATAATGCCAAATGCCGAACATATTAAAATATTAGGCTTGTTTATGTGGAGTTGAGTAACACTCTCAAGAAAAACAATTTAAAATGATAAAATGTTTTATAAGTCTTGGAGGGTCCCCTAAAAAATTTCAAAATAAATTAAATAAACCTAAAATAACATTATATTAATTATTATATATATATTGGCCAAATATCACATTTAATTTAATTTATTAAATCACTATTTGTTTATTATAATGTCATAAAACACATTGTATAATTAAATAGTATTTAATTTTTACCTAGAAATTTGGTTGTCTTAGAAAATTATGAAAAATTAACCATTGGATAAATTCTCCATCATAATTCTGAAAATATTTTTCATTTTATCTAAAAAAGTTTCTAAATATGTGAATTATGACTTTTAAAATAAATACAAATATTTATCGATAATTTGTGGGTTTTGAAAAAAAAAGGCTTTCAAACTTTAATAAAAATTACAATTGTATTCATAAAAATTATAAAATCATTTATATTTAATAAAAATTAATTTATTAATAATACATTATTTAATTTTTATTTAATTAAAAAATCAATTAATTCTTCAAAATATATTTTTTAATGGAATATTAACTAAAAATACTATTTGTGCTTTAAAAACTATTTACAAAGTAACAATAATATAATGAATATAAATTCTTCATTATATAAAGTAATAATGAACAAAATCATAGTTCTATTCTATTGTTACATAACCCCTTATAACACTCACATAAGACTGAAGGGTCTGGTGTGTGATGGTGACAATCTTTTGGGGTGGCTTAGATAACATCGCTCGGGCGGTACTCACTATCAACTTCCAAATAACCTATAGGTGGTTCAGTTTGAGCTTAATGTGTTGAATTTCATCTTGGTCTTGGTCAAGATATGATCCCAATGATGCCACCTCTTTTCCATGCTTCGACAAATGTGCCTCATACTGAGTAATTATACTAGATGAGGACATTACTTCCTCTGTCTGGTTAAATTGGATTTGTTAAAGCCCTCTATTTATATTAATCAATTGATCACTATTCAACAACTATATTAGTAATGGTAACAATTCTTAACAGTATTTTGAAATCCTTAAAACCAAGGATGTTTATATTTTATATAACTTTTTTATATAAAAAAGACATTTAATTAGATCAAGGGTAATATTCATTAATAAATTTTTAGTCATTACATGTATATTGGTGATACTATTGATTCTATATAAGAATTTAAAAAAGTGAATTGATGGGTTGGAGAATTGAAATGAATCTAGAGGTCTTGAAAGTAGACGTTAAATCTTAATCGACAACTTCTTTTTGTTTGTACCAAAATGCATCCTTAGAGGGATTTCAGCACAACGGGAGGATTTACGCTCATGGGTAGTGATTGAGGAATCTATTTGGGTAGATATTGTCTAATACTAAGAGGTTTTGTAGGTGTAATGTAGTGGGATTTGTGGTTTCCTTTTATGGGGATGGAAAATGAGCACTTAGAATTTCTAGAAACAAGTTAAGTGTACACAATTTATTACCTAATAAAATTCATTCCAAACCAACAAAACTAAATAATTGAAGGTTTATGGACAAGATATTTCCATCCAATATGTTTTGGACAAGTTAATAGGTCATTTCGGACCCTATGGTAAAATTTTAGTCTTTTATTAAACTTAATTGTGCTTAAAAATTCCAATTAATTTTAATTACATTCACTAATATATTTTTTTTAAAAACAATGTTGGTATTATTTAACAATATAAATTATTATGATTCCAAATATCGAATCATTTTTTAAAAATTCCAAGAAGATAAGCGGGTTAAATTAATCAAAAATTCATTCTCCAATCGGTATGACATTGTAGGTTTTTAATGTAAAAACATCTGGATGATTTCTATGTTTTTATAATAACTTTGAAAGTGAAATTGATTCCAATGACATAATTTTTATTAATTGATAAAAATATTTACTAATTAATCTTAAAAAAATTATAATTTAAATTTCTCCTGATATATAAAATAGATAAAATAGTGGGATTATACAAAATTTTAATCTTTTTAACTATTCATTAAAAATCGAAATGTTTCAAAAAAATATAAAATATTCACCCTAACCAAATTATTTAACATTAACTATGTTTATTAGAGAAAAATTCATTTGAATTATATTAATAATAACATTTATTTTTATATGAAATTGTTTCTTATTTTCATTTCTTATTAGTTGGTAACCAATGAATTCATACTATATTCATAAAAAAACTATAAAAATTCATAATTTTGTTAATAATATTCATAACCTCTAACATAACGGATAGGTTATATCAAATTATATTAAATATTAATAAATCCATAATACATTTTTATTTGGTGAAACTAGATCTTGTGTGTAACACAATCCATTGAAGAAGGTCACTCTTGAGTGTAATGCCTAATAACATGGTGTTGTGTGAGTTAAAAAAATATAAAATCTGTAAAATTTATTTAAATTCGTAATTATATACAAATTTGTCATGATATTATATCACCTTACACACTTTGTTTTGCTTGTGATACATGCTATTAAATATACTATTTATACTCTAGAATTTTGAGGTGTTTCATACAAGGCATCGAGTAAAACATGAAATCCAAAAGGAATCAAGTATTGGTCCTCTTCTTGGAATCTACATGGAATCATGTAAATACTTTGTTACAATGTTATCAGGGTGTTTTGTCATCTTCGCCACACATCATACACACACCCCGCAATAATTAATCATACCATGATGACCACCTATCATGTATACACATACCATTACTCCAAATGAAAATATGTAAAGTCATAGCCTAATAACAACAATAGAACACATCTTGAGAAATATGGAATCACCATATATATTAACATGTTAATAAAATATTATCATGGAATCAATAAATCTCATAAATCTTATAGAAACAAAACATAATATACCATGGGATAAAAATACCACCACAAGTAATCACAAATCAAGAACAATATCATGTAATTTAAAATAGAAATTAAATATACAGGCATGTGTAAAAAATATCCCAAAATTATAAGGAACTTTGTAACTCAAATTCATTATCAACAGTGATAAGGATAATCAGTCCTGTGTTGTTTGATACACCACCTCACAATGTATTATCATATTGATCGACTCATCAATGATTGATGTTTGTAAAAGGTTCCCTGAAAAAACAGCCATTATTGTTTCTCTAAAAGAATTTAAATATCACATGTGATGATAAAATATCTCTCCTAGATAATTTCAAAATTATCAATTTAGAATTATCATTTGATAATTTCTCTAAAATTATCATTTAATAATTAAATTTTGATAATTTATCTTAAATTATCCTTTAATAACTACAATTTAATAATTTTTAATTATTTATCCTTTTATAATTATATTTGGTTAATTTATCTTCAATTATCCCTTATAATTTTCTGTTGATTATTTTTTTACAAATTATCTGTTCATAGTTGTATTTGATATTTTTAACCCTTAATTACCACATATTTTTTTTAATAATTATATTTTTATAATACATGGAATTATCCTGTGATAATTTTGAGAAACATGTCATGTGATAATTACATCGTAATTATCAATAACAAATTGAAAAAAAATTCTATCAATAATTTAATGAAATTATACCTTCATAATTTGTAATTGTCTTTTGATAATTTGACAAAATTAACATTTTATAATTTTTCATTATACATTCATTCCAACAATCATGCACATTTACTCTTTGATAATTCATTGTAATTATCATCTAATAATTCAAAACAATTATCTTTCGATAAAATTCCAATATTTATCATTTTATAATTTAATAACTCATCCATTGATAATTTTATATAAAATTATCATTTGATAATATTGTGGGATTACCACTTGCAATTTGATGAAATTATCATTTTATGATTATGATATTTGTCTTATAATAAATTGTAGAGAATTATAGGTGATAATAATTTTTCTTAAAAAAACTAATTGTTTTTAAATATTGATAAACATATTTGGATAATTAAAATTATATTTTCATTATCATATGTATAGATTCATAATCTGATTAAAATTATGTATGTTAATTTTAATATTAACTTTTTGTTTGAACTTTTCTTTTTTTATTTTTCTGGTTTTTTAATCATGTTTGTGAAGAATAGAAGAAAAAAATAAAACCAAATAGAAAAAAATAAAAACATGTTTCATCTTGTGCACCATTGGAGGAGAAGTGCTTGTTTCCACATCGGGGAGATTGGATCAGAGAATGATGGGTGTTTGACCGGGTATACTTAGAGAACTATCAGGGTTACTCGAACTCTATCAAATCAACCAAGAACCACCCCTTGATGGGTCATCTCATTAGAATAAAATGTTTAACTATTTGGTATCTCACAAAATCAAAAAATTGAAACAATCAATTAAATCTGATTTTCAGTCAAATTTTTTGTATAAAGATTTTAGTTTAACACACTAAGGGGCACATAATTTTTTGTTTGAAAATTCATTGAATCTGAAGTTTTTAATAAATGTATTAGCATGTAAATTGTGTCCACAGATTAATATTTATGTAAAATCAATTGTAACCGATTTTTTAATAGATTAATAAAATTAATTATCTAACATAAATTTCAAATTACATCATCTAATCATTGCACTTAAAATATATAACTTTAAAAGGGTAACCCCCCCCCTAATTTCATACACAATGGATGACTTATGTTTATCCTAGGATGCACCATTTGAGAGATAATAATTATTTATTATTTAAAAACTAGATTAAATAATTAATTAAATATAAAAAGAATCATTTCATCCGGGAGGTATACAAACACATTAGACATACAAATGTTATACCCCACCTTGGGTAAACACCACATTTAGGACGTAACAACGATATCATATTTTTCATATGACGTACCAATGGAGGGTTATTAAAAAATTTTAGATTAATATATTAAATATTATTTAATAAAATAGTCTCATGAGTGGGGAATCCAAACATCCAAATCCTTCGGATTTTATACCCATCCTAGAGTAAAAACCTTATTTCAGACATAATGGTGGAATATGAATTCCCATACGATGCACTTTTTTGGATTTTTTCATTAATATTAAAAAATCTACATACTTAATTTAATATATAATATATTATTATTATTTCTTCATCAATGATTTAGAAGCCTCAGAATCTCATACCGGCTCGGTGCCTTTCTCTGGAAATTTTCAATAAAATATTTCATAGTGTTAACTGAGATTTTACTCATCTTACAACTTTTAACACATTTTGTATTATTTTTCATTAGTAAATCATTATTTCACATAGGAAACTTATAATTTATCATAAAGACAACTTTTATTCTCTTTGTAAAAATAATGTTGTTACACATTTAATATAGGGAAAATAGATAAATAATTTTTTATATAAAGTATCTCGATTAAGTTAAATGATGTTTTATTTCATATTATGATGGTAGTACCTTAAATAATCAATTATCACATGTTCAAGTTTTGTATCTAAAGATGTATGTTCTCTGACATTAGTTCACTATGATCAAATGTATTTAAATTGTATTTTATAAATCATTTTACTTGACAAATTAGGAATAGTAATCTATATAATCGAATCCTTGTATATAGACTTTTTACATCATGATTGTATATGTAGATATCTACATGATGTTACATGACATTCCAATTGTCTTATATAAAGACTAGTCCTTTACAACATGGTAATGGTATCTTATCTTTATGTATTATGGTGTAAATATACTATTTTAAATATTTTGATTATTAAATAAAAAAGTAACAATTAAATATATATTTAAATTATAAAATAAATTGTGTTTCCCTATAATAATTGTAATTGAAATTATATATAATAGGACCTTTATAGTAGAACATGGAATTCTTCTAATACCTATAACATATATTTTTCTAGTTGGGTTAGTATTTTTTGGGTTTTAATCCTTTATACCTATCATGTTATGAGTGAATATCTTTAGTTATATTATAATATAGTGATTCTTTGGGATTTTGTGTTATCCTTAGTTATATATTAGTTTTTGAATGCAATTTTAGGTTTTTGTTTGGAATTGTTGATATATTCCTCCACAATAGCCTCAAGATGAGTGTTAGGAATCAAGTGATTAAAATGATCCTTGAGTTGAAGGACCTAACCACCAGTAGTGAAACCAGTAGAACCTCTATTAATTCCCTCTATTTTTTCTCAAAAAGGTTACTATTAATTACCTTTAGTTGGTTCTTTTTTGACTGGTGTGGTATATGAATGGAGTTACATATCATTCATTAACTATTCTAGATTTGGTATGAAGTTTCTGAGAGCAGAATCCACTTCCATTTTTAGGTGATCGAGGCCCCTGTGGTAATGATTATTTTTTATAGGTCACATTAACAATCATTGATCATTTAAAGATTCTTATAGAGATTATTATTAAAATATCCACATACATTCTCTATGAATATTCCAGGAATTTGGGGTATGATTATTAAATGTTCAGAACTTGGAGACAACATATAATGATTTTCAGTGTAGTTTCTATGATTTCTTCAACCTAGAGATGTTGAGAGTAAAATTATATTGGGAGTTAGTTGACCTCTATATGGGTTATATATACGTCATGGTCATCAAATATCTTATTATTGAGATCTATGATTCCATAATGTCTCTTTATAGTTATAAATTGACTATAGATAGGTAATTTGGATATGGGATTTGGGAGGCCATCAATTATCATGTGAACATTTTATGTTTGATCAATATATCAGAAATAGTAAACCAATAAATTATCTCTAAGAATAACCAATTAGATGTTGGTGGTGTGTTTAATTGTGACTCAGTACTAGGTCATGGTGGAAGATCTTCATGTGGTAGGATTACTTATTTTTAGATTCCTCATGGGGGTTGCAGTATTTAGAGTGTGCACATTTGTGGCCAGGTGATACGCCATTAGAGTGTGTATTTAGGTGACATGAAGAATTAGAGTGATAGAGACCAAATTTAGTTATGATCCTATGGAAGAGTGTATCATCTCTATTGGATTTTTCATACCATCCCACCTACAATTAGTGGTAGAGGGTCTCAAATAGCTCCAAGTTCCAAAGTTTTATCCAAAGCTCCTTGTCATTAAGGGATATGGAGTACTACCGGTCATTCAGGTTCAGAAGGGGGATAATGTCGTAGATGAGAGACTACTAAAATATTGTACCAATAGTGACTACCTACTTTTTGTATTCAGTTTGTAGCTTAGGGTGACAGATTATGCTGAATATATGCAATATAGTACACACCCATCTAAAAGACTATCTATCCATAAATATTTTATGGTACAATTTTAGTATCACCGATATTAATATTTTATTTAATTCATTCTGAAACATCACATTCGTTTATATCTACTATTTTAGTGAGTATCCATGCTCATGAGATCAAACACATTAGTGGAATGATGTATATTAATAACCCATTAGGTGTTTGATCAGATGGTGTGTCCCTATATAATGATTTTCCCTATATGACAGGTAGTTATCATTCTTTCTTGAATTATATCATCTTCAATATGAAATTTTTTGATGTAATTATTATTAATGACAAATTAGTTAACTTTTATACCTATAATTTTTTTTCATTTACCGGTATCCTTATCATAAACCGAGTGAGAAATCTATATTCATAAATTTGCATTGTATATTCAGGAATGATCATTTTTTTTCTTTTGGATCATCCCCCATTAAGAGTGCCAATCCAAATTTGTAACATTTTTTAAGTGAACATAGAACATGTCGGAAAGATTTTCCACCATTTTTTTATCATTTAATTGATGTCTTTCTTGATAAATCACTTATTTTACCTCATAATAGATATGTGTAACTAATCATTTATCTTTTATCAAGAGTATTACCAGTGTCTATTTCATAATGCAGGATTACTCTTATATTGATTTATTAACACAACATAATGTTGATGGACCAGGAAGAAAAAGTGTTTATATGACACATTACCTCACCTTAGGGTTCACCAATAATTATTTTCAGTGAATTCACATGGGAATATCATGATTTATGTGAATTAAAAATGATTTAATTATCCTACTATTATGAAATATTCCCACTTCCTTGTCTATATGATCTCTTCAAAAAAACCTGATAAGATAGGTTCTTCTAAAATATAGACAAAAGATCATGCAGTAATCAAGTATGAGTTTTTCCTTTGGATATACCATGTACTACTCTTTCACACAGAAATAAAATATA
Source organism: Viscum album (assembly GCA_963277665.1). Classification (NCBI taxonomy): domain Eukaryota; kingdom Viridiplantae; phylum Streptophyta; class Magnoliopsida; order Santalales; family Viscaceae; genus Viscum; species Viscum album. Next base: position 1,211,017,796 of record OY728131.1, on the reverse strand, counting down.
TGAATTTTTTTTAATTTTTCTCTATCACAAAATCATGATAGTAGTGATTATTCATTTGATTAATCTAGGTTTTCACCCATAAATAGAATCCTTTGTATTAGTTCCTTTTTGTTATGAAATCATAGTGTATTCTCAAACTCTTCATGATCATTTCGAACAATATGAATTTATATAAAGTAGATAGAGAAAACTTTTGTTTTATGGTAATATCACAGAATTAATTTTCAAGAATGGCATTGTTCAATTCCTTGGTAATACCATTTGGTTGTATAGGTTATAAGTAGATCTAGAGAAGGTGAGATATATAGTTTTCAAATAGAAACCCAAGAAAAACATTTTTATTCAATGTTTCTTAGTGCCAACTAGATATTATTACTATTTCCTTAAGGATTTTATATTCATAAATACACATCTTATAGTGTATGATTGTTTCTATTTGAGGCTACAAGTGTATGCTTTTCTGAAACATGATCTCTTATTAGAAGATGTTTTTTATTCAATACATTATTTTGGACACTGTCTGATGGGATAATGGTTTATAGCATACATTAACCATAAAAGACTCAAATACATCTTCACTTTTCATGATTTGATCATAGAAAATTTTTTATGTGTTTAATACATAAAACAATAGGATTTTGAATGTTCTTTTTTACATGGGAATGTAAATGAAGTGGATGGTTCCTTATGTGAGAAAACTCAACCATAAGATGTTCTGGAAGCTTGTAGTAAGTGGATGTTGATGTATATTCTTTTATAGATGAATAATTAGGTTCAAAAGGGTAACATATATCATGTTATTGTAGAATTATTAGTGAAACCATCACTTTTTTATCAAGTTATGATTTGAATGTCTTTAGTTCCCAAATGGTTGGACCTAATGGAAGGTTTTTTGGGTGAGATCCCACCATTTGGTTGGTCCATTGATTAGGATAATATATTTCATATTCATTGGTGTGTTTGTGGCCTTAGAGATACATATAAGGAGATAATGGTTGAATCTCATTCCTCCAAATTGTTATTAGATAAATGAATTTTGAAAAAAAATCATTAATCATGATGTCGTTATTATTTTCTATGGTTGGAAAAGTATGTATAATTTATTTACACTCAATGTTCAACATGACTGTAGGAAAAGGTTGAACCAAATAATCATTCTAATATTTTAACCCAAGTTTCCTATTCTACTGAGGAAATGGGATGATGTCCCCATGGAACTATTAGTGGGATTATTGAAATCCACATAACTCTGTTATTCTATATGGGTTTGTGTGGATAGGATGATGAAGGATAACCAACTATATAGGGTCTGGATGGTCCACATAACTCAGAATCACAATTATAATTTTGAATCATCTCATGTAGTTTATGCCGATTTGATAAATTTGGATGGTCATGATTCTATTTTGGAGTATCCAATTCATATATTTTATTATATCCTAAAGGATCTTCATGGAAGTTCAGTTCTCCTAGTTTGGGTGCAATGGTATCACATTCATTTATGAGATGATATCTAGGTTTGGGAATCTACTATACATACTCAGTGGAGGGAATTATTTTAGGATAAATATCAACCACCCTCAAGAAGGGAAACTCGAGGATGAGTTGTTTTTTGGAGGGGTTAGTATTAGATCCAAATTTTTCAAAGAGGTTAGAATACATTAATTTTTGGATTAAAAATATATCTTTATCAAAAATAATATTCTTAATGGTATTTGAAATGATTTTGTATAGTATTATTCTTGTTCAAAATCCATAGATTTTGTTTTTGGAAAACCATATTTCATAGCACAATAAGAGAATGGTCAATAATTATAGTATAATACAATGAGGAGGTGCATTGATTTCTTATAAATGATAGAGAGGTCTTATAGACATGAAAACCCTCTACTAAATTACAAATGTGTTTCACATTGTCTGTGACTGATTTATCAGAACTTTTCAATGATATATATATTGGGATCAACAAGTCATACAATAACATTAAATAGGACACACATGTTTTTCAAGTCATGTTCCGATCCATTCAAGGGGGTGTTTCCTTTGGCAGTTGGTTCACATTATTGGTTCATGTTTTGGAAAACCATGTGGTCAAATGTTGCACAACATTAAATATGGAGAAATTATTATTTTTCCCTCAATAATTCAACCTCTAATAAAACATTTATTTTTTCTTCCACACACAACAGAAAATCAAGATCACCATTTCCAATCCTCATAGGTTTTGAATAATATCACTCATCCATACAAACAACTGAAGGTTGTCAAAAATCTCATGACCATCCTCAGTAAGTAAATAAGTCCTTAATCATTTCCTATGTTATCTCTCTATCATTATTGTTATTTATATTAGTTCTCTTATTCTGTATTTTAATTGAGGTTTTGTATTTTATCTAATTTCTCCAATTATTTGATAAATAAAATACCAATACTAGTTGGGAGGTTTAATAATGGTATTTTTTTGTATATACATCTTTTCAAATATTTTTCAATTTTTATTTTCTGTCTCTATTTTCCTACATGTCTAACATTCTGTGTGTTTCTACAAAAATATTTAATTGCCTAACTTGATCTATTTGACCATGAATTGACATTAAATGTGACTTTAGTAACATCTTGGTGGTTTGGAAACTACCCCCAATATATCCCCTTGGTTATATCCAATTAAATTCCATGATGATTTATATTTTCCTTATCAATAATACCCCATTATGATATGTTTTCCCTAGACATGGGAAGTGAATTGTTACCTATCGAGATAATTTTATGTAATTTGAATAGATATACCCATGGACCACGTAATCACATATAAATTAATTACTAAAAATGTTACTGGTAAGACCACATCACTTAAACCCTTGATAAATTATTTAGTGTCATTTAGATAGATATCATGGCCACTTCTTATTAATTTTAATATTTATATATTTGATTTATGAATGTATTATTAAATGGAATGGATATAACTCCATATCCACTGTTGTAAAATGATTTGGATGTGATGATAACATGCTTACATTCTAGACTAGGTTTGATTCCATATATTATTTAATCAAATTAACAAAAATTATGCTCTTTATTTTTATCTATAAATTTCAAGAAATGAAACTTCTTATTGATTATTTAGAATTAATAGAGATGAAGGCCCTTATTCTTTATTTGGAAATAACGGAAATGATGTTCCTAATTTTTATTTAGAATTTATGGGCATGATTCCCATTGTTTATATTTTTAATTAATAGATATGAATCTTAAATTTTTTTAATTATAATTAATAGTCATGAGGATCTTTATAGTATATTTTAATGTTGGATATAGAGCCTCACGTTATTGATTTGAATTGCATGACATTAAATTCTATGTACCCAATTTTAATGCTTTGATTTATCAATGACTTATACTTCCTTAATTACATTGTAACTATTGATCACCTATATAATAATAATTATGTATGGATTCTTTGGTTATTTATGTCAGGCCATGATCCTCTATTATAATATAATTATTTTTAGAGACATTCCTAATTATTCTGACACAGGAAGTATAAAATGGGTAACCCATAGGAAAACAAAGACGACTTGTGTACTATATATTTATATTCATTTTTTTTAATAATTTCCTCTGACTACATGATTATATATTCACAGGCATTAGACATTGTTTGTGGTGGCATATTGAGTTTTAATCACAACATGTCAGGAATTATTACAGATATGTAAATATACTTCATGGGTGCATGTAGGTATAAAAGGAAGAACCCAGTTATAGATTCTTGATTCTATATATTGTGATAGAGTAAAAGGGTAGAGTAATGATCTAGTTTTGTGTTGTTATTAGTGTTTATCTATTTAATATTAGTGGATTTTTATATATCATGCATTTTATCTATTCCAGATCAAATTGTTTTAGAAATAATGATTTCATCATTCTAATGTAAAACTACTTATGGGATTTGGATCTTTATCATTTTCATGATATTTAATTCTTTCAACTTGTGATATTAAACAATTAATTTCTTTGCCACTACATATCTATTACTATCACCATTTTTATAAACTATAATAAACATGGTATAGTCTCCCCACCAAACCATTATAGACACTTACTACTAGTCAGTAGCTAGTGGAATAAGTCATATTGCACATGATGCCACATTGAAAAATGTGTTTGGTTATATATGTGAGAACTGGGAAAAGTATTCCTAATGACTAATTCAATTAAAATTTGTCATAATATATGTAGACTGATTATGTCTCATGAAAAACATATCTGTTAAGAAAACTCATTACCTTTAATCAAGTTATGTCGAATATGCTCCAAACCCTTATAAAAAATAGAAAATAATATCAATACACTATTTAATAACATTATTTATATTCATTAAACATTTATATACATGATTTATCATCATTTATTAAATAAGTATTAATATTTTTATCATTTTTTATTTTATATTGGGAAATAATAATTTTCATTGTTTGTTGTATGCTTTATGTGATTAATTTCGATACACATTCGTTAATATAGTTTTTATAAATAAACGGTAATATAGGGTACTAGAATTGATGTCTTATAGATAATTATAAAGCTATAACCCTTTATATGATAATATTTTTATGTTTCAATAAGACGAAACCTTTGATTAATTAGTTTCATGGTTTTATTGATATCGAGGGATTATCTAATAATCATCATTAATTTTTGGGTTATCCATAAATAATAAAATAAACGACATATATTACACCTATATATCAAATATTATTGTTGGTTAATAAATATAACCAGTCATTAATATCATAGTAAAAATGGAGTATACAATTGCATATAGGCAGTAGTAAGAACATATGCATGGATAATGATTTCATTTCCAAGAACAGAAGAAAGGAGTAATATAGTATATAATTTTATAAATGTAAATCATGGTTTAAATATAATAATTATATATTAAAATCATTATTATGACCATCTAATTGTGTTGGTGAGGGACAAAAAACATGATATATTGTGGAGGTGGTAGTCTACGCATAAACATGATTGGTGCTTTTTTCTTAATGAGACTGGGAGATGTGGTTATTATTTGTTCCAAAAAAATTACGGCATTTATATACAATAATAAAATATTCCATTATATAATATTGGGTGACATATCATTGAAATGTATTATTAAATAGAAATGATGTTACTAAAAAGATTGAACTTATGTAAATAATGTTGGGTTTATATTAGAAGATTCCATTGACACATAAGGGATTAGTATAATATATTGTGAAAAAAATATTGCGAGATTAAAAAATTAATCATGTTGAATATTATAGTGAATATTTTTTGGAGGAAACTATGCTTTTATGGTTGTATTGTATTAGTGTTGATAATCTTCTTCTATAACTGATTAACATAGAATATTTTTATATGTTACAATTTATATAAAGGGAGAAAATGGTAAACATGTCAATTAGCCCCAAAAATTGACGAGGAATTAGTGGACTATGAGATATGATCATTAATATATCTAGCACTCAATTAGAATCATGGTTTTCTCAAATTAGGAGCCCTTTAACTCGTGAACTATTTCTTTTTTCCATTTATACTTTTTCTTGGAGACTACTCTTTGCATAATGTGACATTATACTAATGCCTAAAAATAATGTGGTGTTTACTAAATATGTTAGACCATTGGATTATAAATTTTAACTCTATTTATACTTATTCAATTTATAAAAATATTTAATAGTAATTTTAATATAATTAATATATAAGGTATTAAACTCATTCTTGAGAAGAATATTACATGAGTTAATAAATATAATCTATTTCTTTTTTAAAAATAATAATTTTTTTAAAATGTATTATTTCATATATAAAATAAAAAAATTCAATTAAAAGTATTCATAAATTTATAATACATTCTTATTTACTAATAATGTCATAATAGTCATTGTATGTGTGTATTGCAGCATTCACATAAAAAATAGATTTTTTTAGAAAAATATCAAAAGTTAATGGAATGATAATCATCATATTTGAAAAATAAAGGATAATATTTTAATTTAATTAGTATTGCAATATTTATGTAATTAGATACAAAATGTAGACAAAATTTATTATGATAAAAAAATTTAAAATGATTTTTTAAACATTACGTGATTTAAATATTATTTAATATGATTTTATAATATTAAATATGATAATATATTTGTTCATATATAAGTTTTTTAAAAAAAAATTCAATTTAATCCATTAAGATAAAATATCCAATAATTAAAAAAAATAGATCTTTGAGAATAAAAGGGATATTATTATTATAATAAATACTCTTTAATTTTTTCAAAATTAATTGTTTAAATTATATAATTAATTATTTTTACTCTGCTGATATTACAGTATATACTTGAATTTAATATATACATCATATAAAATTTTATTAATAATATTCCAATTTATATGTAATGGACATATATATATAATATTATTATATTATATTTTTAATCCATTCGGGGTAATATTATTTCAAATTTAATACTTAAGAATACACGACATTATTATAACTATTAGATATATAACCAGAAACCATTACTAAAATGACTAAGATATCAATGACCAGATTATATTTATATATAAATAATCAACCTTTATGAACTTATTCCATTCACACTTACCATTTTAAAAGATTTAATTTTAGTCCCCTCAACTTTATTTCTCCATTTAGGACATTCTTTTTCAGTAATGGTGTCCTTATTCTATTGGTGATTGTGAACTCAAAGATTTTGTAGATACTATTCATTTCAATTACATTCCCCTGTCTAATTTTTACAATTATAATATATTGAATCAACTATGAATTACAAAACATTGTTTCATGTGGTTTTTTGTATTGTTTTACTATGAAATAATAAAATTTTGTTTGTTTAATCCAAATATTATATGAAAATTTAGATAATATATTTCAATTCAATTGAATAAATATAAAAATATATTTATAATTTTAAATATATTATATCTAGAAATAATATTCTTCTTGAAAACCTAGTTCATTACCATATGATTCCAAGATTAACCATTATACATTCTCATTTGGATAACTATGTGATCCTATATATAAAATACCACATTACTATCCATGGACCAATCAGGTTACTTCTCCCCAACATATATGTTATCCCCTAATAATAGGAAATATATGTCTGATAAATAACACTCCTTCCATGAGAATATTAGTAGCATGTGATTAGTGGATACAAACCCAAATTATAATACACATATTTGGAATAGATCATAAAAAATACACTTACTAATCACTATAAAATAATGTTGGTAAACCAATAATCATACTATCACAACCAAGAATTAATTATATGCAATCATTAGCACTGTGAACACAAATGGTATTCTTGAAAATTGATAATTAAACATAGAAATAAAGACGAAAATTATTTTTTATGGTTCAAACATTATTCCCTACATCAATTAGGGAATCAATGATATATTTAATTAAATATGGAAGAAAAAATTATTACAATTAAATTATCTAATACATTAATTAACATCACTATTTTTAATTATTTTATAAAATCATCATAACAAGTTTAATGTGGTAGTTCTATGATAAGATTTAAAAAGTTATGGAATGGGGTTGAATAGATCTTTATAAAAATAAATAAATAATATAACTGATTATCCATGAATAAGTAATGTTAAATTAATTTTTTAGAGTCAATCATGACTTCGATTATTAAAATATAAATTTAGTAATTATTATTATAAGACCACCAAGTTCTTGAAAATCAATCCACTGGATGATTTAATGTATTATTCTCTATGTAGAAGAAAACTGATCTCTTAAATTTTTATCCTCGCATCTAAGGATATCTAATGTAAGAGGTTTGAGCACACTACCCTCTAATGATAATAGTTCATGCACAAAACATAAAAAGAAAATCATTGTAATAGAAATACATTCAATAGTAAAAAATGAAATAGAAAACTAGAAAAAATATATATAGCATAGAGTTTAATGTTCTTCATAATATATCCTATTTCATGTGTGAAAAAAATTACTTCTTTTATTATAACTGAAATATTATTTATGTTACATGAAATTATGAATGAAATATAATCCATATTTAATTATTTTATCTCTAATTATTCATTAGTCAAATTAAATTACATAACATTAAAGTTAACAAAAACATATAAACAAATTATCTGATGGTCAACCTATAATACATGATGCTAAGAAATTATAGATCAAATTGTATGAATTATTATGCCTGATTACCAACTAATTCACCCTTCAATATTAGTAACAATATCAACCTTATTTTTTATCACCAAATAACCATCATAATAAATGATCTTCCAATAGTCCTATATCATTTGGCTAACATCTACATCCACTATATGCATCTCAAATTTAAAATTTTATTCTGTTAATGAATATGTAAAGTATGAAATACCAATGGATTTAATTTCAATGTTCAAAAACTGACTTTACATTAATTAAATTTCCTAATTTATTATTTTAATGAATCCCAATACCTTTATATTATATAAAAATCATCAACATTACACATTGCATTCCTCCCTTAATTCACTCTTGTACCAATAATACTTATTTTTTCCTCAAATATTTTTAAAATACCATCATGGTGATTTTTTTATATATTACATTCTCTCTTTTTTTATATCTTGATCACTTATTCCTCCATTAATTTTATAATTAAGGGATAATTTAGTTATATGTTATTTATCTAAACCTATAACACTAAACTTTTATCCAAGTGAATTACACATTAAGGGTCAAAATTATTTTCTTCTCCTTCTAGACATGTCCAAGATCAATAATAAATTTATTCAACCATATCATTTCTTTCAGACATCTCTATGAAACAATATACTCTAGTACTATTATAGAATGAGGATCCATTTTTGAAACATTAATGAACATAAGGTAATTGTACCTATAAAAGTAAGAAGATTGAAAGGTTTTATTTTCATTCCATCAATGTCACCGAAACATTCTATGTTAACAAGTCATTTTAACATATCAGAAACCCCAATGTACCATGGAAGATATTATTATATTTTAAAATACATTAGAATCCACTTCACATCATCCTCATGTACCGTACCTATATTTTTGATGTACTGACACAAAAATATCACTCAATTTACAATATCTATTTCAGTGCAGAACACTACATTCAATACTCTTTTGAATAATAATGAATATGGTACCATTTATATATACTTGGAATCTATTACTATTTTAGATATTTTTTTTGAATAGATTAAAATAAATATAATCATTAGTATAGGCTATATAACTATTTTCAATTCATAAAAATTTATTGATCATTCATAAATGCTTCATAATATTTAGAACCATGTTTCTTAATATACTATCTCTTTTAATCTTCATCCAAAATATAATCCTAACAGATCTGTGGTCTCTTATTTCAAATATTAATGAATAGTTAACACATTAAATTTTGGATTTTAAGAGAATATAATCCATCGATTAATGTTTCATTAATATATAAATATAATATGATAAAAACCAAATCATCCCGTTGGTTTCCAAAATATTAATTACCCTCATTTCCCATATGGAACACAAATTAATTGTTAAATTATACAAAATTTTGAATCCATTTTTAGGTAGTTTATTACAAGACCTAAAATCTTGTCATCATCATACATAAAATATAATGCTTCCTTAATTTAGTATACCTATATTTTTTCATATAAATCTCTTCCTTTATCTCACCATAATGGAAAATGGTCGTCATATCTATATGTTTTATATACACTTCTAATTCCACCATACATAACACTGGTTGGATGGTTAAATGTTTAACTATAGATAATATGATTTCCCAAAATTAAAATAATTACTTCTAATTAATGAAATTTAAAACCTTATTTTATTTATATAATGTATATCTATCATCCTTTTACTTAATTTTATATTACCACTTATTATCAAGTTACATTTTAATATCTACATGTTTATCCATAACCAATATTCCATTGAACATAAATAAAGTCATCTCTGAATTCACAGATGACCCAAAATGATTTGATTCACTATATGAGAAAATATTTCACCAGATTTTTGGCTCTCATTCATCCATTATTAGTATTAAATTCAGATCCTCAATATACATCTAAAGTGTTTTTTAATCTTTGTTGATCTCCCCAACTAAATTAGCTAACCTAGGATACACTTCTTAGCTCTCTAAATTTGTACATTAATTTCTATAACCTTAAAATCACATTAGGTAACTCTAGTTATCCCAGTTAATATTTTTCATCTCATGAACTATCTAGTCTATATGTTGGTCTCACTCATTTAATATTAGTACCTCAAAAACCCACATCAAATATTTATGTTTTTTATGAATTATAGGTACTTGAATTGACCTGGAAATCAATAGTTCATCATTCATAAACATTTTAATCGTCCAAGTTCAAGCATTTCTACAAAATATTTTCCTTAAATATAAAATATATTCACTAAGGATATTTTTTAACAATATTATATACTATATAAAGAATATTAGTCTACATAACATTAGGGAAAACATTTTCCATATTGATGAAGGTTTTTCTTTTTCCTTAGCATTTACATTTACATGTTATATTCTATAAAGACTCTAATATGTTGATATTATGGTAATTTTCTAGAAAATAACTCCTCTTAAGGTTCATACTAGACTGAAAATTTTGTAATTCTACTAGTTATATAAAATTACTTGTGGGGGTCCTCTTCATAAACGATGATATATATTCTCGAGTGTAACCTCATATTTCTAACATTATCATTAATTTCTTATTAATTATTTTAGACACTCCATTCTATTATATAGTTTTGTGTATTTTATTCTCAGCACATATACCATCATTGTTGTGGTAATTATAAAATATTTATCTAGTGTACTAACATCTTTTGTATATCCATATACAATTTATCTTATTGCCTCATTCTATTTTTACCAAATATTTCCATAAAACTAACACCAAAAATTGATATGATTTATAACTTTTGGTGTAAATATGTACTGTCCATTTTTCATCATAAATGAATGTTATAGTTAAATGAAACTACCAAATGACTGGATAGAAATGATACAAAAAAATTTGAGTGTATAATATTAAACATCAATACCCAAATTCTGTCCATCTAAGTTGACTGGCACTCATTTTCACTTTCCCACAACACACTATTTATACTATATAATTTCCAGTAGATCATGATTAAAAAATAATAAATAATTATAAACTTTCATGTTATTATCACTGAGGTATCCAAACAAAAATTTTATAATTCAAGATCAAGAAAAGGTGAACATCCATCCATTTTAATTTCAAGGGATTGGGTCATCAAGAGAGTATCAATTATCATTTAGGATTGTATTGTTGTTCAGAAGTAGTTTCATAAAATTGTGATGTGGATTTAAAATTATTTTATAAATTAATGTAGTATTGATATCTTTTTATACTAATAAAATTAAATTCAGTTTTGAAATGTTTATTAATTAATTAATTTGTATGTTATTTAAGTGATTCAATAATCTTTTATGAAATTTTTGGATTTAGAAATGATAAAAAATCCTTATCTTAATTATTTTTAGATTTTTAATTGGAAATATAATGTTTTATATGTTACATTCACACATATTGAATCCATACAAATGATTAAGTGTAATTCATGATTTTTAATGTATGGGTAATGATTTGATCTTTATTTCTAACCCTGTATAAAGCTATGATGAAAATACCCATGTCGCAAAATGGTACCCCTTGTTTAATAAAGTTAATATTTATTTTTTTAATAAAATAAGCATAATTCCATTTTTCTTCTATATGGGTAATGGTAATTAGGATCTTATTTGTTCTATTTCATGTTCCATCCCAGTTTATGTATGGTTCAAACAATGTTTTAGAAATTTCTATAAATGATGTCTGTGTTTTGAAATAGTAATGTAAGGTTTGTTTTGGTGATATATATATAGGTAAAATTGGATATCAAAATCATACATAAGGGTAACCCATCATGTAAGGTTTCACCCATTTTACATTTACATAGAATATATTCTATACATAAGGATATCATTTTAAATAAAAACAATATGATTTTCACTAAATTTTCTTTATATATGTGATTTTAAATAATTTAATATTTTTTAATTTTAAAAATAAAATATTTAAATTTCATCTATCATTTTATTTTTTTTTTAATTTGACCACAATAAATATTTGAGTTAAGATGAGTTTAAATGAGAAATTAATGGTCATATTAATTTTTTAATTAGAAATTCAGAGACATGTTCAATAGTTTTACAAATAATATCCCTATTCCTTTATTCACATTTCACTATTTATTCGTATCTAGATAGCTTAGTAGATCTACCCCTTGAGGCATAAAACCATCCTTATGGATTAATTTCAACATCTTGTTTCTTGTCTAGTATATAGCATCATTTTTCTCTTCAAAACATGTTCAGTATTGTGAGTCCAATACTATCACCAACTAGTGGATCCATTTTCTTATTAATATTTATATATACTTGTAGAAATATCATGAATTTTTCTTCATTTTTTAGATGTTAATTTTCATAATAGTGAATATAATTAACCATTTTATATGAAATTGAATGTGAGTGGAAAATTACATGTGATTTACTTGTTCTTTGGTTTTTAAAGTTTCACATACTTTCTAATGATAACTTTCAACTAACATAAATATTGGTTTTTTATTATGATTTTTGATTGAATATACCATGTATGAAAAATGAATTTATGATTAGAATGTATAATTGGACAAAAAATAGGTTTCCCCTGGAGTTTTTGTTTTTGGTAGGAATATCAATGAAACATAGATATTCTAATGAAGGCCCTCATTAAAACTAAAATGGGGATGTGTTATTCTTGTGGTGTGTGGGGGTTTTGATGCATGTTTATTATGATGTGTGGTGGATGATATTTGTGATGGATGTTATGCATGGTGGTTATGACGTGGCTTAGTAGAAATTAGATGAAAGTAATGTTAAATGATGATATTTTTAGTTTCGTGGTAGTTCTGGAATAAACCTAAATTTTTGACATCGGAATGAAAATAGGTGGAATTAAATATGTAATATGTGATGAATTAATTGGATTAAAATGGTAGTTGGGGTAAATTCCATTATTTATACATATGTATGGAATGGTATAGTTAAAAGAATATGGTTTGTAATTTCAAAATCAAGAAATGTGATCTTTTGAAATGAATTATGGAATATGGATTCAATTTCGGTATCTTATGTGGTGTGATGCATTAATATAGGTAAATTATAGTTGTGGTACCTGTGAGACCTTCTGAAAATGTGGGGAGATTTATGGGTGATATTATTTTGAACCGTTGGGAATGTATTGTGTGATATATACATCTATCATTTAATTTTATGTGATTTATATACACACCCCAATTAATTCATGTGTTTACATTGACTCCCAATTATTTTGTTTTCAATGAGTTTATCCCAATCATACCTAATAGTGTGAATAAACAAATAGATACTAAATTTTCCTTATTTTCCATTCAATGTGAAATGTATATGAAAGGGTAATATATGTAATATCCTATGTGTACATGTTATGAAACATTGTGCTTAAATATACCAAAAATTATTATCATTTTAATATGACAGTTATAACCTAACAATTTAATTGGTGGGTATAGATAGGATTCATAATATCATAAAATATATAAAAATTTTCGAATAAATACTACCATATTTTTTAATTAAAATTAATTAAACATTTATTTTTTAAGTAAATACATATTATTCTTAAAAAATATGATTTCATAAAATATAGTATTTATTGATTTTTGTGATTGATTATTATATACAATATATAAACAAATTCTAATTTTTTTGTTAAAAATTAAATTTTATTTTTTCAGTCTTTATTTAAAAATTATATTATGTTGATATTTCTAGAATTTTATGAAATTTTTTATTTTTCATTGAATTATAGAAAAACAAATTTATATTGAAAACTATATTATCATTCAAATTATTTACAAAACAAATTAATATTTCTACAATTTTAAATTTTTTATAGTTCATTTTGACTAAACATATTTTTATTTTAATTACATACAAAAATATTTTTCACATAAAAGATTATTTTTAAAAAAACTAAAATTAAATTTTCTCTTATATAATTAATTTAAAATAAAATTATACCAGTTCTAGAAATTGAATCATGAAAAATGAATTTAAAATATTTAATCATGAGATAAAATTCCTTAAATATATCACTTTAATTTGTAGTCATTTTAAATAGTAAATAAAGTAAATAATAATTATCATGGTAATGGAAAATTATGTAAATAAGGTTAAAAATATTATCATAATGACTAAAAATTGACTATAACACATTCCATTATTATATTTATTTATTTTTCGGGTCCATTTCCATCCATGTTTTGAAAATAAGTAATCTTGGGGCCTTATGTCATAGATTTTTATATTTATAATATTTATGTAAAATAATATGTAAAAAAAATACTTTATTTCTTTAAATATTTTAAATACTTTTTATAGAGATAAAAAATTAAATTTATTTCTAAATGGTATTTTGAAATTTATTTTTTTAATAGAAATTTATATATAATTTATATGAGTGAAGTAATTAAGATAAATGGATACATTAAGCTAATAGATTATTTATTCAATTAATATTAAAATAAAATAAATTATATTATAAATAATAAAATTAATATAATATGAAAGTTTTATATTTTCCATGAATTTCATCGATAAATATAATATTATAGGGATATTTGGAATTAGTAGACTCAAATTAATTTTTCTTCATGCCATTTTGAATGTAAAATTAAATGAATAGTGTCACATTTTTTAATAATAATATTTTATTTCCAATAATATTTTATTAAATTACATAATTTTAATAAAATTCATTAAATGGTTATAATTACGATAAAAAATGGTTCATAATTTCATCTAATTCCCATTTTTGATCCAATTATCACCTTATATGTAAAATTGTAACCCATTCATATTGAAAAATACATTAGAATTGTTATGTTTAATTTAGTTGTCTATGGAGTTAATCTCAATGGGGTGGATTAAAATATTATCAAAACCTATGAAAAACATGATTGGATTTTTATATTAATTGCATATCATCCTAATATTTCTATCCATGTCATTTAGGAATAATTCCTTATTTGTATGAAAGAACATATATTAAAATCTTTCATATAATTATAAGAATGAAATAAAAGATATTTTGTAATAAATAACAATTATTATTTGATTACATTTTTTTTACTTTCTATCTTTAGTCATTTGATTATGATATGGTTTTATAAGTGAAATTGGGTCAATTTAGTGTACAATTATCTTTTTATAGTAAATATCTTCTTCCCTAAAGTGTAAAAACGTTTTTTATCATTGTAACCATCAAATGGGATACGAGGGGGGGGGGGTTAAAACAAATAAATATTACAAAAAATTTATTCTAAATATAAAATACTTTTTAATGGTATTTTTTTGAATAATATTAATATTTCTTTATTTTTATTTCAATTTTCATCTATTTGTTCGTGAAAATTAATTGATATTAATTTAATACTTAGTGAAATTCCAAGACCGAACCCTCCCATCACATATTAATGGGAACCCCCTATCCTAATTTATACACACTTCAAATGAAATTAGGTTATCATAGACCCAAAATAAATCTCTACCTATAATTTCACCACATATTACAGAGTTATTGGATTGATGATAATACAATCTTTAGATGACATATGGTTTAAAGGAAAGGGGATTGGGTGAAGAAGATGTATAACATTAAACATTTTGTTTTAGTATGATTTATTCTTACACTTACTTAAAATATTCTTCAACTATTATTATACGGTAAAAAATATATTAGATATATATATATATTACTATGTTAATATCATAACCTATATCTCCATCATTATTCCCTCAAATGGGATACAAAACCATATTTTGTTTGTATGGAGATCATTCCCCTTACGAAATGATGTAATTCCATTCCCATCACCATATATCCCACCTAGATAAATTGATATATTTGTTTTATATGTATTATATTTATGAAATATATATCATTATTGAAAGGTAATATATCATCTCATTTATTAAAATTCATTTCATTAAAAAAATGATAAATTCAAGTGTGTGGACGTGTGAAATAGAACCTCTATGAAGTGATGTGATTTATTTTTTATCAAAAAATAATATTGATGATATATATTGGAATATATAAATATATAATGTGATAATTTTTAAATAATTTTAATTATAAAAATATAAAATAATTTTTACGTTCTTTCCACCATGATCATTGGAAAATTGATTCATCACAATTGCATACATATGATATGTCGTCTCCATGATTGTAACATAGTTTATCTTTCATAAAAACTATTCGTATTTAATTTTAAAATTATAATACAAATATAAAAATGATAATTACTTCATGATTATTATTTTGGAGATGATTAAATAAAGAACACATTGACAATAGTTAACCTATCAAATTGATTTTGTATATACAAACTTAATATTGTTAAAACAGTTTGTGTGAACAAAATTGATTTAGTAAATTATTAAAACATAGTATAAGGAAAAAATTTGAAAAAATTTAATAATAATGCATGTAATTGACATATGTTTATTATCAATTATGATAAGGAATCAACATGAGAATTTAGATTCGAGGTATGTGACATTATTTTAAATATCCTTTTTTTAAATTACCTTACTAGATATTTTTCTTTAGTGTACATGTTCCACTAACTGATTGTAGAAAAATTATTATTTATGATTCATTAGAATAATAATTATTTTTTACTTTATTTTAATATCAGTACAATGTTACAGAAAAAGGAATCATTTTAAATTCCTTTATAAGGGATACATTACATTTAAAACCACATTTAAAATTTTCTAAATATTTAATTTATAAATATTTCTCTAGCATAAAAATATTCTAAAAATCATTTTATAAGGAAAAAATTGATTATAATTAATAGTGTACATCTATTTAATATAGTTTATTTCAAAAATAAAACATTATAAAACATTTTCAATTTCACTTCAAAATAAAAATGTATGTTTAATTTTAAAGAATATATTGTAAAAGCTGTTTCCCAACATCATTACCATAAATTTTGTTTTGGATCACATTATAAGGTTCCATGTTTTTATCATATAAATACCCTCTTTCCCATTAATATTGGTATTTTTGAAAATATTTTTTAATGTAAAGGGATATATCGTGATCCAAAAATGTTGTCTTATGAGTGAAAATAATATTTTAAAGAAATACTTCAAGTGAAATGGTTATGTTATAGTTATATATAATGGCTTATAATGTTAGGTGGTCTGACTATAAACTATGAATAAATGGTTCACTTATATACCTCCAATTCATTAGGTATAATTAATAATGGATATTAACATTCAAGGTAATTTCATTTTCAAATATAGTGTCCAATGCATTAGAAACATTTATGGTTATTACATTTCTAACCATGATGTTCATTTCATACGTGACTGTGTTGGTTAATACATTTTATGAGTGATCTAAAATTGATTTCTGAAGTTACCTCTCTATGTTTTTAATTCTTATTATGGTTTCAATGGAAGCTGTGTGATTTCAAAAAGGAAATCCATGAGATTATTTTTAAAAGGAATTTAAAAAATAATTTTTATGGATGAAAAGTATTACATTGTAAACATATAGTAAATTGTTTTCATAATTTAAACAAGAAAATATTTGAGATTTTTCTTCCATTATTATTTCTTATTAAATGTTTTATATATATATTTTGTTTAAAATTATTCTTTCCTAGAATAAATAATATTATTTTCATATCAATGTTTATTCTGGATATGGAATCATTTTTATGAGTTCTCTTGGACTTAATGTTTTATTTTTTTATATCCCTTTTATATTAATTGGATTCCATCAAACATTTTTTAAAAAAATAAATGGGTTTTAAGGATTATTAGGTATAAGGATGAGGTCATGAAAAAAATATTGATGAGGTCTTATGAAATAAAAACATTTTATTTCTTAAATGTATTGATTTGTGATTGAAATGGATACTAGATAAAATAATAAACATTAGGATTTATTATTTAATATTCTAAGTGTGATGGACTGATTTATTAAATATAAAAACAATAAAGATACAAAATATTAAGGTAATGAGTTCATTAATTAAATTATCATGAATATATAATGCTTATGATTTTGTTCAAATATATAGTATTAGAGGAATTTTTAAGATACATTTATAGGTAAGGATATTTGGTTGTGAGGATATCTTAAGATTTGTTTATGAATTCATTGTTTTATATGTTTATCGATAATCATATGTCCAAAATCATATACAAACATTTTAGGATTAATGTGACGGAAGTTTAAGATGACTAACTGTAATTTTGGAAATATTTATGGTAATATTAAACATCGGGTTAGTACAGGTTTTTGTTAAAAAATTATTATCAAATAATGGGTTTTATTTTTGAGATATAAAATAAAATTTATTGATAACAATTACGATTCATATGATCATTATTATTGATTGAATTATGTGTTATTTGGGAACATATGGTAGATCATATATATAATATGGATTTAAAGGTAGTTTAGTGATTAAAGGATTGGTATAATTTTAGAATAATACCACTATTTTTTTGGGAACAGTATATGATTATGATAAGAGAAATATTATTGGATTTTATATATATAATAAAGGTGAAATATCAGTTTTGTTGAATCAAACATAATTTTAATTTTAAATCATTATTATTTCATATAGATTATGTGATTGGGGAGTATATATTGTTGTATGAGATTTTATGACAAATTTATGTTATTTGGAAATAAATGTTAATTTTATCATAGAAAAATATATGATCAAATAGTTATTAACATTTGGTTTCAATCATAGTTAATAATAATTTGAATACATTTAATGATATTTATTTAGATAGCCAAATTACTGATATTTGGGTACTAGTGTTTAATTTTTGTTGTTAATGTACTATTTCTCTATATTGAGGTTTATTCATATTGGGATTTATCATTATTTATACTAAACATATTATTTTTGGTTAATTTATAGTTATATATTGAATTACATGTACAATTACTAGATTATTTTTTCATTATATGATTATATTAGCGATTCAAACATTTAAAATCATATTGAATACTAATCATTTATTGATCATTATGATATTAGAGTTGAAATTTATTAAAGGATTAAATTCAACAAGTTACGTAAATTTATTTTCAATACTTTCATAGTATATATGGAAAAAAAATTCCAAAATATTAGGAAAAGGATCTTGGATAAAATTATCTTATTAAAAATATATTCTAATGAAAATACTGTCTTTTTTAAATGTTTATTGGTTTATAGTTTTTTTACTCACGTTATCATGATCATTTGTTTTCTTTTGATCAATTTTCTCTATCACACCCCATCATTATTTTTGAAATAAACATTTCCACTAGTTACAAATTCACACATCCAATTAATATTCTCTCATTTGGAACTTATTTATGTGTTATTCAAGATGACATTCTTTATTCCCTTCCTCTTTTTTGAGTAGAATGTTTTCGTAACCGTTTCTACATTATGGGATTTCAATGAGGAGATTTATAAAATATTAAGTTTTTTATTATATCAACAAAAAATTGTGAGTATGAAATTTATTAAAGGTTCTTGTAATATCTTATGATTATAAAGTAATTAATATGTTAGATAGCTTATAAGATATGCAACACCGAGCATAAAAAAACCCCAAAATTTTAAAATTTAAATATGACCAGTATAAATTAACAATTTATCTACGAGTTAATAATATGAATAAATAAATTCAAAAATATATATAAATGACCAAATAATTATTAATATATTCATTAATTGTGAGAAAATAACCACTCAATTCTTATTAATGTCATTTCATGCTTAAAAATTCTTCTTTCATAAAAAATGTGGTTTATAACATTCTGTAAGATAATATTATAATTAATTTCTATAAATTTTAGAAATTTTATTTGAAAAAAATATATATTTTGGAATAAAAATATAAATATCAGAATATGGTGAAATTTTGATAATTCTATGACATGTTTTATTGTTCAATGTGTAGAAAGAAATACTAATTTCTATTGAAAACTATATTTTCTTTTAATGTATTTTTTTTTAAAAAAAATCTATGTTAGTTTTTTTAAAATATGCATAGTTACTTTTTAATAAAAATAATAAAATTATAGTCTTTTGAATTTATTTAATATAATAATTGGCTATAAAAATATTTTTATACATAAAAATCATTTTCTAGAAATTTTTTTCGATAACATTTTTCATATTTAATTTTAAATTAAATAATGAAAATTAAGGGAATTATATATTCAAAATTTTATTCTATATTTATAATTTAGATATAAAAATATTCTAAATAAGTTGCTTTGAATTTAAAACATTATTAACATTAACTATAATAAATAATTACTACAACGGTAAGGTTAAATTGAGTAATTAAAGTTTTAAATACATTAAAGAGGAAAAAAATAACATAACACTTTTCATTATCTAATTTCAACAATGGTGTTCACATATATCTGTTTATTTTTTTATAATAAAAAATTTTGGTGAAATATTTCACTGATTTTTACAGTTATATTATTTAACTAAAGGATAATATCAAAAATGAAATTTTTTTAATTTTCTATCTATAATATTTTTTGACAGTGATAGAAAAAATTCATAGTTAGTGATAAATAGTCAATTTATGATAATTGATTTTTTATAATGGCAATTTATATATAATTTGCAGTAATAAAATAATGTCCCTATATTTATATACAACACCAAAATAGTATATATTAAATTAATTTAAAAATTAAATAAATGGTTATAAAAATACTAAATGTAATATAATTTTGATGATTTTTATTGATATCTGAAACTTTTTATGTATCTGTTGAAGTTTTAGAATTTAACTCATTTTATATTAGGTTTTTTTCAATGTAAAATTAAATGAATAATGTCAAAAATGGCATCACTGATTTTTTTTGTCAAATAATATTTTATTAATTTATTTAAACTACTTAAATTTATTAACAAGTGATATTAGGATAATGAATGGTCAAAAATATCATCCATTACAAATTTATGTGCCAACAATTAGCTTATAGGTAAATTTAAAAACCATTAATATTGAAAACAACATTTCCACGGTTATGGACGAAATTGGATATCAATTGGATTAATTTAAAATATAAGGTTTAAAAGGAAATGGAAACACATTTATTGGATATAATGATTATATTAATATAATATCATCTTAATTTAAGAATCCACGTAATTTTTTAGCCATTTTTCATGAACTAGACTCATATTATATTATAATATTTAATAAAAATTTAAATATTTAATAATTAATTCATTATAATAAATAATTTATGATTATATAATACATGGAAAATGAATGGAATATTTTTTTGATGATCCATTTAATTTTTATTTCCATTTGGGGAAAAAATCCAGTTTTTATGATGAATGTTGTTTTTAGTATCATCATTTTTACATGTCTCGTGTTAATGTTATAAATTAAAAAGTTGGAATGAATACTAGTATATTATTTGGAATATGAAGAAATATAATATTTCTCAGTTTCAACCATTAAAAATTCGAATAATTTCTAAATCAATGAATTTTTACTATTTTTTATGCCTAGTTAAAATATTTTTTACAATTGATTATTCACATTGTTGAACATGAAAATGTAAATTCCATGTATTGTTTTTCTTTTAGGGAATGATGTGTATATTTCATGTGTTATAAATTCATTATAAAAACATAGTGTGATTATATCTTAAATTATAGAACTATTATGGGCATGCTTTCTAGAAACCTGTTGAGACTTGAAAATATTTTACCTAATTTCATATCTTCTTCCAAAATTGAAAAAATATATATTAATTGAGTAAATATTTTTGATATGTTACTTCATGAGTATCATGCTATGATTAGATGTTGAATTTTACATGAGCATGTAATATTTTAAAATTTAAATATAGGTATGTAATTCAATGTAGCATGGGGGCATATCTACTATTAAAAACATTTGTATGACCTATTATAAATTTTTTTTATATAAATATTGAGTATGTATAATCTTTACTATGTATTAATTTAAGTATGAAAACATGTAATTTATTGGTGTTTTTTTATTAAAATATATTTAAAATCATTATACTATTATCTAATTATATAATATTTTCTTGACTGATGAAATTATTAATGAATGTCTAGTTTTTTCATGATAAGCATGTCAAGTAGCAATACCAAATGTCCAGTTCTAATTTTGTGATCTAAAATAATGATATATTATGAGAATATCTAAGTAATTTTTATATGTAATGGGGTATTTTAATTATTTAAAATAATGTATCAGATACAAATTTTAATAATAATATAGAAGTCTATTTATTTGGAAACATGATGATATGGGAATGTATTAATTTATCATTTCAAGATTGATTCATGTGATAACATGTGTATTGTTTTTTGGAATAATTCATCTATTGATATGATGTTGTTGGATTATGAAATACCTTCTTTATGTCTTGTTCCATATCATGTGAGATTATTTTCATTGACTTAACCACAAGTTTGATATATTAAAATGAATGAAATAATGTTTCACAAATATTTATTTGGAAATGTTGAGTGTAGTTTTCTTCTACATTTTTTATTGATGGATACATTGAAGTGTTGATATTCTATTATGATACCATGTTGCATTATATGATTCTTTTAAATGATATTCAAGAAGAATATGTTCTTTAACATATAATACATTGTGATCCTTGAGATGATATATCTTGTTGTTGAGAAAATGTATCTATACAGTGATTTTGTGTTATGTTCTAGATGTATTGATGGAATAAAAACCCACTCATTAAAGTCCGATCATTTTAATTTGGTGATAGATTTTTTTTTGAAAATCATGGAATTGATGAAAATGAAATTTATTTCCACACCAAATTTATTATAAATGAAATGATGAAATTTTTTGAATGATATTTTTTTGGTTGGAATTTTTGTGATTGATTCTATACTAGAGGAATGTGAAATAAATTATATGATCAGAATATATGGAATCCCTTTCCCCCATAGAGAAATTATATATAACTTTTTATTCAATAATCAATTAGTTGTGTCAGTGATACCCAACGAAGATAATGTCATTCTGTAGTGGATGAGTACATTTAATTTATATACTGGTGACATCGTTATTTATATTGATATATGTTCTTGTTATGATGGAGAAAGATTCTATTGTGTTCAATTCTGAAATTTTTTATGGAATAACATGAATTAGTGTTAATATTAAATTGGATGGTTAATACCATTTTATTTTTCTCTAGGGTGTGCTCCAGATAAATGATTTTCTGTTCACAAACATTGAAAATTTTAGAGATTTATTAAATTGATTTTTTGGACATTATGATTTTCTTATAATGGATGTTATATTTAAATCAGGATCAAGAATTATGTGGCAATGTGTTAATATTAACTTTGAAAACGGAATTAGAGTAATTTTTATAATTGAAAAAAGTAATTTTACTAAATTTTAAAGCTTTTGTACATGTATATATGAGGGTTGCCGTAGAAATCTTGTTGAATATTATAGGAGTGGAATTATGGATGGAATGTTTTGAATTTCATTTAATTATCAAAACTGTTTTTTTATCAAACATGCATATATTTTAAATTTAAATGATTGGTTGATGAATTATGTAATTTTTTATTCAGGGAATTAAATTAGTTAAAATATTTTTAATTATAGTTGTTTCACTAGTAACTGATTTTTTTTCAGAAAAAAATTATATTTAGGAAGCTTATTTTCATTATTATAAACATAATGTTCTACCATGAAATATATAGTTATTTTTAAATGAAGATTTTAATTTTGTATTGGTTGTTTTTACATAATGAATATTTTACTAATATCCTTTATGATGAAGGATTATGAAGGGGGTTTATTTATATATTTTTAACCCCCATGATTTTGAATAAAATAAACTTAGTGAATTTTTTTACCAAAACTCTTTGAAAGATAAAATTTCATGATATGAAATATGAATTATAGAAAATTAGTGCTTATTAATATATTGTTATTAATTTCTTCAGTGGTTTTCTATGACTATCTATATATCCTGTAATGATATTTTGTTACAATACTCTTGAATTATAGTCAATGATGTGTTCCAAATAATTCAAAATTTCCAATACATGTTTTTTTTATATGGGGATGATGTATCTGATCTCTTGTTGTTTTTATAGATTAATTCCCCTCCTTATATAAATTTCTTACTGGTATAATTAATATTGTTTAAGAGGTATCTCCCTTAGGATATTGTTGTGAAGAAATTTTATGTTATTGGGTGGTTATGTGCATTTTTACTCAAGTGTGTTTTTTGGGTCTCAAACTTAGTAGGACCATTGAGAGGAATCTTATATGGTGATTTAATTATTCCTCATATATTCCCTATTTTCTAGAGGTTTTTAAATTCTTTAGGATGAGAATTACCTAATAGGTATCTAATGTAAGGTCTTGGATTTCCTAGTCCCTTATATTGTTATTTTGAGGTGTATAGAGGTCCTCCTATGGATATATAAAATTTAATAGTATATTTTATATGATTTTAGAATTTAGAAATAAATTTTACAATTTTTGAAAAATTATATAAGTAATTTATGTTTTAAAAATTTATTTAGAAATTTATTATTATGTTTTTAATAAGAATCTCAAAAAAATAAATTGTTTTTAGGATTTTTTAAATAATTACAATGCATTGTATTAATTGTTTACATGATTTTTATGTTTTAATTTTATATTATCCAGTTACATTTTACCCATAAATAGGTCTATACTTATTAATAATGTCAATGTTTTTTTACTAATTCTTACCTATAAATAGGACATGTATTTTATACCATCCTAAATGGGAATAAAATGTATTGGGGGATACAAAAAGGTTCCCCATAATGGAAATTCCATTTTATATTTATGTGTGTAATGGAAATTATAATCCACTATGTGTTGTGTTTTTTTTATTTCCAAATTTATATAGTTTATGTCTTTTTTTAGTAAATCTTAATAAAGGTGGATACTATTTGGAACTAGATATGTACGGTATGATTGAGTTCTAAAAAAATCATATTTAATATAAAAAATTATATCTTCTACTGGTTTTGTATATATATCATTGTTAAATTATTTTTAATAGTTTTAATTTCTAAAATAAATTATTTAGATGAATTTTTTCAATTTAATTTCATATTTAATTTTCATAAAAAAAATTATTGGATCATAATAAATATTTTTTATATGAATGAATTAAATAAAACATAAATCAGAGAATGATACTATTTTAAATATAAAATTCAGTGATGCATTCAATAGCTGTAAAATCCAATTATTCATCTACAATCCATTTTTCTCTATTTCTTCATGATTAGAGAAACCCTATGTTCTCACCACGGAGTCATACAACCCAATAAAAAGTACAATCTCTTCTTGTGGATTCCAGTCAAATGTGTACTGTCATTCTCCCTCATTTATCCATTGTCTACAATGCGAGTCTAGTACCACACCAGGTTTGTGTAAGATCCTGCCCATGTATAGACTCCACACAGGTTCATTTTAATATATTTTTTGAGGTTTTTAAGTACCATTGTTTTGGAGTAGTGTCCTAGGGTGTGTTTGGGTGAAATTTTAACAAAGACTAACAGACAGTGGGGTGTACATGGTTTGATCATGGTTTGAACATACCTTGCATCTAAAACATGCAAACAGAGAGTTCTGCACAGTTTTTACATGGTTTGACAAACCGTGCAACTATACCATGCCAACCGTGCAAACCTGGGCAGAGGGGTCCTCAAGGTTGGTGCATGGTTTTCCCTAACCATGTTCTGTGGCCAAGGAAACCATGAACACATAATTTAATATCTGAAAATCCTTTTGAAACCCACAAAAACCACCACTGAGACTCTTATATTTCAACCTTGTCTCGGGCTTGCCAAATTATAGGTGTTTCTAGAGTCTTATAGAGGGATTCCAAGGTGATTCGAACACCGTTCATCATGATTAAAAGACCGGATTGAAGATTCTATCTCATCCTGGATTGTGGAATTCATTTTGTTTCATCTCCCATTCATTCCTCTATCAGTATTTGTTCTTTTAATGTAATATCTCCACCATTTCCATGCATCTAAACATATAAATTGAGATCTAGATCTTTGATTGTGGATCTAGCTCTATATTTGTATGATCTTGTTGCCTTTGATCATAATTTTCATTTGAGGATTTAGATATGAATATTTGATCGAAAATTTTGTCCTTCTTAGATTGTAGGGATTCGTATTGGGATAACATTCATAATTAAACTGTGGTAGGTTGTCTAAATCGAACTCCCATAGTCTTTATTTTGATAAGTGTATGTGAGTTTATGAATTTGAAAATTCTCTTGGTGATTGATTTCCTAAATTGGTGTAATTAAGAATGCGTAATTGGCTTGTGATGGCCTTGGTGATTAATTGATAATTGAACCATGAAACAAATAAAGGGTTTTTCCTAAATAGATATTTTATTTCGTTATTTTTTATGGGTTGAGATATTTTAACTTTTATATTGAATTTATTGTGTTAAGATAATAAATTGGGGGGAATTCAATATGAAATGATGTTTGAATAGGAATGATTATTAATTTTGATAATTAATTATGTGGCATAATGTTGATTGAAGATAACTAATTTTGAGAATTAACTATGACAAGTTGAGATTTGATATGGATAATTAATTGTGAAGAATTAATTATGCAATGATAATTGTGTTGATTTATTAATTAATTAATTAATTAATTAATTAATGGGTTATATGCATAGTTAATTTTTTAGTTAGCTAATAGCCTTTGAAATGTATAATTAATCATTGAATTAGTAATGGAATGATGTGTCTAATTATTGTAAATTAAAGATTGATTAAATGGATGAGATTTTTGTGGTGCTATACATGGAATTTTAGACCGATTAGAAATTGGGACATGGAAAAGTCATTCCACCCCAATCTTTATCCAAGGATGATATAATGGGGTTATAGGAAAAACAACCTACACCGAATGAGATATAATGTGATAGGCATAGAGACCTATAATTAATGAGATTTGGGGTGATAGGCATGGCGGCCTACACTTAATGAGATTTACGGTGCTATGCATGACGACCTACCCCAAATGATTAAAAATAATAAATGATTATTCAAATTGGAAACATTAATTGAAACTGGTCGTATTGTGATGATTAAACATTAAATGAAAATGTGATAACTGTTTAATTATGTATTGTCTTTATTTCTTCATAGAACATCATGCACTATCTTCTGTATTTGATCATTTTAGACATCGTTGGTGGTGGTATATTGAGTTTTACTCACACCCTATTTGGGACACCTAATCGGAACCCAAGTAGAACATTTTTTGTATGATAGGAAAAGGGAATGGCCCTAGGATAAGTTGATGTTTGGGATTGGAGAATGGGAGAGGGAACCAGATGTGCTTCGGGACCCTCTTGGTAGTCGTTGTGTCTTTACTTTTAGTTGCATTGGAGACACATGACACTTGCATTAACATATCATGTTTTACCTTCTAGGTGATTATTCTATTTTCTTATTTGAATATCATATTCCATGGTATTATTCTGGTTATTTATATGCTTCCGCACAAGGTTATTGTTGTTTTCTTCTATTAATGTTTGATTATTCTAAAAGAGGGTATATTATCCCGAAGGCTGACCTACTAGACCCTCGCTGCTAGTCAACACCCTCTTGTATACAGAGAGGCACGCTTGGTGGCTTTTGGCTAACTGGCTTAGTGCACCGTTTAGTGTCTATAGGGTCGGGGAAAAACAATTTTTATGTTATAGGAGATTAATTTTAATTAATCTTCTTATGTCATACTATTTTGGGTAAGGTATAAAGGTGACTAGGAATAGTTGAGGCTTGGTAATGAACTCATGTATTTGTGTTGTGGTAAATATGAGTAATCAGGGTGGGATTGTCATAATTGTTGTTTGTTGTTATAGTTGAATTTTATTTCACCTTGGGTGACAAACTTTTGGTGTGATGCGATATTTATTTTGACAATTGTTAATTTTTGATTCCTTTTCAATAGTGGAATGATTTTTGAGTCTGCATACATCATTCTTGGCACTCAGGGTTGTTGTGACATGCATAATTCAAGGCACTCATAGAAAAAAGGTTATGGGTATGTTTTTGAACATGAACTTATTTTCCATGTTGTTAGATAGAAATAATGATTCAAAATTAGAATAAATGAGTGTCTAATGAGAACCTTGATTGATGAAATTATTATGATTAAATAATTAATTATTTAATTAATTAATTTCTGATAATGTGATTAATTAATGGTTGAATTAATTAATGATAATGTATGTACACTTGTTAACTAGGAACTGGGTGTATGATGGTTATGGGTAGTAATAAAGACATGGTGTTTAATCTGTAGTGAGAAAAAAAGGGAAAAATACATGTTGAAATTTGTTGTGTTAGTTTATCCTATTACATAAATGTGATAATGTTACGTTATGAGACTTAATTCATGTGTTTGGATATGTAGAGATATGCCTCCAGAATGCTTGTTGAGGGAGAGACCATGGGGTATAGCCCATAATGAACTTCTAGAAAGGGAACTCGAGGAACCATTTATGAAATATGAGGAGGAAGGGGAGTATTTCAAAGAAAACCTATTCAGTTTTATGCAATTCATGGAGAGAGACCCATGGTGGGTTCTAAAAATCTTGTCTGGGTTGATAACGAAGTTTCAACTAAATCACCCTCCTACATTTACTGGAGAGGGTGGACCTGTGTGATCTGAATTTATGATTCAATCTATAGAGATTACACACGAACATTTGGAGACTTTGTATGGTAGGAGGGTCAAGTTGGCTACTTATATGCTATGGGGGTCATCAAAACGCTGGTGAGACACTCAAGTACGATCTGGAAAAACAGATAATATATTATGGATGAACTTTCTAGAGAGGTTCTCAGAGAACTTCTATCTAAAGATGCTAAGAAAAGAGAAGGCTTCATATTTTATTCATTTGAATCAAGGAAACATGTCAATAATGGATTGAACTCTAATTTTCATATATTTATGACGTGTTGATCGAGCTTTGGTAGTAGATGAGGCTTCTTCAGCAAGACAATTTCTAGATAGACATAGGTGTGAAATTAAGTCAAATGTAAATATATTTTGGTTGAATAAATTCTCAAAAGTGGTTAATAATTCTCCCATTTCAGAGGGAAACCTAAAGGAAGTTTCCATTACTAGAAAGGTAGTTATCACTGGAAAATCAGGGAGTGTTCCTTCTGAGATCAGGAATCGCAGTTGCGAGAACCTTAGTGAGGACAGTGGAAAGCAAGGTGGAAATATAAGATGAATGATTGCCCCAGATATTCATCATGTGCTCCTCCACCAGTTCGGTAGGTAGAGACACTACAATACAAATTTCCCTTGAACACTAGTGGAGTAGCTGTTTTTTGGGAAGATGTGGATCCTATAGAAGTTCTACAGGAAGCAGTGAAATGAAAATGCTAATGGAGAAGCGACTCAGAGTCATAGTGTGAGAAGAGAGTCTTCTAAACCATAAAGTTATGGAAGATTGATTTGTACTGGAAGAGGTGTTAGAGGTGGTGGATCTGGGGATTCAGAGTATTAGTGCCCATATCAGCATAGTGGTGTTACTCAAGGGAGTCAGACAACACCACAGGAAAGAGGGTTAGGATAGTTACTTGGACTATAAATTTTGCTTGTGGAGAGTGAGGATGGTCCATAGAGGGTGAGAGGTACTATTCTATTTACTTTTAATTTATCTACATACTTTTTTGATATTAGTTCCTCTCATTCCTTTGTATCTACAAATCATGATAATGGATTGATCTTGGAGGTGGAGTATATAAGGGGGGTGATGAATATCGATACGCTATTGGGAACATGGTCTAGGGATATCTGTTTATGTAAGGGATATTTTCTAGAGACCAGAGAGTATTGTTTTCTATGGGATATCTATGTCCTTGATATAATAGACTTTGACTTGATTATGGGAATGCACTGGCTCATCACATACCTACCTCTCATTGATTTTTACCATAGCAAAGTGACCATTGTATCTCTTATGGGTGAACTGTACGTTCTTCATGTAAAATTAGATATCCATCCAGGCCAAGCTGGGATAATTACTCAGCAGTGGTGAGATCTCACAACCCATGTTCCTAGTCTTTTGTAGTATGATCAGAGTGGTGGGAAACAGGTCCTTCCACAAGTGGTAGAACTATTGTAGGGTGTATTTCCTGAAGACGTTTTTGGATTTCCACCTGAGATAGATGTGGAATTCACTATTGATCCCATGAAGGGGGACAATCCAGTATCTATTTCACCTTACATAATGTCATAGACTGAGCATAAAGAGATCAAAATGTAGTTGGTGGAATTAAAGGATAATGTTTTTATCCATAAAATTGTGTCTCCATGGGGATTACTTGTTTTATTTGTGGAGAAGGCTTATTGTAGTTTTGGTTTGTGTGTTGATTACTAGAAGATCAATAAAAGGATCGTGAAGAACTGATATCCTCTTCCATGTATCCATGATCTGTTTGACCAGTAGAAGGGTGCATGTGTGTTCTCAATGATCGATCTCAGATCATGGTATTGTCCAGTGAGAGTTTAGACGTGTGATATAAAATGAACTACTTTCAGAAGTAGGTATGGAATTTATGAGTTTTTTGTAAAGTAGTTTGGGTTGGAAAACACTACAGATGTATTCATGGCCTTGATGAACAAAATCTTTCATTTCTACATAGATCAGTTTTTGGTGGTGCTTGTGGATGAAATCTTGGTCTACACTAAGACACATGATGATAATGACCAACATCATGAAATCATCCTAGGTGAACTGAGAGAGCATTGGCTATATTTCAAGCTATCTAAATGTCAATTTTGGATTGACATATAATACTTTTTAGGGAACATATTCTCAGAAAAATGTGTGAAAGTGGACCCAGAAAAAGTGCAGGTAGAGGTTTCTTGGGAGCAGCCCAAGAATGTTTTTGATATCTGATACTATTTTGGATTATGTAGATATTACAAGAGGTTCATCCAGGACTTTTTTTGATTGGAATCATTGAATGCTTTTGAAAAAGTATGGGGTAATGATTTATTGGACAGTTTCATGTTATAATTCTATCTTGGATTTGAAAAATTGATTGACATCAGCACCAATTTTTATCATACCTGAGTCAAGTGAGAAGTATAGTGTGTATTGTGATACTTCTGGGATCAGAATTAGGGTTGGGTTGATGTAAGAGGATCGAGTCATTACTTACGGGTCTCGGCAGTTGAGGCCACATGAATGGAATTACCCTACGCATGACCTTGTGTTTATAGTAGTGGATTATTCTATTAAGTGTTGATGGAAATTTCTTTTATGCTAAGATATTGCAAATTTTAAGGATCACAAAATATTGAATTACATCTATTTATAGCATCACCTGAATCCTCAGCAGTGAATATTGGTAGAGTATATGTATTCCTTTTATTTTGAACTTTTCTATACACCCAGAAAGGGTAATAGTGTGGTGGAAACCATGTCCAGGAAAACTCAATCTCATTTGGTACATGAGTCAAGTGTAGAGTGGATGTTGATGACTATGTTGATGGAAATGCATGTGGTTTCTCGGGAGAGTTAGGAGAGGATGAATCTAGTTTCATTAAGAGTGGATTCTACACTCTTGATATGGATCAATGAAATTTATTATAACGATCCAGAATGTTTAGCTTTAATGGAAATCCTTGAGGGTGGGGTGACACCTTCAGACTAGATAATAGATGAGCACGATATTATCTATGTGAAAATTTGGGTAGTTATGCCTATGAATATGTGAGAGGAAATCATGCAAGAATTACATTCCTAAAATGGGTGGTACATCCTAGGGTGAAAAAAATGTATCGTGACCTTTGATGATAGATTTGGTGGCTGGGCATGAAAAAAATGATTGCAGGGTTCGTAAAAATATGATTCACTTATCAGTAGGTGAAGGCAAAACATCAACGACTTGAAGGCCTATTGCAGCCATTGTTTATTCCCGAATAAAAGTGGGATGACCTGATAATGGATTTCATTGTACGAATTCTAAAGATGCTTAAGAAGAAATATTCAATTTGGGTCGTTGTGGACCAACTAATGTAGGTAGAACATTTCATTCCAATTACGAAAAAAATAACAATAGAACATTTGGGGGAGCTGTGTGTGAGAGAGAAATTTCATATATATGAGGTTCCATAGACTATAGATTCAAATCATGATTCAAACTTTACATCGCACTTCATTTAGGGTTTACAGAAGGTTCTTGGTGCACATGTTTTTTTTAGTACGACCTTCCACCAATAAATACACGGGCAGCCAGAACATATCATATAACTATTAAAGGATATTCTATGAGAATGTGTGCTTGGCATTGGTGGTTCTTGGAAGATGCATTTGGTTTTAGTGGAGTCATATGATGATTGATGGAGACGACCGCTATAGTTTATAGAGGGAGATCATTTATTCCTTCTAGTGTTTCCTAGATGAGGTCACCACAACATTCAGAGGTAGTGCATGTTAGCACTCAGGTTTGTAGGAATGTTTGAGTTTCTAGAGAGAATCTGGCCAGTGGCATACTAATTAGCCCGTCTCCAAAAATTCAGTGCTATGCATGGTGTTTTCCTTATGTCACAACAATGGTGGTATATCCCTAACCATTCTCATTTGATTTATTTTGAAGAGGTTGACCACAAAATAGGTTCATACCTTGCTGATAATTTGATACGTGTGTTGTGTCGCAGTGAGAATGTGTTGTGGGGAAATATTGTGTTGTTAGTTCATGTGCTATGGAAACATGGAAATTCTCAAGAGGAAACCTGGGAATGAGAATCAGACATGAGGGATAAATGGCCCAATGTTTTTGTCTCGAAATCATAGAGAAGTTCAAGAGTGTATCTCGAGGATGAGTTGTTATAAGGTGGGGAGATTGTAAGATCATGACCTTTTCTAGACTTACCTCGACAACATTTTCAGGTACTTTTTTAGGATTTTACAAACCTTTGTTTTGTATTAGTGGCCTTGGGTGTGTTTTGGTGATATTTTAAGAAAAACTAATGGACATGGGGTGAGAATGGTTTGTGCATCATTTTAACACATTTTGCATCTAAATCGTGCTAACACAGAGGTCCGCACAATTTTCTCATTGTTTGAAAAATCATATTTATAAAATGTGATAGTTGTGCAAACCTGAACATAGGATTCTATATTGTTGGCACATAGTTTCCCTAACTGTGCATATATACCAAGGAAACTGTGTGAATGGAATTTAATTTCCAAAAATCCTTTTTTAGAATAACCTGAACCCCCAAGACTGCCATGTTTTGAAATTGGATCAAGCTTGAAAAATTATAGGAGATCCTAGATTCATTCAGATGGATTCTAAGGTGATTTGAACTCCATTCATTATGATTAAAAGCCCAAATTCAAGATCTACTCTCTTCTTGGTAAGTAGATTTCATCTCTTTACTTATCCTGTTTCTTCCTATAGATTTTTTTTGATCTTTTCATGGAATATCTCCACTGTATCCATGGATATAAAACTATGATTTGATATCTACATCTATTATTGTAGATGTAGATATAAATTTTCCTGATCTTGATTCCTTTTATTTAAATTTTGGTTTTGGGATTTAGATTATCATCTTGATCCATGAAGTTGTGTCGATCAGATT
The DNA here is from genome assembly GCA_963277665.1 of Viscum album. Lineage (NCBI taxonomy): Eukaryota > Viridiplantae > Streptophyta > Magnoliopsida > Santalales > Viscaceae > Viscum > Viscum album. The sequence goes on along the minus strand of OY728131.1, from coordinate 1,210,983,818 downwards.
TTTTAGAATTCTATTGGGATATCATTCATCAATAAATTGAGTTAAGTGGTCTTAAAATAACTCCCATAGTCATGATTTTTATATGTGTATATCAGTTTATGATTTTATAGATTCTATTGAAGATTGATTTCCTAAATTTGAGTAATGAGAAATGTGGAATTGAATTTTTATTTCCCAGGTAATTAATTGATAATAGAAAAACAAAACCAATGAAGGGGTTTCCCGAAGAGATTTTTATTTTAAAGATTTGTTATGGGATGAGATATTTTAATTGATATATTTAATTGATTTAGTTAAGATAATTAATTAGGGGGGATAAATTATACAATAATTTCTGTATATGAATGATAATTAATTGTGAGAATTAATTTTCTTCTATGATTTTGATCGAAGATAATTACATGTGATAATTAATTAGGAAAATTTTATGTTGAAGTGAATAAATAATTTTAAAGAATTATTCATTGAACGAGAATTGTGTTGATTGATTAATAAATTGAAGAATTAATTATTGGGGGTTTTTCTTAGTTATTTGTTCAATTAACTAATGGTATTTGATATATTTAAATAATCATTTGATTAGTACTAGAATGATGTGGAAAATTCTTGTGAAATAAAGATTTATTAAATTGGTGATATTTTTTTGGGGCTAGACATGGCATTCTAGACCAATTAGAAGTTGCGATATGATCATGATGTTCCTCTACAACAGTTATCCAATCTTGAGATTATGGGGGGATAGGCATGAAAAAATACACTGAATGTGATATAGAGTGATTGGAATGGTGACCTACACTGAATGAGATTTGGGGTGATAGGTATGATGACCTACACTTAATGATATTTGGGGTGCTTGGCATGATGACCTACACGAAATGATTAATTATAAGAAATGACAATTCAAATGGGAGACATGAATTTAAACAGGGCCTAATGTGAAGATTAAATATTTAATGACAATGTGGTAACTATTTAATTATGAATTTTATTTATTGTTTCATAGAACTACTTACACTATCTTTTGACTAGACTCATTTTAGAAACTTTCGGTAGGGTCCAACTAAGTTATACTCCCACCCTATTTAGACTACATGATTGGCACTTGAGTAAAATTTGTCATTGCAGGATAGTATAAGGGAAAATCCCTGGTATAGGTTTATATTTGGGATTGGAGCATGGGAGTGGGAACTAGATGTGGTTTTGGAACCGCTTAAGAGTCATTATGTATTTACTTTTAGTTTCATTGTTGACACACGACACATAGATTTTCAAGGCATGTTTTACCTTCCAGTTGAGTATTATATTTTCTTGTTTAACTATCATATGAGATGATATTATTCTAGTTATATTTATTCTCCTAAACTTGGTTATTTTTATTTTCTTTAATTGGTATTTTCATTCTAATAAAAGAGGGTATACTCTCCCCAATACTAACATATCATACCCTTTCTCCTAGTCGGTACCCCCTAGCATATGGGGAGGCACGCTTGAGGGTATGTGGACAACCAGATTGGGGAACCATTCAGTGGAACATGGGTTAGGACTTCACAATATGAGATCTTTCATCCATAGATTCACTGGATGTACATGTGGGAACATCATTATTTTTTCATACATTGGTTGGATAGTTCATTTCAAATTAATTATGATAATTAATGAGCTTAATTTATTTATTTTGTAGTGGAAAATCACAAAATATATTCTTGTTCTTCTGTTTTTATAGTTGTGAGTACGTGATATTTTTCCACTTTGACTTATGTTGAGATTGTTTTGTTATTATAATATTTTTATTAATCTAACCACATAAGAAAATCAATAAGAATATTTATTCGTCTATTTAATTATTTTCTAATATAATATCATATTTTATTAGAATTCCTTTGAATATAATGATTTTTTTAAATACCTCGTTAAACATAAAGTGGTAATGTTTTGTAGTAGTGTTATGTGGGGGTTATGATGCATGGATTTTTTTGATGTGTTGTGTATGATATATATAGTTGTTTTGATGTTTAGTGGATGGGATGTAGGTGTAATTTTCATATGATATATGTGATGTTATATGATCTATTTTAAGTTTCTCAGCAACTATGTATTAACTATAAAATGATTTCATAGGATTGAATCGGGGTGGAATTTACTGTATAATAAGTGTTATAATGTATAAAAGGATTAAAAAACTATAAAATTATTACTTTAAATATGGAAGATGTGGTATCTTATAAATATTGAATGAACATGTTTTTAAATAAATATTGTATTTAATTTTAAAATCTAGTATATGGTTTTTTATTGTAAGGATATATTGAATTCTTCTTTTGTGTGGTATTCATACGTAGTGTAATTGTAATGACCCAAATCTGGATCCCCACCACTGGTTCCCCATACCCAGTTCGCCACATGACCTCAAGTGCGTTTACCCAAACACCAGAGGCTGCCGACTAGCAGTGAGTTCCTTGGTGAGTCAGTGGGGGAAACTATGCCCTCATTCGGTAAAGTATACATCGGAAGAACAACAAGTCCCAATAGAGGAAACAATAACAGCATACAACAACTGAAGAGAACAGCAGGAGCAATGTATCAAATAAAAATGATGCAACATGGTACACATGTCTATTGTAACGACCCAAAGTTTCATTAATGGAAAATCCCTCTTGATCCAGTTAAATGTTTCTTTATGAAAAAAAAATGTTTTTATAAGATATCAACTTTTTTTTAGTTTTACTTTAAGATTTGTGACCGTTACTTTTATAGCCGTTGAACAGTGATCATCTGGGTAGTTTAAATATAAGGCTTTAACGAACCAAATTTCTACTCAGACAAAGGAAGCGATGGCCTCATCCAGTAGAATTGCCCCTTACGAAGCCCATTTGTCGGAGCTCAGAAAAGAGGTGGAGTCTTTGGGCTTTTCCCTTGACCAAGCCCAAGCTGAGCTTCATCAAGTCAAGCTCGAACGTGATCGTCTACGGGAAAAATGGAAGTTGATAGAGATTACCACTCGAGCGATGTTATCCGAGCAACCCCAAGAGTCTGTCACCATCGCACACCTTACCCTTAGGTCTTATGCGGCTATTTTAAGGGGTTATGTAACAAATAAGTAGCACCATGTTCATGTACATTATTTTTTTTTGTATATAATAATGAATATAATTTCTAGTCATTTTTGATACATTGTAATTAGTTTTTAAAGTACAAACGGTGTTTTTAGTTATTATTTAATTAAGAATTATATTTTATTAAATTAAAGTATTTTTGAATTAAATAATATTTTAATAAAATATTATTATTAATATTAAATTAATTTTTATTAAATATAAATGATCTTATAATTTTATGAATGCAATTAAAATTTTTATTTTGAAAGCCATTTATGTCAAAACCCGTGAATTTTTTTTATAAATGTCGGTTTTTATTTTAAAAGTAAAAATTCACATATTTAGAAAATTATTTAGATAAAATAAATATTATTTTTGGAATCAGGACGTCGAAATTATCCAACAGTGAATTTTTCATAATTTTCTGAGACAGTCAAATTTTTGGGTAAAAATTAAATACCATTTAAATATATAATGTGTTTTATGACATCATAATGACCCAATGGTGATGTAATAAAATACCATAATCCTTATGATCGGCCAATATGTGTTTTATCATTAAAATAATGAGTTTTTGGGTTTGTTTGACTCACTTTTCAAAGCATTAATGGATCCCTCAAGACTTATTCAACACTTTGCCTTTTTAAATTAATTTCCATGGGAGTGTGACTCACCTCCACATAAGCAACCCTAATTTTTTAATAAGTTCGGACCTTGGAATTGTAAAATATTGATTTCCTCTTTCCTTTTCCAGAAACCATGGGCAAATACCATGGGATGGTTTGTGGTTTGGATTATTTTAATATAAGGGGTCCCAAACCTAAATTAATAAAGAATTCTCTCACCTTTCCTATATAAACCCACCCAAGCTCCCACTTCCTCCTCACTCAAAGCCCTTGAAGTTCGTCCAACCTCTGCCCTACTCTCTCTAGAATCCTCCCAAGGTGCCCCAAGCTCCCAAGAAGCCTCTCACAAGCCTCTCTCTAGCCTTTGGAAGCACACTTCCAAGTAAGGGGTTTTCTTCCTTTCTAATTTTTTTGTCAATTTTCTTTAAGTTGTATTTCCCTTTTTATTTCAATTATGAATGTTGGGGTATGGTTTCGCACCTCCCCCATACTTCCCTCTTATTGTTTGAATGATGGGAGAACCCTTTCTCTCTCATTAAATGCCTCCCATGTACACCCGTTACTATGCCGAAATTCCGAAAGGAACTTCTCTCTCTTCTTTTACATTCAAGAAAAACTTTTGTATCATGAATCTAAATTCCATTTCTATTGTTGGGACATGTATATATATGATCTCCTTACTGTCCATTACATATAAATATGATGAGTAACCCTTTTCTCTCTCATCAATCTTTTTTATGAATTCTTATGTCACGCCATTACGCTGCCGAAATCGCACCGATTTTCTATGTCAATGTCTTTGTGTAGTGAATACCATGCCCATTTCTCCATCAAGAGTATTCACCTTTATGCACATTTACTTATTGATTATAAAGTTTCATGTATGAATTCCACATTCCTTTATCGTGGAAGAAATGATTATGTTTTATGAATCCATGTTTTATGATCCATGTGGCACACTTATGCATGAAATGAAATGTTTAAGAAGGGTGCGCCCTGATAGCGCTCCAATGCATTGGGTAAAGTATAGTATCATGATACGTCATGTGCAATGAGTGTTGACTCATGATAATTCAAGTGCAACGAGGGTTTACTCGTGCTTCAAGTGCAATGAGGGTTTACTCATGCTCCATGTGCAATGAGCCTTGGCTCATGCTAATTCAATGTTAAGTGTTGTTGCCACATTTCCATGTTATGATTATCATGCTTTATCATGCCTTTATGTTCATGTCTCTCTTATGCTCTATTGATATGCCTATTGCCTAACATGTATTGTACTCCTCATGTTATTCATTGTGTACTCCCTTACTGGGCTTTATAGCTCACCCTTTTCTTATGCATGTCCTCAGGTTATCCCATGTAATGCTAAGTACGAAGGAATGTAGTGGTCATGTAAAGGAAGTTTTCAATAAGTATGTTGCATTTCAAGTTTAAAGTTTTTATGTAATGATCCTAATCCCCAAAGACACTAAACCTCTCGATCTTCTTTGTTGTATCAAGTGATGTTTTATGTAATAAAGCATGTTTAAGTTGTAATAAAAAGCAGGGTTGTCATAGTTGGTATCAGAGGATAGGTTTAGTTATTTTTGGGATTAGGAAACCCTAGTAAAGCCTTAGATACAAGACTAAGCATAATAAAAACATCCCTAAGTTTTGGTAAATACTAAGTAAGTGTTTTATCAAACAAATACATCCCTGTCTGGATACGAGCAGGTAGAGGCGGCTCTGGCACAGATGTATCCTAGGGGTAAAACCCGAAAACACCGCTTTGAGCTAGACTCGAACGGGAACTGGTGCACGACAACGGGCCTTGCTGCACTCTTGGTTACGACACTCCCGGGGGATATGTTTTCATAAATTCACAATCTTAGTATGAACCCTTATTAAGGGAAAAATGCCCCTATGAATATATGTTAGAAGGAAGATCATGAAAAGCCTGGATTGAATCCTATAGACTCATGAGTTAAAGAGATTAAAGTTTATTTATAAGTCATCAACTTTTGTCTTTGGATTACCCTTTATGTGTTACCCCTAACTTTCCTTTTATTCCAGCCAATGGCCGGTAATAGGAGAACTCGGGCTAACAACCGTTGTGAAGATCAGTGTGATGATTGTACTTATGAGATGCCCAATCCAATGGGAGCGGGAATCGCGAACTTTGTCACTCTTCTCTCTCAGCTAACTCATGTTTTGAATAGAAACACTGGTCAAGAGGAACGTTCAACCCCCCCTAAGAAAGAACAAGTCGCTATTGAAAGGTTCATGAGACAAAGGCCTCCTACTTTTAGTGGATCATCTGATCCCACGATTGCTGAGCAATGGATCAACTCCATTGAAAAGATATTCTCCATCCTCCAATGCTCTGAAAAAGAGAAGGTTCTCCTGGCGGCTTATCGTATGGAGGGTGAAGCTGATCAATGGTGGACGTTGATCAAAAATACGAAGCCTGAGGAGGAGATCGAGTCTTTGGAATGGAAGGTATTCCGGAAGATGTTTTTCGATAAATATTTTCCACGCACCCTCCGTCTTAAGATGGAAAGGGACTTCCTTTCCCTCAAGCAGAAAGATGAGGAATCTGTGGGAGCGTACGAGGAAAACTTCACAAGGCTTGCACGATACGCTTCCGGCTTTGTCGTTACCCCCGAATGCAAGGTTGACCGCTTCTTTGGTGGGCTGAAGCCTAGCTTGCAGAAAGCATTAGCGATCCGTGACTTCGACAGCTATGAAAAAATTTTCCGATGTGCCCTCAAGGATGAAATGGAGATTGGAGAATCACAGGGGTATCATGGGGACAAGAAGCGTAAGGTGGACTTCAATGCTGGTGGTCCGATGGATAAATCCAATGGCGCTATGAAATTCCAGCACCCCACTTGCCAAAAGTGTGGAAAGAAGCACCTTGGAAATTGCCTTAGGGGAACAAGAAAATGCTTCAAGTGTGGAAGAGAAGGGCACCTAGCTGTTAACTGTCAGCAAGAAGGACCCGCGGCTGCGACAGAGGGAAGGAATGCTCCGTTCGAACCTCAACGCGTTGTTCAATGCTTCAAATGCAAAGAACCGGGTCATTTTGCGAATCAGTGCCCTAATCCAAGGGTTATCGGAGGCAATGAACAACCTCCAAGACAGCAAGGAAGAGCTTTTGCCATCACTTCTACCGAAGTGAACCCCGAAAACGAAGTGGTGACAGGTACGCTAGTTATTCATTCAAGAATAGCGAACGTACTTTTTGATTCAGGTTCTACGCATTCTTTTATATCTCAAAATTTTGGTAGAACAATCCCTACACCACCACAAATCATGGAAGTAAAGATGTCGGTGAGTACGGAAAATGGGGCAATCATTGCATCCCATGAGTATAAGTCCTCCCCTGTTATAATCTGTGGATTGAATTTCCCGGAGAACCTCGTCATACTCCCTTTGGTGGAATTGATGCAATTCTTGGCATGGATTGGCTTTCCTTATATAGAGCCAACATAAATTGTCGGGAGAGAGAAATCACACTCCATATGGAGGATCGACCCCCGATTTATTACAAGTGTCCGGAGGAAGATGAATCTCCTTTAGCTCCATCATCTCAAGCATGGATATTACTACCTTATGAGCACGCATATCTGGCTCAGATGATTGAGTCCAAGGAAGAAACCACCCTTGAAGAAATGCCTATTGTGAGGGAATTCGCTGAAGTATTTCCCGAGGAACTTCCTGGTCTTCCTCCAAGAAGAGATGTTGAGTTCTCAATTGAACTTATACCTAGGGCGCTACCAATATCCAAGACTCCATATAGAATGGCTGTGGTTGAGCTTGAAGAACTGAAGAAACAACTATAGGAGAATCTGGATAAATGGTTTATACGCCCAAGTGCATCACCATGGGGTGCACCAGTCCTCTTCGTCAAGAAGAAGGATGGGTCAATGCGGCTTTGCATCGATTATCGTGAACTTAACAAAATCACGATAAAGAACAAGTATCCTCTCCCAAGAATTGATGACTTGTTTGATCAGCTACGTGGAGCACAATACTTCTCCAAGGTCGACTTGCGGTCGGGATATTATCAAGTAAGGGTGAAGAAGGAAGATATCCCCAAGACTGCTTTTCGTACAAGGTGCAGGCACTATGAATTCATAGTAATGCCTTTTGGACTCACCAATGCTCCAGCAATATTCATGGACTTGATGAATAGATTCTTTAGAGATTACCTAGATAAATTTGTGGTAGTCTTTATAGATGATATTCTAATATACTCCAAAACCAAGGAGGACTATGAGGAGAATTTAAGAACTGTACTGGAGACTTTGCGCAAGGAGAACCTCTATGCCAAGTACAGCAAGTGTGAGTTCTGGTTGAAGGAGGTCTCATTCTTGGGCCATATCATCACAAGCAATGGGATATCTGTGGACCCCTCCAAAACAGATGCAATTGAGGGATGGCCGAGGCCAACATCGGTAACTGATATCCGTAGCTTCTTGGGGTTAGCTGGATATTATCAACGATTTGTGAGAAACTTCTCACGATTTTCCAACCCTCTTACCAAGCTAACTCAAAAGGGAGTAAAGTTTGCTTGGAGTGATGAATGCGAAGAAAGCTTCAAGGAGTTGAAAAGGAGGCTTATCACTGCACCTGTTCTCACTTTACCCACAAGTGGGGAGCTTTTTGTGGTATTCAGTGATGCTTCGAAGAAGGGCTTAGGATGTGTGCTGATGCAGAATGATAAAGTGATATCCTATGCCTCAAGACAGTTGAAAATCCATGAGCGAAACTATCCAACGCATGATCTGGAGTTGGCGGCGGTGATCTTTGCCTTGAAAATCTGGCGGCATTATCTCTATGGAGAGAAATGTGAGATATATACTGACCACAAGAGTCTTAAATATATATTCACACAGAAAGAGCTTAATATGCGCCAGAGAAGATGGATAGAGCTCATCAAGGATTATGACTGTTCAATACATTACCACCCTGGGAAGGCGAACAAGGTGACAGATGCCCTAAGTAGAAAGGATCCAGCAATTCTATCAATGATGAGAATTGAGAAGGATCCAATCTTCTTAGACTTGATGAAGATGGACGTGGGAATCATAAAGAAGGGAACATCATCAATCCTTTCACAAATGATTGCTCAACCATCTCTTTTAGAAAGGTTAAAGGATGCTCAAAAGGATGATGCAGGAATCCAAGAAATAGTGGAAGATATCAAAAAGGGAAAATCCTCAGTGTTTAATGTTAATGAAGAAGGAATTGTGTGGTTTGGGAAAAGACTATGTGTCCCATCAAGTTCGGAGCTGAAGAAGGAACTTTTGGATGATGCACATAGTTCAAATTTCTCTATTCACCCAGGGAGCACAAAGATGTATCGAGATCTCCGAGAAAACTTTTGGTGGGATAATATGAAGAAGGAGATCGCCGAATATACATCAAAGTGCTTGGTGTGTCAGCAAGTGAAGGCAGAGAGGCAGAAGTCTAAGGGGATGATGCAACCATTGCCCATACCAGAATGGAAATGGGAGAACATCACCATGGACTTCGTCACTGGACTTCCAAGGACATCCAAAAGCAACAATGCAATCTGGGTTATTGTGGATCGTCTTACAAAGACTGCACACTTCATTGCTATTAGAGAGGATTTCTCTTTGGATCAACTGGCACGGATATATATCAGGGAAGTGGTACGGTTGCATGGAGTACCACTATCTATTGTGTCTGACCGAGATCCAAGATTTACCTCTATGTTTTGTAAGAGTCTTCAACATGCTCTGAATACTGAACTGAACATCAGTACGACCTATCATCCTCAAACTGATGGCCAATCCGAGCGGACTATCCAAACACTTGAGGATATGTTGAGAGCGTGCTCAATGGACTTTAAAGGAGGATGGGATCAACATCTTCCTCTAGTTGAGTTCTCTTATAATAATAGTTTCCACTCGAGCATCCAAATGGCACCATATGAAGCCCTGTGTGGGGAAAGGTGTAGAACACCGGCATGTTGGGATGAGGTCGGTGAACGTAAGCTGCTTGGACCAGAAATGGTCGAAGAAATGGTGGAGAAGGTGAAAACCATTCAGCAGCATATCAAGGCAGCCCAAAGTCAACAGAAGAGTTATGCAGATAATCGTCGACGAGACCTTGAGTTTAAAGTCGGAGACATGGTGTTTTTACGCATATCTCCGTGGAAGAAGGTCATGAGGTTTGGAAAGAAAGGGAAGTTAAGTCCTAGGTACATCGGCCCCTTCGGGATTCTTGATCGTGTTGGGGTTGTGGCCTATCGACTAGCACTTCCACCTACTATGGCCAAGGTGCATGATGTCTTCCATGTATCCCTCTTAAGGAAGTACATACCAGACCCTTCACATGTACTCTCTTCCGAGGTGGTACAATTAGAAGACGATCTTTCTTATGAGGAGCAACCAATGAAGATCTTAGATCGTAGAGAAAAAGTTCTACGAAATAAGACAATGCCCCTCGTCAAGGTGTTGTGGAGAAACCACAAGTTTGAAGAAGCAACTTGGGAGTCGGAGGATATGATGAAGCTAAGTTACCCACATTTGTTTTAGTGTGGGAAAAGGAAAATTTCGAGGGAGAAATTTCTTAAGGGGGGAATGTTGTAACGACCCAAAGTTTCATTAATGGAAAATCCCTCTTGATCCAGTTAAATGTTTCTTTATGAAAAAAAAAATGTTTTTATAAGATATCAACTTTTTTTTAGTTTTACTTTAAGATTTGTGACTGTTACTTTTATAGCCTTTGAACAGTGATCATATGGGTAGTTTAAATATAAGGCTTTAACGAACCAATTTTCTACTCAGACAAAGGAAGCGATGGCCTCATCCAGTAGAATTGCCCCGTACGAAGCCCATTTGTCGGAGCTCAGAAAAGAGGTGGCGTCTTTGGGCTTTGCCCTTGACCAAGCCCAAGCTGAGCTTCATCAATTCATGCTCGAACGTGATCGTCTACGGGAAAAATGGAAGTTGATAGAGATTACCACTTGAGCGATGTTATCCGAGCAACCCCAAGAGTCTGTCACCATCGCACACCTTACCCTTAGGTCTTATGCGGCTATTTTAAGGGGTTATGTAACAAATAAGTAGCACCATGTTCATGTACATTATTTTTTTTTATATAATAATGAATATAATTTCTAGTCATTTTTGATACATTGTAATTAGTTTTTAAAGTACAAACGGTGTTTTTAGTTATTATTTAATTAAGAATTATATTTTATTAAATTAAAGGATTTTTGAATTAAATAATATTTTAATAAAATATTATTATTAATATTAAATTAATTTTTATTAAATATAAATGATCTTATAATTTTATGAATGCAATTAAAATTTTTATTTTGAAAGTCATTTCTGTCAAAACCCGTGAATTTTTTTTATAAATGTCGGTTTTTATTTTAAAAGTAAAAATTAACATATTTAGAAAATTATTTAGATAAAATAAATATTATTTTTGGAATCAGGATGTCGAAATTATCCAACGGTGAATTTTTCATAATTTTCTGAGACAGTCAAATTTTTTGGTAAAAATTAAATACCATTTAAATATATAATGTGTTTTATGACATCATAATGACCCAATGGTGATGTAATAAAATACCATAATCCTTATGTTCGAAAAATATGTGTTTTATCATTAAAATAATGAGGTTTTGGGTTTGTTTGACTCACTTTTCAAAGCATTAATGGAGCCCTCAAGACTTATTCAACACTTTGCCTTTTTAAATTAATTTCCATGGGAGTGTGACTCACCTCGACATAAGCAACCCTAATTTTTTAATAAGTTCGGACCTTGGACTTGTAAAATATTGTTTTCCTCTTTCCTTTTCCAGAAACCATGGGAAAATACCATGGGATGGTTTGTGGTTTGGATTATTTTAATATAAGGGGTCCCAAACCTAAATTAATAAAGAATTCTCTCACCTTTCCTATATAAACCCACCCAAGTTCCCACTTCCTCCTCACTCAAAGCCCTTGAAGTTCGTCCAACCTCTTCCCTACTCTCTCTAGAATCCTTCCAAGGTGCCCCAAGCTCCCAAGAAGCCTCTCAAAAGCCTCTCTCTAGCATTTGGAAGCACACTTCCAAGTAAGGGGTTTTCTTCCTTTCTAATTTTTTTGTCAATTTTCTTTAAGTTGTATTTCCCTTTTTATTTCAATTATGAATGTTGGGGTATGGTTTCTCACCTCCCCCATACTGCCCTATTATTGTTTGAATGATGGGAGAACCCTTTCTCTCTCATTAAATGCCTCCCATGTACACCCATTACTATGCCGAAATTCCGAAAGGAACTTCTCTCTCTTCTTTTACATTCAAGCAATACTTTTGTATCATGAATCTAAATTCCATTTCTATTGTTGGGACATGTATATATATGATCTCCTTACTTTCCATTACATGTAAATATGATGAGGAACCCTTTTCCCTCTCATCAATCTTTTTTATGAATTCTTATGTCACACCGTTACGCTGCCGAAATCGCACCGATTTTCTAAGTCAATGTCTTTGTGTAGTGAATACCATGCCCATTTCTCCATCAAGGGTATTCACCTTTATGCACATTTACTTATTTATTATAAAGTTTCATGTATGAATTCCACATTCCTTTATCGTGGAAGAAATTATTATGTTTTATGAATCCATGTTTTATGATCCATGTGGCACACTTATGCATGAAATGAAATGTTTAAGAAGGGTGTGCCCTGATAGCGCTCCAATGCATTGGGTAAAGTATAGTATCATGATATGTCATGTGCAATGATTGTTGACTCATGCTAATTCAAGTGCAAAGAGGGTTTAATCGTGCTTCAAGTGCAATGAGGGTTTACTCATGCTCCATGTGCAATGAGCCTTGGCTCATGCTAATTCAATGTTAAGTGTTGTTGCCACATTTCCATGTTATGATTATCATGCTTTATCATGCCTTTATGTTCATGTCTCTCTTATGCTCTATTGATATGCCTATTTCCTAACATGTATTGTACTCCTCATGTTATTCATTGTGTACTCCTTTACTGGGCTTTATAGCTCACCCTTTTCTTATGCATGTCCTCAGGTTATCCCATGCAATGCTAAGTACGAAGGAATGTAGTGGTCATGTAAAGGAAGATTTCAATAAGGATGTTGTATTTCAAGTTTAAAGTTTTTATGTAATGATATTAAGCCCCAAAGACACTAAACCTCTCGATCTTCTTTATTGTATCAAGTAAAGTTTTATGTAATAAAGCATGTTTAAGTTGTAATAAAAAGCAGGGTTGTCATATCTATGGAAAGTAATAAACAAACCAACGTGCTGAAATACAACTGAACACAAGTACTAAATCACCAGAAAAAGAAAAACAGAAGAGAAACTCCACAGCATCTCAAGCCTCGGCTCAGTCCCATGCTCCCCAGCTATAGCAAGTCAGGTACCTGAAGAAGAAGGGCGCTTTCCCTTATCTATCCCTACAACAACATAATCTGCTTGGGCGCAAAGCATGGCCCAAACAGGGTGTGAGACAAAGTCCCAGTAGGAAACCACCCAAAGATCTGTGCCTAACCATCAATGATTACATGGAAAGTAAAGTACAGGAATAGTAAACAAGAAACACACAGCAGCTACAATTCACAGTTCTAACATATAAAGTACACAATTAAACAACCAGCAACAAGAAAAAAACAGGTAACCCTCTAGGTAGCTCCCACAGCCTAACCCATATGGTTCAACCTACGAGTACTAGCAACCCCCTATGAGGAACACACAGTCTCACACCTCTGGTTTAGCTAAAAATAGACTCTTTGAGGAAGCAGTCACCGTCAATTCCCCCTATAGTCTCGTATCATGCTAAAGGCTCTCTGGGGAAGCACTCAATGTCTCATTCCCCCAGTGGCCCGCGTCGAGGATCTAAAGAATCTATGAGGAAGCACTCATCTTCAATTCCCCTTGTGGTCTCGCATCATATTAAAAGAAACTCTGGAGAAGCCCTTATATTTATTCTCCATGTGGTCTACTACACTAGGTTCTCATAGTCCTGTGTGAAACTAACATGCTCAGTGCCTGTGTATCGTCCATGTAAACCTCAAGAACTACATGGCTATCATTTTAAGGCACAACAACATAACACTATTACAGTTCCACTTTCCCACAACTAGGCATAGCAACTGGAAAAACGCCAAACAAGAAAAACAAGCATGGAAAAGCAACCTGAGCACAAAAAAATTACTCTACTCATAAGCAAAACCTCTACTACAGCAATCAAGGAAAGCAGGAAAAACAACAGGGGAAAAACAGGGAAACACACAATTCCCGTTCAATGGAATTGGTGTAAATTACACATAATATTCAACGACTTCCTACAAAAATGCACAAACCACCTGCCTCGATCCTAGGAGATCAATATACGTGAACAGCGACGAAAGATTCTCCTTAGAACGCCGTAGATTTGAGAAATCATCCAAAACACATAAACCACAATAACATGGAAAAGAGGAGGAATTGGAAAACAAGGCTCAACCAGAAGGAAGAACTCACTGCGGTGCTTCCAACACAATTGACTGTGCTTGAATCGGAGAACGGACGGAGTGGTGGAGGCTCGGGGAAGATTTGGTCGTACGGGTCACTCTCGGATGAAAAACCTGGAGAAGGGGTGTGTTCTGTCCGTCAGGCGCGACCACTGTACTTTTAGTAAAAAAATAAAAGTACACGACGTGTAATTTTAGAGTACACAGCGTGGACTAGGCTTTTCCGCACTCTGCCAAAATCAGCCTCCACGTCACCCTTACACACCGTGTGTGTGGCCCGAACACAGCCAACACACGACTTCGAGCTGGAGAAGAGTACACGGCATGTACTCAGAAAGTACACGACGTGTACTTCAACAATTTCTAGAAAGTCCATTTTTCTTAAAAACTCCAGAAAAAGGAAAGGTGTACCTGAAATGATGATCTGGGTTCTTAAAAACTTCCCCCCTTAAAGAAATTCATCCCCAAATTTCCCTAGCGAGGCGTAGAAGAAGAAACCCCAAACATCTACGGCCACTGTGACCGTACATCGGCCTCCCTCTCCCAGGTCTCGTCCTGTACTTGACCATGCTTCCATAGCACCCGTACAAGAGGGAAAAACCACCCACAAAGAACCTTTGTACTTCAATCGACAATCCAGTTGGGGTGATCCTCAAACGATGCATCCTCTTCGAGTTCAACTTCCTCAGGCTGAAAGTCATGAGATGAGTCTGAAAAGTAACATCAGAGCTGAGAGACGTGGAAGACGTCATGCATGGACCAGTACCTCTGGGGTAGCTATAACCGATTGGCGACCGACCTAACTCTCTACAAAACCACAAACATCCTGACGTACCGCGGTGAAAGCTTACCCTGCCTCTGAATCCTTTTGTGTCCCAACCTCAGTGCGACACAAAGGAAAACCTGATACCCGACCTCAAACTCCAAAGGTCATCTCTGCTGATCAACATAAGTCTTCTATCGAGACTGTGTTGTAGCCATCCTCTTCCGAATCAACTCTATCTACTCAGAGGTCTCCTGAACAAGACGAGGTCCCAGAAAAGTTGCCTCTCCTACCTCCAGCCAGTATAAGGGTGATCAGCATGGCCTACCATACAAAGCCTCGTAAGGTGCCATCTGAATAGTCTCCTGAAAACTATTGTTGTAGGAAAACTCCACCAGAGGAATATGCTTCTCCTAATAACCTCCAAAGTCCATAATACAAGCTCTCAGCATATACTCTAGAACCTATATCATTCACTCAGACTGGCCATCAGTTTGGGGATGGTATTCTATACTCAAAAGTACATGTGTACCCAACGCCCTATGATGTCCCTTCCAGAACCGAGAGGTGAAACGTGCATCCATGCCTGAAACAATGGAGTGTGGAACTCCACGTAGACGAACGATCTCTTTGATGTACATTCGTCCCAGATCATCGACACTAAAGGTCTCCTTGATCGGCACGAAGTGAGAAACCTTTATAATTCTGTCCACAACCAACCAAACAACATCGTTCCCACGAGGCGACCTTGGAAAACCAGTCACGAAGTCCATCGCGACATCGTTCCACTTCCACTCCGGAATGGGTAACTGCTGTAAAAGGGATGGTGGTCGCTAATGCTCCGCATTCACATGCAGACAAGTAGAGAATCTCATGACAAAACCATCAACATCTTTCTTCATACCTGGCCCCCAGTACTGGAGATAAAGATCTTCATACATCTTGGTGACGCCAGGATGAACTTCCCAAACTGAGGAATGAAAATCCTGTATCAACTCCTCATGTATGTCTGCTGACACCATAGGTGTCCCTGAAAATGAAATATCTCATCCTTGCCCACTGTCCATCCATGAAGAGAGTCCTCTCCTGACACACTCTCCCATAGGACTAAGCCTTCTAAGTCTGATAGCTACCTCATCTATACCCGATAAATTAGTGTAGAGGTAACAGCTACAAAAGATATGAAATTTTGTCCATGTCTGTCATGCACCTCCAGATGCATCTTAGAGAATAGAGCCATCTGCTTCCACTCACTACTGGCCTCCTGAACTGCCTGAATCTGAGTTCTCCTACTCAATTCATCTGATACTACATTTCCTTTCCCCGGTGTATAGGCAAGCTCGAAATCAAAATATTTAAGATACTCGACCCACCTACGCTACCTCAGATTCAGATCACGCTGAGTGAAGATATACTTGAGACTCTTGTGGTCGGTAAAGACTACAATGTTCTCTCCCAGAAGATAGTGTCTCCAACAGCGTAAGGAATGAACAATAGCTGCCAACTCCAGATCATGCTTCGGGTAGTTCCTCTCATGTGGCCTCAACTACCGAGACCCGTAAAAAACGACTCCATCTCCCTACAGAAGCACAACACCTAGTCTGATACCCGAAGCATCATAGTAAACAGTGTCGCTCCTTCCTGGCTCTGGCAAGACTAGTATCGGTGCTGAAATCAACCTTCCCTTTATCTCCTGAAAGGATGACTCATAAGAATCTGACCATAATAACTTTTCCCCCTTCTTGGTGAGACCTGCCAATGGTGCTACTAGGAGTGAGAAGTCCTGAATTAAGTGTCTGTAGTATTCATCCAGCCCTAGGAAACTCCACACCTCAAAAACGTTCTTCGGCTTCTCCTAGGAAACTACAGCTCTCACTTTATCTAGGTCCACATATACTCCTTCCTCTGAGATGACGTGACCCAAGAAGTGAATCTGATCCATCCAAAAGTGGAACTTAGAGAGTTTATCATACATCCGATGCTCCCTCAGTGTACTCAAAACGATCTCAAGATGTGTGGCATGGTCATTTCGAGTATGAGAGTACACCAAGATATTGTTCATTAAGACCACGACGAAGGAATCTAAGTAAGGATGGAAAACTCAGTTCATCGGTGCCACGAAAATAGTAGGCGCGTTCGTGAGAACGAAAGACATGACTGTATTCTCGTATAGACCATACCTACTTGTGAAGGAGGTCAAAGGTATATCTGATGGTATAACATGCAATTGATGATAACCGGACCTCAAGTGGATCTTAAAGAACACTCGGGCTCCTCGAAGATGATCAAAGAGTTCATCGATCATCAGCAAGGGATATCGGTTCTTGACCATCAACTGGTTCAGCTTCCGATAATCCACGCAAAGACAAAGGGTACCGTCTTCCTTCTTCGCAAATAGGACAGGCGAACCCCAAGGAGAAGTAATAGGTTAGATGAAACCCTTTGCCTGCAACTCCTCCAACTGCTTCTTGAGCTCCTACAACTCTAGTGTAGCCATCCTATAAGGAGGAATGGACACCAATGCTGCTCCTGGCATGAGCTTAATAGAAAATTCTACCTCACGCTCTGGAGGAAAACACGAAAAGTCATCTGAAAGACGTCCCTAAAAAGATCCACCACTGGAGGAAATTCCAACTGCAAAGTCCCCTGATCATCCCGAAAAAGACTAGCAATCTGGGTCGTCATCCTTCCTAGCCCATGATACTCGAGTCCTACTCAACTCGCCTGAACATCCCATTCGCCTCTATGAAGAAAAGATTCACCCTCTGGTGAAACGAAACTCACTCTATGGCGATAACAGTCGACGACTTCCTGAAAGGGAACCAACCAGTCCATCCCAAGAATGTCACCATAGCCTGTCATCTCTAGGACACAGAGAACCCATGAGAAACAATACCATGCAACCTCGAGAGGGCACTCTCTACACTGGCACACACTAGATTTCCTTGTCCCCAAAGGTGTGTCTAGTCTCAATGAGTCGGTAGAAGAAAAAACACAGAGCCCAGCACTCTCCATAGTAGAAACAGAGATAAAACTATGCGTAGAACTAATATTGAAAAGGGTTGAAGATAAAACTGAGGATACTAAAATTGTACCTCAAACTGTAGAAGGGTCGGAATCCTGCTCTTGATAGGTCTGCTCCATGGTGAAAGACTGTCCTACACCATGACCCTACGCCCCTGGATGACCACTCTGAGTTGATCCACCTTGCTGGTGCTGAGGGACTGGTGGCTGACCACCGCGTCCTTGACCTCCACCTTAGCCCGAATGGCCGGAAGAACTCCAATTCCCTGACTGGTGAGAAACTGGTGGTGTTTCTCCTGAACGAGGAGTCATGGAAGAACCTCAGTCACCCATTATTGGTGAGAAAACCTAGCAGAAACTATGAAGGTGACCCATCTTTCCACAAGATCGGAACTCCACGGGGTCCCTCTGGCACTGTGGCCTCGTGTTCCCTAACCAGCAACACTGGTAGCATACCACATGGCTGCCTGACGATGCATCTCGCTTCCTCGGATCACCACGCGTAGACTCCTCACGATGCTTATTACTGTCATCTAGAGGAAAACTAGCTCTGTAAGAAGAACTGCCATGGCTTGTAGCTATGGAGTCTCTCAGGTTGCGCTCCGCAGTCAGTGCCTGATTGACGATGGAAGTGATGGAAGTCAACAGGAAGATATTCACCTATGAGAGGATCTCCTGCTTGAGACCATCCTCAAACTTCCATGCCAAGAACACCCCAATACCATCTCAGAGGGATGTGAAACACTGCAGATCGTTGAAACACGATGAATAATCCATGACAGAAAGAGTACCCTGCTCTAACCTCATGAACTCCCGGGCTTGGTCGGCCCTCAGGGTCTCTGGGTAGAAGCAGTCATAAAAGACGCGCTGAAACTCCTCCCAAGACATGACCTAATGATGAACCGCCTATGAGATCACGTCCCACCATGTCTTGGTAGTGTCTTAGAGCATGTAGGTAGCGAGCTTGACCCGCCTCTCTGGAGGCTTCTCCAGATGCTTGATGATAGTCATCATGGCTTCCAGCCATGACTCTGCAGCCTGAGGTCCTCTTTCCCCCGAGAACGTTGGAGGATGTTGATGTTGGAAAACCTATGTCATGTCTGCCATAGTCGTTGCAGGAGGCGGTGCTCCCTGGAAGGTCTGCATCAACCTTAGAAAACCTTCCTTGAACTGTGCATTAGCACCTACAACTGGTATGACAGCCGGTGCCAAGGCTGGCTTGACTAGAGGATCGGCAGGAGGTCCCTCATCAGCCGTATCTGGCGTCTGATCACTGCTTGACGACAGACGTACAACCGGAGGATTTCTCGGAGGAATAGCTCTAAAATATCAAAAGCACACCTTATATTATAAAACAAGAACTGGGAAACACAAGAGAACAAAACGGGAACAGGGGAAGAAAACATACAAGTTTACCAAACACGACTACACAGTGTGTATAAAAAACTACACGACATGTCTTCTGAAGCCACTAACATGGGCATGTACCCCTGCCCTACAGGTTGTGTAACACCTCAACCTACATGGCGTGTTGACCCCAACACACGTCGTGTACTTGAAAACTATTCCCCTGCCTGAGTCTCCTTACACGGCTAACCCACACGGTTCGACTTAACCTAAGACTACACGGCGTGTTCAGCTCCAACAAGGCG
Source organism: Viscum album (assembly GCA_963277665.1). Classification (NCBI taxonomy): domain Eukaryota; kingdom Viridiplantae; phylum Streptophyta; class Magnoliopsida; order Santalales; family Viscaceae; genus Viscum; species Viscum album. The sequence goes on along the minus strand of OY728131.1, from coordinate 1,210,964,164 downwards.
TGTACTAGACAAGGATTCGGTGGACCATTTTGTTAAAAACACGGCTGTCTACACGACTGAACCTTACACTGTGTGTTCCGAACAAACACGATGTGTATTCGTGAAGGTGACATCGTCTCGTGTTGTTCGTGACACGGTCGAGTACCTGAATGAGACTACACGGCGTGTTCTGAAGACAACATGACATGTTGAAGAAAAGGCCACGCTGGCCAGTGTTGTTCGTGACACGGCCGAGTACCTGGACAACACTACACGGCATGTTCCTTTACAACAAGCAGTGTTCTACTCGAGTTTCCCCGACCCATTTTGTTAGTGACACCTCTGGGTACACTGCTCTGAACTACACGGCATGTACCAACAGTACACAGCGTGTTCTTGAAGTTACTTCCACAATAGTGTGTCCATGCTTACACGGTCAGTGACATGACCTGAATACTACACGGCGTGTAGTCAAAAGTACACGCCGTGTATTCTGGGTTTTTCTGGGAAGTAGCTCAGAAACTGCACCGAAGCCCAAAAAACATAGAAAACAAGTCAAGGAAGTGCCAAATTCCGATTCTTGAGGGCCCATACTCCCCGCGAATCAAATCTTGGCATTTATTTAAGAAAAGTATGAAACAAAAAATCCTATAACAAGGCAGTATAGATTCTATCAAGAATATATCACAACATCATGCATAATCTACACAAGGTCTATCACAACAGCATGCAATTGCTAATGCACCCTAGATGGCATGGCAAGAATGCATGGCATGTGATTTCTACAAGTTCCTATATGATGCATGAGACGGAATACCCTCATCTCATCGGGTTTCGACAGAAATAGAACCGAAATTGTCATGAAAATAACAACACAAGAAGGTGAATCACTCTAAGTGAAATCATATCAACCGTAAAATATCAAAACCACCAATTGCAATTGACGAGGTAGTATGGATTTTCCCTGTACATAGGTTAGATACTCCTGAACACACCTTAATACCAAGTACCTAATCTATCCTATCCCTGGATATAGGCTTCAAACATTAAAGCAAGAGAAAATAACACCTCTGATACCACTTTGTAACGACCCAAATCCGGAGCCCCTCCACTGGTGCCTCGTACCCGTTTCGCCACATGACCTCAAGCGTGTTTCCCCAAATTCCAGAGGCTACCGACTAGCAGCAAGGGTCTTGGTGAGTCGGTGGGGAAACTATGCCCTCATTCAGTAAAGTATACAACGGAAGAACAACAAGTCACAATAGCGGAAACAATAACAGCATACAACAACTGAACTGAACAGCGGAAGCAATGTATCAAATAATAATTATGCAACATGGTACATATGTCTATGGAAGGTAGTAAACAAAACAACATGCTGAAATACAACTGAACACAAGTACTAAAGCAACAGAAAAACGAAAAATAGAAGATCAACTCCTCAGCATCACAAGCCTCGACTCGGTCCCATGCTCCCCATCTCCAGCAAGTCAGGTAGCTAAAGTAAAAGGGTTCTTTCCCTTATCTATCCCTGCAACAACATAATCTGTTGGGGCCCAAAGCATGGCCCAAACAGGGTGTGAGAAAAAGTCCCAATAGGAAACCACCCAAAGATCTATACCTAACAGTCAATGATTAAATGGCAATTAAAGTACAAGAACAGTAAACAGGAAACACACAACAGCTACAATTCACAGTTCTAACATATAAAGTACACAAGTAAACAACTAGCAACAAGAAGAAAACAGGTAACCCTCTAGGTAGCTCTCACACACTAACCCCTATGGTATAACCTACGAGTACTATCAACCCCCTAGGAGGCACACACAGTCTCACCCTTGTGGTTAAGCTAAGAATAGACTCTCTGAGGAAGCACTCACCATCAATTCCCCCAATAGTCTTGTATCGTGCTAAAGGCTCTCTAGGGAAGCTCTTAATGTCTCATTCCCCCTATGGCTCGCGTCGAGGATCTACAAACTCTCTGAGGAAGCACCCATCATCAATTCCCCCTGTGGTCTCACATCGTATTAAAAGAAACTTTGGAGAAGCCCTTACATCTATTCTCCCTATGGTCTCCTACAATAGGTTCTCACAGTCCTGTGTAAAACTAACATGCTCAGTGCACGTGTATCATCTAGGTAAACCTCAAGAACAACTTTGCTATCATTCTAAGGAACAACAACATAACAATATCAAAGTTACACTATCCCACAACTAGGCATGGCAACAGAAAAAATTCCAAACAAGAAAAACAATCATGGAAAAGCAAACTGATCACAAAAAAAATTACTCTACTCATAAGCATAACCTCTACTACAGCAATCAAGAAAAACAGGAAAAATAGAAGGGGAAAACAGGGAAATGTACAATTCTTATTCAAAGGAATTGTCAGAAATTGCACATAATATTCAATTAATTCTTATAGAAAGGCACAAACCACCTACCTCAATCCTAGGAGATCGATATATGTGAATAGTGATGATAGATTCTCCTTAGAACATCGTAGATATGAGAAAACATCCAAAACACATAAACCCTGATAACATGGAAAAGAGGAGGAATTGGAAAACAAGGCTCAAGAAGAAGGAATAACTCACCGCTTCGCTTCCAACGCAATCGACCGTGCTCTAATCGGAGAACGGATGGAGAGGCGGGGGCTTGGGGAAGATCCGGCCGTATGGGTCGCTCTCGGACGAAAAACCTGGAGAAGGGGTGTGGTCTGTCCGTCAGGCGTGACCCCGGTATGTTTAGTGAAAAAATAAAAGTACACAGTGTGTAATTTTAGAGTACACGATATGTACTAGGTTTTTTCGTACTCCGCCAAAATCGGCCTCTACGTCACCCTTACACACCGTGTGTGTGGCCCGGACCTGGCCAGCACACAGCTTCGAGGTAGAGAAGAGTACACGGCGTGTACTCCAAAAGTACAAGGTGTGTACTTCAAAAACTTCCAGAAAGACCATTTTTCTTAAAAACACTAGAAAAAGGGAAAGGCGTACCTGAAACAAAGATCCGGGTTCTTACAGTAATGCATTGAAAAGTGAAAATTAATGTGGTAGTGGATGAGTGACCATGTGTAGATATAGAGAGATATTTTGATTCTCTTTTTGTGAACCCCTAGGATGGTGTACTATGAAAACTTTCTATAAATTTTTATATAATTTATCTATGAACCAACTTATGTGGTTTGATTAAACTGGTGAAAAATGTTAATTAGTTCGGGGTACTACTTCTGAACAACATGGATTGTGTGTAAATATGGTAGGATTCCTCCCCTTTCCCTCTCCCTTTTCCTGGAAATATTTATTTCCATAAGAGATGATGTCCCTAATTCAAAATATGAATAGATGTGGTGACCTTTGAGATGATGAGATTTTTCATATTGGGGATTATCTATTGTAGGGAGATATAATGTGGTTGATATCTTTCATGTTTGTGGTATCCTATTATCCTTATTTTGTAGTGGAAGTAGTTATGTTAGGTTGTGGATGTGGTTTTTCCCTTGTGTCTTTAGGTAGTATTAGATGTTATTTCACATATGTCTTCAGGTGGGATTTGATGTGGTTATGTATATGTCTTTGGGTAGACTGTGATGTATTTTAATATCAATCATTCGGATTTTTTATTATAGGAGGGATGGAATTATTATAAAATTTTAAATTGGGGTATAAAAGTGGAAATCCTTAGGGAAGATGTGTTTTATTCCCATTTTGGATATATTTCATATTACATTATTTAAAATGGATGTTTTATTGGGTGAGCCTATATGGGTGATGATGGGATTGTATAGATGACCCATTTATTTTCAATTTAATTATACTAATAGATCATAGAATCATTAGTATACTTTTATCACAAGTGCATATGTTACCATGTATATGATCCTACTCAAAATAAATATCTTGATCACCCAATATATATATTTTTTAGGTATCCTAGATGAATTTGGGGACCATGTTGGATGAAATTATCACAAACAATGGTTATATCGCTAATTCATTTTCATATGTATTATTTTTCATTTTTATTTAGGGACATTATTTCAATGAAATAACATTTTAAAAGTATTATGGGACTGTTTTTTATTTTCCATTCTTCTTACAATATCAATTTTCATTGAAATTTTATTCTATATAAGAATCCTTATTAAATTAATAGAATTTAATTACTTCCATAAGTTTTATTTTTATATCCTAAAATTTTTCCCGTTACATGGTCCTATTGAAGGTAGGATTCTATGGTCACTATATCACCTCCTTTATTTTCATCCCAAAAGGGAGACCTATAGATGGAGGGGTTCATGATATCAATTATATCTATGTCTCTACTCAGATGAAGGGTTTTATCATTTACTCCTTTCATAATGACCATGGATTACAGGGTAACAATAATTACCCTATTTATACAACTAGTTTTATATCCTTAACGGTTTGATTATCCAATGGAAATAATATTTTTCCATTAATAAGGAATGTGTAAAATAATTGATAGTTTCATTAACTGACAATTCATTATTTAAAGGATGTCCTTGCTATTATAAATATAATCTATCTATTTATCATTCACCATATGTAATTTCCAAAACATCTATGAAACTAATTTTAATATGAAAATTTAATAACTAGTTTGATGGAAACATTTAAAAATTTCAATCCCAAAAGGTTAAAATATAGTTTTCACACTCCAAAAAAAACTCTTCCATTCATCTGGTAAAATGAATAAATTTCAACACCTATAATTTAATGCCTTTCTGGTGATCTCATTATGAAATTTTTAATCCTTAAATATATCTCATTTATTTCCATACTTTAGACTTGTTGAACAAGGACAAACTAATTTTACCCAATAATTCCCTCTATTGTATTTCTTCGGATAGATTCATCAAATAGACCGATATTCAATTAGGTGTTCATATAGTGATCCAATATAAACATATGAATATTTTACATAAATTATATAATTTAATAATTTAACCTGAAAAAATTGGTTCATAATTTCAATAAAAAAGGTTTTTTTTCTTTTAGAACTAAAAATATAATAAGTTTTTAGACAATACATTACAACATTTTTCTTTTTTAGAACCATAATAAGATCCCTCTATACTTTCCATAAGTTATGTTGGTCATCATATATTATGGAAATGAGTCATTAGAAATCCATAAGATAAAACACATTGCATGGGTAAACATAATTGATAACATTTAAAGGACCTATGTGAAAATTAGATGTGTATACGGTTAAATCATTATACATATTAAAATTATACATCAAAATGAATTTATTTCAAAGCCTGAGTAAATTTATACAACAAGGAATGACATAAGAAATAAATTTAGAGAGTGAGGAAACATGAGTTAATAAACATGAACCATCAGATCATAATATACGTGTAAGAACACATATAAAATATAGAAGATAATTTAGTATAGTTAAAATTGCATTTGTGAGACACACCGTCAATTACCATTCTTATGAGAAACTAAAATCTAATGATGAATATATTTATAATGATATATGAATCCCTACCAAAAACCTTGGTGTGATATATTGGACCCCACCCATTATTGATCCTTAATTATATGTGAGGCACGAAATCAGTTATTCATTTTATCATAAATTACCCATGGGAAAATGGGTTTCATTCATCAAATCTAATGAATCAATTGAATGAAAATGGGTTTAAAAACATTTAAAAATGGAAAGATAGAGTGAAATCATTCAATATTCCATCAATAACCATAACAAAGTAAACCCATCTATAGTAAATGGGTATCTAAAGTAATTCATTCACATTCCATGTGAATACCCTTCTACCAAGATAACAAATCATATCGAATAATCTCAATAGAGATAAATGGTAAATAGTTAAGTAAATAATTTACCTAATCAATTTATATTTATAATATAGGTAAATTCATATCAATCAACGAAATGGGAAATTAGGTATTGAAAAAATAATGGAATTTGGGGAAATTGTAAGCATATTCCTAGTTTGGGGTTATGAATGAAAAATTTAATGATGAGTAAAGCATTTGATAAGTCTGTTAATTACATAAATATCTAGAGAAAAAAAGGAGGATAATAACAATTTTAGAATACCCTTGAACAATAACATTTTTCTCAAAAGACATTTTCATGGACCAAAAAATTATGAATTTTAAAAAAAATATATTTTGAAATAAGAAACATTCACGATATTTCTAAATCATTTTGGATGAATTAATTTGAAAATATTTGTGAAAAATAATTTATTTTTGGAACCATGAAAGTTTTTTGAAAAATATTCATATATATATATCAAAAAATGTTGCGGATAATATTAAAATAAATGTTAAAAAGAAATTATTTTCACTACTTTATGAAAATTAATCATATAGGAAATGTAAATAATTAAACTAAACATCTAAATACTATCAACTAGTATAAAAGGATCATAATAAATTATATGAGTTATAAATAATGTATATATAAATTGAATATAGGAGGTTCATAACAGAGAAATATTGATTGTGTTAGTTTGACATGCAAGAAACCATTTGTGTAATATATAAGGCTTGCAGAAAAACTATTTTTGTTGGGAATATAAAAAAAATTGATAGAGTAGTATAAAATTATATGGGGTTATATAAATTAAGATAATATAGATCCATTAGATGGATTGTATTTCAAAATTAGTCATTATTTAAAAGTGTTATTAAAGAAGAAACCATAACAATGATGGTAATGTAATATTGAAAAGAATAAAAGAGGGATAACACGAAATGGAATAAGAAATATCCTGAAATTAATGATATAGAATACACATAGAGGAAGTATTTTAGTGATTAATATATATTAAATAAATTATTCTACATAATATCAAACATGTCTCATCGAATTGGAAATTGATATAGATAAATCCTTATAACCATGACATCCTTAGAATCGAAAAACATCTAATGAAATAAAATATTACTATGATTCAAAACATATGATCTAAATGAATTTTTTTTATACACATTTTGATTTAATCACAACATTTTAAATATATTATGGTTCATATTAATAATTAGTCCTCACAAAATTTAATTGTAGACAAAGAACCTCTTTTAATAATCCATAAATTACCCTAAAAATCATTAACCTCATGTATATAAAAAGTAAATATTATAATAAACTATACAATAACTCTTATAATATTATTAAACTTTCATAGAATACATTTATAATTATACAATAGATTTATATTTATTATTTATAATATATTATCATTATTAGGTTTGTGTAATCATGATTTTTTAAACTAGTTTCACAATAGCTATGTTATAATTCATTATTCTCAAAAATTTAATCAGGAATAAATTATAAAAATAACTATAAATAGTTATTTATAAATATTTATAATATTATCATTTCATTTTTTGGAGTTTTTTTGGTGTTCATATAGATGAATTTCTGGACAAGTATGTTTTTGTGATTTTCATCAAATGAATGTTGGTATCTTAATTAATGATTGTAATATTAATGTTACCAATATAAAATAAAAAATATATATTTTCTTATTTATATAATGAAATATCAATAATAGGTATTCCATTTTCGTACATTATATTCTTTTATAGCACATTTCATATAGGTTGTTTGACCGGCCCAGTCGTTAACATGCCATGATTAATAAATGATTCTTATAATGAAAGTGGATTATTTTTGAAAAATTTCATTCTTTCGGATGAATAATGTTATTTTTTAGTTATATTTAAGGTAGTGAATAATATAATAATATTTTATATGAAATAAAAAATACACAAGATCAAAATTCAAAACATCTTACTTCGTGGAGGTGGTATTCTGCACAACACAAGATAAATATTTTCATTTCTCATAGAATGAGAAGAAAATAAGGTGGATTATTTTTTTTGTATTAATAATAATTATTATATTATATTATTTATTTTTATTATTATTATATTTAACAATTATAATCTATAAATAGGGGAAATTGTGAAAAATATAAGCCATTATGTTGTGGAGGATGTAGTTTGCGTAACGCATGACTGAGAATTTTTCTTTACTTAATAGAATAGGAGTAATGTTCATAATAGTTATAACATCATCATAATAAAATTTATTGTAAAATTAATACTAAATTAATTATATAGAAAATGTAACATTTAATTTAGGAAATTTATGAAGAAAAAAATGTGTTTTCCAAAAAATTACTCATGTTGATGACATAGACACTCCACTAGAAGCCACATTAGAAATGAAGGTCCTAGGGAAGTCAATTATTATCAAAGGGTCAAATAAAACAAATTTTAATTAAGTTAAAGGTAAAAGGGGATAGTTTTAAGAAGAAAAATAAGTTTCAGTTCAATCTTGATGGGGTTGTGAGTGATCCCTTTTATAATTGTTGAGAATGGAACTATTGTTTTTATAATCAATTAATGTAAAGGAGGAACATCTTAAACAAATCAGATTACACCCAAACCTAATAATAATAGAGAGATGAATTATAGAAGTTCTTTAAAACATCAATAATTTATTTTGACAAAAATTATAACCATTTAATTAAATACTTTAGTCATAATATTTTTAGTTTTAACAATTTTTTGGTTTAAATAATGTAATTAATTTGTACCTAATTAATTTAAATTTAATTATAAAAAATATAATATAAATTATTAAATTAGTTGAACCTATAAATTTCAAATATAAAATGCTATTAATCATATTAAATAAATAAATTTATGATAATTCAATTTTTACAATAGATTATGTAATGTGTAAAATCCCATTTTTAGAAATTATATTTTTATGAAAAAAAATTATTTATATTTTTAAATTATCCATTTCTTTGATATTCATTAATTAAATTGGTTTATTATAAAGAAAATTATGTGGAAGTCAATAAATAGAAAACCAAAATTAACAAAAATATTTTTATCTAGAAAAACAAGAAATAGTTTTTATTGAATAATATTACTTATGTTCCAAAAAAGATGAAAAACAGAATTCTAAATTAAACATAGTATTTTTAAAATTTTATATATGTATTTATTAAATACATTATTTATCAATAGAATGTTATAAAAACATATTAGGGTTTTTTATATGATTATAATTTTACTATTCAGTAAAAAACAATATTTTCACTATTCACCTAATAATTAATTTATATAACATAATCCAATAAAAATATTCTAATGAAAATACTGTCATTATACATCAAATAATTAAATCCATTAGATAAAATTGAAATAATTATATTTACCAATTTATAATTAAATTTAAAATTTAAAAGATAATGAACAAAAAAATTTATTATAAATGATTTTCTTAAGATATAAAATATTGTATATATATTAGATCATGTCAATTTTCATTTTAAATAATATTAATATAATATAAAATGTAAGATAATATTTTAAATGTAGTCAATTTAATTTATTGTGATATTATATGAAAGACCAACTAAAAAATCATTGAAAAATATTTTAATATAAATTTAAATATGATATGAGAAAGTAAAATTCAAAATGATTATTTATATTTTCAATTTCATTATAAACTTTTTATATTAATTTTTTTTTAATTTTATAAACACATCATATCATATTTTATTAAAATTATTTTTAATATTATAATGTAACACACACACACACACACATATATATATGTTAAGAATATTTTAATATTATATTATTTTCATTACTAGATATCTTTTTGAAAACATACAAATAAAAAGACACCACATTAGTATACCTATATGATTTATTTATATCCATCTCCATATTCTCAGGGACCATATTTCTAGTGAACATTTTTCAAATAAACATTTTTATAACATCATGATTTCATTCCAATATAATGATCTCCTATTATCATTCAATCTATTTGAAATCATTATTTCACACTTATCATTTCTATATTTTAAATTTGGATTTTACAACATCTCTTATCCTTTCAAGATGTTCTTCCAGATTATTTTATTTCATTAGATTGTGGGGATACTTATTTGTGAAGTTGATCCATGACATTTCCTGGTGTTGAAGATTTTATTATTCCCTATTACTTATCTACATTTAATTTATATAATTATTTAAGATTCAATAATATTGATGATTAATAATTTTTCCCATGTACATTTATTTTAATATTTTACTATGAATTTATAAGTTATTAGATTAGTTCTTTTCTTTTAAGAAATAATAACTAATATGTTAGATTTACATTAAAATATAAAATGAAAAAACACATTAGAAATATAAACATATACTTTATTGAATGTGTATGATTTCTATTAACCTATGGAATCACATTATTCCAATGTAAATATATTACATAATCATCATTTTAATTATACTTTACTAACGAGAGAGTTTATGATTTGATTATTATTGAAATGACTCATGATTTGATTTTATAAAAGGAATAAACTTTATTAACATGCTAGGCCTAGAAAATATTCTACTCCATAATAAACATATAAAAATATAGGTTTCATTTTTAATCATTTGTGTTAAATACTCCTGATGACTATGTTGATGTTCTGTAAAATGGAATACATTTTCATAGATAGTTCGACATTATCCTAGTAGTGATGAATGATCATATATTTATTTGATATATGAAATATGATTTCTTTTGTTTTTTGGTGTGGATTCTAAGTATATATAACAAATCAATCCAAAAAAACAAATCAAATTCACTCATATAAGGACAATATATTTACATAAAAAATAAAATTGGTATATCATAGTCATATCTGTATATTTTTCGAATTAAAAAAATTAAAAATATTGATATTTTCTTAAGGCCATAATATTCTTCAAAAAATACCATGTACAAAATACATGGTTGAATAATATTTAAAAAACACATGTTTTTCATTAGTGGATAAAAAAGGGTCCTCATCCAACATAGTTTGTGTAAGACACTTCAATATTTATGCTTTTATCGAATTTGAATTATTCCCTAGTTTGTATAAATTTTATACTAATATCATAATTGTTAGCCTTTGATTTAGTCTTTGATATATGTAATGTCAATTTTATCCTTAATTTAGACCACAAACTACATTAGATACCTCAAGGAGGAATATTTAATTATTCCACCATATCCTCTAAGATCAGATATTTCAATAAAAATTATTATATTTATGCCATCCATTTCAACACATAAAACATATTGTTGTTCTAGTTAGAAAATACCAAGGATGTTTATTCAATCATTTTTAAAAATATGGAAATTTATTCATATTTTACTCACATTCCCAATCACCCCAAATTTGAGGAGACTCAATCGTACTCTAATACGGTGTGTTTCTGAACATAATTTTTTTTACATTTTTTATAATGAATCATGAAATATAGAAAGGTATCACCAAAACTATAGTACAATAAGATTATATTATATGGATATTAGATAATTTTAGATGAATATTTATCACATTAAAAAAATATAACCCTGAGGTCCATAAGAGTATAGATTACATGCAAATATGGGAAAAAATATTATAACTCAGTGAATGATATTCAATTATTCCCACAATGATATCTATCTTCATTAATTCTATTACATGCCATTATTTATAACTTGTGTAATTGAAACATATGATATGGGGATCTCACATAATTATTAGCGGTTAAAATTAGATATAGATAATTATAACATGATTATAAGGGTATAAGAACATGATAATAACATTTGATGATCATACCCTAAATATAAATGGCCATATGCCTGAGTCATGGAATATATTTTTCTAGTTCCTATGATATAATGAAATAGGTAATCAATATAATTAGCCACAATATCATAACATATAAATAACATGTATAATTTATGGAACAATCATAATCATATAACATAGATTTCAAATTTGGTATAGTATTTATTCTAAGGTGATCTTAGTGGAAGGGGTCCACATACCAAGTTGTCTTAGTAGTCATGGTTCATTCCCAAAACTATATTAATGGAAAAATCCTTTAACGAATCAGTTTCACTCTTCATTCCATCCCTAAATTACTAAACATTGTTCACCTACCCTTCCAAACTTGTACTATTGAACTGAGTTCTCACCTCATTCCAGCCCTGTATTACAAAATTGGGTTCACCTCCTATTCCAACCCTTTATTTTTAAATTTAGTTCACTCTTCATTCCTATCATGTTATACATAACTGAGTTTGAACCTCATTCCATACCTACCATACTAAACTGAGTTCACTCCTATTTTTATCCATATCATACTGAAACAAGTTCACTACTCATTCTATACATGTCTTAATAATGAGATAAAAATAATTACCCCATTTATTAGACTATGATATTTGAACTTCCCGTCAAATAATAAGATCCTACTTATGTTCTTCACATGATATTGAAACATTTATCCTATCATGACCCATAAAATATATGCGTTTCAAAAAAAATCATATCATAACATATGAAATTAAACAGGTATCATAAAAATTTCACCATAGCATTTCCTAAAGAAAATAGGAAGGCATAATAATAATTTTATGACAGAATAACTCATCAAAATTAGTTTGTTTCAATAGAATACGAGCTATGGATGAGAAATGAGTATCATAAACACCATAAAATAAATACATAAACCATTCCAAAAATAATAATAATTTTATTCTGGATCGTATCCCTAATAAATCATAAATGATAAAAAAGTATGTAACCATATACGGAGAAGGATTTATAATGAAGACATGGGACATTTAATAAGTAAAATATAATTTCTTTGAAAATAACCTTTTTTAAAACAATTCTAAAAGTAATTTTCTTATAAATAATTATTTATAATTTCATTTAAAAAAATTTGAGGAAAATATCTCTTCCTTAAAGAAGAATAATATTTAAAACATGAATAATTTCAGAAAAAAAATTAATTTAAAATAAGTTTGAAACCTATATATATAGTTGCAACACATTTTGAAAACCCATTTCATTATGAACTTTTAAATGAATCCTAAAATAATTTTGAAAACATTTTTCCTTGGATACATAAAACATAAGCATTAAAATCATTTTTAATACAATTTTCATTGAAAAACATTGAAAAATGTATAGAAATAAATAATCTATTTAAATAACATTGTAAACATAAAACATTTTACAAAACATTTTTTGAAAACATAGTTTAAAAAGAACAAAGATATCATCTAAAAGAGATGGATAAATCATGATTTTCAAAATAATTTTTTTAAATTATCGTAAGTACCTGTAAGAACCCAGATCTTCGGTTTCAAGTATGAATCTCTTTTATAGGCTTTTTAAGGAAAAACAAAGTTTCTGGAAATTTTTGAAGTACACGCCATGTACTTTCTGAGTATATGTTGTGTACTATTTTCCCACCCGAAGCCATGTGCTAGCCATGTCTGGGCCACACACACAGTGTGTAGGGGTGACATGGAGGCCGATTTTGGCTGAGTACGGAAAAACCCACTACACACCGTGTACTTTAAAAGTACACGCCGTGTGCTTTTTTTATTTCATTAATCAGACTAGGGTCGCACCTAATGATCATTAACATCTTCTTCTCCACCTAATTTCGTCCAGAGTGTCTGAGGAGGCCGATTCTTCTCCGAGCCACCGATCTGTCACCGGTTGTTCGAATCGAACTCCGTCGATTGCAGAAGAATCGCAATAGTGAGTTCTTGGTTCTTCTTTCGCCTTGTTTACTGATTCTTTCTCTCATGTGAGTTATCTGAGGTTGAATGTTTTAGACATTTTTGTAGATCTACTCTGTTCTAGGCCAATTCACAGGCTGAGGATCAAGTATATCGATCTTAGAGTATCGATGTAGGTGGTTTGTTTCCCTACGTTGATGTTCTTTGAGTTTTGGTTTCAAAAGTGTCGGATACCCATGTATCCGGTATCCCAGGTTTTGGATTTTGATCCTATTGTTTGTTTTCCCTAGATTTATTGTTATCATATGGTTAATTATTGCTAATATATGATTGATTTCATGATTGAGGATCACCCCACAGGTGTTCTCCCCCTGTTTTGTTGTCTATCGCTGTTTGGCACTGTTTGCCTATGCAGAAAACCCTATTACAATTGCAAGTTTGCTTGTTATAACTGTTTATATGTGTTTCCTACTGTTTAAATTCTTTCGATGCATGGTAGATATTATCCAAGTAGTTGTTAAACTTACTTAGGGCTGCGGACAGTCGATTACGCACGACTGGACTGCTCAGGGCTATGAGAACCTGGTGTAGGAGATCCAAGAGGGAATAGATGATTAAGTGCTTCCCTAGAGGGTATGTTGGTTTTAGTTTCGTACGCAAGACCTACGGGAATAGGACTTTGTGCTTCCCAAGAGTGTTCTTAGTTTACCCATGCATCGAGACCACAGGAGGAATTAGACATGAGTGCTTCCTCAGAGAGTATGTTGCTATCGTTGCAAGACCATAGGGGAATTGACGTGAGAGCTTCCCAGAGTGTCTGTGCCTTGTTTGATTACTGAACTATAGGGTTATGCTAGTTTGAACCACCCAGAGAGTCAGTGTGAATTTTTGAATGGTTGGTTGTGAAGAGTCCACCAAGCCAAAGAACAAGCTTGGGTTTTTTACTTATTGTGTTTCGGTAGTCTTTTGAGATACATGAAGTGTTACTTTCTTACCTTGGAATACAATGATTGCTAGTTCTTCCCTCGTTGTTTAATTAAATGAATATGAATGGTAATTGGTAGGATTATTTACTGGTGTACTCTTAGTCCAATACTGTACCTATTTTCCTTTACTATTGCTATATTACTCACTGATAGTATGGCACAAATCTTGTGGTGGTTGTTTACTGGGATTTGTCTCACACCATGTTTAGGTCCTGCTTTTCAGCACAAACAGATTATATGGTTGCAGGTGTAGGTAGGGATTGTGGCCCTTCTACCTTAGGTACTTGATTGCTGGTTGGAGCTAGATAGCATGGGGCCAGGCTTTTCCCCGCGATTCTGCTGGAGTTGCTGTTTACATTTAGTACTTTTGTTTAAGTTGTATTTTAGCACATTGTTTTGTTTACCGCTTTCCATAGATACATGTACCATTCTGCATCATTATTATATCAGACTTTGTTTCTACTTTGAGTTCAGTTGTTGCATTCTATTTACTGCTTCCGCTATTGATTATCTTTATTCTTTCGCTGCATACCTTACCAAATGAGGGCATAGTTTCCCCACTGACTCACCAAGGCCCTCACTGTTATTCGGAAGCCTATGGCGTTTGGGGAAATGCGCTTGAGGTTATGTGGCGAACCGGATACAGGGAACCATTTATGTGGCTCTGGATTCGGGTTGTTATAGTACCAAATATGGAAAATTTGAAATATTACATGAAAATATCATTAATAATCTATGGATAAAATAATTGAAGATCTTTCTTGTCACATTTATCATAAAATTAAATCAATTGATGCATAGTCATAAAAAATCCTAATAAACTATCAGATTATAGTAGTAAATTGTTACAACAATGGAAAAATTAAATCATGATCCTCATGTGAGAATAAAATATCATGAATATTATATTTTCATATAAATAATAAAATTCATGATATAACTTAACAATGTTATTATGTAATTCTATTAAAAAAATGTATGTGTGTAACATGGCTTGTGTCTCCTAGAAAGAAAATTAAGTGAAAACTACGTTATTGATTTATTAACTTTTGACCAGAAAACCCCATGAAATAAAGATAATAAAATGGATATATAAATATCCATAAAATTAATTATAATAAGAATAGGATACATTCTTGGGAAGTATGTACATAGCATGAAAAAAATGACTATTGAATAAGGCATAGGTCTCACCAAAATAATATTGGGATGAGAAAACCCTTACTACATGAGTAAATTTTGAATCATGATCCCCATGAAAGAATAAAATAAATTAATGATTTTAAAATCATTAAATAAAAAATTTAATGTTATAACATGTCATAGGGTATTATATACACTGCTAAAAAATGCAAGTGGTGAATATGGAATGTTTCTCATGAAAATAAAAAGTGAGATGAAATTCCTCTTCCCTAATTCTTTACATTATTTGTACACAATCAAACCTCATATATAATAAATATAAGTTTTTTTTACATATAAAATACACCAATATTGTTATATCCAATGCAATAAAGTATTTTTTATGACTTTATATTAATCTTTAAATGTCAACTATATGATAATTTTACGTTTCTGGTAATATCCTCTTTGTTTTTTATATATGTTTTGGCTTGTTATTCTTGATCATATTACAAAGAACATGATTTAATTTTTAATTAATATAAATAATTATGTAAAATTAATATATATTAATTAATAATTTATTTATAATTATATATAAAATTTATAATTATGAAATGGAATACACCATTCATAGAGAGAGTAGGTCATACGTACGCATAAATAGTGTTCCCATTTTATTTTATTTTTTGAAACAACAAATGTAAATGAAATATACTTATATATATAATATAATTCCTGTAGAAATATTTTGTCATATATATCACATATTTTCACTACACTCATAATTAATACATTCCATGTAAATTGTAAACAAATCACATCACATTTAGTAGGTGATAGTTCACACGTCTATAAACAGAATATCAAGTTTACACAAAATGAAAAGCATGATGGTGTGTTTTATATAATAATTAAAAAATAATTAATACATAATTAATATCATATACACCATATAAAAACATATTTTCAATCATAATTATCACCCATAAGTGGTCGTATGGGATAAAATGAACAACATCATTTCGTGAGGCGGTAGTTCATCTTACACAAGAACAGTAAGTTCACTACCCATTATTCGGATGTGTGTGTAAGTGTAGGTATAACTATTAGAATAAAAATAATATATTTATATTTAGAATATTGTGGTTGTTATATTATCATGCAATAAGAATAATTGAGGGGAGGAGTTTTAAAATAAAACAAAAGAGCTTGTGGATGGATATTTCCTTTTATTAGGGTAACCCGTCTTGGTTTCAACCAAAGGGATAACTTGGTTGGATTTTATCAATAGGGGAGGATTCTAGGATGAGGGGATGGATGTTGGGATATTATTGGTGTAGAGTATGGGTGATCCACATTCCCTAAGAGGTGTGAATAAGTTAGATGGGTGATTTCTTTTTATAGTGGAAGAGGAGTGGCATTCATTTAAGCTTTTGAAATGGGAATTTTACCCACATTTTTACCATGTAATATGGATCCCATTATGGTCCCAAATCGATAAAATTTAGTATAGGGATCCAATATGAATATAAAAAAGATTTTTTAAATGTTTTTAGGTCATTTTGGGCATTATGTTTTGGGATTAGTCATTTGTTAAGATTATTTATCTCTTAATTGCTGTAATTAATTTTAATTAAATTCAATAATATCTTTTATAAAAAATTATGTTGAAAATATTAGAAGTTATTAAATATTTTTAATAAAAATATTTAATTCATTTTTCTAAATTCAAAAAATATAAGTGGCAGAAAATAATTTAAAATTAATCTTATTGATGGGACAACAAAGTAGGTTTTTAAAGTGAAAATGTCCATAATATTGAAATGTATTAATATACAATTCCACTGTGAAATTAGTAAAAATTACCTAAATTTTATTAAATTAACTATAGCTAATCTATTAATGTTTTAAAATATAATTAGACCATAATATCACTATAAAAATAAATTATATGAAACAGAATTTTTCAATTAAAATTCAGTGTTTTTAACTGTTCATTAAAACTGAAACTTCTCATAAAAATAACCAAAATTCACACCACGTAATTTTTTTTATTTGAATTAAAAATATTAAATTTATTTTCTAAAATAAAATTTATAAATTTCTCCAATATTACCTTCAAAACGGGTTACCCAGTATAAGCTTGTAAAAATACCTTTTAAAAATACATATTTTTATTCATATAATTAGATTTATTGTTATCTTATAAAAATATAATGTATTTAATCAATTTAAAAAACAAGTTTTAAATATATATTATAAAAAATCTATTAAAATTTTAATCAAAGTTTGTTTCACTAATTTAGTGAGATAAAATTGTGTTTGTATATTGAAAAATAGTTTTCATAGAAATGTAATTTCTTTATTTTCAAATAGTTCTAACATTCAATTATACTAACTGATAACCAAGTTATTCGTTTTATAATTTTTTCTTAATTATATATTCAAAACATAATTAATATTATATGTAGAATCCATTTGAATGTCTTGGTGGTAGTTATAATAATATTTTAATGATTATAATAACAGTATATTGTAGTTCGGTAAAAAATAGCTCTTATATTTTACGCAAGATATAAAAGGAACATGCTATTTTTTATAACAAAAGACAAAAATAGTTTTTCATGCACCACAAGATATTATAATTTTGTGTGTAGTGAAATATTTACATATAATTTCATATATCACAATCAAAACATAGTGATTATATATATACTAATATATTCAGTTTTGTGTGAAGTGAAAAATATCAAAAATGATTAAATTAATTTAGACAAGATATTTCAAAAAAATCATGGTGTCACATTTTACCCCCTTATAATAAACTTCTCCCTCAAATTTTTTCTTCATTATTAATGATTTAATACTTGAAACATAATTTCATAGAAACCTACATCGTAAAGATTAATTATAAACATTTTTTAAAAACAAAATGTTGGAAACATGTTGATTACCCAATGTAACTCATCACTATGTTACAACATTAGTGAAGATATTTTAGAAGTGAAAAAAATGGCATGGAAGAGAAATCTAATTATTATATTATGATGGAGACTAATAGAGAACATGGTTAGAAAAAAGATAACAATCACAATTCCCTAACAAAAATATTATTGAAAAAGGTCATTGATAACATAAAAAATGGTGATAAATTGACATCAATTTATTTCATGAAATTTTTTTATAGAGTTTTAGAATTTTAATAAAAAATATAATTACATGAGTTTAAGAAAACCTTAAACTTTTTTGTGTCTTTATCAACCTCCACCTCATCTCTTATTCCATGAATTGAAGGAGAATTTTTCATTCTTAATGCATTATGAGATCATGAGATCCATAAACAGAATGGTAGGTCATTCCATTTGTCATTATCACAACAAAAATATTATCAAATGTTATCAAATATTAACAAATTTCTTATACGTATAGATAATAATTTAATCTCTAAAACCTCATTCGATGTTTAACACATGACATTCCATAAATAATTATCATTATAATCCTTCAAAAATATGGAAGTAAAAAACATTTTAAATAACTTTAATAAATTTCTGAAAACCATCTTATAATTTATCCCCCGTGTATTATAATGTATCTCTTTATTATCACATAGTAGTCATGTTAATAACATCATCATGTATTCTCTTGAAACATGGTAATAACATAAATTTCCATAAATTTTTATTATGAACATGAATTTTTCATTATTCCAATGTTTAATAGATATATTAATTAATTCCAAAAAAAGTTTAAACTCCATAAATGATATCATAAACCACTTATTAAAAAATCATTATTTTTTCTAACATAATCAATACCTTATAAGGTAATTATTCATATATAACATATCATTATCCAAACATCATTATTTTAACATCAAAAGAGTAGTATGGTTTTTCTTTCCATTAATCTTGTTTTTCCCAAGGACATCACATTTCCATTAAATAACATTTAATGTTAATCAAAACCATTCAAGATAAACTTCTAAATCCTTAGCAAAAAACAAAAAATGAGTAATCCTTATATATTTGACCATTCATATAATATAATTCATGATTATATGTACATAAAATCCTTGATTATCCCAGATAATATTTAAAAAATTAACAAGTAGACCTCATCGTATTACTTAATACCTATTTCCTTTCATATTTTACCTGTAGTCTAATCATGATCAAAAATATAACCTTTACTGATATCACATTTCCAATTCTCGTAATGATATTTCCACTTGGGACATCGATTTTCATAATGACAATTCATTCTAAACATAAAGAATTTAAGATTATAGGTTTTAGTAGGGAGGAAAAAATTCCCATCCATTGTGTTAATCGTATTCTTCGTATATTTTTTTAGTTAATTGCATCATTCCCTTATTTCCCACAGTAAATAATTTATCTTGTTTCTCTAAGTCATTCACTTTGGTGATTATTTCAAATTTATTGACATAAAGTAAACTAAATATTATTTCCTCCATGATCAATTTTACCCAGTCTCTAATATAAATCCTTCCTTATCTCCATTGGTGAGTTTGAGTGTTGGTTAAGGTGCACATTTTCAATCATGTTCATTTAAAATTGAATAGGAATGATCACGACATCCTTCACTCTAGTGATCATCCCATTTGACTTCTCATTATTACATTTTACATCACATTAAACATTTTCCAATTTCATTCTAGTTCTGTCCATTGAAAAAACTATAAATAATAGTGTGAGAACCAATTATCATAGAGGAAGAGCACAATATGAAGAAAAATAACACACATGATTTCTAAAGTATGGACCATTTCTTTGAAACATTAAACATATCATTAAAGACATCGCTAGACTTATCAAAAGAATGATTCCTAAGGATATAGCTAAAGTTTTATCATCCTAGTTTCCAAAGTATTAATAATACTTTCCTTTTATACCAACAATAACTACCGTAGATTAACATAAATAGATATTACATCATTTTAGATGAATATTCAGCTTATTAAAAAAATAAATGTCTGCGGACTACAATATTTTAGTGCCTTTGAAAACATAGAACAAAATATTTTACATATGTTAATGATCATAATTTTTTTCCCCCACAAAGATATTACCCTTTAGTAATTATACATAACCATTCATGATAACCTTTGAAGAGGAATTCTAAGAAAGGGATGAGCTTATTTTCTTATGAAGGGTAAAAATAGAGATATTTTAGAATAACATCATCATAATAGTTTGAGAAAATGAGACTAACATTTATATACCATAACATGAATATAAATTATTATATACATGAGTCATGGAATAAATATTAGTAGTTTATAAAACCAGAAACATAAGTGAATAAAGTGGATTAGCCATGATAATATAACATATGAATAAAACAAATAATTTTTGGATGACATGTAGGTATATAAAATTTATTTCAATAGTATTATTGGATCAATGAGGAGTATATTATAGTGAAAAGGGTTATAATGGACCATAATTTACATATTGATATTACATCAACATTGAATAATATTTATAACATAACACAACAAAACCACGCCCGGACCGTAAAGGTTTAGTGTCTTTAGAACTGAGAAACATAAACAACTAGTTCATAAAACTTCCAAATAGTTTCCTGCTTATTTATTCATAACTAAACATATTTTTGACATATCATGCATAATACCCTTCTTCATAACCTAGGGAAAAGAAACATATGAAAGGATGAGTTAAAATGCTCTGTAAAGGTAAATAAGGGAAATATAAATTATAAATGTAACGTTTGAAAATCTTATCATACATATAAATGATCATAATATCATGTCATGGGATATATCATAAAATCACAATGTAATCCCAAAAGTAATAAAATAATACATGAAATTCGATGGAATACACACCTAAGCATAGAAAATCATTTCATATTAGTCAAGTCTCGTTGATTATACCATCGTGGTGTATAAAGTTTATTACTAAACCGATTTCACTCCTCATTCCAACCTTGTATTACTAAACCAGATTTACTTTATGTTCTATTCATGTCTATCCCATAATATATTAATAATTACCCAATTTATTGTAGGTAGATATAGTTCATACCCATCTCATTATGAAACCATTCTTATGTTGCCACAAAAACATAACAAAACATTTATCATAGCATAACCCATGAAATAAAATGGGTTTCTTAAACATCATTCCATCATAATTGATATAAAAAAATGTATTTCCTAAATAAAATTTCATCATAAACATAATAAATCACAGTAATAATAGGTATAGGAATATAACCCTTTTTAAAGAGTGTCATCTTAGATATAAAATACTTTTGAGAAAACACTTGAAATTAATTCTTGAAGAAATAAACCTTTCTTCTTCAAAAACATATTCCTTCCGTAAAATACCTCACAATTTTGGAAGAAATAATTTTATGTGAAAATAAAATTTTAATTTTTTAGAGGATTCTTCAAAGAAATAAATTTTCATAAAACTATAAAAATTCAATCTTGTTGTATACGTTAAAAAACATTCTCCTTGTTCTTTTCCCAAAAAAATAAAAAAAAGTACCTCTAATTGAATAGAAACAAAATATTCCTTTCATAACGTTTAAAAATAAATTATCAAAGGGTAAAATTAACTTTAAATTTTTTTATATGAATAGAAATAATATTACATATTTAGGAAACATGGATGTCTATGATATATATACCCCAGCAAATACATAGGTATAAACAATCATAGATAAAAATGAAATTGTAAAATTATCCCTTATCATAGGTCCAATATGATTCGTATGTATCCAAAAATCATTTATAATGATTTAAATAATGTTAGTGATTTATTCTAGAATCATTTTCATTTTTTTTACAACATTTATGATCATATTTTTGTTCTTTTGTAAGTAATATTTCATTATTAATCATTTTTCTGTGATTAACGGATTTATGTTCTAAGACATGTTTTATCAGATAAGTTCTTATTCATAATGTTAATTTATAGTTATATCATTTACATCATCGTATTAGTATTATACATATATAATTAAATTAATTTATATAGTAATTATTTAATAAAGAGTATGTTGAACGAATCACATCGCACCGTAGAGACGGTAAGTCATACGTACGTACGAGTGATTATATCATTCCCATAATTGATGAATGTAATTAAATTTGTTGTTGTATAGTATCCCAGAATCAAAATAATTTTATATAAATAATATATGTCTATTAATTCTATCATTATACCATCCATTTATGGTGGTGGTGAAAAACAGATTACACAATGACATAGATACAATAAGACGTACGTACATAGGCATGGTGATTTAATTTTTCATAGGATGGGTAGAAGGTGGACTATGGTTGTTGAATATTTATAATAAAATATTATTATATGAGTGATACTGGTGTTATTACTTTATAATGGAACAAATAATTAAGTGGAAGTAGAATAATAAAGAAGTTTGAAAGAATTAGTAAATGATATTTCCTCTTCCTCGATGTGCCTCCTCTAAATCTCCTCTTAGAGCACTAGAGTTGGACTTTGAAGATAAAAAGAACCAATAGAAAGAAAATATGGATTTTTATAAGGAAACATGAAAGGTATGGCCATGTTTAAAGTCTAAAAATGAAGGGAAGTGGTGAGGGAGGATATTCCCTTTTATAATTGTGGTGAGGGGTACTTTTGGAAACTCCATAAATAATAATTTATAATAAACTTAAAACCTACCCTAAAACCTATAAAGTGTCCCAATTCCAATGAATAAATTATTTAGGGATTTAATCTCATCATCCAATAAATTTTAGATGAATTATTTTTTCAATTTAAATGATATTTTTTAAATTGAAACGTAGTTATTTTATTTAATTTAAATTTTTGTAATAGTATTCTAAATATTCAATGGTTATTAATATTTACATATATGTTGTTAATTGAACATAAATATATATTTTATTGAATTTTAGACATTATATTTATCACTTTTTAATTTATATATATTTTTATGAGTTTTAAATAATTTAATAAAATGTTATTTTAATAAAATATCATTAGTGTCAATTTTGACACTATGAAAGTGTTTAAGTTTAAATAAAATCCAAAAAGAATATAATTTAGAACCAAAATATTTAGTACACTCCTAACATGTCATATTCATCTATAAAATTTGTGGAGAACATTAATTATTTCATATGATATTGATTTTCATATTTTTAAAACCATTTATTTGATATTTCTATTAATTAAATATGTTTTTAAATCACTAATGTGTCATCATTAATGGTAGTTATTTAATATCTAAAAATTATAAATAAATTTATATGATGTAGGTAATTATTTTTTGTTTCTGGATAGTATAAATATTTGATATTATCTCCTATTTATCGATATATTAAAATTAATATACTTATATAAAATGTTGTTGTGACATTTTGCCACATTCATTAGTTTTTATTACATTCATGTCAAATTCATATGATAGTGTCCATAAATTGATTCCATTTCAAACAATAGATGATAAGCGTCAAATTTAGTCATACAATAGGATATTTACAAGTGTTCAGGTAATTTTATAATATTATTTTTACCCTTAATTACCCAATTTACCTTTCACCATAACAATAAAAATAATTACCAAAGTTACTATTCATAATGTCCAAAAACAAAAGTAGTCTGTTAATATAATTTTGACATGCTGATTCCAAATATAGAATCTATTTTTCAAAATTCAAAATATATACATTTTATTAGTTAATTTAAAATTAATGTAATCATTGACATGAGAAAATGGGTTTAAAAAACATTACCAATGATTGAAATGTTTTTACCTTTGAATTCAATGTAAATTTAATGCTAATGACCTAAATTATATTGAATGATAAAAATATATTATATTTATACATTAAAACCGTAAAATATTATAATTTATCCATATAAATTATCTCAATGATTTTTTTTTAATTAAAATTTAGCGTATTTTTACAATACATCAATACATGAAAGTCATCCGAAAAAATAGGTAATTCATCCAAATTAAATTTTTATATCCTTTTTCAAAATAAAATGTTTTTCTTGTCCTATAAAAATTATTAATGTTTCAAAATATTTGTTTAAAAATGGTTCTCTATTAAATGGTGTAAAATTAACCTTTTAAAAAATAGGGATTTATACACCAAATAGGGATTTATTCATATCCTATAAATATAATATCCATTGGATGAATATCAAAAATATTTTATTAAGAATGTAACACATATATATCTCATTAAATTCATTACCCAATGTAAATCACTTAAAAATAAAAAATATCTAATTGATTTATATTTTTTTATAAATAATTGATAGTGAATGAATTCATAAATAATTTTCATAAGTTAGATATAATTCTTCTCAATAACCAAATGGCTAGGATATAATGGTAATTTTATAGTAAGTTCATTTGGTGGTTTGTTTAAATAAACAATTTCATGCAAATCAAGATACTGATAATAAAAAAAATATTTAAAAAAATATTCCATAAAAACATATAGGGGTACATTATACCCCCCTTAAGCTGAATTTCACCCTTGAAATGTGTCACTTGAAAACAAATAGATGAGGATACCTATCCCTCACCATATCCTCAAGCTCCCATGTAGCTTCTTCAAATCAGTGGTTACTCTATAAAACATTATCCAAATGAGTGGTCTTGTTTTGTATAACTTTTTCTCTATGATCTAGAATATCTATCTGGTGTTCTTAATAATAATGATCTTTCTCTGGAAGTAAAACTTTTGGGAATAGTACATATGAATGATGGGGTATGTACATTCTTAGGACAGATACATGGAACCCATCATGAACTTGAGAGAGATTTGTTGGAAGAGCCAATCAGTCTGCTACCTTCCCAACATGATCCTGAATATCAAAAGGACTGATATTCCTAGGGATCATCATTCCCTTCTTTCAAAATCTCATTACTCTCATCCAAGATGATATTCATAATAACACGTTATCACCCACTTCAATCTCTAGGTCTTTTCTTTAGTTGTTACCACAACTTTTTTTCGAATATGAGCTTCCCTTATATGTTATTGAATAGAACTGACCCCTTTTTCAATTTCATCAACAATATTAGGTCCTAATATATTTCTTTCCCTTACTTCATCCCAGAAATTTATAGTTTTTCAATTCCTTCCATAGAGATTTTTAAAAGGATCTATTTGAATACTAGAGTAAAGGCTATTATTGTATGAAAATTCCACCAAAAGTAGTTATTGATCCCAAACACCTTTCAAATCCATAGAGAAAGCTCTCAACATTTCTTCCATAGTTTGAATTTTCCTCTCAGATTGACCACCTTTCAGAGGATGATAAGTAGTACTAAAACATAACTCTGTATCCACGACATACTAAATACTTCTCAAGAACTTCATGGTAAACCTCAGATCCCGATCAGATATAATAGAAAGTGGTACTCCAAGAAATTTTACAACTTACTTTACATATATACAGGAAATATAATCAATAGAGATATCCCCTCTAATATCAAGGAAGGTTTCCTACTTCATAAGGAAAAAAACTATAACCCAGATGCGTTATTTCCATTCGATGTATTGGGAGGTCCGGTGAAAAAGTCCATAGTGATGTTTTCTAATTTACATTCGGGTATGGGTAATGGTTGTAATATTCACTAGTATATATGGTTGTGCATTAAATTGATAAAGATAAGATTTATCCCCTTCTATTAAAATTTCTAGATATATCATTGGAAAATCCATAAATATTGGATCTTTCATGATCCTCATCATGGATAAGCTAGCAAGGTATTTTTGACTAAAAGCATCATCCACCTTGTTTTCTTTCCCAGGGAGATAATGCATTGAGTAGTCGTAATCATTAATCAACTTCAACCCTCTCCTGTGGTTCATATTCATAACCTTTTGTGTGAAAATATAATTTATACATTTCTAATCAATATAAATATCACACCTTTCACCATAAAGATAATTCCTCTATATCATTATTTCTAATATTATCACAGCTAACTCCAAATCATGAGTGGGGTAATTTTGCTTATGATTTTTCGACTTCTATGATGCATAATATATCACCATATCATTTTCTATGAGAACACATCCCAACCCCTACTTGGATGTGTCACTGTAGATCACAAACCTTTCTCCACTACAAGGTATTGTGAGCACATGTGCACTGGATAACCTTCTATTTAACTCTTTGATATTCACTTCACATTCCCCCATCCAAATGAACTAATTCCTTTTCGATTCAACAATGTGAGTGGATTGATAATCATGAAAAATCATCCAAAAAATGTCGATAATATATAGCCACACCATGAAATCTTCATATCTCGATTATTCTTTTTGGTCTCGACCATCTTTCAATGACCTCTGTTTATGCTGGATCCATAAATATCCCCTATCTTGAGATAATGTGACCCAAAAAAAGAAACTTTATGAAGCCTAAATTCACACTTGGTAAATTTGGAATAAAGAATATACTTTGATAAGTTCTTTAGTACAATTATCATGTGAGCTTCATGTTCTTACTTTCCCTTTGAATAGACAAGAATATCATCTATAAAGACTACCACAAATAGATCAAGATAGTTTCTAAAGACTCTATTCATTAGATTCATGAAGATAGTGGGAGAATTTGTAAGACAAAATAGCATCACTAAAAATTCAAAGTGTCCATACCTTGTACGGAATGTCATCATTAGTATATCCTCCTTTTTAACCTTAATTGATGATATCCCAAATGAAGATCGATCTTGAAAAATTATTGAGCTCCATGTTGTTTTTCAAATAAGTAATAAATGTGGGAAGAAGATTTTAAATAGAAATCTTGTTAAGTTCTCAAAAATCAATACAGAGTCTCATTAATCCACCTATCTTCAAAGAAAATACAATAGGTTATCCCCAAGGTGATGCACTACGGTGTTTGAATCCCGTATCAAGATTGTATTGGAGTTTCTACTTTAATTCCTATAACTCAATTGGGGACATTCTATAAGGATTCTTTAAAATAGGAATATCACATGGTATGAGTTATATTAAAGACTAAACTTCACGATTTGGTGGAAGACCTGGAAATTCCTTCTGGAAAGACATAATCAAACTCTCATACAATGGTCTGATTCTTAATCGTGAGTTTCTCCCCCACTATTTGAGATAAATAAACTTCATTTATTGAAATCAAGACCCAAAAGATGGAATAAATTTCTATTGAATGGTTATATTCATCCATACATTGATAGATGATCATATATTGATCAGCAATATGAATTGTGACTTCCTTTATTTTTAAATTGATATGAGATCCATATAGAGAAATCCAATCCATGCCATGAATCACTTCAAATTCCACTATTGGAAGGATCATAATATTTTCAAGGGGCACTTTCCCATAAACATAAACCCATGAAGAATTATAAACTTTTGATGCATCTATTGTTCCATTAAAATTATTCATAGTAAACTCTACATATAATTGTTGAGGTAATATGGCGATACCCTTAGAAAATTCTTCTGAAATAAAAGAGTGGGTCGATCTAGAATCAATTAAAACATTTTTTACTTTAGGGAGGATTGTAAGTATATCTTTCCCCACATCATTATCATACTTCAAGTTGCTAATATTGATTTCATGAGACATTCCTTTGACTATGGCCTTATGATTTTTTTGATGTAGTTCATCATCAATTACACTTGGATTGGGGAATTTATTGTGATAATTCTCCATTTCCTTGAAATTGTAACCTTAAAGTATATGAGGTTTATTTGGTGTATCATTTTCTTTTCTCACTTCACTAGACAGATTTTTCCCATCACATTTCCATTCAACTGCCTGATGACCTTATTTTCTATACATCAAACATTTTTTAGGACCTTTTAAAAAAATACATTCCATATTTCTTTCCACACGTTGAGCATAAGGGAAAAATCATCATCTTTTCAATGTGGTATTTATATTTTCCTTTGAATTCCATTTTTTCCATTCTAATATAACCCATATGACTGATGGGTTATTTCAATCTCCATATCAACCTTGATAGCACATTGAATAATTTCCTTGTATCTATTGAAGTCCCTAATGGACAATGCCCTTCGGATACTTGGTTTTAAACCACTAAATAATTAATAAATTTTACTCTCAGGTTTGATACAAATTCCCGAAGAATACTTTGAATGTATTGTAATGTTTTCTTCATAGGTGCCAAAGGATTCATCATACTTTTCCTTAATATCAATGAACTCCTTGTCCATTTTTTATTTAATAATATGATGACATTACTTACAGAAATATAAGTTCTTGATCTCATCCAATTACATGGACTCAATTTCATTTTTTTCATGTATTTTTTTATTCCACCATTGATTTTATTTGCCTTAAAAATGAGAGACTACTAAGATGAAATTATCGTGTTCAAAACATTATAAATTTGAAAATATATTCTTTGTGGTACTGATCCATTGTTCAATACCTAATGGATTAGAAGACCTAGTGAATGAAGGTGGATGTTGTCTAATGAAGTACTCAATAGAATGTTTCTACCTTCATTGATCATTTGGAATTACTTCATGATTCATAGCCTAAGAATGTTGTGCAAGGATTGCTACCAGAATTTTCATTCCATCTTAAATAATATTTGGTTGCTCATGGGGAGAATCATAGAACTACCTGTCATATTCGGCATTAAAGTGGTTCCTTTGGGTTCCTACCATTGACCAAAACCAAGAATCATATTGTGATAAACACTAGTCATAACAGGGAAACCAAATAATCAAGAATAAAATTTCAATTTTGGAAACTTTAGGTTTTATCCTAGGTTATTCATGAATATCTACAAAACACAAATATTGGATTGTAACCTATATATATACATATACTTAGGGTTCTTAATAAGGTCCTCTCATCCAAGTTTCCAATGGTTAATTATAACATTCCTCTAATTCCAACTATAATGGCCCATACATTACATATAGATATACTTTAACAATGAAAAATATTTTTTTCATAACACAACAAAACTGCTCTAGGATTGTATAGGTTTAGTGTCTTTTGAAAATGGGAAACATAAACAACTGGTTCATAAAACATCCCCATTATATCCCACTTATTTCTTTATAAGTAGACTCATTTTTTACATATCTTACTTAATACCCTCCTTCATGGACTAGAAAAAAGAAACATCCGAATGGGTGAACAAAAATTCTCATTAAGGATAAACAAGGTAAATATCAATCATAAACATGACATTTGAAAATTTTATCTTGATTATAAAAGATAATAATATCATGTCATGGGATAAATCATTAAAGTGAAATTTAATCCAAGTAGTCATAACATAAGACATTAAATTTAATTTCCTACACAAATAAGCATATAAAATCATTTCATATTAGCCATGGCTCATTTTTGATACCATCATAGAAGACAAAGTCCATTATGGAACTGAGTTCACTCCTCGTTCCAGCCCTGTTTTATAGAACTGGATTTACATTTTGTTCCAATCATGTCTATATCATGAGATATAAATAATTACCCAATGAATTGGAGGGAGATAATGGTACCTCCCATATAATAATGGAACCATTGTTATTTGATCCACAAAAACATAAAGAACACTCATTGGAGCATAACCCATAAAATAAAATATTTTTCCTAAACATCATTCCATCATAATTATTATAAAACAAATGGATTTCCTAAATAACATTTAATCATAAACACAATCAAATCATGGTAATAATAGGGATATGAATATAAACCTTTTTAAAGAGTGTAATTTTATATGGAAAATAATTTTTAGAAAACACTTGAAATTAATTCATTAGAAAAATATCATCTCTTCTTCAAAAACGTTTTCCATCCTCAAAATGCATCACAGTTTAAGAAGAAATAATTTTATGTGAAAATAACCATGTATTATTATACGGACGATTTAAGGAAATAAGGTTTCATGAAACAGTAAAAATCAACTCATGTTTTATAAGATAAAAAAACATTCTCCTCGTACCATTATTGCAATAGTAAAAAAAGTACCTCAAATCGAATAATGAAAAAATATTCCTTTAATACCAGTTGACCGAAATTTAACACAAAGGGTAAAATTAACTTTAAAAAATTATAGTATAATTGATATAGTATTACATAATTAGTAATCATGTATGTTCATCATAAATATACCCCAGTAAATACTTATGTATAAACAATCTCGGATAAAAATATGATTGTAAAATTTTCCCTACACATAGGACTGATATGCATCATATGTATCTGAACCTCATGTATAATGATTTTAGTAATGTTATTGATTTATCCAATAATCATAATCATTTTCTTCACAAAATTTAGGTTCATATTTTCATCTATTTTTCTGTAACATTTTATTGTTACTCATTATTATGGTATTAACTACTTTATGTTCTTATGCATGTTTTTCTGGATAAGATTTTATTACTATTATTTTTTTATAGTTTTATAATTTACATCATAGTATTAGTATAATATATATCATATTCAATTAATTTATATAATCATGATTTAATGAAGATTTTGTAGAACGAATCACATCGCACTGTGGAGATGGTATGTTGTACGTACGCCTGACTGATGATGTCATTCCCATAATTGTTGAATGGTATTAAAGTGTGTGGTGTATATTATATCAGAATAAAAATAATTTTATATTAATCTTATATATTTATTAATTATATC
This sequence comes from Viscum album, assembly GCA_963277665.1. Taxonomy (NCBI): domain Eukaryota; kingdom Viridiplantae; phylum Streptophyta; class Magnoliopsida; order Santalales; family Viscaceae; genus Viscum; species Viscum album. Next base: position 1,210,932,753 of record OY728131.1, on the reverse strand, counting down.
ATTATACCTATCCATGTAAGGTGGTGGTGAAAAATGGATTACACCACAGTGTGGTGATGGTAAGTTGTACTTACGTACATGTGGTGATTTCATTTTTCAGCAGATGGGTAGAAGGTGGAATATGGATGTTTCATGTTTATAATAACATATAATTAAATGATTGGCACTGATTTTATTACATTATATTGAAAAAACTTATGAATATGATGTAGAAGAAGAAATATGTTTGAATGAATCTGTAAATGATATTACCTCTTCTTCAAAGTACCTCCTCTAAATCTCTTCTTAGATCACTAGAGTTGGTCTTTCAAGATGACCAAAACCTATAGAATAAAAATAAGAATGTTTAGAAGGAATAAATTAAGGGTTATTCCAAGCATGAAGGCCCAAAATAAAGTGAAGTGGTGAGGGGAGGTTCTTTTTTAAAATTGAGTTTAGGGTCACTTTAGAAAACTCCAAAAATAATATTTCATAATAAAATAAAACCCTACCAAAAAACCACCAATGTTTCCAAATTTAGAATATTATATGATATAAGGTTTTGTACTCATTATACAATAAATTTTACACAAATTATATTTTAAATTTTAACCATATCTTCTTAATTGACAATTATTATTCTTTTTAATTTTAATTCTGGGAATAACATTATAATTATTTGATTTTTATAAATATTTTCTTATATGTTATTAATTGAAAATAAATGTATATTTAATTACAATTTAGGCCTTATAATTATCACTATGTGATTTTTAAATATTTTATGATTTTTAAGTAATTTAACAATGTTTTATTTTTATAAAATATCAATAGTGTTAATTTTGATTGTATTCATTTATTTGATAGTAAATAAAATCAGAACAGAAGATATATTAGAACCAAAATATTTAATACACACCTAACCTCTCATGGTTACTAATAAAATTCGTGGATAAAACTAATTATTTCATAGGATAAATATTTTAATACTTTTAAACCATTTATTTGATATTTAATTTAATAAAATAAACTTTTACATCACATTGTGTCATCATTAATGGTAATTATTTATTCTTTAAAATTATAAATAAATTCCAATCATATAGGAAATTCTTTTATCTTCCAATATAATATCTATAGTTGATATTATCTCTTAGTTATCTATGTGTTAAAATTTATATACTTATATAAAATGAGATTGTGACATTTCATCACATTCGTAGTTTTCATTACATTAATATAATATTGATAAGTAAGTGGTCATAAAGTGATTAAATTTTGAAAAATTGATTATAAGAGTCAAATTTTGTCATCCAATCGTATTTTTATAGGTTTTATGGTAATTTTTTAATATTATTTTTACCCTTAATTACCTGATTTACATTTAACCACAGTAATGAAAATAATTACCAATGTTACTCTTCATATAGTCCCAAAATAAAAGTATCATTTTAACTTAATTTGTATATTTTGATTCCAAATATGGAATAAATTTTTTAAAATTCAAAACACAGAAGTTACAGTAATTAATTTAAAATTAATCTTTTAGTCGATAATAGAAAATGGTTTTTAAATACATTATAAAAGACAGAAATTTTTTTACCTATGGATTCAATGTAAAATTAATGATAATGACATAAATTATATTGAATGATAAAAAATATATTACATTTATACATTAAAACCATTCAATATTATAATTTAAACATATAAATTATCTCAATGAAAAAATTGTTTTTAATTAAAATTTAGGATACTTTTATTATTCATCAAAACATGAAAGTTATCATAAAATACCATAAATTTAACCAAATTAAATTTTTCTATCCCACTTTAAAATTACACCTTGATGTTTTCATATAAAAATATTAATGTGTCCAAATCATAATTTAAAATGGGTTCTCCCTTCAAAGGGGGAAAATTAACTATATAAAAAATAGTGTTTTATACATCAAATATAGTTTTATTCAAACCCTAGGACTAAAATATCCATTGCATGAATATCAAAATAATTTTATTAAGAATATAACACAAATTTATTTCATTAATTTCATTTCCAAAAATAATTCTCTCCAAAATTCAATTAACTAATTAATTTATATTTTTTATAAATAATTGATTGTCCATGAATTCATAATGAATTTTCATAATTTAGTTATAATTATTCCAAATAACCTAAAAGCTAAGCTATAAAATCAATTTTATAATAAGGTACTTTTTTGGTTTGTTTAAATTCATAGTTTCAAGCAAAGAACGCTACTATAGAATAATAATTATTTAAAGAAAATATTTCATAAAAACATCTAGGCCTTATATGGGTTCACTCAAAAAATCATATTAGCAATCAAGGATCAATCCCAAGACCATATTAGGGGAAAAATGTTTTTACTAAACTGGATTGAATCCCTGATCCTACTCTATATTACAAAAATTATTTCACCTTTTATTTCAACCATGTTTGCTGAACTGAGTTCAATCCTCATTCCAGCCTTGTTTTACAAAATCAGTTTCACATCCTATTCCATCCATGTATTACTAAATTGAGTTCACTCCTCATTAAAACTTTGTTATACTGAATTATGTTCACTCCTCATTCCAGGCCTATCATACTGAACCAAGTCCACTCCTTGTTCCAACCATCTCACACTAAACCGAGTTCACCCCTCATTCCATCCATGTCATATTCATGACATATAAATATTTAACAAATAAATTGGAAGGAGATATTGGTCCTTCCCATCTCATAATTAGATCTTACATATGTGTGACACAATATAATAAAACATTCATCTTGTCATGACCCTTAAAAATAGATGGGTTACATAAAATTATTAACATAACCCATGAAATTAAATGATTATAATAATTTTGTAATCATATCATTGCCAATATAAAATATATTGGAATTATAATAACATTAATAATGAATATCAAGTGAAATTATGTGTGTTTCAAAAGCATATAACTCATTGAAGAGAAAAGATGTTCATAAATATCATTAATCTAAAAAACAATTTGAGAAAGAATGTGAATGGTATTGATGGATCATTACTCCAATACATCATACTCATTGAAAACGTATGTCATCTTAGATGGAGAAGGATTTTGAAAAATCATGTTGAAAATTTCATTTCCTTGAAAATTTATTTCATAAAAAAATTTCAAATTATTTTTATTGTAAATAACTATTTATTATTTCATTCAAAACATTTCATGATGAAAATATCTTTTCTTGTTGAATTATATATGAATAAAAAAATATTTTGGTTTGATCAAGGATCATTTAAAGGTAGATATATTTATGGAAAATACAATAAAGTTTTACATTAAGGTATAGGATGTTTTCAACCACATGAATAAGGATTTAGGAGATCCCAATGATAATAGAAAATCTCACTGGGTTCAGTTTGAACAACTGTATTTAATTCTAAGGAAGTTGTGGTATCAAACTCTTGCACCTATTATAGGGTTGTGCATGAAGGCTATTGTAACAAACCTAAAAGGGTGATTTAACCAACTATCGAGGGATATTCTATGAATGGTCTTTAATGGGAGGTGCCAATACAAGGTTTCTACAGTTATATGAATATCAACCAAGGGTCTAATCCCAAAAGGACTTTGTCCTTTATCAATATGAACAACCACTTTGATGGCCTGAATATTGATCAAGGGGTAGTTTGAAACACCAATTGTCCCTCAAAATAAGAGTCTGATAGTGAAAGACAACCCTTGTATGGCAATGTGATATGATGATGAGGTAAATTCCAATATAGTATTTTAAGGAAGAAATAAAATAATGTAAACATGGACTCGAGGAGCTGCATTTCCACTAAGAAGAGTAAATCGAATGTATGTAAGGACTACTCATATCTACCTAGCCCATTGAAGACATAGTCATCCAAAAAATGTGGTAAATATGAGGAATATGAGCCAGAGACAGTGGTAGATGGAATGGATGATCACCACATAGGAGACATTAGGACTTAAGATAATGACAAGGAGTTTACAAATGTTGAGTCCACCTTAGAAATTTTGATGAAACCTCAAGGGGGATGCATAAGAGAAGATGAGGATAAGTATGTGGATATACTAATATTCATTGAGGATGAGAGGCTAGAGAAGGATGTTGAAACCCCTCTTAGACATAAGTTAGTGAAAGGGCCTCCATATGACCCTTAGCGATAGGACGTCGTAGATCTTGATTAAAATCTGGAACTCCTCATTCACTCAAGTGAAGAAAAGGTGGAGTGTTTTTTGATGATTAAAGAGATAAAGGATTATGTATAATAATTTATGGGAATATTTCTTTGAGTGGACACCACAAGGGAGAAATGTGATTGGATTTAAAATCAAGACCACATATAGATTAAAGGCTTCAATATGGTGAAAATTAACAAGGAGGAATAATTGAAATTTTGGTAATTTTTGGCGTGTAATTATGAATACATATTAATGGATGATCCAGACTATAGTGTAGATTTTATCCACTATAAATTTATTATGGAGATCGATCCAAATATCCTTAAACTTTCTTTCAACATGTCCTTAGTTTCATTTTGTGTTTGATCTAGTTAAGATGTGTGGGTTCTCACTTATCCTTTAAAAGTGATTGAAAAAAAAAATACATTAGAGACAATAGAAAATATATTTTCTTATTTGAAACATGCTTTTTTAAAACATAAATAATTTTTTAATCCATTGTATTGAATATTATTTTAAAAATTATCAATAAATCATGATATCCATTATAAAAACATTTTCCTTGAAACCTTATATATGAATTTTGGAATCATTTTTGGAAAACTTTTTTCTTTTAAAACCTATCACATAAGATTGAAAATAATTTTTAAAACCTACTTAATTTAAAATAATTTTATAACTAATTAATAAATATTTAAAATGTTTTAAAAACATTATAAAAAAATATTTTTTCAACCATTTTATAAAACATGTTTTTAAAAGAGCACTTATTTCTATTCGAAGAGTGATATAATGTAATATTTCTATAAGAATAATTTCATAATTATCAAAAGTATCAAAGAGTTTTAAAATGTTACCAATAAATTATAATTTCATTAATAACCAGAGGATAATGAAATTCATTATTTATCTTCAGAAATGGATCATAATATTTCATTAATCGAAGAATAATTATAATAATCCTAATAAATGATTAGATTTTATCAATAAACTGATACCACTTTAGTAACATTAAACCACGATCACTTTAGGATAATAGAATTACATGAATTTTATAACATCATTAAAATAATATTTTTCAAGAAATAATATTTCCATGGAATTATAAAGTACTCATAGAAAAATATAGGATCATAATACGACATGTGTCTCAATGAAATAAAATTGAGGAAAAAATACTTTGCCTATTTAGTATCCTTTGAAATGTAATCCCTCGGAAAAAATGATCATAAAATGAATTTTTAAATAACCATAAATTTATTTATATTAATCATATAATACATTTAGGGGATGTATACACATCACACAATATAAATTATTGGTGAATAAAGACATTAGAATAATTGAAATAAGAGTGAGATGAAAAAAAACTCATTAGTTAGTTAAATTTAGAATTATGATCCCCATGAAATAATAACATCCTTTAAATATTTTAATATTATTAAAAAATGAAAATAATTATTCAAATATTGATAGTTTAGTACATACACAACAAAAAATAAGAGAGTGGTGAATGTGGAATATATATCATGATAATAAAAAGTGAGATGAAATTCAATTACATTAAGTGTTGTCCTCTTTCTTACATGTTTTAAACATAATGTACAGTAAATATAAGTTTATTATACATCTACCCATAAATTATATTACAATATCTAAAAAATATAGGATTTGGTTATGACATTATATTACCCATTTATTAACTACTCTATATTAATGATACGTTTATGGTAATATATACTTCGTTTTCCCTATATCTTTTTTATTTTTATTTTTAATCTTATTAAATAGATCATGATTTAATTATTTAAAAAATGAAAAAAAGATGTTAATATCAAATATATTATTTATATATGTATTTATATCAATCGTTAAAATTTATTAATATTAACTGGTATACACCGTCTAGTGAGACAAGAAGTAGGACATACGCATGAATGTTGTTTATGTTTCATTGTCGTGTTGAAAGAGTGAACGTAAATGAAATACATGTATATATATAATATCATTATGGTATAATTATCATGTAATATTTATCAAATAAGTTCACCAAACCCATCATTAATATATTCCATGTAAAGTGGAAATGAATCACAAAACTTTGAGGAGCCAGTAGTCCACACATCCACAAAAATAGTTATCACATTTGCACATAATGGAAATCATGAAGTTATGTTTTATATAATAATTGAATAATGATAAATATATCAAAAATATATTAAATTTTATATCATTGAATTTTTTACATCATAATTCCCACCCATGAGAGGTGGTAAAGTAAAAAATGAACAACATCTTTTTATGATGTGGTAGCCCGTCGTACACAAGAACTTTATATTTGTTTCCCATTAGATGGAAGTGTCTGTATTTTTATATTAAACCATTAGAATAAATACATTCCATTATATTTTGGATACTTAATTCTTTATTTAATAATTTAATAAGAATAGTTTTGGTGTAGGATAATGAATATAAAAAAGGAGATTGAGGAAAATGTTACCTCTTTGTTGGGTAACTCCTCATTGTTTGTACCAATGGTATTCCTTGGATGGATTTTTTCACAAAGTTAATATTATAGGATAGTTTTATGGTTTGTTGGAACTCATTTTAGAGGTTCTTTGGAGATAAAAATTAATTTAGAGGTATGAATAAGTTGGAGGGGTGAGTGCCTTTTTATAGTTGATGAGGAGTGGAATTCTTGTAAATTTTTTAAAATTGAATTCCACTTACGTTTTTCCATGACATGTGGATCAAAGGTTGAAAAATATTATATAAAAGGGATCATATAGATGAAATATGAACCTCCAATGGATTTTTGATAGGTTTATAGTTCACTATGGGCCTTAAGTATTGGGATTAGTCATTAGTTAAGCTAATTGTTCTCTTAAACACTGTAGATAATTTTAATCACATTAAAAAATATTTTTGTGAAAAACTAATTTGAAATTATTAGAAATTATAAATTATTTTTATTCATATCATAGAATAAAGATTATAAAATTAAAATAAAATAAATGGCATAAATTAATTTTAAATTAATCCCTCATATGGAATGACCATGTGAGTTTTTATAGTGAGCAGATCCAAGAAGTTTAAAAGTTTTTAATATCCAATTTCATCATGAAATTATTTCTAATTACCAGAATCATATTATTTAAAGTATTATTTATATAATTTTACTTTAAAATTAAATTAAAACATAATTTATTTATATAAAGAAATTTTCTGAAAAAGGAGTTTTGAATTAAAATTCAGTGTTTTTCATTATCAATCCAAAAATAAAAATACACCAAAAAATACAAATAATTCACCCAAACTAAAATTTGAAATTATTCATAAAAACTTTAATTTAATTTTTTCAAATGAAAAATTATAAAAGTGTTAAAATTTATATTTAAAAATGGTTTTCCATTAAATGTTGGTAAAAGTACCTTTTAGAAAAATACATATTCTTCATTCTTAAAATTTGATTCATTTTTATATTATAACAATTAAACCTTTTAGATTAGTATAAAAAAATTTAATGAATATTTAATATATTAATTTAATTTAAAACATTAATAAAAAGTTTTTTGTTTAATTTATTTAGATAAAACTGTGTTCTTACATAGTAAAAAAGTTGTCTTTGAATCATAATTTCATTATTTTCAAATAGTTCTAACATTCAGTTCTTCTAACTGATAACCATTGGATTAATTTTATACACACGTGTAAAAAATATTACCAAAATTTTATTAATCTTATTACTAGTGTTGGTTTCAAAATCAAAGTGGTAGATATTATTGTATTTTAATAATTATGTTAATAATATATTATAGTATGGTAAAAACATGGCCTTGTGTGTTATGCATGCTATCGAAGGACTAGAAATTGTTTGTAATACAATCTAAACAAAGTATTGTGTGTCATATAAGAAATTATAAATGTTGTGTGTAGTGAAATACTAACCCAGTATTGTTCATATTGAATTCCAAACATAGTGCATTTATATACAAAAAAATATATTTAGTGTTTCATGAAATGAAAAATATCAAAATTAATTAATTAATTTGCAGAAAAAATATTTCCCCAATTCTCAGGGTGTTAAATAATGTTGTCCTACTCTATCTCTTAACCCATTTTATTTATTAAGGGAAAAATCAAATAATTTTTTTGGATTCAATTTCTATGTTTGTTACATTGAGATTCAACCATCACTAACACCATATGGGGTCAATATAAGTGAAGAATAATTTACATCAAAAGGAGATTATAATGAATAACAATTTAAAAATACAACCTAAAAATTTATTACTCTTAATAAAATTACATTATCTTTCACTTAAACCTATATAACTCTTAGTATAATTTATATTAATTTTTTGGGTTTTCTTCTATTTCATTTCCAAATTAATTTACATTTTAAATACTTCAAAATTTAAAATAATTAAAATGTGATTAACAAAAAAATATACCTGAATTATTTCCCTCCAAGATTTAAATATAAATCCCTATAATCATGAACGATATTGAATATTGGGATGATAGACAAATTTCCTTTTTATGAAAATTACCCCTAGGTGCATCTACGAAATTGCATCTTCCACACTCTAGTATCAAGATAGGGAAATAATGTTTTAGATAAAAATATATTCTATGCATTATGAATACTTAATGTTTGTTATAATATATTTGGTATCATACATTGGGTTATTATTAATCATCAGTAATCCAAATCCCCAAAATGAACTTCCCTATTCAATAAAAATAAATAAACTATACTCTCATATTAACTATATTGACCTAGGATAAATATATGAACACATTAGGTCTTAAAAATAATATAAACATTATATCTTTTGAATTATTCTCTCAATCCCAAGAATGTAAGGTTTAGTTTCTTTTATTAATGTTTATATAATCAAATAATTTTACAACACTTCAGAACATTGGCCCATAATTTTCTAATACTAGACTCCTTATTGACATTCCATAAGTTACACTCATCATCAAAACCAAGTGATTGTAATATTAAGAAAAGGATTATATAAAATAAATAGGGTGGTTACATATAGGTGATAACAATAGTTGATTATAAATGATCATAATATGATCATCTGGATATAGATAAGAAAATAATAAAATCATACCATATAATTATTATTATATAAAACAAGATTAATTGAATTATATATAAAAATACATATGAAATAAATCATGGGAGTGTGGAAACATGGGCCAAGAACATGGTGCATGAGATCATTATATAAAAATGAAAAACTAATTTCCAATATAAACTAACTAATAGTATATGTTAAATTACATTCTTAATCCATAAATTAGTTCATGTTCTTACAATAAACTAAATTTTACACCTGAATTAATTTATCATGATATATAAATCATTAATCAATGCATTGGGATGAGGGGTTAATATAGGACCCCACCCATCATTCATTAATACTTAAATATGCACCTTGAAATCAATTATTCATAATATCATAAAGAACACAAGGGATAGAAATGGGTTTCTAAAATTACATAATTTTCATCCAATGGAAGAAATCTATAATTTATAACAATTTAATATATAATTTCATAAACAAAACATTTATATTTCCATAAAAAATATTAACATGGTATAAAATAGAATATAAATTGATATCCAAAGATATTCAAAAACATTTAAGGTAAATGACGTTGAATGGTGGTAATAAAACATATAGTTTTTACAATATATTGATATATGGTATACAGTTAATGAAATAATTCTTCCAAGTTAATTTATGTATGAAATAATGGCAAACAGCCTTTAATAAATTAAATTAAAAATTAGGTATTCAAACATCAATGTAATTTATAGAAAAGATATGCATATTCACAATGAATGGTAATGAAAGAAAAAGGATTTGATAGATTATATAATTTATATAAAATAAAATTACAAATTTCATGTATATAATAGATAAGGATTTTATAATTTTAAATATATCCTAGAATAATAATAAGATATTTCAATGTAAAAAGTTTTACAAAAAAAATACTTTTATGGGTTTTTTTAAAATAACATTGGTAATATGAAATACCCTTGAAATTATAAAATCATATTAAAATTAATATTTTATAAATGTTGAAGAAAAATAATATAATTTGTATTCCCTGGAGACATATAGATAAATAACCATATATAACGACAATAGTGAGGAATGATACATTAAAATAAAAATCAATTAAACTGTTTATTTTCACACATTGAAAAAAACCCATGTGAAAAATGTTAAAAAGATCATTAAATAATAAAATGATAATAATAGTTTATAATTTCACCTTAGTTAATTATTTATAAATAGTTAAGAACATCATTATATTGCATCCAACGAATATTGAAATCAATGAATGGAGGTTCTTGACAAAAAAGAATTGATTGGATCATATTCTTTTACTTGAAAAACATATGGTATTATTTGAGGATAGGATAAATAAAATGTTGAATAGAATTATTAAAATATATAAATTAAATTAAGATGTTTAAACTATTTTAATTTTTTATTATATGATCATACTAACTACCTAGATAGATTAACATTCAGTAAAAAATATCAATTGAAAATTTTTACTATTGATGAAACCCTTAGAGAGATGGTAAATTAAGGTTCAAAAGAATAGCAGATGCATACAATAAAATGAACATAAAAGTTAAATTAAATGAGTATTATACAATATGTATTAACAGAAAAGGTTATTAATTATATTATATAATAATAATAATAGTTCATAATATCAAACTTGTCTCACGGAATAGGAAATAACGATAAATAAAAACTTACAACTTTGATATATATATTGAAGGAAAACATATTTCATGAAATTGAATGTTATTTCTCTTGAAACCCAATAAAATATATGATTTTTTTATTAAAGACTCATTATATAGTAATCAAAAAATATTATTGATATCATGGTGAAACATGTGAATGAGGTATCATGAAATAATGTTTTAGTTGTGGAAAACCATACCTTAATTTCTAAAATCCACTTATGAAAATGATTCTCTTATATAAAAAATTAAATATGAAATAAAATATTTAAAAAAATTATTATATATATAACTTAATATAAACTACATTTTAAATTATTTTCTACATTTATATTAGTAATTTATAATTTTTTTAAATATAAGGGGGGTGAAAACATCATTATTTTGAACTAGTTTCATAATTGAGGAATTATTCATAATTCCTCTTAAGAATTTCACCATTTAAATAAAATTAAATTTAATATAAGTTCATGTTAATATTTGTTTATAATTTTATAATTTCATTTTATATTTTTAATGGTTCTTAATGTCAAAATTTGGGACATGGTTTTTTCGGTGTTTGTCAAGAAAGTTTGGTAAAAAAAAGTAATTTGATTCACATTAAATTAACATTCTATAAAACAAGAAAAAATATACATTTTTATTATATTTATATATTATTTTATATGAAGTTTTGTTTTATTTTTCATCCATTATTTTATTTTATATCACTATTCAAGTTAGTGGTTAAGTAAATAAAAATAGGAATACACAATAATTAATTGATCGTTATGGTTATGAAACTGATTTTTTTTTTTGAAATAATATCATTATGAGATGAAAATAGTGATGTTATTATAGTAATTTTATGTCGGTGAATTAAATATAATGATGGGTTAATAAATTATTTAATAAAAATATTAAAAAAAATATTTTTTCTTTGTGGATGTGATAGTCAACACAATGAAAAGCTACCGTTTTTTTATAGATGAATGTGTGGGATAGAAGGAGGATTATAAATTTTTTCTTTATAATAATAATAATAATAATAATATAATTAATATTTATTCATGAAATGAAGGCATATATTCAATTAATAGAGTGGGTGGTGAAAAAATGATTTTTATGCTTCATAGTGTTTATAGTTTTCACAATTCCTCAAGGAAGGTTTAATTTTTTAAAATATAAATAGGGAATTCTAGACATTATTTATCCCCTTAAATTAACTACTTTTAGTTTAAAATATATACTTATTTTATAATATACTAATTCATTAATTCTATTTCTACTATTAACAATTGAATGAAATAAAATTTGGGGAAATAAAATCCTCAAGATGAGGACTAGGGAATTAACTTGGTATCCTCTATAGAAATAGAGCACCTGGAACATTCTATTCTAAATTTAGGCTCATGGTGATGTTATTGAATAATAGGAGAAGTAATAAGGTAATCATTTCAATATAAAACTGATTATTTATTACCTTGAATGGGTGGTGATATACCCCTTTTATAAGTGGTAAGAATTTCTTTTTTAAAATTATAATCACATAATTTAATCGGAGAACATCAAAATAATATTACATTGATAAAAATATGAAAAAATTAACTTGGGGATGATATGTGTTCATAAAACCTTAAATGTTCATTTTAACACATGGTTAAATATGTTTGTGGACCATTTGACTTAGAGTATTCACTTTTACCATGGTTTTATCATGGTCACTAATTTTTGAAAATGTAATTTACATTGAATTAAATAAAATAAATTTTTTTGTATTAAATAATTTGTATATTTTGATTCTAAATATGAAATCCATTTTTTTATAATATAATATCCATCTTGTCACACATTTTCTTAGGAAGGGGTGGGGGATATTACTAGGCCTTCTATGACATCCACATGAAACCAAATTCTGGTAATAAATGTCAATATCTTAATAAGAAATTAAGACCTTATTTTCCATTAAAAGATAAACTACAAAAACAATATAACCATAACCAAAAAACCCCTATATGATGCATGAGTACAACAATTCTTTTCATATATGTAAAATAAAATAACTATATCATAGTAAATAGTGGAAAACCAAACAGTAGAACTCAAAGACACCAAGGAAACCACCATGATACTCTCATTATGCTCCAAGATCCAAATACACATACCTTGAACAATGTATCAGGAAGCATCACTATTGAATTTGGATACCTTACCTTTACATGTGTCTCAATATATAACATCTTTAAATGCAACATAGTGCCCAAGAAGGGGGTGATTATAAACCTTAGTAGGATTTACCGTAGGATATACCAAATCAAAAAATATGATATTCATTATTATACAATTTATCTAAGAAAAAGAACGAAATGAAAATAGTTTAGGACACAAACATAAATCATTTTTTCCATTGAAAGCGTCAACAAGATCTCACAATCATTTTTTACATAATTCATTAACAAATACATTAAATCATTTTTCAATTCTGTGGTTTTGAATATATTAATCCATGAACACACACTTTAGAAACACACACACCCAAACTTAGTGATATAATTGATGGTGGACCATTATGTTCATACTTAATCCCTTTAATGGTGGTACTTGATGACCATTATATATCCCATTAAACTCATTCCAAACCATTATTCCCAAATTTTGTCAACCAATTTTGATGAAATCATTTATTACCATTAATGTATTTAAAAAATATAATAATTTCCTCAAACCAACCATAATTTTAAAATTAAAATTTTAAAATTAAAAAAACAGATTTTTTTTCATAAAAAATCATTTAATTCCCATGATTTTTGAAACCAAAATTAACAAGATAATTTATATCAAATAAAACCATTAATTTCCCAACAATTTCAAATATATATATAAATTTTAAATTCATAATTCAAATTATAATCAAGGGGTTTCAAGAGAGAATCCACATACCTATCGAAATTAGTGGAAACGATGAATGGGACAGAATATTGAAATACATAGCTTGAACCTCATAGATCAGTCCTTATGTCTCATTCCCTTCAATCAAAACATTAATATCCCATCAATACTAAAATATAAAATCATGGATATATACTCAACATATTAGATACATTATTCCAAGAGAGATACGAATAAGGTATATATGGTAAACCATCATGAACGAGTATTTATCAGTGAATTCGAGCATCCAATTCACTTATAATCTCATAGGAATAAATCCCAGATCAAAATGAATTGTCCCTAAAACCTTATGAGGAATTTTAAAAAAATTTATGTCCTAATTATGTAAAAAATATTAATTTAATATGTAAATTAGATTAGATCCATGATTTTCATATCTGATTTTTCATTATTCATTAGTCGGTAACATGGATTGAAAAACCATGCGCTGCCCATGCATGATTCACAACATCAAACAACATATCGTATAGAATACATTCACGGTTAGAAATACTAATTTCAAACAATGAAATTCCACTCTATTCAGTAATTCATGGATACTCCTTTGTAGCCACTCAATTTTTCCAAACCACACACTGACCTAGTTCCCACTATTTTTGTTGGATGGTTTCCTGGAGGAATTTTAGAGTTTCTAGTAACCATGATGAAACTGTTCACCTCTATAAAACCTTACAATGTATTCAAAAATACCTACGAAATTCTAGAAACATAACCAAAATATTATATCTACATAAAATACATATATAATGGGTCATATACCTAAAATCAGGGATACAATATTCTCACCACCCTTACTGTTTCTTACCACATAATATAGAAAACCCGAATTATCATAAAAGGATGTGGGCTATTTCTCAATGACTTCCTTCTCACTCTCCTAATTTTCTTTATTAATCCTAACATGTTAACATAAAAAACTCAATAACTTGATGATTTACCCATGAAAAACATTAGATTTACTATAAATGAATCTGTATTTGAACATTAACCAATGTATCCTCCCGCTCTAGGTCAATGTTATCCCATTGAATCACATGGTAAGGATTTGGTTGATACATCTTAAATTGAGATAGATGAAAAAAATAATGCATTATACTAAATATTGGTGTAAAATCAAACCAATATTCCACCTGAGTAGACCACTCTCTTATCTAAAATGGCCTATGTATCTAGGATATATCTTTCCTTCCCTATCTAAATGATGAATTCCACGCCTCAAAGAGATTCTCAAGAACACAGTATCACTGAACTCAAACAAAAAAACTATTCAATTATATCCTATATACAAATTATAAAGAATCTAAGCTTCTCCATACTTTTATTGATAAACTATGTTTTCATCATGGTTTCTAGTATAATTATTGGCCCTACCAATGATATCTCTCTTTCATTCACCAAAAAATAAGAGATAAAAAATGGTTCCAATATAATTCTTTAAATAGATCCATTTTTTATGCCAAATTAGTGATTTTATACAATAACTCCACAAACAATATTTTGTTCTCCCATGAGCTACCAAAATCAACAACACAAACCCGAAGCATATCCTCCAACATTTTAACTTCCTATAATATTTTTCTTCAATTTGGATATTAAATTTCATTCTCATAGTCATGTGAGTCCCTAGATATTGAGGTCAGATTCTCTAAAAATTATACATAAACCTCATATCATAGTCTAATTCTATCAAAACTACTAATCCATGATTTTTTACACATCTCTTATATATATTATCAATGTGCCCTCCACCATATTGTATTAATGAAGATAGTTTAAATGTGAAAATCATGTGGTGATCCACTATCCCTCATATGAAAATTTGTTTCTGAATAGTCTGTGATAAATGTATTTTAAAATCTCTAGCTACCTGCTATAATTTCTATAAGAGAATCGGTAAAGACTACACCTTGCCTAATGGCCACTAGTTCTCTTACTTAACCTACTAACAGGTGAGACATCCCAAAAAAACTCATCCACTATTACTGTCATTCCAGGATACCAAAATTTTTATTTAAGGTATTTATACATGTTTTGAATTACTACATGAACAACCCATATCGAATGTTTTCATCCATGTAGGAGTTGTTCCTGACAATCCAATGGAACGACCATATGAACTGAATAACACGTCTTTTATCCTCTATCAAGAAAGTATCCATCAACTTTCTCCCCAACATTGTGTATTGAAATCATATTAACACTTTCAAAATTAGAATTTTTTGGTTCATTGACCTTATCAACCATGCTAGGAATAAAATGAAATAAGAACGTAAATGACCACAAGACCACATTCTTCACAATTTAAAAGAGTGTCATCTATCAATGGAATCATCTTCCATTTATTTTAATCATCTTTAACCAACAGTCAATATGAATACCATTCTATGGAATTTACCATGGAGTTACCTTTTCCCAGTGTATACACTATGACAATTTCAAACATTTGAAGATACTATATCTATACTTTTTCCACATATACAAATATTTTTTAGTAAAATTTGTATCAAGCTATTCTGATCTTTGAACATCAAAAAATTTTCACCCAAGAGGCAATGAAGCCAAGTATTTAAATCATGGACCACATAAGCTAATTTGAAGTATTTTTTATATTTTTCAACACATGAAACGGTAACTATCATGATCTATAAGAAACAACATGATCTTCATGCATGAGAACACATCCCAACCTAGGTCCCAAAGCATCACAATAGACCACATATCCTTACCCTAATTCATGAAATATTAGGATCTATGACGATGTAAGGAGAACATTAAGCTCTTTAAAACATTTATGACTTTAATCATTCCTTTGTAGTGGTCCACCTTTCATTTTGAAATCCATCATTTAGGAATCTAGTCATGAAGTTTCATGAAAAATACTGGGGTAACTACCAGCAATACTAATAATAATCTTTATCTCAAACAAATTATTCTACCGTTTACAAGATATAACAACTTTTATCTAATTTTAATAAAAAAATCACATTTGAAGATATCATAGCCATGGAAATGTAATACTGGTATATAAAAATAAAAATTAGATTGTTTTGAAACCAAATGATGACCCTACAAGATACACAACATAGTCACCAAGTTTTTATCATTTTTATCCTTTGTCCTAGAATAAACCAGTACGTCATACAAAAAACCCAATAATATAAAGACAAATTCAAAAATATTTCATTCATCAATGCTATAAATAATGTTAGTAAATGTATAACACTAAAATTAATAACCATGTACACATAATGGACATATATAAATTTGAAATATACCTTGAAAGTGAGAGAGCCAGGTGAAGACCTGCTCCTATAAGATTAAATAAATAAGAGTTAAAATAGTACAAACCAGTCAAAGAAGAGGAGCTTTACACAACCTTGTAAACACAGTACCAATTCTATCATTGTGAACAAGGTCATTGCAATAACTATGAAGCACAAAGGACCAGCTAGAGCTCACCTCCATGATTTCCCTTTTTGAGAGTGCATTTTCCACTTGATTTTCTTCTCTATAGACATGAGAAACCTCAAGAGAAATTAGTTCTGCAAGCTTTAATGATCAGACCCAAGCCGGGAGCATCCTCCATGGGACACTCATGGACCACTCTTTGAGAATCTGCATGGCAACAGAAGAGGCTGATTCTATCCAGATTCTTTGCCAGCCGTAACGAGTAGCATACCTTATAGCCTTAATCATAGCCCATAACTCCACCTCAATAGCATGACCAGTTCCAATATAGTGAAAGAAACATACTTTTACAAAGCCTCGACAGGTCCTAAAAACACCACCACATCCAGCAGGTCCCGGTGCGCCAGCGGCTGCCCCATCAACATTCACCTTTATATAATCATTGATTGGAGGAATCCACCGAATATATTTAAGCACCTTGGGCTTCCTCTCCCTACCACTTACACCAAGAGTTCTCAGTAATAGGAAATCAGACATATTATTGTTCATAGAACCAGACTGCTTTACCGAAGCAGATTTAACACATCGATGAGTCACCATCATCCCCTCCTTAAAGGAGGGCCTGCCACCATTGAATACCATCTTGTTCCGGGCATGCCAAATATAGGAAATAACAGAAACAGCAGCAACAATGAGCAAGGAGCAAACCTTCTCACTGTTTTCTTCATGCATGATAGAATTAAAGAGGGTGCCAACAGAACTGAAGACAATTTTACAATGAAAAATATCCATTAAATACCTCCAGAACCGCATAGAAAAGGAGAAGGTAATGAAAATATGATAAATAGATTCGTCCGCAGCAATACAAAAGAAACAGACCGGGGCCAGATTCCATCCTTTTCTTTGAAGAGTAGATTGAATTGGCATTCTGCCTTTCCAGATACGCCATATAAGAAGAGCATCCACTGAAAGAATGAAAGCCTTCCTCCCCTCTATCACCCAAGCAAGAATTGGTTGTGCAATCCCACACTGCGTGGCATAAAACAGTCGACTATAGAATATTCCATTCAAAGAAGGTTCCCAAATCAGAGTGTCCTGATCCATATAATCATAAGCCGCAATTTCAGATTGAAGATGGACAGGAAAAACTGCAAGAGCCTGTTCATTCCCCTGCAATTCAAATACAGTAGTATTCCGCAAAGACAGAGGAATGTTAGTTGTAACATCAATAGGGCAGGACAACCATTGTGTTGTCCTGCAATTCAGCTTGGAACTGGAGCAGACTAGCCATTTAGAATGTGGCATAAGAGCAGTATAAGTGCTCCTGATTGATTCCCAAACAGAGGATCGCAGGTACACCTTCTGCCTCCTCTGTAATCTGTCACCAAATCTATGAGAAAGAAACTCCAAGGCAAAGTCAGTACCTGCAAGAAGTCTCCATGTAAATTTCTAGAGAAAAGCATCATTAAAAATGCGAACATCCTTGACTCCCATTCCACCACTCGAAAGAGGCTTGATGCAATCCATCCATTTGACAGTAACCAATTTACTCTATTATGTTGAACCAGTCCAAATAAAATTTCTGATCATGCCATCAAGTTCTTTGATCAAAGTAGCAGTCCACTTGTAAAGCGAGAAGGAGTACACAAACATTAAGGTGATTATTGAGTTCACAAGACAAATCCTACCCGCCTGGGACATTGATTTCCCTTTCCAACTGGACAATTGATTGATGATTTTGAGGGCAACACCCTCCAAGTAATCCCTCTTCACTCTGCCCCAGAACATAGCCAGGCCAAGATAAATAAAGGGTAAGGAACCCCTTTTTACACCAATCCTACTGGCTACTCTATTTTGCTTTATAGTTGACAGTCCTTCACCAAAGACAACAAAGGATTAACTCCAACTTATAACCTGGCCTGAAACTTCCTCATAGTGAGTGAAAATAGTCTTTATATAGGTGATGGTTAGTCTATCAGCTTTAGAAAAGAGTAAGATATCATTAGCATAAAATAAGTGAGAGGGAGTGAAACAATTCCTCCCATACACCATTATCGGAAAAATCCCAGAATTGACAAGATCATGAAGGAAAATGCTTAAATAGTCCTCACCCATGGAAAATAGTAATCCGGATAAAGTATCACCCTGCCTTACTCCCCTAAAACATTGAATGAACCCCCTTGGTGATCCATTGACCAATATAGATAGTCTAGAACTTTCCAAAATGGATTTTACCAAACCAAAAATTTTCCCGAAAAACCATGCATATTAAAAACAGTGAAGATAAAGTCCCATCTGATAGTGTCAAAGGCCTTTGATATGTCCACCTTAAGTTCCATATTACCATGTCTGACCTTTGTTCTCATTATGTTGACACATTCTGAGGCAGTGAAGAGACAATTTTGTATATTTCTGTCAGGCACAAAGCCAAACTGGTTAAAGGAAATAAGAGACCTAGCAATATCACCAAGTCTTGTTGCCATGATTTTGCTAATGACTTTTGGGATGGATTTCCCAATAGCAACTGGCCTGAAATCCTTTATATCAAGCACATTTTCCTTCTTGGGGATCAGGGCAATGAAATTTGAATTCATTCCAAACGGCATATAGGAATGATAGAAAAACTCCCTTACTGCTTCTGTCACTTCCTTATATAAGATATCCCAGTAAAACATGAAAAATTTGGTAGAGAAACCATGGGTATATACTGAACCCAAATTCAATTTTATTGAACCACATGGATCCCATCAATCGGTCAAATAGATCATCAATGTGTGAAAAGGATAATTATTTTTCCCCATAACATAGTTATGATTATGATAATATATACAAATAATAATAATCTAATTCTTCTTTTTCATAAAATGAACATGTACTGAGAACATAAATATAAAATATATAATTAACAACATTCATTCTAACTCTTAAAACTGTAATTTCAATTTACATACTTATATTACTTACATCAGGTGAGGAAAAAGTGAGATAGTGCACATCCTTGGTAAGAGATCAATAGTAAAATCTACTTCTTTTGGGGTAAAAACCTTGTGAAATTTTCAAGATAGGCATCAAGGAACTGGTACACTATGGATGTGAAATCTCAATTCCCAATAACATGTACCTTTTAGAGGTGATAAGATTCTAACCAGTACAAGATATATTCAACTACTGGTTCTAACAGTCCCACTACACATTTTTTTCACTTTGATATCCTCTCTAGAGATGGTTGATGAAATATACAATTGTAAAAATAATTCATTGTGAATAATAGTCAATGTGAAAATTTAAATTTTTCATCAATTATTTATATATAATAATTTCATAGACATCCATCTCAATAATTTATAAATTACATGTAAATTCAGTAGGGGTGTCCAGACCCGACCTGACCCAACGAGTTCAACCCAACCCGACCGGGTTGGTTCGGGTTGGGTCGGGTTACAAAACAAAACCCAGATAGGGTTCACATCAGGTAAATTGTATATGGGTTGGGTCAGGTCTCGGGTTGGGGTCATTTAGACCCAACCCGACCCGTGACCCGATGGGTGCCCAACCGAAAAAAAATTCCCTAACATTTTGTTGTCTCAGCCATGGGAGGGCCTACCTCGCTCGCCCCTGACATTTCACTTCACTCGTATCCCTCGTTCTCTCTCCCTCCTCCTCTCCCCATGAAGAAACCCTACCCCCTTCTTCCTCTTCCCCTGTGATTGACAATAGTCCTCCCTCCCTCCCTCACATGATTTTTGCTCTCGCCTCGCCTCAGCCAGCCTGCTCCTCCTCTCTCTACCACCAACTGACCTCGACCTTCCCTCACGACAAATAAAAAAACCCTACTCTCCCTTCATTCCCTCACGAGTTGTGGTTGGACAAAACCTTACCCGCCCTCTCCTCCTTCCTCCTACCTTGAGTTTCCCCAACCCTTGGCTTGTGGCGCCTCCTCCTCCTATCTAATAGACTAACAGTAAGTAATTTCTCCTCTAACCCCTTATTAGTGGTGTCAGGGATTGTAATTTAATTTGGTTGTTGATTTTTTAATATTTATATTTCTTTTAAAAGTGGATTAAAATAGAATTGACCAAGTTGGATTTTGGGTGTGCTTTGCGGCACCTTGTCCTATAGCCTATTGCTGCGTGTGCGTGCGCTCTAGATTGGTTAACTAATTGGTATGCAATTAATATTTGAAAACCCTTATTAGTGATTTGAATTTGGTTGGTGATTTTTTAGAATTTATCTTTATTTTACACCATTGATGAGTGTATTATCACTTATTGTTTATACTTTTGAGAATTTATTTGATTATATGAATTTTGATTCATGTTTCCTAGTTTTGGATGAGTCAATTTATTATATTTAAGAGGGTGTGTGTGTTAGAGGTCAAATTTTGTTTTATTATTTTGTTATAATGCCTTAGGGTAGTGTGCATCTCACATTAAAAAAATTTCTTTATGTTAACTACATCTTTTTATCCATGACATGAGGAACCTAGGTTACCAAGCGTAAATTTTAGGAATGTTTCCTAAGTGTGATAACTTGGCTAGACACCCATACCATAGTAGAATGTTATAACTAGCTAGTGGGTCTATCTGTCACCAATGAGGCTTTTTGAAAGTAAATTGGGTGATGATTTGTGTCACCATTAACTTATTGATAGAAGTTTCAATGTATGAACTCCAAGAGAAACATGTTTCATTATCTCCTTGTGTGTTTATACATGGATTATACATTATGTGGTTATCATTGATTATTTTTGGCATATGAGTTTTCACGTTTTTATGTGCTTATATTTGATCTTTTTTAGTAAGAATCATGGTGGTGAGACTTGCCTTTTATGATTATTGTCAATTGTTTAAGACTTTCTGGATTTTCATTTCATTAATTTTTCCATTTGACAGCATCTAACGATCATGAAAGTTGATAAAATAAGTGGGTTTAATCCTCTAGTTGGCACAAGAACCCAAAGTCATATGGGGTATACCCCAACTACACCTTCAATAGAAATAGGAGGGGAGTAGTAACATACCAGTTGAAGAAAGTTAGGGTAATATGTCTCCTGTAAAGTTAACAATTCCAAAATCTCCTACTAGTTCTATAATTTCTCAAGCTTGGGATCATTTTCATAAGAAAAATGGTAGACCTATTTGTAATTATTGTGGAAAAGATTATTCTTGCACATCTGGAAAACATGGAACTAGTAATCTGAATAGACATTAGATAAGGGGAAACAAAAATCCACACAAAAATCTTTACAAAAGTCAAACCACTCTTGGTCTTAAGAAGATGTGTGAAGATGAGGATGATGGGACGGTTAAAATTTCAGTAGCACATTTTAACCAAGAAGAGTGTAGAATATCTCTTGCTAAAATGTAATCATTGATGAGTTATCATTTAAGTATGTTGAGAGTCAATATTTTAAAGAATTTATTGAATTTGGTCAACCTAAATTTCGAGTTCCATATAGGAAAACAGTTTCTAGGGATTTCTTGTAGTTATATTTGGCTGAGAAAGAAAAATTGAATTATATGTTTGATATGTTCCTCACATGGTATGTCTTACCACTGACAAATGGACCTCAATTTAGAATCTGAATTATATGTGTGTGACTGCACATTTTATTGATGATAATTGGATATTTAATAAAAAATCATCTGGTTTTGTCTTGTTGCCGATCATAAAGGGGAAACAATCATCCAAGTATTAGAACAAACATTGAAACAATGGGGTATTGAAAGGATTAACACTGTTACAGTGGATAATGCTAGTTCTAATAATACAGTGATCAGTTATTTGTTGGGGGGTTTAATGATTGGAATGGGTCTATTTTTAATGGAGATTATATTCATTTTATATGTTGTGCACATATTTTAACCCTTATTTTTAGTGATGGGTTAAAGGAAATATTGACATCAATTGCTAGAATCAGAGTTTCCTACAAATTTGGGAGAAGTTCACCTTCAAGATTGGCTATTTTCAAAAGCATAGCCAAGTTATAAATTCCGAGTAAATAGGCCATAATTCATGATGGGCCTACTAGGTGGAATTATTGTAACTTTATGTTAGATGTGGTAGAGAAGTATAAAAAAGTATTTATTCACCTTGGGGAGGATGCTAGTTTTAGGAGTGCTCTTTTCTGTGAAGGTGGGGCTCCTACGACATATGATTGGGAGCATGATTGTGTATTTTTCAAGTTCCTAAAAACATTTATGATAGAATTGTTGAGTTTTCTATTTCTATACATGTGACATGTCAAACATGCTTTCATACACTTTGTGACATATATAGAAAAATCAAGAAATGGATGAAGAGTGAAGATATTACTGTGAGTGTAATGGCTATTGAAATGAAGCTTAAGTTGGAAAAGTATTGGGGTATTGGTTCAAATTTTAATTCTCTATTACTTGTGGCAGTTGTTCTTGATCCTCGATATAAATTGGAATATGTTCAGGATAGTTTTGAAATGATGTTTGAAGATGAAGAAGACAAAAATCAGTTGATCAATAAATTAACAGAGGTTCTGAATAATCTCTATGAGTTTTACAAATGTAGATATCCCATTGTAGTTGGTGATAAATGAGATTCCAATTCTCATCAAGAGTCACATATTCACGATTCTAGTACCGATAGTGAGGATGATGAGAAATGGAAAGACGTATATAGATTAAAGAAAACGAAAAGGTAGCTGACACAACAAAGGAATGAACTAGAGAGATATCATGAGATTGATGATTGTGAGGATGATTTTTAAGGATTTGATATTTTGAGTTGGTGGAAAGCAAAGGCAAGAAAATATCATGTTCTCTTATGCATTACTATAGATATTCTAGAAATTCCTTTAACTACAGTATCTTCCGAGTTAGATTTTAGTATAGGAGGACGAGTCCTTGATCCATTTCGTAGTTGTTTGAATCCCAACACTATTGAAGCATTAATTTTCTCACAAAATTGGTTTAGAAATTTTAAAACAATTGACATTTGAAATCAACTAGAAGAAGTGGAATCAATTGAATCAGGTACTACAATTAAAAATATTATGATTTTTTATCATTTTTCATTTGCCAATTATAAACTTTTGTTTGAAATAGTAAAAGACTGACTTGTTCTTTCGTTTGTTGTGTTTTTTATGATATTCCACCATCCATCACAATTCATGATCATATTTTCACTATCTAAAGTAGAAGAAGAAAGGATTATGGAGAAATCTTAATTAAGGTATAAATTTATGATTATTTTAAAAATTCTTTTCATAATACTATCATCACATATGAGTTTTTGTAGATCTTGTTGTCAGATATAGGCTAGGTTTGTGATTCTTCTTTAAATCTGGTTGATGACTCATTAAAGGATCAAATACCTACCCACTACCTTATTTGATATTGAAATGGTTATAGATGAGTGTTTTATATTTCACCCATTTTCATTTATTTCTAATTTCTGAATAAGCATGTTCCTGCCTGCTACCAGTAATGTTTTCATTTCATTCCCACCATGCATGCACTCACAAATTAGAGGGTTAAAATTCATTTCCTCACTCTCCAGGCTTGGCCATTTTTATTCATGGGTGACAAATAGTTTTTTTTGTTGGACATTAGATTGAAAACATGGAAAAAAGTTCTTTTGTTAACTGGTGGAATATAGTACAGGAAAAAAAATCAAGGTGAGGCCCTACATATCGTATTAGAAACAAATATAGAATGATTTATTCTATGTCATGTATAATATAGGTCACTCATTATGCCTAATACAACTATGTTTCGATATAATTTTAAGTGTTTTTCACAAAACCAATTGATTATATGATAAGTGGCTCAACAAGGTATTTCAGGTATTCTATTCTTCTATGTTTTTTTTCAATGTGAAACTCTAATGCCTTTAAATTAGGGGATTCTCCTTGGATACACCAAAAATGGACTAGTTTTACATCATCAGAGGTTAAAATAATAATAATGAAATGCGAGTAGTGGTTAGTATTTCTTGAGTGTTGCCTCTCTAAGAGTCATCCCTCCCATCCCCCTTCTTTCAGAAATTGAATTCTTTTCATAGACCAATGCTGGTTTATTTTTTCATGCTTCCCTCTATGTGAGAGTAACATGGTTCTTCATAGAATTTAGTTAAATCTTCATTCATTAGGGATAAGATTTACTTTTTATTTAATAGTTGACACACCACTAGAATGAAGGGACTAGATGACTTTTTCTAAGGAATCAGTGTTCACCCATAATCTATCCCACTGTCTTTTTGATAGTGGAGTGTCTACATGATTTAAAGAATAGTTGGAATGAAAATATGTTCTTGGGATGGGTATGGCTAGACACTGGGGGGAGGGAGGGGGCTGGGTCTGGCTGTACAGGGGTCTGGGTCTGGCTGCACATAGGGGGGGAGGGCGTTGGGTCTGGCTACATTGGGGGTTGGGTCTGGCTGGCTGTCTGCACACAGGGGGAGGGAGGGGATTCTGGCTGCACAGAGGGGGGTCCTATGGGTTGGGGTCATATGGGTTGGGTCTGGGGTGTAGTTCAGGGGTCGAGTCTGGGGGGAGGGAGGGGGCTGGGTCTGGGAGGCTGGCTCGGGCTGGCTCGGCCTGGCTCAGGCTAGGTCGGGTTGGGTCGGGTTCCCCCAAGTAACCCGACCCAAAATGACCTAACCCGCAGAGGGTTGGACTGGGTCGGGTCCTTCGACCATGAGCCGGGTAACCCGACCCCAACGGTTTGGGTTGGGCCGGGTCAGCTGCCTGTGAAGTATGATACCCGACCCAACCCGACCCGACCCATTCTCCTCAGGTCAAGCCCTAGAACACCCTTGACCTGACCCGACCCAACCCATGCACACCCCAAAAATTCAGCCACATCGATAGTTATATAACAATATTTCCACATAAATACTCAACATTCTCTTTAGACTAGAAGAGATTGAATATTAGAAACAAAAGTCATCATCTCAACATGAAAACCTATAAGACTAATAACATGATAAGAAATAAACAAATAGAATGCACTAATATCAGGAAAATCTTCCATAATGGTATATTTTAAAAGAATCACACCTCTCACCATCAAATATTCCAATTGAGAATCCATGCTAAAATTATTAGCTCCCTATAATTTAATCCATGAATTACATTTATATTTATTGTAGTGTTTTGATATTTTTTGGGAGTCATGATATTCCATGAATCAACATGGATTTATAGGTCTTCTAAAAATGATATTTTCTAATGCACTCATAAATTCCATGGTTATGATGCCTATGAAGCCTAAGATGTGTCCCAAATCCCAACAATTGATCACATCGATTATAGAATTAAATATGTTCAATTTTGTTGTAATTGTGACATTTTCTAGGTGGTGCAGTAAAATGTCACTACATGCCATCAAGATAACCACATTGAATATAATAGGGTATACCATTTGATTTATGTGGAAGATTCAATGATATCACTCACTGATTCTAAGTCGTACCACCACCATGGAAATATTTGAATTTCTTCAACATCACTCCAAAATTAGAGTTCCCACTAGTTCCAATAAATATCATTGTACATCCCCTAAAAGTATTTCATAATATATCTCTTTATAAGAGTATTTCTCTATTCACCATATTTATATAATGTGATATACAAATAACAAAAAACATTGAGAGAATCCCCAACCTCAACAATAATTTAAAATTATTTTACTACAAGGATACTCATGAAAAATATTCTGGATAAAACTTATCAAAATTAATAAACTTATAAGTTTACTCAATTACTGATATATTCTCTAGATTAATACTGAATAAGTCAGTTGTTCAATAAATTCAGAACATGTTAGGATAAAAATTTTATTCAACAATTCAACAAAATTCCCCCAAAAATTTTCTTCTTTGAATTTATCCTGAACGTAAAAATCCCACCACTAGTGCTCTATATCTTCCACCATTTATGCTTCCAAATTAAATTTCAAATAAATTATTTTACCATGGAAAAAGATTATTTTATTCATCCTATTCAGCTACACTTCTTCTTTTTCTGGCACTGAATCACTAGAAAATAAAGGTGGATTATGATTATGGAAATGAACTGAATGATTAAAATTCCTTGTTTCATAGTTAATTAACCTTCTATCCATGAATTGGCGATCATGTACAACTCATTGGACAAACTGTTTTTCCAATTTCACCTTAAGTGGATCCACATTATCAGTATTCTCTTTTGAGTTGTTCCTACAATTCCAATAAGTCTTCATTCACTATAAAAAAATAAAATGACATTTAGTCTCAAAATCTATAAAATTAAGGTTTATAAAAAAAAAATTTAACATATCTCGCATATCAATGAATTCATTTCCAAATTCAAAAATCTCTTCCTCAAAACCACTTTTTAAAATTCCACTATTCTTTTTAAAATTCAATCTATTATCAACTATTTTCATAAATTAATAGTCTATCCCTAAATCAGAAATTTGAAATATAAATTTATTGTGTACTTCTAGTGGGAATTGATTTCAAAATATTCATGTCATTCTCATCTCATCAGCTAAACCCATGATGATGAGGATATAAAACTATAATTTTCTCAAAAAATTCATATAACACAACTCCCTAGTTATTTGAAATTCATTATAAATAGGTTAGGTAGAATTTATATTTTATAAATTTTATTTTTTGATGATCTTATCTCCTTCATACTGTGCCAAGAGATAGACTAATACTAATCATGTATCAATAATTGAACAAACTAATACAATTTTCCGGGTCCCTCCCCTCCCCCATCTTCTTGGGAAGAGGTGGTGGGATGTTACTAAAATATAGGTGACTACCCCAAGACACCAAAGGCTAGAAATAAATTCAAAGGGATTCAATAAAAAATTGGGTATAATTTTCCCATTATTGATAAATTAAAAAACCAATATAAATATAAACAAACAACCCTCTATATGATGCATGTGTACAAAAATACAATTGAAATATAACAAATCTAAAAACCATAATTGAGAAAAAAATATGAATGCAAAATCAAAATAACTAAATGAAACCAAGACACAAACAAAGTTACTCCGAATATTCTCTATTATCCAAATATGCATTCCCATCTTATATAAATATGAAATATCTCTAATGAACTTAGATATCATTTTATTATATGTGTCTCAATATAAAAAATTTGCAATCAAAACATAGATCCGAGTGAGGGGTGAGTATAAAACTTGATATAATTTCACCAATGACTTCCCAACCCATGCCACTAGTATAGAACATGTTATCACATTTATTTAAAATATTTAATTCAATGAAAAATATTAATAACTTAGAAATAAATAATTTCATCCAAGGTATGCATCAACCTGACCTCATTAGAATTTTCCAATGAATGAATCCAAAAGAGTTCATAATAATTTCCTCAATTTGAGATTTGGAATATTCTAATATATATCCATTATCATCCAAAACACAAATACATAAAAAAAATTTGTTTTAACATTGACGGTGTATCTTTTAATCTATACTATGTCGCTTTGATGGTGGTACTTTGTTACTATTATCCATCCCATTCGACTAATACCCAACCATTATTCCTAAATCATGTAAAACCAGTTCATTGAAATCATTTTCCCCTTCCATAGAATATCAACCAATACATTACAATCGTTAAACAATGCGTAAAATAAAAACAAGATTTTGAAATTATAAACAACAGATTATTTCCAAAAAATCATCCAATTACTATGATTACAAATACAATAATTCATATAAGAATTTTCGTCAAATTATACCGTTATTTCCATACAAAAAAATGAAATTAAGTAAATTTTAAATCATGGCATCATTTTATAATCAAACTATTTTGAAAAATAATCCAAATACCCTTCATGCTTAGTTTAAAATAATGATGGACACAAAAACACAAAAAAGAATTGCATGAAAATCCAACACCCATCCTTTTATCTCATTCAGTTTAATAAAACAAAAATATCATCAAGATTATCTCCACATAGAATGGATATATACCTAAATGAACAGATCCTTGATTCCATGTGAAATTGAAGAAGAATATATGTAATGAAAATGATCATCATTGAGCACTTACTGACAAATCTAGGAATTTAACATATATATATTCTAATATGAATCTCTCTTGAATCGAATGAAATTGGTTACACATCCTTTGGAAGAATATTAATTCTTGATATAGCTTGGTTTTTGGAAAACCCAGTGATTTAGTAGGTAAATGAGATTATATTCATGATTTATTGATCTAGTTTTTTACGATGTATGGTCAGGGAGCACTATTAGGAAAACCAAGTGCAAACCATGAATGGTCCTCAACCTAAAACAACACCACTCATGGATGGCCTGCATGGTTAGAAAAACTGTTCTCCAAATATACTACTCCCCATTCATAATCATTTCATGGTTTATCCAATACATCCACATTGTTTTCCCAAACCATATTCCTAATGGTGGGGCTACCCAGTCCCCCCTTTTCTAGTTTCACAATTTTTAGGAGGTGTTACAAGCTTTCTAATAACCGTGATCGAAACGTGAACCCTCAAAAAAACTTCCAAATTATGAAAAAATACATAATAACCAACCAAATAATAACATGGAACTTATATGTACTTATAATACATAAATAAATAGCATGGTACCATAATCCGAGAGTGCTAGATGTAAAATTTCAATTTGTAAGAAACCCCAATTTTTATGTGAGGTCATGTAATGCATAATAACCTATTTATGGAAAATGGTTATATTTATTCCTAAAATATTTTTAAATCATAGAATTAAATAAGTATATTGTTTTAAGGATATATATAATTTTACGAAAAAACAAATAAATTTTATGTTTATTTTAATTCATTCTAAATCCAAATTAAAAAATATTTTGTTAATATAAAAGAAAAAAAAAATTAATTAGAAAATATTTCTAATGTTACTAAAATTTTTATCATAGGTTTTATAAATTTTACATAGTAATTTTAAAATGTATAGTTTTACATAATTCATAAATATTTGTTAATATAAAGGTTAATAGAATTTAGGCCTTGCTTATATATTTATAAAGTTACTATTTCTGCAATAACCATTTTTTTACTTCTTATTTAAAAATTAAATTATTAATGAAAGAAAATAAAATCCTCATATAACATTTCAATTATATGTCAAAAATTATATACTTTGTTTATTAAAATTTTATAATATAAAAAAATAATTTAATAAGATATAAAAATGTATTGATAAGCTTATTGTATTAAAATATTTCATTTTTGAATATTATGTTTTGTTAATATTAATATATATAAATTACCAAAATAAATAATACTAATATATCAGTTAATATTTACAAATAATTTCTATCTGTTCAATTTAATTGATCAGGGTAAAATATTTAAAAAATACAATATAGTTCATAAAAAATATTACTATCTTATTAAATATACATGAAGAAAATAATATTATAATTAGTTATAAAGATTCCGAAATTTAATCTTACAAAACAATTGATACGATAATCATTAATTAATTTTTACGAACACGTCATATTGAATTTTATTAATATTGTTGATAATATAAATAAAAAATACATGAATATATATATTTTTATTATATTTTTATTTAGTTGTGTGTTATCTTATTTTAAATGTACTAATAATAATGCATAACTTCAGTATACCTATTGGATACATGTATATCCAGTGAATATATTCATAATGGCTATATTTCTAAGGACTACATATCCCAAGAGCATATTTATAACATCCATATTTTATTACAATATATAGACGTGCTAGAATTATACATTCAACTATAAATTCATAAGTTGCACTTATAAAGATTATAGTTTAAAATTAGATATCACAAAATTCATTGTTTTTATTCATCTTTTCCCTTATTATATGTTTTATTTGTCTAATTTTGATCTTTATTGGTGATGATGATCTAAGAGATCTCATTGTGTTAGAAATTTTATTTTTTACTATTTATTGTCCAATTTTAACTTATATAATTCTCCAAGAAATAATAATACATGGATAGTCCTATATGGATTTATGTTATTTCTGAAACATTTTACTATGAATTAATAAAAAAGTTGTTAGTTTAGTTTCTATCATGCATGAATTATTAAAAAAATATTCTAAATAATTAGACAAAAACATTGAAAAAGTTGTCTTGAATTGCAAACATTTTTATCAAATGAATATTCTAACTAATAACATAGGGCATTATATACCATTATTTTCCACAATTATTGAGATCATTATTAGATAGTTCTTGGACTTCATCATAAGAAGTATCTATTGTGAGTATCAAATTTTTTATTTACACAAATTACATGTTTTATATTCCTCTATAGTCTTAAAAATCTTTAGCCATTAATACCAGGTTCTATGAATGTGATGGAAGTTGTAACAACGTTGATACATATTTATAAAAAATTTACATTATCGATTGGAGATGCCAAGAGATCAAGTTGATTTTATTCATGTGATTTTTCTAGGTCTTCTGTTTAAAAACCATAAAAAGAAATATTGTCACAACCACATAAATATTTATCGAAAATTATCTTGTAAAACATATCATACAATGAATTCATCACTGACCCAACTTTCATAATAAATGAATCAAAGTATATCATTTATATTTTCCAATAGACTATTATATAGTTGTAATAATGGGTGAACTCCTACGGATGGATGGTGACCAATATTTATTTAAAATTTTCAAAACAACCCCACTGTTGTTAGTAGTGGGATAAGCATTCTATTTTTTTAATTTTTAAAGTATTTTAAATGAATTTTAGTGTTTTTTAAAGAATTTGTAAGAAAATAAAGCATAACTAGTGTCAGAATTTCTAACTAATGGTGATACTAAAATAAAATATTCAACTAAAAAAAAGAGAAATTAAATAGATTATAATGACACTTGGGAATTCTACACTACTAGTTAAAAACAGGTAAATTTACTCATATATTAATATTGAATCATACCTTAGAAAAACATAATTAATATCCATCACCATGAAATTATTCATACAGAAGATTGTCTCTTATATTTCTCCACTCTAGGATTCAATCAGACTGATAGGAATTTGTTTAAGAAAACATATGGGGTAAACTCACCATAAAACTCCAATTTCAACTAACATTAATGTTTTAACAAATGATTTCAAGATCTATTTTGTAAATTGATCTTGAAGTTTTAATTTGAAAACATTAAGGTATGAAAAATTCAAAAAAAGTTAGAATAAATTTCCTCAATTGATTCTAACTTCATAAGAAGAAAGCATCAGTACAAAATAAAATAATGAACTAGAAGGATTTATAACTCCCAAGATAAAAGTTTAACCTACAATCATATTGTCTACAAAAATTGGAAATATATTATTATGTAAAATTATAATTGAAAAGAAGAAAAAGGTCAATCCCCCTTTAATCTTATGCTGCTCTGCTCCTGTTGCTGCTCCATGAGGACTCTGAGAAGTGGTACTCCAAGGATCTTCTGCTGATCTTCTCTGCTAATCTCATCAGAATGAGTTTTATGGTACATAATTGAGTGAATACACCGTATTTTTAATTCCCTATGCTCTATTTTTATACCATATGTTATCTACTACTCATCACCTAACATCTCCAACTACATAGATTGATTATTCACTACATAGCCGCACACATGACCTTTTTCATGTTTCACACATTGTAATTAAATCCATGTGATATGGCTGAATGTATATGGATGGGTTTAAATCATCATCATGTGCCTACAATGTTTAGTTAATTTAAGATTAATATATTATCCCCCCCATCTTATTCCTAGTGCACAACTCAAATGGGAGGGTTAGGGGTTTCTTCTAGGGAGCCATGATGTGGCATCCTCCTTGATACCACACCAGTGGCAGCTTCATCCCTCAATGGCACCTCACGAATGACGTCAATCCTCTGAAAGTAGCGATGTGGGTGGTTTCTCCATGTGTGTGGTAGGATCTGGCCTCCAAAGTAGCGGGTCCAGATACAAGGCAGCATAGCACAAACCTCGTGCAGGTTCCTCCCAGTGGCTTCCTCTGATATCTTAGATTATAAGAGGATTCCAATACTCATATTGTTGTGTCGACTCCTCTGATGAAGTGGTTGTAAAACATTTTGTATGGAGGGCGATGTCGATTCCCCCCTCAGATACATCAGCATTAGATCTGCGGGGCACCACCGATCTCAGATCTCTTCGTATCAAGATTCGAAGATGGTGATGGGTAAAAGGTCTGGTGATTCCTATATTCTAGTCTGAAACTATGGTTTACAGTCTCAAATTTGTGTGCTTTTGTTTTTTTATCTGAATATTGGTTATTTTGAAGCAGTGAGTGAAGGTAGCAATGTGGAAGTGAAATAAATGAAGGGTTGGGGTTGCGAGTGATTTTCATTGGTGTTAGTGAGTGGTGTAGAAGTATCGATATCGGTGTGAAGAAGGCTGGAAAACTGTCGGTAGGACAATGGTGCTAGAGGCTGTGTGTTGCGTTTGAATGTGCATCGGTGTGGGTGAGATAGGTGGAACAGTCAACGAGATGTAACTCACCAACAAGGTATTGGTGAGTGAGAAACTAATGAAAAATTAACTAAGTATGAAATGAGACGCTGATAGTTGTTGACATAATATTTTTAGCTTCTTTCATGAATTTAAAATATTAAGGAAATTAAAGAATTAAAATTCTAAATTAATTTATTAATTAACTGCAATAAGACATAAATTTTTAAAAAAAAATTATTGTATTAAGTAAAAGCATAAATAAAAAACTTATGCTAAAAACTACCTATATTATTAAACTGAATTGTTAAATTATAAATTATAACAACATCTATGAAATTGAAATTACAAGATGGAATCAAATAAATTAGATTTAAATAATTAATAAAGATATTTTTTTTAATTAGTCAAGATTAAAAGTTAAAAAGTTTAAATTAATGACTAAATTGATTTGATGAAAATAATATGATTAATTGATTAATTAATAAACATGTCAAATTATTATAATGTAAATAATAATAGAATAACAAATCTAAATTGCTAATTATATGACTGGAAAAATTATTAAGAATAAATTATTTATTTTAAAAGGATGAAAAAATATAATTAAATAAAAAATGATTAATTAATTTATTTAATTAAAAAAATAAAAAATTGTTAATAACTACTAAAATGTGAAAAATTAATTAATTAAATTGTTAAAAATATAATAAAAAGTTGTGGAAAACTTTATCAAATTAGAGCCACATCAAATTCCCCCCACACATAAACATTGTTTGTCCTCAAACAATTCTATTTTTTTCTTAACATTGAAAAACATAAGTATGTTTTATTACTATTATAATGATGTAACATGTTGAACACTTCAAAAACATAGGACCAAAACTATCAATGAGGCTTTTGAAATGGAAATTTAAAAGGAGATCTTTTGCAAATACCAAACTCTTTCTGGTAATCTAGAATGTAGTGAATCATCCACTAATGAATATGTTCAGCCTTATATATGAGACTTCCAAATGAATTACTTCTGTTCAAGTTCAAGTTATAAGATCAATGGTGATAACAGGTTAGAAATCAAGGGAATTAAAAAACATAACAAAAGGAACATTATTCTTTGACTTTCACCTAGGTTACAACAATAAATAGTTTTTTTGAATCACCATACTGATAAATCCTAAATGATTCCCATATAAATGAATTATCCCTTTCTCCATCCACCATTCATCATTCACCTCACCTTAATGAACTCATTTTTGACCATAGACACTTTATTATAATTTATTTTTCAAGCCATGTAACATGTGCAGAGCACTGTGTAGATGCACTTATTAAAACTATACATAGGGTTTTTTATCATAGAATCACACCTAGTCACTATGGCCATTGAGATTCACTATGGGTCCCCAATTCCAATTTTACTCAAGTTTAAATTGATCTATATAAAAACTTTTTATATTAGCTCACAAATGTGAACACTTTTTAATAATTAAAACAAATATGAGTACCCTAAGATAATGTTCAGACTTCCAGTACCTAACTTTATGATTTCAACTCCACTAACATGAATCATATATCACTATAAAAAATAATTCCTTAACCGAATATTCATAAATTCACTAAACAAAATCACTCCGCAATCATTCAACCTCATAAATTTTATACTGAAAACAACTTTCAACTATCAGCAAAGAAATTTTTCTTAGTCATGAACCATTTTAGAATATAATTAATCATAATGAAAAAAAGTATGAATGAATTCTGAGAAAACAATTACACCTTTTTTACAAAAAATATGAAGTAACAGTAAGAATTGATGGGATTTCATTAAGAACAGTTTACCTCAGTGATGAATTGACCACCTCCCCCACACTTAAAACCCATATTTATCCCTAGAGTTGAATTCAATTATGTAGAAGAATGATTTAACATTTAATGTTCATAGTGGATTTTTCATTTAAGTATATTAATGGCATGCTATATGGTCTCTAGGATTATGAAAAACAATTATTTCCACAATAATTATTTTGAATCAAGTTCTCATACTTTATCATTTTAGGAAGTAACAAAATTTTTCAATTAAGTTCAAATATTAGCATGTATGACATGTAGGTGAAAAATTAATTTGGGGTAGTAAAGTTGATTAAATGCTTCAAAATGGTTTTCAATAGGGTAGATAAATGCATGTTAAACACTAGAAAAAGAAGAAATCATCCAGGGGTAACATCACCAAACACTTAATATCATAAAGTGATGATTTATAAATTATGAAATTCGATTATAAAATAAGAAAGGA
Source organism: Viscum album (assembly GCA_963277665.1). Taxonomy (NCBI): domain Eukaryota; kingdom Viridiplantae; phylum Streptophyta; class Magnoliopsida; order Santalales; family Viscaceae; genus Viscum; species Viscum album. The sequence goes on along the minus strand of OY728131.1, from coordinate 1,210,896,661 downwards.
CAAGCATAATTTTATTTTAATCAACTACAACTCAAAATTAAATAACATTTCATCATGTAATACATGCATAAAATATATTTCCAGAAATCAGAAAAACATGCAGAAGACTTTTTATTGACAAGAGACATAAATAAAAATATTTTATAGTAAACCAGCAATAAAACAAAAATATTTTCCTAAAGTAGCATTTGAAGCATAATTTTTAAGTACCACTCACTGACTCAATGACACTACCACTAGTGGGTCATCGATAGTTGTGTATCGGTGGATCGGGTGAATCGATGAGTCAATGACTCACCGACCATAGTGAATTTTTGACATAACAGTGATTTATTTTAAAGAGAATAGGAGAATAAAAATGAATGCAACAACTAGATAAAAGAACATCACTAAATATGTTTATTGAGATATGCTTCATCATGGGAAGTCAAATCCTTAATAACACCAGCTGCATTATTCTAACTCAAAAAACAAGAACCTAGAGTAAGAAAAAAAAGTAGGATCAGTTTAACATAAAATAGAGAAAGAAAGCAACACATTATTCTCAATAAAAATATGGTAAATTTGGAGAAAAATCACAAACCATGGGTTGAATCCAAGGAAGTACTGAATTAAAATTATTCAATTGGACTTTATTGATGATCAGTTATAAAGCATGTTGAAGGAATCCATGCCCTTTGGTTATCCTTAAAAAAATAGTTTAACTCACATCCCATTTACTAGCGTGGGTTTATTCAATTAACCTACTCTCACACAAACTCCATTATTTAGCACTCTAACAATTGTGAAAGGTCCTGACCACTTGGATTTATGTTTACCAAGAAAGAGCTTAATTCATGAATTAAAGAGAAAGACTTTCTTTCCAGGTTTAAAATGTTTTTTGAATAACAACATCATGAATGATTGTAGTCCTCTCTTTGTAAATTCTATAATTATCATATGAATCTCCCATTATTTCATCTCACTCAATCAACTAATTAGGCTTCCCTCACCAACACTCATAAAATCAATATTCAGATTCTTAACTGCCCAATAATACTTATTTTTCAAATCCATAGGCCAATGAAAACATTTCCCAAATAATAGCCTATATGGAGACATTTCTATTGGGGTCTTATAAGATATTCTATATTCCCATAAATATTTATCCAATTTAAGAGACCAATATTTTCTAGAATGTGACACAATTTTCCCAAGAATCTAATTCGTCTCCCTATTTTAGATTTCCACTTGTCCACTAGACTGCGGATGGTAACCAATAAAATTTTTATGACAACAACAATACTTTTACATTAAATCCTTAATTATATCATTTTTAAAATGCGTACCATTGACAGTATTGAAGGCCTTTGATACTCCAAATCAGGAGAATATCTTCTTTTTGAAATACCACATAACACTGTTCTCTAAATTATTGGGAAGATAAACTGCCTCAACCTACTTGGAAATAAAATCTACAGCCACAATAATATACTCATTCCTATGAGATTATGGATATGAACCCATGAAATATAAACCCCACATATAAAAAAAATCAACATCAAAAATTCCTTTTTGGGGTAATTCTGCTTTTTACCAACATTGCCTAACCATCTACACCTATCACATCCAACTAAAAATCTATTAACATCTTTGAATAGGGTGGGATAATAAAAACCATATTGAATGACTTTTTGAGTTGTCCTTTCACCACCATGGTGGCCTCCAAATGGTGAAGAGTGACAAATCTCTAGAATTGGCACCATTTCTTCCTCAAGAACTCACCTCCTATGAATCCCATCCAAATAAATTCTGAAAAAAACCAGGGGTCAGCAAAAAGGTAATACATAAATTTTGAGATTAATTTTTTTTCTTTGGTTATTTGACAAATTTTTGGGAAATACACCTACTATCAGGAAATTGGAAAAGTCTACAATCCATGGAAACTACCTGATTGACAAACAAACAAGCTTTTCATCAGGAAAGGAAGATTTGATCTCATTTGGATCTTTATAATGGTTGAGAGGAATCCTAGATAAGTGGTCATCAACTATGTCTTCAAATCCCTGATTATCTCTAATTTATAATTCAAATTCTTGTAACAATAGAATCTATATAATAATCATGAGTTGTGTTTCTTTCTTAGACAGAAGATATTTCAAAGAAGAATGGTCACTGAATATGTTAACTTTTGAACCTAACAGATACTACCTAAACATATCAAGAGAAAAACCATCAGCAAATAACTCCTTTTTGGTAGTGGTATAATTTATTTTAGCCTCATCTAGTAATCTACTCGAATTGTATGCCACATAAAACTTCTTATCTCTCCTCTATCTAAGGGCAGATCCATTATCCACATCATTAGCATAACACATTAGTTCAAAAGGAATTTTTCAATCATGTGTATTAATTATAGGTTATATAGTTATGTTTCCTTTTGAAGAATTAATGATTTTAAATACTATTCATTGATATTGAATGGGGTATCTTTGAAAAGTAAAGAACCCAATGTATTAGTCATTTTAGAGAAAAATTTAATAAATCTCCGATAGAAACCGACATTCCCTAAGAATCTTCTAACTATATTTAAATTCTTAGGAGGTTGAAATTTTTGAATGATTTATATTTCAGCAACATCATCCTCCAAACCCCTCTTGTACACCTTATGTCCTAAAACAATACCCTCAGTGACCATAAATTTACACTTTTCCCAGTTAAGAACTAATTTGGTCTCCATACATCTCTCCAAAACTAACTCCAAATTTCATAATCAAGAATCCAATGCACTACCCACAATGGATAAATCATCCTTAAACACCTCTATGATCCTCTAAATAATGTCAGAAATGATATCCATCATTCACCTTTGAAATGTAGTTGTGACTCCACTCAAATACAAAGGTAATCTATAGATAGGAATATTTCCTAATGTGGCATGTAAAGGTTGTCTTCTCCTAATCCTCTAGAGCTGGAGGAATTTGGTTGTAACTAGAATACCCATCCAGGAAACAGAAGAATTCATAACCTGAAATCCTCTCAGACATTAGAACAGGGAAGGGAATTAGAAAATGGTCCTTCCTAGTGTCTACACTATTCATCCTATAATCTATAAAAACACTCCATATGGTAGCTTTTATAACCTGAATTTCATCATTTTTTTCATGTTTAAAAATATTGAAACCTCCCGACTTATGGACTACTTGGACTGGACTGACGCAAGTTCTATATATGATACGAACATTTTCCAGTTTCCAATAGTTTGATAACTTATTCTCTCATAAATCCATTCATATTTGGATTCAATATTCTTTAACACTCTACCCTATGCTTATGTTCTATTTTGATAAAAGTCATATGCATACAGAATGAAGGAATAATTCCTTTGACATCAGTTATGGTCCAACCTATGGCATATTTGAACTTATAATCAAACTATAGCAGTCTTTCTTCTTCATTATCATTCCACTTAGCAAAAATTATGACAGTAATTGAAGAATTTCCATCCATGAATTAATATTTTGGATGTGTAGGAAGTGTTTTCAGTTCAACAATGGGTGGTTTTTCACTTGATAGAAGACTCTTAGGCTAAGGAATACCATGATCTTCGAAATATTTCTTAATGGGAGTATGAAAAGATGACATGTATTCAATTTCTAGACTATTTTAAGAATTTCCAATGCTCATGTCCAAAGTGGACATCTCACTATCCAAATTTTTCAGATTTCAGTTTAATATATTTATCAAAGAAAAATCATCAAATTTTCTTAACATCTTTCCTTATACTTCATCAAATTGTTAAAAAATGTTTCTAACAACATCATCACTTTCAAGTTAACTCAGAATTTTCCTAAGTTCAGAAGCACATAAGAAATCTTCATTACAAGCAGAATCATGACTGATGTCCAGTTCTAGAAAATTTTTCAAATTGTTGGTTTGAGCATAATTTTCACTTTTTCAAATAGTCAAATCATAATTTTCAGCTTCCAAATTAATTTCCACATCATATAATTGTTTGTCAGACTCTTCAAGGTTTTTATATGATCCTTTAGATTCTATGGACTATATCATTGAATATTTTTCAAGTAATATTGTACCATTGAAATATTTTAACACACTAAACTCATCTTTTTGTTTTCCAATTTTAAATATAAGATACCCTAAGATACATCAATTAAAAAATCACAAGTGTCCATGAAGAGCCTACCTAGAATGATGGGAACATCTTGGTCACACTCCATGTCAAGGGCTAAAAATTCATCTTACATAAACAGCTTTCCCAGTCAAAATATAAGATCATTTACCCTCCCTATAGAAGGTGTGAATGATCAGTAACCCAACTATAATATGACTGTGGTGGGTTGAAGATCACCCAATATCAAATTTAGAAACAATGAGTGAGTGAGAATATTAATATATGATCTTTAGTCACACAAACAGTTTAGTTGAATAGAATTTTCAAATGTATAGGGTATGAAAAATCAACCTATGTCTATGAGTTTTGTGTGATTTTCTTTTGGAGAAAACCACTACATTATTTATTGAGGTTGTAGGTAATAAATTCAACAAGTTTTTTTTGTTTGAACCAATTTTTTTAGAGATTTAATGTATGATTGTATTTTAATTAAGGATTTAATGAAAAGAATATTCACTTAAATCCTTTTCAAAACCCAAGGAACAGAATGATTTCATCCTTGGTGTTACATTGTGGTTTCAATTTCTCTGGGAAATGGATGGGTGTGGAATAGTTTCTAAGAAAAGTAAGAATATCCCTATCTTATTCAACATCATTTTGTTTTCCATTATTCATTTTATTTTCAGAATAATTTTTAGCTTGATTTCCATGTGAGAAATTCATATTTTTATCATCTCTATGATTTTTTGTTTATTTCCCGATTGGGTACAAAGTTGATTTTTATTTCCAAATTCACATAATTTTTCATTTTGGGAATTTTAAAGGAATTTTACTATTTCAGAAGGTGTATTAAAACCACTTCTAGTGACAATAGTCATAGATTTATCTCTAATATTAAGTTTGTTTATTCTAGGTAATCTCCCTTTATCCATAGAAGTAATGAATCTAGAAATTTGGCTTAATTGTGTTTCCATATTTTACATTTCTGCATCATTTCTAAAATATTTAGATTCATACTAGGTTTTATGTTTATAAAATTGATTTTTAAATCATTCTTCTTGGGAATCCGTTATTTTTAAAATTAAATCCAATTTTATACAATATTGACCATCATAGATTCTTTTAGCATTTTAAGAATCACCACTCTGTTAATTTGGAAAAAAATAATCTATGTTGGTTATGATAATTAGGGGTAGTGGTTTTCTTAATTAGGCCTTGGTCTTTCCAGGACAGATTGGGATGGTTCATATAGACTTTGTTAAAATTATTTGAAAAGGGGTCCTCATTATCATGCATCCATGGAAAATAATTAAAATTTATTGAGCTTTCTTATTGTTGGGATGACATATAAATTTTTGGAAAGAAGTTTTTGTGTATGACCAAGCATCCCACATTATGAAAATTATTCTCTAAGAGATTGGTTTTTGTTCTGACAGCCTACTTGACTCAAAGATTGTCTAGAATTTTGGATCACTAAAGATTGAAGTTCGTTGGTAATTTCACCATGTTGAGTTTCAGTACCATTTCCAAAACCCATGTTAACATTTCTATTCACTCTCTTTATTCTTGAATTTTTATGTTGGTAGTTCAGGGAATGATTACTGAATATTTATATTAACTCATAATTGATCATATCATTATAGTTTCCCCCAATAGATTCATCAACTATGGTCCGACTAGGGGAGGACAACCTATTAGAACTCAAATCTTCATTTCAGGTATGGATCTTTAATTCGAGTTCTTTTTGAGGCAAAAGGATGTTTTGGTAACTTTCTGAGTACATAGTGTGTACCTGATTTCCGTATGCATCTGTGTACTGGCTGTGTAACAGTCGAGTACATGGCCGTGTGGTGACCTAAAAGACTACCTAATATGGGGGCCATTTGAGTCTTGTACATGGCGTGTACATTAAATAAACATTTCGTGTACTTTTCTTTTTATTTGATTAATCAGACTGGGGTCCCGTCTAATCTCTAGAGGCATCTTATTCTTCCCATGTTTTGTACAAGAGAGCGATGGGATGGTTGACAACTTCAAACCCTTATATTTCCTCCATACAAGATATGATTAAGATGTCGTTGGGTGCATTGAATTCCCACCCATGAGTTCTCTCTTACCCTTGAGCCTCTCTTCCCAATTTCTCCTCTCTCCTGTGTTATTGAAGGTTGAATTTTTATGAATTTTGTGTAGATATATGATGTTTTTCGTTGATTCAAGGTTTGAAGTTCAAGAGTGTTCATCGTACAATATCTTGGTAGGTATTTTTTCCATTCTTTGATCGTCTTTGGATTATATATGATTAATGTGATGAATAACCATGTTTAGAGTATTGGGTGTTTTCGGAATTTAACCTTATTTAATTTCTGAAATTGTTTGTATGTTTGAGAAAGGGTTATTGATTATCAAAAAGGTTTATTACCTCAGTTATGGAGGTGTTTCTCATGTTTGTTTTGTTATGGTTGTTGGGTCTAGATATCTTGTTCGGCTGCTTTGTTTTTCATGCCAACTGTTATTAGGATGGATTTTCTATTTATATGAGTGGCATGTGTTTTACATTATAAAATAATGACCAAGGGGAATTGATGGTGAGATATTCCTAAGGAAGGGTCTTTTAATTATGATTTTTTGTTATGAAATACTATAGGTGTTGACTGTGAGACATGTCGTGGGGTCAATAACCACATGAGTTATACCACGATAGATCCTTAGACGGTCATTATTAAATTAACTTTGGACAATAGGAAATTGACTGTAAGAACATCCAGAGGTTCATTATTGTAAAGACCTGGAAATTCCATGTAAATTATTTTTAATTATATGGAAATTTTACGAGTCTGTGAAAATTGACGGAACATGATTTCGAGTCCCGGTGTGCCTAGAATGAATTTCAGAACTTTTTTTCCAGGTATATTCACTAAACGTGCGAGCAGGTTTTTGTAAGTTTTAAACCGGTTTTTGGAATTAAAATCTAAGGGCACCTATGAACTCGTAGTGTTGGTATTCACATAAGGATACCTTCACCTTGACCATAGGAGGTCAAGGGTGAAAAATATATTTTTGGATTTTTCATGGAAATGAAAATAAAATAAAATAAACATTTATTTTACTTCTATTAAAACTTCTCTAAATGGGTTATGGAGGCGGGGACCACCCGAACTAAAACCTCCATTTTTAATTCAAAGGTGGGGACCACCCAAACCCCTTTAATGAGAGGTAACTCTTGAACGTCCTCCCATTATTTAATTATTCCAACTCCCCATTAAATGTTTAGATCCAACTAACATTTATTGAAATTTTTCACCAATTTTATTTGTGCCAACATAATTAATCTTCTTAAGTTAAATTATATTGGAACCTCATTCTTTTGGTGGGAAAAGGAGAAGGGGAGAGATTTTGGAGGATTATGCTTCTCCAACGAAGAACACCTCCCAATGAAGAAAGTTCTCCAATGAAGAACTACCTCCATCATAGAGTGATTATCCGACAAACGAGCCCGTGATCAAAGGTGTGGGGTGGGCGTGATGAACGTCGACATCTTCGACTTCTTCCTCATACCAACACCAATGAATGAAAGAGGTCAGGATTGTTGTTTTGATTTTTCCCCTATACTGTTCTTGATGAATCGTCGTAATTCAAGAAGCAATCATAGCCGCTTGCTATCACTCTAATGTGGAGAGTGCGGGCTAAGAAAACATGGCCCAACCTCTGCAATTCTTGTGATTGATTGTTGGGTTCTTCGTGACGAAGGTGGTGGCATGACCATCCCTCCCGATACAAGAGAACCATGATATTATGCTTCGACGAAGAGGGAAGGTCGGCATGTTCACTGTCGGCCACCGGTGAAGGCGTGGCGCACGACCAGACTATGCGGAGAGGACGGATGGCATTTTGACCCGCCGCGGCAGACTGCCACCCCGCTGCACCATGACCGAAGCTCCGCACCGCAGCAGGCCCGCTGCACTGCAGCCATCCCGCCACACTGCAGGCCACCCAGGTCGGGCTACAAGGATGGGCTACCCAGCACGGGCTGGGTCACCCAGCGCTGTCCGGGTCCCACTGTGGTCCGGGCCGGACCCAGCGGGCCGGACCGGGATGACCCGAACCAGGTCAGACCATACCCAGACTAATTTCGATCCATTTCACACTTTTGGCCATAACTTTGGCACTGGGCGTCCATTTGATGAACCGTCTGTGGAGATGGAAACTTTGGAGAGAAACGAACCATTTGGTATACCCCAATTGAAATTTGGATAATGTTGAGGTTTGGTCAGGTTGGATCGAGCATGAATACAACCGGGCCCTCAGGTCTAAAAGGCTAATAACTTACAGACCGAGAGTCTGATTGACACAACGTCTTTTGTGTTGAGACCCCAAATATGTGGTTGTATTTTGAGATAATTCTTTTTGGGACTTAGTGGATGTTGGACTATTGACCAGTGGATTGAGTAGCGGACCCTCATGGAGACAAGAGAGCTTGTGCGGGACCTCATGGGACTTAGTGCTGGCTACGATGATGTACTAGGATCCTATGTGGGTCTGACGACGTACTTACTTTGTACTAGGATCCTGTGTGGGTCTGACGACGTACTGACCATGTACTAGGATCTTGTGTGGGTCGTAAGATGTACTGGTGATGTACTAGGATCCTATGTGGGTATGACGACGTACTAACGATGTACTAGGATCCTTTGTGGGTCTGAATATGTACTAGTATCCTATGTGGGTCTGATGACGTACTGATGATTTAATAGGATCCTATGTGGGTCTGACGATGTACTAATGATGTAATAGGATCCTGTGTGTGTCTGACGACGTACTGACGATGTACTAGGATCATGTGTGGGTTTGATGATGTACTGAGGAAGTACTAGGATCCTGTGTGGGTCTGATGTCATATTGATGATGTATTAGGATCCTGTGTGGGTTTGACGACGTACTGATGATGTACTAGGATCCTGTGTGGGTCTGATGATATACTAGGATCTTGTGTGGATCTAACGAGGTACTAGGATCTTGTGGGGGTATGAAGATGTACTGCGATCCTCTGTGGTTCTGATGATGATTTAGGATCCTTCATGTGTCTATCTATTAATAGAGTAAGATGAATTAGAAGTTACATCTAATAATCTATACTACTGTACCTAAGTTATACCTAGTGTGAGATGAGCCTGTACCTGTGTGGTAATTTCCTTTGTGGTGATACCTTGGTGGTATTCTTCTATGTTGTGTACCTATGTGTTACTTACCTCCATGGTATTCCTTCCTTTTTGGAATACTTGAGCTTTGGGCTTTTGAGTTGGATCATGTGTTTCCTCATGACTGAGATGGGTATACTTGATAACTTAGGTATATGTATGGGTGTATTCCTAAGTAGGGTTTTCAGTTGATTTCATGCCTTGTGGTTTTTTCTTTTGTGGATTTTGTGAGAACTTGAGGGTCTCTAGGTCCCTACTGAGTATCATTATACTTTCCCCTGCATGGGCTACGCTCACAACCTGTTGTGTCTGGTACAAACGACGGACAATACTGACTGAGGATGAGGGTACCGGGATTGGAGGTAGCTCGAAGGTGGACCTAGACAAGGCATACTGCAGAAACGACAGTTTGAGAGATGTACCTACCCGTCATGTAGGATCCTTGGAAGGTGTTCACATGAGCTATTCTAGTTTACTTATACTTTTCAGTTTTCATGTACTTTCTAGTTGGGTTTGTATTCTGGCCCCATTTTGCATACAGTACTCACACGTTTTCTATACAGTTCACTTTTTTTGTATCTTTTTGTGTGCTTGGTTGTGTGTGTTTATAGGATATAAAGGCAATGCCTTCCCGGTTTTAGGTAATACGCCTTTCGGTGCTAGTCGCCAGCCCCTAGCCTATGGAAGGAGGGGTTGGGGTAGTCACGACATGGGCCCCGATGGACAGGCCATGACCAATTGGTATTAGAGGATTCAGTTCTACAATAGAACATTAGACTCTAGGTTTTTTAATGGAAATATTGTTAAGTGTAGTGAATGTGGTTATCAGTTTAGGGAATCCAGTGTTGGTGTGGTGGCTGACGTATCCATAAACCAGGACCCCGACTTCTGATTTCTGACTTAGTGCATGAAAACACTAATTGCGAGTATGTTTTCAAGAGTTCTCTTTGTGATCTCTGTAAGTCATCTCACCAGGTAAAAATTATTGACAGTGGAACACCTGTTTCTTTTCAGGATGCCTCCACATAGACAGTCATCTAGGGTTCCAGATATAGTACACAATGATAGACCACTGAGTGATGAGGCCTCGGTGCAGGGACCTCTTTCAGTAGAGGCACCATCAGAGTCACCAGTGATACCATTACCCATTAGCCCACCGATGCCACTAGCCCCAATAGCTGAGGGTGCATGCCGCTTGAGTGTGTTGCATGAGTTCCAATGTTAGAGGCCACTTAGGATCAGGGGAGAGATAGACCAATAGGCGGTAGAGGATTGGATAGAGGTCATAGTGGGAGTGTTCAAACTAGTAGGGACACCCGATGATCTCATGGTGATCCTTGTCGCTCGCCTTCTAATGGCAGCATCAGGCAGATGGTGGAGCTTGATGCTCCATGTTTAAGACGAGGTGAAGCATCTCTAGGAAAGCTTTGAGAGCCTGTTTCAGGCAGATTTTGTCCCATCAACTCTTCGCACAATGTGCATATAGGAGAATCTTCATCTGTAGCAGGGCAGCATGACTGTGGCTCAGTAATCAGAAAGGTTCACTGACCTCTCACACTACTCCAATGATATGGTACTTGACCCATTATTTAGGGGTCAGACCTTCGAGCATGGTCTCAAGTGGGAGATCAGGGCTTTGATGATCACACTCAGCATCCCAACGGAGTCGGGGGTGTAAGAGTGAGCCCTCTTAGTGGAGAGTTTTCTTGATGAGCAGTCATCAGTAGTGAGACCCACCACTAGTCATCACGTAGCGGAGTCTTCTGCAACTAGCAGTAGATAGATGTCATAGAGGTCCAAGAGGACCAGGCATACAGGTGGACGACCACATGATTCATGATCGGTTGTGTGGGGCAAGGGAGACAGATTCAGTCATGTGAGGAACATGAAGTGTTTCACATGTAGTAGGCAGGGTTACATGGCTCGTGACTGTCCGACCCACCATAAAAATGATCAACAGACGGTCGAGGAACCGCCCAAGTAGAGATAGATCTTCGACTGAGGAGGTCTGTATGGAGCTATTAGATGTGGAAGAGGAGATTTCAGTGCAGCTGGTGGTGGGTGACGATTTGAGATGTTATCGCCACCCCCCAGGTGGTCCACCCCGACTAGAGGGAGGAGGTGGACATGGGTGAGCTCATCTCCAGGAAACTAAGGCCTACGAACATGGCACTCTATAGATGATTCGAGGTATGATCTATGTCTCATCCAACTTATATGCAGTACTTATAGAAACATGTTCCATTCATTCTTTTATTTCAACTTCCCTTATTCAGAGCTCAGAGATTTTGACGGAGCCATTGGCTCGATCCATACGGCTAAAGACTCCTACAAGAGCGGATTCGATGATTACACACTGGTGCTGGTATTGTGAATTTACTCTAGGAGGTGAGGGCTTTGGCTGGGATCTCTTAGTAGCGACATTGAGGCCTTAAGAAGTCATCTTGGGTATGGACTGGTTATCTATTGTCCATGCTCAGACTGACTGTATTAGGTGAAAAATGTGGTGTGTATGCATGGATGGGACTAGGTTTACCTTAACCGGTGAGAAGGGAGTCTTTGCATCACAGGATGGACTTACTCAGAGGAGAGTTCTGTCAATCACTCATTAGTTGGCTAGACTTATCCTCGGTGTGGTTGATGTGGAGAGTCCGAGTTATCCTATAGTGGTGGACCAGTACATGGATGTCTTCCATGATGATGTTCCAGGTCTACCTCCTCGTAGAGAGGTGGGATTTTACATCGAATTGTACCCTGGGATGGCACCAATATCTACAACAGCATATTAGATGGCTCCCGCGGAGCATTGTGAGCTGTAGGTACAGCTAGAGGACTTGTAGGGGAAGGGATTCATCCGACCCAATGTTTCTCCTTAGGCAGCCCCTATTTTGTTCACCAAGAAAGCAGATGGGAGCTTGAGGCTTTGTGTTGACTATCGGTGCCTGAACCAAGTGACCATGAAGAACCAGTACCCACTACCAAGGATTGACGACCTCTTTGATCAGCTCAAGGGAGAATGGTGGTTCTTGAAGATAGACCTCAGATCAGGCTATCACCGCCTCAGAGCACGAGATGAGGATGTGCAGAAGATTACTTTCATATGTCAGTATAGCCATAATGAGTTTTTTTTTCATGCCATCCGGCGTAACCAATGCTCCATCTGTGTTCATGGGACTCATGAATAGGATCTTTCTTCCATATATTGATCTCTTTGTGTTGATCTTCATTGATGACATTCTGATCTACTCGTCTACTGAGGAGGATCATGCCTATAATTTGCAGGTAGTATTGGACACACTTTGAGAGCACCAGCTTTATGGTAAGCTCTCGAAGTGCCATTTCTAGATCTGATAGGTTCACTTTCTGGGACATGTCATCTTTGAGGCTAGAGCTGTTGTGGATCTAGTGAATATTGAGGTGGTACTTTCTTGGGATCTACCCAAGAGTGTGAAGGAGGTACGAAGTTTCCTGGGATTGGCTAGATACTATCAGAGGTTCATGCAATATTTCTCCAGAGTTGTAGAAACTTTATCAGTGTTGAAGAAGAAGGGGAAATCCTTTGTGTGGTCAGAGAGATGCCAGTGGAGGTTTTAGGAGTTGAGGTAGAGGCTGACTAGTGCCCCCATCATGAGGCTTCTGGAGGGGGGGAGTAGGGTAGGTAGTCTACTGCGACGCATCAGGGACCAAACATGGATGTCACATGATGTAGGAGCGAGTAGTGATTTCATATCTTTCTCGACAGATGAGACAACATGAGAAAAACTACACTACCCATGACCTGGAGTTATCAGCAGTGGTCTTCGCCTTAAAGATGTGGAGACATTACTTTATGGGAGAGATTTTTACATTATACTCGGATCACAAGAGTCTCAGTTATATATTATCACAAAAGGACCTGAACCAGAGACATCAAAGTTGGATTGAGTTCCTCTAGGACTATGACTTCGAGACAGTCTGTACTCCGTGGAAGGGTAATGTTGTAGCAGATTCACTCAGCAGGAGATCCGGTATACAGCAGCTAGGTGAGGTGACAAAGTAGCTAGCCACTCTGCAGATATCCTTTGTGGATCAAGATGTAGAAACTTTTCTTCAGTCTCTTATAGTCACTCCCCCACTTCTTCAGCGAGTGAGGGAGGCTCAGTGTGGGGACACTGACTTTGAGGCTCGACCTACTCAGATATCCCTAGTACTGACACCTGATCGATTTTCTGAAGGTGGGGAGTATGTCATCCTTTTCAGAGGACTTACTATGGTACCGGTGTCACTTCGAGAGTATGTGTTGATGGAGTTCCACACATCCCCTCTAGTGATACATCCAAGAGTGGTGAAGATGTATCATGACCTCTGACGATAGCACTGGTGGCCAAGAATGAAGAATGCAGTAGCAGTGTTTGTCTCTCAGTGCCTCACTTGTTAGCAAGTGAAGGTAGATCATCAGGTACCAGAAGACTTATTTTATCCTTTAAAGGTCCCAGAGTGGAAGTGCGATGGTATATCCATGGACTTCGTGACAGAACCTCCAAGTACATCTAGGGGTCACGATTCTATCTGGCTGATTGTTGACTAACTCACCAAGTCAACCCACTTTATACTAATCAGAGAGACGGTTTTTATAGAGATATTGGGACACCTCAATGTGTATGAGATTGTGTAGAAACATGGATTACCCTCGATGATTTTCTCTGATCGTGATACACATTTCACTTCCAGGTTATGGAAGGGGTTGTAGGAGGCTTTCGGGATGCAGCTTCGTTTGAACACCACCTTCCACCCTCAAACAGATGGCCAGACTGAGCAGACTATTCAGACCCTCGAGGACATGCTTCATGCTTGCGTCTTTTACTTTGGTCACAGCTAGGAGGATCACTTTCCTTTGGTTATGTTTTCATACAACAATAGCTATCACTCCACCATTGGGATGGCACTTTTTTAGGCCTTGTACGAGCGACTTTGCAGATCACCTTTGTGCTTGACTGACCCAGGGGAGTCAGCCCTCGTGGGACTAGAGATGGTACAGGCTACCACAGAGAAAGTGCAGGTCATCTAGGAGCGGATGAAGACTACATAGATCAAGTAGAAGTCTTATGAAAACAGAAGATAGAGACCTCTTGAGTTTGAGGATGCTGACTATGTCTTTCTATGTGTCTCACCTCGACGTGGTTTGTGGAGATTTGGATGGGGTGGAAAGTTATCTCTAAGGTTCATCGGACCCTTCTCGGTCCTTAGCAGAGTTGGCAAGGTGGCTTACCAACTAGCTCTTCCCCATCAGTTGCACTGGGTGATCGACGTCTTCCTCGTATCCCGGCTGAGGGGATATGTGCACGACCTTACCCACGGCATCGACCATGGTGAGTTGGACGTCAGTGATGGAGAGACATGGAGGATATAATAAATATTGAGGATCGACAGCAGCGGGTCCTTCGTGGATGGTCGATACCTTTGGTGCACATTCACTAGCAGCATGAGAACCTCCAGGAGACCACATGGGAGTGGGAGGCTCAGATTCATGCTCAGTATCCCCACATGTTTTCCTAGTTTTTGTAATGAGCCTTTTAGGGATGTGAAGCCCTATGGTGGGGAGAATGTAAAGACTCAGAAATTTCATGTAATTTTTTTAATTATATAGAAATTTTACAAGTCTGCGAAAATTGACGGAATGTGATTCCAAGACTTGGTGTGCCCAGAATGAATTTAAGAACTTTTTTTCATGTATGTTTAGTAAACATGTGACTAGGATTTTTTAACTTTTAAACCGGTTTTCAGAATTAAAATCTAAGGGCACCATTGAACTCTCAGTGCTGGTATTCACCTAAGGAGACCTTCACCTCGACTGTAGTAGGTTAAGGGTAAAAGATAGATTTTTAGTTTTTCTTGGGAATAAATATAAATAAAATAAACTTTTATTTTATTTCTATTAAAACCACTCTACATGGGTTATGGAGGTGGGGACCACCTGAACTAAAACCTCCATTTTAAATTCAAATGTGGGTACCACCCATACTCCTTTAATGAGAGGTAACTCTTGAACTTCCTCCCATTATTTAATTATGCCTACTCCCTATTAAATTGTTGGATCCAACTAACATTTAATGAAATGTGTCAACAATTTTATTTTTTCCAACATAATTAATCTTCTAAAGTAAAATTATATTGGAACATCATTATTTTGGTGGGAAAAGGAGAAGGGGAGAGATTTTGGAGGATTACAATTCTCTAATTAAGAACACCTCCCAATGAAGAAAGTTCTCCAATGAAGAACCGCCTCCATAGAAGAGCGATTATCTGACGAAAAAGCCAAGGATCAGTGGTGTGTGGAAGGTTTGAAAAAAATTGACATCTTTGACTTCTTGCTCACGCCAACACCAATGAACGAACGAGGTAGGGATTGTTGTTTTGATTTTTCCCATTTCCTGTTATTGATTACACTTCATAATTCAAGAAGGAATCATAGTCGCTTACTAACTCTCTAACACGGAGAGTGTGGTCCAAGTGAACATTGCCTAACCTCTCTATAATTCTTGTGATTATTGGTTGTGTTCTTCACAACAAAGATGACGGCGCGACCGCTCCGCCCAACAGAAGAGAACCAAGGCCTTGTTCCATGGTGGAGAGGGAAGGGCATCTGGTTCGATGTTGGCCACCAGCGATGGCATGACATGTGACACCACCATGAAGAGAGAACCTCTGGCCATCCGACCAACCATGGTGGACCGCTGCACCATGGCCACCCTGCCGCAACGCGGGCTGCCCAAGCCTTGCTGCCTAGTGCGGGCTGGGTCACCCAGCGCGGGCCAGGCCGCCCAATGGGCCAAGCCACACTACGGGCTGGATCGACCCAAACCGGGTCGACCCAAGCCAGTTCGGGCCAAACCAGGTCGGCCCAAGCTG
The DNA here is from genome assembly GCA_963277665.1 of Viscum album. Classification (NCBI taxonomy): domain Eukaryota; kingdom Viridiplantae; phylum Streptophyta; class Magnoliopsida; order Santalales; family Viscaceae; genus Viscum; species Viscum album. The sequence goes on along the minus strand of OY728131.1, from coordinate 1,210,880,464 downwards.
GGTTGGGCCAGGTCGGACCAGACCCAGACCAGTTCTGACCCATTCCACACTTTTGGCCATAACTTTGGCATTGGGCGTCCATTTGATGAACAGTCTATGGTTCCAGAAACCTTGGAGTGAAACAGACCTTTTGTTATACCCCAATTCAGATTTAAATATAGTTGAGCTACGTTTAGGTTAGATCGAGCACGAATCCAACTAGACCCTCCAGACTAAAAGGCTAATAACTTTCCGAAAAGGCATCAGATTAATGCATCGTCTTTTGTGTGGAGACCCCTACTTCATGGCAGTCCTTTGGGATACTTATTTGTGGGACTTCATGGTAGTTGGAGTGTCAACCAGTTTCTTGAGGAGAGGACCCTCCCAAAGATAAGCGAGCTTAGTGCGGGAACACTATAGATGGCTGTTACGATGTACTAGGATCCAATGTGGGTCTGATAATGTACAGACGACGTACTAGGATCCTGTGTGGGTATGATGATGTACTAGGATCATGTTTGGGTCTGACGAGGTACTAAAGATGTACTAGGATCCTATGTTAGTCTGACAACGTACTGACGATGTACTAGGATCCTGTGTGGGTCTGATGATGTACTGATGATGTATTGGGATCATGTGTGGGTCTGACAACCTATTGATGATGTACTAGGATCCTGTGTGGGTCTGATGATGTACTGACAATGTACTAGGATAATTTGTGGGTCTAACGACATATTGACGATGTACTAGGATCCTGTGTGGGTCTGATAATGTAATGACGATATACTAGGATCCTGTGGGGGTCTGACGACGTACTGACAATGTACTAGGATCATGTGTGGATCTGAAGATGTACTAGGATCCTGTGTGGGTCTGATGAGGTACTAGGTTCTTGGGTGGGTCTGATGATGTACTACGATCCTCGATGGGTCTGATAATGATTTAAGATTATTTGTGGGTCTACCTCTTAATAGAGTATGATGAATTGGTATTTACATCTAATCATCTCTACTACTATACCTAAGTTATACCTGGTGTGATTTGATTCTGTACTTATGTGGTAATTTTCTTCCTGGTGATACCTTGGTGGTATTCTTCGGTGTAGCGTACCTATGTGGTTCTTACCTTCATGGTATTCCTTCCATTATGGAACAGTTGAGATTTTGGATTTTGAGTTGGACCATGTGTTTCCTCATGACTAAGATGGGTATACTTGATAACTTAGGTATATGTATGGGCATATACCTAAGCAGGGTTGTCTGTTGAATTCATGCCTTGTGGTTTATACTTTATGGATTTTGTGAGACCTTGAGGGTCTCGGGGTCCCTACTGAGTATCGTTATACTCACCCCTAAATAGGCTATGCCCGCACCCTGTTGTGTTTGGTGTAGACGACAGACCACGCTGACTGAGGACAAGGGTATGAGGACTGGAGGTAGCTCGAAGGTGGACCTAGATGAGGCGTACTGCAGAGATGACCGTTTGAGAGTTGTACCTACCCTTTAGGTAGGATCTTTGGTGGGTGTTCATAGGAGTTGTTCCAGTTTACTTGTACTTTTCAATTTTCTTGTAATTTCTAGTTGGGTATGTATTCTAGCCCCTTTTTTCTTACTATACTCACACTTTTACTATACAGTTAACTTTTGTTTTTATATTTCTATGTGCTTGGTTGTGTTTGTTTATAGGAAATAAAGTCAATGCCTTCCTATTTTTAGGGAATATCACTTATGGTGCTATTCTCCATCCCCTAGCCTATGGAAGGTAGGCTTGGGTTAGTCATGGAACAGGCCCCTGGGGATGGGTCATGACATTTATAATTTGTTTTTTTCTATGTATACCAAGGGGGATTTATTGTGAGAGATACCTAGGTGGTCATTTGCAATTGATGGTATGTGGGGCCAAAGGGTATAGACTGTGTGAGCTTTCCTAGGGGTCATTATTATTGTTGAATTAATGATATTTTAAAATAGAGGTGTTGGACTATGAGAAATTTCCCCGAGGTTTTCTTGTGAATAATTGATCGATGGTGACAAGTCTTCCAAGCCAAAGCACAATCTTGGACTCTATCTTTCTTGTTTGTTTAGAGAGTCTTCTGAGATGTTTGTTTCTTATATTAAATAAGGGATACATATCTTTGGCTAGATCCTGAGGTTACATTATTCAATGGTTTGAAAAATTAATAAATGAAATTAATATAATTGAATATTATGTGATTGTTTTCCTATGTGTACTTCCTTTCTTATTGCTTCATTTTTTATATTACCTTCTATATATATTCATTGATAGTTGGGAAAATATCTTTATGTGGTTTCATAATGGGATCTATAGAACAAACTATTTGTGTCATACTTTTGGACCCAAACCGATTATATTGTTATAGTTATAGAATAGGGAAAATCGCCCTTCTTCATAAGTTACATGATAGATGTTGGAGATGGAGAGCATCGGACCAAGCAGAGGCATGCGATGCTGTCAGATTTTACTGTTTTATGTACTTTTTTTCAGTATTGTATTTCCAGCATTGTGACTTGTTTGGCTGTTTTCCTAGATACATCTGACTTAATCATTTATTTATATATGTTGTAGTTGTTTATACTATTAGTCTTCCACTATTTTTCTTCTTATATGGTATTACTATTTCCACATTTTTTTATTAATAGTTATTTCACTATGTATACTCTTCCGATGAGGGTATAGTTTTCCCACTATCACACCCAATTCCCTCATTTCTAGTCGGCATCCTCTGGCATTTGGGTAAATGTGCTTGAGTTCATGTGACCAACCGGGTTCTAGGTGTCACCCAAAGGTGCCCTATACCCGGATCTTCATTTCAGGTATGGATCTTGAATTCAAGTTGTTTTTTAGAGAAAATGATGTTTAGAAAAAAATTTGAGTACATGTTGGGTACTCTTGGGTACATGTCGTGTACTCGGTTGTCACATGTAGTTGTGTACTAGCCATGTAATGACCATGTACAATGTCATGTGGTGACCTAGAAGACCACCTAAAGAAGGGGTTGGTTGAGGCTTATACACGGTGTGTACATTTAATGAAAACGCCGTGAACTTTTCTTTTTTATTTGATTAATTGGATCAGGGTCATGTCTAATCTCAAGAAGTGTCTTCTTCCTGTGTTTCATACAGGACAGTGATGAGATGACCAAGAACATTGAACCCATGTCATTCCTCCATCTGAGCTCCTATTGAGATGTCTCTATGTGCGTTGAATTCCCATCGGGGAGTTATCTCTTCCCCTAGAGTCGCTCTTCCTGATTTCTCTTCTATCTTGAGTTATTCCAGGTCGAATGTTTTTGACCTTTTTGTAGATCTATGGTGTTTTAGGCTGATTCAAGCGCTGAAATTCGAGATTTTTCATCGTAAAACATCGAGGTAGGTGGTTTGTGTCTTTATTTGAACGTATTTGAATTATATATGCTTAATGTAATGAATACTTGTGTTTACGGTATTGTGGGTTTTGGAATTTAACATCGTTTTAGTCCAGATATGGTTGGTTTGTTTGAGAAAGTGTTATTGATTATGAATTTAGTTTATTAAAATGATTATGGAGGTGTTTCTAATGACTGTTTGGTTATAGAATTTGGGTCTAGAATGAATATTAGGTTGTGTTGTTATCCATAACTAGTTTTGTAATGATGGAGTTTCTGTTTATATGAGATGCATGTGTCTCTCATTATGAAAGTATGACCAAGGAGAATTGAGTGTGAGAGCTTCCCGAGGTAGGGTCTTTTAATTACGAATTGTTGTTACGAAATAGCAGAGGTATTGACTGTGAAAGCTTATATGGGGTCATTGACGAGAGGGGTTAAACCGTGAGATCTACCCACATAGTAATTATTAAATTAACATTGTACCATATAGAATTCACTATAATTGCTTCCAGGGGGTTATTATAATTTTTATTGTAGTTATGCAGACCAAAGGGTATTGACTATGAGAGCTACCCAGGTGGACATTTGTAATTGATGATATGTGGGACCAAAGGGGTTAGATTGTATGAGCTTTCACAGGGGTTCATTATTATTTTTAGAATTGAGGATATGTTAAACTAGAGGGGTTAGACTGTGAGAACATTCCTCGAGGGTTTCTTGTGAATAATTGATTGATTTTAATGAGTCTTCCAAGCAAAAGCACAAGCTTGGACTCGGTCATACTTGTTTTTTATAGGATCTTCTGAGATTTTTTTTTGTTATATTACATAGGGGGTACATATATTAGGATATATCTCGAGGTTACATTATTCAATGGTTTGAAAAATTAATAAATGAAAAATAATGTAATTGAAAACTATATGATCGTTTACTTTTGAGTATGTTGTTGTTTCTTGCTTCCTTTTCCACATTAACTATTATATATATTCACTGACAGTTAGGTACAAATATTTTGGTGGTTACTTACTAGGATTCATCAAACACACTGTTTGGGTCATGCTTTTGGACTCAAACAGATTATATGGTTGCAGGTATAGATTAGGTCAAGCTCCCTTCTTCATCAGGTACTTGATTTCAGTTGGAGTTGAAGAGAATGGGAAAAATATGAGGCTTGTGATGCTGTTAGGGTTTACTATTTTTGTAATTTGGTTTCAGTATTGTATTTCCATCATTGTGATTTGTTTGTCCTTTTTCCTAGATACATGTGACATGCATCAATTATTTATATATTTTATAGTTTTTTATACTATTAGCCTTCTGATGTTTAACTTGTTGTATGGTTTTACTGATTTTATGTATGTTTATTAGTGGTTATTTTGTTGTGTATACTCTACCAATGAGGGAATAGTTTCCCCACTATCACACACATGGCCCTAACTACTAGTCTTCAGCATCTAGAATTTGGGGAAATGCTCTTGAGGTCATGTGACCAATCGGGTTTGGGGAACCTTTGGGGGGCACTCAGAACCAGGACATTACATTACCCTTTATAGAAGGCATCCATGAAAATGTGGTATAGGGGTTAATGATGGGGGAACTACCTAAGCAGGTACCTTAATCTATCTCAAGCCCCATTTTAGGATTCTCATTCCTCTTTGTAAAATCTAGTGATCTTATTTCTATGTTCTATTTATAATCTTTTAGGATAAGATTACATTATAAATGAATTTTACACTTAATCCTAGATTTCAAAAATATTTTCCACTAAGCTCAGAAAACAATTTTCTGTATCCCTTTTTAGTAAAAAGGGAAAGACTCTCATTCTAATCTCATTATATGTATGTCCTAAAAAAGGAAATTTTATCATAGTGTGGTAGAACTATATAATGAAGGAAATAGAGTCATCATTAGAGAGTCCATTGAATTCTGGGAACAGTGAAATATGGGAGTAATTGAACTCATAATTTCCTGATCGAGGAGATATCCTGATGGAAGATGGATTGCATGACACTTGAAAGAGGTGGAACTCCCACATCATAGGACTTTCCACTTTCTATAAGAGTTAAATATGGTTTTGGAAGTAATTATTAAGGACTATATCATCTATGATACCCATTTTAGATTTGTGTTTCATTCATTTAGTTGTTAGGTGTTTGTCTATTACTATGTTTTGGATATCTAATTGACCAAAATATAAACTTGTTTGCTTCAAATTGATAGTAGAAAATTTAAATTTAGAGAAAAATAATAAACAAAAATAAGTATTATAAAAGTAGTTACTCACAGAATAGATTTTTTTAAACCTTGTTATCAACTTTTTCAAAAAAAATTATATTTTCTTATGTGATTTTTTTGAATATTTTTTTTATAAATGTGGTCACTCGATCCTTACCCTGCAATGGTTCCAAAAACATGACACAAATTTCATTATAATTGTATAAAGGTTTAAATTTTATATTTTCCTACTAATTACTATATAGTGGCAGGCAAGGTCAAACCCATAAGGAAGGTGAGTGACCAATTATCTTTTTAATTTTTAAAAACAACCCCACTATTTTCAGCAGTGGGGTAATCTTTCTATTTTATTATTTTTTAAAGTATTTTTAATGTTTTTGTGTGTTTTTTATAAAGGTAGTATAAGAAACTAAATATTAACAAGGGACTAAGTTTGTAACAAATGGTGAAAATAAAAGAAAATAATGAACTAAAACAAAAGGGCAAGTAAACAGATTAGAAAGAAACGTAGGAATTCTACTATATTGGTTGAAAAAGGTAAATTTCATCACATATTACTATTTAATACCACCATTGTAAAAGATAAATATAAATCCTTTCTAGTATATTCTTCATACAGTTGATTGATTCTTGGAGTTCGCCACTCTAGGAATAAATTGGACTGCTAAGAAATTGTTAAAGGAAAAAACTATGATAAGACTTGCCAAAAAAACCCAACTGTAAATAACATTAATGTTACAATAAATGCATTCAAGATCAATATTACAAATTTTTATTGATGTTTTAATATAAAATAATTAGCGTATGACCAATCTAAAAAAAATATTCAGAATCCATCTCACTGATTGATTCTCACTTCATAAGAAGAAAGTATGTGAACAAATCAAAAAAATGAACCAATAGGATTTCTAACTCTTGAGATAAAATATTAACATACAATTTTATTTTATACAAAAATTGGAACTATATTATTACAAAACATTGTAATTGAAATAGAAAAAAAGAGAAATCAGCCTTCAATCACGTGATTCTCTTCTATTGTGGATGCTCCGTGAGGACTCTGAAAAGTGGTACTCCATGGATCTTCTATTTCTCTTCTCTTCTAGCCTCATTATAATGAGTTGTATGGTTTTTTTTGATTGAATGGTGCATGTTTTTAATTATTTCTACTCTATTTTTATTCCATATATTATCTATTGTATATCATCCACCATTTGTACTGCCACAATTAGGTTCTTCACTCCGTTGTCGCACAAGTGGACTTTTCATGCTTCAAACATCATACAAGATTCAACCACGTAACAAACTCGACTTTTATTAGATGAATGTATCTAGATAGGTTTAAATCTCCAGCATATACCTGTAATGTTACAAAAGATAAAAGTAATTAATTCAATGTTAAAATAAAAAATTAGCTCTTAATAAATATTTAGTTAATTTATGATCAATGAATTATTATGCTATTTATTTTAAATTAATAAAAATATGTAATTAATTTATTACTTATTATTTAGGATGAACATTAATTTATACTATTTAAACCCATAAATAATAAATTTTTATTTAGCATTATTATACTTGAAAACTGTAACGTCCTGAATCCGGGTGCCACACCACGGATGCCGCAAACCCGGTTGTTCAAATGACCTCAAGCGCATTTCCCCAAATGCCAGAGGCTCCTGAATAGAAGCGAGGGCCTAGGTCAGATAGTGGGGAAACTATGCCTTCATTTATCAAAGTGTAGTGTAGCATCGAAATATAAACATACCAAAAGCGGAAGCAGTAACAATAACAAGAAGAAATGGACAATGGTATTGAAATAAAAGATGACCAACAATCATATATATGATGATGCAATATGATTATAATTCTAAGAAAGAAGCCAAAATAGGATACACTATAATATAAAACAATACAGTACAAGGTACAAGTATAGAAAAGAAAAAAAAATAGTGCAGCAGGAACTCAGCAGCATCGCAAGCCTAAGCTCGGTCCAATGCTCTTCTACTCTTCTACAACAATCAAGTACCTATATAGGGACTCTTTCCATTATCAACACCTGTAGAAATATAATCTATTTTGAACTAAGACATGACCTAAACAGGGTTTGAGAAATAAATCCCTGTAGGAAACCACCAAAGGCTCGTTCCCAACTATCAGTAAAAATGTGCAACAATAGTGTGCAGTAATGAAAAGCTGTAAACTAGGAGGTACTCAAAAGTAAACAATTTTACCAGTTATATTTTCATTTTAATTATTATTTAACAATTCAATATAATTGAATAATAAGTTCTTTAGAGTCAGCCTCATCCGATAATCTCTTATACAATGCCACATAAAATACCACAACAGGGTATCTAACAAGTAGAAGGTGATAAAAAAACAAAGCATGTGCTTTAGCTTGGGAGGTATAACCTAATAAATCACCATAGTGAATATTCAAAGTAAACACTGTCCTCAGACAAGAAAATTCTTACCCTCAAGAAATCAGAATTGAAACCCTCGGGTGATTTTCCTCAGGGATAACGAATATTTACCTTAGGCGTACGAGATATCGCCCTTAGGCATGGAAGATACTGCCCACAAGCATAAGAAAATTTGCCCTCATGCTAAACGAAACACTACCCTCAGGCTAAACAAAACACTGCCCTCAGGCTAACAAGTAATCGAGCTGATACCAACACATAAACAAGAAATTTATATACATTTTCTCTCAAGAAAACTCAAAGCATGCTATAATCACGGCATACCCACGGGTATCCAGGAAAAACGGCTAAACAAGGGAAACACACCCACATGGTGGCCCTAGATCAAGGAACCGATCCCAAATAGCAGTTTATACATATTCATTAAATTAACTATGCAATTATAGGTACTTTATCAGTCAAGGCCTCAGCCATACGACACCCCAAACAAGGGCGCATAGCACAGTGGTACACAAAAACAACTAAGAAGTTGGAAATAAACATCAGACCACCTACCTCAATCTCCTCTGATAGATATATGTAATCGGAGCCTCCCAAAACTACCAAGAATTTTTTAGATATGGGATAAAAATCACGTGTTCAAACCCAAATAACTTCCCTTAGGGAATGAATTGGAATTAGAGGTTCAAGAAGAGAGAATAACTCACCCGTGTGGTTTAAACGAGATTGACGATGAGGGAATTGGAGTCCCGGTGTGCAGTCAGGAGCTCTTCTTTGATCCGACCTTCTCTCCTACGGCTCTCAGAAATTCTAAGTTTCCTCTGTCAAAAGAGGATGATACTGCCTATTTTAAGTGAAAAAAACATAACTACAAGGTGTGTACATTCCATTTTTAACTACTCCACTGGCGGCGACTTTCCACCACCTCATTGTTCCTCTGTCAACTTGATTACATGGCGTATATTTCTTAGTACATGGTGTGTACTACTGTTCTACTGGCAGCTACTCCCATAGACTTACTGTTCACATGATAAATGATTACACGGCATTTATATACTATGTACACGGCGTGTAGTTAGTTTTTACATCCTTTATCACTGACAGGCCTACAATCCATGTATACTCATCCCACATGGCTAAAGTACACGGCATGTGGAAAAGTACATGGTGTGTACCCAATAATTTTGGGATTTTTCCCATTTTCCTTATTTTCTCAAAAACACTTTAAGAAAAAGGAAAAGAAGAAACTTGTACCTAATGAATACGAATCGGGTTCTTACAAACACCCCCTCTTAAAGCAATTTATCCCCAAATTTCCCTTCCAAGGGTGGTGAAGATAATGTTGAGAACAACTCTGGCCACAGAGCATGTATGTCTGTCTCCCGCTCCTTGGTTTTGTCCTACACTCATCTATGCTTCCATAACACTCGTATGAGAGGAAATGACTGACCTCAAAGAACCTTGTTGATCCTATCAACAATATGAATCAGATGCTCCTATAAGCATGCATCTACCTGAAGTTCAACCTCCTTAGGCTGAAAAACATGAGATGGGTCTGAGTGATAATGGAACATCTGAGATACATGGAAGACACTTTGCATGTCCTGGTACTTATGTGGTAACTACAACCGATAGGCAACTGGCCCGACTCTCCATAGAATCTCAAATGGCCGCACATACCTCAGTGAAAGTTTACCCCATCTTCTGATCTAACTGTGTCCCAACATCGGTGAAACACAAAAGAAAACCTGATCCCTGACGACGAGCTCCAAGGGTCGTATGCGGTGATCAACATAAGATTTCTAATGAGACTGTGTAGTATCCATCCACTTCTGAATCAACTGGACCTACTCTGAAGTCTCCTGCATGATACGTGGTCCAAGTAATGTTACCACACCTACCTCCAACCAGCACAAGGGTGATCAGCATGGCCTACCATATAGAGCCTCATATGGTTCCATCTCAATAGTTTCCCAGAAACTATTATTTTAGGCAAACTCGACTAGGGGTATGTGCCTATCCCGAGAGCCCCCAAATTCTGAGATGCATGCACGAAGCACGTCCTCTAGAACCTATATCGTACGCTCTAACTGTCCATCAGTCTGAGAGTGGTAAAATATGCTCAAAAGCACCTGTGTATCCAGTTCCCTTTGAAAAATCTACCAGAAATGAGATGTAAAATGGGTGTCCCTATCTGAAAAAATAGAACGAGGGACCCCATGAAGGTGTACTACCTCTCGGATATACAACTTCTCGATCTTGTCAACACTGAATTTCTCCTTGATTGGTAAAAAGTGAGCTACCTTCATTAGTCTGTCCACAACAACCCATACGTCATCCCTGCCTTGAGGTGACCACGGTAACCCAGTCACGAAATCCATCGCGACATCATCCCATTTCCACTCCAGAATGGGTAACTATTGTAACAGTCTGAATGGCCTTTGATTCTTCTCCTTCACCTACTGATAGGTGGAACATCACGTAATAAAACTAGCTACCTCTATTTTTATACCCGGCCACCAATACTAACATCTCAAGTCACGGTACATTTTGGTAACTCCGGGATGCACTTCCCAAGCTGAATCATGAAACTCCTGCATCAATTCCTCATGTATATCCCTTGGAACCCACACTCGTCCATGGATACGCAGTACCTCATCATCGCCTACTGTCCAACCAGGAGGAGGGTCATCACTTACCACTGACTCTCGTAGAACTAGGCCTTCTAAAACTAACAGTTGTATCATCCTCACCCAATCCAGGAGGGTAGAAGTCACGTCTAAAGAATAAATATAGGCTCACCCCTGACTATCGTGCACCTCCAAATGCATCTCAGAGAACAATGACATAAGCTTCCACTCACCACTGGCCTCCTTCACTACCTGTATCTAAGTCCTCCAACTCAATGTATCGGCTACTGTGTTACCCTTACCAGGTGTATAGGCAAGATCAAAGTCAAAGGACTGAAGGTATTCAACCCACCTTCTCTGTCTAAAATTCATGTCATTCTAGGTAAATATGTATTCGAGACTTTTGTGGTCTGTAAACACCACAAAATGTTCTCCCAAGAGAAAATGTCTCCAACAGTGCAACGCATGAACAACTGCAGCCAACTCGAGATCATGCATCCAGTAATTCCTCTCATGTGGCCTCAACTTTCGAGACCCGTACGCAACTTCTCGATCACCCTGCATCAACACTGCTCCCAAAAAAATACCTGATGCATCATAGTGAACTGTATAGCTCTTCGCTTTCCCTAGAAGTATCAGGACTGGTGGTGATGTCAACCTTCTCTTTAGCTCTTGAAAGGCTTTCTCTCAAGCTTCTGACCAAATGAACTTCACACCCTTCTTAGTCAAACCCATCAACAGTACTGCAAGGCAGGAGAAGTCTTGTATAAATCTCCTGTAGTAAACATCCAACCCCAAGAAAATTCTTATTTCAAACACATTCATCGGCTACTCCCAAGAAAATACTACTCTAAATTTATCCAGGTCTACTGAAAATCCTTCCTATGAGATAATATGACCTAGGAAGTGTATCTGGTCCATCCAAAAGTGGTACTTTGAGAGCTTAGCATATAACTGATGCTCTCTTAGTGTACTCAGAATGATCTCAAGATGGGTAGCATGGTCTCGTCGAGTGTAAGAGTACACTGAGATGTCGTCCACAAAGACTACCACAAAAGAATCCAGATAAGGGTAGAACCCATGATTTATTAGATCCATGAAAACTGTTGGCATGTTCGTGAGTCCAAACGGCATGACCAAGTATTTGTATAGACCATATCTTCACATAAAGGTTGTAAGTGGTATGTCTGATGGTCTAACGCACAACTGATGATATCCAGATCTCAAGTAAATCTTCTAGAACACTCATTCTCCTCGAAGTTGATCAAAAAGATCATAAATCCTTGGAAAGGGGTATTGGTTCTTGACAGCTAATTGGTTCAGTTTCCGATAATCCATGCAATCTTTGAGGGTACCATCCACCTTCTTCTCCATCAGGATAGGCGAACCCAAAGGAGAAGTACTGGATCAGATGAAACCCTTTGAATGTAACTCCTCTAACTATTTCTTGATCTCTTTCAACTCTGGTGTAGCCATCCTGTAAGTAGGAATGGACACTGGTGCCGCTCCTAGCACTAGATCAATAGAGAAATTCACCTCTCGTTCAAGAGGTATACCTGAAATGTAGTCCATGAAGACATCCCTGAAATGATTTACCACTCAAGGGAAATCCTTCTGATAAGTTCCCTGGTCATCCAGATATAAACTCGCAATCTGAGCTGTCACACCACCTCACCCATGATGCTTAGGTCCATCATGGCTTTCCTGGACATCTCATTCTCCCTTTTATAGAAACTCTCCACCCTCTGGTGACGTTAAACTCACCCTATGATGATAGAAATACACAATGTCTTGAAAGGGTACCAACCAGTCCATCCTAAGAATGACGTTATAGCTCTTCATCTCTAAGAAATAGAGGTCCCATAAAAATAGACACCCACGAACCTCTAAGGGCACTCCCTGCATTGACGCACACATGCCGTTTTAGTTCCCAACGGAGTGTTTAGTGTCATGATATTATAAGAATAAAAAACATATAGCCCATGAAACTCCACAATGGGCACAGATATAAAGCTATGTGTAGAACCAGTATCGAAAAGTACCAAAGATAAAATAGAAGCAACTAGAATAGTACCTCTGACAGTAGAAGGTCTAGGATCCTGCTCCTATTGGGTCTATTGCACTGCATATTCTTGCCCAGTGTTGCGGCCCTGGAACACAGCCTGACTACCCGGAGCTGACCCACCCTGTTGTCTCTGAGATCCTGGTGTCTGGCTACCATGACCACGAGCACCACCGCAGCCTGAACGTCCTGACATATTCCAATCCCTTGACTAGTAAGAATCTTTTGGCCCTGATCCATCACACAGAGTCTTCCCAGAACCCCTGTCACTAGTCACTGGTGGAAACACCTTGCAAAAACACTAAAGATGACCCATCTTGCCATAAGCTTGGCACTCCACTGGGTCAAGTGGACACTGAGGTCTCTTGTTCCCCTCTTTACCACACTTGTAGACGCCGGAAAAGTCCGTTGTTCCCAAACGAAGCTCCGGATGCGGAAAGCGAAGTGATATTTGGAGTCAGAGGCACGTTCCGGAGGGCCCAGAGGACTTGCGCGAAATTTCAGAGGCTCGCGCGCAAAGTTGACCCGCGGCGCGCAATCCTCCCGGGATGCGCGCAATGCGCCGGTTCGGCGCGCTATTTTGCGCGCCCGCGGCCTGCGCGGCGCCTTTGCGCGCTGGGTCCTGATTCCGCGCCCGCGAAGCGAATTGCGCGCCCGAGACCGGATTCCGCGCCCGGGGTTGCCTATAAATATAAGGCGACCCCCGACGTTTTGAAGGTTGCCGGAATCCGAAGCGTCGCTCGTTCGCGCAATCCAACCCCTTCCGCGCGCAATGCCGATCTTCAGGTAACCTCCTTTCTTTCGCGCAATAGAGCCTTGGGGTCCGCCTTCGCGCGCAATCCCCTTGGCTCATTTCCTTTGAATAAATTTCAAACCCGAAGGCCTTTGCGCGCAAAAGAAGCCTCTTGCGCGCAATTGCCCCCGGGTGCGCGCAATCCAACCCGATTGCGCGCACCCCCCATCTTCAAAGTGGCCATTCGTTAGAGAATGAGCCGTTGCCCCCGCGCGCTACCCGAAGCCCGGTGCGCGCAATCCCAATCATTCGCGCGCGAAGCGCTGGCCCAATTGCGCGCCAGCCCGCCATTTTGCGCGCCGACCCGCGGTTTTGCGCGCAAAGCTCCTCTTTTGCGCGCAATCCGCCAGGGTCGCCTCCCTTGACCCCCTTTGGGTACCCGCCTGCGTGGCGCCCGATGGTCTTCATCGCAGGTGCCCGCACTGTGCGTCGTCTTTCCGTGCGGCCCCCTCTAGGCTCGCGCGAAGTGACACGGACCTACCGGCGGCTTTATCGTCCTGCATGACGCTAAACTGCACCACGTCCTGCACGACGTTAAACTGCATACGTCCAAGCTGCACGACGTTAAACTGCCTAGCCCCCATCGTCCGCGCTGCAAGACGTTAAACTGCCAAGTGTTTCGTCCTCAACACACGACGTTAAACTGTACTTCGTCCGGCAAGACGTTAAACCGTCCGCTTCGTCCTCAACACGCGACGTTAAACTGTACTTCGTCTGGCAAGACGCTAAACCGTCTGCATCATCTGATCCCGTGCTCTGCACGCAGGGTCTCCCCCGGTTTGGACGTGGCCCCCACCCGCTCGTCTCTGCAGGGATGTCGGGATTGTCCCGCTTTTGGGACGATTTAATGGGAGTGGCTTTTCCCTACGGGGCAGGGTATTACAAACCCCTAGTTTCTCGTGGGAGGCTGCACATGTGTATCTCCATTGCGCCTCCCCACTGCCGAAGCCAGTAGAGGGTGTGACTGGGATCGAGGTGTCTTCTGCTTTCGGTCCAAGTCCCTTCCAACTGAGTTTTGCCGCATCCGGGCTGCCTCAAGTGCGTAAGTCCTGACAGAATGAACTACGTGGACTTTGATCCCTGTCTTCTAAACAGGGTACGTAGGAAGCCTCCCAGAGGTTCAAGCCCACCACCTGGTCGTCCCGGTCGTATTCACGTCGGTTCGTCCATCAGTGGACCCCTCCAGGGTTCACGCTTGCGTCGATTCACCTATGAATCCGCCCCTGTGGGAGACTGCCCGTGTGTATCTCCACTGTGCCTCCCCACAGCCCCTTTTTCCATTTCTCCTTTCATCGTCCAGCATGACGTGAAACTGTGATCCACCCGGCCATTCCATCCCCCTCTGTGCGAGGTGGTTCGGTTCAATCCTCCGCCCGGCGGCCTCGACCCCTTCGTGAGTCGGCTTGCCGACGTCCAGCATGACGTTAAACTGTATACCCGAACTACGTTGACTTTGATCCGCGTTAACGCGCGGTACGTGGGAATCCCCTACGGGGTCCAAGCTCTCCACTCCATCATCCATCCTGATCCTTACCCGGGCCGCCACATCCCGGTGGGGTCATGCCACTTCACTCCACTCCATATCACTTGGGAAGCCGCCCATGCGCTGGCCCCAACGTCGGAGGTTCCCCGCAAGGGGTTCTGTCATCTGATCCACTTTTCGTGTTGATCAGTCCGATGCTGTCCCCGCTGGACGTTAAACTCGCGGCATACCCCGTGTTAAACATGGGAAGCTGAGGAAAACCTCAGGGGACACAGTTCCCCGCACCCAGTGCGGGATGCCTCAGGCCATCATGCCTTCGAGAAGCCCTATTAGGGACGGAAGACAGACGTGCAGAGCCGCAGTGTTACGACACGCCCCCAGCACCCAGAGCCACCCGGCCTTCTCACCGTAGGTTGCTGCCCCGCCCAGACTCCTTGGAGCGTCCGGGCGGAAGCAGCGTAATTAACCGGTGTCCATGAAGATATGGCGCCGGGAACGAGATTCACGAACATTCTTAAGTCTATGAGGGAGACCCGGATTAGGCGACGAGTTCCGAGGAGACGTCCAAGGGAGGAGGAGCCGACATCCCATCATCCCGGTTTCGATCAAGGAGCAGATGCCCCTGAATAAGGGACGGATGCCGCCCGCCCTTGGAAAGAGGGACTGCGGGACCACAAGCCGCGCGCCCATCCCCTCGGGTTGACGGGTGCACGCGTGAACGCGTCCTGGCGGAACAGCGTAACCCGACGCACATCCGCACCGAAACAGAAAAATGGTGAACCCGACGTGAATCTCTTCTCCTCGATACGAAGACCGATGGCTTTCAGAGGTGTTGGAAGACCGGCGTGTTGCCCGGCCAAGCATTCAGTCTTACCCGCCAGGGGCTGGGGAAGGGACATCGGGCACTCCGTCTCGCAACGTTGAGGGCCTGGGTTCCCCCCACGGAAGGCGTCGTGGCGCTAATGGTTGGTTGTCGATTCCTTTTTCCTGTCAGTGTTAATGGGTCATTCTCCCTGCTTTCAGAAATCAGGTCGCCCGATCCAGTGCCCGATCGCCACCCGCCCACTGGCGCAGGGGCAGGGGAAACACCGACGCGGCTACTCCGCGCGGTCCCGCCCGTTCCACAGCCGTCCCAGCAGCCGCAATTGCGGGACGAACACGCCCTCTATCCCCCTCGGAGGTCATCCAGAGAAGGGTGATCAACACCCTGGTGCGGAGATATGAGGAAGAGGGAGTCATCCCCACTAGGGAAATGGCTCGCCTAGACCTTGAGGAGGCTGCGCCTCGCCACCACCGCTGCCCCCAAGGGCCGCGCAGGGAGGCACCGCTGCCTACCTCAACGTCCAATCGCTTCGGGAGTTTATCCCCGGAGCGCTCTGACAGTTCCCTTCCCTATGCGGATGAGGTGGATGATGCCCGGGATCACCCTATCCGGGATTCGCTCCAGGGATCTACGGTAAGGACTCCCGCCAGGCCACGATGACACCGCCGCCAGGCCTCTCCAGTCGAAGAGCGGGCTCTCCACCTGCCCGCGCCGCTCATCCCGACTCGTCTGTCTCGACGCCAACGTCGGGCACGAGCGGAAGAGGATTCCCACCTTGGGGCTCTAGCAACAGCGGCCGCATTGGCCCAAGCCACTGCTGGCTCCAGTCGCCAGGCCTCTGCGCATCCTGAGCAGGGGAACTCCTATGCCCGACCTGGATCGAGGCCCCGACCGCCCCAAAGGCAGGTTGGGTCGACTCTCCCGGTTGCTGGCACTGGTAGTAGCCACCGCGGACCACCTCGCGGTAGCGCTATTCACCGGCAGGATCTACTCTGTGTGGCCGATCTAGGAGGCATGGGTCATCCCACCTTCCGATCCCGGCCCGGAGTCCTGCCCGGAATCATCTCTCCCCGCGTCCCCTTTGATATCTGTCCCGGTGCCCCTCGCACCTTGGTTCCCAGTCCTCTTGGCCCCAGCACCAGTGCGGCCGGAGGACGCCAGGACAGAGATCAGACCTGCCCCGAAGAACCACCCAGGGGCAGGAAGGCAAGGCGTCGACGCCGAGGGAAGAATGTTACGGAATTCCGGACAGAGATCCGACCGGTTTGCTTCTCTGACTCAGAGGCGGAGTACGATTCGGCGACAGAGCCCCTTCCCCAATCCCTCCAGTCAAGGGCAGGGGTAGGAATACGGCACGTCAGCCTCGTGCTCCCCGAGAGCGAGATCGATGTGATCCCCGCTTCTCTCCGAAGGTATATCCGGAGTAACGAGGGCCTGGTAGACCCCCAAGGATCAAGCTTGCGGTTGGTACCGGCCCCTCCGGAAGTGCCTTCCGTCTCGGTCGGAGAAGCCGGAGACTTTTTCTGGGGACCGACGGTCGAACCACGATCTGGTGCACCCTCGGCGAGCACCGATGCTACGGCAGGATGTTCGCTCGCCGGCCTGTCCTATCGTGATGTGGTAGCCAGCGCACCGCCACCCTCCGAGGGCGGCCCGGGATATGGAGGCCAATCGGCATGTTCGCCGTATTCACCGTCGGCCAGCCCGTCAGCCCGGCGGCCCGCCTCGGCACCGCTGCCGGTTCCCCGTCCGTTCCCAGCCATTGAATAGGACCAAGGAGATCTGGGTCCCGAGTTTGAGTCGTGGAGCTTCTGAACCGTCCTAGCAGAGGGCCACTTCCCTGAGAAGTTTTGGCCAGTCGCAGGACCGGGCTTTGATGCACCCGAATCGCTCACCCCGGATGAGTTCGAATGCTTCCGCCGAACTCTCCGGGAGACTCGCTCCTGTCTTCACCGCCTAAAAATGCCATACCCCAGGAGTCAAGCGCACCTGGAGGATATTGGTGAGCAGTGCCGTCAAATTGACCTGGCCATGCTCCCCGCGGTTCGGCACCCCGGGTCATTTGAGCACCACGAGGCCCTCCAACAACGATGCGTTGAGTGTTTTCAAGTACTCCTCAAAGTTATCGAGGAATCCACTCCCCACGTGTATATCCATGGATGGGGGCAGTACGCTGCCCTACGCTTCAGTGTGATTCGCCGACAGCCCAATTCACTGGGCGGCCCTGAGGGTATATCCACAGGGACGGAGACAGTCAATATGGCTGACCTGTCGGGAGAGGGGAACGACTTGGAACTTCTCGACGGGGGCTTCCCCCCCGAAGACAAGCCGTCGTTAGATCCATCGGTGAGAGTTACTCGTCATCAGAGGAACCTCCTAGGGCTCCCCGCACCCACTGAAGCACTGACGTTGAGCCGAAACGTCAGCAAAGGAAAAGAGCACAGTGAGGATATAAAGCCCGCCGACCCATCTGCCTCCATGCAGAGGGCAGAGGAGGATTCCGAGAAGGCTACGCTACGTCAGAAGCTCGCCGAACAGAAGAAGCTGGTTGACCAGCTCCTCGCCGAGCGCGCTGCAGAACGGCGGCCTGACTACGGTGATCCCAGGCCAGGACAGCAGGGACCGGAACAACCGCTCCTCGATGAGACTCTCCCGGGCAACCGTGATTACGCCGTGTTCGCCGACAGGAGAGAGGCCATTGCCTATGGCAAGAGGGCGCGGTATGTTTCGCCACACCCTCCCGAGCGGCGTGACTACCTGAGAGATCCCGCTCGGATTCCTCCCGCTGCCCCAAGGGCCGCTCCGCCCGCCATCCCACGAGCTGCTGAGTTCGACGACCCGGTCGACGACCCGATTGAAGGGCCATGCAATGCGCTCGTGGTTAGAGATCCTCGCCAGGACTGGAACCCATGTCCGGACGATCTGATGGCGGCACTCATTGCCCGCTTGGAGGCCTTGGAGACTTGGCAGGTGGCGATCCCACCGGACGGCAAGCCCTACCCAGCATGGGTGGATGACATGCCGGCGCCTCCGGGATTCGGGAATCCCACTTTCGCTCCCTTCAACGGGACTGGAGATCCGCCACAGCATTTAGCCCACTTCAACTCGAGGTGCGGGCCTATGTTGGGGACTCCGGCGCAGCAAGAGGCCGCTAAGCTTCGCTGCTTTGTTCAGACACTGGAAGGGCCAGCATTTGTCTGGTACAGCCAGCTCCCCGTCGGGTCGGTAACCAGATGGGAGGACCTCCGTAGACAGTTCCTCTACCAGTTCAGTTCCACGACCCGGAAGACAAGTATCGCAGACCTCTTCAAGTGCAAGTAGAGGCCTGATGAGCGAGTCGCGGACTTCGTCGCCCGATGGAAGGGTCTCACGTATTCCCTTGACATGCCATTGACTCAGGAGCAGTTGCTGACAATGTGCGTCGGGAACGTCAAGACCGAGCTGGTCCCTTCCCTGATCACTCAAAATTACCCCGGAGGGTTCAGGGACTTCTCAGACAAAGCTCAACGTCTTGAGGAAGCCCTGCAATAGGCCAGCCAGGCACACCCGCTGCCTCCTATGATTCCTGCAAGGAGAGTCAGCAGGGCTGAGCCCGCTGCTGTTGCCCAGATAGAGGCCCCCAGGCCATTGGAGCTGCTGCCGGCGAGGCCAGCTCCACAGCCTCATAGGAACCCGCCTCCACGGGCTCAGTTCCCGGCCCAGCAGCGGC
Organism: Viscum album; assembly: GCA_963277665.1. Taxonomy (NCBI): domain Eukaryota; kingdom Viridiplantae; phylum Streptophyta; class Magnoliopsida; order Santalales; family Viscaceae; genus Viscum; species Viscum album. The sequence goes on along the minus strand of OY728131.1, from coordinate 1,210,860,936 downwards.
AGCCTCAGAACCGGCCGGCCCCTCCGCGTAATGTACCGCCGCAACCCAGGCGAGATAATCAGGGTCCACCTCCTCGGCCGGCCCCTCCAGCCCCTCGTCAAGACCACGCTCCCAGAGGCCCGCGACACCTGACTTACTCATTCCACGAGGATCAGGTCCCCGGTTATTTCCAGAGCGCCCTGGAGTAGAGAATTGTGCGACTGCCTGAGTGTTGGAAGCCAGAGGAGGCACATCTTACGAATAACCCCCGCTACTGCCCCTACCATCGGGCCCTGGGGCACACCATCCAGCGGTGCTATGTGTTTAAGGATTGGCTCCAAGACCATATTAACAACAATGTAATCAGGTTGGGCCCAGCTCCAGCACAAGTGGCGGGCGTGTTCGTGGGATCAGATGACGATAGTGGCAACGAGGACGAATGGCAGCTGGTCTCCAACCGCGGATCCCAGAAGTATAATAACTGGATGGCCCGCAAGATGACCATTCGCGCCCATGGAATCATCCGTGCGCGCTTGAATCAGCCTGAGCCCCCAGAATCTGCGGGTGCTGCTTCGGCATCGTCGTCCCAGCCTGCCTCTTCCAAGAGGAGCAAACGGCGGCAGCGCAAGAAGGAAGAGCGCGCCCTGCCAGTTCCGCCACTATCCCGCACTCTCGGCGATTTCATGCCCCCGGGGATGGGGGTCCCTTCTCGGATCCGCCCGGTGATGGATGACTCGTCCGATGACGGTGTTGGGTACGCTTCGGTTAACACCGTCGAGCTGGTAAATCCCTTTTCGGTTCCCGACGTTGAAGAACACCAGGTGGACCTCCCTAGTGTCCCCGGTCGTCGCCACCGTCGGAAGAACCGCAGCAGCAGGAGTCGCCGGGGCACAGCCGCTGGTGCCTCCAGCCAGGCCGTGCACGCCACCGAGACTAGGCAGCAGGCTCAAAACCGAGCGCAACGTGCGCCGCCCCCCCATTCGGGGATGACGGATTCGCCTCCGCCGCTGTTTATGGTGTGGGACCAGGCAGAACCGCCTCAGCCGCGTCACGACCAGCTCCGCCCTTCCACGGGTCCATCCCGGCCTCCTGACCCCAGTACGGTGACCATTTCCCGGACTGCAGCCAGTGAACGGCGAGATGCGCCAAGTACCAGTCGGCCGCCGATCCAACCGGCAAGGCCCGTCATGCTTCCAACCGCATAGCAACCTCCTGCAACCAGGGGCTCGCGCTTGGCTAAAAAGTATGATGTCCTGAAGCACTTGGCCGACATCCCAGCAAGGCTCTCCATCCTTGAGGCTCTGCGCATGTCATCTGAGATGCGCGAGGCACTCGCTGAAGCCCTGAAAAGCCCCCTCCAGTTTGAGATAGAGGTTGCGGCTGCAGAGGCCTTTCACGCCAAAACGATCGAGGACGCCGAATGTCAGGCAGTTATCTCGTTCTCTGGTAAGGATGAAGACCCTCCTATACAGGGACACATTCGTCCGCTGTATGTCACTGGCCAGTTCAGTGGCCTTGAAGTCTGGCGCTGTCTTGTCGACACGGGGTCCGGGATTAACCTGATTCCAATTCGGACGCTCCGGAGATTGGGGTTGTCTGAGGATGACTTGATTCCCTCCGACCTCAGGATCCAGGGGTACGATCGCACCGAGCAAACCCCGGTCGGCAAGATACGTTTGAAGACCCAGTTCGGTGACTTGGTTGCCAACACCGAATTCATGGTGGTCTCTCAGGACACTGCGTACAACGCATTGATGGGCAGGCCATGGCTCCATCTTCACGCGGCGGTTCCCTCGTCATACCACCAATGCCTCAAATACTCCCTTAATGGTCGAGTAGGCGTGCTTCAAGGAGATGCCTCTCCTTTTGCCTCGTGTGAAGCCCGCTATTTGGACGCGGACTATTACAAGAGCAAGGATAAGCAGATCCTGGCAGGTGAGGTTGAGCCTGTCGCTGTTGCAAGTGATCCCTGGGCAAGTCTGGACGACGCTTACGTCCTCCCGATCCACCGGTTGGACGTCGCCATGGTCTCGACGGCCCGCGAGTCTCCTAATGAGATGACCGCGACCGCCCGCGCCAGCACCAGTGGCCCAGCAGGATCTGGTAGCCCCAATGCAGTTGCCAATGCAGTCTCTCCCGTGGACGATCCCTCCCCAAGTGGAGAGGACGTGGAAGATGCACCCCCAGCCTTTGAGGAGGGCGTCCCCGCCACGGTCGATGAGTTAATACAGGTGAACCTTGGAACCGAGGCCGATCCAAGACCCACATTGGTCAGTGCCGCCATGCCCTCTGAGGAGCGGCAGCAGTACGTGGACTTTCTCAGGTAGCACCGTGATGTGTTCGCTTGGGGCTATGACGAGATGCCGGGGCTAGATCCTCAGGTAGCCGTCCACCGCCTTGGTCTCCCGGCGAACCATCGCGGGTTCAAGCAGCCTCCCAGGAAGATGCACCCATCCCACGGTGCCATGGTTGAGGCCGAAGTTGACAAGCTTATCAAAGCCAACTTCGTGAGGGAAGTTCAGTACCCCAAATGGCTGGCCAACATTGTGCCGGTCAGGAAGAAGGACGGGCAGATTAGAGTCTGCATCGACTTCCGCGATCTCAACCGCCACTGTCCGAAGGATGATTTCCCCCTTCCAGTGACAGAGCTGTTGATTGATCCCACGGCAGGGTTCCAAGCCCTCTCCTTCATGGATGGATACTCCGGATATAACCAAATTCGGATGGCCCCTGAGGATGAGGAGTTCACTGCCTTCAGGGCCCCCCAAGGTACCTTTTGCTACCGGGTCATGCCTTTCGGCCTGAAGGATGCAGGTGCCACCTATCAACGGGCGATGCACCGCATATTCAAGCCAATCCTCGGCACACTGGTGGAATGCTACGTCGACGACTTGGTGGTCAAATCGCACCAGCGTCAGGACCATCTCAAAGATCTTGAGAAAGTGTTCAGCTTCCTCCGGTCTCGCTGCCTGAAGATGAACCCGTTGAAGTGTGCCTTTGGGGTCACCTCCGGAAAGTTCCTTGGATTTGTGGTAAGATACCGGGGTATTGAGATCGACCCAGAGAAAATCAGGGCGATTAGCCAGATGCCTCCCCCAGGTACCGTCCGGGAACTGCAAGGGTTCCAAGGCCACTTAGCCTATATACGCCGATTCATCGCGAATCTGGCCGGCAAGTGTAAGCCCTTTTCTCGGATCATGAAGAAAGGTGCCACCTATGTATGGGATAAAGAGTGTCAGACCGCTTTCGAGGAGATCAAGCAGTACCTGCTTCAACCTCCGGTTCTGATGCCGCCTGTATCCGGGAAGCCGCTGGTCCTCTATGTGACCGCCCTGGAACGGTCCCTGGGTGCCCTTCTCGCCCAGAAGAACAACGAGGGAACGGAGAATAGCCTCTATTACCTCAGTCGCATGCTCCTCGATGCGGAAGTTAGGTATTCCCCCATCGAGAAGAGCTGCCTGGCGCTCGTATTTGCCGTACAGAAATTACGGCACTACTTGCAGCACCATGAGGTACAGTTGGTTTCTCGGGTAGACCCGTTGAAGTATATCCTGAGCCGACCTATGTTGACTGGCCGTCTAGCACGGTGGGCTGTAGTTCTCCAGCAGTTCGACATTAGGTATGTGTCTCAGAAGGCCATCAAAGGGAAAGCATTGGCAGACTTTCTGGCAGCTCACCCGACCTCCGCGGATCAGCCGCTGGATCTAGGCTTTCCTGATGAGACCATTCTCTCGGTTGATCGAGCCGATCCATGCTGGCAGATGCACTTTGACGGTGCCTCCCGGAGCCCCACCGGTAGAAGACTCGATAATCCTAAGCTCAACAGAGTGGGCTTGGGCATCGTCTTCATTACCCCGGAGCGAGCCGTGCTGCCATACTCTTTCCTGTTGTCAGAGGGCTGTACCAACAATGAGGCGGAATACCATGCCCTCATCACCGGCCTCGAGTTGGCTCTCGAGATCGACGTGCCCCGTCTGTGCGTGAAAGGGGACTCCGAGCTGGTCATTAAGCAGATCAATGGCGACTATGTTGTCAGGAAGCCGGAACTTGTGCCATTGTTGGAGTGCACCCTCCTTCTGATGGCCCGGTTCCCTTCTCGGCCGGAAATTGTCCATGTTCCCCGGTCGCAGAACGGTCGAGCAGATGCTTTGGCCAGCCTCGCTGCGTCACTTGCAGAGCCTGAACAGGACAACCTGATCGTCCGCGTGACGCGCCGTAGGCTCATCGCTCCCGTTATCCCGGAAGAAGATCGCGGCCCGTTGGTAAGTAACCTCACCACGGTTGCCCCTATGTCCAGAGCCCCGAGTACCCCAGATATGACAGTCGGATCAGCCCCTGATTGGAGGACGCCTTTGGTCGAGTACCTCCAACATGGCATTCTTCCATCGGATCGGGCCGAGCGCGAGCGAGTTCGACGCCGCGCATCGCAGTTCGTCCTCCAGAGCAGTCCCGGCCTGGAGCAGATCCTCTACAAACGCGGATTTGATGGTGTTCTCCTCCGTTGCCTTCAGGGAGTTGAGATCCCACGAGTCATGCAAGATGTTCATGCTGGTTCGTGTGGCGCCCACCAGACTGGGCCGAAGCTGTCCCACCAGATTCGGAGGTTGGGATACTTCTGGCCCTCTATGATCCATGACTGCATCGAGTATGCCAGGAGGTGCCATGCGTGCCAGGTTCATGCGAACTTTGTGCATCGGCCGCCGGAGCCTCTCCATACCACTAGGTATTCCTGGCCCTTTGCAGTCTGGGGTCTGGACGTTGTGGGACCTTACCCACCGGCGACAGCTCGCCAGTGCCGGTTCATTCTGACCGCCACGGACTTCTTCTCCAAATGGGCAGAGGCGATTCCGCTCAGAGAGGTCAAATCCTGTTCGATCGCTGACTTCGTGACCTCCAACATCATCTATCGATTTGGAGTGCCTCACGCTATCCTCACGGATAACGGAACCAATTTCCGAGCAGCCGAGTTGAAGAAGTTGTACGCCAAGTATAACATTCGCTCGAACCATACATCTCGCTATCATGCGCAGGCGAATGGACAGATCGAGGCGTTTAACAAAACCCTCTCTAACATTCTGCAAAAGATGGTTGGTCAGAACAAGAAGAGTTGGCCGGACAAGCTCCCCAACGCCCTCTGGGCTTATCGGACGACGACTCGCAATTCCACCCAGATGACCCCTTATTCCCTGGTGTATGGAGCTGAGGCCGTCCTGCCCATCGAGATCCAGTTACCGTCCTTGCGCACTGCGGTCTACGACCAGCAAGCGCCGGACAGAGTTGCTGAAGCCCGTCTAGTCGAGTTGGAAGCACTGGATGAGAATAGACTTCGCGCATTGCACAACTTGGAGAGGCATCAAAGCAGAATGGCTCGAGCTTTCAATAAGAAGGTTCGCCTCTGCTCCTTCCTGCAGGGTGATCTAGTGCTAGCCCTAAGAGCGCCGATGATCCCCGGCAGGAAGCCGCCCAAGTTGGAGCCCAAGTGGGAGGGACCTTTTGTTGTCCACAAGGTCTATCCCAATGGCGCGTACTCCCTAGCGACTATGGATGGTGAGCGTGTCACTCCTCCCACCAACGCTAGGTTCCTCAAGGAGTACTTTGTCTGAGTGTGTCCACGTCCTGCACGATGTTAAACTGCATTCGTCCAGGCTACAAGACGTTAAACTGTTCAGCATTCGTCCGCGCTGCAAGACGTTAAACTGCCAAGTGCTTCGTCCTGCATGACGCTAAACTGCACTACGTCCGAGCGGCAAGACGTTAAACTGCCAAGCATCATTCGTCCAAGCTACAAGACGTTAAACTGTTCAGCATACGTCCAGCATGACGTTAAACTGCACATTTGTCCAGCATGACGTTAAACTGCACATTCGTCCCGCATGACGCTAAACTGCATACGTCCTGCACGACGTTAAACTGCATTCGTCCAGGCTACAAGACGTTAAACTGTTCAGCATTCGTCCGCGCTGCAAGACGTTAAACTGCCAAGTGCTTCGTCCTGCATGACGCTAAACTGCACTACGTCCAAGCTACAAGACGTTAAACTGTTCAGCATTCGTCCTGCATGACGTTAAACTGCCCCTCAAAGAACTACGTATGGCTTGATTCCCATCCTTATGGGATACGTAGGACCGCCTGGACATTCATGTTTCAGGCCCAGCCCCATTTCCCGGGAATCTCTATCCCGCGTTGGGCCTCTGGCCCCAGTTCCCCTCCTTTTTGTGCGAGGCGTATCGCGTGAGCGGGGGATTATGTCCTCATTCACGTCGGTCTACTGGCCGCGCCGTACGCCTCCCCCGTGTGTGGGACTACCTCACACCCCTCATCGTCCTGCATGACTTTAAATTGCCTCTCAAGAACTACGTGTGGCTTGATTCCCATCCTTATGGGATACGTAGGACCGCCTGGACGCTTGTGTTTCAGGTCCAGCCCCGTCCCTTGGTTGATCACGGGGATCTTCCCTCTTTTGGTTGCTCTCAGGGTGAATCCTCCGACCCTTTCCGGTGATCTGTTAACATGTTTTGGGTACTTCGGTCTATGACTCGTAGTGTCAGATTCAACCCCGACAAGTCCTGTGTTGCTTGTCAGGCCTCGCGCTTCCTCTTGTTCGAGCCTTCACTCAAAGGGATCCTCATTAGCGGTTTGGGTACGATGCCTCAGTGCTCTCCTACCGCTCCGGGTCGATTTACCGTCGGGTCTTGGGCCGCAAATCGATATGAATCCTGCGATTGAGCGGTCGATGCTCGTTTGCTTGCCCCGTCTTAGGCTGACGCGATCGGATGTTGTGTTGCGAATGCGTCAGCAACATCCTCGATCGCCATGTCAGCTCTTTCAGGCTCTGAACATTGGATTGCGCAGTCCTCATCACACTCCGCCTTTATGCGTTGTAGTGGAATCTCGACACTCTTTTCATACTGACCTTCAGTACACCTCTACACGTTAGGCAGACCAACCAAGGTAATGATGTCGTTCGAGGCTCCCATGATCTGAGCACCAAGGATATATGCGGATATCCTCCCTAAGGGCCATGCATAGCTGGACCCTCGTCCCCATAAGGAGGAAGGAGTCGCCCGAACAATCGCGTTCTAGGCCCAGTATATCTGGAGGCTAGCATCTCTGCCCCTCGGGTGATGGACATACGCAGACCCCTATCCCAAGACTCTTCTCCTGGAATCGTGCGTGACCGCAGGGCTGGGTATGTTCTCACCTCCGCCGTGTCCGCCGTACCGCGATAAGCGGGTTCCTCCATGGTCCGAACCACACGACCTTAAACTGTGTTGTCTGGTCCTACCACACGACCGTAAACTGTGATCGTCTTGGCCGCCCGACGAGAAACGGCACTGCATCGTGATGTCCTCCTCAGGGGACACTCATGTTGGGCGCTGGTTAATAACCACGCCATTCATCAATGCCTTCCGTGGCTTGATTATTGTGGCGACGCCAGAGATTTCTCAATCACAGGCATGTCGCCGCACAAAGAAAAACCATTCATCTTTAAGGACAAACAAGAAATATCAAATGCCGCTCCTTCTGTGTGCGAGGGTCAGACCCGCACTCTTCCCCGCGCTGGTGCCCGATTGTGTTGCGCCGCGCTTCAAGAACTACGTTTGGCTTGATTCCCATCCTTATGGGATACGTAGGAATGCCCGGATGTTTGAAACTTCGGGTCCAGCCCCCCACCTCTTAGAGATTCCCCCTTCTCTGGGGAATCCGCCGCCTTCAGGTCACCCTCAAGGCGTGTTCCCCGACCCCTTGCAGTGGTCCACCGGTGTCAAGAGTACTCTGGTTTATTGCCAGGAGGGTCAGGATCCGCTTGGTCAGGTTTCCTCCACTTTTCAGGCTTCGTGCTCCCTTTCATTCGGACCCATCATCCACGCCCTGGGAGGAGCCCCCGTGAACGGTTCGGACACAATGCCTCAGTGCTCTCCCACCGACTCGGGCCGGTACCCCTAATGGCCTCGGGCAGCAAATCGATATGAATCCTGCGATTGAGCGGTCGATGCTCGTTTGCTGCCTCATTCCACCAACGGTTAGTGCGATATTGATGCTGCTTTTCTGCCACGGTCGGCAGTACTCCCATATCGTTACTCCGGTGCCCCCAGTCCTTGAGTGAATGGCCGCATGATTCACATTTTCCACCTCCCATTCTGACCAGGCGAAACCTCGACACTCTTGGCACTATCCCTCAGTGCATCTTCGCGTATCCGGGGGATAGGACCACGATGTGGCGTACGTTGAGGTTCTTATGGTCCGAGCTCTAAGACCTTAAACTAAGATCTCTCCTTATGGTCCGAGCTCTAAGACCTTAAACTAAGATCTCTCCTTATGGTCCGAGCTCTAAGACCTTAAACTAAGATCTCTCCTTATGGTCCGATCTCTAAGACCTTAAACTAAGATCTCTCCTTATGGTCCGAGCTCTAAGACCTTAAACTAAGATCTCTCCTTATGGTCCGAGCTCTAAGACCTTAAACTAAGATCTACCCCTTATGGTCCGAGCTCTAAGACCTTAAACTAAGATCTACCCTTATGGTCCGAGCTCTAAGACCTTAAACTAAGATCTCCCCCAAACGGGATTCTACGTCCTGCATGACGTTAAACTGCACTCTCAGAACTACGTATGGCTTGATCTCCAGCCTGATGGAGTACGTAGGAACGCCCGGGCATTCCGACTTGGGTCCAGCCTCAGGGATCGTTAAGTCCCGCCCCTCCTCGTCGCCGGCCGTCTGGCCTGACTTCGGGTAGAGTGGTGCAGTTGTGATATTCTCCCCGATTCAGCTCGGGATGCCCCACTGCAATGGTGGGAAGCGACGGTTTCCTCGTCAAAGAGGTGCTGTCTGAGAATTGGGGTGATTCACGGCCAGATTAGTGCATCCGCCTAATACGCTCTCCCCACGGTGGCGCAATTTTGAGAGCGTTGGATTCTGTCCGAACAAATCGTCACTTCGCCCCACGCTTCGCATGCCCTGTTGATCTGGATTTCCACCCTTGTGTCTGAAGGAACCCCAAAGCGGTATTCATGATGACATGTGGTCCGCCTCCTGCAATATGAATGATGGCCTTTTTCGGTCCGTCTATTGCAGTTGTTATGGTCGATCCACTGTCCGCCTACCGTCTTGGGCATTTCCTGGAAGGCCGACCGTTGTGGATGTCTGGATTCGGGACGCGCGATTCACCCTTTCTCATTTCCCTGTGTTCGGATAAAATCTCAACGCCCCTAGCATTGTCCCGCTCGTGTGTTGGAACAAGTTGGGGGGATGATACATTGATTAGGCTTGAGGTCTCCTTTCCTAGGAATGACCTCCCTCTTTTCTCCAGAAATCCAGGCCCAATTATGGATGCCTGATGCTTGGTTAACACTCCCGCAAGACAACGAATTGTGATTGAGCATGTTAAACCAAAAGATGCAGATAAATATATTGATTCATACAGATGGATCAAAGTAGCGGAAGCAAATGTTTTGGGAATGGCAAAACAAAGCCCTTAGGGATTAGCGTGCTGAATGAGTCTTTCTAATGCCGCTACCCTTTGGCTGGTGGCCTCCAGAGTTGCTTCTCGCTCTCTGCGTGCCCTCTCTTCGTCGGCGGTCGCAGCGCGTAGTTCGTCGATTCTGGCCTGTGCACGCTCCCGCTCGACCTGAATTGTGACCATCTGTTGGCCCGCCTCCGTCAGCTGTACCTGGGCATCAACCAGCTGGGCTGCTAGTTGCTCCACAAGCTCGGTACACGTTGCGACGAAGGCCTCCTTCTCTGCCGCCTGCCCTTCGAGACGCCGGACTTCCTGCTCCGCCGCGAGGAGCGCCCGCGTGCTCTCCGACCTGTCCCGACTTTGCGTGACGTTGGCACGCCGGCAGCTCTCGCGCATCTTTTCGCCCATGAAATCACGGACCGTCAGATGGAGGCGTTGAGCATCAGCTCCCCCGGCACACAGGAAGCGCAGCCAAGTTTGAAGTGATCTCATGCGCCCCAGCCACTCCGATGGGTCTCTCTTGAGGAAGCGCTGGATACACTTCCACCCCCTTCGGCGCGTTATCCGGCTCTCCTCGACCACCTCCACGTCCGAGTCGTCCATCTCCTCGGGGTCGGCAGGCCGGTAGGCAGGGAAGGCAGCCAGCAGGTCCGCTGCAGGGTCCGCCCCTGGGAGGTCCTCACGAGGGATAGGTTCCCCAACATCCGGGCGACCTTCTTCTCTCTCCCCAGCGGCGCTGACACCCTCGTCAGCCCCCAACCTCTCTCCGATGGCAGCACCGTCGATGTCCGCAGCCCCTTGATCAGCAGTTGGTGGGGCCGGCTCGGTTTGGGAAGTCTGTTCCGGAGCAGGCGGCATGTCCACCACTGGTCCACTCGTAGATGGCCCGGGTTCGGCAACCCGATGAGCCTCCAGTGTTGAGATCACTGCGCAGGGCATGCCATGGTTAGTCACGGATCGTCAACAGCAGGCACCAGCAGTAAAGTAAGGAGACTTACGGGAGGTCAGAGCGTCATCTTCCGCTATCCCGGCCGCCGCAGGAACAGTTGCAGTAGGGGGCCCTTCCGCGCTTGTCAAATCAATAATGGGTGCCTGGCCCCCACCTTGTCCTGCTGGCGCCCCTCCTACTCCCGCTGAGGATGCCTGACCAACATCCGTGCGCTCCTGAGAAAGATGGAGAAATGGGTTAGAAGCTGCATAAGAGAGTGGATGAAGCAGATTGAGTAGGGATAGAAGCGGACCTCGAGGAGCTCAGTGACATCAACGTTGTCAGAGACGGCCACCTCGCCGCTCTCCCGTGGGCTCCCCTGATGGGATCTTCCCTCGGAGCCTTCATCCTCCCCCATTTCCTCCTCTTCTTCGGAGTCGTTGCTACTGTCGTCTTCTTCCGGCGGCATCTGTTCCGGAGCGGGCTCGAGACCGAGCATCACCTTCACCAGAAGGGATGGCTCCGCGCGCTGACCACGTTGGCGCGCGTACTCGTCCATGGCCGTCAGATACGCATACTGCCGGTTGAAGTCCACCCTGTCGGCAATGTGGAGGCGCCCGACCTCTGGCAGATGGATTCCTTCTCTGAGAATCTTTCGCCAGATGGCGTCGGTCCCCAGTGACTGCCGCAGGGTCATCCAGGCCGACCACAGCGCCGGGAAGACTGCATCGTGGGAGGGTTCGAGCAGACGTCTCACCTGCTTCCCGGGCCGCTCTTCGACCACCACGCGTGCCCCCTCTCTGGGCGCCGAGGTCGTAGCGGCAGCTCGCGATGTGCCCGCCGCCGAAGTCCCTGCCCGCGCCGGCTCCGCTGTTTGGCGCGCCTCCGTTCTCCCCCGTGTGGCGGCGCCTCGCCTCCTTCCTTGACGCCCGGTCTCCGCACGGGTAACCTCGAGCCGCCGAACTAGCTTCCGCAAAATCCCCTCGGGGTACGCGATGGCCCAGTGTTCGGCGTACTCGGTTGCCAAGCCTGCGTCAACTCCGGTAGGAGAGAGAGTGATGACGTCGCCAGAGCCGAAAGCGGCAAACATCAGCCACATCTGGCGAAGGACGCCAGGGTTCGTCTCCTCCCGGACAGCAGTGAATACCCTCTTCGGCATCCGTTGAAGGCACCCGAACTGCCTGGTGAACCGGGTCGGCACGTAAGGCTCACAGATCACCTTCCCGTCGATCCGAGCCACGAGCACCCCGCGCCGCATGTTTAGGAAGTATTCATGCTGCTCCAGCGGACCCTGCCCATTGTCGATCATCTGGCCGACGGGAGTGGGGAACGGACTGAAGTTGAAGTTGGCATGATTTCCAATCCGGATCCGCACGCCCTCCTCACTTAGGGTCATCGGAGCGACCCCCGCGATGTTCAGCAGGGAGGGTCGCAGGCCGTTGCCCGGAGGAATGATGGCGTTCGGAAACGTGTACCCACCGAGGTGAGCAGCCACCCAGCCGTGGAAGAACTGAAAGGGCCCACAGATCCTTCATGGCGACCCCCCTCGTGAGATGCGTCCCAGGATGGCATACAGCCTCGCCAGCACTGGGACCCCGAGGTTGTATCTTTTGTTGGCGGCCATAGCGCCCGCCATCGCCAGTGTCGCCGGGCGAACGCCCATTCTCGCGTCCCGCACTGGCAGGAGCCACCCACTCAGAAAGGCGGCCAGGAACGCCGCGTACCGGACATTTGGGTCCCGGGCCTCGATGACGCGGTACCCCCATGAGCGGTAGTCGCCCGTCTCTAGGACCCGCCAGTACGACCCGTTCCGGCTCCTCTGAGCTGCGGTCGGGCACCGCTTCCCCCTGCCTGGCATCTTGACCGCCGGGTCATGCTCCAAGAACTGGCCGAACCATTCCTTGTAGGCTATGTCCTTCTGGAAGTCTTTGATCCCGAGCCGCTGCGTAGCCAGGTCAAGCAGATGCCAGATCAGGATGGGAGTCCGTGACCTGTCCTCCCAGGTGTTCTTCGGTGGCAGGAACTCATCGTATTGGTAGCCCTCCAGCGGGATACCTCCGATGCAGTGGATGTCCCAGAGACCGATGCCGACCTCCCCATGGTGAAGATGGAAGGTGTTGGTATCCGGAGACCATCGGGTGAACAGCTCCGGCCTGAGCTCGGACTGCTGGTAGAAGTGGAACTGCGACGTCCACACCGCCTCGAACAGGCCAATGTACCGCAGCTCCTCTGCGAAGTGATCGCAAGTGTGGCGTACCCAGAACGCCCAGGCCCACTCGCTGGTGAAATTTCCCCCAGACCGCAAGTCCCAGTCCTTCAGCCAGCCCTTGGTGTCGTCAGTGACACTCTGGCGATATATGCTCGAGTAGAGGGCTGGAGAATTCTCCGCAGTAGGCTCACCCCCATCAATGGTTCGCGTCCTCGGGTTCAGGACATAGACATCCAAGTGTCTGGTCTCCCTGGCAGGATGCCCATTGTTGGTGATGTTATAGAGGAGAAGCTCGTCCTCCCGGGTCACCCAGGTCCGCGGCGCATCAATCTCGAACCCTGGCACCGGAACCTCATCTAGGATGCCGAAGTTCCAGAGCGGCAGGTTGTCCGACAGCGGATATGTCTTCTGGGCCGGCGTCAGCAAGTGGAATAAGGATTGATTGTTGGAAACAATCTCCTTGGATCCGTAAACCTCCTCGTTCGTCGCCATCTCAGCTCTGCGAGTGGCGGCATCCCCCTCATTTCCTCTGTGCGCGGCCATCTCAGAAGTTTCGGGAGTCGTGCGGGTAAAGGGATGAAGCGTGCGGGATCGGACGAGGCTGGTAGAGAAGTTTGAAGGGTGGCGCGCAATCCAAGCGGACGGCGCGCAATTGGGAAGAATGTCGCGCAAATTTCCGGGTTTTCGCGCAAAGACAGGCGAAATCCGGCTGGTTTTGCGCGCCGATCGGGCGAATTTCGCGCCAGAAAAGGCAATTTCGCGCACGAGAGCGTTGGAGCTTATCGCGCGGAAGGCCTGTGTACGGAACGCGGGACCGCGCTGCGCGGAAAGCGCTTTGCGCGACCGCAGCGGCGAATTTCGCGCCCGGCGCCCCTTTTTGCGCGCCTAAGTCCCGCGCCGCCCAGGACTTCGGCATTCCGGCGTCTCCCTCGGAACCCGATCGTTGCGACCTCTCGCCGACCAGATTCCGAGGGGGGGCTTTTGTAGACGCCGGAAAAGTCCGTTGTTCCCAAACGAAGCTCCGGATGCGGAAAGCGAAGTGATATTTGGAGTCAGAGGCACGTTCCGGAGGGCCCGGAGGACTTGCGCGAAATTTCAGAGGCTCGCGCGCAAAGTTGACCCGCGGCGCGCAATCCTCCCGGGATGCGCGCAATGCGCCGGTTCGGCGCGCTATTTTGCGCGCCCGCGGCCTGCGCGGCGCCTTTGCGCGCTGGGTCCTGATTCCGCGCCCGCGAAGCGAATTGCGCGCCCGAGACCGGATTCCGCGCCCGGGGTTGCCTATAAATATAAGGCGACCCCCGACGTTTTGAAGGTTGCCGGAATCCGAAGCGTCGCTCGTTCGCGCAATCCAACCCCTTCCGCGCGCAATGCCGATCTTCAGGTAACCTCCTTTCTTTCGCGCAATAGAGCCTTGGGGTCCGCCTTCGCGCGCAATCCCCTTGGCTCATTTCCTTTGAATAAATTTCAAACCCGAAGGCCTTTGCGCGCAAAAGAAGCCTCTTGCGCGCAATTGCCCCCGGGTGCGCGCAATCCAACCCGATTGCGCGCACCCCCCATCTTCAAAGTGTCCATTCGTTAGAGAATGAGCCGTTGCCCCCGCGCGCTACCCGAAGCCCGGTGCGCACAATCCCAATCATTCGTGCGCGAAGCGCTGGCCCAATTGCGCGCCAGCCCGCCATTTTGCGCGCCGACCCGCGGTTTTGCGCGCAAAGCTCCTCTTTTGCGCGCAATCCGCCAGGGTCGCCTCCCTTGACCCCCTTTGGGTACCCGCCTGCGTGGCGCCCGATGGTCTTCATCGCAGGTGCCCGCACTGTGCGTCGTCTTTCCGTGCGGCCCCCTCTAGGCTCGCGCGAAGTGACACGGACCTACCGGCGGCTTTATCATCCTGCATGACGCTAAACTGCACCACGTCCTGCACGACGTTAAACTGCATACGTCCAAGCTGCACGACGTTAAACTGCCTAGCCCCCATCGTCCGCGCTGCAAGACGTTAAACTGCCAAGTGTTTCGTCCTCAACACACGACGTTAAACTGTACTTCGTCCGGCAAGACGTTAAACCGTCTGCTTCGTCCTCAACACACGACGTTAAACTGTACTTCGTCTGGCAAGACGCTAAACCGTCCGCATCATCCGATCCCGTGCTCTGCACGCAGGGTCTCCCCCGGTTTGGACGTGGCCCCCACCCGCTCGTCTCTGCAGGGATGTCGGGATTGTCCCGCTTTTGGGACGATTTAATGGGAGTGGCTTTTCCCTACGGGGGCAGGGTATTACAAACCCCTAGTTTCTCATGGGAGGCTGCACATGTGTATCTCCATTGCGCCTCCCCACTGCCGAAGCCAGTAGAGGGTGTGACTGGGATCGAGGTGTCTTCTGCTTTCGGTCCAAGTCCCTTACAACTGAGTTTTGCCGCATCCGGACTGCCTCAAGTGCGTAAGTCCTGACAGAATGAACTACGTGGACTTTGATCCCTGTCTTCTAAACAGGGTACGTAGGAAGCCTCCCTGAGGTTCAAGCCCACCACCTGGTCGTCCCGGTCGTATTCACGTCGGTTCGTCCATTAGTGGACCCCTCCAGGGTTCACGCTTGCGTCGATTCACCTATGAATCCGCCCCTGTGGGAGACTGCCCGTGTGTATCTCCACTGTGCCTCCCCACAGCCCCTTTTTTCATTTCTCCTTTCATCGTCCAGCATGACGTGAAACTGTGATCCACCCGGCCATTCCATCCCCCTCTGTGCGAGGTGGTTCGGTTCAATCCTCCGCCCGGCGGCCTCGACCCCTTCGTGAGTCGGCTTGCCGACGTCCAGCATGATGTTAAACTGTATACCCGAACTACGTTGACTTTGATCCGCGTTAACGCGCGGTACGTAGGAAGCCCCTACGGGGTCCAATCTCTCCACTCCATCATCCATCCTGATCCTTACCCGGGCCGCCACATCCCGGTGGGGTCATGCCACTTCACTCCACTTCATATCACTTGACAAGCCGCCCATGCGCTGGCCCCAGCGTCGGAGGTTCCCCGCAAGGGGTTCTGTCATCTGATCCACTTTTCGTGTTGATCAGTCCGATGCCGTCCCCGCTGGACGTTAAACTCGCGGCATACCCCGTGTTAAACATGGGAAGCTAAGGAAAACCTCAGGGGACACAGTTCCCCACACCCAGTGCGGGATGCCTCAGGCCATCATGCCTTCGAGAAGCCCTATTAGGGACGGAAGACAGACGTGCAGAGCCGCAGTGTTACGACACGCCCCCAGCACCCAGAGCCACCCGGCCTTCTCACCGTAGGTTGCTGCCCCGCCCAGACTCCTTGGAGCGTCCGGGCGGAAGCAGCGTAATTAACCGGTGTCCATGAAGATATGGCGCCGGGAACGAGATTCACGAACATTCTTAAGTCTATGAGGGAGACCCGGATTAGGCGACGAGTTCCGAGGAGACGTCCAAGGGAGGAGGAGCCGACATCCCATCATCCCGGTTTCGATCAAGGAGCAGACGCCCCTGAATAAGGGACGGATGCCGCCCGCCCTTGGAAAGCGGGACTGCGGGACCACAAGCCGCGCGCCCATCCCCTCGGGTTGACGGGTGCACGCGCGAACGCGTCCTGGCGGAACAGCGTAACCCGACGCACATCCGCACCGAAACAACACTGATAGCACATATCTTGGCCACCTGAAGAATTATTCTAGCTAGTACTTCCACCATGGGATAAATCCATATGGATCTTCCTCTTATAGGAAGAAATAGTACCCGAAACTAGTGCCGAACCACCCTAGCCAGTACCACTAGATTCCCGTAGGTTTCACTCAGTAATTATTGTCTGATTCACAATATCATGCATGGTAGGCAACCTAAAAACATTCACCAGCATGAGGATATCATATCAAATACCATCCTCAAAGCGTATATCCCTAAACATCTCATAACCCCCCAGAACAAGTGAAAAACACTATATCTCGATGAAGAGGGCAGAATAATCCATCACTGACATGGAGACTGACTATAGATTCATGAACTCTCGAGCTCGATCTACCCTTAGCATCTCTGGAAAGAACAATTCATATAAGACTGGCTGAAAATCTTCCCACACCATGTCTCGGTGAAGCTTAGTCTGGGTGGTAACATCCCAACATATCTTGGAGGAATCACACAGCATGTAAGTAGCGAGCTTGACCCTCCTCCTTGGAGGCATCTCTGGATGATTGCAGATTTTTTGCATAGAACCCAGCCATGATTCCATAGGCTAGGGTTTGCAATCCCCTAAAAATGTAGGCGGATGCTGCTGCTGGAATATACATGTCAGCTCTTCCATAGCTGTGGCAACCGACAGTGCTCCATGGAAGGTCTGCATAAACCACATGAAGCCTTCAAGTAACTGTGCATACGCGCCTGTGTTCGCTGTAACGGTTGGCACTGCATCTTGCACTGCTGGAGGATCCATTGGTAGCCTGTGGCCTACCATCTATGGATTATAATCATTACCACTTTCCTGGTGAACAACTCGTGGTCATCTCAACGGCATGACTCTACAAGGTCAAACACATGCCATAGATTATGATTATTAAGGACTAAGAACTGGAAGCATAAAAAGGGAACAAGAGAAAGAAAACATTCAGGTTCGATAAAACAAGACTACACGACATGTATAATAACTACACAGCATGTTCCCTTAAGTCTTTCAGATGGGCATGTACTTCTGCTAAAACTGGTCAGGTAACACCCCAAACACACGGCATGTTATCCACACACATGGCGTGTAATTGAATTTTCTTCGCCTACCCGAGCCCTTCTACATGGCCTAGCCACACGGATCTCCTTAGAACGAGACTACATAGTGTGTATAAGGTATACACGATGTGTACTAGAGGAGCTTCACTGACCAGTGTTGTTCGTGACATGGTCGTGTACCCAGCTCACACTAAATGATGTTATCCAGATGGGAATGACATGTATGGCTTAGATTCCAACTACCTGTGTTGTTAGTGGCACGGTCGTCTACTCGACCGACACTACACGGTGTGTTACAACCGAACACGGCGTGTACACCACCCTATTTCCCAAGCCACATGGCCAAGTCCACATGGTCTCTCACCGGTCAAGACTACACGGTGTGTCCCACAGGTACATGGCATGTACTAGAAAGGATAACAATGACCCGTGTTGTTAGTTACATGGTCGGATTCCCATAATAAAATACACGACATGTTCGAAAGTGACACAGTGTCTGTAAGAGAAGATTTCTCTTTCTGTGTTGTTAGTCACATGGGCGGACACATGGTCAACATGACACGACATGTACAACCGGTACACAGCTTGTACCCTCTAGAGTTTCCCCAACCCCATGTTTCTGACTACACGGCCTATGACATGGTTAGAAGCTACACGGCATGTAGATAGGGTACATGGTGTGTACTTAATTTTTTTTCATTTCTTGCCGAACAGAAGAGTACTTGGCGTGTGTTCATAGAACCATACGCCATGTAGTCTGGGTTTCCGGAGAGTAAGCCTTAGAAACTACTCCAGAGCCTCTTTTTCTTAAATTTCAAGCATCGGTATGCCAAATTCCAATATGTGGGTGCCCAAACTCCCCACGAACCAAGGTTTAGCACCCGACCTTTTCCATTATAGTACGAAACACAACAAAAAGGATGGATCAAGATCTACTAAATTCTGGTCCAAGAGATCCCATACTTCTCGAGAACCAAAGTTTAGTGTCCATCAACCCAACCGTAAATTGTACCAACACCTATCAATAGTAGGCATATCTAACAAGGTACCTATCACAAAAAAAATGCATTTTCTAGCACATAATCTATCACAATAACATGAAATTTCTAATGGACC
This sequence comes from Viscum album, assembly GCA_963277665.1. Taxonomy (NCBI): domain Eukaryota; kingdom Viridiplantae; phylum Streptophyta; class Magnoliopsida; order Santalales; family Viscaceae; genus Viscum; species Viscum album. The sequence goes on along the minus strand of OY728131.1, from coordinate 1,210,842,524 downwards.
TACATGGCATGGAAACTATGCATGACATGTGATTATAAAATGTGACTAAATAATGCATGAGATGGAATACCCTCATCTCATCGGGTTGCAACTAAATAGAACCCAGGTATAAAAATATAAACAACACACCACATGAGTATCACCCAACAGTGAAAATAAAATCAATTGTAATAGTCATAAACAGAAAATCACAATTAAATTTGAGGCAAAATGACCTTTACCTATACGTGGGGTAGCTACTATCGGACACAGTTATTACTGAATCCCTTAGAAATATATCTCTTTCTGTTTTTTCCAAATAAGAGAATAACTCAGATAAAATAAATTCCCTCTGATACCACTTTGTAACGTCCCGAATCTGGGTGCCACACCATGGGTGCCCAGAACCTTGTTGGTCACCTAACCTCAAGGGAATTTCCCCAAATGCCAGAGGCTACCGACTAGCAGTGAGGGCCTAGGTCTGATATTGGGAAAAATATGCCCTCATTTATCAAAGTGTAGCACAACAGAAAAATATAAACATACCAAAAGTGGAAGCATTAACAATACCAAGCTGAAATGGACAACGATACTGAAATAAAAGATGATCAACATTCATATATATTATGATGAAATATTTTCATAATTCTATGAAATCAGCCAAAAAAGGATACACTGCAATCTAAAACAATACAGCACAATGTACAAGTATAGAAATGAAAAACAAAATAGTGCAGTAGGAACTCAGTAGCATCGCAAGCCTAAGCTCGGTCCCATGCTCTCTTACTCTTCTGCAACAATCAAGTACCTGTATAGGGACTCTTTCCCTTATCAAAACCTGCAACAATATAATTTGTTTGGGCCCAAGACATGACCCAAATAGGGTGTGAGAAATAAACCCCATTAGGCAACCACCAAAGGCCCATTCCCAACTATCAGTGAAAATGTGCAACATCAGTGTGTAGTAATGAAATGCAGTAAACTTGGAAGTGCTCAAAAGTAAACATTCTTACCAGTTATATTGTAATTTTAATTATTATTTAATAATTCAATATAATTGAATTATATGTTCCCAAGACTCAGCCTCAGTTGACAGTCTCCTATACAATGTTGCAGTAAAAAACCACAATAGGCTATCTAACATGTAGAGGGTAATAACAATACCAAGCATGTGCTTTAGCTTGGAAGGTATAACATAAGAAATCACCACAGTGAATATTCAAAGTAAATAGTGTCCTCAAACATGCAAATCCTTACCCTTAGGTAATCACAATCAAACCCCTCATGTGATTGCCCTCAGTCATAACAAATATTTCCCTTAGGCATACGATATATTCCCCTCGGGCTTGGAAGCTACTGCCCACAAGCATAAGAAATGTTTCCCTCAATCTAAATGAAACACTTCCCTCAGGATAAAAAAAACACTACCCTTAGGCTAACAAGTAACTTGACCGAGCCTAACATATAAAAAAGCAATTTATATACATTTTCTCTCAAGAAAATTCAAAGGATGAAATAATCACGGTATACCCACGGGTATCCTGGCCAAATGGCTAAACAAGGGAAACACACCCACAGGGTGGACCTGGATCTAGGCAACGATCACAAACAGCAGTTTATACATTTTCATTAAATTTACTATGCAATTCTAGGTACTTTATTAGTCAAGGCCTCAGCCATAAGACACACCAAATATGGGTGTGTAGCACAATGGTACACAAAAACACCTCGACAATTGAAAATAAACACCAAAGCACCTACCTCGATATCCTATAATAGATATAAGTAAATGAAGCCTCCCGAAACAACCGATAACGATATAGATATAGGATATTCAATCACGCGTTCAAACCCAAATAACTTCTCTTAGGGAATTCATTGGAATGAGAGGTTCAAAAAGAGAGAAGAACTCGCCTATGTGGTTAAAACATGATCGATGGTGAAGGAATCATAGCCCCTGTGTGAAATCAAGATCTCTTCCAAGATCTAGCCTTCTCTCTCATGGATCTTGGGCATTCTAAGCTTCCTCTATCGAAAGAAGAGGCTACTGTCTATTTTAAGTGGAAAAAAATAACTACAGGGCGAGTAATCTTAAGTTAATGGTGTGTACTTTCCATTTTTTTAACTATTCCACTGGAGGCCACTTTCCACTGACTCACTGTTCATCTGTCGACTTGATTACACGACATGTATTTCTGAGTACATGGCGTGTACTACAATTCCACTGGCGTCTAATCCCACCACCTTACTGTTCACCTGCTGACTGATTACACAACATGTATATACTAAGTACATGGTGTGTAGACATTTTTTACACACTTCATCACTGATAGGCCCACACGCTTGTATAATCATCTCACATGGGAAAAGTACATGATTTGTACCCAAAATTTTGGATTTTTCCCCATTTTCGTTATTTTCTCAAAAACACTTAAGGAAAAAGTAAAATAAGAAACTCATACCTCAAGAATAAGAACTGGGTTCTTAAAAAAACTTTATAAATGATTATTAATATTTAGAATTAATATTTAATTTGTTATGTTAGTTAACATTTATTTGATAATAATTAATATTTTATAATTAATAGTGAATTTGTACCTATGATGACACGACACAATATCCATATTGGCACCACACCAGAGGAAACTTCACCCCTCAATGGCGCATCACGATTGGCGCTGCTCCTCTGAATATAGAGAAGCAGGTTGTTTCTCAAGGCATTGAGTCACATCCCTCATGTGGGTTCTTCCCAATAGCTGACTTCGATATCATGGACCACTGGTGGAGTCCCAACACAACGTTGTGTCATCAGCTCCTCCGATGTTGCGGTGGTAAAACAGTATGGATAGAGATCACATTGACTCCTCCCTCAGCTACACCACCATCGGATCTACGGGGAAAAGCATATCTCATATCTTTTTAGATTAGGATTTGAAATGTTTATGGGTTGAGGGTCTGGTAATTCATGGATTCTACTCTGAAAACATGGTTTATAGTCTTGAATTTGTGTGTTTTTTCTATTTTTTGGATCTGAATAAGGGTTAGTTTGATGATGTGAATAGTGATAGCTGTGTGGAAGAGAATGAAACAAAGGGTTGGGTTGTGAGTGATTTATAGTGGTGTTAGTGAGTGGTGTAGAAGCATAGGTATCAGTGTGAAGAAGGCTAGAGTAATGTCAGCAGGACAAATTCAATAGAGAGTGCGTAGTGGGTTTCTCTAAAATGTGCATCAGTTTGGGTGCAATAGGTGGAACTTTCAGGGATACATGACTCACCGACGGGGTATCAATGAGTCAAAAACTAAAGCAAAACTAGAAAAGTATGAAATGAGTCATCAGATGTTGCTAAAATAAAATTTTGAACAACTTTCATGAAATTTAAATATTATGGAAAGTAAAGTATTAAAATTCAAAATTAATTAATTAATTAACAATAACAAGACAGAAAATTAAAAACACATTATTTTATTAAGTAAAATCTTAAATACATAACTTATACTCAAAATTAACTAAATTTTGAAACTAAATAGTTAAATTATTAATGATAATAAGAGTTGTTAAATTTAATTTATTGGATGAATGAAAATAAATTATATTGACATATTTAATAAAGATAATTTATTTTAATTATTCAAGATTAAAATTTGGAAGGTTTAAATTAAAGAAAAAATTGATTAAATGAAAATAAAATGATTAATTGATTAATTAATAAACATGTCAAATTTTCAAAAAGTCATGCAGGTTAGAATAAGTAAACTAATTAGTAAATTATAAAACTAGAAAAATTAATAAAACTAAATTAATTATTTTAAAAGGTTAAAAACACATAATTAAATATTAATATTTATTAATTATAAATTTAATTATAAAACAACTAAAGTGTTAATATCATGAACAATTTTCCAAAGTAATTATTAAAATTAATTAAAATATAATATAAAGATGCGGAAAACATTTTAAAATTAGAGCCACATCAAATTCCCCCACACTTGAACGTTGTTTTTCCTAAAATAATTCCATGTTTTATTAAATTTTTAAAAAATAATTATGTTTTATTACTCTGCTCATAATGTAACATGTTGAACATTTCAAAAAAGTGGACCAAAATTGTTGATGAGGCTTTTGAAACCGAATGTTCAAAGGAGATCTTTCCCAACTACAAAACTCAAATTGGTAATCTAGAAAGTAGTGAATCATCCACTAATGAAGATGTCTGACCTCATATATGAGCCTTCCTAATGAATTACTTCTATTCAATTTGATTTTATATGTCCAAAAGATAATAGTTTAAAAATCATTGGAATAAAAAACGTAACATAAGGAATATTATACTTTGAATTTAAACAAGGTTCCAAAACTAAATATATTTTTTTAAATGATCATAAAAATTCAACCTAAATGAATTAATTATATCAATATTTGTTTCATGTTTTGGTTTTGTTCCAATTAGAACTAGATCCACTCGTGTTTTGGTTTACGATGTGAATTTTTAATGGGATTTGATTTTGTAATGGGTTTTATCCCATTGGGCTCTCTAATCACGGAATTCTGAGGCTATATGTGTTTTGACCTATAAGATGGTAATGGGTTATCCATTACCCCTTCAAAAAAAATTCCATTTCTTTTTTTTCTTTTTAATAAAGGATCTTTCCCCCACCCATTTTGGTATAGATTGTTTGAGTTTTTCTTTTCATGTAAAAATATTTGTGTAATCCTTTCAAGAAATTCAAAAATTATTTTAGATATATATTTTGAATTTTGTAAAACTTTTTTTAGATAGTGAATCATTTCATATAATATTATGATCAATATCACATGAAATTTAAAAAAACATGAATGTATTTTATCTAACTTATGGATTTTATAAACAAATTGTATGACTTTGAAAATAAAATTCATATGACATTGAACATAGAAATATTTTAGTCAAATGTGGTATTATTTCAAAACAAATAAATATTTCAGATAGTAATAAACACAAATAAAATAGTAAAATTTATTTAATTAATGATGTGATAAATCATAATTATACAATTTAAAAACATTATCATATGGGTTAAATAATAACTCATACTGATTTTGATTTATTTCCATTTTCAGTTCATAGGAAACAAAACTAATGTGATTAAGAAGTATGTAAATAAAAAAATTTGAAAAACTTTATTAATAAGAATAAATTTTAAATTTTTATATTTAAAAAAAATTAAAAAATTAAGTGGTAATGAGGAACTCAATAATTTCATCCTTTTTAATAATTTTGAAACTAGAAAAAAATTAAGTTAAAAAACATGTACCCCATTTTACAAAAATTAAAATGTTTAAATTAAAAAATATAATACTCAATTTGAAACCAATTATTTTATAAAATTAAAAACCAATAAAACATTCTTATACTTCATTAATAGTGAATAAATTAAATACTATATGAAAATATAAGTAAACTTCAATGAGATTCCTAATACTATCTCCCAATCATAAAAGCAAACTAATTTAAATTTTAATGATGCCTTATATTTATTCCTAACAAAATTTACTTCAATGAAAAAATAATAATGAAATAGATGTAAATAAAACCAACACCTCTAAATTGCATCATTTTTTCTTTCATGAGAGAACAAGAAATTTTAAAATAGTCTGATAAATTTTAAAATTTGTTGTAGAAAGAAATGTGAAACTCCAACAGAAATAATCTTATAGTTTTATGAATAAAAATAAAATGTGATAAAATAGTCATAAAATTATGATATTATTTTTAATGTAATTGAATATAATTATTATAAGTGATTAAATAAACAAATAAAAAATGTATTATAAATATATTATATATATTTTCAAGAAAGAGTATTAATAAGTTTCTAACCATACATTCATTTCCTATTTCAGTCATACCATGTTAAGATTTAACTCACTCAATCTTAGTGTGATAAGATGGTTTACTAAATATATCAACCGATTTACTAACAATTAAAACAAACTATAAAATAGTTTCTCCTAAAATAAAAAATATCTAATAAAATTTTGTCTAACATAAATATTTTTTGTAATAAAATCTTGAAAATGATTTTAATAAATTTAAATAGTAAATGATTTATCCCTATAAAAAAGATTCATATTAAAATAAATAGTAAAATTAAAAAAAAAATCATAATCCATAATTATATATCATAATAATTACCATTAGCTATATATTAAAATTTTTATTGATGAAGAAACTAATGACTATTTCATTCAACTCTATTACATTAATCATTTAAAAAGAAAATAGAAAAAATATAATAAACTTTTTTATCAATTATATATCCTCTAAAATATAAATCAGTGTTAGAATAATCAAAACTTCTTTTTCTGGAATAAAATAATATTGAATGTATCATTCCATCAATATATCTAATGATTCATTTGACTGATATTATCTTATATTCATTATGATCATATTAAAATATAGCACACAAACGTTCAATAAAACTAATAACTCATATAAATGTTATTTCATTAAGTAAACTAAAACTAATTCCTCTATTTTCTTTAATATATATAGATTTTATAGTCTCATATAAATCTATTTTATACTTTTTAATCATAGGGGATATAAATTTTTTCTATAATTAATAAAAAATAACTTAAATAATTCATTATCACAAAGGTATTGATTCAAAAATATCTAATGTTTTCTTTGAAAAATTTGAATTCAAAAATGAATCTTAATTGTCCAATTAACCTCGTGTAAAATTCAGTAGTCGTTAGATATGAAATATAAATACATAGAAATTCAATAATATAAAAAAAATTAATTTCATCAATATTTGTTTTAAAAATTATATCCTCTATTTAAATATTTTTCATAAATAAGGTAGGATCAAATTTATCAATATTAAAAAAAAAATCAAAAAAATGATGTTAACCATTTTGACATGAATCTATGATCATTTCGGAGTCTACATAAATATTTTGATAATATAAATACATTATTAGTAATTTTTTCATATTCAGAACAAGGTGTTTGATTGATATTAAATTATTCTGAATTAAAAAATTTAATATATTACTATTTACATCAACAGTATACAGTTTAAAAACATTAATAGAAAAAATAAAAATGAAATAAAAAATCAATATAAGTAAAACATAAAATAAATTGATTATAATATATAGCTTCTTCTTATTAGTGGGATTGGGAAACAAATTTAGTATTATTCTTCACAGTTTGAATAGAGTAACCAAATATGATTTGAACAATCAATTTATATTTAATAATATTATTAGTATTAATTATTTTATCATATATCCAAACGTGATTTATATTAATGTTATTATATTATTCTTCAATATAAAATTAACAATTAAATATTTTTTATCAATCAATACTAATTTTAGGTATTAAACCATACACAAAAATACCAAAATAGTAATCTAATGAAAAACAATAAGACATTTTATAAATTATATTATGAATATTAGAAATTATTTTTTATTAGGTTGTATTTATGGGTTTTCAATTAATTATTATCATATTGGGAAGGACTAATCTCCCACATAATAACGTTTTTAATTTTTAAGGCTCATCTTCACCAAATTTAAATTATCTATATTTGTCTACAAAGTTCTCTAAACTTGAATTCATCTTCAAATTATTATAACAATATTAAACATTGAAAAATTATTAAATATTACTATTTATATTGTTAAAATGTATATATTATTAACATATATTACAATATGATAAAAAACCCTATTTCTAATTTATCATCAAACTTTTATAAATCATATTTATTAATTATAATATAAACATTATTTCCAAAAAAATCCTATATTCAACATCATTTCATGTCAGAACCCACTTCCTCTAAATATACCATAATGAGGGGAGAAAAATAATGATCCCATTTGTAACACATCCAATAGGCCCAAATTTGGAGTCTAGCATTTAGGGTATAAAAATCTCACATATGGGCGAAATTAAACCTATAATATAAATAGGATTGGGAGATAAGGTGAATCAACCACAATCAAATCCATGATATATATATATATATATATAATAAATCCAAAATCCACCACACAATGAATGTGTATATAAAAATGATACAGATAAAACATCTTCAAAGTAAATACACAAAAAAAAACAGAGCAGCAACACATGATGAAATGTGGAAATATTTTTCTTTTAATTCTAAATTTCATTCTTCAATTTTTCATTTATAATCTTAACAACTATTATATCTTCATAAACCTTTTTCTTTAGTATTGAATTAATATTCTTATGTTTTCCATTTTCATATAATATATCTTTATTCTCCTTAAATAGTGTCAGGACCAATAGGGTCCAAGATACCCTAAGAGGGGGGCTGAATTAGGGTATGGATATTTATTTTCAAAATTATTCCTTCCCCACTGGATCTTGACTTATTTATTATTAGGGTCACTTTGTTTTCTCTTGTGTGTTTAGGTTGATCATTTATTTTTATCTTTATCTGATGGTGATTCTTTATATGCAATATAAGGATGAAACTAGGAAGACACATATATTTTTACTTGGTTCACCCTCACTGGGATACATCCAAGTAGCATACAGCGATGATGTGCCACTGTACCAAATCCAATAAAGCTCACTGCCAATAATGTTCAGGATAGATCACTTCTATGCCCAGGCTTACTGCCATTACAAATTTTAGGGTCAGCTCACTGCTTTCCCAAGGATCACTCCCTATTTCTCTCCCTCTAACTCACTGTCGGTAGAAAGGATAACCTTCTTCCTCTTCCTTTGCTCACTGCACTTGGAAGTGATCCACTGACAGTTTATAGACTTGTAGGTCTCTTAATTTCAATTAATGAATGCATCCTCCATTGTATGTAGATGCTCTGTTAAAGTAAAAATTTCATCCATAGATGAATACCACTTTGCCTCTGAACATTGGGCAACTACCTTTTGAATTACCTTAAAAAATCACCCTACTTCGCGAGGCTCCCAGTTTCGCAAAGCTCAAACAAGACTTCATGAAGCTCCTGCCTTTTCGTGAAGCACTCTCACGAAGCTCAATCCATCACAATTATTAGGCCATCGTGGAGCTCAAGTCTTCGTAGAGCAACTTCCCTCACGAAGATCACTGAGCCAACGCGGAGCTCACAACTTTTGCAGAGCTAGATTAGTCGCCGCAAAGTTCTTCTTTCACGAAGCACACTGCCTTCGCGAACCGAGAGAAAAATATTTTCTCTGAAAAACACTCTATACTTCTACCGAGGGGGTCATGATCTACTTATAGGCAATTACACTGACCCTCGAACCTTCCACGTGAAGTCAATGCCACGTCATCTCAAATCGCAAAGCTCCGAAGTTCCTACCGAAATTCTCTCAAAATCGTGAAGCACCACGGCCATTTTCCAATCGCGAAGCTCGGAATAATCGCAGAGCATTCCGTCATTTAATTCATTCCTTCTCCATGATACTACGCTCGTAAACTGAGAAGCTCCTATGTGCAATTCACTTCTTCGTCACAATGCTTTTCAACTCTTCCGTTCACGAAGCTTCATGTAATCACAAAGCATCACCGTCAAAATTCTTCTGGTCTTCGCGAAATCCAATACATGAGGCCTATCTTCATGAAATTCATTCCTTTTCCATATTTTGTTGAGATATTCCAGGATATACACTTTTCTTGATTCTCACCAACCTCCAAATTTTGGACCCCAAAAATTTGGTAAACACTGGAAAATGACACAACCTTGTACTGCTCTTTTTGTACCGCCTCCAGATCGTCCATTCCTTTGTCACGGTTCTTTTTCAACATGGATTTTCAACAACATATCTGGAACTCAACAATTCTCCATGGAAACCAACTTTTTCAAAAAACACATTCAAACCCAAAAAATGATGCAATGTTACCTTGAGGTATTTTTCCCCAACAAATAGATTCACATTATTACTTTTATGTTCGTCAAAATTGACTATACCTCTATAAAAAATATTTCTAAAAATATAAATTTCCTTATTTATTTCCTCAGTAGTTTACTTTTTTAGAATAAAAATAAATATATAAAAATCTTAAATACAAACTAGAATCACATAAAACATTTATGGATTATATAAATCACATGATAGCCAATTCAATTTCATTTGACAATTTTTCTCAATAAATAGATACATCATTACATGACCAGGTTGATGTCAATACCATTTTCTATTTCATTTATTTCTTTTTAGTTTTATTTAAAATTTTCATTAATGATATGAATGGCCTAATATAACCCCTTTTTTTCATAAAATAACATATGCCCTATTATAATTATTAACAGTATTATGATTATTTTAATTTATTTGATAAACCTTCAGAGTGTTCATTCAAGATTTGTTTTTGAAACATTACTTCTCTAACCATCAATACACACCAGTTTCATCTAGAGTTACATATTATTTTTTAGATACCTAAAATTTAGAATCTGAATACATAGAAGAAAAATTATTAATATAGTTGACAATCAAAAAAAGTATTCTTTTATGTCTCTTCATCAGCTACATTTTTTACATCCAATCCATATTCATATAATTAACCAATAATTTCACATATACTATATTACATGATGTTATTACTCTCAATAAGGGAATAATTATTTATCTACCATGTCATATGTTGATATCAAGTCTCTTTCTAAAATTACTAGATTTTTATTGGCTTCCATATAATAGTTCAGTAGACGGGAAATTCTAGTAAACTTATAAAACAACTTCTTAACTATTTCATCATCTCTCACCTTGATATGTTGATATTTATTTTGATGCATTCAAGGAATTATTATAATCATATGATCTTATTCATGGTGAATAATTTTCAAAATAATATAAATTTTGTTTAAAATGATGAATAAATAAATATAAAGAACTATATTTTGGAAAAAAATATTAACACGTATTTTACATTTTTAATAAAAAACATATTTTTAAAAATAATATTAAATAATATTTTTCTGGTAATAATAAGATGATTTATAGGTTATTGTCATAGAATTACAATAATCAATAAAGTTTTAATGTCTTGACCCGACTCACCTCTAATATGATGTTTGGACCGGTGGGTCACATGACCTCAAGTGCATCTCCAAGAATTCTAAAGGCTGATAACTAGTAGTGAGGGCCTAGAGTGTATCAGTGGGGAGACTATACAATCATAGATCAAGTATCCAATATAAGATTATACAATATATTAATGCATGCCATGTTGATGATAGTTAACTGAATGTAGTAATCAATACAACATGCCAAGAAAAATGAAAAGACAGCAAAGCCTCAAGGGAGATCTTCATAAGAATCCTAAGGAACAACATAGTCATTTTATCCTAACTTCTATGTACAAATAGCACTACATAATAAATAAATCATGCACTGCATCCTCTGAACAAGAAAGGTCTACTCGGGTACCCCAATGCAATAGAGGCCCAAGTAGGGTGTGAGATATAAATCCCAGTAAGCCAGCACCACCGATGTCTAGCCCTATCTAGATAATATGACATCAATTAAGATGTGTTCCATATAAAATAAATGGTGAGTGATAGAAAGTTAGTAATAGAAACACGGTTCGAGTTCTTAAACAGACACCCGTCCCATACCACATGCTTCAGCATAAGCGATAATTGAGAAGAAGTTACATGTTCAAGCATAATATGTGTACTTGTCCCAAAAGTAACAAGGGAACTCAAAAATGTGCACCCCCAAGCTTGTGATTAGGCTAGGGGTCTAATTACCATGTCATTACATATGTATTCTAATAAGAAAGAGAGAAAATTCAAAAGTTCATGGTCTAATATAAATAGAAGCAACAAGTATAGAATAAGTAATTCAACCAAAGCAGTCATGAAATGCAATTCAATCAAACCTAGAGTTTGAGATTGAGCCTCTCCTTAAGGTATCGTTATGGTATGAACTTCAATTTATCAAATACCACTGATCCCATCCATGAAAATATTCCAAAGACCTATAATTTCTTGAGGCATGGTGACTCTGAGTCCGTCCCATGTATCTCTATAGAGGACCAAGTATCACCCAAGGCATGGTGTACCCATTTTCCAATTGGTCTGTCCATGGTTGCTCCCCTAGGGAATCAGTATAACTTAGTAGTATATTAAACCATCTAGGAATCCTTTTTATGGTAATACAAAGCATCACCCCAATGCATCTTGGTATAACCACTCGATCATGGGATTTCATCCATGAGTCCTTGATACTGAAACCATGTTCTCACACAACCCACATCATTTGAAGCATAATAGCCCAAACACATTTCCAAGAAAAAATCAATAAATATATCACATGGAAAGAATATAGATAAACCATGCTAATCAAACAACCACCGTAAGGTGGAAACTATTCATGGAATCAGGATAAAAAATGCATTCCATTAACATGGAATATAAAATTTAGCACAAAAATTAGCACATAAAAATTCCATGATAATGTTAGAATTTTAATATCTCAAGAGAACAAGCATATAATTCAGATCGGGCTACTAAAAAAGGGCATAAAAATTAGGCACTTTCATGAGGAATAAAATATAAAAAAAACTTGGAATAAACTCGCCTTGAAGGATAGGTTATCAATGATATTTAATGATACAAGCTAACAATATTGACCATGCATAAAATTCAATTCAAACCATTAAATTACATTTATAACATAATGCATACGGAAAAAAGGCCATTTAGTTTGGTAACACCCAAAGTGGTGGCCAAGAGGAAAGGAGAAAACCCCTAATGAATTTCTCCCCAGGTAAAGGCCACAACGAGCATAATAGAACAAACCAAACAATTTAATAAGTGATATAAATTTATCACCAGAAGGTTGCAGTAAGTAGGAAAAAGGAACAACATGACATAAGTGATGGAGTATGGGGAAGATGGTAGATACCCTACAAAGGGAATTATAATTAAATGTTGATCCACACACTAAGAAGGTTTCTTTGATCATCTATAATCTATCACGGAAGCAATGATATTTAGAAATAACCAAGAAGGGAAATGTACAAGCATGACATTTAACAATTGTAATATCAAAAATAAAGAGACACCAAGGGATTCAAAAATGTAAGTATAAAATTATTTCACTAAATTTTTATATTGAAGTTTTCACACCTCAAAAATGGGTTTTTATTATAAAACCATGATTTTTCCCATCAAAAGATAATTTATCACATTTAATCATCTCATTAACTATAACAAAAGAAAAAAAATTAATCTAAAAAAACATATTTCATAAATTTAAAAAATAAGAATGGTGCGAAATGAAATTAATTAATTCATTATTAAAATTAAAGTGGAATTGAAAGGGACCATACCTTAAAAGTAGTACCAATTAATCCTTCGACACATGACCAATTTATTACAGACTACTCAGAACTACTTCACACACATGTATATACCCTCATATATATATATATCCTTTAACCGAGTTCACATGTTCGATACCCCATGAGAGAATATGTGCACAAAGGATATATATATACATATATATATACATATATATATATATATATATTATACATACATAGATACATGCGAGTGCGGTCCTCCAAAGCTAATGAAATCTTCCTAGAGCAATGGCTAGGTATCCTAAATCATCAAAGGACAAAAAATTAATGTGGCAATGACCAGAACACCTCAAATAAATTACAAGGAACATTAAAACAATTAAATACACTAATTTAGATGGTGTAAAACCAATAAACATGAATAATACCTCACCTCAGATGGCAGAAGTGAACCAAAACATCCCGAATGGATTCACCTTGGATGGTGGTTTCCACAACATGAACAAACAAGAACCGAGTTGCCATTCGCATACCCAAAAACCAGAAGAAACAAAAAAATCCCGAATCCAACCCTAACATTGGATTTTAGTCGATTCTCACAGATTTCCGAAAGAGAATAAAGCTACCAAATCAATGTAGGAGAATGGATCCAAGGACTAAACCTCGACGTATAGAAGGGGAAATGTGAAAAGATTGGATGAAAATAGACGTGGAAGAAGGGAGTGTGAGAGGGAGCCACGTGCTAAGGGGGCTCATCCTGGGGGTCATGTGAGGGGTGATGCATGCTAGAGGGAGTGTGTTCTACGGGATATGGCACAGAATAGAGGAATAACCATAGAGGGGCATTTTATATGGTCCACTGTATGGGGAGGAGATCATTCATTGGATGACTCCAAGGGGGGCTAGTGTTCATCGCAGACCAACAAGGGGTGAAGGGAGAGGAGCCCCTTTAATTTTTCTTAAACCAAATTTAAAACATATAATAATAATAATAATAATAATAATAATAAACCATGTTAAAAATTAACCAATAATAATGATGTTATTATTATTTTAATTAAAACATTAGTTTATTTTATTTTTTCCCCTATTTTTCTTATTTTTAATTTTATTTTAATTGAAATTATTTTTTAAAATTTTTATGAAAAGGAACTCACCACATTCAAGGGTTCTCACCACTGAAAATTCACTCTGACACCAGGATTAAAAAACATCATGTGCCATAAATGAAAAATTATAAAAACCCCTGATCATTTTCGTCTTCTTCAAAACACAAGATGTTACAAACTTATCACATTAGAAAATATCATTCCTAATAAACATTTGGAAATGAAATAACCCTAATCCGATCTACATGGGTCATGAAGTCTCACATAAAAGGTCACATTTCCTTTCCAAACACCCAATTCACCTTCATGAATTGATTAGGAAAGAGACACATAAGCCATTAATATCTAATCCAACACTCATTTTCCAACTAAAACATGGAGATGATACTTATCCAAACCTGTTTAGTGAGATACACAACCATGTAATCATCTCAAAAGACATCAGGTCCAAGATACTTCCCACCTTAGGATTTAATGTAATAAAAAGGAAAAAATATGAGCCACAACACCTTCCATTATAGGAATTTACTAAAATACATCCCCTTAATCATTATACCAATTCTTATTGCGAGATTTTAAAAAAGAAAGAAAAATAGTCAATTCACATCGTCCTCAAAGACAAAGTCAAGGAAAAATTTCACAAAAACCCCTAGCCAACAAAAACCATTGTTGTTTCTCTGGATAACGTTACAGAGATATTCCTTCATTGAACACTCCATAGAAAAAGAGAGAGAACTACCTGAGTAACTCTATATAACCATTCGAGATGATTCCTCGCTTAGAAAAACACCATTTTATGATTTGAACTGTGATGTATTCTTCAAAGGTATCACACATTTACCCCAAAAACGTGTTCTAATGTCCATACCAAAATATTGTTGATGTTTCATGATTTAAGAATAATCAATCCTTAAAAAAAGTTTGGGGTAACCTCGAATTGGAATGATATGAGTGAAAGGAACTAACGCAAGGTAGTCCATACTCCATGTTTACGAGTGAGATGTTGGTATAAAGCTAAGATTTATATATCCGGGCATTGACTAAGCCCAGAGTGGCAGCAATATAGTGGTCATGTCAGATGAAATGACTAGTGTTATAGAGTTTATCCTAGGAATTTTTACACCGGAAACCAAAGGATAACTCATGAATAACCAAGCCCTGATATAAACCATGAATTTAGCGTGAAACATTGAGAAAACCACCCCAAAAAAGCCAAATATATTTAAAAGATTTATAATGGTATAAGACTGATGCTCTCCTGGTGAGTCATGGATGAAGGCTAGATATGGGAAATGCTAGTTGCTAAATGAAGAGTACACTAATAAGATTTGAAGATTACTTATAAGATTAGTCAAACCATTACTGGTCAACTTCTTTTTCGTGAAAATTGTCTTCACCTGCTAACGTACCATCATTAAACCATCAAAAATCCATTACCACCAACTGAGTCATGTGATTGTTCAATGTTAACCACCGTAGTACACCCATGACAAATGAAGTTACTCAAAAGGTTTCATACTTCTCTAATGACACCAATTTAATGATGCCAAGAAAGCACCGACACAATTTATGTTTCACAAACCTCTCAGGATTCAAGTAAGACCTACCATTCTCTAATGGTCCTCTTTGGTTATGTTCATTTTACTCATAAGGAAAATCATTTAATAAAATCAACATTACGCTTTCCACACTATGAGTGTCCTAATCATCAAAAATATGATATAGACTAGTCGCTCAAAAGCACACAAGGTAATAACCTCCATAAAAACCAGTACTTAAACAATTATGATGAAAAACAAATAGAACGGAATGTCAAAACACCAGAATAAATGGTAGTCATCTTGAGAAATGGGATTAACTTGATTCATTTAGCACACTAGTAAGTCTACGATAGAGATGACCCAAATCGTATTAAATAGCACAAGGCTTAACTATTACACTAAACACGCCTAGTTTGTAACAACATTAATCACTGAGTGGGAACCACATATGTGAACGTATACCCCCCAAATTTATAAAGATGAATGATTAATTTTAACAAGGATGATGACATATCGAGTCATATATCACTATGGAGAAGAGAGAATTGGACAAACTACAATGTAGTTAACCATGCCTGGGGCATGTCTAATCCACTGAATATGAGAATTACTTGATGCTCATGCTTGAAACAAAATTCAAGGGCACCATGAACACCAGTCCGAACAAGGGTTAATTTAGAATATAAAATTCATACTAGCCACAATGACACGCAAACATTACCAAAAAGGCAGAAAACTCCTAGTATTAGTAAGGTTTTTAATTTCTAAGGGTGTATCCTACCTCATGATATCCCTTTATGAAGAAAAATCATTGACCTTAACAGCGGGTTATGCTAAAAGTAGTCACTAGGCTCAAAATATGATTATCTAAGTCATTTCTAAAAGAAACATCACTTACATAAAATTCTAGTGCTTCCATTCCAATACAACTCAAAGAAGCTTTATCTACCCTTGCACAAGGGCCTTAACCAGAGGACTCCATTATAGGCTTCAATTCCAAGACCTTTACATTAAAACCCATTTCCTAATACAACTTGAACATGTTCAACAGTCTAGTCATATAGGAAGAAATCTACCAATCCACAAAGAGCAAATAAAATTTACAGGTGACATTTCGCTCCCATTTAAATGAAACCAATAAATTTTAGAAAATGAAACCAATTACATATCAAACAAACTATAATTTCACTACATGCAGCTAATAGATGGAACATGTTTAATCCTAGAAGTATGTAATATTAAAAAGAAATAATTTTATACAAAAAATAATACTAATAAACATAACAACATGGTGTGGCATTCAGTGAACTCAATTTGAATCAATAGGAAAACTAAATGGCAACTACATGGCATGGAACAATTCATGGAAAGTGAATTTATATGTGCCAAATATGATGCATGTAATGTTTCATCCTTTCTTAACATGAAAAGGGTAAATTTCGACAAATTCCATAAAACATAAGGACTGGAAATTACACCAATCAATTGAGGATAAATTATATCAACTTTAATATAAAAAATAGGAACATCAATTCCCATCCCATTCCACTTGGTCATTTCCCATACATGCGATGACAAGTCCCAAGAATGAATATTAACCAAGCATTGATACATTCCTAATATCCTATCTACTAACCCAAAATAGTAAGACAAAGGAAAAAAAATACCCACCTCTAATACCACTCTCTAACATCTTGACCCGTCTCACCTCTAAGAAGGTGGTCGGACCGATGGGTCACATGACCTCAAGTGCCTCTCCCAGAACGCCAGAGCCTACCAACTAGTAGCGAGGGCTTGGAGTGTGTCCATGGGGAGACTATACCATCATATATAATAGAATGACTAATAATTAATAATTTATTAGATAGAGAAATCATATAAATAAATTAATGAAGAAGAAATATATATAAATAATTGAATATGATGTGGAAGATAATAATTTACAATTTAATAAAAGTGGCTAATTCCAGATTATAAAATTGATGATTTCTTGTCACGGTGATGATTCTTAATGGAAAAAAAGTAAACACTACAGTATTCCAAGAATAAAGAAAAGACACCAAAGTCCCAAGGGAGATCTCCATGAGCATCCTGATCTCCAGTTTAGTACTTTTCTTCTAACATTCATGTATAAATAGAATAATATAATCAATCAATCATGGTCCACAGTCCTACAAACATGAAAGTTCAACTTGGGTAACCCAATGTAATGGTGACCCAAGTATGGTGTGAGATATAAATATTAGTAGGCAGGCACCACCGGTGTCTATCCCAATCCATAAAATTCAATATATATTAATAGGTTAACGATATAAAATAAATTGTGAGTGATAACAAGTTAGTACTATCATCTTGGTCCAGGTTCCAAAATGAACACCCATTCAATACAACCTACTTTATCCTAAGAAGTAATTTAGAAGAAGGTTCATATCCGTGCATAATTTGTGTACCAGTGACAGACGTAACAAGGAAAATAAAAATGGTGCACCCCCAAGCTTATTCTTAGGCTTGTGGTCTAATTACTATTCCACAACATATGTATGCTAACTAGAAAGAGATAAAAATCAAAAGTGAAGGCTCTAATAAAATTAAGAAGAAATAGGTATAGAAAAATCAATTCAAACAAATAAGTCATTCAATGAAATTCAATCAATCCTATAGTTTGAGTGTGACCCCATTCTAAAGGTATCTATAAAATACATCCTTAAAATTATGCAATACCACTAAGACCCTCCATGGAAATCATCCAAAAGTAACAGTGTCTCTTCATGTATGACAACTCTGAATCTGTCCCAAGTATCTCACTAGAGGACCGAGTATCACCAAAGGCATGGTTTAACCATCGTTCAAATTGGTATGTACATGGTTTCTCCCCTAGGGAACCAGTATCACCCAGGAGTATATTAATCCAACTAGGAACCCCTCTCTTATAAATCCAAAGCATCTCCCCTAATGCATTGTGGTATAACCACCTAACCCACACCACATAAACCACAATTGCCAAGACAAATTTCAAGTAATACCTGAATATATATATCTCATTGAAATAATATAAATAAATCATGCTAATCAAACAAGCACTATCGGCCATAAGCTATTCAATCCATCATGTAAAACGATCTAAGACATCAACATGGAATATGGCATTTAGAACAACTGTAAGTATGTAATAATGACATGATGATATTAACATTTCAATATATCATGAGAACAAGCATAGAATGAAGATCATTCCACTAAAAAGGGACATAAAAATTAGTCACAATCTGGAGCAATATAATATAAATAATATCACATGGAATCAACATGCCTCGAATGATAGGTTATCAATGACATTAAATGATACAATCCAAAAACCTTGTTATTGCATGTAATTAAATTCAAACCATAATATTACATATATAACATAATTCATAAGGGAAACATACCATTTAGGATGGGCACACCCAAAGGGGTGGAAAAGACGTTAGGCGAACACCCCGAATGGGTTTGCCATAAGTGTAGGCCACAATGGGAATGATAGAATGAACTGAACAATTTAATAATATATAGGTAGGCATCGCTGAAAGGTTGCATCAAGTAGTAGAATGGTGAGACATTACATAAGAAAAGAAGTAACGGGAAGATGGTAGATTACCTACATAGGGAATTCTAATGAAATGTATTTCAATGCACTTAGACTATGCTCGTCTATCTTTTCTCAGGGAAGCATCATCATTTTGAAAAAACAATGAAGTGAAAAGTACAAGCATGTTATTTAATAATTATAATCTTGAGTATAAAGATACACCATGTAATTAATGAAGGCATTCATAAATTTCTATCAATAATTTTTTAGATTGTAGGAATCTCACTTCAATAAAGGTATTTTATTATAAAACCGTGACTTTTCTTTTCAAAACAATCATTTATCGCATTTAATCAGTTCATCAACTTTATTAAAGGAAACATTTATTCTAAAAACAATACAATAGTAATTTAAAAACTAAGAATAATGTGATAAAAAATTAATTAATGTATAATTAAATTTAAAGATGCATGGAAAGGGAACCTACCTCCAAAGCAGAACCAATGTAACCTTTGTCACTTAATCGATTTATCAACAACCACTTGGAACTTCTCCACACACACACACACCTTCATATATATATATATATATATATATATCTGTGTGTGTGTGTGTTTATGTATGTATATCCCTTAATGCAGTCCACACATTCACCATTCCATGAGATAATACCTACATGGAGGATATATATATTGTATGTATATATATCTACAAACATGTGTGCGTGGACCTACAAAGATGATCAAAACTTCCTTGAGAAAAAGCTATGCATCCTAAATCATAAGAGGACCAAAAAATTTAGTGGTCAGGATAAAAAAACCTTAAATAAATTACAAGGAACCTTAAAATTATTAAAGATCCTAATTTTGACGGTGGAAAGCTAAGAATAATTTATAATACCACACCTCAGATGGCTGCAGCGAACCGAAGCAACTCGAATAGCTCTGGCTTCAGCGGCGGTTGCCACAACACAAACAAACATGACTAGAGAGTCTTTTTTCATAATGTAAAACTATAAGAAACCAAAAAAACCTAAATTAATCCCTAACATAGGGTTTTAGTCGATCATCACTAGTTTATAAAATAGAATAAAATTACCAAATAAAAGGAGGAGGAGGGATCCAAGGACCATTCATCAATCAATCAAAGGGAAAATGTAAAGAGATCGGAAGATGGAGGGAACATGAGTATGAGGCACATGCTATAGGTGCTTGACTAGGGGGTTGTATGAGGGGTGAGACACACTAGAGGTGGTTCGTGTTGGAAGGATCTTGTGCTGAAGGGAGGTCTGACCATGGAGGGGCACTATAGATGATGCGATGTAAGGAGAGTAGCCCTTGTATAGGAGGGCTCTAAGGGGCTAGTCTACATCACACTCTAAGAGTTGGAGAAGAGATATAATCCCCTTGAATTTTAATTAAACATAATTTAAAAATAATAATAATAATAATAAACTACCATAAAAACAATAAATAACAACAATAATAATAATATTGTTATGGTTATTAAAACATGAGTTTATTTTATTTCATTTTATTTTTTCCATTTTCCAATTTTCCATTTTATATTCATAGAAATTAAAACTTTTAAATTTAATTAACAAGGTACTAAAAACATTAAATGGTTCCAACCTCTGAAAAATTGATCTAACATCAGGTTTTAAAAATGCTCATGCAAGAAATGAAAAGTTATAAAAACCCCTAACCTTTTTTTGTCCGGTTCAAAATGAGGGATGATAGCTATGTCTTTATTACGGTAGTATTCCATAATATATTATGATTATCATAGTATATTGAATCAATGTAATGTTATATCAATGGAATTCATCCAATAGTTGAACCATTTACTACTATCTTAAGTATTTGTATCTCAGATTATGAGGTACTAAAATGGGTATGTAGATAAATTATAAAACCAATGGATCTTATGATCAAGAAGGACATGGATTTGTAGATATTGGTTGGATTCCATTATTTTGGAAAAATTTCTAGTCATGGGTTGAATATTCCATATTTAAAAAAAACTAAAATACAAAATCAATATTAATTAAATTTATCATTATTTATCATTACTAATCATGAAAATTATTAAGCAATAAATAATAATTTTAATAAAACAATATAGTTTTATATTAACTTGTATCAATGCGATCATTCCAGTACTCTTCACATTGTTATACTCATTATAAGGTATAATTTTCAATGAAAACATATTTTTTATTAGGATTTATAACTCAAATATAGTCTATAATTTCGAATGGAGGCAGACCCATAAAAATACAAAAACCTGTAATGGAGAGTTTTAACCAAATGTAAACATTGTATTTTTTTGAACCTCAGACTGCAATCCAATTTTCAGTGCTAAAAACATATACTTTACACATAAAAATTGATACCAACTAATATAACCAATTATAACCAAATATTTATATTTATATTATTCATAAATGATAAAAGATAAATCTATTAATAAACAAACAATCCCAATAAGATATCTGGAACCATGTTGGGGTTCCAATCAACCCAACACCCGACTTGGCTTGTGGCATGGCCCTATGGGTGTTCCCATTCCCCAAGGGATGGAAACTAGTGCCTGGGTACTAACAATAATCTTTTGGAAGGATTTCAACAATGACAATAAGACATGGTAAATCCAAATAATAGGACATTGTACCAAGATCAATATCCATAACCAAAAGGGATTTGATAATTCAACATTACAATAGTAACCAAAAAATTACCAAAAAAGAGGGGAACCAACTCAACCATAACCCAAAAACATCCATGAAACAAGAAATCAAACATCATCATGCCACCTCAGCCAACACTTTTAAGGGAGGAACACTATAAAGTGGAACAACCATCACTGCTACAAGACAACATTAATTTACCTTGGTCAAACCTAACAATTTCTACATAGAACCAAGGGTGTATATAGGGTGTCATCCAAATCCCAATAGAAAGATATTCTATTCAATAATATTCAGAGACAAATAACCATTATTTTTTAAGAATTATCTTGAGAACATTATTAATCCAACATTTTAGGGAAAACATTTTGAAAGAAGCATCCTTTGAAAATGTACATGAAAGTAAGATCAACTATATAATGATGTTATGCACAACATAAAAAGATCACAATATGAAATAACTAAAATAATTTTCACTAATGGAACACAAGGAACCTCATGTCATTTGGTATCGTAACCATAACCCAAAACACCCTCATGCATCATCAACTATAGGGGAATCCATCAAAATTCCAAGTGGCATCCAATCATCAACCTAGTTTAATTAGGGTTTTCACATCAATAATTCAATAACAAACCACACCTAATCCTTGATAATTCAACTATTATTCTATTCCAAGCCCACCCACCGGGATACCTAGGATACCCATTGCACTCAATTTCGATTCTAAATGTCACATAGATTGTACCAATCACATACACACATAAAGAATCATGAATAAAAAATAATAACCATCAAATTTTTTAGGAAAACCTATTTCAACTTTACACGCACACCAAATCCATTTTAAAACACAATTTGTACCACTTTTACTATTCATAAATTCCATTTGGAAGCACAAAAAAGTAAAAGTGCACATGAAATGCAACCATTTCTATTTGAAAAATAACATTTTAATCCATAAACACTATAAAAACCTTATGAAAAAAATTACCTCCACAAATATCATATATAGAACAAATTTAAGAAAGAATTCAAGAAAATAAAAATAATATAATAATTATATATCATGGAACCACCTACCTAAAGCTTGGAAACCTTCGGAATCCGTTGATAAAATACAAATACACCACAATAGAATCCTATAAAGGCATGATACAACCATAAAATCATTATTTTACCCAAAAACTCATGGTTGGACCCTTATTAGGTCAACCAACCTTTTGGAAAAGGAAAACCCAGATAGGGAGGAAGAAGAACCAAATAAGAGATAGTTAACCAAGGGATAAGGGATGTACTTGATGATTTCTTGATGAATACACACCCAAACACCTAAAATGGGGTTTAAAGTTAGTATGGAAGAGTGGGAGAGGTTACTAGAGATGTAAATACCTAGTGTCGGGGGGGATGGTTCAAAAGGGGTTAAATTGTGTATGAAATAAAGGTAAATTACTAATTTTTAATGACCTAGATAAGACACACAATTCACCTAAACAGTTATATGAAAAGTGCGTTAAATCTGTGGTATCCCCTATCCAATAGGAAAGTAGCCGCATAGTTTCCTAAGGTAGGTCACATTGACTGGAGGCTAACTATGAAGCCTAAAGAGTGTAATTGTCCATAGAACATGGTTTCTTATAGGCTAGCACACCATTTCCTCTATCTATGATCCATCAGCTATAGGGTCCAAAAAATATATTTTTCCTAAAACTATAGGAGAGAAATATGGATAAAAATATGAAAAAATGAATACCTCCAAAAAAAACTCACAATTTTGAAAATGCATCCCACCATGATGACATTCTGCCAAAGGTATTCTATTCCAAAGTTAGATCAGTGAATAAAAATGGATACGACTCGTCAGCCAAATACTTCCACTCACAAGTCTCATGCTAATCATTCCAGGGATTCCTAATAACTCATACCAATGGTGTAGAAATACCCTATATCACTTTCTCTTAGGAACCCAATATCCGTATTAGATGCTTAAAAAGATATAAATCTGATTTCAACTCTAATTGTTTATAAATCAATACAAGAGACAGGTCCAAATTATACATTTTCAGTTGTAAGCCAAGGAACACATCATGAATTGACGTAAAATGATTAGGGAAAAATATAATATTCCACTTTACTAGATATCATGGTAATCTCAAACGGTCTGATGTACCTCGGTGATAGCTTACCTTTCATAGCAAAATGATGGTGTCCCAAGAGAGGTTCCACATTTAGAAACACCAGGTCATAAACTGAGAATTCCAAAACTCGATTCCCATGATCATAACAAGACTTGTGATGAAAAAATGATTTAAAAAAATGATTCTTGATAAATATAACATTGTCATACATTTCAGGAATAAGGGTCAGTCTCAACAATGAGGTGTGACCCACCTCTACCCAGTATAATGGATACTGATATGGTTGACCATAAAGTGACTCAAAAGAATCTATTCAAATTGATTACTTCAAGATATTATTTTAGGAAAACTATACTAGGCCCAAAGGGTTATCCCAAAAACCTATAAAATCCAACACAAAAGTATGGATCATGTCTTCTAAGATATTATTCACCTACTCCATATGCTGATCCGTTTAAGGATGGAAAACCATTACCAATATGTACTGTAACCCCATTCCACTCTTGAGGACTTCCCCAAAACATGAGGAATAATAGAAATATATATTCTAATTGATAGTTAAGGGCACACCAAGAAGTCTCACTATCTCTTAAATATACAATACACCCTATTCATTCACATTAGTTAAACCCCGTATCAAAATAAAATTGGCTGCAGAGTTTGAAATATAATCACTAAACTTATGGAATTCCATCCTTGGGGTATACAATGTAAAAAACAATGAAATCCAAATCAACCCCATCCCATATTCAAGTAGTAATTATTAATGTCTGAGTAACCTATAGGGTCTCTAATTATGTGCATTAATCTTCTGACATGTATAACACCTGGACATGAAATCATCTGTGTCCCGTCTCATCTGAGGCCACCAGAAATGATGAAGCACATCATAAAACTTCTTTTAGGTGACATGATGAATGAAAAACTTATAATAGTGGATATCCTACATCACCACATTCCATATAAATAATAGAACCATGAAGTGACCCTTGAAAAATATAACTCACTCAAAATACAATGAAAATTCAAAAGAAACATCCCCACCATTTAGTAAATCCAAAAAATGATAGAAAAACTGATCACTTGGTTTCTGTTTCTAAGTCAACTCTAGAAGGGAAGGTGTCCACTGAAAACTATCCAAGAATGACCCTCCACATTACTCCATGGTCTTGAGGTTCATATGAGAATATAGACCCATCAATGTCTACAAATCACTAAACTCTTTCAAACCATGCACTGGAACATCCATTCTTAAAGAATCTGTTGATACGTTACCTTTTCCTAGGGTCTATATGATATCAAAATCAAACTCTTGAAGGTACTCCACCCAATGGCACATCCAACGATTTAGATCTTACTGATAGAATATACAAGACAAACTCTTATGATCTGAATAAACTATAAATTTATACCAAAACATATAATGACATCATGCATTTAAAGTAGGCATATGCTTCCATTTATAGGTCATGGGTTAGGTAATTCTTTTCATTTGGTCCAAGTTGGAAAAAACCATATGCCACCACATGGTCATCCTACATCAACACGCATTCAAGGCCTATACTTATAGAATCATAATAGACCATGTATCTCTTTCCAAATTTGGTAATAATAAAATGAGGGGAATTAGGAAACCATCACATAAGCTCTTCAAACGAGATCTAACACTCTAGGATCCAAACAAAATTTACCCATTTCCTGCTACGTGCTATCTTCAAAGAAGAACATCAAGAGATATCTCTAATTAATCACCTATAATATCCGACCAGGAGAAAAATCATGATCTCAAAAACAATATACGTCTACTCCCATGAAATCACTTAACTAATATTCTCAGTGTCGATGAGAACCCCAATCTCTAAGATCACATTAACATGAAACCTCACCTCTAAAAACATGAATGTACACATTGGAAATCACTTATAAAGGAAATGATCTTGATGAGTTCCCAACAAAATCCTCAAATTCCACCTATATACCTCATCATCTTTGGAATAGAGTAGGATCTCATTCAAAAACACCATGAAAAAAGAGTCAAGATACATGTGGAACACTCGGTTTAGAAGATCCATAAAGACTGTAGTACCATTCATGAACCTAAAGGGCACAATCAGATACTCAAAACGGTTGTACCTACATCAAAAGGTTGTTTTGGAATATCTTGCTCTTTAACTCTGACTTGAATCTACCCATATCATTTTTCTATATTGGATAACCACATCTCCTCATAAAACTGATAAAAAAGGTCATACATACTGTGAATGATTATTTATTCTTGATTATACCATTATTCAGCTACCCATAATCGATACACAACCAAAGTGATCCATATGCCTTCATAGAAAATAGTATTTAGGTTTCCCTAGGTGATATTCTAGAGTGAATGAATCCATTTGATTCCAAATCGTCTAGTTATACCTTTAATTCTCTCAAGTCGGTGTGGTCCATACATTATGATAGAAGATATATCGATAGTGTCCCCCATTTCCAAATCAATGGTGACCTCCAAATCACATTCTAGTAGAAAACCTCAAATGTCATATGGAAATACCTCTAGGAACTCATCCACCCTAGAAGTCCTTCCAACCTCTAATCCTCAATCATATTCCTCCAATATCTATATTGAGATCTGAAAAATGATATTTCCTAACACTAAGATCTAAGTTCCATCGCATTCAGACCGAGGATCCAATTCACCTTGGAAATCCTGGGAACTCCTGTTAGGTGAAAAGAAACTACCTCAACACGAATAAAAATTGATGTGTTCCAAAAAATGCACTATCTAGTCCAAATATAGTATCAAATTAGATAGGTCTATTTACTAAATATGAAAATACCATTATACCATGAACCTAGACTTTATGAGTGTATAATACAGAAACTTGAAACTCTATTATCTCTTCTTACTAAGTAGCTTAAAAAAATTCATGACATATGACATAAGCTCTGTCGAAATACTCATAAAACCCATAATATGGGAATAAATAAAAGAGAAATAGGAACCATTATCCAAGAAGGATAAAAGTAAAGATGACACAATTATAATAAAACATGAAACAATTGTAGTCCTTCCACCAGACTCCATTGGATCCTGATCCAAAGAATGAAGATGCCTCACATATAACTATTACTGAGAATGGACATTAACATATGGTTCTACCTTGGGATGAAATTTCCCTAAGAAATATCTATCCCTACCACCACGACCACAAAACTATGAACCCCCTATCATGGAGAGATCAGCTTAGGATGAAATTACCTTGACGGCTTCTAGAGATATACCACACTGGTATGGACGAGTGGATCTGAAAACCACTGTCTGTTCCCCATATGGCCACACTAATATAAAGTTCAAGTTGCATATGAAAACATAAACTACACATATACCACCTTTCCACACTTATTTAACAAGACTAACCAAGTGTCTAAATCAACCAATGATGATAGTTGTAAAGGATGGCAAAAAATACCACCTCCCTTCTTCTCCAGCTTGTCTTGTTTCATCTTCTTATCAATTGAACTACAACTTCCATGTCCCACTACTATCATTTCTCCATGGAAGAAAGACATTACATTATGATAGATATCCACCCAAAATAAAAACAAAAAATATCATCATAAGTCATTAAAATGAACATGAAGGGTTGTGATCACATATCCATTCGCAACCCCATTTTAAAATTTTGAGCTTTAAGCTTCTCATCAGAATCTGCATCATGTGGGAGTTAGACAAACTCTCCAAATATATTGTAATAATCTATCATGGTCTGATTCCCCTAGAAAATATACAAAATCTCTCAGGTATTTGAAAAATCCATGGTTTGGGGAAATACTAATCATTAAATATGACATGTAAATCCTTCCATCACAAATTCCAGTGCTTCCTAGCATAAACTACAGAGTAACACCAACTATGACTAGGAACTTCCAGCAACAACGAAGCACATTTCACTCTGACGGCATCATATTTATCATAAATCTCTAACATTTTTTCAATTTTCACAAGCCACACCTATACTACTTGGGGATCTGTTCTAACTTAGATGGATGAAGGACTATTCTGGATGAAATCCTAAGATTTATCCTTTCCTAGAACTAGTTCAGCTCCCCCAACATGATCATGACAAGATCCCATTCATGACCCTAGGGATGGACTTCTAAAAACATGGATTCCACTAGTATTTGATCAACTAGTGACAAAGAACAATCGCATGATTCTTCCTGTGGTTTCACAGAAAGTCTCTGGGGAAGCATATTACTACATCAAGTCACAACCATAAGCATGAACCATCAAAAAAACATTCTTATTGTTATAAAAAATAAAAAAACTATTTCATAAACTGTTGTTGATAAAAAAACCACATCCATCACAATAACAAAAAAATCACTTCAACCCTGACTGGTGTCCACGTATAGTCTGCAACATGTATGTATCACCTAAAGGAGAAGTCAACCAAGTCCCAAAATCCCATGGAGACTCAAAATCATTCTAAAGGTGTGTTTTCAAGTCATTCCACTCAAAACCATTACCTCAATCTTTTAAAATCCTAAATTCATCCTATACAGGATTCCCAAAATATCATGAACCAAAGAATTGGGGAAAACCTCTTTTGATAGCATTTTTTCACAATCCAATTCAGAGGTCCAACTAGACAAAAACCCAACCAATCCCTTAGCACGGACGGAAATATATTCTAGATCCCCATGGGTTGGAAACTAGTTCATGGTAACAAACAATACACTTTGGGAATGATTTTACACATGATTAACAACCATAAACAGTTCCCAGGGATAAGACATAACACTAAGATAAATATACATACCCAAAATATATACAATATTTCTAGTTAAATATATTAAAACATTAACCAAAAACCCAAATTCATAAATGGGATAGGAACCAACTGAACCAAAACACAAAACCACCATGAAAAAAGAGGGACATCACCCTCAAGGCACCTCCACCAACACCTTCAAGGTAGGAACACTAGAAACTAAAACCACCATCATAACCATGAATCATATTTCATTTACATCGGTCAAACATAACAATGCATACATATAGTAGAGGTTGTGGGTAGGGTGTGATCCAAATCCCAGTAGGATTCTATAAAAAAAAGTTTCCATACCATCACATTTTGAGAGAATTCACCAAGAACGTTTTAATAAATAAATTGATAACATTTTTAATGAAACATTTTAAGGAAGGATTTTTCAAACTATAATGATTTTCAAATTAAAATAATTGCAAGTTCCACAATATATCAATGGTATTCACAACATTATAAGAGAACCATGGGTAATCCAGAAATGTACTGACACTAGTGGGACACTATTAACCTCGTATCTTAGTGAAACATGGTATAACATCCATAACCCACAATTCACTCACACATGAGCCCCTTGATAAGAATCCTTAAAAAGTTATACTTCTATCTAATCATCACCATAATTTATCTAGTGTGGTAGAATAACTCCTTATAGAAGAAACAAGGCCACATACCCCATAATCCAATAAGAATACTATACATATTCTATGAACTTAGATACCAAGGATCCCCTTTATTCTCAATTTTCATTTTTCACATCTCATATATCATCACATTCTCATAAAAACATCATGGATCATGAATACATAAGTTAAAACATCACTTTTCATAATAAAAAACACTTTCAACTTCACTCACATACCAAATATATTTATAAAAATGCACCACTTTCACAATTCATAAAGACTATTTGGAAGCACAACTAGTAATGAACCCATGAAATAAAACCATTTAAATTTGAAAAACCACATTTGAAACCATGTACAACTTAAAACCTTTTGAAAACAAAATTTTACCCACACACATATCCCATGGAACACATTTATGGAACCAAACATGAATACCAAAATCATCTAATAATTTTTAACTATGATACCACCTACCTCAAGCATGGAAACATCTGGAATCTAGTTGAAAACCACAAACACACCACAAAGGAAAACTATAAGGGTGTGATCAAACCATGAACACAAATATTTTAACCAAAAACTAATGATTGAAACCTTTTTTATTTATGAAAATTTCTTGAAATGGAATACCCAAAGAGGGAGAAAGAAGAACCTAGTTATATAGATTAAACTATAATACATTGATATTTTTCGTGTTATTTTTCAAATTAATTTAATCTTTTTGATATTTTACATTTCACAAAACATGAAAGATAATTTATTTTATATGTTTGAATTAAATTATATAGAACATAAAGTTATTTATACACTGCACACATCATAAATTTTAGCTTGTTCAATATGGAACACTAAGGTTATCTTGTGTTACACGCAATAATGACTTTCCTTGATGTCTTGGATAATGTGCAATACCGATATTTAATGAAAATAATATATCATTAAAATGATATTTTTTAATATAGTAATATATAACAGAGACCTTAAATTAGTGGTTATGAATATTATTAACTAATTTATGAAAATATATGGTTTACACAAATATTATATGAATACATTGGTTAATAATTATTTATAAATGATTATGGAAACCTATTGAATGTAAATAGAAATATTATTATTATTATAGTCACAAAGTCATTTAACCCTAATAAATTAAATCAATTATAATTAGTGAGTCATATTAATGTAATATATATGTTATAAATTAAATCGAATGTTTTTATATTCATCCAATAGATTTTATAGACATAACATAATAACAAATCCAATTTTGTGCTTAAACCCCTATATTTTTTATTAAGGTATTTTTACCTCCTTTTAATGGAGAAACCATTTTAAATAAAATTTATGAAAGTTTTATAGATTTAATATGTAAAAATAAACTTCATAATTTGAATTTAAACATAAAAATCAGGTTAGGATATGTTTTTTATTTTCCCATCCAGTTTCACTTTTTAATGAATAGTTAAAAATACCGAATTTTAAATCAGAACTACTTTTTCATATATTTTATTTATAAGGTTAAATTAGATGTTAAAATGGTTTCAAAATTAGTTACATAATATTTATATCAATTAATAAAAACTAGGTAATTAAAAAAAATCACAATGAAATTGGATATAAAAACTAAGCAATCATTTAATAATTTTTTACTTTAAAACACTGCATTGTCGGCCTGATTGGGAGATTAATTTTAAATTAATTTCAACTAATTCAATGTTTAGAATTCGGAAAAAGGGATTCCATATTTGAAATGATAATTATTTCTTATTTCTATTATGTTCATCTTAGTTTTGTATAAAAAAATGTTAGTGAAAATTATTAAAATTGATTTCAATGATTAAGGTGAAATTAACCTAAATTAAGAACTAGACCATAAATTTATGACCCCAAAAGACATATATAATTGTCCAAAACCTATTGTATGTCCATTTTCATCCATTAACCTTCAATTATTATGTTTTTTAAGTTTTCAGGACATTGTTTTGGTAAAAACATGGGTATGACTAACTTTTTTCCAAAAATAACAAGTGAGTCCTTTCCCTTATTTATTAAAGGCCACCGCCTCAACCTCTTCTTCAAACATCTCAAACCAAAAAGGATAAAACAATAAATAACTAATATGGTTCCAAAGAACCCTCCATTCCACCTATAAGCCTTCCATTTTGAAGAAGGAAATCCATGGAATTATTTTGGCATGAACCAAATGGACTTACAGTATTAAGAGGCAATATCTTCTCTCATGCTCCTATATTTTATTTTCCAAAAACACCCCCACCACTTGTTTTATTAAATTATTGTATAACTACACCATTTTAATTCATATAAAAAGAATTTTATATTATAATTTTTTGTTTTAAACATACACACACACCCATATAATGGGTAACAAAATACTATTTATTTGTACTGTGAACTACCGCCTCATGAACCGATGATTGTTGATTTTTTATTTAGTGCCTCTCATGGTAAACATTACGGTGGAATTTTTTTTAAAATATTAAATATTATATTTATTATAAATTAAATCTAATTTATTACTTTTATAAAACATATATTTTTACTTTCCATTAGGTGTAAATATGATAATTTTATGTGAGGAAGTGTGAACTATCACCCCCTCAAAGTGATGTTATTCATCCACACACTACATGGAATGCATTAAGGATGGGTTTAGTCCAATTATATGAAATAAATGATATCATAAAGTTACATTAATAATTATATATAAACCTATATATGCATATATGTCTTTTACTTTCTTTCTTTAAATTAGATAATTAAACATAAATCGCATTCATGTGTACATTAGGCTTACCGTCTCCATCAACTATGTATTCCGTTACATACTTATATATTCATTGGATTAATATAATACATATATAATGAATATATATTGTATTTAAACCATTTTTTACATTATTTAAATCATGATATAAGGATAAGGACCGAAAATATAACAAATTAAGACACATGTGAAAAACAAATCGGATATTACCTAAAGTGAAACATTAACAATAAATTGTTAAGAATTAAGTAATATACATCCATAATAAAATAAAATATTGTATTATAATTAAGAATATTGTTCTTATATATATTTATAATAAATTAATATACATTATACTTATGTTTTCAATGAGTACAATGAGAGTCAAGACACATGGTAAGGGGATTTCATCTCAGCGTTTATTTCCCAGAGATATATGATTTATTCACCACCCATTCCTTTTGTGTAATGTGGGAAAAACCATGTATGGTTTCAATAATTATTATACATATATTTATGGTGATTCAAATATCTATTCTATAAAATTTATTTCATATGGTTTAATTTTTAAAAGTTACCAAATCAGTAAAATAGTTTTTCCTCAATATTCCTTCATTGAGACTCAAGTTTTATTATTCACCTACAATCATATTGAGGTGTATATACTTAAATTTTATATTATAATCATGATTACGAATATTTTAATGATTTTATAAATTTAATTTAATTTCTCTTTCATAAATGAGGAGTATGATCACAAGTTAACTTGTGATAAGAGTTTACTCAAACATTCTCATTGATTTTCAAGATTGTTTATGTTTCTGCTTACTTTGATGAAATATTATAAAAATTATCAAAAGAAATTAATTTTTTTCTTCTAAAATATTTATTCATTCAACATTCATGTATTAGAACCATTTTATATTTTATTTGCTACATAATACAGTCAATAAAGTGTTTTTAAGAAACCCCAACTTTAACTACTCTTAGGTCAGAAATCTATGTTTCATAACAAGGGTTACAAGATATTGTAACATTATCCTATAATATTTAAAAGAACGTTTTATACTTTTTCTTATTTTTCCAATCTCTTAAAATTATTCTCTTGTTCTCTTTTAGATCAAGGCATTTTTCTAAACTTATTATCATGCAAAAGGAATGTATTTTACCATGTATGACATGTACGTATTTACCCCCCATCATTTCATTAATGAATCAGTTAAAATTTTAAAATGTTAATTTTTAAGAAAATTTTTTTAAACGTAACATTCAATGGAAATTGGTTCCAAAGGGTTTTGAAGCTTGTTTTTTATGTTTTGAAGGAAAAAAATTTCAATATTTTATCAAGCCTTATTTAAAAAAATTCACCGTATTGTCAAGGAAATGGTTTTCAAAAAAAATTCAATCTTCATTTGTATTTTTTCAAGTAAAAATGTTTTCAAAACATTTTCAAGATTTTATTATATATTTTTAATGTATTTTCATAGAAAATTATTTTTAAAATGTTTGAAACATATTTTAAATGTTTTCAAGGACAAAGGTTTTAAAAATGTTTTCAAGATTATTTTTATAAGATATAAAGGAAAAGGGATTTAAAAATAATTTACAAGTCTTTTTTATAAGTTTTAAATGGATTTATAATAAAAATTATTTCTAAAATGATTTATGTTTTATAAATTTAATTTCATATAAGAATTGATATTTTCATCAAGAAATGTTTGTAAAATATCCATCCATGTTATTTTCCTTCTAAGATGACATTCATCGATGTTAGTTTGTCCTTCCAAGGAAATGATATAAAGGTAAAATTCATATTATTTATATAAATGGGTTTTTCTTGATGTAGTGGTCTTTATGAAACCAATTCCTCTTTCATGGGTTATTTTTTTTGTGAAATATATTTCTCTTTGATGAGTTACATGCTTTTGAAACCCTATTTTTTTGTGGGTTATGATTATAATAAAATGACTATGAAACATATATATTTTCCATAGGTTAAGATATGATTTCATATTTATGAAACCGAATTAATTTTGTTGTTTATAATATCATTGTATATTATTTTCTGGAACAAGTATGTATGATTTCTTTATAGGATGTGTGAGAATTATATCTCTCTCTAATGCATTTGGTAAAGATTAATATCTAATGATAATGACATGGATGAAATTAGAAATGAACATGGTTCAATATTATAGGTATGGAATGTGAAATGAACTTAGATCAGAATTACAGGGCTGGAATTTGGAGTAAAATAAATTCAGTAATACAAGCCTGGAATGGGGTATTTAATTGGATCATAAAAAGGAATTTTTCCTCGAATATTTCCTTTGCAGTAATCCCTTAATTGCTATATAAACCATTATCATATGCTTATGGGTTTTCCAAAATTCCATGTTTTTTCCTATATTATGATTTCATTTTTTTTACATTATTTTTATTATTATTCATGTCTTTTTAACTATCAAAATTTATTCCATGATTCATGTTTGTGATCATTGATATAGAGTGTATGGTCATCTATTTTATTAATCAGGTTCTCATACCCTTATGCTCCAGACTATGCTTACATCTATCCCTTGTTTACTCGTATTGATAATTTTGGATCACCCATTTTTATGTTTCTATACCCAGGTTATGAAGATATTCATTATGTTTTATGTGTCTAAGAATGGTGTTTGTCATGAAGAACCTTGTTGGAGATAATGTAGCTCATTTATTTATCAGTGTTTGTGTTCCAATTTTCCAAATTCACTAGACTACTATAGTCTTTGGGCATATGTTTTTATATTTTTTTTATTATTATGTAAAAGTAATGTAATGTTATTGCATGAAATGAGTGGGTCGCTATTGTTTGTACTAGATAAAAGGTTCAGTTTACATTAGAAGCTAGGACGTGAAAACCTTTGAGATAACCCTAGGGACATGTCTAAGGATAAGTTTAAGGATAAGAAAAAGAATAGGAAAATCTCTTGGAAATTTGGTAAGGGTTAGAATGAGTGATTTTCCTATCAATACATCCATGTATGGATTCTAATTTTCTATGTTGCTATTAAACAGATGTACCGGGGGTAATAATATTGAAAAGATGATTCGAGCATCCCTCGTGGTAATATGGTATATGAAAACGGGCCATAGAACCCAGTTGGTTTGACACTCTTAGGGGATATTCTTTATAAATTCATAGACTATTCATGAATCATCATGAAGGAATTTAATATAGGATGAATAAGAAAAATATATTATACACCTAAGGTGTCTTAGATTATATTAGTTGGATCCATAATTTTGGATCCCCATTTGTAATTTTTCCTTATTATATAGTATCACGATATGGTAAATGTTTGTGACACTATGATTTTTGGTTTTAGACAATGGAGAGAACTATAAGGAACATACTGAAAATTTATTTATTTAGATGTAGAATGTATGGGAATTATGTGAGTGTATTTCCAAAGAGGAAATCTTCTGAAGAGAATCATGAAACAATAATGGTTATTAGTTATAATTTTGTTTTTAAGGAGACGACAAATTAAATGTGAAAGGTATGTGATACAATTCTATAATTTTTTACATTAAATATAAAAATCTTGATTATATTGAGGTTGAGGGGCATTAAGACACGATTAATGTTTTATATTATAGTAAATAGGTATTATAGAATAATTGGATGAGTCCTAAGTTATGGTTTAAGAATAATTTAGGAGTAATGATGTATTTAATATTTTTAATTCAAATATTATGTTATATGACTCATGAAATATATTATTATTTTCAATATATGTTTTCATTAAGGATTAGAAAGGACATGTTGAATGGTGATGAAGACATAGAAAAATGATTGCATGGAAAGGTGATATTTTTATTAAGGGAAGGTTACCTTAATTAATCCCTAATGATGAGATAATGATGTTGGGTAAAAGATAAGTTGGATATGAATAAGTAAATTGGATTGTATGGATTACCATAAAACTAATTATTGAAAATGTTTTTTATGTCATCAAGAATGAGGTTTAATAATTGTTGGATTTAAAGAATATATACAGTAATCATTAAAGTAAAGACGCATGAATGTTTTACAAAATTCTTTTTGGTAGTTAAGGTTATTATTTTGTTTCGAGATAATATATGATAACGGTATTCACATATTTGGAGTGTGAAAAAAAAAGTTGTACTTTTTGGAATATGGCAGATCAATGTTAATCCAGTTTCATAAAATTATTTCTAAAGAACTGAATTTTCATCTTTCAGAAGTGTTATAGGGTTAAGAATATATGGGATGTTTAAGTTAAAAACATAATGAATTTTAATAGAATAAAGTATCGTCTCACCACATAAGGATTTAATCATATTCTATAAAAAGTTATCAAAAAATGGTGTTACTGATAACCTATTATAGATGGGATAGAATATCATGGATCTCATGATCTATTAGTGCTTCGATAATGAAAAATTCACCTTCTTTTTTAGAGAAAGAGGTGATGTGGATCAATGAACAACTAAGGGTGGTGTGTCCTGAAAACATAAAAGTATATATTTTAATGAAAATTCATTAAATTTATAAAAAAGGATCATGAAACAAATAATTTTATCCTAGTAACCCTATTTCTAATGAATTAGATGGTCCCTTAGTTCCTTAGAGATTAATGGCTTTATGATTTTTAACTATCTCATAAACTTGTTCACTATCACACTATGTTAGAACATTATGGTTAAATCTCCCTTCCATGTCTATATTTTCGCCTTCCACATATTTTCTCCCATGTTTAATCCCAATTATATGTTACTTTGGGTATCAATTATGTTTCCAAAATTACTTTTTGAAAGGAATATTTAGTATTCATATATATGATATGGGATTCTACGAAAATAATTGTAAAGTATTACACCATTAATAAAATATTTTAATTTCATGGGAGAAATTCTATTTAAGGTGGTAGAATGTAACACCCCTATATTTTGTGAATTATTATTTTTAAAATAATTTAATCTTTTTGATATTTTATATTTCATATAACAAAGAAAATAGTTTATTATATATTGTTGGATTATATTATACACAACAAAAAGTTAATCATAAACCACTTGTAACATTAATTTTATCTTGATCAACATTGAACATAGAGGTTATCTTGTGTTACACGCAACAATTACTTTCTTCGATGGCTTGCATAACACGCAAGACAGAGAATTACCAAACCCTATTATATCTTTAGAAAGTTATTTTTTAATATAATAATATAAAACCTATACATTAAATTATAATTTATTAATTTTATTAAATAATTTATGAAAATATATGGTTTAAAGAAATAGAATATGAATTTATAGGTTAAAAATTAATTATAACTGAATATGAAAACCAATTGAATGTAAAGGGAAATATTATTCTTATTATGTCCATAAAGTTGTTTTACGCTAATATATTAAATTATTTATAATAAATCAATGATATTAATGTAATATATAAGTTATATATTCATTAAAATATTATTAAAGTTCATACAATATATATTATAGACATAAGATAAGAACAAACCCAATTTTATGCTTTTACCCCGATATTTTTTATAAAAGGTATTTTTACCATATTTTAATGTTGAACCAATTTTTAATATTGTTTTGTTTACATTTTTATAAATTTAATATTGAAAAATAAACATTATATTTGGAATAAAATCATAAAAATTATGTTATCATATATTTTTGGTGTATTTATTCAAGGTTTAATTTTTTTAATCAATAGTTAAAAAACTAGATTTTAATTTAAAACTACATTTTCATCTAATTTATTAATATTGTTAAATTATAATTTA
Organism: Viscum album; assembly: GCA_963277665.1. Lineage (NCBI taxonomy): Eukaryota > Viridiplantae > Streptophyta > Magnoliopsida > Santalales > Viscaceae > Viscum > Viscum album. The sequence continues at coordinate 1,210,804,165 of OY728131.1, read as the reverse complement.
ATTTTTTTAATGAATAATTATAAAATATATTTATAAATTAATCCAATTTAGGTAATTAAAACCAATTTAAATTTAAAATTGTATAAAATAACATAGAAAACATTATATCATTTTTACTCAAAAACCCATATTGTTGACCCGAATGTGGGATTAATTTCAAATTTATTTATTCCACTGATGTGATTAGAATTTATAAAAATTGATTCCCTATTTAGAATAAAAATAATTTATAATTTATAATAAGGTCAACTTAGTTTTTGACCGAAAATATTAGGGAAAGTAATTAAAATTAATTATATCAATTAAGGTAAAATAAAGTTTAATTATGGAATAAAACATTAATTTAAGACCCAGAACGAATAATAAACTTTTAAAACACAAAATATTTAGAATTTATTCATAAATTAACATACAATTATTTTTTTATTTGGTATGAATTTTGTTAAGTAAAAATGTGGGTACACATAACTTGTTTTAAAAACTGACAAGTGAGTCCTTTCCCTTCCGTATAAAAGGCCACCACCTCTCCCTCTTCTTCAAACATATAAAACGACATAAATTGGGTAAATTTATAGTCAATAAACCTAAAAAAATTACTCTCTTACTCTTATAATAGTTCTCTTGGGTATAAGGTTATCCATGGAAGCCTGTCACAACCCAAAAAGAGTTTCCTGATAAAGAGTTAACGTATTTTCTCAAGCCACTTTCATTTATTTTCATTCTCCACTACCTCCAATCTATTTATTGAATTATTTTATAACAAAATAAGTATAAAAAAATAATATTTTGTTTTTATTCTAATGGTTCAACCTATACAACTACACACCTCTATATAATTGATAATGAACATACAATTTATGTGTTAGACGAACTACCGCCTCTCGAGATGATGATTGTTCATTTTTCATTTACTACCTCTCACGGGGGATATTATGATGGAAACATAGTTTATATATATTATATTTGTTATATATTTATGGTTATTTATTCCTTTTATAACACATATCTTTTTTACATTCCTTTCGGTGTAAATACGATAATTTTATATGGGGAAGTGTGGACAACTACCCCCTCAAGGCGATGTGGTTCGTTCACACACTACATGAAATGTATAAATGATGGTTTTATTAAACTTATATTATATATATGAAATCATAAATCATATTTAAAAATGATATATATACATATATATACAAATATATCTTTTAAATTTATTCTTTCAACACGATAATTAAACAGAGATAACATTTATGTGTACGTATCGCTTACCATCCCTGTGAACGGTGTATTTTGATTCATTATTATATATTAAATGGATTATTATAAAAAAAATATAATGAATATAAATTATATTTAAATCATGTTTCACAATATGGAAATATTTATATATGTATAACGATCAAAGATATAACAAATTAAGACAAATGAAAAAAACAAAGAAGATAATACCTGAAGTGAAACCTTCACATACAATTTTTAACAAGTGGGTAATATAAAAACATAGTCAAACCAAATATGGAATTATAAGAAATAATTTGATTCATTGATAGATTTATACTTACTATATATTTATTATAAAGAAGGTTTGAATGAGTATGATGAGATTCAAGAAACAAGGTTAGGGGATATCATCTCACTGTTTATTTTCATGAGATGTATGATTTATTCACCACCCATTTCTTTTATGCGAGGGGTATAATGACCATTTATATACAAAATTATTATTAAAATTAAATTTATGGTTATTTATATATACATTATATGATATTTATTTCATGGGGTATATGTTTTAATGATTACCAAATTAGTCCAATAGTTTTGTTTCAATTTTCCATCTTTGAGAATAATGATTTGTTATGTCGCCAAATTCATTTTGATGTATAAATAATTATATATTATATATTATATCAGGAATATAAATATTTTCATGGTATTATACGATTAATATTATTTCTGTTTCTTGAATGTAGAGTATGATCCCATGTTACTAATTGATAAGATTTTATGGAAACAATCTCATCACTTTTCAAGATTGTTTATGCTTATACTTCCAATAATGAGATCTTGTAAAACATATGTAAATACAATCATAAAATTTATTATTCTCTCATTATTCATGATGTGTTTATGTATTTCTAACTTTTCTATACTCATTGCTATATAATATAATTAATAATTTATTTTAAAGAAAGGTGGACTTTACCCTCTCTTCGGTTGGAAATATATGTTTTCTAAAAAGGGTTCTAAGAATATTGTACCATTGTATTATTATCATTACAATAAATATTAAACTTTTTTCATTTTACCAATAAAATAAAATTAATATTCTTTTGAATTTCTGAAAAATTATTTTCTCTAACCATTTTACCTACCAAAAAAGAATGTTCTTTTTACCTCATATGGCATGTAATAATTTACCCGCCATCATTTTTTGATGAATCCATGGTATTTTAATAAGTTTAATTTTTAAGAAAATGTTTTTTATATGTATTTTATCAAGGAAAACTATTTTCAAAATTTTTTAAAGATTATATTCTATGTTTTCAAGGATAACATTTTTCAAAAAAAATCAAGAATTTTTTATAAGTTTACAGAGTATTTTCCAAGAAATGGGTTTCAAAACTATTTGAAGATTCATTCATATGAATTAAAGAAGAATGGTTTTCAAACTATTTTCATGCTTTATTTAGATTTTTCCAAAAAAATTTCAAAGAAAAATTGGTTTAAATTGTTTTGAATTTTATTTTATATCTTTTTAAGGAAAAATATTTTCAAAATGATTTCAAGCTTATTTTATTATGTTTTAAAGGGGAAAATATTTTAAAAATTATTTTCAATCATTGTTTCTATGTATTCAATATATTTCTCAATAAAATAGTTTTCAAAAAATGGTAAGTTTTAAAACCACTTTTTTAATGACGAAAATATATTTCCACAAGAAATGATTTCAAATTTTCCTTTTATGTTATTTTCATTCTAAGATTACAACTATCGATGTTACTAAACCCTTTATAGGAAATGATATAAAAGTTACATTCCTATTAATTCTATAAAGGTTTTATGATTTATGACATGGTCTTTATAAAATCTTTTTCTCTTTCACTGGTTATATGTTTATGAAATCTATTTCTCTATCATAGGTTATATGGTTTTGAAGCTATCTTATTTTCAAGAGTGATGGTTAGGATGAAATTATTATGAAACATGTATTTTTTTCAATAGGTTAAGGTAGGATTACATTTTTAGGATACCCATTACATTTCTTGGGTTATGATATGATTATTTATGATTTTTTGGAACATGTATGTATAGTTTAATTCTGAGATAGGTGGGAACTATATCTCCCCCAAATGCATTGGTGAAAATATTTATATCACATGAGATAAACATGGATATAATGATAAATGAACATAATACAATATTAAATGGAGGGAATGATAAATACACTCAGTTTAATATTATAGTGCTCGAATAAGGAGTGAACTTGTTTATGTAATATAGGGTGGAACAAGGTGTAAACCTAGTTTAGTAAAGTACTTCATCCACTAATATGGCCTTGACAGTAATGCCTCGACTACTATGTAAATCATTATTATATTGTTATGTGTTTTCCAAAATTCTGTGTTTTATTCATATGTTATGATTTCATGAATTATGTTATTGATTTCTATTTGATCTTTTTCTTATGAATTGCCAGGATTTATTCCATTATTCATGTATAATATATTTTACTTTTTAGGGTATAATATTATATTTTAATCATCATGTTCTCTTACCCTTATTCTAATAATTATCCTTATATATCTCCCTTTTTTACCATTACTGGGAATTTGAGCTTACCTCTTTTTATTTTCTCTTCCCTAGGTTATGAAGATATGTTTTATGTTGGATGTGTATATGAAGGTTCCTAGTTAATAAGAACCTAGCAGAAGATAATTTAGCTCAATTATGTATCATTGTTTATATTCCCATGTTTCTAAAGGAACTAGAATAGTATGGTCTTTGGCCATCTATTTGTATAATTTTTCATGTATTCTGCACTTCTTATGTAATTTTAACCTATGAAAAATGGGTTTTGTTTTAGAAACCAAGGTATAAGGGACATAAATGTTGATATATTAAATAATCCACTCCAAAACCACCTAAAATAGAGTTCTATGGGAGAAAGTAATCGATGGAGAGGTTTCTATAGATGTACAACATGAGTAGGTGGAGAAATTAGCGAAAAGAGGGTTAAATCAGGGGTGGGAAAAAATTCCAATTTTTAGTGATCTATATTGGACATATGGTTCACTGTCATTGTTTTACAAACTATGTGTAAATAGGGTTTTCTCCTTTATTCAAGAAGAAATAAGATGAATAGTTTCTTTGGTGAGGGTGAATGCAAGTGTGGCTTACATTATAGCCTAGACATTGTCATTATCCAAGGTAAACAATTTTCCTCAGTTAGTGCATAGATTCCAATAATTTTTTGGAAACCGTGTGCCACCAGTTGTATGATAAAAATAATAATATTTTCTCTAAAAAAACTTAGGGAAACCCAGTGATATAAATATGATAAGAAATAAAAAAAGTGTACCTAGATATAATATCATGGATTTGATAGAACTGATATTTTACTGTCTTTGATATTAGATACCTAAGAAACTATTATTATAATACTTTAAAACATTAATCTATAATCAAAACATATCAAAATACATTCTATAAATCACACCAGTAATAATAATATTCATATACTGGGTAATGGAATCACCAGAATGAGGTGAAATAAAATAATAATTAAGAGATAAACTAATGAATATGCCATTAAAATGTTATATCAAAATCACATTGAAAAGCATCATAGAATGATAAATATCTAATTGAAAATAACATGGAAAAATAATTTCATCCCATAAATATAGATAAAATTACATGAAATCATAGATGATAAAAAATGTACCACATAATATGAGTGTGATCTTATATACATGAGGCATTAAACATAATCCAATGAGAATCAATATGTACCTTAACATAAAAACTAAGTGTTAAAAATAAATAATATATTCTACCATTGGGGACATATCTTTTTGAAATTATGTTCATAATAAAATAATTTTTATCATATCTAAACACACATATATATCCTCATTGTCTTTCCAAGAAAATAAAACCACACTTATAATCATTCATAATACTTTTGAGAGTAACATCCACACATATACTCTTGAAAAATCATTCTGATACAATATAACTAAAAATATACTCACACAAATATTTTTATAATATCATACCACAATTACAGTGATGAAACTTATATGTGAGTATAAGGAAATTTACTTACTCTCAAGAACAATGATTTTTAGAATATCCTACCATTGTTATTATCAAAACAAAAAATAATCATAATTGTTGACTATACTTATACTAATGAAGGATAAATTATCTCATGAGAATAAAATACACAAAAAAATTAATATAGGTGGTTATAAGGCTCTAACCATCATACTAATGACTATAAATTCACATGTGGTTCACTAGAACATGAAGACAATCATTATCCAAACAACACTAAATTAACAAGTGGAAAATGGATGGGTTTCATGAAAATCAATCATAAAAAATTCTATATGACATCTAGATAATGAATATGGATTATGGTTAGAATATATCCCAAATATAATAGAGGTAGCATTAAATATGTTGAAATTAATGAACAAACCTTTTAAAGATCAATAGATAAATCAAATTAAAATTAATAGGAAATGCTTATATTATATTTACACTAATTACGAATGAAATTTATTTCAAAATAAATTTTAATTAAATGAATGAAATATTGATTCATGGGAAAGGTAGTAATGATGATTAAGTGTGTTCAAATTGATAAATGTCAAAACATGATTTTAGAACACATGTTTAGAATTATTTTAAATAATGAGTTTACTCATCAAATTCAAAAGTTATTTTCAAAATGGTGAATGAAAAGGTTTTGAATAAATAATTTTTTAAATATTTGTTAGAAATTAATACTTGATATGACATAAATATTATCCAATTGAAATGTTTAATTCAAGATAAAACATAAAACCACGAAAGAAGACCCATTTTATTTATTAAAATTTTATTTTTGAACACTTGCATCATATAAGGCATAATAAAACATCCAGTATAAAAATTGTAAAGAAAAATGTGAATGTTAAATGAAACAAGAAATAATTTTAATTCTATATAAGGATTGTAATATTGGAGTTAGAATAAAATATATACCTATAATAAACATGAAATATTTATTATGATAGGAATTATACATAAAAATGCTATATTTTTATGATAGATAAACTCTATACGGAATAATCTTTTAATTTAAATTTCATTTTAAATTTATATAAATATAATGGAAAATATAATAAAATATAATAGAGATAGAAACCAAGAATAATTAAGTATATCACGATGAAACATTATAACTCTAAAAAATATTTTATTTCATCAAAATCCATCACCAATTTCGTAATTCATGATATAAAAAACATATATAAAGAGTGGTTAGTTTTGTAAATGTATATACATAGAAAATATGTTATAATAAAACCTAATACAACCTATCATAAAAAATTTACCAAAAAAAAAATAATGAAGTCCATGGTGAAAAACATTATCTCACCAAAAGGCCACTGAGTTACTAACCACTCATACAAATTTTATAGCATTTCATTAACAATATATTCAAAGAGAAAACAATAAATAAAAATTAAGTATGATTCATATAAATATGATGAAAATTATAAGAAGAAAGGGATATATTTATAAAACTATCATGAACTAGCTTTTTTCACAAGTTATCGAGTTCCTAAGAAATCCATTTACCTGAACCGTGATTTTTTTATAATCTAGATCATCGGTGATTTGGTTGTCATCTTCATCTATTTTTTAAAAAAAGATATAAAATAAATCAGTTTTATATTTCAATTTATTATAAAATAATATTAAACCCTTAAAATAGATATTTAGGTTTCTCAAATTGAAACATTATTCAAACAATGAATTTATGGTTACATTTGAAGTGTCATAATTCATTTATATTCATCCTATGAAAATAAATAGGAATTATATATATATATCCATTATTCATTCCCTCAAAAGGCCCTGAGTTGTATACCCAAAACACTCTCATTAATTTTTCTCAATAGTATAGTGAGTTAACCATTGGGTAGTAGGACTCATTAGTCCTTTTTGATATAAAGTAATTTTATTTTTATTTATCATCAAAACACCTAATTTACATATTATAGATTAATACAATTTTTTTGAATGAATTTTTTTTATTTTCAATATTTTATATTATCAAATTTTTAATATGAAAATGGAGAACGATGATATTTTTTTAACAGCTATTTTAATTAATATTTTAATGTTTTATTTTTCCAACAAATCATATTATTACATGTTTTAAAAATTTATATTGTATTATTATTTATATTTAAAAACCTTGATTTTAATGGTAATTATATTTTAATATATATATTTATGTATTTAAAGATGATAAATTATATAATTTTTTGTGAAACATTTTCATTAATTTATAAAAATTTCATTCATAATAGTACATACAATTATCATATTTAAATGATCTTGACATTTCATTTATTTTAATACGGGATTTTTATTTAATTTGAAAAGGTTTATTATAATGTCATTTAAATGTATGTATTATTTTTATAAATTTTTATTTCTCCTATGGATTAAGGAAAAGTGAATTATATATGCTTATAAGTCATAAAATTACTTTATTCATTGAAAATAATTCAATTGTAATTTTAATTTATTTTAAAGGGTTGTGAATGAGAAAGGTATACTTTCTAATAATATTTTCGTAAGATTTGGAATGTTGTATTAAATGAGATGATGGGGAATGTGGAGTGAACCCATCACCTCAATGGGACATTATTCTATAAGAGATACTTCTAGTGGACATATTTTTTCATACGATCCACCCAGTATATTTTTAATCAATATAATTTTTATCAAGTTTAATTTATTTGGAATGATAAATCCATGATTTTTTAAGAGATTGTTTTTAAATGGGTTGAGAAATGAATAAAATTTTAAATGTTTTGAAAAGTATTTCCAAATGATTTTTTAACATTCTATTTTTCAAATTTTTAGAGAATTATAAATTGCATAAAATATTTTACATTTGATATAAAATGATTTCAAAAGGTATTATTGAGTTATTTCAACAATATTTTATATCTATTTTTAAAACACCTTACAGGGAAATTTTTGTGCACACCCCACACATTATAATGTTTTTAAATGTATTTTAAAGTATCTTAGAAGGATGAATCAACTTAAAGAGTTATCATAATATAATCAAATTAGTTATTCATTTTTTTGTAAAACATTAATATCATGTTCGGTATTTTAAAATTTTCTCTAAAACATAGATAAAAATGTTCCTTAGGTGTATGACGTATTCATAATATTCATATTATATATAAATTTTAATGGATATAAATGGAACACATGTTTTAACATTGAATCTATATCTATTTTTTTTGGCTGATGTAGTGGTAATATAGGAAAAAATGTCATCTAAACCATTGAAACTCTAATATATGATCATTGGGAGAAGCATGATCCTCCGCTCAAGGTTTTCATGAAGTATTTAACTTGAATAAGTTAAAAAAATCAATATTATTAAAATTTAATTCTAAAAAATGAAGAGAAGGGAAATCAAGAATTAGAAATGGAGTTTGATTTCAGGGGTGCTTCATTTTGTATGGGGAGGCTGATCATAGATGATTTGAAACAATGTATGGATGTTCAACCAAAATAGGGATTCAATAAGAGATAAAGGATCGATTGAATATGAGGGATCAACATTAACTGAATGGAGTTTACTTACAAATTTAGTATTAGTGATGGGATAGAACACTATAGAGGTACTCATACACTAAAATGTATTTGAACATTGTTTGGAGAACTTTATTTTTGGATATTCATAAGAGATACCTGGGTATCTTCCTTCTCTTGATATTTTATTTTGAAGAATATTATAGGTATGAATTTTTGTTTAAGGTGTCTAAATTTCTTGAAAATTATCTTTCTATGATCATTTTTACTATGTTCATTATCTTATTTTCTAGTTTTTTATTCATATATTATACCATTAACATATTTTATATTTATCAAAAAAAAATTATCATTGTTTTTATTTAATTGAAATCATTTTGTTCATCCATTGACATTGATTTTCAGTCAGGTTTGCCTCATTTTGACGATTATTTAGGATGCAGATCAAAAAATCATAATAAAAAAGGGTAAAATAATTAAAAATAACTAACATAGTAAAACAAAAATCACACCTATAAGAAACAATTAATATATTTCTAAACCTTTGGGAATATTCTTTCTCCCCGTGTTTGAGCTTTATCTACAAGATATCTATTGGACCATGTGTTTTGATGAAATCAAAAATCACTATATTTGGTTTTTTCATCATCTATTCTATGAGGAAAATGATATAAAATAAATATTTATTTTATGTAAATTAATTATAAAATAATATTAAAGAACATTCATAGTCACATTATATTTCAAATCATTCCACTTTTTTGAAATAATAAATTTATGGTATGTTATCGAGTGCCACACTGCATTTATGTGTTTCCTATTTAAATACACAAAACTACTATATATATACTCGTCATTTATTCCATCAAAAAGACCGACCTAAATACCCTAAACACTATATTTCATTTTACAAAAACTTATAGTGAGTTCAACCATTTGAATGCAGGTTACCTTATTTATTTTTGAGGTAATATATTTTATTTTGTTTTTTGTTTTCAAAAACATATATTTTACAGATTTAAACGTATTGAAATTTTGTAGAGTGGATTTTTATTTTCAATCTTTTATATTTTAAATAATCTAATATAGAAAAGGGAAATGTTTATTTGTTTAATAAATCATTATTTTTCCCAAATTATTATAGGGGTTTATTTTTAATAACATATATGATTCTATGTTTTAAAATTCAATTTTATTATTATATTAGTTATTAAAATAATAATTTTAATTGGAATTATATTTTATTAAAAAATATATATAATTTATAATGATAAACTAATTAATTTTTTATAAAAAATTTCTTTAATTTCTATAAATTATATTTATAAAACTAGATATGGGAATCATATATAATTATTGTTGATATTTATTTCATTTTAATAGTATATTTTAAATTAATTTCAACATTTTAGAATTGTTTATTTTAATTATGAGAAATTATTTTGGAAATATATATTTCTCCTCTCATTTTTATTGAATGTTATTTATCAAATATTTCATGTTATAAAAATATTTTTAACATAAGAAATAATTGATTCATATTTTGAAGAGGTTGTAATTGGTTATTAATGAGAAAGGTAGATCTTCAAAAAATGTTCTCTTAAAACTTATCACTTGGGTATCAACTAAGACGATTAGAATTTGGGAGTGGACTCATGACCTAAATGAAAAATTTTGGACTTGTGCTACTTATAATTTACATATGTTTTTTATAATATCCATTAAGTCTAATTTTAATCCATAAAATAATTGTTATTTTCAAATGATTCTTTGAGAAAAAAATCAATGTTTTTATCAATTTTTATTTCACAATGGGTTTCTAAAATTATAATAATATTAATGTTTTGGAAATTATTTCTCTCAAAAAATTCTTGAAAACCCTGTATTATAATTTTTAGAGGACTATAAATTATATAAATTTTTTTATTTTTGATATAAAATGTTTTTTAAAGGATTTTTAATGTATACAAAATTATTTTATCCATTTTTCAAAACCCCTTGCTCAATTTTTTTTCTCACCAAACATTTTCAAATAATTTTATCATGAATATTATAAATTCTATGATGGATTTATTCCTTTCAGAAGTTAGTGTAATATAATACAATTTGTTATTTTATAATTATTTCTGTAAACTCAGACATTATGTAATAGATTTACATAATTTTAGAAAAACCAAAACACATCCTCTGTTGTTTAATTATCTAGGTATATTATATTGGATTTTTAATTAAAAAATAAACATTAAATATGATATAGTACTGAATCGTGATGTATGGGTTTGGCCTATCACATTTTTCCAATATTTAATCTTATCCCTAGTGTTCTCAATAATTGTTTGTCATTATAATAATTAAAAATAAATAAAATATTCTAAAATTTTTATTAAAGCATTCTATAATACCAAATTAAGTTCACCATACCCACACTCATAGGTTTAGTTTTAAAAATAATATGATAAACATCATATTTGATACCATGGGAGATGATACAAACTAAACATATATTTATTTAACTTCATTTTGTAAGCTAAAAATCACATCTAACAATAGACACACTATCCCATTAACTAATTTTTTAGTGTCCTTGAGGATTAGATACATAATAAAATTATTTTATTATAGTTAGTAAAATTTATCTATAACAGAACTCTATTATACTTTGTTTTAGACATTAAATAAGTTATAGACATATTCACAATATTCATAATGTAAAACTAATAAATGTGATATATTTAATGTCCAGTAAGGAAAAAATTATCAACATTTCATCAATGGGTTGTTTTTTTAGAAATATTAGAAAACATGGAAATGGGAGAAATAACATACTAAGTAGAATATTTAATTATGATATTTTTCCATAAGACACTATTGAAGGACATTCAATCCCAAATGAAAAAAATTACCCCAACATAAGATTGTGAGATAATATACATTACACAATAAACGTCATCCATTGGGAATAATAATAGTTGATAATATGTAAATGTGGTTTACACAATATCACAAGGTATTATAGAATTAATGTGACAAAAATTTGAAATTATATTCTTGAAAAATTATTATGAGGATATTTAACTATTCTTATGCTCATAATATTTATTTTTTATTATGGATCACTAAATTTATACTCATACACAATCCTTTTTATAATTTTTTTGATAATCGTATACTATCTTGAAATAATTAAGAGCATATCAAAAATCACATTACTCATGAATAATACTTTCGAGCAGTGTTGGACACACTTTTACCCACCCATAAACATTGTGAGAAATTTTTACTATAATTATATTCATTCTCAATCCTTATAATCATTGTTGACAGAACAAATAATCACATAAAATCCAAGTGAGCAATGTAATCCACAGCCATAATCTTGCACAAATTCATTATCTCTCTAGTATAACGTACATAACCATTCCATATGGGGTTATATAGTTCCCCTACTTTAAAAATAACAATCATATATATATATATATCTGTGTGTGTGTGTGTGTGTGTTTTATTATAACATAAAAACATTCATACACTAATGATAACATAATTAACCCCTAGAATTGAGAAAGAATTCATGAAAATCAAAAATAGAACCCTCCAAAAAATTTCTAAAAGAAAGAAGATGAATAATGATTTTAAAATATCCCTAGTTTAAGTTGAGGATCATTAATAATATTTAAGTAGATTAAATAAATTAACAATCAATATATAAATAACTATAAAAATAAGTGATAATTCCACTTTAGTTTTTAAAATAAATAAAAATTAAATTGAATAGGAATTTTTTTCAAAACATATAAAGGCTGATTATTTGAGAATAATGGTCATATTTATGAATCATATTTTTCATATTAAAAACCATAAAAATGGATTTCAAATAAAATACAACATTATCACAAAAAATAAGAAATTACAAAACACTTTAATGAAGTCAAATTTAAATAGGTTGAGTAAAAAAATATTAATACATTAAATATTAAAAAAATTCATCACCTGATCATTAAAAATAAATAATTGTAATATATAAAAAATATAAAGTCTAGGATAATTTTTTTATTAATTTTAGAAAACTATTTTACTATTTTAAAATGCCATTACTAAAAATTACATAATAAAAGGGATCATCAAGCAACCATTACAAAATAGATGATGTGGAATAAGTATTTAACAATAATTAAATTATTATTGGGTTTCCAAATAAGGAGGATAATATCAGTGATAATTGAACATTGATATTGAAAACTAGGTATATTATAGAGGATACGAATTATACTTAATAATTATAACTATTTTTGGAAAGATACTTCTTATGGAATGATATTTGAATTAAAATTTAATTTTACCCAATGAGAAATAGAATGAAACATATAATAAAATCCTTATACTGATGAAAACAATTAAGTTTAAAAAATCATGATTAATCATTATAACTCAATTAAAGGGGTTTGAATTAACAAAATAAACTACATACGCCATAATTTGTTATGTTAGAAAGACCTAAAAAGGGTTTGGGTGAAAAAATGTAAATCACTAGAAAAAAGGTTGTAAAAAATATGAATAAAATCATAAGGAATAAATTATAAAATATTATATAACTATTTCAAGAGAAACCACAATTCAACTCAATGAAAGTGTATAGATTTGAGAAACATGTTTACAGCTTTTATACCATTTGATTCAAAATATTTTGAATGTGAAAATGTAAAATTAAAATTAAAATAGGTTGAAAAATTAGAAAATAATATATAATACTTATAATATGTGGACTATATATAATATAAAGAGAAATCTATGCATAATATAAAAAGTATCAATGAATTTACATTTACAATGAAACCCTTACCTCAACTCTCAACGACCATTAATGTTCATTAAAATAAATTATAATACCAATAAATATCATAATAAATTCTTTTAGTGACATAATTATTTATATTAAATTATATACCCCTTAATTATATTCATTAATTACACATTTATTAGTTAGTAATTTTTTTCAATTATTGGATGTTAGTGACTTATATTCATTCACATAGGATTTAAAATGAATATGTGGTTTCCTATTAATTATTGAAAATTTAATCTTTCATATATTATTCATGGTACTAGAAAATATGTTTTATTATGATTTATAGTGATTTTATTCCTTCAATAATAATTTTATTCATGTTCGTGATGATTGAAATTAATGCCTTGTATGTCTTGGTAATTTAGTATGGAATAATTATTTTATTTTTCTAACATGTGAGGTATTAATATGACCCTTATTGAATGAAAAAAAAAATATTTTCATATTAATATATTATTTAATCATTAATTTCATTCTTATGACAATCTTTGTATGGTGGTTAGGAAAAATGGATTGCATCATTCTATGGTGGTGGTAGTCTATACTTAAAGATAGACAATACCACTATTTTACATATAAAATGATAAGGGTAGGAAAATGTTTATAATTAAATTATAATTAATTATTATATAAATATAATTTAAATCCATTAAATTATCATATTAAATAATCCACGTAAGGTGGTTATAGAATATTAAATACATCATACATCAAGATTGTTGTCCATGGACATGAATACTGACATTTTCATATTTTTATTGAAAAATGTTGAAATCTTATAGTTTATTATTTCATAAAAAAAGTATCTGTATATATATAATACTAATTTCAAATTTATTTATTTTGTACGATTGGTATGGAAGATAAATATATATATATGGAATAAATTAGTTAGTTATTAGTATCAATGTTTTAAATTCATTCTTTTCAAGTATATAATAGAATTGTAAGACATAGGAAATTGTCTAGTAATTAGAGGATTATGAATGTGGATGAGTATAATAGAGGATATAATATATGATAAGTTTCTTTGGAACTAAATTGTTTTATTTGGATTTTAAGTGGTGGCACACTTCCAATTTATATTGTGGGAATAACATTTTTGTATGTTTGACCTTTTATTGTAAATGAAACACTCATTTCACAAATAAATTGGTTACCAAAGTGAAAAATAATGGGGAAGATGTATAGTTTATCCAATCCACACCTTTGAAACTAATTTTAACGAATGTTTCACTGTGTTATTATTCATTTACAGTAAAATATTACACATTAATCACTTTCAGTTTTTTACTATTGTTACTAGTTTAAGGAATGTAATTTCTTTTTTATACATTGAATTAAAATTCCCCTTAATTAATATTTGGCTTCATCTAATTCCATATATAAAATATATTCTGTTAAATAAAAAATCAATCAATGAGTAAACAAATTAAAATTATCACACATAATGTGTAACAAACATTTTATAAAGAATGAGTAATAATAAGAATACAAATTATGTTTAAGACTACATTTTCAATTTTGTTGACGTTAATGAAATTAATTTAATTATTGATATCAAATAAATATATTTTTTGATTTTTAATAAATCAAAAACAAAATTACACTATCTAGAGACATAACTAAATATAATAGATAAAAACTATATATATTTTTAAAAATTAATATTACTTAATTTCCAAAATGATAAAAATTGGTTATGAAAATTAAATATTGTATTTTTAAATGGATTAATTTACATCTAAAATACATTTTTTCATAGGGAAATTATTTTATAGTTTTTAATTTTTATAGTTAGTATATTATAATATCATTAATATCATTGTAAAGGTATGAACTATATTTTACACTTTTAAATAAAAAATAAAATATTTCATAACAATTCTAATAATTCAGCCTAATATAATCTTGAAATTATGAATTGTAGAAAGTTTTCCATTTATTCATACTAAAATTATAATATTTATAAATTTATCTTTTAAAAAATAAAAAAAATAAAAATTATTTTTATAGAATAACAAAATTTTAAATATGATATTTTATTAAATTTATTCCAAATCAATTGATAACTAAAATACGGTATGTATTTTAGTTTCAAATATTCCATCATATTTAAATTCCATTTTAAATGAAATAAATTTAAATTATTAGGTATAACACAAATCAACATAAAAATAGTTATTTAAAAAATATTCATTTTGAGGTATGTAAATTTTAGGCACATTTAATAAAATATTAATATTATAAAAATAAAATTTAATCAATTAAAAGTTTTTAAAATAAATAAATATTAATTAAAAACTATATACATAATTTAAATAAATATATATATATATATATTTAATAGATAGTTTTATTATATATTTATTTACTTCATGAATTAGACTTATAACAATTTTATTATTAATGATTCATATTATGTTAAATTATTTTTAATTTGGTATGTAATGATTTTTTTAGATTATTGTTTCATACATTAAAAGGTATTGAAATAAAATTTAAATTATGATAAATTATTATAGAAATCCAATGGGCTTAATCTATAAAACCAATAAACAACTTTTGGAATGAGTTATAACCCAACACTGAAGCATTTGATAATGACCTGCATCCTAAAAATGGAGAATGGTATTAAAAGGGAAATGAATAAACACAAAAGAAGATTAAGATTATAATAATGAAAAAATAAGAATAGGGTCAGATAGGAAAGGTTTAGCTAGTTGATGTCGACATCTAGAGAAAAAAACATGTTCTCGTGAATTGGATATGTCCTTTTATTCCAGTTATTAATGGTTTTATAGATCATTTACTTCCACCATAAGTGGAACACGCTCTGGATTAAATTGGACTCTGAAAATGTTGTTGATTTTGGAAGTCAATAATGAGGAGTGTCCCCTAGAGGCTCTAACCTTAATGGTTTGACTGCATGAATCAGGTTAATCAACTCAACTTGCTTGTTTCACGTGCATAAAGAGAATCTAATAAAGTTGTGGATGCTTTGTCAAATCAGAAGGTTATAGAAGCTAGCACAATATAGATGTTTAGGTTAGTGTATTAAAATCTCACATTAGTAAATGATGACATGCATGGGGTGGTACACTCCTAGGTATGTAATCTTTCTTGTACTATCTGAACTTTTTATCATGTACTTATTTCTATTTAATAAATATTTTTGGGACCGAAATTAGCTTGGATCCTGGAAATGCCTTTATATATATATAAATATACAATTTTTAGAGTAATTCATAATAACAACAATACATATATAATAAATATCACAATGACTATCACACAATTAGTTGTATTGATAATTAATGAGTGAATGAAATTAACAACATCCAAGATTCAGAGTTAATATATTGATATTTATGAATGTAAAACAATAATGAATAATCAAGAATTGTAATTGATTAATGAATCCCAGAAATAAAAAAAATCTATGTCTTAAATTGGAATTTTAATACATTACAAAAAGACTTAAGATGAAGAAAAATAAAATCTTTTATCAACTAAGTATTAAAAACCAATAAATAACATTGAATAAGATCATTAGATTTAAAAATAATTTTGATTAAAATGAATCATTGTACCCATTTATGATATATCATATACTATTAAAATAGACAACTATTTGAAATTAGTATTTCATATAAGAGTAAATCTACGTAGGATTCATTTTAATGATCACATAATCTTAAATTCAAGAATGAGTATTCATATAAGAAGAATTATTATAAGTGAAATGAAATTATATAATTGAAATAGAATAATATAAGATAATGTCAAGTAATATTAATAATTTATGTATAATTAATGTATGTGAAATAAAATAACCATAGAAATTGTACAAACAGAAATTTACATTTTGGAAGACTTTCATATGAAAAATATGTAATTTTCCACATTGAAAAATCGTTTTTTAAGTCCATAAAAATATATCATGTTTCTTTTGAACATATTTTATAACATTTATAAAATATTCATACTAATTTGAATATAAATTTATGAATTTTTTCCCTCAAATATGAAATTTAAAAGTCACATATGAATTCTATTTCACATGTGAATTTTAAAACCAAACAACATGTGTTTGAAAATATAAGGAATATAAAATTAAATGTAGATAAATTTTATTCAAACATACAATGTCTCAAAAATAATTAATGATAATTGAATAATGAAAACCAAAAAATATTGAATAAGAAAAATGATACTAATTTTATTAGATATTATAATTATTTAACTATGAGAACATCAAGATATGATTCAAAATTCTACTCATACTAAAGTTAATGAATCTTAAAACTATTATTTATAATGCATAATGAACATGAATGGTCAATAATTAACATATTTCATAAATTGTGTAATAGGGAAAAAAATGAGAAATTTTGTGATTATGAGAAAATAAAAAATTGAATTATATGTATCTATACAATAATGGTTTTATATTCTTTTATTAAGTAAAAAATCTGATTTCTAGTTTCAATGACATCCAAGATTCACAGATGACCCACCATTGATCAATGGTGAATACTGATATTCTATTTCCCTTCTGATGAGACATACTTTTCATATATATATATATATATATATATATATTCCATCTTATTAGTTGAATATTTAATACATAACACTATGATTTAAAGCATATTCATATCACTTTAGTGTCTACAGAGAGGTGGAAAAATAAAAAACTAGTTTATAAGAGATCTAAATATTCTCCTATTGTATTCTTTATAACTATCCCATTTCATAAAAATGTCATAATTAAAAAACTATATATCATTGGGGAATGAAATATTAGATAGATGGAGATGAAATGTTTAGTAATGGTAATCAAGGGAGATATAATTTATCATTTAAACATAACATTTCCATAAGGGTATGAGATCATGAGAATAAAATTTAAAAACAATGCCACTATATCTCAATGATCATAATTTCGATTCATATCCTAAATCATGGAAGTTCATAAGATATGATTCATAAATGAATAAATTATAATGAGAAATTAGGGAATAACATTGGAAAATCTATTATGTTTATGGAATGAAAATAGGTATAGAAAATCATTTCAATAGTAAATGATCATATACAATACTCTGATTGAGGATTGGATTAACTCCTCATTCTATAATATCCATAGTCAAGGTCCACTCCTAAGATAATAATATTGGACAGAGTCCATTACTAAACTGGGTTTACTCCCAATTCTTGTCCTTATTATGTCATTATAAATATATCATCAAAAAATACTATAAATTAGATATAATTATGGTCCCACCAATCACAAAATCATAATCCATTAATTTTTTCCACAATTTTATATATAATTAATTATATATGATCAACCAAGGAAAGTAAATAAATTTTATATATATTAAAACACATAATCATAGTATAACATATAGAAAATACATTGGTTTTGTAAATGCATCAGCATTATAATATTAAACCATAAAAATTACGAAAAATTATAGTATCTATAGATCATAACCATAGTATAACATAGGTAACATCAAAGGATATGACCATTTATTAAACATTACTTTAAAATTTCACTAGAAAATTTCAGGAGGAAAATATACTTTTCACTTTTAAATCACATTTTTAATAATCAGAACATAATTAAAAATATTATGGAAAACCTTTCATTAAAAATAATGGAAACATATAGTGTAATCTTTAAGTAATTGACTTTCCATAATGGTATAAAATTCTATTTTTGTTGCATACATAAAACAAATATTCCCTCTATATTTCTAGTAAAATGGTAAAACTTACTCATTCAAAAAATGTCAAGAATATTAAAATTTTTAATTTTTTTAAATAACTAAAACATGGGTAATATGAAATTAAACATCCATTTTAAATTATGATATAGATTTTTTTTAAAATAAGGATGTCAATAAAAAATATTTTTTTAATAAAAAACATGAAATAGTTTTTCCATAAAAACATTTTATTGGTAACATGATTAAATATAGAAAATAAAATGAAACTAAAAAATATTATCATCTAGAAATAAATAGATTGGAATAAAATTTATGGTATTATTGTGCGTCGTATTAATAAAATTCATCAATAGAAACATAATCATAAATAATCATGATAAACAATGATATTATTACATAAAACCTGTATCAATTTAGTATATTTGGAATCATAAACCCATAAATGAAATAAAATACATGAGAAATTAAATACCAATAATATAAATTTAATCAAGATATTTCATTTATAAGAGGTACTATATATACCACATTACTGAAACATATGGGGTGTGTGGTATATTTCTCATGGAAATAAAAGGGAGATGAAAAACTATACATCATTGGTATATTTTGAATCCTAAACCCCATGGAATAATAACATTAAATGAAATAGAAATTATCATTATCATAATTAGATTCATGATATAATTTTTTTTGTATACACCTCAAAAAGTAAGATTGGTTGATAAATAATAATGTCTTAATGGATAAAATTTGAGACAACAAAACCTTACATCACATTTAGCATTCTTCAATAGCACTATAACCACCTATATAATGAAATTTAATTTATTATAATTATATATCATAATTATTTAAATGAATATAAAATACTATATTATCTACTTATAACATCTAAATATAAATTCAATATTAACATCATCATTTTTGGGCGTTAACAATTTCATTTTTCTTGATAGTTTTATTTTTTTAGTTCCAGCCCTTGTAATTTGATCATGGTTATATAATTTAAAAAAATAAATAATCATATAAATGTCATAAATATTCATTTTATATATATATATATAATTATTAAATAATTTTAATGTTATAAAAACAAATTACAACATTTATGGATATAGTATGTTATATGTACGCATAAAGATTTTTATCACTAATAGACGAATGGAATTAAATAATGTTAAATTATAATTAAATATTATATGATCATTTTATATCATTCATATTGAATATATAGTAATTTATTATATACTTATTATCTAACATGCAATGTATAAATAAAAATTAATCACATTGCTCTGTATAGGTAGTAGTCTACTTGTACTCAAGAGTGGTGTTTTCATTTTCTAATGAATGGGAATACTAGAAGGTAAATATTATATTATTATTAAAAAGGAATAATTTTGTTATAAATATCATATAAAAATATAAATCCATAATACTAACAATTCATTTATAATGTTAATGGAAAATGAATTGTATCTCTATGTTGAGGTAGTAGTCCACACGTATGCATGAGAAATATAGTCAATAACTATATGATTGAATATACGATGGATATTATAGGGTCATTAATTATAAAAAAATATTAATATATTTATGATAGTTATGTTTTTATATAATTATTAAATATACATATTTGATGGTGGTGAATGAAGAAATATTTTTTAAGAGGTTGGGTGGGATGGATACCTCTACATCAACTAGCCTCCTCTAGATCCTTTCATAAGGACCCATAGAATATTTTACTAATATGATAATTAAATATAAATCATTGAAATATAATAGTTTAATTGGGATGGGTTTGGTAGATATAGATGTCTCAATTTGGAGTAATTAATAGAAAGGATGGGTCTTCTTTTTTAGTGGGGGATCCACGACAAATGAAATTTTTAAATAGATTAAAATGTAACAATATAATATAAACTCCAAAGTCATAAAAATGATATTGATTAAAATTTGGGATAATATAAGGTCAAAATATTTCAATAAAATATTATTTACACTTGTTTATTTCAAAAAAACCCTTATATTTTTTGTTACCCCTATTGGGAACCCATTTTAACCTTAACTATCAAAACTCATTTTTATTGTATTTAAAATAAAAAACTAAAAAAATATATCTAAATTATTTTTGAACATTAAATATAATGATTCAAAAAATTGAATCGATTTTAATAAATTCAATTAAAAAATTTATAGAATTTATTTTAAGATTAAACTAGATAAATATGATGAAAATCTGTTTTCCCAAAACAAAATTAATAAAAATAAATTGTTTCTATATCAAAATTAAACATATTTATTTTAAATGAACTAAATTGAATTATTAATTATATCATATCATAAATTATTTTTAAAAAAAAATTAAAAAAATTTAATTTTAAAATGTTTTAAACCAAATGGTAGTTTTCAATTCAAATCTATATTTTTCAATGTTCATTGAAATATAAATCATTTCAAAAAATCATAAAATTTAAAATTAAAGATAAATTTGACATGATTATTTTAAAAAATATGATTAATTTTGAAAATAAATTTTATAAAGATTGAAAAAATATTTTTTACTATAAATTCATAAAATGAAACACGACATAGTTTTCTAGAAAAAAGAATTTTAAAGCATAAAAATTAAATTATATCTAAATAATTAATATTATTGATTAAAATTTAATTAATTTTATTTTTATGAATACCATTTATCATAACTCACTTTATGGTCATATCAAAAAGAGAATAGTACTTTTATATTATATGAATTTAAAAATTAAATGAGAGTATTTGAATAATCTATATATTACACTAATCACTTAAAATCATTTATTTTAGAATAATCACAATATTACACACAATATTAATTATAATATTATGATTTGATTTTTTTGTTTATTTATTAATTTATTATTTATAAATGTTATATAAATTAATAATAATTTTTCCACCCAATATTAAATAAAAAGAAAATTTTAAGAAAATGTATTTTTTGAATTATAAAATATGTTCCCTAAAAATAATTTAATATTTCATTACAATTAATAGATAATTTTATATTGATTATGACAAAAATAAATTTATTTCAAATTTCATTTACTCATATGTATATAGTTTTAATATATTTAATTAATATAAAAGTCACATTTAAATAATAATGTACTTATAATATATCTAGTTAGTTTAAATTATTAGAGTGGTAAATTCTTACTCCCTCAAAATAAACTAAACACTATCAATTTTATGTTGGTTATAAAAGGAATAATATTTGAAAACATCTTTTAATTAAAACCCCAAATAGTAAAATGGAAAATAATTCATCTATTGGAAAGTGGAAGTCATAAACATAATGTTTACCTAAAATAGTAAATAACCAGGTTCCTGTCTAAGGGGAACTTTGGAGGGAAGTAAAACTATAATCATGTAGAAGACAACTAACATCCATTGAATAATTGATAGTAAAATATTTTTTGTTGATAAATTCCTTAACCCATAACCCATAAATCATTGAAGAGTGAAAAGATCATTAGAAAATTAATAGTGAAGTTAATAATAAAAAACATATTTTCAAGATCCTTTTCAAATAACCATTGGAATATTTTACTACCAAGATATTGACGATGAGAAAATAAAATTCTATGATTTTTTCCATTTTATAATGACATAACCATCATTTGATAGTGCTTATTAAATTTAATCAATATCCCTTAATTCATTGAATTAATATCCATGATGCATTTTATATTCTTGAATCACTAAATTAAAATTTAATGGAACTTATAATCCAAAAAAGAATAAATATTCATTCCTCTTTTATCTAGTAATTTAGTAAAACCAAAGTTATTACCATGGTATATCTTATATTTATTATTCATATAATGATATATAAATCCTCAACAATGACATAAAATGTTCATTATAAACCATTATATAATTATTTAACCTTAAAAATCTTGAAAAATATGGCTTACAAAATTCATATTTAAAAAATTTAGAAATAACGTCAATAAATTTTCAAAATAAAATTCACATTAATATCTCTAAGGACATAGTGTGTATCTTAATTTCATATACAAAATTTTTATATAAATTGATATTATATTTTTCAAAAACTAGGTAATAAACTAATTTACCATGAATGGAAAATATAAGAATACATTGTTTAAAAAAATATACACAGTTTCAGCTCATCAAATAAAATCAAATATTATTAAATATTTTACGTAAATCCCAAAATGATGTAATCTTCATTAGATATAACATAATTCACATTGATATAAAATATATAATTAATATATATTTGAAAAATACTATTTTATTACCATCATAAAATAAATTAAAATCTTTATCCCAAATTAAAAAATATTAACTCAATATTAGGAAAAAATTAATTGTTAAATTTCACTTAAATGTGTGATCTAAAAGAATATTACCTGACCACTAAATCAATTTTACTGGTTATAGATACCACTCAATATATTACTATATATCCCACATGTACAAAATCTACAGAACAATCCTAATATGTTCCATGGTACTTATATCTAGAATATTATTATTAAAATAATTATATATTGTAATTCTTGAACTAAAATACATAAACACCTCAATCTATTCATATCAGCTATTTATATTTCATTATTCTTTTCTTGTTCTAGTATTTAACCATTCTATGGGGAAATTGACATTGATAATTCGTAGATCCCCCCCCAAAATAAGTTATACTATTGATTGTACCACAGGATAAACATTTATCATTCCATTAAACTCTTCATTTTTCATCAGTAATTAGTTTCTCAATGATATTATTTTCTAAAAATAAAATATCTTCATATTCCAAAAAGACATTTCCCTGAGTTTTTCCCCATATATATGACATATATAAATGAAAATCTTATCCCACTAATGGATTTCATAAAACCCTACTTTTATCAAATTATGTATATTTGGAAACTCACCCAAATTGATAATGTTACTTATATATTGAGATAGATTATTAGGATTAATGAGAATATTTTACATTATGACTCTCTTTTCACTTCATTTCTCATAAGTGAAATAATTCCATTTTCTATCACACCAAACATTAATGAAATTCATCTATGTTCTATCTATTTTATAAAACTAATTTTTTGAGAAATAATAATAATAGTGGGAAAGAACGTGATCATAAAACATAATTTATATAATTTATAAATCATGTAATATTCTTTTATTTATATGACGCCATGTGTTTAACCATGGTAATACATGGTCATCATCTATTAAAATACTTCAGAATGGGTCTTAATGAAAATGTTAATTATTCCAAGTATATCAATGGTAGTGCCAAACCTGGTGTACAATTTGAGAACCATGACCATAAACCAAAATTATGGTTAGGAGATATTATATGAACTTTCCTTAGAGTCATCACCCCTATATTTGTTAAGGATAAAACCATATCCACATTTATTATTCAGATATTTCTATTTTTTTATGAATTTAGATCTCTTTTCATTACCATGACATTAGAAATTATCTTATACAAACAATTATAAAATGGTGTCACAAAAATTATTTCTCATCATAGTTTCCAAATTAATCTAATACAATCTTTGAAACTTAAAATAGTTACCCATAGTTTTTATACAAAAATACAAAAAAAATAGATATATATTCAATACATATTATTATGATCCATGATTGAATATTATTAGTTTATAGTCATTGGAAACAAAGATACATAATTTTTTCCATAAGTGATATTCATCATCATGAACTTTTTTCTCCAAAACTAGCTTCTTTTATAGTATTACCATACATAAAATGATTATTTATGAACTAGGGAAGGGAACAAAAATAAATGATGAACCCCGATTCTAAATAAGTACAAAAATGGTGATATTAATGTTAAAATAAACATAAAATGACTATAGGGTATTTGAAAATGAATATAAAATTTTAATACAATGCACTGCATATCAATGATCATAAGACAAGAATAATGAAGGAATCTAAGAAAATGAGATAAGAGAGTATAATATCTGAATAAGACATATGCTTGGAGAAATCATAAGGGTAAATTATCATTTCCTTAGTAAAGTATCATTTCCAATACTATAATAGAGGATTGGGTTAACTCTTCATTCTATAATATCTTTAACATTGGTTCGCTCCTAATAATATCATAGTGAATAAAGTCACATTCTATACTAGGTTTACTCCACATTCCAATCCCTACAGACTAATGAGAAACTCATTACTAGACAATTAATTAGACAAATATATAATTTCAGACAAATTATTAATATTATCACGATCAATTCATTTTTGTGACAAATTATAATAAATTATTCATTATATAAAAAACCTCTAGTAAAACAAAAATGTTTCATAAAAATTTGAATATTTCACCATTTTATATTATGTGTAAAGTAAGAATATTTTATAAAAATATCATCATCGCAATATACAAAAATACATAGAATAAATAAGGACCTTATCATTTAATCATAACCCCAATAAAGGATAAGTGACATCAATGGATCTTAACATAGATTAAAAATGCCTTTAAAAATCACTGAAACATTTATTCCTAAAAATACATGTTTCACATTGATATAACATATATAAAATTTTAAAAATTACCAAATAAAAGGGAATTTATTTATTTTAAAATCACTTTGGAAAAATTAAAATGAATACTCTATGCAGTAATAGGTTATTGTGGTTGGATAATCTATTCATTCAATATGTATAAAAAAATTCCTTTCACATTTTTTGTTAAAATTCAAAAGTAAATTATTCATAAAATAAAAAAAATAAAAATAAAACTAGTTTCAGAAATGAAAAACTATGTGTAAATGATTCAAAAAAATAATTATGTAGTAGTTAAAAAATTCCCTAATATATTTCATAAAACAAGGATATATAAAAAATGATTTTTTACAAAAAGTGATAAATAAAGTAACATGTCCTTAAAAAATTAATTTTTTCTCATGAATTATTTAAGAGATTAATATTAAATTAAAAAATACAACATATATTAAAAAATGGAGATGAAACATCAATGGATTAATTGGTGTGATATTAAGAAATGTCATCAAGTAAATCATATTCATAAACAATCTGTATTAATAATAAGATTGTTTCATAAAACCATTATATATTTTGTATAATTTCATTCATAAATCCCATTAAA
Organism: Viscum album; assembly: GCA_963277665.1. Classification (NCBI taxonomy): domain Eukaryota; kingdom Viridiplantae; phylum Streptophyta; class Magnoliopsida; order Santalales; family Viscaceae; genus Viscum; species Viscum album. Next base: position 1,210,777,560 of record OY728131.1, on the reverse strand, counting down.
TAAATATATAAAATGAATATTTAAATTCCATGAACGTAAATGTATTAGTTATTTATCATATAAAATGGTTAATATATATTCTACATAAATAAAATAGGTTATGAATATAGAATTTGTCTCATGAAAACAATTGTGACATGGGAAACCCTTATAGTTTTTGTTAATTTTGAATGGGAAAAGTCATGAAAGTATAACATAAAATGAAAAATAAAATATCATTAAAATAATTACATTAATTATGTAACATGTAAACTTAATAGTACATGCACCTCAAAAAATTATATATGTTTATGACCTAATATATGCTCCATAAAAGACATTTTGAGATGCTAAACCCTTACATCAAGTTTGACTTTCTTTGAATGATCTGTAAGTTAATATATAATAAATTTATATTTATAAAAATATATAATAGAATTATATTAATATGTATAATATCATATTATATCCACTTACAATATTTCAATACCCATTTTTTCATTATTCATTATTAAATTCATCGTTTCGAGGTGCTAACTATTTTTTTTTATGGGAATTTTTGGTTTCATTGTTCTAAACCTTTTAAATTGATCCTATATATATCATCACTAGAATTTAAATAGTGATATAAATATGAAATATAGGTAATGTATATATATTTAGTGTCCTCTATAAAAGTTAGAGATATGAAAATGAATTACACCATTCATTGATATGGTAGGTTGTATGTACTCATAAATGCCTTTTTTAAATTTTTTTAGGATGGAACTAAAGAATAGTAAATATTAAATTACCTTAAAATAATATTAATTATATCATATATATAATATTTATCAATTTATTATATCCTTGTTTCTATCTGTTAAATGCATAAATAAAAAATTAATCACTTCACTTCATCATGGTGGTTATCATACATACGCATAAGCGACAATAACATTTTACAGTGGATTACAAAGATAGAAGAAAAATATGATATTTTAATTATATAATAATAATTAGGACATTAATATAATCTATTAACTTTAATTCCATCATAATAACTATTCATGAGCAATAGTGCTTACAATTTAATTGTATCTGTCTGTGGAGGAAGTTGTCCACACTTACATGTGAGTGATTCTTTCGCTTTATTTTTTATAGAATAGTGGGTGGTTCATGGTTGTTCCATAATCATAAAGAAAATCCAATAAATTATTGATACTAATTTAATTATTTTATGATTAATACCACATATTCATATGATGTATAAAGAGAAATAATTTGAAGGATGTAATATATGATTATTTCCACTTCTTTGATAGTTCTTCCTAACATCTTATATTATAGTCCCCTTGAATGGTATTTTAAGGAGTAGATAAATTCAATATCATATATATTGAATTTTTAAAGATAATTGGGTTGGGGTTTGTTGAGATATATTGAAATTGTGTTGGTAATAAGATATATTATTGATGTCCCTTTATAAGTGGGGGAGGGGAAACACTTGAGATTTTATAAAAGATTAAAATATAATAAATCCAAACCCTTTACAAATGCATAAATATATATATATATATATATATTAAATGTTCGGATTTGATAAGGTTGATATATCACAATAAAATGTTATTTAGATATTTATAATTGGAACAAAAACCCTTACCTCTTAGTTTAGCCCCTGATAAACTCTTCTGAGCATTTACCATGGTAACTAAATTTTAATGTTATTAAAAATCATTATAAAAATAAATAATTTTATAGTATTATATAATATTAATTATTCCAATACTAAACATAACAGCTATTTATATAAATTTAATTTAATTAAGTGGATAATTTAATTTAAAATTCAATTGTTAAAATGTGTTTAAAATCGGTTCCCTAAAAACAATTTCCTATGTATATTTATTTTTCTTTAGAAGATCAATATTTTTTTCCAATAATATAAACTATCACATTGATAATAAAATTATATAAAAATACATTTAAAATGTTTATAATAAAATGTAACTTTTTATATTCTTTAAACAAAATGGATTTTTCAATAAAAATTCAGTATTTTGCACTATTCATTGACAAATATAACCCTTTAGAAAATTTTAAAAATTACAATCTGAGATAATATTGAAATTATGATTTCATAAAATTAATTTAATTTTCCCAATAATGTTTCCAAATTTGGAATAAATTAATTTTATTATATATTTTTATAACTCAATGTTTTTTTTTGATAAAGATGAGCTCAAAGGATCTTGAATAGAAAAGAGAAATCTACAAGAGTCTGAAAGTGGGGGTTTTACATTTTTCCTTTCAAAGAAAATTATAGAGATCACTCTAGATGAGAGTGTTGGAGCATCTAGCCACTTCATGCACTCCTTTGTTAGCAAGAGCGTCTGCAAGTGCATTCGCTTCCCGGAAGGTGAGTGTAATGATGTAGTTCATGGAGGAAAGTTGTTTTAGGTAGCTTTCGAATTTCATGGTTAGCCTCCATGAAAGATGTATTTATCTATTCCATACCGCCTGAACCATGGTTGAGGAGTCACATTCAAACCAAATGTTATTTATGCCCCTTTTAAGAGCATAAGAAAGGGTATTAATCAGCCTTAACATCCCTGCTTCAAGGGTCGTAGCCAATCCACCTAGGCTATAGTGGTAAGAAATGACATCTCCTAGAGCATCTCTAAATATGAAACCATAACTATCCAGTCCAGGGTTTCCTTTGTATGCTCCATCAGTGTTGCATTTGACCCATCCAGCAAGTGGGGGGCACCAAATAATTTCCATCGTGTGGTGGGGAGGAGGGAAATTACCAGGCACCTCCAGTCTTCGAAGAACCTGTAGATCATTGATGGAGTTATAAAAATTTTATTAATTTGTAAAATAAAAATATTTGATGTTTCATAATTTAATTATTATTTTCCAACATTAAATGAAATCAAAATAACTTATCAAGAAAATTCATTTTTAAGAATGACATATAATGACTAAAACAGGATTGGATATTTATTAATATTTAATCGATAATAAATTTTTGAGAAGTACAATTATTAATTTATTTCATAATCTATGTACTCATATTCATTTTAATGAATTTAATTTATAGGTTATAACGATTTCATTTATTTAATTATATATTATTTATATATCACTACTCACTTAATGCTCGATGTTTTATGTTAAGAATGGTATAAATATTTTTATTCTTATACACTAAATTTTTAGTGTGTTAGGGAAATAAAAAAACTAGGTTATAGAGCATGTGAATAGTTATAAGACATCCTCATCCTTTATCGCATACATAAAAAAGGATACTCTATAACTTCTTTTGAACATAAAATCATAAAACCAAATATTTCTCATTCTATTCGAATGATAATATAATTTGATAAACATTCCTCAATGAAGGAATACAACGTAACCGAGTATTTCATAATGACAATGTTATTGTCTAGAGAAAATCATTTTAGTAGAGTAATTTTTGAAATTTATTATTTATGAAATCCCAATAACAACCCACTTAAATACATCTTCAACACACTTCATAGAAACTCTCCAACACTTAGGCACATTCTTGTTCCTATACAGAAAAAAATTAGTGCTCTCCTTCCAAATATTTTCACCCATGTCCCGCTAAGGAATAATTATTCCTCAATTTTTTTATTTAGTCCTTCTAAACATGTTAGTGGGATTTTTCTTTTCATTTATCTTCTATGAATGTTAATCCTATTCTTCTTGAAAATTCTAGATAAACTATTATTTATGGTCTCTTTGAATTATCCTTGCATGAATAAACAGATATTAATTGGGTTTAATTACGCTCATACTATTATAGAATTACACTCCACCCTCCTAGAATATTTTTAGATTCTATATAAAGGGAACTAACCATATTAGCTCCTTTATTTATTTTTTTCTGCTCCATACTAACCTTTTATTGTGGATAATGTTTTTATATGTTATAGTTTTGATATCCATCATATTACCATTTCAGTAATTGTGAATTCAAACCTAGCAGATCTTCACTTGGTATCTATACCTCCATTGAAATTATCATCAATACAACCACAAAATTAACCATTAGTTCCATTGAAAAAGGATATACCTTTTGATAATTTCATGAATTTAATGATCTATTTTATTGTAAAATAATGTTCCCTTACTAGAGTCATAATTAATTGGATCATAGATCTTATTTACAATGTTTTTTCAGATGATGTGTATATCATGGAATACATCATACATACTACTACTGATGTAAATAGATCTTTTATGATGTATGTGTCTTAATCTTCTACTTTGTATGAATTCTATAAATTCATTTCTATGTTTCCTAAAAAAATTACGCTAGATTACATTAATTCATCCCAAACAATTCCATTACCTTTTATATGTTGTATTTTGACATAGGACCAGTGTCTCACCTAACCTATCTCTATCAATCATAATTACCAATAATATTTTCTCATAATTGAGATACTTCATATCAGTTATTAAACACATGTAATTCTTCAAAATCTAAATCATCTAAATTTCTAGAAATTCTATAAATAAACATTACACATATAAATAAGGAATCACAATGATTACATAATTACATTCCTTATATTAGAAATAAAGATCTATAATTCACCATATAAAATTATGTTCACACATTAAAGAGTTTAACTTCCCATTCCATTACGTTAGATCTTACAAAAATCTATATATCCATAAAGACTTGACTCAAATTACTTTTTATTTTGAAAACACACTATTTAAGGGAAAAGTTATGAACCATAAACAACATGAGTAATATACCTAACTGCCCCATCCCAACAAGTGTTCCAACAACAAGCCTTCACCGACACAAGACCACTGGGCAAGCAGTCCCATGGAGAAGCATGGGCATAGAACCGATGGTGAAGCCATACCTTCTCAAGAATTCAATTCCCAGAGGCATGCACTGATTAAGACTTAATAGTATAATCACCTTCCAGAGATGGACCAAGTAGAATGATGGAAACAGGCATAAGCAAAACTTCAAATCTAAACAACAGATGTTAAAAGGTTTCCATATCTCACACAACCCTCACTCACACAAACCAACAAAAACCACCAACTTAAACAGAGTCGCTAATAAGAAACTTGACATTACCCAAGTCTATTTACATTAAACATTTCGATGATAAGGATGATAAATTCAAGTCTACTACTTCTAATTTCCTCTTCTCAAACACAGACGCTATCTTATCCCAAGAATAAATGTAATCTCTAATGCTGATCTTCAATTGGTTGAAACATCCTACAAAAATTGATTCATGTTTTTCAATCCAAGAATATTGCTCCTTATTAAGAGACACCTCTAGAGACCTTCCCATCATTTTGGCAGCCTCCTCCTCAGTAGTTCTGAGCAACAAGACATGTTCTATCATTTCTTCTTTGGAGCTAAAAAGAAGAACCAAGAAATGAAAATCATGTTTCCCTATCCTCATATGTCTCAAAGACACCATGTCAATCCTCTTGTCACTCATCTTAATTGTCTAGTGACTCTCTAGATGAGGACGAAGTAATTAGTAATCCTTCCTCCCCTTCCACCTCCTAGAGCCCCTATTACTCTTTGCTCTTAGAGCTGCATCTACCGAGTGGTCGTGTTCGATCCCTTTGAAAACCATCATGTCGAACCTATCTCCCTCACCTAGGATAGCAATATTCGAACTCAAATCATTCTCTAGAAGGCCTTCAAACCTGTTTCACAAGGGAATCATGCCTAGTCCCCTTTCCCTCCCACCACTATTTGGAACAGTCTCAACCATATCGAACCCATGCCTCCCCTTTCTCAAATACACACTACACACCAATGGATTCTCAGCCACTAAGAAATATAGATAGTCCATCCCTCCATCTGATGTCCAGTCCAATATCAGTTCCCCCCCCCCCATCCCCTGTACATCCACACAAACCTCCTCAAGCTAGCATTTTCCCTCTTATTCCTGCGCACTACAGCTGAAAGGACCCGAAAGATCCTCTTTCATCCTACTAAACATGTCCACCACCATTGGGTTAACTTGGTGTGTAGCCACAGTAATTCGAACGGAACCCACACCTGCTGAAATGTGGCCCACTACCTCACTGACTTGTTTCACCTCCTTCACTAGCCATAAATATGAAGTTCCCCTAACTCTAACCTCTTCACCCACTACAAATAGATCCAAGATCTTTTCCTCACAAACCATTAGAACATTTTCATTGCCACTGACCATCGTCCGAGTCGTGACCTGCTCATCCCTATGGAAATCTTCCATCAATTGAGATCCAAATCTCCTACCCTCCATCGATGAAGATTCCTAATGGAAAAAACCAGAAGGGTTCCCCAACCGCTTACATGTTGAAAAAATTCCATCAAGATCTTGTAGATTACTCGATGCTTGTACCTATATTCCTCACTGATCGTAATACAAACAAAATCAAAGGGAACCATAGACTCATCCATCTCCATTCATATCCTCGGGAAAACAGGGTGACAAACTGTTGTTGTTCTGCTATCTGAACAGAGATACCTACTGAGTAGATTTCTAATCATTCGGATAATTGAGGGGTTCTAAAATGGAAACATGGGGTTAGGGAAACTAACCCAAATCGCCATGGATGATGAGTCATAATTCATATAGAAATTGAATGACCACAAGAATAAGAAAAAATGACAACTATTACAGCGTCAAGGCACCCATGATGAGGTGCAGATAAGGTCCTCCTCTGATGTAAACTAGATCCTGATATGATGATTATCATGAAACCCCACCATCTCCCACTCTTGGGGATCCCAAGTGTCAAAGAAGAACATATAAAAGGAATTAACCAATGGTCTTTGTTGAAAAAACCTTGAAACCAGAGTGAGCTTTAGAAGCGCAAAGGATTCAGTGAACTCCGAAGTTGAAAGATGTAGATTCATACAGCCATCAATGAGCTTCAGAACCTTTGATCCAAACTCATCTTTTAGGAATGGAGGAAGAATGTTATGTTTTTTGAAGGGGTGAAAAGGCTATACTTCATTCTTGAATAAAAATTAAATTCCCTCCCCCACAGGGGGGAGGAACCGGCATGGCCGCCACCGTTGTCCCTGAAAGAGATAAGCCTCACTAGGTTTCTCCACCTTAATATTGCACATTGGAATTATTAATTCTCCATCAATATATAAAGGCTTATATTCATTTTATTATACAATAATTAATTTTAATTATCATTAACACCTAATATATTAATCTTGTAAACATATTACTTCAAATCGTTATTAAGGAATGATTTTTACATCCATATATTCAAGGATATGATTTTTGGACTCTCTCAAGATTATCATTGTATGGATTGTTTCATGCCAAACTTCCAAAAAGTGTATATTATATAAATAAATCCATGCATTCTATTAAATTTCATTAACTATCAATAATACTTTTTACCAATTCTGTAAGATCTTGGATCCTCTTAAGGTATTTTTTTGTTTATGTTTTAATTAGGCCTCTCTTTTTTGGACTAAATAAGTGTTTCCCAAATTTCTTGGGAAGGCTCAGGGGTGTTCTAGGGGTTCGAGACATGAAAGAGGAAGAATAAGGGAGTTTCTGGGCATATTACACGGTTTTTGCACAGTTAGTGAAAACCGTGCGGAGCATCCCAGGGAACAGTGCATCCATAGATAGAGGGTTACACACGGTTTAAGCATGGTTTGATAATTACTCAGAATTACTAGAAAATAGTATGGCGCGGGTGATTTTGGGTAGTAGCTTCCACACAGTTTGCGCACGGTTTGGAAAACCGTGCGGGTAAACCGTGCGGCCCAGAAAAGTTGGGTGAATTTACAAAATTTCCACTTCAGGGTTTTAAACCCCAACTTAGAATTCTCCTCCATTCCTCCCATCTCAACCCTAGTGATGAACGTGGATAACCCAAGATTCCAAGAGGGGTTTCTGCTTCTATTATTGTCCATTTTGGACATTGTTGGTTGTGGATCGAATCTTCCAGTAACTCTAATCCTCTCCTCCATTCTCTTATTCAGATTAGGTCTGGTGGTTTCTCTTATATTCTTATGATGTTCTAAACTGCTTTGTTTTCCAGTGGAACCTAGGTTGTGGATTCAAGGGGTGTTTGAATTCAGATCCATGGCTATTATTAAGGGTGTGTTCATCCTCAGATTCACGGTTTGTGGTCTACAAGTATTATTCCATAGTTTTATATTAGAGTTTTTCATAAAAGTTTGTGTTCTTGTTTTTTCCTTTTTGGTGTTCTTAGTTGTGTTGAGGTGTTTGATAAAAATTGGTGTCCAAGTGACCAATTTGAACCCTCACCTCATGTTATTTGTATAGGATGGATTGACCATTTTAGGACTACCCATGGGGTGAGTGAATTTTTTAGAATAAGAAACCGGTAGGGTTAAATGATGGGTTCTCAAGTGATAAGAGGGAACTCAGGTATAACATTTTTTAATGGATGATTAATTTTATATGGAATGATAATATAGATTCCTGGGGTAATAAGGAATAAGGGGTTTTTTGGCATGACAGGGAGACATACAATTTCGGTCGAATGTGATTATTTAAATTGCTTAATTAATTTTATTTATAGATGTCTATGGGGATTAGTGCATATTAAATGCTAAACTTGTAATTTGTTAGTGGACTGAAGAAGGAGATATATGTTAATGAGATGTAATAAGGGATTTGATGAATTTGTGGAAAGGGTTAATACCTGATGATTAAGTGGTACACCTAAATTTTTTTGATATAAAGGGATTGTGTTATGTGATATGAGAATTGTACTTGAAATTCATAGGTGGGTAAATTATTGTGAAATAATAATTGGGCCAAATTGGTTAATGAATAGTAAATGATGAATTTGGATAAGGTATAGGGGTTGTTGAATACACCTTACAAGTTAAGACCCAAGAATGGGAATTTGGATAAAATGATATTAATTGTAATAGGAAAATGTGTTAATGGGTTATGGAATAGTATTAATTCCCATGTTGTTTGATATGAATTGTGAATGATGATGTGAATTGGCATTTGTTATGTTACGTTGTGTTATAGTATGGTTGTGGTGATTTATAAATAATCATATACACATGGATTGGTAGTGTGGGTTATTGACATGAGGTTCTATGCCCACGGGTCGAGTTATAGATTGAGGATCTAAACTACACCCCCAAATGAATGGGTTAGGGAAGGTGATGGGGGATTTATTCCTATAATGGTTCCATTCCACCCGGAATGAGGCTTCAAGGTGAGGATAATGGTTTGATGTGATATGTGTGTCCCTATTGAGATAGGGACTTGATTGATTTCACCTATGCATTGTGATTGATTTCCTTAGACCCATGTATGGATGATATATATGCCTACCCCAAAGAGAATATGTTGAAATTGATTGTGTGAGAAATTGGTATAAGAAGTAAAATTGGGATGAACTCTAGTGTTGATCCAGATAAACTTTGTTAACTAATGGAACTTGAACTGTCTCTCATTTACTTACCATTCATTTTGTACTTTTATGTAATATCTATTAGACTGGATATTTTGTAGACACTGTTGGTGGTAGGATACTGAGTTTTGTACTCACACCCTACTTGGAACGTTGTTGGGTGCCCAAGAAGACTTCTTGGTTGCAGGTCAGGACAATGGAAATGAACCTACACTAAGATGCTGATTTGCGCTCGACATGTTCATAATGAAGGATCCAGACATAGATTTGGGACCCATTGGGTGTTTTTGGTTGCTGTATTATTTTGGGTTTCATTCACTTGCATTGTAGCATGGCATGACATATTTACTGTTGTATATGATTGTACCCGGTTTTTGGGAATGGGACATTTATGCATGTCGTATATTGTTGCCTATTGGTTCCGTTGATTAAATTATTATATATTGTGTCTTACTCTGCTATAGAGGGTATAGTCTCCCCAAATGACTCATTAAACCCTTTCTTCTATTAGGAAACCTATAGAATATGGGGAGGAATGGTTGAGGTCACCTGTCTCGGAGCACTGGTTTAGTGGATTTCACGTCGGGGACGTTACAACCTCATTCTATCGGATTCTTAATTCAAATGTCAAACAAACACATTCTCAAGTTCAAATTTAATTAATGGTATGGTATTCATATCCCTTATCATGATGGTATCTAATGAAAAAATATCATTTCATATCAGTAACTCCAATATTTTAGAATTTCTATGTTTGGAATCCCATTTTGGGGATTTTTAGTTTTCAATATTCTATTATAATTTGAAAATTCAGGTTATTATGAAACAATTAGAATGGTTCTCAATCTATAAAATATATCTATAGTGTATCCATTAGACTAGATTAGTTTATTACTATATCCTAAAGTTCTTTATATGTAAGGAATCACCCTTTAAATGCAAAAAAATCATATATTTACAGCATGATTTAAATGTTTATGAGAATTTAGGCACATATCCATCTAATATGACATCTATATTTAATGTGATACAATCTAAACACTTTAGAACTAGTTTCCTTTATATTTTTCTATACAGATAAAAATGAACAAGGACAGTCAATTCCATACACTAAAATTCTTTTTTCTATAGTTTTTTTGTTCTATAGAACTTTTTTAATTAGATAGCACATCTCAATTCCTATAGACTTTTATCTTGTAATTATCTCATAAATTAAATCCAAAATAATAATTTCTATAACTCATAGGGAATCATGTCTTGGACTTACCATCTTATTTATCATGAAACTCAACATATTTTAATATATAGGCTTGACAACAAAAAAAATTGACGATGCTTAATTTTCATTATTTTCCACTCCATATCTATTTTATAAATTCACATCCCTTTAGTGAATAAGGACTTCTATTAACAGGTTATATATTCATGTGCACTAAATTCTACTATATTTCCTTGTTCATACTTGAGTGTACTCATCGAAATCCTATATATTTTGTTAATGTCCCTTTCATTATCTCCACAACACCATTATGTTGGAATGTACTAGGAATTTTATCCTCTATTATAATCTCATTATTTAGATAATAATTCAACAACTTCCATTTATTATACTCACCACCATTTTTTACCATAGTTATTTTGAAAAATGGGCATTTTTATTTTCTACCATATACCTACCTTGAATGAATACAAATATTATTCATAAACAAATGATAATATTCCATTAATATATCATCAAAGAAAGTCACATTAAATGGTTTACCACAATGGGAATGGACTGGGGTATGACCCTTAACATTTGATTCATCCATTTGAAACGTTGGATCCCTGGGATTGTATGTATACATGTTTAATGAATCCTTTTTATACTTCCCAATAACACAACATTCAATATCATTGTGATCAATATTCATAAATATTTTTTTACTACAAAATCATATTCTTCTCAAAATGTTGTTCAATTCAGAAATGAAACAACTATATACTGTTAGATTTTATTGTTCTAAGTATTAACACTCTGTGTTATATTAAAATCAGATATAATTTCCCACCATTTACCCATTGTGTAATAACCAAGATTAATTAATTCACTAAATAAAATCTATTTGTGAGTCAAGAAACAAATCATTCCACATCTAATTATCCTATGTATATTCGGTTCTTCCATATACTAGGGGTATACCTCACTTCATTTATTTTCACAAATCCAAAATTATTCATATGAACATTGAAATCAAATTTCACTAAAACTCTTAGTGATTTATTAACCCTCAAATGATCTTCTATAATATTCTTTGAAAAATGTGAATTATAAAATAATACTCCACTATTGATTTGATTGAAAATGATGATTCATTCTCCCATGAATCCACCAGAATATTAACTTTATAATAACATTTGAAATACTCTACCATACTGTAAGGATTTTAAATTCATTAATTTGAACTTATAGATAAATTATTATAATCTATGTAATCTAGTTTGAGTTGAAGTCACTTCTCATGTTATCAGTATATAGAACTAGGTGTAATAAATTTTCCCCACTCCTCTCTTAAGACCAATATTTGAATTTCCTCTTCAAAATTCTACATTGGGGTGACTATCCAAATATTTCAATACCAAGAGAACTAATAAATGTCATTTAAAAAACCCTACATTTTATTTCATTTATTTAGTTATATATTTATTATATCGCCAAAAACTATGATAGTTTTTTCAATGGAATTTATTAATATGGTTATAATTACATTCAGTGACATTAGATGTGATGAAAACTGTTTAAGGTACCCAAAATATTCTAAAAAATACACATTCTCTAATTTGAGATACTCCTAAAACGTGATGATGTGGTTTAAATTATCTATTTTAGGTTAACTAATAAATTGACACACATTTAAATTCCCTCTACATCATGAGCAATTATTCATGTTTTTCAGTATTATCATGGATATTTTTCACGGTGTTTATTAACTCTACAATATTTTCACTTCCGAGGTGTTAAATTCTATGATACATTCTAATGACATTGAGATACCACCTAATACTATCTTGTATATCCATTTTAATTATTTTTTTAACATCATCTATAGTTTGAAACTATCCAAAAATCACCTAATTTTATTTGAATAAGTTGATCCTCAATCTATAATTAGAAGAAAGAAAAATATATTTTATCAAACTTTTCAATCTAAAATTTACCTTCATCCAACCAGATACAATCTCATGATTGTGAACTCTAACTATTATCAAAATAAAATTAATACAATAGTCTAGGTGAAACTGTAACTACCTCATTTTTTATTCTTTCTATACCATTGAACCAATAATCTAATATCCTTTATTATAAATACACAAAAAATATTATCACTAGTAAAAAATAAAATAAATGACACATTCAAACAAAATTTACCATATGGAAAATCCCCACCACTCAGTGTACTATAATATATGATGACAAAACACCTAAATCACAAAAATATATAGTTCTCACATACACCCAACCAATATCAAAGAAAAATAATAATTGAGGAATAAATAAAATTAAACTATAAAGTAATATAAAACTCTATGGTGAGTTTTTTATGGGAAATCACATCACACATCCATTTGAGAAGAAAATATTGATTCTATTAAAATATTATGATATAATAATTATAATAAATTTTATAAGTGAGTAAAATATAACATAAATTACATTTAATATATCAATTTCACCGTACAAAAAAATAATGGTGGTACCATAAACTAATATTATATAACACATAGTCTTTTAGTTGTATTATAATATGAGATTCATGAATGAACCACCACTGATCCATGGTGACTTCTATTCTCCTATTGTAACCAGTCCCATAATGCTATATGAAGAAAAATGTGGAAATGTAACATAGTTTGTTATTGATATCCTATGAGGAAACCATTGTAACTGTTTTTTATCACCATTGGATGAAATGAAAAAAATCATAGGCCCATCGGATGATACTATTGTATTATAAACCTACCACACTACTGAATAAAAAAATTTTGTTCCTAAAGAATCAATATTGTTTATTCGTACAATGTGAATATTTTAGTTAGAATTAATTTGATAAATGAACTGGATTTATATCATTACATCTCCACCCTCTAATGGAGTGCTTATATAATTCCCAATGATTTAATTTTATCTCTACTCTGATAGTCCAGAATTTTGATGTGAATAACATTGATGAGGCTTAAAACATGCCACTCACTACTAGCCACCTACACCACCTATAACATTATATTTATAAACATTAAATTTTTTATGAAAATTTCCTTACTAGTTATATATTTCATCTAAAATTTAATGTATTTTTTACACTAAACACACATAATCTATCAAATATTTTTCTCGCACTAATAAAATGTACACTACATGAATGTATAATTGTAATGCACTAAGAACCTCTTGCATAGAATAGAGTGAGGCCTGAACCATCACTACTAATTCTAAATCATACATTCTGTAGTTACACTCATACAACCTCAATAGTATTGACCTATAAATGACCAGTCACCCACACAACATCAAAACAACCACACAATTGACTTTAGAAGATTCACTATTAAATGAATACACATTACTAATATCCGGTAATAGAAGGAATGCTATCGACATTACCCTCCCAATGAAATCACAAAAGGCTATCCCATGATAGTTCAACCACATGTACTTCACCAGCTTCTGGGTTTTGGGAATCACAATTGTTTCAAAATTGGATAATTATTACCTAAACCATTACTTTTAACATTAAAAAACAACAAACAATGAGTATTGAAGACATTTATAAGATGATCATATGATATCACAACCACATACATCAATAGTTTTACTGATATTCACACCAAAAATTTAAAATTTTCTATGAAATACACCCCTAATAATCTATAACATACACTTTAAAATCAAAAAATAAAATGAATGGTCTATTATTTTTCACAATAAATTCTCCATATTGAATGCATGATCCTACATTGACTAGAAGTGTAATGTAATATCATAAATAAAAATATCTACAAAGGAATCCATGTATTGATAGAAAACCATGTCCATTAGTCCCATTAATTAAAAACACATGTATTTAACCCAAATAGAATCAAATGATACAAATATAGGACATATCACATAATATCCTGATGTTTTTAATGAAATGGTATTTTTTATAGCATAAAAATATGAAACATTAATCATAAACGACCAATTAAATATATATATATATATAAATATGAACCTTATAACATAGTCATTGAATTGGTTGGTATGAATAGGAATTAAAAAAATTATAGAATATATATAATGGTCCTAACCAATTAATATTTATATATTAATAATTAGCAAATAGGTGCCCTATTTTTTGTAAATTCATTTTTATCATTAATTATTTTCCTCAAAATGTTTTTTTGAGAATATATTATCATTTATTTGAGGGACTTGAAGAATTTTTTAAAAAAAAGAAATAAATTTTTCAAATAATATTTTCAATATTATCATTTTGCGTCTTTGGGAGAATTTTTGGACACGATTTAGTTTTCATTAATTACTGAAAAATACAGAATTATATTGGAAACTATATATTCATTCAAAGTAATTAAAAATTAAAATATATTTTGTATTTTTTATAATTTTTTTTGTTTATTTTTTTTATTAAAAATAAAATCATTGTATTTTGAATGATTTTTTTAGTTTAATTTTCTATAAAAAAAATTTCATACATCAAAATTCATTTTTCTGAAAATATAATTTTTTTCATGTTTTGTGGGCTAAATTTTAAATTAAATTGTACCACTTCAATGTGTTGAATCATCAAAAATATATTCCATATCTATAATTTGAATGTAATAATTTGATTAATGTGTCCCATTTATTTATTAATCATTATAATAAAAATTGTAACCATTGTAATGATAAAATAAGTAAATAAATTGTTCAAATATTTAGATAATAACTATAATATAACACTAAAACGTGACCTATTTTTATGGGATGAGTACATATTTTCCATAATTATCCAAAATATGAATATATGAAATTTTTTTATCATCTAACCATGATTCATACATTATTATAATTTTATATAGATAAAAATAAAAATGTAGTTCCCTATGATTTATTGTCTATATTTTTATTATAAACTGATAAATATAGAATATTTTTAGATGTGAATCATTATTTGTAATATAAAAAATATTTTATCCTGTAAATTAATTTTTTATATTTTTATTAAATAATTACATTGAATTATTATAAAACAATGGCATTATTTTTGAAAAATTATTAGAAAGAACTATAAAATTATATTAAAAACACTAAAGAATATATCATTTGAGTGATTTTTTATGCTCTAATAAGTTTTTAGATAGACATAAAATATTTTAGATATTTTAATTTATTATACTCCGATTAAATTTTTATATTACCATTTTATAAGTAAAATGAATGAAATATTTAAAAAATTATATAAATGTTATTTTATAATAAATAATACTTTGTTAAATATATTAAAACTCTAAAAAAACCTATATTCAACCAAGGGATTATAAAATGGTTGAAAATATCAACTATGTTTCATTTATGGTCAAATTTTCCTTTTTATTTATAATATTTACTTATAATTCATATTATTATAATTTCCAAAATGGATTAACATGTTTTAAAAAAATACAAGCATGAATACAAAACTTATCCTTTTGCACATTGTATTTGAAGAGAGGATTTTGTCTAATAATTAGCTTCAAATTTATTTTTATCAAATTTGTGCAATAATAAAAATGAAAATTTATTTATATTAATTTACTAATTTAATAAATTACAAGGGTTCTCCTTTCCTCTCATATAAAAGGGAATACCCTCTTCACTTTTATTCATAAGTCAATAACATTTTCATTCATGAAATCTCTGAAAAAATACCATACATACCTCCCTAAAAAAAATTCAATAGACATTATTTTAATCATTAAACCATCCAGGGAATTATTTTTAGGTCAAACATCATAGGTTTTCTAAATAATAGGATAATAAATAATGTACATGATGAGTCAGGCTCAATGTTGGGGACATTTTTCAAAAACCTCTCTTAAAGATTCCCTTAAACCAAAATTTTATATATTTTGATACTTTATAAAATGATTAAATAATATTATTATTTATTTCTCAATGGTTTCCAATGGTCGTTATTAACCACATTTTACATTATTTATCTTATTTAATAGATTATATTTTAACCGTTTTTCTAAAGTTTTGTTTTATATTAAATCCATCATTTAAAAAAATTTAATGACTTATTTTCTAATCATTTTTAATATATGAAAAAAATTAGAAATTATTTAATTGATGACATTATATGGATATAAAATAATTATAATGGACATTTTATGTATCTTTTCATTAATTCCTATAATTTATTTCAAAATAAAATATTTTTTAAAAAAATTACAAAATGTTTTGACATTCGTTAAAAAAGGTTAATAGAATATTTTATTATGAAATATATATGGAAAATTTCATTTCCCACTACTATAACTATTATATTATGCTAATATTCCTTTATTGGTTTTAATGTTGTATTCAAAGTAAAACCCTCATTTCTGATTCATGTGGGTATCTAAATTTTGAAAATTGTTTTTAATGAAAATGGTTATATCAATATCTGAGAGTGCTTTAATTATAGGTTAAAAATCATTTATCATTGGATATGTGATGAAAAGGAGAAATAATGTGTTATTTTATTCATTATATAGCATATAACCATTATTAATGATGTCGGGTGACCATGATATAGCTCGTGATTAAAAGTGATCATGATATAGTATATATGATTGGTGTGTCAATTTTCCAATCAAATGAATTGGGTAATGATTATGTTATCTTTATATCTACATTATAATTTGATTTTATTGACATTGAATTTATAAGGGTTCTATGAATATGATTACCCATAGAACCTACATGGCTATTATTTTCATGCTAATGAGTTTTCATATAAATCATTTGATTTTATAAAATAATCTAGTGATCCTTTTAAATGAAAGATATTTATATTTTTTTATGTAATGATTTGTTTTAAGAAAATTATTTTCATTGGACCAAATTTTTTCTATGAAACAAAAAGGGCTATAAATTTTCCAGTATGAATTCTTATAGATTGTGTTATGAAAAAATATTCATCATAAAGTTGGTTTGTAATTCATTTAGTTTTTAAGGAAAGAACAAATATTCTATAGTTTAAATGGAGCATAACACAATTTTTAACAAATTATATATGTGAAAATGTGTTTCTTCAATATATTTCATTACATGAAACCCCTAGTTTTGGTTAAATTATAGAAAACCCATGATTTTAAATTTCAATAGTGTATTCGACACGCAACACCAAATATAAAAAGACTGTGATATGTATTATTTTTATTACCTATTAATTAGAACTAAGAGTTTGAATAATATTAAATGAAATATAAAATATTATTTAAACATTTATATATAATGAATTATTTTGGGAATAATTAATCAGAAATAAATATAAAAAACTTTTGAAAATAAAATGAAATCATTTTCTAAAAAAAACTATTTTAACGCATAGATGTGGGTTATAAAATAATAAATTTAATAAATATGTCTTATTCAATAACATTAATTAATTTTATATATATTTTCATTAATGTATTCTTCAAAATTCTTTTTTCCCTAATACATGATATAAAAATTTATACATTTTCCCATAATACTGTATTTAAAAAAACGTTTTGTCACCTATTTGTGACACATTTTTTATAGAACTAATTGATTAATAATTTAATATTTTGTAAATAATAAAAATTATTTTTTAAATTGGAATATCAAAATTTTCATCAGGTGAAATTTTCAAATTTAACAAAAATATTTATTTATCAGGGAATAAGAAAACATTATTTTTTTAAGACATATATTTTAATTAATATTTGTAATGTAAAAGTTCCAATATTATTAGAGTGTATGTTAAATGTTTTTATGTAATATTTAATTCACTTAATTACTTTTTTGAAACTTTATATTGGTTTTAGTATAAGTTTTTTCAGTTTAAAAACTGGTTTTTGAAGAAACACGATAAAAATAATTAGTGTTTATCATTATAAATTAATTAAAATAATTCCTAGTGGGGAATGGTTTAGCCTAAATTTATATACTATATAAATGTGGAAATTAATTTATTTTCATAAAATAATTGTTATTATTCATATATTTGATATATAATTTCACTTTTCCCAAAATATTCTCTTCATAAAAACATGATGTCTCGCTGTGTCAGCATGATTAATTTTAATATAATTTTTCCAACTTATGTGAAATGAGTTTTGAAAATTTTATTCATTATTTAGACTCTGAATAAATTATAAATTATAACAATTCCAACATAATATTTGACAAACATTATTAGTGAATAGAGTTACAATAAATTACAGTTATTAAGGTCAAAACCAGTTTACTTAGTTATTTAAATTTACACATAAGGTGGAAAATAAACTAGAATCCTTCCCAAAACCCATTTTAGATCCATATTTAAACCTTATTCATTATATTTTATTTTTTGATGCGTTATTAGGGCCTGGTTAATGAATGCATCATGGGTGAGATTCACTCATTAAGCAATTTATATATTTTCATCTAATCTCATATATAAAAGGCCACAAACTCTCCTCCTCTCCTCACACCCATGAAAAATTTTGGATCATAAAATGACATCCCAATTCACTGACCAACACCCAACCCTTCTTCCTATAATTATTAATTTTTTCTAAATATAATAAAGGAAGTCCTTTTGTGAAAACCAAAAGATGATACCCAAAGAAGAGGTGATATTCATGAATACAAGTTTTTATTTTATTTATTTTACGAACACATTATTTTATTCTTATAAAATTATTATATAATAAAATAAGTATCTTAAAATACTGTTCTATTTTGACGATAACTATATTTCCAATAACCACACACTCTTACATCAAATGGGTTACAAAATCAATGTTTGTGTGTATAGTAGACTACCACCTCATAAACTGGTGTCACTCATTTTTTCATCACCAATTTTAATGGTTTGGAATAATGATGGATATAGTGTTTATATATGATATATATAACATTATTATAACTCAAGAATTATTATATCAAATATATAATTTTATTTTCCATTCTGCATGGGATATGATAACACCACTTGTGTGTACAACGAACTACCTCCTAACGAAGGGATGTGATTAATTTTTCATTAAATTGTTTGATGGAAGGTAACAAGGGTAAAGATAAAATATATATATAAGGCCCCGACCTTAAACCTTACTTAATCTTAAGTTATTACAAGATTACACATTGAGGATCTTTTCAGGTTTAGAGTTTTAGTGAATTAGAACATAAAACTTGCATTACATTTCACATATAAACAAAGTGGTTACATAAAGATTGTATTCATTTTTTCCATCAATGGAAACATATTTAAAATAAAACATGGATTCATTCTTGACACTTCCGTGACACTATCATCATATCATGTACCTTTCCCTTGACTTGTGAAAAACATTTAAAAAAAACTAGGGATGAGCATAAAAAAGCACAGTATGGGTTATAAAAATATGGAAAGGAAACATAAGTTCATATATACATAAGAATGAAAACATACTTTACCCATAAAACATAAGCACTTTAACATACCTCATCAAATCATGAATAAATAATAGAAATCATAAGACATAAAGGTAACTTGAGGCATTCATAACATTTTTACGTAGGGAGTAACCCTTTTGGTTACGTTTGGAATACCCATCACAGTATATTCTATAAATCTATTTTGAGAAACCTTAACATTTCACTCCTTCGCGTTACCCAATGCATTGGACAGCTATATCGGGCTCACCCATCCTTAGTTTATCACGGAACCACCTGTCTTCATAATAATGCCCAAGAACCATAACATAATCGTATCACATAAAACATGCATAAAGGAAACATAACATTTCCACATTCCAATCACAAGATATCAATACAACACATTGATATAATAAAAACATTATGAAAACCATTTTCAATACCAAAATAATAGAAAAGTAAAACATGGTATTTATTTTTCTTTTAAAAAAAGGTATGGCTTGTAGAGGAAGCTGAAACTCAAATAATGGTCACGGCAGCGGAGAAGTCATTGTCACCGCATACGTACGACAAAAACATTCACTTTTGTCATTTAGTAAATGATTCGTATAAAAAATATTCCTTTTGAATAAATGTAAAAGTCAAAGGGTTTTATACACCATATAAAAGAAGGTTGTGTATAAAACAAAATATGCCTCAATGAAAGGAGATTGAGACGAAGTCCGGTACCTCGGGTCCGACTTGACTCGGTCGTTCATTAATCTCCTGAATAATAAACTTGAGTTAATTTCTACTTGTTTAAGAACCTTTTTCAAGTTCATTATTTTCTTTATATAACTTATTTCCATGTCATGAACACTATGAAATTATTTAAGTTAATAACGGTTGTTTTAATGATCATTGGTACTTGACTCAAAAATAAACCCTTTATAATTAAAATTTGTTCATGTATCCATTATATCCATAATTATAATCATGATGTATATATCATATATATCATATATATCCAGTATATACATGCATTTATAATATTACATAATCATTTAGAGGTAAGAAATGAAATGCATCGTTCGTGGGGACGGTAAGTCGTACGTACGCATGAACGCTACTTTCATTTCTATTTAGTATTTTATAGAATGTAATCATAATGATATAAAGGTATATTATAAATATAGTGTAATGTCATATATAATATCATAACTCCATCCTTTATACGTCCCTCTTATGGTATTTAACGAATCAAATCACTTTGAGGGGACGGTAGTTCGTACTTCCTTAAATGAAGATATCGTGTTTACCCATAATGGAAACCATAAAGGTATGCCCAAAATTAAAAAATACAGAAGCTTAAGGAAAACATAAACATATTATATATAATATATAAATATAGTGTCATCTTAATGGCCACCTTTGAAGGTGTTAAAAGAATGTTGAACAATCATCGTTTCGGGAGGCCGAAATTCGCCATCCACGAAAACAGTATGTTATTTAACCATTAGATGTAGGTGTGTGTAAGTGTAGCTCGAATAATTCTTATAACAACATCCTAGTTTATTGAAGATACTGTATTTGTTACAAAATAAATGAATAAAAAGAGTTTAGGGTGTTGGAGAAGTAAAATAAAACAAAAGGACTCAAGTGAAGACATCACTAGTGGAAATACGGGCTTTAACGTCGTCGTAATAACGTCGTTTTTTTAAAAACCGACGCGAATAATATGTGCGGGGAATTTTTGGCGTCGGTTTTACAAAAAACCGACGCCAAAAATAATTATGCGTTGATATTTCGCGTCGGTTTTAAAGAAAACCGACGCGGAAAATATTAGTATGCATATTATCCGCGTCGGTTTTCCTAACAACCGACGCGAATAATATTATGCGTTGATTTTTCGCGTCGGTTTTTAAGAAAACCGACGCGGAAAATATTAGTATACAGATTTTCCGCGTCGGTTTTCCTGAGAACCGACGTGGAAAATAAATTTTTAAAATGTTTCGGCGTCGTTTTTTATGAAAACCGACGCCGAAACTCATAAAAAAAAATATATTCCGCGTCGGTTTTCCTGAGAACCGACGCGGAAAATAAATTTTTAAAATGTTTCGGCGTCGGTTTTCATGAAAACCGACGCCGAAACTCATAAAAAAATATATTTCGCGTCGGTTTTCCTGAAAACCGACGCGAAAATTTTAAAACAACATTTTGGCGTCGGTTTTTCTTAAAACCGACGCGAAAAGTCTTTTAAAAATATTCACGGTCAGAAACCCTCATTTTGTTCGTCCATCGAAATCGAGTTCCGCTGTGGCGCTTCGGACTCCCGACGACCTTCGAACTTGATTTGCGATCTTGGACGGCCATTGTTGAAGGTTTTTTGTCGTCTGCACGATTTTGGGTATGTGTTCTTCCTATTTATCTCTTGTTTCATATCCCATTGTTTATTTCTTTATCAATAACCCTATTTTGCGTGATTTTGATTATTGGTTAGATTTTAGTTGTAATTTATCATTATTTTTTGTTTGTATTATCATTGTTGGTGTAGATTTGATATTGTTTGTTTTTGGAAGTAATTATACCGGTCGCAGTTTGGATTTAACATCTCCATTCGGGTTGAACTTCAAATTTTTTGTTTGTATTATCATTATTCCTGTTTAAAATGATCTTTCATTACATTATGAAGTACTATATTTTTAATTCCATTTCCATTTTAATAAATTCTTCTTCAAAAAAATAATTTTATTGTGTTAAATGAATTCACTCACATTTTTGCATGTAGTTTGTTGTTATTTCATTCCTTCTTGAGATTTACCATGCCAAATTCCTCAATTCTTTTTGGTTCTCATCATTTAACTAAGACATGAATAATTACCACTATCTATTATGTTAAAAAAAATTGAATAATTATTTTCATGCCATTATATAATAAATAATTTTTCTTGCAATGTCCATAATACGACTAGAATCATAATGTATTGTAATTATTTCTTCGTAGATAATAATATAATCATTATCCCTCTATTAATGTTCAAAAATACCTTTCCACTTTCATATGTGGGGTTAGATTCATGCATTTTTAATAAATGTCCTCTTAAACTAATCTCATTCCATTGATTATATTTATTCATCTTTCTCTCCCTCTAAATAATAGTCATGAAATGATTTACTTCCCCCTCTAAGTCATAGGCTGCAAATAAAACATTCTCATGATCTAATCTTTCATGGATGGATAATATATTTCTCTTCATGTTGATCTATTCCTTGACATGTTTTGCTGCAATAGACCCATGGATGGGGGTGTAAGTTGTCGCCTACAATATGCAATGGAATTTTTATCCCTCCATAATGAATTTATATGTTCATAGTTCCCTATTATAAAACTCATGGATTGAGGGATTTGAGTTATCATTGTCACCAAAAATTGTATCATGTCTCTTAATACACATTGTCTTAAATAAGGATAGTTATTGCACTATTTTTCACATTAATTTTTCCATGATTCATTCATGTTACATCAAATGAATAAAAAAATAAATATAGTGTGATCAATATTAGTCATAGTGAGAAATCATATTATCTTGTATGTCATTCATATAATATTTATATCATGAAACTTTATTTTCAAAAAATGAAACCTTTGATTTAACCATTTTGTCCTTGTATTTCAATATAACACACATGTATATAATATTAAAATTAATTGTTTACTATATTTGTAAACGTGTTTCATATCTGATGTCTTTTATCTGATTATCAATAGTTTTTATGGAATATGTTTTTGTTTACAATTTATCTGATAGATATTTAAATGTTATTATGTTTTAATATATTCATCAATTATATTGTGACATCAGGTATTAATGGATCATAATTGGATTTATCTACGAAGAACTACTAGTGAATATGAAAGAGGAGTTGACAATTTTTTGGAATTTGCTAAACGGCATAATCAAAATATTGATTTGATTTTCTGTCCATGTGTGAAGTGTGTAAATATGAGAAAGTTAAACTTCAGAGAAATCAAAGATCATCTCATTTGTTATGGTTTTAGCCTTAATTATACACGTTGGATCTTGCATGGTGAAAGAACTGAAAATTCAACATCCAATGTTGATGACGATATTCATAATGAGGCAGAGGATCGTATTGAAGAATTAATTCATGATTTAGGTGTTGAAACCATCGAAAAAACACCAACTGTTGAACGATTGTATGGAGATTCTGAGAAACCATTATTCTCAGGTTGCAGTAAATATACAGTGTTATCAGCAGTTTTGAGATTAGTTAACTTAAAAGCAAAAAATGGGTGGAGTGATAAAAGTTTCTCCAGTTTACTTGAGCTTTTAAAAGAGCTTCTTCCAGAAGGCAATGAGCTTCCAGATTCCAATTATGAGGCGAAGAAAATATTATGCCCAATGGGATTGGGGTATAAAAAGATACATGCTTGCCCCAATGATTGTGTACTGTATAGGAAAGAAAATGAACATTTATCAAGTTGTCCTACATGTGGAACATCGCGCTATAAGATGGATGAGAAAGTCAACTCAGATTCATTTTCAGGTGATGTCATGTAACGTTATGAAAAATCAATTTTTTTACTTTCCAATGATATCATCCAATATTTTTTTCAAACAATTCTGATAATTCAATTCTGATTTATTTTTAGGTACCAAAATCAAAACTCCATCTAAAGCATTTTGGTACCTTCCAATTATTCCTCGTTTGAAGCGTATATTTGCAAATTCAAATGATGCAAAAAGGTTAAGATGGTATTCAGATGAGCGAATTTCTGATGGTAACTTACGTCACCCTGCCGATTCACCAGAGTGGAAGAGTTTTGATAAAAAATTTCATGATTTTGGAAGTGAAGTTAGAAATCTCAGAATGGGATTGTGTACTGATGGAATGAATCCATATCGGAGCCTCAGTAGCCAACATAGTTCATGGCCTGTTTTGCTGGTACTTTACAACTTGTCCCCACATCTATGTATGAAGAAAAAATATGTTATGATGAGCTTGATGATTTCTGGACCAAAACAACCGGGAAATGATATTGATGTGTATCTTACACCATTGATTGAGGATTTAAAACTGCTATGGGAGATAGGTGTTACAGTTTTCGATGCATACAGGAAAGAGTATTTTCTTTTGCGTGCTATGATAATGTTCACTATAAACGACTTTCCTGCGTATGGAAACTTATCTGGATATAGTGTTAAGGGACATAAAGCATGTCCAATTTGTGAAGAACAAACTTCATATTATCAATTGCAGAATGGAAGAAAGACAGTGTACATGGGACATCGAAGATTTTTGCGAATTGATCATCCTTATCGTAGATTGAGAAAAGCATTTAACGGTTTACAAGAATACAACCTCCCCCGTCAACCATTGTCAGCTGAAGAATATTATGACAGAGTGAAAGATATTGATTCAACATTTGGAAAGAGAAAAAGTTCTGGTTTACAAAAACATATCTGGAAGAAGCAGTCTATTTTTTTCGAACTACCTTATTGGAGATTTTTAGAGATAAAACATAACATTGATGTTATGCATGTTGAGAAAAACATATGTGATAGTTTGATTGGAACTTTTTTAGACATAAAAGGAAAGACAAAAGATGGACTACATGCTAGATTGGACTTGATATTAATGCGAATACGTTTGGAGTTAGCTCCCGCTGTGAAAGGAAAAAGAACATATTTACCTCCGGCTTGTCACACATTAAGCAAGATTGAAAAGATGAATTTTTGTCAGTGTCTTCATGGTATTAAAGTACCCAGTGGTTTTTCTTAAAATGTGAATAATTTTGTGTCATTAAAGGATTGTAAATTAATAGGTATGAAATCACATGATTGTCATGTGTTAATGCAACAAATTCTACCAGTAGCAGTGCGTGGTATATTACCGAAAGCTGTCAGGAAGACAATCATCAGGTTATGTAATTTCTTTAAATCCATTTGTAGCAAATTCGTTGATCCAAATTTGTTAGATTTGTTGGAGAATGAAGCAACTCTTATTCTTTGTCAACTAGAAATGTATTTCCCACCCACATTTTTTGATATAATGGTTCATCTATTGGTTCATTTGGTGCATGAGATAAGAATGTGTGGGCCTGTTTATTTAAGATGGATGTATCCTTTTTAAAGATATATGAAAATTTTGAAAGGATATGTTAAAAATCCTTATCGACCAGAGGCCTCTATTGTTCAAAAATATGTATCAGAAGAGGTGATTGAGTTCTGTACTGATTATTTGAATGAGGTGGAGCATATTGGTCTCCCTCTATCTCGACATATGACAGTTGACAGAGAAGGTAGAGGGGTTCGAGGCTTAAAGGTAAAGTTTATTCCACGTGATGAAGTGATGCAAGCACATTTATACATTTTGAACAACACAGATGAGGTTCAACCATATATATCCTCACATATTGCTGAATTAAAGTTACGATATCAGAAAAGAAATGAAAAGTGGTTGATGATTGAGCATAAGAAGACATTTGTTTCATGGTTTAAAGAGAAAGTCACCTCAGATATATCTGTATCAGAAACATTGAAGTGGTTATCAGGGGGACCATCTTTTAATGTGATCACTTGGTCTGGTTTTGATATCAATGGCTACACATTTTACACAAAAAACCTGGATGACAAGAGTACCGTTCAGAATAGTGGTGTGATGGTATTCGCTGAAGCAGTGCATTTTTCGAGTGCCAAAGATAAAAACCCAATTTCTGCATCAACATCATATTTTGGAGTTATTGAAGACATATGGGAAATTGATTATATTAAATTTCGAGTCACTATTTTTAAGTGCAATTGGGTTGATAGTAATAGTGGCGTGAAACATGATGAATATGGGTTTAAACTGGTTGATTTGAAATGATTTAATCACAATGAGGAACCATTTATCTTGGCGACACATGCAAAACAAGTATTTTATGTCATTGATCCATCGAATGATCAGTGGTCAGTTGTTTTGCAAGGTAAAAGAAATAATTTGGTTGATGATGATGATTCTGATGATGCTAGTGATTTACATGAGCGTTATTAATCTATTATGCAATTTTCAGATGATTACAATGAATATAAGACAGACATAGTGCATGCAGTACGTACCGATCATGATGAAGGGACGTGGGAAAACACTAAATTAGTCTCCTAATTTTTCTAGTAAATATTTATATTTTGTGTCTATTTTTAAAACATACAAATGCATGCCTCTATTTTTTACATATTTATTTTTCATTCCTTGTTTCTAATTATTCAGTTTTCTAATGATATGCAGGTACCCAAAATTTCATTACACTTTCTAGTAGAAATGTCAAATACAGATAGAGATGAGCAGTTACCGAGGTATATCTATTTTGACATATTATTAAATATTCAGTAATATACATATTTAATGAAATAAAACTGTTAATTTATTAAAAAAAATTGCATGACTACTGATGCGTCCTCAGCGGAGGAGACTTCTCCAGTTACTACTGAAAAATCAAGTTCTCTAGTTGGTAAACGTGGTATTACACGTTTACCAAAACTATCACTCGCTCGTGATGATAACAAATTACACATCCGTTTTGATGATAATAATAATTCAGTTGGCCCAAATGCAGTTCAGTTTGTCAGTTATATAGCGATGCAGAGCCGTTGCAGGATTAGTATTTTATATCCTGATTGGAAGTCAGTGGACAGGACGGCGAAGCAACAGCTTTGGGAGGCCGTGACGGTAAAATATCTTTATTTATTTATTTTATCTCATTTTTTAATATTATATAGTTTAAATGACATATTTTATTTTTTCAATTACAGATGACATTCAATTTTGAGGAAACCAAAGAAATTAGGAAAAGACATCTCTCTTTAGCGGCGGTTCGATGGAGAGATTTTAAAAACAAACTCACGAAAGATTATGTTTTTGGAAAGAGAAGGTTTGAAAGCCCATGTCTTAAGTATCCATATATAGATGAAGAAACATGGAAGCGATTTGTTGACAGTCGTCAGGAAGAGAAATTTCAGGTATTGTAATTGTTTTATATTTTAAAATTTATGCTATATTTTCCTTATTACTTATGTGTTTATTTTTATGTAACAGGCCTCCAGAAGATCTCATCAGGAGATCCAGTTGAAAAACGTATACCCTCATACTTTATCACGTGGAGGATACTCGTATTTGGAGCAGAAAATTATTGAAGAAAAATTTGAAGCATTAAGAGCTCGATCAAGTAGTGGTTCAGAAGAGGTCCAGTATGGTCCTCCATCTCCTCCCACTCGCCATGAGAAATGGAAACGAGCAAGAAGAAGAAAAAATGAACAATATCTTACAGACGAAGCTCATCAAGTGTCTGATAGAATTGTAAGTAAATATTAATTCTTTGTTAACAATTTTCCTTTTTTATAATTTATAAACACTAATATAAATTTTTTATTTTTCATTTCAGGATGAACTTCAGGAGAAAGAGACACAGGGCTCTTTTATCCCCGAGGGTAGGATGGATATCCTAGCCACTGCTTTGGGAAAGACTGAACACCCCGGCCGTGTTAGAGGATATCAGGCGGGTGTTAGTATTCGGAAGGTTTTTGGTAAGAGTAAGCAACCAAGAGACCCGGAAATCGAATCCTTAAAAGAAGAGCTGCAGGATATGAAACGGTCTATGGGTGATCAAATTCAAGCAGCAGTACAGAAGGCTTTATTAGAACACTTGGCAAGACAGTCACAGTCTGCTCATCCTTCTGAGGTATATTATTTACTGTTAACAATTTTTCTTTTCTATAAATTATAAACACTGATATAACTTTTTCATTTTTCAACATTCTCAGCCTACTCACTCAGACTATCATGCCTCATATGCTTACCCAACACCGTCTGGGCAGCCTTCCGAGGTATATTATTTAATGTGATCAATTTGTCTATTTTATAAATTATAAACACTGATATAACTTTTTCATTTTTCAACATTCTCAGCCAACTCACCCGGACTACCCTGCCTCATCTGCTTACCCTGCCCCGTCTGCGCAACCATTTGAGGTATATTATTTTATTTAATTTTTAATCAATTTTTCTATGTTATAAATTTTAAACACTAATATACCCTTTTCATTTTTCTGACTTCTCAGCCTGCTCACCCTGACTACCATGCCCCACCTGCTAACTTTGAGCCTCCACCTCCTCCATCGGATCGAACCTTATATTGTGAGTTGTTTGCGGGAGATCCTCATGTACATATTGTTGCGTTAGGACAAGTGTATTTTTTGGGGGACTCGGTACATCATCAGCCTATGCAGATGGGTCAGGTTAGAGTATCAGTACTTGTTATTATAGATCCTACTGCTCTACTACCATTTCCTACTGCAGATATCACCAGTGTTGGGGAATGCATGGGCCATTTTTTACTTTGGCCAACTGCACTTCTTCGTTATATTTCACATGAGGTATGAGTTTTTTTAACTAGTAATTAGAAATGATTCCAAATTACTTATAATGTTTTCTGACATTTAACTTATATAGGAATATCTGAAAGCAAAAGAAACTGTACAAATGCAGCAAAATGTTCAGAAACAGTCGGCTGTAGATACTTCTGATATTTCTTCTGGGTTGAAAAGATTATCTCAGTGCTCTTCTTCCTTGAATTTTATCTATGAGTTTCGGATGACGTCCGATATATGTGGAAGAAATTATAAATTGAGAATATTGAAAGAAGATATCATGAATTTAGTTAATTTTGAAGAGATCGGGCTGAATGTGGTGCAGTTGTTTTCCATGTAAGTAAATTGACGTTTTAATTGCTATTTCTTTAATAAAATATTGTTATGTCATTGACCTACTATATTTTCTTTTTAAATTAGGTATCTATACAGGATTCTTTTACAAAATGAAACTACAAGCATTTATAGCTTTATAGATCCAGAGTACATTTCCTTGGAAGTCAAACATGTGAAAAATGATGAAAGAGTTCAATATATATCCGAGAGATTATCACAAACAGAGATTCTGTGCTGGTTTTTGCCATTTCTTGATAAGTAAGAATATCAACATAATTTTGAACTCATGATCATTATAATGTCATTAATTATGAACTTTTTGTATTATAGGGGGCATTGGATGTTAGGTGTATTTTTCCCAAATGAATGCACCTTATATTGGTTTTGCTCTTTATTAGGAAAAGTGTGTAAACCGTTTTCCAACTTATTAAACAGGTAAGTTGTTTTTTTATTTTTAGAAGTTTGTTATGTTTAATTTTAATTGTTTACACAAGTTTTATTAGTTCTTATATAAAAAAATGCAGTTCATGGAAACATTTTACAAATGAAAAGAAACCAACGAAAATCAAATATGTGGAAGTACAGGTAATTAGTTTTTATATTTTTGTTATATATTGGGTTTCATTATTAGTTAAATGTTTTATAACTGCAGTGTCATCGTCAAAATGGAAGCGTTGAATGTGGTTATCATATTCTACGATTTATGTACGAGATAATCACAACTGGGGAAACTACTGATTTTCATAAGGTTAGTTGTATTAACTTTTTTATATATTTTCATCCACTTTCTTCTATTTATTAATTTCATATCATTCAATATTATTGTAGGTATTCAATGATTTGCAGTCATATTCTCAATCTGATATGATTCATATTCAATCTACTTTTGCGGACTATTTGTTAAGTCTGATTAAGATTTGAGGTATGTATACTAATATTTATAAATAATAATATATATGGGTTTAAAAAACTAACTCTTATGATATATTAGGTGTTTGAACCTTCTAATAATCAAATGAATGCTTCAACAATAACAAACAATGAGCATGTCATATATTTCAGGTACGTGTATTTTAATTATGCTTTACTGAGTTTTCTCAAGTGCCTCTGCAAAAACTGTTTTATTGAATCTACTAATAATCAAATGAATCCTTCAACAATAACCAACAATAAGCTTGTCGTATATTTCAGGTACGTGTATTTTAATTCAGAATTAGTTATTATATTTCTTTTCATTGTTATTTCTTAAAATCATTTGTCTGTACAGTGACAGATCTGTAGGGTGGTACTTGGATCATGAACATAGAGATTCGTATAGCGAAATAACATTCACAAACACTAAAAATTGTCTCCCATGAATGCACAGCAATATCTTCTAGGACTTTTTATTTTTTATGCAAATAAATATCGAAAAATGATTGCCGAGAAGCATATCACATAATACCTGAAACAGCGCTTAGTGGGTTTGCACAACGATAAAACAGAAGGCGTCAATTTTTAAGGTATGTTTCTTTATGTCTCTTCAATCTGCATTTGATTTCAATTTTCTAACCTATTTTTTTCACTCAAACTTATTTCTCTGTTATTCCATAACTTAAACAAATAACAATAGTGAATGGGTAATGCACGTCTATACAGAGCAAATATAAAAACCTGAGGTTGGGGGTGGTGGGGATCCTATGGTGAAAAGACACCCCCAACATCTTCAGTGGGGGAGGTGAGGAAGAGGTTGCATCGGCTGAGTGTTCCTGGAATTTTGATCAGGAGTCGTAACATTTCATTTTGGTAATTTACTTTGTGAAAAAATGAATGATTCAAATAAATTACACATTTTCATTTAATGTTTATTCATTGCACTAATATCTTGGATTGATTTTTTCACGCACATCTCCTTAGTTTCATTACTGTTTTGACAGGATTGGTGCTATCTATGGGAGGAAACTTACAATGATTGATACTGAGTATGGTTAGATTAAGAAAATGCACCATGTAGGTACGTGTATTTTAATTCTGCTTTACTTTGAGTTTTCTCAAGTACTTCTGTTAAAGCTGTTTAATTGTTTTTGTATACTTCGTTATTTTTTTTTCAGGGTTCCGATTTGTTTGGAGGAGAAAATATATGTATTTTATTTAAAAAAAAAATTACGGCGTCGGTTATTTGAAAAACCGACGCCGAATATTTTTTAAAAAAAATTATTTACGGCATCGGTTTTTTTAAAAACCGACGCCGAAAGGGTTTTCCGCGTCGGTTTTTAGAAAAACCGACGCGGAAAATCCTGTTTAAATCTTTTTTCCGCGTCGGTTTTATATAAAACCGACGCCGAAAACCTAGTCGACTATATTTTCCGCGTCGGTTTTTTAATGAACCGACGTGGAAAATAATGTCTAAATGTAGCTTCGGTGTCGGTTTTATAAAAAACCGACGCCGAAGCTCATAAGCGAATTATTTTTCGCGTCGGTTTCTATGAACCGACGCGAAAAAGTGTTTTTGCACTAGTGCATTACCTTAAAATCGGGTAACTCCCTTTCGTTTGAGCTCAAAGGCTTTCCTTAGGAAGACTTCTGCCCAAATTGAGGCTTCAAGGAGTAATATAGGGATTTTTAGAGACAAAATGGGCATGGTTTGGCTGATCCAAAGGCTTTGGAAGTGTGGGTAAGGAGGTAGAGTTGGGGGCCTTTTATAAGAGGAGAGGAGGGGCACTCTTGGAAAGTAAAGAAATGTTACTTTAATTTAAAATGCGTTTCGGATTAAAAAGGTCCCAAATTGATATAATTAGAGGTTAAGGTGATAAGGGTTCTAAATACACCCATCAAATAGGTTTTGGACATGTTTAGGTCATTGATTTTACATTATCATTTCATTTTATTTAAATCCTTTATTAATGAGGTAATTGATGCATCACCATGATATCATAAATAAATTGATTTATTTAAAGTCTAAAAATTATTAAAAAAATACTATGATGTAGGAAATATTTTTATCTTTCCAATGACTATTTATAATCAAAAATCAGACTTGTATAACCTCATGTAAAATTTTTTTTAGTAAAATAACTCATGTTTGTGTCATTTTTACTTTAACATTAAATAAAAAGATATTAATGTCATTTTCCTACCAAAGTGGCTCCATGGGATCCCCAAGTTGACCCATGGATTTTCTTGGTCGTTCATGACACATCCAATAAGTGTAGGACATGTGTCTAGGTCATTTCATATTGTTAAAACATTATTTTTACCTTAAACCACACTAATTACCACTAATCACGATTAAAAACATAAAAGTTACTATTCACCAATAAATTATTTTAATCCCATTGAACCACATTTTACTAATTAATGACAACCATGTATGTCAGATTTTTTTAAATTCAAAACACAGAGGTGGTAAAATTTCATTTAAACGAAAAATCAGTTTTTTAAGTACCACTTAGTGGTTTCACTATTCATCAAAAATTGATGTTTTTCAGAAAAATACCAAAACATCTCCCTAAGCTATATTTGATATTCTGAATTAAAAAATTTTGTCTATTTTACAAAATTCAAAACATATAAGTTTCATTAATTAATTTAATAATTAATTCCCGCTGTGAGAGGAAATAGCGTGTTTTTCTGAAACAATATGTATCAAAAGATTGACACTAGTTTAAGTCCAATTTCAAAGTGAAATTAATTCCACTGACCATTATTGGATTAAATGGTAAAAATATATTCTAATTTCACTTTAAAACCAATTCAAAAGATAATATTATCATATAAATAAATTAGATTAAAAATCAATTTTGATGTAAAATGCAGTATTTTTCACTATTCATTAAAAAATGAACATCGTCAGAAAAATACCAAAAATTCACACAAAGTAAATTTTGATGTCCCAATCATAAAGAATAAGTTTATTTTGACAAACATAGCTTATAAAATTGTCAAAATATAGATTTAAAAATGGTTTTCCATCAAAAGGAAGTAAAACAATCTTTTAAAAATATTAGTGTAATCCATGCTTAAGATTGGATTTATTTTCATTTTAAGCCTCTAAAACACTATCTAATTCATTAATAGACATAGATAAAAATATATATTATTCATTACTTACTTGGGATGTTTCAACATATGTTATATTAAATTACATGATCACCTACCTCAAAAGAGAGATACTTCCTCCTGTTGTCCGCATAACTCTTCTGCCTAATCTGAGTTGTTCTCATGTGTTTCTAAATAAGATGAAATTTTTCTACCATCTCTTCTGCCAATTCTGGTCCCATCAACTTCCTTTCACCCACTTCATCCCAGAAAGCTGGAGTTCGACACCGCTTCCCATATAACGCCTCAAATGGTGCCATCTGTTTACAGAATGAAAACTGTTATTATATGAAAATTCAACCAAAGAAAGATGTTGGTCCCAACTTCCCTGATAATCCATAGAGCAAGAACATAGAATATCCTATAATGTCTGAATTGTTCTCTCTGACTGCCCATCTGATTGAGGATGAAATGTTGTACTAAAATTTAATTCAGTACCCAATGACTTCTGAAGGACCTTCCAAAAGATAGAAGTAAACCTGAGATCACGATCAGATACAATGGAGAGAGTAACTCCATGTAACCTGACTATCTCTTTAAGATACAAACGGGAAAGTTGATATAGAGAGAAAATATCTCGTATAGCAAGGAAATGAGTAGATTTAGTCAAGTGATCAACAATAACCCAGATTGCATTATTACCTCGAGATGTCTTCGATAATCCCACAACAAAGTCCATGGATATATTCTCCCATTTCCACTCTGGAACTGGTAAAGGCTGAAGCATCCCTTTCAGTAACTGCCGCTCTGCTTTATCCTGTTGAAAAGTTGAACACTTCATAGTAAAATCAGCAATATCTCTTTTCATTCCATCCCACCAGTAATACTCCCGCAGATCTCTATACATCTTAGTACTGCCAGGATGAACTGAAAACGGAGAACTATGAGCTTCACATAACAACTCTCTCTTCAACTGTGAATCACAAGGCACACAAAATCTCTTCCCAAATCTCAAAACACAATCATTATCAATATTGAATTCAGGCAACTTACCCTTCTGAACTAGCTCAACTTTTTTCTGCAACTCACAGTCTTGCTTCTATGCTTTCTTGATTCTGTCTGATAGAGATGATCTCACTGATACCAGAAACAAAACATAAGAACTTCCTGATCCAACAACTTCTATGCCAAATTTCATCAAATCCTTAACCAAAGGATCGCGTTCCAAATGCAACATTGTTAATGAAGAATTACTTTTTCGACTCAAAGCATCGGCCACTTTAAGTTCTTTTCTTGGATGGTAATGAATTATACAATCATACTCCTTGATTAATTATAGCCATCTTTTTTGCCTCATGTTCAATTATTTCTGAGTGAATATATACTTTAAACTTTTGTGATCAGTATATATTTCACACTTTACTCCATACAAATGATGCCTCCAAATTTTTAAAGCGAAAACAACAGCAGCTAATTCCAAATCATGTGTAGAGTAATTTACCTCATGAGTTTTCAACTGTCGTGAAGCATAAGAAATTACCTGATCATTCTGTATTAGGATTCAACCAAGTCCTTTCAATGAAGCATCACTGTAGATAACAAACTCACCATTCCTGGAAGGTAGTGCGAAAACTGGAGCATTCACCAATCTTCTTTTCAACTCTTGAAAACAATCATCACATTCTTTTGTCTAGATAAACTTAACACCCTTCCGAGTTAGCTTAGTCATTGGAATAGATAACCGTGAAAAATTTCTAACAAATATTCGGTAATAGCCTGCCAAACCAAGTAAGCTACGAATCTCAGTTACATTTGTGGGTCTTGGCCAGTCTTCCACAACTTTTGTTTTTGCAGGATCAACAGTTATCCCATATTTTGAAACAATGTGACGAAGGGAAGAAATTCTTTTCAACCAAAACTCACACTTTCTGAATTTCCCATACAATTTATTTTCTTTTAAGGTTTGAAAAATAACCCTTAAATGTCTTTCATGCTCCTCTTTACTTTTAGAAAACACCTAAATATCATCAATGAAAACCACAACAAAATTATCCAAGAACTCATGGAAAATTATATTCATTAAGTCCATGAATACAGTAGGTGCATTGGTTAGCCCAAAAGGCATTACTACAAATTCATAATGGCCATATCTTGTACGAAACACAGTCTTCGAAACATCTACTTCCTTTACCTTCAGCTGATGGTACCCCAATCTTAGGTCAATCTTTGAAAAATACTAAGCTCCCTGGAGCTGATCAAACAAATCATCGATATGAGGCAAAGGATATTTTTTTCTTAACAGTGATGTTATTAAAGGCTCTATAATCAATGAAAAGTCTCATAGAACTATCTTTCTTTTTAACAAATAAAATAGGAGCACCCCATGGTGACGTGATAGGTCGAATGAAACCTTTCTCTAATAAATCTTGAAATTGCTCCTTCAACTCTAAAAGTTCAATTTGAGCCATTCGATAAGGGGGTTTTGAAATTGTCTTAGCATCAGGAACTAAGTCAATAGTAAACTCAACGTCCCAGTCTGGTATTATTCCAGGAAACTCATCAGGAAAAACATTAGGATACTCATTTACCACTGGCACATCCTTAATCTGAACAGTTCCTTTATTTTCAATGATGTGTGCAAGGTAACATTCATTTCCATATTTTACAAGTTTCTCGGCCTCTTGATATGTTATCAATAGTAAGGGTTCATTCTTGTACACAAACTAAATGTCTTTCTGAAAAGAAACTTCTTTATCTCTACACTCAATCTTAGCATGGTAAATAGAGAGCCAATCCATACATAGGATAACATCAAACTCTACTAGAGGTAGAACAATAAGGTTTGCAAGTAGGTTCTTTCCACAGATAAGGATAGGAAGATTCTTATAAATTCTTTTTGCCTCAACATTTCCCCCAGATGTTTTTACCAAAAGTTCAGGAGTCATTTCTTGAGATGGTATTCCCATTTTACTAGAAATGTTTTCAGAGATGAAAGAATGTGTAGACCCCGAATCAAACAACACACTGGAATAATCTGAAAAAACAAACAAAGTACCTGATACAACTTCATTTTATGGCTCGACATCTGCTGAAGTAGTTTCAAAGGATTTCACCACCCCTTTCTGCTTGTAGTCTAATTGCTTCCCATCACTCAAGCTCTTTGTCGGACACTTGTTTACATAGTAACCCATCTCATTGCACTTAAAACATTTCACTAACTGTAAATCAAATTTGAACTTACCATAACCTTGATCTTTTTCAGTAAAATCACGAGCCTTATATCCTATCTTACCACATCGATAGCACTTTCCAGAATTCAGAAGACATTCCCCAGCATTCCTTTTTCCACATTTATCACAAACTGGAAACTTAGATTTCTTACCATCAGACTTTTTTGAAGAATTCTTCCGTTTCTCCTGCCACCTTGGTCTCTGCTTCTGTTGGTTGTTATAGAACACTTGATCATCAGCAAACTTCATTTCCACCTTCTCAACACATTGAACAAGCTTTTCATAACATTTAAACTCACGAGAAGCTAATGCCCTCTGATAATTTGGCTTTAATCCTGAGTAAAAATGATTGATTTTACTATCAAGGTCTCGGATAAAATTTAGAGCATACCTTGCCAATCGATTGAACCTTTCTTCATAGGTTGCCACTGAGTCTTCCTCTTGAATCAATTCCAAGAATTGTTTTTCCATCCTAAGTTGAACAGCCTTAGGAAAATACTTTTCAAGAAACATACCTTTGAATTCATCCCAGTCGAGAGCATCAATCTCATCAGCGTCCCCGATATTTTTAACCATCGACCACCACTGATCTGCTTCACCCTCCAAATGGTAAATAGCAAGAATAACCTTTTGATTGTCTGAACACCCCATGAAATAGAAAATCTTCTCTAGTGCTTTAATCCACCCTTCAGCTAGCACAGGGTCAGATGATCCTCTGAATGATGGGGGATGTTGCCTCATGAAATGTTCCACCACTGACATATTCCTCTGTGGTTGATCTGGCTGATCTCGTGCATGAATTCCACCACCATTTATCGCTTGAGTCAACTGCGCCATTACTGCAACAAACTGTTAAGTTCCAATTCCGACCATCTCAGGATGCTGATTCAGAAGGTTATTTCCTTATGTATGCCTTCCTAGCAGTGTTTCCCTATTTCCTCTACAGAAAACCATTCTAAACAAACATGTCTTAGATGAAGCAACGTGGTAATCTTCAAATTCTATATCATTTCAATTTTACCATAAAAAATATTTTTGGATAATCATTTAATATAATTCTAACTCCTAAAGTTATCTAAACCGACCTATGATACCAACTATAAGGCCCCGACCTTAAACCTTACTTAATCTTGAGTTATTACAAGATTACACATTGAGGATCTTTTTAGGTTTAGAGTTTTATAGAATTAGAACATAAAACTTGCATTACATTCCACATATAAACAAAGTGGTTACATAAAGATAGTATTCATTTTTTCCATCAATGAAAACATATTTAAAATAAATCATGGATTCATTCTTGACACTTCCTTGGCACTATCATCATATCATGTACCTTTCCCTTGACCTGTGAAAAAAATTTCAAAAAAACTAGGGATGAACATAAAAAGCTCAGTATGGGTTATAAAAATATGGAAAGGAAACATAAGTTCATATATACATAAGAATGAAAACATACTTTACCCATAAAACATAAGCACTTTAACATACCTCATCAAATCATGAATAAATCATAGAAATCATAAGACATAAAGGTAACTTGAGGCATTCATAACATTTTTACGTAGGGAGTAACCCTCTTGGTTACGTTTGGAATACCCATCACAGTATATTCTCTAAATCTCTTCGGAGAAACCTTAACATTTCACTCCTTCGTGTTACCCAATTCATTGGAGAGCTATATCGGGCTCACCCGCCCTTAGTTTATCATGGAACCACCTGTCTTCATAATAATTCCCAAGAACCATAACATAATCGTATCACATAAAACATGCATAAAGAAAACATAACATTTCCACATTTCAATCACAAGATATCAATACAACACATTGATATAATAAAAACATTGTGAAAACCATTTTCAATACCAAAATAAAATAAAATTAAAACATGGTATTTATTTTTATATTAAAAAAATGTATGGATTGTAGAGGAAGCCGAAACTCAAATAATGGTCCTGGCGGTGGAGAAGTTGTTGTCACCGCATACGTACGACAAAAACATTCCCTTTTTTTGTTTAGTAAATGCTTCGTATAAAAATGATTCCTTTTGAATAAATGTAAAATTAAAAGGGTTTTATACACCGTATAAAAGAAGGTTGTGTATAAAACAAAATATGCCTAAATGAAAGGAGATTGAGATGAAGTCCCATACCTCAGGTCCGACTTGACTCAGTCATTCTTTAATCTTGTGAATAATAAACTTGAGTTAATTTCTACTTGTTTAAGAACCTTTTCAAGTTCATTATTCCTTTTATATCACTTATTGCCATGTCATGAACACTATGTAATTATTTAAGTTAATAACGTTCGTTTTAACGATCATTGGTACTTGAGTCAAAAATAAACCCTTTATAATTACAAGGTGTTCATGTATCCATTATATAAAGAATTATAATCATGATTTATATATCATATATATCATATATATCCAGTATATACATGAAAATATAATATTACATAATCATTTAGAGGTAATAAATGAAATGCACCGTTCATGGAGACGGTAAGCCGTACGTACGCATGAACGCTACTTTCATTTCTATTTCGTATTTTATAGAATGGAATCATAATGATATAAAGGTATATTATAATTATAGTGTAATATCATATATAATATCATAACTCCATCCTTTATACGTCCCACTTATGGTATTTAACGAATCAAATCACTTTGAGGTGGCAGTAGTCCACACTTCCTTAAATGAAGATATCGTGTTTACCCATAATGGAAACCATAAAGGTATGCCCAAAATGAATAAATACAGAAGCTTAAGGAAAACATAAACATTTTATATATCATATATAAATATAGTTTCATCTTAAGGTCCACCTTTTAAGGTGTTAAAAGAATGTTGAACAATCATCGTTTCGGGAGGCCGAAATTCGCCATCCACGGAAACAGTATGTTCTTTAACCATTAGATGTAGGTGTGTGTAAGTGTAGCTCGAATCCTTCTTATAAAAACATCCTAGTATATTGAAGATACTGTAGTCGTTACAAAAGAAATGAATAAAAAGAGTTTAGGGGGTTGGAGAAGTAAAATAAAACAAAAGGACTCAAGTGAAGACATTACCTTAAAATCGGGTAACTCCCTTTGGTTTGAGCTCAAAGGCTTCCTTGGGAAGACTTCTGCACAAATTGAGGCTTCAAGGAGTAATAGAGGGATGTGGAGAGAAAAAATGGGTAGGGGTTGGCCGAGCCAAAGGCTTTGGAAGTGTAGGTAAGGAGGTAGAGGTGGGGGGCCTTTTATAAGAGGAGAGGAGGGGCACTCTTGGAAAGTAAAGAAGTGTTACTTTATTTTAAAATGAGTTTCAGATTCAAAAGCTCCCACATTGATATAATTCGAGGGTAAGGTGATAAGGGTTCTAAATCCACCCATACAATAGGTTTTGGACATTTGTAGGTCATAAATTTCACATTATCATTTCATTTTATTTAAATACTTTATTAATGAGGTAATCGCTGCATCATCATGATGTCATAAATAATTTAATTTATTTAAAGTCTAAAAATTATAAAAAAATACTATGATGTATGAAATCTTTTTATATTTCCAATTAATATTTATAATCAAAAATCTTACTTGTATAACCTCATGTAACAATTGTTTTAGTAAAATAACTCATGTTTGTGTCATTTTTACTTTAACATTAAATAAAAAGATATTAATGTCATTTTCCTACCAAAGTGGCCCCATGGGGTCCCCAAGTTGACCCATGAATTGTCTTTGTCGGCCATGACACATCCAATAAGGGTAGTACATGTGTTTAGGTCATTTAATATTATTAAAACATTATTTTTACCTTAAACTACACTAATTACCACTAATCGCGATTAAAAACATAAAAGTTACTATTCACCAAAAAATTATTTTAATTCTATTGAACCAAATTTTACTTCTTAATGAAAACCATGTATGTCGGATTTTTTAAATTCAAAACACAGAGGTGCGAAAATTTCATTTAAACGAAAAATCAGTTTTTTAAGTACCACTTAGTGGTTTCACTATTCATCAAAAATTGAAGTTTTTCAGAAAAATACCAAAACTTCACCCTAAGCTATATTTGATATTCTGAATTCAAAAATTTTGTCTATTTTACAAAATTCAAAAAATATATGTTTCATTAATTAATTTAATAATTAATTCCCATTGTCAGAGCAAATAGCGTGTTTTTATGAAACAATAAGTATCAAAAGATTGACACTAGTTTAAGTCCAATTTCAAAGTGAAATTAATTACAATGACCACTATTGGATTAAATGGTAAAAATATATTCTAATTTCACTTTAAAACCAATTCAAAAGATAATCTAATCATATAAATAAATTATATTAAAAAGCAGTTTTGATGTAAAATGCAGTATTTTTCACTATTCATTAAAAAATGAACATTGTGAGAAAAATACCAAAAATTCACACAAAGTAAATTTTGATGTCCCAATGATAAAGAATAAGTTTATTTTGACAAACATATCTTATAAAATTGTCAAAAGATAGATTTATAAATGGTTTTCCATCAAAAGGCAGTAAAACAATCTTTTAAAAATATAAGTGTATTCCATGCTTAAGATTGGATTTATTTTTATTTTAAGCCTCTAAAACACTATCTAATTCATTAATAGACATAGATAAAAATATATATTATTCATTACTTACTTGGGATGTTACAATATATGTTATATTAAATTACATATTTATGATATTCATGGAATATTATTTATTATTTTAAAATAATATATCTTTTCTTACCATTTCTCTTACTGAAAAAAAAATTATAACGTCATTCATAAACGTGTGGACTGATACCTACTCAAAGAGATGTGATTTTTGGTCACCATTACATCACAATAATTCTTTTTACATGTAAATATAATTAATTAATAAGTTATTTATGATATTATTACCATTCT
This sequence comes from Viscum album, assembly GCA_963277665.1. Taxonomy (NCBI): domain Eukaryota; kingdom Viridiplantae; phylum Streptophyta; class Magnoliopsida; order Santalales; family Viscaceae; genus Viscum; species Viscum album. Next base: position 1,210,735,614 of record OY728131.1, on the reverse strand, counting down.
ATAATGATAATTATTATAATGGCCAAAAAAATTATTAATGGAATTTCTCCATTCATATAGTCATTTTATATATTATAAAACACATAAAATCACTTATAGGCAACAATAAAGGCTTTATAAATGATTAATTAATGAAATAATAATTACTTCTAGAAGTCAAGGAACATATACCGATGAAATAGTATCTTGATCTTAGGAATAGTAAAATGACCCTTATGAATAGTAAACTGGCCAAATGAATATTAACATCACCCATTAATGTATAAATAAAATTTAAGAATTTTTTAAATAAATTTGTGGTATAATTAAATCATAGTCTATATAAATAAATGTTTTTAAAATTATTAATTAAGTGTTTGAATTTTTAGAAGTCATAAAAATTTAATTATAATTTTGTGAATAAATTAATATTTTTAATAATTTTCTTTCAAAAAATTTATCCAAAAATTAATATTTTTATGTATAACGGTTATAAGATAATTTAATGAGACCGTATTTAATTTTTCAAGGTGTTATAAAATTAGGTATAATTTTAAAATTTATATTTTCCATGTAAATGTTGATCATAATTAAAAATTAAATTACAAATATTTTGAAAATTATATTCAAAAAATGAAGTCAGTTTTTGAATTATAAACATTGATAAATAATTTATGGTGAATTTTTGGGATTTCTTTAATGTAAATGATTTTTTATGAATAGTAAAATACTGTAATTTACAATAAAAGGTAAATACATGAATTATAGAGTCATGGATATTGTAAGGCTGATGTAAGCCCCAAATATCTAACTCTACTTCATTTTTTAAATATATTTATAGATAATTATAAAACTATTAATATCCTTGAGCCAAAATAATAAACTAATGAACTTAATAATTAGAAAACACCCCTCTCCTCCACTATAAATACCTCTCTAACCCCATCTTATACTAACACCTCTCAAGCATCAATCCTATTCCAAATTCTTCAAAAACCACTCCCCATTCCTCAGTCTCACATCTTGGATATATTACCCTACCCAAAAACCAAAAATAATTCCCTAATGAGGTTCTCAAGGATGATAAATATTGGTTGTAAACTACTCTTCCATTTTTTGTTAATATCAAATTTTATTCATTTTCTTATCCTCGCCATATTATATAAAAAATGAATGATAAAACAAGTAATTTTTATATACTATATTGTTTCTTCTTAATGTAATAACCCTTACCAAACATCATTCTCTCTCTATTTTATTCTAAAAATGAAATCATCACCTATGATATATCAATTTACCGACATCATGGGTGATACACATTCATTTTCATATAATGATTTATAGTATGTTAATAAAACCATTAACTAGGTGAAAAAAGATTATAAATTTTATTTTATAACCTTTTTTACATTCTGGATGTAACATTTATACAAACTAATAAATGATAAGTCAAAAGAAATTCATTGTTATCGAAAAACCTCTAAAATTCACCTAAAACTTTCATCATTAAATTTTATCTAATGATTCTTCCCCATACCATATAACTAATTTCTTTGAAAGATAATTTAACCTTATATAATGTCATTAATAAGATATTATTACAATATTGGATATTTATCCACATTTTACATGATCATCTATTCTTGTATACAAGTGAAACAATCATTGAAACCCATGAAAATAAATGCTCGTGAACAACAAAATTAAACTATATAGGTTATATAAATGTCCATAAATAAAAATAATAAGCCCATAATGAATAAAATTCTTGTATAAATGGTTCTAAATTTGATAATTAATGAATATGAAGTAAATATATTGGATGTTAACATGAAGGAAGCTTTCAAACACAAGGTAAAGGGGATTCTCAAACCCAACACTCTTTCTTTGGGTTTTCCCTATTTACCCCATTTTCAGTATAGATATTCCATAAATATAATTTCAACATAACTATATTGATTTTTTTGGGATATGAATGTTTTTTACATGATTTTATGATAAACACAATGTTTTCCAAAAGAACTATTCTTTCAAAGAAAACAAACCTTTTACTTCTCAAGATTGTTTCTTCTCCACAGAAGGTTGATGATTCTTATATATAGTGTGTAATTACCTCTTTCATTTGGGAATACAATGTTTATTAATGTATTCATTATGAAATTAATACCATTCCTTCCCATGGGTTATTTTTAGGTTCAAGATTAATATATGTTCTATTTGGCACGCATGATAATGTAAATCTTATTACATGATGGGTGTGCTCAGAATTATATAGAGCAATGTAAATGTTATGATGTGATAGGTGCACCCAAAATTATATATTTATCAAATTCATTGTGTAATGTAATTTATATCATTATAAAAGAAAAATATGTGTGAACATGATTCTATATTTGTACACAACTATGTTTATTTGTTGACCCTTAAGACATGATATTTAATTTTTATGCATTTCCACATTCTATGTCTATTATTAATTCTTCCTATCAGTATTACGACCATATGAATATTTTTTGATGATATTGATTATGATCAACCCATGTTATATTGATTCATTCTTTTATTTATCCTCTTACTGGGCCTTTACCTCACCCCTTTTTTATGTATATCTTTAGAAGTCTACTTGAACTAAATAGAATTCAAGGGCCAATTAGAATCTAGAGAAATATGAATTAAATAAATGTCTATGTTTTATTTTTTAAATTGTATGTATGGTTCTAATTTTCCCAAGTTACTATACTTTTGGATCTTGGTCATGTAATGATTTTTTTTAATTTATCATTAAAATGATGTAATATTAATGCAAGAAAAATCAATGTTGTTATAATTGGTATCAGAGCACAGTTTAGTGAATTTGGGAATTATTATAGGAGAATAATAAAGAAACACCTCAGTTTGAGACTATGTATAACTAAGCACCAAAGAATCATTGTTTTACAAAACTCTAAACTTATAGATCCCACAAGATATGCCATTATATTTAATTACACAAAAGAATAAATTATTTATTCATTACATATTGACTTATGTTTTTTTAAAAAAATTATATTTTAGAAAATTGTGGGAACCTATAGAATCTAGGCTCACAACCTGTGTGAGGGAAAATGAAATTATTACCCAAATGATATCCCAAATGCCTTCAGTTGTGGAGTTCAAAATTTCGTGGTGATCCTTAACCAATTGTTTTGTGTTAAGAACAATATCCTGAATAATGTGGGATGTTTTCCTTCACCGAAGAGAGAAAAACTGGATATCAATTCATTTATATGGAAACTACCACCAATTTTTAGTGGTTATTATAGTTCAACAGTTTCATAATAGTGTGTCAACTCAATATAGAATACCATTTTTGTCCATCACTATCAAGAGGCGAAGAAGGTGATTCTTTCTTTTTATCATATAGTTGGAGAGGCCGATCAATGGTGGTATTTGATTATGAACACCAATCCAAGGGTTGGAATTTAAGATATGGAGTGGGAAGACTTTAAGATAATTTTTCTTTCAATTATTTTAATTGAACTCTATGAAAAAATATGCAGAGATAATTTATAGGGATGAAGAAAATGGAAGGTGAATCGAACATGGACTACAAAGAAAATTGACAAGCCTTCCTAGGTATACTTTGATTTTTGTTATCAATAATTATAGAAAATTGATTGATTGTTTAGAGGTTTAAAACCAATCCTTCAAAAGGCTCTTTCAATTAAATAAATTAGGAGTTATAAAGATGTTTTTTGATCATATCTAAAAGATGAGATAGAGTTTGTATAATGGTCCTATGAATATGGTGATAAGAAACAAAATATTGAGTTTCAAGCTAGAGGATCAAAAGAGAATGGTGGAATAAAAACTCAATAACCAACATATCAAAAATATGGGAATAGGCATCACAATTACTGCCTCAATTGGACGGGGAAATTTTTTAAGTGTGGTAGAAAATTCTTCCATGCTCTTGAATATAAAAAAGACATGAGGGTGTATGACAATGTCATTGAGGAATTGAGATCCCCACCCATGGTCCAATTCTGAAGCTATAGAGAGAAAGGGAACTATGAAAACTAGTTCACTAAACTTAAAGTCATCAAGGGTAATAAGAATCAGTAGCCAAAAAAGTAAAAGGAGAAAGGAAAGGCTTGTTCCATCACTATTATTGATGTGGTGAAAGAAAATTATGTCATACAATGTGCATATTATATTCACTCAAGAATTGAAAAAATTAATATTTGATTCTGGTTCAACACATCCCTTTATATCCAGTATTTGTTTCTAGAACTATTGTATCAATTCCTTGAAACATTGAAGTAGATATATCTATGAAAACCTAAATTTTTCAATCATTTAAACCCAAGTGTTGGACTCTTCTCCTATTGGAGTATGTGGGAAGATTATTCCATCAAATCTCATGATACTTCCCTTTGTACAATTCAATGTTATATTGGTAATGGATTGGCTCTCATTATATATAACACATATCAACTATTGGGAAAAGGAAATAAATTTCACATTCTAAACCATCCCAAACTCCTATACAAATTAAATGAATATCATGACTCCCCCTCGAGAAAAACATGAAAGGATGTGGGTGTTGATTCCCTATGATGTAGAATACCTCACTCAAATTGTTGACTTAAATGATGTTATCAACCTAGGGGAAATTCCCATCATGAGGGAATACAGTGATGTATTTCTAGAATATCTACCTATAATTCCCCTAAAATGTGAGGTAGAGTTCTCAATAAAACTCAAACCCAGATCTACTATTATATTAAAGTGTCAATATATTAATTCTCATATCAAACTATATGTGTTAAAGAATCAGGTGAAAGAGAATTTGGAAAAATTGTTCATATGACCTTGTACATCCCCTTTAGGTATGCTAGTGCTCTTTTTCAGTAAGAAGGATGGATCAATGCAGATGTTTATTAATTATCGAGAACTCAACAATATCAATATAAAGAACAAGTATCCTCTTCTAAGTATCGATGACTAGTTCGATAAATTTCAAGGTGCTTAGTACTTATCAAAGTTGGATCCTCATTCTATATATAATAAACTAAAGGTAAATAAGGAATATATTCATAATATTTCCTTTCATATAAGGTATGGGAACAACAAGTTTCTTCTAATTCCCTTCAGAAATACTAATTCCCTTGAAATATTCATTTATTTAATGAATAGAGTCTTTAAACATTACTTTAAAGAATTTGGGGGTGTTTATTAATGATATTATCATCAACTCCAAGAGAAATGAGGAACATTAAGAACATATAAGGATTGTTTTAGTGATATTAATATTGAATAATTTTTACACAAAGTTAAACAAGGTTGAATTTTGGATGCCTAAAGTCACGTTATTGGAATATGTGATCACAAGTGAGGGAATTTCTATGGAAAATTAAAGAACAAAGGAAATTTAGAAATGTTCCATACCCACTAGTGTCACATAAATCTATAGCTTTCTTGTCCTAGATAGATACAAACAATATTTTTCTTGGAAATTTCTCATGATTTTCTATCTCACTAAGTTATCAAGAAAATGGGTGATGTATATATGGACCAGATAATATGAAGAAAGAATTATAGAGCTAAAGAGAAGGCTTATCACAACACATGTTATCACATTACAAAAAAGTAGAAATTGTTTTGTGATATAAAATGATGCTTCAAATAATGGCTTGTTTTTTTTACTCATGAAAAATTATAATGTGAAAGCATATACCTCATGGTAGTTGCAGATCCATGAACAGAACAGCCAGACACCTGATCTAGAGATAAAATATAGTGATCCTATCCTTTTACACATAACATTTCGTGATTTTAAACACAATTCATCATCAGAGTACAATCCAAGGATCATTAAGTCTAGTGTCTTGGAAGACTAGGTACATATAACATAAAACATGTTCTAAAAAACACTTCTTTGTTTAATCTTCATAATGAGCTCCTAACTTCCTTTGAGCCCTTACATCTACATAGGGTACCCTGGGAAACACATGAACAAAGGGATGAGCTAAAAATCCCAGTAAGGGAAAGAACATAAGAATAAACTTTAATCACATGAGTTAGGAGGCTTGGCATAATGATATTGGAAGCATGGAACATATAGAATCATAAAATATAAACATGGGATCATAAAAACATGGGATAAAATAATCATGGGATCTTATAAGAATGAGATTATATAAGCATAGTTTTATAGAGAGGTGGTAATAACTTTAAACAAGACTTTAGTACGAGTCAAGGCTAACCACCAATCTTGTTTCCCATAGTAGCACAAGCCAAGGCCAACTACCCGGACCATTTGCCCATAATCTTCTCATGATACATTAACTTTACCCAATGCATTGGAGCGCTATCTGGGCACACCCATCTAAGCTTATTCATGTATATTCTTTCCACATAAATAACCTCAATCATAAATAAACATAAGAGTACCCAAGGAAAAAAATGGGCACACAATCACGTCATGAAGCATAATAAAAAGGGGAGTAACATACAAGAATCCATGAAAGAAAGGAATTAAATCATAAATAGACATTAATAACATATAAAGGCACAAATCATGAAAAGTGATTACAAAATGAAGTGATAACATGTAAAAATAGTATTTAGGAATCCTTGAGTCAAAACATTTTAGTGATGTTTAAGAAAACATCGAATATCTCTTAAAACGAAAAGCGGCATAATATTTTTTATAAAACCAGAAGTAAACCAGGAGGGTTTTCATAATAAAAATACTGATTTTATAAGGACAAAGGTGACTTAAAACAGAGTATATAGTACACTTGATAATAGGAAAGAATTTGAGAAGTTCCCTTAAAACGGGTTCACTTATCGGGAAGTAATGAGGATAGAATCACTTAAAATCATGCATATCCCCAAAATAAAGTGATGTAAGAGTCTTGATAAATATACTTGGAAAATTTACACAACATTTAGAGTATGCACAAGAAAATATAAGATAACATCATTTTGGTAGAAAGGTAGATAAGTCAATCCAAAGGAATAAAAGAGGTTCGGGTAGAATTTTTTACAGATTATCGGCATGGCATCAGGAGTACTTGAGGGGGATTAGTGAGAGAGTAAATGGAATTATAATCACTTATACATAAAGAGGGAAGTATGGGAGAGGTGTGAAATCATACCCCATAATTAATAATTACACACAACATGTCTTAACATAGTGAACAATCTTAAATAAGAGTGAAATTGAGAGGATCCCTTGCCTTAGGCCCGTTGGTGTTCTCCACTTGATATTAATGACCTGAATAGTCAAATTAGGTTTATTAATAAATAGTTCTAGAACCATATCTAAAATTAAAATTTTCAGTATAACCTTTTTAATTTCATTTATACCCATCTTGGTTGATTACGAGGTTCAATTTCATTGTTCGGGTCCGTTTGTTTCGTTTGTTTTAATGATCAGTTCAATTGTATTTAGGTTCAAATAAATTGTAAGATGAAAGTGGATGCCCAGAATTGAAGTTATAACATTAGTATAAATATAGTAGGTTACATGGTTACAAAATTAATTTGGTTAATTAGGGTGAATGAGAACCTTTACATTAAACATTAATGATAAACACTTGAATTAATTTTAACAATTTTTCCCATAATTGACTTGTTTTGAATTATTGTTTTATATCATGAGTGTATGAGGATTAAAGAACCATAAATATGACATATAACATATATAACAATCTGGTTAAACCATAACATAAATGGTTTCATGAACATAATCAAAATGATAAGAGAATTTGAAAACACATTATCCATGATGTCGGTAATTTGACCCATCACGGACGATGTTTAATTCTAGAATGTGAGGGAGAGGATGAGAAGTATGATGCTTGAAATTTTCAATAAACATGATTAGAATCCATAATATATGATATTATGGAGATTTCATGCCTTTTGGATAGGGGAAGGGGAAGAGGGTATAAGGAAAGTAAGAAAATGAAAACAAAACACTTGAAAACAAAAGATGGTTCTTACCCTTTGATCTCCTCTCTTTGAGACTCCTCTTAGGGGCTTTGGTTTTGGTCTTTTGGAAAGACCATAAAGCCTTGGATGTGGGGAAGGATCTTGGGACGGTATTTGGGCAGAATGTTTACTAGGAACAAGGCTTGAGAGTTGTGAGGGAAAAAGGTAAGGAGAGAGGGTATTTATAGTGGAGGAGAGAGGGGTTTCCTTAATATAAAATTCATTAGTTTATTATTTCCCCATAAGACAAGGAATAGTGAGTCTTGAATGAAAAAGTATATTAATTTTATAATTTAATCCCGAACCAAGTGGGATTACATCAGTATAACATCACACTTGACTCTATAATTAGCTTATTTAGCTTATTTTTGTAAATTACGGTATTTCACTATTCATAAAAAATTCAAGTATTTCCGAAAAATCCCAAAAATTTATCCCAACCATTTTTCGATGTGTAGAATCCAAAAATGAATTCCATTTTTCAAAAATAATTTTCCAAATACGATTATTTTAATATTTAAATAAAATATTAATTTATTATCAAAACCAGTTTTAAAGCATTTATTAACTCCTTCTAAACTATAGGTATATCAAACTTCCAATGTGAATATTATTTTTATACCACCATAGGTAAGGTTACTATTCATTAGGTTATATCACTATTCATAAGGGTATGTTACTATTCATTAGGGTAGGTTACTATTCACCAAAATATTATTTTTTTTATTGGACTCCAAAAAAGAACTTGAACACAACCGTGTATGCCGTATTTTCGAAATTCTAGACACAGAAGTGACAAACATATGTTAAAAGGTAACTTATCACTTGTGGTTCATTATTATTTTATTTTTATGGAATATTTATAAAAAGGGAATTTCCATTAAAAACATCAGGTCGTTACATTCTTCCCCCCTTAAGAAATTTCGCCCTCGAAATTTCATTTTACATTCTAGGCCAAAAACAGATGTGGGTACTTTTCCTTCATTGATTCCTCTAGCTCCCATGTTGCTTCCTCAAACTTATGGTTACTCCACAACACTTTGACAAGATGGGTTGTCTTGTTGCGTAGAACCTTATCTCTCCAATCCAGAATCTTTACTAGCTGCTACTCATAGGAGAGATCATCTTCCAGTTGCACCACCTCTGAGTTTGGTACATGTGAGGGATCAGGTATGTACTTCCTCAAGAGTGATACATGAAAAACATCATGAACACAATCCATATTCGGTGGAAGTGCAAGCAGACATGCCACCTCTCTTATGCAGTCAAGGATCTCAAAGGTTCCAATATACCTTGGGCTTAGCTTCCCTTTCTCCCCAAATCGCATGAATCTCTTCCATGTAGATATTCGAAGGAAGACTTTATCTCCAACGTCGAAATCCAAATCCCTTCGACAGTTGTCAGCATATCTCTTTTACTGACATTGATCAGCTTTGATGTGTTTCTGGATGACTTGAACCTTCTCTGTCATCTCTTGAACAAGATCATGTCCAAGTAGCTTTCTTTCTCCAACTTCATCCCAACATGTTGGAGTTCTACATCAATTTCCATACAGAGCTTCATATGGAGCCATCTGAATACTCGAGTGGAAGCTAGTTTTTTATGAAAACTCAAACAATGGGAGATGATGATCCCATCCACCTTTGAATTCTAGAGAGCAGGCACTAAGAATATCTTCAAGCGTCTGAATAGTTCTTTCAGACTGGCCATCAGTTTGGGGGTGATAGGTCGTGCTGAAATTTAATTTAGTACCCAAAACATGTTGAAGACTCTTCCAGAATTTAGATGTGAACCTTGGATCACGGTCAGAGACAATTGAGGGTGGAACACCATGCAGTCTCACCACTTCCTTCACATATATCATTGCAAATTGTTCAAGCGAGAGATCTTCCTGAATAGCAATGAAATGGGATGTCTTGGTCAGTTGGTCAACCACAACCCATATCGCATTATTTCCCTTCGACATCTATGGGATACCTGTGACAAAGTCCATAGTAACATTTTCCCATTTCCACATGGGTATAGGCAATGGATGCATCATACCTTTGGAATTTTTCCACTCAGCTTTAACTTGCTGATATACCAAGCACCTTGATATATATTCCGCAATCTCTTTCTTCATGTTATCCCACCAGAAGTGTTCTCGGAGATCACGGTACATTTTGGTAATCCCATGATGGATAGAGAAGGTCGAGCTATGTGCATCATTCAATATCTGTTTCTTTATATCTGGATCATATGGTTCACATAATCATGTCCCAAATCTTACAACTCCTTCCCCATCAATTTTGAAATCAGAGGATTTCCAATCTTTAAGAGCTTCCAACCTTTTCTGAATTTCCACATCCTTTCTTTGAGCAACCTTTATTTTCTCCAAGAGGTATGGTTGAGAAATCATTTGAGAAAGGATTGATGATGTTACTCCCTTAATGATTCACATGTCCATACTTTTCAAATCTAAAAAGATAGGATCTTTTTCAATTCTCATCATTGATAAAGATGCAGGATCCTTTCTACTTAGAGCATCTGCCACCTTGTTTGCCTTACCGGGATGGTAGTGGATTGAGCAGTCATAATCCTTGATGAGATCTATCCATCTTTGTTAGCACATATTGAGATCTTTCTGTGTGAATATATACTTGAGACTCTTGTGGTCATTATATATCTCACATTTCTCCCCATAGAGATAATGCCGCCAGATTTTCAAGGCAAAGATCACAGCCGCTAACTCCAGATCATGCGTTGGATAGTTTTTCTCATGTATTTTCAGCTGCCTTGAGGCATATGCTATCACTTTATCATTTTTCATCAGCACATAGCCTAATCCCTTCTTAGAAGCATCACTATACACCACAAAGAGTTCCCCATTGGTAGGGAGTGTGAGTACTAGCGCAGTGATAAGCCTCTTTTTCAACTCCTTGAATGAGTCTTCACACTCCTGTGTCCAGAAAAACTTTCACCCTTCCATGTCAGCTTGGTCATTGGGTTTGACAATCATGAAAAGTTCTTCAATAATCATCTATAATACCCATCTAGACCCAAAAATTTGTGGATCTCCTTTACATAAGTTGGTCTGGGCCACTCTTCAATTTCCACCGTCTTGGAAGGGTCCACAGATATCCCTTTCCTGGTGATAACATTCCCCAAGAATGATACTTCCTCCATCCAGAACTCACATTTACTGTACTTTTCATACAACTTCTCCCTTCTCAAAATCATTAACACAGTTTCCAAATTCTCCTCATGTTCCTCCTTTCTCTTAGAGTATATCAAAATATCATCAATAAATACCACCACAAATTTGTTAAGGTAATCTCTAAATACTCTATTCATTAAATCCATGAAAATTGCTAGAGCATTAGTGAGTATGAAGGGCATCACTATGAACTCATAGTGTCCATACCTTGTTCGAAAGGTAGTCTTGGGAATATCTTCCTTCCTCACCTTTAGTTGGTGATACCTCAACCGAAGGTCCACCTTAGATAAATAACTGGGCCCACGTAGCCGATTGAACAAGTCATCTATCTGTGGAAGTGGATACTAGTTCTTTATCGTGATTTTATTGATCTCACGATAATCAATGTAGAGGAACATTGATTCATCCTTCTTCTTGAAAAATAGGACTGGATCACCCCACAGTGAAGCACTCAGGCGTATAAAACCCTTATCCATATTCTCATGTAACTACTTCTTCAGATCTTCTAGCTCTACGGTGGCCATTCTGTAAGGTGTATTTGAGATTGACATAGATCCAGCGATAAGATAAATTGAGAACTCAACCTCTCGGTCAGGAGGAAGGCCAGAAAACACTTCGAGGAATACATCAGTGTAATCCCTCACGATGGGTATGTCATAAAGCATGATTCTCTCCTTTGTCTTAATCATATGAGCTAGGTATGCATGCTCATAAGGAATAAATATCCAAACTTGAGATGATGCTTCTAAAGGAGACTCATCTTCCTCCTTGCACTTGTAAATAATTGGAGGATTCTTCAGGATGTCAAGATTAATCTCCCTTTCCTGACACATGATGTTGGCCTTGTACAAAGATAGCCAATCCATGCCCAAGATAGCGTCAAACTCTACTAAAGGAAGTATGAAAAGATTAGCTGGGAGGTTCAGTCCACAAACATTAACTGAGGAGGAGTTATAAACCATGTATGAAATAATTTCTCCATTCGTTGTTCTCACAGATAACTTTTCCTCTAAATTTTGCAGTGGTGTTTGAATAGTTCTACTAAACTTGTAATATATGAAAGAATGCATAGAACCAGAATCAAATAGTATGTTCACTATTCTTGAATTAATAACAAGTGTACCTGTTATGAAATCTTTTTCTGTCTCTACCTCAGTAGTAGTGATAGAATAAGCCCTTCATTGTTTCCTTGGAGGTTTTTGCTGATATCCTCCGACAACCCTTGGCTTTGGGAAATTGTTCGTATAATGCCCAAGCTCCTTGCAGTTATAACACTGCACTGCAGGCTGAGTGTTGATATAAATCTTCCTTTCTTATTCAACATTAGTGGGATTTTTCATATCCCTTTGGTAGTTCTTGTCCAAATGACCAATCTTTTTACATTTGAAGCAATTATTGGTTCCCTACAGATAGTTACCGGGATGCTTCTTCCCACAATTTTTAAAAAGGGGAAAGTTGGGATTCTTCCCATCATGGGATTTGATTGATGGACCACCCATGTTGTTTTCCATATTTTGTTTCTTGTCACTCTGCCCATGAGACCCCTGAGAGTCTCCCATCTCCAATTCAACCTTGAGGTCACAACGTACAATCTCCTCATATTTGTCGAAGTCTCGAATCACCAACACTTTTCTTAGACTCGGCTTTAGTCCACTAAAGAAGCGATCTACCTTGCTTTTGGTGTTCATGACAAAGCCATAGGAATACCTTGAAATCCTGGTAAAGTTTTCTTCATACTCCCCAATGGACTCATTTTCCTTTTGCTTGAGTCCGGGGAATTCTCTTTCCATCTTGAGACGGAGGGTTTGAGGAAAATATTTGTTGAAAAAAATCCTCTTGAATTCCTCCCAATCTATGGAATCGATTTCCTCTTGGGAATTTGTATTCTTGTTCAGTGTCCACCACTGATCATCTCCCCCATCAAAATGATAGACTACCAGTACCACCTTCTCTTCTTCTGAGCACTGGAGGATGGTGAATATATTTTCAATGGAGTTAATCCATTGTTCTGCGAGGAGGGGATCAAAAGGTCCGCTAAACATGGGAGGCCTTTTCTGCATGAAGGATTCTATAGCAACTTGATCTTTCCTTGGAGGAGGAGGGAGTTCCACCTGATTCAAGTTATTATTCATAACTCATGCCAGCAGATCAAGTACTACCATGATGTTTTGAGCACCTGCTTTCATTACATCAGGTATGTAATTAGGGCAATCATCACATATCCTATCACATTGGTTGTTGGAACGTGTTCTTCTATTTCCTGCCATTAACTAAGAAAACGAAAGTATAATTAGAGGTCTTGAATACTTATCTATTGAGCATAGAAAGGAAACATTGAACATTAAAGGATAAAATTATAAAGAATAAGTACATCCTAACTTGTGATTCCTTAGGTTTATATCTAGGTTATCCTCAATCTATTTCTTAACTTATATTCTTATGGTCTTTTTCCCTAATAATGGTTTGTACTAAACTCTTGAATATACCAAAGCATACCCCCTGGGAGTGTCGTAACCAAGAGTGCAGCAAGGCCCGTTGTCATTCACCAGTTCCCATTCAAGTCTAGCTCAAAGTGATGTTTTCAGGTTTTACCCCTAGGATATATATGTGCCAAATCCACCTCTACCTGCTCGTATCCAGAAAGGGATGTATTTGCTTGATAAACCACTTACTCAATACTCACCAAAATTTGGGAATGTTTTCTAATACGTAGTCTCATCCTTATGGTCCTCACTAAGGTGCTCTATTCCTATTCTCCAAAAAAACTAGATCATCCTCTGAAACCAAATATAGAGACCCTATCCTTTTACACATAACATTTCATGATTTTAAACATAAATCATAATTATATTACAAGACAATGATCGTTAAGTCTAGTGTTTTGGAATACTAGGTACATATAACATAAAACATCGGCTAAAAACACTTCTTTATTTAATCGTCATAATGAGCTCCTAACTTCCTTTGATCCCTTACATCTGCATAGGGTACCCTGGGGAACACATGAAAAAAGGGATGAGGTAAAAATCCCAGAAAGGGAAATAACATAAGAATAAACTTTAAGCACATGAGTTAGGAGGCTTGACATAATGATATTGGTAGCATGGAACATATGGAATCATAACATATAAACATGGGATCATAAAAATAAGGGATAAAATAATCATGGGATCTTATAAGCATGATATTATATGATAATAGTTTCATAGAGAGGTGGAAGAAACTTTAAACAAGACTTTATTACGAGTCAAGGCTAACCGCCAATCTCGTTTCCCATAGTAGCACCAGCCAAGGCTAACCACCCGGACCGTTTTCCCATAATCTTCTCATGAGACATTAACTTTACCCAATGAATTGGAGAGCTATCTGGGTGCACCCATCTAAGCTTATTCATGTATATGCTTGCAACATAAAGAACCTGAATCATACAAAAACATAAGAGTACCCAAGGAAAGAAATGGGCACATAATCACGTCATGAAGCATAATAAAAAGGGGCGTAACATACAAGCGTCCATGAAATAAATGAATTAAATAATAAATAGAAATTAATAACATATAAAGGCATAAATCATGACAAGGTATAACAAACTGAAGTGATAACATGTAAAAATATTTTTTAGGATTCTTTGAGTCAAAACATGTTAGTGCGGTTTAAGAAAACATCGAATATCCCTTAAAACGAAAAGTGGCATAATATTTTTTATAAAACCAGAAGTAAACAAGGAGGGTTTTCATAATAAAAAGACTAATTTTATAAGGAAAAATGTGACATAAAATATAGGATAGAGTACACTTGATAATATAAAATAATTCGGGAAGTTCCCTTAAAACGGGTTCACTTATCGGGAAGTAATGAGGAGAGGATCACTTAAAATCATGCATATACCTGAAAGAAAGTGATGAAAGAGTCTTGATAAATATACTTGGAATGTGTAAAAAACATTTAGAGTATGAACAAGAAAATATAAGATAACATCATTTTGGTATAAAGGTAGATAAGACAACCCGGAGGAATAAAAGAGGTTCAGGTAGAATTTTTTACGGATTATCAGCATGGTGTCGGGAGTACTTGAGGGGGCTAAGTGAGAGAGAAAAGGGAATTATCATCACTTAAAAATAAATAGGTAAGTAATGTGGAGGTTTGAAATCATACCCCATAGTTAATAATTACACACAACATGTCTTAACATAGTGAACAATCTTGAATAAGAGTGAAATTCAGAGGATCCCTTACCTTAGGCCCGTTGGTGTTCTCCACTTGATAATAATGACATGAATAGTAAAATTAGTTTTATTAATAAATAGTTACAGAACCATATCTAAAATAAAAATATTAATTATAACCTTTTTAATTTCATTTATACCCATCTTGGTTGATTACGAGGTTCAATTTCATTGTTCGGGTCTGTTTGTTTCATTTGTTTTAATGATCAGTTCAATTGTATTTAGGTTCAAATAAATTGAAAGATGAAAGTGTTTGTCCAGAATTGAAGTTATAACATTAGTTTACATCTAGTAGGTTACATGGTTACAAAATTCATTTGGTTAATTAGAGTGAAAGAGAAACTTTACATTAAACATTAATGATAAACACTTGAATTAATTTTAACGATTTTTCCCATAATTGATTTGTTTTGTATTATTGTTTTATATCACGAGTGTATGAGGATTAAAGAACATTAAATAGAACATATAACATATATAATAGTCTGGTTCGACCATAACATAAATGGTTTCATGAAAATAATCAAAATGATAAGAGAATTTGAAAACACAATATCCATGATGTCGGTAATTTGACCCATCACGGACGATGTTTAATTCTAGAACGTGAGGGAGAGGAGGAGAAGTATGATGCTTGAAATTTTCCATAAACATTATTAGAATCCAGAATATATGAGGTTATTGATCATTAATGAATTTTGGATAAGGTAAGGGGAAGAGGTTATAAGTAAAGAAAGAAAATAAAAACAAAACACTTGAAAACAAAAGAGGGTTCTTACCCTTTGATCTCCTCTCTTTGAGACTCTTCTTAGGGGCTTTGGTTTTGGTATTTTGGAAAGAACAGAAATCCTTGGACGTGGGGAAGGATCTTGGGAGGGTATTTGGGCTGAAATTTGGATAGGCACAAGGCTTGAGAGGTGTGAGGGAAAGAGGTAAGGTGAGGGGGTATTTATAGTGGAGGAGAGAGGGGTTTCCTTAATATAAAATTCATTAGTTTATTATTTCCCAAGAAGACAAGGAATAGTGGGTCTTGCATGACCAAGAATATTAATTTTATAATTTAATCCCGACCCAAGTGGTCTTACATCAGCAGAACATCACACATGACTCTATAATTTGCATATTTAGCTTATTTTTGTAAATTACAGTATTTCACTATTCATCAAAAATTCAAGTATTTCAGAAAAATCCCAAAAATTTACCCCAATCATTTTTCAACATGTAGAATCCAAAAATGAAGTCCATTTTTTAAAAATAATTTTATAAATATGATTATTTTAATATTTAAATAAAATAATAATTTATTATCAAAACCAGTTTTAAAGCATTCATTAACTCATTCTAAACTATAGGTATATCGAACTTCCAACATGAATATTATTTTTATACCACCATAGGTAATGTTACTATTAATTAGGGTATATCACTATTCATAAGGGTATGTTACTATTCATTGGTGTAGGTTACTATTCACTAAAAATTATTTTTTTTTATTAGACTCCAAAAAACATCATGAACACAACCGTGTATGCCGGATTTTTGAAATTCAAACACAGAAGTGACAAACTTATGTTTAAAGGTCACTTATCACTTAGTAGTTCATTATTAAGTTATTTTTATGGAATAGTTATAAGAAAGGAATTTCCATTGAAAACATTGGGTCGTTACATAGCAGATGTGACTTTTTCAATTAAAATCTTGCGGCCCTACCTTTATGGGTAGAAGTGTGACATATATATTGATAAAAAGATTTTAATGAATATAATAACATGAAATGAAATCAACATGGGTCAAAGAATATGTTTAGAGAAAATTAATTACTATGATTTCTCAATTCACTATCATCTCGGCAATGTGAACAAGGTAGCCAATGCACTCAATAGAAAAGAACATGATATTATATCCATGTTAAGGATTCAGAAGAACCCTATATTCAGGGAATCTAATAGGATGGATTTGGAAATCCTAATAGAAGGGAATACATATTACCTTTCCAAAATCATTTCTCCACCATCTATCCAAGAGAAGATTATAGAGGCACAAAGGGAGGATATGGAGTTTCAAAACAAGGTGAATGAAGTAAAATAAGTGAAACAACCTGAGATCCTTATCCATCATGATGTTGTGATTTGGTTTAGAATGAGGATTTTATTCCTTCACCACATAGGAAAAATAATGATCTTTCAGAATATTCACATAGCTCAGCATTCTCTATCCATCCTCAGAGTACCATGATCTACCGTGATCTCTAAGAAAACTTATGGCGGGACAACATAAAGAAATATTTTTTTGTGTATATCTAAAGGTCCTTGATATTTTAGTAAGTTAAATTCTAGAAATATAAGTCCAAAGGTATGTTGAAACTATTTTCTATAACCATTTGTAAATGGGATAATTTCATTATGGAATTTTTCATAGGACTCCTAAAAACATTCAAAGGAAATAATGTGATATGGGTTATTATAGACCGAATCACCAAGACTACCCACAATATAACAATCTGAGAAGATATATTGCATGAAAAAATTAGAATGATATATGTGAAGGAAGTGGTTAGAATATCTATTGTTACACTATCCATTGTATTTGATCATTATCCCTATTTACATTTAAATTTTTTTGGAATGTTTAATATTCTTTATGTACTGAATTAAATTTCAACCAGACCTATCATCCACAAATTTATGTCAAAAATGATAGGAATATTCATAAAATAAATGATATTATAATATCCCTATATTTATAATTCAATAGTATATGGGATCATCATCTCCAATTTATTGAGTTATCTTACAAAAATATCTTCCACTTAAGATTTCAGATGGCCCATATGAAGCTCTATGTGGAAAGTGATGTAGAACTCCAACCTGTTGGGATGAAGTTATCGATAGAAAACTACTCGGACCTGATATTATAAAATTGATGACAAAAAAATTTCATTCCATCTAGAATCATATCAAATCTTCTTAGAGTGGGAAGAATATATATACCGACAAGTGTCAAAGGGACTTGTTGTCTATCGTTTGAGACCAAGGATTCCTCCAAATATTCCCATAGAAGAGAGTCATGTGGTTTGGAAAGAAAGGGAATCTAATACCAATGAACATTGTCCCCTTATTGGCCATTGATCTCAAATGAGCCATGGACTATCAGCATTAACTTCAATAGAATATGGATCAGTTTCACGATGTGTTCCACATATCATTCCTAAGGATGTACATACCAGATCCCTCACATGTACTAAACTCAGAGGTGGTACATCTGGAAGATAATCTCTTATATGAAAATAATCTAGTAAGGATTATGGAGTAGATAGATAAGGTTCTATTCAACAATAAAACCCACCTTGTCAAAGTTATATGGAAGAACCATAAGTATGAAGAAGAAACTTAGTAACCGGAGGAGGCGATGAAGGATAAGAACCCAAATCGGTTTATCAGAAAAACAATTTTGATGGTGAATTTCCAAAATGGGGGAAGAATATAACAACCCAAAAATTGATCGATGAAATTTATCCCTTCTTATTGTAATTTTATATAATATAAATCACATAAAATCACTTATATACCATAATAAATACATTATAAATAAACAATTAATGAAATAATATGTATTTCTAGAGGTTAAGGAACATATACAGATGAAATAGTATCATAAATTTTGGAATAGTAATATGAACCTTAGGAATAGTAAACATGAAAAATGAATAGTAATCTCACCGATTAAAGTATAAATTAAATTTATGTATCTTATAAATAAAATTATGGTATAATTATTTCATAGCCTAAGTAAATAAATGTTTCAAAAATTATTAATTAAGTGTTGACATTTTTATAAGACATAAATATTTAATTAGATTTTTATGAATAATTTAATAATTTTAATGAAATTTTATTTTCATAAAACCATCCATAAATTAATATTTGGATGACTTATGGTTTTATGTTAATTTAATGAAATATTATGTAATTTATAAAAGTGTTATTAAACCAGTTCTAATTTTACAATATGTATTTTCCATGTAAATAATTATTCTAATTAAAAATTAAATTACTCATATTTAGATAATTATTTTCATAAAAATGAGTTCATTTTTTTATTCCACACTTCTAAAAATGTATAAATTGAATTTTTGGGTTTTTTCTAAAATATGTGAATTTTTATGAATAGTAAAAGACAATAATTGACAATAAATGAAAAATACATGAATTATGGAGTCATGGATGATGTAAGGATGATGTAATACCAAAATATATAAATATATTTAATTATTTTAATATATTTAGAGAATATTATCAATCTACTCATAGTCTGGAGAAAAAATAATAAACTAATGAATATATTAATTAAAAAACACCCCTCTCCTACAATATAAGTACCGCCTGACACCCCCTCTTCTCCTCACAACTCTCAAGAATTGATCCCTGTACAAATTTCTCCCAAAAAACCCCAATATCCCTCCCATGGACATGATATCTTCGTATCACCAAAAGGCCATAACCCTTCCCTAAGGAAGTTCCCAAGGAGGACAAATCCCATAGGTAAAATCCTCTTCCTTTTTCTATTATTTTCTTCACCACACCTTATCTTCTCCAAAAGGAATGATAACTATAGTATTTTTGATATACTAGAATGATATCATTTTAATATGATATCCATCATCAAACTCCTTTCTCTCCCTCTTTTATTTTAAAAATGAAATTATTTCCTGTGATGTGTCAATTTACTGATATCATGGCCGATGCACATTCATTTTACATTAACACCTTCAATGATGTTATTAAAATCACTATATGGTTTAAAACATATTCTAAATTTTATTTTATAACCCATTTTATGTTTTGGAAGTGACATTAATACATATTACCAAATGAAAAAACAAAATGAATTCATTGTGATCGAAAACAGCCAAAATTCACCTAAAAGGTTCATTAATAAATTTTATCTAATGATTCATCCTCATACCCTATAAATAATTTAATTATATGATAATTTAAAATTATAAAAGATAATTAGAAAAATATATGACCAAATCTTGTTATTTATCCACATTTTAGATGAACATCCATTCTTTATAGATAGGAATAAATCATGAAAAAAAAAGAAATAAAATGCTCCCAAACAATGAAATTAAACTATATAACTAATCTAGAAGGCCATAAATGAACTTAATAAATCCATAATGAATAAAATTATTGTATAAAATTTTATGAACTTTTTATTTAATGAATATAATGTGATTATATATGATATTAACATGATGAAAGCTTTCAGACAAAGGGCAAGGAGAATTTTCGAACCAAACTCTCTTTCATTGGGTTTTCCCTCTTTCACCCCATTTTTAGTTTGGATATTCGTTAAATATAATTTCAACATTATTATATCAAATTTTATGGGAAACAAATTTTTTTTACTTTAGTTTATGAAAACAAATAATGTTTTCAAAATGAACTCTTCTTTAAAAAAACTCCTTTTACTTCTCGAGATTGTTTCTTCATCTCTCACGGTTGGTGATTTTTATGCCGAGTATGTTATTACCTCTTTCATTTGGGAACCCAATTTTTATTTTAATTAATTATTTATGAAATGAATCCCATTATATTTGATGGGTTATTTTATGGTAAATATTGGCATATTTTTTGGTGGCATTCATGATAATGTAAATGTTATGATAGGACGGGTGTGCCCTAAATAATATAGTTCTCTAATGCATTAGGTAATGTGATTAATCTCATGAGAAAAGAGAAATATGTGTGGATATGATTCTATATTTTTTCACAACTATTCATGGTAGTTGACCACTAAGTCATTATTTTTTTATGCATTTTCACATTTCAATTATATTATTAATGTTTCTTATCTTAATTATGATTATATGACTAGGTTATGAAAACGGTGACTTTGATCACCCCATGTTAAATAGATACATATTATTATCTATCATTTTACTAGGATTTTACCTCACCACTTTTCTATGTAAATCCACAGGTTACTACTTGTACTAATGAGAATTTGAGGGCCAATAAGAAGCTAGAGAAGAGGGAATTATATAAATTTTTATATTTTATATTGTAAATGTTATGTATGGTCCAAATTTTCCCATGAAACTAATCCTTTAGATCCTAGTAATTTAATATTTTTATGATAATTATCATTAAAATTATTTATTATTAATTTATTAAAATGTTGTATCATTATAAATATTACTTACCATAATTCCATATTGATAATTGAGAAAAAGGAAATGTTACTCATGGGTACGTATGACCAACCATCTCTGTGATCATAATGTTAATTCAAATTTCATAAAAATAATTCACGATGGGTTTAAAATTTATAAATTATATATAATTATTATAATTCTTTCATGATTATTATTCTATAAATATTTAAATAAATACTTCTTAGACAATATTTTACCTACCAATGTCATTTTTGACACATAAGACCAATATTGTCAAAACTTGTGATGTAAAATTAATAGATTATGTAATTTAACATAGAATTTTATTATATAAAATATAATAAATAATAAAATTTTAAATTTATATTATGAATATAAATAACTATCATATGTTTATTATTTAAAAATATAAATACAGACATGACAAGTCAGTTTCAAGGTCATGGTTTTTATCATCACACTTTTATTTCTGTGAGATATATGACATATTAAACACTTATTTTTGTTATGTGGTTTATCTAGTAACCATTAATTTATTTTATTGCCCTTATACAAAAAATTAATGGTGAATTATATATCTATTTAGTTATCTCTCTTCTACGTATATTACAAATTCAATGTTACCAAAGGGGAAAAGGTTTTTTGTCAAAATTTGGATTTATTGAGATATTTATTTTTTTATTCAAATACCACCATTTATGAGGTGTATAAAATTCTATATTGAAAAGTTATATAATTATTACCAAAATTTTTCTAATAATATATATCTTATTTAATGTTATTCTCTCATTAGTATTATGATTCAATGTTACAAAATTAGTTAGTGTCTTTTGTTACTATCACATCATTTATCAGGATTATTTATCATTAAGATTCCAATGAAGATATTTTCTAATATATCTCTCAATTAAATCATTATTTATATTCTATTATGGGTATTGATGATATTTAAAAGTAATTATAACATATTTTCATCACTTTCTTAATTAAAATGTTTTTGAAATTGGTTTTATGAAAACTGAACTTCATTTATCCCTTTATTGGGGAATCTATATTTTTTTCAAAAACACCATTATAAAAATGTATTAAAAAGTGATTTTCAAAATTTAAAATTTATTAATTAATGTAATTTTGAATTATTTGTTTTTAAATTCAATGTAATCCCCTAGTTTATTTTATAAGAAGGATGTTTTCTATCCATTTTATAGTGTGAAAGGAATGATCTTTATGACATGTACTATAGAACCCCCAGTTTCTGGTTGGTAAACCTTAAAAAATTATTTTCATGGTTATAAAGGATAAGGGTGATGTTTGGTAGAGTTGGGAGATCTTTGTAGGTGTTTTTGGGGAAAATTGGAAGTCGCACGGGAGTCACATAATTTGTCTAACCGTGCAGCCAAACCATGCGTATTTGGAACTTTTGAGGTAGTGTCTCCCACACAGTTAGAGCATGGTTTGGGAGACCGTGTGAGGAGGCTATGTGAGCTCCTTTTGAAGCAATGGATAATTATTATTTAGCACATGGTTTTTCTAACCGTGTGAACTAACTGTGCTGGCTCTTAAGTAATATCATAAAAATTTGATCTCACATATTTTTGCCTCTAAATGGCTCGTTTTTTCTCCTAAGTAGTTGTAACTCAGTATTACTCTCCCTTGAAGGTATAATAATCTCTATCAAGCATTCTGAAGGCAATTTTAAGGCTTCCCTCGGTGAATTGAAGCTAGATTCTTGAGCTATGTGATTGTTCTTCTTCATTCTTGATCGGTTTCTTAGATATACATATATTTACTTATCGTGTTCTCTCATTTTCTTAGATCTTAACCTGTTATGGGTAGATATATTTGTTTGGATACCAAATATGATGGTTTTTGATCTTGTTCTTTCTTGGAGAAGATATCTAATGCGGGTTCTTGAAGAATCAACACGATTTTCTTGAGCGTTCTTTGTTCATTATGGTTTTCATCAAAACCTTTGTGGTAGGAGACACCTTTCTCAAATCCACTTAGTATAAATGATTGTAATTATTTAAAATTTAATGTGTATTGTTGAATTGATTTTGATTTTGTTGTTAGAAACTTGTTGGAATCCTTCTTGAGTGATGGTAGTGAAATCTAGAAAATTGGTGATTTTTAAATGAGTGCCTTGGTTCTTGGTTTTCAAACATGGGTTTTAAAAAGGGGATTTTTTCTAGATTGATGGAACATAAATGGTATTAGTTTTTCTCAATAAAAGGGGATGTTTTATTGAAATTAAATGTTTCTATGAAATTTTTTATTCATTGGTCTTCAATAAAACTTTAGTTTTACTGAAGTGGTTTGTTTTGGAAATTGAAATGTTTGTCATAATTGGTGTTGGTGTTAGTTTATGCTTAATGGGCCCTTAAAATGGTATGAGTACCATTAGGGTACAAGGTACGTGACCCTAGATCAGGGGTGTGGGTCATTGTATAAGGCCTCGGCCATAAACATTACTTAATCTTGAGTTATTATAAGAATACACATTAAGGATCTTTTCAGGTTTAGAGTTTTAGAAAATTAGATCATAAATCATGCATTACATTCCAAATTTAAACAAGGTGGTTACATAAAGGAAAATATTCATTTTTTTCCATAAAAGGAAACATATTTAAAATAAAACATGCATTCTTTCTTGAAACTTCCACGATACTATCATCACATCATGTACTTTTCCCTTGACCTGTGAAAAACATTTCAAAAACATTGGATTAGTATAAAAATCTCAGTAAGGGGTACAAAAATACGGAAAGAAAACCTTAGTCCATGTATACATAAGAATCATTGAAAACATACTTTACTCATAAACATAATCACTTTAACATACCTCATGAAATTATAAGACTCGGGAATAACTCATTGAAATCATAATACATAAAGGTAACTTGTGGCATTCATAACATTCTTACGTAGGGAGTAGCCCTTACGGTTGGGTTTGGAATACCTATCACAGTATATTCCCTAAATATCTTCAGAGAAACCTTAGAATTTAACTCCTTCACATTACCCAATGCATTGGAGAGCTATCACAGGCTCACCTGCCCTTAGTTTATCACGGATCCACCCATCTTCATAAACAATTCCCAAGAACCATAACATAATTGTATCACATAAAACATGCAAAAAGGAAACATAAAATTTCCACATTTCAATCACAAGATATAAATAAAATACATTGATATAATCAAAACATTATAGAAACCATTTTCAATACCAAAATAAAAGAAAATTAAAACATGGTATTTATTGTTCATTAAAAAAAAGTTATGGCTTGTAGAGGAATCGGAAACTCAAATAATGGTCACGACGGTAAAGAAGTCGTTGTCGCCACATACGTACGAAAAAAACATTACCTTTTGTTTTTTAGTAAAACGATTCGTATAAAAATTATTACTATTGAATAAAAGTAAAAGTCAAAGGGGTTTATACACCGTATAAAAGAAAGTTGTTTATAAAACAAAATATGCCTCAATGAAAGGAGATTGAGATGAAGTCTCATACCTCGTGCCAAATTGACTCAATCGTTCTTTAATCTCCTGAATAATAAAATATAGTTAATTTATACTTTATTAAGAAAATTTTTCAAGTTCATTATTCCTTTTATATCACTTATTACTATGTAATGAACATTATGTAATTATTTAAGTTAATAACGGTCGTTTTGTCGATCTTTGGTACTTGAGTCAAAAATAAACTTCTTATAATTACAAGTTGTTCATGTAGTAGAATATCCATTATATACAGAATTATATTCATTATTTAGATATCATATATAACATATATATCTATTATATACATTTATTTATAATATTACATAACATTTAGAGGTAAGAAATGAAATGCACTGTTCATGGAGACGGTAAGCCATACGTACGCATGAACGATACTTTCATTTCTATTTCATATCTAATGGAGTGAAATCATAACGATATAAAGGTATATTATAATTCCAGTATAATATCATATATAATATCTTTAACTCCATCCTTTATACACCCCACATATGGCATTAACGATTCAAATCACTTTGAGGGGGCGGTAGTCCGCACTTCCTAAAATGAAATTATCGCGTTTACCCATAATGGAAACCATAAAGGTATGCCATAAACGAAAAATACATAAGCATAAGGAAAACATAAACATAATATATATAATATATAAATATAGTGACATATTAATGGGCACCATAAAAGGTGTTAAAAGAATATTGAACAATCATCATTTTTTGAGGCAGTAATTCGCCACTCACAGAAACAGTATGTTCTTTAACCATTAGACGAAGGTTTGTGTAATTTTAAATCAAATAATTCTCATAAAAACATCCTAGTATATTTAATATACTGTTTTTTTTACAAAAGAAAGTTATAAAAAGAGTTTAGGTGGTTGGAGAAGCAAAATAAAACAAAATAACATAAGAGAAGACATTACCTTTATATCGGGTAACTCCCCTTGGTTTGAACCAAATTTGTTTCTTGAAGAGCTTTATTCATAAGGTAAGGCTTCTAGGATGAAGAGAGGGATGTGGAGAGATAAAATGAGTAGATTTTTCCCGAGCCAATGGCTTTAGAGGTGTGGGTAAGTGGGTAGAGGTGGGGGCCTTTTATAAGAGGGAGGAGGGGCACTCTTGGAAGGTCATGAAATGTTACTTTATTATAAAATGATTTTCAGATTTTAAAGGTCCCAAAATGATATATTTTTAGGATAAGGTGATAATGGTTAGATATCCACCCATATAATAGGTTTTTGACAAGTGTAATTCTTAGATTTTACATTATGTTTTCATTTTATTTAAATTGTTCATTAATAAGGTAATCACTACATCATCATGGTGTTATAAATACGTTTATTTATTTAATGTCTAAAAATTTTAAAACAAATACCATGATGTAGAAAATATTTTTATATTTACAATGAATATTTATAGTCTAAGAGATCATTTATGTAGACAAAATTAAAATTGTTTTACTTAGATGTTACATACCTTTGTTATATTTAACTTTCTTTAAAAATAAAAAGATAAAATGTCACTATCACACAAAAGTGATTCCATGGGGTCCCAAAGTTGGAACAAGATATCCCATGGTCATCCATGACACAACCAGTAGAATTATGACACATGTTCGGGTCATTTTATATTATTATGATATTATTTTATTACCCTTAACTACCCAATTACAAATTAACCATGATAATTAAAGATAATTACCATCATTACTATTCATGCTGTCCAAAAACAAAAGAGTATTAATTAAATCATTTGGACCTTCTGATTCCAAATATTGAATCCATTTTACCAAATTCCAAACAAAAAAATTGTAGTGATTAATTTAAACATAATTCTCAAAGTCTAATCAAATAGTGGGTTTTTTGGAAACAGTATCTATCAAAAGTTTGACACTTGTTTATGCCCAATTCCAAATTGAAATTAATTACAATGACCAATATTGGATTAAATGGTAAAAATAAATTCTAATTAAACTTTAATACCAATTAAAAGTAAAATCTATACATAAAATTAAATTAGATGAAAAATCAGTTTTGAAGTAAAATGCAGTATTTTTCACTATTCATTAAAAAATGAACATTGTCAGAAAAATACCAAAAAATTTTCCAAAGTAAATTTAAATGCCCCGATTCTAAAGAATAATTTTATTTTGACAAAAAAAGATTATAAAATTTTCAAAATATAGATTTAAAAATGGTTCGCCATCAAAAGGCGGTAAAACAATGTTTTAAAAATATTAGAGAATTCTATGCTTAAGATTGGATTTATTCTCATTTCCAGCCTCTAAAACACTATATAATTCATAAATATACATAGATATGAAAATATATAATTATTTACATACTTGGGATGTTACATCCTTACCCCCTTTAGAAAATTTCATCCCCGAAATTCATTTACATATCGAATAAGTGGGGGTATTTATCCCTCATTGCATTTTCAGATTCCCATGTTGCCTCTTCAATGATGTGGTTTTTTCACAAAACCTTTATTTGATGAATCAGCTTATTCCACAATACTTGCTCCATGTGGTCAAGAATCTGGACCGGTTGTTCCTCATAAGATAGATTCTCTTCCAGCTGAACTACCTCTGGTCTCAAAACATGAGATGGATCTGGCATGTACTTCCTTAACATTGAAACATGAAAAACGTTGTGTACCTAAGATAAACTCGGAGGTAAAGCCACTCGGTATGAAAATGATCCAACTCTCTCCAGAATTTCATATGGTCTAATGAACCTTGGAATTATCTTTCCTTTCTTACCAAATCGCATCACACTTTTCCATGGTGAAACTTTGAGAAAGACATGATCACCTACCTCAAAAGAGAGATCCTTCCTCCTATTGTCCGCATAACTTTTCTGCCTGCTCTGAGATGTTATCATGTGTTTCTGTATCAGCTGAACTTTTTTTGCCAACTCTTCTACCAATTCTGGTACCATAAACTTCCTTTCACCCACTTCATCCCAAAAAGTTTTAGTTCGACACCTCTTCCCATATAATGCCTCAAATGGTGCCATCTGTATACTGGAATGAGAACTGTTATTATAAGAAAACTCAACCAAAGAAAGATTTTGGTCCCAACTTCCCTGATAATCCATCAAAAATGCATGTATCATATCCTCCAAAGTCTGAATTGTTCATTATGACTGCCCATCTTTTTTAGGATGGAAATTTGTACTAAAATTTAATTCAGTACCCAACGACTTCTGAAGGACCTTCCAAAAGTTAGAAGTAAACCTGGGATCACGATCAGATACAATGGAGAGGGGAAATCCATGTAACCTGACTACCTCTTTAAGATACAAAAGAGAAAGTTGATCTATGAAAAAATTATCTCGTATAGAAAGGAAATGAGCAGATTTAGTCAACCGATCAACAATAACCCAGATTGAATTATTACCTCGAGGTGTCTTTTCAAATCCCAAAATGAATTCCATGGATATATTCTCTCATTTACACTCTGGCACTGGTAAAGGCTGAAGCATCCCTCTCGGTAACTGTTGCTCTGCTTTAACCTGTTGACAAGTCAAACACTTCATAGTAAAATCAGCAATATCTCTTTTCATTCCATCCCACGAGTAATACTTCTAAAGATCTCTATACATCTTAGTACTTCCAGAATGAATTGAAAACGGAGAACTATGAGCTTCACATAAAAACTCTCTATTCAACTTTGAATCTCAAGTAACACAAAATTTCTTCCCAAATCTCAAAACACAATCATTATCAATGTTGAATTTAGTTAACATACCCTTCTGAACTAGCCCTACCTTTTTCTGCAACTCATTGTCTTGCTTCTGAGCTTTCTTAATTCGGTCTGATAGAGATGATCTCACTGACACCTAAAACAAAACAGAATAACATCCTGCACCAACAACTTCTATGCCAAGGTTCATCAAATCCTTAACCAAAGGATCACGTTCCAAACATAACATGGTTAATGAAGCATTACTTTTTCGACTCAAAGCATCAGCCACTTTATTTTCTTTTCCCGGATGGTAATGAATAGTACAATCATAATTCTTTATCAATTCAATCCATATCCTTTGTCTCATGTTCAATTATTTCTGAGTGAATATATACTTTAAGCTTTTGTGATCAGTATATATTTCACACTTTACACCATAAAGATGATGCCTCCAAATTTTTAAAGTGAAAACCACAAAAGCTAATTCCAAATCATGTGTAGGGTAATTTACCTCATGAGTTTTCAACTGACGTGAAGCATAAGAAATTGCCTGGTCATTTTGTATTAGGACTAAACCAAGTCCTTTCAATGAAGCATCACAATAGATAAGAAACTCACCATTCCGGAAAGGTAGTTCCAAAACTGGAGCATTCACAAATCATATTTTCAATTCCTGAAAACAATCATCACATTCTTTTGTACAGATAAACTTAACACCCTTCCGAGTTATCTTAGTCATTGGACTAGATAACAGTTAATTTTTTTTAACAAACCTTTGGTAATATCCTGCCAAACCATGAAAACTAT
Source organism: Viscum album (assembly GCA_963277665.1). Lineage (NCBI taxonomy): Eukaryota > Viridiplantae > Streptophyta > Magnoliopsida > Santalales > Viscaceae > Viscum > Viscum album. The sequence goes on along the minus strand of OY728131.1, from coordinate 1,210,706,028 downwards.
TAATCTCGGTTACACTTGTGGGTCTTGGAAATTCTTCAACAACCTTTGTTTTTACAGCATCAACAGTTATTCCATCTTTAAAAACAATGTGACCACGGAATGAAATTTGTAGAAACCAAAACTCACACTTGCTAAATTTCCCATACAATTTTTTTTCTTTTAAGGTTTGCAAAATAACCCTTAAATGAATTTCATGCTCCTCTTTAATTTTAGAAAACACCAAAATATCATCAATGAAAACAACCAAAAACTTATCCAAGAACTCATGGAAAATTCTATTCATAAGGTCCATGAATATAGTAGGTTCATTGGTTAACCCAAAAGTCATTAATAAAAATTCATAATTACCATATCTTGTATGAAATGCGGTCTTCAGAACATCTGTTTCCTTTACCTTCAACTGATGGTACCCCGATCTCAAGTTAATCTTTGAAAAATACTGAGCTCCCTGGAGCTGATCAAACAAATCATCGATATGAGGCAAATGAAATTTCTTATTAACAGTGATGTTATTCAAGGCTCTATAATCAATGCAAAGTCTCATTGAACCATATTTCTTTTTAACAAATAAGACAGAAGCACCCTATGGTGATGTGATAGGTCGAATGAAACCTTTCTCTAATAAATCTTGCAATTGCTCCTTTAACTCTAAAAGTTCAATTTGATCCATTCGATAAGGGGGTTTTGAAATTAGCTTAGCATCAACAACTAAGTCAATAGTAAATTCAACTTCCCGATCTGGTATTATTCTAGGAAACTTGTCAAGAAAAACATCAGGATACTCATTTACCACTAGCACATCATTAATTTGAATGGTTCCTTGGTTTTCAACAATATGTGAAAGGTAACATTCATTTCCATCTTTTACAAGTTTCTCAGCCTCTTGATATGTTATCAACAATAAGGGTTCATTATTGTACACAAACTGAAATACTTTCAGAAAAGAAACTTCTTTAGTTCTACAATCAATCTTATCATGGTAAACAGAGAGCCAATCCATACCCTGGATAACATCAAACTCTACTAGAGGTAAAACAATATGGTTTGCAAGTAGGTTCTTTCCACGGATAAGGATAGGAAGATTCTTATAAATTCTTTTTTCCTTAAAATTTCCCCCAGGTGTTTTTACCACAAGTTCAGGAGTCATTTCTTGAGATGGAATTCCCAATTTACTAGAAAATTTTTTAGAGATGAAAGAATGTGTAGACCCCGAATCAAACAACACATTGGAATAATCTGAAAAAAAACAAACAAAGTACCTGATACCACTTCATTTGATGGGCCAACATCTATTGAAGTAGTTGAAAAGGATTTCACCACATATTTCTTCTTGTAGTCTAACTGCTTCCCATCATTTGAGCTCTTTTTCGAACACTCATTTGCATAATGACCCATATCATTGCACTTGAAATATTTCACTAACTGTAAATAAAATTTTATCTTACCATCACCCAAATCTTTTTCAGTGCAATCATGAGACTTATGTACCATCTTACCACATTGGTAGCACTTTCTAGAATTCAAAAGACATTCCCCAGCATGATTTTTACAATATTTATCACAAACTGAAAACTTAGTTTTCTTACCATCAGACGTTTTTTAAGGATTCTTCCCTTTCTCCTGCCACCTCGGTTTGTTCTTCTGTTGGTTGTTATAGAACACTTGATCATCGGCAAACTCCATTTCCACCTTCTCAGCACATCATAAAATCTTTTCATAACTCATGAACTCGCGAGAAGCTAAATACCTTCGATATTTTGGCTTTAATCCTGAGTAAAAACTATTTATTTTACAATCAAAGGTCTCAGATAACATTTAGAGCATACCTTTCCAATCGAGTGAAATTTTCTTCATAAGCAGCCACTGAGTCGTCCTCTTGCCTCAATTCCAAGAATTTTTTTTCCATCATAAGTCGAACAGTCTTAGGAAAATATTTCTCAAGAAACATACCTTTGAATTCATCCCAATGAAGAGAATAAATCTCATCAGAGTCCTTGATATTTTTAACCATCGACCACCACTGATCTACTTCACCCTCCAAGCATTAAACAACAAGACTAACCTTTTGATTGTTTGAACACCCCATGACATCGAAAATCTTCTCCAGTTCTTTAATCCACCCTTTAGCTGGCAGAGGGTCAGATGATCCTCTGAATGATGGGGGATGTTGCCTCATGAAATGTTCCACCACTAACATGTTCCTCTGCAGTTGATCTGGCTGATCTCATGCATGGATACCACCACCATTTATCACTTGAGTAAACTGCACCATTACTGCAACAAACTGTTCAGTTCCAATTCTGACCATCTCAGGATGCTGATTCGGAAGGTCATTTCCTTCAGTATGCCTTCCTAGCACTGCTTCCCAGTTTCCTCTGCGGAAAACCATTTTGAACAAACATGTATTAAATGAAGCAACATGGTAATCTTCAAATGCTATATAATTTCAATTTTACCATAAATATATATATATGTATATATTGGATAATCATTTAATAGAATTATAACTCCTAAATTTATCTAAACCAACATTTGATGCCAACTATAAGGCCCCAGCCTTAAACATTACTTAATCTTGAGTTATTACAAGAATACACATTAAGGATCATTTCAGGTTTAGAGTTTTAGAGATTTAAATCATAAATCATGCATTATATTCCACATTTAAACAAGGTGGTTACATAAAAGACAATATTCATTTTTTTCCATCAAAAGAAACATATTTAAAAAAACATGGATTCTTTCTTGAGACTTCCTCGACACTATCATCAAATCATGTACTTTTCCCTTGACCTGTGAAAAAAATTTCAAAAACTTGGGATGAGCATAAAAAGCTCGGTAAGGGGTACAAAAATACGAAAAGAAAACCTTAGTCCATGTATACATAAGAATCATTGAAAACATACTTTACTCATAAACATAAGTACTTTAACATACCTCATGAAATCATAAGACTCATGAATAACTCATAGAAATCATAAGACATAAAGGTAACTTGAGGCATTCATAACATTCTTATATAGGGAGTAACCCTCATGGTTATGTTTGGAATACCCATCACAAAAATTCCGTAAATTTATTTGGAGAAACCTTAGCATTTAACTCATTTGTGTTACCCAATTCATTGGAGAGATATCACGGTCTCACCCGCCCTTAGTTTATCACGGAACCACCTGTCTTCATAAATAATTCCCAAGAACCATAACATAATTGTATCATATAAAACATGCATAAAGAAAACATAACATTTCTATATTTCAATCACAAGATATCAATACAAGACATTGATATAATCAAAACATTATCAAAATCATTTTAAATACCAAAATAAAAGAAAATTAAAACATGGTATTTATTTTTCATTAAAAAAGTTATGGCTTGTAGAGGAAGCCGAAACTCAAGTAATGGTCAAAGCGGCAGAGAAGTCGTTGTCACCGAATACATACGACAAAAACATTCCCTTTTTTCATTTAGTAAAATGCTTCATATAAAAATTATTCCTTTGAATAAAAGTAAAAGTCAAAGGGGTTTATAAACCATATAAAAAAATTGTTTATAATAAAAATACGCCTTAATGAAAGGAGATTGAGATAAAGTCTCATACCTTGTGTCCCACTTGACTCGATCGTTCTTTAATCTCCTGAATAATAAAATAGAGATAATTTCTAATTTCCTAAGAACATTTTTCATGTTAATTATTCCTTTTATATCACTTATTACTATGTAATGAACATTATGTAATTATATAAGTTAATAACGGTCGTTTTTTCGATCTTTGGTACTTGAGTCAAAAATAAACTTCTTATAATTACAAGTTGTTCATGTTGTAAAATATCAATTATATACAGAATTATATTCCTTATTTAGATATCATATATATCACATATATCCAGTATATACATGCAATTATAATATTACATAACATTTAGAGGTAAGAAATGAAATGCACCATTCATGGAGATGGTAAGCCGTACGTACGCATGAACACTACTTTCATTTCTATTTCGTATCTAATGGAGTGAAATCATAATGATATAAAGGTATATTATAATACTAGTATAATATCATATATAATTTCATTAACTCCATCTTTATACATCCCAACTATGGTATTAATGATTCAAATCACTTTGAGGGGGTGGTAGTCCACACTTCCTAAAATTAAATTATCGTGTTTACCCATAATGGAAACCATAAAGGTACACTACGGGAAAAAATGATTATTGCGACGGGCCTTATTCCCATCGTAACAACTCCAATGAAAAGATTTTTTGTGACGGGAATATATTCCCGTCACAAATGGTCAGTTATTTGCGACAGAAATATAGGTCCCGTCACAATTGCAATGGCGCGGTTTGCGCGCCAAAACGCGGGAAGTCTATTTGCGACGGGTAGAAGGCTACCCGTCGCAAGTACCTGGCGATGGTAAATAGTATTTTCGACAAGGAAATTTCCCCGTCGCAAACAAATATTCACCCAGAGTTATTTGCGACGGGCCTCATCGCCAATATCGGCCGTTGTAAAGCCTGTTTGCGACGGTCACCTTCAACCCGTCGCAACTACCCGCGGTGGTAAATAATTTTTTTGCGACGGGACTATTTATCCATCGCAAAAGAGCATCCAACGGGCGGTATTTGTGACGGGACCCATCACAAATACTGGGGGCGGTAAATAGGAATTTGCAACGGGGATATCCACTCGTCACAAATTCCAGCAGCGGTAAATAGTGATTGGAAACGGGGATATTCTCCCGTCGCTAATGGTGTGGCATTTGTGATGGGCCCGTCGCAAAAAACCTTTTACTCGTCAGCCGTAATTAATGCGGGTGAAGGTATTTGCGACGGGCCCCATCACCAATACCGGCGGTGGTAAATAGAAATTTGCGACGGGGATATCCGCCCATCGCTAATGGTGGCTATTTGCGATGGGCTTGTCGCAAAAGTCCTTTTACCCACCGCCCGTATTTAATGCGGGTGAAGGAATTTGCGATGGTATACCATCGCAAATACTAGGTATTGCGATGGGATACTGTCACAAATACGACCGTCGCAAATAATCTAACCTATATATACACCCCATCTGTTTTTTTCATAACATTCAGATCTTTGATCTTCTCTCTCTCTAATTTTCAGTTCTGGGTAGAATTTTTTTTTTTGTTTTAATTTTTTCTTTCGAGAAGAGGAAGGAAGGAGAAGAGGAAGGAAGGCGCAAATTACTTCAAAGGTATTTATATTTTTTATTAGTTAATTTTGTTTTTAATTGTTAATTTTATTTTTTTTAATAGAATGTTTAACTATATAGTATAATTAGTTTATGTGGTTGCACCAAATAATCCTTGTCTGGATACGAACAAGTAGAGGTGGCTCTGGCACAGATGTACCTAGGAGTGAAAACTCTGACAAAGTGTTTCGAGCTTGACTCGGGGTAACCTGGTAAACGACAACGGGTCTTACTGCACTCTTGGTTTGACACTCTCGAGGGATGTTTTGGTAATAATTAGAAATAAATATATAATTATCAAATAATTAAGAAATAATTAGATTTAATTAAAATAATTATCAAATAATTAGGAAATAATTATATTTAATTGATTAGAAATAATTAAGAAACAACTAAAATAATTAGGAAACACATAGATTTAATTAGAAAACAATTAGATTTAATTAGGAATCAATTAGATTTAATTAGGAAACAATTAGATTTCATTAGGAAAAAATTAGATTTAATTAGTAAACAATTAGATTTAATTAGGAAACAATTAGATTTAATTAGGAAACAATTAGATTTAATTAGGAAACAATTAGATTTAATTAGGAAATAATTATATTTATTAGGAAACAATTAGATTTAATTAGGAAACAATTAGATTTAAATAGGAAACAATTTGATTTAATTAGAAAACAATTAAATTTAATTAGCAAACAATTAGGATAATTAGGAAACAATTAGGATAATTAGGAAACAATTAGGATAATTAGGAAACAATTAAGATAATTAGGAAAAAATTAGGATAATTAGGAAACAATTAGGATAATTAGGAAGCGTGATTGACTGCTAATCTACCTCGATTTTCTTTTCATTTGTGTGTTGAATCTTGACAGGAAACTTCTGCCTCCACATGTAATATCTTCTTTTACTGTCAAAATTATCAACCTCCTCACCAATATATAGGTGAGGAGGTTTATAATTTTGACAGTAAAAACACATATTACATGTGGAGGCAGAAGTTTCCTGTCAAGCCTCAACACACAAATGAAAAGAAAATTGAGGTAGATTAGCGGTCAATTATGTTTGTTTTTCTATACATTGATTGATTTACCACCCGAACTATATACATATCTTTGCATTTCTAATTAGTTACATAATTAGTAACATAATTAGTAATATAATTAGTAACATAAATAGTAACATAATATAAAATATTATATTACTCTAATATTAATAGTTAAATAATACTTATAATATAATTATTTTATTATTATATGTTTAATAATTATAAAAAAATATTAATATAATTAAAATTATAAAATATTTATAAAATATTTCAATTATGAATATTTTCAGAAAGTTTTTCTTTATTCTTAACAGTTCAAATCTTAAAGGGTCGCCAATTTTCAGTTCATGCCCAATAAAAAGTTTGCGTCAACCGTGTCCAATGTAAACTCTATCATTGTTCTTTCTTGGTTGATCACCTCGCAAATAGCGTTGCAATAGGAAAACCCAAGTCATGTCTTTCTCATTACTTGTGTCGTCCTATTGCAACACTACTTACGAGATGATCAACAATGTAAGGACAATTATAGAGTTTAAATTGGACAAGGTTGACAAAAACTTTTTATGGGGCATGACCTGAAAATTGTTGACTCTTTAAGATTTGAACATGTTAAGAATAGAGAAAAATCTGTTGGAAATATTGAGATTTTTAATAATTATTAATAATTACTAAAAAAATTAATCAAAAATCAAATAAAATCAAGTACATGGTTATAAATTGGCATAATTTCCAGCGGATTGACGGCTACCTTTTGTTCAACGTCTCATAACATTGCTACTTTCTCCCACTAAAATTAGTATTAAAAATGTGCTCTAACGTTTGTCAGAGAAAGTTTTTCATACTGATTTCAGTCAGGTGAAAGTTAAAAAGAGATGAGCCATCGGAAAAATCATAATAATTAGTAATATAATCTCTACAATGATGATTACAAAATTTTATTTCATTATTCAAGAATATTTAATTTTGCCATGTATTTCTAAGTATTGCTAAATTCATAATAATTAGTGGGGATGATTACAAACTAATTGCATCGCCTATAATTATTGGTAATTACTAATAAATAACTGTAATTATGTATCTTCTTTTTTTAGGATATTGTTTCTTATATCAAATTATTTAACAACATTAATGGTTTTAAATTTTGTAGAAATATATATATAAATATGGAACAAGGAAATCGACATCAATCATAATTAGATGATCGTGCTTGGATAAATCAGTGCATAAATCCAAATGGTTCTAGTTTAAATCTTGTATATGTTGATGGTGTTGAAGCTTTCTTATCATTTGCATCATCAAACCCAGAATTTTTTTTCAGAATGGACAATTAAGTGTCCTTGTAAAAAATGTGCTCTGAGAACGTTTGAGACATTTGACATCGTTGGGAAACATCTCGTGCGTTATGGTTTTCAATCAGATTATATTTTTTGGTATCAACATGGTGAACGTAATTCCCGAGAAGATACTAATAATTTGATTTCGGATCCATCACGGTTTCAGAATTTAGTACATGATGTTGCAGGGTCATCTATTCAACAAACAGAAATCGAGGATGATGTTGATTTACCTCCGGATTTGGCACCATCTGAATTTGCTGAGTTGTTCAGGTCTGCTGAGGATGCATTATATCCTAGTTGCAAGATAAGAAAATTAGCAGGAGTTACAAAATTTATGGCTATTAAATCAGATAATGGAATGTCAAATAAAAATTTTGATTAGATATTTTCTATGGTTAAAGCACTGTTACCTGAAGGAAATGTGTTTCCTGTTAATTATTATGAGAGAAAAAGACTCGTTCGTAATCTAGGCCTTAGTTATCAGAAGATCCATGCATGTTCAAATGATTTCATCTTATATTCTGGTGAAAATGAGTCGTTGGATAGTTGTCCCACATGTGGACAATCGAGGTATAAAGAAGCTCAATCAGGGAAGTCTGGATTGATTCTTGTAAAATAGTTGAGATATTTCTCGCTTACACCCAGGTTGCAGTGTTTATTTATGTCTCAGAACACAGCGACAATGATGTCATGGCACAAAACCAATATTTCAAATGGTAAAAGCTTGATTCATTCATCTGATGGTGATTCATGGAATCATTTTGATCAAGTGCATCTGTATTTTTCATTAGAATCCCGAAACGTGCGATTGGGTCTTTCTACTGACAGTTTTTGTCCATTTGGATCTTTTGGTAGTCAGTATTCTTGTTGGCCTGTCTTTATAACTCCGTACAATTTGCCTCCCTGGATGTTGATGAAAGAGCCTTATATCTTTTTGAAATTATTAATCCCAGGACATCCGAAAAAGAATATTGATGTTTATTTGAAACCATTGATTGATGAGTTAAATTCAATGTGGAGTCATGGTGTTGGTACATATGATGCTGCTGCGAAAGAGAATTTTGTAATGAAAGCTGCTTTAATGTGGACAATTAGTGACTTCCCGGCATATGGTATGTTATCTGGCTAGAGTACACATGGTCCAAAATCATGTCCTTACTGTAGGGATACAACAAAGCATTTATGCTCGTGAATGGAAAAAAAACCTTGCTATTTTTACTGTCATCGCATATTTCTTCCAATCGATCATTTTTTTCAGAGGAATAAATCTCATTTTAGAAAAGGAAGAATTGAAAGAGATGAACCTCCAAAAATGATCTCAGGTACAGAGTTACAATCAGTTGTATTTTCATTACCTTCCATCACTTTTGGACCGACAATAAACCAACAGAAAATTTATGGTTTTGGGAAAGAACACAATTGGACAAAACGGAGAATTTTTTGGAATCTTCCATATTGGTCTGATTTGTTGGTCCGACACATGTGGGATGTCATGCATATTGAGAAGAACTGTTTTGATAATTTATTTCATACATTTTTGGATACACCGGGTAAAACTAAAAATAATTTAAAGGCACAATTAGATCTTTCCCAAATTTGCAGGCGACCAGAACTTGAATTGTTTGAAAATGTCAGATCACAGAGATTAATGAAGCCAAAAGCAGCTTATACAATGACCAAAGAGAGTCGCTTATTATTTTGTCAGTGGATTGCAAACTTGAGACTTCCAGATGGCTATGCTTCCAACTTGGGCAGATGTGTTAAAAATGGTCATATTACGGGATTAAAAAGTCATGACTGCCATTTATAATGGAAAGACTTATGCCTATTGGATTAAGAGGTTTGTTGAATTCTAAGATTTGGGATTCGATAACATATATATCATATTTTTTTCTGAGACATGTGTGCGGTGACAACAGACTACGATACACTAAGAAAACTGGAAGAAGTTGTTGTTGTAATTATATGCAAATTGGAAAAAATCTTTCCGCCGGCTTTGTTTGACTCGATGGAACATTTGATATTACATTTCCGTCACTTTTTTTATAATTTGAGAAAGACGTCTGTGAAGAAAGCCGGAGTGACAGAATTTGATGAGTTATGTAGAGCCCACTGACCAGAGTACATTTCATCTCACGTTTGGGATGGATTATGTACACACTGGTTGGGTGGTGGGTTTCAGAGGAGATCTGCATTGGGTCGACAGAATTGGGGGAGACAAGAGGTGACGCATCGAGGCGGTAGTCGTACATTCAGTGCGCATAGAGAGCATCTGGTAAGTACTTTTTTTTAATATTTTATACAACTTTAAATATAAACAATTTATTTTATATTCATATAGGAAGCCGAGCAGCCTGGTATTTCGGCGTACGGCGTTTATCGGAGGATGTACACTGACCCGGCTACTAGAGATATTAGAGGTGACCGCCAACGTCAGATTGTGGTCAGTATTATTTTCTTTTCAGTTTTCAAATTAAATGCATATAATATTTTCATTATTTTAATTTTTAATTGAAACTTAAGGAGTCATATGAGGTCGTGACCTATCAGACACAGGCTGAGAGTCAAGATGAGACGGGTGATCAGACTAGTGCCCACCATTTTGATGAGACGGCATTGATGCAGGCGACCCAATATGGCTTCGAAAAGGGCAGAGTAGTTGGTATCGGCTCTCATTTGACTCATGCAGCTTATTATGGTACTGCTACGATGTCGGCGTCCATCTCGAGAGGAGCTCGTGGAGAGACATCATCTTCTGCCTCACAGTATCAGGAGCAACTGCGTGCTCAGAGTCAGCTTATAGAGGATTTGCGTCAGGGGCAGGAGCAGATGCGTCAGCAGCACGATAAAAAGATGCGTCGATAGCAGGAGCCACTACGGGAAAAATGGGTATTTGCGACGGGGTATTTGCGACGGGTTATTTGCGACGGGGATAAATCCCGTCGCAAATAGTCCGGTTAGAAACTTATTTGCGACGGGGGAATTTGCCCGTCGCAAATAAGTAGTTATTTGCGACGGGTTAGCTTTCCCCGTCGCAAAAGGACTGGCGCGCTTTGCGCGCCAAATCGTAGGAAAGTTATTTTCGACGGGCAGTTACCGCCCGTCACAAATAACCGGCGGTGGTAAAAGATATTTGCGACAGGAATCTACCCCCGTCGCAAATAGTATGTCAGCAGGTTATTATTCGCGACGGGACCCGTCGCGAATAACTATTTAACCGTTGACCGTAATAAATGAGGACTAAGGTATTTGCGATGGGTACCGTCCCAAATAATACTATTTGCGACGGGTACCGTCACAAATACTACTATTTGCGACGGGTATCCCATTGCAAATGATCTAACCTATAAATACCCACATCCGTTTTTTTTTCATTCATTCTCAAACTCTATCTTCTCCTTCTCTCAAAACTCTATTTTTAGATTTCAGCGTTTCTTAAGTTTAATTTTTTTTTCCAGAGTCGATATTGATGTTTTCAACAACGATCAGAGATCAACCTCAGATCAATTTTAAAGGTATTTATGTTCATTTTAATTTAATCTTTATTTTAAATTTTTTATTAGTTTCAATTATTCTTAATTAGTTGTAATTTAATTATTTTTACATTGTTTTGTTACTTAATAAATTTAAATTATTAGTATTCATTGTTCATAATTAATGGTACTTAGGAATAATTAGTAATAATTTCCAATAATTAAGAATAAATGTTAATAATTAGTAATAAATACCAAAAATTAGGAATAATTAGTAATAATTACCAATAATTACCAATATTTAGTAATAATTACCAATAATTACCAATAATTAGTAATAATTAGTAATAATTACAAATAATTCGTAATAATTACCAATAATTAGTAATAATTTCCAATAATTACCAATAATTAGTAATAATTTCCAATAATTACCAATAATTAGTAATAATTACCAATAATTAGTAATAATTATTAATAATTAGTAATAATTACTAATAATTAACAATAATTAGTAAGAATTCTTAATAATTACCAATAATTAGTAATAATTAATAATAATTACCAATAATTAGCAATAATTAGTAATATTTACCAATAATTAGTAATAATTATAAATAATTATCAATAATTAGTAATAATTACAAATAATTATCAATAATTAGTAATAATTACAAATAATTATCAATAATTAGTAATAATTACCAATAATTATCAATAAATAGTAATATTTACCAATAATTACCAAGAATTACCAATAATTAGTAATAATTAATAATAATTACCAATAATTTGCATTAATTACCAATAATTAGTAATAATTAATGATAATTACCAATAATTGGCAATAATTAGTAATAATAACCAATAATTAGTAATAATTACAAATAATTACCAATAATTACCAATAATTACCAATAATTAGTAATAATTAGTAATAATTACCAATAATTAGCAATAATTAGTAATAATTACCAATAATTAGTAATAATTACAAATAATTATCAATAATTGGTAATAATTACAAATAATTATCAATAATTAGTAATAATTACAAATAATTATCAATAATTAGTAACAATTAAAAATAATTATCAATAATTAGTAATAATTACAAATAATTATCAATAATTAGTAATAATTACCAATAATTACCGATAATTACGAATAATTAGTCATAATTTCCTAATTACCAATAATTATCCATAATTAGTAATAATTACCAATAATTAGTAATAATTAGTAATAATTACCAATAATTAGTAATAATTACCAATAATTACCAATAATTACCAATAATTAGTAATAATTGGTAATAATTAGTAATAATTGCCAATAATTATCACTAATTAGTAATAATTAATAATAATTACCAATAATTAGTAATAATTAATAATAATTACCAATAATTCGTAATAATTAGTAATAATTACCAATAATTAGTAATAATTAGTAATAATTAGTAATAATTACCAATAATTAGTAATAATTACCAATAATTAGTAATAATTACCAATAATTAGTAATAATTATCAATAATTACTAATAATTACCAATAATTACCAATAATTGCCAATAATTACCATTAGTTAGAAATAATTACCAATAATTATCCATAATTAGTAATAATTACCGATAATTATCCATAATTAGTAATAATTACCAATAATTACCAATAATTACCAATAATTAGTAATAATTGGTAATAATTAGTAATAATTACCAATAAATACCACTAATTAGTAATAATTAATAATAATTACCAATAATTAGTAGTAATTAATAATAATTGCCAATAATTAGTAATAATTAGTAATAATTACCAATAATTAGTAATAATTACCAATAATTAGTAATAATTAACAATAATTAGTAATAATTAATAATAATTAGTAATAATTACCTATAATTACCAATAATTACCAATAATTACCAATAATTACCAATATTTACCAATAATTACCAATAATTAGGAATAATTACCAATAATTAGGAATAATTGCCAATAATTAGGAACAATTACCAATAATTAGGAATAATTACCAATAATTAGTAATGATTCGTAATGATTACCAATAATTAGTAATAATTATCAATAATTAGTAAGAATTACCAATAATTAGGAATAATTACCAATAATTAGAAATAATAACATTATAACATTATTAGTATATTTTATTATTAATATTAAAATAATATAATTTTCTATATTATATACAATTCTCCTTTCATCTGTGTGTTTTCTGTCTCCACATTATTACATGTGGAGACAGAAAACACAAATATGAAAGGAGAATTGTATATAATATAGAAAATTATATTATTTTAATATTAATAATAAAATATACTAATAATGTAATAATGTTATTATTCCTAATTATTGGTAATTATTCCTAATTATTGGTATAATTACCAATAATTATGAATAATTACCAATAATTAGGAATAATTACCAATAATTAGGAATAATAACATTATTACATTATTAGTATATTTTATTATTAATATTAAAATAATATAATTTTCTATATTATATACAATTCTCCTTTAATCTGTGTGTTTTCTATCTCCACATATAATATTTGCATTCTTTTTCAAAATTATCAACCTATTCACTAATGGAGAGGTGAAAGTGAATACAAATATTACATGTGGAGACAGAATGTTAAACACACAAATGAAAGAAGAATTGTATATAATATAGAAAATTATATTATTTTAATATTAATAATAAAATATACTAATAATGTAATAATTTTATTATTATATAATTAATATTTATGAAAAAATAATATTAGTACTATGAAAATAATAAAAAAATTATATAATATTAAAATTATCAATATTTGTAACAGGTTTTTCTTTATTCTCAACATATTCAATTCTTAAAGGGTCAATTTTTAGGTCTATCTCAATAAAAAGTTTGTGTCAGTCGTGTATGATGTAAACTCAATAATTATCCTTGCTTGAGTGTTTTTTCTAACAAATTATTCAAAACCAGTAATTCTTTTATATTTTATAGAAAAATATGGAACAACGAGGTCGTCAACAATCATTATTAGGTGACCGCATATGGATAAATCAACGTAGAAATCCAAACGGTTCTGGTTTAAATCTAGTATATGTAGAGGGTGTGGAGACTTTTTTATCATTTGCGGCATCAAATCCCAAAAAAAAATCAGAAGAAAAAATAAAATTCCCTTGTAGAAAATGTGCATTGAGAAGGTTTGGCACGTTTGACAAAGTGGGGGGAGCATCGACGCCAGCAGTAGCTGTACGAGAAGCAGATGAGTCGATGGCAGCAGCAGCACCAGGAGTAGATGGAGTACATGCGCCGACTCACTCATGCTTTAGGGATGGAGTTTCCTCCACCAGCATCTGCAGATCCCCCCCCCTCCCCCCCTCCTTCAGATTAGAGTTTGTTTTTATGTTATAAAGTTTGTTAAATCAAAATATGAATTTTTTTCTATTCGTAGTTTCTGTCTCATTATAAAATATTAATAATATTATATTTTGAAATAACAATATTAATATGAATAATAATATTATTTATATTTTATAATATTAAATTTTATATATATATTAAAATTTTATAATATTATAATTTAATTATATTTTTTTGTAATATATGAATTATTTTAATATTTGAATGTAAAATAATTCTATTATTTTTATATTAATTAAAATAACTTATTAATATTTTTTTATTTATGAATTATAAGTCTAATATTATTATATTAATTAAATCATTTATTAATATTCTATTATTTTTTATTTTTGAATTATAATTCTATTATTATTATATAAATTAAAATAATTTATTAATAATTTATTTTTTTATTTGTGAATTATAATTCTATTATTATATTAATTAAAATCATTTATTAATATTTTATTATTTTTTATTTTTGAATTATAATTAAATTATTATTATATTAATTAAAATAATTTATTATTAATTTTTTTTATAGTATTTGTGACGAGATACTATGCCCGTCGCAAATAGTATTATTATTATATCCATTAAAATAATTTAATAATAGTTTTTTAATTTTTTTAAAAAAAATAATTGCGACGGGACCCGTCGCAAGTACTAGTTGCGACTGGCCCATCGCAAATACCTGTTGCGACGGGTCCCATCGCAATTACTATTTTAAAAGTTTTTTATAAATATATGGAGTTATATTTGCGATGAGAAGGATACCCGTCGCAAATAATATCTTTAGCGATGGGCCCGTCGCAACTAATTGTTGTTGCGACGGCATTTTCCGCAACGGGCGATTTGCAATGGATCCCCGTTGCAAAAGGCCATTTGCGACGGGATCCCGTCGCAAATACCTGTTTTTCTAGTAGTGAGCAGATGCGTCAGCAGGAGGATGAGGAGAGATTTTGATATGAGGAGAAACATCAGAAGTATATGGAGTATATGCGTCTTCTGACTCATAGTTTAGGGATAGAGTTTCCTCCACCACCTCCTCCAGGTCCTCCAGGTCCTCCAGATTATCCACCCCCCAGTGATTTTTTTAGATGTAATAAACATTTTAGTTCTTAGTTTATTGTCATATTAACTATTTACAATTCCTCTTTCATATTGGTACGAATATTATGTGATTTAATTTGTTTTTATTTTTTTTAATATATTATTACTTATTAGTATTATTTTTAATGTCTTCTTATTTTAGTAATATTACTTTTAATATTTTATATTTATTGTTAATATTGAGAAGTTTATAAATTTATAATTTTATTAATATTAATATTATTAATATTATTAATATTATTTTTTCATAAATATGTATGTTTATTTTAATAATATTATTATTATAATAATTTTTTATATTAATAATATTAGTACTATTATTATTATTTTTTTATATTAATATTTCATAATACATAATATTATATTATTTATATTCATATTATAATTATTTTTTGATATTAATATTTCATAATTATATTATATATATTTTTTATTATTAATATTATAATAATATAATTTATTTATATTATTATTATTATTATTATATAGATAGTTTAATAATAATAATATTATATTAATTTTTTATATTATTAATATTAGTATTATTATATTATATTATATTATATTATATTATTTATATTCATATTATTATTATTTTATATTAATATATCATAATTATATTTTATATATTTTTTATTTATATTATTATAATATATATTTTGTTATATTATTTATATTATTATTATTTTTAAATAATATTATACGATCTGTAATAATTATTATTTTTTATTTTTTATTTTTTTTAATATTTGAAACGGGAACATTTGCGACGGGATTTCCCGTCGTAAATGTTTTTTTACTGTACCATTTGCGATGGGACGATGACCCGTCGGGAAAACCTTTCTGCAACGGTCCGTCGCAAATACCTTCGTCGCAAGTATTTTTTAAAATTTCGCATTTGCAACGGGATTTTGACATGTCGCAACTAATATATCTACGACGGCCCGTTGCAAATACCTTTTTTATATATAAACGAAAACTCGTTTGCGACGGGGGGAAAATACCATCACAAATACTCTTATTGCGATGGGACCG
The DNA here is from genome assembly GCA_963277665.1 of Viscum album. Classification (NCBI taxonomy): domain Eukaryota; kingdom Viridiplantae; phylum Streptophyta; class Magnoliopsida; order Santalales; family Viscaceae; genus Viscum; species Viscum album. The sequence goes on along the minus strand of OY728131.1, from coordinate 1,210,689,369 downwards.
CCGCAAAAACATCTATTTGTGATGTAGTTTTCGGCAACGGGCGATTTGCGACGGAGCCCCATCGCAAAAGACCTTTTGCGACGGGATCCCGTCGCAAATCGCCCGTCGCAAATATTCAGTTTTCCTGTAGTGGTATGTCATAAATGAAAAATACTGAAGCATAAGGAAAACATAAACATAATATATATCATATATAAATATAGTGACATATTAATGTCCACCATGAAAGGTGTTAAAAGAATATTGAACAATCATTGTTTTGTGAGGCAGTAATTCGCCACTCACAGAATCAGTATATTCTTTAACCATTAGACGGAGGTGTGTATAAGTGTAAATCAAATAATTCTCATAAAAACATCCTAGTATATTTAATTTACGGGTTTTGTTACAAAATAAAGTAATAAAAAGAGTTTAGGGGTTGGAGAAGCAAAATAAAACAAAATAAGATAAGAGAAGACATTACCTTTATATCGGGTAACTCTCGTTGGTTTGAACCAACTTGGTTTCTTGAGGAGCTTTCTGCCTAAGTTAAGGCTTCTAGGATGAAGAGACGGATGTGGATATATAAAATGAGTAAATTTTTTCCAAGCCAATGGCTTGATAGGTGTGGGCAAGGGGGTAGAGGTGGGGTCCTTTTATAAGAGGGAGGCGGGGCACTCTTCTAAAGTCATGAAATGTTACTTTATTGTAAAATTATTTTTGGATTTTAAATGTACCAAACTGATATAATTCGAGTAAAAGGTGATAAGGGTTTGATATCCACCCATCTAATAGGTTTTTGACAAGTTTAAGTCTTATATTTTACATTATCTTTTAATTTTTTTTAAATCGTTCATTAATGAGGTAATCACTACATCATCATGGTGTCATAAATAAATTTATTTATTTAATGTCTAAAAATTTTAAAACAAATACCATGATGTAGAAAATATTTTTATCTTTCCAATGACTATTTATAGTCTAAGAGATCGTTTATATAGACAAGATTAAAATTGTTTTACTTAGGTGTTACATACTTTTGTTATATTTATCTTTCTTCAAAAATAAAGAGATAAAATGTCACTATCACAAAAAAGTGATTCCATGGGGTCCCAAAGTTGTAACAAGGAATCCCATGGTTGTAAATGACACAACCAGTATCATTAGGACACATTTTGGGGTCATTTTATATTATTATGAAATTATTTTATTACCCTTAACTACCCAATTACAAATTAACCACAATAATTAAAGATAATTACCATCATTACTATTCATAATATCCAAAAAGAAAAGAGTATTAATTAAATCATTTGGAACTTTTGATTCTAAATATTGAATCCATTTTACCAAATTTTAAACACAAAAACTGTAGTGATTAATTTAAAAATAATTCTCATTGTCTAAACAAATAGCGGGTTTTTTAGAAACAATATCTATCAAAAGTTTAACTCTTGTTTATGCCCAATTCCAAATTGAAATTAATTACAATGACCAATATTGGATTAAATGGTAAAAATAAATTCTAATTAATCTTTAAAACCAATTAAAATTACAATCTATCCATATAATTAAATTTGGTGAAAAAGCAGTTTTGAAGTAAAATGCAGTATTTTTCACTTTTCATTAAAAAATGAACACTGTCAGAAAAATACCAAAAATTTATCCAAAGTAAATTTAAATTCCCCGATTCTAAATAATAAGTCTATTTTGAAAAATATATCTTATAAAATTGTCAAAATATATTTTTAAAAATGGTTCTCCATCAAAAGGCAGTGAAACAATCTTTTAAAAATATTAGAGAATTTTATGCTTAAGATTGGATTTATTCTCATTTTAAGACTCTAAAACACTATCTAATTCATAAATATTCATAAATATATGAAAATCCATAATTATTTACTTGGGATGTTACACATTGAGACACAAGGTGATTGGATGAGAGACCACTCATGAGTATGGAACTATCAAACGAAGCAAGAATGTGTGGGTGTGTGGTGAACTATGGAATGGGTATGCCAAATGATAATAATAATAGGTTTTAAAGCATTGATTAGATATTTTTCTAGAAAAATAACTTTTTGGAAAAATTGTTTTCAATTTAACTTGTGTACCTTTGGTTATAAATGGTTTTGGAAACTTGTTTATATTTAGTTATAAACTATTTTTTAGAAAGTGTTTTATATATAACTATTTTATATAATTTTTTCTAACTCTTCTATCCTAGTGTCGTGGGTAGGAAATTCATTGGTTAAAACTTACTTAGTTTTATACTCACCCCTACTTTGTCACTTTGGTTCTTTTTCAGATGTTATTTTCTGAGACAGGGGCAAAGGTAATGTTTCCCAAGTTTTTAGCACTACCTCGTGATGTTTGTGTTGTTCGGTGATTATTGATCTTGGAGAATTTGGAGCATGGATTCATGTTGTCTCTTGAGAATCTTGATTATTTTATCCTCTGTTTACATTGATACTAGTTTTGGTCTTCTGCTGTTGCACACTGTGATGTGGTCTTGAGATACATGAACTTGTTGATTTGGATTTTATTTTTTCATGCATAATATAGTTAATGTTCGGTTATAGTTGGTTTGTTTATTGGTTTATTTCAAAAATCTTAAATCATCCCCCATATGTATTTTAAACCCTTTGGGATTTATTTTCAGCCTTTGGCATCCAAGGGATGTCAGTTAAGGCCTATTAATGACTCGTTATTCTCTTAAGCCAATGAGAATTGGTGGGTCATTAAAAATGGTATCAGTCTGGTCCATCCCTTGTGGTACAAATCATCAGTGTTCTTGTTCTTGGAGTTGGAATTTGATTATTAACTATTCATTGGGTTGGAATATTATATAAGAGTAGGATTTTAGGAACTTGAAATGTATATCATAAATGGACGTAGCTAACCCATTTATGCTAAACATCAATTTTCTAGGGTTTTGGGTACATAAGTGTTTTGGATACACTTCTAGATTGTTGGAAATCACATTATCGTGGGTTTAGCCAATGATATGAACATGGCCTGCATTGAAGTGGAATTAACTCCCACTAGGATTTCATATCTCATTGTGAGTAATGATTTATTATTTTCTTCAAGGTTCCAATTTTTGAAAAATGAATAAATTGACTTAGAATGAATGATTTTTTAATATAAGATATTTGGTGTATTTTGAAAATGGGTTGATTTTAAAAAATTATGTTTAATATTTTCAAAAATTGTTGAACATGGAAAAAGGTTGTATTGAAAAAAAAATGTGATAGTTGATGTGATAAAATTTGAAATGCTAATCCATTAGATTCTAGAGAGTGAGATTAAAGGAGTCCATTGTTCGTTTAGAAAATGGCACCCAGTCGGCATTGTTGAAACCAACCTAAAGAAGTTGTGGAGATTGTGGCTGCACACGAACCATGGGTGAACCAAGAGCTAGCTCAGAGTATTTTACAATCTTTTCATGTTGTGGATACATGGAAATAGAGTAATGAACCATGATATGTGGATCATTCCATCCAGTTCATGAAGCAAAATCCACCGAACATTCGGAGTGATGTTGAACCCAAGAAGGCGGAGGTGGAACTATATAGGATGAATCATATCTTTTATTTCATTGACACACCATCCAAGATCATTGTCAAGCTGGTGACGTATATGCTTGAGGATCATTCATGCCAGTGGTGGTATTTAGCAGTGCATTCTAATTTGGATGTAGGCCTTACATGTGAGTTTTTTAAACAATTATTCAACAAACAATTATATCCTTATATGTAATGTTTCATAATTTATTCTCTCATCTGAGTTGTCATATTTACTTTGCTCTAGAAAGACTCCATGTTCCACTAGATTCATCTCCTCTTTATCTTCAATTACTTTAGATGGAGCAATAATCATTTTATGCATCAACTCTTTAGTTGTGGCCAAGATAGAGACCTGTGACTTTTCAACACCACTGAAATTTTTGGTCAGAGAGGGGAAGAAGATTACCTAGAGTAACATGTTCTTCCACCATTGGGGGAACAATTGGAGACTTTTTCTTTTTATATAAAACAATATTAAATCAATCTTTACTCAAAAACCTTTTTGGGAATGCATGAAAATTTTTTAAAATGAAAAGATAGACAGTATCCAAAATTTTATTTCCCTTTTAATTACCTGAAGTTACCATCCTTTACTATGAAATTTGATGATCAATATCTCATTGAATATTATCTTTAACCATTTTCCCAGCCGTCAAATAATCAGTACTTCTTAATTCAATTTTGTCATTCCAAGCATTCATCTCTGTGGAAAAGATGTCAACCTAAGATTTCTTGCATGAGTTAACCCCGTCTCATCTCCTGTGGATTTTTTCACTTCTTTTGGTACAAAAAAATTCACTCCTTCCAACCATCTTTTTTCTCAGTAGCCTTTTGAGCCTATGTGGTTTTGATTTTCTTAAAACAATTATTTTCATCATGTCCCCGTAAAGCACAGAAGCTACAAACAATAGAGAGACTACATGTAGATAGATCATGACCAATCACAATACAATCCTTGTAAAAATTTGGCATTTTTTTATAAAGGATCTTCAACTCAATGATTTCATCCTCCATGCCAAGCATTACCCTATCCACGTGAGTAGAACATAGTTCAACTTCAACCAAGAATCTAGCAATGTGTCCAAAGTGAGAAACTTCCATTTCATTGTCGATTTTAATTGGAATTCCAATAGACATCCCAATATCATATACAATTTTAGGATGTCACAAAGTCCAATTTAAGCTATAAACTCTATCCAAAAGTTGTGTTGTATATTTTCCCACTTCAAACGGATTGAACATATTATTCCTTTCATGAAGGTGAATAATGTTGGGTTTCAGTGCAATGGAATTAAAACCCCGAGTTCTAATTTTAAGTTATTCTATGGGAGAAAGAATATAGAAATACCCTTTTCCCAATGAAATGCATTTCTAGGAAGAGAATCTCCAACAAGATAAAATTTGGTCCTAATATCCACAATTTTTAGAGGTCGAGAGCCTTTGGGTAAATATAACCTATCTATGATTGAAAATTCTTCCATTTTTAGTCTTTTAAAATAGCATGAGGGTCTTCTTTTATGTGTGAAATGTTCCCTTTCCTTCTAATCGAAGAATCAGACGTACCTTTAAAGTAGGAAAATGAGTGATTGGTAGAGGATCCATCATAAGGAGCATCGAGTGGAATTGCATCCTTTTCTAGATTGAAGGAAGTATTCTAAACATTAGAAGAAGACATCAAAAAAACATTGGTCTCTTGAGATGTCATCAGATTTCCACTGGCCGCAGAACACTATTCAGCATGTGGCTCTAAAACCCCACCGATCCTCACAGAGGTTCTTTTAAAGTCATAACACGCACCTTTATAGATAAGGAAAGATATTCGATTAAATATTATGGTGCTCTGTATTACGGATTATACATAGATGGTGAACAGAGATATTGTAGTTGAATGTGATATCTCAGGATCGATTGAAGGATGAATGATAATACCTACTGGGAATGGTGGGAACTCAACTGATGGAAGAAAGCTAAAAAGGGACACCTATTTCTATAGTGGAAGTGGAAATTAGAATCAGATAGTGGGATTAGTGAACCTTCCTCCATGACCCCAGTGCAAAGAAGGTTTCTTTCAATGTGGTTCTCTTGACCACATAATGTGATATTGTATGGAACAACCTAGAGCATGTCATAATTTCAAGAATATGGGACATCTTCTGCACTATAGTCGTAGTGACCTAAGGTCAAGTGCTTGAGACACTTCATAGGCATCGCAATCATCATATGCTTTGACATGATAAGGACAATAGAATCATTTTCATCGGCATAATAGGGATAGCCATGGTAATTCTTGAAATATCATGACACCTCAACCTCAGAAATCTCAACAAGGAACCAAGAAGAATAGTGAAACAATGAAGAAATTGTATGGAGATGAGAATATGATGGTCAATGATCAAGATGGACTATCTATGATTAGTGCTACAATTCTTTTGAATTCTACCCTAGTGCAAGTTCTCTTTGATACTAGTGCATCATATTCTTTCATTTCTTCTCATGCTTTTGACTTTATATGTCTAAAGTTGTAAATGATGCCTTCTATTTTAAAACTGAAAAATTCACTCATTGAAAGAGAATTCACATCCTTTGTGTGTCGAGAATGTGTTATAACTATTGACAAAGCTGAGATGAAATGGGATTTATTGATATTGGACAGGGATGTTTATGATGTAGTCCTAGTTATGGATTGGTTGACAACGTTCAAGGCTCACATCGACTATTATAGAAGAATAGTTAGTTTCATAACTGAAGATGGAATCTAGTATCTCTTCAGAGGAGAGAGAAAGGTAAATAAAGGGGAAAAGAGCTTGTTGGAACCAACAGTGGGAATAATCTCTTATCAATTGGAAGCATTGACATTGGCATCAATGGAATAGATTGAGGTAATTATTTTTCTAGTAGTTGCGGATCGCTTTCTAGATGTATTCCCTGCGAACTTCTCAGGGTTACCACCTATAAGATAAGTGGAGTTTACGATTGATCTCCTTCTGGGGACCATCCCGATTTATCTTCCATCATAGAGGATGGCACCAATAGAGTTATAGGAATAGAATGTGAAATTGGAAGAACTATAAAGAAATGGTTTCATTCAGACATGTACATCTCAATGGGAAGCACCGGACTTTTTCGTGAAGAAATCATATAGAACTCTTCGGCTATGGTTTGATTATTGTAATCTTATCCATGTTATGATAAATAATAGATATCCACTTCCATGTATTGATTATCTATTCAATCAATCAATGGGAGATCAGTGGTTCTCCAAGATTGAATTGTGATCAGGATATCACCAATTGTGAGTTCGTAAGGAGGATATTCCAAATACCGATTTATAAGAAAATATGGACACTATTAATATGTATTCATGACTTTTGGTCTAAAAAATGCACTAGAAGCCTTCATGGAATTGAAGAATTGGTTATTTCAGAGATATTTGGATCTTATTGTTGTGGTTTTTGTGGATGAAATATTGGTGTATTCAAAGATAGGGGCTAACCATGAGAAGCACCTATAAATAGTGTTACAAATCTTGGGAGATCACCGTTTGTATGCTAAATTATCAATGTGTTATTTTTGGATACAGGAAGTACATTTTCTTGGCCATGTCATTTCTAGAAAAGGTGTTTCTATTGATCCTGAAAATATAGAAGCTATTATTTTGTGGTAACCATAGAAGAATTTCTTCGAGATACAAAGTTTTCTAGGTATTGCTGGTTATAAATGATGCTTTTTACAAGATTTGTCATGAATAGTTTTTCCATTGATAGATCTAACATAAAAGAATGATCCATTCTAATGGACGTAGAATTCCAGAAATACTTCCAGGAACTAAAATTTCATCTTACATCAGCACTTATCTCTATTTTTCTTGTATCAGGACAGGGGTACGTGGTGTATTGTGATGCTTCAGGATCAGTGTTGGGTTGTGTTCTCATGTAAAGAGACCATGTAGTTTCTTATGGTTATAGATAGTTTAGGGTGCATGATAAGAATTACCCAATACACTATTTAGAGTTAGCTGCAATTTTCCATGCCTTGATAACTTGGAGACACTATCTCTTTGGTGAGAAATTCAATGTGCTCATAGACCACAAAAGTTTGAAACACATTTTATCACAATGTGATTTAAATATGAGGAAAAGGAGATGAATTGATTATGTCCAAATTTTTGACTTTTACTTGATTTATACACCAGGAAAATGGAATTAAGTGGAAGATGCATTAAGTATAAAGTCATATTCTTTTTTGGAAAAATAATCTTCAGATGAATGGAAGTTGATGTCAGTCCTAGCTGACAAGCATTTTGAATGTGAAGACCAAGGTGATGTGGGAGCTTTCATTTCAGCAACACGTGTTTCTGATTTGATAAATATGTTTAAGGAGGCACAAACAACCAATGTGGAATGTCTAGTTTAGAGTTTAAAACTCAATGGTGGGGAGACCATTAAGGGTTGGAAACTTGTTGGGAGTTCATTTATATGCTTTAATGATCAGATAGTTGTGCCCATGGATTGTTAGGAACAACTCCTTCATGCTAACCATCATTCGATATGGGTTGTACATCCAAGTACATAGAAGATGTATAAGGAATTAAAGTTTTAGTTTTGGTGGAGCAGCATGATAAAGAAGCTGGTTGAGTTCATCTCATGGTGCTTAACTTGTCAGTAGGTCAAATTAGTGCATTAGATACTAGCATGAATGTTGCAATATTTTCCCATCCTGGAGTGGAAATAAGATCATATATTTATGGAATTTGTTACAGGTCTTCCAAGAACGTTTCAGAAACACGATGCCATATGGATGATAGTAGACCAGCTTACCAAGTCGGCCCATTTCATCCCTATTCGTGTAACTCATATAGTGGAGGATCTATAAAAAATATACATCTGAGAAGTGGTGAAGAAGCATGGTATACCAATTTCAATAGTCTTAGACAGAGATTTGAGGTTCACATCTCGTTTGTGTAAATCATTATAGAAAGATCTTGGAACTGAATTTACAATGAGCCCAGTGTACCATCCTCAAACGGATGGGAATTCTGAGTGGATGATACAAACATTGGAAGACATGTTGTGATATTTTGTAATGGATTTCAGTTCCTCAAGGGAGGAGAATATATCCTTGGTGGAGTTCTCATTCAATAACAGAAATTAGGCCTCGATACATATGGCTCTATTTGAATCATTGTATGGGAGTCCTTATCATTCACTACTATACTGGGTGGAAACAGTTTAAACTTCACAAGTTGGGGAAATACTAAAACAATAAACAACATAGAAGATCCATTTGATCAGAAATAGGATGGAAATGACTCAGAGTGATCAAAAATCTTATGTGGATTCTTGTAGAATACCGGTGTTGTTTTCCATGAGTGATCATATTTTCTTGAGGATCTCTCAAAGACATCAACATCATCGTTTCATAAAGTAGGGAATGTTATATTCTATATACATAGGCCCATTTGAGACACTAGAATGGGTCATAGTGGTGGATTATCAGTCAACATTACCACCATGGTTCAATTCTATGCATAATGCGTTCCATGAATCTTAGTGGAAAAATTAATAGGCTGATCTTGACCATGTGATCAGATGGGATCATAGGGACCTAAAGACAGACTCTTCGATAATACATATCCCAGTATGGATTGTGGATAGGAAATAGAAAGTATTTTATGGAAAAATCATCAGTCTAGTGCGGGTTTTATGGCAGCATGGTCAGATTCGGGAAGAGACATGGGAACATGAAAAGGAAGTGAAGGAGCGATGGTTGAAACTCTTTCAGTTTGGTTAGGGTTTTATACATTCTGAGGATGGAAAGACCAATGGTGGGGAGAATTTAGTACCACTTTTTTCTGGTATATAACCCTTAAACAATTTTTTTCATGGTTATAATGTTTAAGGGGGATGGTTGGAAGAGTTGGGAAAACATTGGAGGTGTCTTTGGGGCAAATTGGAAGTCCCATGGGAGGCGCACAGTTTGTCTAACCGTGCAGCCAACCCGTGCATATGTGTAACGTTTTGGAAAGTGGATATCGCATGGTAGGATAATGGTTTGGGAGACCATACGAGGAGTTCAAGAAAGGATCTTTCATGGTAGTGGCTAATGTATGGTAAGCACACAGTTTGTCTAACCTTGCAGACTAACCATGCGGGCACCTAAGTGAGATCATAAAAAGGCGGATCTCACATGTTTTTGCCTATAAATGGCTCGTTTTTTCTCCTAAGAATCCATAACATGGGATTACTCTCCATTTATGGTTAGAGAACTTCTCCCAATCATTCTGGAGGTGATACGAAGGCTTCCCTTGGCGAATTGAAGTCGAATTCTTGAGGTATGTGATCGTTATTTTTCATTCCTACTCGGTTTCTTAGATATACTTAGATCGACTTATCATCTTCTATTGGTTTCTTATATTTACACCCATTATGGGTATATCAATGTGTGATGATGAAAAATATTATGATTTTTGGTCTTGGTCTTTCTAGGAGAAGAGATCTAAGGTGGGTTCTTGAAGAATCAACCCAATTTTCTTGAGCGTTCTTCATTCATTGTGGTTTTTATCAAAACTATTGAGGTAGGAGACTTATTTATTGTCTCCACTTAGTATAAATTAATGGAATATTTTAAATTGAATTTATGGTGTTTAATTTATTGTGATTTGGTTGTTTAACACTTGTTGGAAACCTTCTTGAGTGATGGTTGTGAAATCTGGAAAATTATGGGTTTTTAAATGAGTGCCATGGTTATTGGTTTCAAAACATGGGTTTTAAAAAGGGTATTTTTTTGTATTGATGGAACATAAATAGGATTAGTTGTTTTCAATAAAAGGGTAAGTTTTATTGAAATGAAATGTTTCTTTGAAATTCGTTGTGCTTTGGTTTTCAATAAAAGATTAGTTTTATTGATGTGGTTTGTTTTGACAATGGAAATGTTTGACATAAATTGTGTTGGTGTGATTTTATGATTAAAAGTCCATTAATAAGGTATAAGTACCATTGGGGTACAAGGGATGCGACCCTGGATCAAGAGCATGTGTCATTGGGACACAAGGTGATTAGACATGAGACCGCAATGATTATGGAACTATCAAACGAAGCATGCATGTATGGGTTTGTAGTGAACTATAGAATGGTTATGACCAATTATAAGAAGAATTTTTTTTAATGTTTTGAATAGTTATTTTCTTAAAAAAATATCTTTTTTGAAAAATTGGATTCAATTTCACTTGCATAGCTTTAGTTATGAATGGTTTTGGAAACTGGTTTATATTTTGTTATAAACTATTTTTAGAAAGTTTTTTATATATAACTATTTTATATAATTGGTTCTAACTCTTCTATCCTAGTGGAGTGAGTAGGGAAGTCATTTGGAAAAAATTACTGAGTTTTATACTCACCCCTTCTTTGGGACTTCGGTGCTTTTGGAGATGTTATTTTTCAGGATAGGGGAAAATGTAACATTTCCAATGTTTTTAGCACTACCTCGTAATTATTGGGTTATTCAGTGATTGTCGATCTTAGAGCATGTAGAGCTTGGATCCTTGTGGTCTCATGAGAGTCTTCATTATTTTATCCACTATTTACTTTGATACTAGTTTTGGTCTTCCGTTGTGGCACATATTGATGTGGTTTTAAAATTCATGAAGTTTTTGAGTTGTCTTTCATTTGTACATGCATCATATATTGAATTTTCAGTTATGGTTGGTTGGTTTATTGGTTTATTTCAAAAAGGTTAAATTGCCCCCCACTTGTATTTTAAACCCTTCAGTATTTATTTACATCCTTTGACCTCTTGGGGATGTCGCTTAAGGACTATTAATGACTCATTGTTATCTCCATCCAATGAGAATTAGTGGGTCATTACATGTATGTGTTACCCACTGACCTGACCATAATTTATTTAAAGATTCCATTACAATTTTAGAATGAAAATTTTAAAGAAAAATGTTTTCTTAGTACTATTTAATTTTTATGTTTTTAAAGGATAATTTCCAAGAATACAATTTTCAAAAAAAAATTATTCTTGAAATGTGATTTTCAAAATGAGAATGATATTTTCCCAAATAATGTTTTAATGATATTTTATTTTTATTTCCAATAATCAACTACTACAATAATTATTCTTACATATTCTTTATTAGAGATACTTTGTATTGAAACCATCCCTTCATTTCTTTATACATATTAACATTGTTTCAAGGAGATTGTTATGGAACCCATTTTGATTAGAAGGGTTAATCATGTTTAAAAGAGATTTTTATGGAACCCATTTTTTCACCCGATCAATGATGTTAAAATGATATTGATATGAAAATAACTTCTTTTAAGTGGTCTGATAATGATATAATGGGAATAATGATTGATTTTATGATTTTTATGATGAAGTGTAGGCAGTTTGTACAATATTCATGATGTGGTTCTTGGAAATTGCTTATTTTATGGGGTGGACTAGATAACATCAGGTGAGTCCATTATAGATTATATGATGGGGTTCACCAAATACCAATTGGTGAGCATGTCATAGCATCTATGATTGGGTGGCCCAAATAGCATCAAGTGAGCCTGTTACAACTAATATAATAGTGTGGAATTGATAGCACCAAGTGAGTCTATTATAACTTATATGATGGGGTGGATCATTTATCACTGAGTGAGCCTGTTATAGATTATACTATGAGTGTGTGCAGATAATTATCCATTACACTTGGTAATGACTATATAGGAAGTCTATCATATTGTTATTCTAATTAATTTTTTTAATGGATATTATGAATATGAATATCCTAGTTACTAAATAAGGATTTAGTTTCTGTATATTAGTTTATAATGTTTCTTATGATCAAGATTGAAAACACGTGGATAATGATTATTAATTCTGATGACACATTCTATTGACATGTTATCATGCTTCATGATCCCGGTATTAATGGGTATGAATATTCTTATGTTATACTCATTCACTTTGATTATTTCATCATAACCATATCCACTTTAAATGGTCATTGGTGACATTCAACTATTAATGTATAGTTTACCCTTACTAGGAATTTGATCACACCCATATTTTGTTTCCTCTTCCTTATATTGGAATTAATGAGTTTGAATAAAATATTTATAAAAGTGACTTCATATAGATGATGTTGACGACCTAATGTGAAATAATTAAATTTGGGTATAATGGGAGACAACATTCATATTTATGAAATTTTTTTCAATAAATCCTATTTAATATAAGTTGGTCATAGTTTTCAAATACACTAATCCAAAAATATGTTTTTGTTTGTAAGTGATCCAATCTTTACTTTCGATTTTTTAAGTTATTATTGGTTGAAATCGGTTCATTTCTTTAGTACCAAAGCTGAAAAATAATGTTTATGAGGTTACCACCAGATTCAAGAGTTCTGGTTCTAGGATATTATAGTTGGTATTAGATCAAGGATAGATAAAATATGAGATTAATATGTTTATATGTGAGGTTATTTTAATAATTATGATTATCGTCATAGGTATATTAGTTTAAGGTGATTATAATTTCAAATTCATTGACAACCTATTGAGGCTTTATGTGATGAGATCTTGATGTGATTAATGACATTTTTGATAAATTTTATTATGTTTTCTTATTTCAATCCCTAAGAAAAAAATAATTTTTATGTATGGTGGAAGTATTTTTTTCAAGCATAATTAAAAAATAGCCTACCTCAATTCTGAGTGGCAACCCATCATATCCAAAAAGGACAAGGGGATTGAACCCATCATCAATGGATGATCAGGGTTTTATCCCTACCATTGATCTATTTGATGTCCTAGTTAGTATTTAATTTTTGTCGGTAAATATTAGGTTTATTTCATAATCATATGTAATTTTATTTGAGAAGTAATGGTTGATTTATTTCGGATGAATATATGATTATATCCTTTTAATATTTGGGGTTCTAATCTTAGTTAAAAAATTATTGAATAACTTAAGAATAATAATTTGTGGATTGATTTGTTTTGATCGTTGGGTTTTAATGTTGAAATTTTTATATTATAATAATGGCCCATACTTTACATATATATATTACATCAACATTGAAGAATATTTATTACATGAAACCACAAAACCATGCCAGGCCCATATAGGTTTAGTGTCTTTATAAAATTAAAAACATAAACAATTGGTTCATAAAACATCCACATTGTCTCCTGCTTATTTCATCATGACTAGACTCCTTTTTGACATATCTTACTTAATACCCTTCTCCATGAACTAGATAAAAGAATCATGTGAAAGGGTTATCTCAAATCCTTAGTAAGGGTAAACAAGGGAAATGTAAATCATAAACATAAAATGTGAAAATATTATCCTTCATATAAAATATCATAATGTATTTCCATGCGATAAATCATAAATTAAAAATGTATCCTCGATATATATAGCATAAGATTTGAAATTTCTTTTCATACACACATATTCATATAAAATAATATCATATTAGTCAAGGCTCATTGTTAATACCATCATATCATACAAAGTCCATTACTGAACTGAGATCACTCTGTGTTCCATCCTTGTATCACTGAACCAGATTTAATTGTCATTCACATCATGTCTATCTCATTAGTTATAAATCTTCACCAAATTCATTGGAGAGATATATATGTCCCACCCATCTCATAATGAATCCATTTTTATTTGTGCAATAAAAACATAAAAAACATTCACTATAGCCTAATCCAAGAAATAAAATTAGTTTCTTAATCATCATTGCATCCTAATTTGAAAAAACAAATGGATTTCCTAAATAACATTTCATCACAAACACAATCAAGTCATGGTAATAATAGTGATATAAATATAACCCTTTTTAAGTAGTGTCGTATTATATGGAAAATAATTTTGAGAAAACACATGAAATTAATCTTGAAGAAAATATCCTTTATTTTTCAAACATGTTTTCCTTCTTCAAATGACACACAATTTTGGAAGATATCATTTTATGTGAAAATAAAATTTTATGTGTTTAGGGAAATAATCAAAAAAAAAAATAAGGTGTCATGAAATTGTAAAACTAAATTCATTTCGTAAAATATTAAAAAACATTCTCCTTGTGCTCTTTCCAGAAAAGTTCAAAAAGTACCTCAAATAAAATAATGAAAAAATATTCCACTAAAAAAATTTAATAAAAATTATCCAAAGGGTAAAATTATCTTCAAAAAATTATATAATAATATAAATAATATTACATTATTATGAATCATGGATGTGGATGATAAATAAACTTACGTAAAAACAATATCAGATAAAAATGAGATTGTAAAATTATCTCGTACCTTAGGTTTGATATGACTTGTATGTATTTGAACATTCTATAAAATGATTTAAATAATGTTACTGACTTATTCCAGAATCATAATAAATTTTTATGACAACATTGATGATCATATTATCATAAGTTTGTTAGTATCATTTTATTGTTACTCGTTATTCTGTTAATAATTGCATTATGTTCTATTTCATATTTTGATGGATAAGTTATTGTTCCTATTTTTATGTTATAGTTAAATAATTTTTAGTATCGTATTAGTATAATATATATCATATTCAATTCATTTATATAATCATTCTTTAATAATGATTTTGTAGAATGAATCACATTGCATTGTGGAGAAGGTAAACCATATAAACGCATGAGTGATGATATCATTCCCATAGTTGTTGAATGATATTGAGGTGGATGGTTTAAAGTATCTCATAATAAAAATAATTTTATATCAATAAAATATATTTATTAATTTTATCATTATACTCATCCATGTATGGTGGTGGTGGAAAATAGATTACACCGCAGCGTGGAGACGGTAAGCCGTACGTACACATGAGTGGTGGTTTCATTTTTCATAGGATGGGTAGAAGGTGGAATATGGTTGTTTCATGTGTATAATAACATATTAGTATATTAGTGAAATTGATGTTATTACTTTATAATGAAACAACTAATGAAGAGTATTTATAAGAACAAATATGTTTGAAAGAATCTGTAAATGATATTACCTCTTCATCAATGTGCCTCCTCTAAATCTCCTCTTAGAGAACTGGAGTTGGGATTTCAAGATGACCAGAACCTCTAAAATGGAAATAGAGAAGTTGAGAAGAAAAAGGTGAAGGGGTTGGACGATCTTTAAGGCTCAAAATGATTTGAAAAGTTGAGGGAGGATGTTCCCTTTTATAATTTAGGTAGGGGGCACTTTTAGAAACTCCATAAATACTTATTTATAACAAAATAAAACCATCCCAAAAACCTCCAAAGTTTCCAAATTTAGAAGATTAGATGATATAAGTTTTTAATCTAATAAAAAATTAAATTTTGAACAACTTATTTTGTCAATTTAAATCATATCTTTTAAATTGACACTTAGTTATTTTATTTAATTTTAATTATGGTAATAGAATTGTAATTATTTAATGCATATAAATATTTAATTATATGGGGTATTTTACCATAGATGGATATTTTAAGATATTTTAGACCTTAAAATTATCACTATGTAATTTTTAAATATTTTTATGATTTTTAAATAATTTAATGAAATTCTATTTTTATAATATACAGATAGTGTCAATTTTGATACTATTTCTTTATTTAACATTAAATAAAATTCACACAGAATATTAATGTGAACCAAAATATATAATACACTCCTATAATGTCATAGTCACCTAAAAAATTTATGGAGAACCTTAATTAGTTCAATTGATATTTATTGTAATATTTTTAAAACCATTTATTTGTTATTTCTTTTAATAAAATAACTTTGTTTATATCATTATTGTGTCCTCGTTAATGAAAATTATATAATCTCTAAAAAATATAAATAAATTCATATGATGTCGTTAATTACTTTATCTCTCCATAGACTATTTATAGTCGATATTATCTCCTACTTATCCCTATATTAAAGCTAATATACTTATATAAAATGAGATCGTGACATTTTGTCACATTCATTAGTTTTTATTACATTAATGTCATATTCATATTTAAGTGGACAAAAAGTGATTAAATTTAGAAAAAATATGATAAGGGTCAAATTTAGTAATCCAATAAGATTTTTATAGGTGTTATGGTCATTTTATAATAATATTGTTTCCCTTAATTACCTGATTTACCATTAACCATGGTAATATTTTTTTCCAAAGATACTATTCATAATGTCAAAAAAATAAAAGTAGAATATTAACATAATTTGGACCCACATATATGAAATATGGAAATGAAATTAAAAATTCATAACACAGAAGTTTCAGTAATTAATTTAAAATTAATCCTGCTGTTGAAATGAGAAATGGGTTTTAAAAACATTACAAAAGATTGAAGTGTTATTACCTATGAATTCAATGTAATATTAATACTAATGACATAAATTATATTCAATGAAAAAAATATATTATATTTATAATTTAAAACCATTAAATATTATAATTTAACAATATAAATTATCTCAATGAAAAATGTTGTTTTTAATTAAAATTTAGCGTATTTTTTAATATTTATCAAAACGTTAATATTATCAGAAAAATATCAGAAATTTATCCAAATTAAATTTTAATATCCCACTTCCTAAAATGTTTACCTATTCATTTAAAAAAAATTAATGTGTCAAAATCATAATTTAAAATGGGTTCACTATTCAAAGTTGTAAAATTAACCATTTAAAAAATAGGTTTTTATACATAAAATAGGGTTTTATTAATACCATGTGACTAAAATATCCTATGGATGTATATAAAAAATATTGTATTATTAATATAACACATATATATCTCATTAATTTTATTACCCAAAGTAATTCACTAAAAAGTAAATTTTTCATAAATAATTGATATCCAATGAATTCATAATGCATTTTCATAATTTAGTTCTAATTATTCCAAATATCATAAAAACTAGTTTATAATAATAATTTTATAATAAGGGTATTTCATAATTTTTTTAAAATCATGAATGTGTGAAAATCAATCTACTGAAGGATAAAATTTTTTTAAATAAAATATTTCATAAAAACAATCAGGAGTTACATTATACCCCCCTTAAACTGAATTTTTCCCATCAAAATTTGTCACTTGGGAACTAATAGATGAGGATACCTATCCCTCATAATATCCTCAAGATCCCATGCATCTTCTTCAAATTGGTGGTTCCTTAATAAAACATTAACCAATCGAGTGGTATATTTTTGTAGAACATTTTTTCGCTACGATCCAAAATCTCTATCGATTATTCTTCATAAGAAAAATCTTGATTCAGCAGTATGAATTTTGAGCTTAGTACATGTGAAGGATCATTTATATACTTTCTAATAAAAGATACATGGAACACATCATGAAATTTATAGAGATTCGGTGGAACGATCATTCGGTAAGCTACATTCCCAAAATGATCTGGAATTTCAAAAGGACTGATATATCTAGGGCTCATTTATCCCTTCATTCCAAATCTCATTACTATCTTATATAGAGGTATTCAAAATAACACCTTATCACCCATATCAAATTCTTGGTCTTTTTTTCGATTGTCAACATTACATTTTTTGTCAACACTAAGTAGCCTCTAGGTTTTGTTCAATAGATCTAACCTTTTCTACTATTTCATCAATAAGATCAGGTCATAATTGTTTTCTTTCCCCAACAATATTCCAATAAGATGGTGTTCTACACCTCCTTAGTGGTATTTATAAGGTTCCATGTGAATACTATAGTGAAATATATTATTGTAAGAAAATTTCACCAATTTTAGGTGTTGATCCCAATCACCTTTAAAATCCATAGAGAAAGCTCTCAACATGTCTTCCAGAGTTTGAATTGTCCTCTCATACTGACTGTCTATCTGAGGATGATAAGTAGTGCTGAAAATTAACTATGTATCTAGATCATGCAAAGGACATCACCAAAACTTTGAGTTAAACCTCAGATCAAGATAGGATATAATGGATAGTGGTACACCATGTAATCATACCACTTCCTTTACATATTTCATGGAAATATAATCAAGAGAGAAATCATATCTTATAACAACAAAGTGTGCTGACTTCATAAGGTGATCAACTATAACCCATATAGAATTATTACCTTTGGATGTTTTGGGGAGTTTGGTGAAAAAGTCCATAGTGTTATATTCCTATTTCCATTCTGGTATGGGTAATGGTTGTAAATTCCCCTTAGACTTTTATCTCTCTGCCTTAACTTGTTGACCACCCATGCATCGAGACACTTATTAGACAACATCTCTTTTAATTACATCCAACCAGAAATACTCTTTCGGGTCCATGTACATCATTGATATTCTAGGTTGAATAGGTAATGAATAACTATTATCCTCATACAATAACTCCTTGTTTAATTCTGATATGGGAGGAATACAAACCCGGTTCTTGAACCTTATTATTTAAACCTAATAAAGGATGAATTCAGTAACATTTCCCACCTTATTTTGTAACTTTACATATTCCTTTTGTGCCTCTTTAATCTCCACATGTATAGATGGTTGAATATTCATTTGAGAAAGATAATGTTTCTCCCCTTACATTAAAATTTCAAGATACATCCTTTGAAAATCCATAAATATTGGATCTTTTTTTATCCTCATAACGGAAAATCTAGCATGGTCTTTTCTACTCAAAGAATCTTCCACCTTGTTTTATTTACTAGGGTGAGAAGTTATTGATAATTCATAATATTTAATCAACTCCAACCATATTCTTTAGTGCATATTCAACTTCCTTTGTTTGAAAATATAATTAATGGTTTTATGATCAGTATAACTATCACACATTTTACTATAAAAATAATGCCTACATGTATTTAATGAAAATATTACCACAACTAACTCAAAATAGTGAGATGGGTAAATTTTCTCATGAATTTTTGACTTCCATGAGACATAAAATATCACCATATCATTTTTCATGAGAAAACATCCCAACCCCTTCATGGATGAATCACTGTAGATCACAAACCTTTATCCACTACATGGTAGTGTGACATTAGGTGCACAAGATAACCTTCTTTTTAACTCTTTGAAATTCTCTTCCCATTCCTCCATCCAAATTAAATTAACTCATTTCTAAGTCAACTTTGTGAGTGGATGAGATAATCATGAGAAATCATTCAAAAAACATCAATAATATCCATCTAAACCAATAAAACATTATGTCTTAGTAACTTTTCTTGGTCTCCTCCATCTTTTAATAAACTCTTTTTTATAGTTCCACAGATATCCCCTATCTTAAGAATAGGTGACCTAAAAATTAATCTTTCTGAATCCAAAATTCGCACTTGGAAAATTTATAATAAAGTTTTTCCTTTCTTTGGGACTTCAGTAAAATTATCATGTGATATTAATTTTCTTACTTTATATTTTAATAGAAAAGAATATCATATATAAATACTACCACAAACTGATCATGATAGTCTCTAAAGACTCTATTCATTAAATCCATGAAGATTGTGGGGGAATTAGTAAGACCAAAAGGAATCACTAAAAATTAATAATGTCTATACCTTATACGGAATGTGGTATTTGGTATATCCTCCATTATTACCCTTAATTGATGACATATTGAATAAATATAAACATTGTAAAAGTATTGAGCTACGCATAGTTGGTCAAATAGGTCATCAAAATGGGGAAAAAGATATTTTTCTTGATAACGAACTTGTTAAGTTCTCCATAATCAATGAAGAGTCTCATAGATCCATATTTCTTCTTAAAAAATATAACAGGTTCTCCCCAAGGTCATGCACTATGGGAATATGAATTCCTTATCAATATTCTCTTGGAATTTCTTTCTCAATTTCTTCACCTCAATTAGGGTTGTTCTATAAGGTTTCATTGAAATAGGCATAGCACCCAGTATGAGTTCTATTGAAAATTCAACATAATGATTTGGTGGAAGAACTGGAAATTCCTCTATAAATACATCATAAAATACTCATAAAATGGGCGTATTATTATGTGTGAGTTTCTCCCCAACCATTTTAGATCAATAACCATCATTTATTGGAATCAAGACACATAAGATAAAAAAATTTCTACTGGATGGTTATATCCATCATTGCATCAATAGATGATCATATATTGATTTAGAATATGAAATTTTACTTACCTAATTTGGAAATTTATATGAGATCCATATAGAGAAAGAAAATCCATTCCAAGAATCACATAAAATTCCACAATTGGAAGGATTGGAAGATTTTATAGCAGATCATTCCCACAAAATTCAACTATAGAAGAATTATAAACTTTTGATGTGATTATTGTGCCATTATGATTTATCACAGCTAACTCAACGTCTAATTGTTGAGGAAATACATTTATACCCTTATAAAATTATTCAAAAATAAATTAGTGGGTGGATCTAGAAGCAAATAAAACATTTTCTACTTTAGAGTCAGTGTTATGTGTACCTTTCACCACTGCATTATCATACTCCACGTCGCCAATAGTGATTTCATGTGACATTCCTTTGTCATTGGAATTAATAATTTTTTGAAGTTAATCATCATCAATAACCATTTTATTAGAGATTTTATTGGAAAAATTCCCAATTTCCTTACACTTATATCATTGAAGTGTATATGGTGCATTATGTGTAGCCAGATCTATTATTCGCATCCCTAAACATATTTTCCCATAACACTGGAATTCTACTACCCGATGGCCTTATTTTCCACACTTAAACTATTTAGTAATCCCTTTAAGATAATTACCTCCATGTTTAATTCCACACAGTGAGCATAAGAGAAAACTAATCTTCTTTTCTATATAGTCTTTATATTTTCCTTTGAATTACATTTTTTTCTACTTGTGAAACCCATATAACTGATGAGTCACTCCAATATCCATCTCAACTTGGAGATCACATCAAAAAAATTTCTCATATATATTGAAGTCTCTTATGGTTAATTCCCTTAGGCGACTTGGTTTATAGCCACTAAAGAATCGATCAATTTTACTCACAGGTTGGATAATAATTCCAGATGCGTACCATGAAAGTCTTGTAAAATTTTCTTCATAGGTATTGGTGGATTCATCATCATTTTTTCATAAGTTCAAGGAACTCATTCTCAATATTTTTTCTAATTATATGAGGAATGTACTTACTAGAAATAATTTATTAAACTTATCCCATTCCATGTACTCAATTTATTCTATTTTCCCTGTATTCTTGATAATATTCCACCATTGATCAGTGTCACCTTCCAAATGATTGACTTCTAAGTTGAATTTATCATGTTCCAATAATTTTAGAACTGAAAATATCTTTTTAGTGTTACCGATCCATTGTTAAACCACTAATGGATCAGAAACCCTACTGAATGAAGTTGGACGCAATCTCATGAAGGAATCAATTGATTTTTTCTCCCTCATTTACTCGTTTGAAAGTCATACATTATTCATTGCTTAAGAAAATTATGTGAGAATGGATACAAGATTTTTTATTTTAACTCCCATAACATTTAGTTTCTTTCTCTCCCAATCATTGCATTTCCCATCACATTCGACATCAACATGGTTTCTTCAGGTTCTAGCAAATGAATAAAACCCAGAAGCATAGTGTAAGAAACACTAATCATAATAAGAAAGCCAAATAATCAATAATAAAATTTCAATTTATGACACATTAGGTTTTATCCTAGGTTATTCATGAACAACTCTAAAACACTAGGATAGGATTGTATCCTATACATAGACATATCTGTAGGGTTCTTACAAAGGTTCACTTATCCTAGATTTCAAAGGATATGTATAACTTTTCACTGATACCAACTATAACATCCCTTATTTTACATGTAGATATTTATTCAAGATTGAAGAATATTTATTATATAACACAACAAAATCATGCCCAGACTATATAGTTTTAGTAACTTTAGAAACTTAGAAACATAAACAACTTGTTCGTAAAACATCCACATTGTCTCCCACTTATTTCTTAACAACTTGACTAATTTTGGACATATCTTACTTAATACACTTATTAAGGACCTAGGTAAAGGAAACTTATGAACGAGTGAGCACAAATTCTCAGTAAGGGTAATTAAGGGAAATATCAATCATAAACATAACATTTCAAAATCTTATCATGCATATAAAAGATTATAATATCATGTTATGGGATAAATATTAAAAGTGTAATGTAATCCCAATTTTCATAACATAGGACATGAAATTTTGTTTCATTCACACATAATCATAAAAAATAATTTCATATTAGTCAAAGATCAATGTCAAGACCTTTACAGCGGACAAAGTCCATTACGGAACCAAGATCACTCCTCATTCTAACACTTTATTATTTAACTAGAATTACTTTTCATTCCAATCATTTCTATCTCATGAGATATAAATATTTACCCAAGGAATTGGGGGGAGATATAGGGACCACCATTCCCATAATAAAACCATTATTATTTGTTCCAGAAAAACACATAAAAATATTCACTATAGAATAACCCCTGAAATAAAATGGGTTTCTTAAACCTTAATCCATCATAATTGATATAAAACAAATGTATTTCATTAATAAAATAGAATCATAAAAATAATAATATCCCTGTAATAATAGTAATAATAATATATCTATTTTCATATATTATCATATTATATGGAAAATAATTTTTAGAAAACACTTGAAATAAATTTTTGAGGAAAATATCTATTCTAATTAAAAAATGTATTATTTCATCAAAATGCCAAAAAAAATTAGAAGAAATATTTTTATTTGAAAATAACCTTTTATGCTTATAGGGGAATCAACAGGTAAATAAGGTGTCATAAAACTGTTAAAATCCATTCATGATGTATAAGTTAAACAAACATTCTCCTCATACTTTTGCTGGAAAATCCAAAAAAGTACCTCTAATCAAATGAAAACAAAAAGATTCCATTCAAACCATTTAATAAAAATTTACCAAACTGTAAAATTAACTTTAAAAATTGTATAATAATATAAATAATATTAAATAATTAGGAAACATGGATGTGGATGATAAATATACTATTGTAAATACTTATATGTAAACAATCTCGGATAAAAAAGAGATTGTAAAATTATCTCTTACCTTGGGTCTGATATGCTTCTTATGTATCTGAACCTCCTATATAATGATTTAAATAATGTTTCTGATTTATTATAGAATCACAATCATTTTTATGAAAACATTTAGGTTCTTATTTTCAATCGTTTGATAGTAACATTTCATTGTTACTCGTTCTTCTAGTATTAACTACTTTATGTTCTTATGCATGTTTTGTCAGATAAAATATTATTCAACTTTTTAGATAATATTTATATAATTTATAGAATATTATTTTTATAATATATATCATATTCAATTCATTTATATAATCATTCTTTAATGAATATTATATAGAACAAATCACATTGCACCATGGAGATGATATGTTGTACGTATGACCAATAAAAGATATAATAACCATAAGAGTTGAATTGTATTGAAGTGGGTGGTTTATATTATCTCATAATAAAAATAATTTTATATAAATCATATATATTTATTAATTTTATCATTATACTAATCCATTTATGGTGGTGCTGAAAAATGGATTACACCATATCGTGGAGATGGTAAGTCGTATGTACGCACGCGTGGTGATTTAATTTTTCATAGGATGGGTAGAAGGTGGAATATGGTTGTTTCATATTTATAATAACATATCAATATATGATTTATACTGATGTTATTAAATTATAATGAAAAAACTAATAAAGAAAAAGTAGTATAAGAAAGATGTTTGAAAGAATCGGTAAATGAAATTACCTCTTCTTCGACGTGCCTCCTCTAAATCTTCTCTTAGAGCAATAGAGTTGGACTTTGAAGATGAACAGAACCTCTAAAAATAAAATATGAATGTTTAGATGGAAAAACATCTGGCGTTTTTCGAGCTTGAAGGCTCAAAAATGAAGTGATGAGTTGAGGAATGAGGTGCCCTTTTGTAATAGAGGTGAGGGGCACTTTTGAAGACACTATATTTTTTTATATAAAATAAACACCTACCCAAAATCCAAAAAAGTGTCCCAATTTATAAAACTTGATGAGATAGGTTTTTAATCTAATCAACTAATAAATTTTGGACAACTTATTTTGTCAATTTAAACCATATCTTTTTAATTGACATAGAGTTATTCTATTTAATTTTAATTATGGTATTAAAATTCTAAATATGTAATGTTTATAAATATTTACTTATATGGTGTTAAATAAACGTAGATGTATATTTTATGTCATTTTAGACCTTATAATTATCACTTTTAATTTTTTAAATATTTTTATTATGTTTAGATAATTTAATAAAATGTTATTTTTATAAAATATCAATAGTATGAATTTTACCACTATTCATTTATTTGACTTTAAATAGAATACAAAAAGGGGGTTAATTTGAAAAAAAAATTAATACACTACTAAAATGTCATAGTAACCTAGAAAATTCATGTATCACATTAATTAGTTCATATGATATTTATTTTAATATTTTAAAAAATTATTTGATATTTATATTAATAAAATAATTTTTTTGCATCACTATTGAGTCATCATTAATAGAAATTATTTTATCTCTAAATATTACATTTAAATTACAATGATTTATTATAATTATTTTGGACAACCATAGACTATCTATCATCGATATTATCTCATAGTTATCCATATATTATTATTAATATACTTATATAAAATGAGATTGTGACATTTTTTCACATTCATTAGTTTTTTTACATTCATGTCATATTCATAAGTAAGTGTCCATAAAGTGGTTCCATTTCAAACAATATATGATGAGGGTATAATTATTCATCCAATATGATTTTTATAGTTGTTAAGGTAATTGTAAAATATTACATGTACCCCTAATTATCTGATTTATCTTTAACCTTGGAAATATAAATAATTACCAATGTTACTATTCATAATATTCTAAAATAAATGTAGCCTATTAACATAATTTGGACCTAATGATTCCAAATATGGAATCCATTTTTCAAAATTCAAAACAAATAATTTGAATTAATTAATTTAAAATTCATCTTCTTGTTGAAATGAGAAAATGGGTATTAAAAACATTTCAAAAGATTGAAATGTTTTTACTAATGAATTCAGTATAAAATTAATGCTATGGACATAAATTATATTAAATGATAACATTATATTCAATTTATAATTTAAAACCATCTAATAATATAAATTTACCATATAAATTATCTCAATGAAAAAAAGTTTTTTTAATTAAAATTTTGCATACTTTTACTATTCATGAAACCATTAATGTTATCAAAATCAAAATTAAATTTGTATACCCCACTTCAAAATAACATATTTTTGTTTTCATATAAAAATTATTAATGTGTCAATATTTTAATTTAAAATGGGTTCCCCATTCAAAGATGTAAATTCAACCTATTAAAAAATATGTTTTAATACATCAAATAGTGTTTTATTCATACCCTTTGACTAATCTATCCATTGGATGAATATAAAAAATATTTTATTAAGAATATTACACATAAATATCTCATTAATTTCAATAACAAAATTAATTCACTCAAAAATAAAAATATCTAATTGATTTATATTTTTCAAAAATAATTGATTTTCAATGAATTTATAATGTATTTTCACAAGTTATTAATAACTATTCTCACTAACCTAAAAACTATGATATAATGGTAATTTCATAATAAGGGAATTTAAAAATTCATTTAAACTCATGATTTTGTGAAAATAAAGCTACTGAAGAATAAAAATTGTTTAAAGAAAATATTTCATAAAATCTTCTGGCTATAACAATTATTGTATGTATTTTTATTCATTTTCGTAATTATCATATCATGTTCTAGTGTTTTCTTGTTTTTGTTATTGTTTAATAATAAAAGAAATATCTTTTATCCCTCTCATATTTATGTGTTTATAAAAAAATATTTTTTTTCTTCCAGAAGCAAATATTTCATCCTAAATACACATAGTTGGGGAAAAAGTATATATTTTTGTAAAAAATGGTTATAGGATGATATTATACTAACCTAGAAAGTATATTTCCATATTCTATTATTCTAGAAGGAATGATAATTTATCAACTCTATGAAAAGGAACATTAAATAAAAACATTATCCTAGTAATTTCAATTCTATCTATCCTATATCCTTTTGGATCATCATAGTTTTATGGTTTTGAATCATATAACTTACTAACAAACATTCACGTTATTTCTATCAATGTCCACGATCACTCTAAATAATTATTTATGCTTTTCAACCATTACTAACTATGCTCTCCAGTTTGGAAACATAGTTTTGTGTTATCTCATTTTACCTTCATACATCATTTTCACTCTTATTAAGAAGTTTTTTTCTTCTCCCTTTTTATTATATGGGTTTATAATGGAATTACTTCAAATTTCATACATTTTTTATCGAGATAATGTTAAAATAATGAAGAAAAAATTAATTAATGGGGTGTACATCCCATGGATTTTTAAAGAAGAAAATAATATTATATACCATAAAGGGAATAAAGCACCTAGACTATCTTATGATACACAAAAAAATGAATTTATTCAATAGAAATTATTATATGAAACAACCAGTTTCTCTTATGCTATATGAAAAACCAATAATTTTTATGTTTTATAGATTATTCAATAGATAACCCCAAACATAAATTACCCTTGATATATATTATAGTTATAACCATGCTTTTGGAATATATAATATGAAAATTTATAATCGAATTATAAAAATATCTTTTAAAAATTTATATCAAATGAAATATTTTGTAAATAATTAATTAAAAATAAAAAAAAATATTTCTAAATATAAATGGATATCTCTTTCAGAAAAAAATTATTTTAATGTGAACAAGTGTGTTTTATACAAATAAATTAAACAAATCAATTTTTAATGATTATAATAATGAAATTTCTATATAATATATTAAATCTATGTTTAATATTCATCCTATTATTTTCTACACATTATATAAAAATAAATACAATTTTTTCCATAAATTGTATATTAAAAAACAGTTTTGTCACACATTTTTTGTGAACTTATTTTTTTTTTAAAAAATAATTTTTTATAAAAATTATTTTAAAAAATTAAATTAATTTTTTGAAATAGAATATAAACATTTACTTGGGGTCAAATTTATAGATTTTTAAGAAATATTAATTTTTCAGTGAATAATGAGAAATTCTTATATTTGTTAAAAAGCTGTTTTTTAAATAAATAAATTAATTTAATAGTAATAATGTAATTTAAATATTTTATAAAGTAAAATATGTAATATATAATCCTCTAAATTACTTTGTATAAACATTATGTACGTTAAATTATTTATTTTCTATTGGTTTTAAAATGATTTTTTTCTAGAAACTATTATAAATTGAATAACGATTATAATTTTTAGTTAATTAAAATAATCACTAATTGGGAATGATTTAAATGAAATTTATATAATATATATCATTAAATATTTATTCAGTTCTGTATAATAATTATTTTTAGTAATAGAGTTAATATAGAATCATCTTTTTCACAAAAAAAATTACTCTTCTTAAAACCCCTATATCTCGCGGTGTATGTGTGATTTATATTAATTTGAAATTTTCTAATTATGTCAATTGAAATGGGAAAATTTTATTAAAACATGGTAATAATAATAATTTATAATATCTAATAATTCCAATTTAATGTATGACAATATTGGTTAGTGAAAACAGTAAAAATTAACTACATCGATTAAAGGAGAAACGAGTTTACTTTGTGGTAAATCATTAAATATAATGGAAAAATGACCTAGAAACATATCCAAAACCCATTTAATGGAAATATTTATAACTTATACCTTTTAGGATATATTTTTTTAATTATCGGGTCCTGGAGATATGAATGGAATTATGGTTGAATTCATTCGATCAAAAAGAATCTAGTGTCCCACTCACCTCACTTATTAAAGGCCACCACATCTTTTCCTCTCTTAACACTCTTCGAGCCATTTGGATCGACCATGAAATTATCAAATAACAAAAAAAATACTAAACTCAATCAATAAGGATTAATTTTTTATTAAATCTATCCTATTATGGAATTTGGTGAAAAATTAAAGGAGTTAGATGAAGAAGAGGTAACATTCATCCACCTGAATTTTGGTTTTATTTCATTTTCCACCCATTAAAATTATTCTTATAAAAATTTTATTGAATAAACTCAGTATCCTAAATATATTTATATGATTTATTTTTATGTGTATGACCTACAATTACACACACTTCCCTTAAATAGTTTATGAATTCATCATT
The DNA here is from genome assembly GCA_963277665.1 of Viscum album. Classification (NCBI taxonomy): domain Eukaryota; kingdom Viridiplantae; phylum Streptophyta; class Magnoliopsida; order Santalales; family Viscaceae; genus Viscum; species Viscum album. Next base: position 1,210,660,455 of record OY728131.1, on the reverse strand, counting down.
CATCTTTACGGGGGACTACCACCTCATGGATAGATATTGATTATTTTGTCATTAACGTCTCTCAATGAGAGGAATACTGATGGATATTATATTTATTTAAGTTATTTATAATATAATTATACCTATGGAGTCATTAACTAAATCATACTTCTTTATTTTATATTCCATAAGTTATAAGATGACATCGCCCATGTGTATAGCTGACTACCGCCTCCCGAATTGATGTGATTTGTTTTTCACTTTGTAGTAAACAGAAATTAATATAGGTAAAGATAATAAATATAAGTGATATACATAAAACAATTATTATATTTATGACATATTTTTTATTTCATTAATATATTAAATCTTATTCTTTTTTATATTTTCACTCACTGAAAAATGATAACATCATTCGTGGATGTGTGGAATGCTACCTCCTCAAAGTGATATGATATGTTTTTTCACCACAACATCACCAAAATTATATATATAATTATATATAATTAAATAATGTTGTATTTAATATATTATTATCCTTATTAAAAAATATAAATATTATCTTCCTTCTTTGCATAATGATCACCGAAAAAATGGAAACATTACTCAGACATACACACTACCTACCATCTCATTGACCATAATGGTAGATCACTTTTCAAAACCATATATTATAATTGTTTTATAAATTATAATATATATATATATATATATATAATTAATTATTATTATTATTTTGGATATTATTAAATTATGACTACTTTGACCATATTCAACCTACCAAAGTTATTTTTGACAAATAAAAAGAATATGGTAAAAACATCTCACATAAACATAATAAAAAAACTAATTATATATAACATGTTAATAATATAAATAAAAGTTATAATCAAAATTAATTGGTTCTTATGAAATTAAATAATTATAATAATTTTATTATTCATGAAGATAAAGACACTTGTGATATGTTGAATGAAAGGAAGGGTTTTCTCGTGTCACTTTTATTTCTCTGAGATATATTCCATATTCACCACTAATTTTTATTTGTGGTGTATATAAATTAAATTATTGTATTTTATTTTATTAAACATCAACTCATGTGGATTTATATACCCATTTAGTGATATCTCTTTCCCAAGTTTTAGTAATTCAATGTTACCAAATTTGTAAGAGGTTTTTTATCTAAAATATTTTTTCCAAGGCATGTGTTTTGTTATTTACTGATATCAATATATGAGGTTCACATAATACTACATTGTATATTTATACCATTAATATCCATATTTTAATGATAATATACATATTTGTTAATTTAATTCATTCATCGGTTTCATTATTCAATGATATAAAATTAGTAAGAGTCTTTTGTTACAATCTCATTATTTATTATGTTTTTTATGATTATGCTTTTAATGATGATATCCATTGATCTAACTCTCAATAAACACATGAATTTTATTCTCGTATAGTTATTAATGATATTTTCTTTTAATATTACCATTTTCCACTCTTTGGTACCTAAAATGGTTTTATAAAAATATGATATAATTTTTCTTTTATGTTGAAAAAATGTTTTCCTTTGAAAACATGTTTTCCAAAAATGTTTTCAAAAATATTTCTAATGTTTTCAAAATTATTTTTTTAACGGAATCTTTACCCATTTTTTATTTTTAATTTTCTTTTTCTAATGATTTTTTTTATCTTTCTGAATAAGGCACCTCTCAGACCTTATTACCGTGAAAAAGGAATGTTCTTTATCGAATGTAATTATTTACCCTTTAACATTACTATCATTTCATTAAAGATTCAATTTAATGTTTAAAAGTTAATTGTTAATGAAGTTTTTTCTAAATAATCAAGAAATTTTTTAATTTTAGTCATTGTATTGAATGAAATGTATTTTCATAATTTTTTATCTTTTAAAATTTATTTCCATAATGAAAATAATATTTCCAAAAATAAATGTTTTGTTGATCATTTAATGGTATTTAGAATAATCAATATCAAAAACCCTTGTAGTTAATAATTCACTACTGTGGATATTTTTTAATGATACCATCCTCATTCGTTCTCTAGATGGAGTAATATTGTTTAAAAGATATTTTATTTTAACCCTTTTTCTATTACTTAATAATTTTTCAATGAGATTGTAATTGGACGGTTTCATTTCCTTGTTTCAATCATTTTTAAAATATATTGATAAGAAAATCACATATTTTTTATCAAATAATCTAATTAAAATGTGAATAATGATTTTTTGATGGTTTTTATAATGAAGTGAAATATCTTTAAACATTATTAACTTTGTGTTTCTTGAACATTATATACAATAGGGGGTTTACGAGATAGAATCGGGTGACCCAGTCACATCATATATAGTGGGGAGACCAAGATTGTGCAATTTGAACTAATTATAACTTCTATGATGTAGTGACCTATATTCCACATGGTGATTCTTTTACAGCTTATATGATGGGGCAGTGTATATAGTGTCAATTTATACCATTAAAACTTATATGATGGGTGTCTCAGATAGCACCGGGTGAGCCCATTATAGCTTATATAATGGGTGTTCCTAGATAGTTCTCTAATGCATTTAGTATCAATTTTACTAGAAGTTGAATTTATGGTTATTCCTAATGAAATGGTTTTGTAAGGGTATTAGGTATATGATTTTTAATCTATTGAAAAGTATTTTAATTTTTTGGTATGGGATTATAATGTTTCTTATGATCATGATTGATATCACATGGCTCATGATTATTGATTTTGATAATTCTTTATTTTTACATGTTTTCATGCTTGATGATCCATGTGTCGATGGGTATGAATATTCTTATGTTATATTCATAAAAATTTATTATATTATCACAATATTACATTAGGATTATGATAATTGATGACAGTCAATTGTTAATGCTTAATTTACCCTTACTGGACAATTGAGATCACACTTCTTGTGTTTGATCTTCCCTGGGTTATAAAAAATATGATTAACTGAACTATATCTAAAAGGTATTTCAAATGGATTATGTTGATGAACTAATGTAAAATATAAAAAAATGGGTATAATAGGAGATTATGTTCATAATTTTGAAAAATATGTTTATAAATCTAAGATGATATGAGTTGGTCCTAATTCTCTAAAACTCAAATCCAAAATATACCTAGCCATGTAAGTGATATAATAATTTTTTTGAGGTTCTATGTTTTTATCGGAGAAAATTGGTTTAGATTTTTCAGTGGAAAATCCAAAAATGTAATGTTTATAAAACTACCATTGTATCTAGGACTATGGGTTCTTTGTAGTTATATGGTTTCATTTGGGCTCAATGTTTAAAGGAAATGTTTTTATGACATTGTAGTTTTAAATATGAATAATGTGTTTCTTTAAAAAAAATTATGTGTCATAATAATATTTTTCTACATATCCATGTTTTTAAAAAAAAATTCATCGGGTTTTATGGATTATCAAGGAAACCAAAGTGGATAAGTTCAGAATTGTGAAGATGAGAAAAAATATACCTTTTTATATGTGAAAAGATATTTATTTAGGAAAAATGGATAATTTTTGGGACATTACCCATAGTATTGTTATAAAAATATAGATATGGTCGATAAAATAATTATATATAACTCTAAATCTAAATAATACTTGGGAATTTATGAAATTTAATTCTTTTTTGAAGAATGTAATATACAGTTTTTAAGACCAATTCCATATCATTTTTATAAGATAAAACACTTAGATAACATTGGGGAGTTATGGAATCTATCATGGGATTTCATTTTTAAGGATTTTAATAAGTTCAATCTAAATGACACCCATTTTTTAGTTTTATTTGATGTGAATTTTCTGTTTTTATTAGGATTTTGGGATAAGTTTTATTTGGGATATGGTATATATAACCTATATATTTAAACTGAATAATTATTTCAGATGACTGATGATACATTATTGGTGTACTATATAGAAACATATGAGGTGATGTTTTTGGTTAATAAAATAATTAATGTAAATGTTATTATGTATATTTTTCAGATTTTAATGTTAATGTATAATAGAATTTCTAAGGGACCACTTATATTTTGACATGTAATAATTAATTTCATAATATATTAATGATCTTCTCTACTGATTATTGATAATTTTTTAATATGAATGGAAAATTATCTCACAAACCTTATAGTCCCTTACAGATAACTTAATCACAAATATAAATGAATAATCATACTCAAATTATTTTCAAATATTTTTGAATAACCAAATAGCCTCAAAAAAGATATCAGAACTATGCAACTCATTTTTAATTGTCCAAAATTTCTAAAGATCATGTAATCTATTTTATAATATTTAAAAATCTAAACTCATCCATATAATTTGAAAATAGAAAAAAAATTAGGAATTGACTATTTCTATTTTGGATATTTTGTTTTTTATGATAGATGATAATGTGAATATTAACAACATAAATTAAGACCCATATTTTTGGATTTAAAGTATGATTTGTTTTATAATGAACTTATTAAGAATCAAGATTACTTTTATATTGAACTATAATAATTACATATTTCATATCATTGAATAGTATGAAAAGTGATGGTAGTTGGTTCAAGAAAAAAGTTGAAAGATGGATGTGTTTATCAATGACATTCTGATATATTCTATATATTCTACGAATTATTAAAAAATATATATTATACTATTATTTAATAATTTTGAAATATATTCTAGATGATATTGATACCTTTAAAAGTGGGGTATCTAAAATTGGATATTTTTTGAGATGCTCATTTAATGGATCTTGTTAAATGGATAAAAAATCATCTATGATTATTGGTTCTTTATAATATTAAATTATGATTAATTTATTTTGAGGAAAACTGATCTATAAAGAAAATCATTGATCTTATAAAGTGAGTTATTTATTAATGAAAACTTTGAGGATATTCATTATATTTTTGATAAATTTATAATAAATTTATTAATTTAGTCTTAGTAAAAAGTACAACCCATCATATCTAAAAAGGCCATGGGTAGTAGGACCACAACTGAAAATCAAAATGGGTGAAACACCTACCATAGACCTACATGATTTTATATTTATCATTAATTTATGTAAATAACATGATAGATAAAGAATAATAGATTTTTGGAACATATACATTATTTTATAAAAGACCATGTGGATTTGAATCAATTTTGTGAAATAGTGACTAATATTATTTCGGAGTAAGACCACCATATTTTGGGAAACATTACATGGTAAAGGAAAAAAGAATATTATTTGATTTTACTTTATTATTAATGTTAGAATTTTATTTTGGTGGTATATATGATTTTAATATGACTTTATTTTGATTCAGGTAATTTATAGAAATGACTAGTATATCATAGAGACTAAGTAACTAGGAAAAATAACTTTCCCTATGAGAAATTTGGAGTGATTGATGTAGTTTGGAGGTAAATGTAAAAATTACATTTGATTAATATGTAATAAAATCATTATGATGTTTTGGTTTTAATAATAGTTAAGAATAATTTTATGAAATTTATGTATTGTAGTTTATGTATTGATATTTATTAAAACATTAGTGATGTTGTTGAATTTAAGAGACAAATGTATTATTTCTTCATATTGAGGATCATTTATGTTGATAATTATCTTAGATTTTGATTACAATTTTCTCATTGATTAGTGTATAAATAAATGAGGAATTTCTTATCTTTATATTAATTTTTTTGATACATTAAAGTTGATTTTAGTGATTTTGGTATAAAAACCAAATTCATATTGAATATTCATCATTTTAAGAAAATGATGATATTTTTTGGGAAATTTATTAAACTGTGAGAATATACATGTTAGGTAGATATATTTCCTTATGTATGTAGTCCATAAGTAAATGTAATTCCATAACAATAGTAATATGATATTGAAACCAAGGATTTAATCATATTACTTTATTTTCCAATGAATCTATTTTCCTTCCAAAGCATCATTGGTTTATGGTTTTTTGGATGTAAAATTTCACACGATCATTTAATTTCATATGATTAATGATCTATGTAACATTAAATAACTATTAAGAAATTGTTATTTTCTTCTATGTCAATATTTTCACTTCCCACAATTGTTTTTCTTATTGTAAAACAAGTTTTCTGTTATTCCAGTTAACCATAGAATTTACAATTCCCTATTTTCTATAGAATGTTTTTAGCCCATTTTCATATGTGGTATTTCATAAAGGGTTTTATAAAATGTAAAACCATTTATATTCATGTTCATGTAAAATTATGTGGATTAAATTCATAAAAATATTGATAATGCAATCTCCAAATATTTTTAACTAAATATTTGGTTTGATAGCAAACAAAATAATCAACACCGAGCTTAAAGTGAAAATAAAATATTATTCTTTATATATGATCATTAGAAAATATCCATTGAATGGGATTGTATAAATATTTTTATCAAGATTATGAAATATATACATAAAGGTCGCAATCAATGAAATTGTAATTATTAATTCTTATAAAACAGAAACTCAATTTTTAGTAAAGACATTGTGTTACTAAAAACTTCAATATCATGAAAAATGGTTTTTAATATTTGTGTAAAAATAATATCATTAATTTATTAAAAACTAAAATTTAATTTCACATAATTAAATTAATTTTTTAAATTAAAATGTCAATATTATAATAGTTTAATTTTCTGAAAGTTTGATTTTTTAATTAATAGTGAAATATATAAATTTTTATTAGGAATATAATATTAATTTCAAGTAAATAAAATGAAAAATACTATTTTTGATTAGTTTTAAAATTTCCAAAGACATTTTTTATTAATAAAATTCTAATAATGGCTTTCAAATAAATTTTATAATTTAATTTGATATAGAAACATTTTTACACTCAAAAAAGCATTTTTCAGAAAACCTATTTGTTGTAGTGTTTTTGCAGGATTATTTTAAAATTAAATTCCTCCATATTTGTGACTTGAATCATGAATAATTTATTCCATAATTTTAATCTATTGGAAAATATTTATTACATATTAACTTGTTATTTTTAGTCATTATTATTTTTAATCATAGTATATTTTATATCAAAGGAAAAGGTAAAATGACATAATTAATTGCAAAAATAATTTGATAAGTTCCCTAATGTAAAAATAACACTTTAATTATTTTTATTGTATGGTTATATTATGTCGATAGTAATATAAAATGTTGATATAGGAATATTTTTCCATTTTTCCAACAATATTGTGTTTTATATTATTTTATATAAAAAATCCAAAATTGTTTTTTTATTTTAATATCTCAAAATTTTTAATATAGGGAAAATAGGGGATATGGTTAGGTAAAAATCAATATTATAATGATGAATTTCACATTTACCATGTTAATTTAATTTTTCAATTCTATGATGACATAATTACCTTATACTCTTATGAAACACTGACACAATATTTGTGTATACATTAGAATAATAAAAAATGATATTAAAATATATCAAAATAATATTATAAGAATGAGTACTTTTGCACAATGAATTTTTCAGATAAAAATGAAATATTAAAGATGTTTTAATACATTATTTTATAATTAAATTTTAATCTAGTAGTTATTGGATTCAAATTAAATGAATTGTTCCAAAATTATTATTAATTTTATTTTATAATAAATAATATTTTTTTTAAATTATTTATAACTAAAAATAATAATATGTTTGACCAAATGCTTTTAATTTTCTTAAATATATCAACCATTATTCATTTATGGTTGAATATTTTTTTTTGTTACTATATTAACCGATCAAGATTAAACAATAATGATATAACTATAATTTTCAAAAAGTGTTAATAGAGGTTGAAACCCAAATTTTGGGGTGAAAAAATCATCTAAACATATCAAATTTTAATTGGATGAGAGGATTTGGAATCAATATCATATTATCTTCAAATATTATCAATTTATTCTTACTTTAATAGGAAATTTATTTACAATTATTTAACACCTAATGAAATACAAAGAGGTTCCTGCCTATCCCTTATAAAAGGGTAACTCCTCTCAAAATTTATATATACATAAAAAAAATTTGGTTCATCAAAAACCTGAAAAAATAACTTCCTCACATCCCACCCTAACTCCTAGAGTCCATCATTTAATCTTTAATCCATCCTAGTATTTATTTTTGTGAAACCTATAGGATTTTTTCTAATGGATAGTTAGACAAATAATATATGTGATGAGCGAGACTCAAGGTAATAGACTCTATTTTAAAAATACTCTATTAAATTTTCCATTTAAACACTTCTTTCTTCTATGAAAAAGTTATTATAAATTTATCAATAAAAGTAATTTTTATTCCTCATATTTTTTAAAAGGTTATTTTTTCCATATTGGATATTCATTATATTATTTAATTAAAATTAATCTTTTAAAGGATTTTCATAATTGACATATTACATTTAAAAACCTCATTTTAAAATATTTTAAATATATATTTTACAAATATTTTTCTTTGATATATAAATTTTTAAATTATTTTATGGATTCTTAAAAATGGAAATAAAATCAATATAAAGGACAATTATGTCTCTTTTTTACTCTATTAAAAATATTTTTCAAAACAACATATTGTTATGTAATTTGTGTTGTAACTTTTAAATTTCCATATAAAAGTTAAAAGGAATGTTTTATTCTAATGTATATAGAGATAATTAACATTACATATTTGGAAAAAATAATTTGATGTTGGGATTTTATTACAATATTCAATTTTTTTCTCAAAAGGAAAATACTTGTTATCTTTTATTCTGGGTGATTTAGTTTTGAAAATGGATTCGTAAAAAATATATATATCTATATCAGAAACTGTTTTACATATTGGATCAAAAGAGTTTTTCAATGTTGTTATGATTTAAATGTGAAATATTATAATATTTTATCTAATATATGATCTTTTAAAAAACATTATGGTGAAGGGTGAGCTTAATATAGCATATGATGACTATTTATCATGTTGTAGATTATATAATAGGTTCTTCCATATAGAGACCCAGTGTTTTTGGTAATGATTATTATCCTAGAAATGTGTTCTGGTAGTTATCTTATGATAATTGGAATTATAATGGTTCTATGAAAATTAATTCCCATATAACATATGTGACTTTTATATTAATACTAATGATTCCTCATTTATAGAAATTTTATTAAATGTATGTTTTTAATTATTTTAAGGTAATTATTCTGCCCTTTTATGTCGTAAGGTATGTTTTATGAAAATTATTTTTAGGTAATCTCATGTTTACCATAGATCTCTCATGGTTATTAATTTTACCATATGATTTTTAATAACGTGTTTTATAAAAAAAAATTGGTAGTTAAGCAAATTTAGTTTGAAATAAATAAATAAAGTTGGTTTCATTTTATGATATCATTGTTTTAAAATAGACTAATTGGTCTCTTTCATTTTATTTTTATGTCTTGTACATTGATTTTTTCAAAATCCTATATTTCAAGTTTTTTTCATAGGGTTTTAAGGATGTGTAGGGAGAAGGATGTTGTAACGTTGAATATTGTGATGATGTTTCATGAAAAGAAAACTTATTTTATCATAAATGATTTCTTTTGTGGAAAAATTAAGCACTATGTTGAAGAATCTACTTTGTTATTTAATAGTTATTTATGTAAGGATTTTGAACAATTTATGTAAAACTATAAAACTAAAGGATATTTGGGAATGAAAGAAAATTAATTCTTCTCTAAAATATTAGAATATGTTTTTTTTCAACTAATTTATTACATACCCTTTCCTAAAATAAATAAAATGTATATTAGAAGGATTTAATCAATACTAGTGATATCCTAAACTCAATTCAATCATGGGGGACCACTTCTCTTATCTTCTTAGGTTGAATGTATTATTTATATGATAAACAGTATATCAATTAATAATTATCTCCATGTACAACATATAATAATACACAAATAAATACAGTGAAACATATGACTTCCTAGATAATAACACAAGTGAAGCCCAAATGTATGATGTCAAATGAATAAACCCCTTCACCTCCAAATCCATTTTAATCCTTCATCTATTAATTCCCCCATAGAATAATCCTATATGGTATAATAAATATATGATTCTTATATTGTATAATATAAAGAAAAACATGTTTCTCAAATTTTGTGGTTGCCCCAAAAACATTACTCAAGAAAGATAACCTATAACTAATCGATTATATGAGTTATGCATGATCAGTGAATTTAATCATCACTTATGTAAACTCCAACCAAACTAGGCTATTATATCCCCTAGGTGTTTGTCTCTATGTCCTATAAAACTAGCTTGTAAATTCAGTTCCATGATGTAGGTATAAAAAACATTATATATGGATGAAAATTATTTCCATCAATGATAGAGGTTGATGTATGCTCGATACCATGTTAACAAATCTATCCCAAGTATCACATAAATTAATTTCATCTTCAATATATAGAACTCCTAGAGAATCTATCATCCATTGTTTATAATATTCTAGTTTGAACATCTCATGACAACTACATATCTTACCCCAATGTGTTTATAGAAATATATCACCTTGCAAAGGTACTCTATCGTAATACCTATACCACCAACTAGATAATTTTATATAAATCATTTTTTACACACCTATATATATACAATGGATTCTATGGGTTTTTTGGTAAGATTATTACCTCAACATATTCATGGATCCTCCCCCAGTATGGATGGAGACTTCTTGATGTTGTGATGACAGATTGAACACTAATATAATTATTATATCACCTGAATTCCTTAAGCGACATATCTCTAATAGCACATATTTTATTTTCTTATTAAACTCTTAACCTTTCCATGGCCAGAATGAATGGTAATCCTATAATAGAAAACTATTATTGTTCTTGATTCCTAACTCGGAATCCATAGGTTAGACTAGATTCTTTCATTGGTAGTCAAGCATTGTGTGTTATATCAGTGCCTCTAAAAAATTCCCTATATCCCTTTATTAGTGTAACTCATTTGAAATTTTGTAACAATATTATTAATCTTAGAAATTTGGAATCACTCATCCAAGATTATCCCTATTAGAGGAAGTAACACACCACATCCATGGCTACTGTTCCAGTCTCCACTCGTGTGATAATCATCAAACCACTTCATACTTCTGCCCAATAGCCCACTCTAAACCTCGACATAAGGTGTATTCTATGAAGATGGCCTACACTATATCTAGTTCTTCTTTATGATCTGATCAAATTTAAAACATCCATATAGGATTTTAGTAAAATTATATTTACATGTGATTGTATGATGTTACTTAAGATATCCTCAAAATGAAAGTCCTAGATAATCTCATCAAACATTAATGGATGAGTAGAACTTGGAAGGGAAGTAAACCAAGTGAAATAATATATAACTGACATCACCCTATATAAGATGACTAAACTCACTGGATCTATCATCTGTTAGAGTAATTTGGAGGATATTATTAAAATAGGGACTAAAGGTCTATTAAGGATCTCCGCACATATTATCTGGTGGGAACATGTTTTTTTACCAGTGCATCATTGGTCATTAGTGTATGTATTCAAAAATATTATCATTTCTATTAGGAGTGTATCTAGGAAATTGAATATGGTCTGTATAAACAAAAAAATAACATTGTACCCTATAACCCAAAATTAACCAATATTATTAAAGGATACTTTAGTTAGAAATTTTTGAGTCTAATTTGATATGGTCAACTAAATCCCCTACTATTGAGAATGTGTTGATTCAATAATTTAGATAATTTATTTTTTGTTTTGAAGCACAAAAACACCCACAATTGTAGTACTTATGAATTTTCTTTTCTATTTATCATAGAAAATTAATATTCATCAAAATATTTATTCTGAAATTATATTCAAATACCATGACCCACATGGAATATTCATTAATGTGTTAGAATGAGTATTAAATATATTCTAGAAACAATGTACATACCCTACACTGGTAAGAATAATATAAGGATTGAAACCCACATTTGTAATAGTTTGTATGAATCATATAGCCAATTTAAGATATGTATCTTAACTTTGCTAAAAGGTAAATTATAGTTCAAATTCTTATGTTTGGAAGAAACCCTATGTTTGAAAAAAAACATATTGTAAATCAACCCTACTCTACGTTGGAAGTTTTATCATTACATGAAAGAACCATATATTTAAAAATTTATGACAGACTTTAAAATCCATGATATTATCCATTATTTAGGAAATATTATTTATGTTCATTATGATATATTCAAAGATCATTTACAACAAATTCAAGGGATTATATTTAATAGATTAAATTGTTAATTTTCATTATGAGATGTTTTGACTTCTATTGAATTTTTATACTTCAAATATTCTAGAGTTATTCTTTGATATTTAAAAGGTTGGTTTGACATGGTTTTTGGTTTATAGTATAAATACTAAGATTATCTTCATTGAAAAAATGTGGTACAAATATAAAATATGTTACATAAAAACAAAACTATGTGTCATTATTTCTATATATAACCTATGGATATATAATTTTTTTGATCGATCATTTTACTATTATTGCATATTCTCTATTCATTTCTACTACACTTTATCATTATATCATCATCTGGAAGAATGAAAAAGTATTTTGTAAGAGATACACTTTGCTGACATGCTTGTTTTAAAATCTACATGGTTTTTTCTATATCACTTTTAAAAGAAATCATACATGACATTGATGATCTATTTGCTAATGTGAATTAATGAAGATATGAACACATATGTCAGTTATATTTACAACTATGAAGTTTAATCTATATTCAAAACAAAATCTATCTCAATTGATTGGTGTAGTTTAGACTTCTCGAACTATGTCATGGTTATGTGTCAAATTCTTACACTAAGGTGTGGCTTTACAGTACCCTATAATAGAATTATAATAATTTAATATTTCTTCTTGTATATCTTTCAACTGAATGCACTTAGTTATGGATTAATAGAATTATAATAGAGGGGACTATTGAAAACTTCTATGAATGTATTGTTACGCATTGGTGGATTGGACTATGGGGTCTTTTTTTCATGACCCACTATACATCATTGTGTTCATTTACATTATTCATCTCCACTGCTTTATGTTATTTGAGAGAAAATGAAATGTTTTCTACTAATAAAAATAGGTTTTATGATAAGTTTGTAGTTTTTTAAATATAAAATTCTTCACCTTTTTCATTATCTTCTTCATCAACAACTAGACCCAACAGTTGTTATCAATGGAATGGATGTACTAGTATATTTTCTGCTTATTTTTTTTCTAATATAAAGAACTGAAATGAATGAAAGTTACATTTCTCTATCATTATATTTTTGGAATATTATGTTTTATCTATTCATCATTAATATGGTGTGATTTATATGTTCTTTTAGTAACTAGTTCTAACATGCCTGAGTTAAATATTATGATAAAGGTATTTGGAAATGACTGATTCTGAAGATGGTATGTCTATGATCTGTGCTCTATATTGTAATGGTGATAATTATGGATGCTGGAAATCCCATATTATCATATGTTTAGGAAATATTGTAATAATGGAATATTTTAAGGACATTAAACATTAATAAAACAATAAGAATGATTTGGAAAGTTGAAGTAGTGATCAATAAAGGGAATATGATCTAAAATCAGAAGATATGAATACTATTAAGTGTGGTTTGGAATTAATGAATTCAATTTAGAATATTAATGTCCTACTGCATGTGAGAAGTGGAAAACTATTATTATTTCCTATGAAGGAACTGAAAACATCCTATAAATAAGGTATATTATTATGAAATTAATGTTTCATACATTCAAAATGTGTGAGGATGAAACCATCATCCAGATGAAAAAAATGATAATAGAAATAGTCAATGATGTTTCTGCATTGGGAAATTCAATTTCACAATCCAAATAAGTACTAAAAGTACTTAGAGTGTTACCATTTAAATAGAATGGAATGTCTATAGTTGTACAAAAATATACAACTAGGACTACTTTAGATATATAGCAGCTAGTTAGAGGTCTAATGATATAATGGACTGAGAAGTAGGATCAAGGTGAAAATCATTTTAAATATGAATAAGCTACTTTGAAAATGAGTACTAATGAATTACCTAATTCAAATAATCCCATCATGGATAATGATTTATCATATCTTGAAATGTTATTTGAAAATCTATACAGAATGACGAAGAATAGGACTGATGAAATTATATGCTATATATGTTAGGAAAAAATTCATACAAAAGAAAATTTTCCCTTATCAAAAGATGAAAGGAATGCTAACTACAACTAAATAATCAATAAAATTATGAATACTACCTAAATTAATACTCCAGGTTCGAATAATAGATCATATATAGACTTAGATTCTGAGAGAAAAAAATAAAATGGTATATATAATGGTGCAGATATAAGAATAGGTACAATCATCTTACTCTCATAAATCTAGTTATAGGAAATTATCTATTAATGAAATAAAAAATATTTTTAAATGTTACAGGAAAAGTTTGAATCAATAATGAATGATCATAAAATGATTATGAAATATTGTGATAATTTTCTATTAGATAGATAAATTTTTTCATAATAGATTATATATTTAAAATATTGTCACAAGAAAATTATGAATCAATAAATAAATATCATAAAAATATTATAAAATATTATGATACTTTTTATTTAAATAAAGAAAATTGTTCAAAATAGATTATATATTTAAAATATAATTTCTCTAAATCTTATGCTTTACATGATATTATAATTAAATAACTATTGGTTGAGACTGATGATATAAAACAAGCCTCTGGTATTCTAATACAAGTAGAATAATATTTAAATCAAACCCTTGGAAAAAATAAAATACAAAAAAAAGAAATTTGAAATAGAATGCAATAGTGAAAATCCAAAAAGTATAAATATTATATTGTTCCTAGTTTAAATATATAAAATATATATACTGCTTAATGTTTTCAATTTGGTATTAATGGTCATTATTAAAATGATTGTTTTCTTTAAAAAAACTCAAATTTCTTATCATAAATGTTTTTTTATTAGAAATAACTATTTAAATTAAATAGAAATATTCTTACTCAAAATATACATGTTTAGTTACTAAATAAATTAAATTGCTAACACTGCTAGACCAACAGGAATATTTGTAGAAAAAATAACTTATAATTAATAATATATAAGTTTATAAAACTAATATGTATTTTTTAATATTCAAGTGTTTGATTGATTGATATATGTTAAAATATCTACAAAAGGATTGAACAACTCTAAAGTAGTTCATTATCAAAGAATAGTCAATTCTAATGTCACTAATACTAGATGTATTTTTATTTTAAATATTTTTATACTTCTGGATAATTATTTATTTTTATATATCTCTTAGAATTTTTATATAGTTAATTTTATCTCTTATAATATTTTAAATAAAATATTTTCATTTTAAAACATTATATTGCTTGTTCAAAAATTATTTTATTTGTTTATGAACATCAAAAAAATCTAATTATGTAATATGTAATGATTGTTCTATATTTTTTGTATAATGAATGTGAAATGTCATTTTCTAAATTTTATATGATAATGTTTCATATTCTTCTTAAAACGTTTAAATTATGAATTATTATTCTACAAATTATCTTTTTTAAATGTTTATATAAAACCAATCTCAGTAATACCAAGTTATCAATATCTTCAAGTTCTAAAGAAAATATTTCATATAAAAGAATTAATCATAATACTTCTAGACTATCGATTTCATTTGCTGAAGTTTCACCTAAAACATTTTCTAAAGGAAATATGTAAGTTTAAATTATTAATGAATGGGTAGTATCCTATTTTCTATTATCTTATAAAAATCTTCTAAAAATATCTTTCACAATAAATAAAGACAAGGAAAATTAACATACTCAATTAAAAACATTTAAAGAGTCATATGATGATGTAAATAGAACATCAGTATATAAAATGTCTTTTTATTCATTACAAAAAGATTATCAGAATATGAGAAATAGTTCGATCTCATAAGAATATTTTGATTCATTAAAAATATAAATGTATGTCAAATGGAGTTACTCAGAAATTAAGAAGCTATAAATCAATATCTTGATAAGGTAAAGCTATTTCTGGATGAACTATGTGCATCTTCTTTATATCAAATAACCACAGATGTTCCCAAGAGATTAGAAGAACACTCCAGAGTTTTAGAATCTCTAAGATAAAAAATTAAAACTTTTAAATGTCTGGATGAACCATCCACTTCATTCTAACATTTTTTCTTTTTATATAACAACAATATTACCATTTTAAAAATATATTTTTTATTAAAATTATATATTATTAGTTAGATATTAATTTATTTTTTATGTCGTCTTACATTAGAGTTCATTTAATATTTTAATTATCAAAAAAATAAAAAATAGTTTAATTTTATGATACAGTGTTTTAATTATAGTGAAAAATTAGAAAAAAAAAATCAAATTCAATGAAAATCTTAACTGATATATTTTAGGGGGACTGTTAAGAAAAAAATAAAATATTATGCCCCTTAATTTATTTTACATATTTTTATAATGATATTATGGGGAGATCATTTTTAAAAACACATTACTCTTATCTTCTTTATCATAAAAACGGGGTAGATGTTTTTGGATATTTTATTTTTGAATTTTACATGGTAATTTTTATATTAATGTTATTAATATATAGTCCTTATTAAATTAAGGGATATGTTTTTCTAATAATTATTAATTTAGGGGGGAAATTAATTTTGAAGCAATTTTTGAATCATTTATTCTATTATAGTTGAAAAGTTTTTATTCTTACTAAAAAGATTTAATATATAAAAGAAAAATTATATAATGGTAATATAGGGTATAATTATACATTATTAATATTGTATTATCTCAAATAGTGGAATAATGTTTTTTTTTCATTTTCTTAGAGATTATTTAACATCAGTTTTTTGGAAATCATAAAGGGGAGATTGTTAATCATGTGTTGATTCAATAATTTCATTATTTTTTTAGTTCTGATTCTCACAAACAACCACGTTTGTGTTAATAATGAATTTTCTTTTATGGGTATTTCATGAAATTAATATTCATGGAATTACTTATTATGGAATTATATTCATAGCCAATGATTTATAAGGGATTTATTTAATGTTTCATAATTCATTTTAATGGAATTCTAGAAGCATTGTTCATACCCTACATTTTTAAGCATAGCATAAGTAATTAACCCTATGATTATAATAACATGTATTGATCGTATACCCTTTGTATGTAATGAACCATAAATTTTTGAAAAAGGAATGTATGGTTCAGAAACCTTGTATTTGGAAGAAAACCTTCATTTTTGGAAACAATCTTATGGTACATCAACCCTACTTTTATGAAAAACCCTACATTGTCAACACTACAATTATAGTTTTTCATTACATTAAGAAATCCTATAATTGACTATTCAAATATGGTGTTTTAAATCTGAAATATTATCTATGATATATAAAATAGTCTTGGTGGTCACTAAAAACTATCTAGATCTTTTTTATTACTAATTTAAAGCCTCTAATTTAACGGATTAAAAACTGACTACTCTTATAGGTTGTTACAGCCTCTCTTGAATGGTTTTGAATTAAAATATTCATGATTTATTATGAACTACTTATATGGTTAGTTTAACCTTCTATTTGACCTAAAATATAAATGTCACAAATCATGTCATCGAAAACTGGAAATGAAAATACAAATATTTTAATATACATACAAAACTGCATGTCATTGGTCTTAGAGATTCAATTTGGAGGATTACGTGTTTTGATCGATTGTATTACTACTATTAGTGATTTTTTTTATAAAACTAAAATTTATCAATATATATTATTCTTAAATAATGAAAAATTATTTTCTAAGAGATACACTTTCGATACATACAAGTTTTATTATCATTCTGATGTTTTCTCTATCCCTGTTTATGGAAATCCTATGAGATTGTGAAGATCTGTTAATTGTTATACATTGTTGATCATTTGAATACATATTTCATTTGTATCTGAAACTATCAAGATTAATCTGTATTAACAAGAAAATAAATCTATATTGATTTGGTGGAGCTTCAACTGCATTGTCTCAGTCATGGTTAAGTGTCATCTTCTCACACTAAGTTGTTGTTTTACAGTTCCCTGTAAAAGAAATAAATGAATATATAAATTTGTGTCGTAAAAGTTACAGCTTCTTACCCTCATTTGTTCATTAAAGGTTATCTGATAATATGACATAATTAAAATCACCATACTCATAGATTTGAGTGCTGGTAGATTTCACTAAGGGATATTTGTTCCATGAACCACTACACTTTGATGGGTTGATTTACTTTATTTATTTCAACCTCTTACTATTCATTAAGAGAAATGAAAAGGATAATTACTTATTTAAATAAGTATTTTGAATTTTTATAATTTTTGAAATAAGAAATTCACCCCGCTCTTGTGACTTTATCTTCTTTATCACTCTACTGACCCAACATAAACACTTTATGTCCCATAGAGTGTATTACTTGGATTAGAAATTCTCTGAGATGTTTATTGATAAGATTAACATGTGCCAAAGGAAACATCACCTCTATAGTTTATGGGGAATGTGTATTCTAAATATCCTACCAAATAATGGGAGGATGAAATATATTAATTTCAATATAGTTCAATTTTTATAATTAAGAATACATTTCCATCACCTGATTAAATATCATAGTTTAGATCAAGCTATAAGGATAATGCATCTATATATCAAAAATGGATACCCTGTGATAATGGTTACTGTCACATTTTCCCAAATTTAGATTAACCTACCTACTAACAACACAAATAAAATCCCACAAAGGATTACATTAAATTCAAATTTTAAAATGGGTAAATATTAATCAAGGTTTGTTCAAGTGTTCTTCCATGATGATGTTATATAAGAAAACCCAATGTTATTGTTAATCTATAAAATGAACCTTCCCTACCTATTAATTAGAGTATTATTCATGAATATTTATCATAAGAAATAATATTAAGGGTATGTTATTTGTATTATCCAATAATAATACATGAATAAAAGATCCCTTTTATTCTATGTGAAGTGTAAAACCTAATAAATTATAAATCCCATATCACATTGGGAAAAAATTAATTAAACTATAACAATGAAAAATGAAGAACAAAAATCATATCATTTATACCAAAAAAATAATTATATGTTTTTTATCCAATCATAGGCATGATATCCATACCAAGAACCAAAAATACCCTTTCTCATATCTACAATATCCTAAATTGTTTGAAATTTTTTTAACAAGGATATAATACATATTTACAATCCCAATATTTATCACATATATAGTGACCAAACCATGAATATATTTATCCCAATAATTCCTCTAATATTCTAAAGGATACAAAGATTGGATAGTGGTTGAAATAAACAATTTGAAATAAAATAAACTTATGTATAGATAAAAATCAAAACACAGCAAAAGGAAAACCATGTTGTAGTCTTCACATTATAAAAATCACTTGAAAAGGAGATATCGAAGGTAAATTTCATTAAAATAGTAATTATCAATATCATTTTATATCTAAATGGTCCACTGTATATGTCATTAAAGTCATAAAATATATAAAATATTAGTAGTGTGAAGACTATACATGCTTTAACCCATAGTGGAATTTGACGGTACTACCTCGGTCTAAACATACCATGAGGGTGATTGATGAATCACTGCTCATTTAATACATAGAGTGAAAAATGTGTCATCGTTGAGAGTTTCTATGTGAATGATATAGTTCAATTATAATCCATCTATTTTAAAAAACCATCAATAACCTAAATCAATGTTAAACCATACCACACCTGTTGAAAGAGGAATCACTAATGTTAGGTATATAATACAAAAAAAATCTCAACAAATTTTTTAATATAAAAACAATATGAATCTCACATGGATGATAAAAAACCAATGTGAATATTCTTGGGTGGATTATTCTCCAACACAACAAATCATCGATATGTAAATACATCAAAAATAATAAACACTATGTGGATGATTCACCACTGGTGTAATGCTCTAGGTGGACAGTATACCACAAATATCAATTCCTAGGAGGATGGTTTATCACTATTATATATATACAAGTAGATGTTGAAACATATAAGTAAACATTATTATCATAATATGATCCTCAAACATGAAAGATTAGGTGGATGATGTACCACTATTAATAGTTTCAAATTAGAATATGATCAATTGTCACATTGGTTACAAGGTGAATGTCAGATCATCAACTCAATTCTAATGGATGAGACAACAACAATTTACATAGGTTAGAAGGTGAAACACCAATATATATGGATAAA
Organism: Viscum album; assembly: GCA_963277665.1. NCBI lineage: Eukaryota > Viridiplantae > Streptophyta > Magnoliopsida > Santalales > Viscaceae > Viscum > Viscum album. The sequence continues at coordinate 1,210,639,974 of OY728131.1, read as the reverse complement.
TAGGTATCAACGTGTATTCATATTAGTGTTACGACAGTAATAAATTTCTTATGTACATGAATTTTCATAGAATGTACAATCGTTTAATGCAAAACCAGGTTATTTTCATAATCCATTAACCCCCTAAAAGGATAATTAATAGAAAAAATAACCATTATATGAATATAAAATCAAGTAATTTTATAAAATGGTCTATCCTATTTTCATGCACTAGGATCAGGTGGTCATTTCTCATGCATTGAAACATATTTGATGTCAAATTTCATGATTATGAAATTTCAACTCACTTGAGAAGTGGTTATTGGTAGCTATAGTGTAAATACACACCACTAAAGTGACCTATAATGGGTATAAAAAGTCCAATATTTACCATTTTCAATAAATAATAGGATTTATATAAATTACAAAATAAATCAGTCAATGTGATGCTTCATGTATTTCATATGATGCAATCCACATGATTAAATACCACCAAGAAAGAAAGAGACAACCGACCAAGACTAAGAAGTTACCTTCACACTGAAATCAATAAGGAAATCCTTCTTCAATCTATTAAAACTGATAAACTAAAAATATTCCCTTTAATAAGACCTATTTTAATAAATAATGTGATAAATTGAAAAAAAAAACATCATGTAAACCTAGGAGGAGTTATAGAAATATCTCTTGAAATCCCCCAAAATAGGTGACATGAAAAGCCAACTAATAATTTAATAAATTTATACATATGAATAATAATAATAAAGGTTATGAGATTGAACAACTATTTTTAGGGAAATTAGGTATTCCTTGTTATTTATATTATTTTTAATTTTGAATTAATAAGATAATTAATATAAAATTTAAAAACATTGTAGGGGGTTCATTTCGACATGAAAATACTTGTAATGGTGAAACACCACTAATAGAGTCACATTTTAGTGTGACCATTATTATCATGGTCTAATTAATTACTTCCGAAAAAACCATGTTCCTTATCCCTAGTGTTTATATGGTGTTTCCACCCCTATTCATGCCACAACCCTATCAACTATAGTAGTTTAAAAAAAGCATCGCCACATCATTGTTGTGTGACTGGGTGCTTCACAGTGTAGAACCCTATCATTATAGCATGAAAACTCCCCCTTATATATATTCATGAATAATCACAGCACTTTAAAATTTACCATCCACCTGTATAAAATCTTAATTTTAAAAAGTGAAAAAATAATTCATTTACAACACTCATCATGATACAAACCCTCTGAATTATTACATGTCACAAAACATAAAGTATAATATAAACCTTAACATGGGGGGATAACTCTATAATCATAACCCCTATGTCCCATTACAAATTATAGAGAATCATAAATCACAAAAAATTATTGTTTCTAATCAAGATTACCTTATGATAATTCTTTATTCATATGCGGGGTGATACACTAAATTCGATATTGATATATTGATTTCATTGAATCTTGGTGATACCACTCTGAAGCATGGGTAATTTTTCACAACCCCCCACCCCCAAAGATGCCCCTCATGGACTAGCAATGAAGAAATGGAGATAATGACCCCCTGATTCATGCCTCTATTAGGCCCTAGGTTGGCGACAAGCACCAATGGGTATACAAATCTCACAAAATGCAATGGATTGCCCCTTTTGGAAAAATATTATAAGATATGATGGGTCATCCAAAAAATAACTCAATGGAATATATAAACACACACAAAAATCCAACATACATGTTTTAAAATATAACTATTACATGTGCAAAATTTTCTAAGTAAATAAAAAAATAAAACTACAAATAAACAAACAATTATCCCACGCATGACCTAGTAAGGTCCATCACGATCTATGAAATACTCTTCCAAATTTTAAAATAGTTTTATATTCTTAGGGAAATAATACACGTATACTCAGTAGGAAAACTAAAGTCTCCCATGTACATGTAAAAGAAGAAAACTAATTCCCCAAGGAGAAAACAACAGAACCAAAAAACACCACCTAGGTATACTAACAATCCCAACCTTACCAATTCACACCCCCCAAATAATGTAAATCAAGTAAAGTAATATAATGCACATCAATTATAGGGTGACCCACACCACATACCACTAGTTATCCACTCTTTCCTAACAAAAAATGACCATGTGATCCTACCCCTTATAAATGTACCATGTCACAACCTACCCACACTCACCTAGGCAACCAACCACATCAAATCCTGTCTATAGACACTTGGGCCACAAACCAAATCACATCTTGCATGTAAACACCTAGGACACCAACCATATCACAACCCACCTATAGACACCTAGGATAAAAACCACATCACATCACTCTCATAGACACTTGGGCAACATACCACTTCTCATCCTGCCCATAGAATCCTAGGCCACAAACCACACATTATCCCGAAGAAACATGGGATAGAACAACACATATCATCCCAAAATCATCTGGGAAAGTACAAAGTTCCCGCACACACTTGGGCCATACGAACTACAACCTGACCAAAGAATCTCGAGCTATTACCTCTTAGAAATTAGAGTATGTAAGAGAAGATGTCCATCCATCTATCCTCCCACCATGATGTTTGGTAAAGACACCCTCCCCCGTGAAGATGGGTGTGTTCAACACATAGTTACCCACTAGGGTGGGGTGTATATATAAATCACAATGAAAATAAAATTATATATATATATGATAATAATCACTCATGCCCAACCTATGGGACCTCAATTAAAAAAACAACTCATAACACTACCAAATTTTTGACTACCTATAAATTCACAAAAACATATAACAAGGCACAAAACCCATTCAAATTACCAAAAAAAGTTAATTATCCATTTCCATCCTATTAGCCAAACCAACCCAATCCATTCTAGGATTTATTAATCAAATGTATATTTCATCGCATCACAATCCGATAAACTAAGAAACACTGAAATGGTTAAAAAATTATGATTAACAAAATCACATTCAACATATTCATGGTTAATAAAATCATGAACCAATATAACTAACCCCCAAATCACAACCCCAACCTATAACACCTTACCTCATAAACAGTTTTGGATCTCCACTGCACAACACTTCTCATCCATTCCTAAAACAATTAGTCTCTCATCCTGAGATACCATTACACCACCAATGCCATCCCAAAGCACACAAACATGATCACAACCTTACTATATCCTAATCCATAGAAAACACACATGTATCATCACCCCTTGTAGCAAGGAAAAAAATACAGTTTTAACAAGGCAACCCTTATATATTTCCACTTTTTTCATTTAGGGGTTATCACAAAATTGTATGATCCTGGGGAATCCATTAACTAATTGGAGATAAATTATTTACCAATTTCCTTATGTAATAATTCAACATGATTCAAACAATATGAAAGCCATTTAGTAAAAAAATAGGGTCCCCCAATGCCCATTATTTTCAGCGGGGCATCAAGACTGTAAAATTAACAATATGACAATAATAATATAAATACTGGAAGGGAATGTAAAAAAATTACTCTAACCCTGTCAACATTTTTTAACCAGTTCTTATATTTTATTTATCTAAAACATCCAAATTCCATAGGTAAACAAAAGGAAAAACACATAAAAGTTATAGCATCATGGTATTAAATGATGTGTATAAGCCTTTCATACTGTGTAATACCACATGGTCAACATCCTCCAAAAAAACTACCGCCTTTCAATTTATTTTATTTTTTAGACCCCAAAACATTTCACACTATGAACTATCCTGGACAAGTCATGAAACAAAACTTTAAGTTGTGTAATATATTTTACATGATGTTTAATGCCCCTTTATCCATTTCTTTGAAACCGAACATCTTTGAACTTCTCTGATCCTCCTTCGAACATCACCAACAACCAAAAAATTTCAAATTATTTGACTGGGGGGAGACTATTACATCAGATACCACTCAAAATATTCTCACCCTCTAGAATCCAAAACCCATCTAGAAAAAAAAGTTGTCTAAAAAAACACTACGTGAGATACCTATCAAGGATATCATCAATCCTCTAGCACTACCACACTGAACCTAACCACCATGAAACTATCTCACCCTCTATATAGTCGAAACCAACAACCGCTACAATTAACAAAATTCACTTTCCCAAAAAAACAAATAAAGTAATTATTTCTTTCATGCCAAGATACAATCCAATTTAGGCAGCACTGACTCATCCCCATAGGTTTAATCACATCATTATTAATGTATCTCAATTAGGAATTTGTCCCTCCATTTTTTATGTCTGCAATATATCACATACCACACCACACACATTTCAAACCAATGGAAAAATAGGTCAATCCATAAAACAAACATCAAACATTACATTCGAAAACAAAAAAACAAGACCAAACATAGGAATACTAAGCTTACATAGAACACATCTACATTTCTAGATTCTATGTTCTCTCCCCTTGAATAAAATGCATGCACAACACATGAACCAATAGAATAGTCCACCCATGCAGCACCTTATCTTGATGATCCTGAATATCTATTGGTCGATGCATGAATGTCTTGTGATCCTCGATATCCATATCTCTCCATTAATGAACATGGTAGTCGTCTTTTATATACTAATGAAGTTGAGATATGCAGAAGCTTTCAAATATTCTCTCTAACAATAGTGGCGATTCCAACTAGTGTTCCACCTCTCCAACTCTCCCCAACAACAAAAAGGGTCTAAAAACAAGAAATAAATTTTAGTCCCTCTGCCAACCCTCCATTTCCACAAAGAGGGTAAACATTCAAGAACATGTGTACTACAACTTCAAACTCTAGGGGCCTCCTCCTACAATCCCCATAAGACTACAGCTGTTCCTGGGATACTTTCATCTACTCACAAACAAGTTGAATGTTCTCTATTGTGCTCTACACTACCTCAAGACCAAGAACAGCTATCTCCCTAGAATTTGTCTAGTGAAATAGTTAATGAAATGTTCTTTATTAAAAATATTCAAATGGAGACATGCCAATGGAAGAGTGATAGATATTATTATAAGAATACTCTACCAAGGGGAGGCATCATACCCATGATCCTCCAAAGTACAAGATGCATACTTGAAACATATCCTAAAATGTTTAGATAGTCTGATATATCTACCATCTTTCTGGGGGTGTAAATAAGTTTTGAGGCATAACTAGGTTCCAAAAGAATGATGAAATCCCATCTAGACTCATGAGGTAAATCTTGTGTCCTGATCCGAGACAATAGATCTAGAAATACCATGTATCCACACAACCTCATCCACATACCTTTTTTCTAATACATCCACTACTCCCGACTAATTTACCACAAAGAAGTGTGAATTTTTTTTCATCCAATCCATTAATACCCATATAGCATCACAACATCCATGATATTTGGTTGGCCCTATGATGAAATCCATTGATATGAAATCCCACTTCTACTCGGTAATATTCATTTACTAGAATAAATCACCGGGAGCATGGTTCTTGACCATTACATAGTGGCAGACGAAGCTTCATTCCACAGACTACGATACTTCCCACTATATCCCTAGAAACCAAAACCAAATCCTCAAACCATGGTACATATTAGTAAAGTCCTAGATGTACTGCTAAAGGTGAGTTGTTAAACTTGTGAATGAATCTTCACACATCACCACTAGATCAACCAAATTCCCATGGAAAACATTCAATTATGACCATTCTCTAACCATCCCTCTATAGAATCGCCATGGCCAACACGATCATGCAACACATCTTCCTCTATGTCCAACCTCTAAGACTATTCAACAGACAACATCAAATATGACTACACTATTATCTAAAACAGATAGCCACTACCACTCTCCACTCCTGTATCCAAGTGAAAAGCTTGCAACTCCTCTATCACACTCCAAGAATTCATAGATTAATGAATATCCACCTAAAATAATTTACTAATTAAATCATCGTTCATGAATCTCACCTTTCCTATAGTGTAGGAGATCTAAAAATTGTATTCCTGAAGAATCTAAATCCACCTCCACTGTCGCATGTTTGGATCTTTCTAGGAAATGATGTAACTCAAACTATTTTTATATGTGATGACACAAAAGAGATCCCCAATTAGGTAGTTCCCCCAAAACTTTATTGAAAACATGAATAGTGATATCTATAGATCATGGTTGGAATAGTTATGATCATGGGAATGTAACTTCATGGACCCATAAAAAAACACTACTTGTTACTGCATTAAGATGCATTGCAATCCCAGATGGGAAATGTCATTGAACACCTCAAACAACACCCCTTCCTTAGGAAACTGGAGCACTATAGCACAGGCCAACATCCCCTCCAGGTAAACAAACTTGCATGGTACTAATCACTCCACACAAAAGATTTGTTTTTTCTAGTCAATGTTGTCAAAAGGGGTTCGACTCAAGAGGCATCAGGTACAATCCTTCGATAATAGCCAACGAGACAAATGGAATTAAGAACCTCTTTTTCATTCATGGGCTCTTACCAAGAAAAAAACATCAACCTTAAATGGGTCTACTGGAACACCCTACTAGGAAACCACATGATTAAGGAAACACACCTCCCATTTCTAGATCATACACATTGACAACATTCCCTAGAGATGGTGGGGTCAAAGAACTTGCAAGATTGTTATATGATTCTCAGCATGCTTCTTCTATCACTTCGAGTATATTAAGAAATAATTTATGAGAATGATGATGTATTAATCCTACAACTCCCATAACACTAAGTTTATAAGTCCCATGAACATCACTGGTGTGTTAATAAAACGTAATGACTTGACTAAAAACCTGAAGTTCCCATACCTACACCTAAAGGTTGTCTTCATGAGATTACCTGTAATGGCCCAAACATTCATTAGTGTAAATACATCATGATATAATTAAATGTCTCTTTATTATTTGGTTTTATGTTTCAGGATTTTAAAATACTATTATGAATTTTGACTGTTGATAATATAGTCGTTGAACAGTGATCACATGATTAGCATAAATATAGGGATTTAAAAAAATCCAATTTACTCAGACAAAGGAAGCGAAGGTCCTCATCCAGTAGATGTGCCTCATACAAAGCCCATTTGTCAGAGCTTGGAAAGGAGGTTACGTCTTTGGGATTCACTCTTGACCAAGCCCAATCTGATCTTGAATATTTAAAGCTCGAGCAGGATCGCCTACGAGAGAAGTAGAAATTGATAGAGATTACCACCCGAGCAACGTTATCTGAGCCACCCCAAGAGTATGTCACCATCACACACCTTACTCTTTGGTCTTATGCGGGTGTTATAAGGGGTTACGTAAAAAGACCATAGCACTATGGTTATGAACATTATTTTTGTATATAATAATAAATATACTTTCATTTTTTTATTGTTACCTTGTAAATAGTTTCTAAACCACAAATTGTATTTTTAGTTAATGTTCAACTAAGGAATATATTTTGATGAATTAATGGATTTTGGAATTAAATAATATTTTAATAAAATATTATTATTGTTATTAAATTAATTTTTATTAAATATAAATGATCGTATAATTTTATAAATGCAGTTGTTATTTTTATTAAGGTTTGAAAGCCATTTTTGTTAAAACACATAAATTTTCGATAAATGTAGGTTTCATTTTGAAAGTGAAAATTAATATATTTAGAAATTTATTTATATAAAATGAATATTATTTCTAGAATCAAAATTTCCAAATTATCCAATGGTGAATTTTTAATAATTTTCTGAGACAGTCAAATTTTTGGGTAAAAATTAAATTCCGTTTAAATATATAAAGTGTTTTATGAAATCATAATGACCAAATACTGATTTAATAAAATACTATAAACTTTTTGTTCGGCCAATATAGGTTTTACCACTAAAATAATTTGATTTTGGTTTTGTTTGATTTATTTTACAAAGCTTTATTGGACCCTTCAAGGCTTATTAAAATTTTTGTCTTTTTAAATTGTTTTCCTTCGGAGGGTGACTCACCTCCACAAAATCAAACCCATTATTTTAAGAAGTTTGGACATTGGCCTTATAAAATATTTTTTTCCACTTCCCCGTTCCAAAAACCATGGGCTGGTTTGTGTTTTGGATTAGTTTAATGTGAGCTGTCTCAAACCTAAATAATAAAGAATTCCCTCACCTTTCCAATATAAAACCACACAAGATCCCACTTCCTCCTCACTAAAATACTTTGGAGTTCATTCAAAATATTCCATACTCTCTCTAGAATCCTCCCATGGTTCCTCAATCCCTCAAGAAGCCTCTCTCAAGCCTTTGGAAGCACACTTGCAAGTAAGGGTTTTTCTTCCTTTCTCATTTTTGTCCAATGTTATTTAAATTGTTATGCCCTTTTTATTTCAATTACAAATGTTGGGGTATAGTTTTCCACCCCACCCCCCCATACTTCCCTATTTATGTTTGAATGATGGGATACCCCTTTCACTCTCATTAAATTCCTCCCATGTACACCTGTTACTATGTTGAAATTCTGAAAGGAATTTCTCTCTCCTCATTTACATTCAAGAAATTATTTTGTATCATGAATCTAAATTCCATTACATTTGTTAAGAAATGTATCTATATTACCCCCTTATTTTCCATGTCATGTAAATATTATTAGACACCCTTTTCTCACTCATCAACCATTTTTATGAGTTCTTATGTCGCGCTGTTATGCTGTCGAAATTGCACCGTGCTTTTCCAAGACAAAGTCATTATATAGTGAATACCATGCCCATTTTTCTATCAAGGGTATTCACCTTTATACATATTTAATTATTGTTTTAATATTATCATGTATGTATTAAATGGTATTTTATCGTGGAATAAATTATTATGTTGAATGATTCAATGTCTTATGATCCATGTGGCACACTTATGCATGAAATGAAATGTTTAAGAAGGGTGTGCCCTGATAGCGCTCCAATGCATTGGGTAAAGTATTATATCATGATATGTTATGTGAAATGGGTGTTTACTCATTCTAATCCATGTTAAATGAGGGTTTACTCATGCTTCATGTGCAATGAGGGTTTACTCATGCTCTATGTGCAATGAACCTTGGCTCATGCTAATTCCATGTTAAGTGTTGTTGCCACATTTTCAAGTTATGATTATCATGCTTTATCATTCCTGTAAGTTTATCATTCTCTTATTCTCTATTTATATGCCTATTTTCTAAGATGTATTTTATTCCTCATGTTATTCCATGATTAATACCTTACTGGGATTTATAGATCACCATTTTCTTATGAATGTCCTCAGGTTATCCCATGCAATGCTAAGTACGAGGGAATGTAGTGGTCATGTAAAGGAAGTTTTCAATAAAGATGTTGTATTTCATGTTTTAACTTGTTATGTAATGACCCTAAGCCCCAAAAAAACTAGACCTCTCGATCTTCTATGTTTTATCAAGTGAATTTTATGTAATAAATTATGTTTAATTGTGTAATAAAAGATCAGGGTTGTCATAGTTGGTATCAGAGGTAGGTTTAGTTATTTTTGGGATTTGGATTAAATAACCATAGTAAAGCCTTAGAGACAATACTATGTATAATAAAAACATCCCTAAGTTTTGGTGAGTATTGAGTAAGTGGTTTATCAAGAAAATAAATCCCTGTCTGGATACGAGCAGGTAGAGGTGGCTCTGGCACAGATGTATCCTTGGGGTAAAACCTGAAAACCGCGCTTTGAGCTAGACTCTAATGGGAACTGGTGCATGAAAATGGGCCTTGATGTAATATTGGTAATGACACTCTCATGGGATATTCTTTGGTAAATTTACAAGCTTAGTATGAACCATTATTAAGGGATAAAATAAAATTCCCTATGAATATATGTTAGAAAGTAGATCATGGATAACATAGACTAAAGCCAGAAGAAACATATGTTAAGGAAATAAAAGTTATTTATAAGTCATCAGTTTTATCCATGTATTACCCTTTATGTGTTACCCCTAACTTTCCTTTTCTTCCATCCAATGGTCGGTAATAGGAGGACTCAGTCTAACAACTGATGTGAAGATCAATATGATGATTGTACTAATGAGATGCCCAATCCAATGGGAGAGGGAATCGTGAACTTTGTCACACTTCTCTCTCAGTTAATTCAAGATTTGAATAGAAACATGGGTCAATAGGAATGTTCAACCCCCCCCCCCCCAAAGAAAGAACAAGTCACTCTCAAGAGCTTCATGAGACAAAGGCCTCATAATTTTAATGGATAATCTAATATCTAAATCGCTGAACAATGGATCAACTCCATTGAAAAGATCTTATCCATCCTTCAATGTTCTGAACAAGAGAAGGTTTTCCTGGCTGATTATCTTATGGAGGGTGAAGCGGATCAATAGTTTACATTGATAAAAAATACGAAGCCTAAGGAGGAGATCAAGGTGTTGGAATGGAAGGATTTTTGGAAGATGTTTTTCGATAAATATTTTCCATGCACACTCTGGCTTAAGATGGAAAGAGACTTCCTTGCCCTCAAGCAAAAAGATGATGAATCTGTGGGAGAATATGAGGAAAAATTCACAAGGCTTGCACGATATGCTTCGATATTTGTCATTACCTTCGAATACAAGGTTGAGCACTTATTGGGTGGGCTGAAACATAGCATGCGGAAAGAACTGGTGATCCGTGACTTTGATAGCTATGAGGAAATTGTCTTATGTGCCCTCAAAGTTAAAATGGAGATCAGATAATCTCAGGGTTATCTTGGGGATAAGAGGTATAAGGTGGAATTAAATTTTGTTAGTCCGATGGATATTTCCAATGGTGCTAAGAAGATCCAGCACCCCACCTTCCAAAGGTGCAGAAAGAAGCAACCTAGAAATTTCCTGAAGGGGACAAGGAAATGCTTTAGGTGTAGAAGAGAAGGGCACCAGGCTATTAACTGTCGACTAGAAAGACCTGCAGTTGCGATAGATAAGAGGAACACTCTATTCGAACCTCAACGTGTGGTTTATTGCTACAACTACAAATAACCAAGGAATATTGCAAATTCGTGCCCTAAGCCAAAGGTTTTCAGAGGCAACCAACAACCTCCAAGGTAGCAAGGGAGAGCTTTTTCCATCACTACTACTGAAGTGAACCCCGAAAATTAAGTAGTGATAGGTACACTAGTTATTCATTCAAGAATAGTTAGCACACTTTTTTATTCGGGTTCTACACATTCTTTTATATCTCGAAAATTTAGTAGAACAATCCCAGAACCACCACAAATCATGGAAGTGAAACTGTCGGTGAGTACGACAAATGGAGAAATCATTGAATCCTATGAATATAACTCCTCCCCTACCATAATATGTGGATTGAACTTCCTGGTTAGCCTCTCTATACTCCCTCTATTAGAATTTGATGCAATTCTTGGCATGGATTGGCTTTCCTTATATAGAGCCAACATAAATTGTCATGGGAGGGAAATCACTCTCCATGTGGAGAATCAACCCCCAATTCTATACAAGTGAAGGGAGGAAGATGAATCTTCTTTAGCTCCATCATCTCAAGCATGGATATTACTTCCCTATGATCACACATATCTGGCTCAGATGATTGAGTCTAATGAGGCAAACATCCTAGAAGACATGCCTATTGTGATGGAATTCATTGACGTGTTTCCCGAGGAATTACCTAGTCTTCCTCCTAGAAGATATGTTGAATTATCAATTGATCTTATACCTGGGGAGTTGAAAATATCCAAGACTCCATATAGAATGGATGTTGTGGAGCTCGAGGAGCTAAAGAAACAACTACAGTAGAATCTAGATAAATGGTTTATACGCCCATATATATAATAAGTAGGATGCTCTGAGAACCACAAAGAAAACACAAAACTATAATTAAACTCAAATTCATCAAGTATAGAGTATAATAGAGAGTTTTAAAATATAATATAACCTAAATATTCTACATAACTTGAATTATCAAATCATATAGGGCACTCTATCGAAGGTTTTGGGTGCAATGAATGTTGGTCGGCCCCATGCCCAAAGATGTTTTTTTGTTCAATCCCATGAATAAAACATAACAACATGATAAAGAATGAAATTTCATATTGTAATATTCAAATAATCAAAATGAAATAATCCTAGAACCAGTGAGGGTATATTTTAAGATAAATTTATAATGAATTTATTAAGAAGAAAAAACCACATTCTTGGGTTCTTTATTCAATGTATGTGTTCATAACTTGAACCTATGTTTAGTTTTACTGTCATATAATCAAGAGGATCAAAAGTAGAATACTTCTAGTGGTGATCCACATATTATAGTTTGATCTTGAATCTTCACTGTTGTTACTCTAGATAAGCTTATTGTGATATTGATCATCTTATTTTTCTTTCCTCTGATCTCAACACAGTCCTTCAAGGTTGAAGGATTGATTCTAGTTTTCTCTCCCTTAAGAAGGAGGATTAAGGTAGAATATATTCTCCTAATCTTGAGAGAAGACCCTATAAAAGTTCTTTGAGGAGAGAATAATATGTAAAGTAGAAATTTTATGTGCAATAAATGATTTTCCCATAGCCAAAAAATAATAAGATTGGGTATTTATAAGGATAGGGTTAAAGACTTGGTAATTTCACAAAGACCCTTATCCAATATATAAATCATTATTGAACCCCATGTTTAATAATAATAATAATTTTCTTATTATTATTATTATTATTATTGGTTTTAATATTATTATTATTATTATTATTATTACTATTATTGATGCATGCTTTCCTTATGGATAATATAAATGTCAATAAATGGATTAATATTAATTTAAATTATATTTAGTATGTAATTCATATTGTTTTACTCCATACTCACTCATCTAACTTTCTTTATATTTACCAAACCCTAAATAATAAATATTATACATTTTATAAATAATAAATATTATATAATATTCATGGTCTTGAGAATAAATATTGGTTTAATATTTAACTCACATAAAATTGTGAATATCAGATCAATGAATCTCAAATAAATATTAATACTCACTCTAAAGAATAATATTTTTTATAATAAATAGATTATAATATTATTTAATTGAAATCAATGGAAACACTAAGTGTGTGACCCTCTATTCTACTTACTTAGTGGCATTAGGATGTTTTTTCTAATGTCCAATATGAGCATCTAGAAACACATAAAGATATCCATAGAGGAAGTGGTTAATGTCACAATTATGAAAACCACATATGAATGCTCAATGTGTAATATAATCCCTCTACATCATTATCTCATCAGGTAGGTTGCATACTTGTTTCATTAACCCATATACATCATATTCCTTTCTTTGACTTCCTGGAATGAACTATTTTATACACCATGGATATTGAATTTAGTTAGGAAGTTGATTTTCAATCAAAGTGATGAGATAAAAACTTCGATAAATATGGAAGGGATAAATCCTTCCTCAAATTATTCACTAATATTGTATACTTTTTTCTGCACCCAACATACCCAAATTCATCATGAACATATATAATCATGATTTATATAAATAAAATTAAGAACATGAATCATATTATATATTCAAAATAGTTTTTAAGTCTAAATATAAATACATACATTCATGTATATGAATATCCAATGACACATAAACGTGTGAATTTTATAACAACACATAATAAACACATCTTTATTTTATATCCTGCAATGGTCTGAAGGCCTTCTTTTTTTATTGATTTTGATAATCCACCTTTCAAGGGATGAGGTGGAACCCTTAAAAGGCCCGTAGGCATAATTATTACATGGCCCATAGGCCTTATAGGAATTCATTTCTCATAGGATTTAAAATTTACATACAACCCAGACAAACTACATGGAACTGCTCCTCCCTAGCATCTTCATCGTGAAATCAGTTGTCCACCTTCACATGGTTGTTCATATAGGATTTATCATGCATGCACAGGCTTGTCCCGATGGCAGGTGTCATACCCTCTCATTCTTGTAATCCATTTAGCTTCCACTATGGTGAATGCACCTTGCTCATCCTCCATATGTATCTTGTTCTTTATCGGTTGTCTAGTTTGGATCTACACTTAAGGTGGACCAAATGCCTTAAGGTGGCTCAAAGGTCTGGGTGGCCTGAAGTTCTTAAAGGACTCGGAGACTAAATCAGTGGACCGAAGGCCTAAACTGGGGAATAGCCCTGACTACTACAGTGCCAAATAGTACCTGTTATAGTTCCCGCTACAGTACTGTTGCAGTACTACTATTGTACTGCTTCAGTAACCTGGAAATTATTCCTCCACTTTGATTAGATCCTGGGTCACCTGGATGCACTTAAGAATTCCTCACCAACCGGTATGAGGCTCATGTGCTCTTTATTTTACATAATTTTAATGAGATAAACATTATATCTCATAATATAATCTTATAATGCCAATAATGAAAGGTTTCATGACTTTGAGGATGAGCTGCATAAGAAACTTATTCTACAACACTTGTGAACATTTCTCCATAATTGATCCACATAATACACACTTTTATAATTCTCATTGGCTATATTAATATTCATATCCTATGGTATGGAAATATAAAAAATGGATGATCTTAAATGCTATGTAGAGATAAAGTTATCATCAAGTCATTAAGGGTCGTATCATGGAATAAGAGAAATTGTGAGAAGGTAAAAATTTTATTATTAAAAGAACAAATAATCCATGATAGTTTTCCATGAGTCACAATATAGAAAATTTAAGAGAAAACATGTACTATAGAAAAAATAGTACATAACCATGAGATAATAAACATGATACATGCATCATAATTATAAGAACATAGCATGAAAATATAACATACCCTTGATACATATCATAACAATGATTATTTGTCACAAACATATGAATAATGTATCATAATATTATAAGAATATCCATAAAGGACCATCCTTTAGTTTGTGAACATATCTAATAAGGCTCACCCTTTCGTTTGTGAACATATCAAAGAAGGCTCACCCGTTAGTTTGTGAACATATCTAAGAAAGAACACCTTATAGTTTGGGAGTATATCCAAGAAGGATTTTCGTTTAGTTTATAATCATATCCAAGATGTATCATTATACATTATCTCATGATACATAAAATATTAACCAATTCATTCTAGGTTGATATAGGATGTAACATCCTGAAATTTTAAAATAAGGACATTTTATTTGATAACATGTATGACATGAAACACCAAACATAGAATGGAATATAACACCCAGTGACCATACGATATCTTTATTTTTTTTAAAAATCAATCACTTCAATATATTTCATTAAACATAATGATAATTTTATCCTGTGTTATATAAAAACTGAATTTATCTTAGGTTACATGCAATGCTCAATTTCTCTTTCTTTACACCCAAACACCGAGTTTAAATGTGATGTGAAATATTATTAAAATATTATTATTTAAGTTTTTAACCCTGAAATTAAATTAGATGGTATGAATATTAATAACTAAATTATGATCAAAATACCTATTTATTATTAATAAAATGATAATCACTTAAAAGAAAAATAAATGTTTTCTGAAAAACTATATTTTTTTAGAAGACGAATCAATAGAGCTTTGCGCACATAATTGAAAAAAAAACTGTTAGAAAATTAATATGAAAAAATAAACATTATTTTGAAATTTGGATACCAAAATTATCTTAGGTTAAATTTTTAGGATTTGTTTTAGAAGTTTAACTTTTTTATGAATAGTTAAAAATACTGAATTTTATTTGAAAAATGAATTTTCATTTAAATAATTTATAATGTTAAATTATAATTTGAATTTGTTTTAAATTAAAATTAGTGAAATTATATATCAATTAATTAAATTTATGTCATTGGAATCATTTTTAAATTTAATTTACATATAAAATCTTTATAAACTTTTAAACATTTTCACCTTAAAAGCCTACTTTCCCGTCATCTTTGTGGGGATTAATTTTAAATTAAAATTTTAAAATTATATAAATTTAATTTGTAAAAATTTATTAAATAATTTGAATCATAATAATTTATAATTTATAATAATATCAACTTAAGTTTTGACCAGAATAAATAGTGAATGTAGTACAAATTAATTATCACAATTAAGGTAAAAATTGATTTACTAAGGGTTAAACTTAAAAGATAAGGGTATAAATGACTTATAAATTGTAAAAGACAATATTTTATATACATATTTATACCATTACACCTAAAATTCTCAATAATGTAATATTTTGGACACATTTTCCATATTAAAAATGTGGGAGCACTCAATTATTTTCAAAAATACCAAGTGTGTCCTCTCCCCCATTTATAGAAGGTCACCCACTATCCTCTCTTATTAACACGTTAAAACATATTTGGTTTGGAAAATACAAACCTAGATCACTTAGAAAATTCCCTCACAATATACTATAATAATTATTTTGGGTATAAATCCAACCTAGAAATGATTTAATGAAAACCTATGGATGATACCCAAAGAAGAGGTAATTTTCTTCAACAAGAATCTATATATTACTTATTTCTACACCTCCTTCAATTTATATTAAACCATTTTCATATAAAAAAATATTATATTAAATATACTATGATGTTTTTATAATAATTTAATGACCTAAAACTTTCTCCAATTCTATTAAATGGGTTACAAAATCATCATCTGTGTGTACGGTAGACTGCCACCTCATTAACCGATGTCATTCATTTTTTCATTTACAACTATAAAGGTTGGGTATGATGATGGATATAAATTATATATATAATATTTATAACATTATTAAACCTCTATAGTCATTATATAATATATATCTTACTATATTCCATTCTGTAGGAGACACGATGACGTCTCTCGTGTGTATGGCGGACCACGTGAAGCGATGTGATTTGTCTTTCACTAACACTTTACATGGAATGTGATAAAGAATAATGTTAATGAATATATGTGATATAAATGAAATAATTGAGACATTAATTACATATTTATAATTATATAAAAATAATATAAATCATTATCTTTCTTTCTTTTTCACTCATTTAAAGATGATAACATTGTTCGTGTACGCATGTATTACTGCCTTCACAAAGAGATATGACTCTCTTTTCATCACCACACCACATAGATGATATATATTAGTATATAATATGGTATATATGAAATTATTATTAATTTTTAAAATAAAAATATTACTTACCATCTTTCCATAATGATCATTGAAAAATGAAAACGTTACTCATACGTATGTACGACCTACTATCTCCATGATCGTAACGTACTTAATTTTTTATAACCATAATTAATGATTGTTTTTAAAAATAAAATTTATATAAAATATGACAATTATGTCATGATTATTATTATAGGTATGATATAACTATATAATATGTGAAATAAACGGATCTTTTTTTACAAAAATCACTCGAGAAAGCAAGGCAATTAACACTTGAAAGATTGAAAATAATAAAATATTATTTATGAATGGATAAGAAGATGTTATTAAAGGATAATTAATGATATTTCAATTATTAATATGTTTCTAGAATAAATTAATAAAATATTTAAAAACACTATACAAAAGTTTAAAAACATTCAGCCAAAAGGAAGAATAAGGTAAGGGATTTCTTAACTCAATTTCAACAAATTGGGTTAAAATTATACTTCATTGATTATGTCATGCTAATATTATGTGTGTAATGATGTTTTATTATATTATTTTGAATTTCCACTTTTTATATGGATTTTCAGTTGATATACAAATTTTATTCATTGATTAATTCCCACAACAATGTTAAGATCATTTTAAGGGTTTATTTCATAATCTAATTATAATCAACATTGTTTATTCTTGAATATTAGTTAAAAGAAATTACTTGAAAATTTTATTTATAAAACCATTTTATTTTATTTTACTCTTGTTATTCATGATATTTTAAAGTAATATTACCATTCTTGAACTCTTTCAAACTTAAAATGTTTTAGAAAAATTATAAAATTCAACTTTATTTCTCTCTTCTGTTGATAATATGCTTTCTTCCAAAACCATGTGATCTAAAAATCTTTTCAAAAATGTATTAACTTTTCTAAAATGATTTATCAAAGACATTTTCAACCATTTTTAACCTTTAAAGAATGAAATGAATCTTATGTCATTTTAAAATCAATTCTCATTTGGCTTTTACTAAAAATGTATAAGGAATCTTCTTGTGGTTTTCTAAACAGGACACTTTCCTAACCTTTTTATAGTGAAAATTTAATGTTATTTTAACTTTTATGGAATGTATGGAATTACCCACATTCATTAATGTCATTTATTTGAAGATTACTTTGTAAGTTTATGAGGATATTTTTAAATAATTTTTTTTAGAATTGATTTTCAGAAAAAGGATTTTCAAAATTTGTAAAAAATGATATTTTTCTCAATAATTTTTTTAAATATATTTTTATGGTAATAATATTCATCAATGATAAAAACCATTTATTCTTACTCCAATGGGTATAAGTTGATACCATCCTCCTTCTTCCCCTTGAATGGTTTATGATTATTTTGATCAATTATAGTGTTAACATTAACTTCCTTGCTTCATTTTTTTATTCATTAATTTCCACTTTAATTATTTTCTATCCTATGATCATTGAAAATTAAATTTTCCTTAAATATATATATTATTTTTCATGTGTATGTTTATTACTTGGACTGTATATCATGTCAATATACGGTGATCTACATTGAATATTACTTATTTATATAGGGAAATATTGATATATTTGTATTATGTACTAGATATGGATATTTTATAAGTCACATTGTTTGTGAATTAAATAGATTATTCGATATAAAATTAATGATTTTGAAAGGTATGACATGGGTGGAGTCTGATTAGAGATATCCCCTCGATGCATCAGTAGTCTCATGGGATGAATTAGTTTGTTAACCTTATTTAAGTAGGTTTTCACCCAATATGTTTTAAATTGTCTGGTGAATGGTATTAAAAGTAAAGGTATCATGTACCTAGGAAATATAGAATCCAATAATTAATCATTTAATTCATTTATAATCTAGTATTTTTCACTATGAAATTATCTTTGGATAACTTTTCTTATTAGTTTACTGATTAAATGGAATGTGTTTTTAGTTATTTACCTTTCCATAATTATTATGAATTATCCAATTATGATAGTCATGTTATTGATTAAATGTTATGTGTTTTTAGTTATTTAATTTTCCATATTGATTATTATCCATGAGATTTCTGCATTGATATTATCTCTAAATTCACTTCCTTCTCGGTTTATTAACTATATGTCATTTTTGTTTCTCTATTACCTTTCTATATTTATTATTATTATTAATTAATGAATTATTACAATTTACTTAAACCATACTGGGAATTTTAGCTCAAATTATTTTGTTTCCTTTCCCCATGATTCCATGAAGTTTACTATGACTGGTATGCAAGGATGAACTAGATGAAATAATGTTATTCTAAAAACATAATGTTGTAATTTTTGTTTTCCAATGTAATAAAAGGCTTGTGTATGTATCTAGTTTAACAAGACTACTAAACTATTAGTTCCTTCAGGATGTGATTGCTTGTATCTTATACTAATGTAATAAAGCAGGTATTGTATCTGGACTACTGGAGATAGGGTCGCTATAGTTGGTATTAGAGGAAGTTTAGTATAAACCGTGAGAAATAGATTTAAGAAAAACATAGATTATAGAACATAACCCTATTATATAATTTGAGGATAAGTGTTAGGTATACTAGGCTAGATACTCGGAGAGGGGGTGAATCAGGGTATGACAGATTAAAATAACTACCCCTTTTGATCTTGTTTTGCTGTTAGACAAAACCCTCTTCTCTCTCCTTCCTGATGAAGAGTATGAATAAAACTTAAAGCTTGTACAGTACACAATGAATTTTTACTTGGTTCACCCTCACAAGGCTACATCCAAGGAGCATACACTGGCAGTGTGCCGATGTACCAATTCCACTATAAGCACACTGATGTTTACAAGTTCGATGTGGACTCACTGTCCCTCATGGTTTACAACCACTCACAATTTGAGAACTCACTGCTATCTCAACTGAAGTGAGCTCACTGCTTCTTCATAAGATCTGCTCACAGTTTATAGACCTTTAGGTCTCTTTATTATCACTAATTAATACATCCTCCACTGTATGTAGATGCTCTGTTGAAGTCCAAATTTCATCCATATATGAATACCACTTTACCACAGATGTTCTCAACAATTTATTACTTTCACGCAACCCTAGGGTGGCTTGTGTTCCCCTTTAACTAGTGCACAGCCTCTGCCTTCATTATGGAAAAACCAACTTGCACGCCACACTTGTGCGCCACACTAGCATGCCAAACTTGCACGCCACACAGCTTGCACGGAACACTTGCGCGGTACACTTGTGTGGTACACTTGTGCGCCCCACTTGCGCAGTACACTTTTGTGGTACACTTGCGTTCCCCACTTGCGCACACACTGAACTTGAACATCACTTCCACTTGGACGTTTAGAGCTCGTATTATCTCTAAGTGTTGAGCTTGTTAAAAAATGAGGAGATTAGATGTCTATTTATAAGCATTTTGAGGACTTGCGCACCACACATGCACGCCATACTTGCGCGCCACACTTGCGCACCACTTTAGGACTTGCGCGCCTCTTTCTTTCCTTTGTCATATTTTCATATGATGATCTTGAAATATGACTTGTGTTCCACACTTGCATGTCATACTTGCGCGTCAGACTTGCGCGTCACTTTAGGACTTGCGCGCCACACTTGCGTGCCACTTTTGGACTTGTGCGCCACACTTACACGCTACTTTTGGACTTGCGCGCCACTTTTCCTTTGCCAAATTTTTGAGGTTCTTAATTCGAAATTTTTTTGGCATACAACATTAGAAACCTCCTTAACATAAGATCACAACTCCTTTTTTCAAAAACACTTTTCCCCATTCTCCAGAAAACCCCCTTTGTCAACAGTTTGAGTCATTGAGACTCTCTTTGTCAACAAACACAACATGAAGTCCTGCATTGTCAACAAACACAATCATCTCAAAAATTATTCAGTGATACCTTGAGGGATTTTTTCCCAACATTATCCCCCTTTGGGTTTGTTGACAACTCTTCTAAAAAAAATTCCATTCATTGATACCTCAATAAGGCTTCATTCATCTTCAGCCACCATTCACCTCTTGCGATACAGATAGTGATCAAATATTTACTCAACACATACTATAATCTCACATGAGAAATTCTTGGCTTGAGAAACAAGAGTATCATGAAAATTTCATCTATGATTCACTTTGTTTCTGAAACCACTATTGATACCAACCTGATATCAAATGAAATTTTCATACCAACCTGATACCAACCACACTTCTTCTTGTATCCTGATCCTCAACTGTTTTGATATCTATTATTTGACCGATCACCTCTATCAAAGTCTGATTTAAAATGCTCCCCTTATCTAATTGATCTCCCCCTATCTCACTGGTCTACCTGTCATCTTCTCCCTGTATCTTTTACTAATACATTTTCTCCCTTAGCCGTAGTTTCTCCCCCTTGAGGAGTCATTGTATCTCCCATTTTTTCAATGAACCCAAAGGTCACCACTTTTTGGTATGAAACATTGGAAAGAACACATATTAGAGCATTGGAGAAAAACACGCAATATCTTGAGGATAGGGGGTTCCACATCCACACTCTTTTAAGTGCGGGGAGTCGATTGAACTCCCAGAGCCAGTCGATGCCTTTAAAATGCTTCATTGGGTAAGGCCTTTGTCAGAATGTCTACAAACTATATTTCTGTAGGCATATACTTCAACTTCACAATTCCTTGCTCAAACTTCTCCTTGATAAAATGATACTTTATCTCAATTTGAGTTTTCCTTGAGTGATGGATGGTATTTTTGAAAAGATTTATATCACTTGAGTTATCACACTGGATTCCAATCGGAGACTTCACTTCAACTCCCATATCTTCAAGCTGCTGCTTCATCTACAATAACTATGTCCATGCTTGAGTTGACACAATATACTTAGCCTCTTCGGTGCTTAGAGAAATGAAATATTGCTTCTTACTTAGCCAAGAAACACACAATCTACCAAGATAGAGTGCACCTCCTGACGTTGATTTTCTGTCTTCTGTTGATCCAGCCCAATCTGTATCTGTATATTCCAATAACTCTGGCTGAGATTTGTCATTATACATCAGACCTAAATCCACAGTGCCTTTGATATACCAAAGTATTATTTTTACTGTGAGCATGTGGATTTATTTTGGATTGCTTTGGTAACTTGCTTCTTGGCATGTAGTGAAAACAATATCAGGTCTTGTTACTGTTAGGTACAGTAAACTACAGATAATCTTCCTGTATTCAGTGATATTAACTTCCCTACCACTGTCATCTTTTGATAATTTCATCTGAGTAGCAACCGGAGTCTTCATCTCCATGGATTTATCCATTCCAAACATTCTAAGAACCTCCTTGGAATATTTGGATTGAAAAATTAGAGTGTCATTACTTCCTTATGTCACCTGTAAACCAAGGAAAAATGTAATCTCACCAATCATGGACATTTCGAACTCACTTTTCATGAATTCAAAAAACTTTTTGCACTGAACTTCATCTGATTCACCAAATATTATGTCATCGACATAAACCTACACCATCATACTTTGATTACTATTGTTTTTTAATTAGAGATTGTAATCAACTCCACCACGTTGAAAGCCAAACTTCTTCAAATATTGTTCCAGCCTTGAGTACCATACTCTTGGTGCTTATTTCAACCCATATAGTGAATTCTTCAATCGATAAATGTTATTCTCATCTTCATGAATGAGAAAACCATATGGTTGTTCAATGCACACCTCTTCTTCTAGAAACCCATACAGAAATGCAGATTTGACATCCATCTGGAACACTTTGAACTTTCTTTGCACTGCAATGGCTAAAAATAATCTGATTGTCTCTAGTCTCACAACTGGGGAAAATGTCTCATCAACATCTATTACTTCTATCTGAGAGTACCTCTATCACACTAGTCATGATTTGTTCTGAATCACTATGCTATATTCATTCATCTTGTTGTGATAGACCCATTTAGTCCCAATGAAATTCTTATCTACTGGCCTCAAAACAATCTCCCACATCTAATTCTTCTCAATCTGATCTAGCTCTTCATTCATTACCTGCATCTAGTTTCCATCATAAGCTACATCAGCAAAGTATTTTGGCTTAACCTCTCATAGTAAAGATGTTTTATGTAGTTATTTTATTCTTCTTGTTTGGAATGGAGCTGAATAATCACCAATGATATTTTTCCTGTCAATTACAGCTTGACTCCTTGGCTTTTTTGCAGATAAATATTTTACTTCCTCATTCCCATCATCAGTACCTTCTTCTGAATCAACATCATCCACTTCTTCTCCCCCTATGTTGATTTCTTCCTCATCACTCTCATCAATAAACTGTTCATTGTATTGTTGAATGATCTCCTCATTCTCTACTATAGTGATATCATTCCTCTCAATAACTTTTCCTAGCCTTTTGTTAAATCATTTATATGTCTTACTTTCCCCTGAGTAGTCAAATAATATCCCTTCATATCCTCATGACTCATATTTCCTATTTTTTTCCTTGTCAAGGATAAATCACTTACTTCCAAATATTTGAAAGTATTTCACCATTTGATTCTTTCCATACCACATATCGTATGAAGTCTTTCCTTCCTTCGGACACAACCAATCCTGGTTAGAAATGTTGACCGATGTCAAAACTGCTTCCTTCCAAAATTTCTCTGGTATGTCTTTTTCAATGAGCATTGTTCTAACCATGTTATTAATGATCTGATTTCTCCTTTCAACTACTCTGTTCTGTTGGGTAGTTCTTACTGAGGAAACTTGATTCATTATCCCATGTTTCTCGAGATAGCCTTCCACTTGACTGTTTTTGAATTTCATACCATTGTTAGTACGAAGCTTCAAAATTTTCTATCCAAGCATCATTTCACACTCCCTCCAGTACTGTTTTAAGCAGCTGAACACATCTGAATTATGGGTAATAACAAATACCCATTAAATTTTTCAATAGTCATCAATGAAAATAACATATTACCTCTTTTCGTCAATTGTTCTAGGTGTGATAGGACCACAAACATTAGCATGCACCAATTTGAGCACTCTTGTTGACTTCTTTTCCTTTGCCTTATACATCTTTCTGATAAGATTACCTTGTTGGAATACATCACACATGTAAGTACGATCATGTGATAGCTTAGGTAGGTCTCTTTCTACATCACACTTTACTAGATCTTCCAGGTATGGTTGGAAAAGATGACCAAGTCGTTTATGCCACAACATGTTTTCTTCCTCTCTATATAGAAAACACATATCTTCTTCTCCACCTAACAGGTAGAGATTTCCCTTTGTTCTTTTTCCTGGTAGAATTATTGCCCCATATCTTCCTTTGATGACACACAACTTCTTAGTAAACCTTATAGAATTTCCTGAGTCACATAGTTGACTGATGCCGAGAAAATTGTGATTGAGGCCTTCTACTACTAAGACATCAGCACGTCTCATCTCTTTGCCCTCAAACTTGGCCTTTCCTGTTCCAATAATATTCAGGCTTTCATCATTTCCAAAATTGAAAACTCTTTCTTTATCATATTTTACACCTGTAACAAGATCCTTATTACCTATCATGTGATATGTGAAACCACTATCAAGGATCCACACACAAGATTGATTTGATGGTTTAAGGGAAATTTCTACCACCACAGCTTTCTCATCCTTATTCTTTTTGGTCCATATTTTTTCCTTCACACTCGGCATGGATTGAGACTTCTGTTCTTTTTTAGAGTATGATGGACCAGCTTCATCTTGCAAAGCTGCAAGTCTATTTTGCATTTTTAACTCACCTGTTAGTTTATTGATCTACTACTTGTGAACATTTTGATTCTTCTTTGGAACATTCTTCTGTATGGTCGAACTGCAGTACCTAGCCATGCACCCAAATCCTCCGCACCAAAAATAGTGTCCTTTGAAATATGTTCTAGAGAACCATTATCTATTTGGATACCACATTTTTTCTTGTTCCCTTCGATATCTCTTGGATACGGAACACACATAATGTGAATGTCCCATCTTCCCACAACAATAACACCTGATATAAGGTGCATTCCTACATGTTACTTCTACACTATGAGTTTCCCCTTGGGATCTCTGAATATTCTGATTCTTCTTTATTCCCAAATAAACCTTCAATATCGAGATGGGTGCTTGCGGTCTGAATTCAATTTTCACAGACTTTTGTTTATGATCAAGCCCTGAATCAGCCTTAATGTCTGAGTTCAATTGTTGTTTCTTTCTTACTGAACAACTAGGATCCTCTTTTATCTTTTTAGTCTTTAGAATGACCCGCTTTCCTAATAATGTGTTGGGAATCAAAGGTCTTTTATGGTCTTTAACTTTTCTCCACAGACCAAAAACTTCCTCTTCAAGATCTTCGATACGCTTGACATGATCTTTCCTTATGTTTTCAAAGCCATTGATCTCCCTTTTTTGTTCTTAAATCTTGATTTTATACTCACTAACTGATTCTGAGTTCTCTGGTTTTGATGACTTGAGTATCTCAATTTCATCCATCAACTCAGACTTCTCTTCCTCTTGTTGTTGTATAGAGAGTTGGGCGTCATGAACAACTTTGTTAGATTTCTTTATTTTGTCTCTCCAAACATCTATCTCCTCAAGAGCATCCTCTAACTCAACTTTCATGTCTATTCTTCCTTTAACTTCTTCTTATTTATCACCTTCGGTTTCATTCTCCTCTTGATAACTACTGACCACTACCACCCTAGAATTTTCTCCATGGTCTTTTCAGTTCTATATCTCTTCAACCTCCTTAGCCTCAGACTCATCTGAACTATCGCATTCTTTTGAAAGGAGATTTTTCTTCTTAAAGAAATTTCTCTAGAACTATTTCTTGCCTTTCCCATAGTATGATGACTTATTCTTGGGAATTTCTACTTCGTTTAAATCATAATCTTCTTGGAACTTTTTGGGACACCTTGATGCAAGATGAACAACCTTTCCACATTGAAAATAGGTCAGTGGAAGTTTCCCTTTAAACTTTCCTTTTCCTCTTTGAATGTTTGAGGAGAGGAATGAAATAACCCCATATGTCTCTTCTTCTTCCTGAGAATCTTCAATGGTGAGCTTCTTCATGGCCTTTAATGCCACTTATTTAGATTTTCCCTTTTCCAAAGCCTCATTATCATCATTTTTCATTTCATATGCTACCAAGGTATTGTGCCAATTGTCCAATGTTAGCTCCTTTGGATATTTATCTTCTAGTACTGAAACCTTCAAATTGAACCGAGGTGGAAGTTTCCTAAAGATGCGCTTTAAGATCTTTATGTCTTCAATGACTTATCCCAGACTGTTCATATCTTCCACAACAACATTTACCCTGTCAAAGAATCCATCAACACACTCATTCGGGTTCATTATTACATCTTCATACTTGTTCCATAATACTTGAAACTTTGCTTCTCTAACCTTTTTATCTTTTTAATATATGTTCAAAAACTTTTCCCACATAGAATGTGATGTTTTGTATGACATCACCTTGGTATATATAGAATTGGATAGGGCTCCTCCCAAAGCATTGATTCCATTTGCGTCAGCATCAAATTCTATTTTCTCAACTTCTGATAATGCACCACTATTAATATCAGTTGTGATACCATGCATTGCTACTGTAAACACATCCATTACCAAAGATCGGAAGTAGTATTGCATTCGATTCTTCCATAGGAGGAAATTTTTCTCGTCGAACATCAGAATCCCTTTATTATTAGTGACCTCTATTTGAGGGAGAAACACTGATATAAAACCTTCCTTATGATACTAATTGTTAGGTCCACTAGACTAGATACTCTAAGAGGGGGTTGAATTAGGGTATGACAGATTAAAACAACTACCCCTTTTTATCTTGTTTTTCTATTAGACAAAACCATCTTCTCTCTCCTTCCTGATGTGGAGTATGAATAAAACTTGAAGCATGCACAGGACACAATAAATTTTTATTTAGTTCACCCTCACTGGGCTACATCCAAGGAGAAAACACCAACAGTGTGTCGATATACCAATTCCACTATAAGCGCACTGTTGTTTACAAGTTTGAAGTGGACTCACTATCCCTCCTGGTTTACAACCACTCACAATTTGAGAACTCACTGATCTCTCAACTAAAGTGATCTTACTTCTTCTTCAGAAGATCCACTCATAGTTTATAGACCTGTAGGTATCTTTATTATCACTAATTAATAAATCCTCCATTGTATGTAGATGCTCTGTTGAAGTCCAAATTTTATCCATAGATGAATACCTCTTTACCACAGATGTTCTAGGCAATTACTAACTTTCACACAACCCTAGGGTGACTTGTGTGCCCCTTTAACTAGTGTGTATCCTCTGCCTTCATTGTGGAAAAACTAAATTGTGCGCCACACTTGCGCACCACACTAGCGTGCCAAAATTGCACGCCACACAACTTACGCAGCACACTTGTGCGGTACACTTGCACGCCACACTTTCGCATTATAATTGAGTGGTAAACTTGTGTGCCCCACTTGTGCGGTACACTTGTGTGGTACACTTACACGATAAAATTGGACGGTACACTTTCACACCCCACTTGCGCGCACTCTGAATTTGCTTGTCACTTCCACTTGCGCATTCAGAGCTCGGGTTTTCTCTAAGTGTTGATCTTGTTAATAAATGAGGAGAGTAGCCGTCTATTTATAGGCATTTTGAGGACTTGTGTGCCACACTTGCGCTCCACACTTGCGCGCCACTTTAGGACTTGCGCGCCTCTTTCTTTCCTTTTTCATATTTTGATATGATGATCTTGAAATATGACTTCTACTCCACACTTGTGCGCCATACTTGCGCGTCATATTTGCGTTCCACTTTAGGACTTGCACGCCACACTTTCGTGCCACTTTTGGACTTGTGTGCCACACTTGTGTGCCACTTTTGGACTTGTGCGCCACTTTTCCTTTACCAAATTTTTGATGTCATGAATTCAAAAAATTCTTGGCGTACATCATTATAAACCTCCTTAACATAAGAGAACAACTCCTTTTTCCAAAAAAACTTTTCCCCATTCTCCAGTAAAACCCCCTGTGTCAACAGTTTGAGTCATTGAGACTCACTTTGTCATCAAAAACAACATGGAGTCCTGTATTGTCCACAAACACAATCATCTCAAAAATGATTCACAGATACCTTGAGGGATTTTTTCCCAACAATAAGTATAGAATAACATCCTAATGTTTTGGTAATGTATAGATTATGTGGTTTTTCCTAGAAATATATCTTTGTCTTGATATTATAAGTGTACATGGTTATAGAACAGATGTACCTAGGGGTAATAACTTTAAAAAGGGTGTATTGGGATTGACTTGATCATTACTTTATACATGAAAATAGGCCTTACTATGCACCTGGTTTGACACACTAGGGCGTATGCTTAGGATAATTCACATTTTCTTTACAAACCATTATGAATGATTTGAATAGATAATGAAAATAAATTCACTAGGTTAAACATAAGGTGTATTAGATTGAAAATAAGGTGTCATGATTTAAACACCCTTTAAATGATTTTATGATTTTCTCACTATGATTATTGTTTCTCACACTATAATTTTTGGATTCATTTAATGGATAGAACCCAAATAAATCATGATAACATTGAATATGAAGGATAGTGTGGGGACTATAAGAAACCAAATAGAATTATGATAAGAGTGAAATATATCATGATTATTTCTAATCATTTTTCCTAAAATATGATTAAAAACATATACCTTAACCAATTATTAAACTCGTAAAATAAGACAATGATGGAAGTTTCTAAGAACTAGAATGGTGGAGACCATGGGGGAAATAAGGATTGATTTCCATCATGTTAGTTACATGGAAAGTCATACTCAAGAAAGTGTCTTGAAGGATCGAGTACATGAATTATCTATGGAAAAGAATAACATAAAGCAAATAATTTTCAAGGAAAAATGAATAGTAAGATAGAAGTAAATAAATATCATTCTAAGGATCCATTTATATTTAATTGTCTTAAATATGGGGAGTCTGAGCATTATTGGAATCAATGACCTCATCTAAAGGTTAAGCCCCAGACTAATTAATCACGTATGTTGAAATAAAATGGATGGAGTATTTATGTATTGGGATTTAAGAATTAAATTATTGAAGTATTTTTCCAATGGTATTTTGGTTATAAGAATTATGAATTATCAAATGATTATGTAAAAATTTTAGAATCATATATGTCTTCATTAACTTAAGAGTTATAAACACCATAGTGTTTATGATTTTAAGATTGATCAAGTTCAAAATCTTAAACAATCCTTTAAAAAAATTGTGCTAGTAATGTTATAAGGCCATGGATATTTTGGAAGAAATTTATGGCAATAAAACCAATTGGTTTAGTGCATGTTTTAGTAGAAGAGTTATTTGAGGAATAATGCCTTTACATTTTATAGACATATGCTTAAATATATTGATAACCTTTAGGGTTAATATGATCATTAATGACATTGTAATAATAGTAAAATAATATTATTAGACCATATAAAAAATATATTGTGTTTAAAACCCTAGTAAAAAGGTTATTTAATGATAAATTTTATTTCAAGGATGTCCATCATTTTTTTGGAAAGTTATAAGAATTATATTAATATAGTTTATAAAAAGAAAAACTTTTATGTGTGGTGATAACCCATCATGACTAGAAAGGTCACGATACTTCAACCCATAACTGAAGGATTATAAGGGTTTCTCACATACCATTGTCCTACACGATGTCCTTGTTAATATATCATTAGTTAAATAATTTGAAAATTAAATAATAATAATGAACTTGTGGTGTTCCTTTTGAGGTTTAAAGATTAATTTATTATAACTTCTTCTAACCATATTGGTTTTGGAAATACAATCAATTGGTTGAGTATATGTTTTAGTAGAAGAGTTATTTGAGGAATAATTCCCATACATTTTATATACATATTCTTAGAGGTATTGAGAACCTTTTGGGTTAATATGATAATTAATGACATTGTAATAATAAAAAAATAATATTATTAGACCTTATAAAAAATAATTTCTGTTGAAAGCCTTATTAAAAATTTTATTTAATGTTAATTTGTTTTCAAGGATATCCATCATTTTATTGGAATGTTATATGAATTATATTAATATAGTTTAGAAAAAGTAAAACTTTTATGTTGGGTGAAAACCTATCAATTCTTGAAAGGCCACAGGACTTAAACCCATGACTAAAGGATAATAAGGTTTTTGGCGCATACCACTAGCCTATGTTGTGTCTTGGTTAATATGTAATTAGTTAAAAGATTTGAAAAATATAAATTAATGATGAACTGGTGATGTTTTTTTTAGATTTAGAGATTAATTAATTATAACTTTTGTTATCCATATTGGTTTTGGTAAATATTTAGAGATGAACAGAAATAATTTTCACTCTTTTGGATCTTACAATTCATTAAAAGTAAATTTTAGTGCTCCATTCATAAAAAATCATTTTTAGATATTTATTTCTTGGAGTAAAGGGATAAATTAGAAATTGGTAAAAGCATAACCAAAGGATGAAATTGTTTTTATGAAATAGAAACTTATCAAGTAAGTATATTTCATTATATTCTTAGATGGAAAAAGAATTCCTCGATATTAGGAAAAAGTATCTTCAAACAAAAATATTATCCCATTACATCCATATCTGATGAATTACATAATCTTTTAAATCATCATAGATTTAAGGTTTTGAGCACCTTGACTTTCCATTTATCATTAAACTTCTTGTGATCAATGAACACTATCACACTCTATAAATATTTAAACTTTTATTCCATGTCTATATCTTTACATTCCATTAATGTTCTCCTATGTAGAAACCTAGTTATATGTTATGACGTTTATAAATCCATCTCTTGATTATTAAGAGGATATTTTATTAAACTTTTTATGAATTGAATCTTAAAACAAAGGAATTTTAAAATATAAAACCCTGGATTAATGATATAATTTTTAAACTTTGTGGATGCAATTTATTTAACGTGGAGATAATGTAGCACCCCTAAATTTTAAAATAAGGACATTGTATTTGATAGCATGTATAACATGAAACACCAAGTGTAGAATGGAATATTACATCCCAAGACATTATGATATATTTATTTTTAAATAAATTCAACCTCTTAAATAGAATTAATTGCAAAAAATGATATGTTTATCTTACATTACACACAACACTAGGTTTAGCTAGTGTTACACATCAATCCAATGGCCCGAAGGCCTTCGTTTTTTATTGATTTTTGATAATACATCATTCAAGGGGTGAGGGGGAACCCTTAAAATGCCTGTAGGCATAAGTAATACATGTCCTTGTAGGCCTTAGAGGAATTCATTGCCCGTAGGCTTCAAACATTATATACAACCCAGACTAACTACTTGGAACTGCTCCTCCCAGTATCTTCATCGTGAAATCATCTCTCCACTTTCGCATGTTTTTTCGGCTAGGCTATCCCATGCATGCATAGGCTTTTCCCGATGGTAGGTTTCATGCCCTCTCATTCTTGTAATCTGTGTAGCTTCTACTGTGCTGAGAGCTCCTTGCTCATCCTCCTATAGAGCTTGTTCCTTGTAGGTTTTCTGGTTTTCATCTGCACTAAAGGTGGCCTGAAGGCCTTAAGGTGGACAAAAGGCCTAACTATCCCTAAGTATTTGGTGGCCCGAAGGCCTTAAAGGACTCGGAGACCAAATAGATGGCCCAAAGGCCCAAATGGGGGCAAATTCATGCCTTCTACAATGCTAAATAGTGCCTACTACAATACTGCACAGTTCCCACTACAATACCTGCTACAGTAGCTCTTTGATTATAGAATATAAAATTAGATTTTAACACTTTTATAAATTTAATTTTATAATGTAAACTTCATTTATTTAAATAATTATACCAAAATTATATTAGGATTTATTTTTCATATTTTTTTAAGAAGTTTAATTTTTTGATGAATAGTGAAAATTACATAATTTTAATTGAAAACAACAATTTCATTTAAATAATTTATAATGATAAATTATATTTTGAATTCGTTTTAAAGTAAAATTAGTTAAATTATATATCAATTATTCCAATTTATTTCATAGGAATCATTTTAATATTGAATTTAGAAATAAAAACATTGTAAACTTTTGAACATTTTCATTTTAAAAACTCACTTTCTCATCACATCTGCAGGATTGATTTTAAAATAAAATTTTCAAATTCTATAAATTAAATTAGAAAAAATTTATTTCATATTTGGAATCATAATATTTTATAATATCTAATAATATTAACTTATTTTTTTCCAGAATGAATAGTGAATACAATAAAAATTTATTATCGCAGTTGAGGTAAAAATTGACTTACAAATATTAAACTAGAAAGATAATAGTAGAAATTTCCTATAAACTTTTACAAAAACTATTGGATGGAAATATTTATACTATTTCACCTCAAAAGTTCTATAATTTATCATTTTGGATACTTTTTTGCAAGAAAAATGTGGAATCACTCAATTATTTTTAAAAATACCAAGTGTGTCATCTC
Source organism: Viscum album (assembly GCA_963277665.1). Classification (NCBI taxonomy): domain Eukaryota; kingdom Viridiplantae; phylum Streptophyta; class Magnoliopsida; order Santalales; family Viscaceae; genus Viscum; species Viscum album. Next base: position 1,210,607,275 of record OY728131.1, on the reverse strand, counting down.
CTCCACTCATAAAAGGTCACCCACCCTATGATAATCTTCACACCTTTACACCTATTTGGTTCAAACAATACCTAACCAAATAAATTAAAAATATCCATCCCCGAATCTTATAATCCTTAATTTTTTCAGAAATACAACCATCGACGACATTACTTCAAAACTAAGAAGGATATATGAAAAAGTGGTAATGTTATTCAAAAAGCATATTTATTTTAATCATTTCTCAATATGATTATATTTTTTGTAAAACATTATGATATAATAACCTTAGTATATTTTATATAATATAATTTATTTATAATAATTTAATAGCAAAAAACCATCTCCACTTCCATCAACTGGGTTACGAAATCATCATTCATGTGTACAGCGGACTACCAGATCTTTCATTACAAAACATGCTTGAGAAAACAAGGAACTTAACACCCGGAACAACGAATATTATAACGACCCATACTTTAAATACATTTTTATTACTTTATAATTGAAGCATACTTATTACAACATGTAACAAAACCATGATAAGACAGTATAGGTATAGTATCTTTAGAAACTGGGAAACATAAACAACTAGTTCATAAATCATCTACATTGTCTCCCTCTTATTTCATCATATCTAGAGTCCCTTAGAATATCCTACTTAATAGACTTATTACTGACCTAGGGAAAAGAAAACATACAAAATGGTGAGCTCAAATTCTTAGTAATCATAAACAAAGGAAATATCAATCATATCATATTCATAAGAACATAACATTTTGAAAATCCTAACCTACAAAAGAGATCATAATATCATGACATGGGATAAATCATAGTAGTGAAATGTAATCCCAATAATCCTAACATAAAACATTAAACTTTGTAGAATACACACATAATCATAGAAAATCATTTCATATTAGTCAATACTCATTTCCAAGACCATCATAGCAGAAAAATTCCATTACTGAACCGAGTTCACTCCTCATTCCAACCCTGTATCACTGAACCAGATTTTTTATCGTTTAATCCATGTCTATCTAATGAGATATAAATCTTTACCCAATACATTGGAGGGAGATATAGGTCCCACCCATTTCATAATGAAACCATTCTTATGTGTTCCACAAAATCATAAATCATACATCATAGCATAACCCATGTAATAAAAATGGGATTCTTAAACATCATTCCACCATAACATAATCCATATACGATAAAGGAATTCATAAAATTAATTCCATCATAACATAATCAAATCAATGTAATAATAGGTATAGAAATATAACCCTATATTATCTTAGATGGAAAATAATTTTTATAAAACACTTGAACTCCATTCTTGAGGAAAATATCCTTTTTACTTCAAAAACATTTTTCCTTTCTCAACATGTCATAGAATTTTAAACTAAAAGAAGTTAATTGAAAATAAACTTGAAAATTTGTAAAGGAAGAATCATGGAAATAATGTTCTATGAAATCATAAAAATCCATTCATGCCGTATAAGTTCAAAAAAACATTCTTCTCGTACTTTGGTTTGAAAAGTCAAAAAGTATCTCATACTGAAAAAGACAAAAGATTCCTTTCATATCTTTTACTAAAAATTAACCAATTGGTAAAATTAGATTTAAAAAATTATATGGGGATATAAATAATATTATATATTGATGAAACATGGATGTGGATGATAAATATTCCCCAGTAAATGTTGAAGTTTAAACAATCTCGGATAAAAATGAGATTTTGAGATTTTCCCTTACCTTAGGTCTGATATGATTTATACGTATCTGAACCTCCTGTATAATGATTTAAATAATGTCATTAACTTATTCCAAAATCATAATAATTTTTATGATATCATATATGGTCAAATTCTTATCTTCTTATTAGTGATATTTCATTGCTACTTGTTATTCGGGTGTTCATTGCTTTATGTTCTTATGCGTGTTTTGTCGAATAAATTCTTATTCCTATTTTTAGGTTATAGCTACATAATTTACAGAGTGGTAGTAGTATAATATATATCATATTTATTCATTAAATTCGTTTATATAATCATGTTTTAATTCAAATCATGTAGAACGAATCACATCGCATCATGGAGACGGTAAGCCGTACGTACGCACGATCGACGATATCGTTCCCATAATCATTGAATGGGGTTGGAGTGGATGAAAGAATATCTCAGAATTAGTATCATGTTATAATAATCATATATAGTTATTATTTACACCATTATACCCATCCAAGTAAGGTGGTGGTGGTAAAACAGATTACACCACGGCGTGGAGACGGTATTTCGTACATACACACGCGCGGTGATTTCATTTTCCATAGGATGGATAGAAGGTGAAATGGGGTTGTTTCATATTTATAATAACATATCAGTATATTATTGATACTTATGTCATTAATTTATTATGAAAAAAATAAATAAGAAGAAGTAGAAGAAGAAATAAATTTGAAAGGTTTGGTAAAGGATATTACCTCTTCTTCAACGAGCCTCTTGTAAACCTCCTCTTAGGGCACTAAAGTTGGTCTTTGAAGAATACCAGGACCTATAGTAAGTTTCTAGGGAAGTGGAGAAGAGAAATGGACAGGGTTTGTCCAAGATTTAAGGATCAAAATGTTGTTAAGAGGGGAGGGAAGAGGTTCCCTTTTATAAGGGAGGAGAGGGGTACCTTTGGAAACATAAGAAATATTAATTTATAATAAATTCAAAAACAACTTAAAAACCTCCAAAAAAATATCTCAATTCGAATATGAGATGTGATAAGGTTGTAATATGAACAAAAAAAAATTATACATGTTTTTAATTTATTTTAAACCTTATCAAATTGATTTATCCTTATTTAATCTATTTAATTTTATTTGTGGTAATAATATTACAAATTTTAAATTGTTATAAATAATTACTTATGTGTTGTTAATTTTCCATAATTGGATACTTTATGAAATTTTAGACCATATAAATTTCAATTTATAATTTTTAAATATTTTTTTGATTTGTAAACAATTTTATAATATGTTATTTTTATAAAATAATAATACTGTCAATTTTGACACAATTCATTTATTTGAATTTAAATAAAATCCACAAAGAGGATATATTCAAAGAAAAATATTTAATAGATTCATAACATGTCATATTCATATAAAAAATTCTTATATCACATTAAATAGTTAATATATTATTTATTTTAATATTTTTATAACCATTTATTTGATATTTTAATCAATAAAATAATTTTAACATCACTGTTGTGTCATCATTAATAATAATAATTTAATCCCTAAAAATTCTAAATAAATTCACATGATGTAGATAATTTTTTTATATTTCTATAGACTATTCATGTTCTAATTATTATGAATTTATCACTAAATTAAAATTATTACACTTATAAGATATAAGAGAGTGACATGTTTTCACTTTCTTTGGTTTTAATTATAATTATGTCATTTTCATGGTCAATAATCCATGAAATGAATCTATTCTAAACATTAGGTGATATGGGTTGACTTTTATTCATCCAATAGAATTTTGGGTGGTGTTAAGGTAATTTTATAATATTATTTTTACCCTTAAATACCTAATTTACCTTTAACTATGGTAAATAAAAATTACCGTAGTTACTATTCATAATGTCAAAAAAATAAAAGTAACCTATTAACATAATTTTTACCCACTGAATCCAAATATGGAATCCATTTTTCAAAATTAAAAACATAGAAGTTATAGTAATTAATATAAAATTAATCCCGTTGTTAAGAAAATGAGTTTTAAAAGTTAAAACATTGTCAAAGATTAAAATGTTTTTACCTATGAATTTGATGTAAAATTAATGTTAATGAAATAAATTATATTAAATGGTAAAAATATATTCTATTTATACTTTAAACCCATTAAATTTTATCATTTAAGCATATAAATTATCTTGATGAAAAAAGTTGTTTTTAAGAAAAATTTAGCGTATTTTTACTATTCATCAAAATATGAAAGTTATCAGAAAAGTGAAAAAAATTTATCCAATGTAAATTTTTATATCCTGATTCAAAAGAAGGAGTTTATTTTTTAAAATTGAACTTATAAACTTGTCAAAAATTATATTTAAAATGGGTGCGCCATGAAAAGGCAGTAAAACTGCATTTTTTAAAAAATACTTCTTTTATCCAAAAAATTGATTTTGTTTTAATATCTCGTTATAGAAAATGTGCAAGATGAATTATAATGTTATAAAATTAAAAATTCAGTTAATACTATTCATAACGGGTAGTTAATAATATTATAATAATATATCACTGTTTAGTGAAACTTGGTATTGCGTACAACGCAAGCTATCGAGGAAGGTTGCTCTTGCGTGTAACGCAAACCAAGCCAGTGTAGTGAAAGATTCATTTGGTGTTGCATATGACATAAGACAATAAAACAATATTTCTCATAAAATCTCAGGTTGTTACATTCTACCCCCCTTAAAATGAATTTCGCCCTTAAAATTCATCAATTTGTAAAAAACAGATGAGGATACCTCTCTCTCATCATATCTTTAAGTTCCCATGTGGCTTATTATAATTGGTGGTTCCTCCATAAAACATTAACCAAGCGATTGGTCTTGTTTCATAGAACTTTTTCACTATGATCCAGAATCTCTATCGGTTGTTCTTCATAAGAAAGATCTTTCTCCGGCGGTACAACTTCTGAGCTTAGTACATGTAAAGGATCAGGTATGTACTTTCTCAAGAAAGATACATGGAACACATCATGAACTTGAGAGAGATTTGGTGGAAGTTCCAATCGGTAAGCTACCTTCCCATAACGATCCAGTATTTTCAAAAGGACTGATATACCTAGGGATCAGCTTGCCCTTCTTTCTAAATCTCATTACTCTCTTCCAAAGAGATATTCATAAGAACACTTTATCACCCACTTCAAACTCTAGGTCTTTTCTTCGGTTGTCGGCATAACTTTTTTGTCAACTCTAAGCTTCTCTTATGTTTTGTTGAATAGATATGACCTTTTCTACCATCTCATCAACAAGATCATGTCCTAATAGATTTATTTCCCCAACTTCATCCCAGCAAGTTGGAGTTCTACATTTATTTGCATAAAGAGCTTCATAAGGAGCTATCTGAATACTGGAGTGAAAGCTATTATTATAAGAAAATTCTACCAAAGGTAGGTGTTGATCCCAACCACCATTGAAATCCATAGAGAAAGCTCTCAACATGTCTTCTAGAGTTTTAATTGTCCTCTCAGACTTACCATCTGTCTAAGGATGATAAGCAGTGCTGAAACTCAACTCTGTATCGAGTGTATGCTGAAGACTTTGCCAAAACTTTGAGGTAAACCTCGGATCCTGATCAGATATAATGGAAATTGGTACTCCATAAAATCTTACCACATCCTTTACATATATCCTAGAAATCCGATCAAGAGAGAAATCTTCTCTAATAGCATCGAAGTGCGCCAACTTCGTAAAACTATCAACTATAACCCAGAAAGCATTATTGCCTTTGGATGTTTTAGGAAGTCTAGTGACAAAGTCCATAGTGATGTTTTCCTATTTCCATTCTGGTATGGGTAATGGTTGTAACATCCCCTTAGACTTTTGTCTCTCAGCTTTAACTTGCTGACAAACCAAGCATCGAGAGACATATTCAGAAACATCTCTTTTCATGCCATCCCACCAAAAGTACTCTTTCAGGTCTCTATACATCTTTAGGCTTCCAGGGTGAATAGAGAATGAATAACTATGAGCCTCATCCAATATTTCCTTATTTAATTCTAGTAATGGAGGAACACAAACCCGATTCTGGAACCTTATTATTTCATCACAATCAATGTGGAATTCAGGAACATTTCTCACCATCTTTTGTAACTCTACATTTTCTTTCTGTGCCTCTTTAATATTCACATGTATAGATGGTTGAACATTCATTTGAGAAAGATAAGATTTTTCCCCTTCCATTACAATTCCAAGATCTATCCTTTGTAAATCCATAAATATTGGATCTTTTGTGATCCTCATCATGGATAAGCTAGCATGTTCTTTTCGACCTAATGTGTCTGCCACCTTGTTTGCATTCCCAGGGTGATAATGAATTGAGCAGTCGTAATACTTAATAAGATCCAACCATCTTATTTGGCACATATTCATCTCCTTTTGTGTGAAAATATACTTTAAACTTTTATGGTAAGTATAAATATCACACCTTTCACCATAAAGATAATGCTTCCAAATCTTTAATGCAAATATTACCACAGCTAACTCCAAATCATGAGTTGGGTAATATTTCTCATTGATTTTCAACTGTCGGGAGGCATAAGCTATCACCATATCATTTTTCATGAGAACACACCCCAATCCCTTCTTGTATGCATCACAGTAGATCACAAACCTTTCTCCACTATAAGGTAGTGTGAGCATAGGTGCACTGGATAACCTTATTTTTAACTCCTTGAAATTCGCTTCACACTCCTCTGTCCAAACAAACATAACTCCTTATCGAGTCAACCTTGTGATTGGATTAGATAATCCTGAAAAAAATTCACAAAATGTTGATAATATCCAGCCAAACCAAGAAAACTTCAGATCTCAGTTACTGTTTTTGGTCTTGACCATCTTTCAATAACCTCTATTTTTGTTGGATCCACATATATCCCATCTTTTTTGACACAAAAATGAAACTTTTTGATGCCAAAATTCACACTTGGTAAATGTGGAATAAAGATTCTCCTTTCTTAGGTTATTTAATAAAATTCTCAAGTGATCTTCATGTTCTTCCTTTCTCTTTTAATAGACAAGAATATCGTCTATAAAGACTACCACAAACTGATCAAGATAGTCTCTAAAGACTCTATTCATTAGATCCATGAAGATAGAAGAGGAATTAGTAAGACCAAATGGCATCACTATAAATTCATAGTGTCCATACATTGTACATAAAGACGTCTTTTGTATATCCTCCCTTTTGACCCTTAATTGATGATACCCTGAACGAAGATCAATTTTTGAAAAGTATTGAGCTCCGCGTAGTTGGTCAAATATGTCATCAATGCGTGGGAGAGGATATTTGTTCATGATAGTGATCTTGTTAAGTTCTTGATAATCAATACAGAGTCTCATTGATCCATATTTCTTCTTAAAAAATAGAATAGGTTCTCCCCAAGGTGATGTACTAGGGAATATGAATCCCTTATCAAGATTCTCTTGGAGTTGCTTTTCAATTCCAGCAACTCAATTGAGGTCATTCTATAAGGTGTCTTTGAAATGGGCATAGCACCCGGTATGAGTTCTATTGAAAACTCGACTTCACAATTTGGTGGAAGACCTATAAATTCCTCTGAAAAGACATCATCAAACTCTCGTATAATGGGCATATTCTTAATCATGATTTTCTCTCCAACCATTTGAGATAAATAACCTTACTTTATTGGAATCAAGACCCATAAGATGGAAGAAATTTCCAATGGAAGGTTATGTTCATCCTTGCATCGATAGATGGTCATAGATTGATCAGGAATATGAAATGTGACTTCGCTTCTTTGGAAATTGATATGAGCTCTATAAAAAGAAAGACAATCCATGCCAAGAATCACATCAAATTAAACTATAGGAAGGATCACAAGATTTGTAGAAATCACTTTCCCACAAACTTCAATCAGAGAAGAATTATAAACTTTTGATTAGACTATTGTGCCATTAGGAGTTGTCACAGCTAACTCAATAGCTATTCGCTGGGGTAGTACGTCAATACCCTTAGAAAATTCTTCAGAAATAAAAGAGTGGGTGGATCCAGAATCAAATAATACATTTTCTACTTTAGAGTGGATGGTAAGTGTACCTTTCACCACTTCGTTATCGTACTCCACATCGCCGATAGAAATTTCATGTGAATTTCCTTTTTCTTTGTCCTTCAGAGTTTGTTGACGTCGATCATCATCAACAACCCTTGGATTAGGTAATTTATTGGAATAATGCCCCATTTCCTTGAATTTTTAACATTGAAGTGTAGTAGGTTCATTCTGTGTAGCCTTTTCTTTGTTCACATCACTAGAAATATTTTTCCAATCACTATGGAATTCAATTGCCCGATGACCTTATTTTACACACTTAAAACATTTACTTGTCCCTTTAAGACAATTCCCTCCATGTTTCTTTCCACACTTTGAGCATAAGGGAAAACTCATCTTCTTTTCAGTGTGGTCTTTATATTTTCCTTTGAATTCCATTTTCCTCTTCTTATCAAAACCATATGACTGATGGGTTACTCCAATATTCATCTCAACCTTAATATCACATCAAACAATTTCCTCATAGATATTGAAGTCCCTTATAGCTAATTCCCTTTGGAGACTTGGTTTTAAGCCACTAAATAATCGATCGATCTTACTCTTAGGTTGGATAAGAATCCCAGAAGCGTACCTTGGAAGCCTTGTAAAATTTTCTTCGTAGGTACCAATAGATTCATCATTCTTTTGCTTCTTTTCAAGAAACACCTTCTCCATCCTAGTTTGAAGAATATGGGGGAAGTACTTATTGAAAAATAAGTTCTTGAACTCATCCCATTCTATGGACTCAATTTCATCCCTTTGCCTTGTATTCTTGACAAGATTCCACCATTGATCAGCTTCACCTTCCAAACGATATACTACTAAGATGAATTTATCATGTTCACAACATTGTAGAACTAAAAATATCTTTTCAGTGGTACTAATCCATTGTTTAGCCACTAATTGATTAGAATACCCGCTGAATAAAGGTGGACGTTGCCTCATGAAGGATTCAACAAAATGTTGCTCCTTCCTTTGCTCGTTTGGAAGTCCTGCATGATTCATAGCTTGAGAAATTTGTGTGAGCATGTCTATAAGATTTTTCATTCTAGTTCCCATTATGTTTGGTTGCTTATGGGGAAAATCATTACATTTCCCATCACATTCAGCATTAACATAGTTTTTTCAGGTTCCAGCCATTGACTAAAACCAAGAAGTATGGTGTGAGAAACACTAATCATAACAGAAAAACCACAAATTCAAGAATAAAATTTCACACTTTAGGTCTTATCATAGGTTATTCGTGGCCATTTCTAAAACAATAATATTTGTTCTAAGCTTAGACATATCCTTAGGGTTCTTACTAAGGCTTTCACATCCAAGTTTCCAAAGGTTGAATATACCTTTCCTATAATACCAAATATAACAACCCATACTTTACATACATTGTTATTACTTCAGAATGGAAGCATACTTATTACAACATATAAAAAACCATGATAAGACTGTATAGGTATAGAGTCTTTAGAAACTGGGAAACATAAACAACTGGTTCATAAATCATCTACATTGTCTCTCTCTTATTTCATCATATCTAGAGTCCCTTGGCGTATCCTACTTAATACCCTTATTCCAGACCTTGGGAAAACAAAACATATGAAAGGGTGGTCTCAAATTCTCAGTAAGGGTAAACAAAGTAAATATCAATCATATCATATTTATAAGAACATAACATTTTAAAAATCTTAACATGCAAAAGAGATCATAATATCATGACATGGGATAAATCATAGTAGTAAAATGTAATCCCAATAATCCTAACATAAAACATGAAACTTTTTGGAATACACACATAATCATAGAAAACCATTTCATATTTTTCAAGACTCATTTCCAAGACCATCATAGCGGACAAAGTCCATTACTGAACTGAGTTCACTCCTTGTTCCAGTCCTGTATCACTGAACCAAATTAACTTGTTGTTCTAGCCATGTATATCTCATGAGATATAAATCTTTACCCAATGCATTGGAGGGAGATATAGGTCCCACCCATCTGATAATTAAACCATTATTATGTGTTCCACAAAATCATAAATCATACATCATAGCATAACCCATGTAATAAAAATGGGATTCTTAAACATCATGCCATCATAACATAATCCATATACGATAAAGGACTTAATAAAAATAATTCCATCATAACATAATCAAATCAATGTGATAATAGGGATAGAAATAGAACCCTATATTATCTTATATGGAAAATAATTTTTATAAAACACTTGAACTCCATTCTTGAGGAAAATATCCTTTTTAATTCAAATTTTTTTTGCCTTTCTCAACATGTCATACAATTTTAAACTAAAAGAAGTTAATTTAAAATAAACTTTAAAACATGTAAAGGAATATTCATGGAAATAATTTTCTATGAAATCATAACAATCCATTCATGTCTTATAAGTTAAAAAAATATTCTTCTCATACTTTGGTCAGAAAAGTCAAAAAGTATCTCGTACTAAAAACTAAAAAAGATTCCTTTCATATCTTTTACTAAAAATCCACCAATTAGTAAAATTGAATTTAAAAAATTGTATTAGGATAGAAATACAATTAAATATTGAGGAAACATATATTTGTATGATAAATATTCCCTAGTAAATGCTGAAGTATAAACAATCTCGGATAAAAATGAGATTTTGATATTTTCCCTTACCTTAGGTCTGATATGCTTTGTATGTATCTGAACCTCCTGTATAATGATTTAAATAATGTCAATGACTTATTACATAATCATACTCATTGTTATAATATCTTATATGGTCATATTCTTATCTTCTTATTATTGATATTTCATTGCTACTTGTTATTTGGGCGTTCATTGCTTTATGTTCTTATGCATGTTTTGTCGAGTAAATTCTCATTCATACTTTTATGTTATAGCTACATCATTTACAGAATGGTAGTAGTATAATATATATCAGATTTATTCAATCAATTAATTTATATTATCATGGTTTAATTAAGATCATGTATATCGAATCACATCGCATCGTGGAGACGGTAAGTCATACGTATGCACGAGCAACGATATCTTTCCCATAATCATTGAATGGTATTGGAGTGGATGATAGAATATCTTAAAATTAGTATCATGCTATAATAATCATATATAGTTATTTTTTACACCATTATACTCATCCAAGTAAGGTGGTGGTGGAAAAACAGATTACACAATGGTGTGGAGACGGTATTTCGTACGTACGCATGCGCGGTGATTTCATTTTCCGTAGGATAGATAGAAGGTGAAATGGGGTTGTTTCATATTTATAATAACATATCTATATATTAGTGATACTGATGTTATTAATTTATGATTAAAAAAATAAAGAAGAAGAAGTAGAAGAAGAAATAAATTTTAAAGGATTGGTAAAGGATATTACCTCTTCTTCAACATGCCTCTTCTAAACCTCGTATTAGGGCACTAAAGTTGGTCTTTGAAGAATAACAGGACCTCTAGTAGGTTTCTACGGAAGTGTAGAAGAGAAATGTATAGGGTTTGGCCGATCTTGAAGGCTCAAAATGTTTTGAAGAGGAGAGGGAGGAGGTGCCCTTTTATAAGGGATGAGAGGGGCACCTTTGGAAACATAAGAAATATTAATTTATAATAAATTCAAACCCCACTTAAAAACCTCCAAAAATGACTCAATTAGAATATGAGATGATATAGGGTTGTAATCTCATCAACCAATAAAATTTATACATGTTCTGAATTTATTTTAAACCTTATCAAATTGATTTATCCTTATTTAATCTATTTAATTTTAATTGTGGTAATAATATTTTAAATTTTAAATTCTTATAAATAATTACTTATGCATTGTTAATTTTCAATAATTGGATACTTTATGAAATTTTAGACCATATATATTTCAATTTATAATTTTTAAATATTTTTGTGATTTTTAAACAACTTTATAATATGTTATTTTTATAATATAACAATAGTGTAAATTTTGACACTATTCATTTATTTGAATTTAAATAAAATCCACACAGAAGATGTATTCTAACCAAAATATTTAATAGATTCCTAACATGTCATATTCATCTAGAAAATTAGTATATCACATTAAATAGTTCATATAAAATTGATTTTAGTATTTTTGAAACCATTTATTTGATATTTCAATCAATAAAATAATTTCAACATCACTATTGTGTCATCATTAATGATAATTATTTAATCCCTAAAAATTCTAAATAAATTCACATGATGTATATAATTTCATTAGATTTCTGGATACTATTCATGTTCGAAGTTTTATGAAGTTTATCACTAAATTGAAATTATTATAATTATAAGATATAAGAGTGTAACATCCCCAAATGATAAAGGGTTAAATGACTAAATGATATGACTCATGTCAACAAGGTGCACCTTTCTTTTCGGAAACCTATCTGATTAGAAATTCACAGTTAAGCGTGCTTGGTATGAAGTAGTAATCAGGATGGGTGACCTTCTGGGAAGTCTCTCAGGGTGTGTATGAGTGAGGAAAAAGCACACTGTAAAGGAAATGTGTTGGCCTGTGGAAACTATCATTAGTCAGATGACACATTCAGGCATGTGGGTGGACCCTGGGGTGGGCCCCACGTGTCTGCGGAGCAACTGGTGGTACCTGGGTTGAGATGTAGGGCCCACAATGAGGGCGTTGTGCTCAAAAGGGGAGGTGATTGTAACATTCCCAAATGATAAAGGGTTAAATGACTAAATGATATGACTCATGTCAAAAAGATGCACCTTTCTTTTCGGGAGCCTATCTGATTAGAACTTCACAGTTAAGCGTGCTTGGCATGGAGTAGGGCCCACAATGAGGGTGTTGTGCTCTAAAGGGAGGTGATTGTAACATACCCAAATGATAAAGGGTTAAATGACTAAATGATATGACTCGTGTCAACAAGGTGCACCTTACTTTTCGGGAGCCTATCTGATTAGAACTTCACAGTTAAGCATGCTTGGCATGGAGTATTAATCAGGATGGGTGACCTTCTGGGAAGTCTCCCAGGGTGTGTGTGAGTGAGGACAAAGCACACTATAAATGACATGTGTTGGCCTGTGGAAACTATCATTAGTCAGATGACCCGTTCAGGCATGTAGGTGGACCCTGGGGTGGGCCCCACGTGTCTGTGGGGCAACTGGTGGTACCTGGGTTGAGATGTAGGGCCCACAATGAGGGGCATATGGGTGGATCCTGGGGTGGGCCCCACGTGTCTGCGGGGCAACTGGTGGTACCTGGGTTGACATGTAGGGCCCACAATGAGGGCGTTGTGCTCTAAAGGGGAGGTGATTGTAACATCCCCAAATGATAAAGGGTTAAATGACTAAATGATATGACTCATGTCAAATGATAAAGGGTGATTGGTACCTGGGTTGAGATGTAGGGCCCACAATGAGGGGCATATGGGTGGATCCTGGGGTGGGCCCCACGTGTCTGTGGGGCAACTGGTGGTACCTGGGTTGACATGTAGGGCCCACAATGAGGGTGTTGTGCTCTAAAGGGGAGGTGATTGTAACATCCCCAAATGATAAAGGGTTAAATGACTAAATAATATGACTCATGTCAAAAAGATGCACCTTTCTTTTCTGGAGCCTATCCACAGTTAAGCGTGCTTGGCATGAAGTAGTAATCAAGATGGGTGACCTTATGGGAAGTCTCACAGGGTGCGTGTGAGTGAGGACAAAGCACACCGGAAAGGACATGTGTTGGCATGTGGAAACTATCATTAGTCAGATGACCCGTTTAGGCATGTGGGTGGACCCTGGGTGGGCCCCACGTGTATGCGGGGAAACTGGTGGTACCTGGGTTGAGATGTAGAGCCCACAATGAGGGCATTGTGTTCAAAAGGGGAGGTGATTGTAACATCCCCAAATGATAAAGGGATAAATGACTAAATGATATGACTCATGTAAAAAAGATGCACCTTTCTTTTCGGGAGCCTATTTGATTAGAATTTCACAGTTAAGCGTGCTTGGCATGGGGTAGTAATCAGGATGGGTGACCTTCTGGGAAGTCTCCAAGGGTGTGTGTGAGTGAGGACAAAGCACACTGGAAAGGACATGTGTTGGCCTTTGGAAACTATCATTAGTCAGATGACCCGTTCAGGCATGTGGGTGGACCCTGGGTGGGCCCCATGTGTCTGCGGGGCAACTGGTGGTACCTGGTGGGCCAGGACCTGATGGCCATGTTAAGGCGGGGTGGTTGTGCTGTCACCAGGGCCCAATTGTCACAAAGGGAGTGACATGTTGTCAATTTCTTTAGTTTTAATTATAATTATGTCATTTTTGGGGTCAATAATCCAGGAAATGAATCTATTCCATCCCCTAGGTGATATGGGTCGTCTTTTATTCATCTAATAGAATTTTGGCAGGTGTTAGTGTAATTTTATAATATTATTTTTAACCTTAATTGCCTAATTTACCTTTAACTGTGGTAAATAAAAATTACCGTAATTACTATTCATAATGTCAAATAAATAGAGTGACATGTTACTATAATTTGGACCCAATTAATCCAAATATGGTATACATTTTTCAAAATTCAAAACACAGAAGTTATAGTAATTAATTTAAAATTAATCCCATTATTAAGAAAATAGGTTTTAAAAGTTAAAACATTGTCAAAGATTGAAATGTTTTTACCTATGAATTCAATGTAAAATTAATGGTAATGGCATACATTATATTAAATGGTAAAAATATATTCTATTTATGCTTTAAAACCATTAAATTTTATCATTTAATCATATAAATTATCCTGATGAAAAAAATTGTTTTTAAGAAAAATTTAGCGTATTTTTACAATTCATCAAAATATGAAAGTTATCATAAAAGTATCAAAAATTTATCCAATGTATATTTTTATATCCTGATTCAAAATAAGAATAAGTTTATTTTGTAAAATTCAACTTATAAACTTGTCAAAAATTATATTTAAAATGGGTGCGCCATCAAAAGGTGGTAAAACTGCATTTTTTGAAAAATACTTCTTTTATCCAAAAAATTGATTTTGTTTTAATATATCGTTCTATAAAATGTGTAAGATGAATTATAATATTAAAAATTCAAAATTCAGTTAATATTATTCATAACGGCTAGTTCATAATATTATAATAATATATCATTTTTTAGTGAAACTTGGTATTGCGTACAACGCAAGCTATCGAGGAAGGTTTCTCTTGCGTGTAACATAAGCCAAGCCAATGTAGTGAAAGATTAATTTGGTGTTGCATATAACATAACACATTCAAAAAAATATTTCTCATAAAATCACAGGGTGTTATAAAAATAATGAAATATTTTAATGAAAAAGTTATATTATGTTATAAAAGGATAATATATGATATTTAAAATATTAATATAGTTATTTAATAATTTAAAAACATATTTAAAACCACTATACATGAATTTAAAGCACTTTCAACCGAAAGGAAGCATAAGGTAAGGGATTTCTCAACTCAATTTCCACTCATTGGGTTAAGCTTATACTTCATTGACTATTTCATGCTAAGATTATATGTTTAATAAATTTTTATTATATTGTATTGTATTTACACTTATTTTATGTGTATTTATATTTTATACACATAATATATTCATTTATTAAGTCTCATATAAATGTTATGATCATTTTAATGGTTTATTTCACAATCTCATTCTAATTAATATTTTTTATTCTTGAATATCAGTTGAAGGAAATTACTTAAAAATTTCCTAATAAACCCATTTAATTTTCTTATACTATTTTTATTCAGGATATTTTCAATTAATAATACCATTTTTCATTCTTTGGTACTTAAAATGTTTTATAAATTTTTTTAAATAAAATTTGACTTTATATCTCTCTTCGGTCGGAAATATGTTTTCTTCCAAAACCATGTTTTCTAAAAATGTTTTTAAAAAAAATTGAAACCTTAAAAAATTATTTATAAAATTCATTTTCACCTAATTATATCCTTTAAAAATATTCAAAGTAATCTTATGTTGTTTTCAAAATAATGCCAATTTGGCTTTTACCAAAATGTGAAAGGAATATTCTTTTTACATTATAAAAAAAATCTTAACATATTTAAAGTGATAAAGTAATTTTATTTTTAATTTTATTCTATGTATAGAATTATCCATCCCCATAAACATAATTTCATTTAATCTTAATTTGAAATTTTATGAGTATCTTTTAAAAAAAATTAAAAGTGACTTTCAAAAAAAGGATTTTGAAAATGTTTTTAAAAATGAAGAGGATATTTTCCTAAAGAATGGTTTTAAATATATTTTTATGGTAATTATATTAATTAATGAATACATCCATTTATTATAACATAAATGGGTATATGTTTATAGAATTATTATTCTTCCCCTGGATTGTTTATGATTATTTTGACCATGGATAGTATTAACATTCACTTCTATGTTTCATTTTGTAGTCATTAATTTCCCTTTGAATTATTCAATATCCTATGAAAATTAAGCATTAAATTTCCCCTAAATATCCATATTATTTATCATGGGTATTTTTATTTCTTAAACCATATATAATTTCTACATATGGTGTTCTACATTGAATTTTATTTGTTTATCTAGAGAAATATTGATAAATCTATATTCTTTACATGATATGGATATTTTATAAGGCACATTATTTATAAATTAAATTTATTATTCAATATATAAGGAATTATTTGGATTGGTATGAAATGTGTGGGTTCTAGTTATATATTCCCCCTCAATGCATCAGTAGTCTCATGGGATGAATTGGTTGGCTAGCCTTAGTTAAGTGGGTTTTCACCTCGTATATTTTAAACCATCTTGTGAAAGGTCTTGATAGTAAAGGTATCATGAAACTGGGAAACAAGTAGTCCAATAATTAATAATTTCCTTCATTTATTATTAATTTATTACTATTTAGGATATTATCACTATGAAATTATCTCTAGATGCATTTCATTACTAGTTTATTGATTAAAGGGCATGTGTTTTCAGTTATTTACATTTCCATATTGATTGTGCCTTATAAAATTATGATATTCATGTTAGTGATTATATGGAATGTGTTTTTAGTTATTTATCTTTCCATATAAGTTATTATTCAAGATATTTTTACAATGGTATTATCAATCGATGAACTTCCTTCTCAGTTTATTTATAATATGTCATGGGTGATCAGTTATTACCTTGTCATATTTATTATTATTATTAATTCATGAATTCTTCCATTATACTTAATCCTTACTGGGTATTTTATCTAATCCTTGTTTTGTTTACTTTCCCTAGGATTCCTCAAAGTTTACTATGACTGATATGCAGGGGTATGCTAGATGGAATAAAGTTATTCTAAAAAAAATATGTTTTAATTTGTGCATTCTAATTTAATGCAAGGATCGTGTATTTATCTAGTTTACCAAAACTACTAAACTATCCAATTAAATAGGATGTGATGCCTCATATCTTATGACAACATAATAAAGTAGGCATTATATATGCTCTATTAGGGGTTGTGTCACTACATAGGACCCCACTCATCATCCATCTATAATTTCATGTGCCACTTGAAAATATTTCACTTATCATGTTATAAAGAACCCATGCAAAAAAAATGGGTTTTATAAAATGTTTAAATGTAAATAATTAGCTTTTTATAAATAACCCATATAAATGAAAATGGGTTTCATAAAATGATTAAATGAAAATAATTCACCTACCATAAATAACCCATGGAAATGAAAATAGGTTCTATAAAACTTACAAATAAAAAAAATCAACTTTCATAGCATAAATAACCCATAGAAATACAAATGGGTTTTATAATATTTCTAAATGGTATCACCAAAATTAATTTTATGAATAAAATTGATTTATACCCAAAATTAACTCACCTAAAAATAGAATTTCACGATAAAATTTAGATGGTAATTCAAGAAAAATAATTTTAATGGGAAAAATGCCTTTTAATTTAAATATTAAAATGGTAGAGAAACTATAAAATAGTATTTAGAAAACATTATTAACATTATCATAAAATAAGTAGTTTTGAATCTCAATAAAAATTCATTTTTTAAAATGTGACGTAAAAACTTTGGAAAAAAATTTATTTAAAAACATTATTCAATAAGATTTCCTTGAAAACATATAAAGGTTATCAAAAAGTAATTTAGAATGGAAGATAAAACATTTTATTATGTAATTATGTAAAATATTTTAAATATTTTGGAATACCTTCTTGGAAACCTACATCAAAAAGATATTAACAAAATATATTTTTAAAATTGGAGAAGGAAAATATAATGGTCACCAAAGATAAAACATATTTAGGTTTCAATATAAAAATGAGAACATTTTTGGAAAATGAAAATAAGGATAAGGAGGTGAAGTTGTTGTTAAAATGGATGGGAATTATTCTCAATAATGACATTTTTTTTGGAAAGAAATATCTCTTGGTAATGATTTGAATTAAAATTTTCAATTTCCCCATATATAGGAGGAATTATTGTATAATCATAGAATAAAAGAAAACCATCTCATAAAATGATATTCAAAAGGAATCATTATAACTCAAGAAAAAAAGTTGAGTCATGAAAAACCCATACCTTGTATTCCCGTTTAATCAAACATAATATAGAATTCAATATAAAAACCTCATTTATAATTATTCCCTACATGTATCTTAAGTAGTTATTATCTATTTTCAATATCATATGTGGGTGATATTATTCATTTTGAACTAATTTCTTAATAGTATTGTCAATATTCTTTCTTCTTTGAAAGGTCATTATTCCCAAATAATATAAGGTAATATAATTATTGTTTTAAAATAGTTTATGAATTTATAGTTTCATTATATTATAGTTTTATTTATAATTCTTGTAGACAATATTGGTTACAAGCATGTTTCTATGATTTTTAACAAATGAATGGTGTCATCTTAATTAATGAGTTTAATATTAATGATATTATTCTAGAACCAAAATAAAATCATTATTTACTTATTTATATCATATATAATCATTAATTAAGTACTCATATTTAACCATGATATGATTTTATATTATTTCTCAATTAGGTGGTAATATCGGCCTAAACGTAAACATATTATAATTAATAGATGATTTTGATTATGAAAATGGTTTATTTTGAAATAATATAATTATTATAGAAGAATAATGATATTATTTTTATAATTTTAAGGTTTTGAATTATATTTTAATATGGTTTAAAAATAATAAATAAACTATATTAAAAATGAGATATGTTACAATTTGGAGATGGTATTTCGCACAACACACAGTTAACATTTTCATTTCTCAAATAATGAGAGGGAAATAAGATGGAGTATAATTTTTCTCTTAATAATAATAATTTTATTAAATATTTCATATTTATTCTTCAATAAAACCCTTATAATCCATTATGGTAGGTGATGGTAAAAAACAAATTCATCGCTTCATGGAGGAAGTATTCTACACAACACACAAATAAAGATTTTTTTTTCTTAATAGAAAGGGGGGAAGTTGATTGATAGTTATTTCCTTAGAATAAAAAAATAATTATAAAACCATACAGATTTCATTATATCTTAATTATAAAATTATATTTTGAAGGTAAGAAATAAAATAATGATGTTTAGGAAAAGAAACTACTCATGGTGAGAAATTAGGATTTCCCTTAGAAGACTCCTGAGAAATACAATTCTTAAACCAATTTATTATGACTCGAGACTCTAGTAAAATTAGTAGGTTCATAAAGGATGTATACTAGGAATTTTTTAGGATAAAATATAATTAATTTATTGGTCTTTAATGGGTGTTGAGATGCCCCTTTTATAAGTGGTGATAATTGAATTTTTTTCAAATATTTAAACTTAATATAAAGAGAGCACATGTTTCACATGTAAAGTGGATCAAAAAATTAGAAATAATGGTGTTTAAAATGGGATAATGTCCAAAATATGTCAACCACTCAATTAGAAACATATTTTTAATATTTTTCAATCACTTTACACCTTAATTTATTAATTTTATTATTTTATATTTTACTACGATAACTAGTTTCTACCAAATAATTTACTTTTAAAGTATAACAATAAAATAGAATTTATTATATAATTTGGGCCTAATGATTCAAAATATGAACACATTTTTATCATATAAAAATTATGTGTGTGGTAGAAATTAATTTTAAAATTAGTGCATGTAATGTGTAAAAACATGTTTTAAAAAATGAATTTTAAAGATAAACATTTATGTGTAGGATAGAATTATACATGTCTTTAATCACCATGATTTAAATTGTTTCATTAAAAATTAAATAAATTTTATTTGTCTTTAAAAACAATACAAAATATAATTTTACCTAAATAATATTTAATTAAAAGGAAATATTAAATTCTCGTTTCTTCTATTAGAAAATATTATTTATATTTATATAGGTTTTATAAATTCATAATAGTATTTTAAAAATATAACATTTTAATAATTAAATAAATTTTTGATAAATTAATATTTTTTATAAAATTTTATATTTTTCTTATTTTAAGATTATAGAATTAACAATATTTGTAAAAATTAAATTTTTCACTATTTACCTAAAAATCAACTATTTTAGAAAAATTCCAAAAAACATACAGAGATACTTTTTAAATTTTAAATGAAAAATGATAATATTTTTATCTAATTCATATTCTATGATTTATATATTTAGTTTATAAATTAAAATAAAATATATAAAGAAAACTTCTTTTATTGAAAAATAATGAACCGTTTAGGATTTCTATGTAAGAGTTTCTAATTTATTACTATGTTTTATCTATTATAGTTTTTATTATTTCTATAATTTTATTGTCTAATATTTCATGGATAATTTAGCTCTGTGTTGAATTAAATAAAATCTACTCACATGGTATTTAATTAAGGAAAATTATTTACTAAAATTGTGGGTCGTTACATTATACCCCAATTAAAAGGAATTTCATCCACAAAATTTTATTACTATGAAAAAAACAAGTGAGAATTATGTCTTAGGGTTCCCATATATCTTGATTTAACTCATGATTCATCCATAGAACTTTGAACATATGAATTAAATTGTTATAAAATAATTTATCTATTTGATTTAGAATTTCCACTAGTTATTCCTCATTCGAGAGATCATGTTCCATTTGCACAGCTTCTTCTTTTAGTACATGTGAAGGGTCTGGTATTTATTTCCTTAAAAGTGAATTATGAAACATTTTATGTACTTAGTATATATCTATATGGATTTTTAAGTGATAAGCTATAGTCTCAACATAATCAAGGATCTCTAAGGGACTGATATGACTTGGTCTTATATACCCTTTTCTAAAATATCATGATCCACTTCCATGGAGATATCTTGAGGAACATTATTTTTCAAATTCAATCTATATATATAATTGATGATTATCTACATAATCATTATTTATACTTTTTCTTTGCATTCATATATCAATTAATATTTTAAAATTTCTACATCATTTCAGGGAAAAGATTGGGTCCTATCAACTTCCTTTATCCAACTTCATCCGAGCATGTTAGAGCCCGACATCTCTTCTCGTAGATAGCCTCATGTGATTCCATATAATTTTTCTAATGGAAATTATTTTTATAAATTAACTTTACGATGGTAATTTATTGATCCCAACATCTTTATAAATTCATTAAATAATATCTCAACATATCCTCAAGAGTTTGAATGGTTCTCTCAGACTAACCATCTTTCTAAGTGTCATAAGAAGTGATGAAACTCATCTCTATCTATAATTCTCACTGAATACTTTTATATAACCTCAAGGTAAATCTCATAACTCGATTAGGTATAATAAATAGTAGTTATTCATGTATCCTTACCACTTCCATTATATATATCTTTTAGAATTTCTCAAGATAGAAATCTTATTTGATGGAAATGAAATGTTATGGCTTTACAAGGTGATCGAATACTACCCAAGTAGCATTATGGCCTTTAAATTTCATGGGGAGTCCTAAAATGAAATATTTGGTGATGTTTTCCCATTTTCATACCACTATGGGTAATAGTTTCATCATCCTATTATAATTTTATCGTCCAATCTAAACTTGTTGTCATTCCAAACATTAAGATACGTATTTTTAGATCTCCCTCTTCATGTTATCCCACCATAAGTTTTTATTTATATCTCTATAAATATTCATTCTTCTAAGATAAATTGGTATAGATAACCTATTAATCATCATCCAAAATTTACCTCTTCAGTTTCGGATTTTATGGGACACATATCCAGGTTCCAAACCTTATAACTCCATCTGTATCAAAGTTAAACTCTAGAATACTCACTATCTTTTTCTTTAGCTCTATGTCATCTTTTTGGGATTATTTTATATTTATGTGGATGTAATTTTGAGTACTTATCTGGTAAATATAGTCTTTATATCCTCTCATAATGTAATTAAGATTCATCCTCTTCAAACCTATGAGTATTGAGTCTTTTTAATCCTCATCATGGATAGATTGGCATGGTCTTTTCTTCTCAGAGCATCAATGCCTTATTTTCCTTCCATGGGTGGTAATATATTTAGTAGTTATAATATTTTATCAGTTTAAACCATCTTTTTTGGTTCATATTCATCTCCTTTCATGTATATGTATATTTCAATCTCTTATGATCAATATATATATCACACTTTTCCCCTTAGAGATAATTTATCCAAATAATTAATGCAAAGATCATAGCTACCAACTCTAAATCATGTGTTGGATAATTTTTATTATGAGTCTTTAATTTTTGTGTGGTATAATCAATTACCATATATATCTTCTTGAGTATGAAACCCAATCCCTTTTATGAAGTATCATTGTATATTAGAAACCCTTCCCTACTATAGGGTCATGTAAGTACATGAGCGATGACCAATCTTCTTTTTAGTTCCTTGAAACTTATTTCACATTCCTCTATATAAAGTAACTTCACTCCCTTATATAATAACTTGGATAGTATATTTAATATAAATGATAAATTTATCAAAAAGCGTCGATAGTTCCCAAATAACCCAATAAAACTATGTATCTCAATTATTTTGTTCCATTTCTCAATAACTTTCACCTTTGAAGGATCAACTGATATTCCCCTAATTGTGATTACATAACCCAATAATGATACTCACTACATCCAAAATTTACAGTTTCTAAACCGGGCATATAGTTTCACATTTCTTATAGTAATCAGTACAATATTAAAATAATCTCCATGTTTTTCTCTTCTCTTTGAATATATAATACTATCTTTTATAAATACAACCAGAAATTGATCAAGGTAGTATCTAAAGACAATATTCATTAGATCCATGAATATAGTGGGACCATTCTTAATTCCAAATGAAATCACTATAAATTCATAGTGTCTATACCTCATATGGAATGTTTTCATGGAATTTTACTTTCATTTAACCCTTAAATTATGATATCTAGATTGGGGTTCAATATTTGATAAGTATTGAGATCTTTTGAGTTGATAAAAATATCATTGATATGGGGTATAGGATATCTAATCGTTATCATTATTTTATTAAGCTCCTGATAATAAATGAAAATATGCATCAATCCATCCTTCTTTTTTATAAAGAGGACTAGTTCACCCCATGGTGAAGCATTAGGGTGTATTAAACCCTTTTCTAGATTATATAACAGTTTATTTTTTAATTCCTCCAATTAAATGGGAGTCATTATATACAAACCCTTTAAGATAGGAATGAATCCCAGTTATGATTTTAATTAAAAACTTGTCCTCATACTCTGGGTGAGTCTAGGAGATTCATCTATAAATATATTAGTATACTCTTGTACAATACGAATTTTATTGATGTTGACTTCAAACCTAATCATTTTATTCATGAGTCTCTCATTTTTCGATATAATAACTCCTATTATATAATTTTCTTCCATGGGAATTCATCATCATCTTTACATTTATATTTGATAACATGACGATTTGTGATATCAAATGATATTTATTTATACTGAAAATTAAAATGTTATTTATATAGGTAAATTTAATATATACCCAATATAATATCTAATTAAACTATAGAAATAAGAAAAATATTTAAAGGAAGTATCTTCCCAATGACTTCAAGTAGAAAATAGTTACATATAATAGAAAAGATCATTGTTCCACCAGGTGTTTCATAGATAGTTTAATATCCAATGATTGATTTGGTGAATAAATATTCTTAGAAAATTTGTATGATGTGAAGTACTGTGATGAACCAAAATAAAATGAGGCATTAATATCTCTATTGGGAAGAATTATTGTACCTTTCAACACTTTATTATCATGATCCACATCAGTTGTAGTGATAGGATACACTCTTCCTTACTCCATTGGTTTTGGAGGTTGTTTCAGCCTATTAACTTCATTAATTTTGGGGTTAGGTAATTAATTTTAATAATAACCAAACTCCTTAGAATTTAAGCATTAATGTGAAGGCGGATCATTAGTTGGGACATTCATTTCCTCTATTTCATAGATTTTTTTATTCATCCCCTTGCGACAATTATTTTCTTTATATCCAATATTACCACAATTGAAGCACTTCCTTATTCCTTAGAGTTTATTTTCCAAGTGATTCACCCCACAATGTATATATGTATGAGTTATAAATTCATTCCCCCATGTGACTTATCATTAAAGCATCCATGATACTCTACTTTTCTTTTTTCAATCCAAAATAATGAGAGTCTTCAGTTTCCATCTCCACTTTCAACACACATTGAACAATATGTTTGTAGCTTCCAAATTCACTTGTAGTTATTGAATTTCAAATGCTTTGATTTAAGAAACTAAAGAAATAGTCAATTTTATACTCAATATTAGAGATACATCCATAGGTATACCTTGATATCCTTATGAATTTTTCTTCATATGTACCAATGTATGCATCTAAATTTTATTTCATCTCTAAGAATTCTATCTCCATCTTCATTCGAAGAAGAAAAGGAAAATACTTAGTATAGAATACTTTATTAATATCCTCAAATTATATTGAGTCTCTATCCTCCTTTTCTATTGTATTTTTAATGAGAGTCCAAAATTTTTCACCCTCACCTTCCATATAATAAATGGATAGAAAAACCTTCTCATGTTCTGAGCACTAGATATTGAAGAATATATTTTCCATTGCATTGATCTATTTCTCAGTAGTAAGTTGATTAAAGGATCCATTAAAGGAGTACAGATGTTATCACATGAAAGTCCTGATTATAAGATTCTCTTTCTTTGTTTCATTCAATATCTCAACAAGGTTTTTATTATTATTTATATATTGGGATAGTTAAGTGAGAATTTCCACACGATTATGTACTTCTACTACCATATCATTTGGTTTCACATTGGTAAAATCATAACATTGTCCATATCATCAATTTTTAACTCATTTTTAATTTCCTTAATCCATTTCTTAAATAAATAAAAGTTAATGATAATAATATATAATCTAAAAGGAAAATTTTCAATCATAAAAGGAATAAATTATAATTACATAAATTTGTATTTTTTAATCTACTCTACTCATTATCTATGTCCTATTAGGTCTTATAACCAACCAAAAAGGTGTGATATAATAATTTATAATGGTTTATAAAGAGCAAGTGAATTTCAAAATCATATCCCTTGGGAATATCAAACCACTTTGTAGTTATTCATCTTTTTCTTGCACCAGGTAATGATTGATTTAATACCAAATCCTCAATTTTTATAGTTATTACCCTAGAGTACATATGTTCTAAATCTTGTATCCAATTATAATATCCATGTAATTTTTATTAAAAAAATCTCTAATTTAAAAAAATATTAGGATGTTATCCTATACACAGACTTATCCATTAGAATTTTCCCTAGTATTTTCACTAAGGTTCTCTCATCATAAACCCCAAAATAACTGATATGATCCTAAAAAATAAACCTTTTTCTAATAATAGCTATAAAACCCAATCTAAACAAATATTTATTTTATAATATCTTCATAAGATATACATTACATCTCCTGAAATAACCTCACAATACCAAGAATGAAAGGTTTTGTTTATTTAAGGATTAGATATACAAGAAATATATTCCACAACACTTGTGAAACTTCCACCATACTTGAGCCACACTAAAATCCTTTATTAAGTTCTCATAGGTTATAATAATCTTTATAGACTTGATAATGAGATCACAAGAAAAAGGTGAGCTCAAACACTCAATAATAGAAAACTTATCATCAATCCATCATGTGTTAGATCATAAACATACAAGAAATCATTTTAATGGGATAAATTTATTATTAAAATAACATGGAATACATGAGGTTTACCATGAGTCATGATATAAGAACATATAATAGAAAAAATATACCAGGGAAAAAGAGTGTGGCACCATGATATAATAAACATGTTCTATGGGGCATAATCATAGGAATATGACTTATAAATGTAACATTACCTTGATAAAAAACATAAATATGATTCTTTGGCATGAACGTAAACATAATGTATCATCATATTGTGAGAAAATACAAGAATGGTCACCCTTTATTTTATGATTATGTCCAAGAATGTTTACCCTTTAGTATGGGATCATATCTAAGAAGGTTCACCCTTTAGTCTGTGATCATATCCAAGAAGGTTCACGCTAAATTATATTATATAATATAAAACATTAACCAATGCATTAGAGGGTGATATAGGACCCCACCCATCATTAATAAATATGTTTTTCACGTTAAAATCATTCACTTGTCACATCATAAAGAACCCATAGAAATAAAAATGGGTTTCATTAAATATTTAAATGAAAATCATTCAATTTTCATAAAGAGCACATGGAAATGAAAAAGGGTTTCATAAAACATTTAAATAAAAATCATTAGCTTTTCATAAAGAACCCATGGAAATTAAAATGGGTTTCATAAAACTTATAAATTAAAATCATTCACCTTTTATTTTATAAATAACCCAAAGAAATAAAAATGTGTTTCATAACATTTAAAAATGGTAACACTAGAATTGACCTTAATAATAAAAATTAATGATACCCAAAATTAACTCACCCCAAAATAGTATTTCATAAGAAAATTTATAGGTAAATTCATGAAAAATAATTTTCAAGTAAATAAATCCTTTTAATATAAATAAAAAAATTAAGATAAAACAAAAAATACTTTTTAGAAAACATTCTTAAAATTGATATAAAAAAATGAAGTTTCAAATCCCATTCTAAATTAATTTTGGAAAAGGTGAAGTGAAAACTTTGGAAAACATTTTCATTAAAAATATTGTTCAATAAAATTTAAAATATATAAAGGTTATCAAAAATGAATTTATAGTTCATGATAAAACATTTTATTATGAAAGGATAGAAAATATTTTAAATATTTTAAAATACCATATTAAAAACTCAAATAGTAAATTTAATAACAAAAAAATTAAAATAGGAAAATAAAAATATAAGGGAAAAAATATAACACATAGTTGGATTTATAAATAAAAAGGATAACATTCGTGGGAAAGGAAAATATGGACAAGGAGAGGAAAACATCATTAAAAAGGATGGGAGTTATTCTGAACAATGATATAATTTTGATAAAGAAATCTATCCTGGTAAATATTTGAATAAAAATGTCACTTCCTAATAAATAATATTAATTATAGTATAATTATAGAATATAATTAGTACATATTGTAAAACCATAGTCAAAAGGAATCATGATGACTCAAGAAAAGAAGTTGAGTCTTGAAAATCCTATACCTTATATTCCTTCTTATTTTAATATGATTTAACCTCTTGTATAGAAGAATAAATATATTAATCACCTAATCTATAACCTTATTCATATATATATAATCTTTTATAAACCTCATTTATAATTTTTATCTACATATATTTTAAGTATTCATTATCTTTTTTTAGTATCAGGTGTGAGTAACCTTGATCATTTTGAACTAATTTCATAAGAGTGTTATCGGTATTAATTATTCTCCCAAAGTTCATAATTACAATATAATATAAGGTATAAGAATTTATGTATTAATATATTTTATCATGTTATAATTTCTTTCAATTATATTTTTAATTATGGTTCTTGTAGATAAAATTGGTGACTGGCATTTTTTGTGATTTTTATCAAATGAATAGTGATATATTAATTAATGGGTTTAATATTAATTTTACCATTACAGAACCAAAATAAAATAATAATTTACTTATTTATATCATATTTCATTATTAATTAATTTCTCATAGTGATACATGATATTATTTTATATCATTTTCCAGGTAGGTCGTTAGACCGACACAATAATTAAGGGATGATTATGATTATGAAAGTGGTTTATTTTGGAATAATATCATTATTATAGAATAATAATGATATTGTTTATATATTTTAAGGTGTTGAATCATATTTTAATAGTTATTAATATATAATAAATAAAATGGATGAAAAAAAAAGATATTTTACTTTGTGCAGGTAGTAGTCCGCACAAATCATAGTTAACATTTTAATTTACCAAAGAATGGGAGGGAAAGAGGGTGGATTATAATTTTTATCTTCATAATCATAATTATATTGCATATGAAATATTTATTCTTAAATTTAAACATTATAATTAGTGAATATATGTTGTGGTGAAAAATGGAAGTTGTCATTTCAGGGAGGTGATAATCCCCACAATGCACAAATGAAGGTATCATTTTTCTTAATAAAAAAAGAATTATGGTTAATGGTTTTTACCTTAGAATAATATTATAGGGTATAGAAAATATAATTATTTTATTATATAGGAATTATAAAATTATTTTTGTAATTTAAGAAATAAAATAAATAATTTTATGAAAAGAAAGTACTCACATTGAGAAATTAGGCTTTCTCTTGGAAGAATCCTTAGAAATAGAGATCTTAAGACAATCTCTTATGACTATAGGATCAATAAAATGGAAGAGGATCATTAATTAATGTGAAAGGGAAAATTTTAAGGTTTAAAACAAATTAATTGAGTGGTATTAAAGGGTGGTGAGAGGCCCATTTTATAAGTGGTAAGAATAGTGTTTTTGTAAATATTTCAACTTAATATAATGAGAACACATGTTTTACATGTCAATTGGCACCAAAAAATTGTCAATAATGTATTTTAGGATGGTATAAGGTATATTATATCACAAACACTCAATTATAAACATTTTTTAACATGTTTTAATCCTTTTACCACTAGATTTATTACTTTTATTATTTTATATTTTGTCACGGTAACTAGTTTTTATCTAAGTAATTTTCTTTTAATGTCTAAAATTAAAGTGGACCTCATTAAATAATGTTTAAATAATGATTAAATATATGTAATCCATTTTATCATAGAAAATGTATGTGTTTAATAAAAATTAATTTTAACATTAGCACATGTAATGCGTAAAAACCTGATTTTAGACAAAAAAATCTTTATTTTAAGATAAAAATTTCTCTATATGTTAAAATTTTCCATGTATTTGATTATAATGATATAAATTGATTTATTATAAAAAAAATCATGTGTGTTTAAAATCAATCCGAAACTGAATTTTAACTAAATAATATTTCATTAAAAGGAAAGACAAAAAAAATATTTTATTGGAAATTATTACTTATGTTTATATAGGTCTTATAAATTTAGAATATTTTTTTAAAATATATAGTTTTAAACCTTAAATAAATCATTTATCATTTGAAATTTTTTATTGAACTCTATGTATTTATTATATTAAAGTCATAAAATTTACATTTTTGGTAAAAATTGTTTTTTCACTGTTTATCAAAAAATCAACTATTTCAAAAAAATTATAAACATTCATACTTAGATAATTTTTTCATAATAAATTCAACAATGATAATATTTTTAACTAATTAAAATTATAAGACTAATATATTTAGTTTTTAAAATGAAAACAAAATATATAAAGACAACTATTTTTATTGAAAAATAATGAACTGCTTAGGCTTTGAGTGTAAGAATTTCAAATTTATTAAAATATTGTCTCTATTATATGTTTTATTATTTTAATAATTTTATAATATAATATGTCAAAAATAATTTTAGTTTATTCTTTCATTAAATTAAAACTACTAACATGGTATTTGATTATTACAAATTATTTTCTAAAATCATGAGTCATTGCTGATTTCCTACTGGAAATTCGGTCTTTATAATCTCTCATCTTAAATATTACTATTTGTGAAATTCATGAGATGAATTCTTGACCTATTATGAGTATACATAAACTAACATTATATATCATTTTTGTCCCATAATATGGTGCCATGTGACCATATGACATATTGTTTAAGAATATTAGTATAGCTCTTTAAGGTTCACATCATAACGGGGGACTGTTATGACTTTTCAATGTGATGGATAATCTAAGACATTATCACATTAAATTTACATATAAGAACAATAAATATATGATAAGTTATTTTTTAATATTCGAATATATAAATATACATAAAATATAAGTAAAAGGTATTTGGATCTAAGGAACCAACTCTAACAAACTCCCTCTTGGACTAGAGACAACTGCTAATAAATTTTAGGTTGTTTACTCTCATATGTTGTTCATGCTTCTGTTGAGTTGAGGATTTAGTAAATGATCCATCCATGTTTTCTTTCATGGAAACTATGTTTACTATAACCACACTTCTTTAATAAATATCTCTCAAGAGATAATATTTTAGGAGTATATGATTCATCTCCTTAAGTGAACTTGGATCTTTGAAAAGAGCCATCATTGTAGTATTATAATAGTATAGTGTGATAGGATCTTTACTTCAAATAACCATATCAATCTCCTGTACAATGTTTCATATCCGAACAACTTCATCAGCTATATCAGAAATCTAAATATACTCATACTCTGTTATAGAATCAGTGATCATGATGTGCTTTGAGATCTTCTAACTCACAACATCTCTATTGAGAGAAAATATATATACTGATTGTAATTTTGGATCATATTTATCTCCTTGGAAACAAACATTAGTATATCCCATTATGAATGGATTTTAATTTAATCCATAAACAAGAATAATATAGTTATAACACTTAATATACTTTAATATAGTCTTCTTCTATCCAATGGTGGTCTCTTAGATTAATATAATATCTTCCCATCACACTTAAGGTGTATGAGAAATATAGCATAATAAAAATCATTGCATACATTTCAGACCCCATCGTATATGTGTATGGGGTAATTTTCATTCTATGTATAAATTTAGGTTTATGAGGATATGTTTTATTAGAATTATAAATTTTATATGGTTTTTGAAATAATTCACTCTTGGAATATTCCATAAAGAATATCTTTAATATCTTGTTAATATATATACCTCAACTAAGTCCATTCAGGCTCTTGAATCTATCATGATGGATCTTAATCCAAAGAATATATTTTTCTTCATCTAGGTTTTTAATGAATAGAACATGTTTAACCATGTATTAATATATTTTAGGATGGGTACTTTATTTCTAATTATTAATATTTCATTAACATATATTATTAATAAAATTATTACACTCCCACTAAACTGATTGTAGACACAAGCCTCTCATTCATTCTTTAGAAAACCAATTCCATTATGGATTCATTAAAGTGAATGGTTTATGACTTGGATGAAATATTTATTCTATAAATGGTCCTATATAGTTTTATACCTTATTTGAATACTTTAATTTACAAACCCATATGGCTCTCTCATATATACATCTTCTCGAAGGCTCCCTTTAAGGAAATATATTTTGGTATTCGCCTTCCAAATCATATAGTCATGGTAATATATTATGGAAAGTATAATTTGGATGGATTTAATCATGGAAAATAGATAAAATTTTTATTTATAGTATATGTCTTGATGTTCTTTAAACCCCTTTTCAACCATTCATGCCTTATATGTACTTTTTGATCCATATTTATTTTATTTCTGAATACCCATCTATAACCAGTGTAATTTACAAACACCAGAATATCTACCAAAATAAAAACATATTTTGGGTATATAGAATCAATTTTATAATTCACATCTTCTTACCATTTGGAACCTTTTGTTCCACTTACTACTTCATTTTATGTTATAGGTTCATTATTTTAATTAATAATGAGTCACCTTAATTGGTAATTATAAAACCATATCTTTCAAGTTATTTAACCTATCTTTTACTCATACATTATACTTGTGTCTCTAGAATGTCCCCTTTTTTAGGGAATTGTCGAATCTTTTCATGTGAAAACTCATGTGTATCTTAATCCAAGACCTAATTGAAGTTAACCTCATGCTAAATATCGCTTTTCGATATGTAAACCATCTCAAGAAATATGGTACATCTATTGGCCACAAATTTCTTATTTGAGGGTGTATATAGGTAATATCCTTTAGTTTCCTTAGGATACTAAAACAACCCTGCTCTTTATATCACACTTAAACATAATTTTTTACATAAAACTCTTCACTTGATACAATATAGAAGATTGAGAGGTACAGTTTCTTTGGGGCTTAGGAAAATTACATAAAAACTTAAACCATGAAATACACATCTTTATTGAAATCTTCTTTTACATGACCATACACATTCCTTCGTACTTATCATTGCAGGGGATAACATGAGGACATGAAGAATAAAAGGGTGACCTATAAAGCCCAATAAGGGAGTAAACAAGTAATAACATGAAGAATAAATTAAATTTTAGGTAATAGTAATATCAATGGATTATAAGAGAAACATGAACATAAAGGCATGATATAGCATGATTATCATAACATGGAAATGTGGAAAAAAACTTTTAACATGATATTATTATGAGTTAAGTATCATTGCACATACATCATGATTAAACCCTAATTTCACTTGAATTAACATGATTAAACCCTCATTTAACTTGACTTATCATGATACTAATATTTACCCAGTGCATTGGAGTGCTATTAGGGCACACCCTTGTTAATCATTTCATTTCACGCATATGTGTGCCACATGTATCACATAACATAGATTAATTAAACATCATAATTTATTTAGAGATAAAGGAATGCGGAATTAATACATGAAACTCTATAATCAATAAGTATATGTGAATAAAGTTTAATACCCTTGATAGAGAAATGGGCATGGTATTCACTACACAATGACTTTGGCTTGAAAAATCGTGGTGCAATTTCGGCAGAATAACAACAAAAGAATTCATAAAAAAAATTAATGAGAGATAAAGTGGTGTCTCATAATATTTACATGAAATTTAAATTAATGGTTCATATATAAACATTTCCTATCATATGTAATAGAATTTAGATTCATAATACAAACAATTGATTGAATGTAATGAGGAGAGAGAAATCCCTTACAGAGTTTCGGCATGGTAACGGGTGTAAATGGGAGGAATTAATGAGAGATAAAGAGGTATCTCATCATTAAAACATAAGTAGGGAAGTATGGGGGAGTTTCTAAATCATACCCAAAATTTTTTAATTGAAAACAAAAGGGTATAACAACATAAAGAAATTTGGACAAAATGAGAAAGAAAGAAAAACCCTTACTTGGAAGTGTGATCCCAAAGGCTTCGGAGGGGATTGAGAGAGGATTTTTGGGAGATTTGGGTGAATTGGGAGGATTATAGAGAGAGGATGGAAGAATTTTTTCAAGCTAAAAAGGTTCTGAGTGAAGAGAAAGTGGGATCTAGGGTTGGTTTATATAAAAAAAGAGAGGGAATTATTTATTATTTAGGTTTTGGACACTACACATTAAACTAATCAAAACCACAAACAATCCCATGGTTTTTTCCAAGGGGGATTGTAAAAAATTATTTTATAAGTCCAATGTCTGAACTTATGAAAATATTATGCTCGCTTATGTGGAGGTGAGTCACACTCTCAAGGAAATCAATTTAAAAAGTTAAAATTTTCTATAAGTCTTGGAGGGTCCACTAAGGAACCATAAAATTAATCAAAAAAAATATAAAATCACATTATTTTAAAGATAAAACATATAATTTCATAAAAAAATCATTAATATTATTTTATTACATCACTATTAGGTCATTATGATGTCATAAAACACATTATATATTTAACCAGTATTTAATTTTTACCCAAAAATTTGATTGTCTCAAAAAATTATGAAAAATTCACTATTGGATAATTTCAATATTCTAATTCCAAAAAATAATATTAATTTTATCTAAATAATTTTCAAAATATGTGAATTTTTACTTTTAAAAAAAAAACTAACATTTATAAAAAAATCATGGGTTTTGACAAAAATTGATTTCAAACCTTAATAAAAATTACAATTATATTCATAAAAATTACACAATCATTTATGTTTAATAAAAAGTAATTTAGTAATAATAATACTTTATTAAAATTTTATTTAATTCAAAAATTCATTAATTCATAAAAATATATTTCTTAATTGAATATTAACTAAAAATACTATCTGTGATTTAAAAACAAATTACAAAGTAACAATAGTAAAATGAATGTACATTCCTTATTATATACAGAAATCAGGGTTTCTTCCCTCGGAGCCTCCTCCTTCACCTTGGGTTAAGGCGATGACCTCCCTGTTCTTGTCGATATCTGCCGGTGTTTTCTCAGTGGCGGCGGTGCTTCGTGGACTCGGTCTTTGCATTGATGCTGGATTTTTCTTACCTGACTCCCTCAAAGATGGATAGGGCACCCACAGTGGTGTGTTGATTTCTGGGTTTATGTTCCATTTTCCCATATCCTGGGGGCTCCTCCTTGCCTACGGTGTGCACAGTGGACGATTCATCATGGGCTCTGAGTGTGTACGGGTTGGCGGTGATGGGATCTGTGTGGTGAGACTTTCTTCCAGCGTCTAGTTATTTATTCTGATTTTCTCTTTTTGCAGTTGTATTTGGATTGGGATATGCGGGTTCGTTGGGATCTGTTTGTGCGACGGTGATGGTTTACTCTTGATGTTTCCATGATCTGGTGTTGAATTTCTAGATCTTCGGCTCTATTGGTGATGTTTGTTCTGTATGGTGTTTTGGAGCTACGGTGGAGACGTTTGATGGGTTCTCGTCGGCGATATATGGTTGTTTCATGACCGGGTTGAGGATTTTAATGAGTGTCTGATTATTCATCTCTTTTCTTTGGTTTCGTTTCGGGTCTCTTGGATTAGGTTCTAGTGACTGGTGAATATTTTTATGTTGTTCGTGTTCTGTTGGTTGTTTTTCTATTGGTATTGGTTGTTCTGGGTATTACCCTTTGGATTAACCTAAGCTAGTAGTGATCTGGTTATTGGATGGAACTGTGGTGAATAATGGTGGTGAAAACGGAGAATATGGCGTTGACATTGATAAGGTTTCTGGTGGGTCTCTCTGGCATGGTGATGATGGGGAGGCGATTGGCAAGGATTTTCGATGCGATGGGTGTGTGACTTGAGGCAGGTGTTGTGTGCGAGGCAAGCGCTAGACTCGAGGTTAGTGGGAACCATGATGGTGTTTAGGTTTTTGAAAGTTATAATTTGAATTGAATGTGCATACCATTTGAATTGTATGGTTTCCCTCTTCCCTTAAAGCTGATTTTTGAAAATGAAAAAAATTGTTTCCCCCCTATATACAAAAATAATGAACATAATCATAGTGATAATGTCTTTTTACATAACCCCTTATAAAACCCACATTAGACTGAAGGGTAAGGTGTGAAATGGTGACAAACTCTTGGGGAGGCTCAAATAGCATCGCTCAGGTGGTAATCTCTATTAACTTCTAATTCTCCTATAGGTGGTTTCGCTCAAGCTTAACGTGTTGAAGCATAGCTTGGGATTGGTCAAGAGCAAATTCTAGTGACTCCACCTCCTTTTTAAGCTCCTATAAATGTGCTTCATATGGAGTAATTCTACTAGATGAGGCCATCACTTCCTTTGATTGAGTAAATTTGATTTGTTAAAGCCCTATATTTATACTAATCATGTGATCACTATTCAATGTCTATATTAGCAACAGTCACAATTCATAATGGTATTTTAAAATACAAAAACAAAAAACCAATGAAGTTCATATGTTATATAATAATTTTACATAATAAGACATTTAATTTGATTAAGAGGAATTTTTATTAATAAAAGTTTGGGTCGTCACAATCTTTCCCCCTTAAAAAACATTTCCCATGAAATTTTCTTTTACCACACTAAAACAGATGTGGGTAACTCTACTTCATCACTTCCTCTGATTATTATGTTGCCTCTTCAAACATGTGGTTTTTTCACAACACCTTGATGAGGTTCATTGTCTTATTTCATATAACTTTTTCCCTATGATTTAAAATCTTCACCAGCTTATCTTCATAGGATAGGTTATTATCTAATGGTACCACCTTCGGATTGAGTACATGTGATGGGTCAGGTATGTACTTCCTCAAGAGTGATACATGGAACACATCATGTACTTGAGACATGTTTTTTGGGTGTGTTAGTCGATAGGCCACTGCTCCAATGTGATCAAGGATCTTAAAAGGGGTGATGTACCTTGGACTAATATTTCCCTTCTTCCCAAATATCATAACTCTCTTCCATAGTGATATGTGGAAGAATACCATGTCTCCAACATCTATCTCTAGTTCTCATCAATGATTATCAGTATAGCTATTTTGTCGACTTTGGGAAGATTTAATGTGCTGCTGGATGGTCTTAACCTTCTCCACCATTTCTTCGACCATTTCTGGACCTAGGAGTTTTCACTCCCAAAGTTCATCCCAACATGCCAATGTTTTGCACCTCTTCCCATACAGGGCTTCAAAAGGATCCATTTGGATGCTTTAGTGGAAACTATTATTGTAAGAGAACTAAACTAGAAAAAGATGTTGATCCCGTATTCCTTTTAAGTCCATTGAGCATGCTCTCAACATGTCCTCAAGTGTTTGGATAGTTCTCTTAGATTGGCCATCAGTTTGAGGATGATAATTCATACTGAAGTTTATCTCTGTATTCAGAGTATGTTGAAGACTCTTCCAGAACTTAGAGGTGAATCTTGGATCTTAATCGGATACAATAGATTGTGGTACTCCTTGCAGCATTACCACTTGTCTAATATATATCTGTGCCAGTTTATCCAATGATAAATCTTCTCTAATTGCAATGAAGTGTGTAGTCTTTGTAAGATGATCCATAAAAATTCAAATATCATGGTTTCATTTGGATGTCTTCAGAAGTTCGGTGATAATTTCCATGATGATGTTCTCCTATTTCCATGATGGTATGGGTAATAGTTGCATTGTCCCCTTAGACTTATGCCTCTCAGCCTTCACTTACTAACATACAAAGCACTTTGATGTATACTCAGTGATCTCCTTCTTCATTTTATCCCACCAATAATGCTCTCAGAGATCTCGATACATCTTTGTGTTTCCTGGGTGAATGGAAAAATTCGAACTATATGCATCATCCAAAAGTACATTCTTTAACTCCAGAATTTATAGAACACATAGTCTTGTCCCAAATCACCCAATTCCTTATTCATTAACATTGAACTCTGAGGATTTCCCTTTTATTGTAGTTTCCACTTTCTTCTGAATTCCCACATCATCCTTCTGATCATCCTTTAACCTTTTCAAAATATATGGTTGAGCAATAATTTGTGAAAGGATTTTTGATGTTCCATTCTTTATGATTCTCATGTCCATATTCATCAAATCTAAGAAGATTGGATCCTTTTCAATTCTCATCAATGATAAAATCCCAGGGTCATTTCTAATTAGAGCAACCTCCACCTTTTTCACTTTTCCAGGTTGGTAATGGATTGATAATTCATAGTCTTTGATCATATCTATCCATCATTGTTGCAACATATTCAACTCTTTCTGTGTGAATATATACTTTAGGCTTTTATAATCCATGTATATTTCACACTTCTCTCCAAAGAGGTAATGTTGCAAAATTTTCAAAGCGAATATTATTGCATCCAACTCTAGATCATGTGTTGGATAGTGTTTCTCATGAACTTTCAATTTCCTTTAAAATAGGCAATGAATTTTCCATTTTTCATCAATACACAACCCAAGACCTTCTTCAAAGCATCACTAAATACCACAAAAAGATCTCTACTTCTGGGTAGTGTGAGAACATATGTAGTGATAAGCCTCCTTTTCAACTCCTTGAAGCTATATTTGTATTCATAACTCCATGAAAACTTTACTCCCTTTCTAGTTAGCTTGATAAGAGGGTTTGAAAATCGTGAGAAATTTCTCACAAATCGGTGATAATATCAAGCTAACCCCAGGAAGCTATGGATATTTGTTACTGGTGTTGGCCTCATCCATCCCTCAATTGTAGCTATCTTGGAGGGATCCACAAATATCCCATTGGTTTTGAGGATATGACCTAAGAATTAGACCTCCTTTAACTAGAACTCACACTTGTTGTACTTTTCAAAGAGCTTATCCTTTGCCAAGGTCTCTAGTATAGTGCTTATATTCTCTTCAGGATCCTCCTTGGTTTTGGAGTATATTATAATATCATCTATAAAGACTACCAAAAATTTGTCAGGGTAATCTCTAAAGACTCAATTCATCAAGTCCATGAATATTTTTGGAGCATTAGTGAATCCTAAAGGCAATAATATGAATTCATAGTAGTCGTATCTTGTACGAAAAGAAGTCTTAGGGATATCCTCATTCTTCAACCTTACTTGATAATATCTCGACTGCAAATCCACCTTGGAGAAGTATTGTGATCCACGTGGATGATCAAATAAGTCATCAATTCATGGAAGAGGATAATTTTTCTTTATCATGATTTTGTTGAGCTCTTAATAATCAATTCAAAGGCACATTGACCTATCCTTCTTCTTGACAAAGAGTACCGGTGCACCCCATTGTAAAGAACTTGGAAATATAAACCCTTTATCTAGATTTTCCTGTAGTTGTTTCTTTATCTCTTCAAGATACACAATATCCATTCTATATGGAGTCTTGGATATTGGCAATGCCAAAGGTATAAGATCAATTGAGAATTCAACATCTCTTCTAGGAGGAAGACCAAGCAATTCATCGGTAAACACTTTAACAAATTCCCTCAAAATAGGCATGTCTTCAAGGATGGTTTCTTCCTTAGACTCAATCATATAAGAAAGAGACACATGTTTATATGGTGGTAATATCCACACTTGAGATGATGGCACTAAGGAATATTCATTCTTCTCCTTGCACTTATACAGAATCGGGGGTCGATTCTCCACATTGAGATAGATTTCTCTCTCACAGCAATTTATGTTGGATCTATATAATAAAATCCAATCCATGACAAGAATTGCATCAAATTCCACCATAGGGAGTATTAAGAGGTTCTTCCGGAAGTTAAATCTATAAATTATGATAGGGGAGGAGTTATATTCATGGGATGCAATGATTGCCCCATTTTTCATTCTCACTGACATCTTTACTTCTATGATTTGTGGTGGTGTTAGGATTGTTCTACTAAACTTTCAGGATATAAAAGAATATGTGGAACTAGAATAAAAAAGTTTTCTCACTACTCTTTAATGAATAACTCACATACCTGTAACTACTTCATTGTCAGGGTTCACTTCGGCAGTAGTTATGTAAAAAAGCTCACCCTTTCTACCTTAGAGGTTGTTGGATGACTCTGAAAACCCTTGGCATAGGGAATTGGTTTGAAAAGTAACCTGGTTATTTATATTTTAAGTAATGAACAATGCATTGAGAGTTGAATGGAGAATTCCCCTCCTCTGTCATAGCTGCGGGTTTTTCTTGTTGGAAGTTAAAGCCTAGGTGCCCTTATCTTATACACTTAAAGCATTTCCTCGTCCCCTTCAGAAAATTTCTAGGGTGCTTCTTTCTGCACCTTGGGTAAGTGGGGTACTATATTTTCTTAGCACCATTGGATTTATCCATTGGACCACCAGAATTAAATTCCACCTTAAGATTCTTATCTTCAAGATACCCTTGAGATTATCTAATCTCCATTTTGACCTTGAGGTCACATCATACAATTACCTCATAGATCTCAAAGTCACTTATTGCTACGGCTTTCCATAGGTTAGGTTTTATCCCACCAAAAAATTGGTCAACCTTGCATTCGGGGGTAACAAAAAAGCCTGATGCGTATCGTGTAAGCCTTGGGAAGTTTTTCTCATATGCTCTGATGGATTAGTCATCTTTTTTCTTGAGGGAAAGGAATTCCATTTCCATCTTAAGTCGGAGGATGTGAGGAAAATATTTATAGAAAACCATTTTTCAAAAATCCTTTCATTCCAATGCCTTGATCTCCTCCTCAGGCTTCGTATTTTTTATCAATGTACACTATTGATCAGCTTCACCCTCCATATGATAAGTAGCCAGAAGAACCTTCTCTTTTTCGAAACATTGAAGTATGGAGAAGATATTTTCAATGGAGTTGATCCATTGTTCGGCAATTGAGGGATCAGAAGATTGACTAAAAGTATGAGGCATTTGTCTCATGAAGCTCTTGATTGTGACTTGTTATTTCTTAAGGGGGTTGAATGTTCCTCTTGACCCATGTTTCAATTCAAAAATTGAGTTAACTGAGAGAGTATCATGAAAAATTTCGTGATTCCCCCTCCCATAGGATTGGGTATCTCATTAAAATAGTCATCGCATTGATCTTCGCATCGGTTTTTAGCATGAGTCCCCCTATTACCAGCCATTTGATAAAATAAAAGGAAAGTTAGGGGTAACGCATAAACATTAATCCAAATACAAAAATAGAAGACTTATAAATTTATTTTATTTCCTTAACTTATGAATTTAAAGGCATCAATCTATGTTATTCATAGTCTCCCCAACATATATTCTTAGGGGAATATTTTTATTCCCTTAACAATTGTATGTACTAAGAATATGAATTTACCAAATCATTTCCCCTGGGAGTTTCATAACAAAGAGTGCAGCTAGGCCCGTTGTTTTGTACAAGTTCCCATTCAAGTCTAGCTTAAAGTGGTGTTTTTTGGGTTTTATCCCCAGATACATATGTGTTAGAGCCGCCTCTACCAACTCATATCTAGACAAGGATATATTTTCTTGATAAAACAATTACTCATTACACACCAAAATTGAGGAATGACTTTGTTATACTTAGTCTTATCCCTAACTCTTTCACTATGTTTTTCTAATCCTAATACCAAAAATAACTAAACCTATCCTCTGATACCAACTATAATGACCTTGCTCTTTATTTCACACTAAAACATGTTTTATTACATAAAACTCTTCACTTGATACACCATAGAAGATAGAGAGTTCTAGTGTCTTTGGGTCTTAGGAACATTACATAATAACTTAAAACATGAAATACACATCTTTATTGAAAACTACTTTTACATGACCATACACATTCCTTCGTACTTAGCATTGCATGGGATAACCTAAGGACATGCATAAGAAAAGGGTGATCTATAAAGCCCGATAAGGGAGTAAACAATGAATAACAAGAATAATACAATACATGTTAGTAAATAGTAATATCAATGGATCATAAGAGAAACATGAACATAATGGCATGATATAGCATGATTATCATAACATGGAAATATGGAAACAACTTTTAACATGATATTATCCTGAGACAGGGATCATTGAACATGGAGCATGTTTAAACCCTCATTGCACTTGAATTATCAAGACTAAACCCTAATTTCACTTAACGTATCATGATATTAATCTTTACCCAATGCATTGGAGCGCTATCAGTGCGCACTCTTCTTGATCATTTCATTTCATGCATAACTGTGCCACATGGATCATATAACATAGATTCATTAAACATCATCATTTATTCCATGATAGAGTAATGTGGAATTTATACATTAAAGTATATAATAAATAAGTAAATTTGAATAAAGGTTAATACCCTTGATAGATAAATGGGCTTGGTATTCACTACACAATTACTTTGGCTTGGAAAATCGCAGTGCAATTTCAGCATCATAACGGTGTGACATAAGAATTCATAAAAATGGTTGATGAGTGATAAAGGGGTGTATCATCATATTTACATGAAATTTATATTAAGGGTTTCATATAGAAACATTTCCCAACATATTTAATGAAATTTAGATTCATAATACAAAATAATTGCCTGAATGTAAATGAGGAGAGAGAAATCCCTTATGGAATTTTAGCATTCTAACGGGTGTACATGAGAGGAATTAATGAGAGATAAGGGGGTTTATCATCATTAAAACATAAAGAGGAAATTATGGGGAGGTTAAAATCATACCCCAACATTTTTAATTGAAAAAATGGTATAATAATATAAAGAAATTTGGACTAAAATGAGAAATGAAGAAAATCCCTTACTTAGAAGTGTGATACGAAATGACTCAGAGAGGATTGAGAGACGCTTCCTGGAATCTTGGGGTGACTTGAGAGGATTACAGAGAGAGTAGGGAAGATTTTGGTCATGCTCCAAATGTTTTTAGTAAAGATTAAGTGGGAGTTTGGGTGGGTTTATATAGGAAAAGAGAGAAAATTATTTATTATTTAGGTTTTGGACACTACACATTAAACTAATCAAAACCACAAACCATACCATTGGTTTTTGCCCATTGTTTTTTCAAAAGGGGATTGGAAAAAAATATTTTAAAATTTAAATGTCCAAACTTATTAAAATATTAGGCTTGCTTATGTGAAGGTGAGTCACACTCTCAAGGAAATCAATTTAAAAAGTTAAAATGTTTTATAAGTCTTGGTGTGTCCACTAAGGCACTATAAAATTAATCAAACTGATATAGAATAACATTATTTTAAATATAAAACATATATTTTCATAAAATATCATATATAGTATTTTATTACATCACTATTGGGTCATTATAATGTCATAAAACACATTATATATTTAACCGGTATTTAAAATTTACCCAAAAGATTGACTATCTCATGAAATTGTGAAAATTCATCATTTAATAATTTCAACGCCCTGATTCAAAAAATAATATTCATTTTATCTAAATAATTTTCTAAATATGTGAATTTTTACCTTTAAAATAAAAACTAACATTTATAAAAAATTCATGGGTTTTGACAAAAATGGATTTTAAACCTTAATAAAAATTACAATTGTATTCATAAAAATTATACGATAAATTATATTTAAAAAATAATAATTTAGTAATAATAATATTTTATTAAAAATTTATTTAATTCAAAAATCTATTAATTCAAAAAAAATTCTTAATTGAATATTAATTAAAAATGATATTTGTTCTTTAAAAACCATTTATAAGTAACAATAATAAAATGAATATATATTCTTTGTTATATAAAAAAATAATGCACATAATCATAGTGCTAAGGTATTTTTACATAACC
This sequence comes from Viscum album, assembly GCA_963277665.1. Taxonomy (NCBI): domain Eukaryota; kingdom Viridiplantae; phylum Streptophyta; class Magnoliopsida; order Santalales; family Viscaceae; genus Viscum; species Viscum album. Next base: position 1,210,564,104 of record OY728131.1, on the reverse strand, counting down.
CCTTATAACACCTACATAAGACTAAAGGTTAAGATGTACGATGGTGACAGACGCTTGGGGAGGCTTAAATAACATCGCTTGGGTGGTAATCTCTTTTAACTTCCACTTCTCCCGTAGGCGGTTCTGCTCAACTTAACATGTTAAATCTCAGATTGGGATTGGTCCAGAGTGAATTCTAGTGATGTAACCTCATCTCCAAGCTCCGAAAAAAGGTTTTCTATGGAGCAATTCTACTGGATGAGGCCATCGCTTCCTTTTTCTGAGAAAATTGGATTTGTTAAAGCCCTATATTTATAAGAATCATGTGATCACTATTCAATGGCTATATTAGCAATGGTTACAATTCTTAATGGTATTTTAAAACCCAAAAATATAAAACCAAGGAAGTTAATATGTTATATAACCATTTTACAGAATAATAAATTTAATTATATCAAGATTAATTTTCATTAATAAAAGTTCGGGTCGTTATAGACACCCTATAAACATACACTTAGTGCCTTTTTATGTAATTTTTTTTACATATATTGCTTTCACAAATTCTTCACAACCCCGCACTTATATATGTTACAACACAAGTTTACTTCTATACCACATATGATATGGAATATTATTTATTAATTTTTTAAAAGGTTGGGGTCAAAGCCTTATTTTATTATTAAAGAAAAGACCTCTTTTGACTGGGTTGAGGGAGACCCATTACATAGCCTAAAGGCCCAAGGCCAAGTGGCTTGCATACAAGGCTTGAAAGCCCATTTTTTGGACCCAAAGGGACCTTCGGTGAATAGTAATTCTATAGTACCTGGTCTTCTGTAGTACCGTCTCCGTTACAGTGCCTCCACCGCTATAGTGTCACCGCTGCTACAGTTCTGCCATTACTACATTACTGATACAGTGCCTTGTTATAATGCTGTTATAGTGACCTAGAAATTATTCCCTACCCGGATTTGATCTTGGGTCTTTTAGATGCCAAGAAGAAGCCTATTCCACTTGGGTACAAGCTTGTTGGCATCATTTATTACTTTAATTATCACTTAGTTTAAAATGTTTATCTGTATTTGTAATGTGAATCCCAAAAAGTATAATGGAATATTTTCATGTCTCTTTATTAATCTCACTATATCAATCATAATGTGATTCCTCCTTTCATATACACCATTACATTATGGTGTATAAGGAGGAGTGTCTTAGGAGATAATCTAAAAATCCTATATATAATTAATGAATTTTTTGTTTATATATTATCTACCATCAACTAATCTAATTTTACTTATTTTATTACCAAATTTATTCTCAACTTCATTCTTGTATTCCTTCAATTTTTCAAATGAATCCAATTTATACCACATTATGTAGACATATCCATATCTGATAAATTCATAAATAAAAATTATAAAGTATGAGTATCCACCCCTTTCTTAAATTAGAAATTTTTTATTCACATTATTATGGAATAATTAAATAATATTTGTAGAAATTTCACATTTTATACTAAATAGAAGTTTCTTAATATTTAATTGCAAACAGGCATGATATATTACAACTAGTTTAGTTCAAAAAAATCTAAATATCTATCTTGGTATAATTTATTCAAGATATTTTTATTTATATGACCTAGTCAATGATGCCAAAGTTAGGTGTAATATGACTCATGAGAACAATATTTATTATCAATGTACATTACATAGTTTATATAATCCAACACATAAATATTGTTATTTAAGAGAGGACTAACATAACATATATTATCTTTCAAAAATAAGTAACATTTATCAAAAAATTTAAAATAAATCCATTTATACCAAGAATAGACAAATAAATAATTTTTTTTAACTTATGGAAAATAATAATAAATTTTCAAAACCAAGATCATTTTTCTCAGAAATATTAGGTGGTAGTCTCCAATTACTGCTAAAATAAGTTTAGTTTTGTTAGAAACTCATATATCCACCTCACCTCATGAAACTCTTCTAAATATACTTGATTCTAGTAATTGGATACAAATTTTAGCACCACAAGTTATAACTAATACCAAATTTTTAGAAACATATATATTGAACTTGATAATGAATGCACTCAAAGATTCCCATTTTTATTTACCTTTGGGAAATTCTTCTTCTAGTGGACCTTCTTGGCACATGAAAAATAGATATTGTCCTGCTCCCTCACTTTCCACTTGATCTTCCTTCTCTAGAATTATAGTTTCAAAGAATCCTTAGTTTTAGAATAAGTCATCGGGAATCTCTATTTACCCTTCATTTTATTCACCACAATAACATAAGGATTTTCATCCTTCATAAACTTATAAACTTGGAAAAGTAGAGTAAAGATATATGGGATAAATATTAAATTTTATTTATATGCAAATTTACAAAAAAATTGGAGAAGCTCTAGGGGAGTAAATAAAGTATGAGATCAGTGTGCAATTCCTCAGGAAACTTAAACCCTAGAATCTCTAGATGATTAATGTAGAAAATCATCATGAATACATTATGTTTGGCTGGTTCACCCTCTCCATGTTTTATCATAAAGAGTGAATTGTATTTTTCAAACCATTACTCTCTAGATATCAAATAATATAGATCATAGAGATGCTTTGGCATACTATATGTATCCATGCTCTCATGAGACTTTTATATCTCATAATACATAGATGGTAGCATCGAACAATGGAAATCTAGTGAATCATACAAGTGTTTTAAATAAACATAAAACTTTTCTTTACTCTCTTCCTAATAAAGTTCGAAAATTTAAGATTCTAGCATGTAAAGATTTCATTCATGGAATAAAATTACTTCTAAGTGCACGTACCATTCCTATAATTTAATTCCTGGTAAAGAGGTTATATTAATCTAGTATTGATCGCAAGGATAGTGTGGTTATAAATCTTTCCATTTTACTATAACGATATAAAATTACAAATGATTACTTTATCTTGGTTACAAAATATATGAGATAAAATAATTAAATTTTATTAGTATTCTACCAAAATTTTATCATGTTATAATAGTACTCCCTATTATAGTAATAATATCCCATCATGTGGATATTCTAGTGTAAAGTATCCATATTTCTATTCTAATAATCTATAATAAGGCCATCAAAAATCAAAATAATGTATTTTGGTTGGTTGTCTTTCCAAATTCTATCTTGAATATCATTGATTCGTTGAGTGTACTCTTCAATCTTGAAATCCTTAATTTCATTTCCATAATACATACCTCTAAATTTGTATTTAATACAATATACTTTTTATAGTTTTGGTTAATTCAAATCATCATCCTTGTTTATACTTCCCAATAATTAAAAGTTCCCCTGACTATCTCTTGAACTGAATCTTTAACTATGGCACCATCTTTAACTCTTATAATAGAGGGCATAATATGACTAAAGATTTTATTGATGGATTTTTTATTTTGGGTAAATAGTTATTATTAATATTATATAGATTTTACATAATTAATTAAACATGTGTTTTTTATAAAATAAATTTACGCATAATATAATTTATTTTTAATTTTATCTTATATGATTATTAATTCATTTATTTATGTGATTGTGATAAAGAATCAAAAAAATAATCATACACTTAGAAAAAATTACTTGGTCATGAGCTTTCTAATATTTTATATATTGAGTGAGTAATAAATCAACCTATTCATCTAGGGGAATAAAATTCTTGAGTTGGTCTTGGCACAAGTTACAGTATTCCACTATCAACTTTTTTATCTTCTGGGTTGATTTCACCAGGGCTTGGGTTTTGAACTACCTCCTCTCCCGGGAGATTCATCCATTACATATTCTTACTGACACATAGGTGAGGGGAGCTATTATAATGTTTAAGGGGGTTTGCATAAAATAAAACATGGACATGTTGGTCTTATATAATAGATATGGGAGAGATGAATCCTAAGCTACCATTTTAAATCAATAACAATAAAACCCATGTAATTAAATTAAAATAAATCTAACACACACATTGGTCAGTCAAGATCATGACCAGTCATATATATGAAATGAATATGAATTTAATAAAAAATCATTCATTTCAATCATTCTTAATTAATATAAATTTCCCAAATTAAAAAATTAATTATCTTATGAAATAATTCATTCATTTATTATAATATCTGTTCAAACCGTCATTTAGACCCCATCCATTATAATTTTAAACAAATTAAAATAATTAATTTTATTTAAAAATAATTAAGTATATGACATGCGCATGGAGGAAACATGGTGTATGTAATGACCTAATATTTTGCTATATATTTTCCTTAAATAAATACTATGTTTTCTCTTTTTCTCCACATGTAACACTGAAGTAAAATAAAAAATCCAATATATTTAGGTAAAATATAAATATTAAACGTGACTATTAAAACCTAGTCATTAAATTATTAGGTATCAATAAGAGTAACCAAAATATGAAATATATTTATAAAGAAAATAAGGACTACTTTTAATATTAATTAAATGTAAATTGTATACCTAAAACAAATAAGAAAATAATTTTAAGCTTAAAAATACATTTTTCTAAAATTGGTATTTTATTTCAAAGAACTAAGTATATTATGATTAAATAATAACAAAATATATTGATAATATTAAAAATATATTACTAATAAATTAATTACTAATTGATAGGAAATAAGAACAAATAGTAGCTAACATTTTAAAAAGTTATTTTCCAATATGAACAGTTTTCTACTATATTTTGGGATTTTATTTAAATACTGAATTCTAAAATTTATAAATTTAACTATAAAAAATGAACATCATTTTTGGATTAATTATAATGATATCATTTCAAGAAGTATTTTTTTATATTTTTTGGACACATTTTATTTTTAGGTAAATTGGGAAATATAAAGGTTTTAAAAATATTGAGGCTTTTATGCCATTATTAGTATATAAGTATGAGTTAGAAATTTATGAAACCTCTTTTGTGAGAAAATATATTTTTTATAATTTAAATTATACATTTTAAAATATTTATTATAGTTTAAAAACATATATTTTCTATTTTATAAGTCAAGAAATATTTTTCTAAAGTTATTTCAGTACATTATACGTTTAAAATTTATTTTTAAACCATTTAGGGATTTAATTAGAAGAAACTGATTTCAAATTTAAAATAATTTGGCCTAAATTATCTTATAAGTACCGCTTTATTTTTAGGCATTAATGTTAAGTTAACTTGGGTAAAAATTAGTTATTGTGGTAAAACAATTATTTTTCAAACAATAATAACTTTCTAAATATTATGTATTTTTATTAAATTGAATGGGTAAATTTTAAATTAATACTATAATATTATGTTTAAACATATATAAAAATGAATTAACACTCATCTAAATTAAAATAAATGTTAAATAAGATTAAGAATTCTTAATGATTATAGTAACATTTTTCTACAAAAACAATTTTTTAACACATTATATGTATTAATTTAAAAGTAAATTTAATTATTTTTAAAAATTTCATTACATTAAAATGATCCAAAATTCATATTTTTCATGTCCAAATTTGGTAATAAGTTTCTTCTTGTTTTTTAATGAGAAAATAATTACCAGGATTAATTTCTAATCGACATTAATAAGGGAAAATAAAGTATCTGAAATTTTAAATTTTTAAAGGGTCACTTACACATTATATAAATCATTTACAGATATGAAATTCATACCCACATATAATAACTACCATTTCTCCACCTAACCCACCTTAAACCCATGTTATTTCATTTTTACCCATTACCTAACTTTAGTTTCTATGAAAAAGACTATCTTTTTCACTAATAAAAGGAGCTCAATCCCACTCATTCTCTAATTCCTCTCCACAACAAAGGCCCTGATCCCAAATTTACCTTCCTTATAACTCTATAAATCCTTCCAAATGAGTTCCTAAAGTTATAATGAGTCATCAAAATCTTTAAAAATCTACTTATTAAGGTAAGTATTCTCCTCCTCCTTTTGATTCAAACACTTCTTTTGGGATAATCTATTTTGATTTCCATATAAATATTCTTCTGTGTGTTAATAATAAATAATTTCCTATAATAATAATTAATTATTAGTGAGATTATATATTTATCTATAATTAATCTATTTTCATAATACTTTTGTATATCTTTCATGCTACTGAAATCACTCCTTGATTCTCTCCCTCCTATTTTCAATTCAAGTACTTCCTTTATTATAAGCTTTTTTATTTTAATATGATTATGATTATATATGTACATAATAAATCCTTTAATATCCTAATTATTCTCTATTTTTGATAGAATATATTTCTCTCCCATTAATCCATTTTCATAATACTTTTTTTATATCTATCATGCTACCGAAATCACTACTTGATTCTCTCTTGCCTATTTTCAATTCAATCAATTCATTTGTTACAAGTATTTTGATTTCTAAATGATTATGATTCCAAATGTTCATAATCAGTATTTTAAATTCTTAATGATTCCTTATTGTTGATGGGCTATCTTCTATCTCATTAATCCATTTCTATAATCATTTTTCTTTAGTTTTCAGGCTTTTGAAATCACTCATTTATTTTCTATTTAATATTTCCATATTTTAAGTGATTTTCTTTGATGAGATATTTTTCTTGAGTGATACTCACTCTAATTTGATGTTAATCTTTAAATATTGAATTATAATACCCTATAATGATGTTATATTTTATTTCCATATTTATGTCTAAGTAAATCATGTTTCCCACTAAAGTCTTTTTCCTTGATGAATCTATTGTTTCATAAAAAATATAATTTTTTAAGAATAATTCCCATTTATTAATGTATGTTTCTTCCATGTTCATAATTTCCTTCTAACCAATATTATTCTCTGTTTTTTAGAATAATAATATTTTTTATTTTTTGTGATTATCATAATTATATTTACCCATTTTCAAAATTAACTTTTAATACTCTTTTTACGATGTGGGTTTTCAAACAAAGGTATTTCAAAATATTAAAAAGATGTTTTTCCATCCTTTCAAAAAAATATTTTTTATATTAAAATCGAAATTTATATTGATAACCTTTATTTATTTTTAGGGATATTTTATTTTTAACTCTTTATAATAAGGTTTTTAAAATTCTTCTCTTTCCCTTCACAAATTATTTTTTGAAATTAACTTATACTTCATTGTTTTTAAAATGATTTTTTAAAAATTTAGTATTTTATCTTATATTTTCCTTCCAATATTTATGATTCATGAATTGATGTTTTTATCACCATATATATGTTATTATGATAGGATTTCTTCTGTAAAATGAGATTTTTTATATCTTATGATTTCTTTAGTTCATGTTATGTGATGTTTTTGAAGGATTTAAGAAACCCATTATTTTTCTATGGGTTATTTATGATATGATAAAAAATTTCTTTTATGTGGAACTAATATGTATAGATAATTATGGTTGGGTCCTATATCTCCCTAAAATTCATTGGTTAAGTTTTTAAATCACATGAGATGATGAAATGTTTTGTGAATGATATTCAAGAAGGTTTGTTCACAAGATTGTTATGTTAATGAGATATGGGAAGCTTTGTTCACAAGTTGTTATGTGAAAGTAATGTGAAAATATTTATTCACAGGATTTTATATGCTTATTTTCATGCCATAATTCTTGGTTATAATATGATTCAATGACATGCCATATATTCTATATGACTATGATTATGCTCCTAGACTCATGTTTAATGTCTCATGATTCCACACACTTTACATGGTATGTATTTGTTCATTTGTGATTATATGTCCTTTAATCATGACTTACAGATAAATCACATTATTCAAAGTTCTATTAATAAGAAATTTATCTCCTTCCCATGTTTTATTGAATGATTATGATCTAACCCTTAATCATATTTTGATAAGTTTTACCTAACTTACCATTTGATCTCACCCCATTCTTATGTTTTCCTTTCCTAGGTTATGAAGATAAGTATAAATTATGGAAATTATATAAAGGGGTCTTTAGGAGTTCAATTATAGATAAATAGTTTTATATTAATATTATTATATAGTTAATCTCCAAGAAACTAAACCTCTCATTCCTTGGGTTGTGAGGCTATTTGTGAGTTGTATTATCTAAATCATAAGATTATTGTACTATTTAAGTTATGTTTAGTTTGTTTTGATTAATAATATACCAATCTAAACTAAATTTCAAGGTCCTTTTTTATTGTTCACTCACATATCATGTATCATACACAGTGAGTCACATGATTACATGATGTGTATGGTTAACAAATGACACATTACATGTGTTGAATTACATGGCCTATACTGTTATTAATGAACATAGAGTACATATCATGTAAGTATTATAAACAACATGTAATTTTAATTTTATATGAACATTGATTAATCATTTAATATGTAATAAAACTCATCACATTGTGTGTACTATCAATTAATGGCACATAAAGACATGTTGATAATGTTTAATAGAGTAATTAATTAATTAATTATTCTTGTATAATCAGGTATGGGATACACAATGTGTACAATCTAATCACAGATCATGTATATTGATTTATCATATATCTAAAATACACACTTAGGGACTAGATAGTTATTTAATCATGAACATTTATGAGGTACACTATGTGTATAGGCCAACAAAACACCATGTAAACTCTATGTTTCATGACTTCTAGTCTTACATGTCATGTAATAAAAACATGAAGCATATTTGAAAATGTTGTTTCCACCATGAAAAATCATAGACAGGCAAGGTGTACGGTTTTTTCACACCGTGTAGTCTGACAATCTATGTGTTATCAAATTCTAGTCAACACGTGAAGTGTTTATGATGTCATGAATTCCTCTACAAAATAGTTTGTGATTTATATGATTTTGTCCTGGTGTAGTGAATATGGGTAAAATTAATGTACTTTTGGGTTATGGGCTATGTAGTCCTATGTTAACTAGCCAGAAGTCTCAATATATTTGGATGCGTTCTCAGATGTTCTTTGTCTATTTTTAACATATTCTTCATCATATAAAGGTGAAAAAATAAAAAATAATGAATTTAATATTAAAAATTGATAAAATGAAAATGAAAAACTATTATAAAATGTGTAAAACAATCAAAAATAATTAAATAACTATAAATTTTAATGTGGACACTCTCAAATCACTTGCAGATTCAAATCATAGTAGAAGTCAGTTGGGCCCATACCTAATCTAGGTTTTCATTGAATACAATGAATAAAATATAAGTACATGATGAAGAATAAAAACTATTATGATAATATTCAAATAATAATAAAAAATAATATCAAATTTTCTGATAGGGCCTTTCATATTAAATTCACAATTGATTTGTCAACTAGAAAGTACCTCAGTCTTGGGTTGTTTCTTCAATGTAATTGTTGATCATTCAAATATCTATTTAGATGTACTATCATTGTATCAAGAGTATTCAAATTATAATCCCAATTGTGGTGATCCACATGTGATCCTTTTATCTCAAATCAATGTTGATGGCACTCCATATGCTAGAACGATGATATCGATCAGAATACAATCCTTCAAGATTGAAGGATTGACTCTTGTTTTCTCACTATTTTGGAGAAAAAGGAAGGTAGAAGATATTATCTTAATCTTGAGATAAAACCCTAGATAATTTCTTTGAGGAAAGGATTATATAGATATTAGAAATGTTGTGCATAAAAAATTATTCTCTCATAACCACATGAATGATATAATCATGTAATTATAAAGTTAGGGTTAGAGACTTGGGGATTTCATAAATATCTTTATCCAATATATTAATCCTTAACAAACCCCACATATTATAATAATTATACTACTTTTATTTCTTTGATGTGATATTGTCTCATTGATAATATGAATATGAATACATTAATTAAATTGTTTTCAATGATATTTAGTATATCATTCCCGTTACCGGGCATCATACTCAACCCGTCAACCATTATTGGTATTTACCAAACCTTTAATAATAAATATTATTTACTCAATATATATATATATATATATATATGTATTCAAATCTTGAGAATAAATATTTATTTAATATTCTACTGACATAAAATAGTGACTAAATATATGTGATCAATAAATAATGAATAAATATTATTCCTTGATTTGAAGAATAACATGTATTCCAATAATTAAACTCAAATAGAATTTAATTAAGATCAATGGAAACATGAATTGTGTGACCCACTAGGATTATTACTCAGTAGTATTAGGTGGGTTTACATAAAGTCTAATATTAGTGTTTAGAAACTGATAATGCATCCATAGAGGAAGAAGTTAATTTCAAAATGGTGAAAAACACATGTGAATTCTCATTGTGTAATGTAATACTTTTGTCTCAACATCACATCAAGCAGGTTTCATACTCATTTCATCAACCCATATGCTTGATATGTATTCCTTTTAATTCCTAAAATGAACCCATGTGCACAACATGGCCATAGAATTTCATTTGATAATTTCATTTCAATCAAGGATTTGTGATATCAACTTATATGATGTTGGAAGGGACAAATCCTTCCTCAAATTATTCATTAATAGAATATTATTCATGATGCACCCAATGTACCCAAACTTACCATAAAAATATTTCATCATGGTTTGTAGAAATAAATTGAAGAATGAAATATATTTTATTTATTAATAATAATCATAAAGTATAAGGATCATTACACACATTCATAGGTAGGAATAGATAATGACATATAAACCTGTGGATTTCTTACTGATAAGTATGTCTTCATAATATCCCATATTAGAGATTACCAACTATGAACTTCATGAGATAAAGTATCATCCTCTTAAAAGTATCCATAACCTAATAGTCTGTAAAATCTATGTCCCACCAGATGATGTCATACAACCAAAAGATATATAGTTTAAGAATATATTCATATTAATTCAAGGTTATCATCATAGTAGGGAACTTCTATGAACCTTTCAATGTGACTAATTCTCTAGAACATTATCAAATTGATGTTATGTATATTAACAATAAATATGTGATAAGGTATTATTAGTATTCAAGTATATAAATATATATGAAATCTAAAGTATAAGGTATTTTTTTTTATGACACTAATTCCAACATCTATCACCGCAACTCTAATTCATGAAGGTTATACCTCATAGCTAACTAGGAAAACTCAAGGTACCAAAATCCCAAATATTCTAAAGTAGTTAATTCGATTATATTCATCTCAAAAGAAACCATGGGTTGTCTAAGGAATAGTAAGTCTTAAAGTATCTGATCCTCAAAACTTCTCCAACTCCCACAACACCACTAGAAACCAGAAAGGAGGAATGATTTGTTTTGAAGTATATGAACTAGTCAAGTGAGTAAATCATCTTGATGTTCACAAAAATAAATATCACACCACCTATATAAGAATACATTGGGAAACCCATTCCCTTACCAGGGATAGATTTCCGTTAGGGATTAACTAACCTCAACAATTGTAACTGATTATTCACTAAAAGTGGCTAATATTAATTGTTAATATCTTTATATTCATTTTTCCAAAGTCCATAAACATTGTTTTTAGTGCATTACATAAATAGAACTTCATTTCTCATCAAAAATGCAATTCATGTTTAAAATGCATAATGGGCCCAATGATTCATTTGTTTATTGACAATATTATATTCATTTTCTGAATTTTAAATTTTGTGATATGATTGATCACTTTCTTTGGAACATTTTATCTTTTAGGTCCGCTGGATGAATCCCAAAGGAATATGGATAATTTTGCGCCTGAAGGCAGAAACTTGCTGGAAAAATCATAATGGGCCTAAGGCCCATCAAACCAATGTGGGGCCCAGAAACCAAGACCAATGAAACTCAAATTTATACAGTGTAAATATAAAAATATGAGGATAATTTTATTCAACTGTGTCCGGAGCTAATTCTGATGTTTTCATGATGATAAAGGGATATGAAGTTAAGATTTAAATGGTGGACCCGACATTAATGCACAAAAATCCGTCCCACCATTTCGACCATAACTTTCAAACGGCTAAGAAAAATGTCATGATATTTTGAGATATTATAGAAGAAACATGAACGAATATAGGTTATATTTATGACACCTTCGGATTCGGACATATGAAGTGTCAAAAGCACACGTCAAAATGGAGGATGAATCTGGACAGTTTTCCGGGTCAACTTCGAAACGTCAATTTCCTTTTGATTATTCACCCTCATTTTGACTCTATTAATTGTTGGGGGTGAATTAATTATTGGGGGATAGACCTAAGGCTCCTAATATTCCTATATAAGGAGATATTGGTGAAGTTAATGGGTGTGAAAATTTTTCTTATCATCTTTTGTTGCTTGTTTCATTGTAAGGTTATTCTTCAAAATTTCCTTTGTAATGTTTTCCATTTCCATGTAAGTTTTTTTTGTATCTTTATGTTCTTAATCAACTTCTTTCTATTATATATTTTCCATTTCATTTATTAAAACTTTATTATCACAAATCAGAGTGATATCTCTGTGTTGTTGTGAATTAGTTCACACATAGGAGTGAATTTCATTCACACACACGGAGGAGTGCTCGTTATTTCCGCGGTTTTAATTTTTTCAATCCAATTCTTGTTAGCCATCTTCCGCCCACCATTGAGAGTATACCATCAATGGAGGGCTAAAACCTTAATGGGATGATATTAGGAGGATGAAAAGGCTGGATTTAATGTTATTTTATGAACGAATTGTTGTTAATTGGATAATTAATTTAAGACATCCATTTTTCAATTATTTCTACTCTTCATCTTTACTGTGTTTGAGCAAACTAAATTCAATTACTAAATGACCATATACCTCGGAGAGATCATGAATTTGGTTCTATAAGTGTATACGGAATAAGTAATTGTGTTTAGTAAGCACCAAACCATAAAATGATGAATGTAATGTTATTTTTGAAGAATGGATTCTTCAAAAATTAATAAAACCAAAATTGTCTAATGAAGTAAAATTCATTCAATCCACCCCGAGCATAATCCTAAGATCAACCCATTTCCATTTAATTGAATTCACTTAGGTTTATTAGTGTTCTTTAAAAACCATCTAAAATCAAACCCAAAGTCGGCTACCTCATAGCCCATCCTTCACACAATCATAGCGTCTCAAGGTTACTTCGTCGGTCCCTGTGGATTCGACCCCTACATGTACTACATCGATCGCTTTTACCAGTAGGGTAAATTTGGGCGCAACCAAATTTTGGCGCCGTTTCCAGGGACCAAGTAAGTTCCTTAGACCAAAAACCTTCTTTTCTTACCCCCATTCTTCTATTCTCATCCCAATTCTCTTATCTTTTCCCTTTCTCGTTTTTTTTTCTTTTGGTGCATGTCCGCCTACACCCGCGATAACTCAAACAGATTAGTTAGGGTGGATACTCCTAGGGATGGGGAGTCAAGCACTAAAAGAGGTCTATTTCCTTTAGATCCAAATCTTCCTAATACTCCAAATTCAGACGTTGAGTTCGATACAATGGAGAATCTCCCAGAAAACCAAATCATAAACCGGGGAGGGAACCAAAATAACGGGCAAGACCCTAACATGGGAATTTTTGCAGACCCAACCATGAATGACTACCTCACACCAACCTGGACCAATGCACCCTCATGCATTAGGCATGATAACATAGGATATGCCCAATATGTTTTCAAACCCCATGTCTTGAACCACCTTCCAACCTTTCATGGGATGGAGTCTGAGATGCCTTACCTTCATGTTAAATAATTTAATGACATTGTCGAAACCATGTGCCCACCAAATCAAATTGAATCTGCTAAAATGATACTTTTCCCTTTTTCCCTTAAGGACCGAGCAATGAATTGGTTAAACAATTTGAGACCAGCATCCATTCACTCTTGGGACCAACTTCAACGAGAATTTTATAAAAAATACCCCCCCCCCATCACAAAACAATTGCACTTAAAAAGAGCATACAAAACTTTTTTGAAATAGAGGGAGAAACATTCTATGAAACAGGTTCAAAGACACATTAAACATGGTACCGCACCATGGTTTCTTAATCCCAGAACAAGTGAGAATTTTCTATGAAGGGTTGGGTCCCGGAAACAAACAATTCATTGATATGATGTGTAATGGAACCTTCAAAAATAAATCCCCAAATGATGCTTACGAGTATCTAGAAAATCTTGTTGAACAAAACCAAACATGGGGAACATCACCATACTATGAGAAGCCACCCAAATCTGGTGGAATGTACAATCTTGGAGAAGAAGAAAACCTTAGAGAAAAACTTGTTGCACTCACGAGGAAAGTTGAGGATATTGATCTTAGGAAGGTCCACAAAACCCAAACTATTGAGCTTGTTTGTACAATTTGTGACAAGAATGACCATAAGGCTGATAATTTCCAAACCATTCCTTCCATCAAGGATGGTCTTTTAGGAGGACCACCAGAAGAAGTTAATGCAATGAACTTTCAAAAGCCACAATTCACGAACACCTTCAATCCAAGGTATAATGACTATCCGGGCTTTCGTTGGAAGGACAATCAATAACCAACACAACAATAATGTATCAACCCATACCCTCAACAAAACATTCAACCTCACAATCAGTTCCAACCACAACCGTTCCAATTCCAACATCCTCATGTCCATTATCAACAACCTATCCAACAACCATTTCAACAACCTATCCAACAACCAAAGTATCCTCCTGGGATAAACCCACAAGCTCAAGCACCAACCCAAAATGTTCCACAAAGCCTACTAGAACAACTGTGCAAACAAATGGACAAAATGAACTCAAAATTCTCATCCATTAAACAAGAACTTAAAACCATAAAAACTGGAAAGGCACCCATGCCCACATAGCCCATTCCACAACAAACATCAAGGGGAGAGACAAGTTTCACTCAAACAACTCACGAACAACTAAAGGCTATGAAAGTTTTAAGATGTTGGAAATCAATTGAAAAACCCGAACAGATAAGTCAGAAACCATGTGAAGCTTCAAACTCTAATGAAAATTCAAATGAACTACAAGATCAAACTAAAGAAACTGATAATAATGTGAATGAAACAACACTTCAACAAACAACTCCACAATCTACACCATTTCCTCAACGCATGAGGGGGAAAACCAAGCCTGAATTGAGTGAAACATTGAGGGAAATATTCTCACAAGTCAAGTTGAACATTCCCCTTCTTGATTTCATCCAAACCATACCTTCCTACTCAAAATACCTTAAGGACTTGTGCACTTTTAAAAGAAAATTTTCACATAAAAACCAAGCCCTTTTGTCTGCTAATGTGAGTACCACCATTCAAGGGACCATTCCTCCTAAGATGAAAGTCCTAGGATGCCCTTACATAAATGTTGAACTAGGAGAGAACAAAGTTTTCAAAGCCTTGTGTGATCTAGGTGCTAGTTTGAAACTCATTCCTTGTGCCATGTACTGTCAGTTAGGGCTCGAAGAACTCCAACCCACATCTGTCACTCTTTTACTTGCTGATCGTAGTGTTCGAGTTCCAAAGGGGATATTAAAAGATGTTTTGGTGAAAGTTGAAAATTTCATTTACCCAGCTGACTTCATTGTTCTGGACAATCACCCAAGCTTAGGTCCTAGGGAGCAAACCCCAATCATACTTGGTCGTCCCTTCCTTGCAACAATCAACTCTGTAATCCGAGTCCGAAATGGGAACATGACCATCACCTTTGGGAACATGAGTCTAGACTTGAACATCTATAATTCAAACTCTCAAATTGGGGATGATGAAGAGATACATGAGGTTAATTGGATTGGTAGTGTTGATAATGAACTCAATGAAAATCAAGGAGTTACTGAAGGATGGTTAAGTCAAGAAGATATTGATTTTCTTTATTCGCATGAGGGAAATTTTCCTCCTTAGATTGAATCTCTTTCAGACAGATCTATTGATGAGTTTCTAGAATCACCAATCAATGATACCATGGTTGAAATCAATAACATTTAGTCCATATCCATTCATGAAACTACTCTGGAAAATTTAGTGGATGAAAATTTTGTTCACAAGGAACCAATTTTGTCAAGAAATCTGAACAAAGAAACTAAGTTCAATACAAAGTCTCATCCATTCTTGGAAAGTCATGACCAATCTGATCTTGAATTTAAAGTCTTACCTTCATCACTAAAGTATGCTTTCTTAGGGGACAATCAATCCTTTCATGTTGTCATTTCTTCCTCCCTTTAAGCCGATCATGAGATGATGCTTCTAGATGTTCTTAGGAGACACAAGAAAGCCATTTGATCGACCCTATCTGATATCCCTAGGATTAGCCCACTTATCGGGACTCATAGAATTATTCTTGAATCTGAGTCAAAGCCATGTCGTCAACCTCAGAGGCGACTCAATCCTAATCTCATGGAAGTAGTGAGAAAAGAACTTTTGAAATTGTTAAAAGTTGATATCATCTATCTTATAGCTGAGAGTGAGTGGGTTAGCCCAATCCATGTGGTTCCAAAGAAGGATGGAATCACAGTAATAACCGACAAGGATGGAGAGATGCTTCCAACAAGGGTCAGTAGTGGATGGAGAGTTTGTATTGACTATAGGAAGCTCAAATATTTTACCAAGAAAGACCATTTCCCCTTACCCTTTATTGATCAAGTCCTCAAGAGAGTGGCAGGTCATCAATTCTATTGCTTCCTAGATGGATTCTCTGGGTATAATCAAATCGAAGTCTCCTTAGAGGATCAAGGAAAAACAACCTTCACTTGTCCATTTGGCACTTTTTCCTTCAAACGCATGCCCTTTGGGTTATGTAATGCCCCTGGAACCTTCCAGTAGTGCATGATGGGAATATTCTCGGATATGGTGGGGGGGTTTTAGAGGTCTTCATGGATGACTTCTCCATATTTGGGGATACTTTTGAGGGATGCCTTATAAATGTTGAAAAGGTTTTGTCAAGGTGCGAGGATAAGAATCTCATACTAAATTGGGAAAAATTCCATTTCATGTTAAGGGAAGGACTTGTTCTAGGTCATCTGGTATCTGGTAGAGGGATTGAAGTTGATAAAGCTAAGGTTGACATCATTCATCACCTTCCCTCTCCTAAAACTGTTAAGGAAGTGAGGTCATTCTTAGGACATGCTGGTTTTTATATAAGGTTCATTAGGAATTTCAGCTCTATTTCTCGACCACTTTGTGCTCTATTGGTAAAAGATGCTCCATTTTTATGGACAGGAAGCTGTGAGTAATCATTCTCTACACTCAAGTCAACTCTTATATCTCCACCTATCATGAAATCTCCAAATTGGAAACTTCCTTTTGAGCTCATGTGTGATGCAAGTGATTTCGCTGTAGGAGCAGTCTTAGGACAACGGTGTGAGAAAACTCCACATGTCATTTCTTATGAAAGAAAATCTTTAAATGATGAAAAAATAAACTACACCACTACTGAGAAAGAGTTTCTTGCTGTTATCTTTTCCTTAGAGAAATTCAGGTCTTATCTCTTCGGATCACCCATCATTGTCTTCACTGATCATTCAGCCCTAAAATACCTTTTCCAAAAACGAGATGCCAAGGATAGATTGATTAGGTGGGTCCTTCTTCTTCAAGAGTTCAATTTAACCATTAAGGATAAAAAGGGTGTTGAAAATATTGTAGCTGATCACCTCTCTAGGATGGAATTCAAAGACAACTCACACCACCTCTCTGTGTCTGATTCATTTCCTGATGAGCACCTCTATTCAGTGAGTGATTGCCCTTGGTATGCTGACATAGCAAACCATTTGGTGATGGGTGAAATTCCAAAATTCATGGGGACCCAAGCTAAGAGGAAATTCCTTTCTAATGTAAAACACTATGTGTTTGATGATCCTTACCTATTCAAGTTCTGTCCTGATCAAATCATCAGGAGATGTATTCCCGAGTCTGAGCAAGAGTCCATTCTAAAATTTTGTCATGGAGAGGCATGTGGAGGCCACTTTTCTACAAAGAAAACCACTGCAAAGGTCCTCCAAAGTGGTTTCTACTAGCCAAACCTCACTAAGTATTCCTTTCAATTCTGCAAAAGTTGTCCTCAGTGTCAGAAATTAGGATCCATTACCAAAAGGAATCAAATGCCCCTCAGTCCAATTTTGGTCGTTGAAATCTTTGATTGTTGGGGAATTGATTTAATGGGACCCTTTCCAAACTCTAAGGGATACATCTACATCCTCTTAGATATTGATTATGTCTCAAAATGGGTTGAAGCCATTCCCACAAAGTCCAATGACCACCATGTTGTGATTCGATTTCTGAAAGAGTATATATTTTCTCGATTTGGAATTCCTGGGACTATAATCAGTGATTGTGGAACCCATTTCTGCAACTACCCATTCTCTTCACTCATGTCTAAGTATGGTATTACTCATAAAGTTTCCACTGCATACCATCCTCAAACCAATGGTCAAGCTGAGTTGGCAAATAGAGAAATTACGAAAATTCTTGAAAAAACTATCAATCCCTCTAGGAAATATTGGTTCGAGAAACTCTTAGATTCCCTTTGCGCATATCGAACTGCTTTCAAAACTATCCTAGGCATGTCACTGTATAGATTGGTTTATGGAAAAGCATGTCATTTACCTGTTGAAATTGAGCATAAGGCCTTTTGGGCAATAAAAAATGAACTTTGACATTTTTTTGGCTGTAATAAAAAAGAAATTAGATATTAATGAACTCGAGGAACTTAGGATGGAGGCTTATGAAAATTCAAGGATCAATAAATCTAAAGTTCAAGCCTACCAATCTAGTAATCTCAAAGTAAAACACTTTGAACTGGGAAAATTTGTGCTCTTGTATAGTTCAAAATTTCATCTACACCCAGGAAAGCTAAGGTCCAGATGGTCTGGTCCATACCTAGTGCATCATGTGTACCCTCATGGGGCAATAGAGATTCAGGATCCCACAAGTGGTCATGTCTTCAAAGTCAATGGTCATAGGTTAAAATCATTCATTGAATCATTCAATAAACAAGAAACCAAGGATGAGTTAACTAAGCCAACATATGAACCAGAGAAAAATTGATAGATTTAGGGTACAAGTCAGGCTAACGACGTTAAACAAAAGCGCTGCACGGGAGGCAACCCGTGGTTTTCATGTTTCTAATCACTGTGAATCATCTTTTGTTTCCTTCTGCTTAATTTTGTCATTTTTTTTATATATAGACTGTTGACCTGTTCTTCTTTTATGAGTAAGGATGGGTATGAAAAGGGAGCACCGTATTCATCCGTGTCACGTGGTGTGATCCCTGAGTAATACTTTACCTAGAAATTTAAAGAAGACAATGTATCATCAGTTTATTTTATTTATGTTTTTGTAGGTTAAAAAAATTTGACTCTTGACCTGTTCTTCTTTTATGAGTATGTATGGGTATGAAAGGGGAGAACCGTATTCATCTGTGTCACGCGGTGTGATCCCTGAGTAATACCTTACCCAGAAATTTAAAAGAAGACAATGTATCATTAGTTTGATTTAAAAAAACATGAAAATGATGGTACTTGGAATTAAATAAATCATTGTGTTGTTTGTTTTGTCTGCTTTTTCCTTCTTTTTATGGTTCAGGAACTATTTTGGGTGATACATGTTCAATCAAGGAGGTGCCTACATCCCCAAAGAGATCAAAGGAGTAATTTGGAGCATCATGAACCTCAACTTTAAAAACCAGGTGAATTTGTTCCATGTTTATCATTCTCAATTTCATCTTTGAACTCCTCTCCTACCCACTTCTAACTTTTCTTTTCCTTAAACACTGGGGAAAGTGTCATTCTAAGTTGGGGGGACATAAAAAATGATTTTATTATTATTTTGTGAATAAAAACATGCATGAAAAGAAAAATTCCATTAACCATAAACATTATAAACACACATTGAAAACTCTAAAATTGGATATCAAATAAATTTTGCATGCCTTGATTCTGATTTTAATGCAAGTTTAAGTTCATGAGCATAGTTTTTGGAAAGTGCGGTTGTCCGATGTGATTTTTCAATGTTTACAATTTCATCCTCTTAATAAAAATGCCACAATGCACGTCTACTGGATCATGGGTGTAAATTTGAGTTCTGGGGTCCCTTTCATTATATCATAGGGTTCTGGGGTCACTTTTAGTTTAATTTGAGTATCCAAAAAAAACAAAAAAACAAAAAAAAATGACCACATAGAGCAATGTTTTGTCCAAATGTGTGGCGTCCGGCACTTGGGGATCGTGACTCCATATTTGTCTTGCCCAGAGTTAGGCTTTATATCTCTATTGTAGAGCATGAAATTGACAATATGTGTGGCGTCCGGCACTTGGGGATCGTGACTCCATAGTTGTCTTGCCCAGAGTTAGTCTTTTCATATCTATTGTGGTTAAAAAAATAAAATCAAAAAAAATAAATAAAAAGGATACTCATCTTAAGGTTTAATGTGATTCTCTCCTAGCGCTTCCATTTTTTCCCCTTGAACAATAAAATGGGCCCCATATCTTTTATGATGCACAACAATTTATCATGCTTAATTGGAATTGGATGAAATGTGGCGATGAATTTGAACAAAGGAATGGGCATGGGCTTGGGATATGCTTATGGACCTAGCTTGTTTTTAATTATTTTGATGGGTTTTCATAATTTTTTTTGGTATTAGATATTTGGGTGAGCAATGTGTATTAAAATGTTTTTGGAAAAGGGGATTTGAATTTCATATTTGTAATTCATTTTGCTCGGGACTAGAAAAAATCAAGTTGGGGGTGTGATTAGTCACTGAAAGTGGATAATATTAATTGTTAATATCTTTAAATTCATTGTTCCAAAGTCCATAAACATTTTTTTTAGTGCATTACATAAATAGAACTTCATTTCTCATCAAAAATGCAATTCATGTTTAAAATGCATAATGGGCCCAATAGTTCATTTGTTTGTTGACAATATTATATTCATTTTCTGAATTTGAAATTTTTGGATATGATTGATCACTTTGTTTGGAACATTTTATCTTTTAGGTCTGCTGGATGAATCCCAAAGGAAGATGGAGAATTTTGCGCCTGAAGGCAGAAACTTGCTGCAAAGAACATAATGGGCCTAAGGCCCATCAAACCAATGTGGGGCCCAGAAAACAAGCCCAATAAATCTCAAATTCATACATTGGAAAGATAAATATATGAGGATCATTTTATTTAACTGTGGACAGAGCTAATTCTGATTTTTTTCATGATGATAAAGGGATATGAATTTAAGATTTAAATGGTGGACCAGACATTAATGCACAGAAATCCGTCCCACCATTTCGACCATAACATTAAAACGGATAATCCAAATGTCCTGAAATATTTAGAGATTCTAGAAGACACATTTAAGAAGATATTTTATATTTATGACACCTTCTGATTCGGCCATATGAAGTGTCAAATGCACACGTCAAAATGGAGGAAGAATCTGGACAGTTTTCCGGGTCAACTTCAAAACGTCAATTTCTTTTTGATTATTCACCCTCATTTTGACTCTATTAATTATTGGGGGGTGAATTAATTATTGGGGGATGGAACTAAAGCTCCTAATATTCCTATATAAGGAGATATTGGTGAAGGTAATGGGGGTTAAAATTTTTCTTATCAACTTTTGTTGCTTGTTTCATTGTAAGGTTATGCTTCAAAATTTCCTTTGTAATGTTTTCCATTTCCATGTAAGTTTTTTTTGTATATTTATGTTCTTAATCAACTTCTTTCTCTTCTATATTTTCCATTTCATTTATTAAAACTTTATTATCACAAAACACAGTGATATCTCTGTGTTGTTGTGAATTAGTTCACACATAGGTGTGAATTTAATTCACACACACGGAGGAGTGCTCGTTATTTCCGCGGTTTTAATTTCTTCAATCCAATTCTTGTTAGCCATCTTCCTCCCACCATTGAGAATATACCATCAATGTAGGGATAAACCCTTAATGGGATGATCTTAGGAGGATGCAAAGGCTAGATTGAATGTTATTTTATGAACGAATTGTTGTTAATTGGATAATTAATTTAAGACATCTATTCTTCAATTATTTCTACTCTTCATCTTTACTGTGTTTGAGAAAACTAAATTCAATTACTAAATGACCATATACCTCGTAGAGATCATGAATTTGGTTCTCTAAGTGTATACGGGATAAGTAATTGTGTTTAGTAAGCACCAAACCAGAAAATGATGAATGTAATGTTATTTTTGAAAAATGGATTCATCAAAAATTAATAAAACCAAAATATTCTAATGAAGTAAAATTCATTCAATCCACCCCGAGCATAATCCTAAGATCAACCCATTTCCATCTAATTTAATTCACTTAGTTTTATTAGTGTTCTTTAAAAACCATCTAAAATCAAACCCAAATTCGGCTACCTCATAGCCCATCTTTCACACAATCATAGCGTCTCAAGGTTACTTCTTCGATCCCTATGGATTCGACCCCTACATTTACTACATCGATCGCTTTTACCAGTAGGGTAAATTTGGGCGCAACCAGTAACCATCCAAGCTATGAGAAAGAAAACATCACCTAATAGTAAACCCTAGTGGGGGACCCATTAATCATGAAGGGAAAATATATCATAAAAAGGGGATAACCAACCCCAATGGAAGACTCACACCTTGAGTAGAACATAACAAATAGGGAAAGGTTCTAAATCCCTTGATATAGAACTTAGACCCCCAGTAGCACATAGAAAGCACACCAAAAATGGGGGTAGCACACAGTTGGTGGGAGGAGGATTGTTTACTTTGTTAGTAATATAGGAAACTCAAGCCTCGTTTCATGGAACATAGTTGATCATGGAGAAATACAAAACATGATAGATACGTATTATACATTTGAAACCTTTGATCATCTTGTCTAAACCCTATCATGGTTCCCACAAGGATAAATTCATAACACACATATCAATTCTTATAAACAGTCTCTAATGAAAAAATGGATCAAACCTTTGTGATCTATGTAGAAAATCACTTAGGATATCCAATTTATTAACTAAAAATGCATATATGATGACGAATATTATTTTGATATTAACATAGTCAAGATGTGTTACATGATAAGAATCGGGTCTTCTTTCATAATTCATAATTCATAATCATGTATCACATATTCATATTGAATTATTGCCTCAATATATCGATCATGATTTCATAGACAGATCATCAATCCAACCCCCACACCCCACCCCCCACACACACACCTTTTAATGTAGTAGTTAGTATAGACATTGTAATGAACCTGTCGGCTACTAACACGATCGCCCACCATCTCACTTCTGTTGTGGTCCATGACACCTATATCCTCACACTATCCCTCCATGCACCATCCTTATCACATAAACCACCTCATGCTGCCTTGATCATCTATCACCCTCATGTTTACCCTTACTTCTGATTTCTTCCTACCATGCTACCATCGACAGCTGGACTTTGGGTACTCAGCCTCTACCCAATTACAAGTGAATTTCAGGAGATAAGAGAGAGGGTAAATAGGGGAGAGAGATAAGGGAAAATAGGATAATTCCAAGTCAAACTCTTAGTCAATCCATAGTTAAAAATTTATTTATACATTGAAAAATTTATATAATTTAATCCATATAATTGTCAAAATAAATTTATGGTATTGGGTTAGTGAATACGAGAATTAGAATATGATAATCTCAATGAGGTGAGATAAAAATAAATATTAATCATCAAGAAATATTCATAAAAGAACCTGTTTAAACCCAATGATTCCAATATATAATTCATAATTAATGGATCACAAAATAATAATTCCACGCATAAATTGTGAATTTTTATTTCAACAGTTGGTTTTTTCATCACCATCATGAAATTTTATCATCGATGTCACCACAGATTTAATTTTGTTCCTTCGATCTGATTTTATTACCACCCAAAACAAGGTATCTCCACCCTGCCCCCCAGGTTTTAGTCCTATGATGAATGGCTATACATATAGAAATTTTATAATATGTGTATAAATATGGGAATTTATATGTTTCATCAAACATAAATTAGTTAATTAAATATTGATTTTTTTTTATTTAATCACTCACCTAAAATGGATTGAACCTAGGGACGTGATACGAACTCCAAAAATAAAACTCCTAAGGTAAAACCCATATTCCAAACACAAACACAAAATAAATTTTCTCATATGATACTCTTTGTATGAGGTATAAGCATTTTATCACAAATGCATTACACCACACTATAAATTTAATAGAACCATCTGATAATTTTTATAAGTCATCCTACTAGATAAAATTTACCATTATACCCTTGGTAACTTATTGGGCTCTAAAACTTAAAATTGACCTAATTATCATTCAGGAAAAACAAAGGCATTGTATACATACAGTAATTTATCAATTTGGGTGAAACTTTTATAATTTTTAATATGCTATATGCATTTTGAACCCTTCAAGGATTAATATATGCTATGATAAATGTTACCATATAGGTAAATAATTAAAAATTCAAATGGACATACTCTAAATATATAAATATCCAAATATATAAGGAATAAAATTTCTTATAATAAGATCATATATATTCAGTAGTCTTAGAAGTTTAGATAACCAATCCAAAACATTATATGTTGATCATATCATATATTCCTTCAATACTTTTAGCCAATTATTTTGATATTGAAATTTTTAAAAATCCATTATCATTGATGATTTTTGAAAGAATTCATAAATTCAAATATATCATCAACAACATTTAATGAGGTATCATAATTTATCAAACACAAATATCACTTCAGGGAAAATATCTAAAAAGATATATTTTTTTCAATATTTTTATTTTTATTTTCGAGGGAAAATATATTTAATGCTTTCTAGTCATGATGAATAACGATTTTATATAATCATTTAAACCCCACTTCTATTGTTTGTAATCATTCTATTGATATCTGATAATTTCCATATGAATTATTCATATAATTTTTGTGAGAATATTATCAATGGTTTCACTAGAAAATTTTATATATGGTATGTGATTCTTGATATTTATTTTAACTAACATAAATAAAATGCAATGTATACTCACCAGTAAATAGTAATGCATATGAATATTTAATATATTCATAACTCGTATAGTATTTAAATGTATTACATGGTAGGTGGCCACAACCATATATATTTCATAATTTATACTTCATAAAAATAATAGAAATTCACTTCCAATATAACAGGTGATGATATAAATAATTTTCCATAATAATAGGTATCCCGTGATAAATTATCATATTAATGGAAACAATAATAACATAATGAAAATGAAAAATTCTATTATAAGTGATAATTTAGTAGACATACATCCATTAAATAAATTCATCATTCTCCCCCTGATGGTTGTATAATTTTTTATCAATGCTCATGTATAATTGCATCAATATATTTCATTATAATTAATCTTGGATAACCCAAATGATCATGTAATTTATTTAATTTTTCTGGATTATTAAACTTATAGTTTATTATAATTGATTCGATTGAATATAACAAATTTTTTGGAAATGAGTTTTTTCTATAATGAAAGCTTCTTATATATAGAGTTATTTGACACCTCCATCCAAAGTCTCCATATGATATTCACTTTTAGGAATATCAATAATTCTAAATATATTTCATGAAGACTCTGTATATAAAAAAGTATTATTAATTAAAAAAATTATACCACTGGGTAGGAATATATTTAAAAAATAATATACTTACAAAATCTAATAAATATATTTATATGAGCATATACTAATTATGTAATATTTTTTATAAACAATAATCATATATGGTTTCTTTTGAATAATTTTATCAAAATAATATTTACAAAATTTTTTCTTCAATATCGACCTATATTAGATCTATAGAATCTTCCATTTTGTATATTTAATACATTCATGGTACATAATGAAAAATTAAAATACTTATATTTTCATTATTATTATGATTTCCACTTTTAGTGGTTGATCATCAATTAATGAATTCATAATATAATCAAAATGGTTTAGGCTCATTACCTACTGAATATTTCATATTTTTAAACTTCTAGTTCAAATGTTTTAAAATATATCAACTAGGGAGAGGCACCCCCATGGTTTTAAGGTAGATAAATATATTTCAATATGTAATGTGTAAAACCCTTATAGATTAACAACACACACCTTATCATGGTCATATTTTATAATTCCTAAAATAATTTTTAAAACTACACTTTCTTTAGAAAATTGAGAAGAAATTATTTGATAAAATTTTATCAACTTTTAAATATTTATGATAAAAATTAAATTATGGGTCACATAGATTATTTAAAATTATTGAAAAATAATTTCATTCTCTTCAAAATATGAAATAAATAAATTAAAATCTCATTCACATTGAGGAAGGAATTTATTTAGATATCCTGATTCATGAATGATAATTAATTTTTAATCAATGATGATAATATTTTATAAAAATGCTCATTTTATTTATAATTATGAACATTATTTAACCACTCTATGTGTAAAAATAAAATGAATTTCATGAGATAATATTGATAATCTATAAGCATAGATTAAATGAAAAAACATTACTTGTTATTGATGCTATAAGATAAAAAATTTATAAATGGAAAATATCCTTAATCCTAATGTCAAAAGAAACTGTATTCATATCATTTTTTAGGGATGCACTATTTTATAAATATTATTAAAACTCATAGTTCTCTATAAAAATTTATTTCTATCAAACCACTATAGGTAGTTATATTATTATTAATTATTTTTAAAAAAAATATGGAACAAAGATCATTTCAAAAATATCATATTCACCCTCAAGTATGATTTAAAATAAAATCATGTATATTCTCATCATCTTTAGGGAATGAAATAAAACTATTTTAATAAATATTATCATTCACTTCAATGAGTATAATAAAATTATTTTATTTAGTTTTAAGATGTCTTTGGGACAATAGTATGAATATTCAATTCAACATTTTCATCCACTTTAGGGGATAGATAGCAATAAAATATATTTATTTTATTTTTCATGAACACTAAATTTCTCACAAATATTTTATAATAAATAAAAGAAATAGAAAAGAAATGAATCGATACTATATTTATATAAAAATAAAAAAAATAGGTATCATTTCAATCATGAAAATTTATACATCATAATAAAGTTCAACACCTTTAGATTGTACAAAGAAATAAAATATGTCAAATGTCAAGGTTTATAGTATGATTAGTGAAGTTAACTTAATCACTTAAACATATGAAAATTATACATTATTCATTATTTGACCACTTCTAGTGGCATCGTTTTATCTTTTCATTTGACGAATGGTGGTTGTCCTCTCACATCCATGACTTATTTTAAAGATATTGTTTTATTTAATTTCCATTCTTGCTTTGTTGTGGGGGTTTCCCATACATTTTTGGAGAAAAGGGTGAGTTTTCATGATTTGGGCCAAACTGAGAGCCCATTTTCATATTTAAAAATAAATTTTGTTTCTTTTATAACTCTTTCATTTTTCAATATTTTACACCCATTCCACTTCCCAATTGGCAGCCCCTAGTATATTAAAACCACCATATCCATTTTGACCTCATATGAATCCATAATCATGATAGATTTGGGTTTTTATTAAGGAATTGTGTCTTCTCGAAAGCCCATTTTGACCTCAGCCTTATTAGAACCTCACTTGCATTTTTTTATGTTTTAAAATTTATCTACTAGTGTATTTAGGTCATTTTATTGAAGATTTATTCAAGTAAGTGTTTCTCTCTTCATTTCCTTCCTTCTCCTTAGGGTTTCCTCCCTCTTTAATGAAGTTCTAAAATGTCAAGAAGTTTGGGTTCATACCTAGGGATTTATTTGGTGTATTTTTTGTCAAATATTGGGGTTTTAGTTTGGATTTCACTCCCTCGTGGGGGGGCGGTAGTGTGGTTGAATTTTTGCACTATTATTTGGTGTTCTGACACAAAAGGTAGGTGGTTCCATGTGTAAGAATACTAAGATGAATTAGCTTTGCTTCATTAATATTTTTATCATGGTCTTCATACATTATGTTTGGTGCGTGAACCATTTTTGGTATTATTGATTAAGATTTTAGTTTCAAAGTTTCATATTTATTTGAAAATGTGTGTTTTCCATGCGTATCTTTTGTTGTATCATTTGAGGTAATTTGATAACATTTTAAAGTGGTTTAGTAAATGTTTTTAGGGCTGAAAATTTTGTTTCATATTGGTATGGGAGTGATTTTGGCCTTGAAAGAGGGTTTTGAAATGGGTTTTTTTCAAAACATGGTTATACTCCTTGGGATTGTTTTATGAAAATTGTAAGTGATTTATTGGGTTAAACAAAGTGGGAAAAGGATGTATATGTACTATTTTGGCGAGTGTGTTCACTTAAGATGGGTTTTTGAAAGATAAAGTGGTGATTTAAGATGAAAAACATTTTTATAATGTTTTATAAATTTCTAAAATGATTTATCAAATTGCAAGAAAGGCGAGAAACACGTTTGTGGGCTGTTTTGTGGGAGTAAGATGTGAAAATGAATATTTGTTTGTGAAAGGAGTATTATGTGACATATGTGTGGTATGTTTGGTGTGTGTGTGACTTGGAACTAGTATTTTCATATGAAAATTGTATTTCATGGCTTTTAGAACTTTTTTGAACACAAGAGGGAAAACCCTGGTATCTAGGTGGGTGGATGTGTACTAGTATGCTAGTGATCTCATGGGGTTTGTCCCCAGTTTCACATAGCAAGTTTGAAGATGAAAACACTAGCTAAACTATGATGATGATGATGATGATGATGATGATGATGATGATGATGATGATGATGATGATGATGATGATGATAATGATGGGGGACTTCTAGGTTATGGGTATGATCCCAACTAGTGGCTCGTGTGCATAAGAATAGATATTTTTATGGTTACTTTAACTGAGATATGAGGTACCTGGGACCCACAGCGAGATAGTGCCTAGGGGTTATTTCTCATTGCTTGTGCTCATTAGATAATTTAGGCTTTCCATCAGTATACGGTGTGTTTGGATAGAAAATTTAGTAGCTTTGTAATTCTATTTAAAAGTGTTGATTCTTTAAAGTATCCCAGTTGAAAACAGTTTTTATTTAAAGTTTTGTCTCTTTAAAATTATTATTAGCATTTCATGTTTATGAACACTTGCAAGATTTTTTCCTTGAATGTTTATCACATGGAATCTTTTAGTGGCGGAATCCTACTTGGATTTTTCTCACACCCTACCTACACCCTTGGGTGTAAGTAGACTTGGCTATTTTTTCACAGGTTTGGATAAATATTTTAGTGCTGGTGGTTTGGGTTTCTAGTGGTCCTTCTTAGCGCAGTGTCATGGAGATGGCTTAAGGGCGGTTCCCCTGTCCATGAGGAGGTTCTTAGGATGTCCATTCTAGGTTTATTCATTTATTATACTCTTCTATAATTGTTTTAAATTATGTAATTTAATTTTTTTTTGTAAAATATGGTTTGTTTTGAAAAATACTGATTTTTTATATTGGATTTTTTTTTGTTGTTTTATGTTTATAAACTCGGGAAAATCATTTCCAAATTCTATTTTTTGATACCTGATCAATTGTTCCAGCCAGTGGGGATTGAGAACGCCCTTCGAGAATTGCCATGGGCCAGGTCGGATGCTAGTTTTGATGGTGACCAAATCTGGTTCTTGACAAACTGGTTTCAAAGGGATGTTATGTTAACTCTTTGGGTCATGTTATTTGGGGAAGAGTCGGGATATTCTAGAGCTAGGATTTTTGAGACTTGACATTCCAGTTATGGGTAGTGTGCCTAACCAGCACACCTCATTATGGGAATCAAGTCACCAGGGGAAGTCGGGATTTATCTGAGTCCTTTGGTTTTCTTGGTTTGATGATGATTAGGGGAAATGAAATGAGAGTTAGGTTAATGGTCTCAGTGATATCATAGGGCCTCGAAATCCATGTGAAGCTAGGAATATTTACCTACAAAACTCTCTGTGAAGGTGAAGTGATTGGTGTATGGCCACTAACTATATATCAAAGTCACCCAGTGAAACTAGTTTACTCTCGCATTGTCTCAAGTCTCTTCATGTTGGAATCTTGGAACTTGGTTTTAAAGAAAAAAAGACTTGATTTAAAAAATGTGAACTTTTATGAAACCATTTTTTAGTAATGAAGAATTGGATTTATTTCGGAAATGGTAGAACTGAATTTTTAGAATTATTTTGAAATGGAGAATGGTGTGTTTACACCTCTTTTGAAATCATGAAATTATGTTAAAGTTGGTTTCAAAAAAAGTGTTTCCAATAGATTTTTCTAAATGATTGAAAGGCATTTTAATTGGATGGAATGTTTTAGAGGTCATGTGTGGAGTTTGGAAAGGGATTTTGATTTTCTAACCAGAGATCATTTAAAAAAATTATGAAATTTTGGAATCTTGTTTTGAAATCAGAAGAGTTTAGTTCCCAATTTAATATGGATTTACGAAATGGAGTTTATCATGAAATTAAAAGTGTTTTGAAATAGGATGAAATGTTTTAAATTTAATATGCATGAATTGAAATTGAGTTTTTAATGAATGATTGGTGATCTTTTGAAAAGTTTTACGAATCATTGGAACCATGTTTTAAATAAGAAGAGATGAGTTTTCAAATGAATTGAGGTTGATGAAAGGGAGTTTTCATAAAACCAGGAGTGTTTTGAAATGGGAAGATATGTTTTGAAATTAATGTGTATGACTTGAAAGTGAGTTATTATTTTAATTATTGAAACTTTCAAGAAAAAAAGTTTGGTAAGATATAAATTGGGATTTTGATTTCATGGTTAGCAGTCTTGATAAAAATGTAAGTATTGGTTGACTATTTTGGTTTTGAAAAGTGGAAAAAAATTTATCTTAACCTTTGTTATTTCCATGGGAGACCACATAAATGGGGTTACATGGAATAATGGATGGTTAATGGAATGGATAGATGAGTTCAGTGATGGATATGAGGAGTGTGCCCAGTGTTGCATGGAAACATGCATGTGTGAGGCCTATGGGGTACTATCGGTGGATACACTAACCATTGAATCATTTATTTTCAAAGAGATGATTTTAAATTAAAACATAATGTCTTGATGACTGGTTTGGGATGGTGTGTCTTATGTGTTTTTGTAAATGTTTTCATTGTGAGATGTTTTGATTCCAAGAACCCCTCTTGTTTGAATGGTTTTTTGGGTTTCTGTTTGGTTGGTAAGCTGGGTTGAAGGGCTGGTTAGTGGTCTCTTCTGAGAAAAGTTCAATAAGCCTTTATAGTGGATCCCCTCATCTGTTTGGTTCTATTTTGTTTCATGTTTTGACCAATGGACCATCTTGTTTAGGTCCTTGGGTTCTCTTATTGGATAAGGTACACCCCTATTAAGAGTTAATGAACGACTGAAGTGCTGCCCAGATTGTTTCACCATTGGAAAATCCTCCAGTTGATCAACAAAAGGAATTTATTCTTGAGTTTTGGAGATTGAGTATATCCCATTTAACTTTCCAAGTTTTGGGGATCCTTTGGTGGAGGGTGAGTGCTCCAGGAAAGATTAAAGAGACCTTGGTTTCTTAAGTTACCTGATTTGTTAAAGGTGAAAGTAGTCTGGGGTTTTTAGTATGGATGGTGTCTAAGAGGGCCTATGGGTCCTTCATAGTATCTTCGAAGTAGGGGTTTATGTTAAACCACCATCATAGGAAATCTAGTAATGAGAGGATGTTATGTCCACTTTATGTAATTCTGTGATGTTTAGGGACGTTGTATAAGGCCCCCCTCCATGTATTATTCCTATCAGTCGCAATGGTCATGTTCAGTGATGCCTTGGAATGTTGTGTGTTCGTTTGACTATAAAGGTGAAGGTTTTTCAATCATCTAAGAGTATATATTTCATAGGAAGTGTTTCTTCCATTGAAAAATCTCAAAAACCTATGTTTATAGGAAGGTGTTTCTATATATCCTTTCCTCTTTCTGTTTCTCATCTGAAGAAACAAGGGGTGATGTGTGCGCTTCTTCAAAGCACTTATTTTAGAGAAATATCGGGTAAGGGTAAAGTGATTTTGGAATGTGTTATGTCTTGGTGAACCCATCTGGGATCAGGGTATAGTTCTCATGGCACCAAATTGAGAAATTCCATTCAAGGGGTTTACAAAGCCTAACTTCGAGGACGAAGATGCTTCAATAATTTGATTTCTATCCATAGGTCCCAAAGTGAAATTGGTGTGTAGTCAGGGAAAACCCTAGGGTCATTCAAAACGTTGTACAAATTCATATCCTCATTATGAAATATGGTAATAGTTTAAACCTATAGTGTTTTAATCTTGCTTTTGTTATTCCCATTTGATGGGAAGAGGTGGGAGGACCTCGTGTCCATGTTATCGCCCAATGTCATTCCTTCCCCCTTTGGTTTCCATTCAGTTTTTAGAGAAAGTTTTGATATTTGGATAGACAAGTTGAGTTCTCGGTTAGTAGTAACCATGCCCCATAAAACCATTCAGATATTAGGATCCCCACAGTTAGCCCATGATTTCCCAAACCATGCAGACTAACTGTGTGGTTGTCCAAAATATTTAAATTTTGGGGTCGTTTTGTATCGACCTGTGTTGGTCAGTTAAGATGGTTGGTTATTATGGTGGGGAAACCCACTATGAGTTTTATGTATGTTATTTTGGAAAGTTCTAATGGAATTTTACCCCTTGTATCAGGGATTCCATTTGGGGCTCCCCTGTTAGGGTCCGGATTCTGTCTCGGGAAAAATCTAGGTTATCTCTTATGGTGGGGAGCCCATTTGTGTCCCCCCATACTAGTAACTCAAGTTTTTCCTTGGTCTTGGATTGGTGGTAGGTAGTCTCCTATAGAGCTATCTAACTATCAACATCTCCCTTGGGTAAATTTTGGGATTTGAGAGCACCCAAAGACTTAGTTAAAGCAGGGTAAGTGTAACCTTGTTCGATGTTGTTGTTCATTTGGGTAAATTGCTTGAGTCTTTCTTGGATAGTGTTTGAGGAGTTTTATTTTGGGATAAAGTATGAATGTGCTTGATTGTTTCAGGAAAGTGGTGTAAATTTTGGTTTTTGAGGGTATTCCTTCCCAAATTGATCATTGTAGGTGTTTTGGCCTTTGGGGTGAAGCTTGGCAAAGGAGTCCATTTTGGCCTTTCGGTTGGGTTTGGTTTTTACTTTTGGCCTTGTTCTGGACTTCCAAGGGAGAAAAGATTTATGGTGGGTAAAATTGTCACATACATGACTAATTTTAAAGTTATTTTTTATTTATTTTCCATTCTTGCATTGTTGTGGGGTTTTCCCGTACATTTTTGGAGGAAAGGGTGAGTTTTCATGATTTTGGACAAATCGTGAACTCATTTCCAGATTTAAAACCATTTTTTTTTTCTTTTATAAATATTTAATTTTTCAACATTTTACACCCATTACACTTCCAAATTGGTATCCCCTAGTATATTAAAACCACCATATCCATTTGGACCTCATAGTAATCCATAATCATGATGGATTTTTGGTTTTTTATTAAGGTATTGGGCCATCCCGAAAGCCCATTTCTGATTTTAATTTTTTTAATTCTTTAATATATCATTCAATTTTTAAGATTTTTTAATTATTCCAACTCTCACACAAGCCTACTTACACAATTCGTGGCCCCATTTTCTCTTACCACTCTTTAGAGCTCATATTCATCGCAAATTTGGGAAAAACTACTCTGGATTTCTCAAATCACCCAGATTTGAAGAGGTAAGTTGTTTCTTTCATAACTCCTTAAATGTTTACTCTTTTCCCCCATTCCATTTCTTACATGACCTCATCAGATTATTATAACCTCAATTTCATTTTTGACTATTTTGAAATTCATCTACCAATGTATTTGGGTCATTTTATTAAATATTTCATCAAGTAAGTGTTTTCTCTTCATTTACTTCCTTCTCCTTAAGGTTTCCTCCCTATTTCATGAAGTTATAAAATTTCAAGAAGTTAGGGTTCGTACCAAGGGTTTTATTTGGTGTCTTTTTTGTCAAATCTTGGGGTTTTACTTTGGATTTCACTCCCTTGTGGTGTGGTGGTGGTGCTATTGAAGTTTCGCACAAAAAATTTGTGTTTCAACACAAAAGTTAGGTGGTTCCATGTGTAAGAATCCTAAGATAATTTATCTTTGATTCATTTATATTTTTATCATGATCCTCATACATTATTTTTGGTTCAGGAACCATTTTTTGTAGTATTGATTAAGCATTTAGTTTCAAAGTTTCATATTTGTTTGAAAATGTGTGTTTTCCATGTGTATCTTTTGTTGTATCATTTGAGATAATTTGATAACATTTGAAGGTGGTTTAATAAATATTTCTAGGGAAGATAACTATGTTTTTTATTGGTATTGGGGTGATTTTGGCCTTTAAATAGGGTTTTGAAATTGGTTTTTTGTGCAAAACATGGTTATACCCCTTGGGATTGTTTTATGAAAATTGTAAGTCATTTATTGAGTTAAGAAAAGTGGGAAAAGGATGAACATTTACCATTTTGGTGATTTTGTTCGCTTAAGATTGGTTTTTTAAAATTAAAGTGGTTATTTAAGATGTAAAGCATTTTTATAATGTTTTATAAATTTATAAAATGATTTATCAAATTGCAATAAAGGAGTGAAACACATTTGTGGGCTATTTTGTGTGAGTATGATGTGAAAAATGAATATATGTTTGTGAAAGGAGAATTATGTGACATTTGTGTGAGATGTTTGGTGTGTGTGTGACTTGTGACATTTATTTTTATGTAAAAATTTTATTTCATGTCTTGTGGAACTTTTTTGGGCACAAGAGGGAAAACCCTGTTATCTAGGTGGGTGGACATGTACTAGTATGCTAGTGATCCCGTGGGGTTTTACCCCAGTTTCACATAGCAAGTTTGATAATGAAAACACTAACTTAACTATGATGATTATGATGATGTGGGACCACTAGGTTATAGTTTTGATCCCTACTAGTTTCTCATGTTCATAAAGAATGATTTTTATGGTTACATTCACTGATATACGAGGTACCTGGGACCCACAGTGAGTTAGTGCCTATGGGTTATTTCCTGTTTCTTGTTCTCATTAGATAATTTATGCTTACTGTCATCATATGGTATGTTTGGCTCAAAAATTCAGTAGATTTTTAATTCTATTTAAAAGTGTTTATTCTTTAATGTATCCCACTTGAATACTATTTTTATTTAAATTTTCATCTCTTTAAAATTCTTATTACTATTTCATGTTTATGAAAACTTGAAAGCTTTTCATCCTTGAATTTTTGTCACATATAATATTTTAGTGGTGGAATCTTACTGGGATTTGACTCACCCCCTACTTACACCCTTGGGTGTAAGTAGACTTGGTTATTTTTTCATAGGTTTGGGTAAAGCTTTTAATGCTTATAGTTCGGGTTTATAGCGGTCCTTCTTGGCGCGGTGTCATAAAGATGGCTTGAGGGTGGTGCACCTTACCATGAGGAGGTTCTTGGGATTTCCATTTTAGGTTTCTCCATTTGTTATAGTCTTTGATAATTTTTTTAAATTATGTAATTCAATTATAAATTTTTGTAAAAGATGGTTTGTTTTGAAAAATCCAGATTTGTTATATTGGATTTGTTTTTTGTTTTATGTTTATAAACTTGGGAAAATCATTCCCAAATTATATTTTGTGATACCTAGGCACTTGTTCCATCCCATGGTGACTGGGAATGCCCTTTGTGCCTTACCATGGGCCGGGTCGGGTGCTGGTTTTGATGGTGACTAGATCTAGTTCGTGACATGTCCTAACATCAAACAGGTCGATTATAAATATTATTTTGAAAATACCCAATCTAATTCACTTGGGGGAATGGAGTGGAATTTGATCAACATAAGTTTTTACTATTTTTTAGGATATTATTATTTTTATCATAGTAAAAGATTAAGAATATAATTCATATATATTTTTCAATGTTATCAATAAGGGGAATAAATATAATAATACAAATAAATAAGGCTCACCTTTTTTATGTAAGAATAATATTACATCAATTATATGAATGTAGAATATTCATGATGTGCAATGCAGAGAAGATGTTCATACTAAAAACATGTTGTAAAAGAGATCAAACACCAATTGAAATCATGAATAATTTTGAAACTAGAAATATATGATTGTTCGTTGATAAAGTTCATCATTGATGAAACATAGAGTCAAATATTCATATAGATGCTGATGAGTTAAAATAAAGAAGAAATTAGAAAGAGACAAAGAGAAATTATACATGCCAAAAATTCTTATTCCATTGACATATTTACACACACACATGCGCACAAACACATATAAGAAGCATAGAATTGTAATCAACCAATAAGATAAACCCCTATCACCTATATCAAATCCAATGGTTAGAATACTAATCATTGGGGAAATTGAAGGTTTTACCATATGAAGAGACTTTGTTGTAGATTTAGGATTCTCTTAAAATTTATAAGAAATTAGTTCTTTTATATTGGTATCCCACAAATTCCATTACTACAGGTTGGACCATTGAAACTCCATGGCAGTGGATTGATTCATGAAAAAGAAACTTCATTTCCATCAGTGGTCGGCGCAAAGTGAGGCATGGGGAGGTGGGTTGGATGGAGAAATCATAGTAATGATTGAATCCCTTATATATAACTGAATCCTCAGTTGAGACCATAACTAAAAATTCAAAAATATTTAGTGCTTCCATTTATCAGCGCTCAAAAAATTTTGATAAAGGGTATATTTTTATCATTATTGACCAAAATAACTAATAAATGTACCATTTATTAATGCTCTTTTATCACTGATAAAGGGATCCTTTATCAATTATTTAGTTTTCATTGATAATGGCACCGTGAATAATTTAATCTATATATACATATTTATATATTTCTTAAATAATATTTATATACAAATAAGTATATATATTTATATAAATATAATATATATTATAAAATATATAATATAAGATATTATACATCCACCCCCACAGAATGTACATGGAAAACAAACGCTCCCCGGGAGTCAAACCTGAGTGAGCCAACCCCACAGCTTATATATATATACATTATTTATTTAAGTATGATTAATGTAATAATTAGAACTTATATTTATATAAATATGATTTATATGTCATGACCTGACTCCCTAATTCCTAGAGTCGGTGCCATATAGAGGATCGAATTCGGTTCAGGCTATGAGAAACTAGCTACTTCTGAATTGTTTCATCTGCTAAAAGTTGTTACCAAAAAAAATTTAATAAAAAACATAGGGTGGGCATATGAATGCCCATTAAGGGGTTTTAAAATAAACCAATACAACTTTTGAAAACATACTTTAAAACATTCCATAAAATATTTTTCTTAAGAGAAGATGAACATGTGCAACACTTTATAATAATAAAATGGCACAATTAAAGAATGCTAACAGAATTACAAGGATACATGATTCAATTATAGGAATGCTCATTTTGAGTAACAAATAAAAGAAATTCTAAACATGTATGGTATACGAATATGTAAGCACAAAATTAAACAGCTAACAGTAATGAATAATCAGAGTTGTACGTAAAGGTAATAACTTCAATTTCATACATCGAATACTAAACCATTGAGTGCTAAACATATGTCATGCCCTAAGCCTTTAATTTTTTGATACTCATAAGTACTGGATCTTAACCATGGACATTCTACTAGTCGAATATCCATTTGTTTAATTAATTATCATACACATAATGAGGGAATGTATAATGTCATACTTTAATTTTTGTGTCAAGGCCTCGTGCCAAGACCTAGGGGCCAACTGTAACTGGACCCCAACCCGGAGAGCCTCGGTAACCATACTCCATCTTGGAGAGCCTCTGTAACCAGACTCCAACCCAGATATCCTCTTTAACTAGAATCTAACCTAGAGGTCTTAATTTTACTAATCCCCAACCCAGAACATACCAGTGCAATACATTACTCATATGTTTAATAAGTCCATGTATCCAAAGTGTCCCATACCACTTTGAATACCAAATTCTCAATTCATTATCATAAGTGAAAAATAATGAATTGTTTGATTTATCACATAAATTAATAACTTTACAACTCTTCTATAAACTTTTAATGCATTAGATTGCCTATTTATAACTTTGGATAGGTATTATTCATGCTCAATTCATGCGATGATAAATGCAAATGACATTGGACTAAATAATAATATGTCAGTTATTATTTAGATAATAAATTTATCAATGGCATGAATAATCTAGTAAACGTTCTTTTCACATGTGATATTGATTTAAAACACACAAGTAATGAATGGATGGGGTTACCACATAAAATGATAGTTCCTTAATTTTCAAAATCCTTGATTTATCGATATAAATATTTATAGTTTAAAAATACTAATTTTGAATTAATAATGAAGTCATTTGTACACAAATCATGTGTTGATAAATGGTCACATCTTATAAAATGGTTGTGCCCTATGTTTCATAGTATATATGTCCAATTTATTTGCAACGCGTCAAATGTTTTATGAAATGCATATATTTAATTAAACATATCAAAAACATACTTTAACCATTTAAGTTTGTTTTAGGCCAAGTTCATTCAGATTATGGATCAAACTTATAGGTGCATACCTATAACCATAACCACTATCATTTAATACTAATAGTGGAGAGTAACTCATACATGTGAATATAAAGTTACAACCCTCCAATATTTACACTCATGAATTAATCACAACAAAATAAAGGTATTTGAAATAACTACACTTAGGGTTTTGTGTTAAACATTCATTCAACATGGTGTTCAAAAGAAGTAGTGTTTAATCAAGGTCAAATATATTTGAAAGAACATGTTCTATAATTTTTCGCAACACCTTGAAAATTTATAAATACAATTGGGGATCAAAGTTGGCTTATATACACACATACCCACATACCCGATTATACACTATGAGTATATGTAAGGTTCTCATACTCTGCTTATTTGACACTTACAAGATTATCAAGACCATGAACTAAAAGTATAATGATGAAATGATTAAAATTGCATGTATATATTATACATATATATTTAAGTACATACATAATTAGGTATAAGAGTTTTATTGCAAAAACGACTCCATGCATTTTACAGTTCTTCATTAATTTTGAACCTCAAAGTTTTTAGTAAAACTTAATTCCAGACATATGGTTTTATGAAAAACTGTAGGGTTGTTCAAATTAATATATATATATATATGGTATGTGGATGTGGCATGTAAATAAGTTTGAAAGGGGTATATATACTTTGGGTCCGATAATTCTCTATAAACTCGAAAAATCCCAAAGCTCTATTTCAGGTAAAGAAACCGCAAGTTGATGTATATTTATATAAAAAGTGTATATAAATATAAAACTTAAAACTCAACAAGAAATACAAATATAAATCCCCTTACTTAGCTTGGGGAGGAGGAGGAGGAGGAGCTCGGGAAAGCACTGGAAATCCCGACGGAGACTTGTTGGGGTCTGCTGAAAGCTGAGAGCGAAGAACCGAGAGGTTTGGGATACCTCGGGTGTGTTTTTTAATAAATCATACTGAATATTTTAATGCAAGTGCATGGAATCCGAGGCCCAAGTGGCTTATAAAAATATTAATGGCCAATCCTTGTGGAATCTGCATAAAAATGAGGGAGACCAGTCACTGTCACGGGAGAAGAAAAATGGTGCAATATAGGGTGTAGGGTTACTGGTTTAAAGAAGGCAGAAAAGAAGAAGATAGTGTGGGAGAGGGAGATCGGAAAAATTAACAAACAGTCAGGATTTGATCTAGATTTGATCCAATGGTTGGGGTGCATCTGTGGTTTTAAAAAGAAAATGGTGGCTCAAATTAAATCTGAGTTTTATTGGATAGTCCTGCGTCGACGTAGATTTTTTTAAAAAAACTCAAATAGTTGTGATTAGATATCACCTAGTCCGATGGCGTATATAAACGCAGATGTTTTACCATGGATGCTAGGAGTCTAGGTCTAAACCGAGATAGACGGCCCTGATCGTGCACGACTCAATCCAATGGACCAGATCGCATTTCGCCCATAAAAATGTTTCCCACATCGAAATGGCGAGATGTTTTCTCCTCCTTTATAAGCCTGAGCCTCCTATTGATAGCTCAGAAAAACACACAACACACACAAGGGATCCTTACACATGGGCTCCCCCATGTAGTCCTCGGCCTACCCAAACCTCATCACGGCCTTACGCCCGTGGTGGCGTTCTCATGCACTCCTGCTCCCATGCACCCTTCGGGGAACCTATGCCTGCGCTCAGGCTAGCCTAGGCTTGGGCTGAGGGATAGGTTCAACCACCTAGCATGAGCTGCCTCCCTTGGCCCAGCCATAAAGGGCTGGCCCTAGCGGGCCCAAATTGTTTTAAAAACTAACCTAAAAAATATATATGAAGTCTTAAGTGAAAATAAAACTATATAAAAATTATCCTTTTAAACCTGACTTTTATATAATCTTAAAAAGGGTTAATGAAGGCCTAATTATACCTTATCTAATAATATTACTAAATTTATTTATAAACACTAAAGCTTTAACATTCAAGGTTATAAATTTAAATTTGGTATGCCACATAAAATCTTTTATACTAATATTATAGTAGCCAAAACTAAGTTAATCAAAAACATAGTTTAGTTAAAAGAAATTAAACATAGTTTAAAACACTTTTTAAGAGATAAAAGTCATTACATTGTATTTAAAATATTTTCAAAGTGTTTTCAATTCCTTAATACTTTTCAAAATCATGTAATTCAAAATATTTCACCATAATCAGATGTTATCTTATAATTTCCAATTCGTAAATTTTGGAAAACCAAGTTGTACTTAAATGTTTTTAGTTAATTCACCACAAGGTCAATGGATATAATTATAGCTGTTGTAATTCAATAGTCACCCAAGGTAATGGCCAAGTCATTGCCTTATATAAAACCATGCCTTAGTGTGTCCTAAAACTCGAGATAAAGAAGAAGATGGTTCACGTCATAACATTGGTGCTTAGTGTGGCCATAGTGGCTTCAGCCATTCTTATATTCATTATGACATTATTTTCATGGAGTTCTCATTGTTTTAAGTGATCTCCCTATAATTCTAATAGGGTTTTTAATGGGTATATTTGGGTACAAATGTTTCTTGTGTTCTTGGTACATTGTAAACACTAAGGTGTTCTTATTTAAATGAAAATACTTGTGTCCATTTTTTTGTTTTACTCAGTTACATTCTAATATAAATTAAAACCATATTATTACTTTCTCATGAGAAATAAGTTTTGTTTAGTTGTTATGAAATTAAAACAAAATGTAAACATAAACTTATCAATACATGAGGTTTGAGTTTTTTGGTGTTACATTATTCCGCACTAGTAAGAATTGCATCCTCGCAATTCATTCTACATATTCATAAGAGAAAGACTCCCTCACCAACTTTACCACAACCTCCATCGTGGACGGTACTCCTATGTGGATTGGTAAATTCTCAAGTTTATATTCAACTATTCAGCTTCAATGGTCCAAATTCACTTCAGAAAGTATGGGTTGAACTCATGCCACATACACTCAGACTTCCAAAGGGAGGCTTGCGTAGTGGAAAGTTCCGAGATTTCCAAATGGACCAACTCTCGAGGAATTTTTCGGGCTGAATCTCGATTGAGAACACCTAAGTCAAAAAGGTTATTGTATAAGTTGAATCTGAGGATTTGGTACATTTAATCTTCACAAAGTTTACCCTCCAAAGAGGCCTCTTGAAATCTTACTCTAGCAGTGAAGTTTTGGCCTAGAGTAAAGCATAGGAAAAGCCCTTCGTGGTATTTCCCCCTTCGCCTGTACTTGTCCAATTATACCGTGGCTATCCGGTGGTATATGTAAGCATTATCCTGACATAATGAAGAATGTCCAAGATTTTTGACACTTCATAACATTTCTGGAACATTTTCCACAAATTTACAAAAGGTAGGTACTCTTCCTCGCATGTTTTGACCATGATAACCTCCATTATTTTGACGGGAAGGTATAAAATGTGGGTTCGTCCTTCCATCTAAAAATTAATTATGAAGGATCAATAGGTGAAACCTATTCAGAAACATAAATACAAATAAGATAAAATAAAGAAATAAGGGACAACAAATTGCATTATCATATAACCACTTGTTCATAAAAAGAGAAAGGCTAATGTTTTCCAC
This sequence comes from Viscum album, assembly GCA_963277665.1. Taxonomy (NCBI): domain Eukaryota; kingdom Viridiplantae; phylum Streptophyta; class Magnoliopsida; order Santalales; family Viscaceae; genus Viscum; species Viscum album. The sequence goes on along the minus strand of OY728131.1, from coordinate 1,210,521,832 downwards.
AGTTCCCTAATACATTAATCCCCAAAACTAGTTCAAAACTTTCAATATCCCTGAACCATATGCAACCTGAGAAATATGTTTCTATATCATGGGTGCAATTTTATTGTCTCTATATTATAACATGTGGGGTGTAAAACTAAGAGACGTATGTATGTACTTGTTGTCTATACACAGAACGGGATGCTTCGTATTCAAGGATGTCAAAGTCCATTACCTGCCCAAAATGGCCATAGGATAGGAATTGACACATATATGTCATGTGGAGGTCTCCCACTACTGTAGCTTCTTGGAAGTCCATGAGGGACGGGATTCCTTCCACAGCGGTGAAGCATCTAAAAATTCCCTCGTAGTATTTTCCTCATCGTGCATAGGATGGAAATTGGGCTGGCATCATAAAGATGTAATCCAGACCCGCTCTTAGGTGGAGTTTAAGTACTCGAGGAGAGTTGGATATGTCATAGAGGTGCTTACACGTCATTTATATATGGGTATAATTTATAAAATTTTCATTTTTGTCTATGGAAATTCTGGTTTCCAGGGCCTCATTGGGAAGAGACAGAAGACTAGTAATTTCATCTTCCATCTGAAAATCAGGAAAAATTACATATTTAGTAATGCTTAAGTAGATTTTACTTTATTTAAGTTCTGGTTTTCCAAAGTTATCCAAACCTAATCCTTAATACCAATAGCCATGACCTGACTCCGAGATACACAAATCCGGTGCTATACAGAGGATCGAATTCGGTTCAAGCTCTGAGAAATGAGCTACTTCTGAATTGTTTCATCTGCTAAAAGTGGCTACCTGAAAAATTTTAATAAAAAACATAGGGTGAGCATACAAATTCCCATTAATGGGTTTTAAAATAAACCAATATAACTTTTTAAAACATACTTTAAAACTTTCCATAAAATATTTTTCTTAAGAGAAGCTGTAACACGTGAAACACTTCATAATAATAAAAGGGAATAATTAAAGCATACTAACAGAATTACAAGGAAAGATGATTCAATTCTAGGCATGCTCATTTGGAGTAAAAAATAAAAGACATTCTAAACATGTATGGTATATGAATATGTAAGCACAAATTAAATAGTTAAGAGTAATGAATAATCAAAGTTGTGCGTAAAGGTAACAACTTCAATTTCATACATCGAATACTAAACCACTAAGTGCTAAACATATTTCATTCCATAAGCCTTTACTTTTCTGATACTCATAAGTACTGGATCTTAACCATGGACATTCTACTAATAGAATATCCATTTGGTTAATTAATTATCATACACATAATGAGGGAATGTATCATGTTGGGCTTTAATTTCTGTGTCAAGGCCTCGTGCCAAGACCTAGGGGCTAACTATAACCGGACCCCAACTCGGAGAGCCTCGATAATCAGACTCTATCCTAGAGAGCCTTTGTAATCGGACTTCAACCCAGAGAGCCTCTGTAACTAGACACCAACCTGGAGGGCTTACTTTTACCAGTCCCCAACCCAGAACATACTAGTCCAATACATTCCTCATATGTTTAATAAGTCCATGTATCCAAAGTGTCTCATACCACTTTGAATACCTAATTCTCAATTCATTATCATAAGTGAAAAGTAATAAATTGTTTGATTTATTACATAAATTAATAAATTTACAACTATTCTATAAACATTCAATGCATTAGATCACATGTTTATAACTTCAGATAGGTAGTATTCATGCTCAATTCATGCACGGATAAATGGAAATGACATTGGACTAAATCATAATATGTCAGTTATTATTTACATAATAAATTTCTCAATGACATGAATAATCTAGTAAATGTTCTTTGCACATGTGATATTGATTTAAAACAACCAAGTAATGAATGGATGGGGTTACCACATAAAATTATAGTTCCTTAATTTTCAAAATCCTTGATTTATGGATATAAATATTTATAGTTCAAAATGACTAATTTTGAATTAATACTGAAGTCATTTGTACACAAATCACACGCTGATAAACAGTAATGTCTTATTAAATATCCATGCCTTATGTTGCATAGAATATAAGTCAAATTGATTTGCAGCACATTATTTGTTTTATGTACTGAAAATATTTAATTAAACATATCAAAAACATACTTTAACCACTAAAGTTTGTTTTATCCTAAGTTCATTCAGATTATGGTTCAAACTTATATGTGCATACCTATAACCATAACCAATGTCATTTAATAATAATAGTGGAGAGTAACTCATAAATGTGAATATAAAGTTGCAACCCTCCAATATTTACACTCATGAATTAAGCACATCAAAAGAAAGGTATTTGAAATAACTACACTTAGGGTTTTGTGTAAAACATTCATTCAACAGGGTGTGAAAAATAAGTAGTGTTTAATCAAGGTCAAATATATTTGAAATCACATGTTCTATACTTTTTCAAAAAACCTGGAAAATTTATAAATACAATTGGGGATCAAAGTTCTCTTATATACGCACATACCCACATACCTGATTATACACTATGTGTATATGTAAGGTTCTCATAATATTCTTATTTGACACTTGCAAGATTATCAATAACATGAACTAAAAGTATAATGATGAAATGCTTAAAACCGCATGTATATATTATACATATATATTTAAGTACATACATAATCAGGTATAAGAGTTTTCTTACAAAAATGACTCCATGTATTCTATAGTTCTTCATTAATTTTAAACCTCAAAGTTTTTAGTAAAACTTAATTCCAGATATATGGTTTTAGGAAAAAATGTAGGGATATGCATATGTATATATATATATGGTATGTGGATGTGGCATGTAAATAAGTTTTCAAGGGGTATATATACTTCAGGTCTGCTAATTCCCTATAAACTCGAAAAATCCTGAAGCTCTATTTCAGGTAAAGAGGGGTTCAAACTCAATCGCAAGATGATGTATATTTATATAACAAGTGTATATAAACTTAAAACTTAAAACTTAACAATAAAGACAAATATAATTCCCCCACCTTAGCTTGAGGAGGTGAAGGAGGAGCTCAGGAAAGCACTGAAAATCCCGACAGAGACTTGTTGGGGTCTGCTGAAAGCTGAGAGTGAAGAAGCGAGAGGTTTGGGATGCCTTGGGCATGTTTTTTTTATAAACCATACTGAATATTTTAATTCAAGTGCATGGAATCCGAGGCCCAAGTGGCTTATAAAAATACTAATGGTCAGTACTTGTGGAATCTGTGTAAAAGGACAAAGACCAGTGGCTATCATGGGAGAAGAAAAACGATGCAATATAGGGTGTAGGGTTACTGGTTCAAATCAATCAGAGAAGAAGAAGACAGTGTGGGAGAGGGAGATCGGAAAAATTAACAAACAGTCAGGATTTGATCTGTATTTGATCCAACGGTTGGGGTTCATCCACGGTTTTAAAAAGAAAAGGGTGGCTTAGATTAAATCTGAGTTTGATCAGATGGTCCTGGGTCAACGCATCTTTTTTTTAAAACCTCGAACGGTTCCAATTAGATCTCACCTGATCCAAATGCATATAAAAACGCAGACGTTTTACCATGGCTGCTGGGAGTCGAGGCCCGAACCGAGATGGATGGCCCTGATCACAAGCCACATCATCCAATGGTCCAGATCACGTTTCTCCCAAAAAAACACATCCCACGTCAAAACAATGAGATGTTTATGCCTCTTTTATAAGCCTGAGCCTCCTATCGATAGCTCAGAAAAACACACAGCTAGCGATGAAAAGTAGGCTTGTGGCCCGTGGGCTTTGCGGGTATGGGGAGGATGTGGGGCAGGGTGGGCCTAAAAATTTTGACCGTTTAAAGTGAGGTCCAATTCGGGTTGAGCCCGCGCAGGTGCGGCCCAATCCGGGTTAAGCCCGCGCAGGTGCGGGCTTGCCCGCAGGCCTGATTTAAAAAAATATATTATTTTTACAATATATGTTTCTTTAATATTTTATTTTTTTAATAAAAAAAATCATTATTAAATGGTGACATATGATTATCACCATAATGGTCATATAAATTCACCATTTATTCACATGTGAATATTAAATAGGACTATATTTATTGTTTTAATATGATATTATATTATTTACATAGTAATTATTAACCATATTCACATTGTGTGTCAACCCATCTCTCAAAAAATGGAACTCATCGCCCCTGTGCGTGGTTTCAATTCTATAAGAGTAATTATAATCATAATATTTTTTGGGTAGATTTAATTTTTTTGTTATTTAATTTTATTTTGTTATTAAGAGAATTGGATAGAACCTCGTGAAAACACTAATAGCTTCCTCTGAAACTGATCGTTACCAGGAGAGACTTCATTCATTCACAGGTTTAGTTGTTCACATCACCACACAATCAACATTATCATTCATCACCCATCACCGATCACTCACAAACTTTCTATCACAACAGTTCGCCACCACATCGGCGTTACCGCATGCCACCATTATCCCACAAAAAATGTTCCATCACATGATTTAAAACTCTAGTTATTGTTAATTCATACTTGTCCCCACAAATATATTTATTAATGATAAAAAATACAGCATTTAAATGATTATAAATAGTATTTTTTTTGTAAAGGTGGGTAAGCCCGCGGGTAACCCACGGGCAACCCGCGGGTTTATGCGGGATGGGGCGGGCTTGAAATTTTTTGTTCGCATTATATGCGGGCTTTTGCGGACAAACCCGCATGGGCTCAAACCCGTGCGGGCTTGGCCTGCCCCACCCCAGCCCACCCGTTTCGCATTACTACACACAGCACACACAATGGAGCCTTACACCCCCCCCCCCATAGTCTTTGGCCTACCCAAGCCTCGCCATGGCCTTGCGCCCACGGTGGCGCGCTCATGCTCTCCTGCTACCATGCACCCTTCAGGTAACCTATGACCAGGCTCGAGATGGCATAGTATTGGGCTGAGGGCTAGGCTTAGCCACCTAGCGTGAGCTGCCTCTCTTGGCCTAACCATAAACGGTTGACCCTAGTGGGCCCAAATTTTTATAAAAACTAACCTAAAAAATATGTGAAGTCTTAAGGGAAAATAATACTATATAAAAATTATATTTTTAAACATGAATTTTATATAATCTTAAAAAGGGTTAATGAATGCCTAATTATACCTTATCTAATAATATTACTAATATTATTTATAAACACTAAAGCTTTATCATTCTAGGTTATAAATTAAAATTTGGTATACCCACATAAAATCTTTTATACTAATATTATAGGAGTCAAAACTAAGTTAATAAAAAACATAGTTTAAAACACTTTTTAAGAGATTAAAATCATTACATTGTAATTAAAATATTTGAAAAGTGTTTTGAATTCCTTAATACTTTTCAAAATCGTGTAATTCAAAATATTTCACCATAATCAGAAGTTATCATATAATTTCCAATTTCTTAAATTTTGGAAAACCAAGTTGTACTTAAATGTTTTTAATTAATTCACCACAAGGACAATGGCTATAATTATAGTCGTTGGAATTCAATGGTCACACAAGGAAATGGTGAAGTCATTGCCTAATATAAAACCATTCCTTATGGTGTCCTAAAACTCAAGACAAAGAAGAATATGGTTTACATCATACCATTGGTTCTTATTGTGGTCACAGTGGCTTTGGCCATTCTTATGTTCATTATGACAGATTCTAAGGACCCATATTATTTTCTTGGGGTTATCATTGTTTTAAGTGGTATCCATGTAATTCTGATAGGGTTTTTAATAGGTATATTTGGGTAGAAATGTTTCTTGTGATCTTGGTACATTGTAAACATTATGGTGTTCTTGTTTAAATAGAAAGCCTTGTGTCCATTTGTGTGTTTTACTCGGTTGCATTCTAATATAAATTAAAACCATATTATTACTTTCTCATGAGAAATAAGTTTTTTTAGTTGTTATGAAATTCAAAAAAAATGTAAACATAAACTTATCAATACATGAGGTTCGAGTTTTGGGGTGTTGCATTATGACTATATTATAATAAAAAATTATAATCAATTATTTTCAAAATTTTATATATAAAAAATTATCATATTTATATTAATCAATAAAAATGGTTAATTATATATTTATATACATCAAAATTGTTTATATAAATAAAATATATTAAAATTTTATTTAAAAAAATGATAAATATATAAATAAATATATAAATAAATATATAAATACATTAAATAGAGTTCATATTTCAATTTATATATTTATATTCATATTAAATATTTAAAATATATAAATATATTTTTATATATGTGTATGTATGTGTATATATGTAGATGTATGTGTTTATTTATATGTGCAAGTGTATATGTGTATGTATGCTTATGTTTTTTATGTATATATGTGTATTTATGTGTGTGTGTGTGTTTGTGTGTGTGTATATATGTGTTGTATGTGTGTGTATGTTTTGTGTATGTGTATGTGTATATTTATGTGCATGTATAAAGATGTTTGTTTTGTGTATGTGTGTGTTTATATGTTTATGTGTATGTATGTGTGATTATGAAAGTATGTTCATGTATGTGTATGTACGTTTATGTATATATGTGTATGCGTATGTGTATGTACATGTATGTATGTATATGTATTGTATGTGTATGATTATGTGTATGTGTATGTGTATGTGTATGTGTATGTGTATGTGTATGTGTATGTGTATGTGTATGTGTATGTGTATGTGTATGTGTATGTGTATGTGTATGTGTATGTGTAAGTGTATGTGTATGTGTATGTGTATGTGTATGTGTATGTGTTTGTGTATGTGTATGTGTATGTGTATGTGTATGTGTATGTGTATGTGTATGTGTATGTGTATGTGTATGTGTATGTGTATGTGTATGTGTATGTGTATGTTTATGTGTATGTGTATGTGTATGTGTATGTGTATGTGTATGTGTATGTGTATGTGTATGTGTATGTGTATGTGTATGTGTATGTGTATGTGTATGTGTATGTGTATGTGTATGTGTATGTGTATGTGTATGTGTATGTGTATGTGTATGTGTATGTGTATGTGTATGTGTATGTGTATGTGTATGTGTATGTGTATGTGTATGTGTATGTGTATTTGTATGTGTATGTGTATGTGTATGTGTATGTGTATGTGTATGTGTATGTGTATGTGTATGTGTATGTGTATGTGTATGTGTATGTGTATGTGTATGTGTATGTGTATGTATGTTGATGTATGTGTGTGTGAGTGTGTGTGTGTGTGTGTTTATGTAGTATGTGTATGTATGTGTATGTATGTGTATGTACATGTATATCATTGTATGTATGAGTATGTGTATGTGTGTGTATGTGTGTGTAAGTGTGTGTACATGCATGTAAACGTGTATATGCATTTAGATGCATATATGTGTCTGTGTATGTGTATGTGTATGTGTCTGTGTATGCATGTATATGCATATGTATGTCTATGTGTATATATGTGTGTATTTGTATATTAATATATCATTATATAATAGTAAAAGTCATTTGTTTCTTCAATTTGATATACCACAATGTAGTGTTTATATAAATTTACATATACATAAACACAATCACCGGGAAATTCATTTGATTTTTCAAATGTAATTAATATAATTTTATATAGAAACGTATACACACACACGCATGATTTAATAATTTAATAATTTTTTCATTTTTTAATACTTATTTATGAAATTTTAATTATTAATATTTAATATTGATAATATCTTTATAATTTATATAATTAATATTTGTTCATATTAATTTTAATACTTTTATATTTAAATCTTTATAAAATTGTTATTTATTCTTTTTTAATTAGTAATTTATTGTGAATCCTTTGTATTTAAATTCTATTTTCAATATTTATTCATTTTTATTTTAATATTTATTAATATTTAATATTTTTTGTTGATGATATAATTAACATTATTTATTAATTTTTCAATGTCTTTTATAATATATTCAATTTTAATTATTAAATTTTATACATTTTTAACATTTATTCATTTAATATTATTTATTCATTTTTAATATTTATTCATTTTTAATATTTATCAATTTTTAATATTTTTTTCATTTATTTAGTTTTAATATTTATTCATTATTAATGTTTATTCATTTAATATTTTTGTAATGTATTTGTTTTTAATAGTTTTTTATACATTTTTAAATATTGATATATAATTCTTTAAATATGTATGTAATTTCTAAAATTAATATTTATTTTTTTTTATTTTAATATATTTGAATTTAAATATTTATATAATTATTATTTATTCATTATGAATTGGTAATTTATTATAAATTCATGGTTTTAAATGTAATTTTTCTTATTTTATTATTTTTATTTAACATCTATTTATTTTTAATATTTCATTAATTTATATGATTTATATTATTAATTCATTTTTTAACATTTTTTAAATTTCTTCATTTTTTAATTAATAAATTTTATTAATTTTTAATAGTTATTCATTAATTATTTTCTATAAATTTTTATTACTTATTCAATTTTATTATTTTATAAATTTATTCATTTCTAATATTTATTCGTTTAATACTCTATAATTTATTCATTTTTAATAGTTATTTAATCATTTTTATTTATTAGTATTTCATATTTTAAAATTTTTTCAATTTACATAATTATTTTTTATTCATTTTTTAATATTTTTTATTTAAATCTCTATATATTTATTATTTATTCATTTTTAATTAGTAATTTATTGTAAAAAATATATTTAAATACAATTTTTAGTATTTTTTATCTTTTATTTTAATATTTATTAATTGTTAATATTTCTATAATTTACATTGTAATTTATATAATTAATATTATTTATTCATTTAATATTACATATTCATTTTTAATATTTTTGTGATTTGTTAATTTTTTATATTATTGTAATTTATTAATTTTTAATATTTTTTCTTTTTTATTATAAATTACTTTTTTGATTTTTATTATTCATGTTTATATAATTAGTAATTTATTATAATTTTTAAATTTTAGTTTTAATTTTTTTTAACTATATTTATCCGCTCTAAATATAAACTTTATCATCACAAAATTTAGCACTGATAAATCCATACTTTATCAGTGCTATATTTAGCACTCATAAAAATGATTTTCCTTTTAGCGCTAATAAATGTATCTTTTATTATCATTTTTTACTGACACTTGTAAAACTCTTTTCATTATTTTAAAATAACCCTAATAGAGATCTCCACTCCTCGTGTCATTTAAGCTTTCCATGGAAGCTAAACTCTACTGGGATCTCATGGGATATTTTGGACCAATCCACCCTCAAAACTGATGGTATGATATTTGAATCTTGTTTTTGTGTATTTATCAAATGATATTGTACATATGCATTGTTTTTTTATTGTACTTTCTGAACAGTGGTGTGTAGGGCTCCCCTGCTAATCTTTTGGTCTTACACTACTATTTTTCACTACTTGAGATTCTTCTTTACATGTTGTTGTGATAATCATACTTATCTTTTTTCCCTACCCCTGTATTTTGTGCATTTTTTGTTTTTTCACAATATTCTGATGCCCACCCCTTCATTAGTTTCAAATTATATGTTTGTCTAATGAAAAGGAAAGATTTTTTTCTAATTTTGTGTGTTGTGGTGTTTATTTGAAGGAATGAGGTAATATAGGATGAGATTTTGAAAATTTATTTTAGTTAAAATGTAAATGATTGGGTTTAAAATCCATGGGTCTTATTTTGAGAGTTTTTTTGTTGGAATGGAAATCTTTAAAATTATTTTTGAGGTATGTAAAGCTGCAAGTTTGAAGTTTAAGTTGATTTTCAAAAATTATGATGTATGTAATGAAATTTTACATTAGTTTATTCTTCTTGTTATTTTTTTACTTATACGGGTATTTCAAAGCCATTGTTGCCTAGTCTATTTTGAAATTGTTGATAAATTATTAGTTAATAATGTAAAAATGGATTGACACACCTTATTCCTTCTTTGTAATGTGTTTTTTTAATTTAAAAGTCTTCATTAAAATGGGTTGTCACACCTTATGCCTTTGAACACTATATAAAAATTGAGAAAAATAAATAAATTATTTTGATATATGTTTTAATAGTGAAATATGTTATATATACCCCAATACTTATCTAGTTGTAGAAGTCCATAGGTTTGTTTTGTACATTGATGGTGATTGGGAGTGAATTATTTTCCTCAATGAATCCATTCTAAAAAGAGAATCAATTATGATATGTCTTCTTGGAATAAAAAAAATAAGATTTATTATAATTTTCATTCATATAATTATTCATCTTCAAATGTTCTAATAATTTTTTGATGAGATAACAATTTATATCAAATATGATGACTATACATTTGTGTGTGTGTGAAGAATAACATTTTAAGAATCTGAACTCATACCTTATATGTATTTATTTATTTTTTGTTAAATATGAATATTATTGAATCGAATAGGATGAATATGAATTGAAAATAGATATATTTCAATCATATGAAAAAAGAGTATGAGGATGGGGTAAAAATTTTCACCAAGTTTACAAAATATCATGCATTTGACCCTTCTTGAATCCTTTATTAATTTTTATGTTGTTGTTATTCAAGACGAATTAGTCCCGAGGAGTTGGAAGAACACTTAATGTAAAAAAAATATTTTTCTAATGAGGTATGAACCCTTTAAATTTCAATAAAATTTTATTTTTTACCATTAATGGAAGTTCTTAAGGGTTTAAGGGTTCATGAGCATCTGGGGATCATTCGGAGCTATAAGCTCTATATTTTGGAGGAACAGGTAGAGGTGCGTAGTTGGCGCATGGTTAGTATTAACAGTACGGCTCAACCATGAAACCGTATAAGATGTGGAGCACGGTTGGTAAACCATGAGAGTTAGGCCACATAGATGTGTGAAAAATAATACAGAGGAGTTATATAGGGGACCCGCACATGCTATTCATGGTTTGAAAAATTGTGCTTCTAGTCACATGGGTAGTTCCACTTAGATAATAAGTCTGCACGATTAGGTGCGCTGTTTGTTAAACTGTGTGACCAACCGGGTGGAGGTGTATTTCTTTTGGATGGAGTTGGAACACAGTTTGGAAACTCGTGTGCTCAAACCATGAAAATCTTAAAAAAAGGGAAATTACTCATTTTCCCATCATTTATTATATTCTCTATACCCCCATTTCCTTACTCCTCCATGTAGAGATCCCTTCCAACTTCACCTATTATTTGATCTAGGTCCTTCAAATATTACCCAATTCCTTTTTTTCAATCACATTGGAAGCATATCAGTAAGCTCTTAAATTTTCTACCTTCCTTCCTTCATTTATCTTACTATACAGAATTTTAAATCAATGTGATATCTTTTTTCCTGTTTTCATGGTGTTTATCTGTTTATTCAATTTCTCCCATCCAAGATTGAATCAAAATTTGATATCAAATGAGGAGGGTTCCACCCATCTAAGATGGGTGGTCTATAACTTTTCCCTAAAATTTTGGTTTTTTTGTAGATTTTGTTGTATTTCCACATACCAATCATTTTGGGTTGTTCTCCTTAAATTAATAGACCCTTAAATTGAATGTTTAAACTATAATTTAAAATTTTTATCACACCCATATGAATGGTTGTAGGTTGTAACCTCAACCTGAACCACCCTTGAGGTGGTTTGTTATATTGACCATGTTTACCCAAAGAGTGAGTTGATCTCACCTATTACTAAATGTATCTAAATATAAACTAAATAAAATTTTAAAGTTTGAGTTACTTGGTTAGAACCTTGTCATTTATAAATGAAAATAATAATGAAATAGATTAAATGGGAATTGTGGAATGAAATGGACAATCCCTTGTCTTATGAAAAACTATGAGGTTAATTAGTGAAATGGAATAGTCACTAACCTGGACCATCTTCTTATCACATGTATGTGAATTAAATTAAGAATTGAATATGATAAATTAAATTGATAAAAAGGGCATGGAAAGTAACATATCCCCTTGACTCTTTTTATAATTCATTGAAAGGGGTTGAATAAATGCATAGACACAAACATGGCCTCTCACCTTGTCACTTATGTGTGAAATGGTAAGGGATCCTGCTTGGCATCCAAGACACCCAGGTTCAAAACTGGGTGGAGGTGAATTTCAGGGTATTATAGGAGTATTGTAGCAGTACTATAGTAGGTGTTGTTTGGTACTATAACAGCAAGAACTATTCACCTGATTTGGGCCTTTGGGCCACCAATTTGGGTCTACGGGTCTCAAGGGCCTTCGGGTCATAAAAGGCCTTCAGGCCTTTGGTCCTTTGGGCCACAAAGACCATGGAGTAGGCTAGTTCACACAGAGCAGGCCCTAGAAGAGGATTAGAGAAACAAGAATAGCAGTCACCAGAAGTAAAGCTAACTGGATTAGAATAATGAGAGGGTATGGAAACCGCCATAGGGACCAAGCACCGTGCAGCTTTATACTGGGTAATGCTAGTGGATCAGAAATTCAAGGTGGAGAGATAGGCAATCAATGATACAGAAGCTAGGGAGGGGCAGTTCTAGTGGTTTGGGCATACGGGTCATGTATTGGGCATGGTATGCTTCTGGGCCTTCAGGTCATGTATTGTGGGTCGTGTCGGGCCTTATGCCTTGGGCCTACAGGTCATGTACGGGTTCCCCTTCATCCCTTAAAAAGGGGGATTATCCATAATAAAATAAAAATAAGGCCTTCGGGCCATTCGAGTTAATGAAATAATTAAGATAAATCTAATAGATTAAGGGTATGGACACTAACATGGCCCCTTAAATCATTATATAGATCACTATGATAATGGGTGTTATGGTATGGCACTAATGACCCACTAGTATGTTTATTATTGGATTCCATAGACTTTTACCTTGGATCCGAATTTGTTTGGACCACCTTAGGCATGATCCTTGGAAACCAGAAAATCCTTTACAAAATTTTATATGGACAATATCTATGGACTACAAGAGTATGTATTCATCCATGGGCTTTGTGTCCTATCCCATATAGGTATACACTACACCATGTTTGTTATGGATGATCTTTGTGGACATGAAAAGGACACCTTGGCCATTTTGATGGGTCCCGACCCTGGTGGGTCTGATACATGATTATTCGGCATATTCCATACTTTCTTGACACTTGATATGTCAACATAGGCCATCATTGATTATTTTTCTGTTATATAGTTATTCATCAATGTTAGTCTTATTGGTATATCATGTGCTTATAAATTAGATTTCATCACTTATTTTTACAACTTTACTTTTATTATATCAACACACTGTTATATCATATATTCACATATTATATTTTTTGTAAACATTATTGTTGGTATCCTATTGCATGTATCTCACACCCTATTTAGGCCACCAATTGGTACTCGAATAGACTTTTTGATTGTAGGTAGGGACAAAGGGAGGGGTCCAATTATGGATTCTAAATTTCTTATACTAGGACAGTGTATAAGAGTAGAGGACTGAGGTTATTCTAGAGAATCTATTGGATCTAGTCCTTCTGGACATTTTTTATTTTTGTATAGCATGTCGTATATGCTTGTTCCTTTGTTTCCCATGTATTTCCTTCTTTTTTATATAAGCATGACATGATCGGCATCATTTTGTATATGAAATTGGATATTATTTATGTCAGTCTATCTTTTATAGTCGGATGGAATACTTATCCCACTGCTAGTTAGTTATGTATTATGATTCAGTTGTTCATTTATATTATATTTCTGTTGTGAACCACTCTGATCGTGAGGGTATAGTCTCCCCACCATACCACTATCAGACCCCCATTACTAGTCAACAACCTCTAGCATACGGGGAGGTACGCTTGAGGCCATGTGGACACTGATGCGACTACTACTATCAGGTGATCTGGACTGGGACATCACACTTGATTTGTCACATAATAGATCAAAGTTATAAATTTTGGACTAAACATGAGGAATAATTGAATATAGCTGTTGATTAGGATAACACTGTGGTTTATGGATCATCTGATATAAATACAAGTATGAACGATGATAAAGATCATGTTGAGGATATGATTACAATTGTAAACGATGATGCATATTATATCGAGGAAATGATTATGAGAGTTTAATATGAACTTCATGATTGTCCAAAGCTATTTTATAAGTTAAAGAGTTTTACAAATACACCATAGTATGTTGGTCATACTAAATATATAATATTTTTAGCCATACTAAAGATATATAATTTTAAATATTTCAATGGATAGAGTGACACTGCTTTACTAAACTAATTTCTCTCATGAATGATATGTTACTAGAAGATAATTAGCTTCCTTATTGAACATATGATGCTAAATTAATGTTATGTTCAATGGTTATGATCACTAAAAGAATACATACCTTTCCAAATAACTATATATTGTTTCTCAATGACCATGAATTACATAAAAAATCCATGAGTGTGGTGCTTCTTGATACAATAAAGATGAATCAAGTCCTTTGAAAGTTGTATGGGACTTTCCAAACATTCTAATGTTTAGGTTCCTATAGTAAGGAGAATTTAAAACAATTGATGTGGTATGAAAATTTAATAATTAAAAATAGTAAACTTCATCACCCAATAAACTCTCTTTAGTTAAATAAAATTGATCACAAGTTTCTCAAATTTGGAAATGAGCTAAGAAATCTCCATCTTATGTAATCTTCAGATGAAATGATTCATTTTGGTGTACAAATTAGCACTCACATTAAATGCATAATTATGTTGGTAAATTATAACTTTCCACCGTGGCTATGTATAAAGTGAAAATACATTTTGGTGTCTCTACTTATAATAGGACCAAAGAAATCAAGTAATGATATTAATTTTTATTTGGATCCATTTATCAAATATATGAAATTAATGTGGGTTTTTGGTGTTACATTGTACTATGCTTATAGAAATGGTGATTTAAAGTTGAGATCCAAGTTGTAAGGGATGATAAATTAATTTCATTCTTATAGAAATTTTTTAGGATATAGAATTAAAGGAAATATAGGGTATCCTATTTGTGTATAAGGTATTCACTCTATGAGGTTGAAACATTCCTCAAATACTGTCTTTATAGAACATTGAAATTTTTACCCCAATGACATAAATACTAATCATGGAAAAACCATTCAATGAGAATTTGGAAGAAGCTAATACACTATCTCCACTAATAGGTGATCAATGGTTTGAGAAATTAATGGATATAGTCATTATTTTTGGTAAACCATTTTTAAAAAACCTTATGAAAATGGGTTGGAAAAAGTGATTAGTTTCTTTTGGAATTACCTTACTATAATTGTTTGTATATCATGAATTTTATTGATATCATGCACATAGAAAAAAATATGTGATATTTTCATTTTCATGTTATTAAATTAACTTATAAAAACAAAGGATATCATTAAGGATAGTTTGGATATGGTTGAATGGGGATAAGGGAATAGTTGATTCCATTAAAAGATAAAAAGTCTATTTTTCTTCCTCTAGTAGCTTACACTATTTCCAAGAAAGAGTTATATTAGTTTTGAAACTTCCTAAATTATGTAAAGGTTCCAAAGGAATGTTCATCAAATATCAATAATATCATGTAAATAGCTGATTTTAAGCTAAAGGGCATAAAACCATATGGATATCATGTTTTGATGAAAGATTTAATTATTGTATCTTTATGTTGAATTATACTAAAAATTTATGACACACATTAACTAATCATTGTTTATTTTTCAAAGTTGTATGTAGTAAAGTTATAGGCCCTATGAAGTTTCTGGATATGGAAAAATAAATTGATTTTGTATTAAGTGAATTAAATATGTACTTATCGTCATCATTCTTTAATACGATGGTTCATTTAGTTATAGAAATATGACTATGTGGTCCTTTACTTTATAGATGTATGTACCCCCCCATTGAATGGTATATAAATATTTTTAAAGGATATATAAAAATTAAACGTAATCTAGTAGGTTATATTATATAGAGATATATTTTTAATAAATTCATTGAATTTTGTGCCAACTACTTATCCTATGTAGATATCATTGGTCTCCCAAAATCTCATCATAGTGTGAAGCTTGTGAGTAAAGGAATTATGGAATATATGTTGTCACAATTACCATTTTATAGTGGTATCAGGTCCACCCTTTTATTTTACATAACATTTTATCGGTTTTTTCCAATGTTAAAAACCATAAAGTTATTCTTAGGCATTTAAACCTATAAAGGGATGAAATATGGATATAAAATACACATAATCGATGGTTTATAGAATGGTTTTGAGTCTATAATTATAAGGAGTCATTATAAAATATAAATTCAATTTTAGAATGAATTTTATGGATAAACATGGGATCAAGTATATGTATATTATCTTATAATGGTTATGTAATTAATGGTTATATGTTCTAAAAAAGGAATTGGATAAAAATAGTACCATGGAAAGCAGTGTAGTTACTCTTGTAGTTGAATAAATACATGTATCTGGAACCAATGAAGGAAATCCAATTTATGTCAGTATATCATACTCTGGAATCATTGAAAAAATAAGGTACTTGGGTTATAAAACATTCCAATTTCTGATTTTTCAATGAAAAATGGTTTCATAATAATAGTTCTATTAATATTGATGAATTGGGATTTGTGAAAGTGTATTTAATTAAGGAAGGGTACAAGGATGAACAATTCATAATGGAAACATAGTTAGTACAATTATTTTATATCCAAGATCATGAAAACAAAAAAGTGTTTCATTGTTTTATTATCAACCAAATATTTTTTCAAGGTCATATGTTAATTTAATTTAGGATGACCCTTTCATTGGGGTGTCACAATCATTTTTCATGGGTCCCAATGTATAATAGGTCTTGTATATACAAGGGTCCCATAAGGAGATGATTTGGATACTTTATAGAAGGGTCAATTCTATTCAACCTTTGATAAAAAAAGAGTACAATAATCAGGATAATGTTTTTTTAATATGCATCATGTTACTTAATAATATTATATGAACACCACTACATTTATGTAATATAAATTCAATATTAAACTAAATTTATAGATAATGGATTCTCAACATATTGATTCCCCCAATCTTGAGGAAAATATAGTTTCTCCACATGTTAATTATACCAATCTTGGTGAACAACATATTGAGAATGTTGAAACTGAGTAAATAGTAGAAGGTGAAAAACCTATGTTTGAGGGAAAATAGGAGTATAATGCTGTGATAATATTAACACAAAATTATTAAGTTAAGAATAAAAGGCATAAAAGTATTGGTTGGATGGAATGAACGTGGCTATCCTATTGATCCCAATAAGCCTACTTTCATTAGTTATATTTGGAACACCACTCAATTTCATGTGCCAAAAGATATAGATATGTGGCACGATGTTATTCCCAAATTAAAGGAACTAATTTGGGGAGATATTAAGGTAACATAATGATGTGCTATCTTTATTTTGATAAAAAAAATTAAATAATGAAATTTTTATTTACTCTTTATTATCCCTTGCAAAGTTCATTTATATTAGATGACTGTTGAATGAAATTTGTATTAAAGTTCACAGGAAAGGATCAAATAATATTTTAGAAAATTATTATGAACCATCATCTCAGTGATACTGAAGGGAAAGTAAACCCCCTCAAACCACATTCATATACACACATTTTGAATAAAGAAAATGGAATGCATTTATTGGTCGCCATTAAGAGGCATCATTTCAGGTACATTATGATTGGTAATATTTTACTTAGCAATACGTGTATTAATCACTTTGATCAGGAATTGTTAATTTATGAAACAATAAATTAATGTTAAAAATAGTAAACATGCATCAAGACCAACATACCCCTATCGTAATGCAAGGATGGAGTTTCACTTGAAACAAATTTTATTTATTTTAAATTTATAGTTTAAATTGTATGTGGCATTAAACGAAAACATAATTATGTTCCTTTTTTAATATGAATATTTCTGAATCAAAATTTTAAGCCACTCTTATCCCCATATAATGTTCTATATAAGGAGGATCATATAAATAAATAGGTAATTCTAATAGATTAAAACACACAAATTGTATGATAATGATGTGTAAGTATGAGAAAATAAAAAATTGATTTGATTTAAATCAATATTACATAACAATGACCACTTATTTTCCTATATTTTTTATCTGGTTTAGACACTAGAATAATCATTGGTTGTACCCAATTAATTACTACTTTTAGTGTCCCTAACATGGTCATAACAATATAGTCATGTTAGAGGTTTGGGTTTTTGAGTTTCACCTCAAACATATTTAGAGAAAGCAAGGGGATATAGGTACATCGATGAAAGAGTAAAATATATAGATGAATGGATATATAATTTAAAATAAAAAGTTATTTTATATTGTGATTTGATAAAATAATTAATTTGAAGGTATAAAGAAGAAGAAATAGAAAATTAATAACTAGAAAATGAAGAACTACTCCCCCTATCCATATTTGAGGTTATTAATTCCCATAAAAGGCCAACCTTACCCATGGAAATCAGTTTTTGCATAAAATTTTATGCTAAATTTAAATCAAACAACTATTGATATATTTATTATAATAACATTCTATAGGGTGAAATTGATTGTGATTTATATCTATCATCACTCACTCATCACCTTGTTGTTATGGGTACAATGTACAATATCAATGGATGTATTCTATACAAAAAATAACTTTCAAAAGATCATGTGAGAGTAAGGATTCACACAGCTCATGAGTCAAGCATTGATCTACATATTCCCCTTGATTAACGGGATGTTCACTTGATCGAACATACTATTATAAATTTCATAGCATGGGCATTTAATCTTGTAAAAATACATGATGATAACAAGGTATGTCCTTTAAAATTTATTTTTATGAAAAAAATTTAATAAATAATGAAAATTTTATTAAACCAAGGAATGTTATTATTAATGGAGAAAAGGAAGGGGAAAGAAAGGTTGAATCAAAAAATTATAAAGGATAGACCAATAAATTGAAAAGACCTTCAGAGTGTACCTTTACCATATCAATTCAACTACCAGATTTAATAATATTACAAGTTCATGTGGATACAACATTCAAAGATAATAATACAACCGTCATTGATTTTAAATAGTAAATGTATAAATAATCCATTATAGAAAATATTGATCATGAGGATGTATATAAAATTCTCAAGAATGGATGGCTAGGAACCTCAGTTGTAAATATATACATGAGGTACCTTTTAATAATTAGTTTTTCCAATAATTGTTCTATAATATTAATTATTGTTAAATAATATTAATTTTTATAGGTGTATATATCAGTAATATGTGAATGGAAACAATGTGAATAAAAATATGGACTCATTATCCCTCACATAAATTCTATAGATAATGGTTCATTGGGAAAAAATGAAGTTGAAATAATAGTATAGTGACTAGATGAATTTTATTAAAAGAGACTTATAGATGAAGGACTCTTCTTAATACTCACAATGAAAGGGTAAAACTCTATAATCAAATAATATAAAAGATATTATCATTTATTTTATTAATTATTAATTTTTGTCTTTTTTGGAAGCATTAGTTTCTCATTGCAATAAATTTTGGCACTCTGAAGATTTATTTTTTGGATTCAAAGCATAGATTTGAGACCAATAGACCAAACATGATTACCTTTATCAAATTTTAATACACAGAATTAAATATTTTACAAATAAACATCAAGTTATGCATTTTATATTGTTTTTTAACAAAAAAATATTATTATGATAGGGTGGGGCTTCAATATCATCAAAATATTGGAATGAGGATGGTATATGAGCGCAAGAATCCTATTGACATCTAAAAAGAGATCATTATTAAGTAATATAAAATAATATTTCACTATGAAAACATATATCTAAAAAAATTACTTATTTTTTAAAATGTTTTTGTTGTGTTCGAAACAAAATAATGACAAGGATTATGGTTATTACATATTTAAATTTATGAAAGATATTATTTCCAACAATAAACTGGCATCCCTAAAAAGGTAATTTTGATCAAAATTATGATTTAATTTATAATATTTATTATTATTTTTGTTTATTAATATTTTTCTAGTGCTAAAATATTTTCTATAGTGCTAATATCCAAAAAGGAAATGGATTTGTTTAAAAATGAGTGGGAAAAATACACAGTGTCGGAATATTTTCATACATCATGAAGAGGTGATTTCATGTTAATTATTTAGATAATTTTATTATCATTTTATTAAAATATTTATTAGTTAATCTTATTATCATATTTATATACTACATATTTAGTTTATTTTTATAGATATTTTTTAGAGGTGACTTTGTCAAGAATTGATTTTTCTCTAAGAATTTTTTTCTCCTTATAGACACACAATTATTGGAGAAAAATAAATTCTCAATTAATTCATTGATGAAGATGATAAATGATAATAATAATTAATATATATAATTTATATTCAATTAACTATGCTTCATATATCTTTTAATTTCTTTTACTTTTATTTCTAATTGGTTTTTCAGAGAATTGGAATGGGAGTTGGAAAAAGGGTATTGTTGTAAAAGTATATAGTTTCAATAATTTTACATCATGAAAAATATTTTACGGTGTAAAAATATCAAGGTATAATAATTACAGACAATACATAAGATCCATTCAAGTTGTAAAAGTTTATGGATAAAGAAGAACATGTGGAGTAACATTCTGATTAATGTCTTAAACACATCATTGTTCAAAAAACCCCACAAAATCTGGTTAAAATGTAAATATCAAAGATATCAAAGCACCAGAGACCAAAAATATGTCATTCAAGGTGTAAATATTCCACTTATGATATAAGAGTTCAAGGTGATGTGTGATTAATGAAGACTTATGGCATAAAACTTGTTTATACTATAAGATTGTATGCCTATTTAACTTCCAGGTTACTAATGAATTAGAAGAAGAGGTGTGCTACTTTTTATTTATCTCTCATTTTTAATTATTTATATCATTTTTAAATTGATTTCATTTCAGAGTGTTGAAACATTTATTCCCTTTGAATAACTATGAATTTACGTTATTGTCACTATTCATATTTGATTGTCCATCATTGGTTTATTGCTTTATTGCCACAATCTAATTTCTTCCCTTTATTTACTATCGCGTTTTGATTTATTGATCTCATTGAAATAAATTGTAATTTTATTCTTGATTTTTATGTTATATCTATGTCTAATTCAATTATTTTGATCATTTCCATGCTCAATTATGCTTTTTCCATGTGTGGCTAACCTACTTCGGGTTAGGGGCTGAGGATAGGCGTAGTACGAACTTAATGGATTAATAAATAAAAATTAAATGAATTATGTTGATAATAAAATAAAATTTTAATCCCTTGTATAATTCAGTCCAAGAGATTTCAAGGGAAGGACACCAACCTAATTGGAATTGACCAAGCTAGGATCAATAGTTTAATTTGTTTCTCTCCTTTATCATTGCACCTAATATATTTGGATTAGTAACCACATCTAGACCAAAGAGGTTTCCAATATGAATTGACCAAATTTTTCAGACCAAATCCAAATTGGTGATCCTCGAATACTACATGGTATAATCCAATAGACCCACCCTCATTAGATTTAGTAATATCCTTAGAACAAGCTTCCCAAAATTAACACCAAAAGCTTTTTATCTTTTAATGTAAAATCAATTTACCTAGTTTTGAAAACCTAGCCTCAAAGAATCATATAAGGAATCCAAATTTCAGGTTCCAATCACTAGGTTACCAGCTTTTTTGGCTTGTATATGTGGTTTCGACCTCATACTACCACTATTCTACACCTTTGTAGATAGTTTATTTTTGGATTTATAAATTTATAATCTGATCACACCCATATGGAATCAATGAAACTGAGTAGGCTTGTCAAATTTTGACACCGTTGATAAAAACCTACTATTTATTAGGTAGAATAACCTTTGGTGAGGGCCTAATATTACCTCAAATTCTCTTTCCCACTTCCCATTTCTTCCCCTTTATTTTTATACTATTCACACACAAACTAGAATTTTAATTTGTTTCATTCTTATAGTGAATTTACTAGGATCCTATGAATTATTCTAGGATCCTGGACACTCAAGAATTGTTTTCTTTTGATCCTGAGATTCAGAGATATATTTCTTCACATCGTAATTCCATCATGACTGAGAATTTCAATCGCACTCCTCCTAATATAAAAAATTTTAAACATGTGACACATAAATATCAGGGTGAGAAACCACTATAGATTATATATTTCCATCCATAACTAGTGTTACTTCTTGCATCATTCATCCTTATATCCAGGAACATACTTCTGAAATCAAACCTGGACTCATTCACATGATCTAGAACTAGGTAAAATTCGGTGGATTTCATAGGTCTGCTGGATGAATCCCAAAGGAAGATGGAGAATTTTGCGCCTGAAGGCAGAAACTTGCTGGAAAAAACATAATGGGCCTAAGGCCCATCAAACCAATGTGGGGCCCAGAAACCAAGCCCAATAAATCTCAAATTCATACAGTGGAAAGATAAATATATGAGGATCATTTTATTTAACTTTGGACAGAGCTAATTCTGATTTTTTTCATGATGATAAAGGGATATGAATTTAAGATTTAAATGGTGGACCAGACATTAATGCATAGAAATCCGTCCCACCATATCGACCATAACTTTAAAACGGATAATCCAAATGTCCTGAAATATTTAGAGCTTCTAGAAGACACATTTAAGAAGATATTTTATATTTATGACACCTTCGGATTCGGCCATATGAAGTGTCAAATGCACACGTCAAAATGGAGGACGAATCTGGACAGTTTTCCGGGTCAACTTCAAAACGTCAATTTCTTTTTGATTATTCACCCTCATTTTGACTCTATTAATTTTTGGGGGGTGAATTAATTATTGGGGGATGGAACTAAAGCTCCTAATATGCCTATATAAGGAGCTATTTGTGAAGGGAATGGGGGTGAAAATTTTTCTTATCAACTTTTGTTGCTTGTTTCATTGTAAGGTTATGCTTCAAAATTTCCTTTGTAATGTTTTCCATTTCCATGTAAGTTTTTTTTGTATCTTTATGTTCTTAATAAACTTCTTTCTCTTCTATATTTTCCATTTCATTTATTAAAACTTTATTATCACAAAACACAGTGATATCTCTGTGTTGTTGTGAATTAGTTCACACATAGGTGTGAATTTCATTCACACACACGGAGGAGTGCTCGTTATTTCCGCGGTTTTAATTTCTTCAATCCAATTCTTGTTAGCCATATTCCACCCACCATTGAGAATATACCATCAATGTAGGGATAAACCCTTAATGGGATGATCTTAGGAGGATGCAAAGGCTGGATTGAATGTTATTTTATGAACGAATTGTTGTTAATTGGATAATTAATTTAAGACATCTATTCTTCAATTATTTCTACTCTTCATCTTTATTGTGTTTGAGAAAACTAAATTCAATTACTAAATGACCATATACCTCGTAGAGATCATGAATTTGGTTCTCTAAGTGTATATGGGATAAGTAATTGTGTTTAGTAAGCACCAAACCAGAAAATGATGAAATTAATGTTATTTTTGAAGAATGGATTCATCAAAAATTAATAAAACCAAAATATTCTAATGAAGTAAAATTCATTCAATCCACCCCGAGCATAATCCTAAGATCAACCCATTTCCATTTAATTGAATTCACTTAGGTTTATTAGTGTTCTTTAAAAACCATCTAAAATCAAACCCAAAGTCGGCTACCTCATAGCCCATCTTTCACACAATCATAGCGTCTTAAGGTTACTTCTTCGATCCCTGTGGATTCGACCCCTACATGTACTACATCGATCGCTTTTACCAGTAGGGTAAATTTGGGTGCAACCAGTAACCATCCAAGCTATGAGAAAGAAAACATCACCTAATAGTAAACCCTAGTGGGGGACCCATTAATCATGAAGGGAAAATATATCATAAAAAGGGGATAACCAACCCCAATGGAAGACTCACACCTTGAGTAGAACATAACAAATAAGGAAAGGTTCTAAATCCCTTGATATAGAACTTAGACCCCCAGTAGCACATAGAAAGCACACCAAAAATGGGGGTAGCACACAGTTGGTGGGAGGAGGATAGTTTACTTTGTTAGTAATATAGGAAACTCAAGCCTCGTTTCATAGAACATAGTTGATCATGGAGAAATACAAAACATGATAGATACGTATTATACATTTGAAACCTTTGATCATCTTGTCTAAACCCTATCATGGTTCCCACAAGGATAAATTCATAACACACATATCAATTCTTATAAACAGTCTCTAATGAAAAAATGGATCAAACCTTTGTGATCTATGTAGAAAATCACTTAGGATATCCAATTTATTAACTAAAAATTCATATATGATGATGAATATTATTTTGATATTAACATAGTCAAGATGTGTTACATGATAAGAATCGGGTCTTCTTTCATAATTCATAATTCATAATCATGTATCACATATTCATATTGAATTATTGCCTCAATATATCGATCATGATTTCATAGACAGATCATCAATCCAACCCCCACACCCCACCCCCCACACACACACCTTTTAATGTAGTAGTTAGTACAGACATTGTAATGAACCTGTCGGCTACTAACACGATCGCCCACCATCTCACTTCTGTTGTGGTCCATGACACCTATCTCCTCACACTATCCCTCCATACACCATCCTTCTCACATAAACCACCTCATGCTTCCTTGATCATCTATCACCCTCATGTTTACCCTTACTTCTGATTTCTTCCTACCATGCTACCATCGACAGCTGGACTTTGGGTACTCAGCCTCTACCCAATTACAAGTGAATTTCAGGAGATAAGAGAGAGGGTAAATAGGGGAGAGAGATAAGGGAAAAT
The DNA here is from genome assembly GCA_963277665.1 of Viscum album. NCBI lineage: Eukaryota > Viridiplantae > Streptophyta > Magnoliopsida > Santalales > Viscaceae > Viscum > Viscum album. Next base: position 1,210,496,883 of record OY728131.1, on the reverse strand, counting down.
AGGATAATTCCAAGTCAAACTCTTAGTCAATCCATAGTTAAAAATTTATTTATACATTGAAAAATTTATATAATTTAATCCATATAATTGTCAAAATAAATTTATGGTATTGGGTTAGTGAATACGAGAATTAGAATATGATAATCTCAATGAGGTGAGATAAAAATAAATATTAATCATCAAGAAATATTCATAAAAGAACCTGTTTAAACCCAATGATTCCAATATATAATTCATAATTAATGGATCACAAAATAATAATTCCACGCATAAATTGTGAATTTTTATTTCAACAGTTGGTTTTTTCATCACCATCATGAAATTTTATCATCGATGTCACCACAGATTTAATTTTGTTCCTTCGATCTGATTTTATTACCACCCAAAACAAGGTATCTCCACCCTGCCCCCCAGGTTTTAGTCCTATGATGAATGGATATACATATAGAAATTTTATAATATGTGTATAAATATGAGAATTTATATGTTTCATCAAACATAAATTAGTTAATTAAATATTGATTTTTTTTATTTAATCACTCACCTAAAATGGATTGAACCTAGGGACGTGATACGAACTCCAAAAATAAAACTCCTAAGGTAAAACCCATATTCCAAACACAAACACAAAATAAATTTTCTCATATGGTACTCTTTGTATGAGGTATAAGCATTTTATCACAAATGCATTACACCACACTATAAATTTAATAGAACCATCTGATAATTTTTATAAGTCATCCTACTAGATAAAATTTACCATTATAGCCTTGGTAACTTATTGGGCTCTAAAACTTAAAATTGACCTAATTATCATTCAGGAAAAACAAAGGCATTGTATACATACAGTAATTTATCAATTTGGGTGAAACTTTTATAATTTTTAATATGCTACATGCATTTTGAACCCTTCAAGGATTAATATATGCTATGATAAATGTTACCATATAGGTAAATAATTAAAAATTCAAATGGACATACTCTAAATATATAAATATCCAAATATATAAGGAATAAAATTTCTTATAATAAGATCATATATATTCAGTAGTCTTAGAAGTTTAGATAACCAATCCAAAACATTATATGTTGATCATATCATATATTCCTTCAATACTTTTAGCCAATTATTTTGATATTGAAATTTTTAAAAATCCATTATCATTGATGATTTTTGAAAGAATTCATAAATTCAAATATATCATCAACAACATTTAATGAGGTATCATAATTTATCAAACACAAATATCACTTCAGGGAAAATATCTAAAAAGATATATTTTTTTCAATATTTTTATTTTTATTTTCGAGGGAAAATATATTTAATGCTTTCTAGTCATGATGAATAACGATTTTATATAATCATTTAAACCCCACTTCTATTGTTTGTAATCATTTTATTGATATATGATAATTTCCATATGAATTATTCATATAATTTTTGTGAGAATATTATCAATGGTTTCACTAGAAAATTTTATATATGGTATGTGATTCTTGATATTTATTTTAACTAACATAAATAAAATGCAATGTATACTCACCAGTAAATAATAATGCATATGAATATTTAATATATTCATAACTCGTATAGTATTTAAATGTATTACACGGTAGGTGGCCACAACCATATATATTTCATAATTTATACTTCATAAAAATAATAGAAATTCACTTAGAATATAATAGGTGATGATATAAATAATTTTCCATAATAATAGGTATCCCGTGATAAATTATCATATTAATGGAAACAATAATAACATAATGAAAATGAAAAATTCTATTATAAGTGATAATTTAGTAGACATACATCCATTAAATAAATTCATCATTCTCCCCCTGATGGTTGTATAATTTTTTATCAATGCTCATGTATAATTGCATTAATATATTTCATTATAATTAATCTTGGATAACCCAAATGATCATGTAATGTATTTAATTTTTCTGGATTATTAAACTTATAGTTTATTATAATTGATTCGATTGAATATAACAAATTTTTTGGAAATAAGTTTTTTATATAACGAAAGCTTCTTATATATAGAGTTATTTGACACCTCCATCCAAAGTCTCCATATGATATTCATTTTTAGGAATATCAATAATTCTAAATATATTTCATGAAGACTCTATATATAAAAAAGTATTATTAATTAAAAAAATTATACCACTGGGTAGGAATATATTTACAAAATAATATACTTAAAAAATCTAATCAATATACTTATATGATCATATACTAATTATGTAATATTTTTTATAAACAATAATCATATATGGTTTCTTTTGAATAATTTTATCAAAATAATATTTACAAAATTTTTTCTTCAATATCGACCTATATTAGATCTATAGAATCTTCCATTGTGTATATTTAATACATTCATGGTACATAATGAAAAATTAAAATACTTATATTTTAATTATTATTATGATTTCCACTTTTAGTGGTTGATCATCAATTAATGAATTCATAATATAATCAAAATGGTTTAGGCTCATTACCTACTGAATATTTCATATTTTTAAACTTCTAGTTCAAATGTTTTAAAATATATCAACTAGGGAGAGGCACCCCCATGGTTTTAAGGTAGATAAATATATTTCAATATGTAATGTGTAAAACCCTTATAGATTAACAACACACACCTTATCATGGTCATATTTTATAATTCCTAAAATAATTTTTAAAACTACACTTTCTTTAGAAAATTGAGAAGAAATTATTTGATAAAATTTTATCAACTTTTAAATATTTATGATAAAAATTAAATTATGGGTCACATAGATTATTTAAAATTATTGAAAAATAATTTCATTCTCTTCAAAAAATGAAATAAATAAATTAAAATCTCATTCACATTGAGGAAGGAATTTATTTAGATATCATGATTCATGAATGATAATTAATTATTTATCAATGATGATAATATTTTATAAAAATGCTCATTTTATTTATAATTATGAACATTATTTAACCACTCTATGTGTTAAAATAAAATGAATTTCATGAGATAATATTGATAATCTATAAGCATAGATTAAATGAAAAAACATTACTTGTTATTGATGCTATAAGATAAAAAATTTATAAATGGAAAATATCCTTAATCCTAATGTCAAAAGAAACTATATTCATATCATTTTTTAGGGATGCACTATTTTATAAATATTATTAAAACTCATAGTTCTCTATAAAAATTTATTTCTATCAAACCACTATAGGTAGTTATATTATTATTAATTATTTTTAAAAAAATATGGAACAAAGATCATTTCAAAAATATCATATTCACCCTCAAGCATGATTTAAAATAAAATGATGTATATTCTCATCATCTTTAGGGAATGAAATAAAATTATTTTAATAAATATTCTCATTCACTTCAATGAGTATAATAAAATTATTTTATTTAGTTTTAAGATGTCTTTGGGACAATAGTATGAATATTCAATTCAACATTTTCATCCACTTTAGGGGATAGATAGCAATAAAATATATTTATTTTATTTTTCATGAACACTAAATTTCTCAAAAATATTTTATAATAAATAAAAGAAAGAGAAAAGAAATGAATTGATACTATATTTATATAAAAATAAAAAAAATAAGTATCATTTCAATCATGAAAATTTATACATCATAATAAAGTTCAACACCTTTAGATTGTACAAAGAAATAAAATATGTCAAATGTCAAGGTTTATAGTATGATTAGTGAAGTTAACTTAATCACTTAAACATATGAAAATTATACATTATTCATTATTTGACCACTTTTAGTGGCATCGTTTTATCTTTTCATTTGACGAATGGTGGTTGTCCTCTCACATCCATGACTTATTTTAAAGATATTGTTTTATTTAATTTCCATTCTTGCTTTGTTGTGGGGGTTTCCCATACATTTTTGGAGAAAAGGGTGAGTTTTCATGATTTGGGCCAAACTGAGAGCCCATTTCCATATTTAAAAATAAATTTTGTTTCTTTTATAACTCTTTCATTTTTCAATATTTTACACCCATTCCACTTCCCAATTGGCAGCCCCTAGTATATTAAAACCACCATATCCATTTTGACCTCATATGAATCCATAATCATGATAGATTTGGGTTTTTATTAAGGAATTGTGTCTTCTCGAAAGCCCATTTTGACCTCAGCCTTATTAGAACCTCACTTGCATTTTTTTATGTTTTAAAATTTATCTACTAGTGTATTTAGGTCATTTTATTGAAGATTTATTCAAGTAAGTGTTTCTCTCTTCATTTCCTTCCTTCTCCTTAGGGTTTACTCCCTCTTTAATGAAGTTCTAAAATGTCAAGAAGTTTGGGTTCATACCTAGGGATTTATTTGGTGTATTTTTTGTCAAATATTGGGGTTTTAGTTTGGATTTCACTCCCTCATGGGGGGGCGGTAGTGTGGTTGAATTTTTGAACTATTATTTGGTGTTCTGACACAAAAGGTAGGTGGTTCCATGTGTAAGAATACTAAGATGAATTAGCTTTGCTTCATTAATATTTTTATCATGGTCTTCATACAATATGTTTGGTGCGTGAACCATTTTTGGTATTATTGATTAAGATTTTAGTTTCAAAGTTGCATATTTATTTGAAAATGTGTGTTTTCCATGCGTATCTTTTGTTGTATCATTTGAGGTAATTTGATAACATTTTAAAGTGGTTTAGTAAATGTTTTTAGGGCTGAAAATTTTGTTTCATATTGGTATGGGAGTGATTTTGTCCTTGAAAGAGGGTTTTGAAATGGGTTTTTTTTCAAAACATGGTTATACTCCTTGGGATTGTTTTATGAAAATTGTAAGTGATTTATTGGGTTAAACAAAGTGGGAAAAGGATGTATATGTACTATTTTGGCGAGTGTGTTCACTTAAGATGGGTTTTTGAAAGATAAAGTGGTGATTTAAGATGAAAAAAAAATTTATAATGTTTTATAAATTTCTAAAATGATTTATCAAATTGCAAGAAAGGAGAGAAACACGTTTGTGGGCTGTTTTGTGGGAGTAAGATGTGAAAATGAATATTTGTTTGTGAAAGGAGTATTATGTGACATATGTGTGGTATGTTTGGTGTGTGTGTGACTTGGAACTAGTATTTTCATATGAAAATTGTATTTCATGGCTTTTAGAACTTTTTTGAACACAAGAGGGAAAACCCTGGTATCTAGGTGGGTGGATGTGTACTAGTATGCTAGTGATCTCATGGGGTTTGTCCCCAGTTTCACATAGCAAGTTTGAAGATTAAAACACTAGCTAAACTATGATGATGATGATGATGATGATGATGATGATGATGATGATGATGATAATGATGGGGGACTTCTAGGTTATGGGTATGATCCCAACTAGTGGCTCGTGTGCATAAGAATAGATATTTTTATGGTTACTTTAACTGAGATAGGAGGTACCTAGGACCCACAGCGAGATAGTGCCTAGGGGTTATTTCTCATTGCTTGTGCTCATTAGATACTTTAGGCTTTCCATCAGTATACGGTATGTTTGGATAGAAAATTTAGTAGCTTTGTAATTCTATTTGAAAGTGTTGATTCTTTACAGTATCCCAGTTGAAAACAGTTTTTATTTAAAGTTTTGTCTCTTTAAAATTCTTATTAGCATTTCATGTTTATGAACACTTGCAAGATTTTTTCCTTGAATGTTTATCACATGGAATCTTTTAGTGGCGGAATCCTACTTGGATTTTTCTCACACCCTACCTACACCCTTGGGTGTAAGTAGACTTGGCTATTTTTTCACAGGTTTGGATAAATATTTTAGTGCTGGTGGTTTGGGTTTCTAGTGGTCCTTCTTAGCACAGTGTCATGGAGATGGCTTAAGGGCGGTTCCCCTGGCCATGAGGAGGTTCTTAGGATGTCCATTCTAGGTTTATTCATTTATTATACTCTTCTATAATTGTTTTAAATTATGTAATTCAATTTTTTTTGTAAAATATGGTTTGTTTTGAAAAATAATGATTTTTTATATTGGATTTTTTTTTATGTTTATAAACTCGGGAAAATCATTTCCAAATTCTATTTTTTGATACCTGATCAATTGTTCCAGCCCGTGGGGATTGAGAACGCCCTTCGAGAATTGCCATGGGCCAGGTCGGATGCTAGTTTTGATGGTGACCAGATCTGGTTCTTGACAAACTGGTTTCAAAGGGATGTTATGTTAACTCTTTGGGTCATGTTATTTGGGGAAGAGTCGGGATATTCTAGAGCTAGGATTTTTGAGACTTGACATTCCAGTTATGGGTAGTGTGCCTAACCAGCACACCTCATGATGGGAATCAAGTCACCAGGGGAAGTCGGGATTTATCTGAGTCCTTTGGTTTTCTTGGTTTGATGATGATTAGGGGAAATGAAATGAGAGTTAGGTTAATGGTCTCAGTGATCTCATAGGGCCTCGAAATCCATGTGAAGCTAGGAATATTTCCCTACAAAACTCTCTGTGAAGGTGAAGTGATTGGTGTATGGCCACTAACTATATATCAAAGTCACCCAGTGAAACTATTTTACTCTCGCATTGTCTCAAGTCTCTTCATGTTGGAATCTTGGAACTTGGTTTTAAATAAAAAAAGACTTGATTTAAAAAATGTGAACTTTTATGAAACCATTTTTCAGTAATGAAGAATTGGATTTATTTCGGAAATGGTAGAACTGAATTTTTAGAATTATTTTGAATTGGAGAATGGTGTGTTTACACCTCTTTTGAAATCATGAAATTATGTTAAAGTTGGATTCAAAAAAAGTGTTTCCAATAGAGTTTTCTAAATGATTGAAAGGCATTTTAATTGGATGGAATGTTTTAGAGGTCATGTGTGGAGTTTGGAAAGGGATTTTGATTTTCTAACCAGAGATCATTTAAAAAAAATTATGAAATTTTGGAATCTTGTTTTGAAATCAGAAGAGTTTAGTTCCCAATTTAATATGGATTTACGAAATGGAGTTTATCATGAAATTAAAAGTGTTTTGAAATAGGATGAAATGTTTTAAATTTAATATGCATGAATTGAAATTGATTTTTTAATGAATGATTGGTGATCTTTTGAAAAGTTTTACAAATCATTGGAACCATGTTTTAAATAAGAAGAGATGAGTTTTCAAATGAATTGAGGTTGATGAAAGGGAGTTTTCATAAAACCAGGAGTGTTTTGAAATGGGAAGATATGTTTTGAAATTAATGTGTATGACTTGAAAGTGAGTTATTATTTTAATTATTGAAACTTTCAAGAAAAAAAGTTTTGTAAGATATAAATTGGGATTTTGATTTCATGGTTAGCAGTCTTGATAAAAATGTAAGTATTGGTTGACTATTTTGGTTTTGAAAAGTGGAAAAAATTTATCTTTACCTTTGTTATTTCCATGGGAGACCACATAAATGGTGTTACATGGAATAATGGATGGTTAATGGAATGGCTAGATGAGTTCAGTGATGGATATGAGGAGTGTGCCCAGTGTTGCATGGAAACATGCATGTGTGAGGCCTATGGGGTACTATCGGTGGATACACTAACCATTGAATCGTTTATTTTCAAAGAGATGATTTTAAATTAAAACATAATGTCTTGATGACTGGTTTGGGATGGTGTGTCTTATGTGTTTTTGTAAATGTTTTCATTGTGAGATGTTTTGATTCCAAGAACCCCTCTTGTTTGAATGGTTTTTTGGGTTTCTGTTTGGTTGGTAAGCTGGGTTGAAGGGCTGGTTAGTGGTCTCTTCTGAGAAAAGTTCAATAAGCCTTTATGGTGGATCCCCTCATCTGTTTGGTTCTATTTTGTTTCGTGTTTCGACCAATGGACCATCTTGTTTAGGTCCTTGGGTTATCTTATTGGATAAGGTACACCCCTATTAAGAGTTAATGAACGACTGAAGTGCTGCCCAGATTGTTTCACCATTGGAAAATCCTCCAGTTGATCAACATAAGGAATTTATTCTTGAGTTTTGGAGATTGAGTATATCCCATTTAACTTTCCAAGTTTTGGGGATCCTTTGGTGGAGGGTGAGTGCTCCAGGAAAGATTAAAGAGACCTTGGTTTCTTAAGTTACCTGATTTGTTAAAGGTGAAAGTAGTCTGGGGTTTTTAGTATGGATGGTGTCTAAGAGGGCCTATGGGTCCTTCATAGTATCTTCGAAGTAGGGGTTTATGTTAAACCACCAGCATATGAAATCTAGTAATGAGAGGATGTTATGTCCACTTTATGTAATTCTGTGATGTTTAGGGACGTTGTATAAGGCCCCCCTCCTTGTATTATTCCTATCAGTCGCAATGGTCATGTTCAGTGATGCCTTGGAATGTTGTGTGTTCGTTTGACTATAAAGGTGAAGGTTTTTCAATCATCTAAGAGTATATATTTCATAGGAAGTGTTTCTTCCATTGAAAAATCTCAAAAACCTATGTTTATAGGAAGGTGTTTCTATATATCCTTTCCTCTTTCTGTTTCTCATCTGAAAAAACAAGGGGTGATGTGTGTGCTTCTTCAAAGCCCTTATTTTAGAGAAATATTGGGTAAGGGTAAAGTGATTTTGGAATGTGTTATGTCTTGGTGAACACATCTGGGATCAGGGTATAGTTCTCATGGCACCAAATTGAGAAATTCCATTCAAGGGGTTTACAAAGCCTAACTGCGAGGACGAAGATGCTTCAATAATTTGAGTTCTATCCATAGGTCCCAAAGTGAAATTGGTGTGTAGTAAGGGAAAACCCTAGGGTCATTCAAAACGTTGTACAAATTCATATCCTCATTATGAAATATGGTAATAGTTTAAACCTATAGTGTTTTAATCTTACTTTTGTTATTCCCATTTGATGGGAAGAGGTGGGAGGACCTCGTGTCCATGTTATCGCCCAATGTCATTCCTTCCCCCTTTGGTTTCCATTCAGTTTTTAGAGAAAGGTTTGATATTTGGATAGACAAGTTGAGTTCTCGGTTAGTAGTAACCATGCCCCATAAAACCATTCAGATATTAGGATCCCCACAGTTAGCCCATGATTTCCCAAACCATGCAGACTAACTGTGTGGTTGTCCAAAATATTTAAATTTTGGGGTCGTTTTGTATCGACATGTGTTGGTCAGTTAAGATGGTTGGTTATTATGGTGGGGAAACCCACTATGAGTTTTATGTATGTTATTTTGGAAAGTTCTAATGGAATTTTACCCCTTGTATTAGGGATTCCATTTGGGGCTCCCCTGTTAGGGTCCTGATTCTGTCTCGGGAAAAATCTAGGTTATCTCTTATGGTGGGGAGCCCATTTGTGTCCCCCCATACTAGTAACTCAAGTTTTTCCTTGGTCTTGGATTGGTGGTAGGTAGTCTCCTATAGAGCTATCTAACTATCAACATCTTCCTTGGGTAAATTTTGGGATTTGAGAGCACCCAAAGACTTAGTTAAAGTAGGGTAAGTGTAACCTTGTTCGATGTTGTTGTTCACTTGGGTAAATTGCTTGAGTCTTTCTTGGATAGTGTTTGAGGAGTTTTATTTTGGGATAAAGTATGAATGTGCTTGATTGTTTCGGGAAAGTGGTGTAAATTTTGGTTTTTGAGGGTATTCCTTCCCTAATTGATCATTGTAGGTGTTTTGGCCTTTGGGGGTGAAGCTTGGCAAAGGAGTCCATTTTGGCCTTTCGGTTGGGTTTGGTTTTTACTTTTGGCCTTGTTCTGGCCTTCCAAGGGAGAAAAGATTTATGGTGGGTAAAATTGTCACATACATGACTAATTTTAAAGTTATTTTTTATTTAGTTTCCATTCTTGCATTGTTGTGGGGTTTTCCCGTACATTTTTTGAGGAAAGGGTGAGTTTTCATGATTTTGGACAAATCGTGAACTCATTTCCAGATTTAAAACCAATTTTTTTTTCTTTTATAAATATTTAATTTTTCAACATTTTACACCCATTACACTTCCAAATTGGTATCCCCTAGTATATTAAAACCACAATATCCATTTGGACCTCATAGTAATCCATAATCATGATGGATTTTTGGTTTTTTATTAAGGTATTGGGCCATCCCGAAAGCCCATTTCTGATTTTAATTTTTTTAATTATTTAATATATCATTCAATTTTTAAGATTTTTTAATTATTCCAACTCTCACCCAAGCCTACTTACACAATTCTTGGCCCCATTCTCTCTTACCCCTTTTTAGAGCTCATATTCATCGCAAATTTGGGAAAAACTACTCTGGATTTCTCAAATCACCCAGATTTGAAGAGGTAAGTTGTTTCTTTCATAACTCCTTAAATTTTTACTCTTTTCCCCCATTCCATTTCTTACATGAACTCATCAGATTATTATAACCTCAATTTTATTTTTGACTATTTGGAAATTCATCTACCAATGTATTTGGGTCATTTTATTAAATATTTCATCAAGTAAGTGTTTTCTCTTCATTTACTTCCTTCTCCTTAAGGTTTCCTCCCTATTTCATGAAGTTATAAAATTTCAAGAAGTTAGGGTTCGTACCAAGGGTTTTATTTGGTGTCTTTTTTGTCAAATCTTGGGGTTTTCTTTGGATTTCACTCCCTTGTGGTGTGGTGGTGGTGCTATTGAAGTTTCGCACAACAAATTTGTGTTTCAACACAAAAGTTAGGTGGTTCCATGTGTAAGAATCCTAAGATAATTTAGCTTTGATTCATTTATATTTTTATCATGATCCTCATACATTATTTTTTGTTCAGGAACCATTTTTTGTAGTATTGATTAAGCATTTAGTTTCAAAGGTGCATATTTTTTTGAAAATGTGTGTTTTCCATGTGTATCTTTTGTTGTATCATTTGAGATAATTTGATAACATTTGAAGGTGGTCTAATAAATATTTCTAGGGAAGAGAACTATGTTTTTTATTGGTATTGGGGTGATTTTGGCCTTTAAATAGGGTTTTGAAATGGGTTTTTTGTGCAAAACATGGTTATACCCCTTGGGATTGTTTTATGAAAATTGTAAGTGATTTATTGAGTTAAGAAAAGTGGGAAAAGGATGAGCATTTACCATTTTGGTGATTTTGTTCGCTTAAGATTGGTTTTTTAAAATTAAAGTGGTTATTTAAGATGTAAAGCATTTTTATAATGTTTTATAAATTTATAAAATGATTTATCAAATTGCAATAAAGGAGTGAAACACATTTGTGGGCTATTTTGTGTGAGTATGATGTGAAAAATGAATATATGTTTGTGAAAGGAGAATTATGTGACATTTGTGTGAGATGTTTGGTGTGTGTGTGACTTTTGACATTTATTTTTATGTAAAAATTTTATTTCATGTCTTGTGGAACTTTTTTGGGCACAAGAGGGAAAACCCTGTTATCTAGGTGGGTGGACATGTACTAGTATGCTAGTGATCTCGTGGGGTTTTACCCCAGTTTCACATAGCAAGTTTGATAATGAAAACACTAACTTAACTATGATGATTATGATGATGTGGGACCACTAGGTTATAGGTTTGATCCCTACTAGTTTCTCATGTTCATAAGGAATGATTTGTATGGTTACTTTCACTGATATACGTAGTACCTGGGACCCACAGTGAGTTAGTGCCTATGGGTTATTTCCTGTTTCTTGTTCTCATTAGATAATTTATGCTTACTGTCATCATATGGTATGTTTGGCTCAAAAATTCAGTAGCTTTTTAATTCTATTTAAAAGTGTTTATTCTTTAATGTATCCCACTTGAATACTATTTTTATTTAAATTTGCATCTCTTTAAAATTCTTATTACTATTTCATGTTTATGAAAACTTGAAAGCTTTTTATCCTTGAATTTTTATCACATATAATATTTTAGTGGTGGAATCTTACTGGGATTTGACTCACCCCCTACTTACACCCTTGGGTGTAAGTAGAATTGGTTATTTTTTCACATGTTTGGGTAAAGCTTTTAGTGCTTGTGGTTCGGGTTTCTAGCGGTCCTTCTTGGCGCGGTGTCATAAAGATGGCTTGAGGGTGGTGCCCCTTACCATGAGGAGGTTCTTGGGATTTCCATTTTAGGTTTCTCCATTTGTTATAGTCTTTGATAATTTTTTTAAATTATGTAATTCAATTATAAATTTTTGTAAAAGATGGTTTGTTTTGAAAAATCCAGATTTGTTATATTGGATTTGTTTTTTGTTTTATGTTTATAAACTTGGGAAAATCATTCCCAAATTATATTTTGTGATACCTAGGCACTTGTTCCATCCCATGGTGACTGGGAATGCCCTTTGTGCCTTACCATGGGCCGGGTCGGGTGCTGGTTTTGATGGTGACTAGATCTAGTTCGTGACATGTCCTAACATCAAATAGGTCGATTATAAATATTATTTTGAAAATACCCAATCGAATTCACTTGGGGGAATGGAGTGGAATTTGATCAACATAAGTTTTTACTATTTTTTAGGATATTATTATTTTTATCATAGTAAAAGATTAAGAATATAATTCATATATATTTTTCAATGTTATCAATAAGGGGAATAAATATAATAATACAAATAAATAAGGATCACCTTTTTTATGTAAGAATAATATTACATCAATTATATGAATGTAGAATCTTCATGATGTGCAATGCAGAGAAGATGTTCATACTAAAAACATGTTGTAAAAGAGATCAAACACCAATTGAAATCATGAAGAATTTTGAAACTAGAAATATATGATCGTTCGTTGATAAAGTTCATCATTGATGAAACATAGAGTCAAATATTCATATAGATGCTGATGAGTTAAAATAAAGAAGAAATTAGAAAGAGACAAAGAGAAATTATACATGCCAAAAATTCTTATTCCATTGACATATTTACACACACACATGCGCACAAACACATATAAGAAGCATAGAATTGTAATCAACCAATAAGATAAACCCCTATCACCTATATCAAATCCAATGGTTAGAATAATAATCATTGGGGAAATTGAAGGTTTTACCATATGAAGAGACTTTGTTGTAGATTTAGGATTCTCTTAAAATTTATAAGAAATTGGTTCTTTTATATTGGTATCCCACAAATTCCATTACTACAGGTTGGACCATTGGAACTCCATGGGAGTGGATTGATTCATGAAAAAGAAACTTCATTTCCATCAGTGGTCGGCGCAAAGTGAGGCATGGGGAGGTGGGTTGGATGGAGAAATCATATTAATGATTGAATCCCTTATATATAATTGAATCCTCAGTTGAGACCATAACTAAAAATTCAAAAATATTTAGTGCTTCCATTTATCAGCGCTCAAAAAAATTTGATAAAGGGTATATTTTTATCATTATTGACCAAAATCACTAATAAATGTACCATTTATTAATGCTATTTTATCACTGATAAAGGGATCCTTTATCAATTATTTAGTTTTCATTGATAATGGAACCGTGAATAATTTAATCTATATATACATATTTATATATTTCTTAAATAATATTTATATACAAATAAGTATATATATTTATATAAATATAATATATATTATAAAATATATAATATAAGATATTATACATCCACCCCCACAGAATGTACATGGAAAACAAACGCTCCCCGGGAGTCAAACCTGAGTGAGCCAACCCCACAGCCTATATATATATACATTATTTATTTAAATATGATTAATGTAATAATTAGAACATATATTTATATAAATATGATTTATATGTCATGACCTGACTCCCTAATACCTAGAGTCGATTCCATATAGAGGATCGAATTCGGTTCAGGCTATGAGAAACTAGCTACTTCTGAATTGTTTCATCTGCTAAAAGTTGTTACCAAAAAAATTTTAATAAAAAACATAGGGTGAGCATATGAATGCCCATTAAGGGGTTTTAAAATAAACCAATACAACTTTTGAAAACATACTTTAAAACATTCCATAAAATATTTTTCTTAAGAGAAGATGAACATGTGCAACACTTTATAATAATAAAATGGCACAATTAAAGCATGCTAACAGAATTACAAGGATACATGATTCAATTATAGGAATGCTCATTTTGAGTAACAAATAAAAGAAATTCTAAACATGTATGGTATATGAATATGTAAGCACAAAATTAAACAGCTAACAGTAATGAATAATCAGAGTTGTACGTAAAGGTAATAACTTCAATTTCATACATCAAATACTAAACCATTGACTGCTAAACATATGTCATGCCCTAAGCCTTTAATTTTTTGATACTCATAAGTACTGGATCTTAACCATGGACATTCTACTAGTCGAATATCCATTTGGTTAATTAATTATCATACACATAATGAGGGAATGTATAATGTCATACTTTAATTTTTGTGTCAAGGCCTCGTGCCAAGACCTAGGGGCCAACTGTAACTGGACCCCAACCCGGAGAGCCTCGGTAACCATACTCCATCTTGGAGAGCCTCTGTAACCAGACTCCAACCCAGATATCCTCTTTAACTAGAATCTAACCTAGAGGGCTTAATTTTACTAATACCCAACCCAGAACATACCAGTCCAATACATTCCTCATATGTTTAATAAGTCCATGTATCCAAAGTGTCCCATACCACTTTGAATACCTAATTCTCAATTCATTATCATAAGTGAAAAATAATGAATTGTTTGATTTATCACATAAATTAATAACTTTACAACTCTTCTATAAACTTTTAATGCATTAGATTTCCTATTTATAACTTTGGATAGGTATTATTCATGTTCAATTCATGCGATGATAAATGAAAATGACATTGGACTAAATAATAATATGTCAGTTATTATTTAGATAATAAATTTCTCAATGGCATGAATAATCTAGTAAACGTTCTTTTCACATGTGATATTGATTTAAAACACACAAGTAATGAATGGATGGGGTTACCACATAAAATGATAGTTCCTTAATTTTCAAAATCCTTGATTTATCGATATAAATATTTATAGTTTAAAAATACTAATTTTGAATTAATAATGAAGTCATTTGTACAAAAATCATGTGTTGATAAATGGTCACATCTTATAAAATGGTTGTGCCTTATGTTTCATAGTATATATGTCCAATTTATTTGCAACGCGTCAAATGTTTTATGAAATGCATATATTTAATTAAACATATCAAAAACATACTTTAACCATTTAAGTTTGTTTTAGGCCAAGTTCATTCGGATTATGGATCAAACTTATAGGTGCATACCTATAACCATAACCACTATCATTTAATACTAATAGTGGAGAGTAACTCATACATGTGAATATAAAGTTACAACCCTCCAGTATTTACACTCATGAATTAATCACAACAAAAGAAAGGTATTTGAAATAACTACACTTAGGGTTTTGTGTTAAACATTCATTCAACATGGTGTTCAAAATAAGTAGTGTTTAATCAAGGTCAAATATATTTGAAAGAACATGTTCTATAATTTTTCGCAACACCTTGAAAATTTATAAATACAATTGGGGATCAAAGTTGGCTTATATACACACATACCCACATACCCGATTATACACTATGAGTATATGTAAGGTTCTCATACTCTGCTTATTTGACACTTACAAGATTATCAAGAACATGAACTAAAAGTATAATGATGAAATGATTAAAATTTCATGTATATATTATACATATATATTTACGTACATACATAATTAGGTATAAGAGTTTTATTGCAAAAACGACTCCATGCATTTTATAGTTCTTCATTAATTTTGAACCTCAAAGTTTTTAGTAAAACTTAATTCCAGACATATGGATTTATGAAAAATTGTAGGGTTGTTCAAATGAATATATATATATATATGGTATGTGGATGTGGCATGTAAATAAGTTTGAAAGGGGTATATATACTTTGGGTCCGATAATTCTCTATAAACTCGAAAAAT
Source organism: Viscum album (assembly GCA_963277665.1). Lineage (NCBI taxonomy): Eukaryota > Viridiplantae > Streptophyta > Magnoliopsida > Santalales > Viscaceae > Viscum > Viscum album. The sequence goes on along the minus strand of OY728131.1, from coordinate 1,210,481,060 downwards.
CCCAAAGCTCTATTTCAGGTAAAGAAACCGCAAGTTGATGTATATTTATATAACAAGTGTATATAAATATAAAACTTAAAACTCAACAAGAAATAAAAATATAAATCCCCTAACTTAGCTTGGGGAGGAGGAGGAGGAGGAGCTCGGGAAAGCACTGGAAATCCCGACGGAGACTTGTTGGGGTCTGCTGAAAGCTGAGAGCGAAGAACCGAGAGGTTTGGGATACCTCGGGTGTGTTTTTTAATAAATCATACTGAATATTTTAATGCAATTTCATGGAATCCGAGGCCCAAGTGGCTTATAAAAATATTAATGGCCAATCCTTGTGGAATCTGCGTAACAATGAGGGAGACCAGTGACTGTCACGGGAGAAGAAAAATGGTGCAATATAGGGTGTAGGGTTACTGGTTCAAAGAAGGCAGAAAAGAAGAAGATAGTGTGGGAGAGGGAGATCGGAAAAATTAACAAACAGTCAGGATTTGATCTAGATTTGATCCAATGGTTGGGGTGCATCTGTGGTTTTAAAAAGAAAAGGGTGGCTCAAATTAAATCTGAGTTTGATTGGATAGTCCTGCGTCGACGTAGATTTTTTTAAAAAAACTCAAACAGTTGTGATTAGATATCACCTAGTCCGATGGCGTATATAAACACAGATGTTTTACCATGGATGCTAGGAGTCGAGGTCTAAACCGAGATATACGGCCCTGATCGTGCACGACTCAATCCAATGGACCAGATCGCGTTTCGCCCATAAAAATGTTTCCCACATCGAAATGGTGAGATGTTTTCTCCTCCTTTATACGCCTGAGTCTCCTATCGATAGCTCAGAAAAACACACAGCACACACAAGGGATCCTTACACATGGGCTCCCCCATGTAGTCCTCGGCCTACCCAAACCTCATCACGGCCTTACGCCCGTGGTGGCGTTCTCATGCACTCCTGCTCCCATGCACCCTTCGGGGAACCTATGCCTGCGCTCAGGCTGGCCTAGGCTTGGGCTGAGGGATAGGTTCAACCACCTAGCATGAGCTGCCTCCCTTGGCCCAGCCATAAAGGGCTGGCCCTAGCGGGCCCAAATTGTTTTAAAAACTAACCTAAAAAATATATATGAAGTCTTAAGTGAAAATAAAACTATATAAAAATTATCCTTTTAAACCTGACTTTTATATAATCTTAAAAAGGGTTAATGAAGGCCTAATTATACCTTATCTAATAATATTACTAAATTTATTTATAAACACTAAAGCTTTAACATTCAAGGTTATAAATTTAAATTTGGTATACCACATAAAATCTTTTATACTAATATTATAGTAGCCAAAACTAAGTTAATCAAAAACATAGTTTAGTTAAAATAAATTAAACATAGTTTAAAACACTTTTTAAGAGATAAAAGTCATTACATTGTATTTAAAATATTTTCAAAGTGTTTTCAATTCCTTAATACTTTTCAAAATCATGTAATTCAAAATATTTCACCATAATCAGATGTTATCTTATAATTTCCAATTCGTAAATTTTGGAAAACCAGGTTGTACTTAAATGTTTTTAGTTAATTCACCACAAGGTCAATGGATATAATTATAGCTGTTGTAATTCAATAGTCACCCAAGGTAATGGCCAAGTCATTGCCTTATATAAAACCATGCCTTAGTGTGTCCTAAAACTCGAGATAAAGAAGAAGATGGTTCACGTCATAACATTGGTGCTTAGTGTGGCCATAGTGGCTTCATCCATTCTTGTATTCATTATGACATTATTTTCATGGAGTTCTCATTGTTTTAAGTGATCTCCCTATAATTCTAATAGGGTTTTTAATGGGTATATTTGGGTAGAAATGTTTCTTGTGTTCTTGGTACATTGTAAACACTACGGTGTTCTTATTTAAATGAAAATACTTGTGTCCATTTTTTTGTTTTACTCAGTTACATTCTAATATAAATTAAAACCATATTATTACTTTCTCATGAGAAATAAGTTTTGTTTAGTTGTTATGAAATTAAAACAAAATGTAAACATAAACTTATCAATACATGAGGTTTGAGTTTTGTGGTGTTACATTATTCCGCACTAGTAAGAATTTCATCCTCGCAATTCATTCTACATATTCATAAGAGAAAGACTCCCTCACCAACTTTACCACAACCTCCATTGTGGACGGTAATCCTATGTGTCTTGGTGAATTCTCAAGTTTATATTCAACTATTCAGCTTCAATGGCCCAAATTCACTTCAGAAAGTATGGGTTGAACTCATGCCACATACACTCAGACTTCCAAAGGGAGGCTTGCACAGTGGAAAGTTCCGAGATTTCCAAATGGACCAACTCTCGAGGAATTTGTCGGGCTGAATCTCAATTGAGAACACCTAAGTCAAAAAGGTTATTGTATAAGTTGAATCTAAGGATTTGGTACATTTAATCTGCACAAAGGTTACCCTCCAAAGAGGCCTCTTGAAATCTTACTCTAGCAGTGAAGTTTCGGCCTAGAGTAAAGCATAGGAAAAGCCCTTCGTGGTATTTCCCCCTTCGCCTGTACTTGTCCAATTATACCGTGGCTATCCGGTGGTATATGTAAGCATTATCCTGACATAATGAATAATTTCCAAGATTTTTGACACTTCATAACATTTCTGGCACATTTTCCACAAATTTACAAAAGGTGGGTACTCTTCCTCGCATGTTTTGACCATGATAACCTCCATTATTTTGACGGGAAGGTATAAAATGTGGGTTCGTCCTTCCATCTAAAAATTAATTATGAAGGATCAATAGGTGAAACCTATTCAGAAACATAAATAAAAATAAGATAAAATAAAGAAATAAGGGACAACAAATTGCATTATCATATCACCACTTGTTCATAAAAAGAGAAAGGCTAATGTTTTCCCCAGTTCCCTAATACATTAATCCCCAAAACTAGTTCAAAACTTTCAATATCCCTGAACCATATGCAACCTGAGAAATATGTTTCTATATCATGGGTGCACTTTTATTGTCTCTATATTATAACATGTGGGGTGTAAAACTAAGAGACGTATGTATGTACTTGTTGTCTATACACATAACGGGATGCTTCGTATTCAAGGATGTCAAAGTCCATTACCTGCCCAAAATGGCCATAGGATAGGAATTGACACATATATGTCACGTGGAGGTCTCCCACTACTGTAGCTTCTTGGAAGTCCATGAGGGACGGGATTCCTTCCACAGCGGTGAAGCATCTAAAAATTACCTCGTAGTATTTTCCTCATCGTGCATAGGATGGAAATTGGGCTGTCATCATAAAGATGTAATCCAGACCCGCTCTTAGGTGGAGTTTAAGTACTCGAGGAGAGTTGGATATGTCATAGAGGTGCTTACACGTCATTTATATATGGGTATAATTTATAAAATTTTCATTGCTGGCTATGGAAATTCTGGTTTCCATGGCCTCATTGGGAAGAGACAGAAGACTAGTACTTTCATCTTCCATCTGAAAATCAGGAAAAATTACATATTTAGTAATGCTTAAGTAGATTTTACTTTATTTAAGTTCTGGTTTTCCAAATTTATCCAAAACTAATCCTTTAATACCAACAGTCACGACCTGACTCCGAAATACCCAAATTCAGTGCTATATAGAGGATCGAATTCGGTTCAAGCTCTGAGAAATGAGCTACTTCTGAATTGTTTCATCTGCTAAAAGTGGCTACCTGAAAAATTTTAATAAAAAACATAGGGTGAGCATACAAATTCCCATTAATGGGTTTTAAAATAAACCAATATAACTTTTTAAAACATACTTTAAAACTTTCCATAAAATATTTTTCTTAAGAGAAGCTGTAACACGTGAAACACTTCATAATAATAAAAGGGAATAATTAAATCATGCTAACAGAATTACAAGGATACATGATTCAATTCTAGGCATGCTCATTTGGAGTAAAAAATAAAAGACATTCTAAACATGTATGGTATATGAATATGTAAGCACAAATTAAATAGTTAAGAGTAATGAATAATCAAAGTTGTGCGTAAAGGTAACAACTTCAATTTCATACATCGAATACTAAACCACTAAGTGCTAAACATATTTCATTCCATAAGCCTTTACTTTTCTGATACTCATAAGTACTGGCTCTTAACCATGGACATTCTACTAATAGAATATCCATTTGGTTAATTAATTATCATACACATAATGAGGGAATGTATCATGTTGGACTTTAATTTCTGTGTCAAGGCCTCGTGCCAAGACCTAGGGGATAACTATAACCGGACCCCAACTCGGAGAGCCTCGATAATCAGACTCCATCCTAGAGAGCCTTTGTAATCGGACTTCAACCCAGAGAGCCTCTGTAACTAGACACCAACCTGGAGGGCTTACTTTTACCAGTCCCCAACCCAGAACATACTAGTCCAATACATTCCTCATATGTTTAATAAGGCCATGTATCCAAAGTGTCTCATACCACTTTGAATACCTAATTCTCAATTCATTATCATAAGTGAAAAATAATAAATTGTTTGATTTATTACATAAATTAATAACTTTACAACTATTCCATAAACATTCAATGCATTAGATCACATGTTTATAACTTTAGATAGGTAGTATTCATGCTCAATTCATGCACGGATAAATGGAAATGACATTGGACTAAATCATAATATGTCAGTTATTATTTACATAATAAATTTCTCAACGACATGAATAATCTAGTAAATGTTCTTTGCACATGTGATATTGATTTAAAACAACCAAGTAATGAATGGATGGGGTTACCACATAAAATGATAGTTCCTTAATTTTCAAAATCCTTGATTTATGGATATAAATATTTATAGTTCAAAATGACTAATTTTGAATTAATACCGAAGTCATTTGTACACAAATCACACGCTGATAAACAGTAATGTCTTATTAAATAGCCATGCCTTATGTTGCATAGAATATAAGTCAAATTGATTTGCAGCACATTATTTGTTTTATGTACTGAAAATATTTAATTAAACATATCAAAAACATACTTTAACCACTAAAGTTTGTTTTATCCTAAGTTCATTCAGATTATGGTTAAAACTTATATGTGCATACCTATAACCATAACCAATGTCATTTAATAATAATAGTGGAGAGTAACTCATAAATGTGAATATAAAGTTGCAACCCTCCAATATTTACACTCATGAATTAAGCACATCAAAAGAAAGGTATTTGAAATAACTACACTTAGGGTTTTGTGTAAAACATTCATTCAACAGGGTGTGAAAAATAAGTAGTGTTTAATCAAGGTCAAATATATTTGAAATCACATGTTCTATACTTTTTCGAAAAAACTGGAAAATTTATAAATACAATTGGGGATCAAAGTTCTCTTATATACGCACATACCCACATACCTGATTATACACTATGTGTATATGTAAGGTTCTCATAATATTCTTATTTGACACTTGCAAGATTATCAATAACATGAACTAAAAGTATAATGATTAAATTCTTAAAACCGCATGTATATATTATACATATATATTTAAGTACATACATAATCAGGTATAAGAGTTTTCTTACAAAAATGACTCCATGTATTCTATAGTTCTTCATTAATTTTAAACCTCAAAGTTTTTAGTAAAACTTAATTCCAGATATATGGTTTTAGGAAAAAATGTAGGGATATGCATATGTATATATATATATGGTATGTGGATGTGGCATGTAAATAAGTTTTCAAGGGGTATATATACTTCAGGTCTGCTAATTCCCTATAAACTCGAAAAATCCTGAAGCTCTATTTCAGGTAAAGAGGGGTTCAAACTCAATCGCAAGGTGATGTATATTTATATAACAAGTGTATATAAACTTAAAACTTAAAACTTAACAATAAAGACAAATATAATTCCCCCACCTTAGCTTGAGGAGGTGGAGGAGGAGCTCGGGAAAGCACTGAAAATCCCGACGGAGACTTGTTGGGGTCTGCTGAAAGCTGAGAATGAAGAAGCGAGAGGTTTGGGATGCCTTGGGCATGTTTTTTTTATAAACCATACTGAATATTTTAATGCAAGTGCATGGAATCCGAGGCCCAAGTGGCTTATAAAAATAATAATGGTCAGTACTTGTGGAATCCGTGTAAAAGGACAAAGACCAGTGGCTATCATGGGAGAAGAAAAACAATGCAATATAGGGTGTAGGGTTACTGGTTCAAATCAATCAGAGAAGAAGAAGACAGCGTGGGAGAGGGAGATCGGAAAAATTAACAAACAGTCAGGATTTGATCTGTATTTGATCCAATGGTTGGGGTGCATCCACGGTTTTAAAAATAAAAGGGTGGCTTAGATTAAATCTGAGTTTGATCAGATGGTCCTGGGTCAACGCATCTTTTTTTTAAAACCTCGAACGGTTGCAATTAGATCTCACCTGATCCAAATGCATATAAAAACGCAGACGTTTTACCACGGCTGCTGGGAGTCGAGGCCCGGACCGAGATGGATGTCCCTGATCACAAGCCACGTCATCCAATGGTCCAGATCACGTTTCTCCCAGAAAAACACATCCCACGTCAAAACAATGAGATGTTTGTTCCTCTTTTATAAGCCTGAGCCTCTTATCGATAGCTCAGAAAAACACACAGCTAGCGATGAAAAGTAGGCTTGCGGCCCGTGGGTTTTGCGGGTATGGGGAGGATGTGGGGCAGGGTGGGCCTAAACATTTTGACCGTTTAAAGTGAGGTCTAATTCGGGTTGAGCCCGCGCAGGTGCGGCCCAATCTGGGTTAAGGCCGCGCAGGTGCGGGCTTGCCCGCAGGCCTGATTTAAAAAAATATATTATTTTTACAATATATGTTTCTTTAATATTTTTTTTTTAATAAAAAAAATCATTATTAAATGGTGACATATGATTATCACCATAATGGTCATATAAATTCACCATTTATTCACATGTGAATTTTAAATAGGCCTATATTTATTGTTTTAATATGATATTATATTATTTACATAGTAATTATTAACCATATTCACATTGTGTGTCAAACCATCTCTCAAAAAATGGAACTCATCGCCCCTGTGCGTGGTTTCAATTCTATAAGAGTAATTATAATCATAATATTTTTTGGGTAGATTTAATTTTTTTGTTATTTAATTTTATTTTTTTATTAAGAGAATTGGATAGAACCTCATGAAAACACTAATAGCTTCCTCTGAAACTGATCGTTACCAGGAGAGACTTCATTCATTCACAGGTTTAGTTGTTCACATCACCACACAATCAACATTATCATTCATCACCCATCACCGATCACTCACAAACTTTCTATCACAACAGTTCGCCACCACATCGGTGTTACCGCATGCCACCATTAGCCCACAAAAAATGTTCCATCACATGCTTTAAAACTCTAGTTATTGTTAATTCATACTTGTCCCCACAAATATCTTTATGAATGATAAAAAATACAGCATTTAAATGATTATAAATAGTATTTTTTTTGTAAAGGTGGGTAAGCCCGCGGGTAACCCACGGGCAACCCGCGGGTTTATGCGGGGTGGGGCGGGCTTGAAATATTTTGTTCGCATTATATGCGGGCTTTTGCGGACAAACCCGCATGGGCTCAAACCCGTGCGGGCTTGGCTAGCCCCACCCCAGCCCACCCGTTTCGCATTACTACACACAGCACACACAATGGAGCCTTACACCCCCCCCCCATAGTCTTTGGCCTACCCAAGCCTCGCCATGGCCTTGCGCCCACGGTGGCGCGCTCATGCTCTCCTGCTCCCATGCACCCTTCAGGTAACCTATGACCAGGCTCGAGCTGGCATAGTATTGGGCTGAGGGCTAGGCTTAGCCACCTAGCGTGAGCTGCCTCTCTTGGCCTAACCATAAACGGTTGACCCTAGTGGGCCCAAATTTTTATAAAAACTAACCTAAAAAATATGTGAAGTCTTAAGGGAAAATAATACTATATAAAAATTATCTTTTTAAACATGAATTTTATATAATCTTAAAAAGGGTTAATGAATGCCTAATTATACCTTATCTAATAATATTACTAATATTATTTATAAACACTAAAGCTTTATCATTCTAGGTTATAAATTAAAATTTGGTATACCCACATAAAATCTTTTATACTAATATTATAGGAGTCAAAACTAAGTTAATAAAAAACATAGTTTAGTTAAAAGAAATTAAACATAGTTTAAAACACTTTTTAAGAGATGAAAATCATTACATTGTAATTAAAATATTTGAAAAGTGTTTTGAATTCCTTAATACTTTTCAAAATCGTGTAATTCAAAATATTTCACCATAATCAGAAGTTATCATATAATTTCCAATTTCTTAAATTTTGGAAAACCAAGTTGTACTTAAATGTTTTTAATTAATTCACCACAAGGACAATGGCTATAATTATAGTCGTTCGAATTCAATGGTCACACAAGGAAATGGTGAAGTCATTGCCTAATATAAAACCATTCCTTATGGTGTCCTAAGACTCAAGACAAAGAAGAATATGGTTTACATCATACCATTGGTTCTTAGTGTGGTCACAGTGGCTTTGGCCATTCTTATGTTCATTATGACAGATTCTAAGGACCCATATTATTTTCTTGGGGTTATCATTGTTTTAAGTGGTATCCATGTAATTCTGATAGGGTTTTTAATAGGTATATTTGGGTAGAAATGTTTCTTGTGATCTTGGTACATTGTAAACATTATGGTGTTCTTGTTTAAATAGAAAGCCTTGTGTCCATTTGTGTGTTTTACTCGGTTGCATTCTAATATAAATTAAAACCATATTATTACCTTCTCATGAGAAATAAGTTTTTTTAGTTGTTATGAAATTCAAAAAAAAATGTAAACATAAACTTATCAATACATGAGGTTCGAGTTTTGGGGTGTTTCATTATAACTATATTATAATAAAAAATTATAATCAATTATTTTCAAAATTTTATATATAAAAAATTATCATATTTATATTAATCAATAAAAATGGTTAATTATATATTTATATACATAAAAATTGTTTATATAAATAAAATATATTAAAATTTTATTTAAAAAAATGATAAATATATAAATAAATATATAAATAAATATATAAATACATTAAATAGAGTTCATATTTCAATTTATATATTTATATTCATATTAAATATTTAAAATATATAAATATATTTTTATATATGTGTATGTATGTGTATATATGTAGATGTATGTGTTTATTTATATGTGCAAGTGTATATGTGTATGTATGCTTATGTTTTTTATGTATATATGTGTATTTATGTGTGTGTGTGTGTTTGTGTGTGTGTATATATGTGTTGTATGTGTGTGTATGTTTTGTGTATGTGTATGTGTATATTTATGTGCATGTATAAAGATGTTTGTTTTGTGTATGTGTGTGTTTATATGTTTATGTGTATGTATGTGTGATTATGAAAGTATGTTCATGTATGTGTATGTACGTTTATGTATATATGTGTATGCGTATGTGTATGTACATGTATGTATGTATATGTATTGTATGTGTATGATTATGTGTATGTGTATGTGTATGTGTATGTGTATGTGTATGTGTATGTGTATGTGTATGTGTATGTGTATGTGTATGTGTATGTGTATGTGTATGTGTATGTGTATGTGTATGTGTATGTGTATGTGTATGTGTATGTGTAAGTGTATGTGTATGTGTATGTGTATGTGTATGTGTTTGTGTATGTGTATGTGTATGTGTATGTGTATGTGTATGTGTATGTGTATGTGTATGTGTATGTGTATGTGTATGTGTATGTGTATGTGTATGTGTATGTGTATGTGTATGTGTATGTGTATGTGTATGTTTATGTGTATGTGTATGTGTATGTGTATGTGTATGTGTATGTGTATGTGTATCTGTATGTGTATGTGTATGTGTATGTGTATGTGTATGTGTATGTGTATGTGTATGTGTATGTGTATGTGTATGTGTATGTGTATGTGTATGTGTATGTGTATGTGTATGTGTATGTGTATGTGTATGTGTATGTGTATGTGTATGTGTATGTGTATGTGTATGTGTATGTGTATGTGTATGTGTATGTGTATGTGTATGCGTATGTGTATGTATGTTGATGTATGTGTGTGTGAGTGTGTGTGTGTGTGTGTTTATGTAGTATGTGTATGTATGTGTATGTATGTGTATGTACATGTATATCATTGTATGTATGAGTATGTGTATGTGTGTGTATGTGTGTGTAAGTGTGTGTACATGCATGTAAACGTGTATATGCATTTAGATGCATATATGTGTCTGTGTATGTGTATGTGTATGTGTCTGTGTATGCATGTATATGCATATGTATGTCTATGTGTATATATGTGTGTATTTGTATATTAATATATCATTATATAATAGTAAAAGTCATTTGTTTCTTCAATTTGATATACCACAATGTAGTGTTTATATAAATGTACATATACATAAACACAATCACCGGGAAATTCATTTGATTTTTCAAATGTAATTAATATAATTTTATATAGAAACGTATACACACACACGCATGATTTAATAATTTAATAATTTTTTCATTTTTTAATACTTATTTATGAAATTTTAATTATTAATATTTAATATTGATAATATCTTTATAATTTATATAATTAATATTTGTTCATATTAATTTTAATACTTTTATATTTAAATCTTTATAAAATTGTTATTTATTCTTTTTTAATTAGTAATTTATTGTGAATCCTTTGTATTTAAATTCTATTTTCAATATTTATTCATTTTTATTTTAATATTTATTAATATTTAATATTTTTTGTTGATGATATAATTAACATTATTTATTAATTTTTCAATGTCTTTTATAATATATTCAATTTTAATTATTAAATTTTATACATTTTTATCATTTATTCATTTAATATTATTTATTCATTTTTAATATTTATTCATTTTTAATATTTATCAATTTTTAATATTTTTTTCATTTATTTAGTTTTAATATTTATTCATTATTAATGTTTATTCATTTAATATTTTTGTAATGTATTTTTTTTTAATAGTTTTTTATACATTTTTAAATATTGATATCTAATTCTTTAAATATGTATGTAATTTCTAAAATTAATATTTATTTTTTTTTTAATATATTTGAATTTAAATATTTATATAATTATTATTTATTCATTATGAATTGGTACTTTATTATAAATTCATGGTTTTAAATGTAATTTTTCTTATTTTATTATTTTTAATTAACATCTATTTATTTTTAATATTTCATTAATTTATATGATTTATATTATTAATTCATTTTTTAACATTTTTTAAATTTCTTCATTTTTTAATTAATAAATTTTATTAATTTTTAATAGTTATTCATTAATTATTTTCTATAAATTTTTATTACTTATTCAATTTTATTATTTTATAAATTTATTCATTTCTAATATTTATTCGTTTAATACTCTATAATTTATTCATTTTTAATAGTTATTTAATCATTTTTATTTATTAGTATTTCATATTTTAAAATTTTTTCAATTTACATAATTATTTTTTATTCATTTTTTAATATTTTTTATTTAAATCTCTATATATTTATTATTTATTCATTTTTAATTAGTAATTTATTGTAAAAAATATATTTAAATACAATTTTTAGTATTTTTTATCTTTTATTTTAATATTTATTAATTGTTAATATTTCTATAATTTACATTGTAATTTATATAATTAATATTATTTATTCATTTAATATTACATATTCATTTTTAATATTTTTGTGATTTGTTAATTTTTTATATTATTGTAATTTATTAATTTTTAATATTTTTTCTTTTTTATTATAAATTACTTTTTTGATTTTTATTATTCATGTTTATATAATTAGTAATTTATTATAATTTTTAAATTTTAGTTTTAATTTTTTTAACTATATTTATCCGCTCTAAATATAAACTTTATCATCACAAAATTTAGCACTGATAAATCCATACTTTATCAGTGCTATATTTAGCACTCATAAAAATGATTTTCCTTTTAGCGCTAATAAATGTATCTTTTATTATCATTTTTTACTGACACTGGTAAAACTCTTTTCATTATTTTAAAATAACCCTAATAGAGATCTCCACTCCTCGTGTCATTTAAGCTTTCCATGGAAGCTAAACTCTACTGGGATCTCATGGGATATTTTGGACCAATCCACCCTCAAAACTGATGGTATGATATTTGAATCTTGTTTTTGTGTATTTATCAAATGATATTGTACATATGCATTGTTTTTTATTGTACTTTCTGAACAGTGGTGTGTAGGGCTCCCCTGCTAATCTTTTGGTCTTACACTACTATTTTTCACTGCTTGAGATTCTTCTTTACATGTTGTTGTGATAATCATACTTATCTTTTTTCCCTACCCCTGTATTTTGTGCATTTTTTGTTTTTTCACAATATTCTGATGCCCACCCCTTCATTAGTTTCAAATTATATGTTTGTCTAATGAAAAGGAAAGATTTTTTTCTAATTTTGTGTGTTGGGGTGTTTATTTGAAGGAATGAGGTAATATAGGATGAGATTTTGAAAATTTATTTTAGTTAAAATGTAAATGATTGGGTTTAAAATCCATGGGTCTTATTTTGAGAGTTTTTTTGTTGGAATGGAAATCTTTAAAATTATTTTTGAGGTATGTAAAGCTGCAAGTTTGAAGTTTAAGTTGATTTTCAAAAATTATGATGTATGTAATGAAATTTTACATTAGTTTATTCTTCTTGTTATTTTTTTACTTATACGAGTATTTCAAAGCCATTGTTGCCTAGTCTATTTTGAAATTGTTGATAAATTATTAGTTAATAATGTAAAAATGGATTGACACGCCTTATTCCTTCTTTGTAATGTGTTTTTTTAATTTAAAAGTCTTCATTAAAATGGGTTGTCACACCTTATGCCTTTGAAAACTATATAAAAATTGAGAAAAATAAATAAATTATTTTGATATATGTTTTAATAGTGAAATATGTTATATATACCCCAATACTTATCTAGTTGTAGAAGTCCATAGGTTTGTTTTGTACATTGATGGTGATTGGGAGTGAATTATTTTCCTCAATGAATCCATTCTAAAAAGAGAATCAATTATGATATGTCTTCTTGGAATAAAAAGAAATAAGATTTATTATAATTTTCATTCATATAATTATTCATCTTCAAATGTTCTAATAAGTTGTTGATGAGATAACAATTTATATCAAATATGATGACTATACATTTGTGTGTGTGTAAAGAATAACATTTTAAGAATCTGAACTCATACCTTATATGTATTTATTTATTTTTTGTTAAATATGAATATTATTGAATCGAATAGGATGAATATGAATTGAAAATAGATATATTTCAATCATATGAAAAAAGAGTATGAGGATGGGGTAAAAAATTTCACCAAGTTTACAAAATATCATGCATTTGACCCTTCTTGAATCCTTTATTAATTTTTATGTTGTTGTTATTCAAGACGAATTAGTCCCGAGGAGTTGGAAGAACACTTAATGTAAAAAAAATATTTTTCTAATGAGGTATGAACCCTTTAAATTTCAATAAAATTTTATTTTTTACCATTAATGGAAGTTCTTAAGGGTTTAAGGGTTCATGAGCATCTGGGGATCATTCGGAGCTATAAGCTCTATATTTTGGAGGAACAGGTAGAGGTGCGTAGTTGGCGCATGGTTAGTATTAACAGTACGGCTCAACCATGAAACCGTATAAGATGTGGAGCACGGTTGGTAAACCATGAGGGTTAGGCCACATAGATGTGTGAAAAATAATACAGAGGAGTTATATAGGGGACCCGCACATGCTATTCATGGTTTGAAAAATTGTGCTTCTAGTCACATGGGTAGTTCCACTTAGATAATAAGTCTGCACGATTAGGTGCGCTGTTTGTTAAACTGTGTAACCAACCGGGTGGAGGTGTATTTCTTTTGGATGGAGTTGGAACACAGTTTGGAAACTCGTGTGCTCGAACCATGAAAATCTTAAAAAAGGGGAAATTACTCATTTTCCCATCATTTATTATATTCTCTATACCCCCATTTCCTTACTCCTCCACGTAGAGATCCCTTCCAACTTCACCTATTATTTGATCTAGGTCCTTCAAATATTACCCAATTACTTTTTTTCAATCAAATTGGAAGCATATCAGTAAGCTCTTAAATTTTCTACCTTCCTTCCTTCATTTATCTTACTATACAGAATTTTAAATCAATGTGATATCTTTTTTCCTGTTTTCATGGTGTTTATCTGTTTATTCAATTTCTCCCATCCAAGATTGAATCAAAATTTGATATCAAATGAGGAGGGTTCCACCCATCTAAGATGGGTGGTCTATACCTTTTCCCTAAAATTTTGGTTTTTTTGTAGATTTTGTTGTATTTCCACATAACAATCATTCTGGGTTGTTCTCCTTAAATTAATAGACCCTTAAATTGAATGTTTAAACTATAATTTAAAATTTTTATCACACCCATATGAATGGTTGTAGGTTGTAACCTCAACCTGAACCACCCTTGAGGTGGTTTGTTATATTGACCATGTTTACCCAAAGATTGAGTTGATCTCACCTATTACTAAATGTATCTAAATATAAACTAAATAAAATTTTAAAGTTTGAGTTACTTGGTTAGAACCTTGTCATTTATAAATGAAAATAATAATGAAATAGATTAAATGGGAATTGTGGAATGAAATGGACAATCCCTTGTCTTATGAAAAACTATGAGGTTAATTAGTGAAATGGAATAGTCACTAACCTGGACCATCTTCTTATCACATGTATGTGAATTAAATTAAGAATTGAATATGATAAATTAAATTGATAAAAAGGGCATGGAAAGTAACATATCCCCTTGACTCTTTTTATAATTCATTGAAAGGGGTTGAATAAAGGCATAGACACAAACATGGCCTCTCACCTTGTCACTTATGTGTGAAATGGTAAGGGATCCTGCTTGGCATCCAAGACACCCAGGTTCAAAACTGGGTGGAGGTGAATTTCAGGGTATTATAGGAGTATTGTAGCAGTACTGTAGTAGGTGTTGTTTGGTACTATAACAGCAAGAACTATTCACCTGATTTGGGCCTTTGGGCCACCAATTTGGTTCTATGGGTCTCAAGGGCCTTCGGGTCATAAAAGGCCTTCAGGCCTTTGGTCCTTTGGGCCACAAAGACCATGGAGTAGGCCAGTTCACACAGAGCAGGCCCTAGAAGAGGATTAGAGCAACAAGAATAGCAGTCACCAGAAGTAAAGCTAACTGGATTAGAATAATGAGAGGGTATGGAAACCGCCATAGGTACCAAGCACCGTGCAGCTTTATACTGGGTAATTCTAGTGGATCAGAAATTCAAGGTGGATAGATAGGCAATCAATGATACAGAAGCTAGGGAGGGGCAGTTCTAGTGGTTTGGGCATACGGGTCATGTATTGGGCATGGTATGCTTCTGGGCCTTCAGGTCATGTATTGTGGGTCATGTCGGGCCTTATGCCTTGGGCCTACAGGTCATGTACGGGTTCCCCTTCATCCCTTAAAAAGGGGGATTATCCATAATAAAATAAAAATAAGGCCTTCGGGCCATTCGAGTTAATGAAATAATTAAGATAAATCTAATGGATTAAGGGTATGGACACTAACATGGCCCCTTAAATCATTATATAGATCACTATGATAATGGGTGTTATGGTATGGCACTAATGACCCACTAGTATGTTTATTATTGGATTCCATGGACTTTTACCTTGGATCCGAATTTGTTTGGACCACCTTAGGCATGATCCTTGGAAACCAGAAAATCCTTTACCAAGTTTTCTATGGACAATATCCATGGACTACAAGAGTATGTATTCATCCATGGGCTTTGTGTCCTATCCCATATAGGTATACACTACACCATGTTTGTTATGGATGATCTTTGTGGACATGAAAAGGACACCTTGGCCATTTTGATGGGTCCCGACCCTGGTGGGTCTGATACATGATTATTCGGCATATTCCATACTTTCTTGACACTTGATATGTCAGTCTATCTTTTATAGTCGGATGGAATACTTATCCCACTGCTAGTTAGTTATGTATTATGATTCAGTTGTTCATTTATATTATATTTCTGTTGTGAACCACTCTGATCGTGAGGGTATAGTCTCCCCACCATACCACTATCATACCCCCATTACTAGTCAACAACCTCTAGCATACTGGGAGGTACGCTTGAGGCCATGTGGAATTTGATGCGACTACTACTATCAGGTGATCTGGACTGGGACATCACACTTGATTTGTCACATAATAGATCAAAGTTATAAATTTTGGACTAAACATGAGGAATAATTGAATATAGTTGTTGATTAGGATAACACTGTGGTTTATGGATCATCTGATATAAAACAAGTCTGAACGATGATAAAGATCATGTTGAGGATATGATTACAATTGTAAACGATGATGAATATTATATCTAGGAAATGATTATAAGAGTTGAATATGAACTTCATGATTGTCCAAAGCTATTTTATAAGTTAAAGAGTTTTACAAATACACCATAGTATGTTGGTCATACTAAATATATAATATTTTTAGCCATACTAAAGATATATAATTTTAAATATTTCAATGGATAGAGTGACACTGCTTTACTAAACTAATTTCTCTCATGAATGATATGTTACTAGAAGATAATTAGCTTCCTTATTGAACATATGATGCTAAATTAATGTTATGTTAAATGGTTATGATCACCAAAAGAATACATACCTTTCCAAATAACTATATATTGTTTCTCAATGACCATGAATTACTTAAAAAATCCCTGAGTGTGGTGCTTCTTGATACAATAAAGATGAATCAAGTCCTTTGAAAGTTGTATGGGACTTTCCAAACATTCTAATGTTTAGGTTCTTATAGTAAGGAGAATTTAAAACAATTGATGTGGTATGAAAATTTAATAATTAAAAATAGTAAACTTCATCACCCAATAAACTCTCTTTAGTTAAATAAAATTGATCACAAGTTTCTCAAATTTGGAAATGAGCTAAGAAATCTCCATCTTATGTAATCTGCAGATGAAATGATTCATTTTGGTGTACAAATTAGCACTCACATTAAATGCATAATTATGTTGGTAAATTATAACTTTCCACCGTGGCTATGTATAAAGTGAAAATACATTTTGGTGTCTCTACTTATAATAGGACCAAAGAAATCAAGTAATGATATTAATTTTTATTTGGATCCATTTATCAAATATATGAAATTAATGTGGGTTTTTGGTGTTACATTGTACTATGCTTATAGAAATGGTGATTTAAAGTTGAGATCCAAGTTGTAAGGGATGATAAATTAATTTCATTCTTAGAGAAATTTTTTAGGATATAGAATTAAAGGAAATATAGGGTATCCTATTTGTGTATAAGGTATTCACTCTATGAGGTTGAAACATTCCTCAAATACTGTCTTTATAGAACATTGAAAATTTTTACCCCAATGACATAAATACTAATCATGGAAAAACCATTCAATGAGAATTTGGAAGAAGCTAATACACTATCTCCACTAATAGGTGATCAATGGTTTGAGAAATTAATGGATATAGTCATTATTTTTTGTAAACCATTTTTAAAAACCTTATGAAAATGGGTTGGAAAAAGTGATTAGTTTCTTTTGGAATTACCTTACTATAATTGTTTGTATATCATGAATTTTATTGATATCATGCACATAGAAAAAAATATGTGATATTTTCATTTTCATGTTATTAAATTAACTTATAAAAACAAAGGATTTCATTAAGGATAGTTTGGATATAGTTTAATGGGGATAAGGTAATAGTTGATTCCATTAAAAGATAAAAAGTCTATTTTTCTTCCTCTAGTAGCTTACACTATTTCCAAGAAAGAGTGATATTAGTTTTGAAACTTCCTAAATTAAGTAAAGGTTCCAAAGGAATGTTCCTCAAATATCAATAATATCATGTAAATAGCTGATTTTAAGCTAAAGGGCATAAAACCATATGGATATCATGTTTTGATGAAAGATTTAATTATTGTATCTTTATGTTGAATTATACTAAAAATTTATGACACACATTAACTAGTCATTGTTTATTTTTCAAAGTTGTATGTAGTAAAGTTATAGGCCCTATGAAGTTTCTAGATATGGAAAAATAAATTGATTTTGTATTAAGTGAATTAAATATGTACTTATCGTCATCATTCTTTAATATAATGGTTCATTTAGTTATAGAAATATGACTATGTGGTCCTTTACTTTATAGATGTATGTACCCCCCCATTGAATGGTATATAAATATTTTTAAAGGATATATAAAAATTAAACGTAATCTAGTAGGTTATATTATATAGAGATATATTTTTAATAAATTCATTGAATTTTGTGCCAACTACTTATCCTATGTAGATATCATTGGTCTCCCAAAATCTCATCATAGTGTGAAGCTTGTGAGTAAAGGAATTATGGAATATATGTTGTCACAATTACCATTTTATAGTGGTATCAGGTCCACCCTTTTATTTTACATAACATTTTATCGGTTTTTTCATATGTTAAAAACCATAAAGTTATTCTTAGGCATTTAAATCTATAAAGGGATGAAATATGGATATAAAATACACATAATCGATGGTTTATAGAATGGTTTTGAGTCTATAATTATAAGGAGTCATTATAAAATCTAAATTCAATTTTAGAATGAATTTTATGGATAAACATGGGATCAAGTATATGTATATTATCTTATAATGGTTATGTAATTAATGGTTATATGTTCTAAAAAAGGAATTGGATAAAAATAGTACCATGGAAAGCAGTGTAGTTACTCCTGTAGTTGAATAAATACATGTATCTGGAACCAATGAAGGAAATCCAATTTATGTCAGTATATCATACTTTGGAATCATTGAAAAAATAAGGTACTTGGGTTATAAAACATTCCAATTTCTGATTTTTCAATGAAAAATGGTTTCATAATAAGAGTTCTATTAATATTGATGAATTGGGATTTGTGAAAGTGTATTTCATTAAGGAAGGGTACAAGGATAAACAATTCATAATGGAAACATAGTTAGTACAATTATTTTATATCCAAGATCATGAAAACAAAAAAGTGTTTCATTGTTTTATTATCAACAAAATATTTTTTCAAGGTCATATGTTAATTCAATTTAGGATGACCCTTTCATTGGGGTGTCACAATCATTTTTCAGGGGTCCCAATGTAGAATAGGTCTTGTATATACAAGGGTCCCATAAGGAGATGATTCGGATACTTTATAGAAGGGTCAATTCTATTCAACCTTTGATAAAAAAAGAGTACAATAATCAGGATAATGTTTTTTTAATATGCATCATGTTACTTAATAATATTATATGAACACCACTACATTTATGTAATATAAATTCAATATTAAACTAAATTTATAGATAATGTATTCTCAACATATTGATTCCCCCAATCTTGAGGAAAATATAGTTTCTCCACATGTTAATTCTACCAGTCTTGGTGAACAACATATTGAGAATGTTGAAACTGAGTAAATAGTAGAAGGTGAAAAACCTATGTTTGAGGGAAAATAGGAGTATAATGCTGTGATAATATTAACACAAAATTATTAAGTTAAGAAGAAAAGGCATAAAAGTATTGGTTGGATGGAATTAAAGTGGCTATCCTATTGATCCCAATAAGCCTACTTTCATTTGTTATATTTGGAACACCACTCAATTTCATGTGCCAAAAGATATAGATATGTGGCACGATGTTATTCCCAAATTAAAGGAACTAATTTGGGGAGATATTAAGGTAACATAATGATGTGCTATCTTTATTTTGATAAAAAAAATTAAATAATGAAATTGTTATTTACTCTTTATTATCCCTTGCAAAGTTCATTTATATTAGATGACTGTTGAATGAAATTTGTATTAAAGTTCACAGGAAAGGATCAAATAATATTTTAGAAAATTATTATGAACCATCATCTCAGTGATACTGAAGGGAAAGTAAACCCCCTCACACCACATTCATATACACACATTTTGAATAAAGAAACATGGAATGCATTTATTGGTCGCCATTAAGAGGCATCATTTCAGGTACATTATGATTGGTAATATTTTACTTAGCAATACGTGTATTAATCACTTTGATCAGGAATTGTTAATTTATGAAACAATAAATTAATGTTAAAAATAATAAACATGCATAAAAACCAACATACCCCTATCGTAATGCAAGGATGGAGTTTCACTTGAAACAAATTTTATTTATTTTAAATTTATAGTTTAAATTGTATGTGGCATTAAACGAAAACATAATTATGTTCCTTTTTTAATATGAATATTTCTGAATCAAAATTTTAAGCCACTCTTATCCCCATATAATGTGCTATATAAGGAGGATCATATAAATAAAGAGGTAATTCTAATAGATTAAAACACACAAATTGTATGATAATGATGTGTAAGTATGAGAAAATAAAAAATTGATTTGATTTAAATAAATATTACATAACAATGACCACTTATTTTCCTATATTTTTTATCTGGTTTAGACACTAGAATAATCATTGGTTGTACCCAATGAATGACTACTTTTAGTGGCCCTAACATGGTCATAACAATATAGTCATGTTAGAGGTTTGGGTTTTGGAGTTTCACCTCAAACATATTTAGAGAAAGCAAGGGGATATAGGTACATCGATGAAAGAGTAAAATATATAGAGGAATGGATATATAATTTAAAATAAAAAGTTATTTTATATTGTGATTTGATAAAATAATTAATTTGAAGGTATAAATAAGAAGAAATGGAAAATTAATAACTAGAAAATGAAGAACTACTCCCCCTATCCATATTTGAGGTTATTAATTCCCATAAAAGGCCAACCTTACCCATGGAAATCAGTTTTTGCATAAAATTTTATGCTAAATTTAAATCAAACAACTATTGATATATTTATTATAATAAAATTCTATTGGGTGAAATTGATTATGATTTATAACTATCATCACTCACTCATCACCTTGTTGTTATGGGTACAATGTACAATATCAATGGATGTATTCTATACAAAAAATAACTTTCAAAAGATCATGTGAGAGTAAGGATTCACACAGCTCATGAGTCAAGCATTGATCTACATATTCCCCTTGATTAACGGGATGTTCAGTTGATCGAACATACTATTATAAATTTCATAGCATGGGCATTTAATCTTGTAAAAATACATGATGATAACAAGGTATGTCCTTTAAAATTTATTTTTATGAAAAAAAATTAATAAATAATGAAAATTTTATTAAACCAAGGAATGTTATTATTAATGGAGAAAAGGAAGGGGAAGGAAAGGTTGAATCAAAACATTATAAAGGATAGACCAATAAATTGAAAAGACCTTCAGAGTGTACCTTTACCATATCAATTCAACTACCACATTTAATAATATTACAAGTTCATGTGGATACAACATTCAAAGATAATAATACAACCGTCATTGATTTTAAATAGTAAATGTATAAATAATCCATTATAGAAAATATTGATCTTGAGGATGTAAATAAAATTCTCAAGAATGGATGGCTAGTAACCTCAGTTGTAAATATATACATGAGGTACCTTTTAATAATTAGTTT
This sequence comes from Viscum album, assembly GCA_963277665.1. NCBI lineage: Eukaryota > Viridiplantae > Streptophyta > Magnoliopsida > Santalales > Viscaceae > Viscum > Viscum album. The sequence goes on along the minus strand of OY728131.1, from coordinate 1,210,459,391 downwards.
TTCCAATAATTGTTCTATAATATTAATTATTGTTAAATAATATTAATTTTTATAGGTGTATATATCAGTAATATGTGAAGGGAAACAATGTGAATAAAAATATGGACTCATTATCCCTCACATAAATTCTATAGATAATGGTTCATTGGGAAAAAATGAAGTTGAAATAATAGTATAGTGACTAGATGAATTTTATTAAAAGAGACTTATAGATGAAGGACTCTTCTTAATACTCACAATGAAAGGGTACAACTCTATAATCAAATAATATAAAAGATATTATCATTTATTTTATTAATTATTAATTTTTGTCTTTTTTGGAAGCATTAGTTTCTCATTCCAATAAAGTTTGGCACTCTGAAGATTTATTTTTTGGATTCAAAGCATAGATTTGAGACCAATAGACCAAACATGATTACCTTTATCAAATTTTAATACACAAAATTAAATATTTTACAAATAAACATCAATTTATGCATTTTATATTGTTTTTTAACAAAAAAATATTATTATGATAGGGTGGGGCTTCAATATCATCAAAATATTGGAATGAGGATGGTATATGAGCGCAAGAATCCTATTGACATCTAAAAAGAGATCATTATTAAGTAATATAAAATAATATTTCACTATGAAAACATATATCTAAAAGAATTACTTATTTTTTAAAATGTTTTTGTTGTGTTCGAAACAAAATAATGACAAGGATTATGGTTATTACATATTTAAATTTATGAAAGATATTATTTCCAACAATAAACTGGCATCCCCAAAAAGGTAATTTTGATCAAAATTATGATTTAATTTATAATATTTATTATTATTTTTGTTTATTAATATTTTTCTAGTGCTAAAATATTTTCTATAGTGCTAATATTCAAAAAGGAAATGGATTTGTTTAAAATTGAGTGGGAAAAATACACAGTGTCCGAATATTTTCATACATCATGAAGAGGTGATTTCATGTTAATTATTTAGATAATTTTATTATCATTTTATTAAAATATTTATTAGTTAATCTTATTATCATATTTATATACTACATATTTAGTTTATTTTTATAGATATTTTTTAGAGGTGACTTTGTCAAGAATTGATTTTTCTCTAAGAATTTTTTTCTCCTTATAGACACACAATTATTGGAGAAAAATAAATTCTCAATTAATTCATTGATGAAGATGATAAATGATAATAATAATTAATATATATAATTTATATTCAATTAATTATGCTTCATATATCTTTTAATTTCTTTTACTTTTATTTCTAATTGGTTTTTCAGAGAATTGGAATGGGAGTTGGAAAAAGGGTGTTGTTGTAAAATTATATAGTTTCAATAATTTTACATCATGAAAAATATTTTACGGTGTAAAAATATCAAGGTATAATAATTACAGACAATACATAAGATCCATTCAAGTTGTAAAAGTTTCTGGATAAAGAAGAACATGTGGAGTAACATTCTGATTAAGGTCTTAAACACATCATTGTTCAAAAAACCCCACAAAATCTGGTTAAAATGTAAATATCAAAGATATCAAAGCACCAGACACCAAAAATATGTCATTCAAGGTGTAAATATTCCACTTATGATATAAGAGTTCAAGGTGATGTGTGATTAATGAAGACTTATGGCATAAAACTTGTTTATACTATAAGATTGTATGCCTATTTAACTTCCAGGTTACTAATGAATTAGAAGAAGAGGTGTGCTACTTTTTACTTATCTCCCATTTTTAATTATTTATATCATTTTTAAATTGATTTCATTTCAGAGTGTTGAAACATTTATTCCCTTTGAATAACTATGAATTTATGTTATTGTTCCACATGTGTCACTATTCATATTTGATTGTCCATCATTGTTTTATTGCTTTATTGCCACAATCTAATTTCTTCCCTTTATTTACTATCTCGTTTTGATTTATTGATCTCATTGAAATAAATTGTAATTTTATTCTTGATTTTTATGCTATATCTATGTCTAATTCAATTATTTTGATCATTTCCATGCTCAATTATGCTTTTTCCATGTGTGGCTAACCTGCTTCGGGTTAGGGGCTGAGGATAGGGGTAGTATGAACTTAATGGATTAATAAATCAAAATTAAATGAATTATGTTGATAATAAAATACAATTTTAATCCCTTGTATAATTCAGTCCAAGAGATTTCAAGGGAAGGACACCAACCTAATTGGAATCGACCAAGCTAGGATCAATAGTTTAATTTGTTTCTCACCTTTATCATTGCACCTAATATATTTGGATTAGTAACCACATCTATACCAAAGAGGTTTCCAATATGAATTGACCAAATTTTTCAGACCAAATCCAAATTGGTGATCCTCGAATACTATATGGTATAATCCAATAGACCCACCCTCATTAGATTTAGTAATATCCTTAGAACAAGCTTCCCAAAATTAACACCAAAACCTTTTTATCTTTTAATGTAAAATCAATTTACCTAGTTTTGAAAAACTAGCCTCAAAGAATCACATAAGGAATCCAAATTTCAGGTTCCAATCACTAGGTTACCAGCTTTTTTGGCTTGTATATGTGGGTTCGACCTCATACTACCACTATTATACACCTTTGTAGATAGTTTATTTTTGGATTTATAAATTTATAATCTGATCGCACCCATATGGAATCAATGAAACTGAGTAGGCTTGTCAAATTTTGACACCGTTGATAAAAACCTACTATTTATTAGGTGGAATAACCTTTGGTGAGGGCCTAATATTACCTCAAATTCTCTTTCCCACTTCCCATTTCTTCCACTTTATTTTTATACTATTCACACACAAACTAGAATTTTAATTTGTTTCATTCTTATAGTGAATTTACTAGGATCCTATGACTTATTCTAGGATCCTGGACACTCAAGAATTGTTTTCTTTTGATCCTGAGATTCAGAGATATCTTTCTTCACATCGTAATTCCATCGTGACTGAGAATTTCAATCGCACTCCTCATAATATACAAAATGTTAAACATGTGACACATAAATATCAGGGTGAGAAACCATTATAGATTATATATTTCCATCCATAACTAGTGTTACTTCTTGCATCATTCATCCTCCTATCCAGGAACATACTTATGAAATCAAACCTGGACTCATTCACATGATCTAGAACTAGGTAAAATTCGGTGGAATTCATAGAAAATATTCACATGATCATATTTCAAGTTTCCTAGAGGTCCATGACACCTTCTAAATTCAAGGAATAGCTTATGATGCAATTATATTTAGAGTTTTCCCCTTCTCTTTATGTATAATATCTAAGGATTTTATCAAAATCCAATCTCCTGAGTTCATTTTGACTTGGGTTTATTTATCAAAAAAATCATTGATAAGTACTTTCCGCCCATATGTACATGGAAGATGCGGAATGATATTCAAAAAATTTCTCAAGAAGAAATAAAATTATCTTGGGAATATTAGGATTGCTCCAAATAATTGAATTATAAGTTCCCACATCATAGACTTGATGTGTTTATATAGATTCATACATTCTACCAGGACCTGCAACCAGTTATACACAAATGTTTGGATGTATTCGTTGATGGAGGACTCATACTAGAGACATAAAAAGTTGTTAGATCACTTATGGAATAAATATACCAAAATTTCAATATTTATTAGATATATTAAGGACCTAATTGATGAAAAAATTACCAAGTGTAAGAGAATACCTTCCTTCAATCCCAAGTTGAATCCCTCATGAAAAAGCTAGAAACCATTCAGCTTCCTTCTCCACCACTGCCATCTATTATTCCTATTATAAAAATTAAATCTTGTGAGATGTATGGAGGCCCACACACATACTAATACTATAGATAAGGGGTAGAATAATCATAGAAACATGATTTAAATTACATTAATTACAATCAACAAAGCCAATAATTTTAACAACCATAAATTTTTAGTAGTCCTGTTACCAATAGAGATCAGTTTAACAACCTCAATAACTAGATAAAGGTTATTATAAATATAGGAGTGTTCCAAAACTACCATGAAATTAGGTCCCCTGGGTACCCACCTTATAATCCATATACTTTACCTTATAAACCATTTCTATGAAAACCCTTCTCTATAATATCTCATCAATTTCCACCCTCTCAGCAGCAGCCTTTTCAGCAGGCTCTATTGAGATAGCCACAACAAGCATCTCCTTGACAATCCAATCTTGAGAATATTCTTGCAACATTAATTAAAAATGTACACTAGAGAATCGATACCTAAGAAACTGAGATGCATAATAATATGGATTCTCTTCACAAACTTTAGCACAAATTAGATAGATCACCAAGACTCTATCGGACTAATTGCTGGGTACACTACCTCATAATATCGAGACACACCCAAGATAGGAGTATAAGGTTATGACCCCTCATAGTGGTAAGGATATAAGTTTTAAGAATCCATACATGGGTGTGAAAAATAAGCTAGTAGAACCTGAATTTCATGAAACAATCATCAGTAAAGATAGAGATGATAGCACATGCAAAGCTGGTCAAGAATGAAATCTAAAATCTGAGCAAACTGAAAAAGATCCTAAATAAGAGCATCCTGAAAAATAAGAAGTCTATGTGGAACCTCCACCATACAAGGCCCCCTTAAATTAATATAGATAATGATATAAGTAAAACTAGAGGAGAAATACAAAAAAAATATGTGTTTAATCAATTACACATCAATATCCCCCTTGTAGAGTTCATTAATCAGATGCCTTCTTACAAAAAAATCTAGAAGGAGTTTCTGTCTTATAAAAAAATGGAGTACCTAGGTATAATTTCCCTAAATAAATAATGATTTGTAGTTTTTTTGACAGAATCTCACACGAAATATGTGAGACCCCATAAGCTTCAATATTCTATATAATATAGAGACGTGCAATTTTGGAAGATCCTTGTGTGATCTCGGTGCAAGTATCAATCTCATGCCTATGAGTGTCTTCCAAAAAATAGGGCTTGAATATTTTAAACTAATAAGAGTTACACTTCAGCTGGCTAACTGATCAGTCAAGTATCATTTAGTAATTCTCAAGGACATTAAAGTCAAGTTTGGAAAGTTCATTTTCCTACTAGTTTCATTATCTTGGATAAGGATTAATAAGGAGATGTTCCCATAATTATTGGGAGACCATTTCTTAGTGTTGATTGATTTGAATCAAGGAAGGTTGATTTTTAGGGTTGTTGATGAACAATTAGTGTCGAATTTAGTGAAATTAACCAAGCAATGTGGTGATTCATTTAATTGTAAAGTTATATTTTTAATAGATAAAAAGAGTGATTTCTGGGATCTTGATGATGAGGGAGTAACTTTATCTCCTAATGAAGATGAGTGTTTTGAATAAAAGGAGGTTAGTTACAATGAACCATTGATCAAAGACATCATTCCAATGTTCATACCCTCAATCATCAAGACACTATATTTAGATTTGAAGCCTTTGTTGATCACATTCAAATATTCAATCTTTCCAACTGAAGATGCATTCTTGGTTATCATCATCTCATAGATGAATCAAGTGCAAGAAGACAAACTATTTGAATTCCAGAAAAGTCATAAAAACTCAATAGCCTAGGGTGTGAATGATATCAAAGGGATCATCCCCATGATTTTCACCCACAAAATTTTGTTAGAATAAGGTGATAAACCAAAATTCCAACCCCAGAGGCAACTCACCCCACCTATGAAAGAATTCATTAAGAAGGGAGTTCTAAAGCTTCTCGAAACTGGTACAATATTTTCTATTTCTGAAAATGAATGGGTGAGCCTACTATAATTCATCCTAAAGAAAGGTGTCTTTACTGTTATCAAAATCAATGAAAGTGAATTAATTCCAAATCAAAATATTATAATATGGTTAGTATGTATTTAATATAAGAATATTAATACAGTAACTTTAAAATACCATTTTCCACTCCCATTAATGGATCAAATGCTATAAATATTGGTTGGGAATGACTTCTATTATTTTCTATATGGATATTTCGGATAAAATAAAATCATTGTAGAGCTAGTTTATTATTCAAAAACCACATTCACATGTCCTTTCAGAACCTTCACCTATCAAAGGATGTCATTTAGAATGTGAAATGCATTGGAAACTTTCCAATAGTGTATGACACACATTTTCTATGATAAGGAGGATTAATTCATTGAGATCTTCTTGTATGATTTCTTTATGTATGGAAAATCCTTTAAAATCTATTGAATTAATATGGAACTGGTGTTGCAACACTATGAAGATAAATTCATAGTGATAAAATAGGAAAAAATCATTTCAGGGTTTAAGGATGCATAGTCCTCAAACATATAATTTCAAATCATTTCATGGAATTTGACTTAGAGAAAATTAAAGTGATCAAAGACTTACATGAACCAATAATAGTTAGAGGCATATGGATTATTTTGGGCTACACATGATTCTATCATTACTTTGTAAAAGAATTTTCAAAAATATCATGCCCACTTATACACCTATTATCTAAATACACTCTATTATATTTTATTAAAGAGTGTCATTAGACATTAAATATTCTGAAAAATAGCTTGGTGGTCGCTCATATCATTGTATCACTGGATTGGGATAAATACTTTGAGTTAATATGTGATGCCAGCAATTTCATTATGGGTGATATTTTAAGATAGATGTTTGGACAGATCTTATTTCCCATTTATAATTTCAACCATAACCTAAATGAGGTTCATATCAATTACACAACCACAGAGAAGATTTTTTGGCAATGATCTTCGCTTTTGATAGATTTTGGTCATACCTCATGCTCTCCAAAGTCACAGTTTACACCAATCATGCAACACTAAAGTACCTAATGAATAAAAAGGATGTCAAACTATGTTTGATATGATGAATCATACCACCACGTAAATTTGATATAGTTATCAAAGACACTAAAGGAACTGAAAATGTAATTATTAACCATTTATCTAAATTCCCATTGCCTAATATTTTGGATGATGAAGAGATAAATATTGAGGATAATTTTTCTGATGAAACACATTCCAATATAAATACAAAATAATGGTCATGGTTTTCTAATATTGTGAACTATATTTTCATAGGATCTATTTATCCAAACTTATCCTATCTATAGAGGAATAAGATCTTTTTTGATGCATTATTATATTACTGGGATGAGTCGTTATTGTTAAACCATTGTGTTAATGGTTTGATGCAATGATGCATCCAAAAGAATGAAATTCAAAGTGTTCTAGAATTATGTCACACATCACCAGATGGAAGACATCATGGTCCTGGACATACTATGGATAAGATCCTATAAAGTTAATTATTTTGGCCCACACTCCATTGATATGTGAGGAGTTTTGTGCAAAGTTGTGATTAGTTCCAGTGGACAGGCACCATTGGGAAATGTAATGAGATTCCCCAAAATCATATCCTGGAAGTATAAATCCTTGATGTTTTAGGGATAAATTTTTTGGGCCCATTTCCCAATTCTATTGGAATGTTTTATTGTAAAACCCTGAAATTTTGTAAAATTATTTTTTTCAAAGAGATTTGATCTTTTCCATATTTTGTGTGATAGAGAACACTAATGTTGGCTTAATTTATAAGTAAAAATGAGTTTAGATTAGGTTACATGAAACACTAAGTTTGGATTGTGTTACAAACAATGTTGAGTTTAGCTTGCGTTACACGCAACACCGAGTTTAAAAAATGTGTCATGCAATTAAAATATTATTATTTAATGTGATAGTTATCACATAACCATTGGAATGGTGGGTGTAAATAAGATTAACTAAATTATGAAAATATGGTTTACACATGTATATATAATTAATTCTTTGGTAACCAATTAATTATAAATGAAAAACAATATTTGAAAAATAAAGGAAATATTTTTCAAAAAAACTATTTTTTTATGAAAAAAAATGTGTTCTACCTCAACAAAATAAAAAATATTAATTTTTATGAATTATTTTAATTAAATTTATATATTATTTATATTCAATAAACTATTTAACATTCATATTATAAAGAATCAAACTTTCATTAATGAAAATCCTTATTGATGTAATTAAATGTATCTTTATATAAAAGTTTTACATAAAATGTCAACTTCTTTGGTTTTATGTTAAGAATTTTGACCGTTTATAATATATTCATTTAATAGTGATCACCTAATTAGTTTAAATATAGGGCTTTAACAAATAAAATTTACTTAGACAAAGGAAGCGATGGCCTCATCCAGTAGACGTGCCCCATACGAAGCCCATTTGTCAGAGCTCGGAAAGGAGGTGGAATCATTGGGCTTCTCTCTTGACCAACCACAAGTCGATCTTGAATATGTTAAGCTCGAGCGGGACTGTCTATGAGAGATGTGGAAGTTGATAGAGATTACCACCTGAGCAATGTTATCTGAGCCACCCCAGGAGTTTGTCACGATCGCACACCTTACTCTTCTATCTTATGCTGGTGTTATAAGGGGTTATTTAACAAGATCTTATCACTATGGTTATGTACATTATTTTTGTATATAATAATTAATATACTTTAATTTTATTATTGTTACCTTGTAAATAGTTTTTTTTTAAGCACAAATAGTATTTTTAGTTAATATTCAACTAAGAAATATATTTTGATGAATTAATGGATTTTTTAATTAAATAATATTTTAATAAAATATTATTATTTTTATTAAATTAATTTTTATTGAATATAAATTATCGTATAATTTTATGAATGCAATCGTAATTTTTATTAAGGTTTGAAAGCCGTTTTTTTTAAAACCTGTGAATTTTCCATAAATGTCGGTTTTTATTTTCAAAGTGAAAATTAACATATTTAGAAAATTATTTAGATAAAATAAATATTATTTCTGGAATCAGGATGTTAAAATTATCCATTGGTGATTTTTTCATAATTTTCTGAGACAATCAAATTTTTGGGTAAAAATTAAATACCGTTTAAATATATAATGTGTTTTATGACATCATAATGACCCAATAGCGATGTAATAAAATACTATAAGCTTTATCTTCGGCCAATATATGTTTTAAAATTAAAATAGTGTGATTTTGGGTTTGTTTGACTTATTTTACAAAGCATTAATGGACCCTTCAAGACTTATTAAACATCTTGTCTTTTTAAATTGTTTTCCTTGGGAGTGTGACTCACCTCCACATAAGAAAACCATTATTTTAAGAATTTAGGAATTTTGACTTATAAAATATTGTTTTCCAATTCCATTTTCCAAAAACCATGGGCAAAAACCATGGTATGGTTCGTGTTTTGGATTATTTTAATGTGAGGTGACCCAAACCTAAAGAATAAAGAATTCCCCCACCTTTCCTATATAAACCCACCCAAGATCCCACTTAATCCTCACTCAAAGCCTTTGGTGTTCATCCAACCTCTAACCTCCTCTCTCTATAATCCTCCCAAGGTTCCCCAAACTCCCAATAAGCCTCTCTCAAGCCTCTCTCAAGCCTTTAGAAGCACACTTCCAAGTAAGGGTTTTTCTTGCTTTCTCATTTTTGTCCAATATTCTTTAAATTGTTATGCCCTTTTAATTTCAATTATAAATGTTGGGGTATGGTTTTTAACCTTCCCCATACTAACCTATTTATTTTTGAATGATGGGATACCCCTTTATCTCTCATTAAATTCCTCCCATGTACACCCGTTACTATGCCGAAATTCCGAAAGTAATTTCTCTCTCCTCTTTTACATTCAAGCAATTCTTTTGTATCATGACTCAAAATTACATTACAATTGTTGGGACATGTATCTATATGAACCCATTAATATAAATTTTATTTACATATTATGAGACACCCCTTTCTCTCTCATCAACCATTTCTATGAATTCTTACATCACGATGTTACGCTGCAGAAATTGCACCGATTTTCCAAGCCAATGTCATTGTGTAGTGAATATCATGCCCATTTCTCTATTAAGGGTATTCACCTTTATGTACATTTACTTATTTTTTAAATAGTTTCATGTATTTATTCCACATTCCTTTATCATGGAATAAATGATGATGTTTTATGAATCCATGTTATATGATCCATGTGGCACACTTATGCATGAAATGAAATGTTTAAGAAGGGTGTGCCCTTATAGCGCTCCAATGCATTGGATAAAGTATAGTATCATGATACGTCATGTGAAATGGGTGTTTACTCATTATAATTCAAGTGCAATGAGTTTTTATTCATGCTTCATGTGCAATGAGGATTTACTCATGCTCTAAGTGCAATGATCCTTGGATCATGCTAATTCAATGTTAACTGTCATTTCCACATTTCCATGTTATGATTATCATGCTTTATCATGCCTTTGTGTTTATACTTCTCATGTGATCTATTGATATGTATATTGTATAACATGTATTGTATTACTCATGTTATTCCATGATTATTCCCTTACTGGGCTTTATATATCACCTTTTTCTTATGCATGTCCTCAGGTTATCCCATGCAATGCTAAGTACGAGGGAATGTAGTGGTCATGTAAAGGAAGTTTTCAATAAAGTTATTGTATTCCATGTTTTAAGTTGTTATGTAATGATTCTAATCCCCAAATACACTATACCTCTTGATCTTTTATGTTGTATCAAGTTAAGTTTATGTAAAAAATTATGTTTAATTGTGTAATAAAAGATCAGGGTTGTCATACATATTATGTGTTTTCTATACAATATATAATAATAAATCCAATTTTACACTTAAAACTCTATTTTTCTAAAAAGAAGTTTTGTCACATTTTTATGGATTATTTATTTTAAAAAAATAAAGTTTTATAAATTGAATTTTATTAAATAAAAAAAAATTAAATCAGAATATCAAAATTATCTTAGGGTGAATTTTTTGGATTTTTCTAAAAATTTCATTTTTTGATCAATAGTGAAAAAAATACTAAATTTTAATTGAAAAAATCCTTTTTGTTTAATTTATTTATAAAGTTAAAGTATAATTTAAATTGGTTTTAAAGTTAAATTAGTTAAATTATACATTAATTAAAACAATTTAGATCATTGGAATCAATTTTATATTTAATTTTTATATAAAAACACTGTATATTTTTTCCACTTTCTAGTCAAGTATGTGGGATTAATTTTAAATTTTATTTTAGTGATTATGTGAATATAATTTTTTAAAAATAGATTAAATATTTGGAATTATAATAATTTATATTATCTAATAATTTCAACTTAATTTTTGACCAAAATTGATAATGAATTCAATAAAAATTAATTACCATGATTAGGGTAAAAATGGGTTTAATAGGTGTAAAACTAAAAATATATAAGTAAAAATGACATAAAAAATTGTCAAAAAAATATTTTACAGCCATATTTCAAACATTAATCCTATAAGTTTTGATAATGGTCTATTTTTGACACCTCTGACATATGAAAAATGTGGTAACACTCAATTATTTCCAAAAATATCAAGTGTATATTCTCCCCCACTTATAAAAGGTCACCCCCTCTCCTCAATTATTCACACCTTCACACCTATTTGGTTCAGAAAATAACTAATCAAATCACTTCCCAATTTCCCTCCCCTCATCATAGAATCAATATTTTGGTCATAAATATATCTAAGGAATGCTTTTAGTGAAAATCTAAGGAGGATACCCAAAGTAGAGGTAACGTTCATCAAAAAGAATTTTTTTTCATTTCTTCTTCCACCCCATTAGATTCTTATTATACCCAGATTATATAATAATATCAGTATATTCCATATAATTAGATATTTTTATTTTAATGTCATGACCTAAAAAAACTCCACTTCCATCAAATATGTTATGAAATCACCATCCGTGTGTATGGAGAACTACCACCTCGTGAATCAGTGTCATTCTTTTTTTTATTACCAACTATCGAGGATGGAAATAATAATAGATAAATTTTTTATATAAGATTTTTATTTTTTTATTTTTTTATTATGATTTTTTAATTATTATATCACACATACCTTCATATTTTCTATTTTGTGGGAATACAATAATGTCATTTGTGTGTACGATAGACTACCACCTCCCAAAGTGATGTGATTTGTTCACGCTTTACATGGAAGGTATTAAAGATATGTTTAATGAATATAGGTGATATATGTAACATAAAAATTATTATTGAATGAGAATATATATCACTTACTTTTATTTCTTTCAATCCAATAAGAAAATGAGGATGGAGTTCATGTGTACATATGACCTACCATCTCCATTAATGGTATATTTCATTTTCTGTAAATAAATTTTATGGATTAATATAAATAAATATTTAATGAATATGTATTATATTTATATCTTGGGTATAATTCTGGATTTTATGGAACCATGATCAAATTAAGAGGACCAAAAATATAACAAATCAAAACATATATGAAAAATGAAGCGGTTATTACCCATGACATAACTTTTACATGAAATCATTAATAAGAGTGTAGGTAATAAGAAAATAATATATGGTATGATATATATGAATATGGTTCTATAATATATTTATAATAAAATTATATTTATTATATAGTAGGTTTGAACAACTACGGTGGAAGTCAAGACTTCAGGTAACGGATTTCTATTTCACTCTTTACTTTTGTGAGACACATTCCATATTCACCACATATTTATTTTATGTGGTGTATATAATGAACATGAATGTATTTTATGATTATTATCCTTAAAATTATGGGGATATACATATCCATTTTATGATTTCTGTTTCATGGGGTTCACACTTTAAAAGTTACCAAAGTGGTAAGGTATTTTTGTCTCAATTTGCCTTCTTTGAGACGTATATTATGTTATGAACCTATATTATTTAATGACATGTGTATAAATACCCTTTGAAATTTAATATAATGAATTTATTTATACTCATTATATTTTAAAGTTTAATTTTATTTTATCCTTTCATGGGGATTATGATTCAAGGTTACCAAAGTTGTAAGGATTTTATGTTACAATCTCATCATTTATAGAGACTGTCTATGATTCAGTCTCCAATGTTGATATATCATGAACAAAATCTTGATAATTATCATGAATTTTTTTCTCCTATGTTTATTCAAGATATATTCAAGTAATATTACAATTTATTCACTCTTTGGTACTTAAAATAATTAATAAAATGTTTTTAAGAAATTATGAATTTATTACTCTCTTTGGTAAGAAATTAGTTTTCTTATAAAACCAAGTTTTCTTAAAAAGTTTTCAAAAATATTTTATTAGTATATTATGATTTTTAAAAGATATTTTTACCTGTTTTTGAATTTTTTTAAAAAAATAAAATGAATATTCATATCATTTTCCAAATAATGAACATTTGAATTTTACTAAAAATGTGAAATGAATCTTTGTACTAACATGTACGGCATGAATAGAATTTTTCAAAATCATAACCAATCATTGATTTGAATCTTACTTTATAAGTTTTCAATTTTATTTTCAAATAGAAATTTTTTCAAAAAAAATATGGTTTAAAAATCATTTTTCAAAGCGAAAAGGATATTTTCCTCAAGAAATGGTTCAAAATATATTTCAAAATTATTTTCCAAAAAATATTACATTAGTTGGTGTTACCTATTCCATAATAGGGATATTATACAAGTATACCATTAACATTCTTTCTCTGGATGGTTTATGTTTTGATGGCATGATATTTATGAAACCCATTTCTCTTTTGTAGGTTATACCATGAGGAAATGATGATGAAACCCACTTCTTTTCATGGGTTATTCTATCATGAAATGATTATGAAACCTGTATCTTTTCCCTAGGTTATGATATAATGAAATTTTTATGAAACCCTTTTCATTTCATGCGTTATGATATGATGAATGTTTTAAGATCTTATGGCACACATATGTATTATTTTCATTATGTGATGGTGGTTAAACTATAACCAAGGATGGTGGTTATATTATAACCAAAGATAGGTGGGACCTATATCTCCCTCCAATAAAATGGGTAAAGATTTATATCTTGTGTGATAGACGGGACTAAAATATAGAGTGAACCCAATTCAGTAAGGGACTTTTTCGAATATGATGGTCTTGGGAGTGAACCTTGACTACTGTGATGTTATGTGTGGACCTTTATTTCATATCTGCAATGTTATGCGTGAACCTAATTATATGTTCGCAAAGTTATATGTGAACCTGATTACATGTCACATTGTTATGCATGGACTTGTCTTTCATGTCCATAATATTAGGTGTGGATTTGGTTTCATGTACATAAGTGTATTCAAAGGGCTGATTTCCTGTACTTAACTTAATGATTGAACCTATTTCTATTTATAGATGTTCACAATGTTATAAACTGATTTGTATGCTTTAAAATCCATGTCTTATGAAAATTTTATTCTCTAAAGGCTCATGTTATTTGATTTCCTTATGGTTCAGGTCTTATGAACTACCAATATTTATGACATCACCAAATAGTATGATATTTGATATTCAGGGTATGATTTTCAAATGTTATGATCATGTTAACATACACTTATGTTAATTTTATACTTATATATCTCCCTTGTTTACCCTTACTGAGTATCTAAGCTCACCCTTTATTATGTTTCCTTTCCCCCAAGTTATGAAGAAATATTTTAAGTTGGGTATATCTATAAACAATACTTAATGGGAAGATCATTATGGGATCCATTGAATATATTTCTAGAATTAATAATATTATGTTCCATGTTTCCAAAGGAACTAAAATATTGTGATCCTCAGTTGTGTGTTTCTGTAATATAATGAATATTCATCTAAGATATGTAGTATTTATGTTTGAAAATCCTAGGTTGCTATAGTTGGTATCATAGGAAAGGTTTAGTTAACCTTTGTAAAATAGAATTATAAAACTTTAGTGATATCCCTAGGTATATTTCTAAGGATATCTAGGGATTTTTATAAGGATAAGTTTAAGGATGACTCAAAGTATAGGAAAATTTCCTGGAATTTTGGTAAAGGATAGAGTGAGTAGTTTCCTATCAATACATCTTTGTTTGGATACTATAAGGGGATGTGGATCTATAATAGATTTACCTAGGGTTAACAACCTTAAAAACACTGTATTAAGATAGACTCGATTAGGAACCGGGGCATAATAATGGGCCTTACTGTACACCTATATTAACACTCCCATGTGACATTCTTTGTAAATTCATAAACTATTTACAAACTATCATAAAGTATTTAAATATATGATAACGGTTAATGACCTAGGATAAACCTAAGGTGTTATATATTAAATATAAGGTGTTAATATTTAGGTATACTATAAGTTATTTTCAATATTGTTTGGTTTTCTATTATGATTAGTATTTCTCACACTATGTTTTTAATTTTAGTCAATGGTTGGAACCAAAAATAATCATGTTAACATTGAATCTTATGGGAAATTCAAT
The DNA here is from genome assembly GCA_963277665.1 of Viscum album. NCBI lineage: Eukaryota > Viridiplantae > Streptophyta > Magnoliopsida > Santalales > Viscaceae > Viscum > Viscum album. The sequence continues at coordinate 1,210,443,973 of OY728131.1, read as the reverse complement.
GACTATGAGAAACCAAATTGGATTATTGTAGGAGAGAAATATATTGTGATTATTCAAAATCATATATCGGGATATATAATTAAAAACATGAACTATAGTGAGATTAATGACACAAAAATAAGAGGAATATAGACTTTTATGAAAGTTTTCATGGTATTGAACATAGAGAATAGAATATTTGGTCTCTAATATATCAATAAGGTGGGAACAAAATCCTAAATTAATATGTAAAATGGATGTAAAGATCTTATATGTGTGTCAAAGAAGGTCATAGAGTGACAAAATGTCGAGGAGTTTAATGTATTATCTCTAGAGAATATAGGAATTACCTAACTCAATGACCTAACCCAAGAATTAACTTCTAGACCAAGGAAGGACCAATTCCATGCCAATCATTGAAATTGAATGATTAAATTATTTATGTATTTATATTCAATAATTATGTTATATGAATTTTTAAATATATAAGTATTGTTTAGTATAATTTTTTTGTTAAATATTTCAAAGAATATGTTTATTGATGCTAATGGTTTGGAAGAGTGATTCAATGGAAAGGTTATATTGTGATTTTGGGAAGGAAACCCTTAAAATTTTCTTGATATTGAGAAAATGGTGTTTATTTTGGATAAATACACGATTGATATGGATAAATTAAATTATATAGTATTGATGACCTCGTAACTGATAAAGGTTTTTTTATCAAAGTGGTTTATGTTATCATTGATGGATTTTACAACATTATTGGATCTATGGAATATATTTAATAATCTGTAGTTTTATTCAAGTAATAAGAAAGAATATATGCTTTCATTGAGGTTCTATGGTAATTCTAGTTTCAATAAAATACATGATAAAGGTATTCACATTTTTGGTATGTAAAAATTAATAACTATTTCATGTTTTCTAGGGGATTAATGATAAATTAATTTTTGAAAATTTAGTGACCTTATTTCAAAAGTTTTAGATTTTAGTCTTTCAAAGGGTTCATAAGTTTAACCATTTATGAAATGGTTTATATTGATATTTGAATGTGGTTTTAGAGATTAATGTATTCATATTGGATAACCTCTACTATCCATTTTTTTGTTATAATAACTAAAGATATATAGAATGGTCTATCATTCTATCTATGGATCTTATGATATGTTAGTACTTCAAGCATAATAAATTCACCTTCATTTCTTGGAGTATGAGATAAAGTAGAAATTGATCGAGGCATAACCAATTGGTTTGATTGTTCTTATGAAATGTAATGAAATCAATTAAGTGTATCTTCTCATGAAAATTATTCAAAATTGGGAAAAGGAACATGAAATTAAATTTTTTTTCTATTACCACCATTTTCATGATATCAGTGACCTTTTTCACACCTATTTGTTCTATGGTTTTATGGTCACTAACCTTATATGAATCACCCACTTTCTTGTGATCAATGATCTTTATCACTCTCTATAATTATTTATGCTTTTCTTCTATATCCAAATCTTTACTTTAAACCTATGTTCTCTTATGTGGAAACCTAGTTATGAGTTACTTTTGGTAACATTTATGTTTTCAACATTACATTTCTAAGAAAAGTTTTATTATTAATTTTTAGGATGTGGTTTTCTATGAAGTAATTTTATAATTTTAAACCTTTTATGAACAAGATTAATTTCAAGGGAGAAATTCATTTTAAGGGGGGTAGAATGTAGCACCCTGAGATTTTGTGAAATTCTTTTTTTCAAATAGATTTGACATTTTTCATATTTTGTGTGACATGAAACACTGATTTTTTGTATTTTTTTATAATTAACTATGCGTTTATATTAAATTACACACAACACTAAGTTTTTCTTTTATTATACATAATACTGAGTTTATCTTGCGTTATACACAACACTAAGTTTAAATAAAACTTGTCATGCAATTAAAATATTATTACTTAATATAATAGTTATCACTTAGCCATTGGAATGGTGGGTATGAATAGGATTAAATAAATTATAAAACTATGGTTTAAATATGTATATATAATGAATTATTTTTAAACCAATTAATTATAAATGAAAATAAAAACAATTTGAAAATAAAGTAAATCTTTTTCAAAAAAACTATTCTATTATGAAAACAAATTTGTCTTACCTAAATAACATAAAATAAACAACTGTTTTTGAATGATTTTAATAAAATTTATATATTATAAATATTTAATCAATGATTTAACATTCATATTATGTTTTTTATAGATAATTTAGAAGAATAAATCCAATTTTACACTTAAAAATTGTATTTTTCTAAAAAACAATTTTGTCTCTTTTTTACGGCACACTTATTTTAAAATTATATTTTTCAAATTTTAGAAAATAAATTTGATAAAATAAAAAAATTTAAATCATAATATCAAAATTATATTAGGGTGAAGTTTTGGTATTAATATGAAAATTTTTATTTTTTGATAAATAGTGAAAAAAAATACTGAATTTTACTTCAAAACAACCTTTTAGTTTAATTTATTTATAAAGTTAAATTATATGTTAAATTTATTTTAAAGTTAAATTAGTTTAATAATAAATCAATTAATCCAATTTAGTTCATTGGAGTCAATTTAATATTTAATTTTGATATAAAAACATTGTAAACTTTTGAACATTTTCCCTTTAAAAACTCGTTTTCTCGTCGCATCTGCGAGATTAATTTTAAATTAAATTTCTCCACTTCTATGAATTGAATTTATAAAAATAGATTTAATATTTTTAATCATCATAATTTATATAATTTAATATGGTTAACTTAATTTTTGACCAAAATGAATAGTGAATGTGGTAAAAATTAATTATCACAATTAAGGTAAAATGGGTTTATCAGGGTTTAGACAAAAAAAAAGAAAGGGAAAAATGACTTATAAACTTGTCTAAAAAATATTTTTGGGACATATTTAGGCCATTAAAACTCTAATGTTATATAATTCTCCATTTTGGACCCTTATGACATATGAAAAATGTGGGAGCACTCAATTATTTTTTTAAATACCAAGTGTGTCCTCTCCCCCACTTATAAAAGGTCACCCCCTATCCACCCTTCTTCACACCTTCACAACTTTTTTTAAACCAATAGATACCAAAATAAATTTCTAAATTCCCCACCCTAATCCTAGAATCCTTATTTTGGGTATAAATTCATCTTTGGAGGCTTTTAGTTCAAACCTAAGGTGGATACCCGAAGACAAGGTAGCGTTCGTCAATAAGCATTTTTGTTCTATTTTTCCTACACCACCTTAAATTATAATTATATCATACTTATATAATAAAATCATTATATTAAATATAATTATGTGTTTTTAGGTTAATTTCATGACCTACAACCATTTTCACTTCCATCAAATGGGTTATGAAAACATCATTCGTGTGTACGGCGGACTACTTTCTCACGAACCCATGTTGTTCATTTTTTATATTACCACCTCTCTAGGCTAGAAATAATGATGGATATATTTTTTATATATGATATATTTTTTTATTATGTTATTATGATTATGGAATTATTATATCATGCATACCTTCATATTTTTCATTTTGTGGTAATATGATAGTGTCGTTCGTGTGTACGGTGAACTATCACCTCACAAAGCGATGAGATTCCTTCACACATTACATAGAAGGTATTAAAGATGGATTTGATGAAAATATTTGATTTATATGAAAAAAATATTATTCTATAATGATAATATATATCACTTACTTTTATTTCTTTCAATCCAATAAGAAAATGGAAATAGCATTTATGCGTACGTACGGCCTACCATCTCCATGGACGGTGTATTTAATTTTCTATCACTTAATTTTATGGATTACTATAAATACATACATAATAAATATATATTATATTTATATCATGGATATAATTTTTTATATTATGGAACCATGATCAATGTAAGTGGACCAATAATATAACAAATCAAAACATATACAAAAATAATGCAGTTATTACTTGAGACATAACTTTAACATGAAATTGTTAATAAGAGGGTAATAAAAGGTAATAATAAAATCATATATGATATGATATATAATATTATTTTTATTTATATATGTATAATAAAATTATATTTATTATATAGGATGTTTTGATGATGGTGACAGAAGTCAAGGCTTAAGGTAAGGTATTTCTATCTCACGTTTTACTTCTGTGAGACAAATGTCATATTCATAACCTGTTTATTTTATGTGGTTTATATACTAACCATGAATGTATTTTATTATTATTATCCTTAAAATTATGGTGCTTTACAAATCCATTTTATGATATCTCTTTTATGGGGTTTACGTTCAAAAATTATCAAATCGGTAAGGTATTTTTATCTCAATTTGTTGTCTTTAATACATATGTTATGTTATGAGCCTATATTATTAAATGAGGTTTGTATAAAGAACATTTTACATTTATGATAATTAATTTATTTATACTAATTATATTTTGAAGTTTTATTTTATTTTATCCTTTCATGGAGTTTATAATTCAAGGTTACCAAAATGGTAAGGGTTTTATGTTACAATCTCATCATTTATTGGGATTATTTATGTTTAAGTATTTAATGTTGATATATCATATTATAAAGATCAATAATTATCATGAATTTTATTCTTCTATGGTTACTAATGATATATTCAAGTAATAGTACCATTTTTTCACTCTTTGGTAATTAAAATTTTAAGAAAATATTTTTAAGAAAATCCGACTTTATTTCTCTCTTTGGTTAGAAATTTGTTTTCATCCAAAATAATGTTTTTTAAAAATATTTTTAACAATATTTTATTACTCTATTATTATTTTTAAAAGACATTTTTACCCATGTTTTACTTTTTACAAAAAAAAATTGTATGGAATAGTCATATCTTTTTCCAAACAATGCTCGTTTGGATTTGATGGAAAATGTAAAAGGAGTATTTGTTATAACATGTACACCATGAATAGAATTTTCCATTGTCATAACCAATCATTAATTTAAAAATTAATTTATTAGTTTTCAATTTTACTTTCAAAGAAAAATGTTTTCAAGAAATTTTATGTTTTAAAAAGTATATTTCAAAGTGTAAAGAATATTTTCTTCAAGAAATGTTTTAAATAATCTTTTAAAATTATTTTAAATATAAGATGTCATCTATTGTTGATACCAATTCCTTATTGGAGATATGATCCAATGATACTATTAATATTATTTTTATGAATGTTTTATGTTTTTATGGAATTATTTTTATGAAACCCATTTCTCTTCCACAGGTTATAACATGAGGAAATGATCAGGAAACCCACTTATTTTCACGAGTTATTCAATGATAAAATGATTATAAAACCTGTATCTTTTACACAAGTTATGACATGATTAAATTTTTATGAAACACTTTTCATTTCATGGGTTATGATATTATAGATATTTTAATATCTTGTGGCACACATATGTATTATTTTCATTATGTGAGGGTGGTTATGTTATAACCATGGATGGTGGTTATGTTATAACCAAAGATGGGTGGGACCTATATCTCCCTCAAATGAATTGGGTAAAGATTTATATTTCATAAGATATATAGGACTGGAATGGAGATTGAACCAAATTTATTATGGGACTTTGTCAACTATGATGGTCTTTGGAGTGAACATTGACTACTATGATGTAATGTTTGGACTTATATTTCATGTCCATATTGTTCTATGTGAACCCGATTACATGTTCACAATGTTATACAAGAACCTGATTACATGTTCATAGTATTATGCATGGACATGTATTTCTTTTCCATAATGTTATGCATGGACCTTGTTGCATGTACATAAGTTTATGTGATGGCCTAATTTCATGTCCTTAACTTAATGAGTGAGCCTGTTTCTATTTATACATGTTAATAATGATATAAGATAATGTGTATGCCACAAAATCCATATTTTATGCCAATTTTATACTCTCATGGCTCATGTTCTTTGATTTCCTTATGATTCATGTCTTATGAACTGCTAATATTTATCCCATGACTCCTGATTATGATATTTTATATGTAGGGTATGGTTTTCAAATGTTATGATCATGTTTTCATAACCTTATGTCATGTAATGCTTATATATCTCCCTTGTTTACCCTTATTGATCATCTGAACTCTCCCTTTCTTATGTTTCCTTTCCCCTCAGGTTATGAAAGAATATTTTAAATGGGTTTAATTATAAATAGTACTTAATGGGAAGATCTTTATGGGATTCATTTAAGATCTTTTCATAATTAATAAGACTGTGTTCCAAGTTTCCAAAGGAATTAAAATATTATGATCCTTAGGCATGTGTTTATGTAATGTAGTTACTATTAATCTCAAATATGTTATATATATGTTTAAAAATATTGATCTTCTATATTTATATCTTGGTAATCATCAACTATGTTTCAAAATGGGTAGTAGTTGAGGCCACTACTCTCGACATGGCCAAGGTGGTCATGTAGTTTTTAAAGAAAAATATCTTATCTCAGTTTAAATTTCCTTGAATATTCATTAGTGATCAAGGAACACACTTCAATAATAATTTAATAAAAGGAATTCTTTAAAAATACAGAGTTTTTCACAATACTAGTACTCTTTACCACCCACATATTAGAAGTTAGGTTGAATTGTATAATCGGGAGATCGAGAAAATTCTCAAAAATACAAACACTAGTATGAAGGATTGGAGCCTCAAGATTGAGGATGCAATGTGGTCATATAGCATTAATTTTAAAACATCCATCAACACCACTCCATTTTATCTTATCTATAGTAATCCTTGTTTCTTGATAGTATAATTAGAGCACCGCTCATATTGGTAAATGAAAAGGTTAAACTTGGATGATCACAAATTTGTACAATAAATTTTACTATAAATGGATGATATGTAAGATATTAGAAGAGATTCATATGAAAATTCCCATAATTATAAGGAGAAAACAAATAAATGGCATGACTGGGGCATCAATTGATGGATTTTGACACTGGGGGGAAGTGTTATTATTCAATTCCCATCTAAATATTTCTCTGGAAAATTAAAGTCCTAATGGTCGAGTCCATTTGATGTTGTTAAAGTATTTCACTATGGTACTATCCAAAATAAATAATGAAATGGACCACCCTTTAAAGTCAATAACCAGTGATTAAATATTTACAAATATCCATTTCAAGAAGAGTTCACTATTTATATAAAATTCAAATGACTTGGGGGATGTCTAACTCTAGACTTAAAATGAATCACTGACTGGGAGGTAATCCAGGTTTTATTTCCTTTTTAAATTTCAATCATTGAAAACTAGGGAACTAACATTGAATTTCCATTTTTTTGTTTTAATATAAAAAACTTTTACGGTATAAACAAATTCAATTACACCATAAGTTTTCATAGTCTACAAAAAAATTGAGGAATTTAGGCCACAAAATTTTAATTTATGGGGTAAATCTCATGATTTCGGTTTTAAAAACACAACCATAATGTTTGTAGCATATGAAACCCGCCCCTCCCCTTTGTCTCTTTGACTCCCCCTCCACCGATACCATTTTTCCACCTTCCTCTACACCCCTATATTCCTCCCATTTCTTCATTTATTCACATTATCCTTACACCCTCTCCTTTCATAATGGTTCGTCATAGAGGTGGAACCTGTTAACATACTAAACATGTGGGTCAAGATTTGTGACCTCCCGTTGTAACATCTTTAGATTTTAAAAGAGGAACATCATGTTTGATAATGTGTATGAAATGAAACACTAATCTTAGAAGGGAATATAACACCCTAAGACTTAATGATATAATAATTTTTAAATAAATTCAATCTCTTTAACATCTTTCAATGTATGCAACACTGGGTTTGAATGAAACAGAATACTCTATTAAAATATTATTATTTAAACATAATCATTATAACATTACCATTAAGTTAGCAGGTATGAATATTAAAATATAAATTATTAAAATTATATGTTTTATAAATGTATAAAATTATTTCAATGTATATCTATTAATTATAAATAAAATAGGAATCATTTCAAATAAAAAAGAAATGTTGTCTAGAAAACTGTATTTTTCAAAAAGGTGATCTAGCCATGCCTTGCTAACATAATTTAAAATTAATTTTTACCAATACTAGAAACATTATTTGAAAAAATAAACTTCCTTTTTTTAAATCTAAATGTAAACTTTATTTTTGTGTTATTCTTTGAGATTTTTTTGAAAAGATAATTTTTTGATGAATAGGGAAAATACTGATTTTTTATTAAAAACTACCTTTTCTTTTAAAATATTTAAAAAGTTAAATTATATTTTAAATTGGTTTTAAAGTCACATTAGTTCAATTATATTACAATTTAACTAATTTTTTTATTTGTAATCAATTTAATTTTTAATTTCTATATAAAACATTTTAAACTTTTGACATTTTTTCTTCATAAAACCTATTTTTTATACACCTATGGTTTTAATTTTAAATTGAATTATACCAATTATATGAATTGAATTTGGAATAATGGATTCCATATTTGAAATCATAATAATTTATATTATCTAATAAGGTTAAATTAATTTTTTCACCATAATGAATAGTGAAAATAGTAAAAACTTAATTTCCACGGTAAAGATAAAATGGGTTTAATAGGGGTTAAACTAAGATGATAAATGTTAAAAATGACATAAAACTTGTAAAAACCCCATTTTATGGAAATATTTTACCTTATAATCTCTAATTTTATATAAATACCCATTTGGAAGGCTTTTTTCATTATAAAAATATGGGTATCACTTTATGTTGTCCAAAATTCCATGTATGTCATCTCCCCCACTAAAAAAAGGTCACCCCCTATTCTCCATTATTCAAACATCCAAAAACATTTAGTTAAATTAATACCTACCAAAATCCTTTCTATACTTTCCTCACAAAAACCTAGATTCTTTATTTTGATTATGAATCCCTCCTAAGGAGGATTTAGGTATAAAACTAAAGAGGCTCTTTGAGAAAGAGGTAAAATTATTAAAAGTGCTTATTTGTTTTATTTATTATTCAACCTACTTAAAACCTTATTAAACTATGATAATATAATAAAAATAATATATAATATATAATAAGTTTTTTTATATTAATTTTATAACCCAAATCTATCTCCACTTCCATAAAGTGGGAGATGAAACCAACGATCATGTGTATAGAGGACTATCGCCTCACGAATTGATATAATTTTTTTTCCATCACCACCTTTCAAGGATGGATGTAATAATGTATTTAACACATTTATATGAAATATATGGCATTGTTATAATTATTATATTATGATATCATATATACATGTTTACTTTCTATTTTTTGGGGGATATGATTGCATCGCTCATGTGTACGATGGACTAAAACCTCAAATAGTGATGTGATTCCTTTTTCTCTTACGCTTTACAAGAAAGGTTGTAAGGTTAAATTTAATGAATATTTATGCAGGCCTATCTTAGGGTGTGAAAAAACAATTTTTTTAAATTCTCGAAGTGTATTCTAGTGATTAACTCAAGGAAGTATCCCAAAGACAAGTGCACACAAAATAGTTTGTCGCTTTTAAACAAGGGTAAAAAATGGTTTGTTTTTAGAATAAATCAATAAGAAAATGATTAAAAGGAAATTTGAAATCAAAATAATTGAAAACTATTATATTAAAAGGGTGATTAGGTTAGGGTCAGTTTCCCAATTGTAATTATATCCTTGTTCAATTTAATTGAAACCACTTATTTTTAGTTGATTAAAGTGAGTTTCCACAATCGCTTCCTCTCACTTACTTGGTGAAATTGTGATGGTGAGGGAAAACCTTACCAAGACCTCAGTTTGGTCAACTCTCTTTCCATGTGAAAAACAGTTATATTGAATATCCTCAAATGACTTGGGCAATACCCGATCAGGTATTGTTTATCCTAAACAATCAAGAACATCCACTTCCCCTTTTACACGTACTGAGGATCGTCAAGTACTTCACCACTAATCCCAAGTCTATTCCATCATATATAAACTAGAAATCAGTGGAGGGAGATAATATTATTTACCAAGAAAAAAAATAAATAACAGAATTAAAATTCAATAATGATCTCACTTGATAATAAAATCTATTATATGAAATTGAAAACAACTTTGAAGAAGAAATAAATTTCATTCAATTGTATTTAAGAACTCAAGCATTAAAAAATAGAAAACCAACCCTTCCCCAATCACTCAAAATGTTTACCCCACCATAGAAATGGTAATTGAGATTAATGGGGAAAAATAAGGCATTAAAAATCTATCTAAAAGAAATGAAATAAAAGAGAGAAATATGAAAAGTTCCCCTTCTTCATGTCTTGGAAGGAATGGGATGGAATAAGATGCTTTGAGAGGGGGAGCTCCCCTCCTTTTATATGAAGAATTTGTACTCTGAGAGTTTACACATTGTAGCCCCAATAAATGATCTCTTCACGTGTTTCATCCTTATTGAATGTTGTTTATAAATATCTATTCTATCTCTCCTAAATATTCCATCTTATTTGGACAAGTATTTCGATAGTGATGCCTATTTTACTCTGATAATTTATTCTATTCAGTCAAACTCTTCAAATCAAAAACCTCTAGATTAGAATGCTTTAATGACCATTAAAATGTCCAATTCATGAATTCTAGCCTTCATGAAAGATGTTCCAAAATTCCTTGCACATCCATCCACCAAATTTCATGTCCATTTTTTCCACCATGAACGAGTTTGGGACCCCACACTATAAATCGAAAGATCTATAAACAGTTTTCATGGTTCAACTTGTGAGATTATTTTGAGATTCAATATGATCAATTAATATTTTTTTCAAGGAGGATGAAATGAATCCATGGATGGTTAAAATCCAAAAAATAAATAATTTCACAATTTGGATTAATATATAAAATGTTATGGCCAAAATATAGAAATAATTTAAAACTGTTAAAAATCTGACATGGGTCACTTTTACGATTAAGCTCAAAATACCACCAATATCATAAAATGTGGAAATTTATATTAAAGTAACACTTTGGTGGGATTTAAAACAATTAAATTAAACATAAATTAATTTAAAATATTTACTCTATCAATCCCCCCAAACTTAACTATTGGAAACCTGGACAAGTAAACATCAAAATTAAATCAAATCAAATCCAAAACACATACCCATGAGATCTACCAAATCCACACTAAGAAACAAAAAGATATCATGCCTCATCAAAAACAATCATTACAAGTTCTCCAATTAGATCATTTAATATATTTCCACTTAATTTCTTATCCCATGCACACAAAACACCTACCTTACATTAATTTTCTCTCATCTCACAAATGTAAATGTTCAACAAGGATTTTCTCATCCAAAATCAGGTAAGAGTCACCATAGGATTGATAAATTTATACATCTCCACCTGATATGATTCAAGGACATGTGTTTCTCATGATGAATTTTTAGGTTTGTTTTGTGGCTTCTGGTTGGTAGGATTTAGATGTCAAAATTTATAAGGACAAAAAATGATATCTTGGCTCTTTTTGAAGAAAAATTATAAGATTCTAATTTTCACTCAAATGTGGTCTTCTTCTCTTACCATTTATAGAAAATCGGCTCCATCATCATGAAAACTCAAGGAAATTTCACCACATTTATCATTTCACCAGCAAAAAAAATCTTCTCAAATATAGTTTTTTTATTAGAATCTCTAGATAGGAACAACTTTCTTTCTACTTTGGAAGCTCTAGAAAGGCACAACTTCTTTTATCATGAAAGATCTAGAAAGGCACAACTTCTAACAAAACAAAATATTCAGTAGAAACATAAGCTCCTTAATATTTAATTTTCCACCAAAGGTATCATTGAATGCAGTAGTACATGACAAGATATCTTCTTCCATACTTAAGTTCAACTAGATCATGAAATTTCACTTCAAGAGTAGGTTGGATAGGGAAAATTGTCTTATAATGCGGCTGACCTAATAGGTTATTCATGGTTTATATGGTATACAAGGATTAATTTATAAGGTAGTCCATAATAAAAAGGATTATTTTGAAAATCATTCTTAAAACCAAATAAATTCCTCAATCATTTAAAAAACAAGAACCTCAAACCCTCAAGTTTTAACAAAAATAAATCTAATTATAGTTAAAGCAAGCATGGTCTAGTTCTCTCAAGAAATGGGGTGAATGTAAAGAATGTGATTAAAATGGTATAGAATCCTCACAGAAAAGTGATTTAAAAAATAAAGACAGTGAGATGTGGCATGGGATTTAAAAATCAGTTTACTTTTTATGAAATTCAAAAAGATTTGATATTGAAACAAAGCCATTTCAGTATTCATTTATGCCATGTTTCATGGAATAGATTAGTTCACTTGTTGACTTGGGTTTCAAAAATGGAAATGATAATCATTTCAGATCAAAGGTTTTTACAACACACTAAATTTTAAAAATAAACACACTAATATCTGAAAAACAAAAAACAATTTTTTTATATAAAAATAGTAAACCACAAATGAAAATCCTAAACTATAAATGTTCCCTCTCCCACACTTAAATGATGCAGTATTATCTGTGAATTCAAATGGATTTAACATGTAAGAATATTTGAAAATGAATCACAACAAGCATGAAAATATAAATAAGAGGTACAAATTGATTTATTCAAAGTGCAACATTGAGTTAAGATCCTAAGTGTTGAACACTGAAACCCTACAAGAAAAAGTAAAAAATAACATAATAAATTTATTAAAATAAAATAAAATAAAAATATAATGAGAAAATATGGATATATCTTAGTTTAATCCCCCAAGTGGGACCCCAGTTTTTACTGCCTCCATATGGGTAGTTCTAATCAGTTAACCCCAAGATGATGGCAGGTTAAGTTTCTTTCCCATGAACTAACAAAAATTCTTCTTTCTTGGATGAACTTATTCCTTTTTCTTGAGGACTTCATGCAAATATTACACCAAATCCACCCCCATAAGAATTAGATAAAACATTAATGGTTTGGGTAGGAAAAATAATGAGTTCTTCTCTTTCTTGGTTTACACATTAATGAATTCTTCCTCATTTTATAGTGATTTCTCAATGTATGTTGAATCAATGGAATAATCAAAAGTAATTTTAGAGTGTAATTCTATTTGAACAAAATTTAACCATAAATATTCAATATCAAATTCTTCCCTTTCAATGTAAGCATCATGTGTCTCATTTTCCTCCAGAAAATCCATTTTGATCTTCTCATGTACTTCCTCTAATAAATGTTCAGCTTTTGGGGGAGCACTAGATGTTTCTCTTTAGATGTGTCTTCTCTTTCATCTCTTTCCTTCAAGGAAATATATGTGTTGGATGAATCAGAAAAAAAAATAAGGGGAGTTAATACTCAATTCAGTTTCAAAAAAATCAAAATATAATGAATTTAGGAAAATATTATCTCCCTAAGTTTGTTCATATTCAATATCTTCTTCATTGGAAAGCACCTCTTGGAGTTGAGTGGTAGCAGATAGAGGTAGGTAGTCAGTCTCCTCCATTTCTTGGATCTCTATAGAAAAATCAATAAAGACTAAGGGGGATATTCTTGGACCTTGGAAACTTCATAAAATTATAGAAATTAATGGGAGAACTCAGTTATCTTCCAGGCCATTTCATCAAAAATTTCTTTGTTCGCATCCTCCCTTAGGCCATCTATGAATTCTTTGAATGCTTTCCCCCCATTATTTTTTCCAAAATAACCACACATGTCTAACAATAGAAGAAACAACATCCTATATAGAAAAGGGTGAGTCAATAATTGGTTCTTTCATTAGTGGGTAATTGTTCCATTAATTAAAGAAATAATCATTTGAAAACATCATGGAAAATGTTTTTTAGTTTTTTTTAATTTGAAAAAGAGTCAAATTTTATAATTAGGTTGTGGAACTGCCTCCCTGAAAATGGCACCAAGTTTGATGCACGCCTTTCGTAGGGAATGGAAAATCAATTTTTTTAAATTACCTAAGTGTAGTCTGGTGATTAGCCCTAGGAAGTCTCTAGAATAGAAGTGCACAAAAAATAGTTTTTCAATTTTAAATGATGGTAAAAAATAGTGTGTTTTTAGAATAAATCAACAAGAAAATGATTGAAAGGAAATTTTAAATCCAAGTGATTGAAAACTATTATATTAAAAGGGTGATTAGGTTGGGTCAGTATCCCAATTGTAATGCTATCCTTATTCAATTTAATTCAAACCTCTTCTTCTAAGTTGATTAAAGTGAGTTTCCACAATCGTTTCCTCTCACTTCCTTGGTGAAATTGTGATGGCAATAGAAATCCTTACCAAGATCTCATTTTCGTCAACTCTCCTTCCATGTGAAAAAGAGTTGTATAGAATATCATCAATTGACTTTGGAAATACCCGATCAGGTCTTTTTTATCCCAAATAATCAATAATATTCACTACCCCTTTTACACATACCCAAGATCATTGAGTACTTCACCACTAATCTATAGTCTATTCCATCATGTTTAAACCAAAAATTAGTAGAGGGAGATAATGATTATTTACCAAGGAAAAAATAAATAACAAAATTAAAATTCAAGAATGATCACACTTGATAATAAAATCTTCTATATGAAATTTAAAACAACTTTGAATAAGAAATAAATTTCATTCAATTATTTTCAAGAACTCAAGCATTACAAAATATAAAACCAACCCTTCCCCAATCACTCAAAATTTTTACCCCACCATGGTAAGGGTAATCTAGATGATTGGGGAAGAATAAGGCATTAAATATATATATATATATAAGAAATTAAATAAAAGATAAAAATATGAAAATTTCTCCTTTTTGGTGTCCTGGAATGAATGGGATGGAGTGAGATTCATTGAGAGGGGGGATATCCCCTCCTTTTATAGGCAGAATTTGTACACCAAAATTTGACATGTTGTATCCCCATTAAATGATATCTTAAAGCATTACATACTTATTTAATGTAGTTTATAAATATCTTTTCCATATCTCCTAAATATTTCAGTGTACTTGGAAAAGTATTTTGAGAGTTATACCCATTTTACTCTGACAATTTATTCTGTCCAGTCAGACTCTCCAAATTGCAAACCTTAGGATTAGAATGCTTTAATGACCATTAAAATGGAAAATTAATGTATACTATACTTAATGAAATATGTTCCAAACTCCTTTAAGGTCTACTAACCTAATTCCATATCCATTGGTCCCACCATGAATGAGTTAGGGACCCCACACTAAAAATCAACAGATTTGTAAATAGTTTTCATAATTCAACTTGTTTGATTCTTTTGAGATTCCATATGATCGATTATGATTTTTGACTAGAAGGATGAAATGAATCTAAAGATATTTAAAATCATACAAATAAATAATTTTACAATTGAGATTAATATAGAAAATTTTATTGCGAAAATACAGAAATAATATAAAACTATTAAAAATCTATCATGGGTCTTTTTTACGATTAAGCTCAAAATACCACTAATATCATAAAATGTGGAAATTTATCTTAAATTAACACTTTTGTGGGATTTAAAAAAATTAAATTCAACTTAAATTTATTGAAAATGTTTTCTCTATCAATTCCCCCACACTAAGCTATTAGACTCCTGGATAAGTAAATATCAAAATTAAATCAAATCAATTCCAAAACACATACCCATGAGATCTACCAAATCCACAGTAAGAAACAAAAAGATATCATGCCTCATCAAAAAAAATTATTTCAAGTTCTCCATTTAGATCATTTAATATATTTACACTTCATTTATTATCCCATGCACACAAAACACCAACCTCAAATTAATTTCTCTCATCACACAAATGTAAATGTTCAAAAAGGATTTTCTCATCCAAACTCATGCAAGAGTCACCATAGGCTTGATAAATTCCTACTTCTCCACCAAATGTGATTCAAGGACATGTGTTTATCATTAGGACTTTTTAGGGTTGTTTTGTGTCTTCTGGTTGGTAGGATTTTGATGTTAAAATTTCTAAGGCCAAAAAATGAGAGCTTGGATTTTTTGAAGCAAAATTAAAATATTTTAATTTTCACTCAAGTGTGGTCTCCTTCTCTTCCCCTTTGTAGCAAATCAGCTCCGTTATCATGAAAACTCAAGGAAAGTTCTTGGAATTTAGTATTTCAACAACAAAAAATACTTCTCAAACATAGTTTTTTTTCATGAAATCTCCAGATATACGCAACTTCCTTTCTACTTTGGAAGCTCCAGAAAGGCACCACTTCTTTTATCATGAAATCTCCAAAAAGTCACATCTTTTAAAAAATAAAATCTTCAGTAGAAACATCATCTCTATAATTTAATTTTCCACTAAAAGTATCATTGAATGTGGTATTACACCAGAAGACATCTTCTCCCCACACTTAAGATCAACTAGATCATGTAGCTTCACTTTAAGAGCAGGTTGGATAGGGAAAATTAGCTTGTAATGTGGCTGAACTAATAGGTTGTTCATGGATTCTATGGGTACAAGGATTAATTTACAAGGTAGGACATAATAAAAAGGATTATTTTGAAAATGGTGCTTAAAACCAAATAAATTCCTCAATTATTTAAAACAAAAGTACCTCAAACCCTCAATTTTTGACAGAAATAAATCAAATTCTAGTTAAAGTAAGCATGGTCTGGTTCTCTCAAGAAATGAGGTGAATGTAAATAATATGAAAAAAAATGGTAAAGAAACCTCATGGGAAAGTGATTTCAAAAATAAAGACAGTGATATGTGGCATGGAATTTAAAAATCAGAGTACTTTTTATGAAATTCAAAAATAATTGAACTTGAAACAAAGTCATTTAAACATTCATTTAAGCTTATTTTCATGGAATAGATTGGTTATCTCATTGACTTGGGTTACAAAAATGGAAACGAAAATCATTTCAGATCAAAGGTTTTTACAACACACTATATTTTAAAAATAAATACACTAATATTTGAAAAAAAACAATAATTTTTTTATATAAAAACAGTAAACCACAAATGAAAATCCTAAACTATAAATATTCCCTCCCCCAGACTTAAATGATGCAATGTCCCTAGGGAATTGAAATAGATTTAACATCTAAGAATATTTGAAAATTAATCACAGAAAGTATGAAAATGTAAAGGAGAGGTACGAATTGATTTATTCACAGTGCAACAATGAGTTAAGCTCCTAATTATGGAACACTGAAAACCTACAAGAAAAATAAAAAAATAACAAAAGAAAATAATTAAAATAAAACAAAATAGAAATATAATGAGAAAATATGTATAGATATTGGTTTAATCCCCCAAGTGGGACTTGGGTTTTGACTCTCTCTAGATGGGAATTTCTAATCGGTTAACCCAAATCTGATGGTGGGTTAAGTTTCTTGCACATGAACCAACATAAATTATTCTTTTTGGGATGAACTTCTTCCTTTTTCTTGAGGACTTCATGCAAATAGTACACCAAATCCACCCCCATGGTAATGAGATAAAACTTTCAGGGTTTGGGTAGGACAAAG
The DNA here is from genome assembly GCA_963277665.1 of Viscum album. Classification (NCBI taxonomy): domain Eukaryota; kingdom Viridiplantae; phylum Streptophyta; class Magnoliopsida; order Santalales; family Viscaceae; genus Viscum; species Viscum album. The sequence continues at coordinate 1,210,426,447 of OY728131.1, read as the reverse complement.
AATGTGTTCGTATCTTTATTGGTTTCCACATTCATGAATTATTCTTCATTTTCTAGTGATTTTTGAAGGTATTTTTCATCAATAGAATAATCAAAGGGAATGTGAGAGTGTAATTATATTTGAATAAAATTTAACTATAAATATTCGATATCAAATTATTACCTTTCAATGTAAGTATCTTATGTCTCATTTTCATCTAGAAAATCCACTTAGATCTTCTCATGTAATTCCTCTAATAAAAGTTCAACTTGTTTTAGGAGCTCTAGATGTTCCTCTTGAGGTTCATCTTCTTTTTCATCACCTTCCTTCAAGGAAATACATGTGTTGTCTGAATATGAAATATTAAAACAAGGGGAGGTAATACTCAATTTAGTTTCAAGAAAATCAAAAGATAATGAATTCATGAAGAGATTATCTCCCCGAGTTTGTTTATCTATAATATCTTCTTCATTAGAAAACATCTCTTGGAGTTGATTAGTAGTGGATATAGTTAGGTAGTCAGTCTCCTCCATTTCTTGGATCTCCGTAGAAAAATCATGGAATAATAAGTGGGGATCTTCTCGAATCTTGGAAACTTTATAAAATTATAAAAATGTAATGGGTGAACTCAATTAGATTTCAGTCCATTGCTTTAAAAATTTATTTTTTCATGTCCTCCCTTAGGCCATCTATGAATTCATTGAATGATTTTCCCCTATTATTTGTTTTCTGAAATAAATTGACTTTTCTAACAATATAAGAAACACTATCCTCCATAGAAAAGGGTGATTCAATAATTGGTTCTTTCATCAGTAGGTAATTTTTCCCTGAATTAAAGAAATAATCATTTGAAAACAACAAGGAAAATGATTTTTTTAGTTTTTTTTTATTTTAAAAAAATAATCAAAATTTTATAATTAGGTTGTGGAACTTCCTCTCCAGAAACGGTGCTAAGTTTGACGCATTTCTGTCATAGGTCGTGGAAAAACAATTTTTTTAAATTCCCTAAGTGTAGTCTAGTGATTAACCCTTGGAAGTATCCTGAAGAAAAGTGCACAAAAAATAGGTTGTCACTTTTAAACGAGGGTGGAAAATGGTGTGTTTTTAGAATAAATCAATAAAAAATGATTGAAAGGAAATTTTAAATTCAAATCATTGAAAACTATTATATTAAAAGTGTGATTAGGTTGGGGTAGGTTTCCCAATAATAATATTATCCTTGTTCGGTTTCATTCAAACCTTTTATTCTAAGTTGATTAAAGTAAGTTTCCACAATCGTTTCCTCTCACTTCCTTGGTGAAATTGTGATGGTGAGAGAAAAGCTTACTAAGATATCAGTTTGGCCAACTCTCCTTCCATGTGAAAAATAGTTATATTGAATATACTCAATTGACTTGGAAAATAAATGATCAGGTATTTTTATCCCAAACAATCAAGAATATCCACTACCACTTTTAAATTTACTAACGATCATCGAGTACTTAACCACTAATCCCTAGTCTATTTCATCTTATATAAACAAGAAATTAATAGAGGGAGATAATGATTATTTTCCGAGGAAAAAATCAATAACAGAATTAAAATTCAAGAATGAACACACTTGATAATAAAATCCGCTATATGAAATTGAAAAAAACATTGAATAAGAAAGAAATTCCATTAAATTATGTTCAAGAACTCAAGCATTACAAAATAGAAAACAAACCTTTCCCCAATCACTCAAAATGTTTAGCCCACTATAGTAAGGGTAATTGAGATGAATGGGGAATAATAAGGCATTAAAAATATATGTAAAATAAATGAAATAAAATAAATGAAATAAAATAAAGAAATATGAAAAGTTCTACTTCTTGGTGTCCCAGAAGGAATGGGATGGAATGAGATTCTTTGAGAGGGGGGAGCTCCTCTCCTTTTATAGGTAGAATTTTTCCCCTAAAAGTTGATGAATTTTATCCCCATTAAATGATATATTAACTCATTTTATCCTTATTGATATTTTTTCATAAATATCTTTTCCGTCTCTTCTAAACATTTCAGCATATTTGTAATAGTATTCTGAGAGTTATTCCCATTTTACTTTGAAAATTTATTCTATCCAGTCAGACTCTCCAAATCAAAAACCTCTGGATTATAATGCTTTAATGACCATTAAAAAGGAAAATTAATGCATCATGCCCTTCATTAAAGATGTTACAAAACTTCTTTCATGTCCACCCACCGAATTTCATATCCATTGGTCCCACCATAAACAAGTTAGGGATCCCACACTAAAAGTTGACCAATCTGTAAACAGTTTTCATGGTTCAACTTGTGAGCTTCTTTTGAGATTCCATATGATCGATTCAAATTTTTTTCAAGAAGTATGAAATAAATACCTAGATGATTAAAATCCTAAAAAGAAATAATTTAACAATTTGTATTAATATATAAAATGTTAGGGACAAAATACAGAAATAATTTAAAACTTTTAAAAATACGACATGGGCCAATTTTATGATTAAGCTCAAAATACCACCAATATCATAAAATGTGGAAATGTTTCTTAAAGTAGCACTTTGGTGGTATTTAAAAAATGAAATTCAACATAAATTTATTGAAAATATTTTCTCTATCAATTATACCACACTTATCTATTGGACTCTTTGATAAGTAAACATCAAAATTAAATCAAATCAAATCCAAAACATGATCTACCAAATCCACACTAAGAAAGAAAAAGATATCATGCCTCATCAAAAACAATTATTTCAAGTTATTCAATTAGAAAATTTAATATATTTCCACTTAATTTCTTATCCCATAAACACAAAACACCTACCTCACATTAATTTTCTCTCATCTCACAAATGTAAATGTTCAACAAGTCTTTTCTCATCCAAAATCACGCAAGAGTCACTATAGGCTTGATAAATTTCTATTTATCCACTCGATGTGATTCAAGGACATTTTTTTCTCATGATTACTTTTTAGGGTTGTTTTGTGGCTTCCATTAAATAGGATTTAGATGTTAAAATTTATAAGGCCGAAAAAGGAGAGCTTGACTCTTTTTGAAGCAAAATTAAAAGATTATAATTTTCACTCAAGTGTGGTCTCCTTCTCCTCCCCTTTGTAAAAAAATCAGCTCCATCATCATGAAAACTCAAAAAAATCATGGAATTTAGAATTTCACCATCAATAAATTATTCTCAAACATAGGTTTTTTCTTGGAAGCTCCAAAAAGTTACAACTTCTTTTCTACTTTGGAATCTCCAGAAAGGCACAACTTCTTTTATCATGAATGCTCCAAAAAGGCATAGATTTTAACAAAATGAAATTCTTAGTAGAAAAATAAGTTATTCCAAATTTAATTTTCCACCCAAAGTATCACCTAATGTGGTAGTAAACCACAATACATCTTCCCCCATACTTAAGTTCAACTATATCATGCAAGTTTACTTCAAGAGTAGGTTGGATAGGGAAAATTTGCTTGTAATGTGGCTGACCTAACAGGTTGTTCATGGTTTCTATGGGATACAAGGATTAATGTATAAGTTATGCCATAATAAAAGGGGTTATTTTGAAAAGGGGGATTAAAACCAAAAAAAATCCTCAATCATTTAAAACATAAATACCTCAAACCCTCAAGTTTTAACAGAAATAAATCTAATTCTAGTTAAAGGAATCATTGTCTAGTTCTCTCAAGAAATGAGTTGAATGTAAAGAATATGATTAAAATGGTAAATAATCCTCACATGAAAGTGATTTCAAAAATAAAGACAGTGAGATATGGAATGGGATTTAAAAATCAAAGTACTTTTCATGAAATTAAAAAGGATTTTAACTTGAAACAAAGTAATTTAAGCATTCATTTAAGATCAGTTTCATGGAATATATTGGTTCACTCATTGAATTGGGTTTCAAAAATGGAAATCATAATCATTTCATCTCAAAGGTTTTGACTACACATTAATTTTTAAAAATAAACACAGTAATATCTCAAAAACAAAAAATATATATATAAAAATAGTAAAACACAAATCAAAAACCTAAACTATAAAAGTTCCCTAACCCACACTTAAATGATGAAATATTCTCCGTGAATTCAAATGGATTTAACATGTAAGAATATTTGAAAAGGAATCACAGCAATCATGAAAATGTAAAGGAGAGGTATGAATTGATTTATTCACAGTGCAACATTGATTTAAGCTCCTAAGTGTTGAATACTGAAAACCTATAAGAAAAGGTAAAAAATAACATAAGAAATTTATTAAAAGAAAATAAAATAGAAATATAATGATAAAATATGGATAGATCTTTGTTTAATCACTCAAGTGGGACCTGGGTTTTGACTGCCTTTAGATGGGTAGTTCTAATCATTTAACCCCAATCTGATGGTGGGTTAAGTTTATTGCTAATGAACCAACTAAAATTATTATTTCTAGGATGAAATTATTCCTTTTTCATGATTACTTCATGAAAATAGTAAACCAAATCCACCCCCTTGTGAATTAGATAAAATTTTCATGGTTTGGATAGGACAAAGAATGTGTTCGTCTCTTTCTTGGTTTCCACATTCATGAATTATTATTCATTTTATAGTGATTTATAAAGGTATGTTGCATCAACTGAATAATCAAAGGGAATTTCATAGTGAAATTCTATTTGAAAAAAAATTAACCATAAAGATTCAATATCAAATTTTTACTTTTCAATATAAGCAGCATGTGTCTCATTTTCCTCCAGAAAATTCACTTTGATCTTATCATGTACTTCCTCTAATAAATATTCAAATTTTTTGGCGACCTCTAGATGTTCCTATTCAGATGTATCTTCATTTTCATCACCTTCCTTCAAAAAAATACATGTGTTGGATAAATCTGAAAAAATAAAACAAGGGAAGGTAATACTCAATTCAGTTTCAACAAAATCAAAAGATAATGAATTTATGAAAATATTATCTCCTTGATTTTGTTCATCTTCAATCTCTTATTCATTGGAAAGCAACTCTTTGAGTTAATTAGTAGTAGAGAGATAAAGGTGGTCAGTATCCTCTATTTCTTGGATCTGCATAGAAAAATCTAGGAAGACTAAGGCGGGATCTTCATGGAATTTTTAAACTTCATAAAATTATGGAAAGTAATGGGAGAACTTAGTTAGCTTCTGGGCCATTGCTTCAAAATTTTCTTTGTTCGTGTCCTCCCTTATTCCATCTATGAATTCTTTGAATTCTTTCCCCCCATTATTTGTTTTCCAAAATAACCTCACCTGTCTAAAAATATAATAAATTCCATCCTCTATGGAAAATGGTGAGTCAATAATTTGTTCTTTCATCAGTAGGTAATTGTTCCATGAATTAAAGAAATAATCATTTGAAAACAACATGGAAAATGATTTTTTCGTTTTTTTATTTTGAAAAATATTCAAATATTTATAATTTGGTTGTGGCACTGCTTCCCCGACAACGATGCCAAGTTTGATGCATGCCTATCGTAGATCATGGAAAAACAATTTTTTAAATTCCCTAAGTGTTTTCTAGTGATTAACCCTAGGAAGTATCTCAAAGAGGATTGCACAAAAAACAGTTTTTCACTTTTAAATGAGGGTATAAAATGGTGTGTTTTTAGAATAAATTAATAAGAAAATTATTGAAATGAAATTTGAAATCAAAATTATTGAAAAATATTATATTAAAAGGTTATTTAGGTTAGGGTTGGTTCCCCAATTGTAATGTTATCATTGTTCAATTTAATTCAAATCTCTTCTTCTAAGTTGATTAAAGTGAGTTTCCAAAATCTTTTCCTCTCACTTCCTTGGTGAAATTGTGATGGTGAGAGAAAACCTTACCAAGATATCAGTTTGGTAAACTCTCCTTCCATGTGAAAAAGAGTTGTATTGAATATCCTCAATTGAATTGGGCAAACCTAATCAGATCTTTTTTATCCCAAAAATCTAGAACATCCACTACCCCTTTTACACATACTGATGATCGTCAAGTACTTCACCATTAATACCAAGTCTATTCCATCGTATATAAACCAGAAATCAGTGGAGGTACATAATGATTATTTACCAAGGAAAAAAATCAATAATCGAATTAAAATTCAAGAACGATCTCACATGATAATAAAATCTTATATATGATATTGAAAACAAATTTGATGAGGAAATAAATTTCATTCAATTTTTTTCAAGAACTCAAACATTAAAAAATAGAAAACAAAACCTTCCCCAATCACTCAAAATGTTTACCATGCCATGGTAAGGGTAATTGAGATGAATAGGGAAGAATAATTCATTAAAAATCTATGTAAAATAAATAAAATAAAAGAGGGAAATGTGAAGATTTATTCTTCTTGGTGTCCTAAAAGGAATGGGATGGAATGTGATGCTTTGAGAGGGTGGAGCTCCCCTCCTTTTATAGGAATAATTTGTCCCCCAAAAGTTGATGTAGTGTAGCCCCGTTAAATGATCTATTCACATGTTACATACTTATTGAATGTTCTTCATAAATATCTTTTTTAAATCTCCTAAAAATGTCAGCATATTTGGAAAATTATTCCAAGAGTTATTATCATTTTACTCTGAAAATTTATTCAGTCCAGTCAGACTCTCCAAATCGTAAACATCCAAATTAGAATGCTTTAATGACCCTTAAAACGGCCAATTCACACATCTTATCCTTCATGAAAGTTGTTCCAAAACTCCTTAGTATACCCAATGAATTTAATATACATTGGGCCCACCATGAATAAGTTAGGAACCCCACACTAAAAATCAATAGAACTATAAACAGTTTTCATGGTTCAACATGAGAGCTTCTTTTGATATTCCATACAATCGATTCAAATTTTTTTCAAGAAGGTTGAAATGAATCCCTTGATGTAAAAAATATTAAAAATAAAGAATTTCATAATTTGTATTAATATAGAAAATGTTATGGAAAAAATACAGAAATAATTTAAAACTGTTAAAAATCCAACATGGGCTACTTTTATGATTATTCTCAAAATACCCCCAATATCATAAAATGTGGCAATTTATCCTAAAGTAACAATTTGGTGGGATTTAAAGTAATGAAATTCAATATAAATTTATTGAAAATATTTTCTCTATAAAATATATGTGATATTTATGATCTAATAATAATTCTATAAATATAATATCGCACCAAAATTCTTACCTTCCAATCCTTTGGAAAATAATAACATCGCTCGTGTGTACATATGGACTACTGCTTTCACATAGCGATATGAATTGATTTTCATTTTATATTTACATTGATGGTAATAAGGGTGAATTTTATTAATATAAATGATATATATTAAATAATAATGCTTATATAAATATTAAATAATATTTATTTTCCTTTCATTCTTTCTATTGATAAAAATGGAAATAGTGTTCATGTGTACGTAAGGCATACCATCTCCATTAACGATGTAATCCATTTTATATTTATAAATTTTATTGATTACTATAAATACATATATAATGAATATATATGATATTATTATCATGTTTCAATTTATATATATTATTTAACCATGATCAAATTAAAAATACTAAAATTACCCAACTAAAATGTACATGAAAAACAAATCAATTATCACCTGAAACAGTTATTTTAACAAAGAATTGTTAATAAAAAGTGATAAAATACTATAAGTAAATAATATATGGTATGATATGTATTATTATGCTTTTGTAAAATATTTATATTAAATATATATTTATTATACATGAGGTTCGTATATATACAAAGGAAGTCGAACCTGATGTAAGGGTTTCTCATCTCACGTTTACTTTCATGAGACATACACCATATTCACTACTTATTAATTTGTGTGGTTTATATACTTCCCCTTTGGATATTTTATATCATTAATCTATTTATATTCATGGTATTTAAAGTTTTATTTGATGATAATTTCTTTTATGGGTTTTATGATTCAAAAGTTACCAAAGCGGTGAGAGTTTATTTCACAATATCATCATTATTTGGGATTATTTTTGTTTAAGTATCCATTGTGATAATTATCTGATATTTTTATCTTAAAATAAATCTATTTTATTCTCCTATAGTTATTCAGGAAATTTTTCAAGTAATCGTATCATTTTACACTCTTTGGTACTTAATATGATTGAGAAAATGTTTTTAAAAAAATCCAACTTTATTTCTCTCTTTGGTCGAAAATCATTTTTCATGAAAATATATGTTTTATAAAAATGTTTTCAAAAATGTTTTTAACCTTTTAAAAATAATTTATTAAATATTTTTTTACCCATTTTATTTTTTAGAAATTTTTTTGAAAGAAATCTTCATATCGTTTTCAAAAAATGTCTGGTTTGGATTTCATCAAAAATTTAATGGAATATTTATTTTAATGTGTATGAAATGAACGGAATTTTACACCATCATGACCACTCAATGTTTTGAATATTATTTTACAAGTTTCCATAGGTTTTTTTTCAAATAAAATTATTTTAAAAATATTTTGTGAACTTTTTGTTTTAAAAATATTTTCAAATTGAAAAGGTTATTTTGCTCAATAATGTTTTTAATAACATTTTTATGGTATTTATATTCATCAATAAAATAAAAAAATTATTGTACGTATGATAAAATGAGGATATGTTTTGTTTATATTATCCTTATTCTTTCTTTCAGATGTTTTATGATCAGTTTAACTAAGGATGTATAATTTTTTTACCATTCACCATATTACTCTAGATGGTTTATGATTTTGTTTATTTTATTGGGGTAAGTATTAAAATTTTTTATGTTAGTTTTTCAATATGAATTTTTATGTAGGTTATGTTTCACCCCTTTCATATGACGAATGCATTAGATTTAGTAAGTGATGGGTGGGGTCTAATTATATATAGTCCCTTAACGCATCGATGGGTCTCATGAGACAAATCATTTGTCTAAATTAGATGGGTTTCTATCTATATATTTAAATTTTCTTGTGAAAGGTATTGATAGTATGTTTCATATGTCTGAAGTTATGCATTCTCTCATTATGAGAACATTTACTGATGTTCGTGTGATTATTATATTAGTTCAAATATTCATAGATAAGTTTCAAGATCATATAATTATTTATATAGATTTATTTTATCATCATTTATTATCCATATTATACATAGTTTATTGATTAAATGGGGTTCTCAAAGAAAATGTTGTGTATTTTATGTTTTAAATGTAATGTGAATTTAAATTATGTATCTAGCTTACCAACACTATTGAACTATTCAGTCCTTTGGGATGTGATTCCTTGTATTTTATGCCAATGTAAAAAAGTAACCACTGACTCTGGGATACTAGGTTCAGGGTCTTTATAGTTGGTATCATAGGAATTTTAGTAGAAACTTTGAAAACTAGATTTAAGAAAACATAGATTATGGAACATAACTCTATGATAGACATTGAGTATAACTATAGAATATCATCCTAAAGTATTGTTAAGGTAGATATTATTTGGATTTTCCTAGAAATATTTCCCTATATAGATACTACTAGTAGATGTAGTTTAGGAATAGATATACCTTGGGGTAATAACTCCAAAAAAAGAAGCACTAGTCTTGACTCAAGTATTACTTGGTACATGAAAATAGATCCTATTATGAACCTAGTTTGACACTCCTGATGGATATACTTGGTCTAATTCACATTTCTTTACAAACCATTATGAAGGATTTGAAAATATATTTATGAATTGAAAATTTTCCCAAATAAATAATGTTTATTATTATGAGATTGTCCATGAATTTTTTTTTCAATTAATGTTAATTTTTTCACTTTTATTGGGATTATACATTAAGTTTCATAATGTTATGATCTAATCCAGTCTATGTCATTATTTATAAATGGTGCCTCTTGGAAGGAATGGAAACCATATCAATGCATATACCCCATGTAGGGATTTCCCCCCTCAGAAATATAATTAATCCAGTGTTGGAACTACATATATAACTAAATAAATTATAACCATATTTGGGTAGATGACTCGAGTCATGAGAAATAAAATTTATCATATGGAGCAACCTACCGATCCACCATGTGGTGAAACAATGTTAGACATCTTTATGCATTAAAAACCTCCATCATTCAATGGGACTACAAATAAATTTTTAGAGGAGCTGTAATGATTGGTTTTTTTCATGTAATACTTTGTAATATTTCTAGGAATATTTTTGGATCCAAATTCTAAGACGGTGTGAAATTTAGAGGCATGTGGAGTCTGATATTAATATAATAAAAAATATTAAAATATATTATATCACACAAATATAGTTTTTTAAACCAAGTAGAATAAATCCCAAAAAAATCTCAAATTTGAAATCTGATACCATGGTTGTTTATAGAACATGGTTTTTACCCTAAGCTTGACATAAAGTTGGTCAATATTGAATGTTTGGTTGAGGGAGACCATTGGCGGGTATGTTAACTAAATTAATTAATTAATTTAATTAATTCATTTAATGTTTAAACATATTTATGTCCCTATATTTAAGTTTCGCTATGGAATATCCCTAGGGTTATCCACATAACCATGGGAGAATAGAGAGGAGGATGAGAGAGATGACGTTGGAAGATCGAGAATGAGAATCGATAAAAAACATGTTGAGGATAATCGTGAGTTGAACGATGAACATAGTTGGATCTTCACCTTCATTTCTAGAGGAAGTGTTCTTCATCAATGATCAATATAATCCCTAGGTAGGGTGTTTTATTTGTGGTTTTATCCACATTAAAGTTGATATGAACATGAATTAATAATTTTCCAAATTAATACATGAATTGATCTCTGTTGGGTTGTCTAATGTTTGATTTCGATTATTAGATCTAAGAATTTGAGATTTATTTATTCACATTGATTCTTTTTGGTTCGATATCCTTATTCATTATATTCCATTGAATATGGCCAAATAAAAATGATCATCGATTGAGGATCACTTTATGGTATGTGTCTTTTTTCTCTATTCTTAGTGTTTGTCATTAGTAATCGGTTTATCGGTGATTCGATGATACCTAGAAGAACTGATCATTGTGCATTCATTATTTGGTACAGAAAATCATGGTTGTAATTTTAGTTTTAAGTTTTAGATATGTGAAGGAGGTGTGATGACAATAATGTAATCCCCATAATAGATCAGGTAATGGTGTATTTATGATCCATATTGAGTAGTTACCACGAATACTCGGGCTCATCAGCATGTGACAATGGAAACGTAATAGGATTCTTTGATTCCATGAGTAGTGGATAGACTTGGGTCTCTGAAAAGGTGTTTGGATGTGGTTAACATTGTGGTAATATCTATTTTATAGGAGTTACTTCAATTAAATAAATAATTTTTTATAATAGTAATATATTGAAGATGGAGGGGGTGGTGCTCCAGCTTGTAAGGGAAAACCTTGTATGTGCATGGAACTATGGAATTGGGGGGATTACCCACCCCATTTTCCATTATTATTATTTTTTAAATAATAATTATAACAATATTGGTTTAAGAAACATGAAAGAGGGATAAGGGGTGGGGTGCGGGCTCACTGTATGTATGAATGGGGTGGGGAAATATAAAAGTTAATTATTATTATTTGTTATGAAGTATTTTTTGGTTGTAACTCCTTCATGCGATGTTGGATTGATGATATATCTATGAAAACATAACCCTAACATTGAGGTGGTAAATTAAAGAATAATAATGGATATTTAATTTGGTCATGTGGCTTGGTCCCATGAAGCATTGTGCATATGTGTTAGGACAAAAATGAGTTATTTTTACCAGGCATCCATTTCAGGTAAGTGGATATCCTATCTTGAGTGTTTTTCTATGAGGATCATAATGGAATGATCTGTTTGGCCATTTAGAACTGTTTACCATGACATATAAGTGTAATTATGTTTTATCCCATCAGACCAATGATGGTCCTTTAACATTCATCGGGATTTTGGCCAGCCACACCATGTACTTTGGGATTACATGGAAACACCCAGGGATATATGGTCATGTCCTGGTACGGAGGCATGGTCAAGTACACAACTAGGTAAACTGGCACAACCTAAAGTACACAGGCATGGCCATCTGTACACTAACAGGCCTTGGGTGTCCAAGACATGTCGTGTGCTACATGTACATGCAGTGTAGTATTACATGGCTTCCAAGTTTTTCCATAGGAGAACATGACCAAGATATGATGTAGGGTCATATGTCATGTGGACCCCAATACACGCCATGTATTCTATCTAGAACTTCTTCCTTGCATATCACCTTCTTAATAACTCAAATTTTGTCCTTTGAGTGGCCAACTCTGAGGGTTTTTTCACATAGAACATGATGGTGGAATTCGTTGTGGAAAACGAGATGCGATGTGAGGTGTTCCAATCATGAAGCATATTTAGGAAATTCTTGATGATGGTAGTGATCATGGCAGGATCATTGGAGATATTTTGGGTTCATAACTCTCCTATCACACCAGGGTGAGGGTTCCCCATACTCTTTATATAGATAAAGACGATACTCACTGACACCAGTTGTGGGTCCTCTATCTATAGAAAAGTACTCCCCCGTCTTTGAGATCTAGCAGGGTGTAGTTCATCCATAGGATTTTTTTATCCCTTGGCTGTGGAGCACAATAGTATGGAGTGGGACCCTCTATGTGTTTTTTGGTGAGTTTATATGGGATAATTGATTTAGATTTTTGGATCCCTTGAATGTGGTGTTCATTTGAAATGAGTGGTCCCCTCCACGTGGATTCTTGTACGTTTTTTTCATGAGGCTTTCAATTAGAGATGGAACTCTGGAGATGTAGGTTGAATCGTCATTCTTATTTGAGCAATAGAGATAGAGATACTCATAATATCTTGTTTGGAATTTTCATTGATTGTGTCTATGTAATGGATTCTCTATTTTTTATGGTTTTTATCTCATATTATAATTGAAATTCCTTGGTTTTGATGAGTTGACTACTCTCTCTTAATGATTTGTGCTTAGTGATTTCGGGGTGTCCTGTTGAGTATATATATACTCACCCCTACATGGGCTTTGCTTGCACATATTATTCCTTGTGCAGATGACATACATATTAGTAGTAGCAATGGTGGACTTGGTATCAATGGATCTTAGTAGTGTGTGGTGATGCTGATCATGTTCGGTGGTTGGAATCTAGAATTTGGAGTCGAGCCCTCTCATGCTATACTCTTTATAATTGATGTCAGTTTGGGTTTACCCATTGTATTTCTAGTTGGGAGTGTATTTTTTCCTTATTATAATTTGTATTGTTCTTCTATAAACTAATTTATATATTCCCTAGAGGTTATTTCATGCATGGATTTACTCTAGATGTTACAGTCTTTTATTATTCCTCTTTACATTACATGGAAATGGTTGGGTGCGTGAGTATAAGTACTTAGGTTGTAAGAACCTGATATTTTATGATAAGTATTCTTTTTAATTTATGTCATGTGTTTGTGCTATACGCAACACCGTATTAGCTTTCAGTATACGCAACACTATTCCTAGATTGTGTTACACAAAATTTCAAGTTCATTTTATAATAGTCATTCTACACAACATTGAGTGTATATATATATATATATATATATATATATATATATATATATTAAATGTATAAATGAAATATGGTTGGATTCTGTTATTAGAAACAATGAATGATTCTTTCACAACATGCAACCCTGACTTGGCTTGCATTACACGCAATTGAGACTTTCCTCGATAGCGTGTGTTGTACGCAATATCAGGTTTCACTAAACAATGATATATGGTTATAATATTATTATGAACTAGCTGTTATGAATATTATTAACCACATTTTGAATTTTATAACATTATTATTCATCTTAAAAAAAATTAAAACATTTTATGTGAACAAAATAAATTTTTCGGGTAAAATAAGTATTTTTCAAAAAATGCAGTTTTGCCACCTTTTGATGGCACACCCATTTTAAATCTAGTTTTTGACATGTTTATAAGTTAAATTTTACAAAATAAAATTATTATTTGGAATAAGTATATAAAATTTTACCTTGGATAAAATTTTCATATTATTCTGATAACTTTCATATTTTAATGAATAGTATAAACACTCTATATTTTAATTAAAAACAACTTTTTTTCATCTTAATAATTTATGTGGTTAAATTATAATATTTAATGGTTTTAAAGTATAAATATAATATATTTTTACCATTTAATATAATTTATGTCATTAGAATTGATTTTACCTAGAATTCGTAGGTTAAATCAATTCAATCTTTTGCAAGGTTTTAAACAAAAACTCATTTTCTTTCAACAATGGGATTAATTTTAATTTAATTTATGTAACTTTTGTGTATTGAATTTGGAAATATGGATTCCATATTTGGAATCAGTGGGTCCAAATTATGTTAATAAGATACTTTTTATTTTTGGGCTTTATGAATAGTAACTATGGTAAATTTTATTTATCATAGTTAAAGGTAAATCGGGTAATTAAGGGTAAATATAAGATTATAAAATTAACATAACACCTGCCAAAATCCTATTGGGTGACTAAAAATCAACCCATATCACCTAATGGTCGGATTATAATCATTTAATGGACTTTTTTCCATGAAAATAAATTAATTATTATTAAAACCAAAGAAAGTGACAACATGTCACTTTCTTAAATATTATAAGTATAATAATTTTAATTTAGTGATAAACTTAATGAAACTTCAAAAATTAACAGTCTCCAGAAATATAATAAAATTATCTACATCATATGAATTAATTTATAATTTTTAGGGATTAAATAATTATCATTAAAGGTGACATAATAGTGATGTTGAAATTATTTTATTAAGAGAAATATCAAATAAATGGGTTTAAAAATATTAAAATAAATATTATATGAACTATTTAATGTGCTCCACTAATTTTTTATATAAATATGACATGTTATTAATCTATTAAGTATTTTATTTCGAACATATATTCTATATATTGTTTATTTAAATTCAAATAAATGAATAGTGTCAAAATTGACACTATTGTTATTTTATAAAAATAACATATTATAAAATTGTTTAAAAATCACAAAAATATTTAAAAATTATAAATTCAAATTTATATGGTCGAAAATGTCATAAAGTATAAAATTATGGAAAATTAACAACACATATGTAATTATTTATAATAATTTAAAATTTATAATATTATTACCATAAATAAAATTAAATTGATTAAATAAGGATAAATCAAGTTGATAATGTTTAAAATAAATTCCTAACATGCCTAAATTTTATTGGTTTATGAGATTACAACCCTATATCATCTAATATTCTAATTGAGTCATTTTTGTAGGTTTTTATGTGGGGTTTGAATTTATATTAAACTAATATTTTTGAGGATTCCAAAGGTGCCCCTCTCCTCCCTTATAAAAGGGCACCTCCTCCCTCTCTTACTCACACCACTTTGAGCCTTCAATCTCAGCCAACCCATGGAAAATTATCTTCTAAACTTCCCTAGAAACATAATATAGGTCCTGGTCTTATTCAAAGACCAATTTTAGTTCCATAAGAGGAGGTCTCAAAGAGGCGCTTCAAAGAAGAGGTAATGTCTGTTACCGATTCTTTCCACTTTATTTCTTCTTCCACTTATTCTTCTTTAGTTGTTTCATTATGAAGTAATAAAATAAGTATCACTAATATACTTATATGTTATTATAAGTATGAAACAACCCTATTTCACCATCTATCCATCCTACGGAAAATGAAATCACCGTACGTGCGTACGTACGGATTATCGTCTCCACGCCGTGGTGTAATCTGTTTTTCCAACACCACCTTACTTGGATGGGTATAATGGTGTAAAGAATAACTATACATAGTTATTATAACATCATACTGATTCTGATATATTGTATCATCCTCTCCGATTCAATTGAATAATTATGGGAACGATATCATCGCTCGTGCGTACGTACGGACTACCATCTCCACGACGCGATGAGATTCATTCTCAATGATTAACCATTCATGAATGATTATAAAGTATATATAATAAGTAATCATGAAATATATGACATGATGATACTGGATTTATGTATATATATATATATATATTTCATCCAATTAATTCCATTCAATTCAATAAGTAAACGAAAACAACGTTCATGCGTACGTACGGACTACCGTCTCCATAAATGGTGTATTTCATTCCATTTATCGATATATCATATATATATGTATATGATGAATATATTTAAATCATTTTTTACATTCTATAATTAAGTAAATCAGTTTATAAGTAATAATATCAAGAACAACAAGTCCAAACATGTATGATAAATAAAACGGTTTTACCAAAAACGCTACTTTAACATGGAACTTACAAAAGAACGGGTAATATAAAGTCATAAGTGAACCATATATGATATCATAACAATGAATATGATTCTTTAATAAGTCAATGACATTATTGAAATCATTATATAGGAGGTTCGGATACATACGAAGCATATCGGACCTAAGGTAAGGGATAATTTTGAAAATCTCATTTTTATCTGAGATTGCTTATTCGTAAGTATTTACTGGGGTTATTTCTATCATCCATGTCCATGTTTTATAAAAGTGTTTTCATGTATTTTTAAAGTCCTTTTTAACCATTTTTGACTTTTACTACATGGTATGTAAGGAATCTTTCTTTTGTTTACGTTACGAAGTACTTTTTTGACTTTTCCAGCCAAAGTACAAGAAGAATGTTTTTTTAACTTATATGGCATGAAAGGATTTTTACAGTTTTATAAAGCCTTATTTTCATGAAGCTTCCTCCAAAAGATTTCATGACTATTTTCAAAAAATTCTCCATCTTTTAAAATTTCATGACGTTTTGTGAAAATAAATTTATTTTGAAGAAGAAAGGATATTTTCCTCAAGAATTCATTTCAAATGTTTTATGAAAACCATTTTCCATTTAAGATGACATTATTTCATATGTGTATGTTTCAAGTTTAATGTATATATAATTTACATGGTTTCACTTTTCTTATGATGAAATTTCCATTTGTTTTATATGGATTATGAGATGATGGGGTGATGTTTATGAAACCCATTTTATTCTTTGGGTTATGGTGAATGTTTTAAGTTTATTTTGTGGCACAAGTAAGAATGATTTCATTATGAGATGGGTGGGACCTATATCTCCCTCCAATGAATTGGGTAAAGATTTATATCTCATGATATAGACATGACCGGAACGGTAAGTTAATCTGGTTCAGTGTTACAGGACTGAAACGAGGAGTGAACTCGATTCAGAAAGGGACTTTGTCCACTAAGATGGTCTTGGAAGAAATGCCTTGTCTACTATGGAAATCATAACATGTGCTGAATGGTTTCCACAATTACATGTTTTATTCCCATTATATTTTATCATGGTTGATGTTCCATTATGATATATTCCTTACATACTTCCATGATTTATGTCTTTGCTCAAGATTTTGATGTTTAAATTTCATGTTCAAGTTTTTGCTTCCAAATGTTTATGGATTGTTTTATGTTATCTATGTTTGCCCTTACTGAGCATTTGAGCTCACCCTTTTTATGTTTTCTTTTCCCCAGGATATAAAGAAAGGTTTTTGGTAAGAAAAAAAAAGGGGAATATCTTTATGGGAGATGTTGAAGATCTTTCACCACGATTAGAAGATTACGTTCCAAGTTTCCAAAGACACTAAACTATTACGGTCCTTGTTTGTCTATTTTTGTTATTTATTAAGTATTCCGAAAAAGTAATGTAATGTCTATGTATGTCAAGCTTCGGGTCTTTATAGTTGGTATCATAGAAAAGGTTTAGTCAACCTTTGGAAACTAGGATGCGAGAACTTTAGTGAGATCCCTAGAGATATTTCTAAGGTATGTCTAGGGATGTCCCTAAGGTTAAGTATACTTATAGGTTATAGTTCTAGAATTGCACTAACGATCTTAGAATTAAACCTAAGATGTTAGATATTGAAGGTACTCCCCCTTTATTATGTTGTTTTCCTAGCATTATTTTTTCCTCTCACACTATTCTTTTTGGGTTTTAGACGATGGATGGAACCCGAAGGAACCGTGTTGATCAATGTAATGGATGATGAAATGATTATCCTCCTAAACAAACCAACGTTATGGGAGATGGAGTGAAAAATCTTATTGCTATACTTACACAAGCTATGAATCATTCTGGACTTCCAAATGTGCAGAGGAGGGAACAATATTTTATTGAGTCCTTCATGAGGCAACGTCCACCTTCTTTCAATGGGTCTTCTGATCCACTTGTCGCTGAACAATGGATCAATACCATTGAAAAGATATTTTCCATAATTCGATGTTCAGAACATGATAAATTCATTCTAACTGTTTACCGTTTAGAAGGTGAAGCAGACCAGTGGTGGACTCTAATTAAGAATACAATGCCCCGAGATGAAATTGAGTCCATGGAATGGGACGAGTTCAATAACTTATTTTTCAATAAGTACTTCCCTCGTATTATTCGAACAATTATGGAGAAGGAGTTTCTTGAGCTTAAGAATAAGGATGATGAATCTGTTGGAATATACGAAGCTAATTTTACAAGACTTACAAGGTATGCATCTGTCTTTATCATCCAACCTGAAAGTAAAGTTGATCAATTTTTCAGTGGCTTAAAACCAAGTCTTCGAAAGGCATTAGCTATAAGAGACTTCAGTAGCTATGATGAAATTGTGCGTTGTGCTATCAAGGTAGAGCTGGAAGTTGGTGTAACATATCAATCTCATGGTTTTGAAAAGAAATGAAAGATTGAGTTCAAGGAGAAATCTCAGAACAATGGTGAAAAGAAGATGAATGTTTCTTTATGATCAAAGTGTGGAAAGAAGCATGGTGGAGATTTCCTAAAAGGTACTAGAAAATGTTTTAAGTGTGTAAAAGAAGGTCATCGAGCAGTTTATTGTCGAAGTAATGAGAAAAAGGTTTCTAACAATGTGAATAGAGAAAAGAATACAGAGAACTCTCCACCAACACTTCAATGCTTCAAGTGCAAGTAAATGGGGCATTATGCTAATAAATGCCCTAATCCACGAGTTAATGATGATCAACGTGGGCAACCTATTCAGGCAAAGGATAAAGGGAAGTCTCATGCGATCACTATTTGTGATGTTGAGTATGAAAATGAATTTGTGTAATGATTAAGTGTTTATGTAATGGGATTCCAAAATAATGTTTTATATAGTATCGTAGAATATTGGAATATTTATGTATTGGTCTATTGTGGTTTTCAATAATTTTATGGTACCGGTAACCATGGAAAGTGATTGAGATATTTTTGGAAAGAAGATGATATGCGCATAATGAAGGGATAAGGAGAAAATGAAATGTTTGACAGTATTCATGAGCTCATGACTGATATAAGGAAATAGTTATATCATGGTTTGAGTATATAGAATTTTGGGGTTTTGGTATGTGGAAAGAGTTAACTTTTGACAGCACTCATGTTTTCACTAAGATTCAATGGGTATTCATTTTTCAAGAGAATACATGATTAAGGCCTTTGAACGTTTGGAATGTGACCAACAAGACATATCTTATGATATATGGGGATCAACGATGGTATTAACATGTTTTTTATATGAAATCTCTGGTAATTGTTTTCACTATAATATGAAAATAGACTGAAATATTATGGATAAGCCTAAATATTGGAATGGATTATGTTGGAACCTTTTTCGATATTATTTATGGTATGTTATATTAATGTAGTTTTAGAAAAAGGACAACCTGCAGGACGAGCGACAACCCGTCGCGTTGGACAAGGCTGTGGGAATTGAACCCACAACCGAAGTGCGACTGGCCTTTATCGCATACCACTGGCCTACAGGAAGTCCTTGGTTAGTAGAAACTAGTTTTATTTTATTAAGTGGCATGATAGATAAAGTATAAGTTCATTTTTGGAATCGTATATGATTAACCTCACCATAGATGGACTTAAGTATATTTGTTAACTTTTGCTAACCCTTTCTTTGAAACAAATGGAATGAGCCATAATTCTATCACATGATCTGTTAACACTACACGAATAACAAATTCAACTTCATTTCTTTAAGAAATGAAGTGGAAATTGTTCAATGCACGAACAACAGTGAGATTGTATCGAAATCAAAAAAGTATTTCTTCTAATTCAAATTTTCAACTTTAGGGAAATGATCTTGAATATGAAAAAAATGTTGTCCTAGTGTCCTTATATCCGATGAATAAGTTGGTACCTTGGATCATCACAAATTTATGGCTTTGTGATTGTTGGCTTTTCCATAGCCATGTCCTCTACCACTCTCCATCAGAACTTGATGGTTATATTTTTCTTCCATATCCATATTTTAACCTATTTTCTCCTATATGGAAACCTAGTGATGAGTTACTTTGGGTAATCGTTATGTTTCATACTTTAGTTTTTTAAAATTAAGTTTTAGTATTCCTTTTTACGATGTGGGTTTCTATGAACAGTAAACGATTTATAACCCCGACGAATTTCGAGGGCGAAATTCATTTTAAGGGGGGTAGAATGTAACAAACTGAAATTTTATGATAAGTATTCTTTTTAATTGATGTCATGTGTTTTTTCTATACGTAACGCCATATTAGCTTGCAGTATACGCAATACTATTCTTAGATTGTGTTACACACAATTTCAAGTTCATTTTATAATAGTC
Source organism: Viscum album (assembly GCA_963277665.1). Taxonomy (NCBI): domain Eukaryota; kingdom Viridiplantae; phylum Streptophyta; class Magnoliopsida; order Santalales; family Viscaceae; genus Viscum; species Viscum album. The sequence continues at coordinate 1,210,405,779 of OY728131.1, read as the reverse complement.
ATTCTACACAACATTTGGTGTATATATATATATATATATATATTCAATGTATAAATGAAATATGGTTGGATTCTGTTATATGAAACAATGAAGGATTCTTGCACAACACGCAACCCTGACTTGGTTTGCATTACACGCAATCACGACTTTCCTCGATAGCGTGTGTTGTACGCAATATTAGGTTTCACTAAACAATGATATATGGTTATAATATTATTATGAACTAGCCTTTATGAATAGTATTAACCACATTTTTAATTTTAGAACATTATTATTCATCTTATAAATTTTTTAAAACATTTTATGTGAACAAAATAAATTTTTCGGGTGAAATAAGTATTTTTCAAAAAATGCAGTTTTGCCGCCTTTTGATTGTGCAACCACTTTAAATCTAGTTTTTGACATGTTTATAAGTTCAATTTTACAAAATAAAATTATTATTTGGAATAAGAATATAAAATTTTACCTTGGATAAAATTTTCATATTATTCTGATAACTTTCATATTTTAATGAATAGTAAAAACACGCTATATTTTAATTAAAAACAACTTTTTCTCATCGTAATAATTTATGTGGTTAAATTATAATATTGAATGTTTTTAAAGTATAAATAGAATATATTTTTACCATTTAATATAATTTATGTCATTAGCATTGATTTTACCTTGAATTCATAGGTTAAATCAATTCAATCTTTTGCAATGTTTTAAACAAAAACCCGTTTTATTTCGACAACGGGATTAATTTTAATTTAATTTCTGAAAATTTTGTGTATTGAATTTGGAAAAATGGATTCCATATTTGGAATCAGTGGGCCTAAATTATGTTAATAAGATAATTTTTATTTTTGGGCTTTATAAATAGTAACTACGGTAAATTTTATTTACCATAGTTAAAGGTAAATCGAGTAATTAAGGGTAAATATAAGATTATAAAATTAACCTAACACCTACCAAAATCCTATTTTATGACTAAAAGTCGATCCATATCACCTAAGGGTCGGATTAGAATCATTTAATGAAATTTTCTTCATGAAAATAATTTAATTATTATTAAAACAAAAGAAAGTGACAACATGTCACCTTCTTAAATCTTATAAGTATAATAATTTTAATTTAGTGATAAACTTAATTAAACCTCGAACATGAATTGTCTCTAGAAATATTATAAAATTATCTACATAATATGAATTAATTTATAATTTTTAGGGATTAAATAATTATCATTAAAGGTGACATAATAGTGATGTTGAAATTATTTTATTAAGAGAAATATCAAACAAATGGTTTTAAAAATATTAAAATAAATATTATATGAACTATTTAATGTGCTCCACTAATTTTTTAGATAAATATTACATGTTATGAATCTATTAAATATTTTATTTCGAACATATCTTCTGTATATTGTTTATTTAAATTCAAATAAATGAATAGTGTCAAAATTGACACTATTGTTATTTTATAAAAATAACATATTATAAAATTGTTTAAAATCACAAAAATATTTAAAAATTATAAATTCAAATTTATATGGTCGAAAATTTCATAAAGTGTAAAATCATGGAAAATTCACAACACATATGTAATTATTTATAATAATTTAAAATTTATAATATTATTACCACAAATAAAATTAAATTGATTAAATAAGGATAAATCAAGTTGATAATGTTTAAAATAAATTCCTAACATGTCTAAATTTTATTAGTTGATGATATTACAATGCTATATCATATAATCTTAGAATTGAGTCATTTTTTGTAGTTTTTATGTGGGGTTTGAATTTATATTAAACTAATATTTTTGAGGATTCCAAAGGTGCCCCTCTCCTCCCTTATAAAAGGGCACCTCCTCCCTCGCTTACTCACACCACGTTGAGCCTTAAAGCTCGGCCAAACCCTGCCAAATTCTCTTCTAAACTTCCATAGAAACATCCTAGAGGTCCTGGTCTTCTTCAAAGACCAATTTTAGTTCCCTAAGAGGAGGTCTCAAAGAGGCGCTTCAAAGAAGAGGTAATGTCTGTTACCGATTCTTTCAACTTTAATTCTTCTTCCACTTATTCTTCTTTAGTTGTTTCATTATGAAGTAATAAAATAAGTATCACTAATATACTTATATGTTATTATAAGTATGAAACAATCCTATTTCACCATCTATCCATCCTACGGAAAACGACATCACCGCGCGTGCGTACGTACGGAATACCGTCTCCACGCCGTGGTGTAATCTGTTTTTCCAACACCACCTTACTTGGATGGGTATAATGGTGTAAAGAATAACTATACATAGTTATTATAACATCATACTTATTCTGATATATTTTATCATCCTTTCCAATTCAATTGAATAATTATGGGAACGATATCATCGCTCGTGCGTACGTACGGACTACCATCTCCACGACGTGATGAGATTCATTCTCAATGATTAACCATTCATGAATGATTATAAAGTATATATAATAAGTGATCATGAAATATATGACATAATGATATGGTATTTATGTATATATATATATATATATATGTATTTCATCCAATTAATTCCATTCAATTCAATAAGGAAACGAAAACAGTGTTCATGCGTACGTACGGCCTACCGTCTCCATGAACGGTGTATTTCATTCCATTTATCGATATATCATATATATATGTATATGATGAATATATATAAATCATGTATTACATTATAGAATTAATTAAATCAGGTTATAAGTAATAATATCAAGAACAAAAAGTCCAAACATGTACGATAAATAAAACGATTTTACCCAAAACGCTACTTTAACATGGAACTTACAAAAGAACAGGTAATATAAAGTCAGAAGTGAACCATATATGATATCATAACAATGAATTTGATTCTGTAATAAGTAAATGACATTATTTAAATAATTATACAGGAGTTTCGGATACGTACGAAGCATATCGGACTTAAGGTAAGGGATAATTTTGAAAATCTTATTTTTATCTGAGATTGCTTATTCGTAAGTATTTACTGGGGTTATTTCTATCATCCATGTCCATGTTTTATAAAAGTATTTTCATGTATGTTTAAATTCCTTTTTACCCATTTTTTACTTTTACTACATGTTATGTAAGGAATCTTTCTTTTGTTTACGTTACGAGGTACTTTTTTGACTTTTCCAGCCAAAGTATGAGAAAAATGTTTTTTTTAACTTATACGGAATGAAAGGATTTTTACAGTTTTATAAAGACTTAGTTTCATGAAGCTTCCTCCAAAATATTTCATGATTATTTTCAAGAAATTCTACTTCTTTTAAAATTGCATGACGTTTTGTGAAAAGAAATTTATTTTGAAGAAGAAAGGATATTTTCCTCAAGAATTCATTTCAAATGTTTTATCAAAACCATTTTCCATTTAAGATGAAATTATTTCATATGTGTATGTTTCAAGTTTAATGTCTCTATGATTTACATGGTTTCACTTTTCTTATGATGAAATTTCCATTTGTTTTATATGGATTATGAGATTATGGTATGATGTTTATTAAACCCATTTTATTCTTTGGGTTATGGTGAATGTTTTAAGTTTATTTTGTGGCACAAGTAAGAATGATTTCATTATGAGATGGGTGGGACCTATATATACCTCCAATGCATTGGGTAAAGATTTATATCTCATGAGATAGACATTACTAGAACGGTAAGTTAATCTAGTTCAGTGTTATAGGACTGAAACGAGGAGTGAACTCGATTCAGAAAGAGACTTTGTCAACTAAGATGGTCTTGGCAGCAATTTCTTGGCTACTATAGAAATCATAACATGTGCTGAATGGTTACCACAATTACATGTTTTATTCCCATTATATTTTATCATGGTTTATGTTCCATTATGATATATTCCTTATGTACTTCCATGATTTATGTCTTTGCTCAAGATTTTGATGTTTAAATTTCATGTTCAAGTTTTTGCTTCCAAATGTTTATGGATTGTTTTATGTTATCTATGTTTGCCCTTACTGAGCATTTGAGCTCACCATTTTTATGTTTTCTTTTCCCCAGGATATAAAAAAAGGTTTTAGGTAAGAAAAAAAAGGGGAAGATCTTTATGGTAGATTTTGAAGATCTTTCACCACGATTAGAAGATTACGTTCCAAGTTTCCAAAGACACTAAACTATTACAGTCCTTGTGTGTTTGTTTTTGTTATTTATTAAGTATTCCGCAAAAGTAATGTAATGTCTATGTACATAAAGCTTCGGGTATTTACATAGGCTAAGGACTACCATTTTATATTATGCATTCTTGGTTCCTATCATTGTACCCTGGACTATTGGAGGTGGTATTGGGGTTGTGATTTCTTAGCTTTCCACTGACTGGGTAGGCCCCAGTGGGTCAATTCATTACATGAGCAATGGATAAGTTCCATAGAGAAAACATTCCTTACTTTAGGAAGTAATGAATGGAATAATGTTGTCATAGAAGTTTATCATCTGTCAATAGATACAGATCAATGGTGGTGATTAATTCAAAACACTAAGGATGAATAATAAAAAAAATAAAACATGGAATAGAAGTATTTTAAGGTACTCTTCTTGGAAAAACATTATCCTTTCAATTGATGAGCAGATATGGAGAATAAATTCCTGATTCTAAGACAAAAGTAAGATAAAAATGTATCTAATTATGAATCCAACTTTACAAGTTTATAAAGGCATCCTACAGACTACATACATAATCCAAAGATTAATATTGATCATTTATGTGATGGATTAAATCCAATTCTTCAAAGGGAACTAGTCTCCCAAACTTTCTCATCATATGAAGACATAGTATCATGTGGTATAAATATAGAGAAATAATTATCCAAATATTATATATTTTAATGGAAGAAATAGAAGAATAGGATGTCATATCAAAATATGGATAAAGGAAAGAAGGGAAAAAAAGATTTTCCCCAATGTGATAATTGTTGAAAGAAACACATTGGTACTTGCTTGAAGGGAGTGGTTGTTTTCTACAAGTGTGGAGATGAAGGTAACTATGAACAATATTTCAAGGGTAAGAAATAATTTTATAATGTTAAATGATTAAAATGTAAAAATATGGATAACTATGTAAATTAATTACCCATGGGTCAAGGGAATCTACCTCATAAGAAACTAAGGGATTAATTTCAAGCTTATGCTATTACTACAGAAAAATTAGAATGATATAATGTGCTTGTGTTTGGAATCAATAATTATGTTATAGGATTATTATTATCAATTATATTTTGGTTATAAGAATTTTGAAATGTATAAGGATTTTACTTCAATACTTTTTCTTTAAGGATTTGAGAGCATATGATGCATAGTACCGATAACCAAGAAAAGTGATTCTATGGAAAGTTGGTCTTTTTTAAAAACATGTGATTTAGGGAATATAACCCTTAATATGTGTTCTATGTTGAGATACTAATGATAAATATATGTTTATGTGATAGTATTGTTAACTATGATATTAGTTAGTAATTTGATGGTTTATGTTATCTTTGTAAGATTTTACTACATGTTTGTATTTATGGAATATATTCAACAACCTGAGATTTTATTTTTGGAAGAATTCATGTTTTCATTAAGGTAATATGGTGATCAATATATTCACATATTTTGAATGTGACATTAAGATCCACTTTATATTGTTTGGGGAATATAATGTTTATATAGTGACCTTCCTTTAAAAATTTTGGACTTTGAATTTGGACAGACATATTTTGGGTGAGTCTTAATGTTAACTATATATGGAATGTATTAATTTGAAAATTGGGTGTTATTGGATAACTTGTGCTAAAAAAATTTCTTTTAAAATATCTATAGATAGTGGGAATGAATTTTCATTCTAATTATCTATTAAATGTGATTTAAGCATACAAAATCATTTTTGATATTCATTTATTAGAGTAATAAATGAAGTGGTAATTGATAAAAGAACAACAAAAGGATGAAATTGTGTCTATGAAATAGAAATATATCAAGTAATTATATTTTCATATGTTCTCTGTCTAGATAATAAATGATTTCCTCAACTCTAGGAAAAGGATATTAAAAAAAAGTTATCCTAATACCCTCATTTCTATTGAACTGATGGTCTTTTCAACCATCACATATTTATGGATTTTTTGTTATTAAATTTTCAAGATCATTAACTTTCTTGTGATCAATTATATTTACCACTCTCTATAATTATTTATTCTTATCTTTCACATCTATATCTTCACTTTCCACCAATTTTCTCCTATTTGGAAAACTAGTATATGTTATTCCAAATGACCGTCATACTTTGCTTCCTCTCTTATCAAAAGGAAGTTTTATTAGCCATTTTTATTATTTGGTGTTTTAAGAATGGTATTTTTAAATATCAAACCCTTGATAACTAGGATCAAGATTAAATTTCAAGGATGCAATTTATTTAACGGGGTAAAATATAACACCCTGATATTTTAAAAGAGGAACATCATGTTCAATACCATGTATGACACATAAAACCAAGATTAGAAGAGAATATAACACCCTATGACTTTATGATACATTTATTTTTAAATATATTCAATATATTCAATAGCTTTCAATAAATGCAACATCAGGTTTAAATGAAACATGATACTCTATTAAAATATTATTATTTAAACATGATCATTATAACCTAGCCATTAAGTTGGTGGGTATGAATAGTATTAAATAAATAATGAAAATCATATGGTTCATACATGTATAAAATAAATAAAATTTGTATATATATTGATTATAAAAAAAATAATAATCATTTGAAAGAAGAAGAAATGTTTTTTGAAAAACTATATTTTTCAAAAAGGTGGTTTAGTTGTGTTTTATGCACATAATTTAAAATTAATTTTTAAAAATTGTCATAAATTTATTTAAAAAAATAAACTACATTTTTTAAATCTATATTTCAAAATTATCTTTGGTTTAATTTTTAAATGTTTTATAAAATGATTAATTTCTGATAAATAGTGAAAAATACTAATTTTTTGTTGAAAAATCCTTTTTATTTAAAATATTTAAAAAAATAAATTATATTTTAAATTGGTTTTAAAAGTTAAATTAGTTAAATTATATTAAAATTTAACTAATTTTTTCCATTTTAATCAATTTCATTTTGAATTATAATATATAAACATTTTAATGTTTTGAAATTTTTTCTTCAGAAAAAACGTTTTTTTTACGCGCCTACGGGTTTAATTTAAAATTGAATTATACCACCTATATGAATTGAATTTGAAAAAATGGATTCCATATTTGGAATAAAAATAATTTATATTATCTAACAAGTTCAACTTAATTTTTTAACATAATGAAAAGTGAAAACAGTAAAAATTAATTACCGTAGTTAAGGTAAAAATGGGTTTACCAGGGGTTAAACTAAGAAGATAAGGGTTAAAAATGACATAAAATTTTAAAACACTCATTGGATTTAAATATTTAGACCTTATAACATATAAGGTTCAATAATGACTCATTTTTAATCTTTTTTCATGATAAAAAAATTTGTATCACTTTATCATTTCAAAAATTCCATGTGAATCATCTCCCCCACTTATAAAAGGCCACCCCCTCTCCTCCCCTCTTCACACTTCCAAAACCCTTTGGTTTAGAAAATACAAACTCAAATACATTAATTAATTCCCTCCCAAAATACTATAGTCCATATTTTTATTTTGGAATCCCTCTTATAAAGGTTTTATGTATAATCCTAAAGAGGATCTCTAAAGAATAGGTAAAATTCATAAAAGTTTGTATTGTTTAATTTCTTATTAAACCCCAATAAAAACTTATTAAACTATGATAATATAATAAAAAATATATCCTATATAATAATATGTTATTATGTTAATGTAATTACCCACATTAATATACACTTCCATAAAATTTGGTAACAAAATCGTTGATTGTGTGTACGGCAGACTACCGCCTTTCTAAACGATGTAATTTGTTTTCCATTTATGCACTTAAAGGATGGATATAATAATGCATTTGACATATTTATATTATATTTATGAAATCATTATACTTATATAATTATTATATCACATATACCTTCTTACTTTCCATTCTGTGGGTGATACGATAGCGTCGCTTGTGTGTACGGTAGACTACCGCATCACGAAATGATGTAATTCATTTTTCACTTATGCTTTAAATGAAAGGTAGTATGGTTAAAGTTAATTAATATATGTAATATTTATTATAAAAAAATAACTATATAAATATAATATCACATATGACTTATTACCTTCCAATCCATTGGAAAACGATAACGCTGCTCATGCGTATGTATAGACTACTACCTCCACATAGCGATGTGAAATGTTTTTCATTTTATTTTTACATGAATGTTAATAAGGATGTGTTTTATTAATACAAAATATATATATGAAATAATAATTATTCTATAAATTTTAATTAATATTTATTTTCTATTATTCAATTTTTTGATAAAAATAGAAACAACATTCATGTGTATGTATGACCTACCATCTCTATGAATGGTGTAATCCATTTTCTATCTTTAACTTTTATAAATTACTATAAATAAATATATAATGAAAATATATTATATTTATATCATTTTTAACATTATTGATATTGTTTTTCCATGATCAAATTAAAAGTACCAAAATTACTTAATTAAAACATACATGGAAAATGAAGTAATTATCACCCAAAATATTTATTTTAACAAAGAATTATTAATAAATGGGTGATAAAATACTATAATTAAATCATGTATAGTATGATATTTATGATTATGGTTCTATATTATATTTATAATAAACCTATATTTATTATACTATAGGTTCAGAAACATATAATGGAAGTCAAACATGTGATAAGGGTTTCTCATCTCAGTTTTACTTCCATGACACATGTGCCATATTCACCAATTATTCCTTTTAATGGTGTATATATTTCCCCATTTGATATTTTATGTAATGAATCTATTTATATTCATAGTATTTAAAGTTTTATTTGATTATTATTTATTTTATGGGGATTATGATTTAGTTGTTACCAAACTGGTAAGGGTTTATTTGACAATCTCATCATTATTTAGGATTGTTTATGTTCAAGTTTTCCTTGGGGTAATTATTTTATGTTTTTATATTAAACATATTATCTTATATATATTCATGAAAATTTTCAAATAATATTACCATTTTTCACTATTTGGTACTTAATATTATTGAGAAAATTTTTTTAAGAAAAGCCGACTTTATTTCTCTCTTCGATCGAAAATCATTTTTCATCAAAATCCATGTTTTCAAAAACAATGTTTTAAAAATTTGACAAATGATTTGTTAAATACATTTTTACGCATTATTACTTTATAAAAAATGTTTTGAAAGGAATATTCATGTCATTTTCAAAACAATTCCCATTTGGATTTTATTGAAAATGTGAAAGGAATCTTTGTTTTAACATGTATGAAATGGATAGAATTTTTGGCCATCATGTCCAATCAATGTTTTAAATATTATTTTAAAATTTTTTAATGGTTATTTTTAAAGAAAATTTTTTTAAAAACGTTTTATAAACTTTTTTTAAAAATATTTTCAAATTAAAAATGTTATTTTCTATAGAATTGTTTTTAATGATATTTTTATGGTATTTAATTCATTAATGACTTCAAACCTTTACTATACCTATGATCAAATAGGGATATATTGTGTTGATATTATCATTATTATTTATTTAGATGGTTTATGATCAGTTTGAATGAGGATGTACAATTTTATTACCATTGACCATATTACTCTGGATGGTTTATGAGTTTGTTTATTTGATTGGGGTAAGTATTAACATTTCGTATGTTATTTTTTCAATATAAATTTTTGTGTCAATTATGTTTCACCCATTTTATATGATAAATTCATTGAAATTGGTAAGTTATGGATGGTTCATAATTATATATATCCCCTAAATGCATCTATAGGTCTCATGATACATATCAGATATCCAAATTAGACGAGTTTCTACCCACATATTTAAACTATCTCGTGAAAGGTCTTAGTATTATGTTTCATATATCTGACATTAGGTATTCCCTCATTATGAGGTCAATTATTGATTTCCATGTGAATATTTGATTAGTAAAAATATCCATGTTTAAGTTTCAAGTTCATGTGATTATTTATATGGATTTATTTGATAGTCATTTATTTCTACCATATTATACTTAGTTTATTGATTAAATGGAATGTGTTTTAGTTATTTACCTTGCCATATTGATTATGATTATTTATTTATGATAAATTATGTTGTATTATTACCCTTACTGAGCATCTGATCTCACCTCTTTTTATGTTTTATTTTCCATAGCATACCAGGGAGTATTTTGTGATTGATGTATAGGGATATGCAAAGGGTAATAATAGTGTACTCAAAAAAAAACTTTGTGTATTTTATGTTTTAAATGTGATGTGAATTTAAACTATGTATCTAGTTTAGAAATTCTAATAAACTATTTGGTCCTTTAAGATATTATTCCTTGTATCTTATTCCAATTTAATAAAGTAAACACTGAATCTAGGCTACTACAGTCAAGGTATTTACGCCCACAACCAAATGCTTAACCCTGGCTCCCACCCCACCTTCTCTCGCACCTACACCTCTAGTGGATTCCACCCCATCAAACTCTAAATATAATTAAAGATATTAATCTGGATCCCACCACTCATATGGTATGGCTCCACCTGCCCATGTCCAAACCTACCTTTATTTTATTAATCATGGGCATCAGGTATGCTTGGCCCATTTATAGTCCAAGACGATGTGTATGAACATGAATTAGGATTTATTTTTTTCTACACCAAATACTCATAGATGAGGATGTATTTTCACTGCTTATATGGATGAACCTCTTTCAAATCATCTAGGTGAATGATGAGACATTTAGGGAGCTATTTCTGGAGTTCCTAATGAAATTCAAGTTGGATGTCATCCACGTTACATTCTGGTTAGGATTTTGATACTTTGAGCTGACCCCATGAGAGTTTAGAGTAGGATTGGGGGTTTATTCATCTGATTTTTCTACATATCCAATGTATGTTTCCCTCCATATTGATCCAAACAATACAAATACCCTATAGAGATAGTTGCAGATAGCACGTGACCCCCACAGCATTCATGATCTACTGACGGTGAAAAGCACCCAGATGAAGGGTGATACTCTTAGGAGTACTCACCATGCTTTAGCTTATGCCTGAATATAATGAAAAAACTCCCATGAATCCATAACTCAGAAAGAGGTGGATATCCTTTCTGCCACCATGGGATCTCATGTGCTCAACATGGCATTTCAGTTTTTTCTCTACTATGCGAGAAAGGTTAGGTGGTGATGCGGTACTTTGATAGGTGGATCCTTTATCACCCACTTAGCTAGAATTTCGGGGAGTTTTGACAACACCCCTCCACTCTCTTCCCTTGGACTAATGAAGTCCACAAACATTCCCATGCTCTACAAGATGGGTATAATTTGGAAAGTGAATTACCACTATGCTTGGGAACCTGAGTGCACCGAGTCTTCCGATGAGGCCCCTACTCCTAAGGTTTCTGCCACCCCTTTTTCTCATGCTGCATAACCCACTACTAATAGACCCAAAAACTCCATATATTTTTATCCTTACCCATCTCCTTACAATGTTTGGGAGATTATTAGTAGTAATTAGAAGTGTATTCTGGAGAACCAGTGGCAGATCTTCCTCCACTTCACCATTCCTTTTTCTGAACCTTCCTCTACTCCATCCATATCCACTCCCTCTATACACCCCCAAACTATAGTATCTACCCCAGCATTCACATCTATACCCACCCCCTCCACTATATAACCAACAACAACCACATTTGAGGTTCCTCCAAAGCTCACAAACCCTTCTGACCAATAGGAATTCCTATAGCTCACATGACAAGGTAAGGGCCCTGCTCCACCCTCTTCTTCAAAGGTTCCTTTAATTAATCCCACTACTAGACACTCATCACCCATTTAGATTGACACCTCACTAGCTCCTTCTCCACATGAACATGTTTCTAGAACCATTGTTATTGACCCTACCTCTATTATATCCATTGATATGGTAGATTAGATTTATACACCCAATATTTTAGAGGTTACCCCTAATACTGATAGCAAAGAGTATACCCACATTGTTTCGCCTTTTCTCTATATAACCCTTCCCTATTGTACTCTATTTTTGGGTGTATTTTACTCTATTTATTATATTCCTTGTCCCATGTTGTATCTTGTTTATCATCTAATGTAAGGGATGTGTTTTTGAATAGACATGTCCTTCTTACATTATCATTATTACTTGTTCATTAATTTAGATATGTCTCAGTCTACTATCTTAGCTATGATTATCGATGACTCTATTAGGATTATGTTTCTGATGCTTTCGTCGAGGTACGCAAATCCTGTTGGAACCATGGTCTTCTAAGCATGATTTGGCGTATGGTTTGTGTTTGTTGTCAATCCTAAGTGGAAGTTTAGAATGTGTACCAGCAAAGAGATCATACAGTTCAAGCAGACAACAGTATTGAAGGTGGCACTGTTTCCCAGTTTTTGCCAAAATTTTTGGCCTGAAAATCGACAAATAGAGAAAAGTGTTTTTGACAAAGAGACTTGTGCACCGTGTACTTGATGAAGAGGAAACTTGCGCGCCATATGTTTTTCAAGATCAGAACATGGGAAAATGGAAAAGGGATAAGGGTCGCACAAGTTTTGGGCTGGTCGCGCAAGTGACCTGCGCGCCGTGAAGAGACTTGCACGCTGATTCCTAGGAGGATTGGAAACTTGAGCGTCTATTGTTTTTCAAGATTATAACTTCAAAATATGGAAAATGAAATAAGGTCGCGCGCAAGTATTTTTGTGGTCGTGCAAGTGATTAGCGCGGCATAGGCTATGGAGGATGAGTTGCGTGCTGGAACCTACGCGCCGAGGGAAGACTTGTGCGCCACCGCGCAGGGGGGTCCAGTTTGCCTATAAATAGAGGACCCCCCCTCCTCATTTGTAATGGAGTCTAAGACTTAGAGATTTTTCGAGCTCTCTTCGCGCAATTAGTCGAGTCACACAAGTGGTTGTTGGGGCGCACAAGTAGAGGTTGCACGCTGATTGTTGGTTGCGCGACCAAGGCGGTTGGGGAGTTAAAGACACAACGTCGCGCAAGTTCGGAGTTGAAAGAGGCAGTGTCGCGCAAGTGGTTTGGTGTCACCTCTGCGCCAAATTTGTATCGTGCAAGTGACTTGCGCGCCGGGATTGAAACTTGCACACCAGGCTTGGAGAAGCGTTCCAGGGTTGTTAAAGTACATATGTCCTCTTGAAGCTGCACAAAAGCTGGAAGATCACACGGTACCCTTATCACAAAGTGAGATTCATCTTCTCGTGAGAACTGGACTTCAATAGAACATCTACATACAACAGAGGATGCATTCTTATGCAATGATGAAGAGACCTTCACGTCTATAAACTGAGTGGGACTTCACCAACAGCAGTGAGCCAGGGGGAGTCAACAGGAGTGACCCGAGGGACGTAGTGAGCTATCCCTGAACATTTGTAAAGGCAGTGAGCCTGGGATAGAGTGATTGTTCCCGAACCATTGTAATCCACAAATAGTGAAGATTAGTGGAATTTTGTACGATCGAAAACTTGTCGGTGTATGCTCCTTGGACGTAGCCCTTAGTGGTGAACCAAGTAAAAAGTGTTGTGTCTTCTCTGTGCATGTGAATGTTTACTTTCTGATCATATTCATCATACAGGTTCAACTAGTTCCTACCAATGTGGGAACAAGATCCATCACATTAAAAGAGAAAGTTGTCACCCTGATTCACCCCTCCCCTCTCAGGGTGTCCCGGGGTCCTTCAAATTCGTCTGTGGAGGATATGTAGTTGTTGCCCCGCATTTCCACTTTCCAAAGGTGGGTGGAATATGTCGCTTATTCAAGGAAGTTTTCTCCTAGATCAAAATGGGATGATGGGATGTTGGTTCATCCTTCTGTAGATTCCACCTTAGAACTCTTCACCTAGTCCGGGTCTCCCTTATAGACTAAGAAGTTGTTCGTGAAACTCTTCCCAGTGTCATTTCTTCATGGATGTCTGTTAATTACACTGCTTCTTTCGGTACATTCCAAGGAGTCTGGTCAGGGAAGAAACCTTCGATCGGGGGAGTAGTCATGTTGGATATCACTAGCGTGTCTGGATGCTAGAACACTAGCACATCTGGGTTTCTTCCCCTTATTATAGGGCTTCTCTAGGGCATGGAAGCCCGAGGAATCCCACGCCGAATGCGTGGAATTATATTCCATAGGCATGTATCTGAGGTTTTCCTAAGATTCCCATGTTTAACACAGGGCATGCCGTGAGTTTAATGTCTAGTGGAGAAGGATTGGACTGATCAGAACACTGACTAGAGTGGATCAGATGGGTGAAACCCCTAGAGGGAACACTGATGTTGGGGATAACACGTGGTTAGTTACCCGATTACTACTAGGAGTAGTGAAGAGATGAATTGGAATGATCTCATCGGGATGTGGCAGCCTGGGTAAGAATCAAGAAGGATAATGGATGGTTAAGTGAAGTGGATGGAGAATGGGATGGACTTGACTCGAGAGCAATGGTGATGTTGGGTTTGAGACTCAAAGATACCTCCTATGTATCCCCATGGTAGGGAATCAAAGTCCACATTGTTCAGGATGGGGGGTATAGAATCGGGGTGTGCACAGAGGACAGTGACCTGATGATATACTGGGGCTTACGCGTGGTTAGCATCCCAAGGTTGGCCTTATGCTATTGGGACGAACCATCAATATGGGTCCCAATAGAAGGGAAAACAGTGGATTACCGCTGGTTTTGGGTTGACAACGGCTTACCACTGACATGGAATCGCAATGGCTTACCGCTACGTGAGGTCCGCAATGGCTTATCATTGGGTGGGGTCACAATGGCTTACCAGTGGATGGGGTCACAATGGCTTACCATTGGATGGGGTTACAATGGATTATTGCTGGATGGGATTGAACCTCAGGGAGGCTTCCTACATACCTTGTTTATGAGACAAGTATCAAACCCCATGTTGTTTGGGATAGTGGATGCAGTTTAATGCCATGTAGGATGAAAATGGGGCATGCATTTTAACGTCATGTGAGATGAAGGTGGTCTAACGTGAAGGGGTTAGAAACCAATGGTTGTTGGGATTGAACCTCAAGGAGTCTTCCTATGTACCTTGCCTTAGTGAGGATCAAAGACCACATAGTTCATAAGGAATGGGAACCGATGTAAAGGGGGTCAGAACCAATGGACGGTGGGATTGAACCTCAGGGAGGCTTCCAATGTACATTGCCTTAGCAAGGATCAAAGACCACATAGTTCAGAAGGAGTGGGAACCAACATGAAGGGGGTCCGAACTAATGGATGGTGGACTTGAACCTCAGGGAAGCTTCCTACCTACCTTTCCATAGAAAGGATCAAAGACCACGTAGTTCAAAAGGAGTGGGTGTTTGGGGATTATACTCTAGGCTGCCCAGAGAGGATTTCATGGTCGATGCTTACTCTAAGCCCATGTGAGTCATGCTAGGTGTGAGAAATAAGAGGCAGAAAAGGCCTAACAATCATGTCATGGAAGGTGAATTCGTAGGAAGTGGAATGGGGGCTTACGCGCAGTTAGTGGCCCAAAGAGGAAATAGGGGCTTACGTGTGGTTAGCAGCCTAGGGAGATGAAGATTGGGACTTACTCTAGGGTGGAGGCCCATTGAAGACAAAGCCCAACAGGATAGGTATTTGGCACCGAATAAAGGAGATATTCATCACTCATCCCACCCCCTAGTCCTTGGCACCGAGTAAGAGAGGAGGAGCAAGGATTCTACCTCCTGTAGGAAAAGCTAGGGTCTTAGACCAAGGTGGTTGCCCTTTCCCTGCGGACAGACGCTGCTCCAATAAAGAGGATATCATTCCATGTGAGGAATGATTTCACTCCCATAGAGACCAATGGGCATGTAGAATGTCCAAGGTGGGGAAACCCACATATGGTGCATGGGGAGAGGTAACAGTTTAATGTCATGTGCTGAGGACGATAGTGCTTGGCAGTTTAACATCCTGCCAATCGGATGAGGTGGGTTCACTCCGCACCCCTTAGGACTTACATAACTGATACCTTTTGCCCCTTGGGGAAGGGAATGCATCAGTAATGCTATGGTGAAGGGGTGTTATGGAATGATCTATTGAGGGGTCCACATTAGCATGGCTATGAAAAGAAGAAATAGTTTTTAGTGTGCCTATATGAAGAAGTGTGAGGTGAAGCAACACAACGGGAAGTATCGCCCAAGGAACTTTGAAATCACTTCGTGCAAACCTAGAGGGTCACACGGGAAAAGGAGTTTTAGAGTAATGGGGTTCATAGGTATAAGCCTTGTGAAACTCTAGTACTCCACAAAGTGAAGGGGCTTCGTGAAGGGGTTTGCTTCACGAAGTGAAGTGGCCTAGCCTAGGAATAGGGCATAGGTGAATATGGAAGGTGCTTCGCAAAGTGGAAAGGCATTCGTGGAGTAGTGCTTCATGAAACAATGGTGCCTTGCGAAGTGTAGCATTGTGATGCAATGTGCTTCATGAAGCACAGTGACCCTACCTTAGCATGTGGGTCACATGTTCATAGAGGGTACTTCATGAAGCATAAGTGCTCTGTGAAGACACGAGTCCCCTTGGGGATCCCCTTCCTTCACGGAGGCCCCTAGGCTCTGTGAAGGGCATTCCTCTTTTAAGAGGGGATGAATTCATGCAAAGGGGGAGGCACTTCATGATGAAAAATTACCTTGAAAATCTCATGGTTTACAGAGTAGAAATTGATTCCTGATGTGGGATCTAAGAAGGAGAAAGTTAGGAAGATCCATCCTTTGGACTCGAGGGGAGCCTGGTATTTATAAGCAAGAGGCACCACGAAGCAGAGCCCGCTCAGTGCAAATATAGAGATTGCTCTGCGGTGGGTTCTAGAATTTCAAATGGGTTCACGGAGCATCCCACCTTGTTGCTCTGTGGAAGGGTTAGAAAATGTCAAATGGGTTTGCATAGCATCCTGCCTCATTGCTGTGCGGCGGGTTCGCGAACATCAAAGGGGTATGTGGAGCATCATGCCTCATTGATTCATGGAGGGTTCACGAACATCAAAGGGGTTCATGGAGCATCATTCCTCATTGCTCCATGACGGCATTGTGAAGGATGAGATTTGTGTTGGCCACGAGGCCATGGGGGATTTGCGAACAGGCATCACGAGGTAGCTTCTAATGCTTTCTATTTGATCTTGTTCTTCCCAAATTTTGGTTCCAAAAAATTCCCCCCTCAGACTGGGAGCTAAGGAGAAAGTTAGGGTCAAATTATGAGGTTCAATTTCCAAAATCCATTAGTCAATCACAAAGCAGACTCATGAAGGAGGTTCGAGAAGCGGAGCGGTGACATTTGGGTGGAGCGCACCATAAAGATCACCGTGGTTGGACGCGCCGCAAAGCACTAGGGGTACTCACCTATAAATAGGGGAGATAACCTCTCTTTTTTCCTTTATCTTATCCACATTTTTTTCCTTTAGCACTCTCGATTTGAGATGCTTCGCGTACTCTATTATTGCTCTCTACGAATCAGGCCTTCTGCTTCACAGAACACGGCGAGTCTTTGACTTCACATCGGTGTGCTCTATGACTCGTGTCTGAAGGTCATGGTAGGGCTCTATGAACTACCTTCATGAATGAGATCAGTGAACGGGCTCCACGAAAGAGCTT
Organism: Viscum album; assembly: GCA_963277665.1. NCBI lineage: Eukaryota > Viridiplantae > Streptophyta > Magnoliopsida > Santalales > Viscaceae > Viscum > Viscum album. Next base: position 1,210,388,003 of record OY728131.1, on the reverse strand, counting down.
CATGATCCAGAACAAAAAATTTCCAAATCCAGAAAACTAAATGGCTCACCAAGAGGTTGTTAGGGGGTCTTTGTGGATGTTTCCTGAAGGGAGAATATGGTGAATAGCTTAGGTCTAAGGGAGTCCATTCGAAGTCATTCTGACCACAATTTGTTGGTGGTGCTACTGTCGGAAATCCAAAAGAACTATATATTGTGCAAGAGGCTACCTATATATGGATTTCGACTAAGAGGTGATGTCTTCATCCCTGAAGTGATCAGGGATGAAACAGCTTACTAGTTCAGGAGCATGTCGTGTCAGTGCCAGTGGTTCAGGACGGCTAACGGTCATGCTTGGGAGGACTTCACACCCATCAACACAGATTGTTTGGACAACCATTTAAAAGACATTGATGGGAAGAAACTGTATCCAATGAAATATCCCCCGCTATACCAGACTATCATGAAGGTAGCCCTAAGGAACTCGGGGAAGGGGTGGTTTGATGAGTGGGATCTGTGCGAGGGTGGAAAATTCACAGATAACTGGGCTTGGGCCTACTAGGTAGGTGCTTCATGTGAAGAATTTGGGGTAGGTATTAGGAGAGTGGGCCTATATGAGGCGTCTTGGGCCTCCCAATTCCATATTTATTATTCGAATTAGGTGATGATGGAGTTGTTGAGCAGATGGTTGTCAAGGACCAATACCTTCCATTTTCACCATGGAGTGGTCAGCATCAGTCTATAGGATCTGCATCAGATCTCAGGGGTCCCAATATTGGGGTCAATGTATGATGAGTTCCTCCCCGTTATGAGTGTGTGGGAAGACCCAGAGTAGATGCCACCACTAGCGATGGAATTAATGAACCTGGTGTCGGGAGAAGACAAGGAAGTAGTGAGGGAAATCCATTTCATATGATGGTTCAAGCAGTTCTTGAACTTCCCGGAAGATAAGCAGTTTTCATTGAGGCCTCAAACTTTCCCGAAGGGGGCTCAATGAGGCAAGGAGCACTCATACTGGTGGCTTATAGAGGATAGCCAATAGAAGACAAGGGGATTCAGCATCAGTAGAAAGTAGCAACCGGTAGTCAGGTTGGCTTCCTTTATTGTGGCACTCATCTGTGGTTGGATCCTGCTAGTGAGGGACACAAACATGGGTTTAAAACTGATCATGTTTATCATGGATTCCTTACTGGCGATAGGAGGGAGATTCAACGTCGGAATCCCGATGCTCACCAAGTTGTACAAGATGTTGTGGCATATCAGTGAGGGGAAGAAGCCATAGAGAATATGTGGGCCATTCCACCTCTTGTATGGGTGGATAGTGGCACTTTTCAAGGGGTCTATGAATATCCAAACCCCATATCTCCTAGAGGATCGAACTTCCGTCTATCCATTCTGAATGTTGTAGGGAGCTTTCCGGCCAATTTGACTATGCAGTCGGTACTGAACCGGGTCTGGAAGGTAGAGGAGTTCAACTTTCACCTGTTCCCATTGCCAACGGGTGTATCAACTAATGATGTCCAGGGGATGGAATAGCATTGGTCCTACCTCTGATACTTTTGAGGCAGAGTCCTGGTGGAACGGGTGGACCGTGATCCCCTCTGTGAGTCGTACACCCCGCATCGATTTGCAAGGCAATTTCAGTGCATGCAGCGACTGACCCCTCAGGTCTATTTGGGGGTGTGCCATGAGAAACACCCATGTGTGATGAGAAAAATGTGTCTCATGTTAACATTAGAATATGGGAAGATGCAGAACAATTTTCCTATGCCCACAGTCGTCTTCAGGATGGTGAAGGAGTACGCCAAAAGCTGGGAGGTGACCTACCCAGTAGAGATGCTTAAGCAGCCAACCGTTCGGGCTGGTGATGGTGTGCCTCCCCAACCTCGAGGCCGGGGTCATAAGGGGGTAAGAAAATTCCACGGTGGTGGGGATACCGTGGCAGCGAGGCTTGTACTGGTTGAGGGGGAGGAAAAGGTAGTAGATCCAGTACTGGAAGTAGACTCGGCGGTCCTAGAAGAGTAGAGTTATTTAGAGGGGAGGCCACCAAGGGGATTCTTCAAGATATCCACTCAGGCTTTGTGGAGGCGGTTGCGCCATATAGACATGCCAAAGAATGATGTCTTTTCAGAGGCATGGGACATCTAAGATGTCAACAAGAAATTCCTTGGCCCGTCCGAGATGTGGCAACACTTGAACCGCCTCATGATGGATTTTCCATAGATCGGCCCCGTTAGGTCCGGCTTTATAGTATCCCAGGTGGAGGCGGGGTAATACCTAGCTGAGTTAGAGGACTTTGTACACTCACGGGGTGTCCCGCATCTAATGACAGACTGGGTGAAGGTTTTGTTGGATCGAATGTCCCCTCTATAGTTGACGGTTTTTTAATTGAGGGAGTGTTTCCCTTTGTTGGTAGAATCGGATGAGCCCTTCTAGGGGGAGGAGGCCAGTAGAGGGAGCCCTCTGGAGGAGGGTGAAGTTGGTGACCAAGGCTCAAATCTTGAAGAATTTGTAGAGGCCCTTGAGTTAACATCCCAATCCCCTTCCTCAGGGTCTGCATCGAGGTCATTTTGAACTCCTTACGAATATTTGAACTATGCAGGAGGACCTCATACACAGAACTCGTTCCCACCCTAAAACAGACGTAGATGCAGGGCCTTCAGGATCTACTCCTACTACTATAGTGATTAGTGCGTCCAGCGGGGCCAGGATACCGAAGGTGGCTCCTCTGAAGTTTTCAGACCTTCCGATGATATACGAAGGGGAACACCTTAAGGTCCTAATGGAAACAACCCAGGAAAGAGACCAAGTGTTCAGTATCTGTAAGTCTCCTCTAGAAAATTCATGACAGCCACCCATTGATCAGGTTAACTAACATTCATGAACTTCTTGATATGCATAGTTCTTCAAATGGCATGGGTTTCCTTGGTGAGGTTGGTTGGTACCTATGGTGGATCTTTTCCCAGGGGAATGTTGTTGGTCGTGGAGGTAGATATCCAGACTGATCAAGTGGCGGTGCTCCCGATCACTGGTGGGACTGTTAGCAGGGTTGGGCCTGAAATTATTGAAGTGGGACCCAACAATGAAGATCGATCGGACAACACGAGTCCTGTCATACCTGATCAGACACTAGATGTAGACCCTTCTGATGAGTTCTTGGGATCATTCCCTGCATATGAGCTTTCCAACCCCATGGACTGGGATGAAATAGACTCTGATGAAGAGGATAGAAAGATAGTCTATCACCGGTCATGGAAGCTAATCAAGTGATTCATTGATGACACTCCTCAGGCATAGTGGATATACCAGATGGAGAGACTTATTTCATGACTGTGTGAACTGTGTGTTGGGGGATTGAATGCCCAATATCCCCACATGCTCATCCGAGATCTCATGGTGGAGAAGATTCAGGAGTATGACCGTGGTCTTGGTGTGGGTTAGCAGCGGAGAAAATTGGTGAACATCAAGAGGCTCTAAGAGGATGAAAATGACATTCAACGACTGCACATCCAGGAATATGAACATTATGCTTCCCTCAATGCACAGTCGGAGATTATATCATGGCTGAATGCCTAACTAGTGGAGGCTGAAGAGCGCATGAGGCAAGCCTCCAAGGAGATGACCGTTATCCAAACCAACGAGGAGTAGGCCCAGATTGCAGTTGATGAACTACGCCCCCTTGCTGCTGAAGAGGATCTGGAACTGAATAGGAAACAACAAGTCCTAGACGCCACAATCCAGAGGGTGGCGAAGCTACAATGTTCTTTCGATGGGGTCAACCCGTCAATGGGAGGGATCGATCCTCTGGTACTGTGATGTATGTAACTTTTGAACACACTTTCATGCTTTGACTATGTATGCTAGATGCATGCATGAGTTCTGTTACTCATTTTTGGTCTATTTCATTTTCATTATATTCATGGAATATACAGCGATCATTCCCTAAGCTCACGTGGTTCGAGCCTAATCTGAGAAACAAGGTATGAACACCTTATCATTCTACCCAAATATAAGAGTGCAAACCAAGATCCGGGCATCTGGGGTTTGAAAAACCAATATAGATTTTTGAGAAGAAAGGGAGAGGCCTAACTAGAGGATAAAGCTCTCAGAATAGTCGAATCATCGCTTTCCCAGTGTGCTATAGTGCATGAGCAGTGGAACGCCAGGGGCATTGGAATTAATATGAACATAGGGGAGTGGAAAGTGTGAATCACGATACCCAAAATTCATAAAAACATAGGGATGGCATGAAAATGAAGAATAACTATTGACCGTGTTTGAAACACAGTATCCTTATTGCGTTAGCCTGAAATGGGGATAACAAATGAGGGTCGACCACTGACCATGTTTGAAACACAGGACCTGACTTGAAATTTCATCCATTAGTCCTCCAGAACGTTGGCCCAGGACAGTAGGCAATCCATAGGCTGAGCATCCATACTATTAGTGGGTTATTTTAGACGTAAAAGAGGATGAGGGTTTGAATAAAGGGAATAAAAAGCATGGAGTGTGGAGTGATGGGTTATTCGAATGGAGTCCAACACTCTTGAAATTACACCACTGTGGTGAAGACACATTAGGTGGGTGCATCGGTCTGATCAGGGATCATACCTACTTCTAAATAGGACCTCTTTGGTAAGGACCTGGAATGACATGTAGTTTTATGTCATACTAATGAGGATGATAGACACATAATTTAACATCGTACGGTGAGGATGGTGCACATATTTTTAAGGTTATACTGGATGTATCAAGGTTAAGAGTTTAAAGTCATGGTACATGGACTGTAGGCTCCTAGTTTAAGGTCATGGAGACTGAACCATGATGGGGGACATGAGGGTTAATGACCTCGGGGCTGGTCTTGAGGATGAATTCTTGGGCGTCACTACATATCCCATAAGGATGAGAATCAATCCAAATTTAGTTCTTGAAGCACGACATGGTCAAATACCGACACTGATAGGGGAAATCCTCTCTGAAAAGGGGTCTGGTATATCCCATGACTAACATTGGGCATCCTAAACTTGTTCAAGGTAGAACTGTAGTTTAGTGTCATGTGTCAAGGACTTGTGGGCTCATGCAGTTTAACATCATACAATAGGATGAAGAGTGAGAGGGAAGATACCAATAAGGGAGTATGTGGTGTGATAGCTATAAACCCAACATGAATGAGGACATAAGGATTCTGCACCACACCACATATCCCTGGAGGAAGTTCTTTAGGTTAAGGGACCAAAAGTGAAAGTTAGGCTAGGCCTAAATCAAAGAAGTCGAGCATTCCTATGTATCCCATGAGGATGGAAATCAAGTCGCATGTAGTTCTAGAGAGTGCAGTTTAATGTCATACGGGATGATGAAAGGAATGTGTGGCATGTCTATGCCAGTACACATCCTACCAGAACTACTAATCCCATGTGAGTCGTGATCAATGTGGGAAATAAGGAGTAGTGATGGGACTTTCCTATCATAGGAAGGCACATGTTAGGGGTGATGGGACGATAGGTGAACGACATCCCAATAATGTCAACCTACCTACTAGACACACCTAGATGCACAAAGTGGTAAAGCCGAGTATGTTGGAATTCCACTTGGACATAAGTAAGCGGAAATGTGTGAATCATGATGCTCCAGATCTGTACTGCAATGATGGTGGTGTGATGATGGGGGATATCTGTTGACCATGTTCAAAACACAGAATCCATTTTACGTTAGCCTAGAATGGGGACAGACAAATGAGGGTCAACCGTTGACCATGTTTAAAACACGGGACATGTCGTAAATGTCGTCTGAGGTCCTCAGGGATGTTGGCCCAAGATGGTAGGTAAGCCAGTGTGGAATGAGACCATACCGTAAAGGGCGTCCCTTCAGACATGGAAGAGGATGAAGATCCAAATAACAGGCTCATGAAGCTTGTACGTAGAACAAGGGAATGTCCCTATGAAACTTCTATACTTCAGACACTAACACAATGCATCTGAGTACGAAAATAAGACTTATCAAATAGAGGGAGTCGAGTCCCCCTCCAAGGAAAACGGTCCTGAGGTTGCACGCTTCTAACTTAATGGTCATAGGATGGGTTATTAAGGGTGGATTGATTCAATAGATTGTGCACAGGGCAGTGATGTAGCCAAACGTGACACACAATTACCATATAGAGATCTTAGTTTAGGGTCATAAAACTCAGACCAGGTTGGGAAAAGACATGGGAGGCACACGGTACGGCTATTGCAAAACCTGATGTGAATGATGAAAAAATCCCATAAGGTACTCGCCACACTACATGTTCCCAAAAGGGTCCAGGCCTAGGGACTGAAAGAGAGGGGATAAGATTTTAGATTCTTGGGGATGGACTCAGAGACAATATGTTTGGGAATTCCTACATATCCCATGAGGAATGGAATCAAGCTGTATGTTGTTCTGGAAAGGTGTCGTGCAGTTTAACATCTTGCAGTAAGGATGCAGAGTGGTATTAGTTTATAGTCATAGAGCTCAAACCATAGATGGAATTGAAGTAGGGGGACACGCAGTGAAGAAGTTACTAAACCCGATATGAATGAGGACCTAGAGTCCAGATCACCATGTGTTCCTTGGGGAGGTTTTAGGTCAAGGGACCGAAAACAAAAGTTAGGATGGGCCCAAGGAAAAGTTCATGGGCGTTCCTACGTACCCCATAAGGATGGGAATCAATACAAACGTAGTTCTAAAGGTGTAATGGTAAGGCACCAGTGCCAAAGATAATAAGGTCATTTGGGTCTGGCCCTCGCACCAAAAGAAGCGGCATTTGATAGATCTTGTTTTTCCTTTTAGGATGAATGTCTATTTTTTTGTGAAGCGACGGACCTAGGATAGAAAGTCCATGCATCTCCATAAGAATCAAGTTGTATGCAGGCATTGAAAAATGGTATGGTGTGTGACTGATACCAAACATGATGTCCCCTCGAGTGAGGACACCACGATGCAGTTCTGTTTTTCATCGTGCGGCCAAGATGATAATGTCACGGTTTAGGGTCATGTGATGGGACCAACCATGCACTCCAACCTCAGGCAATATAGACGTAGAATTTTAAATTCATGAGGGACTAGGCAGCATAGTTTAGAGTCATATAGCTCAGACATGTACTGAAGAGGTAAGTTTCAAGAGGGAATGTGAATGGAATGATAAATCATACCCGACATGTATGAGGATGAGGCCCACATCACACCACACATGATTCCAAGAAAGAAACCTTGGGCCGAGGGGCCAGAGAAGGTTAGGGAATATGGGGCAAGAGAGACTAGCTCTCAATTGAGTTGGACCCTAATATGAGATGTCCAAGCATTCCTATGTATCCCATGAATATGGGAATCAATCCACCCATAGTTTTAGAGAGTGCAGTTTAATGTCATGCAGGACAACATGTAGTTTAATGTCTATGGGATAAGAGGTAGGAGGGACTAGCACCTTGAAGGGGAGTCCGTGATTCGGAAATTGTAAACCCAATGTGAAGAAAGGCATAAGCCCACACATGCCACATCACATGGTCCTATAAAATCTGGGGCCTAAAAGGAAGAACATAATAGTTAAATTAGTGGAGCTCAAAATGGACCCAAAGATGAGATGTATGGGTGTTCTTATGTATCTCATGAGAATGGTAATCAAGCTAGACGTAGTTCTCAAGAGGGTGACATATAAAGAGATCGTAGTTTAAGGTATTATAGTGCGGGCCATGGAGAAGTGGAACTCTTTCAAGTAGGCGCAGACCTCAATCCAATTCTTAAGCCCACGTGAGTCAAACTCGGTGTGGGAAACAAGGGTGTAAGAGGTCCTTGCAACGCATGGGGTACACGTAAAAGGGTAAGTTGGTGTGGATCCCCGAATGACACCTTATCACGGCTTTGTCCTCCTAACATGAAAATGTTCACTGAGGGATAGTACCGAGAGTGTTGAAATTCCACTTGGACATGATGGAGTGGAAAATGATGTGAATCATGTAACTGACAGTTAAGGCTTGATGGGGTTGGCGTGACAATGGAGGATAGCTATTGACCGTGTTCAAAACACAACATCCATATCATGTGACCTGAAATGGGAACAACAAATGAGTGTCAACTGCTAACCGTATTTTCAACATGGGACTTGTATCAATCGGTTGTTTGAAACCCTCAAGGACGTTGGCCCGTAATGGTAGGAGAGCCCTTGGGCCGAGTATCCATGCCATTTTGGGGTCCCTTAGGATGTGAAATATAATGGAATCCCAAATGAAGGGGGACACGAAGCCTGAAACATGGTTGAAAGCATGTCCAGGTAGAATTTGACACTCCAGGTTCTGATCTAGAGTACTCCTGGTCACATTGGTGAATCACCGAAGATGGTCGAGGGACCTAACTTAAGAGCATCCAACTCGAAGAGAAGAGTGTAGGTAAAGGGAGAGAGGGGAACTCTGGAGAGAGAGGTATGTGTCATGGTTGTTACAAACCCAACATGAATGGGAACATAATCCCATACCACACCATATACCCCTCTCCTGGAAGAAAGCAGGCCAAGGGGCCAAGATGATAGGGAGGTCTCTAAGAGATGGGGTTGGACCCAAAGACTAGATGTTCCAACGTTCCTACGTATCCCATAAGGATGGGAATCAAGCCATGCATAGTTCTGGTTAGGATGTTGTGCAGTTTATCATCATGCAGTAAGGACGCAAATAGTGGAAAGATATCCCAACAAGGGATGTGTATGGAACGGTGAGTAACCCAACATTAATGAGGAAATAATCTCGTACCACATCGTGCAATCCTATGTGAGAACTTGGGCCAGGGTTTCGAGAAGAACAAGAGACCTGAGGTTGGGCCACGGACAGAATGTCACAGCCATCTTTCAATTTAACGTCTTGTAGTGAGGACGATGGTGATCTTAGTTTAAGGTCATAGAGCTCAGACTTTGGATGCCTAGTTTAATGTCATACGCATGGGAAAAATGAGTGGAGAGTGCGAATCATCGTGCCTATGGAAGACCATTGAGAGAAAACGATGATAGAGGACAATTGTTGACTACGTTCGCAACATAATATTCGCCCTTGTGTGATCAGAGTTTGGGGGAAAGTAATTGAGTGTTGATCATTGACCGCATTCCCAACATGGGACTTATATCAATTTGTCTCTCACAATCCTCGAGGAAGTTATCCTATAATGGTAGGATAGCCCTTGGGCCGAGCATCCATCCATTCGGGGGTCCTTTTGGATACAGAAAATGATGGGGATCACGAAGCATGGCAGGGTTGGTGCTCGTGGGATGGATGATAAATTAAGGGAGGTATGTCTCAAGGGGATATGTGTTGCATGGAAAAATAGCATGTCGTGAATAAGGACGTGAGTCCATGCCACCTTGCATAATCCCAAATGAGAACTTGGGCCAGGGGGCGAAGGGGTCAAAGTACTTGATGCTGGGCATCCTGGATAATTGTAGCCATATGACCTCTCATGCGGGAATTACCTCACCATAAATCCTAATCCCACATGAGCAATGCTCAGTGTGGGAAACAATGAGTAGTACTAGGCTCTACCCATCACATAAGAGTCTGACAGCTGGAATTAGACTCCTGCTTGAGGAAGACCAAGGTTTGGAGATATGGAAGGATAGAATAAACCACTAAATTCCATGTTTGGGGCCTATGGGGGTGGTGACAATGACAAAGTATATTTTTTGACCAAGTTCAAAAAACAGCATCCACATCGTGTAACCGGAAATGGGAACACCAAATGAGCATCGACCGCTGACCATATTCACAACATGGGACTTGTATCAATTTTTTTTCAAAATCATCGAGGGCGTTGACCCTAAATTATAGAATATCCCTTAGGCTAGTTATCCTTATCATTCGGGGTCCCTTTCAAATGTAAAATATAATGGAAACTGAAATGATGGGGTGTGTGGAGCATAAATGTGCCCATGCAATTTCAAATAAACCTATATAGAAAAGGAGGTGGAGATTTTCAGGGGAGAGGGATACATGGTATGGTCATGATGAACTCAATGTGAATGAGGGAAAAATACTACACCACACCATGTGCTTCGACCCAATGGGAGGTCCCAAAGTTTGGGTATGGGCCTACGGATGAAATTTTTGGGCGGTCCTACAAATCCCATGAGGATGGGAATCAAGCCATACATAGTTCTGAAAGGGTCGTGTAGTTTAACTTCATGTGTTAAGTATGTGGGAGAATTATAAGAATGAGGAGGGTAACATGGCGTGGCCATCGTAATCTTGCCACAAGTGGGGCCAAATAAGCTTGGGCTGCATCACATGAGATCCTCCAAGTGAACTACACCCAGAAGGGGTAACCAAATGAGAAGAGTTCGGGGCTGGACTTAGGACAAGGAATCCAAGAATTCCTACATATCCCATGAGGATAGGAATAAATCCATATATAGTTCTTGAGATGAAGTTTAAGGTCTTATAGGACGACACACAGTTTAATGTCATGCGGGACATTTCATAGTTTAAGATCATGTAGGACTCTAATGCAGTTTAGGGTCGTATGGGACCATTACGCAGTTTGGGGTCAAAGGACCATATAGTTTAAGGTCGTGTAGGACCAGACAGTTTAAGGTCATGTAGGACCCTAACGCAGTTTAGGGTCGTGCGGGACCATTATGCAGTTTGGGGTCGTGCAGGACCGTACAGTTTAAGGTCATGCGGGACCATAATGCAGTTTAGGGTCGTGTGATACCATTACGCTATTTGGGGTCATAAAGGACCGTATAGTTTAAGGTCATGTAAGACCGTAATGCAGTTTAGGTTCATGCGGGACCATTACACAGTTTGGGGTCGTGCAAGACCATACAGTTTAAGGTCATGTAGGACCTAATGCAGTTTACGGTCGTGGGGGACCATTACGCAGTTTGGGGTCGTACAGGACCATACAGTTTAAGGTCATGTAGGACCATAATGTAGTTTAGGGTCGTGCGAGACCATTACATAGTTTGGGATCATGCAGGACTGTACAATTTAAGGTCATGTAGAACCATAATGCAGTTTAGGGTCATGCGGGACCATTACACAGTTTGGGGTCATGTAGGACCATACAGTTTAAGGTCATGAAGGACCATAATGCAGTTTAGGGTCATGTGGGACCATTATGTAGTTTGGGGTCATGCAGGACCATACAGTTTAAGGTCATATAGGATTGTAATGCATTTTAGTGTCGTTCGGGACCATTACGTAGTTTGGGGTCGTGCAGGACTGTACAGTTTAAGGTCATGTAGGACCGTAATGCAGTTTAGGGTCGTGCAGGACCATTACATAGTTTGGGGTCATGTAGGACCATACAGTTTAAGGTCATGTAGGACCGTAGGGGATCAAGAAAAGTATTTCTTGAGGAACTTGGCATTGGCTAGATGAGTTATACGCTCACCATCCAGGGTAACCAGTGAGTATGCGCCATTGGAGTAAACCTTGTGAATGATGTAAGGTACTTACCATTTGGGCTTTAACTTGGGTGGTTTCCTACCAGGTATCATTGGTTCCCTTAGGGCCAATACCAAGTTGCCTTGAAAGAAGGAGCAGAGGTGAACTTTATTGTTTAAAGATCAATCTATCTTGTTCAGATGCCTTTCCAAATTGTGTAGGGCATGAAGCCTGTTCTCGTCGAGCGCTTCCAACTCAGCCAGAAGGATTTCAGATACTTTATTTGGAGATTACTGGTCATAGATAGCTGTTCTTAATGAGGGAAATTGAATCTCAATGGTTAGAACGGCCTCTGTTCCATACACCAGGGAATATGGGGTCGCCTAAGTGGAATTACAAGTCATCATCCGATAAGCCCATAGGGCATTGGGGAGCTTGTCCGGCCAAATCTTCTTATTCTGACCAACCATTTTCTACAGAATGTTAGAGAGGGTTTTGTTGAACACCTTGATCTATCCATTTTATTGTGCATGATAGTGGGAGGTATGGTTAGAATGGATGTTGTACATAGTGTACAATTTCTTTAGCTCAGTTGCTCGGAAGTTTGTGCCATTATCGGTGAGAATGGCGTGAGGGACTCCAAATCGGTAGATGATGTTGGAGGTCACAAAGTCAATGATGGAATGATCCTTGACCTCTTTGATTGGAACTACCTCTGCCCACTTGGAGAACAAATCTATAGTAGTCAAGATGAATCTTCACTGGTGAACTGTCGCTGGTGGATTGGTCCTACAACATCGAGTCCCCATACCACAAATAGCCAAGAGTACTTGGTAGATTTGAGAGGCTTTGGAGGATAATGCATGAATTTGGCATGAATTTGGCATGAATGACACCTTTTGGTGAACTCGATGTAGTCATGGATCATCGAGGTCCAAAAGTACCTCAGTCTTTGAATCTGGTGAGATAGCTTCGGCCTAGTCTGATGAGCCCCACAAAAACTGGAATGAAATTCCTACATGACTTGGAAAATCTAGAATCCTTGAATACAATGGAGGATAACCCCATAAAACCCATGCTTGTAGAGTATCTTCTCACGACCAGGAATGTCCCGGAGGGTAAACTGTAATGCACGGCATCAGATTCACTCGTGGTCGGCCCGATCTTCCGGGATATTACCATTCTGGTGATACTCGACAAAGGAGGTTATCCAATTGGGAGTCACTTCAATCACTGCATATGGGGGGCCTGGGGGCCCTAACATGGAGGCGTCGGAAATAAGGTGGCTTACCTGTGGGCTGTCATCATCATCTGGAGTGATGGGAGCAATGAATATTTGGTGTTCCATGTGGATAATTATATCATCATGTTCGGGCTCTACAAGTGATGCATCTATGTTGTACAGAGCATCATCTCAACCGTTCTGAGATCGAGGTGCATGAGTAACTTCTGAACGAGATGGTAATTGGTCCATTAGTTGGAGAGTTCACTCCAAAAATGGCACGAGCTCTAGCTTTTTGATTACATAGTTACTGTTGATCTGCTTGATGACCAGTTCGGAGTCCGATTTCACATGAAAATGGGGAACTTCTATCTTGAGGGACAGCTCAAGGCTAGTAATGAGATCCTAATACTTTGCCTCATTTTTGGTGCATCCTTCTAACAACATGAATGAGTATGGTAGAACAGATTTTGTTGGGGTAATGAATATGATACCCAGGACCACTCTATTAAGCCTGGGGTCATTGAGCCTTCTGCCAGTGGGGCTCTGGGAAGCACCATCAAAGTTAATTTTCCAACATGGGATGGCTTAGTCTATAGAGAGGATTGCGACATCAGGAAAATCAAGGTCCAAGGACTGGTCCGTAGGATCTGGATGGGCAGCAAGGAATTCTGCCAACGCTTTCCCCTTAATATCATTCTAAGGTACAAACCTAATGTTAAAATGCTATATAATCACCACCCACTGAGCTAGACGGCCTGTCAACATGGGGAAATTCAAGATGTACTTTAGTGGATCTACTCGGAACACCAGTTGTACCTTGTGGTGTTATAAGTAATGTTGCAACTTATGTAATACAAATATGAGTGCAAGGAATCTCTTCTCAATAGGGTAGTATCTAGTCTCCGTATCGAGTAGCATGTAGATGAGGTAGTAGAGGATATTCTTAATTCCCTCATTGTTCTTATGGGTGATAAGGGCACTGAGAGATTGCTCCAAGGAGGTCACATAAAGGACCAGTATCTTTCCAGATATGGGTGGCATTAAGACCGGAGGATGGAGTAGATATTTCTTGATTTCTTCAAAATCAGTCTGACACTCTTCACCCCACTCATAGACGGTGCCTTTCTTCATGAGCCGAGAAAAGGCCTTACACTTGTAGGCCAAATTCGTGACAAATCGGAATATGTAGGCTAAGTGGCCTTGGAAGCCTCGAAGCTCCTGAATGTTGCTCGAAGGAGACATTTGGATAATGGCATTAATATTCTCTTGGTTGATCTCAATGCCCCTTTATCTGACAACGAAGTCGAGAAACTTTCCAGAGGTGACCCTGAAGGCACACTTCAATGGGTTCATCTTAAGGTGATGGGAACGGAGGAAGCTGAACACTTTCTCAAGGTCTTTGATATGGTCCTAAATCTGGTGATATTTGACCACCAGGTCATCTACATAATATTCCACTAACATTTTGAGGATTATCTTAAATATGTGATGCATAGCCCACTGATAGGTGGCACCCGCATTATTTAAACCGAAGGGCAAGACTTGGTAACATAAAGTACCTTGTGGTGACCTGAAGGTTGTAGACTCCTCATCCTCAGGGGCCATTCGTATCTGGTTATACCCAGATTACCCATCCATGAAGTAAAGGGCTTGGATATCAGTATTATCATCAATCAATAATTCCATCACAGTAAGGGGAAAATCATCCTTCAGACAGTGACGATTGAGATCCTAGAAGTTGATGCAAACTCTGATCTGTCTATTCTTATTTCTGACTAGTACAATGTTGTCTAGACATTTAGGGTATTGGACTTCCTTAAAAAAATTGGATCTGATGAGCTTATCAACTTCTTCCTCAACCATGGCACCATGAGAAAGGTGTATCTTTTTGGGAGGCTGCTTGAACCCGCGATGATTTTATGGAAGACTGAAGCAGTGGATGGCTACCATAGGATATAATCCTGGAATCTCATCATAACTCTAGGAGAATATATCATGGTGTTGTTTAATAAAGTCTATGTATTGTTGTTTCTCCTCGAGGGTCATGGCGGCACTGATCAATGTGGGTTTTAGGTCTGCCTCACTACCGAGGTTCACCTGTACCAAATCATCAACTGTGGCGGAGACACCCTATTCAAATATGGGAGGAGCATCCTCTAAATATTCTTCTTCACTTATGGAGGAGGGGATCCTCAGAGGGAGGAGTATCCTCTGAGTCGGAAGCTCCCGATTGGAGGTTGGAACCAGCCAGAGCGGCAGTGGACACTATATCGGGGAACTCCTGTGTTGCCGCAACCATAGTGATGAAGGATATTGATCCAATCCCATATGGTCTTCGACCCAAGGGGCCACGCTTGATGATATCAAAGCAATAGTGGTGCGTCATCTTGATCCAGTTAATTCTGGACCAGCAAAACAAGCCAGTATGATGTATTTTTTTGTCATGGGGTGGACATATTGATACCTTATGGGAGTAGGATGCTCTGGGATCACCTAATCCTGGTTTGTATAGGAGTATGAGGTGATCTTCTGGCATCACTTAGACCTGGGAATGTCCCCCCCCCCCTCATTCCAAAAATAATGAAGCATTATCCTATGTATGGAGTTGTAGCCTCCAATCGATGGACGAGAAAGACGTATGCATCATCCAAATCTGCCAACGGTCAGTCGTAGCCGTAGCATGCTTGACCTCGTTAGTCTAAATCTGCTTGTCCTTGCTCTTGTAGTAGTCAGAATCTAGATAGTGGGCTTCACAAGAGGAAAAGGGGGATGTGTCACCTTGAATCACACCAACTCAACCATTAATGGATTACTTAAGGCACTGGTGATATGATTAAAGAACCGTCACATGCAGGTGGAGCCACGGCCTACCCATCAACGCATTGTAGGTGGTGTTCTGGGAGACAAGAATAAACTTGGTGCTGGCAATTAGACCACTGAACTGGGTCTTCAAACTGATCTTATCGACTAGTGTCTAATCCATCCTGTCATAACCTTGGATTCTTAGGTCAGAGGTAATCAGATCATCCTTGGAAAATCCCAGTTTTCACAGTGTCTGAGTCAGGATTAGGTTGATTCCAGAGCCAATGTCAACAAGACAGCGATGAACCTCCATGCCATTGAATTGGCTGGTGATGTACAGTGGGCGAATGTTCCCCTTTATGGGAGAGACTTCATCTTATCCAAAGAATGAGATGATGGCCTGGAATTTAGAATTCTCCACTTCCTTAGCATGAAAGGCTTATACGGTTGTTACCTCCATCTCAAATTGGAGGGGGCTTCTTAAATCCTTTGTGAGGGCCTCGCTCATATTTGATAACAGTAAAAGGGCCTAAAGGATGGAGAGATTTGCTGGAATGCTGGAAATATGTTTGATAACATCATACTTTTGTGTTAGGAGTGAACTTCTGCTTATAGGAGGTCACTATGTAATATGAGGTATGGTGGGCCCTATCGACTGGGTCGGCGGCTGACTGGTGCTAGGAATATCCTACTGCTCACTAGTCGAATCATGTGAAGTGACTACTAGATGAGGTCCAGATGACTAAGACTGGCTTGTAGCAAAGTGTGGCTGGTCACGGTGTAGTTGAGGTGGCTCTGCCTGATCCAACAACATGAACAGCGGTGAAGGCGGATCTGATGTCACCAGATGAGAAGGCTACATATACTGAGCCCTACACTAGGCATGTTGCCTAGTTTTGGATGCGTTCACAGCTTGGCTGGAAATATTGACTGAGGCACTTCGACGGCCCATATTGTCGCGGCTCTGTCAATGCTGACGACGGCTGGGGATGTTAGGAGGATCCTCCTGGTGCTCCTCATCATCAGGAATTATGTAGGGATTTACCATCTCTATGGTATTAACTAAGGAGTACCCTTGACCATCACTCGAAGATTCGTCCACTACTATATGGATTATGGGAGGTATATCCATCTATGTTGGCATGAAGTCACCGAGAGTACGGGATGAAGATGGAATTGACAAGGGACTTTGCTTTCCCTTACACCACCGTTGTTTGCTCTTCTGATAAGGGGACTGCTGAGATGACGATGTATAAGTATTATTTGTGGTTTATGAAAGCTCTAGCCGATTCAGGAATACATGGATAAAACCATGGGAACAGGATATTGTTTTACGATCCATCCAGTCATCATACTTCTGGGAACCATGGCTAGAAACATGATGCCACTCGCCTTCATTGTCACTGCTATTGTATAGCCTCATGAAGACGCATTCCACCTATTCCAGAGCTGGGACTAACCAGACTATGTTGTTATCCACCTGGTCTTGAAGCCAGTATTTAAACACATATCACTATTTGAGGGTGTGCCCTGGGATCTAGAGGTAGGGGCAGTAATTAGGGAGATCAGTGATGTTTGCCTCTTCTGGACTCATGAACTCAGGGAAATGTACAATCCCCTACTCTAGGGAACTTTGGAAATAACCAGGGACTTATGCCTAATTGAACGAGTAGGTATGGTTCCTCCTATCTAGAAATGGGGGCCTCAAAGATTGACCCTGATGAGGGGTTGGAGGAGCCTGATGAGGAGGTGGAGCTTGGTTATCTCACCTAGGTGGTGGTGGAACATTGCATGGGGGCACCTTCCAATTCTAAGGTGGACCATGTTGGGCTCGAGGCTGTACCTGAGGTGGAGGGCCTCTTCGAGGCTGTGGAGGTGGCTCCACTAGTAACAACTCTAGTTTCCTAGGGGGGATCTATTTGAGCCACTTCGGTGGGCTCAGCCCTTGATGCCCTTCTCATGGGGATTGCAGGAGGCAATGGATGTGCCTACTTAGCCTTCTATAAGGCTTCCTCTAGGTGTTGGGCCTTATCAGAGAAGTCTCAAAATCCCCCAGGGTAGTTTTGGGTGATCATAGAGGGGACTAGTTCCATCTTGACATTCCCTATGCACATAGTTAGTAATTTCTTCTAAGTCAGCAGCATGACAAGAGAGTATGTGAGTCCTTTCCACTGGGTGAAAAAGTCGGCAACGCACTCATCAGGCCTCTGCTTGTACTTGAAGAGGTCTGTGATACTTGTCTTCTGAGTGTTGGAACTGAATTGGTAGAGGAATTTCTTATAGAGGTCCTCCCAGCCAGCTACTGATACGATGGGGAGCTGGTTGTACCAGATGAATGCCGACCCCTCAAATGTCTGTACGAAACACCGAAGTTTGGCAGCTTCCTACTGCATTGGAGTTCCAAACATGGGTCTGCACCTTGAGATAAAGTGGTCCAGGTGCTGTGGCGGGTCCCTTGTACCATTGAAGGGAGAAAAGGTAGGATTTATGAAACCCAGGGGTGTTGGAATATCATCAACCTAAGCTGGATAAGGATTGCCATCAGGTGGGATTATCACCTGCCGAGTCTCTAAATCTTCAATGCGGGTGATGAGTGCCACCATATGGGTGGGGATTTCTATCTTGATGGGGATCCCTGACCACCAGTGCGTTGAAAGGTTCTTCAACATGATAAACGGGCCTAGCGTCTCATGGAGCGGCTAGTGGAACAACCTATAGAGTAGCTGTGGGAATTCGAGCTGGGTCTTGAGGATTGTCACATCATTCAAGAGGGTTTGACAACACATATCACACCCTCTTTCCGTAAGTTCCAGCCTCAACCCTATCTGCATGGGCAGGATGGTCAGGGTCACCTGGGGGAAGTTTGCGAAGGGGATGTTGTGCCTGCCCCTACTACCCTGGCTGAGAATCATTGTAGTTTGGCCATTGCTCTGAAGTGCGTTCTTCAAGGAGTTTGTCAACCTCCTTCTTGTGTTTGGTGAGTTGCTAACACAGTGTGGCTTTTTCAAGGTTGTCTTCCACCTTCTGCACAGATTAATATGGTTCGGAGGTTTTGACGACTCCAAGGATTTCCTTTCCCTTGTTGGGATTTCAGTTGAGGACTAGTGCCTCGATGGGCACGGGAAGACCTGGTAGATTTTTCTGCTGGCAAGTGACCCTTCCCAATGGATCCAGTAGTTGCAGAACTACCTCAAGGGTTAATTCCTCATCAAGGATCTCCAACTAATTCTCTCCCTCTAATAGTTCAGCCATGTTAACCGCGACCCTTCCTAGAGGCATATCCTCTATGTCTCCTGGAAAATTTGGTTGGTGCTGGATTGAACTGAAATGGAGGGTTGCGTATTTCCCCCAACCACTAATTTGAACATGGGGAGAAGCCTCATTGATTATCCTATGGAGCACTTTAAAGCTCTGGACTCATCATTTTTGTAGGTTCTTATGGTGTCCTGGTGACTCAGGGCACTAGGCCATGAGGAGTGTGGCCAAATCGACCAAACGGCATTGTTGGCCGATATCTTCGATGTGTGTCTGACTCTTGGGGTAGGTCACTCATTGATGTAGAAGGTTGAAATGAGTTGACCATAGGGTTTGGAGAAAGCATCCAACATACTCCTGGGTGAGCGCTTCTGGTTCCCTAAAATTAGGCACTACAACTAGCCAGAACATCTCTGGAAAATGGTCAGCTCTGAGAATATCCCACAAGCTCCTTGGTCCAGATTCAGGGTCTCGACCTTCATTGCCCCACTCATCTACCAGAGGTGGCTGGGGAACCGGTAGTAATACTAATTCAGACCACTGAGATGGCAAGACAGCTGGTGGAGAATACGGTGAGCAAACTGACTAGCTTCCACATCATGGGATACCCTCTAAAAAGTTTAGTGACTTGGCCACCACATCGCGGTAAGACAGGATGACGACCGTAGTTTCCAGTGCAAGGACTACGGATTTTGGTGATGGTTTATGCTACTTCTCATCCACCATTGATCCCTATAATAGCTCTATGTGATCTCTAGTCAAGGTATAGAGTGCTTCTGGTGATTATTGTGGAAATTGCATGGTCGGAACCTATGGAGTTTCCGAATTTTTGTCCTCCTGGATATACCTGCAGAGGGAGGTGAGGATCCGATGGACCTCACATTCTGGAAGTATGAGGTTGATGCGCCTTTTTCCTATCTCGGCCCTTGACATGGAGGATCTATGAGAGGGTTCCATTGCTGAGTCATATTCCACCCCAGAATATGAGAAGCAAACTGGTTTGATCTCAGTCTGAATCTTCTCGGCATTCTTTTTATGGTGGAGACGACCCGCCCTCCTACCCCAGAATCGTTCTTCAGTATAGGGTAGATCTCTGGCATGAGGATTTCCTTCATCCATACTAGTTCTGGGGTGGGGTGGACTTCCTCTTGAGTGAGCTGGGGTGTGAGGAGCACCTGGAAAGATATCAAAGGGAACACAGGGAGGACCTCCGTGTCCACCAGCTGATGTATGGAGATGACCTCCACGGGAAATTCTGGAGCAGTTAGGACCTCCGCTGGAGCTGATAGAAGCATGGGTAGGACCTCTATGATTACCTCCCCTAGTAGTGTCAGTGTGAGGAGGGTCCTTGTACTGGTCAAGATAAACACGGGTAGGACCTCCGTGCTGGGTGCTGGTGAAGCGAAGCTGTCCTTCACTCCTTTGATTGATGATATGAGGAGGACCTTCACCAGCTACTGTAAGGACATGGGGAAGCCCCCCATACTGAATATTGACTGGATGCATAACATCTCCATATCAGTGGTCGTAGTGGGAGGAATGACCCCATACCCAATGTAATGAGCACGGGAGAGGCTTTCGTACTGAGTGTCACTGCCATGGGGAGGACCCTCATTTGGATTAAATGTAGCATAGGGAAGACCTCCATGAAGAGCTTGTAAGTGAGTAGGACCCACATTCTCTATGGTGACAGTACAGGGAGGACCTCCGTACTGGGTGTCACTACTGTGGGTCGGTCCGCGGCAGGTGCTCCCTACGTCGGTGGCCGAGAGAGTCGACCCAGCCTGCCTGCAGGGCAGTCGGGGCCTCAATCTAGGCTGGGTATATAAGTGACTTTGCTCGGTGAGAATAGGAGGTTGATAATACACATCGTCGGTGTACTAGGCCACAGTAGTTTCTAACGCCGATGCCCCATTGGCGGGCATCCTCCTCATCATGCGCCCGACATTGGTGGCAGGTCAGCTGGACCGAGGCTGGTGGTGCAGGTACATAGCTTACCTACTCTTCAGCCCGTGGTACTGGGTGGTGGTGCTGGCATGGCCTAGTGGGGGCCCTCCTTGGGGGCCCCTGGAATGGGATCCCGTTCGGGATGTCCCATACATCCCCTACCTCGTTGGTGTAGGGGAGGTAGTCGTTGAGGCGTTCCGAGGAGAGGCTCTTTAAACAATTGTATGTTGGGGTGGGGAGCAGTGGCTCCCTACGCGACCCTTGGGAGCGGCGGTGGCAATGAGGCGCAAATGCCTCTAAATCTATGTGGGCCATATCCCGAGTTGGGATAATCCCCTCCTCCTCGTATCGGCGTATGAACTCTCTTATCACCCTTCATTGTATGAATTCATAAGTGGATATGGGGCATGGGAACCCAGCAGCTGTGGGTGTGGAAGCTATCATAGAAGTGGTTGAGCCATGTGGGACTGTCGTGTTGGCATTGTCCCTACCCCTGCGTTGATGGGTAGGTGGCGATCGGGTTCCTGGTGCAACAGCTTGGTTCTTGGAAAGCAGAAATATTAATCCATTAGTGTTGAAACAAATAACTCGATGTCTAGTGCCCCAGTTCCATTCCATCTCCCATGGCTGGTAAGAAGGATCCACACTGACAATGTTTCAGACCAAGATGTCCAACATTTTGACTGCCCCAACTTTTGGTGAGTTTCACGTCAGGCCCGCTATTTTCTTAGAGGGACCTGGTGCCAGATAACTGGATCTGGTTACATGTTAATCCACTAATTTCTCGAACACTACTAATCTCTACATTGAGGATAATAACTTCACATTGGGTTCACCATTTTTGTTTCTGACACTTTCGTCGGGTCACGCGCATCCGTCTGTGGAGGACGCACAGCTGTTACTCTGCATACCTTCATTCCAAAGGCGGGAAACATCTGTCACTTAATCAGGGAGGTTTTCTCCTTGATCAAAATGGGATACAGGGATGTTTGTTATTTCTTCCGTGGATTCTTCCTCGGAACTCTTCACCTAGTCTGGGTCTCCTTTATAGACTAAGACGATGTTCATGAAACTCTTCCTCGTTCCATTTCTTCATGGACACCGGTTAATTATGTTGCTTCTGTTAGGACATTCCAAGGGGTCCAGTTAGGGAATCAACCTTCGGTCGGGAGAGTAGTCATGTTGGGCATCACTGGAATGTCTGGATACTGGAACACTAGTGCATCTGGGTTTCTTCTGCTTATTATAGGGCTTCTCGAGGGCATAGAAGCCTAAGGAATACCATGTAGAATGCGAGGAATTATATTCCATAGGCATATATCTAAGGTTTTCCTCAGCTTTCCATGTTTAACACAGGGTATTCCATGAGTTTAACATCTAGCGGAGACAGATTAGAACACTGACTAGAGTGGATCAGATGGGTGAAACCCCTGGAGGGAACACTGATGTCGGGGATAACACATGGTTAGTTACTCAGTTACTGCTAGGAGTAGTGAAGAGATGAATTGGCATGATATCACTGGGATGTGGCGGCCCGGGTAATAATCAAGATGGATAATGGATGATTAAGTGAAGTGGATGGAGAATGGAATGGATTCAACTCGAGGGTGATGGGGATGTTGGGATTGAGCCTCGAAGAGACCTCCTATGTATCCCTGTGGTTGGTAATCAAAGTCCACGTAGTTCAGGATGGGGGGTATAGAATCGGGGTTTTCATAGAGGATAGTGACCTGATGATATAATAGGGCTTATGCGTGGTTAGAATCCCGAGTTTGTCCTTACACTACCGGGACGGACCAGTGATATGGGTCCCAACAGAAGGGACAATAGCGGCTTACCACTGGGTTTGGTTTGAAAATGGCTTACTACTGGCATGTAATCGCAATGGCTTACCAATGCATGAGGTCCACAATGACTTACTGTTGGGTGGGATCACAACGGATTACCGCTGGATGGGGTCACAATGGCTTACCGCTGGATGGGGTCACAATGGATTACCGCTGGATGGGGTTGAACCTTAGGGAGGCTTCCTACATACCTTGTTTAGGAGACAAGGATCAAAGCCCACGTAGTTCGTTATGGTGGATGCAGTTTAACGTCATGAAGGATGAAAAGGGGGCATGCAGTTTAACATCATGCAAAACGAAGGTGGTCCAACATGAAGGGGGTTGGAACCAATGGTTATTGGGCATGAACCTCAGGGAGGATTCCTACGTACCTTTCCTTAGTGAGGATCAAAGACCACATAGTTCAGAAGGAGTGGGAATCAATGTGAAGGGGGTCAGAACTAATGGATGGTGGGCTTGAACCTCAAGGGGGCTTCCTATGTACCTTGCCTTAGCAAGGATCAAATACCATGTAGTTCATAAGAAGTGGGAACTGACGTGAAGGGGTTCAGAACCAATGGATGGTGGGCTTGAACCTCAGTGAGGCTTCCTATATACCTTACCTTAGAAAATATCAAAGACCAAGTACTTTAGAAGGAGTGGGTGTTGGGGCATACACTCTAGGATACCCAGAGAGGATTTCATGGTCGATGCTTACTCTAAGCCCACGTGAGTCATGCTCGGTGTGAAAAACAAGAGGTAGCAAAGGCCTGATAATCACATCGTGGAAGGTGCATCCTTGGGAAGTGAAATGGGGGCTTACGCGTGGTTAGTGGCCCAAAGAGGAAATAGGGGTTTACGCGTGGTTAGCATCCCAGGGAGATGAAGATTGGGACTTACTCCAGGGTGGAGGCCCATTGGTGTCAAAGCCCAACAGGAGGGGTATTTGGCACCGAATAATGGAGGGCTTTGTTTCCCATCCCCCCCCCCCCCTCTTTATTCCTTGGCATTGAGGAAGAGAGGAGGAGTAGGGATGCTACCTCCTGTAAGAAGAGCTAGGGTCTTATACTAAGGTGGTTTCACTTTCCCCACGGACAGATGTTGCTCCAATAAAGAGGATCTCATTCCATGTGAGGAATGATTTCACTCCTGTGGAGACCAGTGGTCATGTAGAATGTCTAAGGTGGGGAACCCTATATACGGTGCATGGGGAGAGGTCACAGTTTAACATCATGAGCTGAGGACGATGGTGCTTGGAATTTTAACGTCTTGTAGCTCGAACGAGGTGGGTTCACTCTACACCCCTTAGAAATTACATAATTGATACCTTCCACCCCTTGGGGAAGGTAAGGAATATGAAATGTCATGGTGAAGGGTTGTTATGGAGTGATCCATTGAGGGGTCCAAGTTAGCGTGGCTATGCGAAGAAGAAATAGCTGCTATCGTGCCTATGTGAAGAAGCATGAGTCGAAGCAACGCAAAGGGAAGTACTGCCAAATGAACTTTGAAATCACTTCATCCAAACCTATAGGGTCACGCAGAAAAGGAGTTGTGGAGAAAAGGGGTTCATAGGTAGAAGTATTGTGAAGCTATGGTGCTCCACAAAGTGAAGGAGCTTCGCGAAGGGGTGTGCTTCGCAAAGAAGTGGCCTATCCTAGGCATATGGAATAGTTTCATATGGAAGGTGCTTTGTGAAGTGTAAAGACATTCATGGAGTAGTGCTTTGCGAAGCAAGGGTGCCTTGCAAAGCATAGCATTGTGAAGAAATGTGATTCATGAAGCACAGTGACGCTACCTTAGCGTGTGAGTCACATGTGCATATAGGGTACTTCGTGAAGCATAAGTGCTCCGCGAAGACCCAAGTCCCCGTAAGGATCCCCTTTTTTTGCAGAGGCCTGTGGGATCCGTGAAGGGCATCCCTTTTTTTAAGAGGGTCTGAATTCATGCAAGGGGGAGGCACTTCAAAATGAAAAAGTACCTTGAAAAGCTTATGGTTCACATAGTAGAAATTGCTCCGTGATGTGGGGGATAATAAGGTGAAAGTTTGGAAGATCTATCCTTTGGGCTTGAGGGGAGCCCGGTATTTATAGGCAAGAGGCATTGTGAAGTAGAGCTAGCTCATCACGAAGATAGATCTTTCTCTACAGTGGGTTCGAGAACATCAAATGGGTTCGTGGAGCATCCTGCCTCATTTCTCTTTAGAGGTTTCGTGAATGTCAAATGGGTTTGCGGAGCATCCTTCCTCGTTGCTCCATGACAGGTTCGCGAACGTCAAAGGGGTTCATGGAGCATCCCGCCTCATTTCTCTACAGTGGGTTCACGAATGTTAAAGGGGTTTTCAGAGCATCCCACCTCATTTCTCTATGGTGGTTTAGCGAACGTCAAAGGGGTTTGTGGATCATCCCGCCTTGTTTCTCCGCAGTGGCTTCACGAAGGAGGAGCTTTGCACCGGCCATAGGGCCATGGGGGCTTTGCAAACAGGAATCACGAGACAGCTCGTAATTATTTCCATTTTATCTTGTTCTTCCCAAATTTTGGTGCCAACAGATTCCCTATGTCCTCCCATATTAGGTATTTCCTTATCTAGAATATCTATAGGGAGAGGTCCAGGATCTCCATCTATGGCCTCCACAAGAGACACCTCTATGACCTACATTGATTCTCTAACCACCACACAAGATATTTGGTCAACCTATTCCTAAGGTGGTTAACCCCATCAAGAATATAGTAGATCACATGGATATAGCATCTTGCTCTTGTAAGAGGCAGAGGATATATGAGATAATGTACAACACTAAATGTTCTTCTATCTATTTTTCTGGATAACAATGTCTTATTAGAGCTTTAAAAGAGGTAACTCATATTTTTTATCTTTTTAGTTTTCTTTAGTCTGTTAGGTATCTTATTTTCATGTTTTGGGTATTTCCCTTAGTCCCCCATTTGTATTATACTCTATGAACCTTTATATCTAACATTTTCTTCTTTTCTATTTACTCTGTGCACCTTCCCATATTATTGATTTCTTATTGGCTATATCTTGTGGACTTATTGTTTCTCTAGTGTAGGTGTATTTTCTAAAAAATTTGTCGGTAGCCTGGTTTCACATAGATATCTAGAATCTTCCCCCATTGAATGTCATTTTTTAGGGATATCTCGATTCCCTACTTTAAATTCATAATTTTCATTCTGAGTCTATCTATGCTATTATTTTTTCCCTCCCACATCACTTTCCAAAATAGTGTGTACACTAATTCATTTTAAGTGTGGGGGGATTTTAGTGTTGTATTATATTTACACCTAGAATATTTCTTATTCTCATTATTCTAGGAGAAAATTTTCATTTAAAGCATGATTTAACTTGAAATATCATTTCACCCATGTAAATAAAAGAAAAATTTTAGATGGAAAATGTTAAAATATTTTTTTATTATTTCTTATAATTTTATTATGATTTATAAGTTGAGTAATTTAATTCAAATTCTAGTTTCTATCGATTAATTTTGATTGAATTATTATTTTTTTATGCCCTAGGTAATTGCCTTATTTTATGTATTCACATTCTTAAGATTATTTTGGACCTACACTATTATTTTCTTTTTTGATCATACCTCTTGAGATATACTTGGGGCATGTAAACCTATCAAAACTTTCATTGGACTATTATCAAGTATGTGAATTAACAAATACACTTAAAAATATTGAGGTAATTTTTGTTGAGCTATTTTTCTTGAGACCCGCCTATACATATATCTTTATTAAACATGTAGAATCCATGAATGTAATTGTTATTATTGAACCATATTACAAGACCATTTTTCCCTTACTCCCCTAATCTTGGTATGATTTCATGATTTTCACTAAAATAAGTGTGGGGTAGATTGTCATTACTGATGGATTCAGGGTGTTTTCTACTAAGGAGATGAACGGTGACTTTTCCACATGATCTATGGGATGTGGTACATGGTTCTTCTGATATAACATTAATGATTATTCTATTTAAAAATCATGGGTTGTGTATTAGGAAGGTCAAAAATCACCATTACTAGATAGATAAATCATATAACAGAGTATATTTGGATAGGTGGTGGATGTGAGATCTATCCTAGACATGACTGTCGAATATATATATATATTAATGGTAAAAAAGAATAAATAGGAAAATTTCATTTCACTTTTATGACACATCCATGGACCTTCCCTAATCTTTTGGGAGTGTGGATATTCTTCTTTCTAGAGAAGTTTGTTCATTTCGATTTTTCTGATTGTCATGCATTGTACTTGAGAGTTTACCCTCCTTTTTTATCATGATTTTTAATCATCTAACCACCTACCCCTAGCCTCAAATTCATTTGAACCTTAATGTTGAATCCCTGATAATTAATTATTTTTTTATCTTTACATAATGGATATTTTAAAACCAATTAAATCCAATGGTTAGGAACATGTATTCAAGGTATGAGAATAACTTCAATTTCATTTTATCTTGAGTGATGAGAGAAAATTCAGGGTGAGGCAAATTAAAAAATGGTTATAAATTCTAAGGAATAGTTGAAAATTTATAATTAAAGAAAGTAAGGATTTGAATAAATAACTTGATTATGATCCATGAATAATTTCTTTTATAATAGTGATTTTGTAGGAATAACATTTTCTTCTAACACTTTGTTTCATTTTCTTGGTTGTTATGCATGTTTCCCATTAAAAATATATTCCTTTGGAATCTTTATTGAGATGATTTTTTATTTATGATAAGAAATTTTTCAAGCATGGAGGGATTTGATAAGCCTAATTCATATATATAATTTGGATTTGATTCATTATGCTTCATACATGTTTTATTCTATTTTACTTTAATTTTTCATTGGTTTTTGTAGAGAATTGGACTGGGAGTTGGAAAATGAGATTTACTGCAAAAGTCTTCAGTTTCAGTCATTTTATACCATAAAAAGTTTTTTAAGACATAAAAACCTAAAGGAAAACCAATTACAGACAAGCCTTAATATCCATTCAAGTTTTTGAAGTTTCTAAATAAAGAATAACTTATGGCGTAATATTCAAATTATCATCTTAAACCCATTACAGTTTGAAACCCCATATAATCCAATAAATTCATAAATCTTAGAGATATAAAAGAATAAAAGACCACAAATCATTCATTCATGGTGAAAATATTCCACTTACGGCGTAAGATTTATGGGTGAGGTGTGATTAATAAATACTTATGGTGTAAAAAATGTTTATGTTGTAAGATTTTTTCCTATTTAACTTATAGGTTTTAAAATAATTAGATGAGAACATGCCCTGATTTTTATTTCTCTCTCATTTTTCATTATTTATAGTTTTTTACATTGATTTAATTCTAGATTTTTATTATGTTTATTCCATTTAAAGAAATCACAATTTATGTATTTGTTTCCATGTGTGTTCTCATTATCCCTTGACAACCGGTCATTGGTTCATTCCTTTTTTGATACGGTCCAATTTATTCCCTTTATTTACTATCATGGTTTTATTTATTGATCTCATTGAAATAAACTACAATTTCATGCTTGATTATTATGCTACATCCATGTCTGTTTCAATTGTATTGACTATTTTCATGCTCAATTCTTCTTCTTACATGTGTGGCTGACCTACTTTGGGTTAGGGGTCGAGAGTAGTGGTAGTATAAACTTAATGAATTTATAAATCAAAACTAATGTAATTTTTTTACTAAGTAATTAGTTTGATAATAAAATCCAATTTTATTGCCTTGAATGAGTTGGATCGAAATATTTCATGGGAATGAACTAGAACTAATTGGAATAGACCATGTTAGGACCAATAGTCGGATTTGTTTCTCACATTTGTAGTTTCACCTAATACATTTTTATTAGAAATCACATCTAGACCAAATAGTGTTTTCCAATATGAATTGTCCCAATTTTCTAGACCAGAACTAAATTGGAGACTCTTAAACAACTATGCAGTCTAATCCAATAGACCATCCCTTGTTTTATTTAGGAATATACTTATGATAAGCTTCTCAAAATTTACCCTAAACCCTTTTCAACATCTGAAGTAAAATCAATCTACCTAGTTCTAGAAACCTAACCTCTAAGAATCTCATGAGGAATTCACTTATCATGTTACAATCACTAGGTTACCAGCTTTTCCCTATGGGTTTGACCCTGTACTGCCTCTATGTTATGCCTTTGTAGCTAGTGTAGTTTTGAATTTATATATTTTTTATCTGATTAGAACAAATGGAATCAGTGACTCTATGTGGTATGGTTAATTCACTCAGGTTTCTTTTGTTCTCTCTATATAGTTGTTTTCTCTTTATTTTATATTATTTATGTTTAGTGGTGATGTAATTAATTCCCCTTTGAGTCCAATAAATTTTAATAACAAGATATCAATACAAATTTGTGGGTTTTCGATAGAAAACATATTATTTATAACATATAGGAATAATCTTCACGTTAATCTAATACACAGTGTGACTGATATGACTAAAAGTTCATGTTTTCATTTTAAAATGATATTTTTGTTAAAGACATGTTTCAATCACTGAAAATTAATAAATCACACTTATATTGTATTAATACTTTAGGAAAGAAATCCATAATTTATTTGTGACAAGTAGGAAAAAAATTCACATCAATATGACATATGGTGTGTTTAGTATGACTAAAAGTGCATTTTTTATTAAAAATTGATATGTTAGTTCAAAACAAATATGACATGATCGAAAATGGTCAAATGTACTCATAATGTTTTTATACCTTATTATAAATATCCATAATTAATTTGGGACATGTATGAATCAACCTCACATTAATATGACACACGGTGTTCTCGGTATGACTCAAAGTGTGTGTTTTAGTTTAAAAGTGAAATTTTAGTTGAAAACATGCACCACTCACTGAAAACTAAGATAATTTACTTGAATTGTCTTAATAATTTATAAAAATGATCCATTATTCATTTTTTATGTTTTTTAATTATCTTCACATCAATTGGACATACGATATACCTGGTATGACTCAAAGTGCATGTTTTTAGTTTAAAAGTGACGTTTTACTTCAAAAAATCAGTCACTCACTAAAAACCAATCAAATTCACTTGGATTGTCTTGATAATTTAGTAAAATTATTAATAAGTCATTTTTGATGTGTGGTTAACAAATTTATTCCAATTTAACACATGGTGTGTCCAATATGACTTAAAGTGCGTGTTTTTAGTTTAAAAATGACTTTTTTGTTCAAAAGACACATCACATACTCAAAATAGAGAAAAAATGCTCGAATTGTCTTTATAATTTATTATAATGATCCATAATTCATTTTCAACATGTAATAATCAAATACTCATCAATATTACATGTGGTTCACCCAGTATGACTCGAATTGCATGTTTTTAGTTTAAAATAAATATTTTATTTTAAAACATGTGTCACTAATTGAAAATCAAGAAAACACACTCATATTGTCCAGATACATTAGGAAAAAAATCCATATATCATTTTTTATGTTTAATAAATAACTACATGTTAATATGACACATGATGTGCCCGATATGATAGAAAGTGCATTTTTTATTTTAAATTGACATTTTAGATCAAAATAGTCATGACATACTCAAAATCAAGAAAACATACTTGGATTATCTTGATACTTTAGGAAAATTATTCAAAAATAATTTTTTATGTGTAGAGTTTAACTACACATTAATCTAATGCATGGTTTCTGTGGTGTGACTAAAGTGTGTGTTTTCATTTAAAATTAACATTTTAGTTCAAAACACATGTGATATACTCAAATCCAAATGAACATGATCAAATTGTATATATACTTTAGTAAAAATATACATAGATCATTTTTTATATGCAAGAATCAACCGCACATAAATTCAACATACAGTGTGCCCGGTATGACTCAAAGCGAGTGTTTTCATATTAAAATTAACATTTCAGTTAAAACATGTGTCACTCACTAAAAACCTAGAAAAAACATTCACATTGGTTTGAAACTATAGAAAAAAAATCTATAAATAATTTATGATTTCACTATTGTAAAAAAAGTTATACCAATGGATTATAACCAATGGTATAGTCCCTAGAATCATTGGTATAGTCTATACAAACGGTTCTGTGAATCGTGGGTATTAGATCTTTCAGTATAGCTCACTACCAATTTTGAATGCCCATAATTTACTTCAAAATGTGGGTATATATCTATACCAATGATTCCTTAAACTTTGAGTATAGAGGGATATCTAAAATTGATGTATACCCACAATTCTATGAATTTTGGGTATAGATTCCTATCCCCAATGGAGAGTAGCAGCACCATCTAGCACCTCTCATAGAACCTATAAATAAATTATAGACCATGGTGCACATTTAATATAGTACACTTATTATATATTTAGAATTTAACCGTCAGGTTATAAATGTTTTTCAAACCATATAAAATATTATAATATACATTACAATCCACATCATCAATTAGTTTTAGTCATTAAACAGCATCCACAAGTCTCTTTACTGTCAACTCAAAAATAGAGGGGATCAATATCTCTATCATCACCACCGGTTCCATCATAATCATCACCAATATTTTTTCCTAGAGCACTAGAATCATCAGTGTCGTCATCATCATCATCATCATCATCATCACTTTCACCAGTAGTATAATCACTCGACTACCACTAGGACCCTCATTGACATCACTTTTTTCATCATATATAGGATGCATTGTTTCCATATATGAATCAAAAACATTAGCATCCTTTGATGTAAATGATGGAAATATAACTAACATGGCTTTTAGGAACTGTTTGGTGACTAGTTTACCTCTTTCATGCTTCGGTATAGCTATTTTTTTAGCCTCAGCTACTTTTTCATGATCATTTTATAGTTTAGTGGAGTGAGAGGTTTGAGAGGTTACTATTTAGGGTTAATACCTAGTGTGGATGATGTTTTTTCTAGGTTGACATCAGACTCTCCCCTAGTTCTCATCACCCAATACCTGTCTCAAATGGTCATTTGGCCTGAATTTGTCATCTTATTTCTCATCGAGGGCCTCTAGGGCACACTGTTGAAAATATAAACAAGATATTTAATTATTAATTTCATATAAAATTTTTAAATATCAATAAAAATACTTACATTAATTTCTTATGTCTGTGTATTTTACAGAACTTCTAACCTTTTTCCTCCTACTTGAGTAGAATAATTTTACTCGAGGCACACGGACTTCGATGCCCAATGTCACTTACTGCAAATGACATTGATTACTATAATAGTACATTGTTTAATAATATGAAATTTTTAAACCTATAATGGATTAAAATTGTATCTGTTGAAGAAATATATAAAATGAATAAGCATATAAATTTACATTTAATTAGAAATTTAATACTGGTGGCATAACATAATCAATACATAGTAATTAGCATGCTAAACATGGGTATGACATGGATTCATATAGTATTATTATTTCAGTCCAATCCTATTTTTTTATGTTATTTGGTTATTTGGTTATTTGGTCACTTGGTTATTTTGTTCTTTTGGTCATTTGGTTAATTTTTTGGTAATGTTGTCTGGTCATTTGTCCATTTTTCCATTTGATAATTTAGTTATTTGGTCAATCAATTAGATTTTTTTTTGTTTGGTCATTTGATTAATTTTGGGTGAAGGTGTTTATTTCATTAATGAGTTATGTTATTGGTTTATTTTTGTGTTATGAATCTTAGGGGTTATTTCATTTAGTTAATTTTGGTCGTTTTGTCATTAGTTTGTTTTGGATTAGGTTATTTGATCAATTGTTAATTTTTGGTTAGGTTAATTAATTCATTTTGGGTTAGGTTGTTTATTTTTTCTTTGGGTTAGGTTATTTATTTCATTTGTTGTTAGGTTATTTTCTTCATCTTGGGTTATTTAAATTGGTTAATTTTGGGTTTGGTCATTTGGTTCATCTTTGGGTTATGTCATATTTGAGTTAGGTCATTTGGTTTTTTTTAGGTTACGTCATTTGGTTCACTCCAGGGTTATGTAATTTTTGGTTAGTTCATTTGGTCATTTGTTTGTTTTTGGGTTAGAATAATTGGTTTAATTGGGTTTAGGTTATTTGGTTTATTTTGGGTTATGTCATTTTTTTCATTTTGCGTTAGGTCTTTTCATGTTAGATTATTTTGTTCATTTTTTGGTTATCTATTTTTTATGTCCGGTGATTTGGTTTATTTTGGTTTAGGTTATTTGGTTTATTTTTGGTTTATGTATTTTTTGGGTTATTTTATTTGGTTTATTTTGGTTATTTGTCCATTATTTTGTTTTGTATTAGATCATTTGATCAATTGTTCATTTTTTTGGTTAGTTTAATTAGTTAATTTTGGGTTAGATTATTTATTTTTATTTGGGTTAGGTTTTTTATGTTTCTTTGGGTTAGGTTATTTAGTTCATTATTTGTTAGGGTATTTGATTCATCTTTGGTTATGTTAATTGTTTAATTTTGGGTTTGATCATTTGGTACATCTTTGGGTAATTCCATATGTGAGTTAGGTCATTTGGTTTATTTTGGGTTATTTCATTTGGTTCATTTCAAGGTTATGTAATTTTTTGTTAGTTCATTTGGTCATTTGTTCATTTTTTGGTTAGAATAACTGGTTTACTTGGGTTTAGGTTAATTGGTTTATTTTGGCTTATTTAATTTTGTTCATTTTGGGTTAGGCCTTTTTAGGTTAGGTTATTTTTTCATTTTTTCTGTTATCTCTTTTTTATGTTTGGTTATTTGGTTTTTTTAGGTTAGTTCGTTTGGTTTATTTTTGTATTATTTATTTTTTAGGTTATGTAAATTGATTCATTTTTTTCATTTGGACATTAGTTTTTTTTGGATTAGGTAATTTAATCAATTTTTCATTTTTTGGTTAGGTTAATTAGTTCATTTTGGGTTAGGTTATTTATTTTTCACTGGGTTAGGTAAATTAGTTCATTTTTGGTTTTGGTATTTTCTTCATCTTGGGTTATTTAAATTGGTAAATTTTGGGTTTAGTCATTTGGTTCATATTTGGGTCATTTTATATTTTATTTAGGTTATTTGGTTTATTTTGGGTTGTTTCATTTGGTTCATTTCATGGTTATGTAATTTTTGGTAAGTTCATTTGGTCATTTGTTAATTTTTTTTATTAGAAAAATTGGTTTACTTTGGTTTAGGTTATTTGGTTTATTTTGGGTTATGTCATTTTTTCATTTTGGGTTAGGTCTTTTTAAGTTAGGTTATTTTTTTCATTTTGGGTTAGCTCTTTTAGGTTATACAGAATTCTCCTTTTAATCTAATCCATTGGGACATGGTTTTTTATAACTACTCTACTAAAAAAACTTATCATACGTAAAAACATGAACCAATTTCACATCCAGGATATAATGAATACCAAAATTATCAATCCCTAATTAAATCACTAGAACATAGCTTGAATATAATCCATTATTCTGATGTGTTACTTAAAAAATTTAATTCAAACAAAAAAAATGCTAATATCCAACAAACTATTACATAACTGAAAAAAAACATTACATCCTTCTACAACATAATGTCTAAGACATCAATCACAACCTTAATACATGATCACCAAATTCAATCCAAATTACCAATACCAACAATTTAACACCAAGATGTAATTTTAACCACTAAATAACTAATACACACTCAAAATATTAATCACACATCCATTGAGTAATATCTTTATAATACACACAAACATTATCACCACAATGGTCTACTACCAAAATAACTAGTAACATACCAACAATTCTCAAAATATTATCAACCAAACTATCCTCAAACTTATAGAACTTCCCAATATAAGAATCACTAAGGATTTACCTTTTACTTCCTACCACTGAATTTTTTTTAACAATAAAATTACACTTCAAAATAGTTTCACCAAAGCGACATTTCTCTTTAAAATCCCCTAAAAAAATTATTTCAAATATATATGATACCTCAAAATCAACTTAATTTAAAATAAAAATTTTCAAAACACTCTCCCAAATTACATTGAAAAAATTAGTCATTTCAATAAACACAACACTTTTCAAAACTATTTTTCATTAAAAGAATAATTTTAGAATACCATTTTCTTTCTTAAAATCTAAATAATTAAATGTAATCAACTCATGTCAATACCTTTTCCCCATTTTAAAAAATATCTTAAAAAATATCTCCTTATTTTAGAAACACAATCAGTTTTAGAAAATTTATTCAGTATGACAACACATATTTTTGGTTAGGTTGTTTAGTTCATTTTGGGTTAGGTTATTTATTTTTCTTTAGGTTAGGTTATTTAGTTCATTTTTTGTTATGGTGTTTTTTTCATCTTGTGTTATGTAAATTAGTTAATTTTGGGTTAGGTTTTTTTTTTACAAAGTTTTTTTGAACTAATACATTCTTAAATGACTCCCTTGAGGAATGATACATTCATCGAAACATGTTTTCAATGATAAATGGATTGTATTAACATATCATTGAGGAGTTAACTTAAAAAAAATATGGTATTTCTGGATTTCAATGGTACTTTCAACATGTTTAGTGGAGTAATGTTATCACAACCAAGAGGTAGTAAGAGGACTTTATTCAAGCTATAAATTCTAGATTAAAGGGGAATTTATAGCCTTATATTAAAGGGATTCATGAGAAGAAAACTTAAATTTCATCATGGGAATCTACCTAAATGGGAAATATCTAGAATTCTATATAAATGTGGAATTTTTAGCCTTCAGTATTAGGACTATGTGAGTTTGTTTTAGGACTATTTTAAGACTTTTTTATTGAATTTTAAATTATTTTTAATACTATTTATGTTTTTATACTTCTTGAAAATGAAAATAAAATTAAATTACCACTTTAGGTTGGTGCCTCTCATGCTTAAGTAACAATATAAATATAGATATTATTTCTATTCATATTAAAGTATTTAGAACCTCTCATGATTAGGAATTGTAGTGTGCCCCAAAGTGTACAAATAAATCATTGCATCTTTGTTATTTTTGTTTTTTTTTACACATCCTAAAAACAAAAATTAAATATAATTAATAGAAACTAAATTTTCAATGAAATTCATTAAATATTAAGAATACCTTAAACTCATTACTCTTAAAAAATGCAATCATTTCTTGATATTGTGTTGTTGGACAATCAGTGAATATTTGTAAACCCTCTAAATGATAACTGGATCTAATCTTCAAACCAACATATAACTCATGTTTGTATGATCACTACAACTCCCCAAAACCCATCAACTATGTAACCTTAGCAGCTTTACTTTCGAGAAAGTTAAATTGAAATTGAAAAACAATGTTAATATATATAAATACAATAATAATATAGATGTAAATTTTAAAAACTTTCTTACCTAGATCTATACCCATGCTTTCTCCTTGATTTTATTACTGATATGCCTCCATAAGAATAGTTTCACTAGAATGATATTGTTGTACTTGGATAAATTTTCCATAAAACTTCTATATTTCATGACATTTTTACATATCATTTGATTTCCATCATTGTAATCCACCATTATTTTTGTTTGATGATTCCAGGATCCACACATACAGGTTCACCCACATCACCTATTAGAATCCCACTAAATAAGATAATAAGAATAAGAAGAATCAATTCACGGTACAACAGGAAAAAAAAGATGTGATATAATTTGACACAATTACAAAAAACCAAATACAAGCTGCTCATTAGGCTCTAATGGATCTATGGTCTATCCTGGATAGGTAGCCTTTGAAGGATATGAATGTTACAATGCATGCACTAGGTCATCTGCATTCACTGTAGTGGAAGCTAAAGGAGCATAATCATCAGTTCCTGGATGGATAGTAGGAAATGGAGGTGGCATAGACATGGTAGTATAAGGATAGAAGGACTGGGGATACATTATAGGATATGGATATGGTATAGGTGGGAACATTATAGGGGGTGGGGTAGACATGGTATTAGAAGTAAAGGCTAAATAAAATGATAATGGAGACATGGTGGGAATATCCCTAAAGGCTCATGTGGAGGATGAAAAGTTGTGGTAGATAGGGTGTCTGCTGGAAGGTTCGAGTGTGAACAAGTATGAATGGTGCTCCGTGTAGCTCTAGGAGCACCCCCGCTCAGACCCATACTAGTAGGCTGAGGAGAAGTCAAATCTAGTTTAGATTAATGTCCCTAAAAATTGATAAATAATAATAATGTGACATTAAATGTAATGTAGAATAAAAATATTACAATTATTATACTCACTAAGGGAACTATAGGAGTCAACCCTAACTCACGCATCCATCGATCATTATCAAATAATATTTTCCTTTGAATTTATTCAATATATTTCATAATATGTATAAGAATGAAATGTAAATTTTTTTAGAAATAGTTTTTAAAAATTCTACATACAAATTAGAAGTCAAATAAGTCATAAACAATGACATAACATATTTTAGAAACTATAATTTAAAACCAAGTTATACATTTTTTAAATCCCTAATTTAAACCTGGATTTCCAAATTGAAATAAATATAATTAAATGTAATGAAAAAAAACAATACTAAAGTAAAAATACCATTCCAGACTGAAACTAAATTAAATTAATTATAGTAGTACCAACCTGAGAAACCCACATCAAGGTAAACTGAATGGATTGTGAACATATATGGTTGCTTCTATATATTAACCACTACTACTTTAGGTTCAATAACAATTTTCATAATGGGAAAATTTGAGTCATCATATAAAATATTTTGGTCACCGCCAATGGGGGAATCAATAGTGTCAATTTCGTCCCCATCATCATGGAAAATATTTTTTGGGATTACTTTGATAATGACATTGTAATCAGGTCTCAGATAACCTTTCACATAAAACACTTATTTTTTCATTGATTTCACAATATATGGTTCATCGATAGTTAGAAACCAAGTCATATCAATAAATCTGAATCCACAGTCATCAATAATTGTACCGTTTTGCATCATTAAATTAAACCATTTATATTTTATTATAGTTACACAACCATGAGATTAGTAATTGAATAATAATATTTTCTCAACAAGTCCACAATAATAAAAAATTTCATATCGAGGCCTACTATCTTATACATAGTCATAATAGTGTGTTTTTTCAGTTAACATAGTTCCATCATGTTGTGTTCACATATCCACTACTTGATTAGTTGTAAAAAAATTATACCCGTTGATTATTAAATATTTCCATTCATGAACCAAAGAATTGGGACCAAAATTCAATGCTCTTAATTATTTATAGACAGATTCAATAGGTAAACTCAATACCTAAAATATATATAAATAATAAAATTAAATTAATGTATATACTTTGAGTTAATTAAATTAATGTTCATGCCTTTTATTTCAACCAAGAAGGAAAATATTTGCTATACAAATCCCCTCGATTTATCAAAGGAAAAGATCGATGAAATCTAATTATAATTTCTTTATGTTCCCTATATAAAATGATAATAAAAGTTTAAGGTATATGTGAAATTACATAGTATTAGATAACATATAAATATTCAAATTACTTACTTGATATAGTCATTGAACAAACCATGGTTAAACAAGTTTGTGCAATGTGCCATATCCCACTCTTCAAGGATCAATATAGCCAATGTATATGACCCAGGAATTCCTTATATTTGGGGAAGAGATAGAAATGAGGTGTGACAACCAGGCCCCGGTGACAGCACAGACACCCCACCTTAACAAGGCCGTCGAGTCCTGGCTCACCAGGTACCACCAGTTTCCCCCGCAGACATGTGGGGCCCACCCCAGGGTCCACCCACATGCCCGAACGGGTCATCTGACTAATGATAGTCCCCACAGGCCAACACATGTCATTTCCAGTGTGTTTTGTCCTCACTCACATACACCCTGAGAAACTTCCCAGGAGGTCACCCATCCTGATCACTACTCCAGGCCAAGCACGCTTAACTGTGGAGTTCTAATCAGGTAGGCTCCCGAAAAGGAAGGTGCACCTTGTTGACATGAGTCATATCATTTAGTCATTTAACCCTTTATCATTTGGGGATGTTACATTCACCCCCCCTTTAGAGCACAATGCCCTCGTTGTGGGCCCTACATCTCAACCCAGGCAGTGCACCGCACTTATGGCTGGGTTCCTCCTCTGATACCAAATGTGACAACCAGGCCCCGGTGACAGCACAGACACCCCGCCTTAATAAGGTCGTCGGGTCCTGGCTCACCAGGTACCACCAGTTGCCCCCGCAGACATGTGGGGCCCACCCCAGGGTCCACCCACATGTCTGAATGGGTCATCTGGCTAATGATAGTCCCCACAGGCCAACACATGTCCTTTCTAGTGTGTTTTGTCCTCACTCACATACACCCTGAGAAACTTCCCAGGAGGTCACCCATCCTGATCACTACTCCAGGCCAAGCACGCTTAACTGTGAAGTTCTAATCAGGTAGGCTTTCGAAAAGGAAGGTGCACCTTGTTGACATGAGTCATATCATTTAGTCATTTAACCCTTTATCATTTGGGGATGTTACATGAGGTCTCAGTTTTCCCATACTGATTTTATTCATTTCTTATTGTTCGGTTATGCATTATTCTCACATCAGAAAAATACATTGAATAAAAATCCATATATTCTTGAGCCAGATGACCTCTCACAATGGAACCTTAAGGATGGTTCTTGTTTTGGACAAAAGATTTCATTTTTCACATATCTATTTCAGAAGAATACATCCACCAAAAAGAAACAGGTCCCCCAATAAGTGTTTTAATTTGAATATGAACTATTAAATGTAGCATGCAAGTGAAAAATGTTAGAGGAAATTTTTTTCCCAACTCACACAAAATTAATGGCACCTCTTGCCAAAATTTTATCAAGAAATTATTGGATAACCTTTATAAAAAAGGTATATATAAAAATGGAACAATAGAATCATCATCACCCTTACATTATTGGATAATAACTGTCAGATTGATGTTGGAATCAATTAATGAAGAAGTATATAATAATCATGAGTTTTTATGAATTTTAGTTTCAATTACCTTGTGTTTAATTTTTTAGATATGTTTTTTCAATATCCATTATGAACCTTGATATTCTCTAATACTTTTGAAAATTTATTTTTCTATAAAGGTTTCATTACACAAGAAGCACAAAGAACTTTCCATTTTTTCACTGATACACACAAGATGCAGTTCTGGTCGAATACCCCAATATAAAAAGTCCCGGTGAGATCATAAGTCATATTTTGTCTTACCCTTGATATTTAGAAGAATTAAAAGAAACATTTAAAATATATTTTTCCCAATGTTCATTACATATAAAAAATAATGTAATAAATTGGTAGACTAATATGGAAACTCAAAAAAGATACTTTTATTTTTCCAATTCTAAGTGGATTCAGTGTCAACATTCTTCTTATTTTTAGATTTCATCTAACCTTTCCCTAATGAAAAAACAGAATCTTTCAATTAATTAAGTACATCAATTCCTGACATACATTTAGGTGGATTTTCAGTGTCGAATATATTATCAAACCTCCAGTGATTCTTCCTATATTAATGATCCATTGTCAAGAATCGTTGATTCCTTGTGAAACTAAAACTATGATGATATTTTAGTATTATTGATCATTTATTATTCATACAAATATTTCATGATAGTTTTCCCTTCGTGATCCAACCAAAAATCATTGCATAAGCAGGGAAATCATTTATTATCCATATAAGGGCATCACGCATTTGAAATATATTTCTGAAGAAATACCGAATGTACGCACACCCATATCTAAAAGCTACTTCAACTCTCTTATTAAATGTTGCAAGTATAATTCTATATCATTTTCATGATAATAATGTAAATAATATTAGTATACTAAAGAAAGTGAAAGGTTTTTTCGTACACATCCATAGATTAGGATTAAAAACATAAATAAAAATTGTTCACATTCTATGAGCAGTAAGCATCTGACCAAACAGATTAAAAATATCATAGAATAAACCCAACCTCACATTATTCACCTCAGCTACAAAATCAATATGTTTTGAATCAAATTAATTCCATGCTAATCCATATATAAGATAAACCAACTCATCATTATCTTTAATTCTCTCAGCATTAGGTCATCACATATTGGTTCATATTTTTGTAGACATATATATATTTTGAAGATCAGAAATCAATGGAAAGTGCCACATAAATTTTTATGGCACATGATATGGCATTCCATATCCATCTAATTTCCATCAAGATTTACCACATTCTTTACATTCACTAAGTTCTGTTGTTTCCTCCCAAAATAAACTGAAATCTTTCAAACAAGCATGAATTTTATTAGTAGAAAATCCAAGCTGGTTAATTAACTTCCATGCTTTATAATGATTTGAGATAATATCCACACCATCAGAAAGGAAGTCCTTAAAAAGGTAATAATGTATTCAATAGAGGTATTATAAATTCTATACATGGTTTTTCCATGATATAACCGCATTAAAAATTCCAAATTTTTTATTTTAGTACATTCATTACATACAGGAGTTCTGTAATCATCCATTAATTTTTTCACTCCCTCAACATCATTATCATCATTCTTTTCCACATGTGTATTCATATCATTGTATTTTTACACTGGTGTGATATATTTATCATGATG
Organism: Viscum album; assembly: GCA_963277665.1. NCBI lineage: Eukaryota > Viridiplantae > Streptophyta > Magnoliopsida > Santalales > Viscaceae > Viscum > Viscum album. The sequence continues at coordinate 1,210,346,913 of OY728131.1, read as the reverse complement.
ATTCACAAATGAAAATTAGTCAAATTTCTGATTCTCCATACCACTTCTTTCTTTTCTTTCATGAATAGTAGAATATTATCTCATCTCTCCGTTTTGATACCAAACATAATAGTTTATTTGGAATCTAAATTTTTTATATGGTAGATAACTTCTTCCCAACTTAACCATGGTCTTACAACACTATTATAACATGGACATTGTGTACGACCTCCATCTAAATCTTTATTAAATAAAATATCTAAAAAATATCCTTTTTTTAAAACTTGGTTGAAATCCAATCAGTATTATACATCCATCTTTTATCCATTATATTATAGGGGAAAATATATCTTCAAATAAAATATGTAAACCATAATTACAAAATTTATAACAATCAATTTTAATATTAAAGTCATGAAAGAATACTAGTAGCTATCAAAATAAAGAATAAGAGAAATAAAATATGTTATAATTGATGCCTATAAATAAAGAACCAAGGTGGGTATCCCCAATATTTAAGAATTCACTATCATGGTGGATAAACTGAATAACTTTGATACACTACAAAGTGATACCCAAGGTTTTAACTATGAAGACTCAATCAATAATATCCAAACAATGGAAACCCCGTAATTTTATGAAAAACAATTCTTAATTTCCAAATGATCACAATACTTAGAACATCCCAAAATACATTCCAGAGATCAAAACTATAATCAAATGAGAAAAATAATTGATATAAATAATATGAGAGTGAAATAAATACCTCCAGATATCTATTAATTCAATATTAAGATCTAGAAAATGGTAGGGACATTTTCTTCTTTAGATAAATTAATATATAATTTATTTTTGTAGATATCCCAACCAACCAAAATAATGAATGGTATTTGGAATTTTTAAGCAATATTTATTGGAATGTCCAAACTAGACACATTGGAAACACACTAATGGTTTCATTCATTCTTTAGGAGTGACAATTGAAGGAGATGTTTTCCATGATTTAGGTTCCCCCAATTTATGCTCTTCACTAAATATAGAACCTTTAATATCCCTGAAGGAGATAGATCTTCCACCCTTCTTGGTTTGTGACTAATCCATAGAGATTCATTAATTCCACATGGGTTCAATCGATTTACAAGTTAAAATCACAAACCCCAAATCACTAAATCTCAAATTAAGTAGTATAGGATCATGAAAGTATAAGGATGATCCCATATAGAAAAGGATATATGATACTCAATTCAATAATTAAAACACTAA